>CM038354.1:0-2603071 GCA_021464625.1 Proterorhinus semilunaris
ATGGTTTTTAGCAGTGAGAATACAAATATCAACTACTTTCCAAAATAGGTGTTTGCTCTTTGAGATAATGCGTTTGCGACAATAAAAAAATGAATTGCCCATTTCTTCAAAACAATAAAGGCTATAAGGCTAATTTTTCAGTATGTTATACAGGGCCCCACGTTGCGTTAGGTGAGCAAGAATTGGCCATGTAGCTCTCATAGTTTTGGCACAACTTCGTTTTTGAGTTTTGTGAAAGCTGCAACTTTTGTCCAATAAGCACCCATTAAAACACCCCAAAATGTAACTTTTTCAACTGATCTGTCCATACCCCACACTGACTGTGCATATGGGATGGTTTTTAGCAGTGAGAATACAAATATCAACTACTTTCCAAAATAGGTGTTTGCTCTTTGAGATAATGCGTTTGCGACAATAAAAAAATGAATTGCCCATTTCTTCAAAACAATAAAGGCTATAAGGCTAATTTTTCAGTATGTTATACAGGGCCCCACGTTGCGTTAGGTGAGCAAGAATTGGCCATGTAGCTCTCATAGTTTTGGCACAACTTCGTTTTTGAGTTTTGTGAAAGCTGCAACTTTTGTCCAATAGCACCCATTAAAACACCCCAAAATGTAACTTTTTCAACTGATCTGTCCATACCCCACACTGACTGTGCATATGGGATGGTTTTTAGCAGTGAGAATACAAATATCAACTACTTTCCAAAATAGGTGTTTGCTCTTTGAGATAATGCGTTTGCGACAATAAAAAAATGAATTGCCCATTTCTTCAAAACCATAAAGGCTAGAAGGCTAATTTTCCAGTATGTTATACAGGGCCCCAAGTTGCGTTAGGTGAGCAAGAATTGGCCATGTAGCTCTCATAGTTTTGGCACAACTTCGTTTTTGAGTTTTGTGAAAGCTGCAACTTTTGTCCAATAAGCACCCATTAAAACACCCCAAAATGTAACTTTTTCAACTGCTCTGTCCATACCCCACACTGACTGTGCATATGGTATGGGTTTTAGCAGTGAGAATACAAATATCAACTACTTTCCAAAATAGGTGTTTGCTCTTTGAGATAATGCGTTTGCGACAATAAAAAAATGAATTGCCCATTTCTTCAAAACCATAAAGGCTAGAAGGCTAATTTTCCAGTATGTTATACAGGGCCCCACGTTGCGTTAGGTGAGCAAGAATTGGCCATGTAGCTCTCATAGTTTTGGCACAACTTCGTTTTTGAGTTTTGTGAAAGCTGCAACTTTTGTCCAATAGCACCCATTAAAACACCCCAAAATGTAACTTTTTCAACTGATCTGTCCATACCCCACACTGACTGTGCATATGGGATGGTTTTTAGCAGTGAGAATACAAACATCAACTACTTTCCAAAATAGGTGTTTGCTCTTTGAGATAATGCGTTTGCGACAATAAAAAAATGAATTGCCCATTTCTTCAAAACCATAAAGGCTAGAAGGCTAATTTTCCAGTATGTTATACAGGGCCCCACGTTGTGTTAGGTGAGCAAGAATTGGCCATGTAGCTCTCATAGTTTTGGCACAACTTCGTTTTTGAGTTTTGTGAAAGCTGCAACTTTTGTCCAATAGCACCCATTAAAACACCCCAAAATGTAACTTTTTCAACTGATCTGTCCATACCCCACACTGACTGTGCATATGGGATGGTTTTTAGCAGTGAGAATACAAATATCAACTACTTTCCAAAATAGGTGTTTGCTCTTTGAGATAATGCGTTTGCCACAATAAAAAAATGAATTGCCCATTTCTTCAAAACCATAAAGGCTAGAAGGCTAATTTTCCAGTATGTTATACAGGGCCCCACATTGTGTTAGGTGAGCAAGAATTGGCCATGTAGCTCTCATAGTTTTGGCACAACTTCGTTTTTGAGTTTTGTGAAAGCTGCAACTTTTGTCCAATAGCACCCATTAAAACACCCCAAAATGTAACTTTTTCAACTGATCTGTCCATACCCCACACTGACTGTGCATATGGGATGGTTTTTAGCAGTGAGAATACAAATATCAACTACTTTCCAAAATAGGTGTTTGCTCTTTGAGATAATGCGTTTGCGACAATAAAAAAATGAATTGCCCATTTCTTCAAAACCATAAAGGCTAGAAGGCTAATTTTCCAGTATGTTATACAGGGCCCCACGTTGCGTTAGGTGAGCAAGAATTGGCCATGTAGCTCTCATAGTTTTGGCACAACTTCGTTTTTGAGTTTTGTGAAAGCTGCAACTTTTGTCCAATAAGCACCCATTAAAACACCCCAAAATGTAACTTTTTCAACTGATCTGTCCATACCCCACACTGACTGTGCATATGGGATGGTTTTTAGCAGTGAGAATACAAATATCAACTACTTTCCAAAATAGGTGTTTGCTCTTTGAGATAATGCGTTTGCGACAATAAAAAAATGAATTGCCCATTTCTTCAAAACAATAAAGGCTATAAGGCTAATTTTTCAGTATGTTATACAGGGCCCCACGTTGCGTTAGGTGAGCAAGAATTGGCCATGTAGCTCTCATAGTTTTGGCACAACTTCGTTTTTGAGTTTTGTGAAAGCTGCAACTTTTGTCCAATAAGCACCCATTAAAACACCCCAAAATGTAACTTTTTCAACTGATCTGTCCATACCCCACACTGACTGTGCATATGGGATGGTTTTTAGCAGTGAGAATACAAATATCAACTACTTTCCAAAATAGGTGTTTGCTCTTTGAGATAATGCGTTTGCCACAATAAAAAAATGAATTGCCCATTTCTTCAAAACAATAAAGGCTATAAGGCTAATTTTTCAGTATGTTATACAGGGCCCCACGTTGCGTTAGGTGAGCAAGAATTGGCCATGTAGCTCTCATAGTTTTGGCACAACTTCGTTTTTGAGTTTTGTGAAAGCTGCAACTTTTGTCCAATAGCACCCATTAAAACACCCCAAAATGTAACTTTTTCAACTGATCTGTCCATACCCCACACTGACTGTGCATATGGGATGGTTTTTAGCAGTGAGAATACAAATATCAACTACTTTCCAAAATAGGTGTTTGCTCTTTGAGATAATGCGTTTGCGACAATAAAAAAATGAATTGCCCATTTCTTCAAAACCATAAAGGCTAGAAGGCTAATTTTCCAGTATGTTATACAGGGCCCCACGTTGCGTTAGGTGAGCAAGAATTGGCCATGTAGCTCTCATAGTTTTGGCACAACTTCGTTTTTGAGTTTTGTGAAAGCTGCAACTTTTGTCCAATAAGCACCCATTAAAACATCCCCAAATGTAACTTTTTCAACTGATCTGTCCATACCCCACACTGACTGTGCATATGGGATGGTTTTTAGCAGTGAGAATACAAATATCAACTACTTTCCAAAATAGGTGTTTGCTCTTTGAGATAATGCGTTTGCCACAATAAAAAAATGAATTGCCCATTTCTTCAAAACCATAAAGGCTAGAAGGCTAATTTTCCAGTATGTTATACAGGGCCCCACGTTGTGTTAGGTGAGCAAGAATTGGCCATGTAGCTCTCATAGTTTTGGCACAACTTCGTTTTTGAGTTTTGTGAAAGCTGCAACTTTTGTCCAATAGCACCCATTAAAACACCCCAAAATGTAACTTTTTCAACTGATCTGTCCATACCCCACACTGACTGTGCATATGGGATGGTTTTTAGCAGTGAGAATACAAATATCAACTACTTTCCAAAATAGGTGTTTGCTCTTTGAGATAATGCGTTTGCCACAATAAAAAAATGAATTGCCCATTTCTTCAAAACCATAAAGGCTAGAAGGCTAATTTTCCAGTATGTTATACAGGGCCCCACGTTGCGTTAGGTGAGCAAGAATTGGCCATGTAGCTCTCATAGTTTTGGCACAACTTCGTTTTTGAGTTTTGTGAAAGCTGCAACTTTTGTCCAAGAAGCACCCATTAAAACATCCCCAAATGTAACTTTTTCAACTGATCTGTCCATACCCCACACTGACTGTGCATATGGGATGGGTTTTAGCAGTGAGAATACAAATATTAACTACTTTCCAAAATAGGTGTTTGCTCTTTGAGATAATGCGTTTGCGACAATAAAAAAATGAATTGCCCATTTCTTCAAAACCATAAAGGCTAGAAGGCTAATTTTCCAGTATGTTATACAGGGCCCCACGTTGCGTTAGGTGAGCAAGAATTGGCCATGTAGCTCTCATAGTTTTGGCACAACTTCGTTTTTGAGTTTTGTGAAAGCTGCAACTTTTGTCCAATAGCACCCATTAAAACACCCCAAAATGTAACTTTTTCAACTGATCTGTCCATACCCCACACTGACTGTGCATATGGGATGGTTTTTAGCAGTGAGAATACAAACATCAACTACTTTCCAAAATAGGTGTTTGCTCTTTGAGATAATGCGTTTGCCACAATAAAAAAATGAATTGCCCATTTCTTCAAAACCATAAAGGCTAGAAGGCTAATTTTCCAGTATGTTATACAGGGCCCCACGTTGTGTTAGGTGAGCAAGAATTGGCCATGTAGCTCTCATAGTTTTGGCACAACTTCGTTTTTGAGTTTTGTGAAAGCTGCAACTTTTGTCCAATAGCACCCATTAAAACACCCCAAAATGTAACTTTTTCAACTGATCTGTCCATACCCCACACTGACTGTGCATATGGGATGGTTTTTAGCAGTGAGAATACAAATATCAACTACTTTCCAAAATAGGTGTTTGCTCTTTGAGATAATGCGTTTGCCACAATAAAAAAATGAATTGCCCATTTCTTCAAAACCATAAAGGCTAGAAGGCTAATTTTTCAGTATGTTATACAGGGCCCCACGTTGCGTTAGGTGAGCAAGAATTGGCCATGTAGCTCTCATAGTTTTGGCACAACTTCGTTTTTGAGTTTTGTGAAAGCTGCAACTTTTGTCCAATAAGCACCCATTAAAACACCCCAAAATGTAACTTTTTCAACTGATCTGTCCATACCCCACACTGACTGTGCATATGGGATGGTTTTTAGCAGTGAGAATACAAATATCAACTACTTTCCAAAATAGGTGTTTGCTCTTTGAGATAATGCGTTTGCGACAATAAAAAAATGAATTGCCCATTTCTTCAAAACAATAAAGGCTATAAGGCTAATTTTTCAGTATGTTATACAGGGCCCCACGTTGCGTTAGGTGAGCAAGAATTGGCCATGTAGCTCTCATAGTTTTGGCACAACTTCGTTTTTGAGTTTTGTGAAAGCTGCAACTTTTGTCCAATAAGCACCCATTAAAACATCCCCAAATGTAACTTTTTCAACTGATCTGTCCATACCCCACACTGACTGTGCATATGGGATGGTTTTTAGCAGTGAGAATACAAATATCAACTACTTTCCAAAATAGGTGTTTGCTCTTTGAGATAATGCGTTTGCGACAATAAAAAAATGAATTGCCCATTTCTTCAAAACCATAAAGGCTAGAAGGCTAATTTTCCAGTATGTTATACAGGGTTCCAAGTTGCGTTAGGTGAGCAAGAATTGGCCATGTAGCTCTCATAGTTTTGGCACAACTTCGTTTTTGAGTTTTGTGAAAGCTGCAACTTTTGTCCAATAAGCACCCATTAAAACACCCCAAAATGTAACTTTTTCAACTGCTCTGTCCATACCCCACACTGACTGTGCATATGGTATGGGTTTTAGCAGTGAGAATACAAATATCAACTACTTTCCAAAATAGGTGTTTGCTCTTTGAGATAATGCGTTTGCGACAATAAAAAAATGAATTGCCCATTTCTTCAAAACCATAAAGGCTAGAAGGCTAATTTTCCAGTATGTTATACAGGGCCCCACGTTGCGTTAGGTGAGCAAGAATTGGCCATGTAGCTCTCATAGTTTTGGCACAACTTCGTTTTTGAGTTTTGTGAAAGCTGCAACTTTTGTCCAATAGCACCCATTAAAACACCCCAAAATGTAACTTTTTCAACTGATCTGTCCATACCCCACACTGACTGTGCATATGGGATGGTTTTTAGCAGTGAGAATACAAACATCAACTACTTTCCAAAATAGGTGTTTGCTCTTTGAGATAATGCGTTTGCGACAATAAAAAAATGAATTGCCCATTTCTTCAAAACCATAAAGGCTAGAAGGCTAATTTTCCAGTATGTTATACAGGGCCCCACGTTGCGTTAGGTGAGCAAGAATTGGCCATGTAGCTCTCATAGTTTTGGCACAACTTCGTTTTTGAGTTTTGTGAAAGCTGCAACTTTTGTCCAATAAGCACCCATTAAAACACCCCAAAATGTAACTTTTTCAACTGATCTGTCCATACCCCACACTGACTGTGCATATGGGATGGTTTTTAGCAGTGAGAATACAAATATCAACTACTTTCCAAAATAGGTGTTTGCTCTTTGAGATAATGCGTTTGCGACAATAAAAAAATGAATTGCCCATTTCTTCAAAACAATAAAGGCTATAAGGCTAATTTTTCAGTATGTTATACAGGGCCCCACGTTGCGTTAGGTGAGCAAGAATTGGCCATGTAGCTCTCATAGTTTTGGCACAACTTCGTTTTTGAGTTTTGTGAAAGCTGCAACTTTTGTCCAATAAGCACCCATTAAAACACCCCAAAATGTAACTTTTTCAACTGATCTGTCCATACCCCACACTGACTGTGCATATGGGATGGTTTTTAGCAGTGAGAATACAAATATCAACTACTTTCCAAAATAGGTGTTTGCTCTTTGAGATAATGCGTTTGCCACAATAAAAAAATGAATTGCCCATTTCTTCAAAACAATAAAGGCTATAAGGCTAATTTTTCAGTATGTTATACAGGGCCCCACGTTGCGTTAGGTGAGCAAGAATTGGCCATGTAGCTCTCATAGTTTTGGCACAACTTCGTTTTTGAGTTTTGTGAAAGCTGCAACTTTTGTCCAATAGCACCCATTAAAACACCCCAAAATGTAACTTTTTCAACTGATCTGTCCATACCCCACACTGACTGTGCATATGGGATGGTTTTTAGCAGTGAGAATACAAATATCAACTACTTTCCAAAATAGGTGTTTGCTCTTTGAGATAATGCGTTTGCGACAATAAAAAAATGAATTGCCCATTTCTTCAAAACCATAAAGGCTAGAAGGCTAATTTTCCAGTATGTTATACAGGGCCCCACGTTGCGTTAGGTGAGCAAGAATTGGCCATGTAGCTCTCATAGTTTTGGCACAACTTCGTTTTTGAGTTTTGTGAAAGCTGCAACTTTTGTCCAATAAGCACCCATTAAAACATCCCCAAATGTAACTTTTTCAACTGATCTGTCCATACCCCACACTGACTGTGCATATGGGATGGTTTTTAGCAGTGAGAATACAAATATCAACTACTTTCCAAAATAGGTGTTTGCTCTTTGAGATAATGCGTTTGCCACAATAAAAAAATGAATTGCCCATTTCTTCAAAACCATAAAGGCTAGAAGGCTAATTTTCCAGTATGTTATACAGGGCCCCACGTTGTGTTAGGTGAGCAAGAATTGGCCATGTAGCTCTCATAGTTTTGGCACAACTTCGTTTTTGAGTTTTGTGAAAGCTGCAACTTTTGTCCAATAGCACCCATTAAAACACCCCAAAATGTAACTTTTTCAACTGATCTGTCCATACCCCACACTGACTGTGCATATGGGATGGTTTTTAGCAGTGAGAATACAAATATCAACTACTTTCCAAAATAGGTGTTTGCTCTTTGAGATAATGCGTTTGCCACAATAAAAAAATGAATTGCCCATTTCTTCAAAACCATAAAGGCTAGAAGGCTAATTTTCCAGTATGTTATACAGGGCCCCACGTTGCGTTAGGTGAGCAAGAATTGGCCATGTAGCTCTCATAGTTTTGGCACAACTTCGTTTTTGAGTTTTGTGAAAGCTGCAACTTTTGTCCAATAAGCACCCATTAAAACATCCCCAAATGTAACTTTTTCAACTGATCTGTCCATACCCCACACTGACTGTGCATATGGGATGGTTTTTAGCAGTGAGAATACAAATATCAACTACTTTCCAAAATAGGTGTTTGCTCTTTGAGATAATTCGTTTGCCACAATAAAAAAAATGAATTGCCCATTTCTTCAAAACCATAAAGGCTAGAAGGCTAATTTTCCAGTATGTTATACAGGGCCCCACGTTGTGTTAGGTGAGCAAGAATTGGCCATGTAGCTCTCATAGTTTTGGCACAACTTCGTTTTTGAGTTTTGTGAAAGCTGCAACTTTTGTCCAATAGCACCCATTAAAACACCCCAAAATGTAACTTTTTCAACTGATCTGTCCATACCCCACACTGACTGTGCATATGGGATGGTTTTTAGCAGTGAGAATACAAATATCAACTACTTTCCAAAATAGGTGTTTGCTCTTTGAGATAATGCGTTTGCCACAATAAAAAAATGAATTGCCCATTTCTTCAAAACAATAAAGGCTATAAGGCTAATTTTTCAGTATGTTATACAGGGCCCCACGTTGCGTTAGGTGAGCAAGAATTGGCCATGTAGCTCTCATAGTTTTGGCACAACTTCGTTTTTGAGTTTTGTGAAAGCTGCAACTTTTGTCCAATAAGCACCCATTAAAACACCCCAAAATGTAACTTTTTCAACTGATCTGTCCATACCCCACACTGACTGTGCATATGGGATGGTTTTTAGCAGTGAGAATACAAATATCAACTACTTTCCAAAATAGGTGTTTGCTCTTTGAGATAATGCGTTTGCGACAATAAAAAAATGAATTGCCCATTTCTTCAAAACAATAAAGGCTATAAGGCTAATTTTTCAGTATGTTATACAGGGCCCCACGTTGCGTTAGGTGAGCAAGAATTGGCCATGTAGCTCTCATAGTTTTGGCACAACTTCGTTTTTGAGTTTTGTGAAAGCTGCAACTTTTGTCCAATAGCACCCATTAAAACACCCCAAAATGTAACTTTTTCAACTGATCTGTCCATACCCCACACTGACTGTGCATATGGGATGGTTTTTAGCAGTGAGAATACAAATATCAACTACTTTCCAAAATAGGTGTTTGCTCTTTGAGATAATGCGTTTGCGACAATAAAAAAATGAATTGCCCATTTCTTCAAAACCATAAAGGCTAGAAGGCTAATTTTCCAGTATGTTATACAGGGCCCCACGTTGCGTTAGGTGAGCAAGAATTGGCCATGTAGCTCTCATAGTTTTGGCACAACTTCGTTTTTGAGTTTTGTGAAAGCTGCAACTTTTGTCCAATAAGCACCCATTAAAACATCCCCAAATGTAACTTTTTCAACTGATCTGTCCATACCCCACACTGACTGTGCATATGGGATGGTTTTTAGCAGTGAGAATACAAATATCAACTACTTTCCAAAATAGGTGTTTGCTCTTTGAGATAATTCGTTTGCCACAATAAAAAAATGAATTGCCCATTTCTTCAAAACCATAAAGGCTAGAAGGCTAATTTTCCAGTATGTTATACAGGGCCCCACGTTGTGTTAGGTGAGCAAGAATTGGCCATGTAGCTCTCATAGTTTTGGCACAACTTCGTTTTTGAGTTTTGTGAAAGCTGCAACTTTTGTCCAATAGCACCCATTAAAACACCCCAAAATGTAACTTTTTCAACTGATCTGTCCATACCCCACACTGACTGTGCATATGGGATGGTTTTTAGCAGTGAGAATACAAATATCAACTACTTTCCAAAATAGGTGTTTGCTCTTTGAGATAATGCGTTTGCCACAATAAAAAAATGAATTGCCCATTTCTTCAAAACCATAAAGGCTAGAAGGCTAATTTTCCAGTATGTTATACAGGGCCCCACGTTGTGTTAGGTGAGCAAGAATTGGCCATGTAGCTCTCATAGTTTTGGCACAACTTCGTTTTTGAGTTTTGTGAAAGCTGCAACTTTTGTCCAATAGCACCCATTAAAACACCCCAAAATGTAACTTTTTCAACTGATCTGTCCATACCCCACACTGACTGTGCATATGGGATGGTTTTTAGCAGTGAGAATACAAATATCAACTACTTTCCAAAATAGGTGTTTGCTCTTTGAGATAATGCGTTTGCGACAATAAAAAAATGAATTGCCCATTTCTTCAAAACAATAAAGGCTATAAGGCTAATTTTTCAGTATGTTATACAGGGCCCCACGTTGCGTTAGGTGAGCAAGAATTGGCCATGTAGCTCTCATAGTTTTGGCACAACTTCGTTTTTGAGTTTTGTGAAAGCTGCAACTTTTGTCCAATAGCACCCATTAAAACACCCCAAAATGTAACTTTTTCAACTGATCTGTCCATACCCCACACTGACTGTGCATATGGGATGGTTTTTAGCAGTGAGAATACAAATATCAACTACTTTCCAAAATAGGTGTTTGCTCTTTGAGATAATGCGTTTGCGACAATAAAAAAATGAATTGCCCATTTCTTCAAAACAATAAAGGCTATAAGGCTAATTTTTCAGTATGTTATACAGGGCCCCACGTTGCGTTAGGTGAGCAAGAATTGGCCATGTAGCTCTCATAGTTTTGGCACAACTTCGTTTTTGAGTTTTGTGAAAGCTGCAACTTTTGTCCAATAGCACCCATTAAAACACCCCAAAATGTAACTTTTTCAACTGATCTGTCCATACCCCACACTGACTGTGCATATGGGATGTTTTTTAGCAGTGAGAATACAAATATCAACTACTTTCCAAAATAGGTGTTTGCTCTTTGAGATAATGCGTTTGCGACAATAAAAAAATGAATTGCCCATTTCTTCAAAACCATAAAGGCTAGAAGGCTAATTTTCCAGTATGTTATACAGGGCCCCACGTTGCGTTAGGTGAGCAAGAATTGGCCATGTAGCTCTCATAGTTTTGGCACAACTTCGTTTTTGAGTTTTGTGAAAGCTGCAACTTTTGTCCAATAAGCACCCATTAAAACATCCCCAAATGTAACTTTTTCAACTGATCTGTCCATACCCCACACTGACTGTGCATATGGGATGGTTTTTAGCAGTGAGAATACAAATATCAACTACTTTCCAAAATAGGTGTTTGCTCTTTGAGATAATGCGTTTGCCACAATAAAAAAATGAATTGCCCATTTCTTCAAAACCATAAAGGCTAGAAGGCTAATTTTCCAGTATGTTATACAGGGCCCCACGTTGTGTTAGGTGAGCAAGAATTGGCCATGTAGCTCTCATAGTTTTGGCACAACTTCGTTTTTGAGTTTTGTGAAAGCTGCAACTTTTGTCCAATAGCACCCATTAAAACACCCCAAAATGTAACTTTTTCAACTGATCTGTCCATACCCCACACTGACTGTGCATATGGGATGGTTTTTAGCAGTGAGAATACAAATATCAACTACTTTCCAAAATAGGTGTTTGCTCTTTGAGATAATGCGTTTGCGACAATAAAAAAATGAATTGCCCATTTCTTCAAAACAATAAAGGCTATAAGGCTAATTTTTCAGTATGTTATACAGGGCCCCACGTTGAGTTAGGTGAGCAAGAATTGGCCATGTAGCTCTCATAGTTTTGGCACAACTTCGTTTTTGAGTTTTGTGAAAGCTGCAACTTTTGTCCAATAGCACCCATTAAAACACCCCAAAATGTAACTTTTTCAACTGATCTGTCCATACCCCACACTGACTGTGCATATGGGATGGTTTTTAGCAGTGAGAATACAAATATCAACTACTTTCCAAAATAGGTGTTTGCTCTTTGAGATAATGCGTTTGCGACAATAAAAAAATGAATTCCCCATTTCTTCAAAACCATAAAGGCTAGAAGGCTAATTTTTTCAGTATGTTATACAGGGCCCCACGTTGCGTTAGGTGAGCAAGAATTGGCCATGTAGCTCTCATAGTTTTGGCACAACTTCGTTTTTGAGTTTTGTGAAAGCTGCAACTTTTGTCCAATAAGCACCCATTAAAACACCCCAAATGTAACTTTTTCAACTGATCTGTCCATACCCCACACTGACTGTGCATATGGGATGGTTTTTAGCAGTGAGAATACAAATATCAACTACTTTCCAAAATAGGTGTTTGCTCTTTGAGATAATGCGTTTGCGACAATAAAAAAATGAATTGCCCATTTCTTCAAAACCATAAAGGCTAGAAGGCTAATTTTCCAGTATGTTATACAGGGCCCCACGTTGCGTTAGGTGAGCAAGAATTGGCCATGTAGCTCTCATAGTTTTGGCACAACTTCGTTTTTGAGTTTTGTGAAAGCTGCAACTTTTGTCCAATAAGCACCCATTAAAACACCCCAAAATGTAACTTTTTCAACTGATCTGTCCATACCCCACACTGACTGTGCATATGGGATGGTTTTTAGCAGTGAGAATACAAATATCAACTACTTTCCAAAATAGGTGTTTGCTCTTTGAGATAATGCGTTTGCGACAATAAAAAAATGAATTGCCCATTTCTTCAAAACCATAAAGGCTATAAGGCTAATTTTTCAGTATGTTATACAGGGCCCCACGTTGCGTTAGGTGAGCAAGAATTGGCCATGTAGCTCTCATAGTTTTGGCACAACTTCGTTTTTGAGTTTTGTGAAAGCTGCAACTTTTGTCCAATAAGCACCCATTAAAACACCCCAAAATGTAACTTTTTCAACTGATCTGTCCATACCCCACACTGACTGTGCATATGGGATGGTTTTTAGCAGTGAGAATACAAATATCAACTACTTTCCAAAATAGGTGTTTGCTCTTTGAGATAATGCGTTTGCCACAATAAAAAAATGAATTGCCCATTTCTTCAAAACCATAAAGGCTAGAAGGCTAATTTTCCAGTATGTTATACAGGGCCCCACGTTGTGTTAGGTGAGCAAGAATTGGCCATGTAGCTCTCATAGTTTTGGCACAACTTCGTTTTTGAGTTTTGTGAAAGCTGCAACTTTTGTCCAATAGCACCCATTAAAACACCCCAAAATGTAACTTTTTCAACTGATCTGTCCATACCCCACACTGACTGTGCATATGGGATGGTTTTTAGCAGTGAGAATACAAACATCAACTACTTTCCAAAATAGGTGTTTGCTCTTTGAGATAATGCGTTTGCCACAATAAAAAAATGAATTGCCCATTTCTTTAAAACCATAAAGGCTAGAAGGCTAATTTTCCAGTATGTTATACAGGGCCCCACGTTGTGTTAGGTGAGCAAGAATTGGCCATGTAGCTCTCATAGTTTTGGCACAACTTCGTTTTTGAGTTTTGTGAAAGCTGCAACTTTTGTCCAATAGCACCCATTAAAACACCCCAAAATGTAACTTTTTCAACTGATCTGTCCATACCCCACACTGACTGTGCATATGGGATGGTTTTTAGCAGTGAGAATACAAACATCAACTACTTTCCAAAATAGGTGTTTGCTCTTTGAGATAATGCGTTTGCCACAATAAAAAAATGAATTGCCCATTTCTTTAAAACCATAAAGGCTAGAAGGCTAATTTTCCAGTATGTTATACAGGGCCCCACGTTGTGTTAGGTGAGCAAGAATTGGCCATGTAGCTCTCATAGTTTTGGCACAACTTCGTTTTTGAGTTTTGTGAAAGCTGCAACTTTTGTCCAATAAGCACCCATTAAAACACCCCAAAATGTAACTTTTTCAACTGATCTGTCCATACCCCACACTGACTGTGCATATGGGATGGTTTTTAGCAGTGAGAATACAAATATCAACTACTTTCCAAAATAGGTGTTTGCTCTTTGAGATAATGCGTTTGCCACAATAAAAAAATGAATTGCCCATTTCTTCAAAACCATAAAGGCTAGAAGGCTAATTTTTCAGTATGTTATACAGGGCCCCACGTTGCGTTAGGTGAGCAAGAATTGGCCATGTAGCTCTCATAGTTTTGGCACAACTTCGTTTTTGAGTTTTGTGAAAGCTGCAACTTTTGTCCAATAAGCACCCATTAAAACACCCCAAATGTAACTTTTTCAACTGATCTGTCCATACCCCACACTGACTGTGCATATGGGATGGTTTTTAGCAGTGAGAATACAAATATCAACTACTTTCCAAAATAGGTGTTTGCTCTTTGAGATAATGCGTTTGCGACAATAAAAAAATGAATTGCCCATTTCTTCAAAACCATAAAGGCTAGAAGGCTAATTTTCCAGTATGTTATACAGGGCCCCACGTTGCGTTAGGTGAGCAAGAATTGGCCATGTAGCTCTCATAGTTTTGGCACAACTTCGTTTTTGAGTTTTGTGAAAGCTGCAACTTTTGTCCAATAAGCACCCATTAAAACACCCCAAAATGTAACTTTTTCAACTGATCTGTCCATACCCCACACTGACTGTGCATATGGGATGGTTTTTAGCAGTGAGAATACAAATATCAACTACTTTCCAAAATAGGTGTTTGCTCTTTGAGATAATGCGTTTGCGACAATAAAAAAATGAATTGCCCATTTCTTCAAAACCATAAAGGCTATAAGGCTAATTTTTCAGTATGTTATACAGGGCCCCACGTTGCGTTAGGTGAGCAAGAATTGGCCATGTAGCTCTCATAGTTTTGGCACAACTTCGTTTTTGAGTTTTGTGAAAGCTGCAACTTTTGTCCAATAAGCACCCATTAAAACACCCCAAAATGTAACTTTTTCAACTGATATGTCCATATCCCACACTGACTGTGCATATGGGATGGTTTTTAGCAGTGAGAATACAAATATCAACTACTTTCCAAAATAGGTGTTTGCTCTTTGAGATAATGCGTTTGCCACAATAAAAAAATGAATTGCCCATTTCTTCAAAACCATAAAGGCTAGAAGGCTAATTTTCCAGTATGTTATACAGGGCCCCACGTTGTGTTAGGTGAGCAAGAATTGGCCATGTAGCTCTCATAGTTTTGGCACAACTTCGTTTTTGAGTTTTGTGAAAGCTGCAACTTTTGTCCAATAGCACCCATTAAAACACCCCAAAATGTAACTTTTTCAACTGATCTGTCCATACCCCACACTGACTGTGCATATGGGATGTTTTTTAGCAGTGAGAATACAAATATCAACTACTTTCCAAAATAGGTGTTTGCTCTTTGAGATAATGCGTTTGCCACAATAAAAAAATGAATTGCCCATTTCTTCAAAACCATAAAGGCTAGAAGGCTAATTTTCCAGTATGTTATACAGGGCCCCACGTTGTGTTAGGTGAGCAAGAATTGGCCATGTAGCTCTCATAGTTTTGGCACAACTTCGTTTTTGAGTTTTGTGAAAGCTGCAACTTTTGTCCAATAGCACCCATTAAAACACCCCAAAATGTAACTTTTTCAACTGATCTGTCCATACCCCACACTGACTGTGCATATGGGATGGTTTTTAGCAGTGAGAATACAAATATCAACTACTTTCCAAAATAGGTGTTTGCTCTTTGAGATAATGCGTTTGCCACAATAAAAAAATGAATTGCCCATTTCTTCAAAACCATAAAGGCTAGAAGGCTAATTTTCCAGTATGTTATACAGGGCCCCACGTTGTGTTAGGTGAGCAAGAATTGGCCATGTAGCTCTCATAGTTTTGGCACAACTTCGTTTTTGAGTTTTGTGAAAGCTGCAACTTTTGTCCAATAGCACCCATTAAAACACCCCAAAATGTAACTTTTTCAACTGATCTGTCCATACCCCACACTGACTGTGCATATGGGATGGTTTTTAGCAGTGAGAATACAAATATCAACTACTTTCCAAAATAGGTGTTTGCTCTTTGAGATAATGCGTTTGCCACAATAAAAAAATGAATTGCCCATTTCTTCAAAACCATAAAGGCTAGAAGGCTAATTTTCCAGTATGTTATACAGGGCCCCACGTTGTGTTGGGTGAGCAAGAATTGGCCATGTAGCTCTCATAGTTTTGGCACAACTTCGTTTTTGAGTTTTGTGAAAGCTGCAACTTTTGTCCAATAGCACCCATTAAAACACCCCAAAATGTAACTTTTTCAACTGATCTGTCCATACCCCACACTGACTGTGCATATGGGATGGTTTTTAGCAGTGAGAATACAAATATCAACTACTTTCCAAAATAGGTGTTTGCTCTTTGAGATAATGCGTTTGCCACAATAAAAAAATGAATTGCCCATTTCTTCAAAACCATAAAGGCTAGAAGGCTAATTTTCCAGTATGTTATACAGGGCCCCACGTTGTGTTAGGTGAGCAAGAATTGGCCATGTAGCTCTCATAGTTTTGGCACAACTTCGTTTTTGAGTTTTGTGAAAGCTGCAACTTTTGTCCAATAGCACCCATTAAAACACCCCAAAATGTAACTTTTTCAACTGATCTGTCCATACCCCACACTGACTGTGCATATGGGATGGTTTTTAGCAGTGAGAATACAAATATCAACTACTTTCCAAAATAGGTGTTTGCTCTTTGAGATAATGCGTTTGCCACAATAAAAAAATGAATTGCCCATTTCTTCAAAACCATAAAGGCTAGAAGGCTAATTTTCCAGTATGTTATACAGGGCCCCACGTTGTGTTAGGTGAGCAAGAATTGGCCATGTAGCTCTCATAGTTTTGGCACAACTTCGTTTTTGAGTTTTGTGAAAGCTGCAACTTTTGTCCAATAGCACCCATTAAAACACCCCAAAATGTAACTTTTTCAACTGATCTGTCCATACCCCACACTGACTGTGCATATGGGATGGTTTTTAGCAGTGAGAATACAAACATCAACTACTTTCCAAAATAGGTGTTTGCTCTTTGAGATAATGCGTTTGCCACAATAAAAAAATGAATTGCCCATTTCTTTAAAACCATAAAGGCTAGAAGGCTAATTTTCCAGTATGTTATACAGGGCCCCACGTTGTGTTAGGTGAGCAAGAATTGGCCATGTAGCTCTCATAGTTTTGGCACAACTTCGTTTTTGAGTTTTGTGAAAGCTGCAACTTTTGTCCAATAGCACCCATTAAAACACCCCAAAATGTAACTTTTTCAACTGATCTGTCCATACCCCACACTGACTGTGCATATGGGATGGTTTTTAGCAGTGAGAATACAAACATCAACTACTTTCCAAAATAGGTGTTTGCTCTTTGAGATAATGCGTTTGCCACAATAAAAAAATGAATTGCCCATTTCTTTAAAACCATAAAGGCTAGAAGGCTAATTTTCCAGTATGTTATACAGGGCCCCACGTTGTGTTAGGTGAGCAAGAATTGGCCATGTAGCTCTCATAGTTTTGGCACAACTTCGTTTTTGAGTTTTGTGAAAGCTGCAACTTTTGTCCAATAAGCACCCATTAAAACACCCCAAAATGTAACTTTTTCAACTGATCTGTCCATACCCCACACTGACTGTGCATATGGGATGGTTTTTAGCAGTGAGAATACAAATATCAACTACTTTCCAAAATAGGTGTTTGCTCTTTGAGATAATGCGTTTGCCACAATAAAAAAATGAATTGCCCATTTCTTCAAAACAATAAAGGCTATAAGGCTAATTTTTCAGTATGTTATACAGGGCCCCACGTTGCGTTAGGTGAGCAAGAATTGGCCATGTAGCTCTCATAGTTTTGGCACAACTTCGTTTTTGAGTTTTGTGAAAGCTGCAACTTTTGTCCAATAGCACCCATTAAAACACCCCAAAATGTAACTTTTTCAACTGATCTGTCCATACCCCACACTGACTGTGCATATGGGATGGTTTTTAGCAGTGAGAATACAAATATCAACTACTTTCCAAAATAGGTGTTTGCTCTTTGAGATAATGCGTTTGCCACAATAAAAAAATGAATTGCCCATTTCTTCAAAACCATAAAGGCTAGAAGGCTAATTTTTCAGTATGTTATACAGGGCCCCACGTTGCGTTAGGTGAGCAAGAATTGGCCATGTAGCTCTCATAGTTTTGGCACAACTTCGTTTTTGAGTTTTGTGAAAGCTGCAACTTTTGTCCAATAAGCACCCATTAAAACACCCCAAATGTAACTTTTTCAACTGATCTGTCCATACCCCACACTGACTGTGCATATGGGATGGTTTTTAGCAGTGAGAATACAAATATCAACTACTTTCCAAAATAGGTGTTTGCTCTTTGAGATAATGCGTTTGCGACAATAAAAAAATGAATTGCCCATTTCTTCAAAACCATAAAGGCTAGAAGGCTAATTTTCCAGTATGTTATACAGGGCCCCACGTTGCGTTAGGTGAGCAAGAATTGGCCATGTAGCTCTCATAGTTTTGGCACAACTTCGTTTTTGAGTTTTGTGAAAGCTGCAACTTTTGTCCAATAAGCACCCATTAAAACACCCCAAAATGTAACTTTTTCAACTGATCTGTCCATACCCCACACTGACTGTGCATATGGGATGGTTTTTAGCAGTGAGAATACAAATATCAACTACTTTCCAAAATAGGTGTTTGCTCTTTGAGATAATGCGTTTGCGACAATAAAAAAATGAATTGCCCATTTCTTCAAAACCATAAAGGCTATAAGGCTAATTTTTCAGTATGTTATACAGGGCCCCACGTTGCGTTAGGTGAGCAAGAATTGGCCATGTAGCTCTCATAGTTTTGGCACAACTTCATTTTTGAGTTTTGTGAAAGCTGCAACTTTTGTCCAATAAGCACCCATTAAAACACCCCAAAATGTAACTTTTTCAACTGATATGTCCATATCCCACACTGACTGTGCATATGGGATGGTTTTTAGCAGTGAGAATACAAATATCAACTACTTTCCAAAATAGGTGTTTGCTCTTTGAGATAATGCGTTTGCCACAATAAAAAAATGAATTGCCCATTTCTTCAAAACCATAAAGGCTAGAAGGCTAATTTTCCAGTATGTTATACAGGGCCCCACGTTGTGTTAGGTGAGCAAGAATTGGCCATGTAGCTCTCATAGTTTTGGCACAACTTCGTTTTTGAGTTTTGTGAAAGCTGCAACTTTTGTCCAATAGCACCCATTAAAACACCCCAAAATGTAACTTTTTCAAGTGATCTGTCCATACCCCACACTGACTGTGCATATGGGATGTTTTTTAGCAGTGAGAATACAAATATCAACTACTTTCCAAAATAGGTGTTTGCTCTTTGAGATAATGCGTTTGCCACAATAAAAAAATGAATTGCCCATTTCTTCAAAACCATAAAGGCTAGAAGGCTAATTTTCCAGTATGTTATACAGGGCCCCACGTTGTGTTAGGTGAGCAAGAATTGGCCATGTAGCTCTCATAGTTTTGGCACAACTTCGTTTTTGAGTTTTGTGAAAGCTGCAACTTTTGTCCAATAGCACCCATTAAAACACCCCAAAATGTAACTTTTTCAACTGATCTGTCCATACCCCACACTGACTGTGCATATGGGATGGTTTTTAGCAGTGAGAATACAAATATCAACTACTTTCCAAAATAGGTGTTTGCTCTTTGAGATAATGCGTTTGCCACAATAAAAAAATGAATTGCCCATTTCTTCAAAACCATAAAGGCTAGAAGGCTAATTTTCCAGTATGTTATACAGGGCCCCACGTTGTGTTAGGTGAGCAAGAATTGGCCATGTAGCTCTCATAGTTTTGGCACAACTTCGTTTTTGAGTTTTGTGAAAGCTGCAACTTTTGTCCAATAGCACCCATTAAAACACCCCAAAATGTAACTTTTTCAACTGATCTGTCCATACCCCACACTGACTGTGCATATGGGATGGTTTTTAGCAGTGAGAATACAAATATCAACTACTTTCCAAAATAGGTGTTTGCTCTTTGAGATAATGCGTTTGCCACAATAAAAAAATGAATTGCCCATTTCTTCAAAACCATAAAGGCTAGAAGGCTAATTTTCCAGTATGTTATACAGGGCCCCACGTTGTGTTGGGTGAGCAAGAATTGGCCATGTAGCTCTCATAGTTTTGGCACAACTTCGTTTTTGAGTTTTGTGAAAGCTGCAACTTTTGTCCAATAGCACCCATTAAAACACCCCAAAATGTAACTTTTTCAACTGATCTGTCCATACCCCACACTGACTGTGCATATGGGATGTTTTTTAGCAGTGAGAATACAAATATCAACTACTTTCCAAAATAGGTGTTTGCTCTTTGAGATAATGCGTTTGCCACAATAAAAAAATGAATTGCCCATTTCTTCAAAACCATAAAGGCTAGAAGGCTAATTTTCCAGTATGTTATACAGGGCCCCACGTTGTGTTAGGTGAGCAAGAATTGGCCATGTAGCTCTCATAGTTTTGGCACAACTTCGTTTTTGAGTTTTGTGAAAGCTGCAACTTTTGTCCAATAGCACCCATTAAAACACCCCAAAATGTAACTTTTTCAACTGATCTGTCCATACCCCACACTGACTGTGCATATGGGATGGTTTTTAGCAGTGAGAATACAAATATCAACTACTTTCCAAAATAGGTGTTTGCTCTTTGAGATAATGCGTTTGCCACAATAAAAAAATGAATTGCCCATTTCTTCAAAACCATAAAGGCTAGAAGGCTAATTTTCCAGTATGTTATACAGGGCCCCACGTTGTGTTAGGTGAGCAAGAATTGGCCATGTAGCTCTCATAGTTTTGGCACAACTTCGTTTTTGAGTTTTGTGAAAGCTGCAACTTTTGTCCAATAGCACCCATTAAAACACCCCAAAATGTAACTTTTTCAACTGATCTGTCCATACCCCACACTGACTGTGCATATGGGATGGTTTTTAGCAGTGAGAATACAAATATCAACTACTTTCCAAAATAGGTGTTTGCTCTTTGAGATAATGCGTTTGCCACAATAAAAAAATGAATTGCCCATTTCTTCAAAACCATAAAGGCTAGAAGGCTAATTTTCCAGTATGTTATACAGGGCCCCACGTTGTGTTAGGTGAGCAAGAATTGGCCATGTAGCTCTCATAGTTTTGGCACAACTTCGTTTTTGAGTTTTGTGAAAGCTGCAACTTTTGTCCAATAGCACCCATTAAAACACCCCAAAATGTAACTTTTTCAACTGATCTGTCCATACCCCACACTGACTGTGCATATGGGATGGTTTTTAGCAGTGAGAATACAAATATCAACTACTTTCCAAAATAGGTGTTTGCTCTTTGAGATAATGCGTTTGCCACAATAAAAAAATGAATTGCCCATTTCTTCAAAACCATAAAGGCTATAAGGCTAATTTTTCAGTATGTTATACAGGGCCCCACGTTGCGTTAGGTGAGCAAGAATTGGCCATGTAGCTCTCATAGTTTTGGCACAACTTCGTTTTTGAGTTTTGTGAAAGCTGCAACTTTTGTCCAATAAGCACCCATTAAAACACCCCAAAATGTAACTTTTTCAAC
The DNA here is from genome assembly GCA_021464625.1 of Proterorhinus semilunaris. Lineage (NCBI taxonomy): Eukaryota > Metazoa > Chordata > Actinopteri > Gobiiformes > Gobiidae > Proterorhinus > Proterorhinus semilunaris. Next base: position 21,239 of record CM038354.1, read on the forward strand.
TGATCTGTCCATACCCCACACTGACTGTGCATATGGGATGGTTTTTAGCAGTGAGAATACAAATATCAACTACTTTCCAAAATAGGTGTTTGCTCTTTGAGATAATGCGTTTGCGACAATAAAAAAATGAATTGCCCATTTCTTCAAAACCATAAAGGCTATAAGGCTAATTTTTCAGTATGTTATACAGGGCCCCACGTTGCGTTAGGTGAGCAAGAATTGGCCATGTAGCTCTCATAGTTTTGGCACAACTTCGTTTTTGAGTTTTGTGAAAGCTGCAACTTTTGTCCAATAAGCACCCATTAAAACACCCCAAAATGTAACTTTTTCAACTGATCTGTCCATATCCCACACTGACTGTGCATATGGGATGGTTTTTAGCAGTGAGAATACAAATATCAACTACTTTCCAAAATAGGTGTTTGCTCTTTGAGATAATGCGTTTGCCACAATAAAAAAATGAATTGCCCATTTCTTCAAAACCATAAAGGCTAGAAGGCTAATTTTCCAGTATGTTATACAGGGCCCCACGTTGTGTTAGGTGAGCAAGAATTGGCCATGTAGCTCTCATAGTTTTGGCACAACTTCGTTTTTGAGTTTTGTGAAAGCTGCAACTTTTGTCCAATAGCACCCATTAAAACACCCCAAAATGTAACTTTTTCAACTGATCTGTCCATACCCCACACTGACTGTGCATATGGGATGGTTTTTAGCAGTGAGAATACAAATATCAACTACTTTCCAAAATAGGTGTTTGCTCTTTGAGATAATGCGTTTGCCACAATAAAAAAATGAATTGCCCATTTCTTCAAAACCATAAAGGCTAGAAGGCTAATTTTCCAGTATGTTATACAGGGCCCCACGTTGTGTTAGGTGAGCAAGAATTGGCCATGTAGCTCTCATAGTTTTGGCACAACTTCGTTTTTGAGTTTTGTGAAAGCTGCAACTTTTGTCCAATAGCACCCATTAAAACACCCCAAAATGTAACTTTTTCAACTGATCTGTCCATACCCCACACTGACTGTGCATATGGGATGGTTTTTAGCAGTGAGAATACAAATATCAACTACTTTCCAAAATAGGTGTTTGCTCTTTGAGATAATGCGTTTGCCACAATAAAAAAATGAATTGCCCATTTCTTCAAAACCATAAAGGCTAGAAGGCTAATTTTCCAGTATGTTATACAGGGCCCCACGTTGTGTTAGGTGAGCAAGAATTGGCCATGTAGCTCTCATAGTTTTGGCACAACTTCGTTTTTGAGTTTTGTGAAAGCTGCAACTTTTGTCCAATAGCACCCATTAAAACACCCCAAAATGTAACTTTTTCAACTGATCTGTCCATACCCCACACTGACTGTGCATATGGGATGGTTTTTAGCAGTGAGAATACAAATATCAACTACTTTCCAAAATAGGTGTTTGCTCTTTGAGATAATGCGTTTGCCACAATAAAAAAATGAATTGCCCATTTCTTCAAAACCATTAAGGCTATAAGGCTAATTTTTCAGTATGTTATACAGGGCCCCACGTTGCGTTAGGTGAGCAAGAATTGGCCATGTAGCTCTCATAGTTTTGGCACAACTTCGTTTTTGAGTTTTGTGAAAGCTGCAACTTTTGTCCAATAAGCACCCATTAAAACACCCCAAAATGTAACTTTTTCAACTGATCTGTCCATACCCCACACTGACTGTGCATATGGGATGGTTTTTAGCAGTGAGAATACAAATATCAACTACTTTCCAAAATAGGTGTTTGCTCTTTGAGATAATGCGTTTGCCACAATAAAAAAATGAATTGCCCATTTCTTCAAAACCATAAAGGCTAGAAGGCTAATTTTCCAGTATGTTATACAGGGCCCCACGTTGTGTTAGGTGAGCAAGAATTGGCCATGTAGCTCTCATAGTTTTGGCACAACTTCGTTTTTGAGTTTTGTGAAAGCTGCAACTTTTGTCCAATAGCACCCATTAAAACACCCCAAAATGTAACTTTTTCAACTGATCTGTCCATACCCCACACTGACTGTGCATATGGGATGGTTTTTAGCAGTGAGAATACAAATATCAACTACTTTCCAAAATAGGTGTTTGCTCTTTGAGATAATGCGTTTGCCACAATAAAAAAATGAATTGCCCATTTCTTCAAAACCATAAAGGCTAGAAGGCTAATTTTCCAGTATGTTATACAGGGCCCCACGTTGTGTTAGGTGAGCAAGAATTGGCCATGTAGCTCTCATAGTTTTGGCACAACTTCGTTTTTGAGTTTTGTGAAAGCTGCAACTTTTGTCCAATAGCACCCATTAAAACACCCCAAAATGTAACTTTTTCAACTGATCTGTCCATACCCCACACTGACTGTGCATATGGGATGGTTTTTAGCAGTGAGAATACAAATATCAACTACTTTCCAAAATAGGTGTTTGCTCTTTGAGATAATGCGTTTGCCACAATAAAAAAATGAATTGCCCATTTCTTCAAAACCATAAAGGCTAGAAGGCTAATTTTCCAGTATGTTATACAGGGCCCCACGTTGTGTTAGGTAAGCAAGAATTGGCCATGTAGCTCTCATAGTTTTGGCACAACTTCGTTTTTGAGTTTTGTGAAAGCTGCAACTTTTGTCCAATAGCACCCATTAAAACACCCCAAAATGTAACTTTTTCAACTGATCTGTCCATACCCCACACTGACTGTGCATATGGGATGGTTTTTAGCAGTGAGAATACAAATATCAACTACTTTCCAAAATAGGTGTTTGCTCTTTGAGATAATGCGTTTGCCACAATAAAAAAATGAATTGCCCATTTCTTCAAAACCATAAAGGCTAGAAGGCTAATTTTTCAGTATGTTATACAGGGCCCCACGTTGCGTTAGGTGAGCAAGAATTGGCCATGTAGCTCTCATAGTTTTGGCACAACTTCGTTTTTGAGTTTTGTGAAAGCTGCAACTTTTGTCCAATAAGCACCCATTAAAACACCCCAAATGTAACTTTTTCAACTGATCTGTCCATACCCCACACTGACTGTGCATATGGGATGGTTTTTAGCAGTGAGAATACAAATATCAACTACTTTCCAAAATAGGTGTTTGCTCTTTGAGATAATGCGTTTGCGACAATAAAAAAATGAATTGCCCATTTCTTCAAAACCATAAAGGCTAGAATGCTAATTTTCCAGTATGTTATACAGGGCCCCACGTTGCGTTAGGTGAGCAAGAATTGGCCATGTAGCTCTCATAGTTTTGGCACAACTTCGTTTTTGAGTTTTGTGAAAGCTGCAACTTTTGTCCAATGAGCACCCATTAAAACACCCCAAAATGTAACTTTTTCAACTGATCTGTCCATACCCCACACTGACTGTGCATATGGGATGGTTTTTAGCAGTGAGAATACAAATATCAACTACTTTCCAAAATAGGTGTTTGCTCTTTGAGATAATGCGTTTGCGACAATAAAAAAATGAATTGCCCATTTCTTCAAAACCATAAAGGCTATAAGGCTAATTTTTCAGTATGTTATACAGGGCCCCACGTTGCGTTAGGTGAGCAAGAATTGGCCATGTAGCTCTCATAGTTTTGGCACAACTTCGTTTTTGAGTTTTGTGAAAGCTGCAACTTTTGTCCAATAAGCACCCATTAAAACACCCCAAAATGTAACTTTTTCAACTGATCTGTCCATATCCCACACTGACTGTGCATATGGGATGGTTTTTAGCAGTGAGAATACAAATATCAACTACTTTCCAAAATAGGTGTTTGCTCTTTGAGATAATGCGTTTGCCACAATAAAAAAATGAATTGCCCATTTCTTCAAAACCATAAAGGCTAGAAGGCTAATTTTCCAGTATGTTATACAGGGCCCCACGTTGTGTTAGGTGAGCAAGAATTGGCCATGTAGCTCTCATAGTTTTGGCACAACTTCGTTTTTGAGTTTTGTGAAAGCTGCAACTTTTGTCCAATAGCACCCATTAAAACACCCCAAAATGTAACTTTTTCAACTGATCTGTCCATACCCCACACTGACTGTGCATATGGGATGGTTTTTAGCAGTGAGAATACAAATATCAACTACTTTCCAAAATAGGTGTTTGCTCTTTGAGATAATGCGTTTGCCACAATAAAAAAATGAATTGCCCATTTCTTCAAAACCATAAAGGCTAGAAGGCTAATTTTCCAGTATGTTATACAGGGCCCCACGTTGTGTTAGGTGAGCAAGAATTGGCCATGTAGCTCTCATAGTTTTGGCACAACTTCGTTTTTGAGTTTTGTGAAAGCTGCAACTTTTGTCCAATAGCACCCATTAAAACACCCCAAAATGTAACTTTTTCAACTGATCTGTCCATACCCCACACTGACTGTGCATATGGGATGGTTTTTAGCAGTGAGAATACAAATATCAACTACTTTCCAAAATAGGTGTTTGCTCTTTGAGATAATGCGTTTGCCACAATAAAAAAATGAATTGCCCATTTCTTCAAAACCATAAAGGCTAGAAGGCTAATTTTCCAGTATGTTATACAGGGCCCCACGTTGTGTTAGGTGAGCAAGAATTGGCCATGTAGCTCTCATAGTTTTGGCACAACTTCGTTTTTGAGTTTTGTGAAAGCTGCAACTTTTGTCCAATAGCACCCATTAAAACACCCCAAAATGTAACTTTTTCAACTGATCTGTCCATACCCCACACTGACTGTGCATATGGGATGGTTTTTAGCAGTGAGAATACAAATATCAACTACTTTCCAAAATAGGTGTTTGCTCTTTGAGATAATGCGTTTGCCACAATAAAAAAATGAATTGCCCATTTCTTCAAAACCATAAAGGCTAGAAGGCTAATTTTCCAGTATGTTATACAGGGCCCCACGTTGTGTTAGGTGAGCAAGAATTGGCAATGTAGCTCTCATAGTTTTGGCACAACTTCGTTTTTGAGTTTTGTGAAAGCTGCAACTTTTGTCCAATAGCACCCATTAAAACACCCCAAAATGTAACTTTTTCAACTGATCTGTCCATACCCCACACTGACTGTGCATATGGGATGGTTTTTAGCAGTGAGAATACAAATATCAACTACTTTCCAAAATAGGTGTTTGCTCTTTGAGATAATGCGTTTGCCACAATAAAAAAATGAATTGCCCATTTCTTCAAAACCATAAAGGCTAGAAGGCTAATTTTCCAGTATGTTATACAGGGCCCCACGTTGTGTTAGGTGAGCAAGAATTGGCCATGTAGCTCTCATAGTTTTGGCACAACTTCGTTTTTGAGTTTTGTGAAAGCTGCAACTTTTGTCCAATAGCACCCATTAAAACACCCCAAAATGTAACTTTTTCAACTGATCTGTCCATACCCCACACTGACTGTGCATATGGGATGGTTTTTAGCAGTGAGAATACAAATATCAACTACTTTCCAAAATAGGTGTTTGCTCTTTGAGATAATGCGTTTGCCACAATAAAAAAATGAATTGCCCATTTCTTCAAAACCATAAAGGCTAGAAGGCTAATTTTCCAGTATGTTATACAGGGCCCCACGTTGTGTTAGGTGAGCAAGAATTGGCCATGTAGCTCTCATAGTTTTGGCACAACTTCGTTTTTGAGTTTTGTGAAAGCTGCAACTTTTGTCCAATAGCACCCATTAAAACACCCCAAAATGTAACTTTTTCAACTGATCTGTCCATACCCCACACTGACTGTGCATATGGGATGGTTTTTAGCAGTGAGAATACAAATATCAACTACTTTCCAAAATAGGTGTTTGCTCTTTGAGATAATGCGTTTGCCACAATAAAAAAATGAATTGCCCATTTCTTCAAAACCATAAAGGCTAGAAGGCTAATTTTCCAGTATGTTATACAGGGCCCCACGTTGCGTTAGGTGAGCAAGAATTGGCCATGTAGCTCTCATAGTTTTGGCACAACTTCGTTTTTGAGTTTTGTGAAAGCTGCAACTTTTGTCCAATAAGCACCCATTAAAACACCCCAAAATGTAACTTTTTCAACTGATCTGTCCATACCCCACACTGACTGTGCATATGGGATGGTTTTTAGCAGTGAGAATACAAATATCAACTACTTTCCAAAATAGGTGTTTGCTCTTTGAGATAATGCGTTTGCGACAATAAAAAAATGAATTGCCCATTTCTTCAAAACAATAAAGGCTATAAGGCTAATTTTTCAGTATGTTATACAGGGCCCCACGTTGCGTTAGGTGAGCAAGAATTGGCCATGTAGCTCTCATAGTTTTGGCACAACTTCGTTTTTGAGTTTTGTGAAAGCTGCAACTTTTGTCCAATAGCACCCATTAAAACACCCCAAAATGTAACTTTTTCAACTGATCTGTCCATACCCCACACTGACTGTGCATATGGGATGGTTTTTAGCAGTGAGAATACAAATATCAACTACTTTCCAAAATAGGTGTTTGCTCTTTGAGATAATGCGTTTGCGACAATAAAAAAATGAATTGCCCATTTCTTCAAAACCATAAAGGCTAGAAGGCTAATTTTTCAGTATGTTATACAGGGCCCCACGTTGCGTTAGGTGAGCAAGAATTGGCCATGTAGCTCTCATAGTTTTGGCACAACTTAGTTTTTGAGTTTTGTGAAAGCTGCAACTTTTGTCCAATAAGCACCCATTAAAACACCCCAAATGTAACTTTTTCAACTGATCTGTCCATACCCCACACTGACTGTGCATATGGGATGGTTTTTAGCAGTGAGAATACAAATATCAACTACTTTCCAAAATAGGTGTTTGCTCTTTGAGATAATGCGTTTGCGACAATAAAAAAATGAATTGCCCATTTCTTCAAAACCATAAAGGCTAGAAGGCTAATTTTCCAGTATGTTATACAGGGCCCCACGTTGCGTTAGGTGAGCAAGAATTGGCCATGTAGCTCTCATAGTTTTGGCACAACTTCGTTTTTGAGTTTTGTGAAAGCTGCAACTTTTGTCCAATAAGCACCCATTAAAACACCCCAAAATGTAACTTTTTCAACTGATCTGTCCATACCCCACACTGACTGTGCATATGGGATGGTTTTTAGCAGTGAGAATACAAATATCAACTACTTTCCAAAATAGGTGTTTGCTCTTTGAGATAATGCGTTTGCGACAATAAAAAAATGAATTGCCCATTTCTTCAAAACCATAAAGGCTATAAGGCTAATTTTTCAGTATGTTATACAGGGCCCCACGTTGCGTTAGGTGAGCAAGAATTGGCCATGTAGCTCTCATAGTTTTGGCACAACTTCGTTTTTGAGTTTTGTGAAAGCTGCAACTTTTGTCCAATAAGCACCCATTAAAACACCCCAAAATGTAACTTTTTCAACTGATCTGTCCATACCCCACACTGACTGTGCATATGGGATGGTTTTTAGCAGTGAGAATACAAATATCAACTACTTTCCAAAATAGGTGTTTGCTCTTTGAGATAATGCGTTTGCCACAATAAAAAAATGAATTGCCCATTTCTTCAAAACCATAAAGGCTAGAAGGCTAATTTTCCAGTATGTTATACAGGGCCCCACGTTGTGTTAGGTGAGCAAGAATTGGCCATGTAGCTCTCATAGTTTTGGCACAACTTCGTTTTTGAGTTTTGTGAAAGCTGCAACTTTTGTCCAATAGCACCCATTAAAACACCCCAAAATGTAACTTTTTCAACTGATCTGTCCATACCCCACACTGACTGTGCATATGGGATGGTTTTTAGCAGTGAGAATACAAATATCAACTACTTTCCAAAATAGGTGTTTGCTCTTTGAGATAATGCGTTTGCCACAATAAAAAAATGAATTGCCCATTTCTTCAAAACCATAAAGGCTAGAAGGCTAATTTTCCAGTATGTTATACAGGGCCCCACGTTGTGTTAGGTGAGCAAGAATTGGCCATGTAGCTCTCATAGTTTTGGCACAACTTCGTTTTTGAGTTTTGTGAAAGCTGCAACTTTTGTCCAATAGCACCCATTAAAACACCCCAAAATGTAACTTTTTCAACTGATCTGTCCATACCCCACACTGACTGTGCATATGGGATGGTTTTTAGCAGTGAGAATACAAACATCAACTACTTTCCAAAATAGGTGTTTGATCTTTGAGATAATGCGTTTGCCACAATAAAAAAATGAATTGCCCATTTCTTTAAAACCATAAAGGCTAGAAGGCTAATTTTCCAGTATGTTATACAGGGCCCCACGTTGTGTTAGGTGAGCAAGAATTGGCCATGTAGCTCTCATAGTTTTGGCACAACTTCGTTTTTGAGTTTTGTGAAAGATGCAACTTTTGTCCAATAAGCACCCATTAAAACACCCCAAAATGTAACTTTTTCAACTGATCTGTCCATACCCCACACTGACTGTGCATATGGGATGGTTTTTAGCAGTGAGAATACAAATATCAACTACTTTCCAAAATAGGTGTTTGCTCTTTCAGATAATGCGTTTGCCACAATAAAAAAATGAATTGCCCATTTCTTCAAAACAATAAAGGCTATAAGGCTAATTTTTCAGTATGTTATACAGGGCCCCACGTTGCGTTAGGTGAGCAAGAATTGGCCATGTAGCTCTCATAGTTTTGGCACAACTTCGTTTTTGAGTTTTGTGAAAGCTGCAACTTTTGTCCAATAGCACCCATTAAAACACCCCAAAATGTAACTTTTTCAACTGATCTGTCCATACCCCACACTGACTGTGCATATGGGATGGTTTTTAGCAGTGAGAATACAAATATCAACTACTTTCCAAAATAGGTGTTTGCTCTTTGAGATAATGCGTTTGCGACAATAAAAAAATGAATTGCCCATTTCTTCAAAACAATAAAGGCTATAAGGCTAATTTTTCAGTATGTTATACAGGGCCCCACGTTGCGTTAGGTGAGCAAGAATTTGCCATGTAGCTCTCATAGTTTTGGCACAACTTCGTTTTTGAGTTTTGTGAAAGCTGCAACTTTTGTCCAATAGCACCCATTAAAACACCCCAAAATGTAACTTTTTCAACTGATCTGTCCATACCCCACACTGACTGTGCATATGGGATGTTTTTTAGCAGTGAGAATACAAATATCAACTACTTTCCAAAATAGGTGTTTGCTCTTTGAGATAATGCGTTTGCGACAATAAAAAAATGAATTGCCCATTTCTTCAAAACCATAAAGGCTAGAAGGCTAATTTTCCAGTATGTTATACAGGGCCCCACGTTGCGTTAGGTGAGCAAGAATTGGCCATGTAGCTCTCATAGTTTTGGCACAACTTCGTTTTTGAGTTTTGTGAAAGCTGCAACTTTTGTCCAATAAGCACCCATTAAAACATCCCCAAATGTAACTTTTTCAACTGATCTGTCCATACCCCACACTGACTGTGCATATGGGATGGTTTTTAGCAGTGAGAATACAAATATCAACTACTTTCCAAAATAGGTGTTTGCTCTTTGAGATAATGCGTTTGCGACAATAAAAAAATGAATTGCCCATTTCTTCAAAACCATAAAGGCTAGAAGGCTAATTTTCCAGTATGTTATACAGGGCCCCACGTTGCGTTAGGTGAGCAAGAATTGGCCATGTAGCTCTCATAGTTTTGGCACAACTTCGTTTTTGAGTTTTGTGAAAGCTGCAACTTTTGTCCAATAAGCACCCATTAAAACATCCCCAAATGTAACTTTTTCAACTGATCTGTCCATACCCCACACTGACTGTGCATATGGGATGGTTTTTAGCAGTGAGAATACAAATATCAACTACTTTCCAAAATAGGTGTTTGCTCTTTGAGATAATGCGTTTGCCACAATAAAAAAATGAATTGCCCATTTCTTCAAAACCATAAAGGCTAGAAGGCTAATTTTCCAGTATGTTATACAGGGCCCCACGTTGTGTTAGGTGAGCAAGAATTAGCCATGTAGCTCTCATAGTTTTGGCACAACTTCGTTTTTGAGTTTTGTGAAAGCTGCAACTTTTGTCCAATAGCACCCATTAAAACACCCCAAAATGTAACTTTTTCAACTGATCTGTCCATACCCCACACTGACTGTGCATATGGGATGGTTTTTAGCAGTGAGAATACAAATATCAACTACTTTCCAAAATAGGTGTTTGCTCTTTGAGATAATGCGTTTGCCACAATAAAAAAATGAATTGCCCATTTCTTCAAAACCATAAAGGCTAGAAGGCTAATTTTCCAGTATGTTATACAGGGCCCCACGTTGTGTTAGGTGAGCAAGAATTGGCCATGTAGCTCTCATAGTTTTGGCACAACTTCGTTTTTGAGTTTTGTGAAAGCTGCAACTTTTGTCCAATAGCACCCATTAAAACACCCCAAAATGTAACTTTTTCAACTGATCTGTCCATACCCCACACTGACTGTGCATATGGGATGGTTTTTAGCAGTGAGAATACAAACATCAACTACTTTCCAAAATAGGTGTTTGCTCTTTGAGATAATGCGTTTGCCACAATAAAAAAATGAATTGCCCATTTCTTCAAAACCATAAAGGCTAGAAGGCTAATTTTCCAGTATGTTATACAGGGCCCCACGTTGTGTTAGGTGAGCAAGAATTGGCCATGTAGCTCTCATAGTTTTGGCACAACTTCGTTTTTGAGTTTTGTGAAGGCTGCAACTTTTGTCCAATAGCACCCATTAAAACACCCCAAAATGTAACTTTTTCAACTGATCTGTCCATACCCCACACTGACTGTGCATATGGGATGGTTTTTAGCAGTGAGAATACAAATATCAACTACTTTCCAAAATAGGTGTTTGCTCTTTGAGATAATGCGTTTGCCACAATAAAAAAATGAATTGCCCATTTCTTCAAAACCATAAAGGCTAGAAGGCTAATTTTCCAGTATGTTATACAGGGCCCCACGTTGTGTTAGGTGAGCAAGAATTAGCCATGTAGCTCTCATAGTTTTGGCACAACTTCGTTTTTGAGTTTTGTGAAAGCTGCAACTTTTGTCCAATAGCACCCATTAAAACACCCCAAAATGTAACTTTTTCAACTGATCTGTCCATACCCCACACTGACTGTGCATATGGGATGGTTTTTAGCAGTGAGAATACAAATATCAACTACTTTCCAAAATAGGTGTTTGCTCTTTGAGATAATGCGTTTGCCACAATAAAAAAATGAATTGCCCATTTCTTCAAAACCATAAAGGCTAGAAGGCTAATTTTCCAGTATGTTATACAGGGCCCCACGTTGTGTTAGGTGAGCAAGAATTGGCCATGTAGCTCTCATAGTTTTGGCACAACTTCGTTTTTGAGTTTTGTGAAAGCTGCAACTTTTGTCCAATAGCACCCATTAAAACACCCCAAAATGTAACTTTTTCAACTGATCTGTCCATACCCCACACTGACTGTGCATATGGGATGGTTTTTAGCAGTGAGAATACAAACATCAACTACTTTCCAAAATAGGTGTTTGCTCTTTGAGATAATGCGTTTGCCACAATAAAAAAATGAATTGCCCATTTCTTCAAAACCATAAAGGCTAGAAGGCTAATTTTCCAGTATGTTATACAGGGCCCCACGTTGTGTTAGGTGAGCAAGAATTGGCCATGTAGCTCTCATAGTTTTGGCACAACTTCGTTTTTGAGTTTTGTGAAGGCTGCAACTTTTGTCCAATAGCACCCATTAAAACACCCCAAAATGTAACTTTTTCAACTGATCTGTCCATACCCCACACTGACTGTGCATATGGGATGGTTTTTAGCAGTGAGAATACAAATATCAACTACTTTCCAAAATAGGTGTTTGCTCTTTGAGATAATGCGTTTGCCACAATAAAAAAATGAATTGCCCATTTCTTCAAAACCATAAAGGCTAGAAGGCTAATTTTCCAGTATGTTATACAGGGCCCCACGTTGTGTTAGGTGAGCAAGAATTGGCCATGTAGCTTTCATAGTTTTGGCACAACTTCGTTTTTGAGTTTTGTGAAAGCTGCAACTTTTGTCCAATAAGCACCCATTAAAACACCCCAAAATGTAACTTTTTCAACTGATCTGTCCATACCCCACACTGACTGTGCATATGGGATGGTTTTTAGCAGTGAGAATACAAATATCAACTACTTTCCAAAATAGGTGTTTGCTCTTTGAGATAATGCGTTTGCGACAATAAAAAAATGAATTGCCAATTTCTTCAAAACCATAAAGGCTAGAAGGCTAATTTTCCAGTATGTTATACAGGGCCCCACGTTGCGTTAGGTGAGCAAGAATTGGCCATGTAGCTCTCATAGTTTTGGCACAACTTCGTTTTTGAGTTTTGTGAAAGCTGCAACTTTAGTCCAATAGCACCCATTAAAACTCCCCAAAATGTAACTTTTTCAACTGATCTGTCCATACCCCACACTGACTGTGCATATGGGATGGTTTTTAGCAGTGAGAATACAAATATCAACTACTTTCCAAAATAGGTGTTTGCTCTTTGAGATAATGCGTTTGCGACAATAAAAAAATGAATTGCCCATTTCTTCAAAACCATAAAGGCTATAAGGCTAATTTTTCAGTATGTTATACAGGGCCCCACGTTGCGTTAGGTGAGCAAGAATTGGCCATGTAGCTCTCATAGTTTTGGCACAACTTCGTTTTTGAGTTTTGTGAAAGCTGCAACTTTTGTCCAATAACACCCATTAAAACACCCCAAAATGTAACTTTTTCAACTGATCTGTCCATACCACACACTGACTGTGCATATGGGATGGTTTTTAGCAGTGAGAATACAAATATCAACTACTTTCCAAAATAGGTGTTTGCTCTTTGACATAATGCGTTTGCCACAATAAAAAAATGAATTGCCCATTTCTTCAAAACCATAAAGGCTAGAAGGCTAATTTTCCAGTATGTTATACAGGGCCCCACGTTGTGTTAGGTGAGCAAGAATTGGCCATGTAGCTCTCATAGTTTTGGCACAACTTCGTTTTTGAGTTTTGTGAAAGCTGCAACTTTTGTCCAATAGCACCCATTAAAACACCCCAAAATGTAACTTTTTCAACTGATCTGTCCATACCCCACACTGACTGTGCATATGGGATGGTTTTTAGCAGTGAGAATACAAATATCAACTACTTTCCAAAATAGGTGTTTGCTCTTTGAGATAATGCGTTTGCGACAATAAAAAAATGAATTGCCCATTTCTTCAAAACCATAAAGGCTAGAAGGCTAATTTTTCAGTATGTTATACAGGGCCCCACGTTGCGTTAGGTGAGCAAGAATTGGCCATGTAGCTCTCATAGTTTTGGCACAACTTCGTTTTTGAGTTTTGTGAAAGCTGCAACTTTTGTCCAATAAGCACCCATTAAAACACCCCAAATGTAACTTTTTCAACTGATCTGTCCATACCCCACACTGACTGTGCATATGGGATGGTTTTTAGCAGTGAGAATACAAACATCAACTACTTTCCAAAATTGGTGTTTGCTCTTTGAGATAATGCGTTTGCGACAATAAAAAAATGAATTGCCCATTTCTTCAAAACCATAAAGGCTAGAAGGCTAATTTTCCAGTATGTTATACAGGGCCCCACGTTGCGTTAGGTGAGCAAGAATTGGCCATGTAGCTCTCATAGTTTTGGCACAACTTCGTTTTTGAGTTTTGTGAAAGCTGCAACTTTTGTCCAATAAGCACCCATTAAAACACCCCAAAATGTAACTTTTTCAACTGATCTGTCCATACCCCACACTGACTGTGCATATGGGATGGTTTTTAGCAGTGAGAATACAAATATCAACTACTTTCCAAAATAGGTGTTTGCTCTTTGAGATAATGCGTTTGCGACAATAAAAAAATGAATTGCCCATTTCTTCAAAACCATAAAGGCTATAAGGCTAATTTTTCAGTATGTTATACAGGGCCCCACGTTGCGTTAGGTGAGCAAGAATTGGCCATGTAGCTCTCATAGTTTTGGCACAACTTCGTTTTTGAGTTTTGTGAAAGCTGCAACTTTTGTCCAATAAGCACCAATTAAAACACCCCAAAATGTAACTTTTTCAACTGATCTGTCCATACCCCACACTGACTGTGCATATGGGATGGTTTTTAGCAGTGAGAATACAAATATCAACTACTTTCCAAAATAGGTGTTTGCTCTTTGAGATAATGCGTTTGCCACAATAAAAAAATGAATTGCCCATTTCTTCAAAACCATAAAGGCTAGAAGGCTAATTTTCCAGTATGTTATACAGGGCCCCACGTTGTGTTAGGTGAGCAAGAATTGGCCATGTAGCTCTCATAGTTTTGGCACAACTTCGTTTTTGAGTTTTGTGAAAGCTGCAACTTTTTTGTCCAATAGCACCCATTAAAACACCCCAAAATGTAACTTTTTCAACTGATCTGTCCATACCCCACACTGACTGTGCATATGGGATGGTTTTTAGCAGTGAGAATACAAATATCAACTACTTTCCAAAATAGGTGTTTGCTCTTTGAGATAATGCGTTTGCCACAATAAAAAAATGAATTGCCCATTTCTTCAAAACCATAAAGGCTAGAAGGCTAATTTTCCAGTATGTTATACAGGGCCCCACGTTGTGTTAGGTGAGCAAGAATTGGCCATGTAGCTCTCATAGTTTTGGCACAACTTCGTTTTTGAGTTTTGTGAAAGCTGCAACTTTTGTCCAATAGCACCCATTAAAACACCCCAAAATGTAACTTTTTCAACTGATCTGTCCATACCCCACACTGACTGTGCATATGGGATGGTTTTAAGCAGTGAGAATACAAATATCAACTACTTTCCAAAATAGGTGTTTGCTCTTTGAGATAATGCGTTTGCCACAATAAAAAAATGAATTGCCCATTTCTTCAAAACCATAAAGGCTAGAAGGCTAATTTTCCAGTATGTTATACAGGGCCCCACGTTGTGTTAGGTGAGCAAGAATTGGCCATGTAGCTCTCATAGTTTTGGCACAACTTCGTTTTTGAGTTTTGTGAAAGCTGCAACTTTTGTCCAATAGCACCCATTAAAACACCCCAAAATGTAACTTTTTCAACTGATCTGTCCATACCCCACACTGACTGTGCATATGGGATGGTTTTTAGCAGTGAGAATACAAACATCAACTACTTTCCAAAATAGGTGTTTGCTCTTTGAGATAATGCGTTTGCCACAATAAAAAAATGAATTGCCCATTTCTTTAAAACCATAAAGGCTAGAAGGCTAATTTTCCAGTATGTTATACAGGGCCCCACGTTGTGTTAGGTGAGCAAGAATTGGCCATGTAGCTCTCATAGTTTTGGCACAACTTCGTTTTTGAGTTTTGTGAAAGCTGCAACTTTTGTCCAATAAGCACCCATTAAAACACCCCAAAATGTAACTTTTTCAACTGATCTGTCCATACCCCACACTGACTGTGCATATGGGATGGTTTTTAGCAGTGAGAATACAAATATCAACTACTTTCCAAAATAGGTGTTTGCTCTTTCAGATAATGCGTTTGCCACAATAAAAAAATGAATTGCCCATTTCTTCAAAACAATAAAGGCTATAAGGCTAATTTTTCAGTATGTTATACAGGGCCCCACGTTGCGTTAGGTGAGCAAGAATTGGCCATGTAGCTCTCATAGTTTTGGCACAACTTCGTTTTTGAGTTTTGTGAAAGCTGCAACTTTTGTCCAATAGCACCCATTAAAACACCCCAAAATGTAACTTTTTCAACTGATCTGTCCATACCCCACACTGACTGTGCATATGGGATGGTTTTTAGCAGTGAGAATACAAATATCAACTACTTTCCAAAATAGGTGTTTGCTCTTTGAGATAATGCGTTTGCGACAATAAAAAAATGAATTGCCCATTTCTTCAAAACAATAAAGGCTATAAGGCTAATTTTTCAGTATGTTATACAGGGCCCCACGTTGCGTTAGGTGAGCAAGAATTTGCCATGTAGCTCTCATAGTTTTGGCACAACTTCGTTTTTGAGTTTTGTGAAAGCTGCAACTTTTGTCCAATAGCACCCATTAAAACACCCCAAAATGTAACTTTTTCAACTGATCTGTCCATACCCCACACTGACTGTGCATATGGGATGTTTTTTAGC
Source organism: Proterorhinus semilunaris (assembly GCA_021464625.1). NCBI lineage: Eukaryota > Metazoa > Chordata > Actinopteri > Gobiiformes > Gobiidae > Proterorhinus > Proterorhinus semilunaris. The sequence continues at coordinate 37,240 of CM038354.1, forward strand.
AGTGAGAATACAAATATCAACTACTTTCCAAAATAGGTGTTTGCTCTTTGAGATAATGCGTTTGCGACAATAAAAAAATGAATTGCCCATTTCTTCAAAACCATAAAGGCTAGAAGGCTAATTTTCCAGTATGTTATACAGGGCCCCACGTTGCGTTAGGTGAGCAAGAATTGGCCATGTAGCTCTCATAGTTTTGGCACAACTTCGTTTTTGAGTTTTGTGAAAGCTGCAACTTTTGTCCAATAAGCACCCATTAAAACATCCCCAAATGTAACTTTTTCAACTGATCTGTCCATACCCCACACTGACTGTGCATATGGGATGGTTTTTAGCAGTGAGAATACAAATATCAACTACTTTCCAAAATAGGTGTTTGCTCTTTGAGATAATGCGTTTGCGACAATAAAAAAATGAATTGCCCATTTCTTCAAAACCATAAAGGCTAGAAGGCTAATTTTCCAGTATGTTATACAGGGCCCCACGTTGCGTTAGGTGAGCAAGAATTGGCCATGTAGCTCTCATAGTTTTGGCACAACTTCGTTTTTGAGTTTTGTGAAAGCTGCAACTTTTGTCCAATAAGCACCCATTAAAACATCCCCAAATGTAACTTTTTCAACTGATCTGTCCATACCCCACACTGACTGTGCATATGGGATGGTTTTTAGCAGTGAGAATACAAATATCAACTACTTTCCAAAATAGGTGTTTGCTCTTTGAGATAATGCGTTTGCCACAATAAAAAAATGAATTGCCCATTTCTTCAAAACCATAAAGGCTAGAAGGCTAATTTTCCAGTATGTTATACAGGGCCCCACGTTGTGTTAGGTGAGCAAGAATTAGCCATGTAGCTCTCATAGTTTTGGCACAACTTCGTTTTTGAGTTTTGTGAAAGCTGCAACTTTTGTCCAATAGCACCCATTAAAACACCCCAAAATGTAACTTTTTCAACTGATCTGTCCATACCCCACACTGACTGTGCATATGGGATGGTTTTTAGCAGTGAGAATACAAATATCAACTACTTTCCAAAATAGGTGTTTGCTCTTTGAGATAATGCGTTTGCCACAATAAAAAAATGAATTGCCCATTTCTTCAAAACCATAAAGGCTAGAAGGCTAATTTTCCAGTATGTTATACAGGGCCCCACGTTGTGTTAGGTGAGCAAGAATTGGCCATGTAGCTCTCATAGTTTTGGCACAACTTCGTTTTTGAGTTTTGTGAAAGCTGCAACTTTTGTCCAATAGCACCCATTAAAACACCCCAAAATGTAACTTTTTCAACTGATCTGTCCATACCCCACACTGACTGTGCATATGGGATGGTTTTTAGCAGTGAGAATACAAACATCAACTACTTTCCAAAATAGGTGTTTGCTCTTTGAGATAATGCGTTTGCCACAATAAAAAAATGAATTGCCCATTTCTTCAAAACCATAAAGGCTAGAAGGCTAATTTTCCAGTATGTTATACAGGGCCCCACGTTGTGTTAGGTGAGCAAGAATTGGCCATGTAGCTCTCATAGTTTTGGCACAACTTCGTTTTTGAGTTTTGTGAAGGCTGCAACTTTTGTCCAATAGCACCCATTAAAACACCCCAAAATGTAACTTTTTCAACTGATCTGTCCATACCCCACACTGACTGTGCATATGGGATGGTTTTTAGCAGTGAGAATACAAATATCAACTACTTTCCAAAATAGGTGTTTGCTCTTTGAGATAATGCGTTTGCCACAATAAAAAAATGAATTGCCCATTTCTTCAAAACCATAAAGGCTAGAAGGCTAATTTTCCAGTATGTTATACAGGGCCCCACGTTGTGTTAGGTGAGCAAGAATTAGCCATGTAGCTCTCATAGTTTTGGCACAACTTCGTTTTTGAGTTTTGTGAAAGCTGCAACTTTTGTCCAATAGCACCCATTAAAACACCCCAAAATGTAACTTTTTCAACTGATCTGTCCATACCCCACACTGACTGTGCATATGGGATGGTTTTTAGCAGTGAGAATACAAATATCAACTACTTTCCAAAATAGGTGTTTGCTCTTTGAGATAATGCGTTTGCCACAATAAAAAAATGAATTGCCCATTTCTTCAAAACCATAAAGGCTAGAAGGCTAATTTTCCAGTATGTTATACAGGGCCCCACGTTGTGTTAGGTGAGCAAGAATTGGCCATGTAGCTCTCATAGTTTTGGCACAACTTCGTTTTTGAGTTTTGTGAAAGCTGCAACTTTTGTCCAATAGCACCCATTAAAACACCCCAAAATGTAACTTTTTCAACTGATCTGTCCATACCCCACACTGACTGTGCATATGGGATGGTTTTTAGCAGTGAGAATACAAACATCAACTACTTTCCAAAATAGGTGTTTGCTCTTTGAGATAATGCGTTTGCCACAATAAAAAAATGAATTGCCCATTTCTTCAAAACCATAAAGGCTAGAAGGCTAATTTTCCAGTATGTTATACAGGGCCCCACGTTGTGTTAGGTGAGCAAGAATTGGCCATGTAGCTCTCATAGTTTTGGCACAACTTCGTTTTTGAGTTTTGTGAAGGCTGCAACTTTTGTCCAATAGCACCCATTAAAACACCCCAAAATGTAACTTTTTCAACTGATCTGTCCATACCCCACACTGACTGTGCATATGGGATGGTTTTTAGCAGTGAGAATACAAATATCAACTACTTTCCAAAATAGGTGTTTGCTCTTTGAGATAATGCGTTTGCCACAATAAAAAAATGAATTGCCCATTTCTTCAAAACCATAAAGGCTAGAAGGCTAATTTTCCAGTATGTTATACAGGGCCCCACGTTGTGTTAGGTGAGCAAGAATTGGCCATGTAGCTTTCATAGTTTTGGCACAACTTCGTTTTTGAGTTTTGTGAAAGCTGCAACTTTTGTCCAATAAGCACCCATTAAAACACCCCAAAATGTAACTTTTTCAACTGATCTGTCCATACCCCACACTGACTGTGCATATGGGATGGTTTTTAGCAGTGAGAATACAAATATCAACTACTTTCCAAAATAGGTGTTTGCTCTTTGAGATAATGCGTTTGCGACAATAAAAAAATGAATTGCCAATTTCTTCAAAACCATAAAGGCTAGAAGGCTAATTTTCCAGTATGTTATACAGGGCCCCACGTTGCGTTAGGTGAGCAAGAATTGGCCATGTAGCTCTCATAGTTTTGGCACAACTTCGTTTTTGAGTTTTGTGAAAGCTGCAACTTTAGTCCAATAGCACCCATTAAAACTCCCCAAAATGTAACTTTTTCAACTGATCTGTCCATACCCCACACTGACTGTGCATATGGGATGGTTTTTAGCAGTGAGAATACAAATATCAACTACTTTCCAAAATAGGTGTTTGCTCTTTGAGATAATGCGTTTGCGACAATAAAAAAATGAATTGCCCATTTCTTCAAAACCATAAAGGCTATAAGGCTAATTTTTCAGTATGTTATACAGGGCCCCACGTTGCGTTAGGTGAGCAAGAATTGGCCATGTAGCTCTCATAGTTTTGGCACAACTTCGTTTTTGAGTTTTGTGAAAGCTGCAACTTTTGTCCAATAACACCCATTAAAACACCCCAAAATGTAACTTTTTCAACTGATCTGTCCATACCACACACTGACTGTGCATATGGGATGGTTTTTAGCAGTGAGAATACAAATATCAACTACTTTCCAAAATAGGTGTTTGCTCTTTGACATAATGCGTTTGCCACAATAAAAAAATGAATTGCCCATTTCTTCAAAACCATAAAGGCTAGAAGGCTAATTTTCCAGTATGTTATACAGGGCCCCACGTTGTGTTAGGTGAGCAAGAATTGGCCATGTAGCTCTCATAGTTTTGGCACAACTTCGTTTTTGAGTTTTGTGAAAGCTGCAACTTTTGTCCAATAGCACCCATTAAAACACCCCAAAATGTAACTTTTTCAACTGATCTGTCCATACCCCACACTGACTGTGCATATGGGATGGTTTTTAGCAGTGAGAATACAAATATCAACTACTTTCCAAAATAGGTGTTTGCTCTTTGAGATAATGCGTTTGCGACAATAAAAAAATGAATTGCCCATTTCTTCAAAACCATAAAGGCTAGAAGGCTAATTTTTCAGTATGTTATACAGGGCCCCACGTTGCGTTAGGTGAGCAAGAATTGGCCATGTAGCTCTCATAGTTTTGGCACAACTTCGTTTTTGAGTTTTGTGAAAGCTGCAACTTTTGTCCAATAAGCACCCATTAAAACACCCCAAATGTAACTTTTTCAACTGATCTGTCCATACCCCACACTGACTGTGCATATGGGATGGTTTTTAGCAGTGAGAATACAAACATCAACTACTTTCCAAAATTGGTGTTTGCTCTTTGAGATAATGCGTTTGCGACAATAAAAAAATGAATTGCCCATTTCTTCAAAACCATAAAGGCTAGAAGGCTAATTTTCCAGTATGTTATACAGGGCCCCACGTTGCGTTAGGTGAGCAAGAATTGGCCATGTAGCTCTCATAGTTTTGGCACAACTTCGTTTTTGAGTTTTGTGAAAGCTGCAACTTTTGTCCAATAAGCACCCATTAAAACACCCCAAAATGTAACTTTTTCAACTGATCTGTCCATACCCCACACTGACTGTGCATATGGGATGGTTTTTAGCAGTGAGAATACAAATATCAACTACTTTCCAAAATAGGTGTTTGCTCTTTGAGATAATGCGTTTGCGACAATAAAAAAATGAATTGCCCATTTCTTCAAAACCATAAAGGCTATAAGGCTAATTTTTCAGTATGTTATACAGGGCCCCACGTTGCGTTAGGTGAGCAAGAATTGGCCATGTAGCTCTCATAGTTTTGGCACAACTTCGTTTTTGAGTTTTGTGAAAGCTGCAACTTTTGTCCAATAAGCACCAATTAAAACACCCCAAAATGTAACTTTTTCAACTGATCTGTCCATACCCCACACTGACTGTGCATATGGGATGGTTTTTAGCAGTGAGAATACAAATATCAACTACTTTCCAAAATAGGTGTTTGCTCTTTGAGATAATGCGTTTGCCACAATAAAAAAATGAATTGCCCATTTCTTCAAAACCATAAAGGCTAGAAGGCTAATTTTCCAGTATGTTATACAGGGCCCCACGTTGTGTTAGGTGAGCAAGAATTGGCCATGTAGCTCTCATAGTTTTGGCACAACTTCGTTTTTGAGTTTTGTGAAAGCTGCAACTTTTTTGTCCAATAGCACCCATTAAAACACCCCAAAATGTAACTTTTTCAACTGATCTGTCCATACCCCACACTGACTGTGCATATGGGATGGTTTTTAGCAGTGAGAATACAAATATCAACTACTTTCCAAAATAGGTGTTTGCTCTTTGAGATAATGCGTTTGCCACAATAAAAAAATGAATTGCCCATTTCTTCAAAACCATAAAGGCTAGAAGGCTAATTTTCCAGTATGTTATACAGGGCCCCACGTTGTGTTAGGTGAGCAAGAATTGGCCATGTAGCTCTCATAGTTTTGGCACAACTTCGTTTTTGAGTTTTGTGAAAGCTGCAACTTTTGTCCAATAGCACCCATTAAAACACCCCAAAATGTAACTTTTTCAACTGATCTGTCCATACCCCACACTGACTGTGCATATGGGATGGTTTTAAGCAGTGAGAATACAAATATCAACTACTTTCCAAAATAGGTGTTTGCTCTTTGAGATAATGCGTTTGCCACAATAAAAAAATGAATTGCCCATTTCTTCAAAACCATAAAGGCTAGAAGGCTAATTTTCCAGTATGTTATACAGGGCCCCACGTTGTGTTAGGTGAGCAAGAATTGGCCATGTAGCTCTCATAGTTTTGGCACAACTTCGTTTTTGAGTTTTGTGAAAGCTGCAACTTTTGTCCAATAGCACCCATTAAAACACCCCAAAATGTAACTTTTTCAACTGATCTGTCCATACCCCACACTGACTGTGCATATGGGATGGTTTTTAGCAGTGAGAATACAAACATCAACTACTTTCCAAAATAGGTGTTTGCTCTTTGAGATAATGCGTTTGCCACAATAAAAAAATGAATTGCCCATTTCTTTAAAACCATAAAGGCTAGAAGGCTAATTTTCCAGTATGTTATACAGGGCCCCACGTTGTGTTAGGTGAGCAAGAATTGGCCATGTAGCTCTCATAGTTTTGGCACAACTTCGTTTTTGAGTTTTGTGAAAGCTGCAACTTTTGTCCAATAAGCACCCATTAAAACACCCCAAAATGTAACTTTTTCAACTGATCTGTCCATACCCCACACTGACTGTGCATATGGGATGGTTTTTAGCAGTGAGAATACAAATATCAACTACTTTCCAAAATAGGTGTTTGCTCTTTGAGATAATGCGTTTGCGACAATAAAAAAATGAATTGCCCATTTCTTCAAAACAATAAAGGCTATAAGGCTAATTTTTCAGTATGTTATACAGGGCCCCACGTTGCGTTAGGTGAGCAAGAATTTGCCATGTAGCTCTCATAGTTTTGGCACAACTTCGTTTTTGAGTTTTGTGAAAGCTGCAACTTTTGTCCAATAAGCACCCATTAAAACACCCCAAATGTAACTTTTTCAACTGATCTGTCCATACCCCACACTGACTGTGCATATGGGATGGTTTTTAGCAGTGAGAATACAAACATCAACTACTTTCCAAAATTGGTGTTTGCTCTTTGAGATAATGCGTTTGCGACAATAAAAAAATGAATTGCCCATTTCTTCAAAACCATAAAGGCTAGAAGGCTAATTTTCCAGTATGTTATACAGGGCCCCACGTTGCGTTAGGTGAGCAAGAATTGGCCATGTAGCTCTCATAGTTTTGGCACAACTTCGTTTTTGAGTTTTGTGAAAGCTGCAACTTTTGTCCAATAAGCACCCATTAAAACACCCCAAAATGTAACTTTTTCAACTGATCTGTCCATACCCCACACTGACTGTGCATATGGGATGGTTTTTAGCAGTGAGAATACAAATATCAACTACTTTCCAAAATAGGTGTTTGCTCTTTGAGATAATGCGTTTGCGACAATAAAAAAATGAATTGCCCATTTCTTCAAAACCATAAAGGCTATAAGGCTAATTTTTCAGTATGTTATACAGGGCCCCACGTTGCGTTAGGTGAGCAAGAATTGGCCATGTAGCTCTCATAGTTTTGGCACAACTTCGTTTTTGAGTTTTGTGAAAGCTGCAACTTTTGTCCAATAAGCACCAATTAAAACACCCCAAAATGTAACTTTTTCAACTGATCTGTCCATACCCCACACTGACTGTGCATATGGGATGGTTTTTAGCAGTGAGAATACAAATATCAACTACTTTCCAAAATAGGTGTTTGCTCTTTGAGATAATGCGTTTGCCACAATAAAAAAATGAATTGCCCATTTCTTCAAAACCATAAAGGCTAGAAGGCTAATTTTCCAGTATGTTATACAGGGCCCCACGTTGTGTTAGGTGAGCAAGAATTGGCCATGTAGCTCTCATAGTTTTGGCACAACTTCGTTTTTGAGTTTTGTGAAAGCTGCAACTTTTTTGTCCAATAGCACCCATTAAAACACCCCAAAATGTAACTTTTTCAACTGATCTGTCCATACCCCACACTGACTGTGCATATGGGATGGTTTTTAGCAGTGAGAATACAAATATCAACTACTTTCCAAAATAGGTGTTTGCTCTTTGAGATAATGCGTTTGCCACAATAAAAAAATGAATTGCCCATTTCTTCAAAACCATAAAGGCTAGAAGGCTAATTTTCCAGTATGTTATACAGGGCCCCACGTTGTGTTAGGTGAGCAAGAATTGGCCATGTAGCTCTCATAGTTTTGGCACAACTTCGTTTTTGAGTTTTGTGAAAGCTGCAACTTTTGTCCAATAGCACCCATTAAAACACCCCAAAATGTAACTTTTTCAACTGATCTGTCCATACCCCACACTGACTGTGCATATGGGATGGTTTTAAGCAGTGAGAATACAAATATCAACTACTTTCCAAAATAGGTGTTTGCTCTTTGAGATAATGCGTTTGCCACAATAAAAAAATGAATTGCCCATTTCTTCAAAACCATAAAGGCTAGAAGGCTAATTTTCCAGTATGTTATACAGGGCCCCACGTTGTGTTAGGTGAGCAAGAATTGGCCATGTAGCTCTCATAGTTTTGGCACAACTTCGTTTTTGAGTTTTGTGAAAGCTGCAACTTTTGTCCAATAGCACCCATTAAAACACCCCAAAATGTAACTTTTTCAACTGATCTGTCCATACCCCACACTGACTGTGCATATGGGATGGTTTTTAGCAGTGAGAATACAAACATCAACTACTTTCCAAAATAGGTGTTTGCTCTTTGAGATAATGCGTTTGCCACAATAAAAAAATGAATTGCCCATTTCTTTAAAACCATAAAGGCTAGAAGGCTAATTTTCCAGTATGTTATACAGGGCCCCACGTTGTGTTAGGTGAGCAAGAATTGGCCATGTAGCTCTCATAGTTTTGGCACAACTTCGTTTTTGAGTTTTGTGAAAGCTGCAACTTTTGTCCAATAAGCACCCATTAAAACACCCCAAAATGTAACTTTTTCAACTGATCTGTCCATACCCCACACTGACTGTGCATATGGGATGGTTTTTAGCAGTGAGAATACAAATATCAACTACTTTCCAAAATAGGTGTTTGCTCTTTGAGATAATGCGTTTGCGACAATAAAAAAATGAATTGCCCATTTCTTCAAAACAATAAAGGCTATAAGGCTAATTTTTCAGTATGTTATACAGGGCCCCACGTTGCGTTAGGTGAGCAAGAATTTGCCATGTAGCTCTCATAGTTTTGGCACAACTTCGTTTTTGAGTTTTGTGAAAGCTGCAACTTTTGTCCAATAGCACCCATTAAAACACCCCAAAATGTAACTTTTTCAACTGATCTGTCCATACCCCACACTGACTGTGCATATGGGATGGTTTTTAGCAGTGAGAATACAAATATCAACTACTTTCCAAAATAGGTGTTTGCTCTTTGAGATAATGCGTTTGCGACAATAAAAAAATGAATTGCCCATTTCTTCAAAACCATAAAGGCTAGAAGGCTAATTTTCCAGTATGTTATACAGGGCCCCACGTTGCGTTAGGTGAGCAAGAATTGGCCATGTAGCTCTCATAGTTTTGGCACAACTTCGTTTTTGAGTTTTGTGAAAGCTGCAACTTTTGTCCAATAAGCACCCATTAAAACACCCCAAAATGTAACTTTTTCAACTGATCTGTCCATACCCCACACTGACTGTGCATATGGGATGGTTTTTAGCAGTGAGAATACAAATATCAACTACTTTCCAAAATAGGTGTTTGCTCTTTGAGATAATGCGTTTGCGACCATAAAAAAATGAATTGCCCATTTCTTCAAAACCATAAAGGCTAGAAGGCTAATTTTCCAGTATGTTATACAGGGCCCCACGTTGCGTTAGGTGAGCAAGAATTGGCCATGTAGCTCTCATAGTTTTGGCACAACTTCGTTTTTGAGTTTTGTGAAAGCTGCAACTTTTGTCCAATAAGCACCCATTAAAACACCCCAAAATGTAACTTTTTCAACTGATCTGTCCATACCCCACACTGACTGTGCATATGGGATGGTTTTTAGCAGTGAGAATACAAATATCAACTACTTTCCAAAATAGGTGTTTGCTCTTTGAGATAATGCGTTTGCGACAATAAAAAAATGAATTGCCCATTTCTTCAAAACCATAAAGGCTAGAAGGCTAATTTTTCAGTATGTTATACAGGGCCCCAGGTTGCGTTAGGTGAGCAAGAATTGGCCATGTAGCTCTCATAGTTTTGGCACAACTTCGTTTTTGAGTTTTGTGAAAGCTGCAACTTTTGTCCAATAAGCACCCATTAAAACACCCCAAAATGTAACTTTTTCAACTGATCTGTCCATACCCCACACTGACTGTGCATATGGGATGGTTTTTAGCAGTGAGAATACAAATATCAACTACTTTCCAAAATAGGTGTTTGCTCTTTGAGATAATGCGTTTGCGACAATAAAAAAATGAATTGCCCATTTCTTCAAAACCATAAAGGCTAGAAGGCTAATTTTTCAGTATGTTATACAGGGCCCCACGTTGCGTTAGGTGAGCAAGAATTGGCCATGTAGCTCTCATAGTTTTGGCACAACTTCGTTTTTGAGTTTTGTGAAAGCTGCAACTTTTGTCCAATAGCACCCATTAAAACACCCCAAAATGTAACTTTTTCAACTGATCTGTCCATACCCCACACTGACTGTGCATATGGGATGGTTTTTAGCAGTGAGAATACAAATATCAACTACTTTCCAAAATAGGTGTTTGCTCTTTGAGATAATGCGTTTGCCACAATAAAAAAATGAATTGCCCATTTCTTCAAAACCATAAAGGCTAGAAGGCTAATTTTCCAGTATGTTATACAGGGCCCCACGTTGTGTTAGGTGAGCAAGAATTAGCCATGTAGCTCTCATAGTTTTGGCACAACTTCGTTTTTGAGTTTTGTGAAAGCTGCAACTTTTGTCCAATAGCACCCATTAAAACACCCCAAAATGTAACTTTTTCAACTGTTCTGTCCATACCCCACACTGACTGTGCATATGGGATGGTTTTTAGCAGTGAGAATACAAATATCAACTACTTTCCAAAATAGGTGTTTGCTCTTTGAGATAATGCGTTTGCCACAATAAAAAAATGAATTGCCCATTTCTTCAAAACCATAAAGGCTAGAAGGCTAATTTTCCAGTATGTTATACAGGGCCCCACGTTGTGTTAGGTGAGCAAGAATTGGCCATGTAGCTCTCATAGTTTTGGCACAACTTCGTTTTTGAGTTTTGTGAAAGCTGCAACTTTTGTCCAATAGCACCCATTAAAACACCCCAAAATGTAACTTTTTCAACTGATCTGTCCATACCCCACACTGACTGTGCATATGGGATGGTTTTTAGCAGTGAGAATACAAACATCAACTACTTTCCAAAATAGGTGTTTGCTCTTTGAGATAATGCGTTTGCCACAATAAAAAAATGAATTGCCCATTTCTTCAAAACCATAAAGGCTAGAAGGCTAATTTTCCAGTATGTTATACAGGGCCCCACGTTGTGTTAGGTGAGCAAGAATTGGCCATGTAGCTCTCATAGTTTTGGCACAACTTCGTTTTTGAGTTTTGTGAAAGCTGCAACTTTTGTCCAATAGCACCCATTAAAACACCCCAAAATGTAACTTTTTCAACTGATCTGTCCATACCCCACACTGACTGTGCATATGGGATGGTTTTTAGCAGTGAGAATACAAATATCAACTACTTTCCAAAATAGGTGTTTGCTCTTTGAGATAATGCGTTTGCCACAATAAAAAAATGAATTGCCCATTTCTTCAAAACCATAAAGGCTATAGGGCTAAGTTTTCAGTATGTTATACAGGGCCCCACGTTGCGTTAGGTGAGCAAGAATTGGCCATGTAGCTCTCATAGTTTTGGCACAACTTCGTTTTTGAGTTTTGTGAAAGCTGCAACTTTTGTCCAATAGCACCCATTAAAACACCCCAAAATGTAACTTTTTCAACTGATCTGTCCATACCCCACACTGACTGTGCATATGGGATGGTTTTTAGCAGTGAGAATACAAATATCAACTACTTTCCAAAATAGGTGTTTGCTCTTTGAGATAATGCGTTTGCGACAATAAAAAAATGAATTGCCCATTTCTTCAAAACCATAAAGGCTAGAAGGCTAATTTTCCAGTATGTTATACAGGGCCCCACGTTGCGTTAGGTGAGCAAGAATTGGCCATGTAGCTCTCATAGTTTTGGCACAACTTCGTTTTTGAGTTTTGTGAAAGCTGCAACTTTTGTCCAATAAGCACCCATTAAAACATCCCCAAATGTAACTTTTTCAACTGATCTGTCCATACCCCACACTGACTGTGCATATGGGATGGTTTTTAGCAGTGAGAATACAAATATCAACTACTTTCCAAAATAGGTGTTTGCTCTTTGAGATAATGCGTTTGCGACAATAAAAAAATTAATTGCCCATTTCTTCAAAACCATAAAGGCTAGAAGGCTAATTTTCCAGTATGTTATACAGGGCCCCACGTTGCGTTAGGTGAGCAAGAATTGGCCATGTAGCTCTCATAGTTTTGGCACAACTTCGTTTTTGAGTTTTGTGAAAGCTGCAACTTTTGTCCAATAAGCACCCATTAAAACACCCCAAAATGTAACTTTTTCAACTGATCTGTCCATACCCCACACTGACTGTGCATATGGGATGGTTTTTAGCAGTGAGAATACAAATATCAACTACTTTCCAAAATAGGTGTTTGCTCTTTGAGATAATGCGTTTGCCACAATAAAAAAATGAATTGCCCATTTCTTCAAAACCATAAAGGCTAGAAGGCTAATTTTCCAGTATGTTATACAGGGCCCCACGTTGCGTTAGGTGAGCAAGAATTGGCCATGTAGCTCTCATAGTTTTGGCACAACTTCGTTTTTGAGTTTTGTGAAAGCTGCAACTTTTGTCCAATAGCACCCATTAAAACACCCCAAAATGTAACTTTTTCAACTGATCTGTCCATACCCCACACTGACTGTGCATATGGGATGGTTTTTAGCAGTGAGAATACAAATATCAACTACTTTCCAAAATAGGTGTTTGCTCTTTGAGATAATGCGTTTGCCACAATAAAAAAATGAATTGCCCATTTCTTCAAAACCATAAAGGCTAGAAGGCTAATTTTCCAGTATGTTATACAGGGCCCCACGTTGTGTTAGGTGAGCAAGAATTAGCCATGTAGCTCTCATAGTTTTGGCACAACTTCGTTTTTGAGTTTTGTGAAAGCTGCAACTTTTGTCCAATAGCACCCATTAAAACACCCCAAAATGTAACTTTTTCAACTGATCTGTCCATACCCCACACTGACTGTGCATATGGGATGGTTTTTAGCAGTGAGAATACAAATATCAACTACTTTCCAAAATAGGTGTTTGCTCTTTGAGATAATGCGTTTGCCACAATAAAAAAATGAATTGCCCATTTCTTCAAAACCATAAAGGCTAGAAGGCTAATTTTCCAGTATGTTATACAGGGCCCCACGTTGTGTTAGGTGAGCAAGAATTGGCCATGTAGCTTTCATAGTTTTGGCACAACTTCGTTTTTGAGTTTTGTGAAAGCTGCAACTTTTGTCCAATAAGCACCCATTAAAACACCCCAAAATATAACTTTTTCAACTGATCTGTCCATACCCCACACTGACTGTGCATATGGGATGGTTTTTAGCAGTGAGAATACTAATATCAACTACTTTCCAAAATAGGTGTTTGCTCTTTGAGATAATGCGTTTGCCACAATAAAAAAAATGAATTGCCCATTTCTTCAAAACCATAAAGGCTAGAAGGCTAATTTTCCAGTATGTTATACAGGGCCCCACGTTGTGTTAGGTGAGCAAGAATTGGCCATGTAGCTCTCATAGTTTTGGCACAACTTCGTTTTTGAGTTTTGTGAAAGCTGCAACTTTTGTCCAATAGCACCCAATAAAACACCCCAAAATGTAACTTTTTCAACTGATCTGTCCATACCCCACACTGACTGTGCATATGGGATGGTTTTTAGCAGTGAGAATACAAATATCAACTACTTTCCAAAATAGGTGTTTGCTCTTTGAGATAATGCGTTTGCCACAATAAAAAAATGAATTGCCCATTTCTTCAAAACCATAAAGGCTAGAAGGCTAATTTTCCAGTATGTTATACAGGGCCCCACGTTGTGTTAGGTGAGCAAGAATTGGCCATGTAGCTTTCATAGTTTTGGCACAACTTCGTTTTTGAGTTTTGTGAAAGCTGCAACTTTTGTCCAATAAGCACCCATTAAAACACCCCAAAATGTAACTTTTTCAACTGATCTGTCCATACCCCACACTGACTGTGCATATGGGATGGTTTTTAGCAGTGAGAATACTAATATCAACTACTTTCCAAAATAGGTGTTTGCTCTTTGAGATAATGCGTTTGCCACAATAAAAAAATGAATTGCCCATTTCTTCAAAACCATAAAGGCTAGAAGGCTAATTTTCCAGTATGTTATACAGGGCCCCACGTTGAGATAGGTGAGCAAGAATTGGCCATGTAGCTCTCATAGTTTTGGCACAACTTCGTTTTTGAGTTTTGTGAAAGCTGCAACTTTTGTCCAATAGCACCCAATAAAACACCCCAAAATGTAACTTTTTCAACTGATCTGTCCATACCCCACACTGACTGTGCATATGGGATGGTTTTTAGCAGTGAGAATACAAATATCAACTACTTTCCAAAATAGGTGTTTGCTCTTTGACATAATGCGTTTGCCACAATAAAAAAATGAATTGCCCATTTCTTCAAAACCATAAAGGCTAGAAGGCTAATTTTCCAGTATGTTATACAGGGCCCCACGTTGTGTTAGGTGAGCAAGAATTGGCCATGTAGCTCTCATAGTTTTGGCACAACTTCGTTTTTGAGTTTTGTGAAAGCTGCAACTTTTGTCCAATAGCACCCATTAAAACACCCCAAAATGTAACTTTTTCAACTGATCTGTCCATACCCCACACTGACTGTGCATATGGGATGGTTTTTAGCAGTGAGAATACAAATATCAACTACTTTCCAAAATAGGTGTTTGCTCTTTGAGATAATGCGTTTGCCACAATAAAAAAATGAATTGCCCATTTCTTCAAAACCATAAAGGCTAGAAGGCTAATTTTCCAGTATGTTATACAGGGCCCCACGTTGTGTTAGGTGAGCAAGAATTGGCCATGTAGCTCTCATAGGTTTGGCACAACTTCGTTTTTGAGTTTTGTGAAAGCTGCAACTTTTGTCCAATAGCACCCATTAAAACACCCCAAAATGTAACTTTTTCAACTGATCTGTCCATACCCCACACTGACTGTGCATATGGGATGGTTTTTAGCAGTGAGAATACAAATATCAACTACTTTCCAAAATAGGTGTTTGCTCTTTGAGATAATGCGTTTGCGACAATAAAAAAATTAATTGCCCATTTCTTCAAAACCATAAAGGCTAGAAGGCTAATTTTCCAGTTTGTTATACAGGGCCCCACGTTGTGTTAGGTGAGCAAGAATTGGCCATGTAGCTCTCATAGTATTGGCACAACTTCGTTTTTGAGTTTTGTGAAAGCTGCAACTTTTGTCCAATAGCACCCATTAAAACACCCCAAAATGTAACTTTTTCAACTGATCTGTCCATACCCCACACTGACTGTGCATATGGGATGGTTTTTAGCAGTGAGAATACAAATATCAACTACTTTCCAAAATAGGTGTTTGCTCTTTGAGATAATGCGTTTGCCACAATAAAAAAATTAATTGCCCATTTCTTCAAAACCATAAAGGCTAGAAGGCTAATTTTCCAGTTTGTTATACAGGGCCCCACGTTGTGTTAGGTGAGCAAGAATTGGCCATGTAGCTCTCATAGTTTTGGCACAACTTCGTTTTTGAGTTTTGTGAAAGCTGCAACTTTTGTCCAATAGCACCCATTAAAACACCCCAAAATGTAACTTTTTCAACTGATCTGTCCATACCCCACACTGACTGTGCATATGGGATGGTTTTTAGCAGTGAGAATACAAATATCAACTACTTTCCAAAATAGGTGTTTGCTCTTTGAGATAATGCGTTTGCCACAATAAAAAAATGAATTGCCCATTTCTTCAAAACTATAAAGGCTAGAAGGCTAATTTTCCAGTATGTTATACAGGGCCCCACGTTGTGTTAGGTGAGCAAGAATTGGCCATGTAGCTCTCATAGTTTTGGCACAACTTCGTTTTTGAGTTTTGTGAAAGCTGCAACTTTTGTCCAATAGCACCCATTAAAACACCCCAAAATGTAACTTTTTCAACTGATCTGTCCATACCCCACACTGACTGTGCATATGGGATGGTTTTTAGCAGTGAGAATACAAATATCAACTACTTTCCAAAATATGTGTTTGCTATTTGAGATAATGCGTTTGCGACAATAAAAAAATGAATTGCCCATTTCTTCAAAACCATAAAGGCTAGAAGGCTAATTTTTCAGTATGTTATACAGGGCCCCACGTTGCGTTAGGTGAGCAAGAATTGGCCATGTAGCTCTCATAGTTTTGGCACAACTTCGTTTTTGAGTTTTGTGAAAGCTGCAACTTTTGTCCAATAAGCACCCATTAAAACACCCCAAAATGTAACTTTTTCAACTGATCTGTCCATACCCCACACTGACTGTGCATATGGGATGGTTTTTAGCAGTGAGAATACAAATATCAACTACTTTCCAAAATAGGTGTTTGCTCTTTGAGATAATGCGTTTGCCACAATAAAAAAATGAATTGCCCATTTCTTCAAAACCATAAAGGCTAGAAGGCTAATTTTCCAGTATGTTATACAGGGCCCCACGTTGCGTTAGGTGAGCAAGAATTGGCCATGTAGCTCTCATAGTTTTGGCACAACTTCGTTTTTGAGTTTTGTGAAAGCTGCAACTTTTGTCCAATAGCACCCATTAAAACACCCCAAAATGTAACTTTTTCAACTGATCTGTCCATACCCCACACTGACTGTGCATATGGGATGGTTTTTAGCAGTGAGAATACAAATATCAACTACTTTCCAAAATAGGTGTTTGCTCTTTGAGATAATGCGTTTGCCACAATAAAAAAATGAATTGCCCATTTCTTCAAAACCATAAAGGCTAGAAGGCTAATTTTCCAGTATGTTATACAGGGCCCCACGTTGTGTTAGGTGAGCAAGAATTGGCCATGTAGCTTTCATAGTTTTGGCACAACTTCGTTTTTGAGTTTTGTGAAAGCTGCAACTTTTGTCCAATAAGCACCCATTAAAACACCCCAAAATGTAACTTTTTCAACTGATCTGTCCATACCCCACACTGACTGTGCATATGGGATGGTTTTTAGCAGTGAGAATACTAATATCAACTACTTTCCAAAATAGGTGTTTGCTCTTTGAGATAATGCGTTTGCCACAATAAAAAAATGAATTGCCCATTTCTTCAAAACCATAAAGGCTAGAAGGCTAATTTTCCAGTATGTTATACAGGGCCCCACGTTGTGTTAGGTGAGCAAGAATTGGCCATGTAGCTCTCATAGTTTTGGCACAACTTCGTTTTTGAGTTTTGTGAAAGCTGCAACTTTTGTCCAATAGCACCCAATAAAACACCCCAAAATGTAACTTTTTCAACTGATCTGTCCATACCCCACACTGACTGTGCATATGGGATGGTTTTTAGCAGTGAGAATACAAATATCAACTACTTTCCAAAATAGGTGTTTGCTCTTTGACATAATGCGTTTGCCACAATAAAAAAATGAATTGCCCATTTCTTCAAAACCATAAAGGCTAGAAGGCTAATTTTCCAGTATGTTATACAGGGCCCCACGTTGTGTTAGGTGAGCAAGAATTGGCCATGTAGCTCTCATAGTTTTGGCACAACTTCGTTTTTGAGTTTTGTGAAAGCTGCAACTTTTGTCCAATAGCACCCATTAAAACACCCCAAAATGTAACTTTTTCAACTGATCTGTCCATACCCCACACTGACTGTGCATATGGGATGGTTTTTAGCAGTGAGAATACAAATATCAACTACTTTCCAAAATAGGTGTTTGCTCTTTGAGATAATGCGTTTGCCACAATAAAAAAATGAATTGCCCATTTCTTCAAAACCATAAAGGCTAGAAGGCTAATTTTCCAGTATGTTATACAGGGCCCCACGTTGTGTTAGGTGAGCAAGAATTGGCCATGTAGCTCTCATAGGTTTGGCACAACTTCGTTTTTGAGTTTTGTGAAAGCTGCAACTTTTGTCCAATAGCACCCATTAAAACACCCCAAAATGTAACTTTTTCAACTGATCTGTCCATACCCCACACTGACTGTGCATATGGGATGGTTTTTAGCAGTGAGAATACAAATATCAACTACTTTCCAAAATAGGTGTTTGCTCTTTGAGATAATGCGTTTGCGACAATAAAAAAATTAATTGCCCATTTCTTCAAAACCATAAAGGCTAGAAGGCTAATTTTCCAGTTTGTTATACAGGGCCCCACGTTGTGTTAGGTGAGCAAGAATTGGCCATGTAGCTCTCATAGTATTGGCACAACTTCGTTTTTGAGATTTGTGAAAGCAGCAACTTTTGTCCAATAGCACCCATTAAAACACCCCAAAATGTAACTTTTTCAACTGATCTGTCCATACCCCACACTGACTGTGCATATGGGATGGTTTTTAGCAGTGAGAATACAAATATCAACTACTTTCCAAAATAGGTGTTTGCTCTTTGAGATAATGCGTTTGCCACAATAAAAAAATGAATTGCCCATTTCTTCAAAACCATAAAGGCTAGAAGGCTAATTTTCCAGTATGTTATACAGGGCCCCACGTTGTGTTAGGTGAGCAAGAATTGGCCCTGTAGCTCTCATAGTTTTGGCACAACTTCGTTTTTGAGTTTTGTGAAAGCTGCAACTTTTGTCCAATAGCACCCATTAAAACACCCCAAAATGTAACTTTTTCAACTGATCTGTCCATACCCCACACTGACTGTGCATATGGGATGGTTTTTAGCAGTGAGAATACAAATATCAACTACTTTCCAAAATAGGTGTTTGCTCTTTGAGATAATGCGTTTGCCACAATAAAAAAAATGAATTGCCCATTTCTCCAAAACCATAAAGGCTAGAAGGCTAATTTTCCAGTATGTTATACAGGGCCCCACGTTGTGTTAGGTGAGCAAGAATTGGCCATGTAGCTCTCATAGTTTTGGCACAACTTCGTTTTTGAATTTTGTGAAAGCTGCAACTTTTGTCCAGTAGCACCCATTAAAACACCCCAAAATGTAACTTTTTCAACTGATCTGTCCATACCCCACACTGACTGTGCATATGGGATGGTTTTTAGCAGTGAGAATACAAATATCAACTACTTTCCAAAATAGGTGTTTGCTCTTTGAGATAATGCGTTTGCCACAATAAAAAAATGAATTGCCCATTTCTTCAAAACCATAAAGGCTAGAAGGCTAATTTTCCAGTATGTTATACAGGGCCCCACGTTGTGTTAGGTGAGCAAGAATTGGCCATGTAGCTCTCATAGTTTTGGCACAACTTCGTTTTTGAGTTTTGTGAAAGCTGCAACTTTTGTCCAATAGCACCCATTAAAACACCCCAAAATGTAACTTTTTCAACTGATCTGTCCATACCCCACACTGACTGTGCATATGGGATGGTTTTTAGCAGTGAGAATACAAATATCAACTACTTTCCAAAATAGGTGTTTGCTCTTTGAGATAATGCGTTTGCCACAATAAAAAAATTAATTGCCCATTTCTTCAAAACCATAAAGGCTAGAAGGCTAATTTTCCAGTTTGTTATACAGGGCCCCACGTTGTGTTAGGTGAGCAAGAATTGGCCATGTAGCTCTCATAGTATTGGCACAACTTCGTTTTTGAGTTTTGTGAAAGCTGCAACTTTTGTCCAATAGCACCCATTAAAACACCCCAAAATGTAACTTTTTCAACTGATCTGTCCATACCCCACACTGACTGTGCATATGGGATGGTTTTTAGCAGTGAGAATACAAATATCAACTACTTTCCAAAATAGGTGTTTGCTCTTTGAGATAATGCGTTTGCCACAATAAAAAAATTAATTGCCCATTTCTTCAAAACCATAAAGGCTAGAAGGCTAATTTTCCAGTTTGTTATACAGGGCCCCACGTTGTGTTAGGTGAGCAAGAATTGGCCATGTAGCTCTCATAGTTTTGGCACAACTTCGTTTTTGAGTTTTGTGAAAGCTGCAACTTTTGTCCAATAGCACCCATTAAAACACCCCAAAATGTAACTTTTTCAACTGATCTGTCCATACCCCACACTGACTGTGCATATGGGATGGTTTTTAGCAGTGAGAATACAAATATCAACTACTTTCCAAAATAGGTGTTTGCTCTTTGAGATAATGCGTTTGCCACAATAAAAAAAATGAATTGCCCATTTCTTCAAAACCATAAAGGCTAGAAGGCTAATTTTCCAGTATGTTATACAGGGCCCCACGTTGTGTTAGGTGAGCAAGAATTGGCCATGTAGCTCTCATAGTTTTGGCACAACTTCGTTTTTGAGTTTTGTGAAAGCTGCAACTTTTGTCCAATAGCACCCATTAAAACACCCCAAAAGGTAACTTTTTCAACTGATCTGTCCATACCCCACACTGACTGTGCATATGGGATGGTTTTTAGCAGTGAGAATACAAATATCAACTACTTTCCAAAATAGGTGTTTGCTCTTTGAGATAATGCGTTTGCCACAATAAAAAAATGAATTGCCCATTTCTTCAAAACCATAAAGGCTAGAAGGCTAATTTTCCAGTATGTTATACAGGGCCCCACGTTGTGTTAGGTGAGCAAGAATTGGCCATGTAGCTCTCATAGTTTTGGCACAACTTCGTTTTTGAGTTTTGTGAAAGCTGCAACTTTTGTCCAATAGCACCCATTAAAACACCCCAAAAGGTAACTTTTTCAACTGATCTGTCCATACCCCACACTGACTGTGCATATGGGATGGTTTTTAGCAGTGAGAATACAAATATCAACTACTTTCCAAAATAGGTGTTTGCTCTTTGAGATAATGCGTTTGCCACAATAAAAAAATGAATTGCCCATTTCTTCAAAACCATAAAGGCTAGAAGGCTAATTTTCCAGTATGTTATACAGGGCCCCACGTTGTGTTAGGTGAGCAAGAATTGGCCATGTAGCTCTCATAGTTTTGGCACAACTTCGTTTTTGAGTTTTGTGAAAGCTGCAACTTTTGTCTAATAGCACCCATTAAAACACCCCAAAATGTAACTTTTTCAACTGATCTGTCCATACCCCACACTGACTGTGCATATGGGATGTTTTTTAGCAGTGAGAATACAAATATCAACTACTTTCCAAAATAGGTGTTTGCTCTTTGAGATAATGCGTTTGCCACAATAAAAAAATGAATTGCCCATTTCTTCAAAACCATAAAGGCTAGAAGGCTAATTTTCCAGTATGTTATACAGGGCCCCACGTTGTGTTAGGTGAGCAAGAATTGGCCATGTAGCTCTCATAGTTTTGGCACAACTTCGTTTTTGAGTTTTGTGAAAGCTGCAACTTTTGTCCAATAGCACCCATTAAAACACCCCAAAATGTAACTTTTTCAACTGATCTGTCCATACCCCACACTGACTGTGCATATGGGATGGTTTTTAGCAGTGAGAATACAAATATCAACAACTTTCCAAAATAGGTGTTTGCTCTTTGAGATAATGCGTTTGCCACAATAAAAAAATGAATTGCCCATTTCTTCAAAACCATAAAGACTAGAAGGCTAATTTTCCAGTATGTTATACAGGGCCCCACGTTGTGTTAGGTGAGCAAGAATTGGCCATGTAGCTCTCATAGTTTTGGCACAACTTCGTTTTTGAGTTTTGTGAAAGCTGCAACTTTTGTCCAATAGCACCCATTAAAACACCCCAAAATCTAACTTTTTCAACTGATCTGTCCATACCCCACACTGACTGTGCATATGGGATGGTTTTTAGCAGTGAGAATACAAATATCAACTACTTTCCAAAATAGGTGTTTGCTCTTTGAGATAATGCGTTTGCCACAATAAAAAAATGAATTGCCCATTTCTTCAAAACCATAAAGGCTAGAAGGCTAATTTTCCAGTATGTTATACAGGGCCCCACGTTGTGTTAGGTGAGCAAGAATTGGCCATGTAGCTCTCATAGTTTTGGCACAACTTCGTTTTTGAGTTTTGTGAAAGCTGCAACTTTTGTCCAGTAGCACCCATTAAAACACCCCAAAATGTAACTTTTTCAACTGATCTGTCCATACCCCACACTGACTGTGCATATGGGATGGTTTTTAGCAGTGAGAATACAAATATCAACTACTTTCCAAAATAGGTGTTTGCTCTTTGAGATAATGCGTTTGCCACAATAAAAAAATGAATTGCCCATTTCTTCAAAACCATAAAGGCTAGAAGGCTAATTTTCCAGTATGTTATACAGGGCCCCACGTTGTGTTAGGTGAGCAAGAATTGGCCATGTAGCTTTCATAGTTTTGGCACAACTTCGTTTTTGAGTTTTGTGAAAGCTGCAACTTTTGTCCAATAAGCACCCATTAAAACACCCCAAAATGTAACTTTTTCAACTGATCTGTCCATACCCCACACTGACTGTGCATATGGGATGGTTTTTAGCAGTGAGAATACTAATATCAACTACTTTCCAAAATAGGTGTTTGCTCTTTGAGATAATGCGTTTGCCACAATAAAAAAATGAATTGCCCATTTCTTCAAAACCATAAAGGCTAGAAGGCTAATTTTCCAGTATGTTATACAGGGCCCCACGTTGAGATAGGTGAGCAAGAATTGGCCATGTAGCTCTCATAGTTTTGGCACAACTTCGTTTTTGAGTTTTGTGAAAGCTGCAACTTTTGTCCAATAGCACCCAATAAAACACCCCAAAATGTAACTTTTTCAACTGATCTGTCCATACCCCACACTGACTGTGCATATGGGATGGTTTTTAGCAGTGAGAATACAAATATCAACTACTTTCCAAAATAGGTGTTTGCTCTTTGACATAATGCGTTTGCCACAATAAAAAAATGAATTGCCCATTTCTTCAAAACCATAAAGGCTAGAAGGCTAATTTTCCAGTATGTTATACAGGGCCCCACGTTGTGTTAGTTGAGCAAGAATTGGCCATGTAGCTCTCATAGTTTTGGCACAACTTCGTTTTTGAGTTTTGTGAAAGCTGCAACTTTTGTCCAATAGCACCCATTAAAACACCCCAAAATGTAACTTTTTCAACTGATCTGTCCATACCCCACACTGACTGTGCATATGGGATGGTTTTTAGCAGTGAGAATACAAATATCAACTACTTTCCAAAATAGGTGTTTGCTCTTTGAGATAATGCGTTTGCCACAATAAAAAAATGAATTGCCCATTTCTTCAAAACCATAAAGGCTAGAAGGCTAATTTTCCAGTATGTTATACAGGGCCCCACGTTGTGTTAGGTGAGCAAGAATTGGCCATGTAGCTCTCATAGGTTTGGCACAACTTCGTTTTTGAGTTTTGTGAAAGCTGCAACTTTTGTCCAATAGCACCCATTAAAACACCCCAAAATGTAACTTTTTCAACTGATCTGTCCATACCCCACACTGACTGTGCATATGGGATGGTTTTTAGCAGTGAGAATACAAATATCAACTACTTTCCAAAATAGGTGTTTGCTCTTTGAGATAATGCGTTTGCGACAATAAAAAAATTAATTGCCCATTTCTTCAAAACCATAAAGGCTAGAAGGCTAATTTTCCAGTTTGTTATACAGGGCCCCACGTTGTGTTAGGTGAGCAAGAATTGGCCATGTAGCTCTCATAGTATTGGCACAACTTCGTTTTTGAGATTTGTGAAAGCAGCAACTTTTGTCCAATAGCACCCATTAAAACACCCCAAAATGTAACTTTTTCAACTGATCTGTCCATACCCCACACTGACTGTGCATATGGGATGGTTTTTAGCAGTGAGAATACAAATATCAACTACTTTCCAAAATAGGTGTTTGCTCTTTGAGATAATGCGTTTGCCACAATAAAAAAATGAATTGCCCATTTCTTCAAAACCATAAAGGCTAGAAGGCTAATTTTCCAGTATGTTATACAGGGCCCCACGTTGTGTTAGGTGAGCAAGAATTGGCCCTGTAGCTCTCATAGTTTTGGCACAACTTCGTTTTTGAGTTTTGTGAAAGCTGCAACTTTTGTCCAATAGCACCCATTAAAACACCCCAAAATGTAACTTTTTCAACTGATCTGTCCATACCCCACACTGACTGTGCATATGGGATGGTTTTTAGCAGTGAGAATACAAATATCAACTACTTTCCAAAATAGGTGTTTGCTCTTTGAGATAATGCGTTTGCCACAATAAAAAAAATGAATTGCCCATTTCTCCAAAACCATAAAGGCTAGAAGGCTAATTTTCCAGTATGTTATACAGGGCCCCACGTTGTGTTACGTGAGCAAGAATTGGCCATGTAGCTCTCATAGTTTTGGCACAACTTCGTTTTTGAGTTTTGTGAAAGCTGCAACTTTTGTCCAGTAGCACCCATTAAAACACCCCAAAATGTAACTTTTTCAACTGATCTGTCCATACCCCACACTGACTGTGCATATGGGATGGTTTTTAGCAGTGAGAATACAAATATCAACTACTTTCCAAAATAGGTGTTTGCTCTTTGAGATAATGCGTTTGCCACAATAAAAAAATGAATTGCCCATTTCTTCAAAACCATAAAGGCTAGAAGGCTAATTTTCCAGTATGTTATACAGGGCCCCACGTTGTGTTAGGTGAGCAAGAATTGGCCATGTAGCTCTCATAGTTTTGGCACAACTTCGTTTTTGAGTTTTGTGAAAGCTGCAACTTTTGTCCAATAGCACCCATTAAAACACCCCAAAATGTAACTTTTTCAACTGATCTGTCCATACCCCACACTGACTGTGCATATGGGATGGTTTTTAGCAGTGAGAATACAAATATCAACTACTTTCCAAAATAGGTGTTTGCTCTTTGAGATAATGCGTTTGCCACAATAAAAAAATTAATTGCCCATTTCTTCAAAACCATAAAGGCTAGAAGGCTAATTTTCCAGTATGTTATACAGGGCCCCACGTTGTGTTAGGTGAGCAAGAATTGGCCATGTAGCTCTCATAGGTTTGGCACAACTTCGTTTTTGAGTTTTGTGAAAGCTGCAACTTTTGTCCAATAGCACCCATTAAAACACCCCAAAATGTAACTTTTTCAACTGATCTGTCCATACCCCACACTGACTGTGCATATGGGATGGTTTTTAGCAGTGAGAATACAAATATCAACTACTTTCCAAAATAGGTGTTTGCTCTTTGAGATAATGCGTTTGCCACAATAAAAAAATTAATTGCCCATTTCTTCAAAACCATAAAGGCTAGAAGGCTAATTTTCCAGTTTGTTATACAGGGCCCCACGTTGTGTTAGGTGAGCAAGAATTGGCCATGTAGCTCTCATAGTTTTGGCACAACTTCGTTTTTGAGTTTTGTGAAAGCTGCAACTTTTGTCCAATAGCACCCATTAAAACACCCCAAAATGTAACTTTTTCAACTGATCTGTCCATACCCCACACTGACTGTGCATATGGGATGGTTTTTAGCAGTGAGAATACAAATATCAACTACTTTCCAAAATAGGTGTTTGCTCTTTGAGATAATGCGTTTGCCACAATAAAAAAATGAATTGCCCATTTCTTCAAAACCATAAAGGCTAGAAGGCTAATTTTCCAGTATGTTATACAGGGCCCCACGTTGTGTTAGGTGAGCAAGAATTGGCCATGTAGCTCTCATAGTTTTGGCACAACTTCGTTTTTGAGTTTTGTGAAAGCTGCAACTTTTGTCCAATAGCACCCATTAAAACACCCCAAAATGTAACTTTTTCAACTGATCTGTCCATACCCCACACTGACTGTGCATATGGGATGGTTTTTAGCAGTGAGAATACAAATATCAACTACTTTCCAAAATAGGTGTTTGCTCTTTGAGATAATGCGTTTGCCACAATAAAAAAAATGAATTGCCCATTTCTTCAAAACCATAAAGGCTAGAAGGCTAATTTTCCAGTATGTTATACAGGGCCCCACGTTGTGTTAGGTGAGCAAGAATTGGCCATGTAGCTCTCATAGTTTTGGCACAACTTCGTTTTTGAGTTTTGTGAAAGCTGCAACTTTTGTCCAATAGCACCCATTAAAACACCCCAAAAGGTAACTTTTTCAACTGATCTGTCCATACCCCACACTGACTGTGCATATGGGATGGTTTTTAGCAGTGAGAATACAAATATCAACTACTTTCCAAAATAGGTGTTTGCTCTTTGAGATAATGCGTTTGCCACAATAAAAAAATGAATTGCCCATTTCTTCAAAACCATAAAGGCTAGAAGGCTAATTTTCCAGTATGTTATACAGGGCCCCACGTTGTGTTAGGTGAGCAAGAATTGGCCATGTAGCTCTCATAGTTTTGGCACAACTTCGTTTTTGAGTTTTGTGAAAGCTGCAACTTTTGTCCAATAGCACCCATTAAAACACCCCAAAAGGTAACTTTTTCAACTGATCTGTCCATACCCCACACTGACTGTGCATATGGGATGGTTTTTAGCAGTGAGAATACAAATATCAACTACTTTCCAAAATAGGTGTTTGCTCTTTGAGATAATGCGTTTGCCACAATAAAAAAATGAATTGCCCATTTCTTCAAAACCATAAAGGCTAGAAGGCTAATTTTCCAGTATGTTATACAGGGCCCCACGTTGTGTTAGGTGAGCAAGAATTGGCCATGTAGCTCTCATAGTTTTGGCACAACTTCGTTTTTGAGTTTTGTGAAAGCTGCAACTTTTGTCTAATAGCACCCATTAAAACACCCCAAAATGTAACTTTTTCAACTGATCTGTCCATACCCCACACTGACTGTGCATATGGGATGTTTTTTAGCAGTGAGAATACAAATATCAACTACTTTCCAAAATAGGTGTTTGCTCTTTGAGATAATGCGTTTGCCACAATAAAAAAATGAATTGCCCATTTCTTCAAAACCATAAAGGCTAGAAGGCTAATTTTCCAGTATGTTATACAGGGCCCCACGTTGTGTTAGGTGAGCAAGAATTGGCCATGTAGCTCTCATAGTTTTGGCACAACTTCGTTTTTGAGTTTTGTGAAAGCTGCAACTTTTGTCCAATAGCACCCATTAAAACACCCCAAAATGTAACTTTTTCAACTGATCTGTCCATACCCCACACTGACTGTGCATATGGGATGGTTTTTAGCAGTGAGAATACAAATATCAACAACTTTCCAAAATAGGTGTTTGCTCTTTGAGATAATGCGTTTGCCACAATAAAAAAATGAATTGCCCATTTCTTCAAAACCATAAAGACTAGAAGGCTAATTTTCCAGTATGTTATACAGGGCCCCACGTTGTGTTAGGTGAGCAAGAATTGGCCATGTAGCTCTCATAGTTTTGGCACAACTTCGTTTTTGAGTTTTGTGAAAGCTGCAACTTTTGTCCAATAGCACCCATTAAAACACCCCAAAATGTAACTTTTTCAACTGATCTGTCCATACCCCACACTGACTGTGCATATGGGATGGTTTTTAGCAGTGAGAATACAAATATCAACTACTTTCCAAAATAGGTGTTTGCTCTTTGAGATAATGCGTTTGCCACAATAAAAAAATGAATTGCCCATTTCTTCAAAACCATAAAGGCTAGAAGGCTAATTTTCCAGTATGTTATACAGGGCCCCACGTTGTGTTAGGTGAGCAAGAATTGGCCATGTAGCTCTCATAGTTTTGGCACAACTTCGTTTTTGAGTTTTGTGAAAGCTGCAACTTTTGTCCAGTAGCACCCATTAAAACACCCCAAAATGTAACTTTTTCAACTGATCTGTCCATACCCCACACTGACTGTGCATATGGGATGGTTTTTAGCAGTGAGAATACAAATATCAACTACTTTCCAAAATAGGTGTTTGCTCTTTGAGATAATGCGTTTGCCACAATAAAAAAATGAATTGCCCATTTCTTCAAAACCATAAAGGCTAGAAGGCTAATTTTCCAGTATGTTATACAGGGCCCCACGTTGTGTTAGGTGAGCAAGAATTGGCCATGTAGCTCTCATAGTATTGGCACAACTTCGTTTTTGAGTTTTGTGAAAGCTGCAACTTTTGTCCAATAGCACCCATTAAAACACCCCAAAATGTAACTTTTTCAACTGATCTGTCCATACCCCACACTGACTGTGCATATGGGATGGTTTTTAGCAGTGAGAATACAAATATCAACTACTTTCCAAAATAGGTGTTTGCTCTTTGAGATAATGCGTTTGCCACAATAAAAAAATTAATTGCCCATTTCTTCAAAACCATAAAGGCTAGAAGGCTAATTTTCCAGTTTGTTATACAGGGCCCCACGTTGTGTTAGGTGAGCAAGAATTGGCCATGTAGCTCTCATAGTTTTGGCACAACTTCGTTTTTGAGTTTTGTGAAAGCTGCAACTTTTGTCCAATAGCACCCATTAAAACACCCCAAAATGTAACTTTTTCAACTGATCTGTCCATACCCCACACTGACTGTGCATATGGGATGGTTTTTAGCAGTGAGAATACAAATATCAACTACTTTCCAAAATAGGTGTTTGCTCTTTGAGATAATGCGTTTGCCACAATAAAAAAATGAATTGCCCATTTCTTCAAAACCATAAAGGCTAGAAGGCTAATTTTCCAGTATGTTATACAGGGCCCCACGTTGTGTTAGGTGAGCAAGAATTGGCCATGTAGCTCTCATAGTTTTGGCACAACTTCGTTTTTGAGTTTTGTGAAAGCTGCAACTTTTGTCCAATAGCACCCATTAAAACACCCCAAAATGTAACTTTTTCAACTGATCTGTCCATACCCCACACTGACTGTGCATATGGGATGGTTTTTAGCAGTGAGAATACAAATATCAACTACTTTCCAAAATAGGTGTTTGCTCTTTGAGATAATGCGTTTGCCACAATAAAAAAAATGAATTGCCCATTTCTTCAAAACCATAAAGGCTAGAAGGCTAATTTTCCAGTATGTTATACAGGGCCCCACGTTGTGTTAGGTGAGCAAGAATTGGCCATGTAGCTCTCATAGTTTTGGCACAACTTCGTTTTTGAGTTTTGTGAAAGCTGCAACTTTTGTCCAATAGCACCCATTAAAACACCCCAAAAGGTAACTTTTTCAACTGATCTGTCCATACCCCACACTGACTGTGCATATGGGATGTTTTTTAGCAGTGAGAATACAAATATCAACTACTTTCCAAAATAGGTGTTTGCTCTTTGAGATAATGCGTTTGCCACAATAAAAAAAATGAATTGCCCATTTCTTCAAAACCATAAAGGCTAGAAGGCTAATTTTCCAGTATGTTATACAGGGCCCCACGTTGTGTTAGGTGAGCAAGAATTGGCCATGTAGCTCTCATAGTTTTGGCACAACTTCGTTTTTGAGTTTTGTGAAAGCTGCAACTTTTGTCCAATAGCACCCATTAAAACACCCCAAAAGGTAACTTTTTCAACTGATCTGTCCATACCCCACACTGACTGTGCATATGGGATGGTTTTTAGCAGTGAGAATACAAATATCAACTACTTTCCAAAATAGGTGTTTGCTCTTTGAGATAATGCGTTTGCCACAATAAAAAAATGAATTGCCCATTTCTTCAAAACCATAAAGGCTAGAAGGCTAATTTTCCAGTATGTTATACAGGGCCCCACGTTGTGTTAGGTGAGCAAGAATTGGCCATGTAGCTCTCATAGTTTTGGCACAACTTCGTTTTTGAGTTTTGTGAAAGCTGCAACTTTTGTCCAATAGCACCCATTAAAACACCCCAAAATGTAACTTTTTCAACTGATCTGTCCATACCCCACACTGACTGTGCATATGGGATGGTTTTTAGCAGTGAGAATACAAATATCAACTACTTTCCAAAATAGGTGTTTGCTCTTTGAGATAATGCGTTTGCCACAATAAAAAAATGAATTGCCCATTTCTTCAAAACCATAAAGGCTAGAAGGCTAATTTTCCAGTATGTTATACAGGGCCCCACGTTGTGTTAGGTGAGCAAGAATTGGCCATGTAGCTCTCATAGTTTTGGCACAACTTCGTTTTTGAGTTTTGTGAAAGCTGCAACTTTTGTCCAATAGCACCCATTAAAACACCCCAAAATGTAACTTTTTCAACTGATCTGTCCATACCCCACACTGACTGTGCATATGGGATGGTTTTTAGCAGTGAGAATACAAATATCAACTACTTTCCAAAATAGCTGTTTGCTCTTTGAGATAATGCGTTTGCCACAATAAAAAAATGAATTGCCCATTTCTTCAAAACCATAAAGGCTAGAAGGCTAATTTTCCAGTATGTTATACAGGGCCCCACGTTGTGTTAGGTGAGCAAGAATTGGCCATGTAGCTCTCATAGTTTTGGCACAACTTCGTTTTTGAGTTTTGTGAAAGCTGCAACTTTTGTCCAATAGCACCCATTAAAACACCCCAAAATGTAACTTTTTCAACTGATCTGTCCATACCCCACACTGACTGTGCATATGGGATGGTTTTTAGCAGTGAGAATACAAATATCAACTACTTTCCAAAATAGGTGTTTGCTCTTTGAGATAATGCGTTTGCCACAGTAAAAAAATGAATTGCCCATTTCTTCAAAACCATAAAGGCTAGAAGGCTAATTTTCCAGTATGTTATACAGGGCCCCACGTTGTGTTAGGTGAGCAAGAATTGGCCATGTAGCTCTCATAGTTTTGGCACAACTTCGTTTTTGAGTTTTGTGAAAGCTGCAACTTTTGTCCAATAGCACCCATTAAAACACCCCAAAATGTAACTTTTTCAACTGATCTGTCCATACCCCACACAGACTGTGCATATGGGATGGTTTTTAGCAGTGAGAATACAAATATCAACAACTTTCCAAAATAGGTGTTTGCTCTTTGAGATAATGCGTTTGCCACAATAAAAAAATGAATGGCCCATTTCTTCAAAACCATAAAGGCTAGAAGGCTAATTTTCCAGTATGTTATACAGGGCCCCACGTTGTGTTAGGTGAGCAAGAATTGGCCATGTAGCTCTCATAGTTTTGGCACAACTTCGTTTTTGAGTTTTGTGAAAGCTGCAACTTTTGTCCAATAGCACCCATTAAAACACCCCAAAATCTAACTTTTTCAACTGATCTGTCCATACCCCACACTGACTGTGCATATGGGATGGTTTTTAGCAGTGAGAATACAAATATCAACTACTTTCCAAAATAGGTGTTTGCTCTTTGAGATAATGCGTTTGCCACAATAAAAAAATGAATTGCCCATTTCTTCAAAACCATAAAGGCTAGAAGGCTAATTTTCCAGTATGTTATACAGGGCCCCACGTTGTGTTAGGTGAGCAAGAATTGGCCATGTAGCTCTCATAGTTTTGGCACAACTTCGTTTTTGAGTTTTGTGAAAGCTGCAACTTTTGTCCAATAGCACCCATTAAAACACCCCAAAATGTAACTTTTTCAACTGATCTGTCCATACCCCACACAGACTGTGCATATGGGATGGTTTTTAGCAGTGAGAATACAAATATCAACAACTTTCCAAAATAGGTGTTTGCTCTTTGAGATAATGCGTTTGCCACAATAAAAAAATGAATGGCCCATTTCTTCAAAACCATAAAGGCTAGAAGGCTAATTTTCCAGTATGTTATACAGGGCCCCACGTTGTGTTAGGTGAGCAAGAATTGGCCATGTAGCTCTCATAGTTTTGGCACAACTTCGTTTTTGAGTTTTGTGAAAGCTGCAACTTTTGTCCAATAGCACCCATTAAAACACCCCAAAATCTAACTTTTTCAACTGATCTGTCCATACCCCACACTGACTGTGCATATGGGATGGTTTTTAGCAGTGAGAATACAAATATCAACTACTTTCCAAAATAGGTGTTTGCTCTTTGAGATAATGCGTTTGCCACAATAAAAAAATGAATTGCCCATTTCTTCAAAACCATAAAGGCTAGAAGGCTAATTTTCCAGTATGTTATACAGGGCCCCACGTTGTGTTAGGTGAGCAAGAATTGGCCATGTAGCTCTCATAGTTTTGGCACAACTTCGTTTTTGAGTTTTGTGAAAGCTGCAACTTTTGTTCAATAGCACCCATTAAAACACCCCAAAATCTAACTTTTTCAACTGATCTGTCCATACCCCACACTGACTGTGCATATGGGATGGTTTTTAGCAGTGAGAATACAAATATCAACTACTTTCCAAAATAGGTGTTTGCTCTTTGAGATAATGCGTTTGCCACAATAAAAAAATGAATTGCCCATTTCTTCAAAACCATAAAGGCTAGAAGGCTAATTTTCCAGTATGTTATACAGGGCCCCACGTTGTGTTAGGTGAGCAAGAATTGGCCATGTAGCTCTCATAGTTTTGGCACAACTTCGTTTTTGAGTTTGTGAAAGCTGCAACTTTTGTCCAATAGCACCCATTAAAACACCCCAAAATGTAACTTTTTCAACTGATCTGTCCATACCCCACACTGACTGTGCATATGGGATGGTTTTTAGCAGTGAGAATACAAATATCAACTACTTTCCAAAATAGGTGTTTGCTCTTTGAGATAATGCGTTTGCCACAATAAAAAAATGAATGGCCCATTTCTTCAAAACCATAAAGGCTAGAAGGCTAATTTTCCAGTTTGTTATACAGGGCCCCACGTTGTGTTAGGTGAGCAAGAATTGGCCATGTAGCTCTCATAGTTTTGGCACAACTTCGTTTTTGAGTTTTGTGAAAGCTGCAACTTTTGTCCAATAGCACCCATTAAAACACCCCAAAATGTAACTTTTTCAACTGATCTGTCCATACCCCACACTGACTGTGCATATGGGATGGTTTTTAGCAGTGAGAATACAAATATCAACTACTTTCCAAAATAGGTGTTTGCTCTTTGAGATAATGCGTTTGCCACAATAAAAAAATGAATTGCCCATTTCTTCAAAACCATAAAGGCTAGAAGGCTAATTTTCCAGTATGTTATACAGGGCCCCACGTTGTGTTAGGTGAGCAAGAATTGGCCATGTAGCTCTCATAGTTTTGGCACAACTTCGTTTTTGAGTTTTGTGAAAGCTGCAACTTTTGTCCAATAGCACCCATTAAAACACCCCAAAATGTAACTTTTTCAACTGATCTGTCCATACCCCACACTGACTGTGCATATGGGATGGTTTTTAGCAGTGAGAATACAAATATCAACTACTTTCCAAAATAGGTGTTTGCTCTTTGAGATAATGCGTTTGCCACAATAAAAAAAATGAATTGCCCATTTCTTCAAAACCATAAAGGCTAGAAGGCTAATTTTCCAGTATGTTATACAGGGCCCCACGTTGTGTTAGGTGAGCAAGAATTGGCCATGTAGCTCTCATAGTTTTGGCACAACTTCGTTTTTGAGTTTTGTGAAAGCTGCAACTTTTGTCCAATAGCACCCATTAAAACACCCCAAAATCTAACTTTTTCAACTGATCTGTCCATACCCCACACTGACTGTGCATATGGGATGGTTTTTAGCAGTGAGAATACAAATATCAACTACTTTCCAAAATAGGTGTTTGCTCTTTGAGATAATGCGTTTGCCACAATAAAAAATGAATTGCCCATTTCTTCAAAACCATAAAGGCTAGAAGGCTAATTTTCCAGTATGTTATACAGGGCCCCACGTTGTGTTAGGTGAGCAAGAATTGGCCATGTAGCTCTCATAGTTTTGGCACAACTTCGTTTTTGAGTTTTGTGAAAGCTGCAACTTTTGTCCAATAGCACCC
Organism: Proterorhinus semilunaris; assembly: GCA_021464625.1. Lineage (NCBI taxonomy): Eukaryota > Metazoa > Chordata > Actinopteri > Gobiiformes > Gobiidae > Proterorhinus > Proterorhinus semilunaris. The sequence continues at coordinate 70,720 of CM038354.1, forward strand.
ATTAAAACACCCCAAAAGGTAACTTTTTCAACTGATCTGTCCATACCCCACACTGACTGTGCATATGGGATGGTTTTTAGCAGTGAGAATACAAATATCAACTACTTTCCAAAATAGGTGTTTGCTCTTTGAGATAATGCGTTTGCCACAATAAAAAAATGAATTGCCCATTTCTTCAAAACCATAAAGGCTAGAAGGCTAATTTTCCAGTATGTTATACAGGGCCCCACGTTGTGTTAGGTGAGCAAGAATTGGCCATGTAGCTCTCATAGTTTTGGCACAACTTCGTTTTTGAGTTTTGTGAAAGCTGCAACTTTTGTCTAATAGCACCCATTAAAACACCCCAAAATGTAACTTTTTCAACTGATCTGTCCATACCCCACACTGACTGTGCATATGGGATGTTTTTTAGCAGTGAGAATACAAATATCAACTACTTTCCAAAATAGGTGTTTGCTCTTTGAGATAATGCGTTTGCCACAATAAAAAAATGAATTGCCCATTTCTTCAAAACCATAAAGGCTAGAAGGCTAATTTTCCAGTATGTTATACAGGGCCCCACGTTGTGTTAGGTGAGCAAGAATTGGCCATGTAGCTCTCATAGTTTTGGCACAACTTCGTTTTTGAGTTTTGTGAAAGCTGCAACTTTTGTCCAATAGCACCCATTAAAACACCCCAAAATGTAACTTTTTCAACTGATCTGTCCATACCCCACACTGACTGTGCATATGGGATGGTTTTTAGCAGTGAGAATACAAATATCAACAACTTTCCAAAATAGGTGTTTGCTCTTTGAGATAATGCGTTTGCCACAATAAAAAAATGAATTGCCCATTTCTTCAAAACCATAAAGACTAGAAGGCTAATTTTCCAGTATGTTATACAGGGCCCCACGTTGTGTTAGGTGAGCAAGAATTGGCCATGTAGCTCTCATAGTTTTGGCACAACTTCGTTTTTGAGTTTTGTGAAAGCTGCAACTTTTGTCCAATAGCACCCATTAAAACACCCCAAAATCTAACTTTTTCAACTGATCTGTCCATACCCCACACTGACTGTGCATATGGGATGGTTTTTAGCAGTGAGAATACAAATATCAACTACTTTCCAAAATAGGTGTTTGCTCTTTGAGATAATGCGTTTGCCACAATAAAAAAATGAATTGCCCATTTCTTCAAAACCATAAAGGCTAGAAGGCTAATTTTCCAGTATGTTATACAGGGCCCCACGTTGTGTTAGGTGAGCAAGAATTGGCCATGTAGCTCTCATAGTTTTGGCACAACTTCGTTTTTGAGTTTTGTGAAAGCTGCAACTTTTGTCCAGTAGCACCCATTAAAACACCCCAAAATGTAACTTTTTCAACTGATCTGTCCATACCCCACACTGACTGTGCATATGGGATGGTTTTTAGCAGTGAGAATACAAATATCAACTACTTTCCAAAATAGGTGTTTGCTCTTTGAGATAATGCGTTTGCCACAATAAAAAAATGAATTGCCCATTTCTTCAAAACCATAAAGGCTAGAAGGCTAATTTTCCAGTATGTTATACAGGGCCCCACGTTGTGTTAGGTGAGCAAGAATTGGCCATGTAGCTCCATAGTTTTGGCACAACTTCGTTTTTGAGTTTTGTGAAAGCTGCAACTTTTGTCCAATAGCACCCATTAAAACACCCCAAAATGTAACTTTTTCAACTGATCTGTCCATACCCCACACTGACTGTGCATATGGGATGGTTTTTAGCAGTGAGAATACAAATATCAACTACTTTCCAAAATAGGTGTTTGCTCTTTGAGATAATGCGTTTGCCACAATAAAAAAATTAATTGCCCATTTCTTCAAAACCATAAAGGCTAGAAGGCTAATTTTCCAGTTTGTTATACAGGGCCCCACGTTGTGTTAGGTGAGCAAGAATTGGCCATGTAGCTCTCATAGTATTGGCACAACTTCGTTTTTGAGTTTTGTGAAAGCTGCAACTTTTGTCCAATAGCACCCATTAAAACACCCCAAAATGTAACTTTTTCAACTGATCTGTCCATACCCCACACTGACTGTGCATATGGGATGGTTTTTAGCAGTGAGAATACAAATATCAACTACTTTCCAAAATAGGTGTTTGCTCTTTGAGATAATGCGTTTGCCACAATAAAAAAATTAATTGCCCATTTCTTCAAAACCATAAAGGCTAGAAGGCTAATTTTCCAGTTTGTTATACAGGGCCCCACGTTGTGTTAGGTGAGCAAGAATTGGCCATGTAGCTCTCATAGTTTTGGCACAACTTCGTTTTTGAGTTTTGTGAAAGCTGCAACTTTTGTCCAATAGCACCCATTAAAACACCCCAAAATGTAACTTTTTCAACTGATCTGTCCATACCCCACACTGACTGTGCATATGGGATGGTTTTTAGCAGTGAGAATACAAATATCAACTACTTTCCAAAATAGGTGTTTGCTCTTTGAGATAATGCGTTTGCCACAATAAAAAAATGAATTGCCCATTTCTTCAAAACCATAAAGGCTAGAAGGCTAATTTTCCAGTATGTTATACAGGGCCCCACGTTGTGTTAGGTGAGCAAGAATTGGCCATGTAGCTCTCATAGTTTTGGCACAACTTCGTTTTTGAGTTTTGTGAAAGCTGCAACTTTTGTCCAATAGCACCCATTAAAACACCCCAAAATGTAACTTTTTCAACTGATCTGTCCATACCCCACACTGACTGTGCATATGGGATGGTTTTTAGCAGTGAGAATACAAATATCAACTACTTTCCAAAATAGGTGTTTGCTCTTTGAGATAATGCGTTTGCCACAATAAAAAAAATGAATTGCCCATTTCTTCAAAACCATAAAGGCTAGAAGGCTAATTTTCCAGTATGTTATACGGGGCCCCACGTTGTATTAGGTGAGCAAGAATTGGCCATGTAGCTCTCATAGTTTTGGCACAACTTCGTTTTTGAGTTTTGTGAAAGCTGCAACTTTTGTCCAATAGCACCCATTAAAACACCCCAAAAGGTAACTTTTTCAACTGATCTGTCCATACCCCACACTGACTGTGCATATGGGATGGTTTTTAGCAGTGAGAATACAAATATCAACTACTTTCCAAAATAGGTGTTTGCTCTTTGAGATAATGCGTTTGCCACAATAAAAAAATGAATTGCCCATTTCTTCAAAACCATAAAGGCTAGAAGGCTAATTTTCCAGTATGTTATACAGGGCCCCACGTTGTGTTAGGTGAGCAAGAATTGGCCATGTAACTCTCATAGTTTTGGCACAACTTCGTTTTTGAGTTTTGTGAAAGCTGCAACTTTTGTCCAATAGCACCCATTAAAACACCCCAAAATGTAACTTTTTCAACTGATCTGCCCATACCCCACACTGACTGTGCATATGGGATGGTTTTTAGCAGTGAGAATACAAATATCAACTACTTTCCAAAATAGGTGTTTGCTCTTTGAGATAATGCGTTTGCCACAATAAAAAAATGAATTGCCCATTTCTTCAAAACCATAAAGACTAGAAGGCTAATTTTCCAGTATGTTATACAGGGCCCCACGTTGTGTTAGGTGAGCAAGAATTGGCCATGTAGCTCTCATAGTTTTGGCACAACTTCGTTTTTGAGTTTTGTGAAAGCTGCAACTTTTGTCCAATAGCACCCATTAAAACACCCCAAAATGTAACTTTTTCAACTGATCTGTCCATACCCCACACTGACTGTGCATATGGGATGGTTTTTAGCAGTGAGAATACAAATATCAACTACTTTCCAAAATAGGTGTTTGCTCTTTGAGATAATGCGTTTGCCACAATAAAAAAAATGAATTGCCCATTTCTTCAAAACCATAAAGGCTAGAAGGCTAATTTTCCAGTATGTTATACAGGGCCCCACGTTGTGTTAGGTGAGCAAGAATTGGCCATGTAGCTCTCATAGTTTTGGCACAACTTCGTTTTTGAGTTTTGTGAAAGCTGCAACTTTTGTCCAATAGCACCCATTAAAACACCCCAAAAGGTAACTTTTTCAACTGATCTGTCCATACCCCACACTGACTGTGCATATGGGATGGTTTTTAGCAGTGAGAATACAAATATCAACTACTTTCCAAAATAGGTGTTTGCTCTTTGAGATAATGCGTTTGCCACAATAAAAAAATGAATTGCCCATTTCTTCAAAACCATAAAGGCTAGAAGGCTAATTTTCCAGTATGTTATACAGGGCCCCACGTTGTGTTAGGTGAGCAAGAATTGGCCATGTAGCTCTCATAGTTTTGGCACAACTTCGTTTTTGAGTTTTGTGAAAGCTGCAACTTTTGTCCAATAGCACCCATTAAAACACCCCAAAAGGTAACTTTTTCAACTGATCTGTCCATACCCCACACTGACTGTGCATATGGGATGGTTTTTAGCAGTGAGAATACAAATATCAACTACTTTCCAAAATAGGTGTTTGCTCTTTGAGATAATGCGTTTGCCACAATAAAAAAATGAATTGCCCATTTCTTCAAAACCATAAAGGCTAGAAGGCTAATTTTCCAGTATGTTATACAGGGCCCCACGTTGTGTTAGGTGAGCAAGAATTGGCCATGTAGCTCTCATAGTTTTGGCACAACTTCGTTTTTGAGTTTTGTGAAAGCTGCAACTTTTGTCCAATAGCACCCATTAAAACACCCCAAAATGTAACTTTTTCAACTGATCTGTCCATACCCCACACTGACTGTGCATATGGGATGGTTTTTAGCAGTGAGAATACAAATATCAACTACTTTCCAAAATAGGTGTTTGCTCTTTGAGATAATGCGTTTGCCACAATAAAAAAATGAATTGCCCATTTCTTCAAAACCATAAAGACTAGAAGGCTAATTTTCCAGTATGTTATACAGGGCCCCACGTTGTGTTAGGTGAGCAAGAATTGGCCATGTAGCTCTCATAGTTTTGGCACAACTTCGTTTTTGAGTTTTGTGAAAGCTGCAACTTTTGTCCAATAGCACCCATTAAAACACCCCAAAATGTAACTTTTTCAACTGATCTGTCCATACCCCACACTGACTGTGCATATGGGATGGTTTTTAGCAGTGAGAATACAAATATCAACTACTTTCCAAAATAGCTGTTTGCTCTTTGAGATAATGCGTTTGCCACAATAAAAAAATGAATTGCCCATTTCTTCAAAACCATAAAGGCTAGAAGGCTAATTTTCCAGTATGTTATACAGGGCCCCACGTTGTGTTAGGTGAGCAAGAATTGGCCATGTAGCTCTCATAGTTTTGGCACAACTTCGTTTTTGAGTTTTGTGAAAGCTGCAACTTTTGTCCAATAGCACCCATTAAAACACCCCAAAAGGTAACTTTTTCAACTGATCTGTCCATACCCCACACTGACTGTGCATATGGGATGGTTTTTAGCAGTGAGAATACAAATATCAACTACTTTCCAAAATAGGTGTTTGCTCTTTGAGATAATGCGTTTGCCACAATAAAAAAATGAATTGCCCATTTCTTCAAAACCATAAAGGCTAGAAGGCTAATTTTCCAGTATGTTATACAGGGCCCCACGTTGTGTTAGGTGAGCAAGAATTGGCCATGTAGCTCTCATAGTTTTGGCACAACTTCGTTTTTGAGTTTTGTGAAAGCTGCAACTTTTGTCCAATAGCACCCATTAAAACACCCCAAAAGGTAACTTTTTCAACTGATCTGTCCATACCCCACACTGACTGTGCATATGGGATGGTTTTTAGCAGTGAGAATACAAATATCAACTACTTTCCAAAATAGGTGTTTGCTCTTTGAGATAATGCGTTTGCCACAATAAAAAAATGAATTGCCCATTTCTTCAAAACCATAAAGGCTAGAAGGCTAATTTTCCAGTATGTTATACAGGGCCCCACGTTGTGTTAGGTGAGCAAGAATTGGCCATGTAGCTCTCATAGTTTTGGCACAACTTCGTTTTTGAGTTTTGTGAAAGCTGCAACTTTTGTCCAATAGCACCCATTAAAACACCCCAAAATGTAACTTTTTCAACTGATCTGTCCATACCCCACACTGACTGTGCATATGGGATGGTTTTTAGCAGTGAGAATACAAATATCAACTACTTTCCAAAATAGGTGTTTGCTCTTTGAGATAATGCGTTTGCCACAATAAAAAAATGAATTGCCCATTTCTTCAAAACCATAAAGACTAGAAGGCTAATTTTCCAGTATGTTATACAGGGCCCCACGTTGTGTTAGGTGAGCAAGAATTGGCCATGTAGCTCTCATAGTTTTGGCACAACTTCGTTTTTGAGTTTTGTGAAAGCTGCAACTTTTGTCCAATAGCACCCATTAAAACACCCCAAAATGTAACTTTTTCAACTGATCTGTCCATACCCCACACTGACTGTGCATATGGGATGGTTTTTAGCAGTGAGAATACAAATATCAACTACTTTCCAAAATAGCTGTTTGCTCTTTGAGATAATGCGTTTGCCACAATAAAAAAATGAATTGCCCATTTCTTCAAAACCATAAAGGCTAGAAGGCTAATTTTCCAGTATGTTATACAGGGCCCCACGTTGTGTTAGGTGAGCAAAAATTGGCCATGTAGCTCTCATAGTTTTGGCACAACTTCGTTTTTGAGTTTTGTGAAAGCTGCAACTTTTGTCCAATAGCACCCATTAAAACACCCCAAAATGTAACTTTTTCAACTGATCTGTCCATACCCCACACTGACTGTGCATATGGGATGGCTTTTAGCAGTGAGAATACAAATATCAACTACTTTCCAAAATAGGTGTTTGCTCTTTGAGATAATGCGTTTGCCACAATAAAAAAATGAATTGCCCATTTCTTCAAAACCATAAAGGCTAGAAGGCTAATTTTCCAGTATGTTATACAGGGCCCCACGTTGTGTTAGGTGAGCAAGAATTGGCCATGTAGCTCTCATAGTTTTGGCACAACTTCGTTTTTGAGTTTTGTGAAAGCTGCAACTTTTGTCCAATAGCACCCATTAAAACACCCCAAAATGTAACTTTTTCAACTTATCTGTCCATACCCCACACTGACTGTGCATATGGGATGGTTTTTAGCAGTGAGAATACAAATATCAACTACTTTCCAAAATAGGTGTTTGCTCTTTGAGATAATGCGTTTGCCACAATAAAAAAATGAATTGCCCATTTCTTCAAAACCATAAAGGCTAGAAGGCTAATTTTCCAGTATGTTATACAGGGCCCCACGTTGTGTTAGGTGAGCAAGAATTGGCCATGTAGCTCTCATAGTTTTGGCACAACTTCGTTTTTGAGTTTTGTGAAAGCTGCAACTTTTGTCCAATAGCACCCATTAAAACACCCCAAAAGGTAACTTTTTCAACTGATCTGTCCATACCCCACACTGACTGTGCATATGGGATGGTTTTTAGCAGTGAGAATACAAATATCAACTACTTTCCAAAATAGGTGTTTGCTCTTTGAGATAATGCGTTTGCCACAATAAAAAAATGAATTGCCCATTTCTTCAAAACCATAAAGGCTAGAAGGCTAATTTTCCAGTATGTTATACAGGGCCCCACGTTGTGTTAGGTGAGCAAGAATTGGCCATGTAGCTCTCATAGTTTTGGCACAACTTCGTTTTTGAGTTTTGTGAAAGCTGCAACTTTTGTCCAATAGCACCCATTAAAACACCCCAAAATGTAACTTTTTCAACTGATCTGTCCATACCCCACACTGACTGTGCATATGGGATGGTTTTTAGCAGTGAGAATACAAATATCAACTACTTTCCAAAATAGGTGTTTGCTCTTTGAGATAATGCGTTTGCCACAATAAAAAAATGAATTGCCCATTTCTTCAAAACCATAAAGACTAGAAGGCTAATTTTCCAGTATGTTATACAGGGCCCCACGTTGTGTTAGGTGAGCAAGAATTGGCCATGTAGCTCTCATAGTTTTGGCACAACTTCGTTTTTGAGTTTTGTGAAAGCTGCAACTTTTGTCCAATAGCACCCATTAAAACACCCCAAAATGTAACTTTTTCAACTGATCTGTCCATACCCCACACTGACTGTGCATATGGGATGGTTTTTAGCAGTGAGAATACAAATATCAACTACTTTCCAAAATAGCTGTTTGCTCTTTGAGATAATGCGTTTGCCACAATAAAAAAATGAATTGCCCATTTCTTCAAAACCATAAAGGCTAGAAGGCTAATTTTCCAGTATGTTATACAGGGCCCCACGTTGTGTTAGGTGAGCAAAAATTGGCCATGTAGCTCTCATAGTTTTGGCACAACTTCGTTTTTGAGTTTTGTGAAAGCTGCAACTTTTGTCCAATAGCACCCATTAAAACACCCCAAAATGTAACTTTTTCAACTGATCTGTCCATACCCCACACTGACTGTGCATATGGGATGGCTTTTAGCAGTGAGAATACAAATATCAACTACTTTCCAAAATAGGTGTTTGCTCTTTGAGATAATGCGTTTGCCACAATAAAAAAATGAATTGCCCATTTCTTCAAAACCATAAAGGCTAGAAGGCTAATTTTCCAGTATGTTATAAAGGGCCCCACGTTGTGTTAGGTGAGCAAGAATTGGCCATGTAGCTCTCATAGTTTTGGCACAACTTCGTTTTTGAGTTTTGTGAAAGCTGCAACTTTTGTCCAATAGCACCCATTAAAACACCCCAAAATGTAACTTTTTCAACTGATCTGTCCATACCCCACACTGACTGTGCATATGGGATGGTTTTTAGCAGTGAGAATACAAATATCAACTACTTTCCAAAATAGGTGTTTGCTCTTTGAGATAATGCGTTTGCCACAATAAAAAAATGAATTGCCCATTTCTTCAAAACCATAAAGGCTAGAAGGCTAATTTTCCAGTATGTTATACAGGGCCCCACGTTGTGTTAGGTGAGCAAGAATTGGCCATGTAGCTCTCATAGTTTTGGCACAACTTCGTTTTTGAGTTTTGTGAAAGCTGCAACTTTTGTCCAATAGCACCCATTAAAACACCCCAAAATGTAACTTTTTCAACTGATCTGTCCATACCCCACACTGACTGTGCATATGGGAGGGTTTTTAGCAGTGAGAATACAAATATCAACTACTTTCCAAAATAGGTGTTTGCTCTTTGAGATAATGCGTTTGCCACAGTAAAAAAATGAATTGCCCATTTCTTCAAAACCATAAAGGCTAGAAGGCTAATTTTCCAGTATGTTATACAGGGCCCCACGTTGTGTTAGGTGAGCAAGAATTGGCCATGTAGCTCTCATAGTTTTGGCACAACTTCGTTTTTGAGTTTTGTGAAAGCTGCAACTTTTGTCCAATAGCACCCATTAAAACACCCCAAAATGTAACTTTTTCAACTGATCTGTCCATACCCCACACAGACTGTGCATATGGGATGGTTTTTAGCAGTGAGAATACAAATATCAACAACTTTCCAAAATAGGTGTTTGCTCTTTGAGATAATGCGTTTGCCACAATAAAAAAATGAATGGCCCATTTCTTCAAAACAATAAAGGCTAGAAGGCTAATTTTCCAGTATGTTATACAGGGCCCCACGTTGTGTTAGGTGAGCAAGAATTGGCCATGTAGCTCTCATAGTTTTGGCACAACTTCGTTTTTGAGTTTTGTGAAAGCTGCAACTTTTGTCCAATAGCACCCATTAAAACACCCCAAAATCTAACTTTTTCAACTGATCTGTCCATACCCCACACTGACTGTGCATATGGGATGGTTTTTAGCAGTGAGAATACAAATATCAACTACTTTCCAAAATAGGTGTTTGCTCTTTGAGATAATGCGTTTGCCACAATAAAAAAATGAATTGCCCATTTCTTCAAAACCATAAAGGCTAGAAGGCTAATTTTCCAGTATGTTATACAGGGCCCCACGTTGTGTTAGGTGAGCAAGAATTGGCCATGTAGCTCTCATAGTTTTGGCACAACTTCGTTTTTGAGTTTTGTGAAAGCTGCAACTTTTGTCCAATAGCACCCATTAAAACACCCCAAAATGTAACTTTTTCAACTGATCTGTCCATACCCCACACAGACTGTGCATATGGGATGTTTTTTAGCAGTGAGAATACAAATATCAACAACTTTCCAAAATAGGTGTTTGCTCTTTGAGATAATGCGTTTGCCACAATAAAAAAATGAATGGCCCATTTCTTCAAAACCATAAAGGCTAGAAGGCTAATTTTCCAGTATGTTATACAGGGCCCCACGTTGTGTTAGGTGAGCAAGAATTGGCCATGTAGCTCTCATAGTTTTGGCACAACTTCGTTTTTGAGTTTTGTGAAAGCTGCAACTTTTGTCCAATAGCACCCATTAAAACACCCCAAAATCTAACTTTTTCAACTGATCTGTCCATACCCCACACTGACTGTGCATATGGGATGGTTTTTAGCAGTGAGAATACAAATATCAACTACTTTCCAAAATAGGTGTTTGCTCTTTGAGATAATGCGTTTGCCACAATAAAAAAATGAATTGCCCATTTCTTCAAAACCATAAAGGCTAGAAGGCTAATTTTCCAGTATGTTATACAGGGCCCCACGTTGTGTTAGGTGAGCAAGAATTGGCCATGTAGCTCTCATAGTTTTGGCACAACTTCGTTTTTGAGTTTTGTGAAAGCTGCAACTTTTGTCCAATAGCACCCATTAAAACACCCCAAAATCTAACTTTTTCAACTGATCTGTCCATACCCCACACTGACTGTGCATATGGGATGGTTTTTAGCAGTGAGAATACAAATATCAACTACTTTCCAAAATAGGTGTTTGCTCTTTGAGATAATGCGTTTGCCACAATAAAAAAATGAATTGCCCATTTCTTCAAAACCATAAAGGCTAGAAGGCTAATTTTCCAGTATGTTATACAGGGCCCCACGTTGTGTTAGGTGAGCAAGAATTGGCCATGTAGCTCTCATAGTTTTGGCACAACTTCGTTTTTGAGTTTTGTGAAAGCTGCAACTTTTGTCCAATAGCACCCATTAAAACACCCCAAAATGTAACTTTTTCAACTGATCTGTCCATACCCCACACAGACTGTGCATATGGGATGGTTTTTAGCAGTGAGAATACAAATATCAACTACTTTCCAAAATAGGTGTTTGCTCTTTGAGATAATGCGTTTGCCACAATAAAAAAATGAATTGCCCATTTCTTCAAAACCATAAAGGCTAGAAGGCTAATTTTCCAGTATGTTATACAGGGCCCCACGTTGTGTTAGGTGAGCAAGAATTGGCCATGTAGCTCTCATAGTTTTGGCACAACTTCGTTTTTGAGTTTTGTGAAAGCTGCAACTTTTGTCCAATAGCACCCATTAAAACACCCCAAAATGTAACTTTTTCAACTGATCTGTCCATACCCCACACTGACTGTGCATATGGGATGGTTTTTAGCAGTAAGAATACAAATATCAACTACTTTCCAAAATAGGTGTTTGCTCTTTGAGATAATGCGTTTGCCACAATAAAAAAATGAATTGCCCATTTCTTCAAAACCATAAAGGCTAGAAGGCTAATTTTCCAGTATGTTATACAGGGCCCCACGTTGTGTTAGGTGAGCAAGAATTGGCCATGTAGCTCTCATAATTTTGGCACAACTTCGTTTTTGAGTTTTGTGAAAGCTGCAACTTTTGTCCAATAGCACCCATTAAAACACCCCAAAATGTAACTTTTTCAACTGATCTGTCCATACCCCACACTGACTGTGCATATGGGATGGTTTTTAGCAGTGAGAATACAAATATCAACTACTTTCCAAAATAGGTGTTTGCTCTTTGAGATAATGCGTTTGCCACAATAAAAAAATGAATTGCCCATTTCTTCAAAACCATAAAGGCTAGAAGGCTAATTTTCCAGTATGTTATACAGGGCCCCACGTTGTGTTAGGTGAGCAAGAATTGGCCATGTAGCTCTCATAGTTTTGGCACAACTTCGTTTTTGAGTTTTGTGAAAGCTGCAACTTTTGTCTAATAGCACCCATTAAAACACCCCAAAATGTAACTTTTTCAACTGATCTGTCCATACCCCACACTGACTGTGCATATGGGATGTTTTTTAGCAGTGAGAATACAAATATCAACTACTTTCCAAAATAGGTGTTTGCTCTTTGAGATAATGCGTTTGCCACAATAAAAAAATGAATTGCCCATTTCTTCAAAACCATAAAGGCTAGAAGGCTAATTTTCCAGTATGTTATACAGGGCCCCACGTTGTGTTAGGTGAGCAGGAATTGGCCATGTAGCTCTCATAGTTTTGGCACAACTTCGTTTTTGAGTTTTGTGAAAGCTGCAACTTTTGTCCAATAGCACCCATTAAAACACCCCAAAATGTAACTTTTTCAACTGATCTGTCCATACCCCACACTGACTGTGCATATGGGATGGTTTTTAGCAGTGAGAATACAAATATCAACTACTTTCCAAAATAGCTGTTTGCTCTTTGAGATAATGCGTTTGCCACAATAAAAAAATGAATTGCCCATTTCTTCAAAACCATAAAGGCTAGAAGGCTAATTTTCCAGTATGTTATACAGGGCCCCACGTTGTGTTAGGTGAGCAAGAATTGGCCATGTAGCTCTCATAGTTTTGGCACAACTTCGTTTTTGAGTTTTGTGAAAGCTGCAACTTTTGTCCAATAGCACCCATTAAAACACCCCAAAATGTAACTTTTTCAACTGATCTGTCCATACCCCACACTGACTGTGCATATGGGATGGTTTTTAGCAGTGAGAATACAAATATCAACTACTTTCCAAAATAGGTGTTTGCTCTTTGAGATAATGCGTTTGCCACAATAAAAAAATGAATTGCCCATTTCTTCAAAACCATAAAGGCTAGAAGGCTAATTTTCCAGTATGTTATACAGGGCCCCACGTTGTGTTAGGTGAGCAAGAATTGGCCATGTAGCTCTCATAGTTTTGGCACAACTTCGTTTTTGAGTTTTGTGAAAGCTGCAACTTTTGTCCAATAGCACCCATTAAAACACCCCAAAATGTAACTTTTTCAACTGATCTGTCCATACCCCACACTGACTGTGCATATGGGATGGTTTTTAGCAGTGAGAATACAAATATCAACTACTTTCCAAAATAGCTGTTTGCTCTTTGAGATAATGCGTTTGCCACAATAAAAAAATGAATTGCCCATTTCTTCAAAACCATAAAGGCTAGAAGGCTAATTTTCCAGTATGTTATACAGGGCCCCACGTTGTGTTAGGTGAGCAAGAATTGGCCATGTAGCTCTCATAGTTTTGGCACAACTTCGTTTTTGAGTTTTGTGAAAGCTGCAACTTTTGTCCAATAGCACCCATTAAAACACCCCAAAATGTAACTTTTTCAACTGATCTGTCCATACCCCACACAGACTGTGCATATGGGATGGTTTTTAGCAGTGAGAATACAAATATCAACAACTTTCCAAAATAGGTGTTTGCTCTTTGAGATAATGCGTTTGCCACAGTAAAAAAATGAATGGCCCATTTCTTCAAAACCATAAAGGCTAGAAGGCTAATTTTCCAGTATGTTATACAGGGCCCCACGTTGTGTTAGGTGAGCAAGAATTGGCCATGTAGCTCTCATAGTTTTGGCACAACTTCGTTTTTGAGTTTTGTGAAAGCTGCAACTTTTGTCCAATAGCACCCATTAAAACACCCCAAAATGTAACTTTTTCAACTGATCTGTCCATACCCCACACTGACTGTGCATATGGGATGGTTTTTAGCAGTGAGAATACAAATATCAACTACTTTCCAAAATAGGTGTTTGCTCTTTGAGATAATGCGTTTGCCACAATAAAAAAATGAATTGCCCATTTCTTCAAAACCATAAAGGCTAGAAGGCTAATTTTCCAGTATGTTATACAGGGCCCCACGTTGTGTTAGGTGAGCAAGAATTGGCCATGTAGCTCTCATAGTTTTGGCACAACTTCGTTTTTGAGTTTTGTGAAAGCTGCAACTTTTGTCCAATAGCACCCATTAAAACACCCCAAAATCTAACTTTTTCAACTGATCTGTCCATACCCCACACTGACTGTGCATATGGGATGGTTTTTAGCAGTGAGAATACAAATATCAACTACTTTCCAAAATAGGTGTTTGCTCTTTGAGATAATGCGTTTGCCACAATAAAAAAATGAATTGCCCATTTCTTCAAAACCATAAAGGCTAGAAGGCTAATTTTCCAGTATGTTATACAGGGCCCCACGTTGTGTTAGGTGAGCAAGAATTGGCCATGTAGCTCTCATAGTTTTGGCACAACTTCGTTTTTGAGTTTTGTGAAAGCTGCAACTTTTGTCCAATAGCACCCATTAAAACACCCCAAAATGTAACTTTTTCAACTGATCTGTCCATACCCCACACAGACTGTGCATATGGGATGGTTTTTAGCAGTGAGAATACAAATATCAACAACTTTCCAAAATAGGTGTTTGCTCTTTGAGATAATGCGTTTGCCACAGTAAAAAAATGAATGGCCCATTTCTTCAAAACCATAAAGGCTAGAAGGCTAATTTTCCAGTATGTTATACAGGGCCCCACGTTGTGTTAGGTGAGCAAGAATTGGCCATGTAGCTCTCATAGTTTTGGCACAACTTCGTTTTTGAGTTTTGTGAAAGCTGCAACTTTTGTCCAATAGCACCCATTAAAACACCCCAAAATCTAACTTTTTCAACTGATCTGTCCATACCCCACACTGACTGTGCATATGGGATGGTTTTTAGCAGTGAGAATACAAATATCAACTACTTTCCAAAATAGGTGTTTGCTCTTTGAGATAATGCGTTTGCCACAATAAAAAAATGAATTGCCCATTTCTTCAAAACCATAAAGGCTAGAAGGCTAATTTTCCAGTATGTTATACAGGGCCCCACGTTGTGTTAGGTGAGCAAGAATTGGCCATGTAGCTCTCATAGTTTTGGCACAACTTCGTTTTTGAGTTTTGTGAAAGCTGCAACTTTTGTCCAATAGCACCCATTAAAACACCCCAAAATGTAACTTTTTCAACTGATCTGTCCATACCCCACACTGACTGTGCATATGGGATGGTTTTTAGCAGTGAGAATACAAATATCAACTACTTTCCAAAATAGGTGTTTGCTCTTTGAGATAATGCGTTTGCCACAATAAAAAAATGAATTGCCCATTTCTTCAAAACCATAAAGGCTAGAAGGCTAATTTTCCAGTATGTTATACAGGGCCCCACGTTGTGTTAGGTGAGCAAGAATTGGCCATGTAGCTCTCATAGTTTTGGCACAACTTCGTTTTTGAGTTTTGTGAAAGCTGCAACTTTTGTCCAATAGCACCCATTAAAACACCCCAAAATCTAACTTTTTCAACTGATCTGTCCATACCCCACACTGACTGTGCATATGGGATGGTTTTTAGCAGTGAGAATACAAATATCAACTACTTTCCAAAATAGGTGTTTGCTCTTTGAGATAATGCGTTTGCCACAATAAAAAAATGAATTGCCCATTTCTTCAAAACCATAAAGGCTAGAAGGCTAATTTTCCAGTATGTTATACAGGGCCCCACGTTGTGTTAGGTGAGCAAGAATTGGCCATGTAGCTCTCATAGTTTTGGCACAACTTCGTTTTTGAGTTTTGTGAAAGCTGCAACTTTTGTCCAATAGCACCCATTAAAACACCCCAAAATGTAACTTTTTCAACTGATCTGTCCATACCCCACACAGACTGTGCATATGGGATGGTTTTTAGCAGTGAGAATACAAATATCAACAACTTTCCAAAATAGGTGTTTGCTCTTTGAGATAATGCGTTTGCCACAATAAAAAAATGAATGGCCCATTTCTTCAAAACCATAAAGGCTAGAAGGCTAATTTTCCAGTATGTTATACAGGGCCCCACGTTGTGTTAGGTGAGCAAGAATTGGCCATGTAGCTCTCATAGTTTTGGCACAACTTCGTTTTTGAGTTTTGTGAAAGCTGCAACTTTTGTCCAATAGCACCCATTAAAACACCCCAAAATCTAACTTTTTCAACTGATCTGTCCATACCCCACACTGACTGTGCATATGGGATGGTTTTTAGCAGTGAGAATACAAATATCAACTACTTTCCAAAATAGGTGTTTGCTCTTTGAGATAATGCGTTTGCCACAATAAAAAAATGAATTGCCCATTTCTTCAAAACCATAAAGGCTAGAAGGCTAATTTTCCAGTATGTTATACAGGGCCCCACGTTGTGTTAGGTGAGCAAGAATTGGCCATGTAGCTCTCATAGTTTTGGCACAACTTCGTTTTTGAGTTTTGTGAAAGCTGCAACTTTTGTCCAATAGCACCCATTAAAACACCCCAAAATGTAACTTTTTCAACTGATCTGTCCATACCCCACACTGACTGTGCATATGGGATGGTTTTTAGCAGTAAGAATACAAATATCAACTACTTTCCAAAATAGGTGTTTGCTCTTTGAGATAATGCGTTTGCCACAATAAAAAAATGAATTGCCCATTTCTTCAAAACCATAAAGGCTAGAAGGCTAATTTTCCAGTATGTTATACAGGGCCCCACGTTGTGTTAGGTGAGCAAGAATTGGCCATGTAGCTCTCATAATTTTGGCACAACTTCGTTTTTGAGTTTTGTGAAAGCTGCAACTTTTGTCCAATAGCACCCATTAAAACACCCCAAAATGTAACTTTTTCAACTGATCTGTCCATACCCCACACTGACTGTGCATATGGGATGGTTTTTAGCAGTGAGAATACAAATATCAACTACTTTCCAAAATAGGTGTTTGCTCTTTGAGATAATGCGTTTGCCACAATAAAAAAATGAATTGCCCATTTCTTCAAAACCATAAAGGCTAGAAGGCTAATTTTCCAGTATGTTATACAGGGCCCCACGTTGTGTTAGGTGAGCAAGAATTGGCCATGTAGCTCTCATAGTTTTGGCACAACTTCGTTTTTGAGTTTTGTGAAAGCTGCAACTTTTGTCTAATAGCACCCATTAAAACACCCCAAAATGTAACTTTTTCAACTGATCTGTCCATACCCCACACTGACTGTGCATATGGGATGTTTTTTAGCAGTGAGAATACAAATATCAACTACTTTCCAAAATAGGTGTTTGCTCTTTGAGATAATGCGTTTGCCACAATAAAAAAATGAATTGCCCATTTCTTCAAAACCATAAAGGCTAGAAGGCTAATTTTCCAGTATGTTATACAGGGCCCCACGTTGTGTTAGGTGAGCAGGAATTGGCCATGTAGCTCTCATAGTTTTGGCACAACTTCGTTTTTGAGTTTTGTGAAAGCTGCAACTTTTGTCCAATAGCACCCATTAAAACACCCCAAAAGGTAACTTTTTCAACTGATCTGTCCATACCCCACACTGACTGTGCATATGGGATGGTTTTTAGCAGTGAGAATACAAATATCAACTACTTTCCAAAATAGGTGTTTGCTCTTTGAGATAATGCGTTTGCCACAATAAAAAAATGAATTGCCCATTTCTTCAAAACCATAAAGGCTAGAAGGCTAATTTTCCAGTATGTTATACAGGGCCCCACGTTGTGTTAGGTGAGCAAGAATTGGCCATGTAGCTCTCATAGTTTTGGCACAACTTCGTTTTTGAGTTTTGTGAAAGCTGCAACTTTTGTCCAATAGCACCCATTAAAACACCCCAAAATGTAACTTTTTCAACTGATCTGTCCATACCCCACACAGACTGTGCATATGGGATGGTTTTTAGCAGTGAGAATACAAATATCAACAACTTTCCAAAATAGGTGTTTGCTCTTTGAGATAATGCGTTTGCCACAGTAAAAAAATGAATGGCCCATTTCTTCAAAACCATAAAGGCTAGAAGGCTAATTTTCCAGTATGTTATACAGGGCCCCACGTTGTGTTAGGTGAGCAAGAATTGGCCATGTAGCTCTCATAGTTTTGGCACAACTTCGTTTTTGAGTTTTGTGAAAGCTGCAACTTTTGTCCAATAGCACCCATTAAAACACCCCAAAATCTAACTTTTTCAACTGATCTGTCCATACCCCACACTGACTGTGCATATGGGATGGTTTTTAGCAGTGAGAATACAAATATCAACTACTTTCCAAAATAGGTGTTTGCTCTTTGAGATAATGCGTTTGCCACAATAAAAAAATGAATTGCCCATTTCTTCAAAACCATAAAGGCTAGAAGGCTAATTTTCCAGTATGTTATACAGGGCCCCACGTTGTGTTAGGTGAGCAAGAATTGGCCATGTAGCTCTCATAGTTTTGGCACAACTTCGTTTTTGAGTTTTGTGAAAGCTGCAACTTTTGTCCAATAGCACCCATTAAAACACCCCAAAATGTAACTTTTTCAACTGATCTGTCCATACCCCACACTGACTGTGCATATGGGATGGTTTTTAGCAGTAAGAATACAAATATCAACTACTTTCCAAAATAGGTGTTTGCTCTTTGAGATAATGCGTTTGCCACAATAAAAAAATGAATTGCCCATTTCTTCAAAACCATAAAGGCTAGAAGGCTAATTTTCCAGTATGTTATACAGGGCCCCACGTTGTGTTAGGTGAGCAAGAATTGGCCATGTAGCTCTCATAGTTTTGGCACAACTTCGTTTTTGAGTTTTGTGAAAGCTGCAACTTTTGTCCAATAGCACCCATTAAAACACCCCAAAATCTAACTTTTTCAACTGATCTGTCCATACCCCACACTGACTGTGCATATGGGATGGTTTTTAGCAGTGAGAATACAAATATCAACTACTTTCCAAAATAGGTGTTTGCTCTTTGAGATAATGCGTTTGCCACAATAAAAAAATGAATTGCCCATTTCTTCAAAACCATAAAGGCTAGAAGGCTAATTTTCCAGTATGTTATACAGGGCCCCACGTTGTGTTAGGTGAGCAAGAATTGGCCATGTAGCTCTCATAGTTTTGGCACAACTTCGTTTTTGAGTTTTGTGAAAGCTGCAACTTTTGTCCAATAGCACCCATTAAAACACCCCAAAATGTAACTTTTTCAACTGATCTGTCCATACCCCACACTGACTGTGCATATGGGATGGTTTTTAGCAGTGAGAATACAAATATCAACTACTTTCCAAAATAGGTGTTTGCTCTTTGAGATAATGCGTTTGCCACAATAAAAAAATGAATTGCCCATTTCTTCAAAACCATAAAGGCTAGAAGGCTAATTTTCCAGTATGTTATACAGGGCCCCACGTTGTGTTAGGTGAGCAAGAATTGGCCATGTAGCTCTCATAGTTTTGGCACAACTTCGTTTTTGAGTTTTGTGAAAGCTGCAACTTTTGTCCAATAGCACCCATTAAAACACCCCAAAATCTAACTTTTTCAACTGATCTGTCCATACCCCACACTGACTGTGCATATGGGATGGTTTTTAGCAGTGAGAATACAAATATCAACTACTTTCCAAAATAGGTGTTTGCTCTTTGAGATAATGCGTTTGCCACAATAAAAAAATGAATTGCCCATTTCTTCAAAACCATAAAGGCTAGAAGGCTAATTTTCCAGTATGTTATACAGGGCCCCACGTTGTGTTAGGTGAGCAAGAATTGGCCATGTAGCTCTCATAGTTTTGGCACAACTTCGTTTTTGAGTTTTGTGAAAGCTGCAACTTTTGTCCAATAGCACCCATTAAAACACCCCAAAATGTAACTTTTTCAACTGATCTGTCCATACCCCACACAGACTGTGCATATGGGATGGTTTTTAGCAGTGAGAATACAAATATCAACAACTTTCCAAAATAGGTGTTTGCTCTTTGAGATAATGCGTTTGCCACAATAAAAAAATGAATGGCCCATTTCTTCAAAACCATAAAGGCTAGAAGGCTAATTTTCCAGTATGTTATACAGGGCCCCACGTTGTGTTAGGTGAGCAAGAATTGGCCATGTAGCTCTCATAGTTTTGGCACAACTTCGTTTTTGAGTTTTGTGAAAGCTGCAACTTTTGTCCAATAGCACCCATTAAAACACCCCAAAATCTAACTTTTTCAACTGATCTGTCCATACCCCACACTGACTGTGCATATGGGATGGTTTTTAGCAGTGAGAATACAAATATCAACTACTTTCCAAAATAGGTGTTTGCTCTTTGAGATAATGCGTTTGCCACAATAAAAAAATGAATTGCCCATTTCTTCAAAACCATAAAGGCTAGAAGGCTAATTTTCCAGTATGTTATACAGGGCCCCACGTTGTGTTAGGTGAGCAAGAATTGGCCATGTAGCTCTCATAGTTTTGGCACAACTTCGTTTTTGAGTTTTGTGAAAGCTGCAACTTTTGTCCAATAGCACCCATTAAAACACCCCAAAATGTAACTTTTTCAACTGATCTGTCCATACCCCACACTGACTGTGCATATGGGATGGTTTTTAGCAGTAAGAATACAAATATCAACTACTTTCCAAAATAGGTGTTTGCTCTTTGAGATAATGCGTTTGCCACAATAAAAAAATGAATTGCCCATTTCTTCAAAACCATAAAGGCTAGAAGGCTAATTTTCCAGTATGTTATACAGGGCCCCACGTTGTGTTAGGTGAGCAAGAATTGGCCATGTAGCTCTCATAATTTTGGCACAACTTCGTTTTTGAGTTTTGTGAAAGCTGCAACTTTTGTCCAATAGCACCCATTAAAACACCCCAAAATGTAACTTTTTCAACTGATCTGTCCATACCCCACACTGACTGTGCATATGGGATGGTTTTTAGCAGTGAGAATACAAATATCAACTACTTTCCAAAATAGGTGTTTGCTCTTTGAGATAATGCGTTTGCCACAATAAAAAAATGAATTGCCCATTTCTTCAAAACCATAAAGGCTAGAAGGCTAATTTTCCAGTATGTTATACAGGGCCCCACGTTGTGTTAGGTGAGCAAGAATTGGCCATGTAGCTCTCATAGTTTTGGCACAACTTCGTTTTTGAGTTTTGTGAAAGCTGCAACTTTTGTCTAATAGCACCCATTAAAACACCCCAAAATGTAACTTTTTCAACTGATCTGTCCATACCCCACACTGACTGTGCATATGGGATGTTTTTTAGCAGTGAGAATACAAATATCAACTACTTTCCAAAATAGGTGTTTGCTCTTTGAGATAATGCGTTTGCCACAATAAAAAAATGAATTGCCCATTTCTTCAAAACCATAAAGGCTAGAAGGCTAATTTTCCAGTATGTTATACAGGGCCCCACGTTGTGTTAGGTGAGCAGGAATTGGCCATGTAGCTCTCATAGTTTTGGCACAACTTCGTTTTTGAGTTTTGTGAAAGCTGCAACTTTTGTCCAATAGCACCCATTAAAACACCCCAAAAGGTAACTTTTTCAACTGATCTGTCCATACCCCACACTGACTGTGCATATGGGATGGTTTTTAGCAGTGAGAATACAAATATCAACTACTTTCCAAAATAGGTGTTTGCTCTTTGAGATAATGCGTTTGCCACAATAAAAAAATGAATTGCCCATTTCTTCAAAACCATAAAGGCTAGAAGGCTAATTTTCCAGTATGTTATACAGGGCCCCACGTTGTGTTAGGTGAGCAAGAATTGGCCATGTAGCTCTCATAGTTTTGGCACAACTTCGTTTTTGAGTTTTGTGAAAGCTGCAACTTTTGTCCAATAGCACCCATTAAAACACCCCAAAATGTAACTTTTTCAACTGATCTGTCCATACCCCACACTGACTGTGCATATGGGATGGTTTTTAGCAGTGAGAATACAAATATCAACTACTTTCCAAAATAGCTGTTTGCTCTTTGAGATAATGCGTTTGCCACAATAAAAAAATGAATTGCCCATTTCTTCAAAACCATAAAGGCTAGAAGGCTAATTTTCCAGTATGTTATACAGGGCCCCACGTTGTGTTAGGTGAGCAAAAATTGGCCATGTAGCTCTCATAGTTTTGGCACAACTTCGTTTTTGAGTTTTGTGAAAGCTGCAACTTTTGTCCAATAGCACCCATTAAAACACCCCAAAATGTAACTTTTTCAACTGATCTGTCCATACCCCACACTGACTGTGCATATGGGATGGCTTTTAGCAGTGAGAATACAAATATCAACTACTTTCCAAAATAGGTGTTTGCTCTTTGAGATAATGCGTTTGCCACAATAAAAAAATGAATTGCCCATTTCTTCAAAACCATAAAGGCTAGAAGGCTAATTTTCCAGTATGTTATACAGGGCCCCACGTTGTGTTAGGTGAGCAGGAATTGGCCATGTAGCTCTCATAGTTTTGGCACAACTTCGTTTTTGAGTTTTGTGAAAGCTGCAACTTTTGTCCAATAGCACCCATTAAAACACCCCAAAATGTAACTTTTTCAACTGATCTGTCCATACCCCACACTGACTGTGCATATGGGATGGTTTTTAGCAGTGAGAATACAAATATCAACTACTTTCCAAAATAG
This sequence comes from Proterorhinus semilunaris, assembly GCA_021464625.1. Taxonomy (NCBI): domain Eukaryota; kingdom Metazoa; phylum Chordata; class Actinopteri; order Gobiiformes; family Gobiidae; genus Proterorhinus; species Proterorhinus semilunaris. The sequence goes on from CM038354.1 coordinate 93,082, forward strand.
CTGTTTGCTCTTTGAGATAATGCGTTTGCCACAATAAAAAAATGAATTGCCCATTTCTTCAAAACCATAAAGGCTAGAAGGCTAATTTTCCAGTATGTTATACAGGGCCCCACGTTGTGTTAGGTGAGCAAGAATTGGCCATGTAGCTCTCATAGTTTTGGCACAACTTCGTTTTTGAGTTTTGTGAAAGCTGCAACTTTTGTCCAATAGCACCCATTAAAACACCCCAAAATGTAACTTTTTCAACTGATCTGTCCATACCCCACACTGACTGTGCATATGGGATGGTTTTTAGCAGTGAGAATACAAATATCAACTACTTTCCAAAATAGGTGTTTGCTCTTTGAGATAATGCGTTTGCCACAATAAAAAAATGAATTGCCCATTTCTTCAAAACCATAAAGGCTAGAAGGCTAATTTTCCAGTATGTTATACAGGGCCCCACGTTGTGTTAGGTGAGCAAGAATTGGCCATGTAGCTCTCATAGTTTTGGCACAACTTCGTTTTTGAGTTTTGTGAAAGCTGCAACTTTTGTCCAATAGCACCCATTAAAACACCCCAAAATGTAACTTTTTCAACTGATCTGTCCATACCCCACACTGACTGTGCATATGGGATGGTTTTTAGCAGTGAGAATACAAATATCAACTACTTTCCAAAATAGCTGTTTGCTCTTTGAGATAATGCGTTTGCCACAATAAAAAAATGAATTGCCCATTTCTTCAAAACCATAAAGGCTAGAAGGCTAATTTTCCAGTATGTTATACAGGGCCCCACGTTGTGTTAGGTGAGCAAGAATTGGCCATGTAGCTCTCATAGTTTTGGCACAACTTCGTTTTTGAGTTTTGTGAAAGCTGCAACTTTTGTCCAATAGCACCCATTAAAACACCCCAAAATGTAACTTTTTCAACTGATCTGTCCATACCCCACACAGACTGTGCATATGGGATGGTTTTTAGCAGTGAGAATACAAATATCAACAACTTTCCAAAATAGGTGTTTGCTCTTTGAGATAATGCGTTTGCCACAGTAAAAAAATGAATGGCCCATTTCTTCAAAACCATAAAGGCTAGAAGGCTAATTTTCCAGTATGTTATACAGGGCCCCACGTTGTGTTAGGTGAGCAAGAATTGGCCATGTAGCTCTCATAGTTTTGGCACAACTTCGTTTTTGAGTTTTGTGAAAGCTGCAACTTTTGTCCAATAGCACCCATTAAAACACCCCAAAATCTAACTTTTTCAACTGATCTGTCCATACCCCACACTGACTGTGCATATGGGATGGTTTTTAGCAGTGAGAATACAAATATCAACTACTTTCCAAAATAGGTGTTTGCTCTTTGAGATAATGCGTTTGCCACAATAAAAAAATGAATTGCCCATTTCTTCAAAACCATAAAGGCTAGAAGGCTAATTTTCCAGTATGTTATACAGGGCCCCACGTTGTGTTAGGTGAGCAAGAATTGGCCATGTAGCTCTCATAGTTTTGGCACAACTTCGTTTTTGAGTTTTGTGAAAGCTGCAACTTTTGTCCAATAGCACCCATTAAAACACCCCAAAATGTAACTTTTTCAACTGATCTGTCCATACCCCACACTGACTGTGCATATGGGATGGTTTTTAGCAGTGAGAATACAAATATCAACTACTTTCCAAAATAGGTGTTTGCTCTTTGAGATAATGCGTTTGCCACAATAAAAAAATGAATTGCCCATTTCTTCAAAACCATAAAGGCTAGAAGGCTAATTTTCCAGTATGTTATACAGGGCCCCACGTTGTGTTAGGTGAGCAAGAATTGGCCATGTAGCTCTCATAGTTTTGGCACAACTTCGTTTTTGAGTTTTGTGAAAGCTGCAACTTTTGTCCAATAGCACCCATTAAAACACCCCAAAATCTAACTTTTTCAACTGATCTGTCCATACCCCACACTGACTGTGCATATGGGATGGTTTTTAGCAGTGAGAATACAAATATCAACTACTTTCCAAAATAGGTGTTTGCTCTTTGAGATAATGCGTTTGCCACAATAAAAAAATGAATTGCCCATTTCTTCAAAACCATAAAGGCTAGAAGGCTAATTTTCCAGTATGTTATACAGGGCCCCACGTTGTGTTAGGTGAGCAAGAATTGGCCATGTAGCTCTCATAGTTTTGGCACAACTTCGTTTTTGAGTTTTGTGAAAGCTGCAACTTTTGTCCAATAGCACCCATTAAAACACCCCAAAATGTAACTTTTTCAACTGATCTGTCCATACCCCACACAGACTGTGCATATGGGATGGTTTTTAGCAGTGAGAATACAAATATCAACAACTTTCCAAAATAGGTGTTTGCTCTTTGAGATAATGCGTTTGCCACAATAAAAAAATGAATGGCCCATTTCTTCAAAACCATAAAGGCTAGAAGGCTAATTTTCCAGTATGTTATACAGGGCCCCACGTTGTGTTAGGTGAGCAAGAATTGGCCATGTAGCTCTCATAGTTTTGGCACAACTTCGTTTTTGAGTTTTGTGAAAGCTGCAACTTTTGTCCAATAGCACCCATTAAAACACCCCAAAATCTAACTTTTTCAACTGATCTGTCCATACCCCACACTGACTGTGCATATGGGATGGTTTTTAGCAGTGAGAATACAAATATCAACTACTTTCCAAAATAGGTGTTTGCTCTTTGAGATAATGCGTTTGCCACAATAAAAAAATGAATTGCCCATTTCTTCAAAACCATAAAGGCTAGAAGGCTAATTTTCCAGTATGTTATACAGGGCCCCACGTTGTGTTAGGTGAGCAAGAATTGGCCATGTAGCTCTCATAGTTTTGGCACAACTTCGTTTTTGAGTTTTGTGAAAGCTGCAACTTTTGTCCAATAGCACCCATTAAAACACCCCAAAATGTAACTTTTTCAACTGATCTGTCCATACCCCACACTGACTGTGCATATGGGATGGTTTTTAGCAGTAAGAATACAAATATCAACTACTTTCCAAAATAGGTGTTTGCTCTTTGAGATAATGCGTTTGCCACAATAAAAAAATGAATTGCCCATTTCTTCAAAACCATAAAGGCTAGAAGGCTAATTTTCCAGTATGTTATACAGGGCCCCACGTTGTGTTAGGTGAGCAAGAATTGGCCATGTAGCTCTCATAATTTTGGCACAACTTCGTTTTTGAGTTTTGTGAAAGCTGCAACTTTTGTCCAATAGCACCCATTAAAACACCCCAAAATGTAACTTTTTCAACTGATCTGTCCATACCCCACACTGACTGTGCATATGGGATGGTTTTTAGCAGTGAGAATACAAATATCAACTACTTTCCAAAATAGGTGTTTGCTCTTTGAGATAATGCGTTTGCCACAATAAAAAAATGAATTGCCCATTTCTTCAAAACCATAAAGGCTAGAAGGCTAATTTTCCAGTATGTTATACAGGGCCCCACGTTGTGTTAGGTGAGCAAGAATTGGCCATGTAGCTCTCATAGTTTTGGCACAACTTCGTTTTTGAGTTTTGTGAAAGCTGCAACTTTTGTCTAATAGCACCCATTAAAACACCCCAAAATGTAACTTTTTCAACTGATCTGTCCATACCCCACACTGACTGTGCATATGGGATGTTTTTTAGCAGTGAGAATACAAATATCAACTACTTTCCAAAATAGGTGTTTGCTCTTTGAGATAATGCGTTTGCCACAATAAAAAAATGAATTGCCCATTTCTTCAAAACCATAAAGGCTAGAAGGCTAATTTTCCAGTATGTTATACAGGGCCCCACGTTGTGTTAGGTGAGCAGGAATTGGCCATGTAGCTCTCATAGTTTTGGCACAACTTCGTTTTTGAGTTTTGTGAAAGCTGCAACTTTTGTCCAATAGCACCCATTAAAACACCCCAAAAGGTAACTTTTTCAACTGATCTGTCCATACCCCACACTGACTGTGCATATGGGATGGTTTTTAGCAGTGAGAATACAAATATCAACTACTTTCCAAAATAGGTGTTTGCTCTTTGAGATAATGCGTTTGCCACAATAAAAAAATGAATTGCCCATTTCTTCAAAACCATAAAGGCTAGAAGGCTAATTTTCCAGTATGTTATACAGGGCCCCACGTTGTGTTAGGTGAGCAAGAATTGGCCATGTAGCTCTCATAGTTTTGGCACAACTTCGTTTTTGAGTTTTGTGAAAGCTGCAACTTTTGTCCAATAGCACCCATTAAAACACCCCAAAATGTAACTTTTTCAACTGATCTGTCCATACCCCACACTGACTGTGCATATGGGATGGTTTTTAGCAGTGAGAATACAAATATCAACTACTTTCCAAAATAGGTGTTTGCTCTTTGAGATAATGCGTTTGCCACAATAAAAAAATGAATTGCCCATTTCTTCAAAACCATAAAGACTAGAAGGCTAATTTTCCAGTATGTTATACAGGGCCCCACGTTGTGTTAGGTGAGCAAGAATTGGCCATGTAGCTCTCATAGTTTTGGCACAACTTCGTTTTTGAGTTTTGTGAAAGCTGCAACTTTTGTCCAATAGCACCCATTAAAACACCCCAAAATGTAACTTTTTCAACTGATCTGTCCATACCCCACACTGACTGTGCATATGGGATGGTTTTTAGCAGTGAGAATACAAATATCAACTACTTTCCAAAATAGCTGTTTGCTCTTTGAGATAATGCGTTTGCCACAATAAAAAAATGAATTGCCCATTTCTTCAAAACCATAAAGGCTAGAAGGCTAATTTTCCAGTATGTTATACAGGGCCCCACGTTGTGTTAGGTGAGCAAAAATTGGCCATGTAGCTCTCATAGTTTTGGCACAACTTCGTTTTTGAGTTTTGTGAAAGCTGCAACTTTTGTCCAATAGCACCCATTAAAACACCCCAAAATGTAACTTTTTCAACTGATCTGTCCATACCCCACACTGACTGTGCATATGGGATGGTTTTTAGCAGTAAGAATACAAATATCAACTACTTTCCAAAATAGGTGTTTGCTCTTTGAGATAATGCGTTTGCCACAATAAAAAAATGAATTGCCCATTTCTTCAAAACCATAAAGGCTAGAAGGCTAATTTTCCAGTATGTTATACAGGGCCCCACGTTGTGTTAGGTGAGCAAGAATTGGCCATGTAGCTCTCATAATTTTGGCACAACTTCGTTTTTGAGTTTTGTGAAAGCTGCAACTTTTGTCCAATAGCACCCATTAAAACACCCCAAAATGTAACTTTTTCAACTGATCTGTCCATACCCCACACTGACTGTGCATATGGGATGGTTTTTAGCAGTGAGAATACAAATATCAACTACTTTCCAAAATAGGTGTTTGCTCTTTGAGATAATGCGTTTGCCACAATAAAAAAATGAATTGCCCATTTCTTCAAAACCATAAAGGCTAGAAGGCTAATTTTCCAGTATGTTATACAGGGCCCCACGTTGTGTTAGGTGAGCAAGAATTGGCCATGTAGCTCTCATAGTTTTGGCACAACTTCGTTTTTGAGTTTTGTGAAAGCTGCAACTTTTGTCTAATAGCACCCATTAAAACACCCCAAAATGTAACTTTTTCAACTGATCTGTCCATACCCCACACTGACTGTGCATATGGGATGTTTTTTAGCAGTGAGAATACAAATATCAACTACTTTCCAAAATAGGTGTTTGCTCTTTGAGATAATGCGTTTGCCACAATAAAAAAATGAATTGCCCATTTCTTCAAAACCATAAAGGCTAGAAGGCTAATTTTCCAGTATGTTATACAGGGCCCCACGTTGTGTTAGGTGAGCAGGAATTGGCCATGTAGCTCTCATAGTTTTGGCACAACTTCGTTTTTGAGTTTTGTGAAAGCTGCAACTTTTGTCCAATAGCACCCATTAAAACACCCCAAAATGTAACTTTTTCAACTGATCTGTCCATACCCCACACTGACTGTGCATATGGGATGGTTTTTAGCAGTGAGAATACAAATATCAACTACTTTCCAAAATAGCTGTTTGCTCTTTGAGATAATGCGTTTGCCACAATAAAAAAATGAATTGCCCATTTCTTCAAAACCATAAAGGCTAGAAGGCTAATTTTCCAGTATGTTATACAGGGCCCCACGTTGTGTTAGGTGAGCAAAAATTGGCCATGTAGCTCTCATAGTTTTGGCACAACTTCGTTTTTGAGTTTTGTGAAAGCTGCAACTTTTGTCCAATAGCACCCATTAAAACACCCCAAAATGTAACTTTTTCAACTGATCTGTCCATACCCCACACTGACTGTGCATATGGGATGGCTTTTAGCAGTGAGAATACAAATATCAACTACTTTCCAAAATAGGTGTTTGCTCTTTGAGATAATGCGTTTGCCACAATAAAAAAATGAATTGCCCATTTCTTCAAAACCATAAAGGCTAGAAGGCTAATTTTCCAGTATGTTATACAGGGCCCCACGTTGTGTTAGGTGAGCAAGAATTGGCCATGTAGCTCTCATAGTTTTGGCACAACTTCGTTTTTGAGTTTTGTGAAAGCTGCAACTTTTGTCCAATAGCACCCATTAAAACACCCCAAAATGTAACTTTTTCAACTGATCTGTCCATACCCCACACTGACTGTGCATATGGGATGGTTTTTAGCAGTGAGAATACAAATATCAACTACTTTCCAAAATAGGTGTTTGCTCTTTGAGATAATGCGTTTGCCACAATAAAAAAATGAATTGCCCATTTCTTCAAAACCATAAAGGCTAGAAGGCTAATTTTCCAGTATGTTATACAGGGCCCCACGTTGTGTTAGGTGAGCAAGAATTGGCCATGTAGCTCTCATAGTTTTGGCACAACTTCGTTTTTGAGTTTTGTGAAAGCTGCAACTTTTGTCCAATAGCACCCATTAAAACACCCCAAAATGTAACTTTTTCAACTGATCTGTCCATACCCCACACTGACTGTGCATATGGGATGGTTTTTAGCAGTGAGAATACAAATATCAACTACTTTCCAAAATAGCTGTTTGCTCTTTGAGATAATGCGTTTGCCACAATAAAAAAATGAATTGCCCATTTCTTCAAAACCATAAAGGCTAGAAGGCTAATTTTCCAGTATGTTATACAGGGCCCCACGTTGTGTTAGGTGAGCAAGAATTGGCCATGTAGCTCTCATAGTTTTGGCACAACTTCGTTTTTGAGTTTTGTGAAAGCTGCAACTTTTGTCCAATAGCACCCATTAAAACACCCCAAAATGTAACTTTTTCAACTGATCTGTCCATACCCCACACAGACTGTGCATATGGGATGGTTTTTAGCAGTGAGAATACAAATATCAACAACTTTCCAAAATAGGTGTTTGCTCTTTGAGATAATGCGTTTGCCACAGTAAAAAAATGAATGGCCCATTTCTTCAAAACCATAAAGGCTAGAAGGCTAATTTTCCAGTATGTTATACAGGGCCCCACGTTGTGTTAGGTGAGCAAGAATTGGCCATGTAGCTCTCATAGTTTTGGCACAACTTCGTTTTTGAGTTTTGTGAAAGCTGCAACTTTTGTCCAATAGCACCCATTAAAACACCCCACAATCTAACTTTTTCAACTGATCTGTCCATACCCCACACTGACTGTGCATATGGGATGGTTTTTAGCAGTGAGAATACAAATATCAACTACTTTCCAAAATAGGTGTTTGCTCTTTGAGATAATGCGTTTGCCACAATAAAAAAATGAATTGCCCATTTCTTCAAAACCATAAAGGCTAGAAGGCTAATTTTCCAGTATGTTATACAGGGCCCCACGTTGTGTTAGGTGAGCAAGAATTGGCCATGTAGCTCTCATAGTTTTGGCACAACTTCGTTTTTGAGTTTTGTGAAAGCTGCAACTTTTGTCCAATAGCACCCATTAAAACACCCCAAAATGTAACTTTTTCAACTGATCTGTCCATACCCCACACTGACTGTGCATATGGGATGGTTTTTAGCAGTGAGAATACAAATATCAACTACTTTCCAAAATAGGTGTTTGCTCTTTGAGATAATGCGTTTGCCACAATAAAAAAATGAATTGCCCATTTCTTCAAAACCATAAAGGCTAGAAGGCTAATTTTCCAGTATGTTATACAGGGCCCCACGTTGTGTTAGGTGAGCAAGAATTGGCCATGTAGCTCTCATAGTTTTGGCACAACTTCGTTTTTGAGTTTTGTGAAAGCTGCAACTTTTGTCCAATAGCACCCATTAAAACACCCCAAAATCTAACTTTTTCAACTGATCTGTCCATACCCCACACTGACTGTGCATATGGGATGGTTTTTAGCAGTGAGAATACAAATATCAACTACTTTCCAAAATAGGTGTTTGCTCTTTGAGATAATGCGTTTGCCACAATAAAAAAATGAATTGCCCATTTCTTCAAAACCATAAAGGCTAGAAGGCTAATTTTCCAGTATGTTATACAGGGCCCCACGTTGTGTTAGGTGAGCAAGAATTGGCCATGTAGCTCTCATAGTTTTGGCACAACTTCGTTTTTGAGTTTTGTGAAAGCTGCAACTTTTGTCCAATAGCACCCATTAAAACACCCCAAAATGTAACTTTTTCAACTGATCTGTCCATACCCCACACAGACTGTGCATATGGGATGGTTTTTAGCAGTGAGAATACAAATATCAACAACTTTCCAAAATAGGTGTTTGCTCTTTGAGATAATGCGTTTGCCACAATAAAAAAATGAATGGCCCATTTCTTCAAAACCATAAAGGCTAGAAGGCTAATTTTCCAGTATGTTATACAGGGCCCCACGTTGTGTTAGGTGAGCAAGAATTGGCCATGTAGCTCTCATAATTTTGGCACAACTTCGTTTTTGAGTTTTGTGAAAGCTGCAACTTTTGTCCAATAGCACCCATTAAAACACCCCAAAATGTAACTTTTTCAACTGATCTGTCCATACCCCACACTGACTGTGCATATGGGATGGTTTTTAGCAGTGAGAATACAAATATCAACTACTTTCCAAAATAGGTGTTTGCTCTTTGAGATAATGCGTTTGCCACAATAAAAAAATGAATTGCCCATTTCTTCAAAACCATAAAGGCTAGAAGGCTAATTTTCCAGTATGTTATACAGGGCCCCACGTTGTGTTAGGTGAGCAAGAATTGGCCATGTAGCTCTCATAGTTTTGGCACAACTTCGTTTTTGAGTTTTGTGAAAGCTGCAACTTTTGTCTAATAGCACCCATTAAAACACCCCAAAATGTAACTTTTTCAACTGATCTGTCCATACCCCACACTGACTGTGCATATGGGATGTTTTTTAGCAGTGAGAATACAAATATCAACTACTTTCCAAAATAGGTGTTTGCTCTTTGAGATAATGCGTTTGCCACAATAAAAAAATGAATTGCCCATTTCTTCAAAACCATAAAGGCTAGAAGGCTAATTTTCCAGTATGTTATACAGGGCCCCACGTTGTGTTAGGTGAGCAGGAATTGGCCATGTAGCTCTCATAGTTTTGGCACAACTTCGTTTTTGAGTTTTGTGAAAGCTGCAACTTTTGTCCAATAGCACCCATTAAAACACCCCAAAAGGTAACTTTTTCAACTGATCTGTCCATACCCCACACTGACTGTGCATATGGGATGGTTTTTAGCAGTGAGAATACAAATATCAACTACTTTCCAAAATAGGTGTTTGCTCTTTGAGATAATGCGTTTGCCACAATAAAAAAATGAATTGCCCATTTCTTCAAAACCATAAAGGCTAGAAGGCTAATTTTCCAGTATGTTATACAGGGCCCCACGTTGTGTTAGGTGAGCAAGAATTGGCCATGTAGCTCTCATAGTTTTGGCACAACTTCGTTTTTGAGTTTTGTGAAAGCTGCAACTTTTGTCCAATAGCACCCATTAAAACACCCCAAAATGTAACTTTTTCAACTGATCTGTCCATACCCCACACTGACTGTGCATATGGGATGGTTTTTAGCAGTGAGAATACAAATATCAACTACTTTCCAAAATAGGTGTTTGCTCTTTGAGATAATGCGTTTGCCACAATAAAAAAATGAATTGCCCATTTCTTCAAAACCATAAAGACTAGAAGGCTAATTTTCCAGTATGTTATACAGGGCCCCACGTTGTGTTAGGTGAGCAAGAATTGGCCATGTAGCTCTCATAGTTTTGGCACAACTTCGTTTTTGAGTTTTGTGAAAGCTGCAACTTTTGTCCAATAGCACCCATTAAAACACCCCAAAATGTAACTTTTTCAACTGATCTGTCCATACCCCACACTGACTGTGCATATGGGATGGTTTTTAGCAGTGAGAATACAAATATCAACTACTTTCCAAAATAGCTGTTTGCTCTTTGAGATAATGCGTTTGCCACAATAAAAAAATGAATTGCCCATTTCTTCAAAACCATAAAGGCTAGAAGGCTAATTTTCCAGTATGTTATACAGGGCCCCACGTTGTGTTAGGTGAGCAAAAATTGGCCATGTAGCTCTCATAGTTTTGGCACAACTTCGTTTTTGAGTTTTGTGAAAGCTGCAACTTTTGTCCAATAGCACCCATTAAAACACCCCAAAATGTAACTTTTTCAACTGATCTGTCCATACCCCACACTGACTGTGCATATGGGATGGCTTTTAGCAGTGAGAATACAAATATCAACTACTTTCCAAAATAGGTGTTTGCTCTTTGAGATAATGCGTTTGCCACAATAAAAAAATGAATTGCCCATTTCTTCAAAACCATAAAGGCTAGAAGGCTAATTTTCCAGTATGTTATACAGGGCCCCACGTTGTGTTAGGTGAGCAGGAATTGGCCATGTAGCTCTCATAGTTTTGGCACAACTTCGTTTTTGAGTTTTGTGAAAGCTGCAACTTTTGTCCAATAGCACCCATTAAAACACCCCAAAATGTAACTTTTTCAACTGATCTGTCCATACCCCACACTGACTGTGCATATGGGATGGTTTTTAGCAGTGAGAATACAAATATCAACTACTTTCCAAAATAGCTGTTTGCTCTTTGAGATAATGCGTTTGCCACAATAAAAAAATGAATTGCCCATTTCTTCAAAACCATAAAGGCTAGAAGGCTAATTTTCCAGTATGTTATACAGGGCCCCACGTTGTGTTAGGTGAGCAAGAATTGGCCATGTAGCTCTCATAGTTTTGGCACAACTTCGTTTTTGAGTTTTGTGAAAGCTGCAACTTTTGTCCAATAGCACCCATTAAAACACCCCAAAATGTAACTTTTTCAACTGATCTGTCCATACCCCACACTGACTGTGCATATGGGATGGTTTTTAGCAGTGAGAATACAAATATCAACTACTTTCCAAAATAGGTGTTTGCTCTTTGAGATAATGCGTTTGCCACAATAAAAAAATGAATTGCCCATTTCTTCAAAACCATAAAGGCTAGAAGGCTAATTTTCCAGTATGTTATACAGGGCCCCACGTTGTGTTAGGTGAGCAAGAATTGGCCATGTAGCTCTCATAGTTTTGGCACAACTTCGTTTTTGAGTTTTGTGAAAGCTGCAACTTTTGTCCAATAGCACCCATTAAAACACCCCAAAATGTAACTTTTTCAACTGATCTGTCCATACCCCACACTGACTGTGCATATGGGATGGTTTTTAGCAGTGAGAATACAAATATCAACTACTTTCCAAAATAGCTGTTTGCTCTTTGAGATAATGCGTTTGCCACAATAAAAAAATGAATTGCCCATTTCTTCAAAACCATAAAGGCTAGAAGGCTAATTTTCCAGTATGTTATACAGGGCCCCACGTTGTGTTAGGTGAGCAAGAATTGGCCATGTAGCTCTCATAGTTTTGGCACAACTTCGTTTTTGAGTTTTGTGAAAGCTGCAACTTTTGTCCAATAGCACCCATTAAAACACCCCAAAATGTAACTTTTTCAACTGATCTGTCCATACCCCACACAGACTGTGCATATGGGATGGTTTTTAGCAGTGAGAATACAAATATCAACAACTTTCCAAAATAGGTGTTTGCTCTTTGAGATAATGCGTTTGCCACAGTAAAAAAATGAATGGCCCATTTCTTCAAAACCATAAAGGCTAGAAGGCTAATTTTCCAGTATGTTATACAGGGCCCCACGTTGTGTTAGGTGAGCAAGAATTGGCCATGTAGCTCTCATAGTTTTGGCACAACTTCGTTTTTGAGTTTTGTGAAAGCTGCAACTTTTGTCCAATAGCACCCATTAAAACACCCCAAAATGTAACTTTTTCAACTGATCTGTCCATACCCCACACTGACTGTGCATATGGGATGGTTTTTAGCAGTGAGAATACAAATATCAACTACTTTCCAAAATAGGTGTTTGCTCTTTGAGATAATGCGTTTGCCACAATAAAAAAATGAATTGCCCATTTCTTCAAAACCATAAAGGCTAGAAGGCTAATTTTCCAGTATGTTATACAGGGCCCCACGTTGTGTTAGGTGAGCAAGAATTGGCCATGTAGCTCTCATAGTTTTGGCACAACTTCGTTTTTGAGTTTTGTGAAAGCTGCAACTTTTGTCCAATAGCACCCATTAAAACACCCCAAAATGTAACTTTTTCAACTGATCTGTCCATACCCCACACTGACTGTGCATATGGGATGGTTTTTAGCAGTGAGAATACAAATATCAACTACTTTCCAAAATAGGTGTTTGCTCTTTGAGATAATGCGTTTGCCACAATAAAAAAATGAATTGCCCATTTCTTCAAAACCATAAAGGCTAGAAGGCTAATTTTCCAGTATGTTATACAGGGCCCCACGTTGTGTTAGGTGAGCAAGAATTGGCCATGTAGCTCTCATAGTTTTGGCACAACTTCGTTTTTGAGTTTTGTGAAAGCTGCAACTTTTGTCCAATAGCACCCATTAAAACACCCCAAAATCTAACTTTTTCAACTGATCTGTCCATACCCCACACTGACTGTGCATATGGGATGGTTTTTAGCAGTGAGAATACAAATATCAACTACTTTCCAAAATAGGTGTTTGCTCTTTGAGATAATGCGTTTGCCACAATAAAAAAATGAATTGCCCATTTCTTCAAAACCATAAAGGCTAGAAGGCTAATTTTCCAGTATGTTATACAGGGCCCCACGTTGTGTTAGGTGAGCAAGAATTGGCCATGTAGCTCTCATAGTTTTGGCACAACTTCGTTTTTGAGTTTTGTGAAAGCTGCAACTTTTGTCCAATAGCACCCATTAAAACACCCCAAAATGTAACTTTTTCAACTGATCTGTCCATACCCCACACAGACTGTGCATATGGGATGGTTTTTAGCAGTGAGAATACAAATATCAACAACTTTCCAAAATAGGTGTTTGCTCTTTGAGATAATGCGTTTGCCACAATAAAAAAATGAATGGCCCATTTCTTCAAAACCATAAAGGCTAGAAGGCTAATTTTCCAGTATGTTATACAGGGCCCCACGTTGTGTTAGGTGAGCAAGAATTGGCCATGTAGCTCTCATAATTTTGGCACAACTTCGTTTTTGAGTTTTGTGAAAGCTGCAACTTTTGTCCAATAGCACCCATTAAAACACCCCAAAATGTAACTTTTTCAACTGATCTGTCCATACCCCACACTGACTGTGCATATGGGATGGTTTTTAGCAGTGAGAATACAAATATCAACTACTTTCCAAAATAGGTGTTTGCTCTTTGAGATAATGCGTTTGCCACAATAAAAAAATGAATTGCCCATTTCTTCAAAACCATAAAGGCTAGAAGGCTAATTTTCCAGTATGTTATACAGGGCCCCACGTTGTGTTAGGTGAGCAAGAATTGGCCATGTAGCTCTCATAGTTTTGGCACAACTTCGTTTTTGAGTTTTGTGAAAGCTGCAACTTTTGTCTAATAGCACCCATTAAAACACCCCAAAATGTAACTTTTTCAACTGATCTGTCCATACCCCACACTGACTGTGCATATGGGATGTTTTTTAGCAGTGAGAATACAAATATCAACTACTTTCCAAAATAGGTGTTTGCTCTTTGAGATAATGCGTTTGCCACAATAAAAAAATGAATTGCCCATTTCTTCAAAACCATAAAGGCTAGAAGGCTAATTTTCCAGTATGTTATACAGGGCCCCACGTTGTGTTAGGTGAGCAGGAATTGGCCATGTAGCTCTCATAGTTTTGGCACAACTTCGTTTTTGAGTTTTGTGAAAGCTGCAACTTTTGTCCAATAGCACCCATTAAAACACCCCAAAAGGTAACTTTTTCAACTGATCTGTCCATACCCCACACTGACTGTGCATATGGGATGGTTTTTAGCAGTGAGAATACAAATATCAACTACTTTCCAAAATAGGTGTTTGCTCTTTGAGATAATGCGTTTGCCACAATAAAAAAATGAATTGCCCATTTCTTCAAAACCATAAAGGCTAGAAGGCTAATTTTCCAGTATGTTATACAGGGCCCCACGTTGTGTTAGGTGAGCAAGAATTGGCCATGTAGCTCTCATAGTTTTGGCACAACTTCGTTTTTGAGTTTTGTGAAAGCTGCAACTTTTGTCCAATAGCACCCATTAAAACACCCCAAAATGTAACTTTTTCAACTGATCTGTCCATACCCCACACTGACTGTGCATATGGGATGGTTTTTAGCAGTGAGAATACAAATATCAACTACTTTCCAAAATAGGTGTTTGCTCTTTGAGATAATGCGTTTGCCACAATAAAAAAATGAATTGCCCATTTCTTCAAAACCATAAAGACTAGAAGGCTAATTTTCCAGTATGTTATACAGGGCCCCACGTTGTGTTAGGTGAGCAAGAATTGGCCATGTAGCTCTCATAGTTTTGGCACAACTTCGTTTTTGAGTTTTGTGAAAGCTGCAACTTTTGTCCAATAGCACCCATTAAAACACCCCAAAATGTAACTTTTTCAACTGATCTGTCCATACCCCACACTGACTGTGCATATGGGATGGTTTTTAGCAGTGAGAATACAAATATCAACTACTTTCCAAAATAGCTGTTTGCTCTTTGAGATAATGCGTTTGCCACAATAAAAAAATGAATTGCCCATTTCTTCAAAACCATAAAGGCTAGAAGGCTAATTTTCCAGTATGTTATACAGGGCCCCACGTTGTGTTAGGTGAGCAAAAATTGGCCATGTAGCTCTCATAGTTTTGGCACAACTTCGTTTTTGAGTTTTGTGAAAGCTGCAACTTTTGTCCAATAGCACCCATTAAAACACCCCAAAATGTAACTTTTTCAACTGATCTGTCCATACCCCACACTGACTGTGCATATGGGATGGCTTTTAGCAGTGAGAATACAAATATCAACTACTTTCCAAAATAGGTGTTTGCTCTTTGAGATAATGCGTTTGCCACAATAAAAAAATGAATTGCCCATTTCTTCAAAACCATAAAGGCTAGAAGGCTAATTTTCCAGTATGTTATACAGGGCCCCACGTTGTGTTAGGTGAGCAGGAATTGGCCATGTAGCTCTCATAGTTTTGGCACAACTTCGTTTTTGAGTTTTGTGAAAGCTGCAACTTTTGTCCAATAGCACCCATTAAAACACCCCAAAATGTAACTTTTTCAACTGATCTGTCCATACCCCACACTGACTGTGCATATGGGATGGTTTTTAGCAGTGAGAATACAAATATCAACTACTTTCCAAAATAGCTGTTTGCTCTTTGAGATAATGCGTTTGCCACAATAAAAAAATGAATTGCCCATTTCTTCAAAACCATAAAGGCTAGAAGGCTAATTTTCCAGTATGTTATACAGGGCCCCACGTTGTGTTAGGTGAGCAAGAATTGGCCATGTAGCTCTCATAGTTTTGGCACAACTTCGTTTTTGAGTTTTGTGAAAGCTGCAACTTTTGTCCAATAGCACCCATTAAAACACCCCAAAATGTAACTTTTTCAACTGATCTGTCCATACCCCACACTGACTGTGCATATGGGATGGTTTTTAGCAGTGAGAATACAAATATCAACTACTTTCCAAAATAGGTGTTTGCTCTTTGAGATAATGCGTTTGCCACAATAAAAAAATGAATTGCCCATTTCTTCAAAACCATAAAGGCTAGAAGGCTAATTTTCCAGTATGTTATACAGGGCCCCACGTTGTGTTAGGTGAGCAAGAATTGGCCATGTAGCTCTCATAGTTTTGGCACAACTTCGTTTTTGAGTTTTGTGAAAGCTGCAACTTTTGTCCAATAGCACCCATTAAAACACCCCAAAATGTAACTTTTTCAACTGATCTGTCCATACCCCACACTGACTGTGCATATGGGATGGTTTTTAGCAGTGAGAATACAAATATCAACTACTTTCCAAAATAGCTGTTTGCTCTTTGAGATAATGCGTTTGCCACAATAAAAAAATGAATTGCCCATTTCTTCAAAACCATAAAGGCTAGAAGGCTAATTTTCCAGTATGTTATACAGGGCCCCACGTTGTGTTAGGTGAGCAAGAATTGGCCATGTAGCTCTCATAGTTTTGGCACAACTTCGTTTTTGAGTTTTGTGAAAGCTGCAACTTTTGTCCAATAGCACCCATTAAAACACCCCAAAATGTAACTTTTTCAACTGATCTGTCCATACCCCACACAGACTGTGCATATGGGATGGTTTTTAGCAGTGAGAATACAAATATCAACAACTTTCCAAAATAGGTGTTTGCTCTTTGAGATAATGCGTTTGCCACAGTAAAAAAATGAATGGCCCATTTCTTCAAAACCATAAAGGCTAGAAGGCTAATTTTCCAGTATGTTATACAGGGCCCCACGTTGTGTTAGGTGAGCAAGAATTGGCCATGTAGCTCTCATAGTTTTGGCACAACTTCGTTTTTGAGTTTTGTGAAAGCTGCAACTTTTGTCCAATAGCACCCATTAAAACACCCCAAAATGTAACTTTTTCAACTGATCTGTCCATACCCCACACTGACTGTGCATATGGGATGGTTTTTAGCAGTGAGAATACAAATATCAACTACTTTCCAAAATAGGTGTTTGCTCTTTGAGATAATGCGTTTGCCACAATAAAAAAATGAATTGCCCATTTCTTCAAAACCATAAAGGCTAGAAGGCTAATTTTCCAGTATGTTATACAGGGCCCCACGTTGTGTTAGGTGAGCAAGAATTGGCCATGTAGCTCTCATAGTTTTGGCACAACTTCGTTTTTGAGTTTTGTGAAAGCTGCAACTTTTGTCCAATAGCACCCATTAAAACACCCCAAAATGTAACTTTTTCAACTGATCTGTCCATACCCCACACTGACTGTGCATATGGGATGGTTTTTAGCAGTGAGAATACAAATATCAACTACTTTCCAAAATAGGTGTTTGCTCTTTGAGATAATGCGTTTGCCACAATAAAAAAATGAATTGCCCATTTCTTCAAAACCATAAAGGCTAGAAGGCTAATTTTCCAGTATGTTATACAGGGCCCCACGTTGTGTTAGGTGAGCAAGAATTGGCCATGTAGCTCTCATAGTTTTGGCACAACTTCGTTTTTGAGTTTTGTGAAAGCTGCAACTTTTGTCCAATAGCACCCATTAAAACACCCCAAAATCTAACTTTTTCAACTGATCTGTCCATACCCCACACTGACTGTGCATATGGGATGGTTTTTAGCAGTGAGAATACAAATATCAACTACTTTCCAAAATAGGTGTTTGCTCTTTGAGATAATGCGTTTGCCACAATAAAAAAATGAATTGCCCATTTCTTCAAAACCATAAAGGCTAGAAGGCTAATTTTCCAGTATGTTATACAGGGCCCCACGTTGTGTTAGGTGAGCAAGAATTGGCCATGTAGCTCTCATAGTTTTGGCACAACTTCGTTTTTGAGTTTTGTGAAAGCTGCAACTTTTGTCCAATAGCACCCATTAAAACACCCCAAAATGTAACTTTTTCAACTGATCTGTCCATACCCCACACAGACTGTGCATATGGGATGGTTTTTAGCAGTGAGAATACAAATATCAACAACTTTCCAAAATAGGTGTTTGCTCTTTGAGATAATGCGTTTGCCACAATAAAAAAATGAATGGCCCATTTCTTCAAAACCATAAAGGCTAGAAGGCTAATTTTTCAGTATGTTATACAGGGCCCCACGTTGTGTTAGGTGAGCAAGAATTGGCCATGTAGCTCTCATAGTTTTGGCACAACTTCGTTTTTGAGTTTTGTGAAAGCTGCAACTTTTGTCCAATAGCACCCATTAAAACACCCCAAAATCTAACTTTTTCAACTGATCTGTCCATACCCCACACTGACTGTGCATATGGGATGGTTTTTAGCAGTGAGAATACAAATATCAACTACTTTCCAAAATAGGTGTTTGCTCTTTGAGATAATGCGTTTGCCACAATAAAAAAATGAATTGCCCATTTCTTCAAAACCATAAAGGCTAGAAGGCTAATTTTCCAGTATGTTATACAGGGCCCCACGTTGTGTTAGGTGAGCAAGAATTGGCCATGTAGCTCTCATAGTTTTGGCACAACTTCGTTTTTGAGTTTTGTGAAAGCTGCAACTTTTGTCCAATAGCACCCATTAAAACACCCCAAAATGTAACTTTTTCAACTGATCTGTCCATACCCCACACTGACTGTGCATATGGGATGGTTTTTAGCAGTAAGAATACAAATATCAACTACTTTCCAAAATAGGTGTTTGCTCTTTGAGATAATGCGTTTGCCACAATAAAAAAATGAATTGCCCATTTCTTCAAAACCATAAAGGCTAGAAGGCTAATTTTCCAGTATGTTATACAGGGCCCCACGTTGTGTTAGGTGAGCAAGAATTGGCCATGTAGCTCTCATAATTTTGGCACAACTTCGTTTTTGAGTTTTGTGAAAGCTGCAACTTTTGTCCAATAGCACCCATTAAAACACCCCAAAATGTAACTTTTTCAACTGATCTGTCCATACCCCACACTGACTGTGCATATGGGATGGTTTTTAGCAGTGAGAATACAAATATCAACTACTTTCCAAAATAGGTGTTTGCTCTTTGAGATAATGCGTTTGCCACAATAAAAAAATGAATTGCCCATTTCTTCAAAACCATAAAGGCTAGAAGGCTAATTTTCCAGTATGTTATACAGGGCCCCACGTTGTGTTAGGTGAGCAAGAATTGGCCATGTAGCTCTCATAGTTTTGGCACAACTTCGTTTTTGAGTTTTGTGAAAGCTGCAACTTTTGTCTAATAGCACCCATTAAAACACCCCAAAATGTAACTTTTTCAACTGATCTGTCCATACCCCACACTGACTGTGCATATGGGATGTTTTTTAGCAGTGAGAATACAAATATCAACTACTTTCCAAAATAGGTGTTTGCTCTTTGAGATAATGCGTTTGCCACAATAAAAAAATGAATTGCCCATTTCTTCAAAACCATAAAGGCTAGAAGGCTAATTTTCCAGTATGTTATACAGGGCCCCACGTTGTGTTAGGTGAGCAGGAATTGGCCATGTAGCTCTCATAGTTTTGGCACAACTTCGTTTTTGAGTTTTGTGAAAGCTGCAACTTTTGTCCAATAGCACCCATTAAAACACCCCAAAAGGTAACTTTTTCAACTGATCTGTCCATACCCCACACTGACTGTGCATATGGGATGGTTTTTAGCAGTGAGAATACAAATATCAACTACTTTCCAAAATAGGTGTTTGCTCTTTGAGATAATGCGTTTGCCACAATAAAAAAATGAATTGCCCATTTCTTCAAAACCATAAAGGCTAGAAGGCTAATTTTCCAGTATGTTATACAGGGCCCCACGTTGTGTTAGGTGAGCAAGAATTGGCCATGTAGCTCTCATAGTTTTGGCACAACTTCGTTTTTGAGTTTTGTGAAAGCTGCAACTTTTGTCCAATAGCACCCATTAAAACACCCCAAAATGTAACTTTTTCAACTGATCTGTCCATACCCCACACTGACTGTGCATATGGGATGGTTTTTAGCAGTGAGAATACAAATATCAACTACTTTCCAAAATAGGTGTTTGCTCTTTGAGATAATGCGTTTGCCACAATAAAAAAATGAATTGCCCATTTCTTCAAAACCATAAAGACTAGAAGGCTAATTTTCCAGTATGTTATACAGGGCCCCACGTTGTGTTAGGTGAGCAAGAATTGGCCATGTAGCTCTCATAGTTTTGGCACAACTTCGTTTTTGAGTTTTGTGAAAGCTGCAACTTTTGTCCAATAGCACCCATTAAAACACCCCAAAATGTAACTTTTTCAACTGATCTGTCCATACCCCACACTGACTGTGCATATGGGATGGTTTTTAGCAGTGAGAATACAAATATCAACTACTTTCCAAAATAGCTGTTTGCTCTTTGAGATAATGCGTTTGCCACAATAAAAAAATGAATTGCCCATTTCTTCAAAACCATAAAGGCTAGAAGGCTAATTTTCCAGTATGTTATACAGGGCCCCACGTTGTGTTAGGTGAGCAAAAATTGGCCATGTAGCTCTCATAGTTTTGGCACAACTTCGTTTTTGAGTTTTGTGAAAGCTGCAACTTTTGTCCAATAGCACCCATTAAAACACCCCAAAATGTAACTTTTTCAACTGATCTGTCCATACCCCACACTGACTGTGCATATGGGATGGCTTTTAGCAGTGAGAATACAAATATCAACTACTTTCCAAAATAGGTGTTTGCTCTTTGAGATAATGCGTTTGCCACAATAAAAAAATGAATTGCCCATTTCTTCAAAACCATAAAGGCTAGAAGGCTAATTTTCCAGTATGTTATACAGGGCCCCACGTTGTGTTAGGTGAGCAAGAATTGGCCATGTAGCTCTCATAGTTTTGGCACAACTTCGTTTTTGAGTTTTGTGAAAGCTGCAACTTTTGTCCAATAGCACCCATTAAAACACCCCAAAATGTAACTTTTTCAACTGATCTGTCCATACCCCACACTGACTGTGCATATGGGATGGTTTTTAGCAGTGAGAATACAAATATCAACTACTTTCCAAAATAGGTGTTTGCTCTTTGAGATAATGCGTTTGCCACAATAAAAAAATGAATTGCCCATTTCTTCAAAACCATAAAGGCTAGAAGGCTAATTTTCCAGTATGTTATACAGGGCCCCACGTTGTGTTAGGTGAGCAAGAATTGGCCATGTAGCTCTCATAGTTTTGGCACAACTTCGTTTTTGAGTTTTGTGAAAGCTGCAACTTTTGTCCAATAGCACCCATTAAAACACCCCAAAATGTAACTTTTTCAACTGATCTGTCCATACCCCACACTGACTGTGCATATGGGATGGTTTTTAGCAGTGAGAATACAAATATCAACTACTTTCCAAAATAGCTGTTTGCTCTTTGAGATAATGCGTTTGCCACAATAAAAAAATGAATTGCCCATTTCTTCAAAACCATAAAGGCTAGAAGGCTAATTTTCCAGTATGTTATACAGGGCCCCACGTTGTGTTAGGTGAGCAAGAATTGGCCATGTAGCTCTCATAGTTTTGGCACAACTTCGTTTTTGAGTTTTGTGAAAGCTGCAACTTTTGTCCAATAGCACCCATTAAAACACCCCAAAATCTAACTTTTTCAACTGATCTGTCCATACCCCACACTGACTGTGCATATGGGATGGTTTTTAGCAGTGAGAATACAAATATCAACTACTTTCCAAAATAGGTGTTTGCTCTTTGAGATAATGCGTTTGCCACAATAAAAAAATGAATTGCCCATTTCTTCAAAACCATAAAGGCTAGAAGGCTAATTTTCCAGTATGTTATACAGGGCCCCACGTTGTGTTAGGTGAGCAAGAATTGGCCATGTAGCTCTCATAGTTTTGGCACAACTTCGTTTTTGAGTTTTGTGAAAGCTGCAACTTTTGTCCAATAGCACCCATTAAAACACCCCAAAATGTAACTTTTTCAACTGATCTGTCCATACCCCACACAGACTGTGCATATGGGATGGTTTTTAGCAGTGAGAATACAAATATCAACAACTTTCCAAAATAGGTGTTTGCTCTTTGAGATAATGCGTTTGCCACAATAAAAAAATGAATGGCCCATTTCTTCAAAACCATAAAGGCTAGAAGGCTAATTTTCCAGTATGTTATACAGGGCCCCACGTTGTGTTAGGTGAGCAAGAATTGGCCATGTAGCTCTCATAATTTTGGCACAACTTCGTTTTTGAGTTTTGTGAAAGCTGCAACTTTTGTCCAATAGCACCCATTAAAACACCCCAAAATCTAACTTTTTCAACTGATCTGTCCATACCCCACACTGACTGTGCATATGGGATGGTTTTTAGCAGTGAGAATACAAATATCAACTACTTTCCAAAATAGGTGTTTGCTCTTTGAGATAATGCGTTTGCCACAATAAAAAAATGAATTGCCCATTTCTTCAAAACCATAAAGGCTAGAAGGCTAATTTTCCAGTATGTTATACAGGGCCCCACGTTGTGTTAGGTGAGCAAGAATTGGCCATGTAGCTCTCATAGTTTTGGCACAACTTCGTTTTTGAGTTTTGTGAAAGCTGCAACTTTTGTCTAATAGCACCCATTAAAACACCCCAAAATGTAACTTTTTCAACTGATCTGTCCATACCCCACACTGACTGTGCATATGGGATGTTTTTTAGCAGTGAGAATACAAATATCAACTACTTTCCAAAATAGGTGTTTGCTCTTTGAGATAATGCGTTTGCCACAATAAAAAAATGAATTGCCCATTTCTTCAAAACCATAAAGGCTAGAAGGCTAATTTTCCAGTATGTTATACAGGGCCCCACGTTGTGTTAGGTGAGCAGGAATTGGCCATGTAGCTCTCATAGTTTTGGCACAACTTCGTTTTTGAGTTTTGTGAAAGCTGCAACTTTTGTCCAATAGCACCCATTAAAACACCCCAAAAGGTAACTTTTTCAACTGATCTGTCCATACCCCACACTGACTGTGCATATGGGATGGTTTTTAGCAGTGAGAATACAAATATCAACTACTTTCCAAAATAGGTGTTTGCTCTTTGAGATAATGCGTTTGCCACAATAAAAAAATGAATTGCCCATTTCTTCAAAACCATAAAGGCTAGAAGGCTAATTTTCCAGTATGTTATACAGGGCCCCACGTTGTGTTAGGTGAGCAAGAATTGGCCATGTAGCTCTCATAGTTTTGGCACAACTTCGTTTTTGAGTTTTGTGAAAGCTGCAACTTTTGTCCAATAGCACCCATTAAAACACCCCAAAATGTAACTTTTTCAACTGATCTGTCCATACCCCACACTGACTGTGCATATGGGATGGTTTTTAGCAGTGAGAATACAAATATCAACTACTTTCCAAAATAGGTGTTTGCTCTTTGAGATAATGCGTTTGCCACAATAAAAAAATGAATTGCCCATTTCTTCAAAACCATAAAGACTAGAAGGCTAATTTTCCAGTATGTTATACAGGGCCCCACGTTGTGTTAGGTGAGCAAGAATTGGCCATGTAGCTCTCATAGTTTTGGCACAACTTCGTTTTTGAGTTTTGTGAAAGCTGCAACTTTTGTCCAATAGCACCCATTAAAACACCCCAAAATGTAACTTTTTCAACTGATCTGTCCATACCCCACACTGACTGTGCATATGGGATGGTTTTTAGCAGTGAGAATACAAATATCAACTACTTTCCAAAATAGGTGTTTGCTCTTTGAGATAATGCGTTTGCCACAATAAAAAAATGAATTGCCCATTTCTTCAAAACCATAAAGACTAGAAGGCTAATTTTCCAGTATGTTATACAGGGCCCCACGTTGTGTTAGGTGAGCAAGAATTGGCCATGTAGCTCTCATAGTTTTGGCACAACTTCGTTTTTGAGTTTTGTGAAAGCTGCAACTTTTGTCCAATAGCACCCATTAAAACACCCCAAAATGTAACTTTTTCAACTGATCTGTCCATACCCCACACTGACTGTGCATATGGGATGGTTTTTAGCAGTGAGAATACAAATATCAACTACTTTCCAAAATAGCTGTTTGCTCTTTGAGATAATGCGTTTGCCACAATAAAAAAATGAATTGCCCATTTCTTCAAAACCATAAAGGCTAGAAGGCTAATTTTCCAGTATGTTATACAGGGCCCCACGTTGTGTTAGGTGAGCAAAAATTGGCCATGTAGCTCTCATAGTTTTGGCACAACTTCGTTTTTGAGTTTTGTGAAAGCTGCAACTTTTGTCCAATAGCACCCATTAAAACACCCCAAAATGTAACTTTTTCAACTGATCTGTCCATACCCCACACTGACTGTGCATATGGGATGGCTTTTAGCAGTGAGAATACAAATATCAACTACTTTCCAAAATAGGTGTTTGCTCTTTGAGATAATGCGTTTGCCACAATAAAAAAATGAATTGCCCATTTCTTCAAAACCATAAAGGCTAGAAGGCTAATTTTCCAGTATGTTATACAGGGCCCCACGTTGTGTTAGGTGAGCAAGAATTGGCCATGTAGCTCTCATAGTTTTGGCACAACTTCGTTTTTGAGTTTTGTGAAAGCTGCAACTTTTGTCCAATAGCACCCATTAAAACACCCCAAAATGTAACTTTTTCAACTGATCTGTCCATACCCCACACTGACTGTGCATATGGGATGGTTTTTAGCAGTGAGAATACAAATATCAACTACTTTCCAAAATAGGTGTTTGCTCTTTGAGATAATGCGTTTGCCACAATAAAAAAATGAATTGCCCATTTCTTCAAAACCATAAAGGCTAGAAGGCTAATTTTCCAGTATGTTATACAGGGCCCCACGTTGTGTTAGGTGAGCAAGAATTGGCCATGTAGCTCTCATAGTTTTGGCACAACTTCGTTTTTGAGTTTTGTGAAAGCTGCAACTTTTGTCCAATAGCACCCATTAAAACACCCCAAAATGTAACTTTTTCAACTGATCTGTCCATACCCCACACTGACTGTGCATATGGGATGGTTTTTAGCAGTGAGAATACAAATATCAACTACTTTCCAAAATAGCTGTTTGCTCTTTGAGATAATGCGTTTGCCACAATAAAAAAATGAATTGCCCATTTCTTCAAAACCATAAAGGCTAGAAGGCTAATTTTCCAGTATGTTATACAGGGCCCCACGTTGTGTTAGGTGAGCAAGAATTGGCCATGTAGCTCTCATAGTTTTGGCACAACTTCGTTTTTGAGTTTTGTGAAAGCTGCAACTTTTGTCCAATAGCACCCATTAAAACACCCCAAAATGTAACTTTTTCAACTGATCTGTCCATACCCCACACAGACTGTGCATATGGGATGGTTTTTAGCAGTGAGAATACAAATATCAACTACTTTCCAAAATAGGTGTTTGCTCTTTGAGATAATGCGTTTGCCACAGTAAAAAAATGAATGGCCCATTTCTTCAAAACCATAAAGGCTAGAAGGCTAATTTTCCAGTATGTTATACAGGGCCCCACGTTGTGTTAGGTGAGCAAGAATTGGCCATGTAGCTCTCATAGTTTTGGCACAACTTCGTTTTTGAGTTTTGTGAAAGCTGCAACTTTTGTCCAATAGCACCCATTAAAACACCCCAAAATGTAACTTTTTCAACTGATCTGTCCATACCCCACACTGACTGTGCATATGGGATGGTTTTTAGCAGTGAGAATACAAATATCAACTACTTTCCAAAATAGGTGTTTGCTCTTTGAGATAATGCGTTTGCCACAATAAAAAAATGAATTGCCCATTTCTTCAAAACCATAAAGGCTAGAAGGCTAATTTTCCAGTATGTTATACAGGGCCCCACGTTGTGTTAGGTGAGCAAGAATTGGCCATGTAGCTCTCATAGTTTTGGCACAACTTCGTTTTTGAGTTTTGTGAAAGCTGCAACTTTTGTCCAATAGCACCCATTAAAACACCCCAAAATCTAACTTTTTCAACTGATCTGTCCATACCCCACACTGACTGTGCATATGGGATGGTTTTTAGCAGTGAGAATACAAATATCAACTACTTTCCAAAATAGGTGTTTGCTCTTTGAGATAATGCGTTTGCCACAATAAAAAAATGAATTGCCCATTTCTTCAAAACCATAAAGGCTAGAAGGCTAATTTTCCAGTATGTTATACAGGGCCCCACGTTGTGTTAGGTGAGCAAGAATTGGCCATGTAGCTCTCATAGTTTTGGCACAACTTCGTTTTTGAGTTTTGTGAAAGCTGCAACTTTTGTCCAATAGCACCCATTAAAACACCCCAAAATCTAACTTTTTCAACTGATCTGTCCATACCCCACACTGACTGTGCATATGGGATGGTTTTTAGCAGTGAGAATACAAATATCAACTACTTTCCAAAATAGGTGTTTGCTCTTTGAGATAATGCGTTTGCCACAATAAAAAAATGAATTGCCCATTTCTTCAAAACCATAAAGGCTAGAAGGCTAATTTTCCAGTATGTTATACAGGGCCCCACGTTGTGTTAGGTGAGCAAGAATTGGCCATGTAGCTCTCATAGTTTTGGCACAACTTCGTTTTTGAGTTTTGTGAAAGCTGCAACTTTTGTCCAATAGCACCCATTAAAACACCCCAAAATGTAACTTTTTCAACTGATCTGTCCATACCCCACACAGACTGTGCATATGGGATGGTTTTTAGCAGTGAGAATACAAATATCAACAACTTTCCAAAATAGGTGTTTGCTCTTTGAGATAATGCGTTTGCCACAATAAAAAAATGAATGGCCCATTTCTTCAAAACCATAAAGGCTAGAAGGCTAATTTTCCAGTATGTTATACAGGGCCCCACGTTGTGTTAGGTGAGCAAGAATTGGCCATGTAGCTCTCATAGTTTTGGCACAACTTCGTTTTTGAGTTTTGTGAAAGCTGCAACTTTTGTCCAATAGCACCCATTAAAACACCCCAAAATGTAACTTTTTCAACTGATCTGTCCATACCCCACACTGACTGTGCATATGGGATGGTTTTTAGCAGTGAGAATACAAATATCAACTACTTTCCAAAATAGGTGTTTGCTCTTTGAGATAATGCGTTTGCCACAATAAAAAAATGAATTGCCCATTTCTTCAAAACCATAAAGGCTAGAAGGCTAATTTTCCAGTATGTTATACAGGGCCCCACGTTGTGTTAGGTGAGCAAGAATTGGCCATGTAGCTCTCATAATTTTGGCACAACTTCGTTTTTGAGTTTTGTGAAAGCTGCAACTTTTGTCCAATAGCACCCATTAAAACACCCCAAAATGTAACCTTTTCAACTGATCTGTCCATACCCCACACTGACTGTGCATATGGGATGGTTTTTAGCAGTGAGAATACAAATATCAACTACTTTCCAAAATAGGTGTTTGCTCTTTGAGATAATGCGTTTGCCACAATAAAAAAATGAATGGCCCATTTCTTCAAAACCATAAAGGCTAGAAGGCTAATTTTCCAGTATGTTATACAGGGCCCCACGTTGTGTTAGGTGAGCAAGAATTGGCCATGTAGCTCTCATAGTTTTGGCACAACTTCGTTTTTGAGTTTTGTGAAAGCTGCAACTTTTGTCCAATAGCACCCATTAAAACACCCCAAAATCTAACTTTTTCAACTGATCTGTCCATACCCCACACTGACTGTGCATATGGGATGGTTTTTAGCAGTGAGAATACAAATATCAACTACTTTCCAAAATAGGTGTTTGCTCTTTGAGATAATGCGTTTGCCACAATAAAAAAATGAATTGCCCATTTCTTCAAAACCATAAAGGCTAGAAGGCTAATTTTCCAGTATGTTATACAGGGCCCCACGTTGTGTTAGGTGAGCAAGAATTGGCCATGTAGCTCTCATAGTTTTGGCACAACTTCGTTTTTGAGTTTTGTGAAAGCTGCAACTTTTGTCCAATAGCACCCATTAAAACACCCCAAAATCTAACTTTTTCAACTGATCTGTCCATACCCCACACTGACTGTGCATATGGGATGGTTTTTAGCAGTGAGAATACAAATATCAACTACTTTCCAAAATAGGTGTTTGCTCTTTGAGATAATGCGTTTGCCACAATAAAAAAATGAATTGCCCATTTCTTCAAAACCATAAAGGCTAGAAGGCTAATTTTCCAGTATGTTATACAGGGCCCCACGTTGTGTTAGGTGAGCAAGAATTGGCCATGTAGCTCTCATAGTTTTGGCACAACTTCGTTTTTGAGTTTTGTGAAAGCTGCAACTTTTGTCCAATAGCACCCATTAAAACACCCCAAAATGTAACTTTTTCAACTGATCTGTCCATACCCCACACAGACTGTGCATATGGGATGGTTTTTAGCAGTGAGAATACAAATATCAACTACTTTCCAAAATAGGTGTTTGCTCTTTGAGATAATGCGTTTGCCACAATAAAAAAATGAATTGCCCATTTCTTCAAAACCATAAAGGCTAGAAGGCTAATTTTCCAGTATGTTATACAGGGCCCCACGTTGTGTTAGGTGAGCAAGAATTGGCCATGTAGCTCTCATAGTTTTGGCACAACTTCGTTTTTGAGTTTTGTGAAAGCTGCAACTTTTGTCCAATAGCACCCATTAAAACACCCCAAAATGTAACTTTTTCAACTGATCTGTCCATACCCCACACTGACTGTGCATATGGGATGGTTTTTAGCAGTAAGAATACAAATATCAACTACTTTCCAAAATAGGTGTTTGCTCTTTGAGATAATGCGTTTGCCACAATAAAAAAATGAATTGCCCATTTCTTCAAAACCATAAAGGCTAGAAGGCTAATTTTCCAGTATGTTATACAGGGCCCCACGTTGTGTTAGGTGAGCAAGAATTGGCCATGTAGCTCTCATAATTTTGGCACAACTTCGTTTTTGAGTTTTGTGAAAGCTGCAACTTTTGTCCAATAGCACCCATTAAAACACCCCAAAATGTAACTTTTTCAACTGATCTGTCCATACCCCACACTGACTGTGCATATGGGATGGTTTTTAGCAGTGAGAATACAAATATCAACTACTTTCCAAAATAGGTGTTTGCTCTTTGAGATAATGCGTTTGCCACAATAAAAAAATGAATTGCCCATTTCTTCAAAACCATAAAGGCTAGAAGGCTAATTTTCCAGTATGTTATACAGGGCCCCACGTTGTGTTAGGTGAGCAAGAATTGGCCATGTAGCTCTCATAGTTTTGGCACAACTTCGTTTTTGAGTTTTGTGAAAGCTGCAACTTTTGTCCAATAGCACCCATTAAAACACCCCAAAATGTAACTTTTTCAACTGATCTGTCCATACCCCACACAGACTGTGCATATGGGATGGTTTTTAGCAGTGAGAATACAAATATCAACAACTTTCCAAAATAGGTGTTTGCTCTTTGAGATAATGCGTTTGCCACAATAAAAAAATGAATGGCCCATTTCTTCAAAACCATAAAGGCTAGAAGGCTAATTTTCCAGTATGTTATACAGGGCCCCACGTTGTGTTAGGTGAGCAAGAATTGGCCATGTAGCTCTCATAGTTTTGGCACAACTTCGTTTTTGAGTTTTGTGAAAGCTGCAACTTTTGTCCAATAGCACCCATTAAAACACCCCAAAATCTAACTTTTTCAACTGATCTGTCCATACCCCACACTGACTGTGCATATGGGATGGTTTTTAGCAGTGAGAATACAAATATCAACTACTTTCCAAAATAGGTGTTTGCTCTTTGAGATAATGCGTTTGCCACAATAAAAAAATGAATTGCCCATTTCTTCAAAACCATAAAGGCTAGAAGGCTAATTTTCCCAGTATGTTATACAGGGCCCCACGTTGTGTTAGGTGAGCAAGAATTGGCCATGTAGCTCTCATAGTTTTGGCACAACTTCGTTTTTGAGTTTTGTGAAAGCTGCAACTTTTGTCCAATAGCACCCATTAAAACACCCCAAAATGTAACTTTTTCAACTGATCTGTCCATACCCCACACTGACTGTGCATATGGGATGGTTTTTAGCAGTAAGAATACAAATATCAACTACTTTCCAAAATAGGTGTTTGCTCTTTGAGATAATGCGTTTGCCACAATAAAAAAATGAATTGCCCATTTCTTCAAAACCATAAAGGCTAGAAGGCTAATTTTCCAGTATGTTATACAGGGCCCCACGTTGTGTTAGGTGAGCAAGAATTGGCCATGTAGCTCTCATAATTTTGGCACAACTTCGTTTTTGAGTTTTGTGAAAGCTGCAACTTTTGTCCAATAGCACCCATTAAAACACCCCAAAATGTAACTTTTTCAACTGATCTGTCCATACCCCACACTGACTGTGCATATGGGATGGTTTTTAGCAGTGAGAATACAAATATCAACTACTTTCCAAAATAGGTGTTTGCTCTTTGAGATAATGCGTTTGCCACAATAAAAAAATGAATTGCCCATTTCTTCAAAACCATAAAGGCTAGAAGGCTAATTTTCCAGTATGTTATACAGGGCCCCACGTTGTGTTAGGTGAGCAAGAATTGGCCATGTAGCTCTCATAGTTTTGGCACAACTTCGTTTTTGAGTTTTGTGAAAGCTGCAACTTTTGTCCAATAGCACCCATTAAAACACCCCAAAATGTAACTTTTTCAACTGATCTTTCCATACCCCACACTGACTGTGCATATGGGATGGTTTTTAGCAGTGAGAATACAAATATCAACTACTTTCCAAAATAGCTGTTTGCTCTTTGAGATAATGCGTTTGCCACAATAAAAAAATGAATTGCCCATTTCTTCAAAACCATAAAGGCTAGAAGGCTAATTTTCCAGTATGTTATACAGGGCCCCACGTTGTGTTAGGTGAGCAAGAATTGGCCATGTAGCTCTCATAATTTTGGCACAACTTCGTTTTTGAGTTTTGTGAAAGCTGCAACTTTTGTCCAATAGCACCCATTAAAACACCCCAAAATGTAACTTTTTCAACTGATCTGTCCATACCCCACACTGACTGTGCATATGGGATGGTTTTTAGCAGTGAGAATACAAATATCAACTACTTTCCAAAATAGGTGTTTGCTCTTTGAGATAATGCGTTTGCCACAATAAAAAAATGAATTGCCCATTTCTTCAAAACCATAAAGGCTAGAAGGCTAATTTTCCAGTATGTTATACAGGGCCCCACGTTGTGTTAGGTGAGCAAGAATTGGCCATGTAGCTCTCATAGTTTTGGCACAACTTCGTTTTTGAGTTTTGTGAAAGCTGCAACTTTTGTCCAATAGCACCCATTAAAACACCCCAAAATGTAACTTTTTCAACTGATCTTTCCATACCCCACACTGACTGTGCATATGGGATGGTTTTTAGCAGTGAGAATACAAATATCAACTACTTTCCAAAATAGCTGTTTGCTCTTTGAGATAATGCGTTTGCCACAATAAAAAAATGAATTGCCCATTTCTTCAAAACCATAAAGGCTAGAAGGCTAATTTTCCAGTATGTTATACAGGGCCCCACGTTGTGTTAGGTGAGCAAAAATTGGCCATGTAGCTCTCATAGTTTTGGCACAACTTCGTTTTTGAGTTTTGTGAAAGCTGCAACTTTTGTCCAATAGCACCCATTAAAACACCCCAAAATGTAACTTTTTCAACTGATCTGTCCATACCCCACACTGACTGTGCATATGGGATGGCTTTTAGCAGTGAGAATACAAATATCAACTACTTTCCAAAATAGGTGTTTGCTCTTTGAGATAATGCGTTTGCCACAATAAAAAAATGAATTGCCCATTTCTTCAAAACCATAAAGGCTAGAAGGCTAATTTTCCAGTATGTTATACAGGGCCCCACGTTGTGTTAGGTGAGCAAGAATTGGCCATGTAGCTCTCATAGTTTTGGCACAACTTCGTTTTTGAGTTTTGTGAAAGCTGCAACTTTTGTCCAATAGCACCCATTAAAACACCCCAAAATGTAACTTTTTCAACTGATCTGTCCATACCCCACACTGACTGTGCATATGGGATGGCTTTTAGCAGTGAGAATACAAATATCAACTACTTTCCAAAATAGGTGTTTGCTCTTTGAGATAATGCGTTTGCCACAATAAAAAAATGAATTGCCCATTTCTTCAAAACCATAAAGGCTAGAAGGCTAATTTTCCAGTATGTTATACAGGGCCCCACGTTGTGTTAGGTGAGCAAGAATTGGCCATGTAGCTCTCATAGTTTTGGCACAACTTCGTTTTTGAGTTTTGTGAAAGCTGCAACTTTTGTCCAATAGCACCCATTAAAACACCCCAAAATGTAACTTTTTCAACTGATCTGTCCATACCCCACACTGACTGTGCATATGGGATGGTTTTTAGCAGTGAGAATACAAATATCAACTACTTTCCAAAATAGGTGTTTGCTCTTTGAGATAATGCGTTTGCCACAATAAAAAAATGAATTGCCCATTTCTTCAAAACCATAAAGGCTAGAAGGCTAATTTTCCAGTATGTTATACAGGGCCCCACGTTGTGTTAGGTGAGCAAGAATTGGCCATGTAGCTCTCATAGTTTTGGCACAACTTCGTTTTTGAGTTTTGTGAAAGCTGCAACTTTTGTCCAATAGCACCCATTAAAACACCCCAAAATGTAACTTTTTCAACTGATCTGTCCATACCCCACACTGACTGTGCATATGGGATGGTTTTTAGCAGTGAGAATACAAATATCAACTACTTTCCAAAATAGGTGTTTGCTCTTTGAGATAATGCGTTTGCCACAGTAAAAAAATGAATTGCCCATTTCTTCAAAACCATAAAGGCTAGAAGGCTAATTTTCCAGTATGTTATACAGGGCCCCACGTTGTGTTAGGTGAGCAAGAATTGGCCATGTAGCTCTCATAGTTTTGGCACAACTTCGTTTTTGAGTTTTGTGAAAGCTGCAACTTTTGTCCAATAGCACCCATTAAAACACCCCAAAATGTAACTTTTTCAACTGATCTGTCCATACCCCACACAGACTGTGCATATGGGATGGTTTTTAGCAGTGAGAATACAAATATCAACAACTTTCCAAAATAGGTGTTTGCTCTTTGAGATAATGCGTTTGCCACAATAAAAAAATGAATGGCCCATTTCTTCAAAACAATAAAGGCTAGAAGGCTAATTTTCCAGTATGTTATACAGGGCCCCACGTTGTGTTAGGTGAGCAAGAATTGGCCATGTAGCTCTCATAATTTTGGCACAACTTCGTTTTTGAGTTTTGTGAAAGCTGCAACTTTTGTCCAATAGCACCCATTAAAACACCCCAAAATGTAACTTTTTCAACTGATCTGTCCATACCCCACACTGACTGTGCATATGGGATGGTTTTTAGCAGTGAGAATACAAATATCAACTACTTTCCAAAATAGGTGTTTGCTCTTTGAGATAATGCGTTTGCCACAATAAAAAAATGAATTGCCCATTTCTTCAAAACCATAAAGGCTAGAAGGCTAATTTTCCAGTATGTTATACAGGGCCCCACGTTGTGTTAGGTGAGCAAGAATTGGCCATGTAGCTCTCATAGTTTTGGCACAACTTCGTTTTTGAGTTTTGTGAAAGCTGCAACTTTTGTCCAATAGCACCCATTAAAACACCCCAAAATGTAACTTTTTCAACTGATCTTTCCATACCCCACACTGACTGTGCATATGGGATGGTTTTTAGCAGTGAGAATACAAATATCAACTACTTTCCAAAATAGCTGTTTGCTCTTTGAGATAATGCGTTTGCCACAATAAAAAAATGAATTGCCCATTTCTTCAAAACCATAAAGGCTAGAAGGCTAATTTTCCAGTATGTTATACAGGGCCCCACGTTGTGTTAGGTGAGCAAAAATTGGCCATGTAGCTCTCATAGTTTTGGCACAACTTCGTTTTTGAGTTTTGTGAAAGCTGCAACTTTTGTCCAATAGCACCCATTAAAACACCCCAAAATGTAACTTTTTCAACTGATCTGTCCATACCCCACACTGACTGTGCATATGGGATGGCTTTTAGCAGTGAGAATACAAATATCAACTACTTTCCAAAATAGGTGTTTGCTCTTTGAGATAATGCGTTTGCCACAATAAAAAAATGAATTGCCCATTTCTTCAAAACCATAAAGGCTAGAAGGCTAATTTTCCAGTATGTTATACAGGGCCCCACGTTGTGTTAGGTGAGCAAGAATTGGCCATGTAGCTCTCATAGTTTTGGCACAACTTCGTTTTTGAGTTTTGTGAAAGCTGCAACTTTTGTCCAATAGCACCCATTAAAACACCCCAAAATGTAACTTTTTCAACTGATCTGTCCATACCCCACACTGACTGTGCATATGGGATGGCTTTTAGCAGTGAGAATACAAATATCAACTACTTTCCAAAATAGGTGTTTGCTCTTTGAGATAATGCGTTTGCCACAATAAAAAAATGAATTGCCCATTTCTTCAAAACCATAAAGGCTAGAAGGCTAATTTTCCAGTATGTTATACAGGGCCCCACGTTGTGTTAGGTGAGCAAGAATTGGCCATGTAGCTCTCATAGTTTTGGCACAACTTCGTTTTTGAGTTTTGTGAAAGCTGCAACTTTTGTCCAATAGCACCCATTAAAACACCCCAAAATGTAACTTTTTCAACTGATCTGTCCATACCCCACACTGACTGTGCATATGGGATGGCTTTTAGCAGTGAGAATACAAATATCAACTACTTTCCAAAATAGGTGTTTGCTCTTTGAGATAATGCGTTTGCCACAATAAAAAAATGAATTGCCCATTTCTTCAAAACCATAAAGGCTAGAAGGCTAATTTTCCAGTATGTTATACAGGGCCCCACGTTGTGTTAGGTGAGCAAAAATTGGCCATGTAGCTCTCATAGTTTTGGCACAACTTCGTTTTTGAGTTTTGTGAAAGCTGCAACTTTTGTCCAATAGCACCCATTAAAACACCCCAAAATGTAACTTTTTCAACTGATCTGTCCATACCCCACACTGACTGTGCATATGGGATGGCTTTTAGCAGTGAGAATACAAATATCAACTACTTTCCAAAATAGGTGTTTGCTCTTTGAGATAATGCGTTTGCCACAATAAAAAAATGAATTGCCCATTTCTTCAAAACCATAAAGGCTAGAAGGCTAATTTTCCAGTATGTTATACAGGGCCCCACGTTGTGTTAGGTGAGCAAGAATTGGCCATGTAGCTCTCATAGTTTTGGCACAACTTCGTTTTTGAGTTTTGTGAAAGCTGCAACTTTTGTCCAATAGCACCCATTAAAACACCCCAAAATGTAACTTTTTCAACTGATCTGTCCATACCCCACACAGACTGTGCATATGGGATGGTTTTTAGCAGTGAGAATACAAATATCAACAACTTTCCAAAATAGGTGTTTGCTCTTTGAGATAATGCGTTTGCCACAATAAAAAAATGAATGGCCCATTTCTTCAAAACAATAAAGGCTAGAAGGCTAATTTTCCAGTATGTTATACAGGGCCCCACGTTGTGTTAGGTGAGCAAGAATTGGCCATGTAGCTCTCATAGTTTTGGCACAACTTCGTTTTTGAGTTTTGTGAAAGCTGCAACTTTTGTCCAATAGCACCCATTAAAACACCCCAAAATCTAACTTTTTCAACTGATCTGTCCATACCCCACACTGACTGTGCATATGGGATGGTTTTTAGCAGTGAGAATACAAATATCAACTACTTTCCAAAATAGGTGTTTGCTCTTTGAGATAATGCGTTTGCCACAATAAAAAAATGAATTGCCCATTTCTTCAAAACCATAAAGGCTAGAAGGCTAATTTTCCAGTATGTTATACAGGGCCCCACGTTGTGTTAGGTGAGCAAGAATTGGCCATGTAGCTCTCATAGTTTTGGCACAACTTCGTTTTTGAGTTTTGTGAAAGCTGCAACTTTTGTCCAATAGCACCCATTAAAACACCCCAAAATGTAACTTTTTCAACTGATCTGTCCATACCCCACACAGACTGTGCATATGGGATGGTTTTTAGCAGTGAGAATACAAATATCAACTACTTTCCAAAATAGGTGTTTGCTCTTTGAGATAATGCGTTTGCCACAATAAAAAAATGAATGGCCCATTTCTTCAAAACCATAAAGGCTAGAAGGCTAATTTTCCAGTATGTTATACAGGGCCCCACGTTGTGTTAGGTGAGCAAGAATTGGCCATGTAGCTCTCATAGTTTTGGCACAACTTCGTTTTTGAGTTTTGTGAAAGCTGCAACTTTTGTCCAATAGCACCCATTAAAACACCCCAAAATCTAACTTTTTCAACTGATCTGTCCATACCCCACACTGACTGTGCATATGGGATGGTTTTTAGCAGTGAGAATACAAATATCAACTACTTTCCAAAATAGGTGTTTGCTCTTTGAGATAATGCGTTTGCCACAATAAAAAAATGAATTGCCCATTTCTTCAAAACCATAAAGGCTAGAAGGCTAATTTTCCAGTATGTTATACAGGGCCCCACGTTGTGTTAGGTGAGCAAGAATTGGCCATGTAGCTCTCATAGTTTTGGCACAACTTCGTTTTTGAGTTTTGTGAAAGCTGCAACTTTTGTCCAATAGCACCCATTAAAACACCCCAAAATCTAACTTTTTCAACTGATCTGTCCATACCCCACACTGACTGTGCATATGGGATGGTTTTTAGCAGTGAGAATACAAATATCAACTACTTTCCAAAATAGGTGTTTGCTCTTTGAGATAATGCGTTTGCCACAATAAAAAAATGAATTGCCCATTTCTTCAAAACCATAAAGGCTAGAAGGCTAATTTTCCAGTATGTTATACAGGGCCCCACGTTGTGTTAGGTGAGCAAGAATTGGCCATGTAGCTCTCATAGTTTTGGCACAACTTCGTTTTTGAGTTTTGTGAAAGCTGCAACTTTTGTCCAATAGCACCCATTAAAACACCCCAAAATGTAACTTTTTCAACTGATCTGTCCATACCCCACACAGACTGTGCATATGGGATGGTTTTTAGCAGTGAGAATACAAATATCAACTACTTTCCAAAATAGGTGTTTGCTCTTTGAGATAATGCGTTTGCCACAATAAAAAAATGAATTGCCCATTTCTTCAAAACCATAAAGGCTAGAAGGCTAATTTTCCAGTATGTTATACAGGGCCCCACGTTGTGTTAGGTGAGCAAGAATTGGCCATGTAGCTCTCATAGTTTTGGCACAACTTCGTTTTTGAGTTTTGTGAAAGCTGCAACTTTTGTCCAATAGCACCCATTAAAACACCCCAAAATGTAACTTTTTCAACTGATCTGTCCATACCCCACACTGACTGTGCATATGGGATGGTTTTTAGCAGTAAGAATACAAATATCAACTACTTTCCAAAATAGGTGTTTGCTCTTTGAGATAATGCGTTTGCCACAATAAAAAAATGAATTGCCCATTTCTTCAAAACCATAAAGGCTAGAAGGCTAATTTTCCAGTATGTTATACAGGGCCCCACGTTGTGTTAGGTGAGCAAGAATTGGCCATGTAGCTCTCATAATTTTGGCACAACTTCGTTTTTGAGTTTTGTGAAAGCTGCAACTTTTGTCCAATAGCACCCATTAAAACACCCCAAAATGTAACTTTTTCAACTGATCTGTCCATACCCCACACTGACTGTGCATATGGGATGGTTTTTAGCAGTGAGAATACAAATATCAACTACTTTCCAAAATAGGTGTTTGCTCTTTGAGATAATGCGTTTGCCACAATAAAAAAATGAATTGCCCATTTCTTCAAAACCATAAAGGCTAGAAGGCTAATTTTCCAGTATGTTATACAGGGCCCCACGTTGTGTTAGGTGAGCAAGAATTGGCCATGTAGCTCTCATAGTTTTGGCACAACTTCGTTTTTGAGTTTTGTGAAAGCTGCAACTTTTGTCTAATAGCACCCATTAAAACACCCCAAAATGTAACTTTTTCAACTGATCTGTCCATACCCCACACTGACTGTGCATATGGGATGTTTTTTAGCAGTGAGAATACAAATATCAACTACTTTCCAAAATAGGTGTTTGCTCTTTGAGATAATGCGTTTGCCACAATAAAAAAATGAATTGCCCATTTCTTCAAAACCATAAAGGCTAGAAGGCTAATTTTCCAGTATGTTATACAGGGCCCCACGTTGTGTTAGGTGAGCAGGAATTGGCCATGTAGCTCTCATAGTTTTGGCACAACTTCGTTTTTGAGTTTTGTGAAAGCTGCAACTTTTGTCCAATAGCACCCATTAAAACACCCCAAAAGGTAACTTTTTCAACTGATCTGTCCATACCCCACACTGACTGTGCATATGGGATGGTTTTTAGCAGTGAGAATACAAATATCAACTACTTTCCAAAATAGGTGTTTGCTCTTTGAGATAATGCGTTTGCCACAATAAAAAAATGAATTGCCCATTTCTTCAAAACCATAAAGGCTAGAAGGCTAATTTTCCAGTATGTTATACAGGGCCCCACGTTGTGTTAGGTGTGCAAGAATTGGCCATGTAGCTCTCATAGTTTTGGCACAACTTCGTTTTTGAGTTTTGTGAAAGCTGCAACTTTTGTCCAATAGCACCCATTAAAACACCCCAAAATGTAACTTTTTCAACTGATCTGTCCATACCCCACACTGACTGTGCATATGGGATGGTTTTTAGCAGTGAGAATACAAATATCAACTACTTTCCAAAATAGGTGTTTGCTCTTTGAGATAATGCGTTTGCCACAATAAAAAAATGAATTGCCCATTTCTTCAAAACCATAAAGACTAGAAGGCTAATTTTCCAGTATGTTATACAGGGCCCCACGTTGTGTTAGGTGAGCAAGAATTGGCCATGTAGCTCTCATAGTTTTGGCACAACTTCGTTTTTGAGTTTTGTGAAAGCTGCAAATTTTGTCCAATAGCACCCATTAAAACACCCCAAAATGTAACTTTTTCAACTGATCTGTCCATACCCCACACTGACTGTGCATATGGGATGGTTTTTAGCAGTGAGAATACAAATATCAACTACTTTCCAAAATAGCTGTTTGCTCTTTGAGATAATGCGTTTGCCACAATAAAAAAATGAATTGCCCATTTCTTCAAAACCATAAAGGCTAGAAGGCTAATTTTCCAGTATGTTATACAGGGCCCCACGTTGTGTTAGGTGAGCAAAAATTGGCCATGTAGCTCTCATAGTTTTGGCACAACTTCGTTTTTGAGTTTTGTGAAAGCTGCAACTTTTGTCCAATAGCACCCATTAAAACACCCCAAAATGTAACTTTTTCAACTGATCTGTCCATACCCCACACTGACTGTGCATATGGGATGGCTTTTAGCAGTGAGAATACAAATATCAACTACTTTCCAAAATAGGTGTTTGCTCTTTGAGATAATGCGTTTGCCACAATAAAAAAATGAATTGCCCATTTCTTCAAAACCATAAAGGCTAGAAGGCTAATTTTCCAGTATGTTATACAGGGCCCCACGTTGTGTTAGGTGAGCAAGAATTGGCCATGTAGCTCTCATAGTTTTGGCACAACTTCGTTTTTGAGTTTTGTGAAAGCTGCAACTTTTGTCCAATAGCACCCATTAAAACACCCCAAAATGTAACTTTTTCAACTGATCTGTCCATACCCCACACTGACTGTGCATATGGGATGGTTTTTAGCAGTGAGAATACAAATATCAACTACTTTCCAAAATAGGTGTTTGCTCTTTGAGATAATGCGTTTGCCACAATAAAAAAATGAATTGCCCATTTCTTCAAAACCATAAAGGCTAGAAGGCTAATTTTCCAGTATGTTATACAGGGCCCCACGTTGTGTTAGGTGAGCAAGAATTGGCCATGTAGCTCTCATAGTTTTGGCACAACTTCGTTTTTGAGTTTTGTGAAAGCTGCAACTTTTGTCCAATAGCACCCATTAAAACACCCCAAAATGTAACTTTTTCAACTGATCTGTCCATACCCCACACTGACTGTGCATATGGGATGGTTTTTAGCAGTGAGAATACAAATATCAACTACTTTCCAAAATAGGTGTTTGCTCTTTGAGATAATGCGTTTGCCACAATAAAAAAATGAATTGCCCATTTCTTCAAAACCATAACGGCTAGAAGGCTAATTTTCCAGTATGTTATACAGGGCCCCACGTTGTGTTAGGTGAGCAAGAATTGGCCATGTAGCTCTCATAGTTTTGGCACAACTTCGTTTTTGAGTTTTGTGAAAGCTGCAACTTTTGTCCAATAGCACCCATTAAAACACCCCAAAATGTAACTTTTTCAACTGATCTGTCCATACCCCACACTGACTGTGCATATGGGATGGTTTTTAGCAGTGAGAATACAAATATCAACTACTTTCCAAAATAGGTGTTTGCTCTTTGAGATAATGCGTTTGCCACAGTAAAAAAATGAATTGCCCATTTCTTCAAAACCATAAAGGCTAGAAGGCTAATTTTCCAGTATGTTATACAGGGCCCCACGTTGTGTTAGGTGAGCAAGAATTGGCCATGTAGCTCTCATAGTTTTGGCACAACTTCGTTTTTGAGTTTTGTGAAAGCTGCAACTTTTGTCCAATAGCACCCATTAAAACACCCCAAAATGTAACTTTTTCAACTGATCTGTCCATACCCCACACAGACTGTGCATATGGGATGGTTTTTAGCAGTGAGAATACAAATATCAACAACTTTCCAAAATAGGTGTTTGCTCTTTGAGATAATGCGTTTGCCACAATAAAAAAATGAATGGCCCATTTCTTCAAAACCATAAAGGCTAGAAGGCTAATTTTCCAGTATGTTATACAGGGCCCCACGTTGTGTTAGGTGAGCAAGAATTGGCCATGTAGCTCTCATAGTTTTGGCACAACTTCGTTTTTGAGTTTTGTGAAAGCTGCAACTTTTGTCCAATAGCACCCATTAAAACACCCCAAAATCTAACTTTTTCAACTGATCTGTCCATACCCCACACTGACTGTGCATATGGGATGGTTTTTAGCAGTGAGAATACAAATATCAACTACTTTCCAAAATAGGTGTTTGCTCTTTGAGATAATGCGTTTGCCACAATAAAAAAATGAATTGCCCATTTCTTCAAAACCATAAAGGCTAGAAGGCTAATTTTCCAGTATGTTATACAGGGCCCCACGTTGTGTTAGGTGAGCAAGAATTGGCCATGTAGCTCTCATAGTTTTGGCACAACTTCGTTTTTGAGTTTTGTGAAAGCTGCAACTTTTGTCCAATAGCACCCATTAAAACACCCCAAAATGTAACTTTTTCAACTGATCTGTCCATACCCCACACTGACTGTGCATATGGGATGGTTTTTAGCAGTGAGAATACAAATATCAACTACTTTCCAAAATAGGTGTTTGCTCTTTGAGATAATGCGTTTGCCACAATAAAAAAATGAATTGCCCATTTCTTCAAAACCATAAAGGCTAGAAGGCTAATTTTCCAGTATGTTATACAGGGCCCCACGTTGTGTTAGGTGAGCAAGAATTGGCCATGTAGCTCTCATAGTTTTGGCACAACTTCGTTTTTGAGTTTTGTGAAAGCTGCAACTTTTGTCCAATAGCACCCATTAAAACACCCCAAAATCTAACTTTTTCAACTGATCTGTCCATACCCCACACTGACTGTGCATATGGGATGGTTTTTAGCAGTGAGAATACAAATATCAACTACTTTCCAAAATAGGTGTTTGCTCTTTGAGATAATGCGTTTGCCACAATAAAAAAATGAATTGCCCATTTCTTCAAAACCATAAAGGCTAGAAGGCTAATTTTCCAGTATGTTATACAGGGCCCCACGTTGTGTTAGGTGAGCAAGAATTGGCCATGTAGCTCTCATAGTTTTGGCACAACTTCGTTTTTGAGTTTTGTGAAAGCTGCAACTTTTGTCCAATAGCACCCATTAAAACACCCCAAAATGTAACTTTTTCAACTGATCTGTCCATACCCCACACAGACTGTGCATATGGGATGGTTTTTAGCAGTGAGAATACAAATATCAACAACTTTCCAAAATAGGTGTTTGCTCTTTGAGATAATGCGTTTGCCACAATAAAAAAATGAATGGCCCATTTCTTCAAAACCATAAAGGCTAGAAGGCTAATTTTCCAGTATGTTATACAGGGCCCCACGTTGTGTTAGGTGAGCAAGAATTGGCCATGTAGCTCTCATAGTTTTGGCACAACTTCGTTTTTGAGTTTTGTGAAAGCTGCAACTTTTGTCCAATAGCACCCATTAAAACACCCCAAAATCTAACTTTTTCAACTGATCTGTCCATACCCCACACTGACTGTGCATATGGGATGGTTTTTAGCA
Source organism: Proterorhinus semilunaris (assembly GCA_021464625.1). Classification (NCBI taxonomy): domain Eukaryota; kingdom Metazoa; phylum Chordata; class Actinopteri; order Gobiiformes; family Gobiidae; genus Proterorhinus; species Proterorhinus semilunaris. The sequence continues at coordinate 135,212 of CM038354.1, forward strand.
GTGAGAATACAAATATCAACTACTTTCCAAAATAGGTGTTTGCTCTTTGAGATAATGCGTTTGCCACAATAAAAAAATGAATTGCCCATTTCTTCAAAACCATAAAGGCTAGAAGGCTAATTTTCCAGTATGTTATACAGGGCCCCACGTTGTGTTAGGTGAGCAAGAATTGGCCATGTAGCTCTCATAGTTTTGGCACAACTTCGTTTTTGAGTTTTGTGAAAGCTGCAACTTTTGTCCAATAGCACCCATTAAAACACCCCAAAATGTAACTTTTTCAACTGATCTGTCCATACCCCACACTGACTGTGCATATGGGATGGTTTTTAGCAGTAAGAATACAAATATCAACTACTTTCCAAAATAGGTGTTTGCTCTTTGAGATAATGCGTTTGCCACAATAAAAAAATGAATTGCCCATTTCTTCAAAACCATAAAGGCTAGAAGGCTAATTTTCCAGTATGTTATACAGGGCCCCACGTTGTGTTAGGTGAGCAAGAATTGGCCATGTAGCTCTCATAATTTTGGCACAACTTCGTTTTTGAGTTTTGTGAAAGCTGCAACTTTTGTCCAATAGCACCCATTAAAACACCCCAAAATGTAACTTTTTCAACTGATCTGTCCATACCCCACACTGACTGTGCATATGGGATGGTTTTTAGCAGTGAGAATACAAATATCAACTACTTTCCAAAATAGGTGTTTGCTCTTTGAGATAATGCGTTTGCCACAATAAAAAAATGAATTGCCCATTTCTTCAAAACCATAAAGGCTAGAAGGCTAATTTTCCAGTATGTTATACAGGGCCCCACGTTGTGTTAGGTGAGCAAGAATTGGCCATGTAGCTCTCATAGTTTTGGCACAACTTCGTTTTTGAGTTTTGTGAAAGCTGCAACTTTTGTCTAATAGCACCCATTAAAACACCCCAAAATGTAACTTTTTCAACTGATCTGTCCATACCCCACACTGACTGTGCATATGGGATGTTTTTTAGCAGTGAGAATACAAATATCAACTACTTTCCAAAATAGGTGTTTGCTCTTTGAGATAATGCGTTTGCCACAATAAAAAAATGAATTGCCCATTTCTTCAAAACCATAAAGGCTAGAAGGCTAATTTTCCAGTATGTTATACAGGGCCCCACGTTGTGTTAGGTGAGCAGGAATTGGCCATGTAGCTCTCATAGTTTTGGCACAACTTCGTTTTTGAGTTTTGTGAAAGCTGCAACTTTTGTCCAATAGCACCCATTAAAACACCCCAAAATGTAACTTTTTCAACTGATCTGTCCATACCCCACACTGACTGTGCATATGGGATGGTTTTTAGCAGTGAGAATACAAATATCAACTACTTTCCAAAATAGGTGTTTGCTCTTTGAGATAATGCGTTTGCCACAATAAAAAAATGAATTGCCCATTTCTTCAAAACCATAAAGGCTAGAAGGCTAATTTTCCAGTATGTTATACAGGGCCCCACGTTGTGTTAGGTGAGCAAGAATTGGCCATGTAGCTCTCATAGTTTTGGCACAACTTCGTTTTTGAATTTTGTGAAAGCTGCAACTTTTGTCCAATAGCACCCATTAAAACACCCCAAAAGGTAACTTTTTAAACTGATCTGTCCATACCCCACACTGACTGTGCATATGGGATGTTTTTTAGCAGTGAGAATACAAATATCAACTACTTTCCAAAATAGGTGTTTGCTCTTTGAGATAATGCGTTTGCCACAATAAAAAAATGAATTGCCCATTTCTTCAAAACCATAAAGGCTAGAAGGCTAATTTTCCAGTATGTTATACAGGGCCCCACGTTGTGTTAGGTGAGCAGGAATTGGCCATGTAGCTCTCATAGTTTTGGCACAACTTCGTTTTTGAGTTTTGTGAAAGCTGCAACTTTTGTCCAATAGCACCCATTAAAACACCCCAAAAGGTAACTTTTTCAACTGATCTGTCCATACCCCACACTGACTGTGCATATGGGATGGTTTTTAGCAGTGAGAATACAAATATCAACTACTTTCCAAAATAGCTGTTTGCTCTTTGAGATAATGCGTTTGCCACAATAAAAAAATGAATTGCCCATTTCTTCAAAACCATAAAGGCTAGAAGGCTAATTTTCCAGTATGTTATACAGGGCCCCACGTTGTGTTAGATGAGCAAAAAATGGCCATGTAGCTCTCATAGTTTTGGCACAACTTCGTTTTTGAGTTTTGTGAAAGCTGCAACTTTTGTCCAATAGCACCCATTAAAACACCCCAAAATGTAACTTTTTCAACTGATCTGTCCATACCCCACACTGACTGTGCATATGGGATGGCTTTTAGCAGTGAGAATACAAATATCAACTACTTTCCAAAATAGGTGTTTGCTCTTTGAGATAATGCGTTTGCCACATTAAAAAAATGAATTGCCCATTTCTTCAAAACCATAAAGGCTAGAAGGCTAATTTTCCAGTATGTTATACAGGGCCCCACGTTGTGTTAGGTGAGCAAGAATTGGCCATGTAGCTCTCATAGTTTTGGCACAACTTCGTTTTTGAGTTTTGTGAAAGCTGCAACTTTTGTCCAATAGCACCCATTAAAACACCCCAAAATGTAACTTTTTCAACTGATCTGTCCATACCCCACACTGACTGTGCATATGGGATGGTTTTTAGCAGTGAGAATACAAATATCAACTACTTTCCAAAATAGGTGTTTGCTCTTTGAGATAATGCGTTTGCCACAATAAAAAAATGAATTGCCCATTTCTTCAAAACCATAAAGGCTAGAAGGCTAATTTTCCAGTATGTTATACAGGGCCCCACGTTGTGTTAGGTGAGCAAGAATTGGCCATGTAGCTCTCATAGTTTTGGCACAACTTCGTTTTTGAGTTTTGTGAAAGCTGCAACTTTTGTCCAATAGCACCCATTAAAACACCCCAAAATGTAACTTTTTCAACTGATCTGTCCATACCCCACACTGACTGTGCATATGGGATGGTTTTTAGCAGTGAGAATACAAATATCAACTACTTTCCAAAATAGCTGTTTGCTCTTTGAGATAATGCGTTTGCCACAATAAAAAAATGAATTGCCCATTTCTTCAAAACCATAAAGGCTAGAAGGCTAATTTTCCAGTATGTTATACAGGGCCCCACGTTGTGTTAGGTGAGCAAGAATTGGCCATGTAGCTCTCATAGTTTTGGCACAACTTCGTTTTTGAGTTTTGTGAAAGCTGCAACTTTTGTCCAATAGCACCCATTAAAACACCCCAAAATGTAACTTTTTCAACTGATCTGTCCATACCCCACACAGACTGTGCATATGGGATGGTTTTTAGCAGTGAGAATACAAATATCAACAACTTTCCAAAATAGGTGTTTGCTCTTTGAGATAATGCGTTTGCCACAATAAAAAAATGAATGGCCCATTTCTTCAAAACCATAAAGGCTAGAAGGCTAATTTTCCAGTATGTTATACAGGGCCACACGTTGTGTTAGGTGAGCAAGAATTGGCCATGTAGCTCTCATAGTTTTGGCACAACTTCGTTTTTGAGTTTTGTGAAAGCTGCAACTTTTGTCCAATAGCACCCATTAAAACACCCCAAAATCTAACTTTTTCAACTGATCTGTCCATACCCCACACTGACTGTGCATATGGGATGGTTTTTAGCAGTGAGAATACAAATATCAACTACTTTCCAAAATAGGTGTTTGCTCTTTGAGATAATGCGTTTGCCACAATAAAAAAAATGAATTGCCCATTTCTCCAAAACCATAAAGGCTAGAAGGCTAATTTTCCAGTATGTTATACAGGGCCCCACGTTGTGTTAGGTGAGCAAGAATTGGCCATGTAGCTCTCATAGTTTTGGCACAACTTCGTTTTTGAGTTTTGTGAAAGCTGCAACTTTTGTCCAATAGCACCCATTAAAACACCCCAAAATGTAACTTTTTCAACTGATCTGTCCATACCCCACACAGACTGTGCATATGGGATGGTTTTTAGCAGTGAGAATACAAATATCAACAACTTTCCAAAATAGGTGTTTGCTCTTTGAGATAATGCGTTTGCCACAATAAAAAAATGAATGGCCCATTTCTTCAAAACCATAAAGGCTAGAAGGCTAATTTTCCAGTATGTTATACAGGGCCCCACGTTGTGTTAGGTGAGCAAGAATTGGCCATGTAGCTCTCATAGTTTTGGCACAACTTCGTTTTTGAGTTTTGTGAAAGCTGCAACTTTTGTCCAATAGCACCCATTAAAACACCCCAAAATCTAACTTTTTCAACTGATCTGTCCATACCCCACACTGACTGTGCATATGGGATGGTTTTTAGCAGTGAGAATACAAATATCAACTACTTTCCAAAATAGGTGTTTGCTCTTTGAGATAATGCGTTTGCCACAATAAAAAAATGAATTGCCCATTTCTTCAAAACCATAAAGGCTAGAAGGCTAATTTTCCAGTATGTTATACAGGGCCCCACGTTGTGTTAGGTGAGCAAGAATTGGCCATGTAGCTCTCATAGTTTTGGCACAACTTCGTTTTTGAGTTTTGTGAAAGCTGCAACTTTTGTCCAATAGCACCCATTAAAACACCCCAAAATCTAACTTTTTCAACTGATCTGTCCATACCCCACACTGACTGTGCATATGGGATGGTTTTTAGCAGTGAGAATACAAATATCAACTACTTTCCAAAATAGGTGTTTGCTCTTTGAGATAATGCGTTTGCCACAATAAAAAAATGAATTGCCCATTTCTTCAAAACCATAAAGGCTAGAAGGCTAATTTTCCAGTATGTTATACAGGGCCCCACGTTGTGTTAGGTGAGCAAGAATTGGCCATGTAGCTCTCATAGTTTTGGCACAACTTCGTTTTTGAGTTTTGTGAAAGCTGCAACTTTTGTCCAATAGCACCCATTAAAACACCCCAAAATGTAACTTTTTCAACTGATCTGTCCATACCCCACACAGACTGTGCATATGGGATGGTTTTTAGCAGTGAGAATACAAATATCAACAACTTTCCAAAATAGGTGTTTGCTCTTTGAGATAATGCGTTTGCCACAATAAAAAAATGAATGGCCCATTTCTTCAAAACCATAAAGGCTAGAAGGCTAATTTTCCAGTATGTTATACAGGGCCACACGTTGTGTTAGGTGAGCAAGAATTGGCCATGTAGCTCTCATAGTTTTGGCACAACTTCGTTTTTGAGTTTTGTGAAAGCTGCAACTTTTGTCCAATAGCACCCATTAAAACACCCCAAAATCTAACTTTTTCAACTGATCTGTCCATACCCCACACTGACTGTGCATATGGGATGGTTTTTAGCAGTGAGAATACAAATATCAACTACTTTCCAAAATAGGTGTTTGCTCTTTGAGATAATGCGTTTGCCACAATAAAAAAAATGAATTGCCCATTTCTCCAAAACCATAAAGGCTAGAAGGCTAATTTTCCAGTATGTTATACAGGGCCCCACGTTGTGTTAGGTGAGCAAGAATTGGCCATGTAGCTCTCATAGTTTTGGCACAACTTCGTTTTTGAGTTTTGTGAAAGCTGCAACTTTTGTCCAATAGCACCCATTAAAACACCCCAAAATGTAACTTTTTCAACTGATCTGTCCATACCCCACACAGACTGTGCATATGGGATGGTTTTTAGCAGTGAGAATACAAATATCAACAACTTTCCAAAATAGGTGTTTGCTCTTTGAGATAATGCGTTTGCCACAATAAAAAAATGAATGGCCCATTTCTTCAAAACCATAAAGGCTAGAAGGCTAATTTTCCAGTATGTTATACAGGGCCCCACGTTGTGTTAGGTGAGCAAGAATTGGCCATGTAGCTCTCATAGTTTTGGCACAACTTCGTTTTTGAGTTTTGTGAAAGCTGCAACTTTTGTCCAATAGCACCCATTAAAACACCCCAAAATCTAACTTTTTCAACTGATCTGTCCATACCCCACACTGACTGTGCATATGGGATGGTTTTTAGCAGTGAGAATACAAATATCAACTACTTTCCAAAATAGGTGTTTGCTCTTTGAGATAATGCGTTTGCCACAATAAAAAAATGAATTGCCCATTTCTTCAAAACCATAAAGGCTAGAAGGCTAATTTTCCAGTATGTTATACAGGGCCCCACGTTGTGTTAGGTGAGCAAGAATTGGCCATGTAGCTCTCATAGTTTTGGCACAACTTCGTTTTTGAGTTTTGTGAAAGCTGCAACTTTTGTCCAATAGCACCCATTAAAACACCCCAAAATCTAACTTTTTCAACTGATCTGTCCATACCCCACACTGACTGTGCATATGGGATGGTTTTTAGCAGTGAGAATACAAATATCAACTACTTTCCAAAATAGGTGTTTGCTCTTTGAGATAATGCGTTTGCCACAATAAAAAAATGAATTGCCCATTTCTTCAAAACCATAAAGGCTAGAAGGCTAATTTTCCAGTATGTTATACAGGGCCCCACGTTGTGTTAGGTGAGCAAGAATTGGCCATGTAGCTCTCATAGTTTTGGCACAACTTCGTTTTTGAGTTTTGTGAAAGCTGCAACTTTTGTCCAATAGCACCCATTAAAACACCCCAAAATGTAACTTTTTCAACTGATCTGTCCATACCCCACACAGACTGTGCATATGGGATGGTTTTTAGCAGTGAGAATACAAATATCAACAACTTTCCAAAATAGGTGTTTGCTCTTTGAGATAATGCGTTTGCCACAATAAAAAAATGAATGGCCCATTTCTTCAAAACCATAAAGGCTAGAAGGCTAATTTTCCAGTATGTTATACAGGGCCCCACGTTGTGTTAGGTGAGCAAGAATTGGCCATGTAGCTCTCATAGTTTTGGCACAACTTCGTTTTTGAGTTTTGTGAAAGCTGCAACTTTTGTCCAATAGCACCCATTAAAACACCCCAAAATCTAACTTTTTCAACTGATCTGTCCATACCCCACACTGACTGTGCATATGGGATGGTTTTTAGCAGTAAGAATACAAATATCAACTACTTTCCAAAATAGGTGTTTGCTCTTTGAGATAATGCGTTTGCCACAATAAAAAAATGAATTGCCCATTTCTTCAAAACCATAAAGGCTAGAAGGCTAATTTTCCAGTATGTTATACAGGGCCCCACGTTGTGTTAGGTGAGCAAGAATTGGCCATGTAGCTCTCATAATTTTGGCACAACTTCGTTTTTGAGTTTTGTGAAAGCTGCAACTTTTGTCCAATAGCACCCATTAAAACACCCCAAAATGTAACTTTTTCAACTGATCTGTCCATACCCCACACTGACTGTGCATATGGGATGGTTTTTAGCAGTGAGAATACAAATATCAACTACTTTCCAAAATAGGTGTTTGCTCTTTGAGATAATGCGTTTGCCACAATAAAAAAATGAATTGCCCATTTCTTCAAAACCATAAAGGCTAGAAGGCTAATTTTCCAGTATGTTATACAGGGCCCCACGTTGTGTTAGGTGAGCAGGAATTGGCCATGTAGCTCTCATAGTTTTGGCACAACTTCGTTTTTGAGTTTTGTGAAAGCTGCAACTTTTGTCCAATAGCACCCATTAAAACACCCCAAAATGTAACTTTTTCAACTGATCTGTCCATACCCCACACTGACTGTGCATATGGGATGGTTTTTAGCAGTGAGAATACAAATATCAACTACTTTCCAAAATAGGTGTTTGCTCTTTGAGATAATGCGTTTGCCACAATAAAAAAATGAATTGCCCATTTCTTCAAAACCATAAAGGCTAGAAGGCTAATTTTCCAGTATGTTATACAGGGCCCCACGTTGTGTTAGGTGAGCAAGAATTGGCCATGTAGCTCTCATAGTTTTGGCACAACTTCGTTTTTGAATTTTGTGAAAGCTGCAACTTTTGTCCAATAGCACCCATTAAAACACCCCAAAAGGTAACTTTTTAAACTGATCTGTCCATACCCCACACTGACTGTGCATATGGGATGGTTTTTAGCAGTGAGAATACAAATATCAACAACTTTCCAAAATAGGTGTTTGCTCTTTGAGATAATGCGTTTGCCACAGTAAAAAAATGAATTGCCCATTTCTTCAAAACCATAAAGGCTAGAAGGCTAATTTTCCAGTATGTTATACAGGGCCCCACGTTGTGTTAGGTGAGCAAGAATTGGCCATGTAGCTCTCATAGTTTTGGCACAACTTCGTTTTTTAGTTTTGTGAAAGCTGCAACTTTTGTCCAATAGCACCCATTAAAACACCCCAAAATCTAACTTTTTCAACTGATCTGTCCATACCCCACACTGACTGTGCATATGGGATGGTTTTTAGCAGTGAGAATACAAATATCAACTACTTTCCAAAATAGGTGTTTGCTCTTTGAGATAATGCGTTTGCCACAATAAAAAAATGAATTGCCCATTTCTTCAAAACCATAAAGGCTAGAAGGCTAATTTTCCAGTATGTTATACAGGGCCCCACGTTGTGTTAGGTGAGCAAGAATTGGCCATGTAGCTCTCATAGTTTTGGCACAACTTCGTTTTTGAGTTTTGTGAAAGCTGCAACTTTTGTCTAATAGCACCCATTAAAACACCCCAAAATGTAACTTTTTCAACTGATCTGTCCATACCCCACACTGACTGTGCATATGGGATGTTTTTTAGCAGTGAGAATACAAATATCAACTACTTTCCAAAATAGGTGTTTGCTCTTTGAGATAATGCGTTTGCCACAATAAAAAAATGAATTGCCCATTTCTTCAAAACCATAAAGGCTAGAAGGCTAATTTTCCAGTATGTTATACAGGGCCCCACGTTGTGTTAGGTGAGCAGGAATTGGCCATGTAGCTCTCATAGTTTTGGCACAACTTCGTTTTTGAGTTTTGTGAAAGCTGCAACTTTTGTCCAATAGCACCCATTAAAACACCCCAAAATGTAACTTTTTCAACTGATCTGTCCATACCCCACACTGACTGTGCATATGGGATGGTTTTTAGCAGTGAGAATACAAATATCAACTACTTTCCAAAATAGGTGTTTGCTCTTTGAGATAATGCGTTTGCCACAATAAAAAAATGAATTGCCCATTTCTTCAAAACCATAAAGGCTAGAAGGCTAATTTTCCAGTATGTTATACAGGGCCCCACGTTGTGTTAGGTGAGCAAGAATTGGCCATGTAGCTCTCATAGTTTTGGCACAACTTCGTTTTTGAATTTTGTGAAAGCTGCAACTTTTGTCCAATAGCACCCATTAAAACACCCCAAAAGGTAACTTTTTAAACTGATCTGTCCATACCCCACACTGACTGTGCATATGGGATGGTTTTTAGCAGTGAGAATACAAATATCAACTACTTTCCAAAATAGGTGTTTGCTCTTTGAGATAATGCGTTTGCCACAATAAAAAAATGAATTGCCCATTTCTTCAAAACCATAACGGCTAGAAGGCTAATTTTCCAGTATGTTATACAGGGCCCCACGTTGTGTTAGGTGAGCAAGAATTGGCCATGTAGCTCTCATAGTTTTGGCACAACTTCGTTTTTGAGTTTTGTGAAAGCTGCAACTTTTGTCCAATAGCACCCATTAAAACACCCCAAAATGTAACTTTTTCAACTGATCTGTCCATACCCCACACTGACTGTGCATATGGGATGGTTTTTAGCAGTGAGAATACAAATATCAACTACTTTCCAAAATAGGTGTTTGCTCTTTGAGATAATGCGTTTGCCACAATAAAAAAATGAATTGCCCATTTCTTCAAAACCATAAAGGCTAGAAGGCTAATTTTCCAGTATGTTATACAGGGCCCCACGTTGTGTTAGGTGAGCAAGAATTGGCCATGTAGCTCTCATAGTTTTGGCACAACTTCGTTTTTGAGTTTTGTGAAAGCTGCAACTTTTGTCTAATAGCACCCATTAAAACACCCCAAAATGTAACTTTTTCAACTGATCTGTCCATACCCCACACTGACTGTGCATATGGGATGGTTTTTAGCAGTGAGAATACAAATATCAACTACTTTCCAAAATAGGTGTTTGCTCTTTGAGATAATGCGTTTGCCACAATAAAAAAATGAATTGCCCATTTCTTCAAAACCATAACGGCTAGAAGGCTAATTTTCCAGTATGTTATACAGGGCCCCACGTTGTGTTAGGTGAGCAAGAATTGGCCATGTAGCTCTCATAGTTTTGGCACAACTTCGTTTTTGAGTTTTGTGAAAGCTGCAACTTTTGTCCAATAGCACCCATTAAAACACCCCAAAATCTAACTTTTTCAACTGATCTGTCCATACCCCACACTGACTGTGCATATGGGATGGTTTTTAGCAGTGAGAATACAAATATCAACTACTTTCCAAAATAGGTGTTTGCTCTTTGAGATAATGCGTTTGCCACAATAAAAAAATGAATTGCCCATTTCTTCAAAACCATAAAGGCTAGAAGGCTAATTTTCCAGTATGTTATACAGGGCCCCACGTTGTGTTAGGTGAGCAAGAATTGGCCATGTAGCTCTCATAGTTTTGGCACAACTTCGTTTTTGAGTTTTGTGAAAGCTGCAACTTTTGTCCAATAGCACCCATTAAAACACCCCAAAATCTAACTTTTTCAACTGATCTGTCCATACCCCACACTGACTGTGCATATGGGATGGTTTTTAGCAGTGAGAATACAAATATCAACTACTTTCCAAAATAGGTGTTTGCTCTTTGAGATAATGCGTTTGCCACAATAAAAAAATGAATTGCCCATTTCTTCAAAACCATAAAGGCTAGAAGGCTAATTTTCCAGTATGTTATACAGGGCCCCACGTTGTGTTAGGTGAGCAAGAATTGGCCATGTAGCTCTCATAGTTTTGGCACAACTTCGTTTTTGAGTTTTGTGAAAGCTGCAACTTTTGTCCAATAGCACCCATTAAAACACCCCAAAATGTAACTTTTTCAACTGATCTGTCCATACCCCACACAGACTGTGCATATGGGATGGTTTTTAGCAGTGAGAATACAAATATCAACAACTTTCCAAAATAGGTGTTTGCTCTTTGAGATAATGCGTTTGCCACAATAAAAAAATGAATGGCCCATTTCTTCAAAACCATAAAGGCTAGAAGGCTAATTTTCCAGTATGTTATACAGGGCCCCACGTTGTGTTAGGTGAGCAAGAATTGGCCATGTAGCTCTCATAGTTTTGGCACAACTTCGTTTTTGAGTTTTGTGAAAGCTGCAACTTTTGTCCAATAGCACCCATTAAAACACCCCAAAATCTAACTTTTTCAACTGATCTGTCCATACCCCACACTGACTGTGCATATGGGATGGTTTTTAGCAGTAAGAATACAAATATCAACTACTTTCCAAAATAGGTGTTTGCTCTTTGAGATAATGCGTTTGCCACAATAAAAAAATGAATTGCCCATTTCTTCAAAACCATAAAGGCTAGAAGGCTAATTTTCCAGTATGTTATACAGGGCCCCACGTTGTGTTAGGTGAGCAAGAATTGGCCATGTAGCTCTCATAATTTTGGCACAACTTCGTTTTTGAGTTTTGTGAAAGCTGCAACTTTTGTCCAATAGCACCCATTAAAACACCCCAAAATGTAACTTTTTCAACTGATCTGTCCATACCCCACACTGACTGTGCATATGGGATGGTTTTTAGCAGTGAGAATACAAATATCAACTACTTTCCAAAATAGGTGTTTGCTCTTTGAGATAATGCGTTTGCCACAATAAAAAAATGAATTGCCCATTTCTTCAAAACCATAAAGGCTAGAAGGCTAATTTTCCAGTATGTTATACAGGGCCCCACGTTGTGTTAGGTGAGCAGGAATTGGCCATGTAGCTCTCATAGTTTTGGCACAACTTCGTTTTTGAGTTTTGTGAAAGCTGCAACTTTTGTCCAATAGCACCCATTAAAACACCCCAAAATGTAACTTTTTCAACTGATCTGTCCATACCCCACACTGACTGTGCATATGGGATGGTTTTTAGCAGTGAGAATACAAATATCAACTACTTTCCAAAATAGGTGTTTGCTCTTTGAGATAATGCGTTTGCCACAATAAAAAAATGAATTGCCCATTTCTTCAAAACCATAAAGGCTAGAAGGCTAATTTTCCAGTATGTTATACAGGGCCCCACGTTGTGTTAGGTGAGCAAGAATTGGCCATGTAGCTCTCATAGTTTTGGCACAACTTCGTTTTTGAATTTTGTGAAAGCTGCAACTTTTGTCCAATAGCACCCATTAAAACACCCCAAAAGGTAACTTTTTAAACTGATCTGTCCATACCCCACACTGACTGTGCATATGGGATGGTTTTTAGCAGTGAGAATACAAATATCAACAACTTTCCAAAATAGGTGTTTGCTCTTTGAGATAATGCGTTTGCCACAGTAAAAAAATGAATTGCCCATTTCTTCAAAACCATAAAGGCTAGAAGGCTAATTTTCCAGTATGTTATACAGGGCCCCACGTTGTGTTAGGTGAGCAAGAATTGGCCATGTAGCTCTCATAGTTTTGGCACAACTTCGTTTTTTAGTTTTGTGAAAGCTGCAACTTTTGTCCAATAGCACCCATTAAAACACCCCAAAATCTAACTTTTTCAACTGATCTGTCCATACCCCACACTGACTGTGCATATGGGATGGTTTTTAGCAGTGAGAATACAAATATCAACTACTTTCCAAAATAGGTGTTTGCTCTTTGAGATAATGCGTTTGCCACAATAAAAAAATGAATTGCCCATTTCTTCAAAACCATAAAGGCTAGAAGGCTAATTTTCCAGTATGTTATACAGGGCCCCACGTTGTGTTAGGTGAGCAAGAATTGGCCATGTAGCTCTCATAGTTTTGGCACAACTTCGTTTTTGAGTTTTGTGAAAGCTGCAACTTTTGTCTAATAGCACCCATTAAAACACCCCAAAATGTAACTTTTTCAACTGATCTGTCCATACCCCACACTGACTGTGCATATGGGATGTTTTTTAGCAGTGAGAATACAAATATCAACTACTTTCCAAAATAGGTGTTTGCTCTTTGAGATAATGCGTTTGCCACAATAAAAAAATGAATTGCCCATTTCTTCAAAACCATAAAGGCTAGAAGGCTAATTTTCCAGTATGTTATACAGGGCCCCACGTTGTGTTAGGTGAGCAGGAATTGGCCATGTAGCTCTCATAGTTTTGGCACAACTTCGTTTTTGAGTTTTGTGAAAGCTGCAACTTTTGTCCAATAGCACCCATTAAAACACCCCAAAATGTAACTTTTTCAACTGATCTGTCCATACCCCACACTGACTGTGCATATGGGATGGTTTTTAGCAGTGAGAATACAAATATCAACTACTTTCCAAAATAGGTGTTTGCTCTTTGAGATAATGCGTTTGCCACAATAAAAAAATGAATTGCCCATTTCTTCAAAACCATAAAGGCTAGAAGGCTAATTTTCCAGTATGTTATACAGGGCCCCACGTTGTGTTAGGTGAGCAAGAATTGGCCATGTAGCTCTCATAGTTTTGGCACAACTTCGTTTTTGAGTTTTGTGAAAGCTGCAACTTTTGTCCAATAGCACCCATTAAAACACCCCAAAATGTAACTTTTTCAACTGATCTGTCCATACCCCACACAGACTGTGCATATGGGATGGTTTTTAGCAGTGAGAATACAAATATCAACAACTTTCCAAAATAGGTGTTTGCTCTTTGAGATAATGCGTTTGCCACAATAAAAAAATGAATGGCCCATTTCTTCAAAACCATAAAGGCTAGAAGGCTAATTTTCCAGTATGTTATACAGGGCCCCACGTTGTGTTAGGTGAGCAAGAATTGGCCATGTAGCTCTCATAGTTTTGGCACAACTTCGTTTTTGAGTTTTGTGAAAGCTGCAACTTTTGTCCAATAGCACCCATTAAAACACCCCAAAATCTAACTTTTTCAACTGATCTGTCCATACCCCACACTGACTGTGCATATGGGATGGTTTTTAGCAGTAAGAATACAAATATCAACTACTTTCCAAAATAGGTGTTTGCTCTTTGAGATAATGCGTTTGCCACAATAAAAAAATGAATTGCCCATTTCTTCAAAACCATAAAGGCTAGAAGGCTAATTTTCCAGTATGTTATACAGGGCCCCACGTTGTGTTAGGTGAGCAAGAATTGGCCATGTAGCTCTCATAATTTTGGCACAACTTCGTTTTTGAGTTTTGTGAAAGCTGCAACTTTTGTCCAATAGCACCCATTAAAACACCCCAAAATGTAACTTTTTCAACTGATCTGTCCATACCCCACACTGACTGTGCATATGGGATGGTTTTTAGCAGTGAGAATACAAATATCAACTACTTTCCAAAATAGGTGTTTGCTCTTTGAGATAATGCGTTTGCCACAATAAAAAAATGAATTGCCCATTTCTTCAAAACCATAAAGGCTAGAAGGCTAATTTTCCAGTATGTTATACAGGGCCCCACGTTGTGTTAGGTGAGCAGGAATTGGCCATGTAGCTCTCATAGTTTTGGCACAACTTCGTTTTTGAGTTTTGTGAAAGCTGCAACTTTTGTCCAATAGCACCCATTAAAACACCCCAAAATGTAACTTTTTCAACTGATCTGTCCATACCCCACACTGACTGTGCATATGGGATGGTTTTTAGCAGTGAGAATACAAATATCAACTACTTTCCAAAATAGGTGTTTGCTCTTTGAGATAATGCGTTTGCCACAATAAAAAAATGAATTGCCCATTTCTTCAAAACCATAAAGGCTAGAAGGCTAATTTTCCAGTATGTTATACAGGGCCCCACGTTGTGTTAGGTGAGCAAGAATTGGCCATGTAGCTCTCATAGTTTTGGCACAACTTCGTTTTTGAATTTTGTGAAAGCTGCAACTTTTGTCCAATAGCACCCATTAAAACACCCCAAAAGGTAACTTTTTAAACTGATCTGTCCATACCCCACACTGACTGTGCATATGGGATGGTTTTTAGCAGTGAGAATACAAATATCAACAACTTTCCAAAATAGGTGTTTGCTCTTTGAGATAATGCGTTTGCCACAGTAAAAAAATGAATTGCCCATTTCTTCAAAACCATAAAGGCTAGAAGGCTAATTTTCCAGTATGTTATACAGGGCCCCACGTTGTGTTAGGTGAGCAAGAATTGGCCATGTAGCTCTCATAGTTTTGGCACAACTTCGTTTTTTAGTTTTGTGAAAGCTGCAACTTTTGTCCAATAGCACCCATTAAAACACCCCAAAATCTAACTTTTTCAACTGATCTGTCCATACCCCACACTGACTGTGCATATGGGATGGTTTTTAGCAGTGAGAATACAAATATCAACTACTTTCCAAAATAGGTGTTTGCTCTTTGAGATAATGCGTTTGCCACAATAAAAAAATGAATTGCCCATTTCTTCAAAACCATAAAGGCTAGAAGGCTAATTTTCCAGTATGTTATACAGGGCCCCACGTTGTGTTAGGTGAGCAAGAATTGGCCATGTAGCTCTCATAGTTTTGGCACAACTTCGTTTTTGAGTTTTGTGAAAGCTGCAACTTTTGTCTAATAGCACCCATTAAAACACCCCAAAATGTAACTTTTTCAACTGATCTGTCCATACCCCACACTGACTGTGCATATGGGATGTTTTTTAGCAGTGAGAATACAAATATCAACTACTTTCCAAAATAGGTGTTTGCTCTTTGAGATAATGCGTTTGCCACAATAAAAAAATGAATTGCCCATTTCTTCAAAACCATAAAGGCTAGAAGGCTAATTTTCCAGTATGTTATACAGGGCCCCACGTTGTGTTAGGTGAGCAGGAATTGGCCATGTAGCTCTCATAGTTTTGGCACAACTTCGTTTTTGAGTTTTGTGAAAGCTGCAACTTTTGTCCAATAGCACCCATTAAAACACCCCAAAATGTAACTTTTTCAACTGATCTGTCCATACCCCACACTGACTGTGCATATGGGATGGTTTTTAGCAGTGAGAATACAAATATCAACTACTTTCCAAAATAGGTGTTTGCTCTTTGAGATAATGCGTTTGCCACAATAAAAAAATGAATTGCCCATTTCTTCAAAACCATAAAGGCTAGAAGGCTAATTTTCCAGTATGTTATACAGGGCCCCACGTTGTGTTAGGTGAGCAAGAATTGGCCATGTAGCTCTCATAGTTTTGGCACAACTTCGTTTTTGAATTTTGTGAAAGCTGCAACTTTTGTCCAATAGCACCCATTAAAACACCCCAAAAGGTAACTTTTTAAACTGATCTGTCCATACCCCACACTGACTGTGCATATGGGATGGTTTTTAGCAGTGAGAATACAAATATCAACTACTTTCCAAAATAGGTGTTTGCTCTTTGAGATAATGCGTTTGCCACAATAAAAAAATGAATTGCCCATTTCTTCAAAACCATAACGGCTAGAAGGCTAATTTTCCAGTATGTTATACAGGGCCCCACGTTGTGTTAGGTGAGCAAGAATTGGCCATGTAGCTCTCATAGTTTTGGCACAACTTCGTTTTTGAGTTTTGTGAAAGCTGCAACTTTTGTCCAATAGCACCCATTAAAACACCCCAAAATGTAACTTTTTCAACTGATCTGTCCATACCCCACACTGACTGTGCATATGGGATGGTTTTTAGCAGTGAGAATACAAATATCAACTACTTTCCAAAATAGGTGTTTGCTCTTTGAGATAATGCGTTTGCCACAATAAAAAAATGAATTGCCCATTTCTTCAAAACCATAAAGGCTAGAAGGCTAATTTTCCAGTATGTTATACAGGGCCCCACGTTGTGTTAGGTGAGCAAGAATTGGCCATGTAGCTCTCATAGTTTTGGCACAACTTCGTTTTTGAGTTTTGTGAAAGCTGCAACTTTTGTCCAATAGCACCCATTAAAACACCCCAAAATGTAACTTTTTCAACTGATCTGTCCATACCCCACACTGACTGTGCATATGGGATGGTTTTTAGCAGTGAGAATACAAATATCAACTACTTTCCAAAATAGCTGTTTGCTCTTTGAGATAATGCGTTTGCCACAATAAAAAAATGAATTGCCCATTTCTTCAAAACCATAAAGGCTAGAAGGCTAATTTTCCAGTATGTTATACAGGGCCCCACGTTGTGTTAGGTGAGCAAGAATTGGCCATGTAGCTCTCATATTTTTAGCACAACTTCGTTTTTGAGTTTTGTGAAAGCTGCAACTTTTGTCCAATAGCACCCATTAAAACACCCCAAAATGTAACTTTTTCAACTGATCTGTCCATACCCCACACTGACTGTGCATATGGGATGGTTTTTAGCAGTGAGAATACAAATATCAACTACTTTCCAAAATAGGTGTTTGCTCTTTGAGATAATGCGTTTGCCACAATAAAAAAATGAATTGCCCATTTCTTCAAAACCATAAAGGCTAGAAGGCTAATTTTCCAGTATGTTATACAGGGCCCCACGTTGCGTTAGGTGAGCAAGAATTGGCCATGTAGCTCTCACAGTTTTGGCACAACTTCGTTTTTGAGTTTTGTGAAAGCTGCAACTTTTGTCCAATAGCACCCATTAAAACACCCCAAAACCTAACTTTTTCAACTGATCTGTCCATACCCCACACTGACTGTGCATATGGGATGGTTTTTAGCAGTGAGAATACAAATATCAACTACTTTCCAAAATAGGTGTTTGCTCTTTGAGATAATGCGTTTGCGACAATAAAAAAATGAATTGCCCATTTCTTCAAAACCATAAAGGCTAGAAGGCTAATTTTCCAGTATGTTATACAGTGCCCCACGTTGCGTTAGGTGAGCAAGAATTGGCCATGTAGCTCTCATAGTTTTGGCACAACTTCGTTTTTGAGTTTTGTGAAAGCTGCAACTTTTGTCCAATAGCACCCATTAAAACACCCCAAAATGTAACTTTTTCAACTGATCTGTCCATACCCCACACTGACTGTGCATATGGGATGGTTTTTAGCAGTGAGAATACAAATATCAACTACTTTCCAAAATTGGTGTTTGCTCTTTGAGATAATGCGTTTGCGACAATAAAAAAATGAATTGCCCATTTCTTCAAAACCATAAAGGCTAGAAGGCTAATTTTCCAGTATGTTATACAGTGCCCCACGTTGCGTTAGGTGAGCAAGAATTGGCCATGTAGCTCTCATAGTTTTGGCACAACTTCGTTTTTGAGTTTTGTGAAAGCTGCAACTTTTGTCCAATAGCACCATTAAAACACCCCAAAATGTAACTTTTTCAACTGATCTGTCCATACCCCACACTGACTGTGCATATGGGATGGTTTTTAGCAGTGAGAATACAAATATCAACTACTTTCCAAAATAGGTGTTTGCTCTTTGAGATAATGCGTTTGCGACAATAAAAAAATGAATTGCCCATTTCTTCAAAACCATAAAGGCTAGAAGGCTAATTTTCCAGTATGTTATACAGGGTCCCACGTTGCGTTGGGTGAGCAAGAATTGGCCATGTAGCTCTCATAGTTTTGGCACAACTTCGTTTTTGAGTTTTGTGAAAGCTGCCACTTTTGTCCAATAGCACCCATTAAAATACCCCAAAATGTAACTTTTTCAACTGATCTGTCCATACCCCACACTGACTGTGCATATGGGATGGTTTTTAGCAGTGAGAATACAAATATCAACTACTTTCCAAAATAGGTGTTTGCTCTTTGAGATAATGCGTTTGCGACAATAAAAAAAAGAATTGCCAATTTCTTCAAAACCATAAAGGCTAGAAGGCTAATTTTCCAGTATGTTATACAGGGCCCCACGTTGCGTTAGGTGAGCAAGAATTGGCCATGTAGCTCTCATAGTTTTGGCACAACTTCGTTTTTGAGTTTTGTGAAAGCTGCCACTTTTGTCCAATAGCACCCATTAAAACACCCCAAAATGTAACTTTTTCAACTGATCTGTCCATACCCCACACTGACTGTGCATATGGGATGGTTTTTAGCAGTGAGAATACAAATATAAACTACTTTCCAAAATAGGTGTTTGCTCTTTGAGATAATGCGTTTGCGACAATAAAAACATGAATTGCCCATTTCTTCAAAACCATAAAGGCTAGAAGGCTAATTTTCCAGTATGTTATACAGGGCCCCACGTTGCGTTAGGTGAGCAAGAATTGGCCATGTAGCTCTCACAGTTTTGGCACAACTTCGTTTTTGAGTTTTGTGAAAGAGTCCACCTTTGTCCAATAGCACCCATTAAAACACCCCAAAATTTAACTTTTTCAACTGATCTGTCCATACCCCACACTGACTGTGCATATGGGATGGTTTTTAGCAGTGAGAATACAAATATCAACTACTTTCCAAAATAGGTGTTTGCTCTTTGAGATAATGCGTTTGCGACAATAAAAAAATGAATTGCCCATTTCTTCAAAACCATAAAGGCTAGAAGGCTAATTTTCCAGTATGTTATACAGGGCCCCGCGTTGCGTTAGGTGAGCAAGAATTGGCCATGTAGCACTCATAGTTTTGGCACAACTTCGTTTTTGAGTTTTGTGAAAGCTGCAACTTTTGTCCAATAGCACCCATTAAAACACCCCAAAATGTAACTTTTTCAACTGATCTGTCCATACCCCACACTGACTGTGCATATGGGATGGTTTTTAGCAGTGAGAATACAAATATCAACTACTTTTCAAAATAGGTGTTTGCTCTTTGAGATAATGCGTTTGCGACAATAAAAAAATGAATTGCCCATTTCTTCAAAACCATAAAGGCTAGAAGGCTAATTTTCCAGTATGTTATACAGGGCCCCACGTTGCGTTAGGTGAGCAAGAATTGGCCATGTAGCTCTCATAGTTTTGGCACAACTTCGTTTTTGAGTTTTGTGAAAGCTGCAACTTTGTCCAATAGCACCCATTAAAACACCCCAAAATGTAACTTTTTCAACTGATCTGTCCATACCCCACACTGACTGTGCATATGGGATGGTTTTTAGCAGTGAGAATACAAATATCAACTACTTTCCAAAATAGGTGTTTGCTCTTTGAGATAATGCGTTTGCGACAATAAAAAAATGAATTGCCCATTTCTTCAAAACCATAAAGGCTAGAAGGCTAATTTTCCAGTATATTATACAGGGCCCCACGTTGCGTTAGGTGAGCAAGAATTGGCCATGTAGCTCTCATAGTTTTGGCACAACTTCGTTTTTGAGTTTTGTGAAAGCTGCCACTTTTGTCCAATAGCACCCATTAAAATACCCCAAAATGTAACTTTTTCAACTGATCTGTCCATACCCTACACTGACTGTGCATATGGGATGGTTTTTAGCAGTGAGAATACAAATATCAACTACTTTCCAAAATAGGTGTTTGCTCTTTGAGATAATGCGTTTGCCACAATAAAAAAATGAATTGCCCATTTCTTCAAAACCATAAGGGCTAGAAGGCTAATTTTCCAGTATGTTATACAGGGCCCCACGTTGCGTTAGGTGAGCAAGAATTGGCCATGTAGCTCTCATAGTTTTGGCACAACTTCGTTTTTGAGTTTTGTGAAAGCTGCAACTTTTGTCCAATAGCACCCATTAAAACACCCCAAAATGTAACTTTTTCAACTGATCTGTCCATACCCCACACTGACTGTGCATATGGGATGGTTTTTAGCAGTGAGAATACAAATATCAACTACTTTCCAAAATAAGTGTTTGCTCTTTGAGATAATGCGTTTGCGACAATAAAAACATGAATTGCCCATTTCTTCAAAACCATAAAGGCTAGAAGGCTAATTTTCCAGTATGTTATGCAGGGCCCCACGTTGCGTTAGGTGAGCAAGAATTGGCAATGTAGCTCTCACAGTTTTGGCACAACTTCGTTTTTGAGTTTTGTGAAAGCTGCAACGTTTGTCCAATAGCACCCATTCAAACACCCCAAAATGTAACTTTTTCAACTGATCTGTCCATACCCCACACTGACTGTGCATATGGGATGGTTTTTAGCAGTGAGAATACAAATATCAACTACTTTCCAAAATAGGTGTTTGCTCTTTGAGATAATGCGTTTGCGACAATAAAAAAATGAATTGCCCATTTCTTCAAAACCATAAAGGCTAGAAGGCTAATTTTCCAGTATGTTATACAGGGCCCCACGTTGCGTTAGGTGAGCAAGAATTGGCCATGTAGCTCTCATAGTTTTGGCACAACATCGTTTTTGAGTTTTGTGAAAGCTGCAACGTTTGTCCAATAGCACCCATTAAAACACCCCAAAATGTAACTTTTTCAACTGATCTGTCCATACCCCACACTGACTGTGCATATGGGATGGTTTTTAGCAGTGAGAATACAAATATCAACTACTTTCCAAAATAGGTGTTTGCTCTTTGAGATAATGCGTTTGCGACAATAAAAAAAATGAATTGCCCATTTCTTCAAAACCATAAAGGCTAGAAGGCTAATTTTCCAGTATGTTATACAGGGCCCCACGTTGCGTTAGGTGAGCAAGAATTGGCCATGTAGCTCTCATAGTTTTGGCACAACTTCGTTTTTGAGTTTTGTGAAAGCTGCAACTTTTGTCCAATAGCACCCATTAAAACACCCCAAAATGTAACTTTTTCAACTGATCTGTCCATACCCCACACTGACTGTGCATATGGGATGGTTTTTAGCAGTGAGAATACAAATATCAACTACTTTCCAAAATAGGTGTTTGCTCTTTGAGATAATGCGTTTGCGACAATAAAAAAATGAATTGCCAATTTCTTCAAAACCATAAAGGCTAGAAGGCTAATTTTCCAGTCTGTTATACAGGGCCCCACGTTGCGTTAGGTGAGCAAGAATTGGCCATGTAGCTCTCACAGTTTTGGCACAACTTCGTTTTTGAGTTTTGGGAAAGCTGCAACTTTTGTCCAATAGCACCCATTAAAACACCCCAAAATGTAACTTTTTCAAGTGATCTGTCCATACCCCACACTGATTGTGCATATGGGATGGTTTTTAGCAGTGAGAATACAAATATCAACTACTTTCCAAAATAGGTGTTTGCTCTTTGAGATAATGCGTTTGCGACAATAAAAAAATGAATTGCCCATTTCTTCAAAACCATAAAGGCTAGAAGGCTAATTTTCCAGTATGTTATACAGGGCCCCACGCTGTGTTATGTGAGCAAGAATTGGCCATGTAGCTCTCATAGTTTTGGCACAACTTCGTTTTTGAGTTTTGTGAAAGCTGCAACTTTTGCCCAATAGCACCCATTAAAACACCCCAAAATCTAACTTTTTCAAGTGATCTGTTCATACCCCACACTGACTGTGCATATGGGATGGTTTTTAGCAGTGAGAATACAAATATCAACTACTTTCCAAAATAGGTGTTTGCTCTTTGAGATAATGCGTTTGCGACAATAAAAATATGAATTGCCCATTTCTTCAAAACCATAAAGGCTAGAAGGCTAATTTTCCAGTATGTTATACAGGGCCCCACGTTGCGTTAGGTGAGCAAGAATTGGCCATGTAGCTCTCATAGTTTTGGCACAACTTCGTTTTTGAGTTTTGTGAAAGCTGCCACTTTTATCCAATAGCACCCATTAAAACACCCCAAAATGTAACTTTTCAACTGATCTGTCCATACCCCACACTGACTGTGCATATGGGATGGTTTTTAGCAGTGAGAATACAAATATCAACTACTTTCCAAAATAGGTGTTTGCTCTTTGAGATAATGCGTTTGCGACAATAAAAAAATGAATTGCCCATTTCTTCAAAACCATAAAGGCTAGAAGGCTAATTTTCCAGTATGTTATACAGGGCCCCACGTTGCGTTAGGTGAGCAAGAATTGGCCATGTAGCACTCATAGTTTTGGCACAACTTCGTTTTTGAGTTTTGTGAAAGCTGCAACTTTTGTCCAATAGCACCCATTAAAACACCCCAAAATGTAACTTTTTCAACTGATCTGTCCATACCCCACACTGACTGTGCATATGGGATGGTTTTTAGCAGTGAGAATACAAATATCAACTACTTTCCAAAATTGGTGTTTGCTCTTTGAGGTAATGCGTTTGCGACAATAAAAAAATGAATTGCCCATTTCTTCAAAACCATAAAGGCTAGAAGGCTAATTTTCCAGTATGTTATACAGGGCCCCACGTTGCGTTAGGTGAGCAAGAATTGGCCATGTAGCTCTCATAGTTTTGGCACAACTTCGTTTTTGAGTTTTGTGAAAGCTGCCACTTTTATCCAATAGCACCCATTAAAACACCCCAAAATGTAACTTTTTCAACTGATCTGTCCATACCCCACACTGACTGTGCATATGGGATGGTTTTTAGCAGTGAGAATACAAATATCAACTACTTTCCAAAATAGGTGTTTGCTCTTTGAGATAATGCGTTTGCGACAATAAAAAAATGAATTGCCCATTTCTTCAAAACCATAAAGGCTAGAAGGCTAATTTTCCAGTATGTTATACAGGGCCCCACGTTGCGTTAGGTGAGCAAGAATTGGCCATGTAGCACTCATAGTTTTGGCACAACTTCGTTTTTGAGTTTTGTGAAAGCTGCAACTTTTGTCCAATAGCACCCATTAAAACACCCCAAAATGTAACTTTTTCAACTGATCTGTCCATACCCCACACTGACTGTGCATATGGGATGGTTTTTAGCAGTGAGAATACAAATATCAACTACTTTCCAAAATTGGTGTTTGCTCTTTGAGGTAATGCGTTTGCGACAATAAAAAAATGAATTGCCCATTTCTTCAAAACCATAAAGGCTAGAAGGCTAATTTTCCAGTATGTTATACAGGGCCCCACGTTGCGTTAGGTGAGCAAGAATTGGCCATGTAGCTCTCATAGTTTTGGCACAACTTCGTTTTTGAGTTTTGTGAAAGCTGCAACTTTTGTCCAATAGCACCCATTAAAACACCCCAAAATCTAACTTTTTCAACTGATCTGTCCATACCCCACACTCACTGTGCATAAGGGATGGTTTTTAGCAGTGAGAATACAAATATCAACTACTTTCCAAAATAGGTGTTTGCTCTTTGAGATAATGCGTTTGCGACAATAAAAATATGAATTGCCCATTTCTTCAAAACCATAAAGGCTAGAAGGCTAATTTTCCAGTATGTTATACAGGGCCCCACGTTGCGTTAGGTGAGCAAGAATTGGCCATGTAGCTCTCATAGTTTTGGCACAACTTCGTTTTTGAGTTTTGTGAAAGCTGCCACTTTTATCCAATAGCACCCATTAAAACAACCCAAAATGTAACTTTTTCAACTGATCTGTCCATACCCCACACTGACTGTGCATATGGGATGGTTTTTAGCAGTGAGAATACAAATATCAACTACTTTCCAAAATAGGTGTTTGCTCTTTGAGATAATGCGTTTGCGACAATAAAAAAATGAATTGCCCATTTCTTCAAAACCATAAAGGCTAGAAGGCTAATTTTCCAGTATGTTATACAGGGCCCCACGTTGCGTTAGGTGAGCAAGAATTGGCCATGTAGCACTCATAGTTTTGGCACAACTTCGTTTTTGAGTTTTGTGAAAGCTGCAACTTTTGTCCAATAGCACCCATTAAAACACCCCAAAATGTAACTTTTTCAACTGATCTGTCCATACCCCACACTGACTGTGCATATGGGATGGTTTTTAGCAGTGAGAATACAAATATCAACTACTTTCCAAAATAGGTGTTTGCTCTTTGAGATAATGCGTTTGCGACAATAAAAAAATGAATTGCCCATTTCTTCAAAACCATAAAGGCTAGAAGGCTAATTTTCCAGTATGTTATACAGGGCCCCACGTTGCGTTAGGTGAGCAAGAATTGGCCATGTAGCTCTCATAGTTTTGGTACAACTTCGTTTTTGAGTTTTGTGAAAGCTGCCACTTTTGTCCAATAGCACCCATTAAAACACCCCAAAATGTAACTTTTTCAACTGATCTGTCCATACCCCACACTGACTGTGCATATGGGATGGTTTTTAGCAGTGAGAATACAAATATCAACTACTTTCCAAAATAGGTGTTTGCTCTTTGAGATAATGCGTTTGCGACAATAAAAAAATGAATCGCCCATTTCTTCAAAACCATAAAGGCTAGAAGGCTAATTTTCCAGTATGTTATACAGGGCCCCACGTTGCGTTAGGTGAGCAAGAATTGGCCATGTAGCTCTCATAGTTTTGGCACAACTTCGTTTTTGAGTTTTGTGAAAGCTGCAACTTTTGTCCAATAGCACCCATTAAAACACCCCAAAATGTAACTTTTTCAACTGATCTGTCCATACCCCACACTGACTGTGCATATGGGATGGTTTTTAGCAGTGAGAATACAAATATCAACTACTTTCCAAAATAGGTGTTTGCTCTTTGAGATAATGCGTTTGCCACAATAAAAAAATGAATTGCCCATTTCTTCAAAACCATAAAGGCTAGAAGGCTAATTTTCCAGTATGTTATACAGGGCCCCACGTTGTGTTAGGTGAGCAAGAATTGGCCATGTAGCTCTCATAGTTTTGGCACAACTTCGTTTTTGAGTTTTGTGAAAGCTGCAACTTTTGTCCAATAGCACCCATTAAAACACCCCAAAAGGTAACTTTTTCAACTGATCTGTCCATACCCCACACTGACTGTGCATATGGGATGGTTTTTAGCAGTGAGAATACAAATATCAACTACTTTCCAAAATAGGTGTTTGCTCTTTGAGATAATGCGTTTGCCACAATAAAAAAATGAATTGCCCATTTCTTCAAAACCATAAAGGCTAGAAGGCTAATTTTCCAGTATGTTATACAGGGCCCCACGTTGTGTTAGGTGAGCAAGAATTGGCCATGTAGCTCTCATAGTTTTGGCACAACTTCGTTTTTGAGTTTTGTGAAAGCTGCAACTTTTGTCCAATAGCACCCATTAAAACACCCCAAAAGGTAACTTTTTCAACTGATCTGTCCATACCCCACACTGACTGTGCATATGGGATGGTTTTTAGCAGTGAGAATACAAATATCAACTACTTTCCAAAATAGGTGTTTGCTCTTTGAGATAATGCGTTTGCCACAATAAAAAAATGAATTGCCCATTTCTTCAAAACCATAAAGGCTAGAAGGCTAATTTTCCAGTATGTTATACAGGGCCCCACGTTGTGTTAGGTGAGCAAGAATTGGCCATGTAGCTCTCATAGTTTTGGCACAACTTCGTTTTTGAGTTTTGTGAAAGCTGCAACTTTTGTCTAATAGCACCCATTAAAACACCCCAAAATGTAACTTTTTCAACTGATCTGTCCATACCCCACACTGACTGTGCATATGGGATGTTTTTTAGCAGTGAGAATACAAATATCAACTACTTTCCAAAATAGGTGTTTGCTCTTTGAGATAATGCGTTTGCCACAATAAAAAAATGAATTGCCCATTTCTTCAAAACCATAAAGGCTAGAAGGCTAATTTTCCAGTATGTTATACAGGGCCCCACGTTGTGTTAGGTGAGCAAGAATTGGCCATGTAGCTCTCATAGTTTTGGCACAACTTCGTTTTTGAGTTTTGTGAAAGCTGCAACTTTTGTCCAATAGCACCCATTAAAACACCCCAAAATGTAACTTTTTCAACTGATCTGTCCATACCCCACACTGACTGTGCATATGGGATGGTTTTTAGCAGTGAGAATACAAATATCAACAACTTTCCAAAATAGGTGTTTGCTCTTTGAGATAATGCGTTTGCCACAATAAAAAAATGAATTGCCCATTTCTTCAAAACCATAAAGACTAGAAGGCTAATTTTCCAGTATGTTATACAGGGCCCCACGTTGTGTTAGGTGAGCAAGAATTGGCCATGTAGCTCTCATAGTTTTGGCACAACTTCGTTTTTGAGTTTTGTGAAAGCTGCAACTTTTGTCCAATAGCACCCATTAAAACACCCCAAAATCTAACTTTTTCAACTGATCTGTCCATACCCCACACTGACTGTGCATATGGGATGGTTTTTAGCAGTGAGAATACAAATATCAACTACTTTCCAAAATAGGTGTTTGCTCTTTGAGATAATGCGTTTGCCACAATAAAAAAAATGAATTGCCCATTTCTTCAAAACCATAAAGGCTAGAAGGCTAATTTTCCAGTATGTTATACAGGGCCCCACGTTGTGTTAGGTGAGCAAGAATTGGCCATGTAGCTCTCATAGTTTTGGCACAACTTCGTTTTTGAGTTTTGTGAAAGCTGCAACTTTTGTCCAGTAGCACCCATTAAAACACCCCAAAATGTAACTTTTTCAACTGATCTGTCCATACCCCACACTGACTGTGCATATGGGATGGTTTTTAGCAGTGAGAATACAAATATCAACTACTTTCCAAAATAGGTGTTTGCTCTTTGAGATAATGCGTTTGCCACAATAAAAAAATGAATTGCCCATTTCTTCAAAACCATAAAGGCTAGAAGGCTAATTTTCCAGTATGTTATACAGGGCCCCACGTTGTGTTAGGTGAGCAAGAATTGGCCATGTAGCTCCATAGTTTTGGCACAACTTCGTTTTTGAGTTTTGTGAAAGCTGCAACTTTTGTCCAATAGCACCCATTAAAACACCCCAAAATGTAACTTTTTCAACTGATCTGTCCATACCCCACACTGACTGTGCATATGGGATGGTTTTTAGCAGTGAGAATACAAATATCAACTACTTTCCAAAATAGGTGTTTGCTCTTTGAGATAATGCGTTTGCCACAATAAAAAAATTAATTGCCCATTTCTTCAAAACCATAAAGGCTAGAAGGCTAATTTTCCAGTTTGTTATACAGGGCCCCACGTTGTGTTAGGTGAGCAAGAATTGGCCATGTAGCTCTCATAGTATTGGCACAACTTCGTTTTTGAGTTTTGTGAAAGCTGCAACTTTTGTCCAATAGCACCCATTAAAACACCCCAAAATGTAACTTTTTCAACTGATCTGTCCATACCCCACACTGACTGTGCATATGGGATGGTTTTTAGCAGTGAGAATACAAATATCAACTACTTTCCAAAATAGGTGTTTGCTCTTTGAGATAATGCGTTTGCCACAATAAAAAAATTAATTGCCCATTTCTTCAAAACCATAAAGGCTAGAAGGCTAATTTTCCAGTTTGTTATACAGGGCCCCACGTTGTGTTAGGTGAGCAAGAATTGGCCATGTAGCTCTCATAGTTTTGGCACAACTTCGTTTTTGAGTTTTGTGAAAGCTGCAACTTTTGTCCAATAGCACCCATTAAAACACCCCAAAATGTAACTTTTTCAACTGATCTGTCCATACCCCACACTGACTGTGCATATGGGATGGTTTTTAGCAGTGAGAATACAAATATCAACTACTTTCCAAAATAGGTGTTTGCTCTTTGAGATAATGCGTTTGCCACAATAAAAAAATGAATTGCCCATTTCTTCAAAACCATAAAGGCTAGAAGGCTAATTTTCCAGTATGTTATACAGGGCCCCACGTTGTGTTAGGTGAGCAAGAATTGGCCATGTAGCTCTCATAGTTTTGGCACAACTTCGTTTTTGAGTTTTGTGAAAGCTGCAACTTTTGTCCAATAGCACCCATTAAAACACCCCAAAATGTAACTTTTTCAACTGATCTGTCCATACCCCACACTGACTGTGCATATGGGATGGTTTTTAGCAGTGAGAATACAAATATCAACTACTTTCCAAAATAGGTGTTTGCTCTTTGAGATAATGCGTTTGCCACAATAAAAAAAATGAATTGCCCATTTCTTCAAAACCATAAAGGCTAGAAGGCTAATTTTCCAGTATGTTATACAGGGCCCCACGTTGTGTTAGGTGAGCAAGAATTGGCCATGTAGCTCTCATAGTTTTGGCACAACTTCGTTTTTGAGTTTTGTGAAAGCTGCAACTTTTGTCCAATAGCACCCATTAAAACACCCCAAAAGGTAACTTTTTCAACTGATCTGTCCATACCCCACACTGACTGTGCATATGGGATGGTTTTTAGCAGTGAGAATACAAATATCAACTACTTTCCAAAATAGGTGTTTGCTCTTTGAGATAATGCGTTTGCCACAATAAAAAAATGAATTGCCCATTTCTTCAAAACCATAAAGGCTAGAAGGCTAATTTTCCAGTATGTTATACAGGGCCCCACGTTGTGTTAGGTGAGCAAGAATTGGCCATGTAGCTCTCATAGTTTTGGCACAACTTCGTTTTTGAGTTTTGTGAAAGCTGCAACTTTTGTCCAATAGCACCCATTAAAACACCCCAAAAGGTAACTTTTTCAACTGATCTGTCCATACCCCACACTGACTGTGCATATGGGATGGTTTTTAGCAGTGAGAATACAAATATCAACTACTTTCCAAAATAGGTGTTTGCTCTTTGAGATAATGCGTTTGCCACAATAAAAAAATGAATTGCCCATTTCTTCAAAACCATAAAGGCTAGAAGGCTAATTTTCCAGTATGTTATACAGGGCCCCACGTTGTGTTAGGTGAGCAAGAATTGGCCATGTAGCTCTCATAGTTTTGGCACAACTTCGTTTTTGAGTTTTGTGAAAGCTGCAACTTTTGTCCAATAGCACCCATTAAAACACCCCAAAATGTAACTTTTTCAACTGATCTGTCCATACCCCACACTGACTGTGCATATGGGATGGTTTTTAGCAGTGAGAATACAAATATCAACTACTTTCCAAAATAGGTGTTTGCTCTTTGAGATAATGCGTTTGCCACAATAAAAAAATGAATTGCCCATTTCTTCAAAACCATAAAGACTAGAAGGCTAATTTTCCAGTATGTTATACAGGGCCCCACGTTGTGTTAGGTGAGCAAGAATTGGCCATGTAGCTCTCATAGTTTTGGCACAACTTCGTTTTTGAGTTTTGTGAAAGCTGCAACTTTTGTCCAATAGCACCCATTAAAACACCCCAAAATGTAACTTTTTCAACTGATCTGTCCATACCCCACACTGACTGTGCATATGGGATGGTTTTTAGCAGTGAGAATACAAATATCAACTACTTTCCAAAATAGCTGTTTGCTCTTTGAGATAATGCGTTTGCCACAATAAAAAAATGAATTGCCCATTTCTTCAAAACCATAAAGGCTAGAAGGCTAATTTTCCAGTATGTTATACAGGGCCCCACGTCGTGTTAGGTGAGCAAAAATTGGCCATGTAGCTCTCATAGTTTTGGCACAACTTCGTTTTTGAGTTTTGTGAAAGCTGCAACTTTTGTCCAATAGCACCCATTAAAACACCCCAAAATGTAACTTTTTCAACTGATCTGTCCATACCCCACACTGACTGTGCATATGGGATGGCTTTTAGCAGTGAGAATACAAATATCAACTACTTTCCAAAATAGGTGTTTGCTCTTTGAGATAATGCGTTTGCCACAATAAAAAAATGAATTGCCCATTTCTTCAAAACCATAAAGGCTAGAAGGCTAATTTTCCAGTATGTTATACAGGGCCCCACGTTGTGTTAGGTGAGCAAGAATTGGCCATGTAGCTCTCATAGTTTTGGCACAACTTCGTTTTTGAGTTTTGTGAAAGCTGCAACTTTTGTCCAATAGCACCCATTAAAACACCCCAAAATGTAACTTTTTCAACTGATCTGTCCATACCCCACACTGACTGTGCATATGGGATGGTTTTTAGCAGTGAGAATACAAATATCAACTACTTTCCAAAATAGGTGTTTGCTCTTTGAGATAATGCGTTTGCCACAATAAAAAAATGAATTGCCCATTTCTTCAAAACCATAAAGGCTAGAAGGCTAATTTTCCAGTATGTTATACAGGGCCCCACGTTGTGTTAGGTGAGCAAGAATTGGCCATGTAGCTCTCATAGTTTTGGCACAACTTCGTTTTTGAGTTTTGTGAAAGCTGCAACTTTTGTCCAATAGCACCCATTAAAACACCCCAAAATGTAACTTTTTCAACTGATCTGTCCATACCCCACACTGACTGTGCATATGGGATGGTTTTTAGCAGTGAGAATACAAATATCAACTACTTTCCAAAATAGCTGTTTGCTCTTTGAGATAATGCGTTTGCCACAATAAAAAAATGAATTGCCCATTTCTTCAAAACCATAAAGGCTAGAAGGCTAATTTTCCAGTATGTTATACAGGGCCCCACGTTGTGTTAGGTGAGCAAGAATTGGCCATGTAGCTCTCATAGTTTTGGCACAACTTCGTTTTTGAGTTTTGTGAAAGCTGCAACTTTTGTCCAATAGCACCCATTAAAACACCCCAAAATGTAACTTTTTCAACTGATCTGTCCATACCCCACACTGACTGTGCATATGGGATGGTTTTTAGCAGTGAGAATACAAATATCAACTACTTTCCAAAATAGCTGTTTGCTCTTTGAGATAATGCGTTTGCCACAATAAAAAAATGAATTGCCCATTTCTTCAAAACCATAAAGGCTAGAAGGCTAATTTTCCAGTATGTTATACAGGGCCCCACGTTGTGTTAGGTGAGCAAGAATTGGCCATGTAGCTCTCATAGTTTTGGCACAACTTCGTTTTTGAGTTTTGTGAAAGCTGCAACTTTTGTCCAATAGCACCCATTAAAACACCCCAAAATGTAACTTTTTCAACTGATCTGTCCATACCCCACACTGACTGTGCATATGGGATGGTTTTTAGCAGTGAGAATACAAATATCAACTACTTTCCAAAATAGGTGTTTGCTCTTTGAGATAATGCGTTTGCCACAGTAAAAAAATGAATTGCCCATTTCTTCAAAACCATAAAGGCTAGAAGGCTAATTTTCCAGTATGTTATACAGGGCCCCACGTTGTGTTAGGTGAGCAAGAATTGGCCATGTAGCTCTCATAGTTTTGGCACAACTTCGTTTTTGAGTTTTGTGAAAGCTGCAACTTTTGTCCAATAGCACCCATTAAAACACCCCAAAATCTAACTTTTTCAACTGATCTGTCCATACCCCACACAGACTGTGCATATGGGATGGTTTTTAGCAGTGAGAATACAAATATCAACAACTTTCCAAAATAGGTGTTTGCTCTTTGAGATAATGCGTTTGCCACAATAAAAAAATGAATGGCCCATTTCTTCAAAACCATAAAGGCTAGAAGGCTAATTTTCCAGTATGTTATACAGGGCCCCACGTTGTGTTAGGTGAGCAAGAATTGGCCATGTAGCTCTCATAGTTTTGGCACAACTTCGTTTTTGAGTTTTGTGAAAGCTGCAACTTTTGTCCAATAGCACCCATTAAAACACCCCAAAATCTAACTTTTTCAACTGATCTGTCCATACCCCACACTGACTGTGCATATGGGATGGTTTTTAGCAGTGAGAATACAAATATCAACTACTTTCCAAAATAGGTGTTTGCTCTTTGAGATAATGCGTTTGCCACAATAAAAAAATGAATTGCCCATTTCTTCAAAACCATAAAGGCTAGAAGGCTAATTTTCCAGTATGTTATACAGGGCCCCACGTTGTGTTAGGTGAGCAAGAATTGGCCATGTAGCTCTCATAGTTTTGGCACAACTTCGTTTTTGAGTTTTGTGAAAGCTGCAACTTTTGTCCAATAGCACCCATTAAAACACCCCAAAATCTAACTTTTTCAACTGATCTGTCCATACCCCACACTGACTGTGCATATGGGATGGTTTTTAGCAGTGAGAATACAAATATCAACTACTTTCCAAAATAGGTGTTTGCTCTTTGAGATAATGCGTTTGCCACAATAAAAAAATGAATTGCCCATTTCTTCAAAACCATAAAGGCTAGAAGGCTAATTTTCCAGTATGTTATACAGGGCCCCACGTTGTGTTAGGTGAGCAAGAATTGGCCATGTAGCTCTCATAGTTTTGGCACAACTTCGTTTTTGAGTTTTGTGAAAGCTGCAACTTTTGTCCAATAGCACCCATTAAAACACCCCAAAATGTAACTTTTTCAACTGATCTGTCCATACCCCACACAGACTGTGCAAATGGGATGGTTTTTAGCAGTGAGAATACAAATATCAACAACTTTCCAAAATAGGTGTTTGCTCTTTGAGATAATGCGTTTGCCACAATAAAAAAATGAATGGCCCATTTCTTCAAAACCATAAAGGCTAGAAGGCTAATTTTCCAGTATGTTATACAGGGCCCCACGTTGTGTTAGGTGAGCAAGAATTGGCCATGTAGCTCTCATAGTTTTGGCACAACTTCGTTTTTGAGTTTTGTGAAAGCTGCAACTTTTGTCCAATAGCACCCATTAAAACACCCCAAAATCTAACTTTTTCAACTGATCTGTCCATACCCCACACTGACTGTGCATATGGGATGGTTTTTAGCAGTGAGAATACAAATATCAACTACTTTCCAAAATAGGTGTTTGCTCTTTGAGATAATGCGTTTGCCACAATAAAAAAATGAATTGCCCATTTCTTCAAAACCATAAAGGCTAGAAGGCTAATTTTCCAGTATGTTATACAGGGCCCCACGTTGTGTTAGGTGAGCAAGAATTGGCCATGTAGCTCTCATAGTTTTGGCACAACTTCGTTTTTGAGTTTTGTGAAAGCTGCAACTTTTGTCCAATAGCACCCATTAAAACACCCCAAAATCTAACTTTTTCAACTGATCTGTCCATACCCCACACTGACTGTGCATATGGGATGGTTTTTAGCAGTGAGAATACAAATATCAACTACTTTCCAAAATAGGTGTTTGCTCTTTGAGATAATGCGTTTGCCACAATAAAAAAATGAATTGCCCATTTCTTCAAAACCATAAAGGCTAGAAGGCTAATTTTCCAGTATGTTATACAGGGCCCCACGTTGTGTTAGGTGAGCAAGAATTGGCCATGTAGCTCTCATAGTTTTGGCACAACTTCGTTTTTGAGTTTTGTGAAAGCTGCAACTTTTGTCCAATAGCACCCATTAAAACACCCCAAAATGTAACTTTTTCAACTGATCTGTCCATACCCCACACTGACTGTGCATATGGGATGGTTTTTAGCAGTGAGAATACAAATATCAACTACTTTCCAAAATAGGTGTTTGCTCTTTGAGATAATGCGTTTGCCACAATAAAAAAATGAATGGCCCATTTCTTCAAAACCATAAAGGCTAGAAGGCTAATTTTCCAGTTTGTTATACAGGGCCCCACGTTGTGTTAGGTGAGCAAGAATTGGCCATGTAGCTCTCATAGTTTTGGCACAACTTCGTTTTTGAGTTTTGTGAAAGCTGCAACTTTTGTCCAATAGCACCCATTAAAACACCCCAAAATGTAACTTTTTCAACTGATCTGTCCATACCCCACACTGACTGTGCATATGGGATGGTTTTTAGCAGTGAGAATACAAATATCAACTACTTTCCAAAATAGGTGTTTGCTCTTTGAGATAATGCGTTTGCCACAATAAAAAAATGAATTGCCCATTTCTTCAAAACCATAAAGGCTAGAAGGCTAATTTTCCAGTATGTTATACAGGGCCCCACGTTGTGTTAGGTGAGCAAGAATTGGCCATGTAGCTCTCATAGTTTTGGCACAACTTCGTTTTTGAGTTTTGTGAAAGCTGCAACTTTTGTCCAATAGCACCCATTAAAACACCCCAAAATGTAACTTTTTCAACTGATCTGTCCATACCCCACACTGACTGTGCATATGGGATGGTTTTTAGCAGTGAGAATACAAATATCAACTACTTTCCAAAATAGGTGTTTGCTCTTTGAGATAATGCGTTTGCCACAATAAAAAAAATGAATTGCCCATTTCTTCAAAACCATAAAGGCTAGAAGGCTAATTTTCCAGTATGTTATACAGGGCCCCACGTTGTGTTAGGTGAGCAAGAATTGGCCATGTAGCTCTCATAGTTTTGGCACAACTTCGTTTTTGAGTTTTGTGAAAGCTGCAACTTTTGTCCAATAGCACCCATTAAAACACCCCAAAAGGTAACTTTTTCAACTGATCTGTCCATACCCCACACTGACTGTGCATATGGGATGGTTTTTAGCAGTGAGAATACAAATATCAACTACTTTCCAAAATAGGTGTTTGCTCTTTGAGATAATGCGTTTGCCACAATAAAAAAATGAATTGCCCATTTCTTCAAAACCATAAAGGCTAGAAGGCTAATTTTCCAGTATGTTATACAGGGCCCCACGTTGTGTTAGGTGAGCAAGAATTGGCCATGTAGCTCTCATAGTTTTGGCACAACTTCGTTTTTGAGTTTTGTGAAAGCTGCAACTTTTGTCCAATAGCACCCATTAAAACACCCCAAAAGGTAACTTTTTCAACTGATCTGTCCATACCCCACACTGACTGTGCATATGGGATGGTTTTTAGCAGTGAGAATACAAATATCAACTACTTTCCAAAATAGGTGTTTGCTCTTTGAGATAATGCGTTTGCCACAATAAAAAATGAATTGCCCATTTCTTCAAAACCATAAAGGCTAGAAGGCTAATTTTCCAGTATGTTATACAGGGCCCCACGTTGTGTTAGGTGAGCAAGAATTGGCCATGTAGCTCTCATAGTTTTGGCACAACTTCGTTTTTGAGTTTTGTGAAAGCTGCAACTTTTGTCTAATAGCACCCATTAAAACACCCCAAAATGTAACTTTTTCAACTGATCTGTCCATACCCCACACTGACTGTGCATATGGGATGTTTTTTAGCAGTGAGAATACAAATATCAACTACTTTCCAAAATAGGTGTTTGCTCTTTGAGATAATGCGTTTGCCACAATAAAAAAATGAATTGCCCATTTCTTCAAAACCATAAAGGCTAGAAGGCTAATTTTCCAGTATGTTATACAGGGCCCCACGTTGTGTTAGGTGAGCAAGAATTGGCCATGTAGCTCTCATAGTTTTGGCACAACTTCGTTTTTGAGTTTTGTGAAAGCTGCAACTTTTGTCCAATAGCACCCATTAAAACACCCCAAAATGTAACTTTTTCAACTGATCTGTCCATACCCCACACTGACTGTGCATATGGGATGGTTTTTAGCAGTGAGAATACAAATATCAACTACTTTCCAAAATAGGTGTTTGCTCTTTGAGATAATGCGTTTGCCACAATAAAAAAATGAATGGCCCATTTCTTCAAAACCATAAAGGCTAGAAGGCTAATTTTCCAGTTTGTTATACAGGGCCCCACGTTGTGTTAGGTGAGCAAGAATTGGCCATGTAGCTCTCATAGTTTTGGCACAACTTCGTTTTTGAGTTTTGTGAAAGCTGCAACTTTTGTCCAATAGCACCCATTAAAACACCCCAAAATGTAACTTTTTCAACTGATCTGTCCATACCCCACACTGACTGTGCATATGGGATGGTTTTTAGCAGTGAGAATACAAATATCAACTACTTTCCAAAATAGGTGTTTGCTCTTTGAGATAATGCGTTTGCCACAATAAAAAAATGAATTGCCCATTTCTTCAAAACCATAAAGGCTAGAAGGCTAATTTTCCAGTATGTTATACAGGGCCCCACGTTGTGTTAGGTGAGCAAGAATTGGCCATGTAGCTCTCATAGTTTTGGCACAACTTCGTTTTTGAGTTTTGTGAAAGCTGCAACTTTTGTCCAATAGCACCCATTAAAACACCCCAAAATGTAACTTTTTCAACTGATCTGTCCATACCCCACACTGACTGTGCATATGGGATGGTTTTTAGCAGTGAGAATACAAATATCAACTACTTTCCAAAATAGGTGTTTGCTCTTTGAGATAATGCGTTTGCCACAATAAAAAAAATGAATTGCCCATTTCTTCAAAACCATAAAGGCTAGAAGGCTAATTTTCCAGTATGTTATACAGGGCCCCACGTTGTGTTAGGTGAGCAAGAATTGGCCATGTAGCTCTCATAGTTTTGGCACAACTTCGTTTTTGAGTTTTGTGAAAGCTGCAACTTTTGTCCAATAGCACCCATTAAAACACCCCAAAAGGTAACTTTTTCAACTGATCTGTCCATACCCCACACTGACTGTGCATATGGGATGGTTTTTAGCAGTGAGAATACAAATATCAACTACTTTCCAAAATAGGTGTTTGCTCTTTGAGATAATGCGTTTGCCACAATAAAAAAATGAATTGCCCATTTCTTCAAAACCATAAAGGCTAGAAGGCTAATTTTCCAGTATGTTATACAGGGCCCCACGTTGTGTTAGGTGAGCAAGAATTGGCCATGTAGCTCTCATAGTTTTGGCACAACTTCGTTTTTGAGTTTTGTGAAAGCTGCAACTTTTGTCCAATAGCACCCATTAAAACACCCCAAAAGGTAACTTTTTCAACTGATCTGTCCATACCCCACACTGACTGTGCATATGGGATGGTTTTTAGCAGTGAGAATACAAATATCAACTACTTTCCAAAATAGGTGTTTGCTCTTTGAGATAATGCGTTTGCCACAATAAAAAATGAATTGCCCATTTCTTCAAAACCATAAAGGCTAGAAGGCTAATTTTCCAGTATGTTATACAGGGCCCCACGTTGTGTTAGGTGAGCAAGAATTGGCCATGTAGCTCTCATAGTTTTGGCACAACTTCGTTTTTGAGTTTTGTGAAAGCTGCAACTTTTGTCTAATAGCACCCATTAAAACACCCCAAAATGTAACTTTTTCAACTGATCTGTCCATACCCCACACTGACTGTGCATATGGGATGTTTTTTAGCAGTGAGAATACAAATATCAACTACTTTCCAAAATAGGTGTTTGCTCTTTGAGATAATGCGTTTGCCACAATAAAAAAATGAATTGCCCATTTCTTCAAAACCATAAAGGCTAGAAGGCTAATTTTCCAGTATGTTATACAGGGCCCCACGTTGTGTTAGGTGAGCAAGAATTGGCCATGTAGCTCTCATAGTTTTGGCACAACTTCGTTTTTGAGTTTTGTGAAAGCTGCAACTTTTGTCCAATAGCACCCATTAAAACACCCCAAAATGTAACTTTTTCAACTGATCTGTCCATACCCCACACTGACTGTGCATATGGGATGGTTTTTAGCAGTGAGAATACAAATATCAACAACTTTCCAAAATAGGTGTTTGCTCTTTGAGATAATGCGTTTGCCACAATAAAAAAATGAATTGCCCATTTCTTCAAAACCATAAAGACTAGAAGGCTAATTTTCCAGTATGTTATACAGGGCCCCACGTTGTGTTAGGTGAGCAAGAATTGGCCATGTAGCTCTCATAGTTTTGGCACAACTTCGTTTTTGAGTTTTGTGAAAGCTGCAACTTTTGTCCAATAGCACCCATTAAAACACCCCAAAATCTAACTTTTTCAACTGATCTGTCCATACCCCACACTGACTGTGCATATGGGATGGTTTTTAGCAGTGAGAATACAAATATCAACTACTTTCCAAAATAGGTGTTTGCTCTTTGAGATAATGCGTTTGCCACAATAAAAAAATGAATTGCCCATTTCTTCAAAACCATAAAGGCTAGAAGGCTAATTTTCCAGTATGTTATACAGGGCCCCACGTTGTGTTAGGTGAGCAAGAATTGGCCATGTAGCTCTCATAGTTTTGGCACAACTTCGTTTTTGAGTTTTGTGAAAGCTGCAACTTTTGTCCAGTAGCACCCATTAAAACACCCCAAAATGTAACTTTTTCAACTGATCTGTCCATACCCCACACTGACTGTGCATATGGGATGGTTTTTAGCAGTGAGAATACAAATATCAACTACTTTCCAAAATAGGTGTTTGCTCTTTGAGATAATGCGTTTGCCACAATAAAAAAATGAATTGCCCATTTCTTCAAAACCATAAAGGCTAGAAGGCTAATTTTCCAGTATGTTATACAGGGCCCCACGTTGTGTTAGGTGAGCAAGAATTGGCCATGTAGCTCCATAGTTTTGGCACAACTTCGTTTTTGAGTTTTGTGAAAGCTGCAACTTTTGTCCAATAGCACCCATTAAAACACCCCAAAATGTAACTTTTTCAACTGATCTGTCCATACCCCACACTGACTGTGCATATGGGATGGTTTTTAGCAGTGAGAATACAAATATCAACTACTTTCCAAAATAGGTGTTTGCTCTTTGAGATAATGCGTTTGCCACAATAAAAAAATTAATTGCCCATTTCTTCAAAACCATAAAGGCTAGAAGGCTAATTTTCCAGTTTGTTATACAGGGCCCCACGTTGTGTTAGGTGAGCAAGAATTGGCCATGTAGCTCTCATAGTATTGGCACAACTTCGTTTTTGAGTTTTGTGAAAGCTGCAACTTTTGTCCAATAGCACCCATTAAAACACCCCAAAATGTAACTTTTTCAACTGATCTGTCCATACCCCACACTGACTGTGCATATGGGATGGTTTTTAGCAGTGAGAATACAAATATCAACTACTTTCCAAAATAGGTGTTTGCTCTTTGAGATAATGCGTTTGCCACAATAAAAAAATTAATTGCCCATTTCTTCAAAACCATAAAGGCTAGAAGGCTAATTTTCCAGTTTGTTATACAGGGCCCCACGTTGTGTTAGGTGAGCAAGAATTGGCCATGTAGCTCTCATAGTTTTGGCACAACTTCGTTTTTGAGTTTTGTGAAAGCTGCAACTTTTGTCCAATAGCACCCATTAAAACACCCCAAAATGTAACTTTTTCAACTGATCTGTCCATACCCCACACTGACTGTGCATATGGGATGGTTTTTAGCAGTGAGAATACAAATATCAACTACTTTCCAAAATAGGTGTTTGCTCTTTGAGATAATGCGTTTGCCACAATAAAAAAATGAATTGCCCATTTCTTCAAAACCATAAAGGCTAGAAGGCTAATTTTCCAGTATGTTATACAGGGCCCCACGTTGTGTTAGGTGAGCAAGAATTGGCCATGTAGCTCTCATAGTTTTGGCACAACTTCGTTTTTGAGTTTTGTGAAAGCTGCAACTTTTGTCTAATAGCACCCATTAAAACACCCCAAAATGTAACCTTTTCAACTGATCTGTCCATACCCCACACTGACTGTGCATATGGGATGGTTTTTAGCAGTGAGAATACAAATATCAACTACTTTCCAAAATAGGTGTTTGCTCTTTGAGATAATGCGTTTGCCACAATAAAAAAATGAATTGCCCATTTCTTCAAAACCATAAAGGCTAGAAGGCTAATTTTCCAGTATGTTATACAGGGCCCCACGTTGTGTTAGGTGAGCAGGAATTGGCCATGTAGCTCTCATAGTTTTGGCACAACTTCGTTTTTGAGTTTTGTGAAAGCTGCAACTTTTGTCCAATAGCACCCATTAAAACACCCCAAAATGTAACTTTTTCAACTGATCTGTCCATACCCCACACTGACTGTGCATATGGGATGGTTTTTAGCAGTGAGAATACAAATATCAACTACTTTCCAAAATAGGTGTTTGCTCTTTGAGATAATGCGTTTGCCACAATAAAAAAATGAATTGCCCATTTCTTCAAAACCATAAAGGCTAGAAGGCTAATTTTCCAGTATGTTATACAGGGCCCCACGTTGTGTTAGGTGAGCAAGAATTGGCCATGTAGCTCTCATAGTTTTGGCACAACTTCGTTTTTGAGTTTTGTGAAAGCTGCAACTTTTGTCCAGTAGCACCCATTAAAACACCCCAAAAGGTAACTTTTTCAACTGATCTGTCCATACCCCACACTGACTGTGCATATGGGATGGTTTTTAGCAGTGAGAATACAAATATCAACTACTTTCCAAAATAGGTGTTTGCTCTTTGAGATAATGCGTTTGCCACAATAAAAAAATGAATTGCCCATTTCTTCAAAACCATAAAGGCTAGAAGGCTAATTTTCCAGTATGTTATACAGGGCCCCACGTTGTGTTAGGTGAGCAAGAATTGGCCATGTAGCTCCATAGTTTTGGCACAACTTCGTTTTTGAGTTTTGTGAAAGCTGCAACTTTTGTCCAATAGCACCCATTAAAACACCCCAAAATGTAACTTTTTCAACTGATCTGTCCATACCCCACACTGACTGTGCATATGGGATGGTTTTTAGCAGTGAGAATACAAATATCAACTACTTTCCAAAATAGGTGTTTGCTCTTTGAGATAATGCGTTTGCCACAATAAAAAAATTAATTGCCCATTTCTTCAAAACCATAAAGGCTAGAAGGCTAATTTTCCAGTTTGTTATACAGGGCCCCACGTTGTGTTAGGTGAGCAAGAATTGGCCATGTAGCTCTCATAGTATTGGCACAACTTCGTTTTTGAGTTTTGTGAAAGCTGCAACTTTTGTCCAATAGCACCCATTAAAACACCCCAAAATGTAACTTTTTCAACTGATCTGTCCATACCCCACACTGACTGTGCATATGGGATGGTTTTTAGCAGTGAGAATACAAATATCAACTACTTTCCAAAATAGGTGTTTGCTCTTTGAGATAATGCGTTTGCCACAATAAAAAAATTAATTGCCCATTTCTTCAAAACCATAAAGGCTAGAAGGCTAATTTTCCAGTTTGTTATACAGGGCCCCACGTTGTGTTAGGTGAGCAAGAATTGGCCATGTAGCTCTCATAGTTTTGGCACAACTTCGTTTTTGAGTTTTGTGAAAGCTGCAACTTTTGTCCAATAGCACCCATTAAAACACCCCAAAATGTAACTTTTTCAACTGATCTGTCCATACCCCACACTGACTGTGCATATGGGATGGTTTTTAGCAGTGAGAATACAAATATCAACTACTTTCCAAAATAGGTGTTTGCTCTTTGAGATAATGCGTTTGCCACAATAAAAAAATGAATTGCCCATTTCTTCAAAACCATAAAGGCTAGAAGGCTAATTTTCCAGTATGTTATACAGGGCCCCACGTTGTGTTAGGTGAGCAAGAATTGGCCATGTAGCTCTCATAGTTTTGGCACAACTTCGTTTTTGAGTTTTGTGAAAGCTGCAACTTTTGTCTAATAGCACCCATTAAAACACCCCAAAATGTAACCTTTTCAACTGATCTGTCCATACCCCACACTGACTGTGCATATGGGATGGTTTTTAGCAGTGAGAATACAAATATCAACTACTTTCCAAAATAGGTGTTTGCTCTTTGAGATAATGCGTTTGCCACAATAAAAAAATGAATTGCCCATTTCTTCAAAACCATAAAGGCTAGAAGGCTAATTTTCCAGTATGTTATACAGGGCCCCACGTTGTGTTAGGTGAGCAGGAATTGGCCATGTAGCTCTCATAGTTTTGGCACAACTTCGTTTTTGAGTTTTGTGAAAGCTGCAACTTTTGTCCAATAGCACCCATTAAAACACCCCAAAATGTAACTTTTTCAACTGATCTGTCCATACCCCACACTGACTGTGCATATGGGATGGTTTTTAGCAGTGAGAATACAAATATCAACTACTTTCCAAAATAGGTGTTTGCTCTTTGAGATAATGCGTTTGCCACAATAAAAAAATGAATTGCCCATTTCTTCAAAACCATAAAGGCTAGAAGGCTAATTTTCCAGTATGTTATACAGGGCCCCACGTTGTGTTAGGTGAGCAAGAATTGGCCATGTAGCTCTCATAGTTTTGGCACAACTTCGTTTTTGAATTTTGTGAAAGCTGCAACTTTTGTCCAATAGCACCCATTAAAACACCCCAAAAGGTAACTTTTTAAACTGATCTGTCCATACCCCACACTGACTGTGCATATGGGATGGTTTTTAGCAGTGAGAATACAAATATCAACTACTTTCCAAAATAGGTGTTTGCTCTTTGAGATAATGCGTTTGCCACAATAAAAAAATGAATTGCCCATTTCTTCAAAACCATAACGGCTAGAAGGCTAATTTTCCAGTATGTTATACAGGGCCCCACGTTGTGTTAGGTGAGCAAGAATTGGCCATGTAGCTCTCATAGTTTTGGCACAACTTCGTTTTTGAGTTTTGTGAAAGCTGCAACTTTTGTCCAATAGCACCCATTAAAACACCCCAAAATGTAACTTTTTCAACTGATCTGTCCATACCCCACACTGACTGTGCATATGGGATGGTTTTTAGCAGTGAGAATACAAATATCAACTACTTTCCAAAATAGGTGTTTGCTCTTTGAGATAATGCGTTTGCCACAATAAAAAAATGAATTGCCCATTTCTTCAAAACCATAAAGGCTAGAAGGCTAATTTTCCAGTATGTTATACAGGGCCCCACGTTGTGTTAGGTGAGCAAGAATTGGCCATGTAGCTCTCATAGTTTTGGCACAACTTCGTTTTTGAGTTTTGTGAAAGCTGCAACTTTTGTCCAATAGCACCCATTAAAACACCCCAAAATGTAACTTTTTCAACTGATCTGTCCATACCCCACACTGACTGTGCATATGGGATGGTTTTTAGCAGTGAGAATACAAATATCAACTACTTTCCAAAATAGCTGTTTGCTCTTTGAGATAATGCGTTTGCCACAATAAAAAAATGAATTGCCCATTTCTTCAAAACCATAAAGGCTAGAAGGCTAATTTTCCAGTATGTTATACAGGGCCCCACGTTGTGTTAGGTGAGCAAGAATTGGCCATGTAGCTCTCATATTTTTAGCACAACTTCGTTTTTGAGTTTTGTGAAAGCTGCAACTTTTGTCCAATAGCACCCATTAAAACACCCCAAAATGTAACTTTTTCAACTGATCTGTCCATACCCCACACTGACTGTGCATATGGGATGGTTTTTAGCAGTGAGAATACAAATATCAACTACTTTCCAAAATAGGTGTTTGCTCTTTGAGATAATGCGTTTGCCACAATAAAAAAATGAATTGCCCATTTCTTCAAAACCATAAAGGCTAGAAGGCTAATTTTCCAGTATGTTATACAGGTTCCCACGTTGTGTTAGGTGAGCAAGAATTGGCCATGTAGCTCTCATAGTTTTGGCACAACTTCGTTTTTGAGTTTTGTGAAAGCTGCAACTTTTGTCCAATAAGCACCCATGAAAACACCCCAAAATGTAACTTTTTCAACTGATCTGTCCATACCCCACACTGACTGTGCATATGGGATGGTTTTTAGCAGTGAGAATACAAATATCAACTACTTTCCAAAATAGGTGTTTGCTCTTTGAGATAATGCGTTTGCCACAGTAAAAAAATGAATTGCCCATTTCTTCAAAACCATAAAGGCTAGAAGGCTAATTTTCCAGTATGTTATACAGGGCCCCACGTTGTGTTAGGTGAGCAAGAATTGGCCATGTAGCTCTCATAGTTTTGGCACAACTTCGTTTTTGAGTTTTGTGAAAGCTGCAACTTTTGTCCAATAGCACCCATTAAAACACCCCAAAATGTAACTTTTTCAACTGATCTGTCCATACCCCACACTGACTGTGCATATGGGATGGTTTTTAGCAGTGAGAATACAAATATCAACAACTTTCCAAAATAGGTGTTTGCTCT
This sequence comes from Proterorhinus semilunaris, assembly GCA_021464625.1. Classification (NCBI taxonomy): domain Eukaryota; kingdom Metazoa; phylum Chordata; class Actinopteri; order Gobiiformes; family Gobiidae; genus Proterorhinus; species Proterorhinus semilunaris. The sequence goes on from CM038354.1 coordinate 179,414, forward strand.
TTGAGATAATGCGTTTGCCACAATAAAAAAATGAATGGCCCATTTCTTCAAAACCATAAAGGCTAGAAGGCTAATTTTCCAGTATGTTATACAGGGCCCCACGTTGTGTTAGGTGAGCAAGAATTGGCCATGTAGCTCTCATAGTTTTGGCACAACTTCGTTTTTGAGTTTTGTGAAAGCTGCAACTTTTGTCCAATAGCACCCATTAAAACACCCCAAAATCTAACTTTTTCAACTGATCTGTCCATACCCCACACTGACTGTGCATATGGGATGGTTTTTAGCAGTGAGAATACAAATATCAACTACTTTCCAAAATAGGTGTTTGCTCTTTGAGATAATGCGTTTGCCACAATAAAAAAATGAATTGCCCATTTCTTCAAAACCATAAAGGCTAGAAGGCTAATTTTCCAGTATGTTATACAGGGCCCCACGTTGTGTTAGGTGAGCAAGAATTGGCCATGTAGCTCTCATAGTTTTGGCACAACTTCGTTTTTGAGTTTTGTGAAAGCTGCAACTTTTGTCCAATAGCACCCATTAAAACACCCCAAAATGTAACTTTTTCAACTGATCTGTCCATACCCCACACTGACTGTGCATATGGGATGGTTTTTAGCAGTAAGAATACAAATATCAACTACTTTCCAAAATAGGTGTTTGCTCTTTGAGATAATGCGTTTGCCACAATAAAAAAATGAATTGCCCATTTCTTCAAAACCATAAAGGCTAGAAGGCTAATTTTCCAGTATGTTATACAGGGCCCCACGTTGTGTTAGGTGAGCAAGAATTGGCCATGTAGCTCTCATAGTTTTGGCACAACTTCGTTTTTGAGTTTTGTGAAAGCTGCAACTTTTGTCCAATAGCACCCATTAAAACACCTCAAAATGTAACTTTTTCAACTGATCTGTCCATACCCCACACTGACTGTGCATATGGGATGGTTTTTAGCAGTGAGAATACAAATATCAACTACTTTCCAAAATAGGTGTTTGCTCTTTGAGATAATGCGTTTGCCACAATAAAAAAATGAATTGCCCATTTCTTCAAAACCATAAAGGCTAGAAGGCTAATTTTCCAGTATGTTATACAGGGCCCCACGTTGTGTTAGGTGAGCAAGAATTGGCCATGTAGCTCTCATAGTTTTGGCACAACTTCGTTTTTGAGTTTTGTGAAAGCTGCAACTTTTGTCTAATAGCACCCATTAAAACACCCCAAAATGTAACTTTTTCAACTGATCTGTCCATACCCCACACTGACTGTGCATATGGGATGTTTTTTAGCAGTGAGAATACAAATATCAACTACTTTCCAAAATAGGTGTTTGCTCTTTGAGATAATGCGTTTGCCACAATAAAAAAATGAATTGCCCATTTCTTCAAAACCATAAAGGCTAGAAGGCTAATTTTCCAGTATGTTATACAGGGCCCCACGTTGTGTTAGGTGAGCAGGAATTGGCCATGTAGCTCTCATAGTTTTGGCACAACTTCGTTTTTGAGTTTTGTGAAAGCTGCAACTTTTGTCCAATAGCACCCATTAAAACACCCCAAAATGTAACTTTTTCAACTGATCTGTCCATACCCCACACTGACTGTGCATATGGGATGGTTTTTAGCAGTGAGAATACAAATATCAACTACTTTCCAAAATAGGTGTTTGCTCTTTGAGATAATGCGTTTGCCACAATAAAAAAATGAATTGCCCATTTCTTCAAAACCATAAAGGCTAGAAGGCTAATTTTCCAGTATGTTATACAGGGCCCCACGTTGTGTTAGGTGAGCAAGAATTGGCCATGTAGCTCTCATAGTTTTGGCACAACTTCGTTTTTGAATTTTGTGAAAGCTGCAACTTTTGTCCAATAGCACCCATTAAAACACCCCAAAAGGTAACTTTTTAAACTGATCTGTCCATACCCCACACTGACTGTGCATATGGGATGGTTTTTAGCAGTGAGAATACAAATATCAACTACTTTCCAAAATAGGTGTTTGCTCTTTGAGATAATGCGTTTGCCACAATAAAAAAATGAATTGCCCATTTCTTCAAAACCATAACGGCTAGAAGGCTAATTTTCCAGTATGTTATACAGGGCCCCACGTTGTGTTAGGTGAGCAAGAATTGGCCATGTAGCTCTCATAGTTTTGGCACAACTTCGTTTTTGAGTTTTGTGAAAGCTGCAACTTTTGTCCAATAGCACCCATTAAAACACCCCAAAATGTAACGTTTTCAACTGATCTGTCCATACCCCACACTGACTGTGCATATGGGATGGTTTTTAGCAGTGAGAATACAAATATCAACTACTTTCCAAAATAGGTGTTTGCTCTTTGAGATAATGCGTTTGCCACAATAAAAAAATGAATTGCCCATTTCTTCAAAACCATAACGGCTAGAAGGCTAATTTTCCAGTATGTTATACAGGGCCCCACGTTGTGTTAGGTGAGCAAGAATTGGCCATGTAGCTCTCATAGTTTTGGCACAACTTCGTTTTTGAGTTTTGTGAAAGCTGCAACGTTTGTCCAATAGCACCCATTACAACACCCCAAAATGTACCTTTTTCAACTGATCTGTCCATACCCCACACTGACTGTGCATATGGGATGGTTTTTAGCAGTGAGAATACAAATATCAACTACTTTCCAAAGTAGGTGTTTGCTCTTTGAGATAATGCGTTTGCCACAATAAAAAAATGAATTGCCCATTTCTTCAAAACCATGAAGGCTAGAAGGCTAATTTTCCAGTATGTTATACAGGGCCCCACGTTGCGTTAGGTGAGCAAGAATTGGCCATGTAGCTCTCATAGTTTTGGCACAACTTCGTTTTTGAGTTTTGTGAAAGCTGCAACTTTTGTCCAATAGCACCCATTAAAACACCCCAAAATGTAACTTTTTCAACTGATCTGTCTATACCCCACACTGACTGTGCATATGGGATGGTTTTTAGCAGTGAGAATACAAATATCAACTACTTTCCAAAATAGGTGTTTGCTCTTTGAGATAATGCGTTTGCCACAATAAAAAAATTAATTGCCCATTTCTTCAAAACCATAAAGGCTAGAAGGCTAATTTTCCAGTTTGTTATACAGGGCCCCACGTTGTGTTAGGTGAGCAAGAATTGGCCATGTAGCTCTCATAGTTTTGGCACAACTTCGTTTTTGAGTTTTGTGAAAGCTGCAACTTTTGTCCAATAAGCACCCATTAAAACACCCCAAAATGTAACTTTTTCAACTGATCTGTCCATACCCCACACTGACTGTGCATACCCAGATAGCAAAATGGCGTTGAATCAACATTGATCTAGCGTCAGGCTTTTTCGTTGAATCAACGTTGATTTCTGACGTTGAAATGGCGCCATTTTGCTCGTTATGTTGAATGTTGATTCAACGTTGATCTTTCATTGATAATGACATTGAAACAACATCAGATCAACTAGAATTATTAATATTGAATCAACATTGAAACAACGTCACATTTTCAACCCTACATCAACATTGAATCAACATGGATTTAACAGTATTAAGCATTGATATTTCATTGATTTGACATTGAAACAATGTTCTAAAATCAACAGACCATCAATCTTATTGCAGCTTCTTTATTACACAATTTATTATACTGTAATACAAAAACATGACTGTACAAAACTACCTTCTTAACTACCAGACAATGTAACATTACAATGCATGTGAAGAATTGTCATACTAGAATTAACCTTTTTGTCTAAATTTAGCTTTAATGACACCAAGTACCGCCCCCACTTCCAGTCTTGGACGTGTGTCGCAGGTAAAAACCCCATTGATTTAGTCTATTGATAAAAAGAAGAAAAAAAAAAAGAGCACGACACATGGTTATCAGCTCTGTGCTCACTGCCAACCATGGCATGGATATTTTATACAAAGAATCTCACTAAATACTTGAAAATAAGGTGACATTTATTTCAGTTATAACATTTTAAATACATATTCAGTTTAAAATTGTGTGTTTTAGCACATAGCTGATGAGTCTGTGTTGAGCTTTTAAACTCTTGATATTTCTCAAAGTCAGTGGATTAAATGGGATTCATACCTCGGACTCACTAAAGAACAGGAAGTGGGCGGGACTGTTGCGCTCAATTCAGATAATCACTACAGACTGTATCATAAAGCACAGTCCAATTAAAATGGCAATATGTTACAAATTATGTTGAATATATATATATATATATATATATATATATATATATATATAATGAATGGCCTTCACAGAGTACATACAGTTTGTAGTTTAGAGCAAACACTTTTAGAAATGCTTTTGATTCTTGTATTAGTTCAACAGTTCATATTTCATTCCTCTCATACTGTGGGTCAAATGCTTCTGGACACATTAGACATGTTCTACCTTGCTTTTCATGCCATCCTTTCTTTCTAGTCCATATATCTTCTTATCATCCACTTCTTCAGCCCATCGCTGTAGGTGAGTTTAGGTGAAGAAAACTGACAAGAAGCCGCTAGGGGAAAAAGAAAGAAAAAAAGACTTAATTACTTACTTTAATTTTAACAAAGAGGAGAAAACCGACACAATTTGATATAAAATGTACTAGAATAGACCTAAACCAGCCCATAGGCGGCACTGGTGCTGATACAACCCAGACTAAACCAGGCCCACAGGCGGCACTGGTGCTGATACAACCCAGACTAAACCAGGCCCACAGGCGGCACTGGTGCTGATACAACCCAGACTAAACCAGGCCCACAGGCTGCACTGGTGCTGATACAACCCAGACTAAACCAGGCCCACAGGCGGCACTGGTGCTGATACAACCCAGACTAAACCAGGCCCACAGGCGGCACTGGTGCTGATACAACCCAGACTAAACCAGGCCCACAGGCTGCACTGGGGCTGATACAACCCAGACTAAACCCTGACTACAAGCTGCACTGGGCCTGATACAACCCAGACTAAACCAGGCCCACAGGCTGCACTGGGGCTGATACAACCCAGACTAAACCAGGACTACAAGCTGCACTGGGCCTGATACAACCCAGACTAAATCAGGACTACAAGCTGCACTGGGCCTGATACAACCCAGACTAAATCAGGACTACAAGCTGCACTGGGGCTGATACAACCCAGACTAAACCAGGCCCACAGGCTGCACTGGGGCTGATACAACCCAGACTAAACCAGGACTACAAGCTGCACTGGGCCTGATACAACCCAGACTAAATCAGGACTACAAGCTGCACTGGGGCTGATACAACCCAGACTAAACCAGGCCCACAGGCTGCACTGGGGCTGATACAACCCAGACTAAACCAGGCCCACAGGCTGCACTGGGCCTGATACAACCCAGACTAAACCAGGCCCACAGGCTGCACTGGGGCTGATACAACCCAGACTAAACCCTGACTACAAGCTGCACTGGGCCTGATACAACCCAGACTAAACCAGGCCCACAGGCTGCACTGGGGCTGATACAACCCAGACTAAACCAGGACTACAAGCTGCACTGGGCCTGATACAACCCAGACTAAATCAGGCCCACAAGCTGCACTGGGGCTGATACAACCCAGACTAAACCAGGACTACAAGCTGCACTGGGCCTGATACAACCCAGACTAAACCAGGACTACAAGCTGCACTGGGCCTGATACAACCCAGACTAAACCAGGACTACAAGCTGCACTGGGCCTGATACAACCCAGACTAAATCAGGCCCACAGGCTGCACTGGGGCTGATACAACCCAGACTAAACCAGGACTACAAGCTGCACTGGGCCTGATACAACCCAGACTAAATCAGGCCCACAGGCTGCACTGGGCCTGATACAACCCAGACTAAACCAGGCCCACAGGCTGCACTGGGCCTGATACAACCCAGACTAAACCAGGCCCACAGGCTGCACTGGGGCTGATACAACCCAGACTAAACAAGGACTACAAGCTGCACTGGGGCTGATACAACCCAGACTAAACCAGGCCCACAGGCTGCACTGGGGCTGATACAACCCAGACTAAACCAGGCCCACAGGCTGCACTGGGCCTGATACAACCCAGACTAAACCAGGCCCACAGGCTGCACTGGGGCTGATACAACCCAGACTAAACCCTGACTACAAGCTGCACTGGGCCTGATACAACCCAGACTAAACCAGGCCCACAGGCTGCACTGGGGCTGATACAACCCAGACTAAACCAGGACTACAAGCTGCACTGGGCCTGATACAACCCAGACTAAATCAGGACTACAAGCTGCACTGGGCCTGATACAACCCAGACTAAATCAGGACTACAAGCTGCACTGGGGCTGATACAACCCAGACTAAACCAGGCCCACAGGCTGCACTGGGGCTGATACAACCCAGACTAAACCAGGACTACAAGCTGCACTGGGCCTGATACAACCCAGACTAAATCAGGACTACAAGCTGCACTGGGGCTGATACAACCCAGACTAAACCAGGCCCACAGGCTGCACTGGGGCTTATACAACCCAGACTAAACCAGGCCCACAGGCTGCACTGGGCCTGATACAACCCAGACTAAACCAGGCCCACAGGCTGCACTGGGGCTGATACAACCCAGACTAAACCCTGACTACAAGCTGCACTGGGCCTGATACAACCCAGACTAAACCAGGCCCACAGGCTGCACTGGGGCTGATACAACCCAGACTAAACCAGGACTACAAGCTGCACTGGGCCTGATACAACCCAGACTAAATCAGGCCCACAAGCTGCACTGGGGCTGATACAACCCAGACTAAACCAGGACTACAAGCTGCACTGGGCCTGATACAACCCAGACTAAACCAGGACTACAAGCTGCACTGGGCCTGATACAACCCAGACTAAACCAGGACTACAAGCTGCACTGGGCCTGATACAACCCAGACTAAATCAGGCCCACAGGCTGCACTGGGGCTGATACAACCCAGACTAAACCAGGACTACAAGCTGCACTGGGCCTGATACAACCCAGACTAAATCAGGCCCACAGGCTGCACTGGGCCTGATACAACCCAGACTAAACCAGGCCCACAGGCTGCACTGGGCCTGATACAACCCAGACTAAACCAGGCCCACAGGCTGCACTGGGGCTGATACAACCCAGACTAAACCAGGACTACAAGCTGCACTGGGGCTGATACAACCCAGACTAAACCAGGCCCACAGGCTGCACTGGGGCTGATACAACCCAGACTAAACCAGGCCCACAGGCTGCAGTGGGGCTGATACAACCCAGACTAAATCAGGCCCACAGGCTGCAGTGGGGCTGATACAACCCAGACTAAACCAGGACTACAAGCTGCACTGGGCCTGATACAACCCAGACTAAATCAGGCCCACAGGCTGCAGTGGGGCTGATACAACCCAGACTAAACCAGGACTACAAGCTGCACTGGGCCTGATACAACCCAGACTAAATCAGGCCCACAGGCTGCACTGGGCCTGATACAACCCAGACTAAACCAGAACTACAAGCTGCACTGGGGCTGATACCATCCCAGACTAAACCAGGACTACAAGCTGCACTGGGCCTGATACAACCCAGACTAAATCAGGACTACAAGCTGCACTGGGCCTGATACAACCCAGACTAAATCAGGACTACAAGCTGCACTGGGGCTGATACAACCCAGACTAAACCAGGCCCACAGGCTGCACTGGGGCTGATACAACCCAGACTAAACCAGGACTACAAGCTGCACTGGGCCTGATACAACCCAGACTAAATCAGGACTACAAGCTGCACTGGGGCTGATACAACCCAGACTAAACCAGGCCCACAGGCTGCACTGGGGCTGATACAACCCAGACTAAACCAGGCCCACAGGCTGCACTGGGCCTGATACAACCCAGACTAAACCAGGCCCACAGGCTGCACTGGGGCTGATACAACCCAGACTAAACCCTGACTACAAGCTGCACTGGGCCTGATACAACCCAGACTAAACCAGGCCCACAGGCTGCACTGGGGCTGATACAACCCAGACTAAACCAGGACTACAAGCTGCACTGGGCCTGATACAACCCAGACTAAATCAGGCCCACAAGCTGCACTGGGGCTGATACAACCCAGACTAAACCAGGACTACAAGCTGCACTGGGCCTGATACAACCCAGACTAAACCAGGACTACAAGCTGCACTGGGCCTGATACAACCCAGACTAAACCAGGACTACAAGCTGCACTGGGCCTGATACAACCCAGACTAAATCAGGCCCACAGGCTGCACTGGGGCTGATACAACCCAGACTAAACCAGGACTACAAGCTGCACTGGGCCTGATACAACCCAGACTAAATCAGGCCCACAGGCTGCACTGGGCCTGATACAACCCAGACTAAACCAGGCCCACAGGCTGCACTGGGCCTGATACAACCCAGACTAAACCAGACCCACAGGCTGCACTGGGGCTGATACAACCCAGACTAAACCAGGACTACAAGCTGCACTGAGGCTGATACAACCCAGACTAAACCAGGCCCACAGGCTGCACTGGGGCTGATACAACCCAGACTAAACCAGGCCCACAGGCTGCAGTGGGGCTGATACAACCCAGACTAAATCAGGCCCACAGGCTGCAGTGGGGCTGATACAACCCAGACTAAACCAGGACTACAAGCTGCACTGGGCCTGATACAACCCAGACTAAATCAGGCCCACAGGCTGCAGTGGGGCTGATACAACCCAGACTAAACCAGGACTACAAGCTGCACTGGGCCTGATACAACCCAGACTAAATCAGGCCCACAGGCTGCACTGGGCCTGATACAACCCAGACTAAACCAGAACTACAAGCTGCACAGAACTGACACTCACCTCTTCACACTTTGGGCTCTACAGGGCAGTTCCTGGAGCTTAACCTTAACAGCTACAACAGAAATAATAAAGTCAGATTATGTTTGCGTTGAGTTAAATTGTGATCCACTTTGGTAAAAGTTTTAGTAAACTATTATCAGTTTGTATATTTATAGGAAACAATGATACCAATGTAACAAGTAAATACCTGTATCAAAGAGATCAAACGCAGTTGTGCTGCAGGCCGGTGTAGAGTCTAAAATCAAACAAAAAAATAAATAAATAGGTAATTTAGAATGTGGTGATGTCATAATGTCAGGTGGAGGGCAGGGGCCAATACAACTCTATGGGAGAAATACAGTTGTTGTAAGAAATCTCCAAAACAAAAATTGACAATTTTTTTTCCTCTTCAGTATTTGACAGTGATTGGATTCACAAACCTGTGATATTATTTTTATGTCTGAAAGTCAAAAATACTGGACAACATCACGCTCATGTTTTTGAACATTGTCACCAGTTTTTGACGCCTCTCGGAAAAAGTAATTGGACATTTGTTCATTTGTGCTGGAAGACGAGACACAGAACTTTGTGACAGTTTTTGTTTCATGTGGATTCTTTCAGTAATGACTGAGATATGAGCCAAAAACAAAGACATACAAATCAGCATTTTGTCAGTTAATGCCGTTACCATAGTTACCGCCATGGAATCTTCAGTTGCTTCGCCTCAGTTTTTCACTATGGCTCTTTAGGATGTGGTGATGTCACGTGAACACAACCTATTGAAGGTAACATGTAAGTAGGGCTGTACATGTAGAAGCATAAATATCTAATCATATTCAGGAAGAATATATTCTGCTGTAAGTTAGTGGAAAAGACAGACTTGAACAAACAACAATATGTGTTTTTTTTTAAAGAAATGAATTAGTTGAAATAATAACATACCAAGATTATGTGCATTAAGATCCTTTTATCCTTGAGGTTAAGTCTAAAAAGACAATGAGACCAACATTAAAACAACATTAGACATTTAATTATTTTTTATTCATAGTTTGATTGTATTGACATTGTACAAAACAAAGTTCAAATTAGATCACTGAATCTACTATTTTATATCAGATAAGTAATATACAGTATTTAAGTGAGCTAACAATATAACTAACACGTTAAAAGGAACAGTTATCAAACTATGATGTTACATGCTGTGTGGGTTAAGTGTGTGGCATTAAAAATATTATTAATCATCTAATCCTAATAAAAATCTCAGCAAACTTACCTTTAGACGGTCTGCTCCTGACGTCTCCGAGAGAAAACTGCACTAAGTGGCTCCAGAGCAGTTGAGATTTGAAGGCTTTAGGTCACAGGACCACTTCAAATTCCCGCTCTTTTTGCACCTGCTGAACCATCAGGGCCATGTACATTGAAACAATGTTGAGTCAATGTTGGCACTTCAACCTTAAAATACCTACGTTTATTCAACGTTGTTTCAACAGCTTTTTTTCAACCATTGATTATGCGACGTTGATTAAACGTTGAATTAACGTTGACATTTCAATCTCAACCAAAAATAACCAATCTGACCAAAAATCAACGTTGAAATAACATCTTTTGCTATCTGGGTATAGGATGGTTTTTAGCAGTGAGAATACAAATATCAACTACTTTCCAAAATAGGTGTTTGCTCTTTGAGATAATGCGTTTGCCACAATAAAAAAATGAATTGCCCATTTCTTCAAAACCATAAAGGCTAGAAGGCTAATTTTCCAGTATGTTATACAGGGCCCCACGTTGTGTTAGGTGAGCAAGAATTGGCCATGTAGCTCTCATAGTTTTGGCACAACTTCGTTTTTGAGTTTTGTGAAAGCTGCAACTTTTGTCCAATAAGCACCCATGAAAACACCCCAAAATGTAACTTTTTCAACTGATCTGTCCATACCCCACACTGACTGTGCATATGGGATGGTTTTTAGCAGTGAGAATACAAATATCAACAACTTTCCAAAATAGGTGTTTGCTCTTTGAGATAATGCGTTTGCCACAGTAAAAAAATGAATTGCCCATTTCTTCAAACCCATAAAGGCTAGAAGGCTAATTTTCCAGTATGTTATACAGGGCCCCACGTTGTGTTAGGTGAGCAAGAATTGGCCATGGAGCTCTCATAGTTTTGGCACAACTTCGTTTTTGAGTTTTGTGAAAGCTGCAACTTTTGTCCAATAGCACCCATTAAAACACCCCAAAATCTAACTTTTTCAACTGATCTGTCCATACCCCACACTGACTGTGCATATGGAATGGTTTTTAGCAGTGAGAATACAAATATCAACTACTTTCCAAAATAGGTGTTTGCTCTTTGAGATAATGCGTTTGCCACAATAAAAAAATGAATTGCCCATTTCTTCAAAACCATAAAGGCTAGAAGGCTAATTTTCCAGTATGTTATACAGGGCCCCACGTTGTGTTAGGTGAGCAAGAATTGGCCATGTAGCTCTCATAGTTTTGGCACAACTTCGTTTTTGAGTTTTGTGAAAGCTGCAACTTTTGTCCAATAGCACCCATTAAAACACCCCAAAATGTAACTTTTTCAACTGATCTGTCCATACCCCACACTGACTGTGCATATGGGATGGTTTTTAGCAGTGAGAATACAAATATCAACTACTTTCCAAAATAGGTGTTTGCTCTTTGAGATAATGCGTTTGCCACAATAAAAAAATGAATTGCCCATTTCTTCAAAACCATAAAGGCTAGAAGGCTAATTTTCCAGTATGTTATACAGGGCCCCACGTTGTGTTAGGTGAGCAAGAATTGGCCATGTAGCTCTCATAGTTTTGGCACAACTTCGTTTTTGAGTTTTGTGAAAGCTGCAACTTTTGTCCAGTAGCACCCATTAAAACACCCCAAAATGTAACTTTTTCAACTGATCTGTCCATACCCCACACTGACTGTGCATATGGGATGGTTTTTAGCAGTGAGAATACAAATATCAACTACTTTCCAAAATAGGTGTTTGCTCTTTGAGATAATGCGTTTGCCACAATAAAAAAATGAATTGCCCATTTCTTCAAAACCATAAAGGCTAGAAGGCTAATTTTCCAGTATGTTATACAGGGCCCCACGTTGTGTTAGGTGAGCAAGAATTGGCCATGTAGCTCTCATAGTTTTGGCACAACTTCGTTTTTGAGTTTTGTGAAAGCTGCAACTTTTGTCCAATAGCACCCATTAAAACACCCCAAAATGTAACTTTTTCAACTGATCTGTCCATACCCCACACTGACTGTGCATATGGGATGGTTTTTAGCAGTGAGAATACAAATATCAACTACTTTCCAAAATAGGTGTTTGCTCTTTGAGATAATGCGTTTGCCACAATAAAAAAATGAATTGCCCATTTCTTCAAAACCATAAAGGCTAGAAGGCTAATTTTCCAGTATGTTATACAGGGCCCCACGTTGTGTTAGGTGAGCAAGAATTGGCCATGTAGCTCTCATAGTTTTGGCACAACTTCGTTTTTGAGTTTTGTGAAAGCTGCAACTTTTGTCCAATAGCACCCATTAAAACACCCCAAAATGTAACTTTTTCAACTGATCTGTCCATACCCCACACTGACTGTGCATATGGGATGGTTTTTAGCAGTAAGAATACAAATATCAACTACTTTCCAAAATAGGTGTTTGCTCTTTGAGATAATGCGTTTGCCACAATAAAAAAATGAATTGCCCATTTCTTCAAAACCATAAAGGCTAGAAGGCTAATTTTCCAGTATGTTATACAGGGCCCCACGTTGTGTTAGGTGAGCAAGAATTGGCCATGTAGCTCTCATAGTTTTGGCACAACTTCGTTTTTGAGTTTTGTGAAAGCTGCAACTTTTGTCCAATAGCACCCATTAAAACACCCCAAAATGTAACTTTTTCAACTGATCTGTCCATACCCCACACTGACTGTGCATATGGGATGGTTTTTAGCAGTGAGAATACAAATATCAACTACTTTCCAAAATAGGTGTTTGCTCTTTGAGATAATGCGTTTGCCACAATAAAAAAATGAATTGCCCATTTCTTCAAAACCATAAAGGCTAGAAGGCTAATTTTCCAGTATGTTATACAGGGCCCCACGTTGTGTTAGGTGAGCAAGAATTGGCCATGTAGCTCTCATAGTTTTGGCACAACTTCGTTTTTGAGTTTTGTGAAAGCTGCAACTTTTGTCCAATAGCACCCATTAAAACACCCCAAAATGTAACTTTTTCAACTGATCTGTCCATACCCCACACTGACTGTGCATATGGGATGGTTTTTAGCAGTGAGAATACAAATATCAACTACTTTCCAAAATAGGTGTTTGCTCTTTGAGATAATGCGTTTGCCACAATAAAAAAATGAATTGCCCATTTCTTCAAAACCATAAAGGCTATAAGGCTAATTTTCCAGTATGTTATACAGGGCCCCACGTTGTGTTAGGTGAGCAAGAATTGGCCATGTAGCTCTCATAGTTTTGGCACAACTTCGTTTTTGAGTTTTGTGAAAGCTGCAACTTTTGTCCAGTAGCACCCATTAAAACACCCCAAAATGTAACTTTTTCAACTGATCTGTCCATACCCCACACTGACTGTGCATATGGGATGGTTTTTAGCAGTGAGAATACAAATATCAACTACTTTCCAAAATAGGTGTTTGCTCTTTGAGATAATGCGTTTGCCACAATAAAAAAATGAATTGCCCATTTCTTCAAAACCATAAAGGCTAGAAGGCTAATTTTCCAGTATGTTATACAGGGCCCCACGTTGTGTTAGGTGAGCAAGAATTGGCCATGTAGCTCTCATAGTTTTGGCACAACTTCGTTTTTGAGTTTTGTGAAAGCTGCAACTTTTGTCCAATAGCACCCATTAAAACACCCCAAAATGTAACTTTTTCAACTGATCTGTCCATACCCCACACTGACTGTGCATATGGGATGGTTTTTAGCAGTGAGAATACAAATATCAACTACTTTCCAAAATAGGTGTTTGCTCTTTGAGATAATGCGTTTGCCACAATAAAAAAATGAATTGCCCATTTCTTCAAAACCATAAAGGCTAGAAGGCTAATTTTCCAGTATGTTATACAGGGCCCCACGTTGTGTTAGGTGAGCAAGAATTGGCCATGTAGCTCTCATAGTTTTGGCACAACTTCGTTTTTGAGTTTTGTGAAAGCTGCAACTTTTGTCCAATAGCACCCATTAAAACACCCCAAAATGTAACTTTTTCAACTGATCTGTCCATACCCCACACTGACTGTGCATATGGGATGGTTTTTAGCAGTAAGAATACAAATATCAACTACTTTCCAAAATAGGTGTTTGCTCTTTGAGATAATGCGTTTGCCACAATAAAAAAATGAATTGCCCATTTCTTCAAAACCATAAAGGCTAGAAGGCTAATTTTCCAGTATGTTATACAGGGCCCCACGTTGTGTTAGGTGAGCAAGAATTGGCCATGTAGCTCTCATAGTTTTGGCACAACTTCGTTTTTGAGTTTTGTGAAAGCTGCAACTTTTGTCCAATAGCACCCATTAAAACACCCCAAAATGTAACTTTTTCAACTGATCTGTCCATACCCCACACTGACTGTGCATATGGGATGGTTTTTAGCAGTGAGAATACAAATATCAACTACTTTCCAAAATAGGTGTTTGCTCTTTGAGATAATGCGTTTGCCACAATAAAAAAATGAATTGCCCATTTCTTCAAAACCATAAAGGCTAGAAGGCTAATTTTCCAGTATGTTATACAGGGCCCCACGTTGTGTTAGGTGAGCAAGAATTGGCCATGTAGCTCTCATAGTTTTGGCACAACTTCGTTTTTGAGTTTTGTGAAAGCTGCAACTTTTGTCCAGTAGCACCCATTAAAACACCCCAAAATGTAACTTTTTCAACTGATCTGTCCATACCCCACACTGACTGTGCATATGGGATGGTTTTTAGCAGTGAGAATACAAATATCAACTACTTTCCAAAATAGGTGTTTGCTCTTTGAGATAATGCGTTTGCCACAATAAAAAAATGAATTGCCCATTTCTTCAAAACCATAAAGGCTAGAAGGCTAATTTTCCAGTATGTTATACAGGGCCCCACGTTGTGTTAGGTGAGCAAGAATTGGCCATGTAGCTCTCATAGTTTTGGCACAACTTCGTTTTTGAGTTTTGTGAAAGCTGCAACTTTTGTCCAATAGCACCCATTAAAACACCCCAAAATGTAACTTTTTCAACTGATCTGTCCATACCCCACACTGACTGTGCATATGGGATGGTTTTTAGCAGTGAGAATACAAATATCAACTACTTTCCAAAATAGGTGTTTGCTCTTTGAGATAATGCGTTTGCCACAATAAAAAAATGAATTGCCCATTTCTTCAAAACCATAAAGGCTAGAAGGCTAATTTTCCAGTATGTTATACAGGGCCCCACGTTGTGTTAGGTGAGCAAGAATTGGCCATGTAGCTCTCATAGTTTTGGCACAACTTCGTTTTTGAGTTTTGTGAAAGCTGCAACTTTTGTCCAATAGCACCCATTAAAACACCCCAAAATGTAACTTTTTCAACTGATCTGTCCATACCCAACACTGACTGTGCATATGGGATGGTTTTTAGCAGTAAGAATACAAATATCAACTACTTTCCAAAATAGGTGTTTGCTCTTTGAGATAATGCGTTTGCCACAATAAAAAAATGAATTGCCCATTTCTTCAAAACCATAAAGGCTAGAAGGCTAATTTTCCAGTATGTTATACAGGGCCCCACGTTGTGTTAGGTGAGCAAGAATTGGCCATGTAGCTCTCATAGTTTTGGCACAACTTCGTTTTTGAGTTTTGTGAAAGCTGCAACTTTTGTCCAATAGCACCCATTAAAACACCCCAAAATGTAACTTTTTCAACTGATCTGTCCATACCCCACACTGACTGTGCATATGGGATGGTTTTTAGCAGTGAGAATACAAATATCAACTACTTTCCAAAATAGGTGTTTGCTCTTTGAGATAATGCGTTTGCCACAATAAAAAAATGAATTGCCCATTTCTTCAAAACCATAAAGGCTAGAAGGCTAATTTTCCAGTATGTTATACAGGGCCCCACGTTGTGTTAGGTGAGCAAGAATTGGCAATGTAGCTCTCATAGTTTTGGCACAACTTCGTTTTTGAGTTTTGTGAAAGCTGCAACTTTTGTCCAATAGCACCCATTAAAACACCCCAAAATGTAACTTTTTCAACTGATCTGTCCATACCCCACACTGACTGTGCATATGGGATGGTTTTTAGCAGTGAGAATACAAATATCAACTACTTTCCAAAATAGGTGTTTGCTCTTTGAGATAATGCGTTTGCCACAATAAAAAAATGAATTGCCCATTTCTTCAAAACCATAAAGGCTAGAAGGCTAATTTTCCAGTATGTTATACAGGGCCCCACGTTGTGTTAGGTGAGCAAGAATTGGCCATGTAGCTCTCATAGTTTTGGCACAACTTCGTTTTTGAGTTTTGTGAAAGCTGCAACTTTTGTCCAGTAGCACCCATTAAAACACCCCAAAATGTAACTTTTTCAACTGATCTGTCCATACCCCACACTGACTGTGCATATGGGATGGTTTTTAGCAGTGAGAATACAAATATCAACTACTTTCCAAAATAGGTGTTTGCTCTTTGAGATAATGCGTTTGCCACAATAAAAAAATGAATTGCCCATTTCTTCAAAACCATAAAGGCTAGAAGGCTAATTTTCCAGTATGTTATACAGGGCCCCACGTTGTGTTAGGTGAGCAAGAATTGGCCATGTAGCTCTCATAGTTTTGGCACAACTTCGTTTTTGAGTTTTGTGAAAGCTGCAACTTTTGTCCAATAGCACCCATTAAAACACCCCAAAATGTAACTTTTTCAACTGATCTGTCCATACCCCACACTGACTGTGCATATGGGATGGTTTTTAGCAGTGAGAATACAAATATCAACTACTTTCCAAAATAGGTGTTTGCTCTTTGAGATAATGCGTTTGCCACAATAAAAAAATGAATTGCCCATTTCTTCAAAACCATAAAGGCTAGAAGGCTAATTTTCCAGTATGTTATACAGGGCCCCACGTTGTGTTAGGTGAGCAAGAATTGGCCATGTAGCTCTCATAGTTTTGGCACAACTTCGTTTTTGAGTTTTGTGAAAGCTGCAACATTTGTCCAATAGCACCCATTAAAACACCCCAAAATGTAACTTTTTCAACTGATCTGTCCATACCCCACACTGACTGTGCATATGGGATGGTTTTTAGCAGTGAGAATACAAATATCAACTACTTTCCAAAATAGGTGTTTGCTCTTTGAGATAATGCGTTTGCCACAATAAAAAAATGAATTGCCCATTTCTTCAAAACCATAAAGGCTAGAAGGCTAATTTTCCAGTATGTTATACAGGGCCCCACGTTGTGTTAGGTGAGCAAGAATTGGCCATGTAGCTCTCATAGTTTTGGCACAACTTCGTTTTTGAGTTTTGTGAAAGCTGCAACTTTTGTCCAGTAGCACCCATTAAAACACCCCAAAATGTAACTTTTTCAACTGATCTGTCCATACCCCACACTGACTGTGCATATGGGATGGTTTTTAGCAGTGAGAATACAAATATCAACTACTTTCCAAAATAGGTGTTTGCTCTTTGAGATAATGCGTTTGCCACAATAAAAAAATGAATTGCCCATTTCTTCAAAACCATAAAGGCTAGAAGGCTAATTTTCCAGTATGTTATACAGGGCCCCACGTTGCGTTAGGTGAGCAAGAATTGGCCATGTAGCTCTCACAGTTTTGGCACAACTTCGTTTTTGAGTTTTGTGAAAGCTGCAACTTTTGTCCAATAGCACCCATTAAAACACCCCAAAACCTAACTTTTTCAACTGATCTGTCCATACCCCACACTGACTGTGCATATGGGATGGTTTTTAGCAGTGAGAATACAAATATCAACTACTTTCCAAAATAGGTGTTTGCTCTTTGAGATAATGCGTTTGCGACAATAAAAAAATGAATTGCCCATTTCTTCAAAACCATAAAGGCTAGAAGGCTAATTTTCCAGTATGTTATACAGTGCCCCACGTTGCGTTAGGTGAGCAAGAATTGGCCATGTAGCTCTCATAGTTTTGGCACAACTTCGTTTTTGAGTTTTGTGAAAGCTGCAACTTTTGTCCAATAGCACCCATTAAAACACCCCAAAATGTAACTTTTTCAACTGATCTGTCCATACCCCACACTGACTGTGCATATGGGATGGTTTTTAGCAGTGAGAATACAAATATCAACTACTTTCCAAAATTGGTGTTTGCTCTTTGAGATAATGCGTTTGCGACAATAAAAAAATGAATTGCCCATTTCTTCAAAACCATAAAGGCTAGAAGGCTAATTTTCCAGTATGTTATACAGTGCCCCACGTTGCGTTAGGTGAGCAAGAATTGGCCATGTAGCTCTCATAGTTTTGGCACAACTTCGTTTTTGAGTTTTGTGAAAGCTGCAACTTTTGTCCAATAGCACCATTAAAACACCCCAAAATGTAACTTTTTCAACTGATCTGTCCATACCCCACACTGACTGTGCATATGGGATGGTTTTTAGCAGTGAGAATACAAATATCAACTACTTTCCAAAATAGGTGTTTGCTCTTTGAGATAATGCGTTTGCGACAATAAAAAAATGAATTGCCCATTTCTTCAAAACCATAAAGGCTAGAAGGCTAATTTTCCAGTATGTTATACAGGGTCCCACGTTGCGTTGGGTGAGCAAGAATTGGCCATGTAGCTCTCATAGTTTTGGCACAACTTCGTTTTTGAGTTTTGTGAAAGCTGCCACTTTTGTCCAATAGCACCCATTAAAATACCCCAAAATGTAACTTTTTCAACTGATCTGTCCATACCCCACACTGACTGTGCATATGGGATGGTTTTTAGCAGTGAGAATACAAATATCAACTACTTTCCAAAATAGGTGTTTGCTCTTTGAGATAATGCGTTTGCGACAATAAAAAAAAGAATTGCCAATTTCTTCAAAACCATAAAGGCTAGAAGGCTAATTTTCCAGTATGTTATACAGGGCCCCACGTTGCGTTAGGTGAGCAAGAATTGGCCATGTAGCTCTCATAGTTTTGGCACAACTTCGTTTTTGAGTTTTGTGAAAGCTGCCACTTTTGTCCAATAGCACCCATTAAAACACCCCAAAATGTAACTTTTTCAACTGATCTGTCCATACCCCACACTGACTGTGCATATGGGATGGTTTTTAGCAGTGAGAATACAAATATAAACTACTTTCCAAAATAGGTGTTTGCTCTTTGAGATAATGCGTTTGCGACAATAAAAACATGAATTGCCCATTTCTTCAAAACCATAAAGGCTAGAAGGCTAATTTTCCAGTATGTTATACAGGGCCCCACGTTGCGTTAGGTGAGCAAGAATTGGCCATGTAGCTCTCACAGTTTTGGCACAACTTCGTTTTTGAGTTTTGTGAAAGAGTCCACCTTTGTCCAATAGCACCCATTAAAACACCCCAAAATTTAACTTTTTCAACTGATCTGTCCATACCCCACACTGACTGTGCATATGGGATGGTTTTTAGCAGTGAGAATACAAATATCAACTACTTTCCAAAATAGGTGTTTGCTCTTTGAGATAATGCGTTTGCGACAATAAAAAAATGAATTGCCCATTTCTTCAAAACCATAAAGGCTAGAAGGCTAATTTTCCAGTATGTTATACAGGGCCCCGCGTTGCGTTAGGTGAGCAAGAATTGGCCATGTAGCACTCATAGTTTTGGCACAACTTCGTTTTTGAGTTTTGTGAAAGCTGCAACTTTTGTCCAATAGCACCCATTAAAACACCCCAAAATGTAACTTTTTCAACTGATCTGTCCATACCCCACACTGACTGTGCATATGGGATGGTTTTTAGCAGTGAGAATACAAATATCAACTACTTTTCAAAATAGGTGTTTGCTCTTTGAGATAATGCGTTTGCGACAATAAAAAAATGAATTGCCCATTTCTTCAAAACCATAAAGGCTAGAAGGCTAATTTTCCAGTATGTTATACAGGGCCCCACGTTGCGTTAGGTGAGCAAGAATTGGCCATGTAGCTCTCATAGTTTTGGCACAACTTCGTTTTTGAGTTTTGTGAAAGCTGCAACTTTTGTCCAATAGCACCCATTAAAACACCCCAAAATGTAACTTTTTCAACTGATCTGTCCATACCCCACACTGACTGTGCATATGGGATGGTTTTTAGCAGTGAGAATACAAATATCAACTACTTTCCAAAATAGGTGTTTGCTCTTTGAGATAATGCGTTTGCGACAATAAAAAAATGAATTGCCCATTTCTTCAAAACCATAAAGGCTAGAAGGCTAATTTTCCAGTATGTTATACAGGGCCCCACGTTGCGTTAGGTGAGCAATAATTGGCCATGTAGCTCTTATAGTTTTGGCACAACTTCGTTTTTGAGTTTTGTGAAAGCTGCAACTTTTGTCCAATAGCACCCATTAAAACACCCCAAAATGTAACTTTTTCAACTGATCTGTCCATACCCCACACTGACTGTGCATATGGGATGGTTTTTAGCAGTGAGAATACAAATATCAACTACTTTCCAAAATAGGTGTTTGCTCTTTGAGATAATGCGTTTGCGACAATAAAAAAAATGAATTGCCCATTTCTTCAAAACCATAAAGGCTAGAAGGCTAATTTTCCAGTATGTTATACAGGGCCTCACGTTGCGTTAGGTGAGCAAGAATTGGCCATGTAGCTCTCATAGTTTTGGCACAACTTCGTTTTTGAGTTTTGTGAAAGCTGCAACTTTTGTCCAATAGCACCCATTAAAACACCCCAAAATTTTACTTTTTCAACTGATCTGTCCATACCCCACACTGACTGTGCATATGGGATGTTTTTTAGCAGTGAGAATACAAATATCAACTACTTTCCAAAATAGGTGTTTGCTCTTTGAGATAATGCGTTTGCGACAATAAAAAAATGAATTGCCCATTTCTTCAAAACCATAAAGGCTAGAAGGCTAATTTTCAAGTATGTTATACAGGGCCCCACGTTGCGTTAGGTGAGCAAGAATTGGCAATGTAGCTCTCATAGTTTTGGCACAACTTCGTTTTTGAGTTTTGTGAAAGCTGCAACTTTTGTACAATAGCACCCATTAAAACACCCCAAAATGTAACTTTTTCAACTGATCTGTCCATACCCCAGACTGACTGTGCATATGGGATGTTTTTTAGCAGTGAGAATACAAATATCAACTACTTTCCAAAATAGGTGTTTGCTCTTTGAGATATTGCGTTTGCGACAATAAAAAAAATGAATTGCCCATTTCTTCAAAACCATAAAGGCTAGAAGGCTAATTTTCCAGTATGTTATACAGGGCCCCACGTTGCGTTAGAATCAGAATCAGAATCATCAGAATCAGAATTCGTTTTATTGCCAAGGTTTGTGAACAAGGTTTACAAACTAGGAATTTTACTTGGTGCAAACATGCGACATAAAACATATAACACAGAATTAAGATAAAAATTAAGCTAAGAACGTTAAACTATAAGGCTATAAGGGCATGCATAAAATAAAAAATATTAAATAAATAAGATAAAATAAAGTGACATATGTTAAGGCAACAACAATTTGACAATGAACTACAGCGGGATTGTATATACAGATGTTTTGGCATTTAAAGTGGTATTAAGTGTTTAAAGTGATAAAGTGATAGCAGCGGGTCTAAGTGTGGACACACCGCACACTGCAAGTGCAGATACATCCATGATTCTGTAACTGAGCTACAGAGACTTGTATTTGTTCATGAGTCTGATGGCGGAGGGGAAAAAACTGTTCAAGTGGCGGGAGGTGTGGGTCTGGATAGACCGTAGCCTCCTGCCTGAGGGGAGAGGGGTGAGTAGTCCGTGACCAGGGTGAGAAGGGTCAGCTGTGATCCGACCCACACGCCTTCGGGTCCTGGAGGTGAACAGGTCCTGGAGAGATGGGAGCTCACAGCCAATCACCTTCTCTGCAGCACGCACAATGCGCTGCAGACGGTGCTTGTCCCGTTCTGTAGCGCCGGGGAACCACACTGTGATGGAGGAGGTGAGGATGGACCACACGGTGATGGAGGAGGTGAGGATGGACTCGATGATGGCCGTGTAGAACTGCGCCAACATCTTGGTTGGCAGCTTGAGTTTCCTCAGCTGCCGCAGGAAGAACATCCTCTGCTGGGCCTTCTTGATGAGGGAGCTGATGGTTGGCTCCCATTTGAGGTCCTGGGTGATGGTGGTGCCCAGGAAACGGAAGGAGTCCACGATGGAAATGGGGGTGGAAGAGTCTGTCAGGGCAAGGGGGGATGGTGGGGCTGTGTCTTTCCTAAAGTCCACGATCATCTCCACTGTCTTCTGGGCGTTCAGCTCCAGGTTGTTGTGGCTGCACCAGGACGCCAGCCGTTCCACCTCTCTCCTGTAGGCGGACTCATCACCGTCCGAGATGAGCCCGATGAGGGTGGTGTCGTCCGCAAACTTGATCAGTTTAACGGTCTGGTGGCTGGAGGTGCAGCAGTTTGTATACAGGGAGAAGAGCCAGGGGGAAAGTACACAGCCCTGAGGAGTTCCAGTATTTGTAGTCCGAGTGTCCGAGACGATCTTCCCCAGCCGCACGTGCTGTCTCCGGTCCGTCAGGAAGTCGGTGATCCACCTGCAGAGGGAGTCGGGCACGCTGAGCTGGTAGAGCTTGTCTCGTAGCAGTTCAGGGAGGATGGTGTTGAAGGCAGAGCTGAAGTCCACAAACAGGATCCTGGCGTAGGTTCCTGGGGAGTCCAGATGCTCCAGGGTGAAGTGGAGGGCCAGATTGACTGCGTCGTCCACAGACCTGTTGGCTATGTAGGCGAACTGCAGCGGGTCCAGGAGGGGGGCGGTGATGTCCTTGAGGTGAGGCAGGACCAAGCGCTCAAAAGTCTTCATGACCACAGACGTCAGCGCCACCGGCCTGTAGTCATTAAGTCCTGTGATCCGTGGTTTTTTAGGGACAGGGACGATGGTGGACGATTTGAAGCAGGACGGCACGCGGCATGACTCCAGGGAGGTGTTGAAAATGTCTGTGAAGACGGGAGCCAGCTGATCCGCGCAGTGTCTCAGGGTGGAGGGGGAGACACCATCCGGCCCAGGGGCCTTCCGCGGGTTCAGCTTCAGGAATTGCCGACGCACTTCCTCTTCTTGGATGGAGAGAGCGGGGGGGGGGGGAGGTTTGTGGAGACCTTTGATGAAGTGCTGGGGTCGTTGATGGTAGAGGTGATGATGGGGGGAGCAGGGGTAGCTGGAGTGTCTAGAGAGGTGTCAAAGGCTGATGGGCGTTCGTGGCGGCAGTAATGTGTATTCAGACTCTGGGCGAGGCACAGGTCGTTCAGTGCCCTGGGGGCTTTGGGCTTGTAAATGGTTATAGCCCTAAGACCCCGCCACACTGCTCCAGAGTCATTGGAGGAGAACTGATGTTGGAGACGGGCAGAGTATGCAGCTTTAGCTTTCTCCACCTCCCTGCTAAAGCTGTACCTTGCCTCCCTGTAATGGTCTCTGTCGCCATTTTTGTGGGCCGTCTCTTTATCCTTTCGTAGGTGTCGGAGTTTGGGGGTGAACCAGGGTTTATCATTAATAAAACAAACCCTAGTGCGTGTTGGTATGATGCGCTCCTCATTGAACTGGATGTATGAGGTCACAGTGTCCGTATATTCATCCAGGTTGTTGCCAGCCTTTAACGCTTCCCAGTCTGTAGTCTCCAAACATGAGCGCAGCTCCTCCACAGCCTCAGTGGTGAACGTCTTTATTGTGCTCACTACAGGTTTAGCGAGTTTCAGTCTTTGTCTGTATGAGGGGATTAAGTGGACCATCACGTGATCTGAAAGTCCGAGTGCAGCGCGGGGGACAGCGTGGTATGCGTTGCGTATTGTAGTGTAACAGTGATCCAGCGTGTTCTCCTCTATGGTGGGGCATTTAATAAACTGTCTGTATTTGGGTAATTCCTGGCTCAGGTTCCCCTTGTTAAAGTCACCAAGCACAATAACAAGAGAGTCCGGGAAGGTCCGCTCCGTGTGTAGTATCTGCTCCGCGAGCGCGCGCTGAGCTTCGAGAATGTCCGTGCCCGGCGGTAGATAAGCAGCCACCAGAATGAATGAAACTATTTCCCGCGGTGAATAAAAAGGCTTACAGTTAATGATGAGATATTCCAGAGTAGGAGAGCAGTGTTGGGAGATCGCTGTAGTATCAGTACACCAGCTGCTGTTGGTGTAAGTGTAGGTGAGCAAGAATTGGCCATGTAGCTCTCATAGTTTTGGCACAACTTCGTTTTTGAGTTTTGTGAAAGCTGCCACTTTTGTCCAATAGCACCCATTAAAACACCCCAAAATGTAACTTTTTCAACTGATCTGTCCATACCCCACACTGACTGTGCATATGGGATGGTTTTTAGCAGTGAGAATACAAATATCAACTACTTTCCAAAATAGGTGTTTGCTCTTTGAGATAATGCGTTTGAGACAATAAAAAAATGAATTGCCCATTTCTTCAAAACCATAAAGGCTAGAAGGCTAATTTTCCAGTATGTTATACAGGGCCCCACGTTGCGTTAGGTGAGCAAGAATTGGCCATGTAGCTCTCATAGTTTTGGCACAACTTCGTTTTTGAGTTTTGTGAAAGCTGCAACTTTGTCCAATAGCACCCATTAAAACACCCCAAAATGTAACTTTTTCAACTGATCTGTCCATACCCCACACTGACTGTGCATATGGGATGGTTTTTAGCAGTGAGAATACAAATATCAACTACTTTCCAAAATAGGTGTTTGCTCTTTGAGATAATGCGTTTGCGACAATAAAAAAATGAATTGCCCATTTCTTCAAAACCATAAAGGCTAGAAGGCTAATTTTCCAGTATATTATACAGGGCCCCACGTTGCGTTAGGTGAGCAAGAATTGGCCATGTAGCTCTCATAGTTTTGGCACAACTTCGTTTTTGAGTTTTGTGAAAGCTGCCACTTTTGTCCAATAGCACCCATTAAAATACCCCAAAATGTAACTTTTTCAACTGATCTGTCCATACCCTACACTGACTGTGCATATGGGATGGTTTTTAGCAGTGAGAATACAAATATCAACTACTTTCCAAAATAGGTGTTTGCTCTTTGAGATAATGCGTTTGCGACAATAAAAAAATGAATTGCCCATTTCTTCAAAACCATAAGGGCTAGAAGGCTAATTTTCCAGTATGTTATACAGGGCCCCACGTTGCGTTAGGTGAGCAAGAATTGGCCATGTAGCTCTCATAGTTTTGGCACAACTTCGTTTTTGAGTTTTGTGAAAGCTGCAACTTTTGTCCAATAGCACCCATTAAAACACCCCAAAATGTAACTTTTTCAACTGATCTGTCCATACCCCACACTGACTGTGCATATGGGATGGTTTTTAGCAGTGAGAATACAAATATCAACTACTTTCCAAAATAAGTGTTTGCTCTTTGAGATAATGCGTTTGCGACAATAAAAACATGAATTGCCCATTTCTTCAAAACCATAAAGGCTAGAAGGCTAATTTTCCAGTATGTTATGCAGGGCCCCACGTTGCGTTAGGTGAGCAAGAATTGGCAATGTAGCTCTCACAGTTTTGGCACAACTTCGTTTTTGAGTTTTGTGAAAGCTGCAACGTTTGTCCAATAGCACCCATTCAAACACCCCAAAATGTAACTTTTTCAACTGATCTGTCCATACCCCACACTGACTGTGCATATGGGATGGTTTTTAGCAGTGAGAATACAAATATCAACTACTTTCCAAAATAGGTGTTTGCTCTTTGAGATAATGCGTTTGCGACAATAAAAAAATGAATTGCCCATTTCTTCAAAACCATAAAGGCTAGAAGGCTAATTTTCCAGTATGTTATACAGGGCCCCACGTTGCGTTAGGTGAGCAAGAATTGGCCATGTAGCTCTCATAGTTTTGGCACAACTTCGTTTTTGAGTTTTGTGAAAGCTGCAACGTTTGTCCAATAGCACCCATTAAAACACCCCAAAATGTAACTTTTTCAACTGATCTGTCCATACCCCACACTGACTGTGCATATGGGATGGTTTTTAGCAGTGAGAATACAAATATCAACTACTTTCCAAAATAGGTGTTTGCTCTTTGAGATAATGCGTTTGCGACAATAAAAAAAATGAATTGCCCATTTCTTCAAAACCATAAAGGCTAGAAGGCTAATTTTCCAGTATGTTATACAGGGCCCCACGTTGCGTTAGGTGAGCAAGAATTGGCCATGTAGCTCTCATAGTTTTGGCACAACTTCGTTTTTGAGTTTTGTGAAAGCTGCAACTTTTGTCCAATAGCACCCATTAAAACACCCCAAAATGTAACTTTTTCAACTGATCTGTCCATACCCCACACTGACTGTGCATATGGGATGGTTTTTAGCAGTGAGAATACAAATATCAACTACTTTCCAAAATAGGTGTTTGCTCTTTGAGATAATGCGTTTGCGACAATAAAAAAATGAATTGCCAATTTCTTCAAAACCATAAAGGCTAGAAGGCTAATTTTCCAGTCTGTTATACAGGGCCCCACGTTGCGTTAGGTGAGCAAGAATTGGCCATGTAGCTCTCATAGTTTTGGCACAACTTCGTTTTTGAGTTTTGTGAAAGCTGCAACTTTTGTCCAATAGCACCCATTAAAACACCCCAAAATGTAACTTTTTCAACTGATCTGTCCATACCCCACACTGACTGTGCATATGGGATGGTTTTTAGCAGTGAGAATACAAGTATCAACTACTTTCCAAAATAGGTGTTTGCTCTTTGAGAT
This sequence comes from Proterorhinus semilunaris, assembly GCA_021464625.1. Classification (NCBI taxonomy): domain Eukaryota; kingdom Metazoa; phylum Chordata; class Actinopteri; order Gobiiformes; family Gobiidae; genus Proterorhinus; species Proterorhinus semilunaris. The sequence continues at coordinate 206,046 of CM038354.1, forward strand.
AATGCGTTTGCGACAATAAAAAAATGAATTGCCCATTTCTTCAAAACCATAACGGCTAGAAGGCTAATTTTCCAGTATGTTATACAGGGCCCCACGTTGCGTTAGGTGAGCAAGAATTGGCCATGTAGCTCTCACAGTTTTGGCACAACTTCGTTTTTGAGTTTTGGGAAAGCTGCAACTTTTGTCCAATAGCACCCATTAAAACACCCCAAAATGTAACTTTTTCAAGTGATCTGTCCATACCCCACACTGATTGTGCATATGGGATGGTTTTTAGCAGTGAGAATACAAATATCAACTACTTTCCAAAATAGGTGTTTGCTCTTTGAGATAATGCGTTTGCGACAATAAAAAAATGAATTGCCCATTTCTTCAAAACCATAAAGGCTAGAAGGCTAATTTTCCAGTATGTTATACAGGGCCCCACGCTGTGTTATGTGAGCAAGAATTGGCCATGTAGCTCTCATAGTTTTGGCACAACTTCGTTTTTGAGTTTTGTGAAAGCTGCAACTTTTGCCCAATAGCACCCATTAAAACACCCCAAAATCTAACTTTTTCAAGTGATCTGTTCATACCCCACACTGACTGTGCATATGGGATGGTTTTTAGCAGTGAGAATACAAATATCAACTACTTTCCAAAATAGGTGTTTGCTCTTTGAGATAATGCGTTTGCGACAATAAAAAAATGAATTGCCCATTTCTTCAAAACCATAAAGGCTAGAAGGCTAATTTCCCAGTATGTTATACAGGGCCCCACGTTGTGTTAGGTGAGCAAGAATTGGCCATGTAGCTCTCATAGTTTTGGCACAACTTCGTTTTTGAGTTTTGTGAAAGCTGCAACTTTTGTCCAATAGCACCCATTAAAACACCCCAAAATGTAACTTTTTCAACTGATCTGTCCATACCCCACACTGACTGTGCATATGGGATGGTTTTTAGCAGTGAGAATACAAATATCAACTACTTTCCAAAATAGGTGTTTGCTCTTTGAGATAATGCGTTTGCGACAATAAAAAAATGAATTGCCCATTTCTTCAAAACCATAAAGGCTAGAAGGCTAATTTTCCAGTATGTTATACAGGGCCCCACGTTGCGTTAGGTGAGCAAGAATTGGCCATGTAGCTCTCATAGTTTTGGCACAACTTCGTTTTTGAGTTTTGTGAAAGCTGCAACTTTTGTCCAATAGCACCCATTAAAACACCCCAAAATCTAACTTTTTCAACTGATCTGTCCATACCCCACACTGACTGTGCATATGGGATGGTTTTTAGCAGTGAGAATACAAATATCAACTACTTTCCAAAATAGGTGTTTGCTCTTTGAGATAATGCGTTTGCGACAATAAAAATATGAATTGCCCATTTCTTCAAAACCATAAAGGCTAGAAGGCTAATTTTCCAGTATGTTATACAGGGCCCCACGTTGCGTTAGGTGAGCAAGAATTGGCCATGTAGCTCTCATAGTTTTGGCACAACTTCGTTTTTGAGTTTTGTGAAAGCTGCCACTTTTATCCAATAGCACCCATTAAAACACCCCAAAATGTAACTTTTTCAACTGATCTGTCCATACCCCACACTGACTGTGCATATGGGATGGTTTTTAGCAGTGAGAATACAAATATCAACTACTTTCCAAAATAGGTGTTTGCTCTTTGAGATAATGCGTTTGCGACAATAAAAAAATGAATTGCCCATTTCTTCAAAACCATAAAGGCTAGAAGGCTAATTTTCCAGTATGTTATACAGGGCCCCACGTTGCGTTAGGTGAGCAAGAATTGGCCATGTAGCACTCATAGTTTTGGCACAACTTCGTTTTTGAGTTTTGTGAAAGCTGCAACTTTTGTCCAATAGCACCCATTAAAACACCCCAAAATGTAACTTTTTCAACTGATCTGTCCATACCCCACACTGACTGTGCATATGGGATGGTTTTTAGCAGTGAGAATACAAATATCAACTACTTTCCAAAATTGGTGTTTGCTCTTTGAGGTAATGCGTTTGCGACAATAAAAAAATGAATTGCCCATTTCTTCAAAACCATAAAGGCTAGAAGGCTAATTTTCCAGTATGTTATACAGGGCCCCACGTTGCGTTAGGTGAGCAAGAATTGGCCATGTAGCTCTCATAGTTTTGGCACAACTTCGTTTTTGAGTTTTGTGAAAGCTGCAACTTTTGTCCAATAGCACCCATTAAAACACCCCAAAATCTAACTTTTTCAACTGATCTGTCCATACCCCACACTCACTGTGCATAAGGGATGGTTTTTAGCAGTGAGAATACAAATATCAACTACTTTCCAAAATAGGTGTTTGCTCTTTGAGATAATGCGTTTGCGACAATAAAAATATGAATTGCCCATTTCTTCAAAACCATAAAGGCTAGAAGGCTAATTTTCCAGTATGTTATACAGGGCCCCACGTTGCGTTAGGTGAGCAAGAATTGGCCATGTAGCTCTCATAGTTTTGGCACAACTTCGTTTTTGAGTTTTGTGAAAGCTGCCACTTTTATCCAATAGCACCCATTAAAACAACCCAAAATGTAACTTTTTCAACTGATCTGTCCATACCCCACACTGACTGTGCATATGGGATGGTTTTTAGCAGTGAGAATACAAATATCAACTACTTTCCAAAATAGGTGTTTGCTCTTTGAGATAATGCGTTTGCGACAATAAAAAAATGAATTGCCCATTTCTTCAAAACCATAAAGGCTAGAAGGCTAATTTTCCAGTATGTTATACAGGGCCCCACGTTGCGTTAGGTGAGCAAGAATTGGCCATGTAGCACTCATAGTTTTGGCACAACTTCGTTTTTGAGTTTTGTGAAAGCTGCAACTTTTGTCCAATAGCACCCATTAAAACACCCCAAAATGTAACTTTTTCAACTGATCTGTCCATACCCCACACTGACTGTGCATATGGGATGGTTTTTAGCAGTGAGAATACAAATATCAACTACTTTCCAAAATAGGTGTTTGCTCTTTGAGATAATGCGTTTGCGACAATAAAAAAATGAATTGCCCATTTCTTCAAAACCATAAAGGCTAGAAGGCTAATTTTCCAGTATGTTATACAGGGCCCCACGTTGCGTTAGGTGAGCAAGAATTGGCCATGTAGCTCTCATAGTTTTGGTACAACTTCGTTTTTGAGTTTTGTGAAAGCTGCCACTTTTGTCCAATAGCACCCATTAAAACACCCCAAAATGTAACTTTTTCAACTGATCTGTCCATACCCCACACTGACTGTGCATATGGGATGGTTTTTAGCAGTGAGAATACAAATATCAACTACTTTCCAAAATAGGTGTTTGCTCTTTGAGATAATGCGTTTGCGACAATAAAAAAATGAATTGCCCATTTCTTCAAAACCATAAAGGCTAGAAGGCTAATTTTCCAGTATGTTATACAGGGCCCCACGTTGCGTTAGGTGAGCAAGAATTGGCCATGTAGCTCTCATAGTTTTGGCACAACTTCGTTTTTGAGTTTTGTGAAAGCTGCCTCTTTTGTCCAATAGCACCCATTAAAATACCCCAAAATGTAACTTTTTCAACTGATCTGTCCATACCCCACACTGACTGTGCATATGGGATGGTTTTTAGCAGTGAGAATACAAATATCAACTACTTTCCAAAATAGGTGTTTGCTCTTTGAGATAATGCGTTTGCGACAATAAAAAAATGAATTGCCCATTTCTTCAAAACCATAAAGGCTAGAAGGCTAATTTTCCAGTATGTTATACAGGGCCCCACGTTGCGTTAGGTGAGCAAGAATTGGCCATGTAGCTCTCATAGTTCTGGCACAACTTCGTTTTTGAGTTTTGTGAAAGCTGCAACTTTTGTCCAATAGCACCCATTAAAACACCCCAAAATGTAACTTTTTCAACTGATCTGTCCATACCCCACACTGACTGTGCATATGGGATGGTTTTTAGCAGTGAGAATACAAATATCAACTACTTTCCAAAATAGGTGTTTGCTCTTTGAGATAATGCGTTTGCGACAATAAAAAAATGAATTGCCCATTTCTTCAAAACCATAAAGGCTAGAAGGCTAATTTTCCAGTATGTTATACAGGGCCCCACGTTGCGTTAGGTGAGCAAGAATTGGCCATGTAGCTCTCATAGTTTTGGCACAACTTCGTTTTTGAGTTTTGTGAAAGCTGCAACTTTTGTCCAATAGCACCCATTAAAACACCCCAAAATGTAACTTTTTCAACTGATCTGTCCATACCCCACACTGACTGTGCATATGGGATGGTTTTTAGCAGTGAGAATACAAATATCAACTACTTTCCAAAATAGGTGTTTGCTCTTTGAGATAATGCGTTTGCGACAATAAAAAAATGAATTGCCCATTTCTTCAAAACCATAAAGGCTAGAAGGCTAATTTTCCAGTATATTATACAGGGCCCCACGTTGCGTTAGGTGAGCAAGAATTGGCCATGTAGCTCTCATAGTTTTGGCACAACTTCGTTTTTGAGTTTTGTGAAAGCTGCCTCTTTTGTCCAATAGCACCCATTAAAATACCCCAAAATGTAACTTTTTCAACTGATCTGTCCATACCCCACACTGACTGTGCATATGGGATGGTTTTTAGCAGTGAGAATACAAATATCAACTACTTTCCAAAATAGGTGTTTGCTCTTTGAGATAATGCGTTTGCGACAATAAAAAAATGAATTGCCCATTTCTTCAAAACCATAAAGGCTAGAAGGCTAATTTTCCAGTATGTTATACAGGGCCCCACGTTGCGTTAGGTGAGCAAGAATTGGCCATGTAGCTCTCATAGTTCTGGCACAACTTCGTTTTTGAGTTTTGTGAAAGCTGCAACTTTTGTCCAATAGCACCCATTAAAACACCCCAAAATGTAACTTTTTCAACTGATCTGTCCATACCCCACACTGACTGTGCATATGGGATGGTTTTTAGCAGTGAGAATACAAATATCAACTACTTTCCAAAATAAGTGTTTGCTCTTTGAGATAATGCGTTTGCGACAATAAAAAAATGAATTGCCCATTTCTTCAAAACCATAAAGGCTAGAAGGCTAATTTTCCAGTATGTTATACAGGGCCCCACGTTGCGTTAGGTGAGCAAGAATTGGCCATGTAGCACTCATAGTTTTGGCACAACTTCGTTTTTGAGTTTTGTGAAAGCTGCAACTTTTGTCCAATAGCACCCATTAAAACACCCCAAAATGTAACTTTTTCAACTGATCTGTCCATACCCCACACTGACTGTGCATATGGGATGGTTTTTAGCAGTGAGAATACAAATATCAACTACTTTCCAAAATAGGTGTTTGCTCTTTGAGATAATGCGTTTGCGACAATAAAAAAATGAATTGCCCATTTCTTCAAAACCATAAAGGCTAGAAGGCTAATTTTCCAGTATGTTATACAGGGCCCCACGTTGCGTTAGGTGAGCAAGAATTGGCCATGTAGCTCTCATAGTTTTGGCACAACTTCGTTTTTGAGTTTTGTGAAAGCTGCAACTTTGTCCAATAGCACCCATTAAAACACCCCAAAATGTAACTTTTTCAACTGATCTGTCCATACCCCACACTGACTGTGCATATGGGATGGTTTTTAGCAGTGAGAATACAAATATCAACTACTTTCCAAAATAGGTGTTTGCTCTTTGAGATAATGCGTTTGCGACAATAAAAAAATGAATTGCCCATTTCTTCAAAACCATAAAGGCTAGAAGGCTAATTTTCCAGTATATTATACAGGGCCCCACGTTGCGTTAGGTGAGCAAGAATTGGCCATGTAGCTCTCATAGTTTTGGCACAACTTCGTTTTTGAGTTTTGTGAAAGCTTCCACTTTTGTCCAATAGCACCCATTAAAATACCCCAAAATGTAACTTTTTCAACTGATCTGTCCATACCCTACACTGACTGTGCATATGGGATGGTTTTTAGCAGTGAGAATACAAATATCAACTACTTTCCAAAATAGGTGTTTGCTCTTTGAGATAATGCGTTTGCGACAATAAAAAAATGAATTGCCCATTTCTTCAAAACCATAAGGGCTAGAAGGCTAATTTTCCAGTATGTTATACAGGGCCCCACGTTGCGTTAGGTGAGCAAGAATTGGCCATGTAGCTCTCATAGTTTTGGCACAACTTCGTTTTTGAGTTTTGTGAAAGCTGCAACTTTTGTCCAATAGCACCCATTAAAACACCCCAAAATGTAACTTTTTCAACTGATCTGTCCATACCCCACACTGACTGTGCATATGGGATGGTTTTTAGCAGTGAGAATACAAATATCAACTACTTTCCAAAATAAGTGTTTGCTCTTTGAGATAATGCGTTTGCGACAATAAAAACATGAATTGCCCATTTCTTCAAAACCATAAAGGCTAGAAGGCTAATTTTCCAGTATGTTATGCAGGGCCCCACGTTGCGTTAGGTGAGCAAGAATTGGCAATGTAGCTCTCACAGTTTTGGCACAACTTCGTTTTTGAGTTTTGTGAAAGCTGCAACGTTTGTCCAATAGCACCCATTCAAACACCCCAAAATGTAACTTTTTCAACTGATCTGTCCATACCCCACACTGACTGTGCATATGGGATGGTTTTTAGCAGTGAGAATACAAATATCAACTACTTTCCAAAATAGGTGTTTGCTCTTTGAGATAATGCGTTTGCGACAATAAAAAAATGAATTGCCCATTTCTTCAAAACCATAAAGGCTAGAAGGCTAATTTTCCAGTATGTTATACAGGGCCCCACGTTGCGTTAGGTGAGCAAGAATTGGCCATGTAGCTCTCATAGTTTTGGCACAACTTCGTTTTTGAGTTTTGTGAAAGCTGCAACGTTTGTCCAATAGCACCCATTAAAACACCCCAAAATGTAACTTTTTCAACTGATCTGTCCATACCCCACACTGACTGTGCATATGGGATGGTTTTTAGCAGTGAGAATACAAATATCAACTACTTTCCAAAATAGGTGTTTGCTCTTTGAGATAATGCGTTTGCGACAATAAAAAAAATGAATTGCCCATTTCTTCAAAACCATAAAGGCTAGAAGGCTAATTTTCCAGTATGTTATACAGGGCCCCACGTTGCGTTAGGTGAGCAAGAATTGGCCATGTAGCTCTCATAGTTTTGGCACAACTTCGTTTTTGAGTTTTGTGAAAGCTGCAACTTTTGTCCAATAGCACCCATTAAAACACCCCAAAATGTAACTTTTTCAACTGATCTGTCCATACCCCACACTGACTGTGCATATGGGATGGTTTTTAGCAGTGAGAATACAAATATCAACTACTTTCCAAAATAGGTGTTTGCTCTTTGAGATAATGCGTTTGCGACAATAAAAAAATGAATTGCCAATTTCTTCAAAACCATAAAGGCTAGAAGGCTAATTTTCCAGTCTGTTATACAGGGCCCCACGTTGCGTTAGGTGAGCAAGAATTGGCCATGTAGCTCTCATAGTTTTGGCACAACTTCGTTTTTGAGTTTTGTGAAAGCTGCAACTTTTGTCCAATAGCACCCATTAAAACACCCCAAAATGTAACTTTTTCAACTGATCTGTCCATACCCCACACTGACTGTGCATATGGGATGGTTTTTAGCAGTGAGAATACAAGTATCAACTACTTTCCAAAATAGGTGTTTGCTCTTTGAGATAATGCGTTTGCGACAATAAAAAAATGAATTGCCCATTTCTTCAAAACCATAACGGCTAGAAGGCTAATTTTCCAGTATGTTATACAGGGCCCCACGTTGCGTTAGGTGAGCAAGAATTGGCCATGTAGCTCTCACAGTTTTGGCACAACTTCGTTTTTGAGTTTTGGGAAAGCTGCAACTTTTGTCCAATAGCACCCATTAAAACACCCCAAAATGTAACTTTTTCAAGTGATCTGTCCATACCCCACACTGATTGTGCATATGGGATGGTTTTTAGCAGTGAGAATACAAATATCAACTACTTTCCAAAATAGGTGTTTGCTCTTTGAGATAATGCGTTTGCGACAATAAAAAAATGAATTGCCCATTTCTTCAAAACCATAAAGGCTAGAAGGCTAATTTTCCAGTATGTTATACAGGGCCCCACGCTGTGTTATGTGAGCAAGAATTGGCCATGTAGCTCTCATAGTTTTGGCACAACTTCGTTTTTGAGTTTTGTGAAAGCTGCAACTTTTGCCCAATAGCACCCATTAAAACACCCCAAAATCTAACTTTTTCAAGTGATCTGTTCATACCCCACACTGACTGTGCATATGGGATGGTTTTTAGCAGTGAGAATACAAATATCAACTACTTTCCAAAATAGGTGTTTGCTCTTTGAGATAATGCGTTTGCGACAATAAAAAAATGAATTGCCCATTTCTTCAAAACCATAAAGGCTAGAAGGCTAATTTTCCAGTATGTTATACAGGGCCCCACGTTGCGTTAGGTGAGCAAGAATTGGCCATGTAGCTCTCATAGTTTTGGCACAACTTCGTTTTTGAGTTTTGTGAAAGCTGCAACTTTTGTCCAATAGCACCCATTAAAACACCCCAAAATCTAACTTTTTCAACTGATCTGTCCATACCCCACACTGACTGTGCATATGGGATGGTTTTTAGCAGTGAGAATACAAATATCAACTACTTTCCAAAATAGGTGTTTGCTCTTTGAGATAATGCGTTTGCGACAATAAAAATATGAATTGCCCATTTCTTCAAAACCATAAAGGCTAGAAGGCTAATTTTCCAGTATGTTATACAGGGCCCCACGTTGCGTTAGGTGAGCAAGAATTGGCCATGTAGCTCTCATAGTTTTGGCACAACTTCGTTTTTGAGTTTTGTGAAAGCTGCCACTTTTATCCAATAGCACCCATTAAAACACCCCAAAATGTAACTTTTCAACTGATCTGTCCATACCCCACACTGACTGTGCATATGGGATGGTTTTTAGCAGTGAGAATACAAATATCAACTACTTTCCAAAATAGGTGTTTGCTCTTTGAGATAATGCGTTTGCGACAATAAAAAAATGAATTGCCCATTTCTTCAAAACCATAAAGGCTAGAAGGCTAATTTTCCAGTATGTTATACAGGGCCCCACGTTGCGTTAGGTGAGCAAGAATTGGCCATGTAGCACTCATAGTTTTGGCACAACTTCGTTTTTGAGTTTTGTGAAAGCTGCAACTTTTGTCCAATAGCACCCATTAAAACACCCCAAAATGTAACTTTTTCAACTGATCTGTCCATACCCCACACTGACTGTGCATATGGGATGGTTTTTAGCAGTGAGAATACAAATATCAACTACTTTCCAAAATTGGTGTTTGCTCTTTGAGGTAATGCGTTTGCGACAATAAAAAAATGAATTGCCCATTTCTTCAAAACCATAAAGGCTAGAAGGCTAATTTTCCAGTATGTTATACAGGGCCCCACGTTGCGTTAGGTGAGCAAGAATTGGCCATGTAGCTCTCATAGTTTTGGCACAACTTCGTTTTTGAGTTTTGTGAAAGCTGCCACTTTTATCCAATAGCACCCATTAAAACACCCCAAAATGTAACTTTTTCAACTGATCTGTCCATACCCCACACTGACTGTGCATATGGGATGGTTTTTAGCAGTGAGAATACAAATATCAACTACTTTCCAAAATAGGTGTTTGCTCTTTGAGATTATGCGTTTGCGACAATAAAAAAATGAATTGCCCATTTCTTCAAAACCATAAAGGCTAGAAGGCTAATTTTCCAGTATGTTATACAGGGCCCCACGTTGCGTTAGGTGAGCAAGAATTGGCCATGTAGCACTCATAGTTTTGGCACAACTTCGTTTTTGAGTTTTGTGAAAGCTGCAACTTTTGTCCAATAGCACCCATTAAAACACCCCAAAATGTAACTTTTTCAACTGATCTGTCCATACCCCACACTGACTGTGCATATGGGATGGTTTTTAGCAGTGAGAATACAAATATCAACTACTTTCCAAAATTGGTGTTTGCTCTTTGAGGTAATGCGTTTGCGACAATAAAAAAATGAATTGCCCATTTCTTCAAAACCATAAAGGCTAGAAGGCTAATTTTCCAGTATGTTATACAGGGCCCCACGTTGCGTTAGGTGAGCAAGAATTGGCCATGTAGCTCTCATAGTTTTGGCACAACTTCGTTTTTGAGTTTTGTGAAAGCTGCAACTTTTGTCCAATAGCACCCATTAAAACACCCCAAAATCTAACTTTTTCAACTGATCTGTCCATACCCCACACTCACTGTGCATAAGGGATGGTTTTTAGCAGTGAGAATACAAATATCAACTACTTTCCAAAATAGGTGTTTGCTCTTTGAGATAATGCGTTTGCGACAATAAAAATATGAATTGCCCATTTCTTCAAAACCATAAAGGCTAGAAGGCTAATTTTCCAGTATGTTATACAGGGCCCCACGTTGCGTTAGGTGAGCAAGAATTGGCCATGTAGCTCTCATAGTTTTGGCACAACTTCGTTTTTGAGTTTTGTGAAAGCTGCCACTTTTATCCAATAGCACCCATTAAAACAACCCAAAATGTAACTTTTTCAACTGATCTGTCCATACCCCACACTGACTGTGCATATGGGATGGTTTTTAGCAGTGAGAATACAAATATCAACTACTTTCCAAAATAGGTGTTTGCTCTTTGAGATAATGCGTTTGCGACAATAAAAAAATGAATTGCCCATTTCTTCAAAACCATAAAGGCTAGAAGGCTAATTTTCCAGTATGTTATACAGGGCCCCACGTTGTGTTAGGTGAGCAAGAATTGGCCATGTAGCTCTCATAGTTTTGGCACAACTTCGTTTTTGAGTTTTGTGAAAGCTGCAACTTTTGTCCAATAGCACCCATTAAAACACCCCAAAATGTAACTTTTTCAACTGATCTGTCCATACCCCACACTGACTGTGCATATGGGATGGTTTTTAGCAGTGAGAATACAAATATCAACTACTTTCCAAAATAGGTGTTTGCTCTTTGAGATAATGCGTTTGCCACAATAAAAAAATGAATTGCCCATTTCTTCAAAACCATAAAGGCTATAAGGCTAATTTTCCAGTATGTTATACAGGGCCCCACGTTGTGTTAGGTGAGCAAGAATTGGCCATGTAGCTCTCATAGTTTTGGCACAACTTCGTTTTTGAGTTTTGTGAAAGCTGCAACTTTTGTCCAGTAGCACCCATTAAAACACCCCAAAATGTAACTTTTTCAACTGATCTGTCCATACCCCACACTGACTGTGCATATGGGATGGTTTTTAGCAGTGAGAATACAAATATCAACTACTTTCCAAAATAGGTGTTTGCTCTTTGAGATAATGCGTTTGCCACAATAAAAAAATGAATTGCCCATTTCTTCAAAACCATAAAGGCTAGAAGGCTAATTTTCCAGTATGTTATACAGGGCCCCACGTTGTGTTAGGTGAGCAAGAATTGGCCATGTAGCTCTCATAGTTTTGGCACAACTTCGTTTTTGAGTTTTGTGAAAGCTGCAACTTTTGTCCAATAGCACCCATTAAAACACCCCAAAATGTAACTTTTTCAACTGATCTGTCCATACCCCACACTGACTGTGCATATGGGATGGTTTTTAGCAGTGAGAATACAAATATCAACTACTTTCCAAAATAGGTGTTTGCTCTTTGAGATAATGCGTTTGCCACAATAAAAAAATGAATTGCCCATTTCTTCAAAACCATAAAGGCTAGAAGGCTAATTTTCCAGTATGTTATACAGGGCCCCACGTTGTGTTAGGTGAGCAAGAATTGGCCATGTAGCTCTCATAGTTTTGGCACAACTTCGTTTTTGAGTTTTGTGAAAGCTGCAACTTTTGTCCAATAGCACCCATTAAAACACCCCAAAATGTAACTTTTTCAACTGATCTGTCCATACCCCACACTGACTGTGCATATGGGATGGTTTTTAGCAGTAAGAATACAAATATCAACTACTTTCCAAAATAGGTGTTTGCTCTTTGAGATAATGCGTTTGCCACAATAAAAAAATGAATTGCCCATTTCTTCAAAACCATAAAGGCTAGAAGGCTAATTTTCCAGTATGTTATACAGGGCCCCACGTTGTGTTAGGTGAGCAAGAATTGGCCATGTAGCTCTCATAGTTTTGGCACAACTTCGTTTTTGAGTTTTGTGAAAGCTGCAACTTTTGTCCAATAGCACCCATTAAAACACCCCAAAATGTAACTTTTTCAACTGATCTGTCCATACCCCACACTGACTGTGCATATGGGATGGTTTTTAGCAGTGAGAATACAAATATCAACTACTTTCCAAAATAGGTGTTTGCTCTTTGAGATAATGCGTTTGCCACAATAAAAAAATGAATTGCCCATTTCTTCAAAACCATAAAGGCTAGAAGGCTAATTTTCCAGTATGTTATACAGGGCCCCACGTTGTGTTAGGTGAGCAAGAATTGGCCATGTAGCTCTCATAGTTTTGGCACAACTTCGTTTTTGAGTTTTGTGAAAGCTGCAACTTTTGTCCAGTAGCACCCATTAAAACACCCCAAAATGTAACTTTTTCAACTGATCTGTCCATACCCCACACTGACTGTGCATATGGGATGGTTTTTAGCAGTGAGAATACAAATATCAACTACTTTCCAAAATAGGTGTTTGCTCTTTGAGATAATGCGTTTGCCACAATAAAAAAATGAATTGCCCATTTCTTCAAAACCATAAAGGCTAGAAGGCTAATTTTCCAGTATGTTATACAGGGCCCCACGTTGTGTTAGGTGAGCAAGAATTGGCCATGTAGCTCTCATAGTTTTGGCACAACTTCGTTTTTGAGTTTTGTGAAAGCTGCAACTTTTGTCCAATAGCACCCATTAAAACACCCCAAAATGTAACTTTTTCAACTGATCTGTCCATACCCCACACTGACTGTGCATATGGGATGGTTTTTAGCAGTGAGAATACAAATATCAACTACTTTCCAAAATAGGTGTTTGCTCTTTGAGATAATGCGTTTGCCACAATAAAAAAATGAATTGCCCATTTCTTCAAAACCATAAAGGCTAGAAGGCTAATTTTCCAGTATGTTATACAGGGCCCCACGTTGTGTTAGGTGAGCAAGAATTGGCCATGTAGCTCTCATAGTTTTGGCACAACTTCGTTTTTGAGTTTTGTGAAAGCTGCAACTTTTGTCCAATAGCACCCATTAAAACACCCCAAAATGTAACTTTTTCAACTGATCTGTCCATACCCAACACTGACTGTGCATATGGGATGGTTTTTAGCAGTAAGAATACAAATATCAACTACTTTCCAAAATAGGTGTTTGCTCTTTGAGATAATGCGTTTGCCACAATAAAAAAATGAATTGCCCATTTCTTCAAAACCATAAAGGCTAGAAGGCTAATTTTCCAGTATGTTATACAGGGCCCCACGTTGTGTTAGGTGAGCAAGAATTGGCCATGTAGCTCTCATAGTTTTGGCACAACTTCGTTTTTGAGTTTTGTGAAAGCTGCAACTTTTGTCCAATAGCACCCATTAAAACACCCCAAAATGTAACTTTTTCAACTGATCTGTCCATACCCCACACTGACTGTGCATATGGGATGGTTTTTAGCAGTGAGAATACAAATATCAACTACTTTCCAAAATAGGTGTTTGCTCTTTGAGATAATGCGTTTGCCACAATAAAAAAATGAATTGCCCATTTCTTCAAAACCATAAAGGCTAGAAGGCTAATTTTCCAGTATGTTATACAGGGCCCCACGTTGTGTTAGGTGAGCAAGAATTGGCAATGTAGCTCTCATAGTTTTGGCACAACTTCGTTTTTGAGTTTTGTGAAAGCTGCAACTTTTGTCCAATAGCACCCATTAAAACACCCCAAAATGTAACTTTTTCAACTGATCTGTCCATACCCCACACTGACTGTGCATATGGGATGGTTTTTAGCAGTGAGAATACAAATATCAACTACTTTCCAAAATAGGTGTTTGCTCTTTGAGATAATGCGTTTGCCACAATAAAAAAATGAATTGCCCATTTCTTCAAAACCATAAAGGCTAGAAGGCTAATTTTCCAGTATGTTATACAGGGCCCCACGTTGTGTTAGGTGAGCAAGAATTGGCCATGTAGCTCTCATAGTTTTGGCACAACTTCGTTTTTGAGTTTTGTGAAAGCTGCAACTTTTGTCCAGTAGCACCCATTAAAACACCCCAAAATGTAACTTTTTCAACTGATCTGTCCATACCCCACACTGACTGTGCATATGGGATGGTTTTTAGCAGTGAGAATACAAATATCAACTACTTTCCAAAATAGGTGTTTGCTCTTTGAGATAATGCGTTTGCCACAATAAAAAAATGAATTGCCCATTTCTTCAAAACCATAAAGGCTAGAAGGCTAATTTTCCAGTATGTTATACAGGGCCCCACGTTGTGTTAGGTGAGCAAGAATTGGCCATGTAGCTCTCATAGTTTTGGCACAACTTCGTTTTTGAGTTTTGTGAAAGCTGCAACTTTTGTCCAATAGCACCCATTAAAACACCCCAAAATGTAACTTTTTCAACTGATCTGTCCATACCCCACACTGACTGTGCATATGGGATGGTTTTTAGCAGTGAGAATACAAATATCAACTACTTTCCAAAATAGGTGTTTGCTCTTTGAGATAATGCGTTTGCCACAATAAAAAAATGAATTGCCCATTTCTTCAAAACCATAAAGGCTAGAAGGCTAATTTTCCAGTATGTTATACAGGGCCCCACGTTGTGTTAGGTGAGCAAGAATTGGCCATGTAGCTCTCATAGTTTTGGCACAACTTCGTTTTTGAGTTTTGTGAAAGCTGCAACATTTGTCCAATAGCACCCATTAAAACACCCCAAAATGTAACTTTTTCAACTGATCTGTCCATACCCCACACTGACTGTGCATATGGGATGGTTTTTAGCAGTGAGAATACAAATATCAACTACTTTCCAAAATAGGTGTTTGCTCTTTGAGATAATGCGTTTGCCACAATAAAAAAATGAATTGCCCATTTCTTCAAAACCATAAAGGCTAGAAGGCTAATTTTCCAGTATGTTATACAGGGCCCCACGTTGTGTTAGGTGAGCAAGAATTGGCCATGTAGCTCTCATAGTTTTGGCACAACTTCGTTTTTGAGTTTTGTGAAAGCTGCAACTTTTGTCCAGTAGCACCCATTAAAACACCCCAAAATGTAACTTTTTCAACTGATCTGTCCATACCCCACACTGACTGTGCATATGGGATGGTTTTTAGCAGTGAGAATACAAATATCAACTACTTTCCAAAATAGGTGTTTGCTCTTTGAGATAATGCGTTTGCCACAATAAAAAAATGAATTGCCCATTTCTTCAAAACCATAAAGGCTAGAAGGCTAATTTTCCAGTATGTTATACAGGGCCCCACGTTGCGTTAGGTGAGCAAGAATTGGCCATGTAGCTCTCACAGTTTTGGCACAACTTCGTTTTTGAGTTTTGTGAAAGCTGCAACTTTTGTCCAATAGCACCCATTAAAACACCCCAAAACCTAACTTTTTCAACTGATCTGTCCATACCCCACACTGACTGTGCATATGGGATGGTTTTTAGCAGTGAGAATACAAATATCAACTACTTTCCAAAATAGGTGTTTGCTCTTTGAGATAATGCGTTTGCGACAATAAAAAAATGAATTGCCCATTTCTTCAAAACCATAAAGGCTAGAAGGCTAATTTTCCAGTATGTTATACAGTGCCCCACGTTGCGTTAGGTGAGCAAGAATTGGCCATGTAGCTCTCATAGTTTTGGCACAACTTCGTTTTTGAGTTTTGTGAAAGCTGCAACTTTTGTCCAATAGCACCCATTAAAACACCCCAAAATGTAACTTTTTCAACTGATCTGTCCATACCCCACACTGACTGTGCATATGGGATGGTTTTTAGCAGTGAGAATACAAATATCAACTACTTTCCAAAATTGGTGTTTGCTCTTTGAGATAATGCGTTTGCGACAATAAAAAAATGAATTGCCCATTTCTTCAAAACCATAAAGGCTAGAAGGCTAATTTTCCAGTATGTTATACAGTGCCCCACGTTGCGTTAGGTGAGCAAGAATTGGCCATGTAGCTCTCATAGTTTTGGCACAACTTCGTTTTTGAGTTTTGTGAAAGCTGCAACTTTTGTCCAATAGCACCATTAAAACACCCCAAAATGTAACTTTTTCAACTGATCTGTCCATACCCCACACTGACTGTGCATATGGGATGGTTTTTAGCAGTGAGAATACAAATATCAACTACTTTCCAAAATAGGTGTTTGCTCTTTGAGATAATGCGTTTGCGACAATAAAAAAATGAATTGCCCATTTCTTCAAAACCATAAAGGCTAGAAGGCTAATTTTCCAGTATGTTATACAGGGTCCCACGTTGCGTTGGGTGAGCAAGAATTGGCCATGTAGCTCTCATAGTTTTGGCACAACTTCGTTTTTGAGTTTTGTGAAAGCTGCCACTTTTGTCCAATAGCACCCATTAAAATACCCCAAAATGTAACTTTTTCAACTGATCTGTCCATACCCCACACTGACTGTGCATATGGGATGGTTTTTAGCAGTGAGAATACAAATATCAACTACTTTCCAAAATAGGTGTTTGCTCTTTGAGATAATGCGTTTGCGACAATAAAAAAAAGAATTGCCAATTTCTTCAAAACCATAAAGGCTAGAAGGCTAATTTTCCAGTATGTTATACAGGGCCCCACGTTGCGTTAGGTGAGCAAGAATTGGCCATGTAGCTCTCATAGTTTTGGCACAACTTCGTTTTTGAGTTTTGTGAAAGCTGCCACTTTTGTCCAATAGCACCCATTAAAACACCCCAAAATGTAACTTTTTCAACTGATCTGTCCATACCCCACACTGACTGTGCATATGGGATGGTTTTTAGCAGTGAGAATACAAATATAAACTACTTTCCAAAATAGGTGTTTGCTCTTTGAGATAATGCGTTTGCGACAATAAAAACATGAATTGCCCATTTCTTCAAAACCATAAAGGCTAGAAGGCTAATTTTCCAGTATGTTATACAGGGCCCCACGTTGCGTTAGGTGAGCAAGAATTGGCCATGTAGCTCTCACAGTTTTGGCACAACTTCGTTTTTGAGTTTTGTGAAAGAGTCCACCTTTGTCCAATAGCACCCATTAAAACACCCCAAAATTTAACTTTTTCAACTGATCTGTCCATACCCCACACTGACTGTGCATATGGGATGGTTTTTAGCAGTGAGAATACAAATATCAACTACTTTCCAAAATAGGTGTTTGCTCTTTGAGATAATGCGTTTGCGACAATAAAAAAATGAATTGCCCATTTCTTCAAAACCATAAAGGCTAGAAGGCTAATTTTCCAGTATGTTATACAGGGCCCCGCGTTGCGTTAGGTGAGCAAGAATTGGCCATGTAGCACTCATAGTTTTGGCACAACTTCGTTTTTGAGTTTTGTGAAAGCTGCAACTTTTGTCCAATAGCACCCATTAAAACACCCCAAAATGTAACTTTTTCAACTGATCTGTCCATACCCCACACTGACTGTGCATATGGGATGGTTTTTAGCAGTGAGAATACAAATATCAACTACTTTTCAAAATAGGTGTTTGCTCTTTGAGATAATGCGTTTGCGACAATAAAAAAATGAATTGCCCATTTCTTCAAAACCATAAAGGCTAGAAGGCTAATTTTCCAGTATGTTATACAGGGCCCCACGTTGCGTTAGGTGAGCAAGAATTGGCCATGTAGCTCTCATAGTTTTGGCACAACTTCGTTTTTGAGTTTTGTGAAAGCTGCAACTTTTGTCCAATAGCACCCATTAAAACACCCCAAAATGTAACTTTTTCAACTGATCTGTCCATACCCCACACTGACTGTGCATATGGGATGGTTTTTAGCAGTGAGAATACAAATATCAACTACTTTCCAAAATAGGTGTTTGCTCTTTGAGATAATGCGTTTGCGACAATAAAAAAATGAATTGCCCATTTCTTCAAAACCATAAAGGCTAGAAGGCTAATTTTCCAGTATGTTATACAGGGCCCCACGTTGCGTTAGGTGAGCAATAATTGGCCATGTAGCTCTTATAGTTTTGGCACAACTTCGTTTTTGAGTTTTGTGAAAGCTGCAACTTTTGTCCAATAGCACCCATTAAAACACCCCAAAATGTAACTTTTTCAACTGATCTGTCCATACCCCACACTGACTGTGCATATGGGATGGTTTTTAGCAGTGAGAATACAAATATCAACTACTTTCCAAAATAGGTGTTTGCTCTTTGAGATAATGCGTTTGCGACAATAAAAAAAATGAATTGCCCATTTCTTCAAAACCATAAAGGCTAGAAGGCTAATTTTCCAGTATGTTATACAGGGCCTCACGTTGCGTTAGGTGAGCAAGAATTGGCCATGTAGCTCTCATAGTTTTGGCACAACTTCGTTTTTGAGTTTTGTGAAAGCTGCAACTTTTGTCCAATAGCACCCATTAAAACACCCCAAAATTTTACTTTTTCAACTGATCTGTCCATACCCCACACTGACTGTGCATATGGGATGTTTTTTAGCAGTGAGAATACAAATATCAACTACTTTCCAAAATAGGTGTTTGCTCTTTGAGATAATGCGTTTGCGACAATAAAAAAATGAATTGCCCATTTCTTCAAAACCATAAAGGCTAGAAGGCTAATTTTCAAGTATGTTATACAGGGCCCCACGTTGCGTTAGGTGAGCAAGAATTGGCAATGTAGCTCTCATAGTTTTGGCACAACTTCGTTTTTGAGTTTTGTGAAAGCTGCAACTTTTGTACAATAGCACCCATTAAAACACCCCAAAATGTAACTTTTTCAACTGATCTGTCCATACCCCAGACTGACTGTGCATATGGGATGTTTTTTAGCAGTGAGAATACAAATATCAACTACTTTCCAAAATAGGTGTTTGCTCTTTGAGATATTGCGTTTGCGACAATAAAAAAAATGAATTGCCCATTTCTTCAAAACCATAAAGGCTAGAAGGCTAATTTTCCAGTATGTTATACAGGGCCCCACGTTGCGTTAGA
This sequence comes from Proterorhinus semilunaris, assembly GCA_021464625.1. Classification (NCBI taxonomy): domain Eukaryota; kingdom Metazoa; phylum Chordata; class Actinopteri; order Gobiiformes; family Gobiidae; genus Proterorhinus; species Proterorhinus semilunaris. The sequence continues at coordinate 225,076 of CM038354.1, forward strand.
ATCAGAATCAGAATCATCAGAATCAGAATTCGTTTTATTGCCAAGGTTTGTGAACAAGGTTTACAAACTAGGAATTTTACTTGGTGCAAACATGCGACATAAAACATATAACACAGAATTAAGATAAAAATTAAGCTAAGAACGTTAAACTATAAGGCTATAAGGGCATGCATAAAATAAAAAATATTAAATAAATAAGATAAAATAAAGTGACATATGTTAAGGCAACAACAATTTGACAATGAACTACAGCGGGATTGTATATACAGATGTTTTGGCATTTAAAGTGGTATTAAGTGTTTAAAGTGATAAAGTGATAGCAGCGGGTCTAAGTGTGGACACACCGCACACTGCAAGTGCAGATACATCCATGATTCTGTAACTGAGCTACAGAGACTTGTATTTGTTCATGAGTCTGATGGCGGAGGGGAAAAAACTGTTCAAGTGGCGGGAGGTGTGGGTCTGGATAGACCGTAGCCTCCTGCCTGAGGGGAGAGGGGTGAGTAGTCCGTGACCAGGGTGAGAAGGGTCAGCTGTGATCCGACCCACACGCCTTCGGGTCCTGGAGGTGAACAGGTCCTGGAGAGATGGGAGCTCACAGCCAATCACCTTCTCTGCAGCACGCACAATGCGCTGCAGACGGTGCTTGTCCCGTTCTGTAGCGCCGGGGAACCACACTGTGATGGAGGAGGTGAGGATGGACCACACGGTGATGGAGGAGGTGAGGATGGACTCGATGATGGCCGTGTAGAACTGCGCCAACATCTTGGTTGGCAGCTTGAGTTTCCTCAGCTGCCGCAGGAAGAACATCCTCTGCTGGGCCTTCTTGATGAGGGAGCTGATGGTTGGCTCCCATTTGAGGTCCTGGGTGATGGTGGTGCCCAGGAAACGGAAGGAGTCCACGATGGAAATGGGGGTGGAAGAGTCTGTCAGGGCAAGGGGGGATGGTGGGGCTGTGTCTTTCCTAAAGTCCACGATCATCTCCACTGTCTTCTGGGCGTTCAGCTCCAGGTTGTTGTGGCTGCACCAGGACGCCAGCCGTTCCACCTCTCTCCTGTAGGCGGACTCATCACCGTCCGAGATGAGCCCGATGAGGGTGGTGTCGTCCGCAAACTTGATCAGTTTAACGGTCTGGTGGCTGGAGGTGCAGCAGTTTGTATACAGGGAGAAGAGCCAGGGGGAAAGTACACAGCCCTGAGGAGTTCCAGTATTTGTAGTCCGAGTGTCCGAGACGATCTTCCCCAGCCGCACGTGCTGTCTCCGGTCCGTCAGGAAGTCGGTGATCCACCTGCAGAGGGAGTCGGGCACGCTGAGCTGGTAGAGCTTGTCTCGTAGCAGTTCAGGGAGGATGGTGTTGAAGGCAGAGCTGAAGTCCACAAACAGGATCCTGGCGTAGGTTCCTGGGGAGTCCAGATGCTCCAGGGTGAAGTGGAGGGCCAGATTGACTGCGTCGTCCACAGACCTGTTGGCTATGTAGGCGAACTGCAGCGGGTCCAGGAGGGGGGCGGTGATGTCCTTGAGGTGAGGCAGGACCAAGCGCTCAAAAGTCTTCATGACCACAGACGTCAGCGCCACCGGCCTGTAGTCATTAAGTCCTGTGATCCGTGGTTTTTTAGGGACAGGGACGATGGTGGACGATTTGAAGCAGGACGGCACGCGGCATGACTCCAGGGAGGTGTTGAAAATGTCTGTGAAGACGGGAGCCAGCTGATCCGCGCAGTGTCTCAGGGTGGAGGGGGAGACACCATCCGGCCCAGGGGCCTTCCGCGGGTTCAGCTTCAGGAATTGCCGACGCACTTCCTCTTCTTGGATGGAGAGAGCGGGGGGGGGGGGGAGGTTTGTGGAGACCTTTGATGAAGTGCTGGGGTCGTTGATGGTAGAGGTGATGATGGGGGGAGCAGGGGTAGCTGGAGTGTCTAGAGAGGTGTCAAAGGCTGATGGGCGTTCGTGGCGGCAGTAATGTGTATTCAGACTCTGGGCGAGGCACAGGTCGTTCAGTGCCCTGGGGGCTTTGGGCTTGTAAATGGTTATAGCCCTAAGACCCCGCCACACTGCTCCAGAGTCATTGGAGGAGAACTGATGTTGGAGACGGGCAGAGTATGCAGCTTTAGCTTTCTCCACCTCCCTGCTAAAGCTGTACCTTGCCTCCCTGTAATGGTCTCTGTCGCCATTTTTGTGGGCCGTCTCTTTATCCTTTCGTAGGTGTCGGAGTTTGGGGGTGAACCAGGGTTTATCATTAATAAAACAAACCCTAGTGCGTGTTGGTATGATGCGCTCCTCATTGAACTGGATGTATGAGGTCACAGTGTCCGTATATTCATCCAGGTTGTTGCCAGCCTTTAACGCTTCCCAGTCTGTAGTCTCCAAACATGAGCGCAGCTCCTCCACAGCCTCAGTGGTGAACGTCTTTATTGTGCTCACTACAGGTTTAGCGAGTTTCAGTCTTTGTCTGTATGAGGGGATTAAGTGGACCATCACGTGATCTGAAAGTCCGAGTGCAGCGCGGGGGACAGCGTGGTATGCGTTGCGTATTGTAGTGTAACAGTGATCCAGCGTGTTCTCCTCTATGGTGGGGCATTTAATAAACTGTCTGTATTTGGGTAATTCCTGGCTCAGGTTCCCCTTGTTAAAGTCACCAAGCACAATAACAAGAGAGTCCGGGAAGGTCCGCTCCGTGTGTAGTATCTGCTCCGCGAGCGCGCGCTGAGCTTCGAGAATGTCCGTGCCCGGCGGTAGATAAGCAGCCACCAGAATGAATGAAACTATTTCCCGCGGTGAATAAAAAGGCTTACAGTTAATGATGAGATATTCCAGAGTAGGAGAGCAGTGTTGGGAGATCGCTGTAGTATCAGTACACCAGCTGCTGTTGGTGTAAGTGTAGGTGAGCAAGAATTGGCCATGTAGCTCTCATAGTTTTGGCACAACTTCGTTTTTGAGTTTTGTGAAAGCTGCCACTTTTGTCCAATAGCACCCATTAAAACACCCCAAAATGTAACTTTTTCAACTGATCTGTCCATACCCCACACTGACTGTGCATATGGGATGGTTTTTAGCAGTGAGAATACAAATATCAACTACTTTCCAAAATAGGTGTTTGCTCTTTGAGATAATGCGTTTGCGACAATAAAAAAATGAATTGCCCATTTCTTCAAAACCATAAAGGCTAGAAGGCTAATTTTCCAGTATGTTATACAGGGCCCCACGTTGCGTTAGGTGAGCAAGAATTGGCCATGTAGCTCTCATAGTTTTGGCACAACTTCGTTTTTGAGTTTTGTGAAAGCTGCAACTTTGTCCAATAGCACCCATTAAAACACCCCAAAATGTAACTTTTTCAACTGATCTGTCCATACCCCACACTGACTGTGCATATGGGATGGTTTTTAGCAGTGAGAATACAAATATCAACTACTTTCCAAAATAGGTGTTTGCTCTTTGAGATAATGCGTTTGCGACAATAAAAAAATGAATTGCCCATTTCTTCAAAACCATAAAGGCTAGAAGGCTAATTTTCCAGTATATTATACAGGGCCCCACGTTGCGTTAGGTGAGCAAGAATTGGCCATGTAGCTCTCATAGTTTTGGCACAACTTCGTTTTTGAGTTTTGTGAAAGCTGCCACTTTTGTCCAATAGCACCCATTAAAATACCCCAAAATGTAACTTTTTCAACTGATCTGTCCATACCCTACACTGACTGTGCATATGGGATGGTTTTTAGCAGTGAGAATACAAATATCAACTACTTTCCAAAATAGGTGTTTGCTCTTTGAGATAATGCGTTTGCGACAATAAAAAAATGAATTGCCCATTTCTTCAAAACCATAAGGGCTAGAAGGCTAATTTTCCAGTATGTTATACAGGGCCCCACGTTGCGTTAGGTGAGCAAGAATTGGCCATGTAGCTCTCATAGTTTTGGCACAACTTCGTTTTTGAGTTTTGTGAAAGCTGCAACTTTTGTCCAATAGCACCCATTAAAACACCCCAAAATGTAACTTTTTCAACTGATCTGTCCATACCCCACACTGACTGTGCATATGGGATGGTTTTTAGCAGTGAGAATACAAATATCAACTACTTTCCAAAATAAGTGTTTGCTCTTTGAGATAATGCGTTTGCGACAATAAAAACATGAATTGCCCATTTCTTCAAAACCATAAAGGCTAGAAGGCTAATTTTCCAGTATGTTATGCAGGGCCCCACGTTGCGTTAGGTGAGCAAGAATTGGCAATGTAGCTCTCACAGTTTTGGCACAACTTCGTTTTTGAGTTTTGTGAAAGCTGCAACGTTTGTCCAATAGCACCCATTCAAACACCCCAAAATGTAACTTTTTCAACTGATCTGTCCATACCCCACACTGACTGTGCATATGGGATGGTTTTTAGCAGTGAGAATACAAATATCAACTACTTTCCAAAATAGGTGTTTGCTCTTTGAGATAATGCGTTTGCGACAATAAAAAAATGAATTGCCCATTTCTTCAAAACCATAAAGGCTAGAAGGCTAATTTTCCAGTATGTTATACAGGGCCCCACGTTGCGTTAGGTGAGCAAGAATTGGCCATGTAGCTCTCATAGTTTTGGCACAACTTCGTTTTTGAGTTTTGTGAAAGCTGCAACGTTTGTCCAATAGCACCCATTAAAACACCCCAAAATGTAACTTTTTCAACTGATCTGTCCATACCCCACACTGACTGTGCATATGGGATGGTTTTTAGCAGTGAGAATACAAATATCAACTACTTTCCAAAATAGGTGTTTGCTCTTTGAGATAATGCGTTTGCGACAATAAAAAAAATGAATTGCCCATTTCTTCAAAACCATAAAGGCTAGAAGGCTAATTTTCCAGTATGTTATACAGGGCCCCACGTTGCGTTAGGTGAGCAAGAATTGGCCATGTAGCTCTCATAGTTTTGGCACAACTTCGTTTTTGAGTTTTGTGAAAGCTGCAACTTTTGTCCAATAGCACCCATTAAAACACCCCAAAATGTAACTTTTTCAACTGATCTGTCCATACCCCACACTGACTGTGCATATGGGATGGTTTTTAGCAGTGAGAATACAAATATCAACTACTTTCCAAAATAGGTGTTTGCTCTTTGAGATAATGCGTTTGCGACAATAAAAAAATGAATTGCCAATTTCTTCAAAACCATAAAGGCTAGAAGGCTAATTTTCCAGTCTGTTATACAGGGCCCCACGTTGCGTTAGGTGAGCAAGAATTGGCCATGTAGCTCTCATAGTTTTGGCACAACTTCGTTTTTGAGTTTTGTGAAAGCTGCAACTTTTGTCCAATAGCACCCATTAAAACACCCCAAAATGTAACTTTTTCAACTGATCTGTCCATACCCCACACTGACTGTGCATATGGGATGGTTTTTAGCAGTGAGAATACAAGTATCAACTACTTTCCAAAATAGGTGTTTGCTCTTTGAGATAATGCGTTTGCGACAATAAAAAAATGAATTGCCCATTTCTTCAAAACCATAACGGCTAGAAGGCTAATTTTCCAGTATGTTATACAGGGCCCCACGTTGCGTTAGGTGAGCAAGAATTGGCCATGTAGCTCTCACAGTTTTGGCACAACTTCGTTTTTGAGTTTTGGGAAAGCTGCAACTTTTGTCCAATAGCACCCATTAAAACACCCCAAAATGTAACTTTTTCAAGTGATCTGTCCATACCCCACACTGATTGTGCATATGGGATGGTTTTTAGCAGTGAGAATACAAATATCAACTACTTTCCAAAATAGGTGTTTGCTCTTTGAGATAATGCGTTTGCGACAATAAAAAAATGAATTGCCCATTTCTTCAAAACCATAAAGGCTAGAAGGCTAATTTTCCAGTATGTTATACAGGGCCCCACGCTGTGTTATGTGAGCAAGAATTGGCCATGTAGCTCTCATAGTTTTGGCACAACTTCGTTTTTGAGTTTTGTGAAAGCTGCAACTTTTGCCCAATAGCACCCATTAAAACACCCCAAAATCTAACTTTTTCAAGTGATCTGTTCATACCCCACACTGACTGTGCATATGGGATGGTTTTTAGCAGTGAGAATACAAATATCAACTACTTTCCAAAATAGGTGTTTGCTCTTTGAGATAATGCGTTTGCGACAATAAAAAAATGAATTGCCCATTTCTTCAAAACCATAAAGGCTAGAAGGCTAATTTTCCAGTATGTTATACAGGGCCCCACGTTGCGTTAGGTGAGCAAGAATTGGCCATGTAGCTCTCATAGTTTTGGCACAACTTCGTTTTTGAGTTTTGTGAAAGCTGCAACTTTTGTCCAATAGCACCCATTAAAACACCCCAAAATCTAACTTTTTCAACTGATCTGTCCATACCCCACACTGACTGTGCATATGGGATGGTTTTTAGCAGTGAGAATACAAATATCAACTACTTTCCAAAATAGGTGTTTGCTCTTTGAGATAATGCGTTTGCGACAATAAAAATATGAATTGCCCATTTCTTCAAAACCATAAAGGCTAGAAGGCTAATTTTCCAGTATGTTATACAGGGCCCCACGTTGCGTTAGGTGAGCAAGAATTGGCCATGTAGCTCTCATAGTTTTGGCACAACTTCGTTTTTGAGTTTTGTGAAAGCTGCCACTTTTATCCAATAGCACCCATTAAAACACCCCAAAATGTAACTTTTCAACTGATCTGTCCATACCCCACACTGACTGTGCATATGGGATGGTTTTTAGCAGTGAGAATACAAATATCAACTACTTTCCAAAATAGGTGTTTGCTCTTTGAGATAATGCGTTTGCGACAATAAAAAAATGAATTGCCCATTTCTTCAAAACCATAAAGGCTAGAAGGCTAATTTTCCAGTATGTTATACAGGGCCCCACGTTGCGTTAGGTGAGCAAGAATTGGCCATGTAGCACTCATAGTTTTGGCACAACTTCGTTTTTGAGTTTTGTGAAAGCTGCAACTTTTGTCCAATAGCACCCATTAAAACACCCCAAAATGTAACTTTTTCAACTGATCTGTCCATACCCCACACTGACTGTGCATATGGGATGGTTTTTAGCAGTGAGAATACAAATATCAACTACTTTCCAAAATTGGTGTTTGCTCTTTGAGGTAATGCGTTTGCGACAATAAAAAAATGAATTGCCCATTTCTTCAAAACCATAAAGGCTAGAAGGCTAATTTTCCAGTATGTTATACAGGGCCCCACGTTGCGTTAGGTGAGCAAGAATTGGCCATGTAGCTCTCATAGTTTTGGCACAACTTCGTTTTTGAGTTTTGTGAAAGCTGCCACTTTTATCCAATAGCACCCATTAAAACACCCCAAAATGTAACTTTTTCAACTGATCTGTCCATACCCCACACTGACTGTGCATATGGGATGGTTTTTAGCAGTGAGAATACAAATATCAACTACTTTCCAAAATAGGTGTTTGCTCTTTGAGATAATGCGTTTGCGACAATAAAAAAATGAATTGCCCATTTCTTCAAAACCATAAAGGCTAGAAGGCTAATTTTCCAGTATGTTATACAGGGCCCCACGTTGCGTTAGGTGAGCAAGAATTGGCCATGTAGCACTCATAGTTTTGGCACAACTTCGTTTTTGAGTTTTGTGAAAGCTGCAACTTTTGTCCAATAGCACCCATTAAAACACCCCAAAATGTAACTTTTTCAACTGATCTGTCCATACCCCACACTGACTGTGCATATGGGATGGTTTTTAGCAGTGAGAATACAAATATCAACTACTTTCCAAAATTGGTGTTTGCTCTTTGAGGTAATGCGTTTGCGACAATAAAAAAATGAATTGCCCATTTCTTCAAAACCATAAAGGCTAGAAGGCTAATTTTCCAGTATGTTATACAGGGCCCCACGTTGCGTTAGGTGAGCAAGAATTGGCCATGTAGCACTCATAGTTTTGGCACAACTTCGTTTTTGAGTTTTGTGAAAGCTGCAACTTTTGTCCAATAGCACCCATTAAAACACCCCAAAATGTAACTTTTTCAACTGATCTGTCCATACCCCACACTGACTGTGCATATGGGATGGTTTTTAGCAGTGAGAATACAAATATCAACTACTTTCCAAAATTGGTGTTTGCTCTTTGAGGTAATGCGTTTGCGACAATAAAAAAATGAATTGCCCATTTCTTCAAAACCATAAAGGCTAGAAGGCTAATTTTCCAGTATGTTATACAGGGCCCCACGTTGCGTTAGGTGAGCAAGAATTGGCCATGTAGCTCTCATAGTTTTGGCACAACTTCGTTTTTGAGTTTTGTGAAAGCTGCAACTTTTGTCCAATAGCACCCATTAAAACACTCCAAAATCTAACTTTTTCAACTGATCTGTCCATACCCCACACTCACTGTGCATAAGGGATGGTTTTTAGCAGTGAGAATACAAATATCAACTACTTTCCAAAATAGGTGTTTGCTCTTTGAGATAATGCGTTTGCGACAATAAAAATATGAATTGCCCATTTCTTCAAAACCATAAAGGCTAGAAGGCTAATTTTCCAGTATGTTATACAGGGCCCCACGTTGCGTTAGGTGAGCAAGAATTGGCCATGTAGCTCTCATAGTTTTGGCACAACTTCGTTTTTGAGTTTTGTGAAAGCTGCCACTTTTATCCAATAGCACCCATTAAAACAACCCAAAATGTAACTTTTTCAACTGATCTGTCCATACCCCACACTGACTGTGCATATGGGATGGTTTTTAGCAGTGAGAATACAAATATCAACTACTTTCCAAAATAGGTGTTTGCTCTTTGAGATAATGCGTTTGCGACAATAAAAAAATGAATTGCCCATTTCTTCAAAACCATAAAGGCTAGAAGGCTAATTTTCCAGTATGTTATACAGGGCCCCACGTTGCGTTAGGTGAGCAAGAATTGGCCATGTAGCACTCATAGTTTTGGCACAACTTCGTTTTTGAGTTTTGTGAAAGCTGCAACTTTTGTCCAATAGCACCCATTAAAACACCCCAAAATGTAACTTTTTCAACTGATCTGTCCATACCCCACACTGACTGTGCATATGGGATGGTTTTTAGCAGTGAGAATACAAATATCAACTACTTTCCAAAATAGGTGTTTGCTCTTTGAGATAATGCGTTTGCGACAATAAAAAAATGAATTGCCCATTTCTTCAAAACCATAAAGGCTAGAAGGCTAATTTTCCAGTATGTTATACAGGGCCCCACGTTGCGTTAGGTGAGCAAGAATTGGCCATGTAGCTCTCATAGTTTTGGTACAACTTCGTTTTTGAGTTTTGTGAAAGCTGCCACTTTTGTCCAATAGCACCCATTAAAACACCCCAAAATGTAACTTTTTCAACTGATCTGTCCATACCCCACACTGACTGTGCATATGGGATGGTTTTTAGCAGTGAGAATACAAATATCAACTACTTTCCAAAATAGGTGTTTGCTCTTTGAGATAATGCGTTTGCGACAATAAAAAAATGAATCGCCCATTTCTTCAAAACCATAAAGGCTAGAAGGCTAATTTTCCAGTATGTTATACAGGGCCCCACGTTGCGTTAGGTGAGCAAGAATTGGCCATGTAGCTCTCATAGTTTTGGCACAACTTCGTTTTTGAGTTTTGTGAAAGCTGCAACTTTTGTCCAATAGCACCCATTAAAACACCCCAAAATGTAACTTTTTCAACTGATCTGTCCATACCCCACACTGACTGTGCATATGGGATGGTTTTTAGCAGTGAGAATACAAATATCAACTACTTTCCAAAATAGGTGTTTGCTCTTTGAGATAATGCGTTTGCGACAATAAAAAAATGAATTGCCCATTTCTTCAAAACCATAAAGGCTAGAAGGCTAATTTTCCAGTATATTATACAGGGCCCCACGTTGCGTTAGGTGAGCAAGAATTGGCCATGTAGCTCTCATAGTTTTGGCACAACTTCGTTTTTGAGTTTTGTGAAAGCTGCCTCTTTTGTCCAATAGCACCCATTAAAATACCCCAAAATGTAACTTTTTCAACTGATCTGTCCATACCCCACACTGACTGTGCATATGGGATGGTTTTTAGCAGTGAGAATACAAATATCAACTACTTTCCAAAATAGGTGTTTGCTCTTTGAGATAATGCGTTTGCGACAATAAAAAAATGAATTGCCCATTTCTTCAAAACCATAAAGGCTAGAAGGCTAATTTTCCAGTATGTTATACAGGGCCCCACGTTGCGTTAGGTGAGCAAGAATTGGCCATGTAGCTCTCATAGTTCTGGCACAACTTCGTTTTTGAGTTTTGTGAAAGCTGCAACTTTTGTCCAATAGCACCCATTAAAACACCCCAAAATGTAACTTTTTCAACTGATCTGTCCATACCCCACACTGACTGTGCATATGGGATGGTTTTTAGCAGTGAGAATACAAATATCAACTACTTTCCAAAATAGGTGTTTGCTCTTTGAGATAATGCGTTTGCGACAATAAAAAAATGAATTGCCCATTTCTTCAAAACCATAAAGGCTAGAAGGCTAATTTTCCAGTATGTTATACAGGGCCCCACGTTGCGTTAGGTGAGCAAGAATTGGCCATGTAGCTCTCATAGTTTTGGCACAACTTCGTTTTTGAGTTTTGTGAAAGCTGCAACTTTTGTCCAATAGCACCCATTAAAACACCCCAAAATGTAACTTTTTCAACTGATCTGTCCATACCCCACACTGACTGTGCATATGGGATGGTTTTTAGCAGTGAGAATACAAATATCAACTACTTTCCAAAATAGGTGTTTGCTCTTTGAGATAATGCGTTTGCGACAATAAAAAAATGAATTGCCCATTTCTTCAAAACCATAAAGGCTAGAAGGCTAATTTTCCAGTATATTATACAGGGCCCCACGTTGCGTTAGGTGAGCAAGAATTGGCCATGTAGCTCTCATAGTTTTGGCACAACTTCGTTTTTGAGTTTTGTGAAAGCTGCCTCTTTTGTCCAATAGCACCCATTAAAATACCCCAAAATGTAACTTTTTCAACTGATCTGTCCATACCCCACACTGACTGTGCATATGGGATGGTTTTTAGCAGTGAGAATACAAATATCAACTACTTTCCAAAATAGGTGTTTGCTCTTTGAGATAATGCGTTTGCGACAATAAAAAAATGAATTGCCCATTTCTTCAAAACCATAAAGGCTAGAAGGCTAATTTTCCAGTATGTTATACAGGGCCCCACGTTGCGTTAGGTGAGCAAGAATTGGCCATGTAGCTCTCATAGTTCTGGCACAACTTCGTTTTTGAGTTTTGTGAAAGCTGCAACTTTTGTCCAATAGCACCCATTAAAACACCCCAAAATGTAACTTTTTCAACTGATCTGTCCATACCCCACACTGACTGTGCATATGGGATGGTTTTTAGCAGTGAGAATACAAATATCAACTACTTTCCAAAATAAGTGTTTGCTCTTTGAGATAATGCGTTTGCGACAATAAAAAAATGAATTGCCCATTTCTTCAAAACCATAAAGGCTAGAAGGCTAATTTTCCAGTATGTTATACAGGGCCCCACGTTGCGTTAGGTGAGCAAGAATTGGCCATGTAGCACTCATAGTTTTGGCACAACTTCGTTTTTGAGTTTTGTGAAAGCTGCAACTTTTGTCCAATAGCACCCATTAAAACACCCCAAAATGTAACTTTTTCAACTGATCTGTCCATACCCCACACTGACTGTGCATATGGGATGGTTTTTAGCAGTGAGAATACAAATATCAACTACTTTCCAAAATAGGTGTTTGCTCTTTGAGATAATGCGTTTGCGACAATAAAAAAATGAATTGCCCATTTCTTCAAAACCATAAAGGCTAGAAGGCTAATTTTCCAGTATGTTATACAGGGCCCCACGTTGCGTTAGGTGAGCAAGAATTGGCCATGTAGCTCTCATAGTTTTGGCACAACTTCGTTTTTGAGTTTTGTGAAAGCTGCCACTTTTGTCCAATAGCACCCATTAAAACACCCCAAAATGTAACTTTTTCAACTGATCTGTCCATACCCCACACTGACTGTGCATATGGGATGGTTTTTAGCAGTGAGAATACAAATATCAACTACTTTCCAAAATAGGTGTTTGCTCTTTGAGATAATGCGTTTGCGACAATAAAAAAATGAATTGCCCATTTCTTCAAAACCATAAAGGCTAGAAGGCTAATTTTCCAGTATGTTATACAGGGCCCCACGTTGCGTTATGTGAGCAAGAATTGGCCATGTAACTCTCATAGTTTTGGCACAACTTCGTTTTTGAGTTTTGTGAAAGCTGCAACTTTTGCCCAATAGCACCCATTAAAACACCCCAAAATCTAACTTTTTCAAGTGATCTGTTCATACCCCACACTGACTGTGCATATGGGATGGTTTTTAGCAGTGAGAATACAAATATCAACTACTTTCCAAAATAGGTGTTTGCTCTTTGAGATAATGCGTTTGCGACAATAAAAAAATGAATTGCCCATTTCTTCAAAACCATAAAGGCTAGAAGGCTAATTTCCCAGTATGTTATACAGGGCCCCACGTTGTGTTAGGTGAGCAAGAATTGGCCATGTAGCTCTCATAGTTTTGGCACAACTTCGTTTTTGAGTTTTGTGAAAGCTGCAACTTTTGTCCAATAGCACCCATTAAAACACCCCAAAATGTAACTTTTTCAACTGATCTGTCCATACCCCACACTGACTGTGCATATGGGATGGTTTTTAGCAGTGAGAATACAAATATCAACTACTTTCCAAAATAGGTGTTTGCTCTTTGAGATAATGCGTTTGCGACAATAAAAAAATGAATTGCCCATTTCTTCAAAACCATAAAGGCTAGAAGGCTAATTTTCCAGTATGTTATACAGGGCCCCACGTTGCGTTAGGTGAGCAAGAATTGGCCATGTAGCTCTCATAGTTTTGGCACAACTTCGTTTTTGAGTTTTGTGAAAGCTGCAACTTTTGTCCAATAGCACCCATTAAAACACCCCAAAATCTAACTTTTTCAACTGATCTGTCCATACCCCACACTCACTGTGCATATGGGATGGTTTTTAGCAGTGAGAATACAAATATCAACTACTTTCCAAAATAGGTGTTTGCTCTTTGAGATAATGCGTTTGCGACAATAAAAATATGAATTGCCCATTTCTTCAAAACCATAAAGGCTAGAAGGCTAATTTTCCAGTATGTTATACAGGGCCCCACGTTGCGTTAGGTGAGCAAGAATTGGCCATGTAGCTCTCATAGTTTTGGCACAACATCGTTTTTGAGTTTTGTGAAAGATGCCACTTTTATCCAATAGCACCCATTAAAACACCCCAAAATGTAACTTTTTCAACTGATCTGTCCATACCCCACACTGACTGTGCATATGGGATGGTTTTTAGCAGTGAGAATACAAATATCAACTACTTTCCAAAATAGGTGTTTGCTCTTTGAGATAATGCGTTTGCGACAATAAAAAAATGAATTGCCCATTTCTTCAAAACCATAAAGGCTAGAAGGCTAATTTTCCAGTATGTTATACAGGGCCCCACGTTGCGTTAGGTGAGCAAGAATTGGCCATGTAGCACTCATAGTTTTGGCACAACTTCGTTTTTGAGTTTTGTGAAAGCTGCAACTTTTGTCCAATAGCACCCATTAAAACACCCCAAAATGTAACTTTTTCAACTGATCTGTCCATACCCCACACTGACTGTGCATATGGGATGGTTTTTAGCAGTGAGAATACAAATATCAACTACTTTCCAAAATAGGTGTTTGCTCTTTGAGATAATGCGTTTGCGACAATAAAAAAATGAATTGCCCATTTCTTCAAAACCATAAAGGCTAGAAGGCTAATTTTCCAGTATGTTATACAGGGCCCCACGTTGCGTTAGGTGAGCAAGAATTGGCCATGTAGCTCTCACAGTTTTGGCACAACTTCGTTTTTGAGTTTTGTGAAAGCTGCAACTTTTGTCCAATAGCACCCATTAAAACACCCCAAAATGTTACTTTTTCAACTGATCTGTCCATACCCCACACTGACTGTGCATATGGGATGGTTTTTAGCAGTGAGAATACAAATATCAACTACTTTCCAAAATAGGTGTTTGCTCTTTGAGATAATGCGTTTGCGACAATAAAAAAATGAATTGCCCATTTCTTCAAAACCATAAGGGCTAGAAGGCTAATTTTCCAGTATGTTATACAGGGCCCCACGTTGCGTTAGGTGAGCAAGAATTGGCCATGTAGCTCTCATAGTTTTGGCACAACTTCGTTTTTGAGTTTTGTGAAAGCTGCAACTTTTGTCCAATAGCACCCATTAAAACACCCCAAAATGTAACTTTTTCAACTGATCTGTCCATACCCCACACTGACTGTGCATATGGGATGGTTTTTAGCAGTGAGAATACAAATATCAACTACTTTCCAAAATAGGTGTTTGCTCTTTGAGATAATGCGTTTGCGACAATAAAAAAATGAATTGCCCATTTCTTCAAAACCATAAAGGCTAGAAGGCTAATTTTCCAGTCTGTTATACAGGGCCCCACGTTGCGTTAGGTGAGCAAGAATTGGCCATGTAGCTCTCATAGTTTTGGCACAACTTCGTTTTTGAGTTTTGTGAAAGCTGCAACTTTTGTCCAATAGCACCCATTAAAACACCCCAAAATGTAACTTTTTCAACTGATCTGTCCATACCCCACACTGACTGTGCATATGGGATGGTTTTTAGCAGTGAGAATACAAATATCAACTACTTTCCAAAATAGGTGTTTGCTCTTTGAGATAATGCGTTTGCGACAATAAAAAAATGAATTGCCCATTTCTTCAAAACCATAACGGCTAGAAGGCTAATTTTCCAGTATGTTATACAGGGCCCCACGTTGCGTTAGGTGAGCAAGAATTGGCAATGTAGCTCTCATAGTTCTGGCACAACTTCGTTTTTGAGTTTTGTGAAAGCTGCAACTTTTGTCCAATAGCACCCATTAAAACACCCCAAAATGTAACTTTTTCAACTGATCTGTCCATACCCCACACTGACTGTGCATATGGGATGGTTTTTAGCAGTGAGAATACAAATATCAACTACTTTCCAAAATAAGTGTTTGCTCTTTGAGATAATGCGTTTGCGACAATAAAAAAATGAATTGCCCATTTCTTCAAAACCATAAAGGCTAGAAGGCTAATTTTCCAGTATGTTATACAGGGCCCCACGTTGCGTTAGGTGAGCAAGAATTGGCCATGTAGCTCTCATAGTTTTGGCACAACTTCGTTTTTGAGTTTTGTGAAAGCTGCAACTTTTGTCCAATAGCACCCATTAAAACACCCCAAAATCTAACTTTTTCAACTGATCTGTCCATACCCCACACTCACTGTGCATATGGGATGGTTTTTAGCAGTGAGAATACAAATATCAACTACTTTCCAAAATAGGTGTTTGCTCTTTGAGATAATGCGTTTGCGACAATAAAAATATGAATTGCCCATTTCTTCAAAACCATAAAGGCTAGAAGGCTAATTTTCCAGTATGTTATACAGGGCCCCACGTTGCGTTAGGTGAGCAAGAATTGGCCATGTAGCTCTCATAGTTTTGGCACAACTTCGTTTTTGAGTTTTGTGAAAGCTGCCACTTTTATCCAATAGCACCCATTAAAACACCCCAAAATGTAACTTTTTCAACTGATCTGTCCATACCCCACACTGACTGTGCATATGGGATGGTTTTTAGCAGTGAGAATACAAATATCAACTACTTTCCAAAATAGGTGTTTGCTCTTTGAGATAATGCGTTTGCGACAATAAAAAAATGAATTGCCCATTTCTTCAAAACCATAAAGGCTAGAAGGCTAATTTCCCAGTATGTTATACAGGGCCCCACGTTGTGTTAGGTGAGCAAGAATTGGCCATGTAGCTCTCATAGTTTTGGCACAACTTCGTTTTTGAGTTTTGTGAAAGCTGCAACTTTTGTCCAATAGCACCCATTAAAACACCCCAAAATGTAACTTTTTCAACTGATCTGTCCATACCCCACACTGACTGTGCATATGGGATGGTTTTTAGCAGTGAGAATACAAATATCAACTACTTTCCAAAATAGGTGTTTGCTCTTTGAGATAATGCGTTTGCGACAATTAAAAAATGAATTGCCCATTTCTTCAAAACCATAAAGGCTAGAAGGCTAATTTTCCAGTATGTTATACAGGGCCCCACGTTGCGTTAGGTGAGCAAGAATTGGCCATGTAGCTCTCATAGTTTTGGCACAACTTCGTTTTTGAGTTTTGTGAAAGCTGCAACTTTTGTCCAATAGCACCCATTAAAACACCCCAAAATCTAACTTTTTCAACTGATCTGTCCATACCCCACACTCACTGTGCATATGGGATGGTTTTTAGCAGTGAGAATACAAATATCAACTACTTTCCAAAATAGGTGTTTGCTCTTTGAGATAATGCGTTTGCGACAATAAAAATATGAATTGCCCATTTCTTCAAAACCATAAAGGCTAGAAGGCTAATTTTCCAGTATGTTATACAGGGCCCCACGTTGCGTTAGGTGAGCAAGAATTGGCCATGTAGCTCTCATAGTTTTGGCACAACTTCGTTTTTGAGTTTTGTGAAAGCTGCCACTTTTATCCAATAGCACCCATTAAAACACCCCAAAATGTAACTTTTTCAACTGATCTGTCCATACCCCACACTGACTGTGCATATGGGATGGTTTTTAGCAGTGAGAATACAAATATCAACTACTTTCCAAAATAGGTGTTTGCTCTTTGAGATAATGCGTTTGCGACAATAAAAAAATGAATTGCCCATTTCTTCAAAACCATAAAGGCTAGAAGGCTAATTTTCCAGTATGTTATACAGGGCCCCACGTTGCGTTAGGTGAGCAAGAATTGGCCATGTAGCACTCATAGTTTTGGCACAACTTCGTTTTTGAGTTTTGTGAAAGCTGCAACTTTTGTCCAATAGCACCCATTAAAACACCCCAAAATGTAACTTTTTCAACTGATCTGTCCATACCCCACACTGACTGTGCATATGGGATGGTTTTTAGCAGTGAGAATACAAATATCAACTACTTTCCAAAATAGGTGTTTGCTCTTTGAGATAATGCGTTTGCGACAATAAAAAAATGAATTGCCCATTTCTTCAAAACCATAAAGGCTAGAAGGCTAATTTTCCAGTATGTTATACAGGGCCCCACGTTGCGTTAGGTGAGCAAGAATTGGCCATGTAGCTCTCACAGTTTTGGCACAACTTCGTTTTTGAGTTTTGTGAAAGCTGCAACTTTTGTCCAATAGCACCCATTAAAACACCCCAAAATGTTACTTTTTCAACTGATCTGTCCATACCCCACACTGACTGTGCATATGGGATGGTTTTTAGCAGTGAGAATACAAATATCAACTACTTTCCAAAATAGGTGTTTGCTCTTTGAGATAATGCGTTTGCGACAATAAAAAAATGAATTGCCCATTTCTTCAAAACCATAAGGGCTAGAAGGCTAATTTTCCAGTATGTTATACAGGGCCCCACGTTGCGTTAGGTGAGCAAGAATTGGCCATGTAGCTCTCATAGTTTTGGCACAACTTCGTTTTTGAGTTTTGTGAAAGCTGCAACTTTTGTCCAATAGCACCCATTAAAACACCCCAAAATGTAACTTTTTCAACTGATCTGTCCATACCCCACACTGACTGTGCATATGGGATGGTTTTTAGCAGTGAGAATACAAATATCAACTACTTTCCAAAATAGGTGTTTGCTCTTTGAGATAATGCGTTTGCGACAATAAAAAAATGAATTGCCCATTTCTTCAAAACCATAAAGGCTAGAAGGCTAATTTTCCAGTCTGTTATACAGGGCCCCACGTTGCGTTAGGTGAGCAAGAATTGGCCATGTAGCTCTCATAGTTTTGGCACAACTTCGTTTTTGAGTTTTGTGAAAGCTGCAACTTTTGTCCAATAGCACCCATTAAAACACCCCAAAATGTAACTTTTTCAACTGATCTGTCCATACCCCACACTGACTGTGCATATGGGATGGTTTTTAGCAGTGAGAATACAAATATCAACTACTTTCCAAAATAGGTGTTTGCTCTTTGAGATAATGCGTTTGCGACAATAAAAAAATGAATTGCCCATTTCTTCAAAACCAAAACGGCTAGAAGGCTAATTTTCCAGTATGTTATACAGGGCCCCACGTTGCGTTAGGTGAGCAAGAATTGGCCATGTAGCTCTCATAGTTCTGGCACAACTTCGTTTTTGAGTTTTGTGAAAGCTGCAACTTTTGTCCAATAGCACCCATTAAAACACCCCAAAATGTAACTTTTTCAACTGATCTGTCCATACCCCACACTGACTGTGCATATGGGATGGTTTTTAGCAGTGAGAATACAAATATCAACTACTTTCCAAAATAAGTGTTTGCTCTTTGAGATAATGCGTTTGCGACAATAAAAAAATGAATTGCCCATTTCTTCAAAACCATAAAGGCTAGAAGGCTAATTTTCCAGTATGTTATACAGGGCCCCACGTTGCGTTAGGTGAGCAAGAATTGGCCATGTAGCTCTCATAGTTTTGGCACAACTTCGTTTTTGAGTTTTGTGAAAGCTGCAACTTTTGTCCAATAGCACCCATTAAAACACCCCAAAATCTAACTTTTTCAACTGATCTGTCCATACCCCACACTCACTGTGCATATGGGATGGTTTTTAGCAGTGAGAATACAAATATCAACTACTTTCCAAAATAGGTGTTTGCTCTTTGAGATAATGCGTTTGCGACAATAAAAATATGAATTGCCCATTTCTTCAAAACCATAAAGGCTAGAAGGCTAATTTTCCAGTATGTTATACAGGGCCCCACGTTGCGTTAGGTGAGCAAGAATTGGCCATGTAGCTCTCATAGTTTTGGCACAACTTCGTTTTTGAGTTTTGTGAAAGCTGCCACTTTTATCCAATAGCACCCATTAAAACACCCCAAAATGTAACTTTTTCAACTGATCTGTCCATACCCCACACTGACTGTGCATATGGGATGGTTTTTAGCAGTGAGAATACAAATATCAACTACTTTCCAAAATAGGTGTTTGCTCTTTGAGATAATGCGTTTGCGACAATAAAAAAATGAATTGCCCATTTCTTCAAAACCATAAAGGCTAGAAGGCTAATTTTCCAGTATGTTATACAGGGCCCCACGTTGCGTTAGGTGAGCAAGAATTGGTCATGTAGCACTCATAGTTTTGGCACAACTTCGTTTTTGAGTTTTGTGAAAGCTGCAACTTTTGTCCAATAGCACCCATTAAAACACCCCAAAATGTAACTTTTTCAACTGATCTGTCCATACCCCACACTGACTGTGCATATGGGATGGTTTTTAGCAGTGAGAATACAAATATCAACTACTTTCCAAAATAGGTGTTTGCTCTTTGAGATAATGCGTTTGCCACAATAAAAAAATGAATTGCCCATTTCTTCAAAACCATAAAGGCTAGAAGGCTAATTTTCCAGTATGTTATACAGGGCCCCACGTTGCGTTAGGTGAGCAAGAATTGGCCATGTAGCTCTCACAGTTTTGGCACAACTTCGTTTTTGAGTTTTGTGAAAGCTGCAACTTTTGTCCAATAGCACCCATTAAAACACCCCAAAATGTTACTTTTTCAACTGATCTGTCCATACCCCACACTGACTGTGCATATGGGATGGTTTTTAGCAGTGAGAATACAAATATCAACTACTTTCCAAAATAGGTGTTTGCTCTTTGAGATAATGCGTTTGCGACAATAAAAAAATGAATTGCCCATTTCTTCAAAACCATAAGGGCTAGAAGGCTAATTTTCCAGTATGTTATACAGGGCCCCACGTTGCGTTAGGTGAGCAAGAATTGGCCATGTAGCTCTCATAGTTTTGGCACAACTTCGTTTTTGAGTTTTGTGAAAGCTGCAACTTTTGTCCAATAGCACCCATTAAAACACCCCAAAATGTAACTTTTTCAACTGATCTGTCCATACCCCACACTGACTGTGCATATGGGATGGTTTTTAGCAGTGAGAATACAAATATCAACTACTTTCCAAAATAGGTGTTTGCTCTTTGAGATAATGCGTTTGCGACAATAAAAAAATGAATTGCCCATTTCTTCAAAACCATAACGGCTAGAAGGCTAATTTTCCAGTATGTTATACAGGGCCCCACGTTGCGTTAGGTGAGCAAGAATTGGCCTTGTAGCTCGCATAGTTTTGGCACAACTTCGTTTTTGAGTTTTGTGAAAGCTGCAACTTTTGTCCAATAGCACCCATTAAAACACCCCAAAACCTAACTTTTTCAAGTGATCTGTTCATACCCCACACTGACTGTGCATATGGGATGGTTTTTAGCAGTGAGAATACAAATATCAACTACTTTCCAAAATAGGTGTTTGCTCCTTGAGATAATGCGTTTGCGGCAATAAAAAGCTAGATTTGCCCATTTATCCAAAACCATAAATGCTAGAAGGCTAATTTTCCAGTATGTTATACAGGGCCCCAGGCTGTGTATAACAAGAATTGGCCATGTAGCTCTCACAGTTTTGGCACAACTTCGTTTTTGAGTTTTGTGAAAGCTGCAACTTTTGTCCAATAGCACCCATTAAAACACCCCAAAACCTAACTTTTTCAAGTGATCTGTTCATACCCCACACTGACTGTGCATATGGGATGGTTTTTAGCAGTGAGAATACAAATATCAACTACTTTCCAAAATAGGTGTTTGCTCTTTAAAATAATGCGTTTGCGGCAATAAAAAGCTAGATTTGCCCATTTATCCAAAACCATAAATGCTAGAAGGCTAATTTTCCAGTATGTTATACAGGGCCCCAGGCTGTGTATAACAAGAATTGGCCATGTAGCTCTCACAGTTTTGGCACAACTTCGTTGTGAAAGCTGCAACTTTTGTCCAATAGCACCAATTAAAACACCCCAAAATGTTACTTTTTCAACTGATCTGTCCATACCCCACACTGACTGTGCATATGGGATGGTTTTTAGCAGTGAGAATACAAATATCAACTACTTTCCAAAATAGGTGTTTGCTCCTTGAGATAATGCGTTTGCGGCAATAAAAAGCTAGAATTGCCCATTTCTCCAAAACCATAAATGCTAGAAGGCTAATTTTCCAGTATGTTATACAGGGCCCCAGGCTGTGTTATGTGAGCAAGAATTGGCCATGTAGCTCTCACAGTTTTGGCACAACTTCGTTTTTGAGTTTTGTGAAAGCTGCAACTTTTGTCCAATAGCACCCATTAAAACACCCCAAAACCTAACTTTTTCAAGTGATCTGTTCATACCCCACACTGACTGTGCATATGGGATGGTTTTTAGCAGTGAGAATACAAATATCAACTACTTTCCAAAATAGGTGTTTGCTCTTTGAGATAATGCGTTTGCGACAATAAAAAAATGAATTGCCCATTTCTTCAAAACCATAACGGCTAGAAGGCTAATTTTCCAGTATGTTATACAGGGCCCCACGTTGCGTTAGGTGAGCAAGAATTGGCCATGTAGCTCTCATAGTTCTGGCACAACTTCGTTTTTGAGTTTTGTGAAAGCTGCAACTTTTGTCCAATAGCACCCATTAAAACACCCCAAAATGTAACTTTTTCAACTGATCTGTCCATACCCCACACTGACTGTGCATATGGGATGGTTTTTAGCAGTGAGAATACACATATCAACTACTTTCCAAAATAAGTGTTTGCTCTTTGAGATAATGCGTTTGCGACAATAAAAAAATGAATTGCCCATTTCTTCAAAACCATAAAGGCTAGAAGGCTAATTTTCCAGTATGTTATACAGGGCCCCACGTTGCGTTAGGTGAGCAAGAATTGGCCATGTAGCTCTCATAGTTTTGGCACAACTTCGTTTTTGAGTTTTGTGAAAGCTGCAACTTTTGTCCAATAGCACCCATTAAAACACCCCAAAATCTAACTTTTTCAACTGATCTGTCCATACCCCACACTCACTGTGCATATGGGATGGTTTTTAGCAGTGAGAATACAAATATCAACTACTTTCCAAAATAGGTGTTTGCTCTTTGAGATAATGCGTTTGCGACAATAAAAATATGAATTGCCCATTTCTTCAAAACCATAAAGGCTAGAAGGCTAATTTTCCAGTATGTTATACAGGGCCCCACGTTGCGTTAGGTGAGCAAGAATTGGCCATGTAGCTCTCATAGTTTTGGCACAACTTCGTTTTTGAGTTTTGTGAAAGCTGCCACTTTTATCCAATAGCACCCATTAAAACACCCCAAAATGTAACTTTTTCAACTGATCTGTCCATACCCCACACTGACTGTGCATATGGGATGGTTTTTAGCAGTGAGAATACAAATATCAACTACTTTCCAAAATAGGTGTTTGCTCTTTGAGATAATGCGTTTGCGACAATAAAAAAATGAATTGCCCATTTCTTCAAAACCATAAAGGCTAGAAGGCTAATTTTCCAGTATGTTATACAGGGCCCCACGTTGCGTTAGGTGAGCAAGAATTGGCCATGTAGCACTCATAGTTTTGGCACAACTTCGTTTTTGAGTTTTGTGAAAGCTGCAACTTTTGTCCAATAGCACCCATTAAAACACCCCAAAATGTAACTTTTTCAACTGATCTGTCCATACCCCACACTGACTGTGCATATGGGATGGTTTTTAGCAGTGAGAATACAAATATCAACTACTTTCCAAAATAGGTGTTTGCTCTTTGAGATAATGCGTTTGCGACAATAAAAAAATGAATTGCCCATTTCTTCAAAACCATAAAGGCTAGAAGGCTAATTTTCCAGTATGTTATACAGGGCCCCACGTTGCGTTAGGTGAGCAAGAATTGGCCATGTAGCTCTCACAGTTTTGGCACAACTTCGTTTTTGAGTTTTGTGAAAGCTGCAACTTTTGTCCAATAGCACCCATTAAAACACCCCAAAATGTTACTTTTTCAACTGATCTGTCCATACCCCACACTGACTGTGCATGTGGGATGGTTTTTAGCAGTGAGAATACAAATATCAACTACTTTCCAAAATAGGTGTTTGCTCTTTGAGATAATGCGTTTGCGACAATAAAAAAATGAATTGCCCATTTCTTCAAAACCATAAGGGCTAGAAGGCTAATTTTCCAGTATGTTATACAGGGCCCCACGTTGCGTTAGGTGAGCAAGAATTGGCCATGTAGCTCTCATAGTTTTGGCACAACTTCGTTTTTGAGTTTTGTGAAAGCTGCAACTTTTGTCCAATAGCACCCATTAAAACACCCCAAAATGTAACTTTTTCAACTGATCTGTCCATACCCCACACTGACTGTGCATATGGGATGGTTTTTAGCAGTGAGAATACAAATATCAACTACTTTCCAAAATAGGTGTTTGCTCTTTGAGATAATGCGTTTGCGACAATAAAAAAATGAATTGCCCATTTCTTCAAAACCATAACGGCTAGAAGGCTAATTTTCCAGTATGTTATACAGGGCCCCACGTTGCGTTAGGTGAGCAAGAATTGGCCTTGTAGCTCGCATAGTTTTGGCACAACTTCGTTTTTGAGTTTTGTGAAAGCTGCAACTTTTGTCCAATAGCACCCATTAAAACACCCCAAAACCTAACTTTTTCAAGTGATCTGTTCATACCCCACACTGACTGTGCATATGGGATGGTTTTTAGCAGTGAGAATACAAATATCAACTACTTTCCAAAATAGGTGTTTGCTCCTTGAGATAATGCGTTTGCGGCAATAAAAAGCTAGATTTGCCCATTTATCCAAAACCATAAATGCTAGAAGGCTAATTTTCCAGTATGTTATACAGGGCCCCAGGCTGTGTATAACAAGAATTGGCCATGTAGCTCTCACAGTTTTGGCACAACTTCGTTTTTGAGTTTTGTGAAAGCTGCAACTTTTGTCCAATAGCACCCATTAAAACACCCCAAAACCTAACTTTTTCAAGTGATCTGTTCATACCCCACACTGACTGTGCATATGGGATGGTTTTTAGCAGTGAGAATACAAATATCAACTACTTTCCAAAATAGGTGTTTGCTCTTTAAAATAATGCGTTTGCGGCAATAAAAAGCTAGATTTGCCCATTTATCCAAAACCATAAATGCTAGAAGGCTAATTTTCCAGTATGTTATACAGGGCCCCAGGCTGTGTATAACAAGAATTGGCCATGTAGCTCTCACAGTTTTTGGCACAACTTCGTTGTGAAAGCTGCAACTTTTGTCCAATAGCACCAATTAAAACACCCCAAAATGTTACTTTTTCAACTGATCTGTCCATACCCCACACTGACTGTGCATATGGGATGGTTTTTAGCAGTGAGAATACAAATACAACTACTTTCCAAAATAGGTGTTTGCTCCTTGAGATAATGCGTTTGCGGCAATAAAAAGCTAGAATTGCCCATTTCTCCAAAACCATAAATGCTAGAAGGCTAATTTTCCAGTATGTTATACAGGGCCCCAGGCTGTGTTATGTGAGCAAGAATTGGCCATGTAGCTCTCACAGTTTTGGCACAACTTCGTTTTTGAGTTTTGTGAAAGCTGCAACTTTTGTCCAATAGCACCCATTAAAACACCCCAAAACCTAACTTTTTCAAGTGATCTGTTCATACCCCACACTGACTGTGCATATGGGATGGTTTTTAGCAGTGAGAATACAAATATCAACTACTTTCCAAAATAGGTGTTTGCTCCTGGAGATAATGCGTTTGCGGCAATAAAAAGCTAGAATTGCCCATTTCTCCAAAACCATAAAAGCTAGAAGGCTAATTTTCCAGTATGTTATACGGGGCCCCAGGCTGTGTATAACAAGAATTGGCCATGTAGCTCTCACAGTTTTGGCACAACTTCGTTTTTGAGTTTTGTGAAAGCTGCAACTTTTGTCCAATAACACCCATTAAAACACCCCCAAAACCTAACTTTTTCAAGTGATCTGTTCATTACCCCACACTGACTGTGCATATGGGATGGTTTTTAGCAGTGAGAATACAAATATCAACTACTTTCCAAAATAGGTGTTTGTTCCTTGAGATAATGCGTTTGCGGCAAAAAAAAGCTAGAATTGCCCATTTCCTCCAAAACAATAAATGCTAGAAGGCTAATTTTCCAGTATGTTATACAGGGTCCCAGGCTGTGGATAACAAGAATTGGCCATGTAGCTCTCACAGTTTTGGCACAACTTCGTTTTTGAGTTTTGTGAAAGCTGCAACTTTTGTCCAATAGCACCCATTAAAACACCCCAAAATGTAACTTTTTCAACTGATCTGTCCATACCCCACACTGACTGTGCATATGGGATGGTTTTTAGCAGTGAGAATACAAATATCTACTACTTTCAAAAATAGGTGTTTGCTCTTTGAGATAATGCGTTTGCAACAATAAAAAAGTGAATTGCCCATTTCTTCAAAACCATAAAGGCTAGAAGGCTAATTTTCCAGTATGTTATACAGGGCCCCAGGCTGTGTTATGTGAGCAAGAATTGGCCATGTAGCTCTCACAGTTTTGGCACAACTTCGTTTTTGAGTTTTGTGAAAAATGCAACTTTTGTCCAATAACACCCATTAAAACACCCCAAAACCTAACTTTTTCAAGTGATCTGTTCATACCCCACACTGACTGTGCATATGGGATGGTTTTTAGCAGTGAGAATACAAATATCAACTACTTTCCAAAATAGGTGTTTGCTCCTTAAATAATGCGTTTGCGGC
Source organism: Proterorhinus semilunaris (assembly GCA_021464625.1). NCBI lineage: Eukaryota > Metazoa > Chordata > Actinopteri > Gobiiformes > Gobiidae > Proterorhinus > Proterorhinus semilunaris. Next base: position 250,739 of record CM038354.1, read on the forward strand.
AAAAAAAAAGCTAGAATTGCCCATTTCTCCAAAACAATAAATGCTAGAAGGCTAATTTTCCAGTATGTTATACAGGGTCCCAGGCTGTGGATAACAAGAATTGGCCATGTAGCTCTCACAGTTTTGGCACAACTTCGTTTTTGAGTTTTGTGAAAGCTGCAACTTTTGTCCAATAGCACCCATTAAAACACCCCAAAATGTAACTTTTTCAACTGATCTGTCCATACCCCACACTGACTGTGCATATGGGATGGTTTTTAGCAGTGAGAATACAAATATCAACTACTTTCAAAAATAGGTGTTTGCTCTTTGAGATAATGCGTTTGCAACAATAAAAAAGTGAATTGCCCATTTCTTCAAAACCATAAAGGCTAGAAGGCTAATTTTCCAGTTTGTTATACAGGGCCCCAGGCTGTGTTATGTGAGCAAGAATTGGCCATGTAGCTCTCACAGTTTTGGCACAACTTCGTTTTTGAGTTTTGTGAAAAATGCAACTTTTGTCCAATAGCACCAATTAAAACACCCCAAAATGTTACTTTTTCAACTGATCTGTCCATACCCCACACTGACTGTGCATATGGGATGGTTTTTAGCAGTGAGAATACAAATATCAACTACTTTCCAAAATAGGTGTTTGCTCCTTGAGATAATGCGTTTGCGGCAATAAAAAGCTAGAATTGCCCATTTCTCCAAAACCATAAATGCTAGAAGGCTAATTTTCCAGTATGTTATACAGGGCCCCAGGCTGTGTTATGTGAGCAAGAATTGGCCATGTAGCTCTCACAGTTTTGGCACAACTTCGTTTTTGAGTTTTGTGAAAGCTGCAACTTTTGTCCAATAGCACCCATTAAAACACCCCAAAACCTAACTTTTTCAAGTGATCTGTTCATACCCCACACTGACTGTGCATATGGGATGGTTTTTAGCAGTGAGAATACAAATATCAACTACTTTCCAAAATAGGTGTTTGCTCCTTGAGATAATGCGTTTGCGGCAATAAAAAGCTAGAATTGCCCATTTCTCCAAAACAATAAATGCTAGAAGGCTAATTTTCCAGTATGTTATACAGGGCCCCAGGCTGTGGATAACAAGAATTGGCCATGTAGCTCTCACAGTTTTGGCACAACTTCGTTTTTGAGTTTTGTGAAAGCTGCAACTTTTGTCCAATAACACCCATTAAAACACCCCAAAACCTAACTTTTTCAAGTGATCTGTTCATACCCCACACTGACTGTGCATATGGGATGGTTTTTAGCAGTGAGAATACAAATATCAACTACTTTCCAAAATAGGTGTTTGTTCCTTGAGATAATGCGTTTGCGGCAAAAAAAAAGCTAGAATTGCCCATTTCTCCAAAACAATAAATGCTAGAAGGCTAATTTTCCAGTATGTTATACAGGGTCCCAGGCTGTGGATAACAAGAATTGGCCATGTAGCTCTCACAGTTTTGGCACAACTTCGTTTTTGAGTTTTGTGAAAGCTGCAACTTTTGTCCAATAGCACCCATTAAAACACCCCAAAATGTAACTTTTTCAACTGATCTGTCCATACCCCACACTGACTGCATATGGGATGGTTTTTAGCAGTGAGAATACAAATATCAACTACTTTCAAAAATAGGTGTTTGCTCTTTGAGATAATGCGTTTGCAACAATAAAAAAGTGAATTGCCCATTTCTTCAAAACCATAAAGGCTAGAAGGCTAATTTTCCAGTATGTTATACAGGGCCCCAGGCTGTGTTATGTGAGCAAGAATTGGCCATGTAGCTCTCACAGTTTTGGCACAACTTCGTTTTTGAGTTTTGTGAAAAATGCAACTTTTGTCCAATAACACCCATTAAAACACCCCAAAACCTAACTTTTTCAAGTGATCTGTTCATACCCCACACTGACTGTGCATATGGGATGGTTTTTAGCAGTGAGAATACAAATATCAACTACTTTCCAAAATAGGTGTTTGCTCCTTGAGATAATGCGTTTGCGGCAAAAAAAAGCTAGAATTGCCCATTTCTCCAAAACAATAAATGCTAGAAGGCTAATTTTCCAGTATGTTATACAGGGTCCCAGGCTGTGGATAACAAGAATTGGCCATGTAGCTCTCACAGTTTTGGCACAACTTCGTTTTTGAGTTTTGTGAAAGCTGCAACTTTTGTCCAATAGCACCCATTAAAACACCCCAAAATGTAACTTTTTCAACTGATCTGTCCATACCCCACACTGACTGTGCATATGGGATGGTTTTTAGCAGTGAGAATACAAATATCAACTACTTTCAAAAATAGGTGTTTGCTCTTTGAGATAATGCGTTTGCAACAATAAAAAAGTGAATTGCCCATTTCTTCAAAACCATAAAGGCTAGAAGGCTAATTTTCCAGTATGTTATACAGGGCCCCAGGCTGTGTTATGTGAGCAAGAATTGGCCATGTAGCTCTCACAGTTTTGGCACAACTTCGTTTTTGAGTTTTGTGAAAAATGCAACTTTTGTCCAATAGCACCAATTAAAACACCCCAAAATGTTACTTTTTCAACTGATCTGTCCATACCCCACACTGACTGTGCATATGGGATGGTTTTTAGCAGTGAGAATACAAATATCAACTACTTTCCAAAATAGGTGTTTGCTCCTTGAGATAATGCGTTTGCGGCAATAAAAAGCTAGAATTGCCCATTTCTCCAAAACCATAAATGCTAGAAGGCTAATTTTCCAGTATGTTATACAGGGCCCCAGGCTGTGTTATGTGAGCAAGAATTGGCCATGTAGCTCTCACAGTTTTGGCACAACTTCGTTTTTGAGTTTTGTGAAAGCTGCAACTTTTGTCCAATAGCACCCATTAAAACACCCCAAAATGTAACTTTTTCAACTGATCTGTCCATACCCCACACTGACTGTGCATATGGGATGGTTTTTAGCAGTGAGAATACAAATATCAACTACTTTCAAAAATAGGTGTTTGCTCTTTGAGATAATGCGTTTGCAACAATAAAAAAGTGAATTGCCCATTTCTTCAAAACCATAAAGGCTAGAAGGCTAATTTTCCAGTATGTTATACAGGGCCCCAGGTTGTGTTATGTGAGCAAGAATTGGCCATGTAGCTCTCACAGTTTTGGCACAACTTCGTTTTTGAGTTTTGTGAAAAATGCAACTTTTGTCCAATAACACCCATTAAAACACCCCAAAACCTAACTTTTTCAAGTGATCTGTTCATACCCCACACTGACTGTGCATATGGGATGGTTTTTAGCAGTGAGAATACAAATATCAACTACTTTCCAAAATAGGTGTTTGCTCCTTGAGATAATGCGTTTGCGGCAAAAAAAAGCAAGAATTGCCCATTTCTCCAAAACAATAAATGCTAGAAGGCTAATTTTCCAGTATGTTATACAGGGTCCCAGGCTGTGGATAACAAGAATTGGCCATGTAGCTCTCACAGTTTTGGCACAACTTCGTTTTTGAGTTTTGTGAAAGCTGCAACTTTTGTCCAATAGCACCCATTAAAACACCCCAAAATGTAACTTTTTCAACTGATCTGTCCATACCCCACACTGACTGTGCATATGGGATGGTTTTTAGCAGTGAGAATACAAATATCAACTACTTTCAAAAATAGGTGTTTGCTCTTTGAGATAATGCGTTTGCAACAATAAAAAAGTGAATTGCCCATTTCTTCAAAACCATAAAGGCTAGAAGGCTAATTTTCCAGTATGTTATACAGGGCCCCAGGCTGTGTTATGTGAGCAAGAATTGGCCATGTAGCTCTCACAGTTTTGGCACAACTTCGTTTTTGAGTTTTGTGAAAAATGCAACTTTTGTCCAATAGCACCAATTAAAACACCCCAAAATGTTACTTTTTCAACTGATCTGTCCATACCCCACACTGACTGTGCATATGGGATGGTTTTTAGCAGTGAGAATACAAATATCAACTACTTTCCAAAATAGGTGTTTGCTCCTTGAGATAATGCGTTTGCGGCAATAAAAAGCTAGAATTGCCCATTTCTCCAAAACCATAAATGCTAGAAGGCTAATTTTCCAGTATGTTATACAGGGCCCCAGGCTGTGTTATGTGAGCAAGAATTGGCCATGTAGCTCTCACAGTTTTGGCACAACTTCGTTTTTGAGTTTTGTGAAAGCTGCAACTTTTGTCCAATAGCACCCATTAAAACACCCCAAAACCTAACTTTTTCAAGTGATCTGTTCATACCCCACACTGACTGTGCATATGGGATGGTTTTTAGCAGTGAGAATACAAATATCAACTACTTTCCAAAATAGGTGTTTGCTCCTTGAGATAATGCGTTTGCGGCAATAAAAAGCTAGAATTGCCCATTTCTCCAAAACAATAAATGCTAGAAGGCTAATTTTCCAGTATGTTATACAGGGCCCCAGGCTGTGGATAACAAGAATTGGCCATGTAGCTCTCACAGTTTTGGCACAACTTCGTTTTTGAGTTTTGTGAAAGCTGCAACTTTTGTCCAATAGCACCCATTAAAACACCCCAAAATGTAACTTTTTCAACTGATCTGTCCATACCCCACACTGACTGTGCATATGGGATGGTTTTTAGCAGTGAGAATACAAATATCAACTACTTTCAAAAATAGGTGTTTGCTCTTTGAGATAATGCGTTTGCAACAATAAAAAAGTGAATTGCCCATTTCTTCAAAACCATAAAGGCTAGAAGGCTAATTTTCCAGTATGTTATACAGGGCCCCAGGTTGTGTTATGTGAGCAAGAATTGGCCATGTAGCTCTCACAGTTTTGGCACAACTTCGTTTTTGAGTTTTGTGAAAAATGCAACTTTTGTCCAATAACACCCATTAAAACACCCCAAAACCTAACTTTTTCAAGTGATCTGTTCATACCCCACACTGACTGTGCATATGGGATGGTTTTTAGCAGTGAGAATACAAATATCAACTACTTTCCAAAATAGGTGTTTGCTCCTTGAGATAATGCGTTTGCGGCAAAAAAAAGCAAGAATTGCCCATTTCTCCAAAACAATAAATGCTAGAAGGCTAATTTTCCAGTATGTTATACAGGGTCCCAGGCTGTGGATAACAAGAATTGGCCATGTAGCTCTCACAGTTTTGGCACAACTTCGTTTTTGAGTTTTGTGAAAGCTGCAACTTTTGTCCAATAGCACCCATTAAAACACCCCAAAATGTAACTTTTTCAACTGATCTGTCCATACCCCACACTGACTGTGCATATGGGATGGTTTTTAGCAGTGAGAATACAAATATCAACTACTTTCAAAAATAGGTGTTTGCTCTTTGAGATAATGCGTTTGCAACAATAAAAAAGTGAATTGCCCATTTCTTCAAAACCATAAAGGCTAGAAGGCTAATTTTCCAGTATGTTATACAGGGCCCCAGGCTGTGTTATGTGAGCAAGAATTGGCCATGTAGCTCTCACAGTTTTGGCACAACTTCGTTTTTGAGTTTTGTGAAAAATGCAACTTTTGTCCAATAGCACCAATTAAAACACCCCAAAATGTTACTTTTTCAACTGATCTGTCCATACCCCACACTGACTGTGCATATGGGATGGTTTTTAGCAGTGAGAATACAAATATCAACTACTTTCCAAAATAGGTGTTTGCTCCTTGAGATAATGCGTTTGCGGCAATAAAAAGCTAGAATTGCCCATTTCTCCAAAACCATAAATGCTAGAAGGCTAATTTTCCAGTATGTTATACAGGGCCCCAGGCTGTGTTATGTGAGCAAGAATTGGCCATGTAGCTCTCACAGTTTTGGCACAACTTCGTTTTTGAGTTTTGTGAAAGCTGCAACTTTTGTCCAATAGCACCCATTAAAACACCCCAAAACCTAACTTTTTCAAGTGATCTGTTCATACCCCACACTGACTGTGCATATGGGATGGTTTTTAGCAGTGAGAATACAAATATCAACTACTTTCCAAAATAGGTGTTTGCTCCTTGAGATAATGCGTTTGCGGCAATAAAAAGCTAGAATTGCCCATTTCTCCAAAACCATAAAGGCTAGAAGGCTAATTTTCCAGTATGTTATACAGGGCCCCACGTTGCGTTAGGTGAACAAGAATTGGCCATGTAGCTCTCACAGTTTTGGCACAACTTCGTTTTTGAGTTTTGTGAAAGCTGCAACTTTTGTCCAATAGCACCCATTAAAACACCCCAAAACCTAACTTTTTCAAGTGATCTGTTCATACCCCACACTGACTGTGCATGTGGGATGGTTTTTAGCAGTGAGAATACAAATATCAACTACTTTCCAAAATAGGTGTTTGCTCCTTGAGATAATGCGTTTGCGGCAATAAAAAGCTAGAATTGCCCATTTCTCCAAAACCATAAATGCTAAAAGGCTAATTTTCCAGTATGTTATACAGGGCCCCAGGCTGTGTTATGTGAGCAAGAATTGGCCATGTAGCTCTCACAGTTTTGGCACAACTTCGTTTTTGAGTTTTGTGAAAGCTGCAACTTTTGTCCAATAGCACCCATTAAAACACCCCAAAATGTAACTTTTTCAACTGATCTGTCCATACCCCACACTGACTGTGCATATGGGATGGTTTTTAGCAGTGAGAATACAAATATCAACTACTTTCAAAAATAGGTGTTTGCTCTTTGAGATAATGCGTTTGCAACAATAAAAAAGTGAATTGCCCATTTCTTCAAAACCATAAAGGCTAGAAGGCTAATTTTCCAGTATGTTATACAGGGCCCCAGGCTGTGTTATGTGAGCAAGAATTGGCCATGTAGCTCTCACAGTTTTGGCACAACTTCGTTTTTGAGTTTTGTGAAAAATTCAACTTTTGTCCAATAGCACCAATTAAAACACCCCAAAATGTTACTTTTTCAACTGATCTGTCCATACCCCACACTGACTGTGCATATGGGATGGTTTTTAGCAGTGAGAATACAAATATCAACTACTTTCCAAAATAGGTGTTTGCTCCTTGAGATAATGCGTTTGCGGCAATAAAAAGCTAGAATTGCCCATTTCTCCAAAACCATAAATGCTAGAAGGCTAATTTTCCAGTATGTTATACAGGGCCCCAGGCTGTGTTATGTGAGCAAGAATTGGCCATGTAGCTCTCACAGTTTTGGCACAACTTCGTTTTTGAGTTTTGTGAAAGCTGCAACTTTTGTCCAATAGCACCCATTAAAACACCCCAAAACCTAACTTTTTCAAGTGATCTGTTCATACCCCACACTGACTGTGCATATGGGATGGTTTTTAGCAGTGAGAATACAAATATCAACTACTTTCCAAAATAGGTGTTTGCTCCTTGAGATAATGCGTTTGCGGCAATAAAAAGCTAGAATTGCCCATTTCTCCAAAACAATAAATGCTAGAAGGCTAATTTTCCAGTATGTTATACAGGGCCCCAGGCTGTGGATAACAAGAATTGGCCATGTAGCTCTCACAGTTTTGGCACAACTTCGTTTTTGAGTTTTGTGAAAGCTGCAACTTTTGTCCAATAGCACCCATTAAAACACCCCAAAATGTAACTTTTTCAACTGATCTGTCCATACCCCACACTGACTGTGCATATGGGATGGTTTTTAGCAGTGAGAATACAAATATCAACTACTTTCAAAAATAGGTGTTTGCTCTTTGAGATAATGCGTTTGCAACAATAAAAAAGTGAATTGCCCATTTCTTCAAAACCATAAAGGCTAGAAGGCTAATTTTCCAGTATGTTATACAGGGCCCCAGGCTGTGTTATGTGAGCAAGAATTGGCCATGTAGCTCTCACAGTTTTGGCACAACTTCGTTTTTGAGTTTTGTGAAAAATGCAACTTTTGTCCAATAGCACCCATTAAAACACCCCAAAACCTAACTTTTTCAAGTTATCTGTTCATACCCCACACTGACTGTGCATATGGGATGGTTTTTAGCAGTGAGAATACAAATATCAACTACTTTCCAAAATAGGTGTTTGCTCCTTGAGATAATGCGTTTGCGGCAATAAAAAGCTAGAATTGCCCATTTCTTCAAAACCATAAATGCTAGAAGGCTAATTTTCCAGTATGTTATACAGGGCCCCAGGCTGTGTTATGTGAGCAAGAATTGGCCATGTAGCTCTCACAGTTTTGGCACAACTTCGTTTTTGAGTTTTGTGAAAGCTGCAACTTTTGTCCAATAGCACCCATTAAAACACCCCAAAACCTAACTTTTTCAAGTGATCTGTTCATACCCCACACTGACTGTGCATATGGGATGGTTTTTAGCAGTGAGAATACAAATATCAACTACTTTCCAAAATAGGTGTTTGCTCCTTGAGATAATGCGTTTGCGGCAATAAAAAGCTAGAATTGCCCATTTCTTCAAAACCATAAATGCTAGAAGGCTAATTTTCCAGTATGTTATACAGGGCCCCAGGCTGTGTTATGTGAGCAAGAATTGGCCATGTAGCTCTCACAGTTTTGGCACAACTTCGTTTTTGAGTTTTGTGAAAGCTGCAACTTTTGTCCAATAGCACCCATTAAAACACCCCAAAACCTAACTTTTTCAAGTGATCTGTTCATACCCCACACTGACTGTGCATATGGGATGGTTTTTAGCAGTGAGAATACAAATATCAACTACTTTCCAAAATAGGTGTTTGCTCCTTGAGATAATGCGTTTGCGGCAATAAAAAGCTAGAATTGCCCATTTCTTCAAAACCATAAATGCTAGAAGGCTAATTTTCCAGTATGTTATACAGGGCCCCAGGCTGTGTTATGTGAGCAAGAATTGGCCATGTAGCTCTCACAGTTTTGGCACAACTTCGTTTTTGAGTTTTGTGAAAGCTGCAACTTTTGTCCAATAGCACCCATTAAAACACCCCAAAACCTAACTTTTTCCAAGTGATCTGTTCATACCCCACACTGACTGTGCATATGGGATGGTTTTTAGCAGTGAGAATACAAATATCAACTACTTTCCAAAATAGGTGTTTGCTCCTTGAGATAATGCGTTTGCGGCAATAAAAAGCTAGAATTGCCCATTTCTTCAAAACCATAAATGCTAGAAGGCTAATTTTCCAGTATGTTATACAGGGCCCCAGGCTGTGTTATGTGAGCAAGAATTGGCCATGTAGCTCTCACAGTTTTGGCACAACTTCGTTTTTGAGTTTTGTGAAAGCTGCAACTTTTGTCCAATAGCACCCATTAAAACACCCCAAAACCTAACTTTTTCCAAGTGATCTGTTCATACCCCACACTGACTGTGCATATGGGATGGTTTTTAGCAGTGAGAATACAAATATCAACTACTTTCCAAAATAGGTGTTTGCTCCTTGAGATAATGCGTTTGCGGCAATAAAAAAAATAGAATTGCCCATTTCTTCAAAACCATAAATGCTAGAAGGCTAATTTTCCAGTATGTTATACAGGGCCCCAGGCTGTGTTATGTGAGCAAGAATTGGCCATGTAGCTCTCACAGTTTTGGCACAACTTCGTTTTTGAGTTTTGTGAAAGCTGCAACTTTTGTCCAATAGCACCCATTAAAACACCCCAAAATCTAACTTTTTCAAGTGATCTGTTCATACCCCACACTGACTGTGCATATGGGATGGTTTTTAGCAGTGAGAATACAAATATCAACTACTTTCCAAAATAGGTGTTTGCTCCTTGAGATAATGCGTTTGCGGCAATAAAAAGCTAGAATTGCCCATTTCTTCAAAACCATAAATGCTAGAAGGCTAATTTTCCAGTATGTTATACAGGGCCCCAGGCTGTGTTATGTGAGCAAGAATTGGCTATGTAGCTCTCACAGTTTTGGCACAACTTCGTTATTGAGTTTTGTGAAAGCTGCAACTTTTGTCCAATAGCACCCATTAAAACACCCCAAAACCTAACTTTTTCAAGTGATCTGTTCATACCCCACACTGACTGTGCATATGGGATGGTTTTAGCAGTGAGAATACAAATATCAACTACTTTCCAAAATAGGTGTTTGCTCCTTGAGATAATGCGTTTGCGGCAATAAAAAGCTAGAATTGCCCATTTCTTCAAAACCATAAATGCTAGAAGGCTAATTTTCCAGTATGTTATACAGGGCCCCAGGCTGTGTTATGTGAGCAAGAATTGGCCATGTAGCTCTCACAGTTTTGGCACAACTTCGTTTTTGAGTTTTGTGAAAGCTGCAACTTTTGTTTAATAGCACCCATTAAAACACCCCAAAACCTAACTTTTTCCAAGTGATCTGTCCATACCCCACACTGACTGTGCATATGGGATGGTTTTTAGCAGTGAGAATACAAATATAAACTTCTTTCCAAAATAGGTGTTTGCTCCTTGAGATAATGCGTTTGCGGAAATAAAAAGCTAGAATTGCCCATTTCTTCAAAACCATAAATGCTAGAAGGCTAATTTTCCAGTATGTTATACAGGGCCCCAGGCTGTGTTATGTGAGCAAGAATTGGCCATGTAGCTCTCACAGTTTTGGCACAACTTCGTTTTTGAGTTTTGTGAAAGCTGCAACTTTTGTCCAATAGCACCCATTAAAACACCCCAAAACCTAACTTTTTCCAAGTGATCTGTTCATACCCCACACTGACTGTGCATATGGGATGGTTTTTAGCAGTGAGAATACAAATATCAACTACTTTCCAAAATAGGTGTTTGCTCCTTGAGATAATGCGTTTGCGGCAATAAAAAGCTAGAATTGCCCATTTCTTCAAAACCATAAATGCTAGAAGGCTAATTGTCCAGTATGTTATACAGGGCCCGAGGCTGTGTTATGTGAGCAAGAATTGGCCATGTAGCTCTCACAGTTTTGGCACAACTTCGTTTTTGAGTTTTGTGAAAGCTGCAACTTTTGTCCAATAGCACCCATTAAAACACCCCAAAACCTAACTTTTTCAAGGGATCTGTTCATACCCCACACTGACTGTGCATATGGGATGGTTTTTAGCAGTGAGAATACAAATATCAACTACTTTCCAAAATAGGTGTTTGCTCCTTGAGATAATGCGTTTGCGGCAATAAAAAGCTAGAATTGCCCATTTCTTCAAAACCATAAATGCTAGAAGGCTAATTTTCCAGTATGTTATACAGGGCCCCAGGCTGTGTTATGTGAGCAAGAATTGGCCATGTAGCTCTCACAGTTTTGGCACAACTTCGTTTTTGAGTTTTGTGAAAGCTGCAACTTTTGTCCAATAGCACCCATTAAAACACCCCAAAACCTAACTTTTTCAAGTGATCTGTTCATACCCCACACTGACTGTGCATATGGGATGGTTTTTAGCAGTGAGAATACAAATATCAACTACTTTCCAAAATAGGTGTTTGCTCCTTGAGATAATGCGTTTGCGGCAATAAAAAGCTAGAATTGCCCATTTCTTCAAAACCATAAATGCTAGAAGGCTAATTTTCCAGTATGTTATACAGGGCCCCAGGCTGTGTTATGTGAGCAAGAATTGGCCATGTAGCTCTCACAGTTTTGGCACAACTTCGTTTTTGAGTTTTGTGAAAGCTGCAATTTTTGTCCAATAGCACCCATTAAAACACCCCAAAACCTAACTTTTTCCAAGTGATCTGTTCATACCCCACACTGACTGTGCATATGGGATGGTTTTTAGCAGTGAGAATACAAATATCAACTACTTTCCAAAATAGGTGTTTGCTCCTTGAGATAATGCGTTTGCGGCAATAAAAAGCTAGAATTGCCCATTTCTTCAAAACCATAAATGCTAGAAGGCTAATTGTCCAGTATGTTATACAGGGCCCGAGGCTGTGTTATGTGAGCAAGAATTGGCCATGTAGCTCTCACAGTTTTGGCACAACTTCGTTTTTGAGTTTTGTGAAAGCTGCAACTTTTGTCCAATAGCACCCATTAAAACACCCCAAAACCTAACTTTTTCAAGGGATCTGTTCATACCCCACACTGACTGTGCATATGGGATGGTTTTTAGCAGTGAGAATACAAATATCAACTACTTTCCAAAATAGGTGTTTGCTCCTTGAGATAATGCGTTTGCGGCAATAAAAAGCTAGAATTGCCCATTTCTTCAAAACCATAAATGCTAGAAGGCTAATTTTCCAGTATGTTATACAGGGCCCCAGGCTGTGTTATGTGAGCAAGAATTGGCCATGTAGCTCTCACAGTTTTGGCACAACTTCGTTTTTGAGTTTTGTGAAAGCTGCAACTTTTGTCCAATAGCACCCATTAAAACACCCCAAAACCTAACTTTTTCAAGTGATCTGTTCATACCCCACACTGACTGTGCATATGGGATGGTTTTTAGCAGTGAGAATACAAATATCAACTACTTTCCAAAATAGGTGTTTGCTCCTTGAGATAATGCGTTTGCGGCAATAAAAAGCTAGAATTGCCCATTTCTTCAAAACCATAAATGCTAGAAGGCTAATTTTCCAGTATGTTATACAGGGCCCCAGGCTGTGTTATGTGAGCAAGAATTGGCCATGTAGCTCTCACAGTTTTGGCACAACTTCATTTTTGAGTTTTGTGAAAGCTGCAACTTTTGTCCAATAGCACCCATTAAAACACCCCAAAACCTAACTTTTTCAAGTGATCTGTTCATACCCAACACGGACTGTGCTTATGGGATGTTTTTTAGCAGTGAGAATACAAATATCAACTACTTTCCAAAATAGGTGTTTGCTCCTTGAGATAATGCGTTTGCGGCAATAAAAAGCTAGAATTGCCCATTTCTTCAAAACCATAAATGCTAGAAGGCTAATTTTCCAGTATGTTATACAGGGCCCCAGGCTGTGTTATGTGAGCAAGAATTGGCCATGTAGCTCTCACAGTTTTGGCACAACTTCGTTTTTGAGTTTCGTGAAAGCTGCAACTTTTGTCCAATAGCACCCATTAAAACACCCCAAAACCTAACTTTTTCAAGTGATCTGTTCATACCCCACACTGACTGTGCATATGGGATGGTTTTTAGCAGTGAGAATACAAATATCAACTACTTTCCAAAATAGGTGTTTGCTCCATGAGATAATGCGTTTGCGGCAATAAAAAGCTAGAATTGCCCATTTCTTCAAAACCATAAATGCTAGAAGGCTAATTTTCCAGTATGTTATACAGGGCCCCAGGCTGTGTTATGTGAGCAAGAATTGGCCATGTAGCTCTCATAGTTTTGGCACAACTTCATTTTTGAGTTTTGCTAAAGCTGCAACTTTTGTCCAATAGCACGCATTAAAACACCCCAAAACCTAACTTTTTCAAGTAATCTGTTCATACCCAACACGGACTGTGCTTATGGGATGTTTTTTAGCAGTGAGAATACAAATATCAACTACTTTCCAAAATAGGTGTTTGCTCCTTGAGATAATGCGTTTGCGGCAATAAAAAGCTAGAATTGCCCATTTCTTCAAAACCATAAATGCTAGAAGGCTAATTTTCCAGTATGTTATACAGGGCCCCAGGCTGTGTTATGTGAGCAAGAATTGGCCATGTAGCTCTTACAGTTTTGGCACAATTTCGTTTTTGAGTTTTGTGAAAGCTGCAACTTTTGTCCAATAGCACCCATTAAAACACCCCAAAACCTAACTTTTTCAACTGATCTGTTCATACCCCACACTGACTGTGCATATGGGATGGTTTTTAGCAGTGAGAATACAAATATCAACTACTTTCCAAAATAGGTGTTTGCTCCTTGAGATAATGCGTTTGCGGCAATAAAAAGTTAGAATTGCCCATTTCTTCAAAACCATAAATGCTAGAAGGCTAATTTTCCAGTATGTTATACAGGGCCCCAGGCTGTGTTATGTGAGCAAGAATTGGCCATGTAGCTCTCACAGTTTTGGCACAACTTCGTTTTTGAGTTTTGTGAAAGCTGCAACTTTTGTCCAATAGCACCCATTAAAACACCCCAAAATCTAACTTTTTCAAGTGATCTGTTCATACCCCACACTGACTGTGCATATGGGATGGTTTTTAGCAGTGAGAATACAAATATCAACTACTTTCCAAAATAGGTGTTTGCTCCTTGAGATAATGCGTTTGCGGCAATAAAAAGCTAGAATTGCCCATTTCTTCAAAACCATAAATGCTAGAAGGCTAATTTTCCAGTATGTTATACAGGGCCCCAGGCTGTGTTATGTGAGCAAGAATTGGCCATGTAGCTCTCACAGTTTTGGCACAACTTCGTTTTTGAGTTTTGTGAAAGCTGCAACTTTTGTCCAATAGCACCCATTAAAACACCCCAAAATCTAACTTTTTCCAAGTGATCTGTTCATACCCCACACTGACTGTGCATATGGGATGGTTTTTAGCAGTGAGAATACAAATATCAACTACTTTCCAAAATAGGTGTTTGCTCCTTGAGATAATGCGTTTGCGGCAATAAAAAGCTAGAATTGCCCATTTCTTCAAAACCATAAATGCTAGAAGGCTAATTTTCCAGTATGTTATACAGGGCCCCAGGCTGTGTTATGTGAGCATGAATTGGCCATGTAGCTCTCACAGTTTTGGCACAACTTCGTTTTTGAGTTTTGTGAAAGCTGCAACTTTTGTCCAATAGCACAAATTAAAACACCCCAAAACCTAACTTTTTCAAGTGATCTGTTCATACCCCACACTGACTGTGCATATGGGATGTTTTTTAGCAGTGAGAATACAAATATCAACTACTTTCCAAAATAGGTGTTTGCTCCTTGAGATAATGCGTTTGCGGCAATAAAAAGCTAGAATTGCCCATTTCTTCAAAACCATAAATGCTAGAAGGCTAATTTTCCAGTATGTTATACAGGGCCCCAGGCTGTGTTATGTGAGCAAGAATTGGCCATGTAGCTCTCACAGTTTTGGCACAACTTCGTTTTTGAGTTTTGTGAAAGCTGCAACTTTTGTCCAATAGCACCCATTAAAACACCCCAAAACCTAACTTTTCAAGTGATCTGTTCATACCCCACACTGACTGTGCATATGGGATGTTTTTTAGCAGTGAGAATACAAATATCAACTACTTTCCAAAATAGGTGTTTGCTCCTTGAGATAATGCGTTTGCGGCAATAAAAAGCTAGAATTGCCCATTTCTTCAAAACCATAAATGCTAGAAGGCTAATTTTCCAGTATGTTATACAGGGCCCCAGGCTGTGTTATGTGAGCAAGAATTGGCCATGTAGCTCTCACAGGTTTGGCACAACTTCGTTTTTGAGTTTTGTGAAAGCTGCAACTTTTGTCCAATAGCACCCATTAAAACACCCCAAAACCTAACTTTTTCAAGTGATCTGTTCATACCCCACACTGACTGTGCATATGGGATGGTTTTTAGCAGTGAGAATACAAATATCAACTACTTTCCAAAATAGGTGTTTGCTCCTTGAGATAATGCGTTTGCGGCAATAAAAAGCTAGAATTGCCCATTTCTTCAAAACCATAAATGCTAGAAGGCTAATTTTCCAGTATGTTATACAGGGCCCCAGGCTGTGTAATGTGAGCAATAATTGGCCATGTAGCTCTCACAGTTTTGGCACAACTTTGTTTTTGAGTTTTGTGAATGCTGCAACTTTTGTCCAATAGCACCCATTAAAACACCCCAAAACCTAACTTTTTCCAAGTGATCTGTTCATACCCAACACGGACTGTGCTTATGGGATGTTTTTTAGCAGTGAGAATACAAATATCAACTACTTTCCAAAATAGGTGTTTGCTCCTTGAGATAATGCGTTTGCGGCAATAAAAAGCTAGAATTGCCCATTTCTTCAAAACCATAAATGCTAGAAGGCTAATTTTCCAGTATGTTATACAGGGCCCCAGGCTGTGTTATGTGAGCAAGAATTGGCCATGTAGCTCTCACAGTTTTGGCACAACTTCGTTTTTGAGTTTTGTGAAAGCTGCAACTTTTGTCCAATAGCACCCATTAAAACACCCCAAAACCTAACTTTTTCAAGTGATCTGTTCATACCCCACACTGACTGTGCATATGGGATGGTTTTTAGCAGTGAGAATACAAATATCAACTACTTTCCAAAATAGGTGTTTGCTCCATGAGATAATGCGTTTGCGGCAATAAAAAGCTAGAATTGCCCATTTCTTCAAAACCATAAATGCTAGAAGGCTAATTTTCCAGTATGTTATACAGGGCCCCAGGCTGTGTTATGTGAGCAAGAATTGGCCATGTAGCTCTCATAGTTTTGGCACAACTTCATTTTTGAGTTTTGCTAAAGCTGCAACTTTTGTCCAATAGCACGCATTAAAACACCCCAAAACCTAACTTTTTCAAGTAATCTGTTCATACCCAACACGGACTGTGCTTATGGGATGTTTTTTAGCAGTGAGAATACAAATATCAACTACTTTCCAAAATAGGTGTTTGCTCCTTGAGATAATGCGTTTGCGGCAATAAAAAGCTAGAATTGCCCATTTCTTCAAAACCATAAATGCTAGAAGGCTAATTTTCCAGTATGTTATACAGGGCCCCAGGCTGTGTTATGTGAGCAAGAATTGGCCATGTAGCTCTTACAGTTTTGGCACAATTTCGTTTTTGAGTTTTGTGAAAGCTGCAACTTTTGTCCAATAGCACCCATTAAAACACCCCAAAACCTAACTTTTTCAACTGATCTGTTCATACCCCACACTGACTGTGCATATGGGATGGTTTTTAGCAGTGAGAATACAAATATCAACTACTTTCCAAAATAGGTGTTTGCTCCTTGAGATAATGCGTTTGCGGCAATAAAAAGCTAGAATTGCCCATTTCTTCAAAACCATAAATGCTAGAAGGCTAATTTTCCAGTATGTTATACAGGGCCCCAGGCTGTGTTATGTGAGCAAGAATTGGCCATGTAGCTCTCACAGTTTTGGCACAACTTCGTTTTTGAGTTTTGTGAAAGCTGCAACTTTTGTCCAATAGCACCCATTAAAACACCCCAAAATCTAACTTTTTCAAGTGATCTGTTCATACCCCACACTGACTGTGCATATGGGATGGTTTTTAGCAGTGAGAATACAAATATCAACTACTTTCCAAAATAGGTGTTTGCTCTTTGAGATAATGCGTTTGCCACAATAAAAAAATGAATTGCCCATTTCTTCAAAACCATAAATGCTAGAAGGCTAATTTTCCAGTATGTTATACAGGGCCCCACGTTGTGTTATGTGAGCAAGAATTGGCAATGTAGCTCTCACAGTTTTGGCACAACTTCGTTTTTGAGTTTTGTGAAAGCTGCAACTTTTGTCCAATAGCACCCATTAAAACACCCCAAAATCTAACTTTTTCCAAGTGATCTGTTCATACCCCACACTGACTGTGCATATGGGATGGTTTTTAGCAGTGAGAATACAAATATCAACTACTTTCCAAAATAGGTGTTTGCTCCTTGAGATAATGCGTTTGCGGCAATAAAAAGCTAGAATTGCCCATTTCTTCAAAACCATAAATGCTAGAAGGCTAATTTTCCAGTATGTTATACAGGGCCCCAGGCTGTGTTATGTGAGCAAGAATTGGCCATGTAGCTCTCACAGTTTTGGCACAACTTCGTTTTTGAGTTTTGTGAAAGCTGCAACTTTTGTCCAATAGCACCCATTAAAACGCCCCAAAACCTAACTTTTTCAAGTGATCAATACCCCACACTGACTGTGCATATGGGATGGTTTTTAGCAGTGAGAATACAAATATCAACTACTTTCCAAAATAGGTGTTTGCTCCTTGAGATAATGCGTTTGCGGCAATAAAAAGCTAGAATTGCCCATTTCTTCAAAACCATAAATGCTAGAAGGCTAATTTTCCAGTATGTTATACAGGGCCCCAGGTTGTGTTATGTGAGCAAGAATTGGCCATGTAGCTCTCACAGTTTTGGCACAACTTCGTTTTTGAGTTTTGTGAAAGCTGCAACTTTTGTCCAATAGCACCCATTAAAACACCCCAAAACCTAACTTTTTCAAGTGATCTGTTCATACCCCACACTGACTGTGCATATGGGATGGTTTTTAGCAGTGAGAATACAAATATCAACTACTTTCCAAAATAGGTGTTTGCTCCTTGAGATAATGCGTTTGCCACAATAAAAAGCTAGAATTGCCCATTTCTTCAAAACCATAAATGCTAGAAGGCTAATTTTCCAGTATGTTATACAGGGCCCCAGGCTGTGTTATGTGAGCAAGAATTGGCCATGTAGCTCTCACAGTTTTGGCACAACTTCGTTTTTGAGTTTTGTGAAAGCTGCAACTTTTGTCCAATAGCACCCATTAAAACACCCCAAAACCTAACTTTTTCAAGTGATCTGTTCATACCCCACACTGACTGTGCATATGGGATGGTTTTTAGCAGTGAGAATACAAATATCAACTACTTTCCAAAATAGGTGTTTGCTCCTTGAGATAATGCGTTTGCGGCAATAAAAAGCTAGAATTGCCCATTTCTTCAAAACCATAAATGCTAGAAGGCTAATTTTCCAGTATGTTATACAGGGCCCCAGGCTGTGTTAAGTAAGCAAGAATTGGCCATGTAGCTCTCACAGTTTTGGCACAACTTCGTTTTTGAGTTTTGTGAAAGCTGCAACTTTTGTCCAATAGCACCCATTAAAACACCCCAAAACCTAACTTTTTCAAGTGATCTGTTCATACCCCACACTGACTGTGCATATGGGATGTTTTTTAGCAGTGAGAATACAAATATCAACTACTTTCCAAAATAGGTGTTTGCTCCTTGAGATAATGCGTTTGCGGCAATAAAAAGCTAGAATTGCCCATTTCTTCAAAACCATAAATGCTAGAAGGCTAATTTTCCAGTATGTTATACAGGGCCCCAGGCTGTGTTATGTGAGCAAGAATTGGCCATGTAGCTCTCACAGTTTTGGCACAACTTCGTTTTTGAGTTTTGTGACAGCTGCAACTTTTGTCCAATAGCACCCATTAAAACACCCCAAAACCTAACTTTTCAAGTGATCTGTTCATACCCCACACTGACTGTGCATATGGGATGGTTTTTAGCAGTGAGAATACAAATATCAACTACTTTCCAAAATAGGTGTTTGCTCCTTGAGATAATGCGTTTGCGGCAATAAAAAGCTAGAATTGCCCATTTCTTCAAAACCATAAATGCTAGAAGGCTAATTTTCCAGTATGTTATACAGGGCCCCAGGCTGTGTTATGTGAGCAAGAATTGGCCATGTAGCTCTCACAGTTTTGGCACAACTTCGTTTTTGAGTTTTGTGAAAGCTGCAACTTTTGTCCAATAGCACCCATTAAAACACCCCAAAACCTAACTTTTTCAAGTGATCTGTTCATACCCCACACTGACTGTGCATATGGGATGGTTTTTAGCAGTGAGAATACAAATATCAACTACTTTCCAAAATAGGTGTTTGCTCCTTGAGATAATGCGTTTGCGGCAATAAAAAGCTAGAATTGCCCATTTCTTCAAAACCATAAATGCTAGAAGGCTAATTTTCCAGTATGTTATACAGGGCCCCAGGCTGTGTTATGTGAGCAATAATTGGCCATGTAGCTCTCACAGTTTTGGCACAACTTTGTTTTTGAGTTTTGTGAAAGCTGCAACTTTTGTCCAATAGCATCCATTAAAACACCCCAAAACCTAACTTTTTCAAGTGATCTGTTCATACCCCACACTGACTGTGCATATGGGATGGTTTTTAGCAGTGAGAATACAAATATCAACTACTTTCCAAAATAGGTGGTTGCTCCTTGAGATAATGCGTTTGCGGCAATAAAAAGCTAGAATTGCCCATTTCTTCAAAACCATAAATGCTAGAAGGCTAATTTTCCAGTATGTTATACAGGGCCCCACGCTGTGTTAGGTGAGCAAGAATTGGCCATGTAGCTCTCATAGTTTTGCCACAACATCGTTTTTGAGTTTTGTGAAAGCTGCAACTTTTGTCCAATAGCACCCATTAAAACACACCAAAATCTAACTTTTTCAACTGATCTGTCCATACCCCACACTGACTGTGCATATGGGATGGTTTTTAGCAGTGAGAATACAAATATCAACTACTTTCCAAAATAGGTGTTTGCTCTTTGAGATAATGCGTTTGCGACAATAAAAAAATGAATTGCCCATTTCTTCAAAACCATAAAGGCTAGAAGGCTAATTTTCCAGTATGTTATACAGGGCCCCAGGCTGTGTTATGTGAGCAAGAATTGGCCATGTAGCTCTCACAGTTTTGGCACAACTTCGTTTTTGAGTTTTGTGAAAGCTGCAACTTTTGTCCAATAGCACCCATTAAAACACCCCAAAATTTAACTTTTTCAACTGATCTGTCCATACCCCACACTGACTGTGCATATGGGATGGTTTTTAGCAGTGAGAATACAAATATCAACTACTTTCCAAAATAGGTGTTTGCTCATTGAGATAATGCGTTTGCGGCAATAAAAAAATAGAATTGCCCATTTCTTCAAAACCATAAAGGCTAGAAGGCTAATTTTCCAGTATGTTATACAGGGCCCCAGGCTGTGTTATGTGAGCAAGAATTGGCCATGTAGCTCTCACAGTTTTGGCACAACTTCGTTTTTGAGTTTTGTGAAAGCTGCAACTTTTGTCCAATAGCACCCATTAAAACACCCCAAAATCTAACTTTTTCAACTGATCTGTTCATACCCCACACTGACTGTGCATATGGGATGGTTTTTAGCAGTGAGAATACAAATATCAACTACTTTCCAAAATAGGTGTTTGCTCATTGAGATAATGCGTTTGCGGCAATAAAAAGCTAGAATTGCCCATTTCTTCAAAACCATAAAGGCTAGAAGGCTAATTTTCTAGTATGTTATACAGGGCCCCAGTCTGTGTTATCTGAGCAAGAATTGGCCATGCAGCTCTCACAGTTTTGGCACAACTTCGTTTTTGAGTTTTGTGAAAGTTGCAACTTTTGTCCAATAGCACCCATTAAAACACCCCAAAATCTAACTTTTTCAACTGATCTGTAAATAACCCACACTGACTGTGAATATGGGATGTTTTTTAGCAGTGAGAATACAAATATCAACTACTTTCCAAAGTAGGTGTTTGCTCCTTGAGATAATGCGTTTGCGGCAATAAAAAAATAGAATTGCCCATTTCTTCAAAACCATAAAGGCTAGAAGGCTAATTTTCCAGTATGTTATACAGGGCCCCACGTTGTGTTAGGTGAGCAAGAATTGGCCATGTAGCTCTCACAGGTTTGGCACAACGTCGTTTTTGAGTTTTGTGAAAGCTGCAACTTTTGTCCAATAGCACCCATTAAAACACCCCAAAATCTAACTTTTTCAACTGATCTATTCATACCCCACACTGACTGTGCATATGGGATGGTTTTTAGCAGTGAGAATACAAATATCAACTACTTTCCAAAATAGGTGTTTGCTCATTGAGATAATGCGTTTGCGGCAATAAAAAAAATAAAATTGCCCATTTCTTTAAACCATAAAGGCTAGAAGGCTAATTTTCTAGTATGTTATACAGGGCCCCAGTCTGTGTTATCTGAGCAAGAATTGGCCATGTAGCTCTCACAGTTTTGGCACAACTTCGTTTTTGAGTTTTGTGAAAGTTGCAACTTTTGTCCAATAGCACCCATTAAAACACCCCCAAATCTAACTTTTTCAACTGATCTGTAAATAACCCACACTGACTGTGAATATGGGATGTTTTTTAGCAGTGAGAATACAAATATCAACTACTTTCCAAAATAGGTGTTTGCTCCTTGAGATAATGCGTTTGCGGCAATAAAAAAATAGAATTGCCCATTTCTTCAAAACCATAAAGGCTAGAAGGCTAATTTTCCAGTATGTTATACAGGGCCCCAGGCTGTGTTAGGTGAGCAAGAACTGGCCATGTAGCTCTCACAGTTTTGGCACAACTTTGTTTTTGAGTTTTGTGAAAGCTGCAACTTTTGTCCAATAGCACCCATTAAAACACCCCAAAATCTAACAAATATCAACTACTTTCCAAAATAGGTGCTTGCTCATTGAGATAATGCGTTTGTGGCAATAAAAAAATAGAATTGCCCATTTCTTTAAACCATAAAGGCTAGAAGGCTAATTTTCTAGTATGTTATACAGGGCCCCAGGCTGTGTTATGTGAGCAAGAATTGGCCATGTAGCTCTCACAGTTTTGGCACAACTTCGTTTTTGAGTTTTGTGAAAAGCTGCAACTTTTGTCCAATAGCACCCATTAAAACTTTTGTCCAATAGCACCCATTAAAACACCCCAAAATCTAACTTTTTCTCCTTCCTATCTCCCTTCCTATCTCTCTTCCTTGTTTCCTTCCTTCCTTCCTTCTTTCTTTCCTTCCTTCCTTCCTTGTTTCCTTCGTTGTTTCCTTCCTTCCTTTTTCCTTGTTTCCTTCCTTCCTTGTTTCCTTCCTTCCTTCCTTGTTTCCTTCATATCTCCCTTCATATATCTCTTCCTTGTTTCCTACCTTGTTTCATTCCTTCCTTCCTCTTTTACCTTCTCTTGGTAAACGACTGGCTTGTTCAGTTGTGTCGTCACAGCGGAACGGAAGTGCTCGACGTCTGTAATGTAATGCCTTACGGCCTGATTTTTCATTATTTCTGTCGTAAGAAAGAAAAAAATAAAGAAAAAAAAATAAGGAAGTGCCTGACGCGTACGTGCTGCCCCTGCACAGAAAACAAACGCATCCCCTGAGCGTCTGAGCAGATGTCGTGTTTGCACCGAAAGCTGTGAAGAAGGAGCTCTTTCTAACCTACTCTGGAGTCTGGACACCTGTTCTTTTTTCTAACGATAATGTCACGGAGAAAAGCGCGTTTGGCTACGAGGACAGGACTTTATTCAACCTAAAGAAGGCAACCACTCGCCAGAAGTTGGAATTTCTCTCCAGGATTCAGCGACTATCAGCCAAAATAGTGTTTGTCTGTGACCGTCACTGATGGATGTTTGGTGAACCTTGGCCAGAATCAAAGTGGATTAACTTTTATAACCAACATAATGGAAACATCAGAGCGGTGAGTCAATCAAAATGCGTGTTAGCGTGTGTGTTAGCCATTTATGAAGCTGAGTTGCACTTCTTATAACTGCATCGTGAAGTAACTTCACTTTTTGCTGTGATATATATATTTCTACTACTGCTAAAGTTGTATGAGCGGCGAGAGGGGGCGGAGTTAACTGAATCCAAGCGTGCTCCGTTGTGGTAGAGGTACAATATATCATATAAATGCCTATACTTTACTTTGGAATGGCTAAAATAGCATGATACAGGTCCTTTAAGAGTTCTTTAACTTTAGATATTATTCCAAGAGATTTACATAGCTTTGCCTTGATGTAGTTTATATGGGGCTTCCAGCTAAGCTTATTTGATAAAAGTACTCCAAGAAATTGTATTTCATTCACTCGTTCAATCTCAGTATAATTTATTCTTAAATTTCTACACACATTAATGGCACGATTTCCAAAAACTATACATTTGGTTTTATTTAAATTAAGAGTTAACTTATTAGAATCAAAAAACTTCTTTAACAATAATTATTATTTTTCTACTATATCTATCAATGCTTCTAGATTATTACCACAACTAAGCATGTTGGTGTCATCAGCGAATAAAATAAGGTTTAATATTTTTGAAACTAAAGAGATCGTTAATATACATAAGAAACAAAAGCTGGGCGTCAGTGCCATTGGTGTGGACATACTGGGATTTGTTCTTCAGATAAGTCTGGAGCCAAGAAAAGGCCACTCCTTTTATCTCATATCTGTACAGTTTTTGAAGTAGTAATTCATGATTCACTGTATCAAAAGCTTTGGTTAGGTCTAGGAACACACCAACAGCGTATTGTTTATTGGCTATAGCATTTGATATTTTTTCTACAAGGTCCACTAATGCTAAGGTAGTGGTCCTATCGGGTCTAAAACCATACTGCTGCTCACAAAGAATATTTTGCTTATCTACATAACTGAATAATCTTTTATGGAATATCTTCTCCAGGATCTTGGAAAACTGTGACAGAATGGAAATAGGTCTATAATTAGTGAATTTCTATTTATCACCAGCCTTGTGGATAGGAATCACTTTCGCAGTCTTCATTCCTTCTGGAAAAACCCCCGATTGTAAAGAGAGATTAAAAATGTAAGCGACTGGTTTTACAACACATTCAATAATGTCTTTTAATACTGACAGGTCGAGTCCATTCCAGTCAGCTGACGTCTTAGTCTTGCAGTTTTTGACAACTGAAATTATTTCATTTTCATCAGTGGCTTGAATAAATATGGTTTTGTCTGTGGATGGTATTTTGCTTAAAGCGAAAGTTCTATCGTTCAAAGAACGATAGAACAGTTCAGTTGGAATGTCAGCATTTTGATTTCCCTTTTTGATTAGTTTGTTTAAAACACTCCAAGTATATTTTATGTTACTTCTATTCTTCTCAAAAAGAGCACCATAATAGTTAATTTTACTTGATCTTATAATACTAGTTAATCTGTTCTTATATTTTTTGTATGGACATTCTGCCTCTTTTGTCTTCTTTCGCAAGAAGTCTTTGTACAGTTTATTCTTCCTCTTGCATGCTTTTTGAATTCCCCTCATAAACCAGGGCTTTGTCTGTAAATCTATGGTTCATAACTTTATTAACTAGAGGGCAGTGTTTTTCATACAAGGTAATAAAGATTTTGATAAATGCATCATATGCAGTAGTTACATCATCTACATAAACATTATCCCAAGTTTGTTCCGTTAGTTAATTTTTAAGTCTGGAAATAGCCTCTTGAGATTTTAACCGTTTTACTATGATTTTTTTCTTTTTTTTCTTTTGCTGATTTGAGAACTCTTTATTACTGTAAAAACTGTTAGATGGTCAGATATATCAGTAATTAAAACTCCACTTGTTATTTCACTTTCTAGAACATTAGTGAATAGGTTGTCAATCAGGGTTGCACTGGATTTTGTTATTCGAGTTGGGATGGATACAAGCATAAACTGTACATGGAATGAATACATTCTGAAACAGTGTTTTGTTTTTGAGGATTAAGCAGGTCAATATTAAAATCTCCACAGACAAAGACCATTTTACTACTTATATTCTCATACAGATCAATCATTATTTCCTGAAACTTTTCAATACAGGACCCTGGTTTTTGATACACACAGCTTATTATGGCATTTTTTTATTTTTCAGTCTCAATTCGGGCGTTCTGCTCTCCCAAAATTTCATCCACTGGGCGGCGCTGTGATAAAAAAATTACACGGTGTGTTGCCCAGTTCACTTCCAGTTGATTTCATACAATGGCGAATATGGCTTACGAAAACAACAAGCGATTGACAGTGCCTGAATTGCGTGGAAGGTTGAAGAGAAAGGGTATTTGCAGTGTGGGAAAACGAAAGGAGGAATTGTTGTTGCTAGTTCAACGAGCGGATGGTGTTTATGAAGATTTAGAAGAAGATGACAGCGAGCAGAGCTAACGAAAACGTCTGTGTGTGCGAGTGACCGATGGTAACATTGTGAATGAAGTTCAGCTGAGAGGCAAGAATGTGAATTGGACGGATGATTTGCGCGATATGCCACTAGTTAGAGATGGGAATGTATTTGTATATCTGATGCATCAGTGTAAATGGGGATGGGAGAGAGTGAACAATTTCGAAAAAAGATGATGGATTCATGATGTTCAAAGATGTGCATGTGGAGAAGATGAGGCTTGGGACCATAACTGGACACACACACCATGTAAAAGTTGAAGGGAGTGTGCGACCGGAGCAGCGACAGACTGACAGTAGATATGCTACATGGGTTTTGTTGTCAACAGAAGCCAAAGTCATTTCTCGAGGATGCCAGTGTGTTGCTGCGTAAGTTTTCATATCGCCCGATTTATAGATTATGCATGTGATGTCATAACATAGCAACAGCATGGTAGATGGCATTCCATTATGGTAACGGAATAGCAACAGAGAGAAACCAGTGAAAAGTCTGCGATGGAAAATTATGGATTCCATTTAGAATGAAAGTCACATGTCTGCCTCCCCTGTAGCTCAGTAGCATACGCATATGGTATACACAGCTCATAATTATACTATAACATTTATCTTAAAATGATTATTTTTCTTTTCAGAGATGATGGGTCGTGTAAACATGTGGTCTGTCTCTTATTCACCATCAGTGACTTTTGCCAGCAAAAACGAGACAGGAATCCTGAGGTGTGTACTGACATACCTATGACATGGAACAAGCCAAGGAAGGAATCCAACCCTGTCAAAGTAATTGACCTAGACTTGAGACAAGATAAGTCACTAGACAGAAAATCAAGACCACTCCCACAACAGTTTCAGCCAGCGAAGAACATCACAGATGAAGATATTACCAGAATCAGTACTGAACTGTATGATCTTTGCCGAGTCAAAAAGAATATAATTATGAGACACAAAATGTAAACGTGCACTTTTTTATTTTATTTTACATTCACGCACAGCACTAAAACTGTGCATTAATCATACAGTTCCTACAAGTAACTTTACATTTTCACTGTAATATAGAACTAATATTGGAAGTTGTATTCCAAACAGATGCCCTGGTACTGACACTGGTGGATGACCCTTCAACAAACATGAAAATACCTACCATTCCTGAATCATGAAAATGTACAAAGAGCAGCCAACCAGAACAGACTTTATTGAATACTTGAGGGAGGTCATTACACCGACACGTCGAAAACATTTACAGGTATGGTGTTCATATTTTGAATAATTTAGTATTGATTAAATAGGGGGAGGGGAATAAAAATTCAGTTTAAATTTCAAAGATATATTATTTTTAAATTACAGAATTTATCTCAAGGACACTCTAAATGGAATGAAGCCAGGATAGGCCGCATTACAGCTAGTATTGCTGGTGAGGTCAGGTCTTTCAAAAGTAGCATCACACTCATTCAGAAAATCTTAGGAAGGGTGGCACCATTTACAAGTCCTGCTGTAGGTGAGAAGCATACCATTTTGTCAGACAAATACATTTACCTAAATAATATAAACTTATTGTATATAGTATTATTATTAATAATATATTTTCCTTTTATAGAACATGGCAAGGCATATGAAAATGTGGCCCGCGTACAGTACTTAAAGCAAGAAAAACAACATCATAAAAACTTGTTGTCGAAGACAGTGGTTTATTTGTATCACCTGAAGTACCGTTCCTTGGAGCTTCCCCAGATGGAGTGGTGACATGCAGCTGCCATCCCCCCGGGACTGCTTGAGATTAAGAGCACGTACAAGTTCCAAAATATGACTGCACATGACATTCCAAAGGAAGACCGAAACTATCACTTAGAACTTATTGACGGTAGCCTTAAGTTAAAGAGAGCATCTAGCTGGTTCCTGCAAATTCAGTTTCAGATGGGTGTTGCAGGTTACAAAGCATGTGATTTTGTCTTCCACACACTTAAAGGTATTTCCGTGCCTTCTGTTGAATTAGATGTGGACTGTTGGGAGATGTTGAAAAGTAGAAGTACTTCCATTTTTAAAAATTACATTGTACCCCAACTTTTAGATAACTGAAGTGGTAATTCTAGACTAGGGAAAGTACTGTATATTGGAGTATTTGTTAAATGTGTTGATATAAAAAGGCACTTTTTTCATGAAAGCATTAAGATCAATTGCAAATCAACTTTTACATGTTTAAAATTTAATTTTGTTGCAGTCTGTTACGGACAAAAATGTAAATATTGACAACACATATTGTGATTTCCTAATGCACATGAAGCTTGTTTAACATTTTATTTGTTCTTCAAAAAAATACTATGTATAAACATACCTGTCCAATAGTTTATCTTCTCTATTTCTTACTTCCTAGATATAGAGCATATAACCATCAACAAATTTCATTTTACAGAAATGTATAATAACAAACTTAACTGTTTTTTTTTTTAGATTGAACAAAGTATTCGGGGAATCACATTACAAATTCACAGACTACAATGCGAATAAATCTTTACAACTAAGCACCCAAGATATTTATATAGTCATTAGGAGGGAGCTTCATGTGAGCAACTACTTCTTTTTCATTGCCTTTCTCTTATTTTTGGGACAATTGCGAAGCCGAGTTTCACTTTTACCATAAAATAATGGACCTTTCAAATTGCAGAGTGCTGCAATGACCTTAACTATCATTGTAGACGTATTCTGAAGTGATGAGGGCATCTGATGCTTCAGCATTCGCCAGGTCTTCATTCTCTAAAAATAGCAAAACAATATACATCGATGATAACATCTTTACATATGTACTTTTTATTTTATTTTATAGAGGGTATGCAGACATGTGACTTTAGTTATAAATTGAACCCTTAATTTGTCAGACACATTGCCACTCCATAAGTCACTTACAAAAGTAAAAGCTCCATTGGGATTTACTGCCACCAAGCATTTGTAAGTATTGTGACTTTTATAGCTTGAATATGTTTGATATTGTTCAGTCTTATTAGCAGGTTTGTCAACATAAAATTCTGTACAGTCAATTACAGCTCTAGTTTGGGGGAAATATTTACGGAACTCCTTAGGCAATCTGGCTCTAACTTGGGCTTGAGATGGCCAAGTCAGAAGAGCAGGTACCAGAGTTTGATGCAAGTAGCAAATCCATGTTGTGGTGATTTCTGATACTTTAGAAGTGCTAACATAAAACAAGTCAGCCAGTAACAGAAGAGGTAAATTCAACCTGAGCCTAACAAGAGTCATAATGAACTCAAAGAATGTTGACATTTTCCTTTTTCTGCCAGGCCTTGTTCCTCCTTCCCATTTCCTTTCTGCACTACTGCTGGTATTTCTCCAGTACTTCATATTCTTGGCACCTTCACTGACTGATTTGAAAACCCCTGTTTGGAAAAAAGTACACTTTATGAAATAATGTGCTTTGACATATAAAACACAAGAACAAATTATTGTCAGATTTTAAGCCATTTTATTATTCTCCTTTTCTTATGGGGAGCAGATTAGAACATGATTGAAAGATATTTGGACCAATGTTCAGTGTATTACATACACTGTGTACACTAATGTACACTAATTTTTTTTATACAATATTTACAGATACATGATTTTCTTTCTTTCATTATTATACTTACCATTCAACAAGTCAGATGATTCAAGACCAGTGTAAAAATTTACTCTTTCATCAGTGTCTGTGACCATCTCAACAAAATCTTTTCCTGGTGTGGCAGTTGGTTCTGCCTTCTGAATCGATGCCTTAGCCAGTAGATCTTCAATGTCGTCTGATGTCAGGCTCGTCTGTGTGGAACTATTTACAAGTGTTGGAGCAGATGTCTGAAGGTAATCATGATCAGCAGGTTGACAAATTTCATGGGTATTCTTGAGCTCATTCAACTCTGAAATAAAATATTTAAAAATATATATTAGATCAAGATATTTCGCTTGTACAAAAAAGAACATTACAATATTTCTCATGATGATCAAATAAATTAACCTGTCCTTGAATGGTAATGTGAAAACAACAGGTAAATGTTTAACATGTCAAAGTGATTTAAGTATTAGTACATGTATTTTCTTTACTGCAAGTTGTAAACAACTAATATCACTATGTGTCTGAATGGAAAATGTTGTATAAAGTATACATATCAAGGATGAACATCTTGACATAATTTATTCTAAAGTCTGTATAGCGTTTATATTTTTTTAACCAATTTGATTGTGTAAGCTTGCTGGCTATGAGGGGGATCGCCCTGTCGTCACGTCCGAGGCACTGGTGGGCAACGCAAATGTATTAATAGATATTAATAGTTCTATGGTGGGTCAAAACATCGTTCACAAACAGAGCATTGCATCTGTGAAAAGATCAGTGCTGTAAAGGATCTGGGATTTAAATTAACAGCTCTTCAAGCTCGGAAAAATCAGCTGTTTGCCCACCAGTCACCAAAACATCCGGTGAAAATCGCGGAAATAAACAATAACAGCGATTCTCCCTATAAGGTTAGCATCTTTTTTTTTTTTTTTACTTTATTTAAAGGGACAATGCATATTAATGAACATATAAATGTAAATATGCCAGAATTAGCCAATGGCTACTTTCCATCTGTAGTCCCTGGCAGATCAAGAAAAAATACAAAGACCATTATACAACATTAAAGACATAAGATCATCACACAATTAAACTTTAGACATAAAACAAAGATAATAGTCAGTGGTCACATGTCTGTTTCCCCTTCAGCCAACCTTTAAGTTTAGTTTTAAATACTATGAAAGTGGTACAGTCTCTAATGTCTGCTGGGATGCTGTTCCATACCATGGTCCCTTTCACTGATAGCACCTGTCGACTAAATGCTGTGCATCTATAAGGAACCACACAGTCGCCTCTGGCGGCGGCTCAGGTCACTCTACCACTTTTACTGGATATGAACTTAATGAATTCATTCAAGGATGGCGGAGTCCATGCAGAATCTTATAAATTGAACAAGCCATTTTAAATGTTCCAAAATGTTCAAAGTTTAGAATATTATATTTTTCAAGTATTATGCAATGATGAAATGAATATGGTTTTTTATCAAATATTTTTAAAGCTTTTTTATATAGAGACTCAATTGGTTTTAAAGTAGTCAGACTTGTCAGTGACCAGTTAGTAATGCAATATTCAATATGTGAAAAGATCATACAATGAAGAAACATTTTAGCTGCATTTTCTGGCAGTGATGTTCGGATTTGTCTAAAATTACGAAGATTAAAATTTACAATTTT
This sequence comes from Proterorhinus semilunaris, assembly GCA_021464625.1. Lineage (NCBI taxonomy): Eukaryota > Metazoa > Chordata > Actinopteri > Gobiiformes > Gobiidae > Proterorhinus > Proterorhinus semilunaris. The sequence goes on from CM038354.1 coordinate 281,295, forward strand.
ACACATATATTTAACATGATTTTTAAAAGATAACGTTGAGTCTATGATAACACCAAGATATTTAAATTTGTCCACAATCTGTAGCTCCTCTCCTTTTATAAATACATTTGAGCTTGTTCTTGCTGTTGGGCGTTTGGAGAATAACATACACACAGTTTTCTTTGAATTCAGTAAAAGACAAGATTTACTGAGCCACTCATCAATGCAACACATTGCTGAAGTCAATTTTTCGGAGACTTCGACATCAGATTTTGCATTGGTAAAAATTACTGCATCATCTGCATAAAGCTGGGTATGGAAATGTGTACAAAGATTTGGTAAGTCATTAATTTATAATGAGAACAGTATGGGTCCAAGTATGGAACCCTGTGGAACTCCAACTTGACAGTTTAGAAAAGTAGATTTGATACCATTGACTGTCACACAATGAGTTCGAGTTGACAAGTATGACTTCATCCAAGATACGGCTTGTTCTGAGAAATTAAACTTTGTTAGTCTAGATAATAAAATTTGGTGGTTGACCGTATCAAATGCTCGCTTTAAATCAAGAAACACAGCTCCTGATAACTTGAATGCATCTCCTACACTATAACAGCATAATACATCAAATAATGAATATTTAGATAGTAATAGTTAGACTTTAGACACTTACTTCCTACATAATCTTCCCTTTGACTTGGTTCAGGATTAACAATTTCAGCCCCAACTTCAGGTAGATAATCACTGCTTTCCACAGTCTCCGGCTGGTTAGATGTCCATGGAAAATCATAGTCTGGCTCATCACGGTCATTCTCATCCATCATTGCATATGTCCTTCTGCTGCTTCTTGGATTTAAGGGCTGACCCCAATTATTCCAAGCAAAATATTTTGGATCAGAGGTTGACGTTTTATCAGCTCTAATGGACTCCTGATCAAAATGTCTTGAACACAAGCGGGTTAATCTGTTAACATTAAAAACATCTACGTAGCCAGTAGAGTCCCTTCCTCCCCTCCTCACAAGGCGCTTCCACCTGCTGATGTCTCTGGGGTTTTTCGGCCACTTGACCCACCGCACGCTTGACATCCACGGATATCGACTCAGTTTCTTATTACTGTTAGATCTACAATGAGCGGCGGAACACTTGAAGCCCATGATAAAACCAGATTCAACGGAAAATAACGAAAACACTCAACCATGTTCAGAAAAATGCGCCGGGCAGAGAGAACCGGAAGTTGCGAAGGCAAGAGTTACCCATAATGCAACGCGAAATACAGTTGCTCCCCCGCCCCTCGGATGAAATTTTGGGAGAGCAGAACCTCCGAATTTCCACGAGTTTACTTCTCAAATTCTGATCAATATACAATGCGACTCCCCCGCCTTTTTGACCATTTCTACTTTTGTAGAATGCATTATATCCTTCTATTTTGAACAGGCAAGATTGCTCTTCACAGCCAAATTGCTATTGCGGAGAATTTATTTTTTGTTTGTTCCAGACAGTCTAAGATCTTGGAAAAAAATTAATTAAGACTCCTGCAGTTGAAATGTATAATGGACAATGAATCTCTTTTTTTATTTTTTTATTTGGGCCTCAAAATGGTCTTCAGTAAAGTCTTCGCAACTGTTCAGTATTTGTGTATAACAATTGTTCTCTGGATCAAGATCATTTTGCATTTTCTTGTGGTTTATACTCTGTATAATCAAACGTTTTAAATTGCAGATTTTCATAATCAGAATAACCAGAATCTGTTCTTACTGTGTTTGAAGTTGAGGTAGGTCCATCAGGTTGTGTCATATATCCAATTTGTTGTCTTTCATGGCATTCCCTTTCTTTCAATCTGGGTGATCCACGGCAATATATAGTCATTTATATTTGTCCAGCTCTGTTATATCCTTAACAGTGATCACTTTAGCTTCTTTTCGAAGTCCGTTCAGCTTGATCAGAAGTCTGCAGTTTCTTGTCCAGGTGTCTTGAATCTTCTTTTCTTTCCTCAGAATCTCTTGCAATTGTAGCATTTCTCTTAGTTAGGTGCTCATTCACATAAACACCTGTGCCCTTTAATTTTCTGCCATTCCTAAGCACCTCCATTGTGTGCTTCCTATTGGCAAAGCGAATCAGGATATTTGACTTTTTGCGGTCTCTCTGGGGCAAAGTATGGCAAGCAACAATGTTCTTACCGTCTATTGTGATGCCATAGCTGTCAAAGAACTTGATTACCTGTTGTTCAAGCGTTGGTAATTCAGGACTTTAATCAAGATTTAGCAGATTTTCCTCTCCCCCACCACGGGCTGCTACCTGTGCATAAGAGCGTTTTATATCAAGCCCTAATATCAACAGGTCATCCATCCTTGAATACTGCTCCAAGTCATCAATTCTTCTTTCCAGTTGTTCAATGTTCTTGTCCTTTTCTTGTGCCTCTTTTTTCAGTTGTTTAATTTCCTCCAGCAATTCCTTTTGGCCTCTTTGTTTCGGTTGCCACTTGAGTTATTTCCTGTGACATGAAGCCCAGAGCCTTCTTAATTTCTTCAATGTCTTCAGCCAGTTTCTTATTAGCCATTGCATTAATGAAGCTTGTACAGGTAGGTATGCTAGCAGGGTTGGGATTTCTTCAGTGTCTGCTGTTGAGCAGTTAAGGCCTTGTGTACACACATGTCCAAGATATGCCACCAAGACTCAAAATACTTGCACATCCAAAATCCTTGTTTGTTCAGTTCATAGGCGATTACTTAAAAAAATAAAAATAAAATTACGCTTTTTTTCAGAGGGTTTTGGATTTGGGTAAAGTCAAACTGGAGAAAATGTGCTTTGTTCAAGTGTAGGTTAAGAGGTTACAGAAGAAATAACGTATAAATGTAAAGAAAACTGTTCATAATGACCACGAACTAACCAAAAATAACATCCAGGTAGAGCTGGGCGATATGACGATACAAGTCTTACGATCTCCAGACCTGACGATCTGTCATTTTTGTGGTATTGTTTTATCACGGTTCTAAGCACCTCTGCACAGTTGACTCTTTTCACCGTCAGTGAAGCAAACCCAAGCTGCGCACTTACTGCTATGCAAAGTCAGACGCTAATGTGAGCATTTGGCAGCGAGCCTCTCCTCTACAGTCACATACACGACCAGTCTCCTCAATCTGGAGCTTTTAAACCCAGAGTTCTGTCTCTATTTCAGCGGTATTTATGTCAGTGTCTTTCCCTAGTAACGCCGCTGCTCTGCGTAGATCGCAGCGTGTGTTTATTTATTTACCTGGCGACACATGTGCGAAGAAGTGAGTGTGTCCTTTGTCCTTACAGTTCTGTCAGGCGCTGCATCGTTCTCATTTGTTTGTTTTAAATCCTGGGCCGTGTTTATCCATGTCTTTTGAAATATAAAACTTGTCCAACTTTGGTGAATTACATGGGCAAGTAATAACTTAAGGTAACTATCTGCTTCAGGTTAGCCTTTTACACAATAAAAGACACAGTATGTTATTGCTTTAGTAAGACTCTTATTGTGAAAGGGACAGCCGGCAACAGAGCGCCATATCACAGCAACTTGATGTCATGATATGAGAGACATCTCAGAAAAGATGCCAAACCGCAACAGACGCCAACAAGCCATTACCAAACTTAGTGTTACTATTTTAATTTTATTGTCTGGAGTTTTATTGTCTTTTTTTAATGAATAGAGTTAGTTTGCTGTAGTTCTAAGTCTATTTTTGCTGTGTTGATTATCACAATAAATTCCGGAAGCGGAAGTCAGCGTTAGCTGTGTTAGCGATAAGCTCTGAACAAGTGAATCCTTTTTTTCTACTGGTTTTGCAAAAAATGCCAAAAAAGCCGCCGGTAGAGACAGTGACTGAGGAGGACTACGTAAGCCTCAGTCGAGTTACGGAACTCATGGAGCAGCAGAGGGACAAGTTAAGGGAAGTAATACAACAACAACAACAACAACAACAGGAGAACTTCAAAGGATTCATTTAAAATCATCATGGAATCAACAAACACCCGAATGGATCTACAGACTAAGGACATTCAAGAGCTAAAAACAAGCCTGCAGTTCACGCAAGGTGAGGTGGACACTTTAAAAGAACAGAAATTGTAACTCACGGAGCGCACAAATACTTTACAAACCGATTTTTATAAAGTATGTGACAATTTGCACATTATCACGGATAAACTGGAGTATCTGGAGGGACAGAGCCGCAGAAACAACCTGGTCTTTGAGGGAGTGTTGGAGTCGCCCGGGGAAACTTGGGCCGACGCCGAGGAAAAAGTAAAAGAACTACTGAAGGAGTAGCTACAGTTACACTCGCGGTCGAGGTGGAGAGGGCTCATCGCGTAGGGAAACCTGGCGGCGGGAGAGACTGGCCGAGACCCATCATCGCCAAACTACTGCGGTGGAAGGATCGCGAGGAAATTTTGCAGCGCGCTAAACGACTCAAAGGAACAAAAATCTTCATAAACGAGGACTACACGGAATCCATTAAAAGAAAGCGAAAAGAACTGATGCCGGAGCTGAGCTGATCTCAGCTCCGGCATCAGTTCTTTTCAGAAAGGGGGGAGATCGCCTTCTTACGATATGATAAACTCATTATACGTCTGCACAGCAGTACACCACATCCATTATAAACACCGGGAAAAACGTATGGATTTTGGTTTGTAAAAGCACATCATTTCACATGTCCAGTAATACATACAGTTCTATAGGATTGGATTTTTCAATCAGGAGAATTGCTGAAGCAAACTCCCAGGATTTTACATTCTCACAATACAACTTACAGAACACTGAGATCGACATCGACCCTGAAAATAACTTCTTTACTAGAGCTACCAATGACTGTCAATACTATACAGAAGATCTTTACAATAGTAAACTTAAGAACATTAAGGCATTCACTGTAATCCACTTCAATAGTCGAAGCCTCTATGCAAACTTTGACCACATCAAAAGCTTCTTAAAACAGTTTTCTAAACCATTCAGTGTAATTTTAATCACAGAAACATGGATTAATAATGACAGAGAATTTGAGTTTTCTATTGATGGTTATGAATTTATAAGTATGAACAGAAGAAACAAGCATGGAGGGGGCATAGCTATGTTTGTAGACTCCAACTATAGTTACAAAGTAATGGAAAATAAGACTATGGTGGTGGATGATACACTTGAATGCCTTACTGTAGAAATTACAAGGCAAAATAAGAAAAATATTATTGTAAGTTGTATTTATAGAACACCTGGCTCTGATATAGATGTTTTTTTTCTAATTGGATGGAGGAGCACTTTTCAGGCTCAAATCATAAAGTCATGTTTGTGGGGGGAGACCTTAACATCTATCTTTTAAACCCATATAAACATAAAAAGATGGACGGATTTATAAATACTTTATTTAGTATAGGTCCGTTTCCTCTAATAACTAAACCGAGTAGAATTACAACCCATAGTGCTACCTTGATTGATAACATTTTCTCAAATGAAATAGAAAGTGACACTGTCAGCGGATTAATGATAAATGATATTAGTGATCACCTTCCAGTTTTTGTATTGTACAAAAATGGATATGTAAAAGATGAAGAGGAAAACAAGTATTGGTTTAGACGGGTAAAAACAGAGAAAACTATTGATGCATTTAAAAAGGAGCTTTTAGCTCAAGACTGGAGTATTGTATACAGAGAGAATGACACTAATAAGGCATATGATGAGTTTACGTGAGTATTTCGAAAGGTATATGACAAACATTGCCCAATGAAGAAATACTGTAAAAATAGAAAGTGTAAAGAAACACCATGGATGTCTAAGGGTTTGCTAAATGCATGCAAGAAAAAAAATAATCTTTACAAAAACTTTATAAATAACAGAACAAAAGAAGCTGAGGATAAATATAAGAAATATAAAAATAAACTAACAGGTATCATTAGAAAATGTAAACAGGATTATTATAATAAATTGTTAGATAGCAATAAGAATAATATTAAAGGTTTATGGAATATCTTAAATAGTATATTTAGAAATAAACCAAGAACGATTAATTATCCAAAATATTTCAAAGATGAGGATAACACTTTAAATAATATGAATGAAGTAGTCGAAACATTTAATAAATTCTTTGATGTTGGACCGAACCTTGCTGCAAAATTGCAAACGGTGAGAACTATAATTATGAACTGATAGACACAAATCCTATGTCCAATCCTGTGGAGGAAAAGGAGATACTGGACCTCGACAGATTACCTTGACATGGACATGAAAACTTTAAAAACTCTTATTGAAAGTATCTCTAAGCCGTTAACTTACATCTGTAATATTACATTGTTTTTCTGGATACTTTTGTACGTCTTTGCCGTGTTTTTGTGGAGGTTTGGTGGATTTGTTTACTTTGAGAGTCTAAAATAGTTCTGAAGAAAGCAGCTTTTTAAAGGTAAACAACACTGAAAAGGCACCAAGAGCCCTCACAGCTGCAGCACAGTGGAGGCGTCACAAGAGGAGCTACAGGAAACAAAAAAGGACAAACGAGAGATGGTGAAAGACTGTTGTGAAGCGGAGGGAGGAAGAGGAAGGAGGAGGTGGCGGTGACGAGTGCAGGACACCACACTCTGAAACCGAGACAAACCCAGGAGGCGCGGCACCATCTCAGAGGGATCAGAGGAGACAGAGGGCAGCCAGCCAGGTTTCTTCCGAGTGCTACAGTTTCCCCGACCTCCAAGGTCATGCGGGTCAGGTTGACACAGTGGCAGCGGGGCTCAGCCGCAGCAGCTCAGGACTAACACCTGAACACTATTTCGTTGTACAGTTGTACAATGACAATAAAGCACTTACTTACTTAATTTATCGTTTTAAACGGTACAATTTCCTGATAGTATTAAAGTAGCAAAAGTGATTCCTCTGTTCAAGGCAGGAGATAAACATCTCTTCAAACTACAGGCCTGTTTCCCTTTTACCGCAATTCTCTAAAAGGTTTTTAACTCTAGACTTGACGGCTTTATCCAAAAGTGTAATTTACTCTCGGACAATCAGTTTGGTTTTAGGAACAATCACTCAACCTCACACGCGCTCTTTGATATAACTGAAGAAATAACTAATGCTGTAGATAACAAGAAATATGCAATAGGGTTATTTATTGACCATATTGGTTTAATATGTATATTAACGACATTTGTAAAACGTCTCAAGTACTTAAATTTATCTTGTTTGCTGACTATACAAATATCTTTGCATCAGGAGACGATTTACAACAATTGTGTCGGATTGTTAACTTGGAACTCAAAAGTGACAACTAGTGGTTCAAACAAAATAAATTATCTCTAAATCTGAGTAAAAGTAAAATGATGATATTTGGCAACTGTAATTCGAATGCTCAGGAAATGATTCAGATAGAGGGTGTTGTTATCGAGCGAGTGCATGAAATCAAATTCCTTGGTGTGATTATTGTCGACAGAATTACTTTGAAATCTCATATTAAATATATATCTAAAAAAATTTCTAGAAGCATTTCAGAAATTGCAAAAGCAAAGCACATTTTAAACATCAAAGCTCTACCTTGTACTGTTCTCTGATTTTGCCCTGTTTATATTATTGTACTGTGGTTTTGGGTAGTCCTTATAAAAACACAGGTAAACCAAAAGTATTGTTGCAAAAAAGAGTTATCCGAGTAAATAAACTCATTATTTTTAAATTCAAAGATCATGAAGTTTTGTGATATTGTTGAGTTCCAAACTGTACAGATGTTATACAAAGCAAGGTATAAATTGTTTCCAAACCAAATACAAAGAAGGTTCCAAGAACGTACTGGTTGTTATGAATTACGTGATGAATTAAACTAGGATTCTGAAACATAGCACAACTTTGAAAAGTTTTAGTCCAACAGTTAATGGTGTACAATTGTGGAATAAACTGGAGATGGAATTGAAACGATGTCCAAACATCAACCTGTTCAAATATAAATACAAACAAAAGACTTTTGAAATATACAGACAAGAAGAAATGTGTTGCCACTAGGGGGAGCAGTAGGATCAATTATATGTATTTTTTCCTCTATAATCAAGGAATAATAATGATGATGATAATTAAACTCAAATAAAAAATATACTGAGAATGGTAATGACAACTGGGAAGTATCAAGATCTCGGAGTATAATACCTATTAATGTACCTTTTATAACATAAAAGTAACTCTCGGTAATCACTGGTAACAATCTGAAAGAAATATATTAAGGATCACATTATTTTACTTGCTTTGTACTCGACATCGTACATGAAACGAGATCGTTGTTGTAGTTGTGCTTTGTTTCAATTAATTATATAAACAGTTTATATTTTTTTGTAAGTTGGTCTGTACGAATGTAGCTGCTTGAAATGTTCTTTTTTTATTTATTGCACTTGGGGGTGGGCGCTCATAAGCTTTTTGCTTCAGCCCCACTCCTTTTGAGCACAATGTATACTGCTCAAATTGTCACGCCCCTGGCTGTGACTTTGCTCCTCTGTTGTCCGTTTCCCCTCCCTTCTCGTGTGCGTGTGTGCGTGTGCGCGCGTGTGTGTGTGTGTGTGTGTGTCTGTATATATGGTTTATGGAGCCAATTGACCTGACTACTCACCAGCACTACGAGAACCTAAGGGGATTAGCAGGACTATGCTACGGTCCTCATAAACCAAGATTTTGTATTTTCATTTTTAGCATATAAAGAGCATAATTTCGTTGTTTTTCTGAAGTCCTTTTAATGCTCAATGATAATATATCATGCACATATCAAGTTTTTTTAAATTCTTAGCTTTTAAAGACCATAAATTCAAAGTTTATTTGACGTCCATATAATACCCCAACCTGACTTCTTGTGTATGGAGTGTATGATGTGCTCCCCCTACCCTACTCTGGCTGTATTGAAGGCTCCATTGTGATTGGTTCTTTATGGGGACATGTGCGGGATATGTGTCCGGGCATGTTGAGTGATTTAGGAAGACATCTAATGGTAATGCGAAGAAGAAGGACCAAGAGAAAGTTCACTCCAAAGAAGACAAGAAAATATATTGGTAAGTATCTAGTCCTTGTTAAATATACGTTATCAAGTATTTTCTGAATGGAACTTAGCCCCGGCCTGGAGGATTTATCCCCGGGCTGGATGATTTGGGGACCGGGCTATTGGGTTTTGGAGCTGGCTGTGGAACTTAGCCCCAGCCTTGGTGAGTTTTCCCCGGGCTGGATGAGTTGGGGGGTGTAGTCCGAGGAGGGGTGCTTAAGAGTGGGTACCTGGGTCCGAGATGTGGGCTGTGTGTCCCCGGAGGTCCAGAGGAGTCAGGGGGCCCAGGGTGTGCATGTAGGCCGGGGTGGGAGTGCCCTGAGCCGGGTAGTGTTAGTGGAGGAGAGGGTGGGTCATTGTGGTGGATGTTGGTGCGGGGCTGGTAGCTTTAGGAGCAGGGAGGTCCAGAGGAGTCAGGGGGCCCAGGGTGTGCATGTAGGCTGGGGTGGGAGTGCCCTGAGCCGGGTAGTGTTAGTGGAGGAGTGGGTGGGTGATTGTGGTGGGTGTTGGTGCGGGGCTGGTAGCCTTAGGAGCAGGCTGGTCAGAGGAGGTCCAGAGGAGTCAGGGGGCCGAGGGTGTGCATGTAGGCTGGGGTGGGAGTGCCCTGAGCCGGGTAGTGTTAGTGGAGGAGAGGGTGGGTCATTGTGGTGGATGTTGGTGCGGGGCTGGTAGCTTTAGGAGCAGGCTGGTCCAGAGGAGGTCCAGAGGAGTCAGGGGGCCGAGGGTGTGCATGTAGGCTGGGGTGGGAGTGCCCTGAGCCGGGTAGTGTTAGTGGAGGAGAGGGTGGGTCATTGTGGTGGATGTTGGTGCGGGGCTGGTAGCTTTAGGAGCAGGCTGTGGAACTTAGCCCCAGCCTTGGTGAGTTTTCCCCGGCCCTGATGAGTTGGGGACCGGGGTATTGGGTTTAGGAGCTGGCTATGGAACTTAGCCCCAGCCTGGGTGGTTCTTTGTAGGTTCAAGTATTGTCTGTTTATCTTTCAGAGTGACACTGGGAAGGACCAAAGGCAGGAGATGGCACAAGAAAAAAACAACCCAGACTCAGACCCAGACTATGTGGGTGATGAAGATTTAGATGAGCTCCCCCATCCAAATATATGGCTGACACAAAAGTCGGATACAAGTCTTGCTCCTGCTTCTAGTGCACCGGGAACCAGCCAGCAAGGTAGTTCTTCATACACCTCAGAGTTGCATTCAGAGAATGGTCCACAAAGTGGAGACCCACAGCGGACAAGTTCCATAAATTACTGCTTTGTCTGCGGTAAGCCCCAGAAGAAAATATCGAGACATCTTAAAACACACAAGACCAATGCAGAGATTGTACAAGTCTTTTCCCTTACTGATGTCAAGGAGCGCAACAAACGGATTGAAAAAATTAGGAATAAAGGGAACTTTTTACATAATCAAGCAGTATTACAAAGTGGGAAAGGGCAATTGAAAGTGAAGCGACGATGCAAAAAAAAAGCTTTGGATGGAAAGTTTATTCACTGCATGTATTGTCAAGGCATGTTTCTCCGCAAAGAACTATGGAGGCATACTCGCAGGTGCCCTCACAAACCCGAAGATGCAAACCAAGAAGAGACGTCTGGAAGGAGAAGGATCCTCGGCTCTGCATCAGCTCAGGATGCCGCCTTATGTGCGCAAATCTCGGGTGGGGTTTGGAAGCTTCTCAGTGTTATGAACGTGGATGAAGTTGGATCAGTTGTGCGAAATGACTTCTGTATTCTCCAGTTTGCCCAGTCACTTTACAACATTCATGGACAAGATACAACAAAGTATGAATACATAAGACAAAAACTGAGAGAAGTGGGACGTCTGCTGCTGTGCTTGCGGACAGATTTCTCTGTGCCGACCCTGGAAGATGCTGTTAGGCCTGCAAACTTTGAGAAAGTGGTACAAGCGGTTAAAAAGGTAGCAGGTTTTAATGATGACAATCTTTCGTACAAAACCCCGAGCCTTGCTCTTAAACTCGGCCACACACTGAATAAGATCTGCGACATCATCCACTGCAGGAGCTTGATGGCAGAAGATGAGAAGCTGGTGAAGTATACTGAAACATTTAAGAAGTTGCTCAGTACCAAGTGGAAAGAATATGTATCTCACAATGCCCTTAACACACTGAGCGATGCCAAGTTTAATAAACCGTTAACCTTACCATTCACTGAAGATGTTGTGAAACTTCACAAGTTTTTGGAAAAGGCAGCAGAAGAGGCCACAAGCAAACTGCAAGAAACAGATGATGCTCAAACTTATGCCCGTCTTGCCATGGTGTTGCTCACACAAATCATTGTGTTCAACCGTCGGCGAGCTGGAGAGGTTTCCAAAATGCCTCTGAAACATTTTCTGGAGAGGGATAATCAACAACTTCATGCGGATGTAAGCCTTGGTTTATCGGACACAGAGAAGAAGCTCTGCCGGTATCTAAGTCGCGTGGAAATTATGGGTAAAAGAGGGAGAAAAGTTGCAGTTCTTCTCCCCCGACCTGTTGTCAATGGTCTTACACTACTCACAAATAAGAGGAAAGAATGTGGTGTGTCTCCCTCAAACCCATTCTTATTTGCACGACCCAAAGCACCAACCCATTATAGAGGAAGTGACTGCCTGAGACGTTTCTCCACACAGTGCGACACAAAGTACCCCGAGCACCTCCGGTCGACCGGTCTCAGGAAACATGTGGCCACGCTATCTCAAGTCTTAAACCTCCAGGAGAATGAGCTGGATCAGGTGGCAGACTTCCTTGGACATGATATCCGCGTACAAAGGGAATTCTACAGACTGCCTGTTCCAACAACACAACTTGCAAAGATATCCAAAGTATTGCTTTTAATGGAGAAGGGATCCATTTCCTCGCTAAAAGGAAAGACGCTGGAGGAGATTGAACTTGAAGGTTTGTTAAATGTATCTCTTATCTGGGTGTGCAGGTAGGCCGGGGTGGGAGTGCCCTGAGCCGGGTAGTGTTAGTGGAGGAGTGGGTGGGTGATTGTGGTGGGTGTTGGTGCGGGGCTGGTAGCCTTAGGAGCAGGCTGGTCCAGAGGAGGTCCAGAGGAGTCAGGGGGCCGAGCGTGTGCAGGTAGGCCGGTGTGGGAGTGCCCTGAGCCGGGTAGTGTTAGTGGAGGAGAGGGTGGGTCATTGTGGTGGATGTTGGTGCGGGGCTGGTAGCTTTAGGAGCAGGCTGGTCCAGAGGAGGTCCAGAGGAGTCAGGGGGCCGAGGGTGTGCATCTAGGCTGGGGTGGGAGTGCCCTGAGCCGGGTAGTGTTAGTGGAAGAGTGGGTGGGTGATTGTGGTGGGTGTTGGTGCGGGGCTGGTAGCCTTAGGAGCAGGCTGGTCCAGAGGAGTCAGGGGGCCGAGCGTGTGCAGGTAGGCCGGTGTGGGAGTGCCCTGAGCCGGGTAGAGTTAGTGGAGGAGAGGGTGGGTCATTGTGGTGGATGTTGGTGCGGGGCTGGTAGCTTTAGGAGCAGGCTGGTCCAGAGGAGGTCCAGAGGAGTCAGGGGGCCGAGGGTGTGCAGGTAGGCCGGTGTGGGAGTGCCCTGAGCCGGGTAGTGTTAGTGGAGGAGAGGGTGGGTCATTGTGGTGGATGTTGGTGCGGGGCTGGTAGCTTTAGGAGCAGGCTGGTCCAGAGGAGTTCCAGAGGAGTCAGGGGGCCGAGGGTGTGCATGTAGGCTGGGGTGGGAGTGCCCTGAGCCGGGTAGTGTTAGTGGAGGAGTGGGTGGGTGATTGTGGTGGGTGTTGGTGCGGGGCTGGTAGCCTTAGGAGCAGGCTGGTCCAGAGGAGGTCCAGAGGAGTCAGAGGGCCGAGCGTGTGCAGGTAGGCCGGGGTGGGAGTGCCCTGAGCCGGGTAGTGTTAGTGGAGGAGAGGGTGGGTCATTGTGGTGGATGTTGGTGCGGGGCTGGTAGCTTTAGGAGCAGGCTGGTCCAGAGGAGGTCCAGAGGAGTCAGGGGGCCGAGGGTGTGCATGTAGGCTGGGGTGGGAGTGCCCTGAGCCGGGTAGTGTTAGTGGAGGAGTGGGTGGGTGATTGTGGTGGGTGTTGGTGCGGGGCTGGTAGCCTTAGGAGCAGGCTGGTCCAGAGGAGGTCCAGAGGAGTCAGGGGGCCGAGCGTGTGCAGGTAGGCCGGGGTGGGAGTGCCCTGAGCCGGGGAGTGTTAGTGGAGGAGTGGGTGGGTGATTGTGGTGGGTGTTGGTGCGGGGCTGGTAGCCTTAGGAGCAGGCTGGTCCAGAGGAGGTCCAGAGGAGTCAGGGTGCCGAGCGTGTGCAGGTAGGCCGGGGTGGGAGTGCCCTGAGCCGGGTAGTGTTAGTGGAGGAGAGGGTGGGTCATTGTGGTGGATGTTGGTGCGGGGCTGGTAGCTTTAGGAGCAGGCTGGTCCAGAGGAGGTCCAGAGGAGTCAGGGGGCCGAGGGTGTGCATCTAGGCTGGGGTGGGAGTGCCCTGAGCCGGGTAGTGTTAGTGGAGGAGTGGGTGGGTGATTGTGGTGGGTGTTGGTGCGGGGCTGGTAGCCTTAGGAGCAGGCTGGTCCAGAGGAGGTCCAGAGGAGTCAGGGGGCCGAGCGTGTGCAGGTAGGCCGGTGTGGGAGTGCCCTGAGCCGGGTAGTGTTAGTGGAGGAGAGGGTGGGTCATTGTGGTGGATGTGGGTGCGGGGCTGGTAGCTTTAGGAGCAGGCTGGTCCAGAGGAGGTCCAGAGGAGTCAGGGGGCCGAGGGTGTGCAGGTAGGCCGGGGTGGGAGTGCCCTGAGCCGGGTAGTGTTAGTGGAGGAGTGGGTGGGTGATTGTGGTGGGTGTTGGTGCGGGGCTGGTAGCCTTAGGAGCAGGCTGGTCCAGAGGAGGTCCAGAGGAGTCAGGGGGCCGAGCGTGTGCAGGTAGGCCGGGGTGGGAGTGCCCTGAGCCGGGTAGTGTTAGTGGAGGAGAGGGTGGGTCATTGTGGTGGATGTTGGTGCGGGGCTGGTAGCTTTAGGAGCAGGCTGGTCCAGAGGAGGTCCAGAGGAGTCAGGGGGCCGAGGGTGTGCATCTAGGCTGGGGTGGGAGTGCCCTGAGCCGGGTAGTGTTAGTGGAGGAGTGGGTGGGTGATTGTGGTGGGTGTTGGTGCGGGGCTGGTAGCCTTAGGAGCAGGCTGGTCCAGAGGAGGTCCAGAGGAGTCAGGGGGCCGAGCGTGTGCAGGTAGGCCGGTGTGGGAGTGCCCTGAGCCGGGTAGTGTTAGTGGAGGAGAGGGTGGGTCATTGTGGTGGATGTTGGTGCGGGGCTGGTAGCTTTAGGAGCAGGCTGGTCCAGAGGAGGTCCAGAGGAGTCAGGGGGCCGAGGGTGTGCATGTAGGCTGGGGTGGGAGTGCCCTGAGCCGGGTAGTGTTAGTGGAGGAGTGGGCGGGTGATTGTGGTGGGTGTTGGTGCGGGGCTGGTAGCCTTAGGAGCAGGCTGGTCCAGAGGAGGTCCAGAGGAGTCAGGGGGCCGAGCGTGTGCAGGTAGGCCGGGGTGGGAGTGCCCTGAGCCGGGTAGTGTTAGTGGAGGAGAGGGTGGGTCATTGTGGTGGATGTTGGTGCGGGGCTGGTAGCTTTAGGAGCAGGCTGGTCCAGAGGAGGTCCAGAGGAGTCAGGGGGCCGAGGGTGTGCATGTAGGCTGGGGTGGGAGTGCCCTGAGCCGGGTAGTGTTAGTGGAGGAGTGGGTGGGTGATTGTGGTGGGTGTTGGTGCGGGGCTGGTAGCCCTAGGAGCAGGCTGGTCCAGAGGAGGTCCAGAGGAGTCAGGGGGCCGAGCGTGTGCAGGTAGGCCGGGGTGGGAGTGCCCTGAGCCGGGTGGTGTTAGTGGAGGAGTGGGTGGGTGATTGTGGTGGGTGTTGGTGCGGGGCTGGTAGCCTTAGGAGCAGGCTGGTCCAGAGGAGGTCCAGAGGAGTCAGGGGGCCGAGCGTGTGCAGGTAGGCCGGGGTGGGAGTGCCCTGAGCCGGGTAGTGTTAGTGGAGGAGAGGGTGGGTCATTGTGGTGGATGTTGGTGCGGGGCTGGTAGCTTTAGGAGCAGGCTGGTCCAGAGGAGGTCCAGAGGAGTCAGGGGGCCGAGGGTGTGCATGTAGGCCGAGGTGGGAGTGCCCTGAGCCGGGTAGTGTTAGTGGAGGAGTGGGTTGGTGGTTGTGGTGGGTGTTGGTGCGGGGCTGGTAGCTTTAGGAGCCGGCTGGGGATCTTAGCCCCAGCCTTGGTGAGTTTTCCCAGGCCTGGTGGCGTTAGGAGCGGGCTGATTGAATTTAATCCCCCTTTTGTTTTTAGATGAAATTCCCATCAGTGCAGATGAGGCCGAAGAGGAGAGTCACAGTGACTCGGGGGACTCTGCTGAGAAACAAGCGGCAAATGTGGTTATAGATGATGACCCGATGGACATAGCTGCTGGAGATACCTTTGATTTTGAAGGCAAGTTCTTCTGTTTACTCTTGTAGTAGTCTTGCTCTGACTTATTCACATTGTTTTGTTTAAATTAATTCCTAATTTTCCTTTTCAGAGGCAGCACAGAGGCCTGCAAAGCAACCTGGACCAAAACGCAGAGTGACAAAAAGAGCATGGTCAAAGACTGAAGAAGCAGCTGTAATGCGGCATTTTAAAAAACACATCAAGAGAGGAAAACTGGCCACAAAAAATGAAGTAACTCAGTGTAAGCAAGCAGAAATGGCCTTAAGTCAGAGAACACTGCAGAATATAAGAGACTTTGTGAGAAATCGTGGACTAGCACGTAAAAGACAACTAAAGGTAAAAGATGGATAAGCATGGAGTGTATGTATGAAGAACATTAAAACTTTTCCAGCCTCTAATTGTGGTTCATCCATCCATCCATTTTCTCCCACTTGTCCGTTGCCGGGTCGTGGAGGCAGCCGTTGGAGCTGCCCAAATCACATAGCACCAGTCCCCTATGGCTCCTCCTGCAGGTGGTGGGTCCACGGAAGGACGGCCTCATGGTTCCAAACGGTTCTGTTGGTCTCTCATAGGGGAATTGTGGTTCAGTTATGTTTAAAGTCCTCATAATTCATCTTTGGTCCTCATGAACCACCTTCTCGTCGGTGGCTGTGTATAGACAACCGTAGCTGATACAAGGATGTTAAATAGACCTAAAATTTTTTCAGATTTTTTACAGTTAGTCTATCCAGAGCTTATCTCTCTAGGACCTTGGGAAACCATAGTCCTCTTAAACCACACCAGGGTTGGTTTTTCCAAAAGGTCAACATAAACCATAAAACCACGTATGTGTGGGGGTGTGTGTGTGTGTGTGTGTGTGTGTGTGTGTGTGTGTGTGTGTGTGTGTGTGTGTGTGTGTGTGTGTGTGTGTGTGTGTGTGTGTGTGTGTGTGTGTGTGCGTGTGTGTGTGTGTGTGTGTGGAGAAACCTGGCTGCTGCAATCACTCACCTGCTCCAGATCTGCCTCTACAGTCAGAGTCTGCCAGATTGTTCCGTCAGCTACAGTAGATGGTGATTATATTAGTTGGCCGCTCTGTTAAGATTACCTTACTTGATATTGCCAGTTTGCCTGTTCCTTTTGGGAAACTCATACTTACCTCCGTCCTGTGTTCCTCGTAGATCCAGCTCTGAAGATCCCAGCCTGCAGCAGCCCACTCCTCCCAGCTCATCCCTGGTGACCAGCCCCGACTTCTACCCCCATTTCATGGACAATAAAACGCACAACCTTGTGTAACTGCAGTCTGAGTCTACTTTTTGGGTTCAACCAGCTTAGTCGTCACACAAAAAAAAATATTACAAATATTTTTTCTTCAGTGTGTAATTTAAGTTATTTAATTTACTATAAAAAATCGTGATGAAATCGGGAGTTTATAATTAAAAAATCGTGATATTCTATTGTCATATTGCCCACCCCTACATCCAGGTAACGTTCTCATAATGAAAAAAACATATTCTAAAAAAAACTAATTGTTACCTGAGGCATCAAGCTGAACATAATTGGTTAATTTCGACAATTAATGTTTATTCTTTGTGCACATTTTCTATTTAAAATATATAGAGGCAGGAAGCCTGGTCCAACAACAACGTGCCACCTAAATTTAGAAGCGTTGCGTTCTGAACAGACTGCCGTCTGTTTATTGGTCTGTACCACAAAACACTTTTTGATTTGAAGTCTAATGTTAATGTGATTGCAGGTGCCACTTGCTGCTGCCGGGCGGACGGTGTGAGGAAAGTGTCTGGATGAAGTATTGAGGATCCTTCTCATTGTGAAGAGTTCAGTGTTCTGCAATGGGTTGTTATATACTGATGTGTTTGTAGGAAACATAAATGCAGCTAGATGACTGTGTAAGTTCTCAGTCATACAGGAGTTGTCCATCTTCAATTAAGGTACTTGATTCATCTTCTGTACTCAGTAGTGGAAGTCTTCGAACGTTTCGCCTCTCATCCAAAAGGCCTCATCAGCGACAAAAGTCCCACTCTGGACGCAGCTGAATATATAGACCAACGGGGAGGAGTTAGGGTTGGCCCGGCTCCTCCTCTCTAATCACAGCTACTCTCACCCGTGGGTAAACACCTTTTTAAGTAGAGTGTCTCTAACGATCTGCTCACCTCCGTATCGGTCAGTCCTGTCCAATTCATAGATGATGCCTATTGTTCTTTTGCTGGCTGTGGTGCCGTCTCCTTGGACTGGCCATGTCCTTTCGGTTTCTCCCGAAGGAGATTGGAGTACAGTAACGGAAGATTAAATCTGAGCCCACCATTCCGGTTCATGGAGGGATTTTCTTTCCTGACAAAAATAGCTTCTTTAACTCCTCTTTCAAACCAATGTTCTTCTTTAGCAAAAATTTTAACCTTCCCGTCCTCAAAGGAATTGTTGGAGGCTTTGAGGTGGAGGTGCACCGCCAACTGAGGGCCGCTTGTGCTTTCTCTTCGGTGTTAAAGTCTCTTCTGTAAAATGTGTTTAGTTTCTCCAATATAATGTTTGCATTGTTCTTCTTTGCATCGAATAGAATAAACCACATTGCTTTGTTTGTGGCTCGGAGTTTTGTCTTTGAGATGAACTAATTTTTGTTCACCGGTTTGTGGTACACTGGAATCCTGTGCTGCCTAAAGATTCTCTGAAGTTTCTCTGAGACCCCGGCTACAACTCCCTTTCTTCTGGGCTCTGTAGTCTGTCTTGTTCTTTGGGTCTTCTTGTCCTTTGTGCTTTAGTGAACGACCAGTTCGGATAGCCACAGTCTGAGAGGACTCTCTGGACATGTTGCTCCTCTTTGGTCTTCCCCTCTGCACTGGTAGGCACCTCTTTAGCTCTATGTCTGAGCATCATGATGACCCCTACTTTGTGCTGAAGTGGATGGTTAGAGTCAAATATCAAATACTGGTCAGTATGAGTTGCCTTCCTGTAAACCTCTGTCTGAAGTTGTCCGTTTTCCTCTATGATAACTTTACAATCTAAAAAGGCAAGTTCTTTCTCTTTGGCGTCCTCCCGAGTAAATTTAATGCTGGGGTCCACAGCATTGATGTGATCTGTAAAAGGTGCCACTTCCTTCTGTTTAATTTTAACCCACGTGTCATCTACATATCTGAACCAGTGGCTGGGTTTGTTTCCTGGGTATGAGGCCAAGACATTCCTCTCCATTTCCTCCATGTAGAGGTTAGCCACTGTGGGTGAAACTGGAGAGCCCATTGCACAGCCGTGGATCTGTCTGTAGAAGTTGCCCCTGAACTGAAAGTAAGTGGTGCTCCAGTAGTTGGCAAATGTGGTCAGGAGTGAGCTGGGTCCTATCAGCTAGAGTGCTGTCCTCAGTCAGTCTCTTCCTCACCGCTGTGACTGCTACTGAGGTTGGGACAGATGTAAACAGTGCTGTCACATCGTAGGACACCATGGATTCATCTGTTTCCAGCTGCAGGTGTTTGATGCCACTCACAATGGGTCTGAGAGGAAAACCTTCCTTGTGTATTTTTGGCATACCATAGATGGACGGAATGGACTCTCCCGGGTAAAGCTTGTAATATAGCTTTTGGTCAAGTCTTTCTTCCTTTTTTAGTTTCTGAAGGTGCTCTATAATTTTCTTCCTGTAATCGCTGGTGGGGTCTCTTCCCAGTCGCTCATATGTGTTTTCATCAAGGAGCAGCTGCTTGACCTTGGTCTCGTAGTCAGCTGTGTTGAGGACAACTGTGCATCTACCTTTATCCGCTGGAAGGATGGCGATGCTCTCATCTTCCTGTAACTAGCGGTTATAGAGCATCTTCAGAAACTAAAAAGGAAGAAATAATTGACCAAAAGCTGTATTACAAGCTTTACCCGGGAGAGTCCATTCCGTGTATCTATGGTATGCCAAAAATACACAAGGAAGGTTTTCCTCTCAGACCCATTGTGAGTGGCATCAACTCCATCACCTATAATCTGGCGAAACACCTCAAGTTCATCTTATCCCCTTTGGTCGACAACACAGAACACCATGTGGAAAACACGAAGGAGTTTGTGGAGAAGATCAAACACCTGCAGCTGGAAACGGATGAAACCATGGTGTCTTACGATGTGACAGCACTATTTACATCTGTCCCAACCTCAGCAGCAGTCACAGCGGTGAGGAAGAGACTGACTGAGGACAACACTCTAGCTGATAGGACCCAGCTCACTCCTGACCACATTTGCCAACTACTGGAGATCTGTCTGAGCACCACATACTTTCAGTTCAGGGGCAACTTCTACAGTTTCACCCATAGTGGCTAACCTCTACATGGAGGAAATGGAGAGGAATGCCTTGGGCTCATACCCAGGAAACAAATCCAGCCACTGGTTCAGCTATGTAGATCAGCGTTTTTCAACCTTTTTTGAGCCGAGGCACATTTTTTTCATTAAAAAATAACAAGGCACACCATGCACCAGCAGAAAATTTTAAAAAATGTAACTCTGTAGCCTATATTCACAAAGTGCATCCATGCATCACTATTTCTCTTGTTTCAAAGAAATTAGCTACCTGCGAGCACTTTCTGATATGGAAGAGTTTAATATGGTGACTCTGCCGATCAGCACAGAGACTTGACAATAGCACATTATTTGCAGATAATTATTGATTTGTTTTCAAAAAATATTGTTTAGACCCACTAGGTGAAATTTGATAATTTCCCAAGGCACACCAGACAATATCTCACGGCACACTAGTGTGCCTCGGCACAGTGGTTGATGTAGATGACACGTGGGTCAAAATTAAACAGAAGGAAGTGGCACCTTTTACAGATCACATCAATGCTGGGAATTAAATTTACTCGGGAGGACGCCAAAGAGAAAGAACTTAACTTTACAATCTAGGGTTAGGCATCATAGGGGAAAATGGACAACTTCAGACAGAGGTTTACAGGAAGGCAACTCATACTGACCAGTATTTGATGTTTGACTCTAACCATCCACTTCAGCACAAACTAGGGGTCATTATGACGCTCAGACATGGAGCTAAAGAGGCTCTGCCTACCAGTGCAGAAGGGAAGACCAAAGAGGAGCAACATGTCCAGAGAGCCCTGTCAGAGACATAATGACCTAATTTCAGGCCCTGCCCCTCTGTGTGAGAACCACTAACCACTAAGCCACTGTCAGACCGGGGTTTAGGACTACTACTGATCTATTTCCCCACTTTTTAGAATGGTAAATGGCAAATGGTCACTTTCATTCATCTCTGGTCCCATATCCACAATTTGAGAACCGCTGATTTAAAACTAACTGAAACATGCACCTGACGGTTATTTCTGTCTCACCACTGAGAATTAGCCGGTAAGTAGCCCAATTCGTTTTAGACTGTGCACATTCAGAGAACCATAGTTACTGTAAGTAACTGTGCCCTTGAGAACCGTGAGGATTCAACGCCTCTTCAGAGTTGCCAGGTCTGCGGTTTTCCTGCACAATTGGGCTACTTTAAATGTGCCGTAAATCTTGCGGGTTTCTTGGGCTGATTTTAAACCTTCCGCGGCTGCAACTTTATCTTCCTTGACGATTTATAAGACGAATCCAAATAGGGCTAACTTATCAAAAACATTCAACTTAATTATATTGTGTAATAAACTTTAATATAACGTCAATAAATTATTGGGCTAGTTTTCGTACTTTTTGGGCAAGTTTTGAGAGGTCATTGGACTAGAAATTTGTCTTGTACCTGGCAACCCTGCTCTTGTTTGACAAAAAGGCCACGGACAATGGCTTTTTACTGTAGTCTATTCGCCAAACTACCTTCCCGATCCTCCGCTAGAGACAATAAGAAGAGAGTTTATATGTGTGTGGCGATGCCGCCCCGAGTCCGCGCAGAGAAAACGTGAGCAGCGCATGGGAGACGAGAGACATGCAGGAGGGAAGGTCCACTTCAGCAGACTTTTGGTGTTATTTGTGGTAAAGTGGGCGGAGAGTGAGTGACTGCCTGTCCCAGTGAAAACGCGTTGATTAATCAGTGAAACGACATCGTAGTTTGACTGAGATGCAGGGCCCTTTCGGCTGCAGGGGCCCTACGCAACTTGCGTAGTTTGCGTATAGGAACATCCGGCTCTGAGTGTACCACAGAGACAAAAATTAGTTCATCCCAAAGACAAAACTCCGAGCCACAAACAAAGCAATGTGATTCAATGCAAAGAAGAAGAATGCAAACAACATTATATTGGAGAAACTAAACACATTTTACAGAAGAGACTTTATCAACACCAAAGAGAAAGAACAAGCGGCCCTCAGTCGGCGGTGCACCTCCATCTCAAAGCCTCCAACCACTCCTTTGAGGACGGGGAGGTTAAAATTTTTGCTAAAGAAGAACGTTGGTTTGAAAGAGGAGTTATAGAAGCTATTTTTGTCAGGAAAGAAAATCCCTCCATGAACCGGAATGGTGGGCTCAGATTTAATCTTCCGTCACTTTATTCCAATCTCCTTCGGGAGAAACCAAAAGGGCATGGCCAGTCCAAGGAGATGGCACCTCAGCCAACAAAAGAACAATAGGCAGGTAATTAGCAGTGATCAGCCATGAATAGGACAGCACTGTACTTTATGTTGATCTTTTTATGTGATATTTTGTAACGATGTTTGTGTGTTTTTTTTTAAATGATTTGTGCTGTGCTGAAAGACAAATTTCTGCTCTTTGGAACAGACAATAAAGTTCTAGTGATCAGTGATCATCTATGAATAGGACAGGACTGACCGGTGAGCAGATCGTTAGAGACACTCTACTAAAAAGTGTTTACCCACGGGTGAGAGTAGCTGTGATTAGAGAGGAGGAGCCGGGCCTACCCTAACTCCTCCCCGTTGGTCTATATATTCAGCTGCGTCCTGAGTGGAACTTTTGTCGCTGACGAAGCCTTTTGGATGAGAGGCGAAACGTTTGAAGACTTCAACTACTGAGTACAGAAGATGAATCGAGTACCTTAATTGAAGATAAATGCAGCTCTACTGTACGCTCTGTTCTTTCACAGGGACATGTTATTTGTTGTTTCTCATACTTCTGTCTGCAGCAGAGTGTCCTGTTGTCTCCTGCTTTGTGGATGCACCAGCAGTGCTCTGACCTGTGGTTGTAACCTCCAGATTCCACTGGACGCCTGTCTGCTTCACTGCTCCACACGCTTAGGCAGATTGCAATCACATTGACTGAAAGTAGCATCCTGTTTCATCAGAACACTTCTTCATATTTCACATTTCATTTTCATTCACCTCTTTTATAATTGCCTATAGAGTGAATTATTACAATTTACTTTAAAGAAAAAAGGTGTGAAAGGGATGTGAGCCACAAAGTAATCTGATACATTTATTGTGCCTTGGACCAAAGTCTTATAGTTCATGCTCTCCTGTCATGCATGCAGTAGGCATTTGTTTTGTGGCGATAGCCAGCAGTGGTGTACAGCGGTTTGGACGGGCTGCAGTGGAGTCCAGGTGAAAGGCTCCAGCTCTAGGTGCTTAGCAGGACATAGAGACGAGCTCCTTATACATAGATCTGAGAGTTCAGACAGGATGCTTCTGAAGACAAATGACATGAGCACAACAGATGCATTTATGCCCGTTCCTCTGCAATAACTATATTATCTTCTATGAATCAATAAAATGTATTTTTGATAAAACGATGCAGTTTCATTATGCCTTGAAATGCGACTGATTAAGTTAATAATTATATAAATAATCTCTTAGTTTGAGTAATGTCTTTGTTTACAATCATTACAAAGTGGTCAGTGTGAAATTGCTCTGAATTTGATATTACATTTACCTTACTACTTTTTTTTAATTCTTCCTTGGTGTGCCCATGTCAATACTGCAATGTAAATATTGCATAGACTTAATTTTGACAGTGATATTGTGTGTCCTGCCACATTTGCAATTATAAGGCTATCGTAAAGGTTTGTGCTTCTATTAAAAATAGTTTAACTTGAATGTTTGAAGTCTCTAAAAATGTAGTAGAAAATATTAAATTAACATGAAATTAACATATATATAAACACAAAAGGCCTTCAAATAGCCTAAACACTGCACTGCATATACCGCAAAATATCTTTTTTCCCCTAGCCATTCTCCCGAGGAGTTAACCGCACGCAGGTTAAAGTGACAGCTCAGCTGGTTGACAGCCCTGAGTACGCGAGCACTGTTCCAATACGTTCTGCGTGCTCCCGTTCTCACCAAGTCTGTACTTCTCGTGTGCTCAGCAAGTACGTACTTGCCGAGCAGACGAGAACCTACTTGTGTTCTTGAGTATTGAGAAACGGCCATATAGTCTGGCTATGCATTATATTATTTTAGTATTTAGTTTGGAGTTGTATTTGGCAAAGTGTAATGTTATAACCTGTTTTGACATTTAATGTTCTATTCCAAAAGTTCTAATGGCAATTCAATATGTAAAATGACGATACAATGTATTTATATATTTCAAATTACAAGATTTTGAAATGAATAGTATATTGACATGGAATTTGGCCTCTTTATTCATTGTTCTATTCATTCTTAAAATAGAATTTAGTTTGGAATTGTATTTGGTAAAGTTACATGTTATATCCTATTTTGACTTGTAAATGTTCTATTTCAAAAGTTCTAATGGAAATTCAATATGTAAAGTGTCGATACAATGTCTTTTATATATTTCAAATTACAAGATTTTGAAAGGGATAGCATATTGACATGGAAATTTGGCCTCTTTATTCATTGTTCTATTTATTCTTAAAATGGCATTTAGTTTAGAGTTGTTTTTGGCAAAGTTGAATGTCATATCTTATTTTGACTTGTAATGTTTTATTCCACATTTGAGTATGTTAAGTTTCATTTGATGTGTTGTGAAACAGCACCTCCCTCTGGATTGTATTACATATTGCATTGCCACACGCTCTGAGTGCAACTTTATTCAATATGCTATTCAGTTCTTGACCCCTGGGAAGGCGAGCCCTGGTCCGCTCTCGGCCAATCAGAGAGGAGTCTATATCCTCCTAGCTAGATGCGCTGTGTTGTTGATTTTTTGCTGGAAGTAAAAGCTGTTCTACTTTAATGGTGTGCTTGCCCTTAGGCTGCGCTATTGCATATCTCTCGGAAGCGCCAGCTTCCCACCCTGAGAGGATCAAAGAACTGACCGCTCCAATCATCCTTGGGGGTCCATTACCCCTGTGCCCTATAAAAGGGGGACTCTCCCTTCAATCGTCTCCTTTTTCTCTCAGCTTTACTCTGAGATCTGGATCTGAACAGAAGATATACAGAAGAAAGAAGAATGACTCCAGCGCTTGAGACCCCGTCGGCCTCCGGCGTCAAGCAACGGGTGTGCGGTTCCTGCGCGGCGCCGCTCCTCGCTCAGGATCAGCACGTTAGCTGCTTCGTGTGCCTGGGCCGGCGCCACTCCGTGGAAGACTGCGCCACCTGCCTCGCGCTCCCCGGAGGAGCGCGAGCGGTGTCGCGCCTTTCTGGCTCCTGCCTCCCCGGAGTCATCCGATCAGGACTCGGATGCTTCGAGTGACTCCCTGGCTCCAGTTCCCCCCGTGCGGGAGCGGAGCCCGCCTCCTGCTTCCCCGATGCAGGAGAGGAGCCCGCCGCCTTCGCCCGTTCCTAGAAGGGATTGGGCTGCTGGCGATGAACACGATGAGTTCGATGAAGATGCTCTCTCCATCTTCACTGAGGAGGTGCAGCCCCGCGAGCGCTATCCCATGGATCGCCTCCCCGGCCTCATCGCTTCTGCTGCGGCCCGAATGGAGCTGAAGATGCCTCCAAAACCTCCAGCCCCAGCGTCGGACCTATTCCGCGACCTGTTTGGGAACGCCCGCGACAGGCAGCGCCCGGTGGTGGTAGCCCCTCGCGTGGATTCGCTCCTCCACTACGCTAGGCGTGACTGGGAACATCCCTACTCCGCTCGTACACCGGCCCTCGCGTACGGTGTGTACGCTACGGTGGAAGGTTGGAGTCAACCAAGGGGCGTCCCCACCATCGAGGACGGGATAAGAATGTCCCTGCTCCCGTCCTCTTCTCTCTGGCCCGGCGGTAGAGTGGACCTTCCCTCAGAGCGGGATAGGTTCACCGCCTCCATCCTTAACCGCTGTTATGCTAACGCTGCACAGGTCGTGGCGTTAGCAAACAATATGGCCTTGCTCACCGCCTCTCTGGACAAACTGGTCCGCGGCCGTGACCAGCTTTCTCATGATGAGATTGTGGAAGCTGAAACCACCATGGCGACCTTCGCTCGCATGTCACAAGCCCTTGCCCTTGACGGTGGTCGGACCATGTGCGCTGCGCAGGTCGGCTGCCGCCATCTTTGGCTGGGGTTGTCCACGCTAAAGGAGGCTGACAAACGCAGTCTGCTGAGCCTGCCACTCGACCAGTCCTCCCTCTTTGGACCTGGCATTCAGGCTATGGTGGATCGCCTGGAAACCGCCGCCAAAGCTTCAGCGCAGCTGGCCCGGCATTTTCGCCCTCAGCGCGAACAGGGCTCCTCACGACGGCGCTTGGATCAAGGTAGACGAGGCAGATCTCCTCCTCGCCGTGGCCCCGCGTCCTCTTCGCGTGCAGCTCCTCGACGCCCCCAGGGTCCGGATCGTCAGCGCAGCGATGATCCCAGCCCGAGACGTGCCCGCCGTCCCGCTCCGGGCTCCAGGGGAGGAGCAGGAAGAGGGGGGGTTAAAAATGTGAATAAAGGCCGCTCGGCCCGTTACTCCACTAAAGAGCCTGCTTCGTATTCCTTTCATGCTGAAAGCAGTACGAGTTTGCCTATTGCCACTCGGAGTGGGAAAGTGGTTAAAGTCAGCGAGGCTCAGGAGGCTCCGCTGAACTCTCGTTGCCACTCCACTCTGCTGCCTGTCAAGGCCGTGTGCGAAACACGCTCTGACTCTTGCACTCGAGCGCGTGCACGAGCCACTCCCCGTGACACTTCTGCTGTGTCTACAGCGAGCGCACTGTCTTACATGAGTCAATGTAAGCTTAATGCTGCTATGACGGCGAGGTCCAGGCCTAATGTACTGTTCCTCGACAGTGATTGGTCGACTGTCTCTAAGACAGTGGACGTGGGAGAGAAAGGTGGCTCGAGTAGGAGCAGGCCTGTGATGGGCTCTGCTGCCGCTGCTCAGTGCCCTGGTCCGCGCTCTAACTCTCTGCCACTGAGGTGTGGGGGAGAGAAACGGCGTTATGACAGTTTGTCAAGCACTTCATTGCCCCGAGGCTTTTAGAAAAACAGACTGACGAGCTGCAAAAGCCTGGGGCAATGGTGTAAGTCAGTAGGTAGAACCTCTTCCCTTACACTCCCCCCACACTCTCAATCGCCCCCGCTGGGAATCCCCGCCAAGCAGCGTAGATCTGAGCGCACTCCTCTCTCGACCGATGAGTCTGCTCTCTCCCGGGAGCGTCAGCCCTTTCGAGCAGGGCCCCCCACGCCGCGGCGCACTGCCGAGAGCGGAGCCGGTGGGCGGGCCCGTTTTCCCACCAAATCTGGAAAAACACAGGGCTTCTCGGAGCTCCCTGGTTGGACAGGATGCTCAGAAGGGGATACGCCCTACAATTCTCCCGGAGACCTCCAGGCTTTCGCGGTATCCTCAAGACGAGGTTACGCAACTCAGCCGAGAGCGCCACGCTCACAAGAGAAGTGGTTTCTCTGCTACAACGCGGTGCCATAGCAGAGGTGGACCCAATCAGAGCGAGGACGGGGTTTTACTCCCCGTATTTCCTCGTTCCCAAAAAGAGCGGCGGTGTGCGGCCCATTCTGGACCTGCGGGTTCTCAATCACTGCATTGTGAAGAGGCCTTTCCGCATGCTCACGGTGCAGCAGCTGCTGCAATGCGTCAGACCCGGAGATTGGATGACTTCAGTGGACGCATACTTCCACATCCCCATTGCCCCAGTGCACAGGAAGTTTCTCCGGTTCGCAGTCGGGGACAAATGCTACGAGTATTGCCGCCTCCCATTTGGCTACTCCTTGGCTCCACGCACCTTCTCCAAGTGTGTGGGGGCAGCGCTGGAACCGCTTCGCAGTCGAGGTCTCAGAATCCTGACTTATATCGACGATTGGCTTATTCTGGCCTCCTCCCCACAGGAGGCCGAAGCCCATACGGCCGCGGTGCTGAGGCACATTTCTCGGCTGGGGCTGGTCGTCAATCAGGAGAAAAGTCGACTGTCTCCGACCCAAGATTTGGGTTATCTGGGTCTGCGCTTGGACTCCAGGGACATGAGGGCCTCCCTCTCCCTGAAAACGCAGTCAGTGATTCTGGATTTGGGACAGCGGGTGTTGGATGGCCCGCGGATTGCACCGCGGCAAATCCGCTCCCTGCTCGGCATGATGGCGTCAGCCCACCCAGTGGTTCAACTGGGGCTGCTGCACATGAGAGGTCTCCAACGCTGGTTCTCACGCCTCGAGTCTCGCAGAGGGACGGACGTGATGTCTGCGCGGTTGTCCCCCGCCGCAAGGTCCGACGTAGAATTCTGGTTGGGGCGCCGCCGTCAGGGGGTCCAAATGGGCTACGTGCTCCATTACACAGAGGTGTTCACGGACGCCTCCCTGGGGCGGTGTAATGGGTCATCTCACGGCGAGCGGTGTTTGGCCCCCGTCTCCGAGACACATCAACCTCCTAGAGATGGAAGCGGTGCAGAAAGTCCTCCTACACTTTGCCGCTCATCTATGGGGTCACCACGTCTTGGTTCGGTCGGACAACACCACAGTGGTGGCCCACCTGAACAGGCAGGGGGGGACCAGGTCACCCGCTCTGCACAGGCTGGCAGCGGAGGTGCTCAACTGGGCAAGCACTCACCTAGCCTCTCTGAAAGCGCGCCACATTCCCGGAGCCCGCAATGTCGGCGCGGACAGAATGTCCGGAGGGGGCGCCTTACGGGACGAATGGGGCCTGGCGCCCGAGGTCGCGACGGAGGTGTGGCTCCGGTTCGGCAGACCGGCGGCCGACCTTTTCGCCAATGCAGAGAACGCACAGTGCCCACTTTGGTTCTCGCTCAGGTCAACAGACGGGCCTCCTCTCGCCGTGGATGCCATGGCTCATCGACCATGGCCGTCCGGCCTGCTTTACGCATTTCCTCCCCTGCGCCTCATTGCGCCTCTGCTCCGCAGAGTGAAGTCAGAGGGCGCCCTCATCCTGCTCATAGCCCCAGACAGTCCGAGTGCCAGGTGGTACCCCGACGTGGTGGCCATGGCACAAGGGGATCCGTGGCCCCTCCCGGACAGACCGGACGCCTTGACTCAGGCAAGGGGAGCCCTTCTGTCACGCCCGATACTGGGACGCAGGCTGGTGGTCTGGAGGCTGAAAGGGGGAAGTTGCTGAACCTTAGCCTCCCCCCTTCAGTGGTTGCCACAATTCAGGGTGCTCGGGCCTCGTCTACAACCAGAGCGTACAGGGTCCGTTGGCGCCTTTTCTCTGACTGGTGTTCAGAGAGGAACCTAGACCCTATATCCTGTCCTATACAGGACATACTCAATTTTCTCCAGGGATTACTGGAGAAAGGGAGGGCCGCTGCGACTCTAGGGGGTTTTCGCGGCGGCTATTGTTACCGGACATGTGGGGTTCGGAGTTCACACTGCTCGCAGTCATCCTTTGGTGAAGCGGTTCCTCCAGGGCGTTCGTAGGCTTAGACCGCCCGTGCGCCGCCCGGCCCCAACTTGGGACCTTCAGATTGTACTGGAGGGCCTTTCGGGGCCCCCATTTGAACCCATTCGCCAGGCAGGGATGGATTGTCTGTCCTACAAGACTGCGATCCTTTTAGCCTTTACGTCGGCTAAGAGGATGGGTGATCTCTGTGCACTCTCTGTGCACCCCTCCTGCATGTCCCTGCCTGAGGGTGATGGGCTGATGGAACTCTGGCCCAACCCGGCTTTTCAGCCAAAGGTCATTACATCCGCCTTCAGGTCGAGGGTGATCAGAATTAGACCCTTCTTCCCCCCTCCGCATGCGTCGGTGGGGGATGAACGACGACACCGCCTTTGCCCGATCAGGGCAGTGTGTCACTATCTTGAACGGACTGCCAACTTCAGACGCTCCGATCAGTTGTTCGTGGGCTTTGGGGTAAGGAACAAGGGTGCCCCATTGTCCTCTCAATGTTTGGCCCACTGGATATGCCTTGCCATCCGCACTGCATATGAGGCACAAGGACTCCCTCCGCCGGCAATGGTCAGGGCTCACTCCACACGTGGAGTGGCGGCCTCTACAGCACTACTCCGTGGCGCTTCGATTGAGGAGGTCTGCATGGCAGCCTCTTGGTTGTCCTCTTCAACGTTTGTGCAGTCTTATCTGCAGGACGTTGCTGCGGGTTCAGTTGCCCACGTTGTTTTGGGTGGTGGACGGTCGTGAATCTCCTCCTCGAGCCCAGAGTGGGTCCGGGAAGGGATGACCTGGTTTGGTTTGGTTCGGTGCTTCAGGCGCTCTTGGGAGAGGCGGCCTGGCCGAACTGGATGTACACTCTTATTCTTCGGGTGACCGGCACTCTTGGGAGAGGTGGCCTTGGGCACCCTCGTTATCAGGGGTGGAGTCTGCACTAGCGCTCTTGGCAGAGGCGGCTAGTGCGGACGTCCCCCATTTGTTTTCTGGGTGAGAACCACTGGCGTTGTTAACGGCTATTGGTTGCCCCTCACTCTGCCCGTGGGCCCCTGCTACCTAGGGAGCGTTTAGCCGCTCCCTGGGACACATGGCGTTGCCCCGGGCCCGCTCCAATCATGCGAGTCCATGCCTGCTGGGAGTACATTGGTCGGCCACAGCTGCGCGTTGCTTTATGCAATAGCGCAGCCTAAGGGCAAGCACACCATTGAAGTAGAAATCTAAGTTACCTATGTAACTATAGTTCTACGAAAGGTGTGCGCCGCCCTTAGCTACGGGCCCAGCTGGCACGACCTCTCTTCGATGGCTGAGTTCAAAGGAGACGTTTGGAGGGAGAGTCCCCCTTTTATAGGGCACAGGGGTAATGCTCGTCGCCACCCACTGCTCGTCGCCACCCACTGCTGACGCTTATTTGGACATTATGTTTGCCTGGATATTTGATTCACCGGAACTTTACATTGTCTTATTTACTGTTCTGTTTTATTGCCTTAATGTTTGTTACAGCCCTATGAGGCAACTCCTGTTGTGATATTGGGCTATACAAAACCATTGATTGATTGATTGATTGATGGACCCCCAAGGATGATTGGAGCGGTCAGTTCTTTGATCCTCTCAGGGCGGGAAGCTGGCGCTTCCGAGATATGCAATAGCGCAGACTAAGGGCGGCGCACACCTTTCGTAGAACTATAGTTACATAGGTAACTTAGATTTCCCTTGTGTCTCCCTTCGCCTGAACTCTTCTCGAACATCCTTCTGTAACTACGGCAGCGGATGGATCCGTTGCGTCATGACATCATCGCGCTCCGAGTATGCTAGGTTAGCTTAGCGGTGATTGTATCTAATGGGCACGGAGGACGGCTGTCTACCCCGGGCATCTAAGTGAGAGATTTTCAAAACTATGCAGCAGAACGTTTTGGCGGATCTAAACCTTAAGTCAGAAACAGTGTTTGTGTCTCAAAATGCATCGTTTCGCTCCGTTTCGGTGCGGCGGGGTCCTCCCGCTCTTTTTTTGAATTACGCAGGTGACGTACGTTGATGGATACTGTTCGTACTTCGGCATTAAATCTGGACAGTGTGAGTGATTTAGTTTGGCTTTATCTGGGCTTGTGGGGTTGCAAATTGTATATACTTTAGTGCATTCTGTTATTTTTGATTCTACATCGTAGGATGAGGAGGAGAAACGTGAAGACAGAGTTATCAACATATCAAACAAGGTACAATTAAGTTCATGATTTAACTAACTTTTTATATTTACAAAGCTAGGCCCAAAACATTTTGTTCTGTCACTTTTTGACCTGTATTTTATCCCATAACATGACAAATATTACTATGCACTTTTGACATGTTTATGTCAAGCAAGCATATTTGAATATCTGATGATGGTTTTCTGCTTTGTACAGATTTGTGTTTTTTAATGTTAGTGTTTTAGTGTGTTTTTTAATGTTTCTTGACAGTTTAGTAATTATATGTTAATTATTTTAGCACAGGATGCATAAGCTACTGGTAAATCCCCTTTCTTTACTGTATGTGGTCAAGGAAATCTGACTAAATTTACTTCTAAAATGTGCGTATAAAGTCATCATTCCCTGATTTATTTCCAACCTCTAACCTATTGCTATTTTATTTTTTATTTTTTTCTTAAACTGATTTTTATCATATTTTTCTGAATGAGAGCTGAGTGAAGAATCATGGACTTGTGAATCTGCCAGAGACATGAACTGTCCACTGTTGTTACCAAAACAGAACAAGGCAAGTTTAAAAATGTCTCTTAGTCTTACATAACCTTTTGGTCATGTGTTGAACTTGACACGCTCTTAATACGTTTTGACGGAACATAGAGCTAGGAAAGAAACAGCAGAGAGAGAACTGAACTCGGCCGAGGAATGACCTCTCCGAATGGCTCCTGCTGTATTGGATAGGGACTAGAGAGAGCGCTCAATATTCTGTTTAGAATTGTAAACGTGAGGGTAATAAATTTGCTTATTTAAAACCTTCACGACTGTGTGGTGTCCATTCTGTGATCGATGAAATCAACAAATATGACGGCATCTACCTTTTGTTAATTAATGGAGTCAGTTTTATGTTATATATGAGAGAGTAATTTCCTGTGTGTGATGCCCACAGTTTTGGTGAAACCCGTACGTGATTTCAGTCGGTCTGGAGGACCCCCACTCCTAAAAAACAACCCAGATGGACTCTTGGATCCATCCCCAAGGACTAATAGAATAGGTTGCATTCATGTTTTAGAATGTGATGATGTCATCATGTCAGTTGGAAGGCAGGTGCCAATACAACTCTATGGGAGAAATACAGTTTTGAAAGAAACCAAAAAGAAAATAGCCAAATGGTTTCCCTGATTATTATTTGACAGTGATTGGATTCACAAACCTGCCACATTATTTTTATTGCTGAAAGTCCTTTCTACTGACCAACATGACGCTCATGTTTTTGAATATTGTCTCCACTTTTGGACGCCTTTATGAGTAAATAATTACACAATAGTTCATATGAGCTGGAAGAGAGCACTTTGAACTTTGTGACAGTTATTGTTTTATGTGAATTGGCCCAGGAATTACAGAGAAAAATAATATATATAATAATAAAATAAGACTATTAATCTGCATTTTGAGCATTACCATGGTTACGGCAATCAAACGTTCAGTTGACGGCTCAACCCCCTTTAAAATGTTATGTCACGTGAACGTAACCTATTACCTAGACAAGCCCACTGATGTGCCCAGGAGTTGCGCAGTAGAGGCTGTACCAGGCGCAGTCCCCGCCGCCAGTCCTTGTCAACCAGAGGCACAGAAGACTTGGAAAAAAGTGGGTTAGGGTTAAGTGTTAGCCTGCACAAAATAGATAATAAACTTAAACACAGTGCTACCCTATCCAAATAGACCAAGTAAAATTTGTCACCACCCCAAACTAAGGCTCTGACTCTAGTCCCTAACCCACAAAGCATCCGAGTGCCTCGTAGCAAAAATAGGAAGGAACTAGGTCAAGGTCTGATCTAAAATCACCCTAGCTTGGGAAATGGGTCTACCCCATACTATTGGTGCATTGTCATGCATGACAATAATTGTGTAAGGAAAAGCACGGTTCTTCTTTTGGAACCATGGAAGAAAGTGGTCAGTCAGAAGCTCCACATATTTTTCATTTTCACACCTTTAGGGATCCTAAAGGGGTCAACCTGCTCTATCTCCAGTATTCCAGGCCAAAACATGACTCTGCCGCCTCCTTACTGACGTGACGTCACAGCCTTGTTGGGAAATGGTGGCTATTCACCATCCATCTGACCATCCAGGGTTACGCGGCACTCATCAGAGTCAAAATGAGTAATGAGTCTTTGTGTATTTCTGGGCCCACTGCAGCCGTTTCTGTTCAGCATTCAAGTAACAGTTTAAGGTAGGCCAGATAGAAGGTTTATGGACAACTGCAAGCCTCTGGAGGTGTATGACCATACACCTTCTTAACAGTACGATGATTACGCTTAATCTTTCATTAAATATTGAATGTTTCCATACCTAGTCCAAGGCATTTAACTATTTCACGCTTTTCATTAGCAGAGATCTTTTTTCTTTCCCCTATTGCTTATATAGAAAGGGAAGGAGGACAGAGGGTAGTAATAGACCAAGGTCAATCTTTGTCAAGTTCCTTAAGCAGAATGACAGGCAAATGGCCCTCCAGAGAGCCAAAAATCTAAAAGGAACCAAGGTTTTTATTAATGAAGATTATACCGAAGAAACCATAATACCGGTAACCATATGGTTACCGAAGAAACCATAAGAAAGAACTACTACCTAAAATGAAGGAAGGAAGAGCTAAATGGAACATAGCATTTTTAAGGCATGACAAACTAATTGTACAAACAAGACTAAACAGTCTTGTATGTACAAGTACACCAAAAAGGCCTTAAGGGAATCCCACATTGTAGGATTCTAACCACTCAGGAGTATGCCATTTTTATGGTGAAGGATGTACACATACCAAAAAGGGGATTAAAAATAGCACATGTTAACATTAATAGTTTAAGAAATAAATTAGTGGATGTAAAAGTACTATTATACATATACAACCTGAATGTTTTAGGGATTCCAGAGACGCATCTAGACGACAAATTAGATGAAGAAATTGCAATACAAGGGTATAATATCTTCAGAAGGGACAGAAACCGTTATGGCAGAAGAGAGGCTTTTTATATACAGGAAAACATACCATAAAAAGTAAGAAAGGATCTATGGGACTGTAACGTAGAAACTATTTGGTTACAGATACATCTACCTTATCTAAGTCCAATAATTGTGGGATGTTGCTACTGCCCACCCAGGGCAGACAGTAATTATATGAGTTTAATAGGAGAAATGTTGGAAAAAATCTGCATTTTAGGCTTAGAAACTTATTTTATGGGCGACCTGAATGTAGACTGACTGGAAAATAAATGCCCACTAAAAAACAAACTTGCTGACTTCACCAACGTAAATGGCTTAATACAGTTGATTAATAAACCCACGAGAATATGTCAAAAACATAACAGACCCGTTACAGCAACATGTATTGATCACATCTTCACGAATACTCCCGAACTCTGTACAAAAACGCTATCTATTCAAGTTGGATGCAGCGATCATAATCTAATTCTTACAGTAAGAAAAGCCAAAATACAAAAGTGTGGTCTAAGTAGTCTGAACAAAAGATCTTATAAAAAGTTCATAAAAGAAAAATGTATTGAGGAAATCAAAAGCGCCAATTGGTCAGATTGACTCTCACTTGTTGAAAATGACTGCAGAAGTTACTGCTCCAGCAGTTATTCATGTCATTAACTTAAGTCTCACCAATAGTAAATGTCCCCAAGAGTGGAAAAGGGTAAAAGTCATTCCTCTACCTAAAGAAAATCACAATTTTCAGGACAGAACAGTCGTCCAACAAGTTTATTACCAGCCCTAGCTAAAGTAATGGAGCTAGTGGTATATGAACAGGTTTATGATTACTTCCACACAAATAACTGACCATCAACATGCCTATAAACAAGGGCACTCCCCTACAACAGCACTGACTCGAATAACTGACGACTGGCTAGGAGAAATAGAAGATAAGATAGTTGGAACTGTAATGTTAGATTACTCTGCAGCCGTTGATGTACTCAATCATGAACTGATCTTGACAAAGTTAGAGAGCTATGGTTTTGAGAATTACGGTTTAAAAGCTATTTGGAAGAAAGATTTCAGTACATTTTCTTTAATGGCCATTACTTAGGAGAAAGTATAGTAACATGTGGGGTGCCGCAGGGCAGTTACCTTGGGCCTTTGCTCTTTAATATTTACACAAATGAAATGCCACTAGCTCTTAACAAAAATAGTAAATAGAAAACGTCCCCAAGTCATTAGCTTCACGTTAAGCCCAAGATGAGCTCAGTATCTCAAACGGATCTCCAGCTCTAACGGAGAATGTGTTCAGGCTCCCTCTCCGACCTGTGGAATTCTCATGCATGTGTCCATATGGGCCTGTGAGGCCATTCCATGTGTAGCAGAGTGGGGGTGATACGAAATAGTTGGCTTAAAATAAATAATGTTGCCACAACGCCACCCAGTATAACTGGGACAACAACTTAAGGTTCTAACTTAAGGCACACAGGTTCGCTAAAAAGGACCGGGCAAAGGCAACTGATTTACAAAATATGGGTTGATTTTATTATACAGGTTAGGTTTCATGTTTCACTTGAGTCTTTCATTTAAAAGTAAAGTCCAGAACACATTTACAGGTGGAGACGCGCATTTAGCGCAACAGGACACACAGCTTATGACAGGTGACGACAGGTGAGGCATGATGGTGCTGCCAGGACCCTGCGAATACATGGTAAACATGAGTACACTTAAAATACATGTAACCAGGCACAAAGAAAAGATCCTACCAGTTGGCGAAAAGAAAGAAAGCGTAACACCCTACGAGCCCGCAGACCCCGGACCACGTCCAGCTATACGGCACCACTCGGACCGGCATCGGCACTGTCTGAACAGTAGGAACTTAAAAATGCACACGCATTGATACACAAACTACAGAGACGCGCTTACCAACGAGGCATGGAAGTTGCATTCATAAGTTGTTGGCCTTAAGCCTACGTCGCCGGCTTGGCGCTCCCGACAAAACGAACAACTCCAGACTACTCCAGACTAGCCGTTAGCCCCGCAGCAGGTGTGACGTCAGAGAGGTGAGAGGGCAGTGATACGGAAAAGGCCCTTTTTATAGCGCCCCCCTACATTTAATTGTCTAAATGCAGGGCCACCTACCCCACCTCACTACACATGGAAAAGTTACACCTTTTAGGACAACAATTACACTGAACCTTTGTGGATTTGCTTCAAACTTGGCACAGTTGATGTTGATATACTAAATATTATGCGAGTACAATTTGAGCTGTGTATCTTTTTTAAATTACAAGTTTTAGTGGATTTAAATGGGGGTGTGGTTAGAATCAGGCCTTGATGCAATTAACACGTTTCACTAACTTTTAGGGACTTTGGACGTTTGTGACAAACTGCTTTGAATTGTGGGACTTTTTTTCTACTTTTTATAATGTTTTGTTTACAATATTGATATATTATGTGCCAGTGTTATCACTAAGTACAATATACGATGGTTAACAATATAACAAAAGTACCCTTGATGTCATGCATATTTGATAATATCTCAGTAACTTTTCCTAAAGAATAATATCATTTCTATCCTTGACAGTGGCTCAGATGGTAGAGCAGGTCATATCATGATTGTAGGTTGCCGGTTAGAATACACTCTCCCGCAGGTGCATACTGCCATTGTGTCTGTGAGCTAGAAACTTCACCTACCTTGTCTAAGTGTGAAGGTAGTGCGAGTGGATGGTGAAGGTCAGAGGGGTTGAAGGCACAGATTGGCAGCCTGAGTGTGGAGTGTATGAAAAACTATTTGTGATCATTATTTTTTTTCAGTTACACTTGAGGGACCAAAAATGCCAGTTCTAATTTTTTCCCCGTCATAACCCAGTTTGAACATATTTGATCCACTTTAAGTCCAATGCAAGCCCAGATCCATCACGCCTAGTAAGTGAGTTTGAGTGAGTGCTGGGTGGTGGTCAAAGGGTCCATTAGTGCAGATATGTGCAGCCATGCTTCAGTCAGCCTGCCCCAGGGGAAACTGGCTACATACAGTATGTGGCTTACCACTACCGAGTTCGGAGTGAATGAAAATCCCCAGGCGCTTCTGGCAACTTGTGTCATCAAAAGCACTATATTATATAAATAAGATTCCCTTTCCCTTAAAATGGACCATAGTCCTGGTTACCAGGTTTCAGAAGCCAAACCTGCCCAAAAATAACAGAAAAAACACCCAAAATTTAATTGGAATTTCCAAAGTAATTTCCATTTTACAGATTAACTGGGTTTCTCCGAAAATGCAGAACCACCCCTTTCTCCCTGTCTCCAAGAAAAAGCTGCTCTTACTGTCTCGGATTTGAGATTTTGTCATTGTCAAAACATTATTTCCCCCCCCCCCCCCCCCCAAAAGAAAGACAAATACAGCCGGTTTTACATAGAAATCAGCAGGGCCTAAACCCTTTGACAGCTTTCTTCACCTGCGATAAATCTTTAAAAGCGGTTTTAACACAGACCTAGCAACCCTGCCTGAGTCAGCCTAATCTGAGCGTGTGTTTACCTATTCAGAGCCTAAACCTGTTCCCAATAGGTTTAGACTGGGTTTAGATCTGATCTGAAATCAAGTCTAAACCTGGACTAAAACTAAGCTGAGTCAAATCAAGTCTAGATAGTCTCACACTTGGTTTAGACTGAATTTAACAATTTTACAATATAGTGGCACCGAACATATTTGGCCATGAAGAAGAGAATTGGATGATCCCGGAAACATTGTTCTGTGCAAGCCAGGAAATGTCAAGCCAGGTTCCCTTGTGTTTTGGGGGTTGAAATTTTAAAAGATTAGGCTTCAGATAAATCCTTCATAACATTGTTTAAGACTTTAGACTTTATTATCCACGGGGGAATTTTTTTTTCACGTACACAGTGCATGTTTGACAAAGGACAGACAGAACAACAGAGAGCAGATGGAGTACACTCAGCAGGGCCTGTTGTTAAGAAATCCGATGGCTGACACGATCAGGCTTCTTTTAAAACGAGCCTTCCCGCATCTACTATTTTCACCTTGGGTGAAACCAGTGAGGACATTACCAGTGGGGGGACCCCCCGTAGCAACTTTACTTTGACTTTAAAACTAAGAGGTTGTAGGTTGAAAACTAAAACAAAAAAACAAAATTTGATCACTGCATGAAAAAAATTACCAGCCATGTCTCTTCTTAATACATTATTACCTATCTGCTATTAGTAATACCAGTAGTAAAATTGAAATACATAGGACTATATAGCACGAAGCAATAAAGATGCTTCAGTAAACATTGAGAAGTTCAAGTGAAGTGTTGATTAAAACAGTCCCGCTGTTCTTGGTTCAGTTAATGTTACACATGTTTGAACCATCATATATTGTACTTAGTGATAACACTGGCACATAATATATCAATATTGTCAACAAAACATTATAAAAAGTAGAAAAAAGTCCCTCCATCCATCCATTTTCTTCCGCTTTATGCGGGGCCGGGTCGCGGGGGCAGCAGTCTCAGCAGAGATGTGCGCCCAGCCACCCTGTGAAAGGAAACTCATTTCGGCCGCTTGTATTCGCGACCTTGTCCTTTCGGTCATTACCCAAATCTCATGACCATAGGTGAGGGTGGGAATGTAGATCAATCGGTAAATCGAGAGCTTTGCCTCAGACTCAGCTCCCTCTTCACCACAACAGTCCGATACAGCGACCGCATCACTGCTGACGCCGCACCGATCCGTCTACCGATCTCACGCTCCATCCATCCCTCACTCGTGAACATGACCCCGAGATACTTGAACTCCTCCACTTGAGGCAAGGACTCCCCACCGACATGAAGCGGCAATGCGAACCAAGCTCCTGCTACGGTCATACAGGGAACGGACAGCCCTTAGCAGAGGGCCCCGGACCCCATACTCCCGGAGCACCCCCCACAGGGCACCACGAGGGACACGGTCGAACACTTTCTCCAGATCCACAAAACACATGTGGACTGGTTGGGCGAACTCCCACAAACCCTCGAGCACCCGATGAAGGGTATAGAGCTGGTCCAGTGTTCCACGACCAGGACAAAAACCGCACTGTTCCTCCTGGATGCGAGGTTCGGTAGAAAAAAAGTCCCACAATTCAAAGCAGTTTGTCACAAACGTCCAAAGTCCCTAAAAGTTAGTGAAACGTGTTAATTTCATCAAGGCCTGATTCTAACCACACCCCCATTTAAATCTAACCTGGCAGTAGCCAGATATGTTGTGAGACTGAAAATTCAGATCTCGCGACACTCCAGCTTGCAGCGCAAGGTTAATTTAAATCCACTAAAACTTGTAATTTAAAAAAGATACACAGCTCAAATTGTACTCACATAATATTTAGTATATCAAAATCAACTGTGCCAAGTTTGAAGCAAATCCACAAAGGTTCAGTTGAATTGTTGTCCTAAAAGGTGTAACTTTTCCATGGAATGGTCTCACAGGCCCATATGGACACATGCATGAGAATTCCACAGGTCGGAGAGGGAGCCTGAACACATTCT
The DNA here is from genome assembly GCA_021464625.1 of Proterorhinus semilunaris. NCBI lineage: Eukaryota > Metazoa > Chordata > Actinopteri > Gobiiformes > Gobiidae > Proterorhinus > Proterorhinus semilunaris. The sequence continues at coordinate 320,836 of CM038354.1, forward strand.
CCGTTAGAGCTGGAGATCCGTTTGAGATACTGAGCTCATCTTGGGCTTAACGTGAAGCTAATGACTTGGGGACGTTATATAATAATAATAATGTGTACATTTGTGAAGTGTTTTCTCATTTGTATGACATTTCTTTTGCATCTGTGGAGCTATATAGTTTAATAGTTGGAAACAGAAATTGCTAAAGCCCGACACCATTATATTACTTTAATCCTCATGTCAGCTTTCTTTATTCTAAATTTCATGAATCTGTGACTCTGTAGACGACCACAGCACTATTTTGAACAGAACCATAAAGCCTGTCCCGTAGAAGTGATTTTTGGGGTCCCGCACCCAAACGGGGCCGAGTTGCTACGGCGGTCCCCACTGGCTAATGACCCAAGGTGAAAATAGTAGTTTGGAAAAGGTAGCAACAATTTGTCTGGGGAGGGATTCTGACTTAGCCTGGCTAACGCCAGACTAAAATCACAAGTGATGTTTAGTCTGGGGACCACCAATTCATTTTCTCGTAGGAGGGGTGTGGTTTACGCTTGTCCAGAGCCGTTTATTGTGCTGAATGTCTCTCATATGTGTCTGCACGTAGCCAGAGCCAATCGTATGACGTATGACGTACCCGCTGTAAACTTTTGAGCGAAACTATTTAGAACACGGTCTGAAGCTTGATCGAAAGATGGCGTCGCGTCTGCTGCTGTCATGTTGGATCTGTAAATAAATGTTTTCTTTTATCCCTAAACAAACTACAAGCTTCCGAATGTCAAATAGTGCGTCATCGTCTTGCCGTCCCTCCTCGTTCTGATTGGTCCCCAGACTGTTGTGCAGTTCGAAATGATTCGAGCGCACACAGCAGTCTGGCGTTAGCAGTGGCATTTCTAGGGGGTGGCCTTTTCTGCTGGGCCACCCCAGGTGCCACCCCACTCAGGTAGGCTGAGGAAGCATGAGGAAGAATATTTGTGGTAGTGTTTTCTCATTAGCACACCCCTCCCCCACCTGCACAATCATCTGAAGTCTTTTCTTATGCAGTGCTAATCACTATAAGACTATAAGACTGTAAGACTATAGCTTCCATATAGAATACAAAATAAAATAAATGTTAATGCTATGCTATTGCAAAAAAGCTAAACTAAGCAATACATTTTGCTGACTGGCATTTTTTAGATAACAAAATCAAACCCATTAATTGTGGTGGTAGCATTAGTTAGTGGTGGCACAGCTTGGATTTTTGTTAGTTGGTCCAGCAAGGAGATTTTACCTCATTAATATTAAACAGCATTTGTTCAACAATTTGTTCTGCTGCTTTTGCCTGCTTGTTGTTTTCAAGTTTTTATTCAGCACATAACATAAAATTAATTCAATTAGACCCTCCCCCCAAACCCCTGCCCCCCGGGTCCTGGTGCCACCCTTGGGCCACCCCAGAAAAAAGCCTGGACACACCACTAGGCGTTAGCCATGCCAGTTCTGACTCCCAAACTATTATAGAGCATCCGTTTCCCATATTTATTTATTTTTACCAGTAGGGGTCACCCAGGTGCTACGGTCTCCAGATCAAACCCTTCAACCACAGATGAAACAGAGTCACACTGTATAGACATGTAATGCTTTTATATGATCCTTTTATTATTGTCCAACAAATCATTCGTCTCTCTGTGGGTTCAAATAAGGAAAGAGTATTGCCTTAAATATTTCCATGTTCATTTAAATCAACTTTAAGTTGTAAAACGTCTCAATAAAGACAATTATCATGTTGTGCTTTTATTTAAGTTGATTTCATAATCCGCTCTTCAGCCACTTTCACTCGGAACCGTCTTGTTCTGTCAAATAAAATGGGCCAAAACTCCTTTTTTCCCCATGAAAGTTCCTTATATCATGAGCTCTTCACGGGTTTGTGTAATGGAGAGTTTGTGTTTTGCAGGAGTTTAGGACCCACTGTTAAATCCAAGCAAGTGTGGCACTAGGTGTTTTTATTTATAGATTAAAGTAGTTGCCCCCCCATTAAAAACTCTTTAAGGTCATAAAACTACAATTAAATACTGTTTATTATTGTTTACTTGTCGCTATGGTAAGGTTTTACTGTTTTAATATAACGTGCAATACTTGGCAACACCAGCAGAGGGCGCTTGGTGCGTTTGGTATCGGTAGCTGGCGCTGTAGAAGAAGTCCTGCCAGTACGTGATATGAGTGAAACAAAGGCAGCAAGCTCCGGTGTTAAAAGTATTTGTAACTGTTTTACAGGTAAGCTGGTTGGTAAAACGCACATTAAACAGTAGTAGAGTTTCTCCTGTACCTTTTTAGAGTAAGTTAAGTTAAGCTAGGAAGTGTTTTGTATATTTTATTTTTTTTAAAACGAGTGTTAGACCAAGTAACGTTTCTAAGATGGCGGACGTTGGTCCAACGGTAACTACGGTGACCAAACAAAATACTGTTTTAATTCAGTACAAGGTTAAGTTCAAGACATAAGTGCCCAGAGATACTTGAAAAGATTGTACTATAGGCAATTTAAGTAATAAGGACATTCCAAACGAACTTTTAAGTGTTTTGTTTTTACCATAAGCACATCAGTTATGTGTGTTCAGCTACGCTACTAGTGTGTGTGTGTGTGTGTGTGTGTGTGAGTGTGTTAAGGCAAGAAAATGTCACACAGAATAGTAGGTAAACTTTCATAAGAGAAGACACAAGATAAATACAATTCATAGGTAATAAATAAGTGATTAAAAACATGATTAAACGGTGGTTAAAAACCGGTAAAAAGGTTTTTCTTGAGTAATTGTAATATTGTAAAGTTGTTCAACTCCAGACGTTTAATAGTTTTTGTGAGAAGTCCTGCCAGTACGTGATATGAGTGAAACAAAGGCAGCAAGCTCCGGTGTTAAAAGTATTTGTAACTGTTTTACAGCTTGTGCCGGAAAAATAAATGTGATGCACCAAGAGAGAGTTGGCCCATCTTTCGAGACGTGTAACATATTTTGGCGAGCCAGCCAGGAGGGGGCGCCAGTGAGTCAACACCACCACCATCGACCTTCCTTCCCAAGAGACGAACCTTAGTCTTCAATCAAAAATGGACGAAGTACAGCCACTGCGTGATGAACTGAGTGCAACCTTGTGGCAGCTGGAGAAAGAGCTTCTCGTGGATGTTTGCGGGCGAATGAAATGTTCCGGCCTGGACAGCGGAGAGCCTCACAGCAAGACAAGAAGGGCGCTCATCAAGATGGCAGAAGGCGCGTTTGATGAGATTGAGAAAAGTGAAAAAGTAGAACAAGTTGAACAATTTTATACAGAGTTAAGTACATACCTGAAGAAACTGAACGTTGAACCATCTGCAAAGAAAAGACCAGAGGAACTGTTTGAGCGTGGACCTCCCCCCAAGATTACACCTTCCCCACTCAGAGCCCGACCAGAGCCAATACATTCTTTACAAGAGGTAACTTTGAGAAGGGAGTTCAAGATCTGTGGGCAGATAGGTGAACCCGGACAGAGGGATAAGCTATCCTACCTCAGTCTTGTGCGTCAAATTGGGGTGGGGACAGAAAAAGGACATTCAGAGACAGAAATAGTTGAAGCAGTAATCAGGGCTATTAGTCCAGGCCTGCCCTTGAGAGATATGTTGGAAATCAAACGTGGACTGACCCTTAGTAAGCTGTTCACTATATTAAAAGGGACATTATAAGGTAGACAGCCCCACTGAACTTTACCACCAGCTCCTCAATATCTCCCAAGAGCCCAAAGAGACTGCCGTGAACTTTGTTTTCCGTGCCATTGAACTGAAAGAGAAACCGTTGTGGAAAGTTGCTAATGAGGAAACTGATGAACTGTACAGCCGACGCACAATCCAGTGCAAGTTTCTACGTTCCATTGAAACGGGGCTGCTCAGTGATTCGGTGAAATATCAGCTGATGCCTTTCCTCAGTAATGTGAGCACAACAGATGAAGAACTGATCGAACGAGTAACTGAAGCATCAAAGCTGGAAAGTGAAAGACTGGAGAAACGTAAAAGGTCAGCTGCAACCAAGATTCCCAAGGTGCAAGAGCTCCAAACAGAAGGCCAGGCAGACCCCACACCTGTCCAGAGCCCCGCAAAGTCCAGAGAATCCCAGACCGCAGTGGCCGTGAAAGCAGTGAAAGGTAAAGAGACTAAAAGTGAAAGCGCTGACACGCAGCAAATATTGGAAGAGTTGCGCAAAGAAATGAAACAAATGTTTATGACAGTGATGGAGACGAGTCCCCGTCCAAGTGTACCAAAGCAGAGAGAAAAGGGCTGTAAAAAATGTAGAGAAGAGGGGAACGGAGACAACTGCTCACACTGCTTCAAATGTGGGCGTGAGGGTCACTTTTCTCGTGGATGCCGAGCCCAGAGACAGTCGGGAAACGAGGACGGACTACTGAGATGGGATCAGCAGTAGTCCAAAGCCAAGTGTCCCAAGGTGAGCTCCCTTATCCAGAGCCAGCCCCCACTATACCTACAGCCAATGCCAGTGTAAGCAAAGTTCATTATTTACCCCCTCAACGCAAGTCACAGTTAGTCAGCCTTGTGGGAAACAGATGTATAGTGAACTGTTTTATGGACAATCATCCAGTCAAAATCTTGTGGGACACAGGGGCCCAGTCGAGCATAGTAAATGACAACTGGCGACAGCAGCATCTTCCTCACACAGTCGTCCGGCCTATATCTGAACTATTAGAAAACGAGACACTCACAGTTTATGCTGCTAATGACACGCCCATTCCCTACACTGGCTGGATCGAAGTCAGCTTCCGACTCGACAGTGATTCGTCCAAAAGTGAGTTGCGAGTGCCAATACTAGTGTGCAGTGACCCAGCAGTGGCCAGTGACCCCATCATCGGCTACAATGTGATTGAGGCCATTGTAAACAACAATGAAGACAAAACTAAAGGTGGGAGAAAGCAACTTGCCCACAAAGTAAGTAAAGCTTTTGAGATAACTGTCAAAACTGCTCACAACGTCGTCAAGCTAGTACAGAAGAATAACGAAGATTCAGAGATTTGTGTGGTGCGTACTGGTGTAAAAACAGTGACATTGCCAGCTAACCAAGTCACAGTAGTTTACATGCGGGCACATGCTAGTCAACATGTCAGGGGCCAAGATATGCTGTTCTCGCCTGACACACCTGACCCGCCACCAGAGGGCATCGTCTACAACGAGGTACTGGTAAACATCTCAGAAAGAAGGTTACCCTACGTGCCCATTCCAGTGACTAACACCACAGACCACACCATCTACTTGCAGAGTCGTAAAGTTATTGGGCATCTTGAACCAGTGAAGACAGCTTATTTAGCAGACATTCAAACAAAAGTAAACAAACTGACAAAAGAAGCTAAGAGAAGCACAGAATTAAAGACAAACAAGCCAAGTCACACAGAGCAGTTTGAGAATCGACACACACAGAGACCAAAGTCATGGGATCCACCTGTGAGCCTCCAACACTTAACACAGAGTCAACAAGCAGCAGCGAGGAGGATGTTGAGGGAGGAATGTGAGGCATTTGACAATGGCAATGTAGGCAGTATACCTTCGCTTAAGATGCACATAACCCTGCATGACACCAGTCCAGTGCAAAAGACCTATATGTCTGTTCCAAAGCCCCTTCACAATGAAGTCAAAGAATACTTGCAAGACCTGCTCAACAAAGGTTGGATCACGCCCTCACGGTCCCCATACTCGTCGCCTGTTGTGTGTGTGCGCAAGAAAGATGGGTGCCTCCGTCTCTGTTGTGATTTCAGAGAGCTGAATCGTAAGTCAGTTCCAGACCGCCATCCAATACCAAGGATTCAAGACATGTTGGATGCGTTAGGTGGGAGCTCCTGGTTTTCAGTCTTAGATCAGGGAAAAGCGTACCACCAGGGTTTCCTTGATGAAGAAAGCCGCCCGCTGACCGCCTTCATCACACCCTGGGGGCTATATGAATGGGTGCGCATTCCTTTTGGCCTGAGTTCCGCACCCGCAGAGTTCCAGAGAAGTATGGAGCATTGTTTGGCTGGCCTCAGAGACACTATTTGCCTCCCATACCTGGATGACAACCTTGTGCACAGCAGCAGCTTTGAAGATCATGTTGAGCACATCCGTCTTGTCCTCCAGCGCTACAGAGAGCATGGTGTAAAGTTGACGCCAAAGAAATGTGAACTTTTTAGGAGTAGTGTTAAGTTTCTGGGAAAACTGGTGACAGGAGAAGGCTATACCATGGACCCAGCAGAGATGGCGCCAGTGAGGGCCCTGAAAGAAAAGACACCTGCAACAGTCGGAGAGGTACGTCAAATGCTTGGCTTTCTGTCATATTACAGGCCCTTCATACCCAACTTCTCTCGTGTGGCCCATCCGCTGTACAACCTGCTCAGTCCCCCAGCCCCTGAGAAAACCACTCCAGCTCCTGCAGAAAAGTTCAAAAAGGGGGTCAAGAAGAACAAAGGCCACATGCCATCACGCACGCCCATACAGTGGACCAGTACCCACCAACAGGTATTGAACCAACTTGTGGATGCCCTCACAGAGCCTCCTGTCCTTGGGTATGCCGATTTCACCCAACCATTCGTGTTACACTGTGATGCCTCACAAGTCGGCTTGGGTGCTGTGTTGTATCAGCGACAGCAAGGAAAGATGAGAGTGATAGCGTTTGGCTCCCGCACCCTGAGTCCAGCAGAGAAGAAATACCACCTGCACTCTGGCAAACTAGAGTTCCTGGCAATGAAGTGGGCCATCTGTGAACGCTTCCGGGATTATCTGTACCATGCTTTTGCATTACACGGATAATAACCCATTAACGTATGTGCTCACAACAGCGAAGCTCAATGCCACCGGTCACAGATGGGTCGCGGAGTTGGCCGATTACAACTTCACTATTCGCTATCATCCAGGCAAGACCAACGCTGACGCTGATGGGCTGTCGCGGATGCCATTGGACATTGAAAACTACATGAACACCTGCACAGCTGAAGTCACTCAAGAAGCAATAAGTGCATCTATGTAGTCCGTGAAAATTGAACAACAGGACCCTTGCAAAGGCGTTGGTGTGATCCAGCTCAGTGCCCTGAAGTTGATCAAAGACTCTGACACTAACCAGCCTTTCACTTCAGACCAGATCCGTAAAGCACAGGAAGATGACGAAATCTTGGCAAGAGTCATCTCATTTAAGACACAGAACAAAAGACCGAGTAGAGCCGAAGTAAAGTCCGAGCATCCCGCTGTCGCTGCACTGCTCAAGCAATGGCTAAAGCTTCATCTCGATCCAGATGGTGTCCTGCGCCGCCGCACTGTGCACAGAGAGCAGTTGTTGATCCCTAAAGCTTACCGTCCCCTGGTTTTCAAAGAGCTACACCAGGAGATGGGCCACTTAGGGGTGGAGAGGACGCTCGACCTGATCAGAGAAAGGTTCTACTGGCCACAAATGAGTAAAGAAGTGGAGCATTTTGTAACAGAAGAATGTGAGTGTTTAAAGAAGAAAAAGCCAAGTAAGCAGACTCGAGCACCTTTGACCACGATCCATACTACACACCCATTCCAACTCGTCTCCATAGACTTCCTTCACTTGGAAAAGTGCAAAAACGGCTATGAGTACATTTTGGTAGTTATGGATCACTTTACAAGGTTTGCTCAAGCCTACGCTACGAGGAACAAAGCAGCCAAAACAGTTGCAGACAAGTTGTTTAACGACTTCGCACTAAAGTTCGGGTTCCCGACAAGAATACACCATGACATGGGTAAAGAGTTCGAGAACAAGTTAATGGCAAGGCTCAAAGAACTGTCAGGCATCCAGGGCTCGCACACGACACCATACCATCCACAGGGTAACGGACAGGTCGAGAGATTTAACCGCACCCTGTTGTCCATGTTGCGCACCCTGGAAGACGAAGAGAAAGAAGATTGGAAAGAGTCGTTAGCTAAAGTTGTCCATGCAACTGCACGAAAAGTGAAGCAACAGGCTACGCTCCATACTACCTCGTCTTTGGTCGTGCCCCCCGCTTGCCTATTGACCTGTTGTTCGACATAAAGAAAGAAGAGTCCCATGTAGATTACGACGATTATGTAAACAGTTGGAAAAAGAGAATGCAAGAGGCCTACGCTATCGCAGGAAAAACAGCTGATAAAGAAGCGGCTCGAGGTAAAGCTCACTACGACAAAAGAGTTAAAGGCAGAGACCTCCAGCCGGGCGATAGAGTCCTCCTCAGGAATCTCACTCCCAGGGGTGGTCCTGCAAAAATCCAGTCCTATTGGGAGGAACATGTTTACAAAGTAAAAGAGAGAAAAGCTGAAGATAGTCCAGTTTATCAGATAACTCCTGAAAATAGAAAAGGAAGAGATAAAGTCGTGCACAGGAATCTTCTGCTCCCGTGCGATTTCCTGCCATGCGAAAAGCCCCCGGCGACTACTCCAGCAGCAGCAAAGAGAACGTCCAGACTTCAACGCAGACAACAGCATCAGCAACCGCAAGACAACGGTGACCCATCCGACGATGACTACGACGACACCTACCGGTGGTACCTTCGGCCTGGTCCAGGAAGGCGGTGGCAGACTTCACTCAACGCATTGGCGGAGCCATTCCACCCTCATCAGGACCCAGTGCAACGCAAAGAGGATATGCCACTACAAAGCGAAGAGGATTTGCCACTACAGAGCGAAGAGGATATGCCACTACAGAGCGAAGAGGATATGCCACTACAAAGCGAAGAGGACTTGCCACCACAGACGGAAGAAAATGTTCTGGATTTGGGAAGAGACAGTCCAGCGCGTGGTGAGTCCGACACAGTTGTCGATGGAGGTGAGACTAAGACTATGATTCAGCGACCTCAGCGACACAGACAACGACCCATGGTACTGAGTTACAACACTTTAGGTCAGCCGACTTCGGTACAAAGGGGTTGCAGGGTACAGACTCAGGTTATTGAGAGTAAAACTTTTTGGAGACCCTGGGCTGTCCAAATGTGCTAAGGATATACAGACTAAGTAACAGAAATGTCAGGAGACATTTAATTTTGTGGGGGAGAGTGTGGCACTAGGTGTTTTTATTTATAGATTAAAGTAGTTGCCCCCCCATTAAAAACTCTTTAAGGTCATAAAACTACAATTAAATACTGTTTATTATTGTTTACTTGTCGCTATGGTAAGGTTTTACTGTTTTAATATAACGTGCAATACTTGGCAACACCAGCAGAGGGCGCTTGGTGCGTTTGGTATCGGTAGCTGGCGCTGTAGAAGAAGTCCTGCCAGTACGTGATATGAGTGAAACAAAGGCAGCAAGCTCCGGTGTTAAAAGTATTTGTAACTGTTTTACAGGTAAGCTGGTTGGTAAAACGCACATTAAACAGTAGTAGAGTTTCTCCTGTACCTTTTTAGAGTAAGTTAAGTTAAGCTAGGAAGTGTTTTGTATATTGTATTTGTTTAAAAACGAGTGTTAGACCAAGTAACGTTTCTAAGATGGCGGACGTTGGTCCAACGGTAACTACGGTGACCAAACAAAATACTGTTTTAATTCAGTACAAGGTTAAGTTCAAGACATAAGTGCCCAGAGATACTTGAAAAGATTGTACTATAGGCAATTTAAGTAATAAGGACATTCCAAACGAACTTTTAAGTGTTTTGTTTTTACCATAAGCACATCAGTTATGTGTGTTCAGCTACGCTACTAGTGTGTGTGTGTGTGTGTGTGTGTGTGAGTGTGTTAAGGCAAGAAAATGTCACACAGAATAGTAGGTAAACTTTCATAAGAGAAGACACAAGATAAATACAATTCATAGGTAATAAATAAGTGATTAAAAACATGATTAAACGGTGGTTAAAAACCGGTAAAAAGGTTTTTCTTGAGTAATTGTAATATTGTAAAGTTGTTCAACTCCAGACGTTTAATAGTTTTTGTGAGAAGTCCTGCCAGTACGTGATATGAGTGAAACAAAGGCAGCAAGCTCCGGTGTTAAAAGTATTTGTAACTGTTTTACAGCTTGTGCCGGAAAAATAAATGTGATGCACCAAGAGAGAGTTGGCCCATCTTTCGAGACGTGTAACACAAGGTCAAAGCTAAAAGGCTTCAACCAATAAGATAAATATTGAATACTTTAATAAAACCAAGACAAAAACAAAAATGTGTTACCAAGTTTCTTTTATGTGACTTTTAAAACCAAGATTCGAGTCTAGTATTAGTTAGAAAACAGAAACAAATACTCTTTTGTTTTTGTTGTTGCGCATTTAGAGTTTGTGATTCACGTTTATTTGAAAAAAACAACATTGAGACCGTTATCTATGCCCAAGGTCAGGCAGGATGTCTGCAACAATTCATTTGTCAGTGACCTCCAGCTCGTTTTCCCCAAAAGTGAAGATCACCGTATGATCAGCGTACATCATTACATAGTCAAGGGAGTCAAACAATTGCACGAATGAGATGCCCAAGGAGTGAAACAAACATAATACAAAACTAAAGGAGAAAGACGACAAAAAAAACAAAGATAGAAAAATTTAAAAATCATAAGCACAAAAAAGTCATTTGAAATAGAAGTATTCTTTTGACAGCCCTACTTCTAAGACATATCAAGAGTGTGGCATTATAATGAAGGGATGGCACACATTTAAAACTGTCGAATATACTTAAATTAGATTTTAGAACAAATGCTGACAGATTTAATGGCTTTCTGGCTATCAGATTGAACTAAAGAAACATACATTTAAATCATTTTGGAAAAACTAGGCAAGTTGGATTTACTGGGATCAGATCAAGATGAATCTCGTCTTTATCAAAGACAAATCATCACAGTTGTTAAAAATCGTGGGGATTCCGTGTGTCGTGTGGATTATATGCCAGTATTTGTGATTAGATTGGTTTTGTATAGCCCAAAAATCACATTCATTGATTGATAGATCCGTGTGGGAAACAAGGATGGGAAATCATTTTTTTACAAATAGCTGGCTAGCACAGACTATTTAGCACATTTTATTTATAAAACAAATGCACCCCAAAGTGACTTGTAATATGTAACAGATATACTATTCATTGCAAAGACACACACACACAGGTTTTTGCAAGAAATCTTTTATGTGTTTACGTGTGAAACTATTTTCATTAGACAGAAGACATTGCCGTTTCCAATAGAGCAGACAGGCCCGATATCAAAGAGTACAAAAGAAAGAAACCTCTCTCTGGCTAGCATTATTTTCTCTTGTTAGTCTCTCTGCTGCCTGTGCCTGTCCCAGCCACACACCTCTGATTCATTTAGACAAAATATTTCTGGAAAGAGCACACAACTTTTACACAATTGCATAGATTTTCTTCCACGTATGCGTTTGTTCATTTTCGTTTGCACCCATCAGACAGCTCTCTGTGGCCCGTCCCCTCCTCATGAATGCAGGGGTGAGGCTACCTTCAGTGCGCTTCTCTAATGCTCACCCAGAAATCTATGCATCAAGGACAGGACTTGCTTTTGCCTAACCGTGACCACTGCAGAATGGCTTTAATAATGTGTTAAGTCAGAACTGTGAAGATGCTGAAAACTTATGATTGACCAATTTGTACTCCTCACTCTTGTCATTTTCCATTGTGTTTATTTTTTAAATTTTAATATAAATTTTGTTCTACTCTCACCTACACAAAAGCCACAATCAGTAATTCTCAACAAGGGGCTGTGTGTCATATGTTGCACTGAAAAAATAAGTATGTACAGCACGGAGACCGGCCTCGTCCCTAAGCCCCCGGGGCCCAGGCCCCTTTCCACCGACCGGCCCCAAAATCAACAAACACTGAACAGACGGCCAGAAAGGTCCAGCAAAAAAATAAGAAGTAAGGGGCACAACAACCCCCACCATACAACGCCAATGTCAATGCCCGCGATCCTCCGGCAACTAGGAAAAGTTAGGATAAAATTAACAAAAATAACAGTATAAAGTATCATATAAGCTTGGACCCCATTCTTTGAAACGGGGAGTGTAGAAAAGCCCCTCCCTGACCCCTGACCTCTACAGCTCCTCCTGATTTCAACTTTTAAAAACCACCATTGCTGAGTAGAGGCCAAACCCGGATAAGGTTCCATCAGAAAGGTCCAATCAGAAGCTCTGTGGTGTGCCCCCTGCTGGCTGCTAGTGGCTCCTCGTTACAGGTCGCTCTCCCCGTACAGCGCTGTGGAGAAGGACATGTAGTCCAGGGCTCCAGGGACGCCGTCGGGCCCCTCGTACGGGGCCATGCGAGCTATGCAGTACTCCGCCTGGTCTGACGGCAGCTCCCTCCGCAGCTCCTCTGCCGTAATGTAGCTCTGCAACAGATCAATAAGCACACACATTTTTAGCTAGGTCTCAGCACAGAGCACAATGGGACATTCTCCGAACTTTACGAGTGACCCAAGGGAAAAAAAAGAAGACTCCACTATTTCATCTGATTTTAAGTAACAAATAAGTCCAGAACATTCCGATGCAAATTTGTGACGTCTCCACGTCTAATGGTTTGGGTCATCTGTCTATCTGGCCTGTGGCTCTGCGGTAGTCATATGCAACAGGTCCATTACTTACAGCAGGGATCCCTATTTTGTCAATTACCCACACAAAGCAGGGAGATCGCAGAGTCCTCGGTTAGTGTCGGTTTGTATGTAAACTCTACTCTCTTCTCCCAGGCCCATGTTTTATCCAAAAGGGAAATTATTTGTCAGAGCAGCTCAGGAGTAGGGAGAGCTTGCGCCCTAAATTGACCTTAATAATAATAATAATAATAATCCATCCATTTTTTTCCACTTGCCCGTTGCCGGGTCGTGGGGGCAGCTGTTGGAGCTGCACCAGCCCCTATGGCGCCCTCTGCAGGTGGTGGGTCCACAGAAGGACGGTGTGACGGGGTGACCCCGTCCGAGCCCACGGGAAAACTGTCGCCACCCACCTAAGCCCACACGCACACCGTTACTTACCTGTTGCCCGTTCCCGTTTCCCTCCGTCCGCTCCGCGTTCGCGAATGTTACCGTCCAAACATCCATCGCGGGGGTCTGGGGTGCACACTAGGCCACCGCGGAACCATCTTCCCTCCATAACTCCGTTATACACAAACATTTCCCCACAGTCCATTCCGCCCATCTGTCTCCCCCCCGGGCAAGCCGAGCGCCTGCGCATTTCCGGGTATATTGCGTCACGCGAGGGAAGCCGGCGTGTGACGTCATCACGCGAAACACGTTTTATGATAAAATAATAATAGTAGTTTTGGGTTAGAAGTTGCAGGGCTCGGGGACATATTGGTTTACTTTAAATGTATTTTGTTTCTGTATTAAATTGTATATTATTTATTACAAGGTAATAAATCATCTGTTAGACTGTTTTAGGGTAGTTAACAGTCATCTGTGGCGATTGGCTGAAGGGAGGGGCCGATGATTATAAGAGAGGGGTGCCCTCTCTACTGGGTCAGTCTGTGTTGGTCGCCGTACGTGGAAGGTAACTATGAGAGCCTGGTTTGCCTCATTATTGAAAGTAGTCTGTTGTAAATATGATGTATTTTGTAAATATTGTTGTTGTTTTTGTTATAGTATACACCGTTTGGGAACGTCGTTTTAGTGTTTGCACAATAAAAACAGATGGTGTTAAACAAACATTGTACTTTCTGCCATTAATACCACGATCAGCCATACGAGCCCCGTCACAAGTGGTGTCAGAAGTGGGATGGCTGGCAGGAAGAAACGACGTTCCCAACGGCGGAAGCTGGAGGAGGATGAGGAGGAGGAAGAAGTGGAACTGGAGGGAGCTGGAGCGGAGGAGCTTGGAGCGGAAGCCCCACAGCCCCTAGGGGAGCTTCTCGACCTAATGAGAGGTTTTATGGCGAACCAACAGAGAAGAGAGGAAGGTCTGCTAGGTGAGCTGCGCGGCCTCCGTGAGACTTTGCAGCCAGTCACTCCTCGGGAGGATGATTACGCGGAAGGGACCTCGAGGACAAGCAGTCCGCGGGTGGCACTGCCGACACCAGCACTTCGGAGACGAGCGCAGAGTGGGTCTACAGCTTCGCACCGTCCACAGGAAGGGAGCTCGGGTGAGCTGGGCCTAGCGCAACCACAGATGGAGCAGAGACCGTATCTGGGGGAGCCGAAGATTCCACCTTATCAGATAGGGGAGGATATCGAGAACTATCTGTTGCGCTTCGAAAGAATAGCAAGGACGTGGAGATGGCCAGAGGCTGAGTGGGCTTGCCGCCTTGTGCCACTCCTGTCAGGGAAAGCTTTGGAGGCGTATACAGCCATGGATGAGGAGGAGGCAGACTGCTATTTGGATTTGAGGGCTGCCTTGTTTGCCAAATTCGACATATCCCCGGAAACCTACAGACAGCGGTTTCGGACCCCTACTGTCCCGCAGGGAGAGACACCGACCGAGACCTACCATCGTCTAAAGGGCCTTTTCCGGCGGTGGGTTCGTCCAGGGCAGCTCACCAAGGAGCAAATCGGGGAGATCATCATCCTGGAGCAGTTACTCTGCGTCTTACCTGCCGACGTCCGCACCTGGGTCAGGGAGCATGAACCTCAGGATGGCCTGACTGCGGCGAAGCTGGCATTGCAGTACCAGAACGCACGTCGAGGAGGACCTCCACGATTCACCAGTTCAGCACCACCACCACGCTTCACCAGCTCCGTGTCGGGACCGGCCTCGCAGTCTGGTCCGTCGCGGCCCAACAGAGAGACCAGCTATGACTCACGAGGTACACCCAGACTGACCGCAAACCAGCCAGCAACCGGTAAGCCCTTTATTTGCTATTTCTGTCAGCAACAGGGACATAAAGCCTCAGTGTGTCCAGCTCGAAGGAACAAGCTCACTGGTGCCTGCTATGCACCTCGGGCAGAGGGCGAACAGTTTGCTAACCAGGGCTTGAAGGAGCATACATTGAGAACTGTGACTCTAAATGGCCAACAGGTGACCGCACTGTTGGATAGTGGCAGTTTTACCTCTCTGGTGAAGAAGCACTTGGTGCCTGTAAACTGTGTGGATTATGGAAATAAAACTGACATAGTTTGTGTGCATGGTGATAGTCATGCGTATCCGAAAGCTGAAGTGACTGTGGTGGTTGATGATCAACCATATTTAATGACTGTTGCTGTGGTAGAAAATTTACCTGTTGACTTGGTTCTGGGCACTGACTTGCCTGTGCTCCTGAGCCTGTTCAAGAAAACTGACGATAATGTTTGTAATGTACCTGGCAATGTTTCATGTCCGGTGATAACTAGGTCCCAAGCTAAAAAGTGTTCGGAACCCCTGCCAAACTTTGATGATAGCCTTTTTGAGGGGGGCACCAAAGGGCCAAGAAAGTCCAAGCGCCAAAGGCGTTTTGAAAAACAGCTAATGCTAAATGACAATGCTTCAGGCAGCCTAAATGTTGATGAACTGTGGAAAGTACCAGAGAATATAGCAGAATTACAGAGGCAGGATGTGACTTTAAAAACCTGTTTTGAAAAAGCAAATGCTAAAGTCAATGCTAATGCTAATGTTACTGGCAAAGACCAGTTTATCATAGTGGATGGTGTGTTGTATGTCAATAACAATGCTCAAAAACGTCTGGTTGTCCCTGCGCCTTGTAGACAATTAGTAATGCATGTTGCACACACACTCCCCTGGGCTGGGCATTTTGGCCGTCACAAGACTTATTTACGTGTCAGTGCTCGTTTTCATTGGCCTGGTATGTACAATGATATCCGCACATACTGCGTCACATGTCCTACCTGTCAAATGACATCTCCGGTCCGTAAATCGGATAGGGCACTTCTTCATCCGCTCCCAGTTATCCAAACTCCGTTCCGCAGGATAGCAATGGACATTGTTGGCCCGTTAGTCAAAAGCGCACAGGGTCACGAGTACATTCTCGTAGTCTGCGATTATGCCACCAGATATCCTGAGGCATTTCCGTTACGTACCATCACTGCTCCTGCTGTACTCCGTTGTCTGGTCCAGTTGTTCTCCAGAGTTGGGATCCCGGATGAAATCCTGACTGATCAGGGGACTAATTTCACCTCTCGCTTGTTGCAGCTGTTTCACAGGCAGTTGGGGATCACCGCCATACGAACTACACCCTATCATCCTCAAACCGATGGCCTCGTGGAAAGGTTCAACCAGACGCTGAAGAGGATGCTGCAAAAGTTTGTGAGTGACACCGGGAAGGACTGGGACAGATGGCTGCCATTTGTTCTCTTTGCCTACCGGGAGGTACCGCAGGCTTCCACTGGATTTTCGCCCTTCGAGCTCCTGTACGGGTGGGATGTGCAAGGACCCTTGGATTTGCTGGGTAAAGCATGGACTGCATCGGAACCCAAAGCCAGCGAGCGGGGTATTATCCAGTACGTGCTGCAAATGAGGGATCGGCTGTCCAGGTACCGGGTGGAGGCTGAGGAGAACCTGAAGGAGGCTCAAAAGAAGCAGAAGGCCTGGTATGACCAGCAGGCCAGGCGAAGAGACTTCCAGCCAGGCCAGAAAGTCCTTCTACTGCTTCCCTCCTCCAGCAGTAAGTTGTTGGCCAAGTGGCAAGGCCCATACACCATCACCCGACGGATGGGACCTGTTACCTACGAGGTGCATCAGCCGGATAAGAAGAAGCCCAAGCAGACATACCACGTGAACCTCCTGAAAGAATGGAAGGAAGTATCCCCAACTACTCCGGAGACGGCATTCCTAGTGAGGAAGGTGGAAGTGGAGGAAGAGGAGGACCCGGGGGTTCCTGTAGTGACCAAAGCTTCCGAACCTCTGGTTGCTCACCTCTCGGTTGGTCAGGCGGCCGACCTTCGGAAGATCTTCCGGGAGATGCCTTCTCTCTTCACCACGGAACCTGGCAGAACCACCCTGATTGAGCACGTGATTCGGCTGAAGGACCGCAACCCTGTTTGCCAACGGCCTTACCGCGTTCCCCAGCAACTGGTGGCCCAACTCAGGAAGGAGGTGGAGTCGATGCTGGAACTTGGAGTCATTGAGCCATCAACTTCGGAGTGGTGTAGTCCAGTCGTCATCGTCTTCAAAAAGGACGGGTCTCTGCGCATTTGCATTGATTTTCGGAAACTCAATGCCATCTCAGAGTTTGATGCGTATCCTATGCCGCGGATAGACGATCTGTTGGACCGCATTGGCTCTGCGACGTTCATCACCACTCTGGACCTGTGCAAAGGCTATTGGCAGGTGCCACTGGAGCCCTCCAGTAGACCCTACACTGCGTTCAGGACACCAGCCGGGCTGTTCCAGTTCACAGTGATGCCTTTCGGTCTGCATGGCGCCCCTGCAACCTTCCAGCGCCTTATGGATAGAACTCTTCAGGGCTGTGAGGCGTTCAGTGCAGCTTACTTGGACGACGTGGTGATTTTCAGTAGCTCGTGGGAGGAGCACGTCCAGCACCTGAGTACCATCCTGGGGAAGATTGAGGCGGCGGGACTGACTTTGAATGTCTCCAAGTGTGAGTGGGCCCGCCACGAAACCAAATACCTGGGCTATCAGCTGGGAGGAGGAGAGGTACGACCCCAGATGGATAAGGTGGAAGCTATCCAGAAGTGCCCTCGTCCTCGGACCAAGAAGGAGGTGCGATCCTTCCTGGGCCTGGCTGGATGGTATCGGAGGTTTGTACCGCAATTTGCCACAATTGCAGCCCCACTCACTGCCCTGACCACGAAAGACCGGAGGAACCCAGTGACTTGGACTGAAGAGTGTGAAACTGCCTTCGGCACCCTGAAAACTCTCCTCTGTTCCTCTCCAGTGTTGCGCAGCCCTGACTTCAGCCGCCGCTTCCTGGTGCAGGTGGATGCCTCGGAGGTAGGCCTAGGGGCAGTCCTTATCCAAGGCGAGTCCGGAGCGGAGCAGCCAGTCTTGTACCTGAGCCGCAAGTTGTTGCCTCGAGAGTCCAGATACTCTGTGGTGGAGAAGGAAGGACTTGCCATCAAGTGGGCTCTGGAGAGCCTGAGGTACTACCTGCTTGGCAGAGAGTTTGACCTGGAGACGGATCATCGAGCTCTCACCTGGATCAACTCGATGAAGGACCACAACAGCAAATTGACGCGCTGGTACCTTTCGTTGCAGCCCTTCAAGTTTGTGGTCAAACACCGATCGGGAAAGTCCAACTTGGTGGCCGACTACCTTTCCAGGTTGCCAAGACTTGGTCAACCTCCGGGAGGAGGTGGATGGTGTGACGGGGTGACCCCGTCCGAGCCCACGGGAAAACTGTCGCCACCCACCTAAGCCCACACGCACACCGTTACTTACCTGTTGCCCGTTCCCGTTTCCCTCCGTCCGCTCCGCGTTCGCGAATGTTACCGTCCAAACATCCATCGCGGGGGTCTGGGGTGCACACTAGGCCACCGCGGAACCATCTTCCCTCCATAACTCCGTTATACACAAACATTTCCCCACAGTCCATTCCGCCCATCTGTCTCCCCCCCGGGCAAGCCGAGCGCCTGCGCATTTCCGGGTATATTGCGTCACGCGAGGGAAGCCGGCGTGTGACGTCATCACGCGAAACACGTTTTATGATAAAATAATAATAGTAGTTTTGGGTTAGAAGTTGCAGGGCTCGGGGACATATTGGTTTACTTTAAATGTATTTTGTTTCTGTATTAAATTGTATATTATTTATTACAAGGTAATAAATCATCTGTTAGACTGTTTTAGGGTAGTTAACAGTCATCTGTGGCGATTGGCTGAAGGGAGGGGCCGATGATTATAAGAGAGGGGTGCCCTCTCTACTGGGTCAGTCTGTGTTGGTCGCCGTACGTGGAAGGTAACTATGAGAGCCTGGTTTGCCTCATTATTGAAAGTAGTCTGTTGTAAATATGATGTATTTTGTAAATATTGTTGTTGTTTTTGTTATAGTATACACCGTTTGGGAACGTCGTTTTAGTGTTTGCACAATAAAAACAGATGGTGTTAAACAAACATTGTACTTTCTGCCATTAATACCACGATCAGCCATACGAGCCCCGTCACAGACGGCCTCATGGTTCTAACCGGGCCTGTTGGTCTCTCATAAGGGGCTTCTGAACCGCTCTTTGTCTGACCCGTCACCTAGGACCTGTTTGCCCTGGGAGACCCTACCAGGGGCACCAAGCCCCCGACAACAGAACTCCCAGGATCAAAATATAATATAATAATAATAATAATAATACAGTAATGCATTGGTTTTATATAGCGCTTTTCTGGACACTCAAAGACGCTTTGCATTATTTATTCACACTTAGAGGTGGCTACTATTGTAGCCACAACTGCCCTGGGATAGACTGATGGAAGTGAGGCAGCCAATCTGTGCCATCTGCCCCTCCGACCACCACCAACCACTCACTCCATTCACCCAGGCTTCCTGGTGTTCCCAAACTGCAATAAAATCTCAAGTCTGCCAAATGGGATCATTGGAAGAACCATATCAGGGACTGGGACAATGCCTGGGCCATCCCTGCATCTATGAACCAGGGCGATAGCGCGTACACCATATCTCACTCATGGGACTGTCCTGGAGAAGGTGTCATCAGTAGGGGGCGCACACTCTCCCTACTCTCACTGGCAAATCCATGTAAGCTGCTTACAACATGTCACCTCACCATCGTGACGCTTCTGAAAAAGATGAAGGGAGGTAATTGAAAATTGAAATGAAAAAATTACAATATTCTAAGGAATAGGCCACCGTTTTCCCATACTGAGATATGTTCTTACCTTAGCTTAGACGAGCGCACCTGTCTGGTCTTTACACGTGCGCTCAGTCACGCAAAAAGACCAAAGATGTTGTTAGCATTTAGCCTGTCCCAGCATATATGGACCCAAACGGGGTGAAGTTAGAAGTGACCAAGGTCTTTCACGTTATCAATCCAATCCACTTTATTTATATAGCACATTTAAACAATTTAACGTTTCCGAAGTGCTGAACATGCAACCACAACAACAATAAAACCAAAACAATACAAATGAGCGCCACCACTAAATGAGTATAAAAGAATAAATAGAAATAAAACAGTTTAAAAGAATAAATAGAAATAAAAACTACAAAATATAAATAAAACTCAATAAAATAGATAAAAAGACACAGGGGGACCACACAACTTACGCGGTGCTAAAAGCCAAAGAATAAAAGTGAGTCTTAAGAAGAGATTTAAAACACTCCGCGGTGGGGGCCGTACGGATGTGGAGGGGCAGAGCGTTCCACAGCTTAGGGCCGACGATGGAGAACGCTCTGTCCCCTCTGGTTATCCATATCTAAATACGGTTACGTGAATAGTTTCACGATCCAAGTATAGTTACACAAAATTAAACAATAAGTGGATAAAAAGGGGTACTGACAGGGGTCTGCGCAGACGTCGAAGTGCTCCTAAAGTGTCATTACCCCATACCCCTGTCAGTACCCCTTTTTAAATAGGGATAACGTGAAAGAGCTTGGTCGCTTCTAACTTCACCCCCGTTTGACCCCATAGAGGAGAGGAGGAGAGGCTAAATGCTAACATCTTTGTGCGTGCGCTCAGTCAAGAACATATCTCAGTATGGAAAAACTGTGGCCTGTTCCTTTAAAGCCTGCTCATCAGGTTCAGACCTGGCTCATTCCTGGTTTGATGATGTCAGAGTCACTCATCAGAAATCTGTTTGATTTACTGTTCAGTGTTTATTCAAGCGCAAAGTTGTCCAGGAATCTTTCTAACGTAGGAGAGGTTTTCAAAGCTTCATCACATTCCATTTTAGTCCTGTCGGCGTCTAAAGGCCTTCCCAGTTCTATTGTATTACTTCAAAGGAGCACATGGCTACTCAATATGCATCTACAAAAAGACGTACTTTGGTAAAATTAAGCCCAACAGCTGTAATCAGAGCTAGAGTTCTGACTCTATCTTTACAAAACTCCATGTCACCCTTACAGTGATTCTTTCCTTGCAATGCAGATGTCGGTAATGCAGGCGCAGAGCCACCTCAGTGAGAGCATCGGTTAAAAAATTGTGCCGTCACATTTTGGGACAGGAGGTTGCCAATATGGATGCTTGCAATGGGACGCAAAACACGCCACGCTGGACGTGCTGACAGCCAATCAAATCCCGATCACTGAAACGACTAATGACTCCTTGTATTGTTCCGTTTTTGTGTCAAAAACGACGTGGATCGTTCACATCCAAATGAAAACTCGGTGCAGTAAAATAATGAACTAGACTCTCCACATTGTCACTCTCAGCATGTGTCATGCCAGTGGGTCAACGCACACGTGTACATACACGCCGCCGTTTGTGTAAAAATAGGCTCCACCTGAAACTCTTTTGTTTGGGTATTAAATGAAGAAAAATGCAAGTGGCTCGTCTGTCTGTTCATTACGAAGTTGTTACATTTTGCTTTTTTCAGCGGGTTAGCAGCAGCAGCTCGGAGAATAAGCAAGTTTGAATGTTTAACACCGCATGTCTTTCCCGTGAGCACACACACAAGTGGATGGTGGGACCAAGGATTGTCCCACACCATGCGCCCTGGTGCAGGGTCGCGGGGATGAACATATCCAATGCAGCGAATGCATCTATGAGAGCGGAGAGCCTTTTTTTTTTTTAGTGCTTATCTGAGCGTGTGTGCTTAGCGCAGGATTACAGCGATCCCGTTAAGAAGACCGATAAGGCTGGAGCTTATCGGCCCGGGTGGATCGGCACATGTGGCCCCAGGGCCGTTATACCGGATTTCGGTACTCATCCCTACTCTTGAGTTTGCACATGCGCAGCTCGCCTCAACCTTGACATAGCACATACAGTATATCGGAAGTGAGGAATTAGGCTGTAAATATTGGCAGATCATATTCGAAATTGGCAGGTACAGCGCCAGTGCGGCGGGCTCACCTTGTCTCCTGCCAAGATCTTGAATGAGGCGATGACCTGGTCAGCTGTGTCCGTATCTGTGGTTTCTCTGGACATGAAGTCGATGAAGGCCTGGAAGGTAACTGCGCCACTGTTGTTTGGGTCCACGATTCCCATGATCCGCGCAAACTCTGCGTCACCCTGAAAGCAACAGAGAGGTGAACCCGCGGACAGGACCAGGCAGGGGTGAGGGAGCAGACCAAAATTCAGTGCCAGCCCACACTATCGTTACATAGACTTGGAAATTGCCCAATAATTCTCCATCTCTTTAAAATAAAGTTGAAAGGGGCAAATGGCGGCTCTGATATTTGATTTACTCTCAAAAATGACCAAAACTGAGACCGCCACACAGCAGTCTGGGCCTGGACACAGTCTATATCAGCGATATCCAAAATGGTCTTTGGTTTTAAATACTCACTTCATCCCCGTCTATTATATTTATTATCTTACCATACCAAGTTTATTAATCTTCAGTAATAAGTATGCCTATTTCTGAAGAGCGAACCTTAATGCTGACAATGTAAGTTATATCTTTAGTAACAGAATTTCTGTAAATGGTTCAGTTGTATCCAGGCCCATTCCTCCTCATAGAATAAGCTGTACACAGACACAGACACACGGGCAGTTCCTGCCGGCCACCACTTCTCTGAGCGTGCAAAAGGACTGCTGCATTTTCAGGCTGAGGGCGGATAAACAGGTTGAAAGTAACATTGTAGTAACTTAAGGAATACAGTTGTGACACACACAGACAGCATGCAAACATAAAAGGGCTGAACAGGTTTTTTTGCCTTGTGCGTTTGACAAGAATCATCGAGCCTCACATCCGTGGCCAGTTTGCTAATCAAAAGTAGTTGCAGGGGAACAAGTTTGCATGTAAGCCAAGACCACATGTATCTCGTGCTGTGCAAACTAAGAGATTTTAAAAGTGACTACGTAAAATGGTTGAAACTACTTGTCCGGTAACAGGAGGATGGACAGGAGCAGTTCCAACCAATATTTGGTTGTAACGCTTTTAGCATTGTTTTCAGCACCATTCCCAGTGGCGTTCTTTCAAAAAGCTTCTGCAATGTCAAAAGTGTGGCATTAATTTTTCACCTTGATCTTCTATTGATGATGGAGAGAATGACCACTGTGCTAAGCCTTCGCTAGCACATCCCAAAGATTCTCAATGGCTTTATCTGATCTGGACTCCGTGGCAGCCGATCCATCTCATACTGGCATTGTCATCATGGAATAAGTTTGCGTCATCAAACACGGTCATTCAGGATGTTCAGGTTGCTGATCTCATTCTTTGGGCTTTTGGGCTTTTGCTGAACCTAGACCTGACCAACTGCAGAAGCCCCAGATCAGAACAGATCCAGGCAGACACTTTAATTTGGTCAGGCAGTATATTAAGTCTGCCGTTGTGCCTCAACCCATTCAGCTTGAGACGGGTCTCGCAACATGTTACAAAGTTACAGTTCAATGTTACAGTTAGCTCACTGCTGACAAGCAGCAGTTCACTCTGAACGATGATTAACTTGTCTTGGTTAACGTCTCCCCTCGATGCTGCTCCGTGTATTTCACACTTCATGCATTGCCCAGAGCTTTGAACTGATTGAATGAATGGAGTACCGCAATGCGTACAAGCCAGTTTGGAAGTATATATATCGTACTGTAAATACGTTTCTGTCAGAATTGTGCAGCCTAAAACGAATATTTGTATTTCATGATGTGAGGAAGGTCATCACTGACAAGTAAACTGAAGGCATTTGGAGGCCTTTAACCGCACCAGACCAAATGCCAGTTTTTGAGAGCAAAAAGGCTATTGGTCAGTCAGTCCAGAACTGAAACCTACACCTGAAAGTGTTGCAGCCTGCAGACACCTTGCATGCTTTAAGATGCACCAGTACCAAGCTGTTTCCAGTGGAAATGAGCAAAGCCCGAAAATCCTCTGAGAGCATCTGTCCAGAGCGCTTCTGCAGGTCACCACAGCAATACCAACGGGGCATCAGATTTAGAGGTAGACCAACAGACCAGTGACTATGCGAGGGGTAGAAAGGGGCAGGTGACAGAGGGGTGTAGGTTTGGGTTGAAAAGAAATAGCACAAACAGTTAACAAAGAGAATTCCACAGAGCTAGCAGACAGGAGCGGCCTGTGGACACACACACAGCAGCAGCCAGCACAAGTCAACGAGTGCATGCCGAAAGCCTCCAGTACCTGCTTGTCGTTCTCTACATCATAGCCCAAACTGATCAGGCAGGCCTTGAACTCCTCTGCGACGAGTGCACCGCTGTGGTCCTGCAGTGGGAATCCAACCAGGGAGAGGATGAGGCAACAGCCGCACGCATTCACACACAGATGGAACATGGAGGGTGTTAAACAATGTCATACATCTCAAACAACAACAACATCTCAAATAATGGCATTTGAACAATGAAGAATTCCAAGGTAGTGACCCGCTTTCATGATGATAGTGGGATGCATGTTTCCATGGAGGTGATGGGACGCATTAATGTCATCCACAGCACACACACATTATGGTCAGTGAGGAGTGCTCATCTTCCGACTCAAATACTCTTAAAGTCATTTATAACTAACTTACCACGGAGAGATGGCTAAAACCTCTCTCAGCACAGCTCAGGTTTAAAGTTGGGCTTACCCCCTATGTTTTTAACACCCCCTCTAATTTCTGATTTGGACAAAAAAAATCAACATCAAACCACCTATGTGCCGCTGAGCAGAGGAGGGAGGCCCTGACCTTGTCGAAGTGGTTGAAGGAGGCGCGGTATTCGTGCAGCTGCTCCTGGCTGATGCCTTTGGCGTCACGTGTCAGAATCTGGTTCTCGATCTCACTGATGGTCCGGGCAATGGTGGTGAGGAGCTGCTCCCAGCTTACCCGCAGGTGCTATAGAGATAGAGTAATGATGTAGCATTCGGAACAACAGTGAGTGCTAATTACAGTGGCACCACTGTAATAATCATTTACAGAATTTATTGTTTGACTGTACTGAACTGATTGCTCCAAACCAGTAGTGTGGACATACCTCCATAGTGTACTGTGTGTACATGTTGTCGAAGATGAGGGCCTCCTGGATGAGCTTATAGACCTGCTCCAGCTGCTCCATGTTGGGCTTGTATTCTGTGATGCTCTCCTTATAATCTCTCACATTGGTCAGCTGATCTTCCAGAGTGCCATTCATCTCGATGGAGATCCTGCCAATCTCCTGCAACACACGTCCCGTTACTGACCAGCTACAGTCACAACACACGCCCCGTTACTGACCAGCTACAGTCACAACACACGCCCCGTTACTGACCAGCCACAGTCACAACACACGTCCCGTTACTGACCAGCCACAGTCACAACACACGCCCCGTTACTGACCAGCCACAGTCACAACACACGCCCCGTTACTGACCAGCCACAGTCACAACACACGCCCCGTTACTGACCAGCTACAGTCACAACACACGCCCCGTTACTGACCAGCCACAGTCACAACACACGCCCCGTTACTGACCAGCCACAGTCACAACACACGTCCCGTTACTGACCAGCTACAGTCACAACACACGCCCCGTTACTGACCAGCTACAGTCACAACACACGCCCCGTTACTGACCAGCCACAGTCACAACACACGTCCCGTTACTGACCAGCCACAGTCACAACACACGCCCCGTTACTGACCAGCCACAGTCACAACACACGCCCCGTTACTGACCAGCCACAGTCACAACACACGCCCCGTTACTGACCAGCTACAGTCACAACACACGCCCCGTTACTGACCAGCCACAGTCACAACACACGCCCCGTTACTGACCAGCCACAGTCACAACACACGTCCCGTTACTGACCAGCCACAGTCACAACACACGCCCCGTTACTGACCAGCCACAGTCACAACACACGCCCCGTTACTGACCAGCCACAGTCACAACACACGCCCCGTTACTGACCAGCCACAGTCACAACACGCGCCCCGTTACTGACCAGCCACAGTCACAACACACGCCCCGTTACTGACCAGCCACAGTCACAACACACGCCCCGTTACTGACCAGCTATTTAGTGCAAATTAGTTGAAAGATCAACTTTCTGCCTAAAAGCGTCAGTGAGGCGCCATCTGCAGCGAACTGTCGGTACTGCATTTGCCCCTATTTGCGCAGAGGTTAGAGATGACGTGACGGGGTTAGAGCTGACGTCAGATGCCCCGCCGCGCTGGGCTATAAAAGCGGACCAGTCTCGCTCACGCCCCGTAGCGAGTTGGAGAAGGAATAGCGAGAGAATATTTTCATCGATTGTCAGGTTTGCGAATTGTTAACATAGCATTTAGGTAGATTTTATTAGCATTTTTGTATTATAGATAATTGTATAGTGTTAGTTGTTGAATATTGTAGTTTTATTAGCTTTTTGTATTATAGATAATTGTATAGTGTTAGTTGTTGAATATTGTAGTTTTAGTCATTAGTTGCTTTTATTGTTAGATTAGTTAGCTGAATTTAGCTTAGTTAGTATTGGTTTTTTGAACTGTTGTAAACGCCAGTAAGTACAGAATCAAGTAAGAAAATTGGCACTAAAAAATGTAGAGTTGTCCCTGTGGAACATGTTGCTAAACACGTTAGCTCGCTGGAACTCCATCGGACTTTGTTTACGAGTAGCGCTGTAGGTGCCGCGTCAAAGTCTGATGACTGGGGCCTGTCAATCACAGACCCAGATCCCGCCCCCCCTCCCCCGCGCCCCTTAGTCCTCCAGGCAACGCCCCTTTTCTTTTAATATTTTCAAATCTGAGGCTCTGAGGCTGAGGCTCTGGAAGGGGGGGTTAGTAACCCTTTCAAGTTTAAAGCCTCCTGTGCGTCAGTGTCTGGCACAGCCTGTTTGGACACTAAATTTGTCTGTGTCTCCTGCTCCTCCTCCTGAATCAACTTTTAAGCTTCAGATTCCAATTTTAAAATTGGCAATTGTAATAACAAATAATTAAACAGAATACACCTGTCAAAAGGTCTAAATGTATTAGCCTTGGTCTAATATTAAACGGTATGCACACAAATGATATTCTTATAAATTTCCATCCTTATTAGTTTGTTCATTTTGAAACAAAAAATACAATGGCTCCATACAAAAATAACAAAATATGATCTATTATTGCAAATTATCTTTGCCTCAAGTGGAGGAGTTCAAGTATCTCGGGGTCGTGTTCACGAGTGAGGGACGGATGGAGCGTGAGATCGATAGACGGATCGGTGCGGCGTCAGCAGTGATGCGGTCGCTGTATCGGACTGTTGTGGTGAAGAGGGAGCTGAGTCTGAGGCAAAGCTCTCGATTTACCGATCGATCTACGTTCCCACCCTCACCTATGGTCATGAGATTTGGGTAATGACCAAAAGGACAAGATCGCGAATACAAGCGGCCGAAATGAGTTTCATTCGCAGGGTGGCTGGGCGCACCCTCCGAGATCGGGTGAGGAGCTCAGTTACCCGGGAGGAACTCAGAGTAGAGTCGCTGCTCCTTCACGTCGAAAGGAGCCAGCTGAGGTGGCTAGGGCATCTGTTCCGGATGCCTCCTGGTCGCCTCCCTCGGGAGGTGTTCCAGGCATGTCCTGTTGGGAGGAGGCCTCGTGGAAGACCCAGGACACGCTGGTGGGACTATGTCTCCGAGCTGGCCTGGTGTCGCCTCGGGGTCCCCCCAGAACAGCTCGAGGAGGTGTGCGTGGATCGGGAAGTCTGGGCATCTCTGCTGAGACTGCTGCCCCCGCGACCCGGCCCCGGATAAAGCGGAAGAAAATGGAAGAGTGGATGGATTGCAAATTATGTCAAAATCTCCTCTCGTTCTCGTGGACTCAATCTTGTGTCTCGTCTCGTGGGATTTGTATCTCGGCCCAGCACTAGTAGGGACTGTAGCTGATCTGTTTGTGCCGACTTACCTCCATCTTGGTTTTGATCCAGGGGCCCACCATATTAGCCTGGGTGGCAAATTGGACGCGCAGCTGTTCATTGGACTGTTGTTTGGAGCGCTCCTCTTGCAAGGCAGCATCTCTCTGTGGGACGAGCTGCTGCGTCTGCCAACACAAGGCACATCAGATGTAAACAAAATCATGAGGATAAAATCTGTCAGGTTAATTGGTGTGGTTCCCATTCTAGAATTTTATGATGTCAAAATTTCAGATGGAGGACAAATGTTCAATGGTTGTGACTAGTTAGGACATGAAACCTGTAACATATGTCGGGACAAAATGTACTCAATATTAAACTCTCATTTGCATAAAATTGTGATAAAACTATCATCACTGAAGAACATAGAAAGTTTAATATAATAGATGTATATGCTATTTTCAAGCACATACTTTTGATTATTTTATTTTTTCGCTCAAAGTGGCCTGTTGTTGACCAAAGTGCTTCACAAAAGATATAAACAATACACAATATACAAGCAGCACCGCACAAACAGCTCAGATTTTGGTCTTGATATGTGCTAGACAGTGTTAAAAGCTTTTGAGTTAAAATCTGTCTTAAGCAGCAATTTAAAATGGTCAAGCGTCTCTGCAGCTCTGCACCTCCAAAAGAAGTTGATCAGCAGATCTCAGAGCGTGACATACAAGAATCTCAGACAAAAAAAGAAACCCAGGAGGAGCAGAGAAGGAGGAACCTTAAGAGAATCCCAAGAGGGAAGAGAAACCCATGACAAGCAGAAGAAGGGAAGAGAAACTTAGGAGGAGTAGAGGAGGAGAGACTCAGGGACAGGAGTGTGAGGTGGGGAGGAGAGTGAACTGTGCTCTCCATCAGTGACTTTACTGTTTGAAAATAACTTGATTATAATGAAATATTTTCAGCCACAAATCTTGTTCTATCTGGATGAAAATACATTTATACAGTTTTTAGCGTTTTTGTTTTTTACATTTTGGTCAACTGTCAGATTCATACAATTTGTGGTGCGTCATTTTTAAAAGAAATTGCATTTTTATATAGTTTATGTAGCATGTTGTTTATGTAGTAAATGACAATAAGATCCTTTTCTGTCTAGATTATTTAAAATAATTATTTATATGTTATTAAAAAAAATTAGACATGTTTTGAAATTGATTTCAATAGGTTGACGTCAGAACTTAAGTGTTCACATGAACTTTATTTTTTTAAATTATAGATTAGAAATTTAAATAAACATGGATTGGAATTATTTAAATTATATGCTTCTGACACAGAGTTGACAAGGACAATTGGGAAATATGACATTTTAGAAAAGAAGGTTTTTGAAAATCTTTATTCCAAAACCTGTTTCTCCCCCACTCATAACCAATATAGATACATAAATAAATATACAGATAAAGATAAATGTATTTACACAAGCATAACCACATGTAAAATAGAAAATGGGTATGAACCTGTTCCCATTTGTTGTCGATACTCTCCGGTGTGATGGTGGTGTAGGGGTTGGTAACACTGCAGTTGATGTTGTTGGTTTGGCTGATCTTTTTGACCTGCTCCTGGATGTCCTGGATGGCCTTTCGCTCCGAGTCGGCGTCTGGGAGTGTGGATTTGAACTGCTCATGGGCTGTGATAAGACCCTGGGGGGGCACAGACACAATGTTTATATGGATAGCTTCCCATCAAAAAGTCACATTAACAGATGTTTTATAGTACTAATTTTTCCCTGTACAGTGAAGTACTCACATGGCTACAGTTAAACTCCAAAATTCACGTGTGCTTAAGCTGATAAGCTTTACAAAGTACGAATTCCTGTCAAATGTGTCTTTGACAACGTACGTTTATAAAATATATTTCTTGTGTGCGTTTTTTTCGCTTGTTTTGTGTGTGTGTGTGTGTGTGTGTGTGTGTGTGTGTGTGTGTGTGTGTGTGTGTGTGTGTGTGTGTGTGTGTGTGTGTGTGTGTGTGTGTGTGTGTGTGTGTGTGTGTGTGTGTGTGTGTGTCTGTATATATGGTTTATGGAGCCAATTGACCTGACTACTCACCAGCACTACGAGAACCTAAGGGGATTAGCAGGACTATGCTACGGTCCTCATAAACCAAGATTTTGTATTTTCATTTTTAGCATATAAAGAGCATAATTTCATTGTTTTTCTGAAGTCCTTTTAATGCTCAATGATAATATATCATGCACATATCAAGTTTTTTTAAATTCTTAGCTTTTAAAGACCATAAATTGAAAGTTTATTTGACGTCCATATAATACCCCAACCTGACTTCTTGTGTATGGAGTGTATGATGTGCTCCCCCTACCCTACTCTGGCGGTATTGAAGGCTCCATTGTGATTGGTTCTTTATGGGGACACGTGCGGGATATGTGTCCGGGCATGTTGAGTGATTTCGGAAGACATCTAATGGTAATGCGAAGAAGAAGGACCAAGAGAAAGTTCACTCCAAAGAAGACAAGAAAATATATTGGTAAGTATCTAGTCCTTGTTAAATATACGTTATCAAGTATTTTCTGAATGGAACTTAGCCCCGGCCTGGAGGATTTATCCCCGGGCTGGATGATATGGGGACCGGGCTATTGGGTTTTGGAGCTGGCTGTGGAACTTAGCCCCAGCCTTGGTGAGTTTTCCCCGGCCTGGATGAGTTGGGGGGTGTAGTCCGAGGAGGGGTGCTTAAGAGTGGGTCCGAGATGTGGGCTGTGTGTCCCCGGAGGTCCAGAGGAGTCAGGGGGGCGAGTGTGTGCATGTAGGGCCGGGGTAGGAGTGCCCTGAGCCGGGTAGTGTAAGTGGAGTAGAGGGTGGGTCATTGTGGTGGATGTTGGTGCGGGGCTGGTAGCTTTAGGAGCAGGCTGGTCAGAGGAGGTCCAGAGGAGCCAGGGGGGCGAGTGTGTGCACGTAGGCCGGGGTTGGAGTGCCCTGAGCCGGGTAGTGTAAGTGGAGTAGAGGGTGGGTCATTGTGGTGGATGTTGGTGCGGAGCTGGTAGCTTTAGGAGCAGGCTGGTCAGAGGAGGTCCAGAGGAGCCAGGGGGGCGAGTGTGTGCACGTAGGCCGGGGTAGGAGTGCCCTGAGCCGGGTAGTGTAAGTGGAGTAGAGGGTGGGTCATTGTGGTGGATGTTGGTGCGGAGCTGGTAGCTTTAGGAGCAGGCTGGTCAGAGGAGGTCCAGAGGAGCCAGGGGGGCGAGTGTGTGCACGTAGGCCGGGGTAGGAGTGCCCTGAGCCGGGTAGTGTAAGTGGAGTAGAGGGTGGGTCATTGTGGTGGATGTTGGTGCGGAGCTGGTAGCTTTAGGAGCAGGCTGGTCAGAGGAGGTCCAGAGGAGCCAGGGGGGCGAGTGTGTGCACGTAGGCCGGGGTAGGAGTGCCCTGAGCCGGGTAGTGTAAGTGGAGTAGAGGGTGGGTCATTGTGGTGGATGTTGGTGCGGGGCTGGTAGCTTTAGGAGCAGGCTGGTCAGAGGAGGTCCAGAGGAGCCAGGGGGGCGAGTGTGTGCACGTAGGCCGGGGTTGGAGTGCCCTGAGCCGGGTAGTGTAAGTGGAGTAGAGGGTGGGTCATTGTGGTGGATGTTGGTGCGGAGCTGGTAGCTTTAGGAGCAGGCTGGTCAGAGGAGGTCCAGAGGAGCCAGGGGGGCGAGTGTGTGCACGTAGGCCGGGGTTGGAGTGCCCTGAGCCGGGTAGTGTAAGTGGAGTAGAGGGTGGGTCATTGTGGTGGATGTTGGTGCGGGGCTGGTAGCTTTAGGAGCAGGCTGTGGAACTTAGCCCCAGCCTTGGTGAGTTTTCCCCGGCCCTGATGAGTTGGGGACCGGGGTATTGGGTTTAGGAGCTGGCTGTGGAACTTAGCCCCAGCCTGGGTGGTTCTTTGTAGGTTCAAGTATTGTCTGTTTATCTTTCAGAGTGACACTGGGAAGGACCAAAGGCAGGAGATGGCACAAGAAAAAAACAACCCAGACTCAGACCCAGACTATGTGGGTGATGAAGATTTAGATGAGCTCCCCCATCCAAATATATGGCTGACACAAAAGTCGGATACAAGTCTTGCTCCTGCTTCTAGTGCACCGGGAACCAGCCAGCAAGGTAGTTCTTCATACACCTCAGAGTTGCATTCAGAGAATGGTCCACAAAGAGGAGACCCACAGCGGACAAGTTCCATAAATTACTGCTTTGTCTGCGGTAAGCCCCAGAAGAAAATATCGAGACATCTTAAAACACACAAGACCAATGCAGAGATTGTACAAGTCTTTTCCCTTACTGATGTCAAGGAGCGCAACAAACGGATTGAAAAAATTAGGAATAAAGGGAACTTTTTACATAATCAAGCAGTATTACAAAGTGGGAAAGGGCAATTGAAAGTGAAGCGACGATGCAAAAAAAAAGCTTTGGATGGAAAGTTTATTCACTGCATGTATTGTCAAGGCATGTTTCTCCGCAAAGAACTATGGAGGCATACTCGCAGGTGCCCTCACAAACCCGAAGATGCAAACCAAGAAGAGACGTCTGGAAGGAGAAGGATCCTCGGCTCTGCATCAGCTCAGGATGCCGCCTTATGTGCGCAAATCTCGGGTGGGGTTTGGAAGCTTCTCAGTGTTATGAACGTGGATGAAGTTGGATCAGTTGTGCGAAATGACTTCTGTATTCTCCAGTTTGCCCAGTCACTTTACAACATTCATGGACAAGATACAACAAAGTATGAATACATAAGACAAAAACTGAGAGAAGTGGGACGTCTGCTGCTGTGCTTGCGGACAGATTTCTCTGTGCCGACCCTGGAAGATGCTGTTAGGCCTGCAAACTTTGAGAAAGTGGTACAAGCGGTCAAAAAGGTAGCAGGTTTTAATGATGACAATCTTTCGTACAAAACCCCGAGCCTTGCTATTAAACTCGGCCACACACTGAATAAGATCTGCGACATCATCCACTGCCGGGGCTTGATGGCAGAAGATGAGAAGCTGGTGAAGTATACTGAAACATTTAAGAAGTTGCTCAGTACCAAGTGGAAAGAATATGTATCTCACAATGCCCTTAACACACTGAGTGATGCCAAGTTTAATAAACCGTTAACCTTACCATTCACTGAAGATGTTGTGAAACTTCACAAGTTTTTGGAAAAGGCAGCAGAAGAGGCCACAAGCAAACTGCAAGAAACAGATGATGCTCAAACTTATGCCCGTCTTGCCATGGTGTTGCTCACACAAATCATTGTGTTCAACCGTCGGCGAGCTGGAGAGGTTTCCAAAATGCCTCTGAAACATTTTCTGGAGAGGGATAATCAACAACTTCATGCGGATGTAAGCCTTGGTTTATCGGACACAGAAAAGAAGCTCTGCCGGTATCTAAGTCGCGTGGAAATTATGGGTAAAAGAGGGAGAAAAGTTGCAGTTCTTCTCCCCCGACCTGTTGTCAATGGTCTTACACTACTCACAAATAAGAGGAAAGAATGTGGTGTGTCTCCCTCAAACCCATTCTTATTTGCACGACCCAAAGCACCAACCCATTATAGAGGAAGTGACTGCCTGAGACGTTTCTCCACACAGTGCGACACAAAGTACCCCGAGCACCTCCGGTCGACGGGTCTCAGGAAACATGTGGCCACGCTATCTCAAGTCTTAAACCTCCAGGAGAATGAGCTGGATCAGGTGGCAGACTTCCTTGGACATGATATCCGCGTACACAGGGAATTCTACAGACTGCCTGTTCCAACAACACAACTTGCAAAGATATCCAAAGTATTGCTTTTAATGGAGAAGGGATCCATTTCCTCGCTAAAAGGAAAGACGCTGGAGGAGATTGAACTTGAAGGTTTGTTAAATGTATCTCTTATCTGGGTGTGCATGTAGGGCCGGGGTAGGAGTGCCCTGAGCCGGGTAGTGTAAGTGGAGTAGAGGGTGGGTCATTGTGGTGGATGTTGGTGCGGAGCTGGTAGCTTTAGGAGCAGGCTGGTCAGAGGAGGTCCAGAGGAGCCAGGGGGGCGAGTGTGTGCACGTAGGCCGGGGTTGGAGTGCCCTGAGCCGGGTAGTGTAAGTGGAGTAGAGGGTGGGTCATTGTGGTGGATGTTGGTGCGGAGCTGGTAGCTTTAGGAGCAGGCTGGTCAGAGGAGGTCCAGAGGAGCCAGGGGGGCGAGTGTGTGCACGTAGGCCGGGGTAGGAGTGCCCTGAGCCGGGTAGTGTAAGTGGAGGAGAGGGTGGGTCATTGTGGTGGATGTTGGTGCGGGGCTGGTAGCTTTAGGAGCCGGCTGGGGATCTTAGCCCCAGCCTTGGTGAGTTTTCCCAGGCCTGGTGGCTTTAGGAGCGGGCTGATTGAATTGAATCCCCCTTTTGTTTTTAGATGAAATTCCCATCAGTGCAGATGAGGCCGAAGAGGAGAGTCACAGTGACTCGGGGGACTCTGCTGAGAAACAAGCGGCAACTGTGGTTATAGATGATGACCCGATCGACATAGCTGATGGAGATACCTCTGATTTTGAAGGCAAGTTCTTCTGTTTACTCTTGTAGTAGTCTTGCTCTGACTTATTCACATTGTTTTGTTTAAATTAATTCCTAATTTTCCTTTTCAGAGGCAGCACAGAGGCCTGCAAAGCAACCTGGACCAAAACGCAGAGTGACAAAAAGAGCATGGTCAAAGACTGAAGAAGCAGCTGTAATGCGGCATTTTAAAAAACACATCAAGAGAGGAAAACTGGCCACAAAAAATGAAGTAACTCAGTGTAAGCAAGCAGAAATGGCCTTAAGTCAGAGAACACTGCAGAATATAAGAGACTTTGTGAGAAATCGTGGACTAGCACATAAAAGACAACTAAAGGTAAAAGATGGATAAGCATGGAGTGTATGTATGAAGAACATTAAAACTTTTCCAGCCTCTAATTGTGGTTCATCCATCCATCCATTTTCTCCCACTTGTCCGTTGCCGGGTCGTGGAGGCAGCCGTTGGAGCTGCCCAAATCACATAGCACCAGTCCCCTATGGCTCCTCCTGCAGGTGGTGGGTCCACGGAAGGACGGCCTCATGGTTCCAAACGGGCCTGTTGGTCTCTCATAGGGGAATTGTGGTTCAGTTATGTTTAAAGTCCTCATAATTCATCTTTGGTCCTCATGAACCACCTTCTGGTCGGTGGCTGTGTATAGACAACCGTAGCTGATACAAGGATGTTAAATAGACCTACATTTTTTTCAGATTTTTTACAGTTAGTCTATCCAGAGCTTATCTCTCTAGGACCTTGGGAAACCATAGTCCTCTTAAACCACACCAGGGTTGGTTTTTCCAAAAGGTCAACATAAACCATAAAACCACGTATGTGTGTGTGTGTGTGTGTGTGTGTGTGTGTGTGTAAATAATCTGATTATTATATCATGTAATTATCTTCAAAAAATAGGTTCAATGCACAATAATGATACAAATCAAGAAGCACTTTGCTCTTAAAAGTATAGTATGGAGTAGAGCATGTACTGTAATGGCAGTTTTGAGAGTTAAACTAAAACCAGCAAATACACAAACCTACTATCTGGTGGACAGATTGTTTTGCCACAAGAGTTGCCTTACAGGAATGGAGTCCAGCCAAAGCCATCGGCAGCTCAACACAACGCAATGAGTGACCTCGAAGGGCCGGGCAGTACGGAAGCACCGAGGGGATGACCGGGATCCACACCAACCACTGTCAGGCGGTGCTGCCACTGAGGGCCATAGACATGGACACCGAGGGTGGGGACAGCCCTGTACGCTGAAGGGATGGGCCAGCGTGCAACCCTGAACGTGGGAACCGGACCACAACAACAACAACCAGAGAACCGTACCACTCGTGCCAGAGGTCCCGAGGTGCACCCCGGGAAGAAAACAAGGCTACGATTCCCTTAGGCCCCACTGTCTGCCCCCTGAGCCCAAGGCCAAACCTCTCACCCCCAAATGAGTGCCGAGGCCAAGGCCTCAACATGATTGGAGTCCGTTGCCCCAAAAACCAAACACCGAACATGGCCATGGTCACTAGACACGCTCAGGGAGAGCGGCGCCCCTGGGCCCAAGGCTGAAGTGCTCGTGAACACTTTCCACAGAAGAGACTGTGTAACACGCTTAGTAATGCTGGACACACTGTCCGCACTCTTATCGCTGTCCGGATCCATTGTGTTATTATAATGTGCTCTTTCCTCTGTATATTGACCAACATGTTTTTTTCCTTGTCCACTTTGGATGTATGGGGCATATCATACCTTATTGAAGAGTCCTGACTCTTGTAAAATTAGGAGGGTTGGGTCATGGCATATTTTGCCCATCAACAACTCCTGGTCTAGTAGAGTTAAAATGTCATATTCAACTCTGTTGTGTAATGGCAGTTTTTAGAGTTAATTAAACTAAAACCAGTCGCAGCAAATACACAAACTAACCTACTATCTGGTGGACGGCTGGGCATTTAATCAACGCCCAGAAGACTGTCTGACGGCATGCTGAGTTTCAACTGAAGAGGCGGATTTCTGCATCACACCTAAAGACCTCACAATGGCCACAAAGGCCTCTGCTGGTTGCTCCTTTCACACTTAAGACAAAGGCCTTCCTGTGTCTTTCTCTAAATGGCCTGCCCTCTAAACATCACAAAAGGTGATGTTTACATGATCATCCGAGGTGCCAACTGGGCGCCTGGATTTACATCTGAGCAGTATCACCCCCATCCCCATGGTTTCATGTGTTGTCTATATAGCATAGTGAAATAGCCGACCATGGATTTCTGGGTGTCGACTCGTGTGTAAAATAAAACCAAAATTGTAAAATAAAACGTACATCTTTTGATAAGACAAACATCTTTTCAGCCTTTTTCCTTTATTGTGGAAAGAAATTCCACGACAGTACCTACAAAGAGTTGTGTAGAACCAACAAAGCTGACTTAGTAGTAAGGCTCCTCTGGTCCTTCTCATTGCACCTCCTATGTCTTAATGTACTTCTCTGTTATTACTATGTCAATATTGCTTCACCTGTATGCTCATTCTGTCCTTCTCTTACAGATGCCCGGCTTGCTGGCAGCTCGGATCTCTCCTTAAATCTGGTTCTTGAGGTTTCTCTTTTCTTCCAGCTCTCGAGTTTTTCCTTGCAGTGATAGTGGATAGTTGCCACCTATGGCAACTATCCATCCGACTCTTTAGTGGGACATTACATTTGTTTTCCTGTTTCAGTTTGATGTCTGGTCATTACTGCTTTCCAAACTGTTCTTGTTTGAAAATCAATAATATTGGTACAGCCTTGTGATCCTTCTTCAAGTTCTTTTTGTACAGGCTCTACAACGAGTACAATCGCTGCAGTTGTGTTGTGTGCAGAAGTTCGAATAGGTTTCATTTTCCCGTCACTCATATAAACGTATTGAGAGAGTTCCACAGACCAGTAGGTTCATCCGAGTGCACTGGTTACCCAGGTGCATTGAGTTGCCTTGTGTATGAAATGTGCTGTACAAATAAAGTTGCCTTGCTGTAGACATCTGTTAACATATTGTCCTTACTGCATACCATACTCATGTTACCTGGAGTATCCGGTAGAGGTCGCTGTGACCATATGTTGATTCACCACTGAAGGTAGCCTGTTCGCACACTTTTGAATGCTGCTAATAAATGGCTTGGCATACACCATGGACTGGTTATTATAAACAAATCTACACTTGCCTCTAAAAACGTGTACAACAGGCCTGTTTGAGTGTGTTTTGAGAGTGCAAGTAGAGGAAATCCGAGGGAAATGGCTACAACCTTCATTAACATGTACTGTACCGACCAAAGAACAAAGTAAATAAGCCCATGGTGCTTTACCTCGATCTCCTCGATGGTGTGGACAATGAACATGTCCTGCAGGTCCTCCATGGCTCCCTCCATCCAGTTGTTGAAAGGTGCAGCTCTCTTGGCATACTCCAAGTACATCTCATCTATCGTCTCCAGCTGCTTTTCTGTGTTCTGTCAAAAAGAAGTCATGGTATGCCGCAGTTATGACGATAGCATTCTAACGGGAAGTGTTGTGTAACATTGACTCGTTAAAGCTTTACGGAGAGAATACCTACATGTGTGTTTTATGATTGAATTATTTTAAGCGCAGTAATGACTTTCTCCATTTCTTCTTTTTCCCTGTACTGAGAGGCCAACACATCTACTAGAGCTGCCAGACTTTGAAGCGACACACTGCTGCAGCACCTTCTCACCATATACATTGTATAGATATATAATACAAAAGTATTTCATTGACCACTGATTTTGCAAGTTGTCCCACTTAAAAAGATTAGAGAGGTCTGTCATATTTGTCACTTCAACTGTGACAGAATTTTTAGCATAAAATATTGTAATGTGATTATTCTTATTTCATCTCGTAAATATGGAGAAAAATACAGCTCTCTTTGATCATTGTAAATAGGAAAACAATCAATGAGGGATCAAATATATATATTTTTACTTTAACTAAATATTCCAAAAAACATAAACCCGCCATATAAATACATTAATATATAAAGTTCTTCAAATCAATCGCAAGAGTCACTTACAAAATGTGTTCGTGCAAAAAGGTCAAGAAAGCTCTGGATTCATAGTCAACCAGCCACAGTATCTCCAAAAACAATAGAATAATAAATATCACACTGAAAAATTGTCAAAAACAATAGAATAAATAAAAAATCTCAAATTAATTGACAATACTTATTGTCAATTGTCAAAAAAAAAACGATTGAACTACTGAACTATTTTAATTACCAGTGAGAGAAGATATAAAGTTTATTCTGAATGATAGCAGTGGGATTTGATAAAAGCATCTGGCTGGCCAGGCAACTGCATTCATTAAGTCAGTGTTTTTGTAAGTGAGGGAGGATTCGTTTCCAACCTCCAGGGCCTCCCTGCGGCCAGAAGTCAGGGCCCCCAGAACATCCCACTGTTCACAGATGTTTTGGCAGCGTGTGTTGACACTTGGCGAGTCATAGTAGTCCAGGTCACTGCAGACAAACACATTAGTCGATGCGTCCCTTGGTATACTGCTGCCACAGTGACCACATAACTTACTTTAGCTCCTGCGCGATGGCAGCAATTTGCTCTACGCGGTCCTGGTGCGCCGTCAACTCACTCTCAAAGGCCTTGTGCTTCCGCAGCAGGGCCTTAACTTCTGACAGGTTGGCAGTTTCGTAGTCCTTCTGTTTCAGCATGGTCTCTTTACCTACGCACACGGTCTGAGTTTAAATCCCGTGTTAGAAGTGCAGGGGTCTCATTTGTGGCATTACCTGTGCTATTTGTAGAGCACATTATTTTAAAAACAACTTCAGTTGACCAAAGTGCTTCACAACAACAATTAGAGACACAGAGATAAGATAACAGACCAAGATAAACTCAACTAGCTCGTAATGAAGTCCAGGGAGAAGAAGTGTGTCGTCAGTTGGGACTTGAACTGTCCGACAGAGTGGTCAAGGACTGCGGCCTCACCGTCGGTGCGGGACCGCAGCCTCACCGTCGGTCAGGGAATGCCGTCTTACCATTGGTCCAGGACTCGTGGATGGCGGCCTTTTGGCGAAACTTCTCGGCCAGGTGGTCCAGCCTTTCCAGACGGCGGATCTCATTCAGCAGCCACTCCTCGTAGCCTTTCTCTGCCCCCTCCAGGGTCTGCCACGACCCGTTGATGTCCTGCTCACAGCACATAGGAACCTTTCAAAGGCACTAGCTTTCACTTCAGGTAATGCAATGAAAAACAATCACTTGGATTTTTTTTTATTCATCGAGATCTTGGAGAGAAATTGTTGTGTCCTTACATGAATGAATGATTTCTTTTGTCTTTTTTTAAATACCTGATTATAATAATTGTGTAATAATTCTGTCAATGCGACGTCTGATCAATGGAGACCGCTGGATCTTCATGATCACGAGCTGGTTAAACTCGAGCCTGGACTATTTTCATCAGAGACAAAGTGTGGGATCAGGATACGTACAGACACCATGCGTCCCTCTGAGGGCATGAAGGCCGGCCTGTTGCTGAGCCGGAGTTTAGTCTGCAGGGTGTTGAAGCTGATCTCCAGCTGGCACTTCTCCTGGACCTTTACACACACACGGAGGTTCAGAGGTCATCATTAGGTTGGTAGGAAGTTAGGCGGTCAGTTGAAGGATAACAAACAGATAAAAGAATCACAATCATACCCATTCTAAATACATTAGTATAATTATTTACTACAAATCAATGACGTGCAGTGAGGTTTGTTGCTGGTGAGGCACATGCTATTGACTCCAATATAAAGTAAACAAAACTGCAGGAAAAAAAATGTACCTGCTGTCTCTGGTATTCTCTTACTTTGAAATAGCATTCAATAGCAACACATTTAAACATAAAATATATTCTCACGATATTGCAGATAAAAATTAAATAGTAGTGAACGTGACTCGTACTCCGCCCGTCCAAGTGACAGGTAATTGACAATCCTGAAGCGCCTCACAGGCAGAGCGCTGAGTAAATGAGCCGAGTTCAAGTGTGTGCGGGACGCTGGAGGCTCGCCGCAGCTCCGCCCTCTTTACACGATATCGACAACTGACAAAACATTTGGGCATTTTTTAACCACGAGATAGATTAAAACCATAGAACATCCCTATCATCTTAAGAGAAGGGACTTGTTTTTATAAAGTTTATTGTATTTTTTAGTCTTGGTTTTTTTCCACAATGACTGGTGAGGCCTGGCCTCACCTGCCTCCCCTGACCGTCACTGCTGCAAATCCATCATAACTAATTACAAATTATAATTAATTTATCATAATCTATCAATAGCTTCATTATCTTCAAAAACAAAATAACTTTAAAAAGTGCTGTGGTGTATTGCACATAGCCCTATTTTACATATGTGCTCAGCAACACACACTGTCCAGAGCCAAAACAAATAATGAAAAGGCCACAATTGGTAACAATACTTTAAAAAGAATATAAATATCAGGGGAAAGATAGACACTATCAGATGTAATATTTTATCTACTCAAAAAAAAATACGATTTTAAGGCCATCTGGTTGTCTATTTGTTCCAGATGAAACACTGCACAGTTTTGTCCAGGTTAATGCTGAGATGCTTAAAAATCCGAAGTCCTTTATGAGAGACCAACAGGCCGAGTTAGAACCATGAGGCCATCCGTCTGTGGACCCACCACCTGCAGGAGGAGCCATAGGGGCTGGTGCAATGTGATTTAACCACGACCCGGCAACAGACAAGTGGAAGAAAATGAATGGATGGATGCTTAAAAATGTTTTCTCCTCAGTGAAGCTATCCTCTTCTTCTTACTGCAAAACGTTGTCTTATTATGATACAATATTTATTTTATCTGTAGTCTGTTCATTACTATTCACATGGTGTCTCCTCCCCACTCCACCTTGGGAGTGCCTGTCTAGATCAAACGGAGGAACCCGGCTGAACGGAGGAACCCTGCCTACTGACAACAAGGACTGGACGGTCTGTGATCTTGGCCCGTCTGCTGAGGGACTCCTTCGGCCCTGGGTCTCTATAGCCTGTCCGTCCATGGGAGTGGATCTCTCCTTCTGTGGTTCTCCTCAAGGTTTCTCGTTTCTCCCACCGGGTTTCTGAGTTTTTCCTTGCCGTGCTGGAGAGTCTAAGGACAGGGGACACCCGAGCCCCTCATCGCCACCCACTGCTCGTCGCCACCCACTGCTGACGCTTATTTGGACTTTATGTTTGCCTGGATACTTGATTCACCTGAACTTTAC
This sequence comes from Proterorhinus semilunaris, assembly GCA_021464625.1. Lineage (NCBI taxonomy): Eukaryota > Metazoa > Chordata > Actinopteri > Gobiiformes > Gobiidae > Proterorhinus > Proterorhinus semilunaris. The sequence goes on from CM038354.1 coordinate 362,172, forward strand.
ATTGTCTTATTTACTGCTCTGTTTTATTGCCTTAATGTTTGGTGCAGCCCAATGAGGCAACTCCTGTTGTGATATTGGGCTATACAAAACCATTGATTGATTGATTGAGTGAGGCCCACCTTTTAGACCCGGTCCCAACCGCGGTTTTTAAAACATTTTATGGATCTTTTAGAGATAAGATTTTAAACATGAATTAAATCTCTTCAGATGGGGGTCTTCCCTGCTTCCTTTAAAGGGAGACCCCTGTTGAAGAAGAGCAATTTGGACTGTAATAATTTTAACAATTTTAGACCGATATCCAACTTACCATTTTTAAGCAAAATCTTAGCAACTTTAGAATTGCACATGATGTCCTTGAGAAATTTCAGTCTGGATTTAGGGTAAACCACAGCACCGGGACGGCCCTTTTTTAAAATTTTTTCAGTTGTCTTTATTTGCATTTTTCAACAGTTTTACACAAATCTGTCAAAAATACACATTTTTAGTTTTAGAGAAAAAAAAAAGAAAAAATACAAAAACAAAACATCCTGCACATATTTAAAGTGTCAGGTAAAAGCCATTAAATTTAAATAAGGTATTAGGAGACCCGTCCAAATTACTTATTGTAGTAAATAATAAAAGGTTGCCAAGTACCACACTGGCAAGAAAGAAGGATTTGATGAGTAGGAGGAATTAAATTTTTCCAGTTTAGTAAAATTAGATGCCTGGCTAGCAACATCACAAAACCCAATACATTAATTTATGAGCTGTTCAAATAAATATCAGTAGGTACTACACCAAACAAAAACAGTATTGGATCTGCAGGGAGGTTAACGTTGAAGTACTGACAGAGTCTCAATTACTTTAGACCAATAGGGGACGATATGAGGACAGTTCCAAAATGTATGTGACAATGAAGCAGGGGCATAGCCACATCGTTCACAAGAGGCATCCACAAGTGTTGAAATTTGATCGATGAATGCTTTATAAAATTCAACACTGTAACCATCGGGTCCAGGGCACTTAGAGTTCTGCATACACAGAATCGCTTGCTTTATTTCTAAGTGTGATATTGGTTTGTCTAATACTTTTTTATTTTCTAAACTTATAGTGGGTATTTGAAGGTTATCAAAAAAGTGTTTAATTAAGTTTGGGTCATTTTTGGATTCTGAAGAGTGCAATCTGGAATAGAAATTCTTAAACGTGTCATTTATTATTTTAGGATCTGTTGTTGTTTGACCAGCATCTATACGTATCTCCGTTATTAACCTTGACGCCGCTTCTTCTTTAATTTGTTGGGCTAGTAGTTTACCTATTTTTTCCCCATATTCATAATTTTTGTGTCTTAGTTGTGTTAATAACTTAGTAGTTTCTGCTGTGTATAATAAATTAAAGTTCAGTCTGCAATGATTGCCTTCTTTTATAAAGATCTGGCGTGGGGGAGTTGGCATATACCCTGTCAATTTCTTTAAGTTCCTGGGTCATTTTCAATTCCTTTTCCCTTCGCTGTTTATTTTTTAAGATACTCAGGCAGATAATCTGGCCTCTCATGTAAGCCTTAAATGTTTCCCACAAGGTGAATCTTTTGATCTATGGATCATCATTTGTATGCAAGAATATATTGTAATGACAGTTTTTAGAATTAACTAAGCTAAAACTATTCGCAGCAAATGCACAGCCTGAACCTACTGTCTGGTGGACGACTGGGCCTTTAATTAATGCAGAGACGGCCGTCTGACGCCATGCTGAGTTTGAACTAAAGCACAGGCCTTCTGCGTCGCACCTGAAGAATCACCATTGCCACAAAGACCCCTGCTGGCTGCTCCTTTCACACTTAAGACAAAGGCCTTCCTGTGTCTTGCGCTAAAACAAAAGGTGATGTTTGCATATGATGATCTGAGCAGTATCACCCCCCATTCCTGTGTGACGTCACGGTTTCTGTGTCCTGCTGTGTCCCCCCGGGACTATAAAGACTTTGAGTATCTCTGCCTCGGGAGAGCCCACGATGGATTTCTGTGTGTCGGCTCTCCGCATATATGTGTAAAATAAATGTGTTTACATCTTTGTTTAAGACGTAGAAGTATCTTTCCAGCTTTTTCCTTTATTGGGGTATGGAATTCCATGACAATATCAATTTGTTTTTGTAGTTTTTGTACTACTTCGTCTGATAAAAGAGCATTATTAAACCTCCATTTTTTGGTTGTTGGTTCGTGCTCCATCTCCACGTGGAATGACACTGGACTGTGGTCAGATATCACAATTGCTTCGTAATCACAATGTTTAATATTTGATAGATATGCATAATCGATTAAGAAATCTATTCTAGAGAATGAATGATGAACCGGGGAGAGGTAAGAATATTTCTTTATAATGGGAGATAACTCTAAATGGATCAAATAATTTATAAGTGTTCATGAATCTAAGAATGGCTTTGGCCGATTTAGATGTGTTGAATGGTTTTTGTGATCTATCAATTGTTGGGTCTAACACCAGGTTAAAATCCCCTCCAATAATCAATTTATGAGAATCCATATTAGGTAATGCTGCAAAAAAGGAGATGATAAAAGCCTCATCATCAACATTGGGGGCATATATACTAGCTAGAGTAACTGGTTTGTTGTACAATTTTCCTGTAACAATAACATATCGTCCTCGAGGGTCAGATATCACTTTTGACACTGACAGCGGGTGAACATGGGCCTGTAGATACACTGTGTCATTGTATTAAACAGATTAGTGTGTGGATGCAGAACAACTTCCTCCAGTTAAATACAGATAAAACTGAGATAATTGTCTTTGGCCCACAAAAACACAGAGAGGTCGTCATTGGTCATCTTGAAACGCTTTCATTGGGACCGAAAAGTCAAGTTAGAAATCTCGGAGTAATCATGGACTCAGACCTCAATTTTAACAGTCATATTAAGTCCATTACATCAGTGGCCTATTACCACCTAAAAAACATTGCTAAAATAAAAAACATAGCGTCTAAACAAGACTTGGAGAGATTAATTCATGCATTTGTCTCCAGTCGGCTAGACTACTGTAACGGCCTGTTCACTGGCCTTTCCAAACGAGCTGTTAGACAACTGCAGTATATTCAAAATGCTGCGGCTCGAGTCCTGACCAAAACCAGGAAATATGATCATATTAGTCCAGTGCTCCGGTCTCTGCACTGGCTTCCTGTCACTAAGAGAATAGATTTCAAAATAGCTTTGCTTGTATACAAGTCTCTTCATGGTCAGGCACCAAAGTACATCTCTGACATGTTAGAGCCGTATGAACCATCTCGGGCCCTGAGATCCTCAGGGAGGGGTCTCCTAGTGGTTCCTAGAGTCACCACCAAACACGGTGAGGCTGCGTTTCAGTTCCAAGCAGCAAAAGTCTGGAACAGCCTCCATGAGGATGTGAGACAGGCCTCAACTCTGGCAATGTTTAAGTCCAGGCTGAAAGGACACCTTTTTATTTCGGCCTATGGCAATTCATTGTATTTTAACAAGTAGATATACATATTTTTTAATGTAATTTTTTCCATGTAATTTTATCTTTGTTTTTAATGCTTTTTATTGCATTTTATTGTGTTTGTGTCTGGTGTTGCTGTGAGGCACATTGAGTTGTACATGTACATGAAATGTGCCATACAAATAAACTTGCCTTGCCTAAAAAGGGAATTGTCTTTCAAATAATTATGGCTGAGCCTCTGTTTTTAACTGGAAAATTAGAATGGTATACCTGTCCTATCCATTTAGTTTGTAAACGTTTATGATCCTGATCTCTCAAGTGTGTTTTCTTGTAGAAACCCAATATCCATCTGTAATTTTTTAAGGTGGATATCGGTACATTACCTCGTTTTATAGGACCATTAAGTCCTTTACAATTCCAAGAAATAATTTTTACCACGTTTTTATGGTTATCTAGATTTAAAACAGTGTTCTTAGCCATAATTGTTTAGTTGGGAAAAAAAGAAATAAAAAATATTGAGTTCTGTTATGTTTTTTTTGGAGGGTCTCCAATAAAAATTAATAAATAAGAGACATATACAAAAGAAGTGCAGGAGAAAACAAAAAAACACCAGAACATCGCAAGGAACCCCAAACTCTGCCCCCTCCCCAAACTCCCCCGAACTGGCAGTTCACAAAAAAAAAAACTACAGAAAAAGGGTATGTCCTTGAAGGAAAGATTATTTATACACTCAGAGAGGTGTGTGAACATTTGACTTACCACTATGCTCCTAAAATAATAATAATAATAAATAAATTAAACCAACTGTTTCCCAGACCAGCCCAATTATATTTTGGCCAGTAGCTATATCTAATGTAAACCAGAGTACCCTATGTCCAAAACGAAGCAAATCTATAAAAGCAAGGAATCAAAATAGATTAAATGAATGATGAAAGCGCTCACGTTCTTTCGGTACCTGGTTGGAATTGTAGTAACTCAGTACGTGTAGGCCTAATATTGCCACAGATGTCCAAAATAGTGTCCTTCCATTCAATGCTCTTCCACCGATGATGACTTGTTGCTGTCAATAAATCTCTCCGCTGCCCGTGGGTCGGTGAAAGTCATTTTGGAGCCATCCATCCATCCATTTTCTCCCACTTGTCCGTTGCCGGGTCGTGGGGGCAGCTGTTGGAGCTGCCCAAGTCACATAGCACCAGTCCCCTATGGCTCCTCCTGCAGGTGGTGGGTCCACGGAAGGACGGCCTCATAGTTCCAAACGGGCCTGTTAGTCTCTCATAGGGGGCCCATTCACTCTCTCATTCATACACCAGTGTACGCAGACACTGGAGGCAAGGAGGGTGAAGTGTCTTGCCCAAGGACACAATGACAATGTGCACCTTCAGGAGGCGGGATTCGAACCCCCGACCTTCCGATCATGAGACGACCCGCTCTACCATCTGCGCCACTGTCGCCCCATTTTGGAGCCGTCTGTTGTAATCTCCAGCTTGGCAGGGAAAAACATTCTGTACTGAATTCCAACATCACGAAGTTTGGCTTTCACCTGATTGAAAGCTGCTCGTTGCCGTCCTACGTCTGGGCTCATATCTGGGAAGATGTGCACTTGTGCTCCTTCAAAGAACAGCTTGCCTTTGGACCGGGACAGCGACATGATCTTTTCTTTGTCCGCGTAGTAGTGGAGGCGGGCGATCATGGGTCGGGGCCGTTTACGGGTCGGGGCCGTTCACCGTGTGGTTTTGGGGCCGGGCTTCTGTGGGCACGATCAAGCATAATGGGACCATCGAAGTTTTCTGCACCAAGCACCTTTGACAGAAATCTGGCCATAAACGCGGTTGGTGCGTTGTTTTCCTGAAGTGTTGGCGGCGGCTCCTGTTCTCCAAGTCGACGCATTTATCCTGGAGTTTCTTATGATTAGCAATGAGAGATTGGTAGGAGTTCTCTAGTGCCGTGAGCCTGTCCGAAGTGTCACTATGGCATTGCTCCATTCCTATCTGTGTCTCGGCGGCTTCTGCTTGCACTGAAAGGAGATTCTCAACTTTTGCAGTTAGCTCATCGCGAAAAGATTTAATGTCCGCTTTGGTTGTCTGCCGCAGGGATGAGAGCTCGTTGCGTAGTTCTTTTCTAAGACTTTCCATCTCAGTTTTAAGGAAGGAACGCATGGTGTCTCCATATGAGTTGAATTCTGATCTCAGCTCGGTACGCAAACTGCCAAGTGAAATTAAGCCTTCTTCTGTTGGCTTAGTAACGCCGTTAGCTTTAGCACCTTCACTTTTTTCTGCGGTGGCAGCGTGGGAATCAACACCCAGAGTTGTCTGCGTTAGCTGTCTGACCTTCCTTTGAGACATTTTGATATAATAAGTGGCGTGGCTCAGTTTGTTTGAAATGAGTTGGTCTGGAAAACAAAATTTTAAAACAATTTACACAGAGCTGGTCTCTTGCGTTGCTCACGCCATGAACCGGAAGCGGAAGTCCCCGAGACGGCCATTTTAAAGATTTTAAACAATTTTAGATGAAATTATGATTCCAAAAAGTTGACAGTGACTGGATCTGAGCGCTGCCTTTGATACAGTCGACCATACTATTCGTTTAACTCTTTTAAAACACATCGGCCTCTCTGGTGCTGTCCACAAATGGTTTACATCCTACCTCACAGACAGGACATTCATGGTAAGTGTGGATACTTGATCCTCTAAGGTCCATAAAATTACATGTGGTGTGCCCCAGGGTTCGATTTTAGGCCCAGTGCTTTTTAACCTGTATATGCTCCCTTTTATTTATTTATTTATTGGTTTATTTGGTCAGGACAGTGCATGTTAATAAACATACATGGGTCTCATGCATGTAAACAAGCCACACCGGATTGTAGCCTTGGGCTAATTTGCATCCGTCATCCTCCATGCGCACTCTCAAACACACTCTCATTTATCCTGGCCTATTGTACATGTTTTTAGTGGTAGGGGAAACCGGAGTACCCGGAGGAAACCTACCCAGACACGGGGAGAACATGCAAACTCCACAAAGAACAGCCCCGTCCAGGTGGGAATCAAACCCGGGACCTTCTAGCTGTGAAGCACGAGCGCTAACCGCTGTACTACCGTACTAGGTTTTTACCATCTAAAGAACATAGCTAGAGTCCGCCCCATTCTCTCTCGGGCCAACACGGAGACGCTCATGCATGCTTTTATCACCAGTCGTATCGACTACTGTAATGCCCTGCTTTATGGTCTTCCCAAAAAGAGTATCTCAGCTTCACAACTTTTACAACATTCAGCAGACCAGGAGGCGGGACCACATTACACCGGTTTTAGAGTCGCTGCATTGGCTCCCCGTGTGTTTCAGGATCGATTTTAAAGTTCTTTTAATGGTTTTTAAATGTCTTAATGGTCTTGGTCTTTCTCATCTTTCAGAATTGCTTTTACCATATCAGCCTTTGCGGTCCCTACACTCCACCGGTAGGCATCTCCTAGTTATTCCTAAAGTCAACAGAAAGACTCACGGCGAGGCGTCTTTCCAATATTATGGCCCTCGCCTCTGGAACGACCTGAGGAGGAGCTCAGGACCACAGAGAACATTCATGTATTTAAAAGTAGGCTCAAGACCCACCTTTTTAGCTTAGCTTTTGACTAATATTTACTCATATTAACTTTAATGATCTGTTTTAGTTCTATACAATTATTTCTTTAGTTTCACTCTTTTTTAATCTTGTGCCATTTCATATTTTTAGCCGAGTTTTAGCTGTTTTTAATTTATCTTTTATTTTTTATGTTCTCCCAGTGGTTCCTCTGAGGGAGCCCTCTGCCCCTGGAAGTTCTAGTGAAGTCTTAGTAGGCTTTTTACCATCAGCAGTCTGAATGGAAATATTCAGGTTTTGCGCTCCAATTTGAGATTTCCACTACGGAATCACAAGGATCGCTGTCACTGAGTAGATGACGCAGACCTTGGGCGGCTTGTGCACACGGCGGTAGTCTCTGAAGTCCTCCAATTTCTGCTGCATCTCAGCCATAGTCTTCTCTGGGGTGCGGTTCTCCAGCCAGGGGATAGTGCGACGGATCCACTCCAGCAGCTGTGTGCCAACAGAAAAACACACCATTTAAGTCTCTCTGAGATCTGACAATAGAAAATGTTCGTACTCACCTGACTGGCCAGTTTCTCGTAATCCTCCATCAAACGTTCGTTGTCCTGGTTGACGGCCAGTACTTTGCATATACGATTGGCAGCTGTCTCGGCCTATCAGCAATAATTCAGTGAGAAGAAAGCCCACCTCCATAGTACAACTGTGAGAAGGTCAGCCTATAATAAACTCCTATCCAGATTACAATGTTTGTATCATCACACTAAACACATGGCATCAACACTTGGGTAAAAGACGAAAGCTCTTAAACCGTTATTCACACAGTACTCTAAGTGTTGTAGACATTTCACCTTTCTACCAAAAAGCTTCATCTAATGACTAATGAAACAGGCCACAGAAAAAGTAAATGATCTTTATTCTAAAAATCTCCACTGTTTATTCAGTATCAGTTCTATGTCTACCATGCTGCCTTCCCTGGGCAGTGTTGTGGATACTGATATCAATATTAATACAGAAGGGTTTCTACACGGAGAAGCATGTCAAATTAATGCTTTTTAATGCCCAAATACTATAATCTTAATACAACAAACATAAAAAAATCTGTTAATATTTGCAAAAATTCGACCTTAAAAAAAATAAAATAAACAAAGACTTAATTTAGGCACAATTCCTTTAATGACTTTTCATGCCCGGCAGAAACCCTGCACAATGCTTACAAAGCTTTTTAGATGAGAGGAGAAATGAAACACTTAAACTGCCAAGTACAGGTGGTAGCTTAAGAACTTTTATCTATGATGGAAAACTCCTGTGCAAACTGAGAGCTCACATACATATCTAGGGTAAAAGGTGTAGCACTGCACACAAGCTGTAACATCATCTTCAACTTAGGGTTTTGTGTTGTCTAAACTAAACCAACGTTGTCCTAGTTATGTGCGCTCAGGGCAGTCCATGCCACAGGGGTTAGTCCTGTTCACACATGCATGCATCAGCTCATTGTCTATTCACACTAAGCCACTGTGCAATGGTCCGCTTCTTACCCTCTGGAACTGAGCCTACACTGCCACTGGAATCACAAAGGCTGTTTTCAGAATAAAGCACTTTCACGGTGACCACTTATATGTAGAAAAACACAAGTGTAATATTCCCTGCAGCAAGATCCCAGTCCTGGTCCAAATCCCTCTTCACATGTTGGCTGAGGCCTGCGCCACTGCAGGCGTCAGTCAAGTGTGAGCTTAGAGAGACTTGCACCAAAACAAGGAAAGAATGAGAGAAAGAAAGTAAAGTTCTTTTCATTTCAGGGTCCCCTTTGTTTGAGAGTTCAGCTGGTTACTTCGCACTTTAAGTTTGAACATTTGAAAGGGCTCATCCCAGGCCCTTTTCCGTCATTACGTTTGTACAAACGGGGCCCTGAAGTCGACAGGTGTGAGGGGAAAGCATACAGTACATTGGCTCACCTTCTGTGCACCAGAAAAGGCGTGATAGAAGCATGACACGTAGGTCATGATGGCCTTTTCATCGGGCCGCAGCGTACCCACGATGTCTACAGTGCCAGCAGCAGAGGAGAAGAGAGAGGAGAGGTCAGGTTACCAGAGCAGCCCCACACTTGTGGGAAGACAAGTCAGATCCCAGCACGGAGGACACAAGCGCCCAAACAACGCTGCCACAACTTTACATTTGAGATTTTCTCTTGGTCACTGAGGAGGACGAGCAGAGTTGGGTTATACTAGTTATGTTTGTATTTTCTATCTTAAATGTTTATGTTCATGTTTTATGTCGTATTAATAAGAAATCATTCTCACATTGGTTTGTGTTTTATTTGTTGGATTACTATCCTAAAACAAAATCAAGTGTTCGGGTGCACTTGGTCTCCCCGTAGGGCAATTTCCTCTCAGTTACTTCACTAGTATTTTAACCAAATACGTATCTTCCCAATCAGTAGAATGGTTAGGTTTCTCTACCCACCACTGACAATGATCAGTTTCACCAATCTAAATGTATTTTCAGGGGCGTTATTTGTGCGTTCGAGCCCTCTCATCTGCAGTTGTTTGAGATGAGGCAGCTGAAAAGGAAGCCATGCTGGACAGAGACAGAGCTGGCAGCTGCAGGCCAGTAGGGGGCATCACTGGTACCTTCTGCGCTCCGGAGAAAGCATGGTAGAAACTGGAGACATAAGTCATAATGGCCTTCTCATCAGGACGAGCAGTGTTGACAATGTCTACAACATGTGAAGCAGGGTTTGAGACTTTTAATAGGTATGAGAGCACAGACGCACACACAAACACAGACAAAGCCTGATTTGAGCTAGGCATAGGCGAGCAAGGTGGCTGCACCATCTGCTGGACAGGGCGCCAAGTTGTGCAAACAACAGTAGCTCCACATTGGGCTGGAAAAGAAGGACGTAGAATCCAACTGGGATGTAGACACAAAAACATGATCCAGCCCTGGGACCAACACTGCGGAGCGCTGCAGGACTGGGTTAAAAAGGGTTTGTTGCAAGTTGCAACATTTACAGTGGGTTGCATAAGTATCCGTACCACTTTAATTTTGACATTTTGCCTCGCTATGGACCACAAACACAAGTTGAAATTTTATGTGAAAGACCCATACTACGTGACACAAAAATGTAAAGTGAAATTAAATTTATAAATGATTTTGAACTATTTTTTATGAATAAAATCTGAAAAGTGGGGTTTGCAAAAGTATCTATACCCATTTCTGTGATTGTCTGACAGAGTCTAACAGGCCTCTGTTAAGAGACTATTGGGGAGCAGACAGCATCATGAAGTCCAAGAACACACCAGACAGGTCCGGGATAAAGTTATTGAGAAGTACAAAGCTGGATTAGGTTATAAAAAGATTTCCAAAGCTTTAAAGATCTCTCAAAGTACAGTTAAATACACAATTCAAAAAAGGAAAGAGTATGGCATCACTGCAAACCTACAAAGACATACAGGAGCCGTCCTCCTAAACTTACTGACCGAACAAGGAGAGCACTGACCAGAGCGGTTACCAAGAAGCCTAGCTCAGGTGAGGGAAACTGTACACAGAACAAATATTAGTCGTAAACTGCACAAATCTGGCCTTTATGACAGAATGGCTAGAGCAAGCCATTTTTAAAAGAAAACCATAAGTCGTCCTGTTTGCCAGAAGCCACATGGGGGATACAGCAAACATGTAGAAGGAGGTCAGATAAGACCAAAATTTAACTCCATCCATCTATCCATTTTCTTCCGCTTTATCCGGGGCCAGGTCACGGGGGCAGCAGTCTCAGCAGAGATGACCAGACTTCCCGATCCACGCACACCTCCTCCAGCTGTTCTGGGGAGACCGCGAGGCGAATCGCGCTGGAGGTCCTGATTTGATGAAGCCAACAGAACAACATCGTCTGCAAACAGCAGAGATGACATCCTGAGGTTCCCAAACCGGACACCCTCCGGCCCCTGGCTGTGCCTAGAAATTCTGTCCATATAGGTAATGAAGGCAAGGCAACTTTATTCATACCGCGCATTTCGTACACAAGGCAACTCAATGCGCTTGAATAGAACCGGTGACAAAGGGCAGCCCTGGCGGAGACCAACACGCACCGGGAACAGGTCTGACTTACTGCCGGCAATGCGAACCAAGCTCCTGCTGCGATCATACAGGGAACGGACAGCCCCCGGACCCCATACTCCTGGAGCACCCCCCCACAGGGCACCACGAGGGACACGGTCGAACGCTTTCTCCAGATCCACAAAACACAGGACTGGTTGGGCGAACTCCCACAAACCCTCGAGCCCCCGATGAAGGGTATAGAGCTGGTCCAGTGTTCCACGACCAGGACAAAAACCGCATTGTACCTCCTGGAACTGAGGTTCGATTATTGGCCGGATCCTCCTCTCCAGTACCCTGGGGTAGACCACCACCCTGGTCTGCCAATCTGTCCCCGACAACATACAGAGACTTTAGAGACGAATCTCATCCACCCCCGGGGCCTTGCCACGGAGGAGCAAAATTAAACTTTTTGGCCCAAATGCAAAATGCTATGTTTAGCGTAAAAGTAACACTGCACATCACCCTGAAAACACCATCCCCACTATCAAACATGGTGGTGGTAGCATCATGCTCTGGGGGTGCTTTTCTTCAGCCGGGACAGGAAAGATGGTTCGAGTTGATGGGAAGATGGATAGGGCCAAATACATGTTGGGAGTCTGCAAAAGACTTGAAACTGGGGCGGAGGTTCACCCTCCAGCAAGACAACGACCCTAAACATAAAGCCATGGCAACAATGGAATAGTTGAAAACAAGAAATCAAGAGGTATAGCTACTACGTTTTTTATTTATAAAATAAGGTCGAAAATCATGTATACATTTCCCTTCACGATTTTGTGTCTTTTACATAAAATTTAAATTAAAGCCGCTCGCGGCGATAAAGGCCCTCGCCCCCTTGCGACCGCCCCCCCTTGCGAATGCCCCCCCTTGTGACCGCCCGCTCTTGCCCAAACCTGCTCTGGACTCGGCCTTACACCCAACCTGGCCTCACTCTTGCGCCCGCTAGTTCTTGCCCCGGCCAGTTGTGTTATTTGTGCAATAGGAAGCAGGTTCATCGAGAGGAAGGAGCCTACAGCAGAGAGGAGTGCAATGGCGTTCCGGGTAATTAGGAGAGTGGGGGCGTTGTTGCGGCAAACTGCCCATCACCCTGCCTCCCTCTGCAGAGCCCAGGTGGAACCAATTCTGAAATTAGCAGAGCACACCTGGGCTGCTTTAAATTATGCACCCATTCACCTGTGGTGTCATGCACAGGGAGCAACAGGGACACCACGGCAGTAAAAACCCCAGCAAACTGCTGCCTAACAAAGGGAAAGAAAAACTTTAAATCTTAAACGCAGTGCAGGACCGGGCACCCGCAAAAGAGACTCTGGAGTGACAGCCGGTAAGGTTTTTCACCTACCACTACCACTATTCATCAATAAATTGATTTGGAATAAAGAGAGTCGAGTGGATTCCAGTTTATAATTCTCCAGAAGCGTTGCCCACCCTACTCAAGCATAGGAACCCGCACAGCTACATATACAGCTTGACAGGCGTTTCCCGGTGAGCCGCGCAGTTGCGGTGCTTCTGGGCTGAAGGAATGAAATAATGAATTAATAACAGACGCACAGTTGCGCCATTCCTGGTAGAAAGGCTTTAACTGGGCTGTAGCAGAAGCATGTGCTGCTGTTCCAGATATAAAGTAAGTAACACAAGCGTAACTGTCAGGTAAATATCTAAAAAATAACGACTGATATATCAAAATCCAAAAAAATGTGCATCAAACTTTTAATTCTTGTGGCAGGAAGATACTATTTGACGTTGAACTAACCAGAGGGGTGTTTTAGTGGAACACCCCTCTGCTTTAGTTGAAGTTGGTGCAGTCCAATCCAGCAGAGAATAGTGTCTGCAATGGTCTGCACGAGTAAACAGGGAAAAAGCAGTAAAAGGTAGAAAAGTGGACAAATACATAATTGTGTCCACATAACTTGGTGCTCATCCTGGAGTTGTATCAGTCTCAGAAAATGTGTGCAGCGGCCCATGTGAAAAGAGAAAGTATTAGAAAAGTGTTCAAGTTGTGTTTGAACTGGCAACCTACTGCACCAAAGACCAGCACTCTATCACTGAGCTATAAGTCTGTGTCACAATGGGACGAATATGCTCTAAATTAGGTCCTAGCACGCCACTGGAGGAGAGCGGTCATTTCCAGGCATGCTTCCCTAACCCCCCCCCCCTCCCAATCCATTGTTTCATTTATGTTCTTTCCTGTAGGTGGCCACTAAAAAATCAAACAAAAACATAAATACAAATAAAAAGTAAAAAAGGGCAAGGTTGGAATTGATCCAGCAACCTTGTGATTGTGAGTCCAGACCCCTACCCATGGAGCTAAGGCAGGTACAGATGAGAAGACCTTGAATTACTCTTATAAAGATCACTAAGCTCACGTATATGCAGAAAACGGAGAGCAAAGATGATTTGAATCATTTTATAATTAGAGCAAACTTGCCTGGGGGACAAATATTTGAGAGGATGCCTCGGACATTCAGCGTACTTGATAGGTGAAACAATATTTTGTTGAGAGGGGTTATTTACGCAGTTTTTAATGAGGGTGGGACCATAGGCGCCGATTCATGTTCTTCCTAGTAGTTGCCGAGTCAAAAAAAAATTAAATAAAAAAGAGTCGAGGTGAGATTTGATCCAGCAATCCCATGGTTGGGAACCTATAACTCTACCCATGTAGCTACACAAGCAGATTTATTTTGCAGCCGAAATGTGAAATATCTTATGAAACGGCATGTGGTACAACGTGAGGGTCATTTCCCCGTATTGAATGAGGGTGGGAGCATAGTCGCCGATTCAGGTTCTTCCCAGTAGGTACTGCTTAAAAAAAATATATATATATATCATGGTGGGGTTTGAACCGGCAATATGACGGTGCAAACCCTGCACTCTACCAATGGAGCTACACAGGCTTACACAACAACACAGCGATTTATAAATATATCTTACGAAAGTTTAGCACTCGAGCGTTCACAAGACGAAATTGCAGTTCAGGCAATATCTATTGAAACATTTTTAATTAGGGCTAATTCCCCGGGCGGCCAACGATCTGAAAAGGTGCTCCAGCCCCGCAGAACTCTCGATAGATGATGGAATACTTTGGTGAGAGCCACATAGTACGAGGAACACGCAGAGACGGACAGGAAACAGCCTAAGTGAACTTCCTGTGATTGTACCGTCTAAAAAAGCTCAATTTGGAGGCAAACACGCCCAAATTAAAGCTTCTTTCTGTCACAGAGGGGTAGTATATCTACGTATGAGTCTAAAAGTGTTGCTTTTGTGAATAAAGGGGCTATTTGGGAAAATTGACGATTTTCATGAGAAACTCTGACAGTGGCAACTCTGACAGAGGCCAACATGCGGGCCACTTACAAGCCACTTAAAAGCCATCTTAAACCATCAGGTGGCGCTATACTGCCACTTTGAACAGGCTGTATAAGTGGACTGGTTACTTGTACCCCCACATGTTATACATTGTCGGAAAGCTCTGACTAAGGCGGACGCGATCCCTATGACGGGGAAGGCCTGTGTGATTATTTTCACAACTCCATACCATCCCGATTTTTTGATTCGAATTTTTCAAGAAAAAACCTTGAAGGGGGCGCCAGTGGGTCATTTTTGGCCATAGTGGCTGCGTTTGCACATGGTTAGGTCCAGCTCGAGAAGGTGCACGTGCGCCGTATTGGGTCCGTTGCAATCCCACAAAGTCTGTGAAAGATATGAGACTTTGAATTTGGTTGAAAATGGCCTCTGAGTTGCGGCCTTGTCATGACCACACCCGATAATATTTCCAAAATTGAAATGAGGATTTGGAAAGCCACATGGGTCTGGGACATTTTGGCCAAAAATTTAAGCTTTTGATTGAAAACTCGGGGATCAGGGGTCACAAGTTCAACAGGTACGATTTTGAAGGTTCGAGGTTTGGGCCAAGATGGCCGACTTCCTGTAGAGTTTAGGCCGGGCTCATAATATATTTTTTGACATGTCCTGACGTGGTCTATGACCCTGGCCAGTGTCACCTTTGTACCATGACATTTTTTGCCACCGGGCTCTCATTGACTCAATGTAAACTGCCTGTTTGAGGGGGCGCCACTGAGCCATCTTTTATTATTTTCTCTTGCGAACGCCACCCAAAATTAGACCTCCCGGAGCACTAATTTCTGATACCTGTTACTTGTGTATCGGTCCACGTTTGCTATGTGAATTCTTGCGTTTTCCCTTTTTTTTTACGATTTTAATTAGTCCCTCGCCGGGCACTTCGTGTCCGTTGCTCGGGCCTAATTATATATATTTATGTTTGCTGTCCATAGCGTGACAAAATGTCGAAAAGTTAAAAGAGTACAGATATTTTTTCAACACACTGTACACGTGCATAAGATGAAGCCTGCGCGCTGAATCATCAATATTCAACTGTGGGTAAGGCAGGACTTAACAACAGTCAGCTCACCCTCTGCATCCAACATCTTGGGAATATCCAGGTACTTCTCGGCCACTTCGAAGGCATTGTTGAGGTTGGTCACAGGGTCATCCTGCAAAAGCCGGACAGAGTTTGGTGAGGCGGCTGTTTTAGAGCCACAGAGATCATATCCACACAGTAGAGGACCGCTAGGTTCAAACCTTTCGCAGTTTGTCATAGTCAATGAGCTCAGGTCTGTGGCGATGGATCAGAGCATTAAACGCTAGGCCGTCCTTCCAGCTGTCACAAAAGACACACTCATTACAAAGGGAAAAAACATGACCAACATTACCTTAAAACAAAAATATGACAGATTGCCTTTATTCATATACATTACTTAAATGTGATCAGCATGTGCCCTCAGATGTAACATTTATTTGAGACAGAAGGATCAGCATCAATCTCATATGCCAGGTTAGTGCTAATATCAAAATGTCGCTCCTGGGCTGGCTGGGGCAGGCTGTTTTTTACCCATCCATGTCCCCAAATCTGAGGTAAACATGTTCAAATCCAATATTTAACTGCGCACTCACCATGTGACTTCATCTAACCTCCTGCCCGTCTCAATTTCCGCCACATGGACTTCACAACAAAAGCCTCTTAAGACAGCACTCTTCAATACAAGATCACTCAACAATAAAAACCTGCTCCTCTGTGAATTCATCATTGACAATAAACTGGATCTACTCTGTCTCACTGAAACCTGGCACAAACCCATGGACTACATTGCACTAAATCAGACCACTCCACCTGGATACTCCTACATCGACAACCTCCGTCTGGACCGGCGAGGAGGCGGCATTGCAGTTATCCATCGCAGCGACATCCTCCTCCGCCCCATCTCCACAATGGCCGCTGACTGCTCTGCTTTTTGACTACGACACTGGAGGCCGCCATTGCTCCACCTTTGCTGTAGTACCTACATATGACCGCTATTCCCCCATTGCAATGCATTGGACTTTAGACACGTTAAAAACAATGTTAATGCCTGGTGCTTAATG
The DNA here is from genome assembly GCA_021464625.1 of Proterorhinus semilunaris. NCBI lineage: Eukaryota > Metazoa > Chordata > Actinopteri > Gobiiformes > Gobiidae > Proterorhinus > Proterorhinus semilunaris. Next base: position 378,706 of record CM038354.1, read on the forward strand.
GTTTAGAAGTGGCTAGAGCTACATATTCCTCCTGTGATTACGCTGGGTTAAAACAATATGGGGCACCAGGGTTTTTATCGTAGATAAGAATTTTAGTAATCTTGCGTAATTAATGAAAGCCTGACTTTGATTGACAGGCCGTTTACATTGCTGCCTGGCCATGGGCGTGATTACAACAGAAATACACGCCCATTACATGCCCCGCGAGGGCCAAGCAGGGCCGGGTCTACAGTCAAGATCCCTCCCTTATGCCCTTTTTAGGAACATGCTTAGTCAGAGCTGGAGAGGAGGAGCCTGTAAATCCGCCATGATTTCCCCCAAGAACGTGGTCATTTTGGTAAACGGGGAGGAGTGAGGAGGAGCTGTCTATTCTTTATACAGTCTATGCATCTCCATCCCGGGCTGTATCCTCCTTTGAACACTTGGCTTTCAGACTTCCCGGTTCCCAATCACTCACCGCTGCAGTCATCTACCGCCCCCCAAAAAACTGCCCATCATTTCTTTCAGATTTCACAGATTTTGTAACTCAGCTGTCCTCCATTTCCCCGTCCGTTCTCCTCCTTGGTGACTTCAACATCCATATTGACCAGCACGTCACTTCTCCCACACAATCATGGACACATCCTGGACCTGGTCTGTTCCACACCCTCCCTCACCATACATAACCTGTCATTGACCGACCTCACAATTTCTGATCATCTGGCCATCACCCTGGACATCATTACCCCCTCTCCCACTGCCAAACACTCAAAAACAATTACATTCCGAAACCTGAAATCAATCAGTCCCATCTCTCTCTCTGCCTCCATATCCCCAGCTCTTCACTTCCCTCAGATCCAACTGCCACCGATCTCGTCAACTTCTACAACCACACACACTCTCCTCCTGCCTCAACCAGATAGCCACTCCTCAAAACTGCCTCAGTCTCCTTCTCCACCTCCGCCCCTTGGTTCACCCCAGATCTCCACAATCTCAAAAAACAAAAAAGACAACTTTAAAGGCGCCATAAAAAATCCGGTCTTATTGTCCATGCCCAAGCCTACAAACAAGCTGTAACCACATATAACTCCGCCCTCAAAACTGCCCGGTCCAACTTCTACTCACAACTCATCCACTCAAATTCTTCCAACCCCCGCACACTGTTCTACACATTTGCAAAACTGACCAAACCCAAGGACACTATAACCTCCACATTCACCACTGACAAATGCAATAACTTCCTGTCATCCTACCATACTAAAATCCATACCATACACTGTTCACTTGCAGCCACTTCCTCCGCTTCTCCTCCCTCTGAACATGAACTCGCTCCACTCACACTCCATAGCCTTCCCTCCTTCTCTCCTCTGTCTCCCTCCGACACCACCAAACTCCTCTCAATCATGAAATTTCCCAGTTGCCAGCTTGACCCGATCCCATCTCCCCTCCTCAAAACCTGCATACCAACTCTCATCCCTCTCATCAGCAGCATCATCAACACATCCCTTACCTCTGGATCTGTCCCATCCCCGCTCAAACTTGCCTCCATCACACCCCTCCTGAAAAAACCCGGCCTCAACCCTGACAACCTGGACAACTTCAGACCCATCTCCAATCTCCCGTTGCTTTCAAAAATTCTGGAACGCGCCGTCATAACCCATCTCCACCAACATCTCCACTCCTCCCATCTCTTTGAAACATTTCAGTCCGGATTCCGTTCACACCACAGCACAGAAACAGCACTTCTTAAAGTTACAAATGATCTCCTCCTCGCCGCTGACTCTGATTCCATATCCATCCTCCTCTTCCTCGACCTCTCCGCAGCTTTTGACACAATAAACCATATCATCCTCCTCCACCGTCTACAATCAATCGGCATCTCCGGCACAGCACTCCTCTGGTTCACCTCCTACCTCTCCAACCGTCACCACTTTGTCTCTGTCAACAACTGCAACTCTCACACTTCCCCCGTCACCCACGGTGTCCCCCAAGGTTCCGTGCTTGGCCCCCTCCTCTTTACCATCTACATGCTTCCCCTCGGTCAGATCATCCGCGACCCTGGACTCAACTTTCACTGCTACGCCGACGATACCCAACTCTACATCTCCACCAAATCCATCACCCCGGTTATCCTCTCCACCATCACTGACTGCATCCCGACATCAAAACCTGGATGGAATAGATAACCTTCTCAAACTCAACAGCAATAAAACAGAACTCATCACCGGCCCCAAATCTCTCCTCCCCTCTGTCCAGAACTTTACCCTCCTCATCAACGGTCACATTGTCACCCCCTCCCCCTCCGTACGCAACCTCGGCATCATAATGGACTCCACCCTCTCATACAAAACACACATCAACATCATCACTAAAACATCATCCTTCCACCTCCGCAACATTGCCCGCCTCCGCCCCTCCCTTACCCAGTCTACAGCTGAAATCCTCATCCACGCATTCATCACTTCCAGACTCGACTATTGCAATAGCCTCTACGGACTTCCCACTCATCTCCAAAAACTGCAATACATCCAGAACTCTGCTGCCCGCCTTCTCACCCACACCCGGTCCAGAGAACACATCACCCCCGTCCTCCAACAGCTCCACTGGCTCCCCGTTCAATATCGCATTCAATACAAGCTCCTCCTCCTCCTCCTCACCTACAAGTCCCTCCATAACCTGGCCCCGCCCTACCTCACCGAGCTCCTGCAACAACACCAGCCCACCCGCCACCTCCGCTCAGCCGGCACCAAGCGCCTCACCCCCATCATCCGCACTAACCGCCGGACCTTGGGGGACCGAGCCTTTGCCATTACCGCCCCACCCTCTGGAACTCACTCCCACTGCCCATTAGAAACTCTGACTCACTACCAACCTTCCAATCAGTACTCAAAACCCACCTGTTCAAACTAGCTTTTCCTCAAACCCCTTTTTTGTTTTGTTTTAATCCCCATGTGAAGCGTCTTTGAGTGTCCGAAAAAGCGCTCTACAAGTTTGATGTATTATTATTAACTGTCAAAATGATTTATTCACAATTACAAAAATAAGTCATTTTACTTGATGTAAAGGTATATTATCGTAACCAGTCATAAACAGGGCTGGGACAACACACTTTTGTCACGATCCGATGCATATCACAATACTCAGGTGATGACCCAATAAGGATGTGATACAGTAAGATATTACAATGTGTACAACGTAAACAATCATGTGTCCAATGTTTATAAACTAAATGCCATTTGACATTTATTGAAGTGTTTAGATTGAAAAGTGCATTAACACAAAATGTAACCGAGTGCTGCTGTTACTGGAAAACAAAGGAGTGCATGATAAAAATGCCTTCAAACACAAGTATTGAAAGTATTGCAATCCTATTGATATTTTGTCCCAGCCCTAGTCATAAAGCATGCTGTGGCCCACACTTTGGGCCAACAGTACCAACATCCCAGCACCTGTCCAAGCACGAGTGCTTTTGTAGGTTATTTACAAACTCCACAAGTTACATAACAGTCCTGAAACTCGGTGAGAAAGTCATCGCTGTTCCTGGATTTAAGATCGCTGCTATGCTAGCTATCAGGCCGCTGCGCAAAGGAAGATCAGAAAACGCTTCAACGGATACATGCATTTCAAAAGCATAAAAAAGAAATAATTACACATGTTTTCCGGGAAAAGTGTGAAACAGAAAAGCCGAGAAGGCATCGCTGAAGCTCTTTTGAAGTTATGCGTTAGCATGAAGAGTTGGCAGTATGTTCCCGAAGAATAAATGAAACAAACACTTTAATGGTGGATGATGGGGACATAAAGAAAGAACCTATGCATTGTTTGAAACTGGTGCTCATGAAAATGTGCAGTTTTTGTCCAAAGAAAACAAGCAGCAGGATTATAAAGACTGGTATGAGCCCTGAATGGCAAACTAGATAAAAACAATACATCACTGGACTGGACTTGAATCACAGGACAGCATATCCAATGTTTTACCCAAACATTCCACACATTCATATACACATTCAGACGGGTCAAAAAAGATCACGGGGACGGCGGTGTGGATTGTGCGCACGGGTGTAGGCAGCAGATAGGGCGGGTTTGGACACTGAGTGAGCAGCAGGTGAATAATGATGACCTGTGCTGCTGCTCGAAACTAAACTACTCAACAGAACACTAAATCACAACAAATTAACAGTGATTATTTGTAATTAAATTGCAATAGTGCAATTAATCTGATTTTATTGTTTATGTATTCACTTGACAGCACTACTTTTTTCTCATCAATTGTCCATTCTGACATTTGTGAGATCCCCTGCTTTGAGTTCACAATTAACCTGAAATAAATGAGTCAAACTAAATCCCTGTAAGAACATGTTTGAACTACTGACCTGATGTGAAAGTTCTGCACATTGACGTTCTTGTAGGGAGCGGTCTTTCTCTGGCACCACAGGAGCAGCCCCTCTTTGGCGGAGGTCTCTGCAACAGGCCAGGGTTGCCAGGGTTACCAGGGTTACGAGGAACATGAATAATATGCAGGATCAGGAGGTATTGTGTGAATGAGTGAGACTTTACCTTCTACAGAGATGTCCTGAATGGCAAAGCGCAGGATGATGGTCCAGATCATTCCCAGGGTCATCTTGGCATTTCCGTCTACAATTTCTGCAGAAAACGATGAACCCCGTTAATTGCAGGCTCATGACATGATGTGTACGCTCAATATTACATATAGAGTATGTAATGTGTCCAAGTAATAACTTAGGGACATTATAATAAAACCCTTTCCCTTTTCAACTTTATTGGCTCAATTGTACAATTGTAGTGACAAATAAAGCACTTACTAACGTACTTACTTACATTATTGCCCAAACAAAACACTTTTTTTTTTGTATATCTGCAGCTAATAAGGTACGAGTGCAGAACACTGTTTATCTTGGAAATGGGGCAGTTTTTTAATTAACCAGGAAAGTCATTGGCACTTTTCTACCTGCTTTAGGCACTCAAAGAAACCACACACCCATTCACACTTTCAGTCATACACCAGTGTCACACTGGAGGTCACGTGGGTGAAGTGTCTTGCCCAGGGACAACAACAGTGTGCACCCGCGGGATTCGGACCGCCGACCCTCCGGTCACAAAACTCTACTCCCTGTGCCACTGTCGCCCCTCTGAAAGTTCCACTAAGATTTTCTTTTTTTTTCTACAGGATTCCTGGCCCCAGAGGGAATCAAGCACTGAGCCTTATTTTGATTAATCTGACCATCTTTAGGATTCTTTTGAATCGATCGCATTGATTTTATTGTGTACACTTCATTTGCTGCAACTGAAGAACAATAAAGTTATAACATTAACTGTAAGTAAGGGATAATGCACGACGAGGTGTCCATTATCAGAAATAACTGGATGATGCGGAGCGGAGAACGGTTGCTACTGCGAAGTCCATATATTTCTGATAAAGGACACCTCGTCGTGCCCTATCCCGCTTACATCATGGTCCTACAAACTGAAACGGTTCATCGGGGCCTGTTTGCTTTTTTAATTAATTAATTAATTTATTTTTAAGCCTTGAGCAGGAGTTATTTCACTTTTTAATCTGTTTTATCTAAGTAAGTAAGTGCTTTATTGTCATTGTACAACAAAATAGTGTTCAGGTGTTAGTCCTGAGCTGCTGCGGCTGAGCCGCGCTGCCACTGTGTCGACCTGACCCGCATGACCTTGGAGGTCGGGGAGACTGTAGCACTCGGAAGAAACCTGGCTGGCTGCCCTCTGTCTCCTCTGATCCTCTGAAATGGTGCCGCGTCTCTTGGGTTTGTTTCAGAGCGTGGTGTCCTGCACTGGTCAGCTCCACCTCTTCTTTTCTCTTCCTCCCTCCGCTTCACAACAGTCTTTCACCATCTCTCGTTTGTCCTTTTCTGTTTCCTGTAGCTCCTCTTGTGACGCCTCCTCTGTGCTGCAGGGGGGGCTCTTGGTGCCTCTTCAGTGTCTCAGAAGAAGAAATGTGTAGGTCTCAAATGGGTTTAGCTGATAAGCTAGCATTTTGTTTACCTTTAAAAAGCTGCTTTCTTCAGGACCATTTTAGACTTTCAAAGTAAACAAATCCACCAAACCTCCACAAAAACACGACAAAGACGAACAAAAGTATCCAGAAAAAACAATGTGGAACACAGAAACCACAAAAAACTCAGCTGCACAAGGAGCGAGCGAGGTCGCTTCCTGTTTTCATGTCGCCATGACAACAATCTGAAGCTAGTTCCAGCTCAATTGTTCATTGTTACGGATACAGCTGGAAACAGCTGCAGTGGAGTGATATAGAACGTGATTTAACTTATTTAACTGTTGCCAGACTAGGTGTACAGCCAATCAGAATCAAGTATTCACCCAGCCCATGGTACAAGTAAGGGATAATGTATAGAACGCCGGTCAAAATAAGTACCTTCAGGGCGTAACAAGACCCGTCTGCTACGCGTCGGGGTCCAGTTCGCCCTGTCGAGACTTATTTTCCCGATAATGACCAGGGTTATCCCGCTTATTATACGGCTATTTGCCAACTGTACACACACAAACTTCATACACTTTTATGAAGGCAGAAAGGTTTATTTAATGCGGCAAATAGCTCCCAAAGGTTTGCGCGTTGCTTGGCAACGTTTGTTGATTCCAGGCAGTGTGGCTAGGCTAGTAGCAGCATGGCTAGCCACATTCTGCTAGCCTAGCTACTTAGTTTAAGGTGCAGTTAGAGAGGAGGAATGATGGTGAATCTCTGGGTAAGTTGAAAGTCGGACTCCCATTAATTTTACGAGCGAGTCCCCCAACTTCTCTCGCAGGGACAGGGACAGACATAGTGTCCGCTACTACTACTACTTGCGGAGTGATATGAAAGACTTGACAAGTACGAACTCCGTTGCCATTGGCAGCGGTCATTATTTTTTTCAGAGGTCCTCTAACAGAAAATAGTGACCGGTAGAATGTTGGAAAATCACATTCAGGTCAATGGAGCGTTCTACTTGCATTGTGAAGGGTCGTATAATAACATCTGTTAATTTACAAACTCATTGGTTTACAGGCAGCCTAATCCTCTGGGGCAATTGCCTGGTTTGTCTCTTAGTGACAGCCCTGCCATAACTCATGTTACTGCTGTACATTTACTATACAAGACAATTAAATAAAATATTGACAAAACTGTAGTAAATGTTAGGAATAATCCTTAGTATTTTCATCTTATTCACAGGCTGCAGTTAAATGAGACTGTACAATGTTGGGACAGAAGCCAAAATTAAAACTGTGTGCTGCAAATTTAATAAAGCCCGGTCTGTTCTCCCCAACTCCTCACAGCTTTCTTTTTTAAATCAGTTCTGTCTAAATCAGCTGATGTCTTCAGTGCTTTGCAATAAAATACAGATACCAGCTTACCGGTCACTGCCTCACAGGGCAGACGCTGAGCTGACTGTGAGACATTACAAGAATCGTCCGTCACCGTGAGGACTGTTAATAAGCCCGTCTATCAGCTATTCTCAGATTATTTTTTTTATTTAAAAGTGTATTTTTTTGCATAGATCTGCTGTGCACAGAAAACTCGGTACACCCCCACCACAACCCCTACTTGCCCCACGTGCTGCACACAAGACAAGTTCATTTTTCCTTAAAACCTTAGGGGGAGGTGGGCCTTTGAGAAAACTCTCACTGAATGAACAAACACACTCAAAACAGGAGTCAAGTTATTTTCATTCTTCCCGATGAGACCTACCCTCGGCGCCGATGGACACAAGCTTGACCCCTTTGCTGGCAATGAAGTCCAGGGCTTTGTTCACGTTGTTAATGTTGTGTACTCTCATTTTTCCACGCTCAGGCTTTGGCAATCGCTCCCCTGTGGAGACAAGAATAGGAGTGAGGGCAAACATGTGAGTGGCTTTAAATGTTGTGTTGTATTCATTTAGTATTATATTATTATTCATAAAGTTTGAGGGTCTCTGGCTGTGTGTGGATAAAACAGACTGCTACAGGCAGTGGTTCTCAACTGGTGGGTCGGGACACAAATGTGAATCGCGGAACCATTTCCCGGGGAACATTTATTTCCATTTTTATCTACTAATGAAATAGAAAAACAGTGAAAAAAGTGCATTCATTTCTGTTATTAAACTTAAAATGTGAAACTAATATAAGAAATAGATGTATAGCCTTTATTTGTTATCATTTTGATTATTATTTTTATTATATCAAATCTCATAAAATTAGAGAATTTTCACAATTATAACACATAAAGGCTTGACATGTCACGTTGCATGTAATGAGTCTATCATATATTAGTTTCACATTTTAAGTTGAATAATTATTTTGTTTTCCTACATCTTTATTAGATAAAAATAGAAATTAATGTTACCCGGGAAATGGTTCCGCGATCCACTTTTGTGTCCCAACCCACCAGTTGAGAACCACTGCCCGTAGCAGTCTGTTTAATCCACACACAGCCTGTATAATAACTAAATCATTTCAGCTTTAAGGGCTCATTTAGAATAGAATAATTTGTGGGGAAAATAAAACATTTGACATTATGTATAAACAAATTCAAATCTTACTTTACTTAGGACTATGGTAGGCCCTGCACCCCTCCAGTTTAGAACCACTGCCCTCAGGCTTAATAGGATGAAACCAGAGGAATCCAATGGGTACTTTTCATCAGCAATAACACCACAACCAAACCGTTTTTCATCTTATGTGTTATGTGCAGATGTTGGCGTGCTAAATGAGTCGTTTGGCTTTTGTGTGCTGCTGAAAACATTGTTTGCGTTTTTGACCGCAGGACCTTGTGTTGGTTCTGAAGAGCTCTGGAATGAGAATAGCCCAAAACAAACGTCGTGCCTGCCCTAGAATGCACTGACCTGAGATGACCTCCAGGAGCAGCATGAGTTTAAGGCCGTCTCTGAAGTCCTCCTCGATGTTCTCGATCTGAGTGCCTGTCTTGCGCAGGTGGGAGTTGCACCAGGCTGTGAAGGTCTGCAAAACAACGAAGGACACGGTCACTGGAGGCTAGTCTGGTGCCGTCTGCGGAGATGCTTCCAAAGTAGGGGTGGGCGATATGACAAAAATAGAATATCACGATTTTTTTATTATAAACTCCCAATTGTGATCAAAAATTGTGATTTGATCACAATTTTTTTAATAGTAAATAAAATAATTTAAATTACACACTAAAGAAGAAAAAGATTGAATTAATATACTAATTTATTCAACTTTGTGATCATCAACACAGCAAAAATAGACTTAGAACTTAGACTAGACTTAGAACTACAGCAAACTAACTCTATACATTAAAAACACAATAAAAGTAAAATAGTAACACTAAGTTTGGTAAAGGCTTGTTGTTCGTGTCTATTGCTGTTTGGCATCTTTTCTGAGACGTCTCTCTCATGACGTAAAGCTGCTGTGATACAGCGCTCTGTTGCTGACTGTCCCTTTCACAATAAGAGTCTTACTAAAGCGATAACATACTGTATCTTTTATTGTGTAAAAGGATAACCGGAAGCAGATAGTTACCTTAAGTTATTACTTGACCAAGTAATTCACCAAAGTTGGACAAGTCTTATATTTTCAAAGACATGGATAAACAGCGCATTTGTGAACACGGCCCAGGATTTAAGTTAAACAAATGAGAAGGATCTTCAATGAAGGTACTTGATTCATCTTCTGTACTCAGTAGTTTAAGTCTTCGAACGTTTCGCCTCTCATCCAAAAGGCTTCGTCAGCTACAAAAGTCCCGCTCAGCCCGCAGCTGAAGATATAGACCAACGGGGAGGAGTTAGGGTTGGCCCGGCTCCTCCCCTCTAATCACAGCTACTCTCACCTGTGGGTAAACACCTTTGAAGTAGAGCGTCTCTAACGATCTGCTCACCTCAGTATCGGTCAGTCCTGTCCTATTCATAGATGATCACTGCTAATTACCTGCCTATTGTTCTTTTGTTGGCTGTGGTGCCGTCTCCTTGGACTGGCCCCGCCCTGTCGGTTTCTCCCGAAGGAGATTGGAGTACAGTGACGGAAGATTAAATCTAAGACCACCATTCCGGTTCATGGAGGGATTTTCTTTCCTGACAAAAATAGCTTCTTTAACTCCTCTTTCAAACCAACGTTCTTCTTTAGCTAAAATGTTGACCTGCCCGTCCTCAAAGGAGTGGTTGGAGGCTTTGAGGTGGAGGTGCACCGCCGACTGAGGGCCACTTGTGCTTTCTCTTCGGCGTTGATAAAGTCTCTTCTGTAAAACTTGTTTCGTTTCTCCAATATAATGTTGTTTGCATTCTTCTTCTTTGCATTGAATTGAATAAACCACATTGCTTTGTTTGTGGCTCGGAGTTTTGTCTTTGGGATTAACTCATTTTTGTCTGTGTGTTCACCGGTTTGTGGTTCACTGGAATCCTGTGCTGCCTAAAGATTCTCTGAAGTTTCTCTGAGACCCCGGCTACATACGGCACTACAACTCCCTTTCTTCTGGGCTCTGTAGTCTGTCTGTCTTGTTCTTTGGGTCTTCTTGCCCTTTGTGCTTTAGTGAAAGACCAGTTAGGATAGCCGCAGTCTGAGAGGGCTCTCTGGACATGTTGCTCCTCTTTGGTCTTTCCTTCTGCACTGGTAGGCACCTCTTTAGCTCTATGTCTGAGCGTCATGATGACCCCCAGTTTGTGCTGAAGTGGATGGTTAGAGTCAAACATCAAATACTGGTCAGTATGAGTGGCCTTCCGGTAAACCTCTGTCTGAAGTTGTCCATTTTCCCCTATGATGCCTTTTTAGATTGTAAAGTTAAGTTCTTTCTCTTTGAGTAAATTTAATGCTGGGTCCACAGCATTGATGTGATCTGTAAAAGGTGCCACTTCCTTCTGTTTAATTTTGACCCACGTGTCATCTACATATCTGAACCAGTGGCTGGGTTTGTTTCCTGGGTATGAGGCCAAGGCATTTCCTCTCCATTACCTCCATGTAGAGGTTAGGCACTATGGGTGAAACTGGAGAACCCATTGCACAGCCGTGGATCTGTCCGTAGAAGTTGCCCCTGTAATGGAAATATGTGGTGCTCAGACAGATTTCCAGAAATTGGCAAATGTGGTCAGGAGTGAGCTGGGTCCTATCAGCTAGAGTGCTGTCCTCAGTCAGGCTCTTCCAACCTCAGCAGCAGTCACAGCGGTGAGGGACAGATGTAAATAGTGCTGTCACATCGTAAGGCTTCATGGTTTCATCTGTTTCCAGCTGCGGGTGTTTGATCTTCTCCTGTGTTGCCGACCAAAGGGGATAAGATGAACTTGAGGTGTTTCGCCAGATTATAGGTGATGGAGTTGATGCCACTCACAATGGGTCTGAGAGGAAAACCTTCCTTGTGTATTTTTGGCAGACCATAGATACATGGAAGGTGAGCCAACCCTAACTCCTCCTTGTTGGTCTATATCTTCAGCTGTGGGCTGAGAGGGACTTTTGTAGCTGACGAAGCCTTTTGGATGAGAGGCGAAACGTTCGAAGACTTCAACTACTGAGTACAGAAGAGAAATCAAGTACCTTCATTGAAGATGGACAACTCCTGTACGACTGAGAACGTACACAGACAAATGAGAAGGATACCGCTGAAATAGAGACAGAATGCTGGGTTTAAAAACTCCAGATTCAGGAGCCTGGTCGTGTATGTGACTGTAGAGGAGCGGCTCGCTGCCAAACGCTCGCATTAGCGTCCGACATTGCGTGGCTTGGGTTTGCTTCACTGACGGTGAAAAGAGTCAACTGTGCAGAAGTGCTTAGAACCGTGATAAAACGATCCCACAAAAATGACAGATCGTCAGCTCTGGAGATCGTCTAATATCGTCATATCGACCTGCCCTATTCCAAAGGCCTTTTCACACCACACGATAATCTCCAGTCAGGAGACTTGTCGGGTTTGGGCCAATGTTGTGACACGTGTGTTTGTGTGGACAGTCTGTGGAGGTCGGTGAAGCCAGGTTTGGCCGATTGCATTGTCAAATCACCATCTCCCTATCGCCACACTAGGAGTGCTGTGATTGATTGGCCGGGTGTTACCGGCTGACAGGGAATCAGCGGAATGTTAGAGGAAGAGCTTCTCTTCTATCAGTTATTGAACACAGTGTCAGCTCACCTGAGCTGTATTTCTTGCTGCAGGAGCATGGGAGAGCATGGGAGAGCATGGGAGAGGGTGGGCTGAGTCTCACGGAGTCATGCTAGGGCTGGGCCCAAAGTCATATCCCCGATACATGTTGGGAGAATATCGATATATGATATATATCCTGATATTTTTTCCGCAAAGTGAGAGCTGTGAAATGAAATTTTAAGTCAAAGCCAAATAGTTTTATTGAAAACTCACTCTAAAATGTAAACATACACACTATAACAAAGCTCTGTAAGGTGCACATTTAAATAAATAAAAAAACATCTAAAATGAAAATAGCCTAGAAAATAAAATGGGGCAGCATTAACATATAAAGAGATAACAAAATAAAGTGCTCAGTTTAAGAATAAGCTAAACTTTCTTTCAAAATCTTGAGATTACCCGTTTCTTTTTGTTAACTTGATTTGAAATATCCAGATATACACGATATGGTTTAATTCCATAGCACATTTAAAAATATATCGATATATCTTAAATATCGATATATCGCCCAACCCCAACTCATGCTGCCTTTGTTGATGCCCCTTGGGACTCGCATCATTTAGTGTCCTCTGCCTTTTCAGGACAGGACGCCTGTGCAGAGTGTTGCATCGTGCTCTCTGCTCCAAAAACTACGCGTGTCCTCGATCCGCGGCTTGATTCAATCAATGACAAATGATTGGTTTTCATGTTATTTATCCATTATGTTTTTATCCAGATTTTCAGGAATGTTCACAGCTTTCATTTTCAGCAATTTCAGCAAGTTATACCTAAAAAACGTTCTGCATGCTTGGGAGAATTATGCCATTACTTTTGGGAATTCTGCAGATTTTTCCTATTGACGCAAATTCATGGTTTTCAGCCGTTTTTTCCGCAGTTTGTGCATGTTTAGCTTCCGCAACTTGTCAGTTTTCAGAAAAATTCCGCCTTCTGCAATTTTAAATTTTTTTTCTACGGGATTGGGAATTCTGCCATTCATTTGTATAGGGAAGTCTGCATATTCATTTTAATAGGACTTCAGGTACATTCTAGCCTGGCCTTTGCCATCCGTAAACTCCGGTCAAATATCTTTCCCTGCATGTACGTCTGGGTTTGATCTCAATGGCTGCGATTCAATCGGTTGAATTTCATCCTACCATTCAGCGAGCGGGGGAGGCGGGTGTTGTAGGTGACGTCAAGCATAGCTTGACTCGGCCGGGCGCATTACTTCACAACCAAACGCTAGCGGTTGAGTAAAATCAGACCCAATCGTTTCAAACTTTAAACAGAGTTCACCCCTCCCACTTGTAAACGGAGCTCAATTGAGAAAGTCCAGACCCTCTGTACGAAACAAGTACGAGGGTATGGTAAAACCAGGCTAGGTACATTTAGGTTTTTCAGCCATTTATGCAGCTTATGCAATTTCAGCAGTTTCAAGGACTTCAGCAGTTTCAAGGATTTAAGGAGTTTCAAGAACTTCTGCAGCAACACTATTCCGCAATGATGCAATGTCACGTTGGTGCAGCGGTTAGCGCCCGTGCCTCACAGCTAGAAGGTCCGAGTTCGATTTACACCTGGACGGGGCCTTTCTGTGTGGAGTTTGCATGTTCTCCCCGCGTCTGTGTAGGTTTCTTCTGGAGACTCCGGTTTCCCCTTCCCACAAACAAATATGTACAATAGGTTCCTCTCTGGGCCCAGGACTCCCCTGAAAGCGATATTCTTAATCTCAGTGGGACTTTACTGGTCAAATAACTAAAAATGACTTCGGCCATTGCAAAATTAGTAATTTCTGTTGCAAGAAAGAAAGACCCAACAATGTCTTGGCGAAAATGCACGTTTGGCTGCGAGAGTTGCAGGACTTTATTCAACCTTCCTAAAGAAGAGACCACTCGCTAGAAGTTGTAATTTCACTTCAGGATTCAGCAACTATCAGCCAAAGTATGCTCGTCACTTCATCGATGGATGTTTGGTGAACTGGATACTTTGAGAACCTTGGCCAGAATCAAAATGGATGTTAGCCATTTATGAAGTTGTGTTTCATATGTCAACTCCTTATTTTGTCTTCCGGGTTAGAAAAAAATTATATTTCTCACAAAAATGAGTACTCCACAGAGGTACAAGTACATTTTCATAAATGCCTTTAGTTTACTTTCAAATTGCTAAAATAGCATGATATAGACCCTTTAAATAATTCTACCCGAGTAAAAAGTAGTGGCCCACATAATTACTCAAGAGTAAAAAAGTAATTAAAGAAAATGTTACTTGAGTACTGAACAACTGTTTGAGCGGACAAGTCTGATTTAAGTTTTACCCGTGGCATAAATGATTAGAAAGAAAATATGAAATAGTGTGAAAATTGTAATATTTTCGAGGGAAATACTATAAAGAAACATACAGTATTTAAAAAAAAATCCTTATGAAGAGTTAACAAGACATACATCTTTTTTACGCATTGAAATTTAGATTTGTCACTTAAAGATTCACAGTAGTTTGAGTTACCATTTTATTTGTTTTACTCAACAGAAGAAATACATCATTTTAATATTACTCAAGTAGAAGTAAAAAGTACTGTATGAAAAAAAAAACTACTTTCAAAAGTAAATGTAACAGACTACTCCCCACCTCTGGACATCAGAAACATGTATGCAACATGCATTTTTTTTTAAATGGCAATGTTTCACATAACTAAAGCTGCGTTCAGACCCGACGCGTCCAAAACGGCAATGTGAACGTTTCACACAGAGCAGTGCGATCAGTGCGTCTTACAGCGACAGGAGGAAGTAAAGTCCAGCACACACAGTCTGGCAAAAAACTAAGATTTGTCTGAATTTGGAGCAACATTTTACCGTTTTGTACGCGCGCTGCTCCCGGATGTTGTATTGGGTAACTTGCTGCTCCTCCTTCATTAGCGCGATGTCTGCTGAAGAGGGTGAGTGTGTCTCAATTTAAAAGTATATATTTAATATTTTCATTTCAACAATCGCCCCCATCTATCTATCTATCCTTCCTATCTCTCTCATATATATATATATAAATATATAAATATATATAAAATAAAAGATTCAATTGTCACATGTAATGCATGTAATCCAATGCAAATTTTTATTTGAAATGTTAAGGTTTGTGCACTTTTTTCAGTTAGCTAAACATTACATAGTTATTAGTTTCCGCCAGTTGTGCAGCCAATTTACGGTGCCATTTTGATTTTATAACTCCCCCACTGACATGATGTAATTTTTGTCAAAATGTTTTGACATTTTGGTTCATATAAATATTGGAGTCATGAATATTGTATCCTGTAAAAAATAAATTGTTTTGCAGTAACACGGCCATGAATATACAGCTCCCCCTCCCTCTGAGTAGCGCGGTGTCTGCTGAAGAGGGGAGCCAGTGTTCGTGTTGACGTGGAGACACTGAAATGTTATTTCTGTCTTACAGGAGTAAAACACTGACAAACTCCACGCTGTTGCCCTGTTATGACCAGCTAAACGCCTTGCAGTCGTTACATCTGCTAGATCTCAAAGACACAAGTCATCAAACGGAAACACTGTCTGAAAAGAGGAGGAGCTTAGGACATCAGCCTGTGGTTTTAGGAAAATGCCTACCGCCAGGCATTCCGATCAGAGGAATTCTACACTTCAATAAATGTATGAAAACAAAAGACACGGACACAAAAAAGAACGGACTGGATTACAAACAGACAGACGGGTACGGCACACTCAAACACACTTGTATTATGAATTAATATTAAATAACGAAAAGAAATATGACACATTATGAATACTAAAGAATACGACCTCATGTTCAGGCTGTACGAGTTGGATTTGTGGGTGCCCAAAGAACAGAGAAGACCCCACAGCCAGGGGCAGGAGGTGACTGCTGCTGCTCAGCCCGAGGAGGGGGTCTGAGGCACGGGGCAGGGGAGGACATCTCCCAGTGTTCTGGAGCCGGAGGGTTGACAGCTGGGCAAGGTTTGTGTAGTGTCGGAGGAAGGTATTCCACTGTCACCATAGCATAAGCAAAGAATCCTTTGAGCACTTTTTCATTCACAACTTTGTACTCATGAAGAGAAAGCAGCAAACACAAGCAACTGGAGCAACTGACGCGTTAGGTGTGAACACAGCTTAAGAACAAGGTCAAGTTTATTTATAAAGCACATTTACAAAACAGTCATCACTGCCCCAAAGTGCTGTACAGGTACACAGTACTACAAATAACACAACAATATAACACGATAAGTAAAGTAAAAAGTAAACTGTAAAAATATGAAAAATGCTCGGCTCATCTTGTGTTAAAAGCCTGCGCAAAAAGATGAGTCTTTAACAGAGTTTTGAAGCTCTCAACTGAAGTAGCCTGTCTAATGTTCAGAGGGAGGGAGTTCCACAGTTTAGGGCCTGCTACTAAGCTCAAGACCAAGGATCCTCAAATGATGAAATAGATTTTTTTTTACCAATTTGCCAAAAGCTGTTGACATTGCAGTAGCAAAGCATTAGAATGGCCCCTGTCATGACCGTGGACTGGGCATAATGCAGCCCTTCACTCGTGACAATAGCAGCTGTGTTGAGCTGCCCCCCACACACACACACACACACACACACACACGCACACACACGGCAGCATTTAGTCCATCGTAGATCTATTGTAGTCCCTTAGCTTGCTTGGATTCACAACCAGATTGTGGATAAGTGTCGAAATGAGTTTCCTCCGCAGGGCACCCCCTTAGAGATGGAGTGAGGAGTAGAGGAGCCAGCTGTTTTATGACATATTAGATATCATTTCTTCAGAAGTAATATCTTATTTAGTCTTTAAAGCTTGTTTACCTTAATAAATCCTTTGCGTAGTCCCTCTGGGGGTAATACAAGTGTTAATGGGATGATTGGGGGGTCTTTCATCTCCCCTGGTGTCAATACCAGTACCAATACACACTGATGGAATCACAAAGAAGAACAGGCTAATGGGCAAAGTTAACTGCGGGCTAGCACCTCTTTAGCAGTATTTACAGCCAAGTTTGAGTAAAAAAAAAAAAAAGATCTCCATTGTGTAATTGGATGTACAATATTCCTCTCTTTTTGTCAGTGTAGCATTTACTCTCACGGACAATTAATGAGTAAAAAACACAGCATGCTACAACACCTGCAGTGGCGCTTATGGGAATCTTAGGCCTCTGTCCGATACGATTCACATCTCGATACACCTGCCACGATCCGATTCATTTAAGATACATCTTGCGACACCAGAGCTGCGATGCGATTCGAATCATCACCATGACCACGATGCACCTCGATCCACACATCTGTGCCCACCACCAGCCCGATACGATTTAGGACAATTATCACGATGCATCTCGATGTTTCGCCATTCACGCTATGCTTGATGCAATGATTCAATATAAATTAAGATTTGACAAATAGTCACAATTATTGAGGCCTTGAATTGATACCTTTTTATTAATGTTTTGTATCCAATATATTCTATGGGTTTATCCACCGTAAGATTTTTTTTCTTTAGTTTTTTCAACATTTTTGGAGGAACAATTATTATTAATCTATCAACAGTCTAAAATTGTGTGAATTATTTCCACATTAATAACACACAGAGAAAATCTCACATGGTTATGCTAATTACTGGGCGGGGCTTCCTTTGCCTCTCAGCGCAGTCCCACGTGTCCTCCCACCTGGCTCAAATGCAGTGCAGTGGATTTCTGGACTCTTTCCGCTTGTAAGTGGACACAATGACGTGGGCAAATGAAGATGGCAGATCATGGCGATGTTTGGAATATTTATCTGCGTTTGGTTTCCTGCTACTTTTCATCGCGTTCTGCACACAAGACGTCCTTGATTCACCACAGCACTGCGGCCAATCCAACTCCACACCGCCGCGGAAGTGTTTCTGTCGCTCTCAGCCTGAAGTTTACCGGTAAAACACACGTCACACACGCCGTGGCCCGAGGGGCTTTGCAGCCGTAACGTATCTAGATTAAATCCATATGAGCGTAAAATCCGATGCATCTTGTGTTTATCCTCAGAACTGCATCGATCTGCGGCTTCTCTGCCGATGCACGCTATGCATCGCTCGTGCGCAAATCCGTGTATCGATACAAATCGGTTATTCGTCCCATCCCTATTCTACACCCAAAAAAATGCTAGGTTATTTTAAAGGGACACCACGTAACATTTTGGACTATACTGTTGCCATCAGTAAAAAACATGCTCCTAATGACCAGCTTGACACATTACTGCAGTGGTTAATCAAAGAATGGATTTGGATGAGAACTTAACCTATTTAAATCTCAAATTCTGAGCTCAACTGTCAGCGGCGGCCATTTCTGTTCCTCCACCAAACTGCTCATGAGGTATTTATTTATATACATACCTCATGTATATATATTTATTTATATACATTTATATACATGTTTTTTATTACATTACTTTGTCATTAAAACAGAGAATTTATAAAAATTATATTGATTATTCACAGATAATAAATTAATTTGTTTCATTGATACCTTGTTAGCATCTGTCATAGAAGTGAAAGTATATTTGATGAGCTGTAGCGAAAAGATTCAACACAGAGGTGTGTAGTTAACTAATCCGGACAGAGGACACTCCACTCTCTGTCTCGGTTTTTTATTTCGTGTTGAAACAAGTATTGACTGACATAATAAGGGGTCAAAATGGTTTCACCCCACCATTCTGACACTTCCCCACTCCGACATTCCGACTCGGAAACTCGGGACAGAATCAGGTCACTCGAGAAGGAGCCATGCCCCGACGTGACATGTAACGCATTAAAGCTTCATAAACCGTGTTATTTGGCAGATGTTTCCCAAATAAACCTGTTAGAAGTCAACGTGAAACGGATAAGCTTTACTGCTCTCTTGCTAGCATCTTATTAACGGTAACACTACTAGTTCTAAATTATCACTGTATTTACAACAATTATAATAAATATTGCAATGAAGTTTCTCTGTAAACTGATTATGATGCTCGAACATGAGAAACAAAGTTGTAACTTTTACGGACGTGTCTACCTCCGATGTTTCAGACCTGGACGACTGAAACGCAACAACTCAGAGATAACGTTTTATTCTGGTCGGATTTTCCGACTTCCGACATAAGTGGAACACACCATAATTGTTGGAGCTATAATTCCCCCCCCCCCCCTTTGTCGAAGTGGTGACACTTTTCTCTTTTGTGCAACGTCCCGCCATTCCAACACACAAGATAATTATTAAAAATAGAACTAACCCTAACCTTACTTCAGCCCTAACCCTAACCCCTGGCTCACACTGAATCCGGTTAAAGTCCGGTACGGCGTCCGCAAACTTAGAAAGTCATTAAAAACCAATGTTGCACACTCACACCACTCAGTGAAGTCCGGCTCCGGCTACCGAGGCCATCCGGCGGCAACGGAAAGAATCTGCAAGAAGTCTATCTTTGCCGGATACCGGAGCCCAAACGGATCAAGCTGACGAAAAACACGAGCCAAACAGGAAGTCAGGTCTCGTGAGAGAGGAAGATCCAGTGCATTTCAAAATAAAGTCTGTCCGCTTACTACTTATTTGGTCTCGTTTACCACCTGTACACGCGTGTAATGTCGTAAATGTAAACATGTCTCCATTACCAGTGACACGGGGGCATTAGTGTGTTTAATATATATACGCTCGACAACCATTAGCTAATGCTAACGCTAATGCTAACGCTAATGCTAACGCTAATGCTAACGCTTTCTTAAACATTTGTCAGTGTCTTATCTCTGCTGTTGTTTCTTACATAATGACTTGAGCTCGTGTATAATGGTTAAAAGGGTGAGGAGATGAGCAGCAGCAGAAGCAGAGAGCACTTTTTCAGTTAGACTTTTTATTTTATTTTAATGCCTCTGTCCTGTGTGTTTCAGATCAACTTTACCCTCTCCATGTGGGACCTCCAGAGCTCATAAATGCCACACGGCGGCAAGGTAGCGCAGCGGTTAGAGCTCTTGCTTCACAGCCAGAAGGTCCGGGTTCGATTCCCCCCTGGACAGGGCCTTTCTGTGTGGAGTTTACATGTTCTCCCCGTGTCTGCGTAGGTTTCCTCCGGGTACTCTGGTTTCCCCTACCCCTAAAAACATGTACAATAGGCCAGGATGAATGATGTGTGTGTGAATGCATGGTGGTGGTCAGAGGACCGTTGGTGCAGATGTGTACAGTCACGACAGCGCTTCCGTCAGTCTCCCCCAGGGGAAACTGAAGCTCCTAACGTGGCTTACCACCACTGAGTATGGAGTGAATGTAAAATGCTCTCATTTATTTATTTGAACAGGGACAGTGTACAATCTACATTAGCCTCAGAAAGGAGAGATGCATTGTACCAGGTTATAGCACTTGTGCTAATTTCCACCTGCAGTCCCTGGGCCTATTGTACATGTTTTTAGTGGTAGGGGAAACCGGAGTCCCCGGAGGAAACCTACGCGGACACGGGGAGAACATGCAAACTCCACACAGAAAGGCCCCGTCCAGGTG
Source organism: Proterorhinus semilunaris (assembly GCA_021464625.1). Classification (NCBI taxonomy): domain Eukaryota; kingdom Metazoa; phylum Chordata; class Actinopteri; order Gobiiformes; family Gobiidae; genus Proterorhinus; species Proterorhinus semilunaris. The sequence goes on from CM038354.1 coordinate 399,267, forward strand.
GGAATCGAACCCGGACTTTCTAGCTGTGAAGCGAGAGCGCTAACCGCTGTGCTACATGTAAAGCGCTTTGTGACTGTGTGTGAAAGGCGCTATATAAATAAAGATCATCTTCTTCTATAAAAGCTTTACAGGTAAGCAGCAGTTTTGTAATTATTAGAAATATTTTATTCTCAGTTTTATTCATTGATTAAATACAAACTTGTCTTATGGAAAGGTTGGTGTCTCTGGTGAAGTAATGGGTACCATTACTGGACTTTATCTGTAAATGTGACAGTGTCTCTTTATTCCTACAGTATTCTCTCCTGCTGCCGACTCAACTGTCCCCAGCCCTTTCCATTTATTTATATATGTATATATATATATATATATATATATATATATATATATATATATATATATATATTATAGACTGTACTGGTAAGTTCAGACAGTTTTTAAGAAGTGCAGTCCACATGTTTACAAATTTTGAATAGGTCAAGCAACAATTTTATTTGCTTTATTGTTGCAATTTTCACTTCAAATAAATCTAATATTGTTTATTATGAAACAGACTGATTTAGTGCTTGTGTTAAGTGAAAAATACACGAGAAGAGGACCTTGCAACAATGATCGCATATTTAATCGCAATTGCAATATTGAAGAAAAAAAAACGCAATTAGATTTTTTTCCAAAATCGTTTAGCCCTAATCTACAGACAAGGTTCAATGCAGATACTTTATGTATAGAGACATGCATGCACTTCTTCAGCCCCACTGAGGCAGAGGCTGGTGGGGGAGTGGAGGCCAGCCCACGGCAGAGTGTCAAGGCAGGCCCAGCGGATGGTGCATGGCTGATGGCAGAGGAAGTCGGCCAGTGCGGGGTGCATTCATTCATTTATTTATGCTCTTCCTGTCTTTGTTCCGTGGGAGTGGACTGCGGGTCGGATTGCACTGCCACCAGAGCCCCTTCTATCCACATGTCACCAACGCTGGACTTTCAAACCGATTGGAAGACGACTAGAGCTGCTATATGAGGACAAAATGACTACGTTCAATAAGTATCTTAAATAACAATAACACCAGCCTCATTTAAGTGAAACTGTGTGTGAAAACCGAATAAAAACCCAAGACAAAAACCAGGAACAAGACCACAATGAAAACATTTGGAAACTTGAGTCAGTTTGACGACTGACATTGACTTCTTCCTAAATGGAAATTGCATATTACGATAATGATCATTTGGCATTTCCAGGACGGCCATAAACCCCGCCCAGTTGGTATGTTTCTGCCATCACAATCAAATCAGCAACACATAAGAAACATTAAGGCTGTGGAGGTCTGAAAATGTGTGCTATGACACGTCTTATGTCAGACCCCCAGTCTCAGAATATCTGGCCACTTCCTGTCCTAAGCAGTGGCGCACAGGAAGCCGCGGGGGCGGAGGATGTGCAAGTTCATTATTCTGGAATGCACTGAAGCAGTCCAAGAGTCCAGGACGTCAAAGATTAACCCCCTATGGGAACAAGATAAATGGGCAGCATGTGGCCCTCAGGCCTTAAGCCCATCTCCTGTAAGCGCAGGGCCTTGAAGGTATTTTTCAACAATAAAAATATAAATGATACAAATTATATATATAAAATAAATGCTAGTATTTCGTTCTATTTATTTGGTGAAATGGTGTGGCTTTAAATAGCAGATCACACACCAGGTAAATATGTATATTATTAGGGGTGTCCATGGTTAACCGATTAACCGTTAAAAATTGCGTGACCGAGTGAAAGCATTTTGCTCGGTTAACTGGCGTCTTTAATTTGTCGTGCCATTGAAAATACTTGTAATACATTTTGCACCACCAGAGACCGCCAGAGTGCTCCCAGACATTTGCCCTTGCTAGTTTTCAATATGAAGTGGGCCAAAAAAAAAGCACAGCGTGGGAGCACTTTGCAACAGAGAATGGGGGATCATAATGCAAGTATTGCATTGCAGTGCTTAGATATACTTCAAGTACAACTTTGTTGTTGTACCATCTCAACAGCCAACACCCACTTAGGAGGTAGCTAGGTAAGCTATAGGCACAAAACTCACCTTTCTCATTATTGTTAAAAAGTGGTGGAGATAAATGTTGTTGTACGCTTTAATTACTGTTTCTTTGCACAATGACTGCAAGTAAAATAAATTAAAAAACAATCTAGGGCCTTGTGAACCCAAAAGTCAGTGACCTACTTTTACTGCTCCATCATTGCCACTGCGTTTGATTTCTATACATTAATTTTGTTTCAAATGTGTTCCAGCCAATTAATAAAAGGTGTTAATGAAATACCCCTTTTGCGTTTGTCAGTATAACCTAATGGAGGGGAACGGCGCGCGGGGGGGGGGGGGTTGGTTAGTGCGCACACTAATGGTTAACCGAGTATTAACCGCTAAGGACCTCGGTAATGGTTAATGAAAAACTTGAAACGTGCAGCCCTAATGTATATAGTTATAAAATCGATTGAAAATGCAGAATATATCAAATGTAGCACTTGGGATGACCGAATGGTATGCTCTGGAATATATCGTGAATTGTTAACAGAGTTAGTTGTATACATAATAAGGCCTCGCGGAGACACACATTTCATTCTCATTCCACAAATTGACTTCTACAAACTGTTGAGAAAGCCTCAAATCAAGGCCCTTTTCTGCTCTTTTGCACTTTGATAAAGTGAGTGGAAGTCAAAAGCAAAAATCATTGAGGTTTTTGATTTGTTTGGCGTATTAGACTTGGCTTTTGTTTGAGCGCATGACCACCAACCTTCCATTCCATTCAGCAGAAAACAAACGCTGTTGGACACTGGGCTAAGATCAGAGAAGACTGCAGCAGAGACTTAAACTAAGGCCCCACTAAGTCACTTTGATTTCCACAGCTTTTACATCTGTGCGTGCTCATTGCACAACGCTGCTCGACCGGAGATTCAGGTCCGTCCAGACCCCAGGCACGTCCTGGTTCAAAACCACACCCCCTTGTAACTGGCTTTACCTTATAAGGAAACACACTTCAGAGTCTAGCTAGGTGACAATGGTGATGTAAGAGCACACACACACACACACACACACACTCTAGGATCCCCTCTGGGGCCTAGACTGCCCTGAAGAGATGTTTGATCTCAGTAGGACTTTCCCGGTTAAAGGCCAAGTTAAAGCTTCACAAACTGACATTTTAATGCTATAAAGCGGATTATTTCTGGTATGGTCCGATCTACCGAACAGGCATTGGTCCTTAACACCCTAACAACAGATGAGATGCACTGAAGATTAGGGGTGTAACAATTGATCTATTTAATCGATGCATTGATATGTTATGTCTTCGATCCACTACATCGATCGGTGCTCGGCTAGTTTGCATTGATCCTGGCCACACATCGATGCACATCGCTTATAATTAATAATGATTGATTTGTATCAATATATTGGAGAAAAAAATTAAATCAAATACAATTACATTATTTTCACTTAAAATATTGGGCTAAATGTTACTTTATTCAACTTGTAGCTCGTTTTTGGTGAGGTTGTGTCATCATGGAGCGCCTACCGTGGCCAGTGGGTTCAGGGAAATTATGTCAGGAGCAACAATAACACAAGCACGCCGTTTACGCGTTCATCGAAGACGCGTTTATTTTTTGCAAGAAAGATGATAATCATCAGACAGCGGGTCGCTGGTGGTAGACTGTATAAATGCCAAGGGAAATATAACGGCAGCCTGACAATCATACGTTTACAAGAGCCTCCACATCGGCAGCATCGAGGGAAAAGCTCCAGCAGCAGGTGAGAGATAAAGTTCTGTTTCAGGTCTAAAGCCGAGTGTACACATGGGCCGTATGGGTCAAAGTTTGAAGTCTACACTCACTTTTGTGAGTGTATTTTGTCCACTGTTTGATCCAACAATCATCAAATCTGAAGTGAATTTGCAAATGCATTCTGTTGTATTTATGTCCAGTTACTTGTAATAAGTATTGCTTAATTTGCTGAAAATCCAATGTTAAAAGTATCAAATCATATTGAAAATCCACTATATCGATTGAATCGTATCGGTCCAAAAAAAAATATATATGGTTTTACATCGAATCGTTAGGCCTCAAATCGAAACGCATCAGTCAAAAAAGGTATCGTTATACCCCTACTGAAGATACAGCTGATGGTGCTTTTATTCAGCCTTGTTCAGATTCTTCTCAATACATTTTTATTGGGCTTTCTTTGGAAATATTATGATTTTGGTGGTGCTTTGCTTCTGCCCAAACCTTTATTAGTTGTAATAAATTAGATCTTATCTGGAAAGTAGTATTTTATGAGCAATCAAAATAAACTCAACAAGTTTAGTTTCTTGTAATTTATGTCACAACTAAAAACATACATTTTCTCCAGTTTAATTTAACAAAAAAAAATCCTCCACGGTCTCAAAAACTAAGTTCTGTTTCTGCCAAAGAAATGGCTGTAAACCGGTCGGTTCTAAAGTCCCCTGACCATTATTGAGATTGACCAAAGTAGAATAGCGATTTTGATAAAAAGTTGTATTATTTGCACAGAACTAGTGTGGGTGACAGGTCAGTGTGGGGGACAGGTCAGTGTGGGGGACAGTCAATTGTTGCGCTTGACGTGTGGAGGCAGAGCGTAGTGAAAGCATGGTTAATGCAGTACAGTAATCGGCTGAGGCTGCTTTTGATTGGATCAGTCAGAGTAGACGGCTGCGCTGGGCTTCCCTGACCCACATTCAGAGGAGCCCACGGGGGAGGGGCCCGGGTTCGGGGGAGGGGTTAGACCCTGGGCTGACCGCACCACTGCACATAATACAGACAGGACAGGCTTAAGGCGAGACCATGAATGAATAGGAAAACATAAAAATACAGTACAGTATAATGCATAATAAGAACTGTTTTTTATTTTCAAACCCCGTGAACTGCTACCTTAACGTAGTGGGGTTGTTTGAGTGCCTGAATGATCCTAGGAGCTATGTTATCTGGGGCTTTATGCTCCTGGTAAGGTCTCCTATGGCAAACAGGTCTTAGGTGACAAAGAGCAGTTCGAAGACTTCTATGGACAGTATCAAATCAAGGACCGTGACGTCGCCCAGTATGGCGAACCGGGGCCCCACCCTGGAGCCAGGCCTGGGTTTGGGGCTCGAATGCAAGCGCCTGGTCGGGCCTCTGCCCACGGGGCCCCGGCCGGGCACAGGCCGAAAGGATGCAGTGGGCCCACCCTCCTGTGGACCCACCACCTGCAGAAGGATCTGTAGGTGGTGGCAGTCAAAGGCAGGTACCTCGACAAAGGAGCCCGAGCTTGTGCAGGAGGTTGAGAGGTACCGGCTAAATATAAAATCAGGAGGGGAAGCAGTGCTTCACCAACACGGTTTACAGTGCGGGTGGAGCTGCTGACCTCGACTGGGGACGTGGTCGGGCGGTGGAAGGAGTACTTCGAGGATCTCCTCAATCCCACCGTTACGTCTTCCGATGAGGAAGCAGAGGCTGGGGACTCGGAGGGGGGCTCGTCCATCACCCAAGCTGAAGTCACTGAGGTGGTTAGAAAGCTCCCATCGACTGATCTACATTCCCACCCTCACCTATGGTCATGAGATTTTGGTAATGACCGAAAGAACAAGATCGCAAATATAAGCGACCGAAATTAGCTTTCTTCACAGGGTGGCTGGGCGCACCCTTCGTGATCGGGCGAGGAGCTCAATTACCCGGGAGGAGCTCAGAGTAGAGTCGCTGCTCCATCACATCGAAAGGAGCCAGCTGAGGTGGCCTCCTGGTCACCTCCCTCGGGTGTTCCAGACATGTCCTACTAGATTCTGTGTTATGTGTTTTATGTTGCACGTTTGCACCGATAACAATTCCTAGTTTGTGAACCTGTTCTCAAACCATGGCAATAAAAACTATTCTGATTCCAATATTAAAAAGAGACTGGTCACTTTTATACTCACTACTGACACCAGGATTTTAGAGGCAGTTGTGGTGAATAGGTCTGGGCTCATTCTACACATTAGGACACTGCTGGAGCATGTAGGGGAGGAAAATACATAATTGTACAATTTTTTAACTCCGTATAGTCCCTTTAAATATCAATTTGAAACTTTTGATGTAGATTACTGATATCAATTAAAACACATTTAGAGCTCTGGTAGGAGAGGGCATGCTACTGTGAGGAACTACAGCGAGACGGTGCGTGATTCAAGATGGCGGCGCGCAGCTGCTAGAGTAAACAGCACTAGTATTATCTTCCCTCGAAGGCTTATTCTTTTGTTTTTGAAGATAACCACAAACCCCACTCTTCATATACGATACTCACCCAACCACGGAATCTCGAATCGCTCGAGGATTACATCGACCACTACTACTCGTTGTGCGTCATGGATCAAGATACCGCACCATCAGCCGACAACAACTTCACTCCCACCAACGATAAAAAGAGGTTTCGCTCATCTTCATCTCCCGACTTAAGTAACCCTCAGAAAGCCACTTCCACAGTCTCCTCATGTTGCCCCGACATCGCTCTCATTCTCAATACAATCGAACTTAGATTAACCGCTATGGACAACAGGTTCGCCCTCATTGAAACATTGCACCAAAATCTTTCCGCGCTCCGCGAAAGTTTGGAGTTGAGCCAGGCACATATACAAACACTCACTCACGAAAACAAATCGTTGAAAGAATCCATTAACTCTCTCACTACGCAAATCACAACAATTGTCACAGAAAACAAAACTATGAAGGAAACTATCATAGACTTACAATCACGCAGCATGAGGGATAACCTCGTTTTCACTGGCATCCCCGAACAAACGTCAGAGGACGCAGAAAAACAGGTGAAAAACTTCATGATAACTCAAACTCCCCATCGCGACCGTAAACTCCATCTCTTTCCACCGCGTGCACCGCATAGGAGCAAATACCATCACAAGTGAAAATAAACGACCCAGGCCAATCGTGGCTAAATTTGAACACTACAAACAAAAACTGCAAGTACAACACCAAGGCAAGCAACTGAAAGGAACTAACTACGGTCTCAACGAACAATACCCTAAAGAAATAATGCAGCGCCGGAGCAAACTTCACCCTGTACGCAAGGAGATGATCCAAAAAGGACAGAAAGCCATACTTGTTGTGGATAAACTGTACGTAAATGGCCAACTATACCGCAATGCTGAAACAACCCCATGGCTATACTGACTCTTCCCTGTTATCTTCATATCTATGAGGTAAAATAAGCATGACTAATTAAAAACAACACATAAATCCAGAGTGATACTCACAAAAATGTATTTCACACACTACCCATGATCTAATAACCGAGGATATAACTGTGTTAATTATATGTATATATTTTATTATGTAACACATACACACAACCGCACTAGTCACCCATTATTGCTATTTTTGTTGATTATGATTTTGACCTTCATTTCTCTTCTCCCAACCCCCCCCCCTATCACTTTATTCCAATTCCAATTTCTTGTAATGTACAACACAGTTGGTTGCTCTATCTGAAATTAATCGACTCATTTTTCTGTCTTGATTATGCGGCTTGTAACATCTCATATCATACAAACACATGCACACACAAACAAAAAACTTACTAACACTTGTCTCTTTTACAAGAAACACACTTATCAGATACAGATCTAAACCACTTACAATCCAAAGATTTCACGCATATATATTCATCCACCTTGAATAGTAGACAACGTGGAGTATCAATTTTAATACATAATAAACTATTATTCAATCATCTCTCAACAATAACTGACCCTGAAGGGCGTTACGTCATTGTCAACGGTAATCTATCTAAACATAATATAACCATTATTAACATATATGGACCTAACAATGACAGCCCCTCTTTCTTTCATAATATATTTTCTAAAATAAATGAAACTTCAACTATCATTTTAGCTGGAGATTTTAACACCGTACTAGACCCAAACCTGGACCGCTCACATACCACAGGAAGCTCCCGACACTGGAACTCCACTGATACAATAAAACAATACATGCAGGAATATGGGCTTGGCGACAGTTGGAGATTGTCACATCCACACAAAAGACAATACACATATTTCTCACAGGTTCATAACTCCTCCTCACGAATTGACTACATTCTTTTAAGTAACACTCTTCTGCCTAAGGAAAAAGACACCACAATACACCCCATTATGATTAGCGACCATGCACCAGTTACCCTCACGCTACAGTTTCAATATCACACCAAACCTTCCTCGAGATGGCGCCTTTATACTTCCCTTCTAAAAGACCCAATATTCAATCAGATGATCGAGAGAGAGTGGACATTCTTCATGGAGTTGAATGACTCCCCAGAGACAACAGCAGTAACATTATGGGAAACAGCCAAAGCATACTTAAGAGGAAAAATTATATCATACTCGAGCTTTAAAAAGAAAAGACAAACTAAATTGCAACAGCAATTACAAGAAAAACTTGAAATTCTATCAGAAAATACAGAACAAAATGAAAATGAAATAAAAAAATTTCAATTGCAATTGGACAACTTTTTGCAAGAAAAAAACAACTTTATGTTGCAACAACTCAAGTTCGAACTAGTAGAAAAAAATAATATATCTGGGAAATATCTCTCAAACTTATTACAACGTAAAAAAGATAAATCAATGATAGTATCAATACAAACCTCAGAACAGCAGCTCACTCATGACCAATATGAAATAAATAATACATTCCAGTTATTTTATGAAAAACTGTACTCTTCAGGAAATAGACCTAACCCAATTGAGATGCAATCATTCTTCAAAACCTTTACACTACCACAACTTCCCACAGATATGGTAAACTTCTTAGATTCCCCTCTAACTTTACATGAGCTACATAAAGCTCTTCTTCAGATGCAAAATAATAAAGCCCCCGGTCCTGATGGTTATCCTCCTGAATTCTATAAACACTTCTGGTCTACATTATCCCCACTCCTTATCCGTGCTGTTATTGAAATAAAGAACACATCTCAAATTCCATCTCACTTGAACACTGCAGCTATAACCTTGTTACTTAAACCAGACAAAGACCCAACTCAACCCACTAGTTACAGACCCCTATCACTACTTAACACAGATTTAAAAATTATCACAAAAGCACTTGCCTCCAGACTAGAAAAGGTTACTCCACTATTAATAAACCCTGACCAGACAGGATTCATCAAAAATAGAAATTCATCTGACAATCTTCGTAGATTATTCAACCTCATTAACATCTCACAAAAATCAAATACCGATACGATCATAACTTCACTCGATGCAGAAAAGGCATTCGACAAGGTAAATTGGACATTTCTATTCTATACACTTTGGCAATTTGGCTTCGGGGAGTCATTCATCCACTGGATCAATGTACTATACACATCACCAAAGGCCACTGTCACTACTAATGGTATTATCTCTTCCACATTCACACTGCATAGGGGCACACGGCAAGGATGTCCACTCTCTCCCTCTCTCTTTGCATTATTTTTAGAACCCCTTGCAACTGCAATACGGCAAACCAACAGCATAAAAGGAATCAACGTCTCAGGTACACATCACAAAATTAGTTTATACGCAGATGACATTCTCCTCTATCTACAAACTCCACAAGAATCACTACAAGAAACATTTAAAATAATCACCACATACTCATCGATGTCAGAATATAGTATTAACTGGAATAAATCAATAATTCTCCCCCTTTCAGACAATGCTTGGGACTCAGCAGCTCAGGATTCATTTCCTGAAGTGCACACTGGTAATATCAAGTATTTGGGTATAACCGTTTCCTCCAGGCTGACAGAGTTGTTTTCACTTAATCATAACCCAATACTAAAAACAATAGAAGATGATCTGGAACGCTGGACCAATTTACCACTTACACTCATTGGACGAATAGCATCTGTTAAAATGAAAATACTCCCGAAACTAAATTATTTATTCTCTAACATCCCAGTAACCCCTCCCGACAAATGGTTCAATAAACTCAACTTCATGTGCACAAAGTTTTATTGGAAAAACAAAAAAGCTAAAATCAAACTCACCACTTTACAAAAAAACAAAGCTCAAGGCGGACTAGAAGCACCACATTTCATCCACTACTTTCTGGCCAATCAATTACAGTATCTAGTTAAGTGGACAAAACCATCACACAACAATACATGGATTCAATTGGAACAGTCATACTTCACTCACCTTCCTCTGGCAGATATACCTTCTTTAAATACAACACTGAAAAAACACCCCTGTTTTAAAAGCACAGTCATCTCAACTACTCTGACAGCCTGGTGGAAAACATTAAAACTAACTAACTCCTCCACTTCACCCTGTAAATACACTCCCATATGGCACAATCCGGATTTTACAACTAATACAAAACCTCTTCACTACCACATGTGGGAACAAAAGAGCATCACTCACCTACGCGACTTATTCAAAAACAATAAATTCATAACATTCACGCAGCTCAGAGAACAATATCAACTTGACAGCAATAATATTTTTCAATACCTACAAATTAAATCTGTAATTAAAAATAAAATTAACATAAAATATAACGCATTAAACCCATCCCAACTATTCGAAAACATAAAGAACATTAAAGAAATAAAAAAACATTTCAACTCTGATACAATACATTTACCTACAGAAAAATGGAACATAGATCTTAATACAGAACTCACACAGGAACACTGGACAGAAGCTTGTAAAAACATCTTTTCTATGACACCCAACACCAATCTGCAATTAATCCAATATAAAGTCATACACAGGTCACACATCACACAACACAGGATGCATAAAATGGGACTAGCAGATACAGCCATCTGTTCACAATGCACTATGGGGGCCACTGATACCTACCTACATGCACTTTGGGAATGCACTCCTGTACAGGCTTTTTGGAACACTATCACACAAAAACTCTCACACATCCTGAGCTGCAGAGTCCCTTTACTTCCCTCGCTTTGTTTACTAGGTCTCACCTCAACAACAACAATACTGCCTAGACATAAGAACAGTCTACTCACATCCCTAACTGTCGCCAAGAAAATAATACTCCAAAACTGGAAAACAAAACACACAATCAACATCAATGATTGGACCAACTCTCTTACTCAATACATAACATCCTCTCAAATAGCAGCTCGCCATGATGACATGACTTCCTTTACATACTCCTGGTCACCATTCATTAGCCATTTTGACATCAACCCCAACAATTTCTCAACATCAATTTAATCCCCAACACCCAACCACAAATTAATATACCAAAGAGACAAAAAGTGCCACTCACATTCTTATAATCCTTCACATATAAACAGACGTACATACACACCTGCACGCATACATGTACTCTCGCACACCCTCTCCAAATAGATAAGATAAAATCAGTTATTATTACTATTTATATATGTATTTAGGATCATTTATTTCTAGATATTTATTTATTTGTTACTTCCTCACGTCGCTATTGTTGTTATTATTGTTATTATAATTATAATTATTTACATTTTCTCTCTCACTTAAATTGGATATCTGAACAAACTATACACATTATATCCGAGATTACGATCAGGTACTGGAAAAGAGAGGAAAGAAGGAAAGAAAAAGAATATATATAATATTATGTTTATAAAATCAATCAATCAATCAATCAATCAATCAATCAATCAAATATACATAACCTAGAGAGCAACAGGGCAGACAAGAAGTGGGCCCGATGTGGGGTATCTCCCACCTCATCGGCCCCAGAAATTTCTTTTTTTTTTAACGCACGTCACAGTATAGGACTGACAAGAGGACAAGCAGGGCCTGTTGAGTGAGCCCGTCTCGCAACACGCTCTGCTTTTTATTATTATTATTTGTTTAATGAAGCCTAGGCGGTAATTCAACCTGGTAGACGAACACAGCATCATCAACCTTCAGCCAATGATCGCTCCCGAAAGGTCCACACCTTCACATCAGCGTCAGAGCCGCACCTCCGTAGCAGCCAATCATCGCCATCGGTCTCGCTTTTAAGCGCCAGTAATCGTATACTGTTTGCTTCCCAGCGCGCTGCGACGCTTCCGTGTCCCCGCGTGTTGCCTGGGGCTCCCGGTGCTCACCTGCTCTCACCTGCTCTCTCTGTGGCGACGATTCTCCGGGCGCCAACATTGCCGAGGCCGGGCCGCTCGGCTCTTCCTCGTGGCTCGCTACGGTGCCCCAAGCGCGTGGTCGCGGGTTTCCTGCCGTTCGTTTTCTTCTCGATAGCGTGTCCCTGAACGCTGCTTCGCCGGACCGGCGCACACTGCTATGACGCGTCCGGTTCTCGCGTGGTTCCCTCATGTGGCTCTCCCGGACCTGCTTTCTCCTCGATGGCGTTTCCCGACGCTCGCTCCCCTGGACCTCAGTGCCTGCCCCTGATGCTGCCGGGGCGGGCACCCTAGGTGAGCGTATGCACCCGCACCCGCACTCGCACGTACGCGCGCTCATGAGCTTGTCTCATGATCTTGGGCCAGTAATTCATGCGCTGTTCGCAACGCGGACCGGTAGTCTATTTCTGCTCGCTTTTTGTACTCCTATTCAGCGCACTTATTCAGCATTTTACTGCACCGTCGTCGTCCGCAAACTCCACCGCAGGGGCTCTTGTTTTGTTACTTGCCGTATTTTGTCGATCACCTCGCTCTCGTTACTGTCGTGGCGCTCAGAGCGGTTTTCTGCACACAACTACGCAAAGTGCGTAGGAACCCCGCAGCGCAGGGCCCTGCACTCAGTCGTACTACGGCGTTTCGCTGATTGCACAATGCTTGTTACGGGGCCAGGCTCTCTTGACGCACGCGCCCATTGTCCGCCTACTTGCTGCATCTTAGTGTTTCACGTGGCCGTCTGCTGACGTGAATGAGGGGGAGGGACCTACAGTTTCTCCGTCCCCTCCAGGCACGAGCGCTACTCCCCTGTCTCCGTCTGTCTCCGTTGCTCGCCGCCCCCCTGCGTGGGCCACGGCTTTACGTCATGCGTCCTGGGCGCTGCTCAGGTTCCTCTGCTTGGACTTGGGGCTGCATCGCCACCATTTACACTGTCATGTCTAGCGGAGTATCGGGACAGTGGCGTATGGACAGAGTGGGCGTTCACGCGTTTTTTTCCAAGAGGAGCTGAGTCCACATGGTTCTCATAAGCGCAGTTACTATGGTTCTCAACGTGCGCGGTCTGAGGCCCCGTCCATACGAAGCCAAGCGAGGACCAAACGCAAAGATATATTATCAATCAGTGAATCGTTCATACGAGTCTGGCGTTTTGGGGGCCTGTAAACGAACATTTCCAAACTTGGTCCCAGAGCGAAAGATCTCAAAACGCGTTACATGGCGTTTCAACGTCTCCGTAACTTTCACTTAAACGATAACATCATAGTACCAGAGAGGTGTCGTTATTCTTAATCTACCGACCTTGAAATGAGTTTAATTTACGGATCATGATTTTACTACTTCACCGTAATCGCAAGTCACGGGTGACAGTAGGGAACCGCGGCCGCGTCAGTCTGTGTTTTTGGACTGACAGTCAAAGTTGGTAACTGACAGGTTTGTCTGCTTTAGTCGTTACGTTGGAAGAGAAACTCGCCTCTCCTGTCTCTCCAATCTTAAATCTCAAATCTGTTTCGTTTTCCCTGGTTACATTCCACGAAGTTACTGCCCATGCGCCCTCTACATTCTGTCTATTACCTGTGTTGGCGTTGCAGCGCCACACACAGGCTGGCAGATGAATCACGCAGTTTTCACGGACTGAATCCAGACACGTGGACGTACGTTCTTACTAAGCTGGCTTCATGCTTACAAAGCAGCTTCTGAAGTATAAGCGTTTTTGTCTCCGTATGGATAAAGAAACGACTTGGACAATGTGGCTGTCTTCTGCTCGCCGGTCTTTCGGGGCCGAAACGGCTCGTGTTTTGGGGGAGTACTATCTCTAGGCTCCACCAAGCGCTAATTTCAACTATTGCCTTTACCCAGCGCAGACTAATCTCGAGAATGGAAGCTATTCCTCTTCCATCATAACGCTTCTGCATCATTTTATCGGGTCCCAAAGCGGGCGCTCATCACCCAGCATTCGCTCCAAACATTTCTTCAGCAGCTACGCTAATTCATAGCAGCTATGCACAAATAACTGGTGGTGGTTCGTTCGTCATAACATGTTCTATGTCATCAAGGTTCCGCCACTACGGCACGTCCTCAAACGCCATTACGGCACGCCTTCTCTACGGCTCGGGCTTTCTACGCCACTACAGCACGGCTCTATGCCTACGGCACGGCGTGCTACGCCACTACCTCACGGCTCTCGACGCAATTACGGCTCAGCCTCTCCACCGCACAGCGCGCTCTACGGCTCGGCAGCCTTACGGCACGGCCTCTCTACGCCACTACGGCACAGCCTCTCTACGCCGCACGGCACGGCTCTCTCCGGCTCGGCCGCTACAGCTCGGCCTCTCTACGCTACTACGGCAGCTCTCTACGCCACTACGGCACAGCCTCTCTACGGCTCAGCCTCCACGCCACACGAAACGGTTGCTGTACGCCACTACGGGACAGCGCTCTACGCCACGGCTCTCTACGGTTCGGCCTCTCCACGGCTCGGCCTCCCTACGCCACTACGGCACAACCTCTCTACGCCACACGGCGCTGCCTCTCGACGAATAGAGAGGGCTCTCTATGCTACTACGGCACGGCTCTCTACGGCTCGGCCCTCCCACGGCTCGGCCTCCCTACGCCACTACGGCACCGCCTCTCTACGCCACACAGCACGGCCTTCCAAGGCCCGGCCGCCTGCGGCTCGGCCTCTCTATGCCACTACGGCACAGCCTCTCTACGGCACAGCTCTCTACGCCGCTCGGCCTCTCTACGGCTCGGCAGCCTTACGGCACAGCCTCTCTACGCCACTACGGCACAGCCTCTCTACGCCGCACGGCACGGCTCTCTCCGGCTCGGCCGTTACGGCTCGGCCTCTCTACGCTACTACGGCAGCTCTCTACGCCACTACGGCACGGCCTCTCTACGGCTCGGCCAACACGGCACGGTCGCGTATGCATTACGGCACGGCCGCGTATGCATTACGGCACAGCCTCTCTACGGCACAGCGCTCTACGCCACTACGGCGCGGCTCTCTACGGTTCGGCCTCTCCACGGCTCGGCTTCCCTACGCCACTACGGCACGACCTCTCTACGCCACACGGCGCTGCCTCTCGACGAATAGAGAGGGCTCTCTATGCTACTACGGCACGGCTCTCTACGGCTCGGCCTTTCCACGGCTCGGCCTCCCTACGCCACTACGGCACCGCCTCTCTACGCCATGGCACGGCTCTACGGCACGGTCGCTCTACGGCACGCTTCTCTACGCACTACGGCACTACGTCCTCTCTACGCCTCACAGGCGCTCATCTCTCCGAGTAAGCGTTAGCTTCAATTCAAAATATTCATCGTACATTCATTTCATGCGCTACGTCGCTTGACTACCTGGCTCGACCCCGGCTTCCTCTTTTGGGGGAAGATATCCCTAACTCCAAGCTGTTTAACTACACTGACTTGTACATCGATGTCTAACGCCGGGGTCTGATCGCCAAAACTAATACTCATCAATAATCTCCCTAATCACTGCCCTCATCCGTGTGAGTCTATTCAGGTTGAATTTATTTTTGTTAATATTTTATTTATTATTATTGTCATTTATTCTACTATTATAGATAAAATTAGCAATAGGTAATGATTGTAGCAATGACGATGATGATAGTGATAGTGACGATGGTGTATATATAAATAACTATATATAAATATTTTTTTATTTTATTTTTTTATTTGTGTTTTATTTCATTTATTTTAATTTTTCTTTTTTCTAAAATTGTATTTCTTAATTTTGTATGTTTTCTTTTATTTTTTATTTTTAATTAATTCATTAATTTATTTATTTTTTAATATATTACACTTACATATAGACTCATTTGACCACATTCGACATAGCACCTATGCATTGCATACACATTCAGATACATATACAGAAACTCCGCAAACCAAGGCAGAACTGAAACAATAAAAAACGCAACCCGAATAATTCTATTTTTATTTTACTCTCCCCCCCAACCCCACCCACCTTAACACCTACTGTATTTGTAAACCGTATATACATTAGATTTTGAATATAACTTTTTTTTTTCTTTTTTTTTTTAGGTTTTCCTTCTTGTATTAAAATGTAATAAAAAAAAAAAAAAATAAATAAAATACACATTTAGAGCAAGTGTGTTGTTTTTATATAAAATAAAAGGCATTTTATACATTTTCCGCAAGAAAATCTTAATAATGGACAAATGGTAAATTTGTCCACTTTACATCAAGGAACCAGTCACCCATTCACACTCACATTCATACACCAACGTACACAGACACTGGAGGCAAGGAGGGTGAAGTGGACACAACGACAGTGTGCACCTGCAGGATTCAAAGAAAAATTCATAGATTTTTTATTATTAGTCGATTCATTTGTCAATAAATTTAAATGATTGTTCTCTCGTCCTAGATTGTGCAGTGGAGTGAGGGTTGGGAGCACCGGGAGGGCAGGAAGTTCAGCTTCCCGACAGCCTGGTGGATAAAACAGTTTTTCAGTCGATTGGACCTGGCACGTGGATTTCACATTCTCCTCCCTGAAGGCATTACCTTGAAGAGAGTGTGTGATGGGTGCGTAGGGTCCCTGGTGATTCTGACGGCTTTGCGGGTGAGACGGGTGGAGTACATGTCCTTAATGGAGGGGAGAGGAGCTCCGCAGATCTTCTCCGCTGCTCTCACGATGCGCTGGAGGCTCCTTCGGCAGGAGGCAGTGCTAGCGCCGTGCCACACAGTGATGGAGCTGGTCAGGATGCTCTCCATAACGGAGGCTGGGACTCTGGTCAAGAAAAGTTAATCAGTGTCTCTATTTTCTCTGCAAGTTGAGAAGAGCCAGAGATGTAGTGTGCAAGGTCCAGGAAAGGTTCTCTGTGATGTGCACACCCAGGAACTTAGTGCTGGTCACCCTCTCCACTGCAGCACCATTGATTGTTAGAGGAGCATGCTGGACCCGCGCTCTTCGAAAGTCCACAACAATCTCCTTTGTCTTCTCCACATTTAGAGAGAGATTGTTCGGTGTGCACCACATGGCCAGACTGCTCACCTGACTCCTGTAGTTTGACTCGTCTCTGGTTACAAGATGACCCGCTCTACCCTCTGCGCCACTGCAGCCCCGACAAAGCCAGGTTTTAATGTGTGTTTTTTTTAATAAGCCATGTATAAGTGGAAAAAGTTCTGTAAAAATAGACATTTGTCTTTGATATTTGGGATCAAGCTCAATAAAATCAGGCAGAAATTAGATACTGAAACATCCCTCTGAATAAAACCTTCTAAATTAAAGTTTGGATTCTGAAGCTAAAGTAGAGATGTTGTTGCATAAATTCATTTGGAGAAAACAGCCCTACAGTTTTGTAATGTCTGCACATGTGCCCTTGTGTATATTTCTCCCTTTAATAACTGCTGCTGTCTCCCACAAAGCAAATGACAATATTTGTATTACAGTGTCATCTCTGTCGCCTTCCGTGCTACACGTAGATACCAAACATGTCAGTATTTGTGAACAAATAAGCGTGAAGACAAGGGAGCGCCGCCATTCTGGAGTTACTTCCTGGAAATCTCTGACTCAAAGCGATCATCAAATAAAAATACATAGTAGGTTTCCTTTTTTCTAATATAACATTAAAACAATGTTAAAGCCAAACACATAAAGAGATCTCAAAGTAAGTGGACATTTTTGAAACAGAAGAAGCAGCAACAGTTAGCGCGCTAACACAGTCAGACTTTAGCATTATGACAGACGTTTAGAAGATGGTGACCTGATTAACATCTGAACGACCTGATGCAGCTGAAATCTCCATGAAATGTCTATTCTGTTTGTTTAATAATCCAATATCTACAGGGAGCAGTTATTATTAATACATGTTTGACTTCTTAGTGACCCAATGGCTGTATGGGTGGTCATCATGGCACCTTTACCTTCTATCCCAGATATAAACTTTTTTTCCCCATAAAAAGTTGCATAATGTATCGTTAAGTGTGGACAGTCCGAGCTAAGGCCGTTCTCAGGCTGATGGCTGAAGCAGAACTCCTTCACATTAGAGCTGTGTACATCCTGACCAGTGTTTACAGTGATCAAAACGGTAAATAAAAACACAAATGTACATGAAAATAGCAGTCGAGTCGGTGGCCCATTAGTCCGACGTCTCTTTGGTCAGAAAAAAATAGGCCCATTGGTCCGAAGTCCTTTGGTCTGACCATAGACACCCTAACCCGAATATTAATTAGCATTACAAAGAATCCAACGAGCTGCGGCGGTTCTAGTGTTAAATAAATGTCATGTGAAAGAGCTATTCTCTTCTCTTTAGCAGACTTGGAGCAGACATAAACTCCGAGGATGCGTGCGTAAACTCCGCTGTTTATGGTCGGACCAATGGGTCAGTTTTTTTTTCGACTAAAAAGATGTCCAACTGACGACACCCCGACCCAATGGGACATTTTCGGAATAGTGAGATGTCAGACCAATGGGTTGTCGGACTAATGGGCCGACCCCACGTGTTGAAAGAATGTCTGAATAGATGAGTTTTCAACTGTGATTTAAAAACACTCAACTCAGTGATGCTTCGTAGCAGGTAAGCTGGAAGTGCGTTCCACAGCTTTGGGCCTTGGACGGCAAATGGCAGGCCTCCAAAATCGTTATATTTGAACTTGGGAGTCACCAGCATGGTGTCTTCAGATGAGTGCTGACTGGTCGGTAGACTTAACTAACTTTGTGAGGTAGGCCTGGGCTAGACCATTGATGGCCTTAAACACAAACCGCACCGGGAGATAGTGGAGCGAGCGGAGGATTGGCCTGATGTGGAGGTGGGCTGGAGGTGGGCGGAGGAGGACTGGCCTGATGTGGAGGCGGGCGAAGGAGGACTGGCCTGATGTGGAGGCGGGCGGAGGAGGACTGGCCTGATGTGGAGGCGGGCGGAGGAGAACTGGCCTGATGTGGAGGCGGGCGGAGGAGAACTGGGCTGATGTGGAGGTGAACGGAGGAGAACTGGGCTGATGTGGAGCGGGGGCGGAGGACTGGCCTGATGTGGAGGCGAGCGGAGGACTGGCCTGGTGTGGAGCGGGCGGAGGAGGACTGGCCTGGTGTGGAGCGGGCGGAGGAGAACTGGCCTGATGTGGAGGCGGGCGGAGGAGGACTGGCCTGATGTGGAGGCGAGCGGAGGAGGACTGGCCTGATGTGGAGGCGAGCGGAGGAGGACTGGGCTGATGTGGAGGCGAGCGGAGGAGGACTGGGCTGATGTGGAGGCGAGCGGAGGAGGACTGGGCTGATGTGGAGGCGAGCGGAGGAGAACTGGGCTGATGTGGAGGCGAGCGGAGGAGGACTGGCCTGATGTGGAGGCGGGCGGGGGAGGACTGGCCTGATGTGGAGGTGGGCGGAGGAGGACTGGCCTGATGTGGAGGTGAGCGGAGGAGAACTGGCCTGATGTGGAGGCGGGCGGAGGAGAACTGGGCTGATGTGGAGGTGGGCGGAGGAGGACTGGCCTGATGTGGAGGTGAGCGGAGGAGAACTGGCCTGGTGTGGAGCAGGCGGAGGACATGGACTGTATAAAGAATAGACAGCTCCTCCTCACTCCTCCCCGTTTACGAAAATGACCACGTTCGTGGGGGAAATCATGGCGGATTTACAGGCTCCTCCTCTCCAGCTCTGACGAAGCATGTTCCTAAAAAGGGCATAAGGGAGAAATCTTGACTCTAGACCCGGCCCTCGCGGGGCGTGTAATGGGCGTGTATTTCTGTTGTAATCACGCCCATGGCCAGGCAGCAACGTAAACGGCCTGTCAATCAAAGTCAGGCTTTCATTATTTACGCAAGATTTCGAAAATTCTTATCTACGATAAAAACCCTGGTGTCCCATATTGTTTTTAACCCAGCGTAATCACAGGAGGAATATCTCGCTCTAGCCACTTCTAAACCATTAGGCACCGGGCATTAACGTTGTTTTTAACGTGTCTAAAGTCCAATGCATTGCAATGGGGGAATAGCGGTCATATGGAGGTACTACAGCAAAGGTGGAGCAATGGCGGCCTCCAGTGTCGTAGTCACAAAGCAGAGCAGTCAGCGGCCATTGGCGGAGGACTGGCCTGATGTGGAGGTGAGCGGAGGACTGGCCTGGTGTGGAGCGGGCGGAGGAGGACTGGCCTGATGTGGAGCGGGCGGAGGAGGACTGGCCTGGTGTGGAGCGGGCGGAGGAGGACTGGCCTGATGTGGAGGTGAGCGGAGGAGAACTGGCCTGGTGTGGAGCGGGCGGAGGAGGACTGGCCTGGTGTGGAGCGGGCGGAGGAGGACTGGCCTGATGTGGAGGTGAGCGGAGGACTGGCCTGGTGTGGAGCAGGCGGAGGACTGGCCTGGTGTGGAGCGGGCGGAGGAGGACTGGCCTGATGTGGAGGCAGGCGGAGGAGGACTGGCCTGATGTGGAGGCGGGCGGAGGAGAACTGGGCTGATGTGGAGGCGAGCGGAGGAGGACTGGCCTCATGTGGAGGCGAGCGGAGGAGAACTGGCCTGGTGTGGAGTAGGCGGAGGACTGGCCTGATGTGGAGGCGAGCGGAGGACTGGCCTGGTGTGGAGCGGGCGGAGGAGAACTGGCCTGGTGTGGAGGCGAGCGGAGGAGGACTGGCCTGATGTGGAGGCGAGCGGAGGAGGACTGGCCTGATGTGGAGGCGAGCGGAGGAGGACTGGCCTGATGTGGAGGCGAGCGGAGGAGGACTGGGCTGATGTGGAGGCGAGCGGAGGAGGACTGGGCTGATGTGGAGGCGAGCGGAGGAGAACTGGGCTGATGTGGAGGCGAGTGGAGGAGGACTGGCCTGATGTGGAGGCGGGCGGAGGAGGACTGGCCTGATGTGGAGGTGGGCGGAGGAGGACTGGCCTGATGTGGAGGCGGGCGGAGGAGAACTGGGCTGATGTGGAGGTGGGCGGAGGAGGACTGGCCTGATGTGGAGGCGAGCGGAGGAGGACTGGCCTGATGTGGAGGTGAGCGGAGGAGAACTGGCCTGGTGTGGAGCAGGCGGAGGACATGGACTGTATAAAGAATAGACAGCTCCTCCTCACTCCTCCCCGTTTACGAAAATGACCACGTTCGTGGGGGAAATCATGGCGGATTTACAGGCTCCTCCTCTCCAGCTCTGACGAAGCATGTTCCTAAAAAGGGCATAAGGGAGAAATCTTGACTGTAGACCCGGCCCTGCTTGGCCCTCGCGGGGCGTGTAATGGGCGTGTATTTCTGTTGTAATCACGCCAATGGCCAGGCAGCGACGTAAACCGCCTGTCAATCAAAGTCAGGCTCTCATTAATTACGCAAGATTTCGAAAATTCTTATCTACGATAAAAACCCTGGTGTCCCATATTGTTTTTAACCCAGCGTAATCACAGGAGGAATATCTCGCTCTAGCCACTTCTAAACCATTAAGCACCAGGCATTAACGTTGTTTTTAACTTGTCTAAAGTCCAATGCATTGCAATGGGGGAATAGCGGTCATATGGAGGTACTACAGCAAAGGTGGAGCAATGGCGGCCTCCAGTGTCGTAGTCACAAAGCAGAGCAGTCAGCGGCCATTGGCGGAGGACTGGCCTGGTGTGGAGCGGGAGGAGAAGGACTGGCCTGATGTGGAGCGGGCGTAGGAGGACTGGCCTGGTGTGGAGCGGGCGGAGGAGGACTGGCCTGGTGTGGAGCGGGCGGAGGAGGACTGGCCTGGTGTGGAGCGGGCGGAGGAGGACTGGCCTGATGTGGAGGTGAGCGGAGGACTGGCCTGGTGTGGAGCGGGCGGAGGAGGACTGGGCTGATGTGGAGTGGGCGGAGGAGAACTGGGCTGATGTGGAGGCGAGCGGAGTAGAACTTGGCTGATGTGGAGGCGAGCGGAGGAGAACTGGGCTGATGTGGAGGTGAGCGGAGGAGAACTGGGCTGATGTGGAGCGGGCGGAGGAGGACTGGCCTGATGTGGAGGCGGGCGGAGGAGGACTGGCCTGATGTGGAGGCGGGCGGAGGAGAACTGGCCTGATGTGGAGGCGGGCGGAGGAGGACTGGCCTGATGTGGAGGCGGGCGGAGGAGAACTGGCGGAGGAGGACTGGCCTGATGTGGAGGCGGGTGGAGGACTGGCCTGATGTGGAGCAGGCGGAGGTGTAGGAGAGGAGACGTGCTGCTGTGTTTTGTACCAGTTTAAGCCGATTCAGGAGTTATTTGTTAAAGGTTTTCTGGGGGAGATTTCTGGAGAATGTCCAGTCCAATGCGGTATGATTGGACAATGACCGTTTTACTTAAAGAACCTTCGATTACAAAGATGAAAATATACTACTAAAAAAGATGTTTCTGTGGAAACGGTGGTGGTGGTGGTGGTGGGTTGGTTCCGAAAGACTGCGTGGGTTTTCCTTGAGGCCACACACAGCTATTAGAAGGAGAACAGCTTTTTTGGAAACACTGCTGCACTTCTTTACCTGCTGCAGATATTTTCATACATTGTACAAAAATCATAAGAAAAATTAACAAGTAAGCGTGTGTTTGCAGAGAGCGACTAACCTCTCCTAAGACCTGACTGGAACTCTACAAGGAGCGGGACATCACCAACTAAAGGCGGCCAAATATGAGATTTAAATGGGTTAGGTCCTCATCCAAATGATTGAGAAATCATTGTAATAAAAGGTCTAATTTGTTCTCTCTAATTGACCATTTTGCATTTTCAGCAGCAATATTCATAGTCAAATGCTTATACTGTACTTTGCGATTTAACCTACAATATAAACAAACTTGAGTCTATGGCCATCAGGGCTCCCTTTAATCATTTTATTTTATTTTTTTAATCACACTTAAACATCCATGAACAGGAGTCTACATCAGGTCACACAGCACCGCCCGTCTACATCAGGTCACACCCCACCGCCCGTCTACATCAGGTCACACAGCACCGCCCGTCTACATCAGGTCACACAGCACCGCCCGTCTACATCAGGTCACACAGCACCGCCCGTCTACATCAGGTCACACAGCACCGCCCGTCTTCATCAGGTCACACACCACCGCCCGTCTACATCAGGTCACACCCCACCGCCCGTCTACATCAGGTCACACCGCACCGCCCGTCTACATATTGTTTCTATTGTTTTGCTCATGTCATGTCTGGCCCCTAGGGCGGTGGGCCCCAGGTCCCTCCCTCCAGACAGGTCCCCACCCACACAGGGACAAACGGAGCGTAAAGACATCTCTTTGAGACAGTGTGGCCTCTGGGACTCTGCCTTGGTCCTCCTTTGACACTGGACAGTCACATACTGCATGTTTGGGTGGAACAGTGGTTATAGGCAGCTGTCTGTAGCCTAAAAGGAGGCCTAGAAATACGGTTTCGTTCCACAAATTGGGGCACTATATACTTTTGTAATTTTTAACATCAGAATTATATAAAGATTCCTTAGGAAAAAGTTTTCCCTGCATAACCCTACGGTTTTTGAGAAATTTGAGTGTGAAATGGGAACTATTTTCTGCTGGCGCATATGATTTAAGGGTCACCTAAAACTTCCCACAAACTCTTCAAAGACATCCACAGATCTTTGCCAGGCAATGACTTCTAAAACGGCAGCCAGGTGGTTGTCCTACTCGTGAGTACATTATTTATTGTGTAGCCTAATGTCAATACAAATAATGATAAAGCTCAGTAGAGAGGGAGCTACACACTGGTAGGGTCTCCCATGGCAAACAGGTCCTAGGTGACGGGTCAGACAAAGAGCGGTTCAGAAGCCCCTTATGAGAGACCAACAGGCCCGGTTAGAACCATGAGGCCGTCCTTCTGTGGAGCCACCACCTGCAGGGGGCGCTATAGGGGCTGGTGCAGCTCCAACAGCTGCCCCCACGACCCGGCAACGGACCAGTGGAAGAAAATGACAAATCGAAAGTAAAGAATGCCACTGGTGTTATTTTTACACCAGTGGTTTATATTTTATTATTGGTGGAATAAGAATCTTCGGTGTGAGTTGATCACTGGCCCCTTCAGTCTCTTATTCCACTCAAAAGTCCATGACTCATACAATGGAGAATATCAGTACAGTTACTTTTACATGATACATAAGGCCTACTAGTGTAGTTATTTTATGTTGAGTCTGCTTATTTCATTTTCCAGGACAACTACGTGATAAAAAGATGATGTTGCGGTGGAGGCCTGGTGCTGTAAAGCATAGACTCGCTTCATTTAAAGACTCAACATGAAAGAGTGAGGTATGTATTCATGTGAAATTCAGAATGAATCCTCCAGGGCTTGGAACAACTGGATTCACATTGTAAAATGCTAAACATTTGCAAACTGCTATCCAACATTTATCTAGAGGCCTTTTATAGCTTTTTAACACATTTTGAAGACTATCTGACTGAAAATGCTAATCAATATTATATTAATCTAAGCTCTGAATTCTCAGTTTCTGTCCTTTTGGCTCCTCAGATATTGCGTTGATTCTTGACTGTGTACTTTTTGTTAAAATCTTAAAATGTGTTTTGTCTGTATTTTTACAGTGGGAGAACCTGCCATCTGTGGCTACATACAAGATCTTATGTGATTGTCTAGAGCAGGGGTGTCAAACGTACGGCCCGCGGGCCAGAACCGGCCCGCCAGTGGGTTCAGTCCGGCCCATGGGATAAATATGCATTATTAAAAAAAAAAAAAAAAAAGAATTTTTTTTTTTTTTATTTTTTTTTTAAGGGGCGCCTTGTAAAGGCTGCCCTGGTGCGTTTAGCGCATGTGCGCAAACGCACCGAGTAAAATTCCTAGTTGTGAACCTGTTCATAACAATGGCAATAAAAACCTATTCTGATTCTGATTCTATTAGAGCAGAATAAACTTAATTTTCTTTCAAATTTGCAGTTCTTATATTGTCCGCTAGGGGCGCTGTGTTTGAGTCAGTTCTATCGCTTTACCTGCTTTTTCTGTTGACTCTGGCACCCTCTTCAGTGAAATGTCTGAAGAGAAAAGTGGACACAGAGTGTCGGATTTTTCAAGAAAAATTGACATCTTCCTATATGTATACAGTGATCCTTGTTGAATGTTTTTACATTATTTTATCGATTGATATAATTGATAAATGTTGACATCTCTTTTGCAAGAAAAAAATAAGACTTGAAAAGAGGACTATTCACTCTAATGAATACTATGTAGCACTTTGAGAAACTTGTAAAGTGTAAGCTGTTGTTATTATTCATTTATTGGAACAATGTTTTATTTTCCTGTTTACATTATATGTGGCCCGCGACCCGCCGTGGCAGCTGAATTTCGGCCCACGACCCAAAATGAGTTTGACACCCCTGGTCTAGAGGATTTTGGACAACAGAGGAATGATTCTGATGAGCACTCTTCTAAAGATCATCAACTGCAGAGTCATCAGAGGCCTCAGATTACAGGTAAATGTATTGTTCTGTTTATCACCATCTTATAATCAAGTCATGCATTTAGATGTACAGGGATTTATCGATTTGGCCTAAATCAGAGAAGTAAGATTTTTAATTTTTTCATCATCGAGCCTCGGCATCTGACCGAGGCTCTTTCTGAAACTGCCTCTTTCCTTTTGCTTCACACTTCTACCAATTCGTCAGTGAAGGCTCTTACTGAAGCTCCTTCAGTAGAGAGCTGTGGCTTTCAGACGGACTCATCCCTCAGAACAAACACGTCCCTGACAGCTCCGCCCACTAATGTTACAAAAATCACAAGTTTGATATTACTTTGAACTGGAAATTTCCAAGAGTTTCAGATTCAGATTTTTTATATTTACATTATATTTTAGCTTCTAATATAATTAAACTATATTATGTCTAATTTCTGCTTGCTTTTTCCATTATCAAATATCTATATGACTGTAAAATGTGACTCTTGTAAATAAACATGGAACTGAAATAGTCTGGTGCGTGTTTCTCATGGGGCTGCTCTTTGGTGTAACACACACCCGTGAGTCTGCATTGATGCTTAGAAGCCCCTTCTCCTGTGGCGTGGTCTGTTTGGGACAGACCTTTCCTAAGAGGGAACGCACATTTTGAGTGCGTAGGAAAAGGGAGGATGCGGTTTCAGTTCCACAATCACCCATTATCATCCCAGATACTAGACTTTATTTTTTAACTAATAATCTACTCATATGGGCCCCAAAACTGTACATACAATGTAACTAAAAAATATTTAAAGTATTTACCACCAACATAAAATGAACTAGTTAAAGTAAATTAAACTTAACGGTACTCTTTCATTTCAGGTCTGACCGTCTGATGTCAAGGATTCAAGTGGCTTTTCCTCCGATCACCGTCTAATCTGAGAAATAATAGTGAACTTGTGTGGCTGAAACACTTTGAACAAGGACTGTAGCTTCAGGAGTTACACTCTACTTCAGAAAGAGAATCTTCACAGGAC
Organism: Proterorhinus semilunaris; assembly: GCA_021464625.1. NCBI lineage: Eukaryota > Metazoa > Chordata > Actinopteri > Gobiiformes > Gobiidae > Proterorhinus > Proterorhinus semilunaris. The sequence continues at coordinate 425,729 of CM038354.1, forward strand.
CTGAACTAATAGAACCTTTCAGCCTCCGTGCCTGGATAGAGGGTGCGCTAGAACAGTGGTTGTTTTCATTAGGACGAATACATTTCAAAAAAGGCATTATTTAAAAAAGTTATTTCTTAAAAACTAGCACCACTTGTTGGTGGCTTTGAAGAAGTTGTTGTTGTAGTAGGGGCTGTACTTGAGTTTGCCGCGGATCTTTCCAGACACAGAGAATACATTTTACGGGTGTTAATAGAGCTTGATCTTCAGATGAAGATGTGCTGCGTCCGTCCTCCTCCATGTTTGTTTACATGCGCGACTGTGCGTAGTGATATTAGCGTGATTTTGGATCTGACCTACGTAAATTCTCAATGCTGATTGGTTGAAAATCGAGCTCAACCGTTTTACAACTCAATATGCAGTTTATTCTTCTTCTTCTGAGACACTGAAGAGGCACCAAGAGCCCCCACAGCAGCACAGTGGAGGCGTCACAAGAGGAGCTACAGGAAACAAGGAAGGGACAAACGAGAGATGATGAAAGACTGTTGTGAAGCGGAGGGAGGAGGTGGAGCTGACCAGTGCAAGACACCACGCTCTGAAACAGGGACAAACCCAGGAGGCGCGGCACCATCAGGATCAGAGGAGACAGAGGGCAGCCAGCCAGGTTTCTTCCGAGTGCTACAGTTTCCCCGACCTCCAAGGTCATGCGGGTCAGGTCGACACAGTGGCAGCGCGGCTCAGCCGCAGCAGCTCAGGACTAACACCTGAACACTATTTTGTTGTACGCTTGTACAACGACAATAAAGCACTTACTTACATTGTGCGCCAATTAATTGCACTGTAGAGGCGAAACAGCCCTGTGCTGGTCGCGTCCTGGCTGCTAGATTTTTACGGTTTTCCCGAACGCGTGTCTCCACAAAACCAGTCCAATATTGTGCTTATTGGCCCCTTTAACCAATTCCTTTATTTCCACACACAACATGGGCTGTCCATATGACACGGTAAGAAACAGTATACCTCCAAACCAGCCGCACCTGCAGTACCGATTAGGCCCCTTTTGTAGGGAAATCTAACATTCAAAACAAGTTTCACCAGCGCCCCCTACCAGCTGGGAGAAAGGTAAATTTTGGCTCCTACATACACTTTTCTCATTGACTGCAGGATAATTTGTGGGAAACGTTTTGCTTGGATTCCTTTTATTAACGTTGAACATACTGAACAAAAGAAAAAGTAGTGCCCCGTTTGTCGAAACGAAACTGAACGATACAGCGGCCGATTACTCCTCTTGGGCTTCCTTGCCCAGTGAAGCTTTCTGAAGATCGCATGTTCTCCCTCAGTCTGTGGTTTTCTCTGGAAGCTTCAGTTTCCCAAAAAAATACTGCAATCAAATCATGTATCCAATTGAAATAGACAGCAATAGCAAATACTGCAGTCTATTTCGTTGAAAACCCTTCCGAGTGATTTTCACCTCAATAATCATGTTCTGAAATATGTGATTTTTCTATTCATTAAACATGCATGAATGCTCTTCTTAGGTACTTCTTAGTTCTTAATTACGAACCGATATACTAGCTGCCTTAAGCTTTTGCTTACTGTGTTTTGGCCAGCAGAAAACAGGACACCCCACCCCCTTGCAGCAGTGCCCCCTCCCTCTGACCCGACAGACTATAATGGGCCACCAAAGGAATGCGGAGCTTCTGTGGGTGGCCAATGGCAGCACAGAGCGGAGCGAGGACAGGGCTGCATTCCTGGGTCTGCTCAATTCTCTATTGTTGAGTGCTTTTACTGGAGCTCAGCTGAGAGTGCCCACAGCTGACCTGGGATCAGCTGGCTCAGCCACACTCAGTTACCAGCATCCACTTCCGCCATCCCACTCAGATATGGTCCTCCAGGCGCACACAGCTTAGGAACATTTAAAAGGGATATCCCCGATATAATCATCAACCATCACGAGGATTCACTGTAAACATCGTCACTTGCCTAACCCTGACACGCAACACATGCAACACCAACTGCACAACTAACAGGAACAGCTTTTTATTTAAGTGGGGTTTATCGTTATGTATTTAAGTGGGGTTTATCGTTATGTATTTAAGTGGGGTTTATCGTTATGTATTTAAGTGGGGTTTATCGTTATGTATTTAAGTGGGGTTTATCGTTATGTATTTAAGTGGGGTTTATCGTTATGTATTTAAGTGGGGTTTATCGTTATGTATTTAAGTGGGGTTTATCGTTATGTATTTAAGTGGGGTTTATCGTTATTTATTTAAGTGGGGTTTATCGTTATTTATTTAAGTGGGGTTTATCGTTATGTATTTAAGTGGGGTTTATCGTTATGTATTTAAGTGGGGTTTATCGTTATGTATTTAAGTGGGGTTTATCGTTATGTATTTAAGTGGGGTTTATCGTTATTTATTTAAGTGGGGTTTATCGTTATTTATTTAAGTGGGGTTTATCGTTATGTATTTAAGTGGGGTTTATCGTTATGTATTTAAGTGGGGTTTATCGTTATGTATTTAAGTGGGGTTTATCGTTATGTATTTAAGTGGGGTTTATCGTTATGTATTTAAGTGGGGTTTATCGTTATGTATTTAAGTGGGGTTTATCGTTATGTATTTAAGTGGGGTTTATCGTTATGTATTTAAGTGGGGTTTATCGTTATGTATTTAAGTGGGGTTTATCGTTATTTAAGTGGGGTTTATCGTTATTTAAGTGGGGTTTATCGTTATTTAAGTGGGGTTTATCGTTATGTATTTAAGTGGGGTTTATCGTTATGTATTTAAGTGGGGTTTATCGTCATTTATTTAAGTGGGGTTTATCGTTATTTATTTAAGTGGGGTTTATCGTTATTTATTTAGGTGGGGTTTATCCCATGTGGCTCAGCAGGTAGAGTCCACTGACAGGGACTGAATCGGTCCATGTTGTAAAGTGAAAAGAGGACACTGAGAAGACCACGGTCCATTGTCTGAGGCGTTTGTTCAGGAAATGCCCCACAGCTCGTCCTGGAGTAGCCCTGACCCTTAGGTATGTTAAAGAGGGTAATAAACATGAGGGTGGTAGTTAGCCTCCCAGCTCAGAAGTTGCGGATCACAGGATTTAGACTTAACCGGCTGAGTGAGTCGTGCTCACGACGAAGAGTGTGTGACTAGGGTTGGGCCATATCGTGTCGCATATCGTTATCGCAATATAATGTTTTGATATTGTTGTAATTTTTTATATCGTTGTGGACACAATATAATGTATGTTACGCTCCGCTCCATCAGAGCAGCATAAACGGTGACTGTAGAACACGGGGACAGGTGCTGAAAAAGTAAAATGAAATGAAGGATGTAAACTGCTCGAGTAGATCATATTTGGAAGTCAATTGTGCCGTAAAAAAAAAAAAAAGAATAAAATATCACTGAATGAATCTTCCCAATAGGCGTAAGGCTGGGATTTTGAAGTAATTCGTCCATTGTCAATTATATTGTCAAATATATCGTTATCGTGATATTTATTTTTTCATATCATGATATAGATTTTAGGCCATATCGCCCAGCCCTATGTGTGACCTTCTGCTGAGGAGGAGACAACAGGAGACACGTCAGGAGGATGAGAGAGGACAGGACAGAGGACACATTAAAGTGACAGAGCCATGACAGGACAGAGTAGATTACACAAAAGGTTCATGAGGACTGTTCCCGATTCCCCTGAAAGTACTGCCAAGAGAGCAGGAGCTGAAAGAGTCCGAAAGAGAGCAGTCATTAAACTGCACCGAGGTTAGCTAAAGGTTCCTGATCAGGACCACCTGCTGGGACGGTCTCCTCCTCAAGATGGCGCCGAGGAAGGCAGCCACGGTGCTTTCGTGCGCTCTGTTGTGTCTGTTATTGTGCGTTTACTGAGTGTCCGCGTGCTCTCACACCCGTGAAGAGCTTCTGAACATCAGGTCAATCACCTCTACGGACCTACTGCCAGTTTTTTTGGCAACAGCCGCGGATTTGGTCCACTTTTTGACCAAACGAGTGAGACGCCGCCGGAGGGGAAAGCGTGCGGGGGCCCTTGTTCGCCTTCGCAGGCGCGGTGCACGCACGCCTTTACCTGGCGTATTCCTCACGAACGCTCGCTCACTTCCCAACAAGATGGACGAACTAGCGCTGCTGATGAGAAGAAACAAGGACCTCTCCTCGTCCTGCGTTCTCTGTTTCACGGAGACATGGCTGAGCGCGAAGGTCCCGGACAGCGAGGTTCACCTGGAGGGCTTTCAGCTTCTCCGCGCGGATCGGGACCCGACGCTCTCCGGGAAAACAAAAGGCGGTGGAGTTTGTTTCTACACCAACAGCAGCTGGTGTACTGATACTACAGCGATCTCCCAACACTGCTCTCCTGCTCTGGAACATCTCATCATTAACTGTAAGCCTTTTTATTCACCGCGGGAAATAGTTTCATTCATTCTGGTGGCTGCTTATCTACCGCCGGGCACGGACATTCTCGAAGCTCAGCGCGCGCTCGCGGAGCAGATACTACACACGGAGCGGACCTTCCCGGACTCTCTTGTTATTGTGCTTGGTGACTTTAACAAGGGGAACCTGAGCCAGGAATTACCCAAATACAGACAGTTTATTAAATGCCCCACCAGAGAGGAGAACACGCTGGATCACTGTTACACTACAATACGCAACGCATACCACGCTGTCCCCCGCGCTGCACTCGGACTTTTAGATCACGTGATGGTCCACTTAATCCCCTCATACAGACAAAGACTGAAACTCGCTAAACCTGTAGTGAGCACAATAAAGAAGTTCACCACTGAGGCTGTGGAGGAGCTGCGCTCATGTTTGGAGACTACAGACTGGGAAGCGTTAAAGGCTGGTAACAACCTGGATGAATATACGGACACTGTGACCTCATACATCCAGTTCAATGAGGAGCGCATCATACCAACGCGCACTAGGGTTTGTTTTAATAATGATAAACCCTGGTTCACCCCCAAACTCCGACACCTACGAAAGGAGAAAGAGACGGCCCACAAAAATGGCGACAGAGACCATTACAGGGAGGCAAGGTACAGCTTTAGCAGGGAGGTGGAGAAAGCTAAAGCTGCATACTCTGCCCGTCTCCAACATCAGTTCTCCTCCAATGACTCTGGAGCAGTGTGGCGGGGTCTTAGGGCTATAACCATTTACAAGCCCAAAGCCCCCAGGGCTCTGAACGACCTGTGCCTCGCCCAGAGTCTGAACACACATTACTGCCGCCACTAACGCCCATCAGCCTTTGACACCTCTCTAGACACTCCAGCTGCCCCTGCTCCCCCCATCATCACCTCTACCATCAACGACCCCAGCACTTCATCAAAGGTCTCCACAAACCCTCCCCCCCCCCCCTGCTCTCTCCATCCAAGAAGAGGAAGTGCGTCGGCAATTCCTGAAGCTGAACCCGCGGAAGGCCCCCGGGCCGGATGGTGTCTCCCCCTCCACCCTGAGACACTGCGCGGATCAGCTGGCTCCCGTCTTCACAGACATTTTCAACACCTCCCTGGAGTCATGCCGCGTGCCGTCCTGCTTCAAAATCGTCCACCATCGTCCCTGTCCCTAAGAAACCACGGATCACAGGACTTAATGACTACAGGCCGGTGGCGCTGACGTCTGTGGTCATGAAGACTTTTGAGCGCTTGGTCCTGCCTCACCTCAAGGACATCACCGCCCCCCTCCTGGACCCGCTGCAGTTCGCCTACAGAGCCAACAGGTCTGTGGACGACGCAGTCAATCTGGCCCTCCACTTCACCCTGGAGCATCTGGACTCCCCAGGAACCTACGCCAGGATCCTGTTTGTGGACTTCAGCTCTGCCTTCAACACCATCCTCCCTGAACTGCTACGAGACAAGCTCTACCAGCTCAGCGTGCCCGACTCCCTCTGCAGGTGGATCACCGACTTCCTGACGGACCGGAGACAGCACGTGCGGCTGGGGAAGATCGTCTCGGACACTCGGACTACAAATACTGGAACTCCTCAGGGCTGTGTACTTTCCCCCTGGCTCTTCTCCCTGTATACAAACTTCTGCACCTCCAGTCACCAGTCCGTTAAACTGATCAAGTTTGCGGACGACACCACCCTCATCGGGCTCATCTCGGACGGTGATGAGTCCGCCTACAGGAGAGAGGTGGAACAGCTGGCGTCCTGGTGCAGCCACAACAACCTGGAGCTGAACGCCCAGAAGACAGTGGAGATGATCGTGGACTTTAGGAAAGACACAGCCCCACCGTCCCCCCTTGCCCTGACAGACTCTTCCACCCCCATTTCCATCGTGGACTCCTTCCGTTCCCTGGGCACCACCATCACCCAGGACCTCAAATGGGAGCCAACCATCTGCTCCCTCATCAAGAAGGCCCAGCAGAGGATGTTCTTCCTGCGGCAGCTGAGGAAACTCAAGCTGCCAACCAAGATGCTGGTGCAGTTCTACACGGCCATCATCGAGTCCATCCTCACCTCCTCCATCACCGTGTGGTCCATCCTCACCTCCTCCATCACAGTGTGGTTCCCCGGCGCTACAGAACGGGACAAGCACCGTCTGCAGCGCATTGTGCGTGCTGCAGAGAAGGTGATTGGCTGTGGGCTCCCATCTCTCCAGGACCTGTTCACCTCCAGGACCCGGAGGCGTGTGGGTCGGATCACAGCTGACCCTTCTCACCCTGGACACGGACTATTCACCCCTCTCCCCTCAGGCAGGAGGCTACGGTCTATCCAGACCTCCCGCCACTTGAACAGTTTTTTCCCCTCCGCCATCAGACTCATGAACAAAAACAAGTCTCTGTAGCTCAGTCACAGACTCATGGATGTATCTGCACTTGCAGTGTGCGGTGTGTCCACACTTAGACCCGCTGCTATCACTTTATCACTTTAAACACTTAATACCACTTTAAATGCCAAAACATCTGTATATACAATCCCGCTGTTGTTCATTGTCAAATTGTTGTTGTCTTAACATATGTCACTTTATTTTATCTTATTTATTTAATATTTTTTATTTTATGCATGCCCTTATAGCCTTATAGTTTAACGTTCTTAGCTTATTTTTTATCTTAATTCTGTGTTATATGTTTTATGTCGCACGTTTGCACCAAGTAAAATTCCTAGTTTGTGAACCTTGTTCACAAACCTTGGCAATAAAACGAATTCTGATTCTGATTCTGATTCTCCTCAAGTTCATGGGAAAACACTGAGTCCCACTATTGGGAACATGCTCACAGCTACATCACAAGGACAAGTTCAGACATGCACTTCTCCTGCTCCTCCACTCTGGTACACTTTATTGATCCTCTCAATGTGGGACCCACCTCCAGGTGTGGAGCCAGGCTAGTAGTGAATCACTGGGCTGCAGGACTGACCTATTATACATGTTTTTTGTTTTAGGAGAACCAGAGGAAATCTATGCAGACCTGAGGAGTACAGCAGGAGTGTGAGTGGTCAGAGACATCCATCAGAACTCTTACTTGAGTGAAATATGTTGTTATTCCTTCCACCGTGAATAAATCTAATAAAAGATGAGAACTAAACTTAAAATGTGACTTCCTTGTATCTTATCTATTCATTGGAACATAATAATAATAATAATAATAATAATAAGTTACGACGACACAGAAAAAGGATCAGACTTTTATGCTATAAAAAACTTTTCATTAGATTAATTCAAACAGTTACTCAGTACTCAAGAAGTATTTTAAGTATTTGATTACACATTTAGGTCACACCTTTTACTTCTACATGAATACAACATAATGGTACTCTTGAGTAACCCTTTGGGCTACTCCTCCTCCGCCCCACACTGTCCTTGACTTGTCTTCATCTGGTCCAGTAACCGTCCTCAGCTCATTGCACAAGTTCTGTCAATGATTGGCACAAACTTTGCCCTGTGAGTGCGGAGTAAAAAATGCACTCAGTTCACGCCCGATTCAATAATCCAACTCACACGAGGCTCACTGAGGTACTCCCTGTCAAAGTACAGGAGTACATGAAAAATGTCCAGCACGCTGTCGCACCGAACGAGGAATGTGAGCAATGTGAGGCTGTGTCACTGAAACCTGCTACACTACACGCACACACTACACACACACTACACACACACTGCACACACACTAGCTCCTGGGCCAGTACTAATACTGCACACTTCTACTACTATAGATTACTAGTAGATACTACCATTACTGTCTAGTATTACCTACAATTACTACTGCTGCACAACATGTGGACAGTCCAGTAGTACAACTACTACTGCGCCTGGGTTACTATGACAACTACTACTTCACGAATGACTACATCTCATAGAGTAGTAATAACAATAATAACTGAAAATAAAAGATACAAATGATGTACAGTTGTATGTAGGTTTGCTTGTGTGACAAGTTTGAAAAAGCTGCTCATTGTTCTCTCATTTCACACTCAGTGGTGGTAAGCTGCTATTGTAGCCACAGCTGTCCTGGGGCAGACTGACAGACACAGGGTCAATCAATCACACACTGCATTACAGGCCACTACATGTACATGTATACAATACAACAAGTCCCACACAAACGGTACTGTTATTGGGCACAGATCTGACTTTCAGCTTTCCTGGTTAATCTTGTAGACACATGTTACTGTAGAGGATGGATCACCTCCATCTGTGAAGAGGCAGCAGCCCCTCAGAGATATGAGGAGCTCACAGAAGCTACTGTGCAGGTGCACAGAAAAGAGCAACGTGCTTTGCTTTGCCCACAAAATAGGAGGCTGCCCCAACTCTAGCATTCAACAGGGCTGTGGAACTATCGGACACGGAGCTGCGGCGGTGGGCCTAGGACCATGCAGTGGCTAGCTGATAACGCCCAGAGCACTCCCGGCTCCTCGGTTTTCAAAGGCCACGGACGATACCGCTACATTGCGCCCCGTTTCCGCGGAGGTAAAATAAAAATAAAGAGAGACAGAGAGAGAGAGACCACTCAAACCCTGAAAAAAGTGAAAGCAGCGTCCGCCTTTTACGCGCACACGGCGCGGCTAGCTCTGGAATCCTGGACACAACGGGAGAGCCACAACGGGAGAGCCAGCGGTAAGCGGAAAATACAAGAGGGAAACCCGAACCTCGGCTCCGGGCCTGTTCCGCGGGCAAGCTTACCTTCCGCTGCTGCCGTTCCCAGGCCGGGTCCAGGAGCAGGTCGCGGTCCCAGTCGTTCTCCTGCTCCATGTAGGAGATCTGCGGCCCGCCGGCTGAGTACTGGCTGTTGGCAGCGTGATAGTCGACCATGTCAACGATGGAGCAGAGCGCGGCACCAAGGAACGATCTGCAACAATGGGACGAAAGGGAAAAAACGTGCAGAAGCGGCGGCGCGGGGTGGGGTGGGGGCAGCAGGCCAGGGACAGTCCGGGGGCTCCTGCTCTACAAGAATATCCGCTTCGTGCGTCTCCGGTGAACGGTGTGGCTGTGGGAGGACCGCCGCTCCTACAGTGCAGCCGCTGTCAAGCGCCACGCACTCAATCACGCTTCCGCCCCGCCCGCCACCTCTGGACAATAAATGCACTCTCTGTCCTGCCGAAAGCGCAGGCCGATCCTCATTGACAGACCCTTATCGGAGAAAGAGCACTTCCTGCACGGCCTTTGTCCCGTTCCGCGATTTCATTTGAGCACAAACTCGACTGACATGATAATACACAAAAAGACAGCTTAGATATTAAACTGTATTTTTTTAAACGGCTGGGCTATATTATTGTCAACAAGCATAACCTATCATTTTAATCAAACTTCGAAAATTATTAATTTCTCTTTTAACAATTTAAGTTGTGAACAGTTAAATCCACACTGCGTAACACTTCACTCAATAAACAGAATCAACTACAAGCATTTACAGTATCCGCCCCTTTAACCACACATATGAATATATTCAGTTGAAATGTTATGTGAAAGACATACAATCGTGAAGTGAAATTTATACATGAGTTTCCATCCATCCATTTACTTCCACTTGTCACATTGCACCAGCTCCTATAGCGCCCCCTGCAGGTGGTGGGTCCACAGAAGGACGGCCTCATGGTTCTAACCGGGCCTGTTGGAATGATTGACATGATTTTGATTTCTTTTTAAATAAATAAATAACTGAAAAGTGGGGCTGTAGCTATACCTCCTGAGTTCATACTTTTGGGGAACTGCCGTTTGTTGGGGTATGTCTCTACCAGTCCTGCACATCCTGAGACTGGATTGTTTACCCAGTCTTCTTCAAAACTGCTCAAGCTCAGTTAGATTAGATGGAGAGCGCTTGTGAACCACAGTTTTCAGATCTTTCCACAGATTCGATTGGATTTAGGTCTGGACAATGACATGGCCATTCTAACACATGGATATATTTTGTTTTCAACTATTCCATTGTTGCCATGGCTTTATGTTTAGGGTCGTTGTCTTGCTGGAAGGTGAACCTCCGCCCCAGTTTCAAGTCTTTTGCAGACTCCCAACATGTATTCATCAAAGAGTGCCCTACAGTTGTGCTCAAAAGTTTCCATACCCTGGCAGAATTTTTTATTTTTTGACTATTTCACAAAGAATATGAAAGATAACACAAAAAGGTTTTTTTTTTCACTCATAGTTGTGTGAACAACTGAGTTTGCTATTTTTTAATCATAATGAAAAAAGAAAGTACCAAAATGACCCTGATCAAAAGTTTACATACCCCAGTTTTTAATACGGTGTATTTAACATCAATGACAGCTTGGAGTCTTTCGTGGTAGCTGTAGATGAGGCTCTTTAATTTTTCTGATGGTAATAGTGTGGCAAAATGTCGAAAAGTTAAAGGGGTACGGATACTTTTTCCAACCACTGTATGAGTGTTTGGTTATTTGTAGTCCTGTTGCGCTCACGCTCATTCTAAAGTATCCATTATAAGATTCTGTCCCATTTACTTGGATCTGCCAGTATTGAATAATGTAGGCTTAACATTAGCTTTACTTGCTTTTCTCTTTATCCAGTACATGGTTCTAGTAACTCTCACTAACCTCCCCAGTGTCCTCTACTGAGCCCCTGTAACGGGAACTTGACTGTAGTAACCGTAACTGACAAAACTAAGCTATAACTTATGTTGCCCGGGATTGGTTCAGGTCATATGTCACATGTGCAGAATAAGCCAATCAGATTGCTCTGAACTGTTTTGAATTCAAAAGAGAAGTGTTCAACAGCCCTCAGTGTTTCATCGAGCAGAAACAGTTTTATTTCTCATTAATCGACTTAAGGTGAGTGTGTCTTTGGATATATGTGTGATTGCTCTGAGAGTTTGATGTATTGTTACATTGTTACTTTTTTATATTTTTATATATTTGGAAAGTACAACAGGGTCTACCTTATAACACATTTGTTATTTAATTCGGTGACCGCACAGTGGTCTGTCTAATATTAGTGATACTAATTTAAGTAGTAAAGCTCCAGACCTGTCATTTAAAGACAGAAAATAGATACTTAAGGGTAATTTACTAAGTGTTTGCTCACGTGCAAAAGTGCAGCAGCAGCACAAGATTTGTGATTCATGCAGCAGTTACATATTAGCTTTGGCCCTATTACTGTAATACTCTTTATTTCAAATGTTAAATCAGGTGCAGCATGTCCACAAAATATCATATTATGTTTTTTCAGTTTGCACTCACCATTTAACAACTCACAGCATTAAATGAATCTAATACTACTGGTTTTGATTAAAGTTTCTCTTTTTTCCAGACAGTGACAGCTGTGAAGATTTAGAGACTGACTCGGCATCAACGCTGAAGGTAAGACTTTTAAACAGTATGTAATTTAGTCAAATAATCTTTGAAATGGTTTGTGTGTGTCCAGTGTCAGACTGAGGAGTCCAGCTGTGGAAAGACCTGATGAGACGGAGCTGAACACTCTCAGGTGAGATGGGACTCAAATGTTTGTGTCAAAAACATTTGACCTGGGGTTTGGACTTTAGTGTCAGTACAGAACTGTTTGGTCTTCCACTATTAGTCCTGATTTGTATATGATACAGTTTATTCTACTTGTCATAAAACTCTGAGGACATCCATAGTCTTTGCTTTTCACCTGAGGTCATTAGCTAATGTAACCCTGTGTGGATATGCCTGTAGTGAGCTAACTGACTGTATTTCTTTGTTTTACAGAAATCTGAACTGCTGTGAAAACGTTGAGACCATCTCAGCTTCCAGGCAGTAGGTAAGACTCGTTATATTCAGACAAACTGGCCTGAAGTTGGATGTGTGTCCTCTGCTCCTCATGTGTTTCTCTTCCCTTTTTCTTCTCCACTCCTCTGCTCATCCTGTCTCTCTTCCCTTCCTTTCTCCTCCTCTTCACCTGTGTTTCTCATCCCCTCTTCTCTCCTCTGCTCCTCATGTGTTTCTCTTCCCCTTTTCTTCTCCTCCTCTGCTCCCCCTGGAGTGTGTACTCGGGTAATAATGATTTCACATTTTATTAGTTAAACATAGCTCCTCAAATTTACGAGGCACTGCGTGGAACAGCACTTCGGGCTCAAAAAGTCCAAATCCAAGCTGTGCCAGGCGATGAAAACAAATATGTTGTCGTTTGTCCAGCAGTGTGTCTCCATGAGGTCTAATTCTGTCCAACCCTGTAGTTTAGAGCTCTACAAACATGTTCAGAAATGCCAGGGATTCCTGTAGTTTAGCAGTTCCTACTCCAGTCTTCTCTCACATCATTAGCCGCATGAATAATTCAAATAAAAATGAATGAATAAAAAGTCCTATTATCAGCCAGAGATAGAGGAGAAATAACCCAAAAAATCTAAATAGTTTGCGCAATGATGGCAGCTAATTCACGTCTGACCACACATTAACGGTCAATGCTGGACGATTAAGGATTTGAATACTATAGGGTATGTTAAGAGCTCATCATCTCCCTCCTGTATTTCTCTTTTGCTTTGGTGGGAGTGTCTCTGAGCATCTCCTCGGGAACAAAGACCTCTGCTTCTCCTGCACTCAGTGCCAGAAGTCAAGCCTACTCTAGTTTTTTCTAGAAACCAGTGTCTTTTTGTCCCTGCCACCTCCAACCTTTTACCACTTCAGATCTCCTGCCCCAGCGATGACAAATAAAGCACTTTCACTTCCATATGTACACAATATAGTTAGACGTGTATCCAAAATGGCCAAATTAAATGTTTTTTAAGGCATGACGACTTATGTTCAAGAACCATAACAGTAAAAGCTATATTTGTTTTTTTTAACCATATCGTCCAAATCTAAGATTTAGCTTGTGGGTCATAATAGCCTAACTTTGAGCACCCTGAATGTGGTCGTTTATTTAGTTGTTCTACCTGGTCCTAGGAGGACTCGGACATGGTAGAACTCACTTCCTGGGCCAGGCTCCAGCGCCGTACCCAGTCAAACTCCGGGCATATGGTAATTCTAACAGCTGGAGAAGCGTCCCAGGTCCCATGCAGAGTTTACTACTGCAGCTATTTGTCTTTCTCCCCTTCGGTTTGACCGGTGTATGGTCTAACATTGTCACAGTCATCCAAGAAACTTAAGCGATTAAAGCAACCATAGCTGACAAAATGAGCCATAAGTTTCCACGTGATCTTTTTGAGCATATGTTATTGGCAGGATCTACAGGTAGCTCAGGGGTTTCTACTCCAAGGCTGGACGGACTGGGGTGGCGCCTGCGGCATTGGAGCCCAGGCTGGAGCAAACCACCATGCCCTATTTCCAATGACGCGGGGTTCTCCAGGTGAAGCAGGTGCTCCCCATCTTAGCAAGGATTGGAGAAACAAAGTCCACATGGAGCTAGAACCCCGCATTAATAGATCATTAAAAGGCCCGTGGCCCGGCTTGTCTCCGAGCCGAATGGAGTGGAACCCAAAGTGCACAGGAGCTATCTGAGCTGAACAGGACCAAAGACTTAAATTAAATTAAATAATTTTGTAAAACAGAGGGGTCTTGTTTACCTGCTTTTCAAGATGCAGCAGCTACTTCCTGCAGTCTTCATGATGGGGAAGTGGCTGGCCTAAACTTGCTTGCATGGGTTTGTCAGCCACCTTCTACTGACACCTTCTCCAGGACAGTGTCCCAGGTATGAGACAAGGACCCTTTCTAATGTTGAAAAACATTGTTCCACAAAACCGACTGACCGTCCCCTGGGTGACCATGTTTTTCTTTTCTTTTTTCCAGGAGTCCCTTTTTCACTTTGCAAAATATACTTAATGTAAGTATATATACTTTCATTTTTTTGCAAACTTTGGAAAAGCAAAGGGACCCATACTCCTCCTTTCCTGAGTATACTTGGCCACGAGTTTCACGTTGTTCTAAGAGAATATGGAGCTGAAATATTGTGACAAAAATAGCCGGCGTCGTGGGGATGAGCAGCGCCCCTCACACCAGGTGTATTTTTAGATCATGCAAAACTGTCGGCTTGTATAATCAGTTATTATGAGGCAGATTGCCAAAGAATAGAAATATTTGTATAGAAAGTAGACAGGGATTTGATCCCAGTTGTTGGGTCCATGGGCATGTTTCGTCCCTGAAGATGAATGTGTTGTGTGAGTGAGTGCTTGCCCTTGTCCAAATCCGACTCCATCAACAGATTCACGATAGAGACATGCTTTTTGTTAATTTATTATACACATTTACACACAATATCCCAGAGTATTTTTGATTTGTTGATTGAAATTACGATGAAATGACAAAAGTAAGACGATGCTTCCTCTGGTCCTGAGGCATCAGTTGTACATGGTCATCTGAAGCCACTGCAACAGGACACACAACACAGTGACACATAACCCAGGTAGAGTCTGAGTGGGACCTCTGAGCTGGTACTGTACCTGTCTGTAGCTGACTGTGATGGCTCCCGTTCCCACCATTTCGTAGGCTTGAAATTTATCTGCCAAAAACACATCAATAATTACCATCATCATCCTCCCATTTGCATATTGAGGATATTGACCTAAAGATGAACAGAACATATTACTTTTAAAATATCTCTACTCTTACTCAGAGCTGTTCATAACCATTTTCAAACTACCAGAGGTGGGTAGAGTAACATACTCAGTCAAAATAATTGTGAAAGTAAAAATTTATTTGCTACAAATAAAAAAATACTGAGCGTTAAAATAAAACAAATGTCTGATTCATGTTTTAGTGTTGGGTTTTATGTTACACTACTGCCATTTCTGCACTCATCTTTAAAAAATTAAAGAAATGATTGACCAAAATACACTTTCAAAGGCAAAAAAACAATTCATTTCAGCTTAAAATACAGTGCCTTGCGAAAGTATTCGGCCCCCTTGACACATTTCAGGCTTCAAACATAAAGATATAAAACTGTAATTTTTTGTGAAGAACCAACAACAAGTGGGACACAATCATGAAGTGAAACGAAATTTATTGGATATTTCAAACATTTTTAACAAATAAACAACTGAAAAATTGAGCGTGCAAAATTATTCAGCCCCTTTACTTTCAGTGCAGCAAACTCTCTCCAGAAGTTCAGTGAGGATCTCTGAATGATCCAATGTTGACCTAAATGACTAATGATGATAAATAGAATCCACCTGTGTGTAAACAAGTCTCTGTATAAATGCACCTGCTCTGTGATAGTCTCAGAGGTCAGTTTAAAGCGCAGAGAGCATCATGAAGAACAAGGAACACACCAGGCAGGTCCGAGATACTGTTGTGGAGAAGTTTAAAGCCGGATTTGGATACAAAAAGATTTCCCAAGCTTTAAACATCCCAAGGAGCACTGTGCAAGCGATAATATTGAAATGGAAGGAGTATCAGACCACTGCAAATCTACAAAGACCCGGCCGTCCCTCTAAACTTTCAGCTCATACAAGGAGAAAACTGATCAGAGATGCTGCCAAGAGGCCCATGATCACTCTGGATGAACTGCAGAAATGTACAGCTGAGGTGGGAGACTCTGTCCATAGGACAACAATCAGTCGTATACTGCACAACTCTGGCCTTTATGGAAGAGTGGCAAGAAGAAAGCCATTTCTTAAAGATATCCATAAAAGTGTTGTTTAAAGTTTGCCACAAGCCACCTGGGAGACACACCAAACATGTGGAAGAAGGTGCTCTGGTCAGATGAAACCAAAATCCAACTTTTTGGCAACAATGCAAAACGTTATGTTTGGCGTAAAAGCAACACAGCTCATCACCCTGAACACACCATCCCCACTGTCAAACATGGTGGGGGCAGCATCATGGTTTGGGCTTTTCTTCAGCAGGGACAGGGAAGATGGTTAAAACTGATGGGAAGATGGATGGAGCCAAATACAGGACCATTCTGGAAGAAAACCTGATGGAGTCTGCAAAAGACCTGAGACTGGGATGGAGATTTGTCTTCCAACAAGACAATGATCCAAAACATAAAGCAACATCTACAATAGAGTGGTTCACAAATAAACATATCCAGGTGTTAGAATGGCCAAGTCAAAGTCCAGACCTGAATCCAATCGAGAATCTGTGGAAAGAACTGAAAACTGCTGTTCACAAACGCTGTCCATCCAACTTCACTGAGCTCCAGCTGTTTTGCAAGGAGGAATGAGCAAATATTTCAGTCTCTCAATGTGCAAAACTGATAGAGACAAACCCCAAGGACTTACAGCAGTAATCGCAGCAAAAGGTGGCGCTACAAAGTATTCACTTAAGGGGCTGAATAATTTTGCACACCCAATTTTTCAGTTTTTTATTTGTTAAAAATGTTTGAAATATCCAATAAATTTCGTTTCACTTCATGATTGTGTCCCACTTGTTGTTGGTTCTTCACAAAAAATTACAGTTTTATATCTTTATGTTTGAAGCCTGAAATGTGGCAAAAGGTCGAAAAGTTCAAGGGGGCCGAATGATTTCGCAAGGCACTGTATAATACTGTCCTAGATCGCCATCTGCAGGAGGGTGCGTTGAACTGTGCTCCTACAGCATTTACAGCGACGCAGACTTTCAGACATAACTTCGGAACGGAATGTGTTAGAAACTACAGATCAAACAAGCCTTCACAGAACTGAAGACTGAAGAGAAGGGCTGACCACAGACAAGCCCATCGCAGGCACTGGCTTTTCTCCAGATCTTTTTTGCAGTCAGATGCAGCTGATGCACAAAAGGTACATGAATTCGATAGGTAGTGGTTTAAGCTTCTGCAGAAATGAGGACAGCCTTTGGGGAGGTACTTTGTGGTTAGAGACTGGTCTGAAAAGGGCTTACGGATCATGCTGTCCAGCTTCATGAGCAGGTAGAGGAAGCCAGGGTAACTGATGGTCAGGTCGGGCTCTGTGTACCGGAGGCCCACCAGCTGCAGGATCAGCTCATCCACCGAGATGCCTGTTCCACACCAAAACACCACTGCTCAATCTTTATTATTAATTGTTTGTTTCATGTTTGAACATTTGTTTGGGCGTTTTTCTGCTTAACATGGTTTACATGGTAACATGGTTAGACATCATCTATTTTAGACCCACATCAGTCCTGATTGGATCTTGTTCTAAGCCTGGTGGTATGCGGAAGAAGGTTGAATATTTTATGATGTCTGATGAAGGCCATTAAGCTGAAACGCATCAGTACCTGCTGATTACGTTTTAAATGTTGTACGAGTTGAATCGATTACGCATTTGACCGCCTGGGTCTGCAATTTGATGTTTTTTTGTTTTTTCTAAAGCCATCACTTTGACCAATGAGGCGAGCTTTCCTGTGAACCAGCCTATAGAGTTTTAAAAAAAACATATCAATTGAAATTAGAAATAAAGTGGGTGAAAGTAAAAGAATAAGTTGGATATGAGAGGAATATGTTCAGATTTTTCTTTGGCACCTAAGGGTAAATTATCAGCCCTTCAGCCCCTATTATCAGGAGCTCTAAATATTTGAATCGCGAGTTTCATTAATATTTGAATATAACTCTTAATTCAAACATTCAGAGTTTCATCAAAAATACTCTGGAGTGATTTGTATACGTTTTCGGTGTAATTTCTCGAAAGGAGATTATGAATGGGATTTTGACAACTGCACTCTCAGGTAGGTGGGACAGTTGACTGTGCAGGTGTAAACCTTACCTGCAGCCATCAGCGCGGGGCTCACCTCCTGATACTCCAGTCTCTGACTTTGGTTCTTATCAAACACCAGGAAGATGTCCTGCAGCACACAAGCAGCAGGCTTCAACCCTCAGGTATTACATACGATAGGACATTAGTGATCTCACATCAGCTGTATGAACTCTCAGGGAATGCAAAAACAGTAAGATAGTAAAATGTCAAAAATCTTATTATTATTATTATTTAAGTGCATTAGTGATGGATTTACAACCCCCCCCATTCATAATAAGATCACTCAAAATCTGTACCCACCGACAAATGTCACTGAAAACTCTGTATATCTTCACATTCTTTCAGCTTCTGTTTGCATTAACCTTGTTAACAACTTGAAATTTTCCAAAACTACCCTACATTCAAAAATCTTCCTGATTTATTTTCCATTTGCCTGAAATCACGCCACACTGTAGAAAAAGGGACCATTATCCAGCCATCGTCCCACCACCACACATTCTCATTCATCCTTGCACAAGTGGGGACCCTATTGGATATGTTTTAGTGGTAGAGAAAACCTACACTGGCATCGGGAGACCTTGAAAAGTCCACCCAGAAAGGCCCCGCCACGGTTTCAATTTGGTCACATGACCCTAAACATTACACACTGATGCAGCTCCAGCACATGCTTTGAATACTATGAAAACCTCATCTCCTTTTTTATGAAAACAGAACAAATATGACTGTGGCCATTTCCTGTTCTCATCATTAACACAGGCTCTAAACAGCAGCAATGTCCCCGATCTCTACGGTTTATTATATGAAAAATATATGTTTTTTGTAATACATGTATTGAATTAGCATTTCAAAGGTTAAAATCATTACGCCCGGTTAAAGTCGTCTGTAGTTTTACATTTTGTCATAGTTAATAAGATATATGCAACTAAAGGTGCACAAAACAGTCCTGACGTAAACAGATTTTAGAGCCATTTAGAGCCTACTGAAAGAACACTAATGCTGTCAAATCACTTTGGAATCTAACCTTTGAGTCATTCAAGGCTGTGGCCACTGCCATCACAGGAGCCCTCGTCAATTTGTTATTTAGAAAATGCTTCAGTATTTTTGTCTTTTAAAAGTAAATTTAATCCAATTGCCATTTAAAAAGTTAAAATCCAGGATAGGGATGAGTATTTGGAAAAAATGGTGGCTGATGATTTTAATGTTGTTTTTGGTCATGCACATGACATGGCGCACATGAATAAAACTAAATACCGGTATGTTTTTTAAGGGCACATCACTTTGCTAAAAGAGAGCAAAGGTTAGTTAAGTATAACATTAGCACTTTCAAAAACAGGACAAACATTACTCACAGTCCACCGGCAGATCTTGTCCCATAGAGCCTGGAAATCAGGCCAGTTCAGCTTAGCAGTGCCCTGTGTCTTAGTAAGTGGTCAGGAACATGTGCCCAATATTCTGTTAACTCATTCATGAAACCACATTAAATCACCGTAACATCATCTGCACCTATAATCTTTCTAATAGCAACCATTAACTTGGTGATTTATTAAATAGCCATTCATTGTCCTGCAGTAATCTCTAGAACTCATGTCTCTTTCCCAGTACTATGAGACGTAGCTTAATTAAGTTTGAATTCACCATTTTTATTATTGTTTTGTACTTTAACCTCTTACACCCCCACCTGAACCTCGCACACCTGAGGAGTACACTTCTGATCTCAGTGTTATGGGTTCAAGTCCCAGCTCTGACAGGTTGCTAAATCTCTAATGTTATTAATACATTATTGCGCTATGGACCATTTTTACAATATTAATCCTCAATTCCTACAACCCATTATTGTGAATGTGGGTTTTTTTAGTTTCCAAGGATACATCCATGAGCACCACCAGACTCTTACAGTGTTCCAGGGCCAGGTACCTCTCACTGCCAGTCAGCACTGCGCCCGCCCAGAGGAAGAACACACAGAAACACAATTGTTAGCACTGCACTCACCTGTGTACGGAAAGAAAATACCAAAAATGTCAAATTCAACCAAATGCTTTTTACGTCTTAAAGCACTTTTTTCCCAGTGCGGCATTACCCAAATATAAAAGCTTCTTGGAAAAAAAAGGTGACAAAAAAAAAGCCTTGGTCTAAGTTTGAAACAGTTGCTCAAAGCCACTGACCTCCTCCCTGGATGGCCTCCTTCAGAAGGTTGTAGAGGTGCAGAGGTTTGCAGAAGCCTTTCTGTAAAACATACAAAACCATAATTCAAATCATACAACAGTGGCTCAGAGGGCTTAAAACAGGAGGGTCGGCAGTTTGAATTCAGACGAATCCAGACATACAGTCATTGGGCAAGACACTTTGCCCCCAGCCTATGCATGAATGTGAGAAATCGAACCTTTTCTGCAGGTGAAAATAACTGTTGCATGTGTTAGCCACACTAAATTAGGGATATTTCTCAATAGTAATTGTGATTTTGAATGACAAAACCTCAGCTCCAAGGCAATCGACCTCTGGGAAGCTCCACAGGTCAAGAGCATTTGGTCTGAGACTAGGCTTGTGGGAAGATGGCGCCAGCGTGTCCCGGCCGTCGTCTACCTGCTCTGTCTGAAATACTACTTATTGCTGCATTAATATGTATTTTCTGCCAAGATATCACTGGGCTGCTAGTGTATGATCGTCAGACACTTATCGATCTTAATCAAGCTCATGTGGTGCTTCTAAATAACAACTTTGAGGATCAAACATCCAGACTGCCTCCTCACCTGACATCAGTGCCAGCAGAACCAGAAAGTGGGGTAAACGCAGAGGCCTGCTAGTGAGGATCAAGGCGTACTGGAGGTCCAATCCCGGGATTACTCCTCTCCTCGGTATACCTGGATGCCAAGGAACTCTTGGATTGCGGTGGATACAGACTGTGGCCCCCGCGCGTCTGGAATCCGGCCTGTGTCATCTGCCGCTAGCCACACCGCTGCACAAACGCCTTCCCAGACACCGCGGTGTGAATCACGGATGCCTCCAGCCGCTGCGCCGTACTTCTCCATGGGCATGCGAGGAAGTGACTCTACGCCTGGGTCTGCTGAATGCTAGATCGCTAGCTAACAAGACATTTCTGTTGAATGATCTCTTCACGCCGCGCGCATTGGATTTTATGTTGCTCACGGAGACGTGGCTTCAACTCGGTGAGTCTTCCCCATTATCTGAACTCTTACCTCCTGAGTGCTTCTATCTGAACTCGCCCCGTACCACTGGTAGAGGTGGGGGGCTAGCAACCCTGTATAAATCCACCTACACCTGTCGGCAGGTACCGGCAGATTCGCCTTCCTGCTTTGAGCTTCAGACATTTGTGTTAGACTTTGACACTCCAGTTCTGTGCGCACTGGTGTATCGTCCTCCTAAGGTTAACAAAGACTTTATTGTGGAATTCGTAGCAGGCCTGTTCTTGAACTATGACACATTTCTGATTGTTGGGGATTTTAATATCCATGTCTGCTGCGAATCTAAACCACTCGCAAAAGACTTTTTAAACTAAAGACTTAAGACTTATTTAAAGAATGTCTTGATTGTATTGGTCCCTGTATTATGGAAATTGTGAATGAGTCTCTAATGTCCGGCTGTTTTCCTTCTGCCCTGAAACATGCTGTTGTTCAGCCGCTCATTAAAAAGAACAACCTTGATCCTAATGTGATGGTTAGACTTTAGACCTATCTCTAAGCCGCCTTTTGTGTCTAAGGTCTTAGAGAAGGCTACGACCAATTACAGGCTTACCTTGAGCTACATGAAATTGGAGAAAAGTTCCAATCTGGTTTTAAATTATGGCACAGCACAGAAACTGCCCTTTTAAAGGTTTTTAACGACCTCCCCTTGATACCACATGCAGGCATCAAGGGGACAGCTCTCAATTGGGTTCGGTCCTATCTCTCCAATAGGAGCTTCTCCGTACCCTTGGACAGTATTCTTCTGCTGTGTCACCTTTAAATTATGGTGTGCCCCAGGGGTCAATACTAGTGCCTATTCTCTTTGCCTTGTATATGCTCCCCCTGGGCTCTATTTTTAAAAAGTACAAAATCTGTTTTCACTGTTTTGCGGATGATATTCAGATTTATTTACCTGTTACAGCCAGTGATACGCTGTCCGCTGTTAAAACTCTACAGGACTGTCTTAGTGATGTACAGGCATGGATGAGTGCTAACTTTCTGCACCATAACAAAATAAAACTGAGATTTTGGTGTTCGGACAAAGTAACCCACTGTGTGGACATGACAGTGTGATTGGTCCGTTGTCCTCCTACTGCCGTCCTTATGTGAGAAACCTCGGGGTGATGGTTGACCCATTGTTTAAATTTGACAAACATATCAACTCTGTCATCAAGTCCAGCTTCTTTCAGCTGAGGACTTTGGCCAAAATTAAGTCCTACCTTCCTCGATGTGATTTTGAAAAAGCTATCCATGCATTTGTGCCTGCCCTGGATTATTGTAATGCCTTGTATATTGGACTGGACCAGCGCCCCGTGCAGCGCCTGCAGAGTGTACAAAATGCTGCAGCCCG
Organism: Proterorhinus semilunaris; assembly: GCA_021464625.1. Taxonomy (NCBI): domain Eukaryota; kingdom Metazoa; phylum Chordata; class Actinopteri; order Gobiiformes; family Gobiidae; genus Proterorhinus; species Proterorhinus semilunaris. The sequence continues at coordinate 448,234 of CM038354.1, forward strand.
CCTCCTGACTAATACAAAGAGGCGTGAGCACATCACTCCTGTTTTGTGCTCCTTACACTGGCTCCCTGTCAGCTTTCGTGTTCAATTTAAAGTTTTGTTGATTGTTTTTAAATGTCTCCACTCCTTGGGCCTGCTCTATTTGAGGGATCTCACACCCCCTCCCCCATCTTGGTGCCTCGGACCACATAACTATTATGTTACTGCCAGCATACAGGCCACTGGTTAGAGTCACTAAACCAGTTAGGAAACAGATTCAAGTGTGGAGTAAAGACTCTTTAGAGAAACTTAAGGACTGCTTTCACACAACGGATTGGAATATGTTCAAGCAGGCTGCCATTCACAACAATATCACTGATCTCCAGGAGTATACAGAGACTGTCACTGCCTACATCACCAAGTGCACTGAGGATGTTAGGTCCAACCAGAAACCTTGGATTACAAGTGAAGTCCTCAGGCTCATGAGGGTTCGGAATGCTGCCTTCAAATCTGGTGACAAGGAGAAACTGCGGACAGCTAGGGCCAACCTGTCCCGCAGCATCAAAAAAGCCAAGAAGCAGTACTCCAAAAAGATAACTGATCACTTCAGAGACAGCAGAGACACTCGGAGTCTGTGGGAGGGGATAAAGACCACCACAGACTATAAACCTCCTCGACAAACTTGTGACAGTGACACCTCTCTGTTGAACGCTCTAAATTAATTCTTTGCTCGCTACGAGGCACTCAACAGAACCCCGACACAAAAGTCAACACCACCTCCTGAAGACCAAGTGCTGAAGCTATCTCCAGAGAGTGTGAGAAGATCTCTGAGCAGGATCAACATACACAAAGCACCGGGTCCAGACAACATACCAGGCCGTGTACTGAAAGGTTGCGCTGAAGAACTCACTGAGGTCTTCACGGACATTTTTAACTCATCTCTGCAGCTGTGGTCCCAACGTGCCTTAAAGCGACCACCATCATTCCGGTGCCAAAGAAGTCACCACCCTCCTGCTTTAATGTTTAGTGGTGGGTCTCATCAACAACAGAGACGAGTCAAACTACAGGAGTGAGGTGAGCAGTCTGGCCATGTGGTGCACACAGAACAATCTCTCTCTAAATGTGGAGAAGACAAAAGAGATTGTTGTGGACTTTCGTAGAGCACGGGTCCAGCATGCTCCTCTAACAATCAATGGTGCTGCAGTGGAGAGGGTGACCAGCACTAAGTTCCTGGGTGTGCACATCACAGAGAACCTTTCCTGGACCATGCACACTACATCTCTGGTCAAGAAAAGTAATCAGCGTCTCTACTTTCTCCGCAAGTTAAGAAGAGCTAGAGTCCCAGCCTCTGTTATGTGCAACTTCTACAGAGGGACTATAGAGAGCATCCTGACTATCTCCATCACTGTGTGGTCCTTCTACAGAGGGACTATAGAGAGCATCCTAACCAGCTCCATCACTGTGTGGTTCTTCTACAGAGGGACTATAGAGAGCATCCTGACCAGCTTCATCACTGTGTGGTTCTTCTACAGAGGGACTATAGAGAGCATCCTGACCAGCTCCATCACTGTGTGGCACGGCGCCAGCACTGCCTCCTGCCGAAGGAGCCTCCAGCGCATCGTGAGAGCAGCGTAGAAGATCTGCGGAGCTCCTCTCCCCTCCATTAAGGACATGTACTCCACCCGTCTCACCCGCAAAGCCGTCAGAATCACCAGGGACCCTACGCCATCACACAGTCTCTTCAGAGTAATGCCTTCTGGGAGGAGACTGCGGAATCTGCGGGCCAGGTCGAGTCGCCTTAAGAACAGTTTCGTACACAGGGCCATCGGGAAGCTGAACTCCCTGCCCTCCCTCCCACCCCTCTTCCCCCACCCCCCGCTTCACAATCAAGGATGAGAGAAATATAATTTCGAATCAGTCACATGGTTTGACAAATAAAACATCTTGAATCTTGAATCTCTTGCGACTCTATACTCCATCCAGAGCTTTGAGGTCGGCTGACCAGCTCCTATTGGATGTTCCTAAAACTAGGAAAAAAACGAGAGGTGATCGAGCCTTCTCTGTGGCAGCGCCCCGACTATGGAATAGTCTTCCTCTGTCTATCAGGTCCTCTCACGCCGAATTTACACCAGAGGAATTACAGCGCGTAAGCGTTGTAGCGCAGCATACGCGCGTCACTTTTTTCCATTCTAACCTATCATGATATTTACACTAGCGTTGTTATACGCGCGTCAGACGGGCGTATTGACGCGAGGCTGCGCCTAAAATAGAATGGAGTTCTAATTTGGACGTGTATACGCGGCAAACTCCGTAATTTTAGACGGGAAAATGGCACAGTCTTTCAAAGTAAACTTCCGACACCCTGTCAAAATAAGTTTTCTGTTGATTTGTCGAAGTTCACAACACGCATATTGGTGGTGTCTTTGGCTGTCAAGCCTCAGCCCGGCCACAAGGTGGTAGAAGTCACCTTGCTGATGACGCTGCTGGTTAATTGGATGCACCCATAGTCGCCTGGTCTGTTGTCTCTCCTGTCTCCTCACTTCTTCTACCAAAAGAAGAAAGGCCAAGGTGCGCCTTCTACTCGGCACAGTTTCTATAAATAAATGCACAAGCTAAGGTAAGCTAAAAAAAAATATGCAAATCATTTCATAAATTGGCAGAGTTCGATGTACGACTAGCAAAACGTATTAACATGAGAAATGTTATTACTTACCCATTTTTATAAGCAAAATTTTCCCAAGTGATTTGGGGAAGAGACACCCGAACACAATCAATCAATCAATCAAGGTTTATTTATATAGCACTTTACAACAACACCAGGAGGACCAAAGTGCTTCACAGAAAGATTTAAACAATATAAAAACACAAAATGATTACAACCTAGACACAATTAAGTGTGCCCTAAGTATTAAAAGCAAATTTGAACAGATGAGTCTTTAATCTGGATTTAAACAGGGACAGGTCCGTGAGAACACGTAGACTGAGGGGCAGGCTGTTCCACAGTTTAGGCGCTGCAACCCTAAAGGCACGATCGCCCCACTGTTTGTAGTGGGACCTGGGCACGTCCAGAACCATTTGCTTGGCAGACCGGAGAGCACTGCTGGGGCAATGTACGGTCAACAACTCAGTTAGATATAACGGAGCGAGACCATGAAGAGCTTTAAAAACAAGCATTAACATTTTAAAATCAATCCGAAAACGGACCGGGAGCCAGTGCAGGGAGGAGAGGACAGGAGTGATGTGGCTGTGTCTGGATGAACCAGTGAGAAGACGGGCTGCTGCATTCTGCACTAACTGTAACCGGTGGAGTGACGACTGTGGGAGGCCAGAGTAGAGAGCGTTGCAATAGTCCAACCGAGAACTGATAAACGCGTGCGTTGCCTTCTCGAGGTCTTGGCGTGAGAGAAAGGGCTTCACCTTGGTCAAAAGGCGCAACTGAAAAAAGCTGGCTTTGACAACAGCATTTATTTGTTGTTTAAAGTTCAGTTCTCGGTCAAAGACAACTCCCAAAAAGCGTAGCTTTAGCTGCTCTGACGCCGTATGTGTAAATTTGCGCTTTCGAAAATGCGCGCGTATAACGCGCCGCGTACGTAACGTCCAGTAAAAGCTCCTGGTGTAAATTCGGCGTCAGTCTGTGGAACAGTTCAAATCCAGGCTGAAAACACCTCTTCTCCCTGGCCTTCAATACGAGCTAGTTGAGTGTATCTTGGCATGTTATCGTTTACTTTTTTTTTTTTTTATGCGACCTGCTATTACTGTGAAGCACTTTGTCAACCGCAGTTGTTTTAAATGTGCTATACAAATAAACTTGAATTGAATTGTTCCAATGAACGATGTCATCGTCCATCGTGATGGATGAGTAACAGGAGAGCCACCATCGTGATGCCACGCCCCCTCCTGTCAGAAACACGCACTGATCTACTGTGCGCCTTGTAAACCTACAAACCTTGCAGGGATTACACTGTAAATTAAATTACGAATATAACTAATATGCATGCTAGTTTAAGTAGCCTGCCAGAAGCCATTATGTGTTAGCCGTAATGATTAAAATAAAGACGCGGCTCTAATTCTATGAGCTGTTTAACCGCATTGGTTTCGCTTTTCTTTTCGTACGGACACTAAACCGTTTTAAAATGCCGCGATAGATAACACAGCGGAGCTGAGAGCGAAAGATTAGAGCAAAAGAGGCGGTGCAGGAGGTATGAGGCTACGAGCTCACGGACCGGGCGGCGTGTGGAGCAGTTTCATAAATGTAGGCTACGATGCAAACTTCTAAATATTGTCCCGTTCACCCACTGTGTCGATATTATCGTCCATCACGATGGTTCACTGTAAACATCGATCTGAGACACAGTTCTGTGAAAGAACTACTCACCTTGTCCGAGTGTTTGTCAAACAGACGTCTGGTGGACTTTGGAGAAGGCAGAGCAGCCAGGTGTGGATATGAAGGCTGTGGAGAGGAGCACAGCTGCAGCAATCACAAACATCCTCTGCTCCATCTGACCGTCTCCTCTGCTCCATCTGACCCACTCCTCTGCTCCATCTGACCCACTCCTCTGCTCCCTCTGACCCTCTCCTCTGCTCCATCTGACCCTCTCCTCTGCTCCATCTGACCCGCTCCTCTGCTCCATCTGACCATCTCCTCTGCTCCATCTGACCCTCTCCTCTGCTCCATCTGACCCCCTCCTCTGCTCCATCTGACCGTCTCCTCTGCTCCATCTGACCCGCTCCTCTGCTCTGCTCCATCTGACCGTCTCCTCTGCTCCATCTGACCCGCTCCTCTGCTCCCTCTGACCCTCTCCTCTGCTCCATCTGACCCTCTCCTCTGCTCCATCTGACCCTCTCCTCTGCTCCATCTGACCCTCTCCTCTGCTCCATCTCACCCGCTCCTCTGTTCCATCTGACCGTCTCCTCTGCTCCATCTGACCCTCTCCTCTGCTCCATCTGACCCTCTCCTCTGCTCCATCTGACCGTCTCCTCTGCTCCATCTGACCCTCTCCTCTGCTCCATCTGACCCTCTCCTCTGCTCCATCTGACCATCTCCTCAGCTCCATCTGACCCCCCTCTGCTCCATCTGACCCTCTCCTCTGCTCCATCTGACCCCCTCCTCTGCTCCATCTGAACGTCTCCTCTGCTCCATCTAACCCCCTCCTCTACTCCAGCTGACCATCTCCTCTGCTCCATCTGACCCTCTCCTCTGCTCCATCTGACCGTCTCCTCAGCTCCATCTGACCCCCCCTCTGCTCCATCTGACCCTCTCCTCTGCTCCATCTGACCCCCTCCTCTGCTCCATCTGACCCTCTCCTCTGCTCCATCTGACCCTCTCCTCTGCTCCACCTGACCATCTCCTCTGCTCCATCTGACCCTCTCCTCTGCTCCATCTGACCCTCTCCTCTGCTCCATCTGTCCCTCTCCTCTGCTCCATCTGACCCCTCCTCTGCTCCATCTGACCATCTCCTCTGCTCCATCTGTCCCTCTCCTCTGCTCCATCTGACCCCCTCCTCTGCTCCATCTGACCCTCTCCTCTGCTCCATCTGACCCACTCCTCTGCTCCATCTGACCCACTCCTCTGCTCCATCTGACCCACTCCTCTGCTCCATCTGACCCTCTCCTCTGTTCCATCTGACCCTCTCCTCTGCTCCATCTGACCGTCTCCTCTGCTCCATCTGACCCTCTCCTCTGCTCCCTCTGACCCTCTCCTCTGCTCCATCTGACCCCTCCTCTGCTCCATCTGACCCTCTCCTCTGCTCCATCTGACCCTCTCCTCTGCTCCATCTGACCCCCTCCTCTGCTCCATCTGAACGTCTCCTCTGCTCCATCTGACCCTCTCCTCTGCTCCATCTGACAGTCTCCTCAGCTCCATCTGACCCCCTCCTCTGCTCCATCTGACCCTCTCCTCTGCTCCATCTGACCCCCTCCTCTGCTCCATCTGACCCTCTCCTCTGCTCCATCTGACCCCATCTGACCATCTCCTCTGCTCCATCTGACCATCTCCTCTGCTCCATCTGACCATCTCCTCTGCTCCATCTGACCCTCTCCTCTGCTCCATCTGTCCCTCTCCTCTGCTCCATCTGACCCCCTCCTCTGCTCCATCTGACCCGCTCCTCTGCTCCATCTGACCCTCTCCTCTGCTCCATCTGTCCCTCTCCTCTGCTCCATCTGACCCCCTCCTCTGCTCCATCTGACCCTCTCCTCTGCTCCATCTGACCCTCTCCTCTGCTCATTCTGACCGTCTCCTCTGCTCCATCTGACCCTCTCCTCTGCTCCATCTGACCCCCTCCTCTGCTCCATCTGACCATCTCCTCTGCTCCATCTGACCCTCTCCTCTGCTCCATTTGACCATCTCCTCTGCTCCATCTGACCATCTCCTCTGCTCCATCTGACCCTCTCCTCTGCTCCATCTGACCGTCTCCTCTGCTCCATCTAACCCCCTCCACTGCTCCATCTGACCCTCTCCTCTGCTCCATCTGTCCCTCTCCTCTGCTCCATCTGACCCCCTCCTCTGCTCCATCTGACCCGCTCCTCTGCTCCATCTGACCATCTCCTCTGCTCCATCTGACCCTCTCCTCTGCTCCATCTGACCATCTCCTCTGCTCCATCTGACCCGCTCCTCTGCTCCCTCTGACCCTCTCCTCTGCTCCATCTGACCCTCTCCTCTGCTCCATTTGACCATCTCCTCTGCTCCATCTGACCATCTCCTCTGCTCCATCTGACCCTCTCCTCTGCTCCATCTGACCGTCTCCTCTGCTCCATCTAACCCCCTCCTCTGCTCCATCTGACCGTCTCCTCTGCTCCATCTGACCATCTCCTCTGCTCCATCTGACCCTCTCCTCTACTCCATCTGACCCTCTCCTTTGCTCCATCTGACCGTCTCCTCTGCTCCATCTGACCGTCTCCTCTGCTCCATCTGACCCTCTCCTCTGCTCCATCTGACCCCCTCCTCTGCTCCATCTGACCGTCTCCTCTGCTCCATCTGACCCGCTCCTCTGCTCTGCTCCATCTGACCGTCTCCTCTGCTCCATCTGACCCGCTCCTCTGCTCCCTCTGAGCCTCTCCTCTGCTCCATCTGACCATCTCCTCTGCTCCATCTGACCCTCTCCTCTGCTCCATCTGACCCTCTCCTCTGCTCCATCTGACCGTCTCCTCTGCTCCATCTAACCCCCTCCTCTGCTCCATCTGACCATCTCCTCTGCTCCATCTGACCCTCTCCTCTGCTCCATCTGACCCTCTCCTCTGCTCCATCTGACCGTCTCCTCTGCTCCATCTAACCCCCTCCTCTGCTCCATCTGACCATCTCCTCTGCTCCATCTGACCATCTCCTCTGCTCCATCTGACCCTCTCCTCTGCTCCATCTGACCCTCTCCTCTGCTCCATCTGTCCCTCTCCTCTGCTCCATCTGACCCCCTCCTCTGCTCCATCTGACCCGCTCCTCTGCTCCATCTGACCCTCTCCTCTGCTCCATCTGTCCCTCTCCTCTGCTCCATCTGACCCCCTCCTCTGCTCCATCTGACCCTCTCCTCTGCTCCATCTGACCCTCTCCTCTGCTCATTCTGACCGTCTCCTCTGCTCCATCTGACCCTCTCCTCTGCTCCATCTGTCCCTCTCCTCTGCTCCATCTGACCCCCTCCTCTGCTCCATCTGACCCTCTCCTCTGCTCCATCTGACCCCCTCCTCTGCTCCATCTGACCATCTCCTCTGCTCCATCTGACCCTCTCCTCTGCTCCATCTAACCCCCTCCACTGCTCCATCTGACCCTCTCCTCTGTTCCATCTGTCCCTCTCCTCTGCTCCATCTGACCCCCTCCTCTGCTCCATCTGACCCGCTCCTCTGCTCCATCTGACCATCTCCTCTGCTCCATCTGACCCTCTCCTCTGCTCCATCTGACCATCTCCTCTGCTCCATCTGACCCTCTCCTCTGCTCCATTTGACCATCTCCTCTGCTCCATCTGACCATCTCCTCTGCTCCATCTGACCCTCTCCTCTGCTCCATCTGACCGTCTCCTCTGCTCCATCTAACCCCCTCCTCTGCTCCATCTGACCGTCTCCTCTGCTCCATCTGACCATCTCCTCTGCTCCATCTGACCCTCTCCTCTACTCCATCTGACCCTCTCCTTTGCTCCATCTGACCGTCTCCTCTGCTCCATCTGACCGTCTCCTCTGCTCCATCTGACCCTCTCCTCTGCTCCATCTGACCCCCTCCTCTGCTCCATCTGACCGTCTCCTCTGCTCCATCTGACCCGCTCCTCTGCTCTGCTCCATCTGACCGTCTCCTCTGCTCCATCTGACCCGCTCCTCTGCTCCCTCTGACCCTCTCCTCTGCTCCATCTGACCATCTCCTCTGCTCCATCTGACCCTCTCCTCTGCTCCATCTGAACGTCTCCTCTGCTCCATCTAACCCCCTCCTCTACTCCATCTGACCATCTCCTCTGCTCCATCTGACCCTCTCCTCTGCTCCATCTTACAGTCTCCTCAGCTCCATCTGACCCCCCCTCTGCTCCATCTGACCCTCTCCTCTGCTCCATCTGACCCCATCTGACCATCTCCTCTGCTCCATCTGACCCTCTCCTCTGCTCCATCTGACCGTCTCCTCTGCTCCATCTAACCCCCTCCTCTGCTCCATCTGACCATCTCCTCTGCTCCATCTGACCATCTCCTCTGCTCCATCTGACCCTCTCCTCTGCTCCATCTGACCCTCTCCTCTGCTTCATCTGACCCCTCCTCTGCTCCGTCTGACCCTCTCCTCTGCTCCATCTGACCCCCTCCTCTGCTCTATCTGACCATCTCCTCTGCTCCATCTGACCCTCTCCTCTGCTCATTCTGACCGTCTCCTCTGCTCCATCTGACCATCTCCTCTGCTCCATCTGACCCCTCCTCTGCTCCATCTGACCGTCTCCTCAGCTCCATCTGACCCCATCTGACCATCTCCTCTGCTCCATCTGACCCTCTCCTCTGCTCCATCTGACCCTCTCCTCTGCTCCATCTGACCGTCTTCTCTGCTACATCTAACCCCCTCCTCTGTTCCATCTGACCATCTCCTCTGCTCCATCTGACCCCCTCCTCTGCTCCATCTGACCCTCTCCTCTGCTCCATCTGAACGTCTCCTCTGCTCCATCTAACCCCCTCCTCTACTCCATCTGACCATCTCCTCTGCTCCATCTGACCCTCTCCTCTGCTCCATCTGACAGTCTCCTCAGCTCCATCTGACCTCCCCTCTGCTCCATCTGACCCTCTCCTCTGCTCCATCTGACCCCATCTGACCATCTCCTCTGCTCCATCTGACCCTCTCCTCTGCTCCATCTGACCGTCTCCTCTGCTCCATCTAACCCCCTCCTCTGCTCCATCTGACCATCTCCTCTGCTCCATCTGACCATCTCCTCTGCTCCATCTGACCCTCTCCTCTGCTCCATCTGACCCTCTCCTCTGCTCCATCTAACCCCCTCCTCTGCTCCATCTGACCCTCTCCTCTGCTCCATCTGACCCTCTCCTCTGCTCATTCTGACCGTCTCCTCTGCTCCATCTGACCCTCTCCTCTGCTCCATCTGACCCCTCCTCTGCTCCGTCTGACCCTCTCCTCTGCTCCATCTGACCCCCTCCTCTGCTCTATCTGACCATCTCCTCTGCTCCATCTGACCCTCTCCTCTGCTCATTCTGACCGTCTCCTCTGCTCCATCTGACCATCTCCTCTGCTCCATCTGACCCACTCCTCTGCTCCATCTGACCATCTCCTCTGCTCCATCTGACCCTCTCCTCTGCTCCATCTGACCCTCTCCTCTGCTCCATCTGACCGTCTCCTCTGCTCCATCTGACCCGCTCCTCTGCTCCATCTGACCCTCTCCTCTGCTCCATCTGACCCTCTCCTCTGCTCCATTTGACCATCTCCTCAGCTCCATCTGACCCCCCTCTGCTCCATCTGACCCTCTCCTCTGCTCCATCTGACCCCCTCCTCTGCTCCATCTGAACGTCTCCTCTGCTCCATCTAACCCCCTCCTCTACTCCATCTGACCATCTCCTCTGCTCCATCTGACCGTCTCCTCTGCTCCATCTGACCCTCTCCTCTGCTCCATCTGACCCCTCCTCTGCTCCGTCTGACCCTCTCCTCTGCTCCATCTGACCCCCTCCTCTGCTCTATCTGACCATCTCCTCTGCTCCATCTGACCCTCTCCTCTGCTCCATTTGACCATCTCCTCTGCTCCATCTGACCATCTCCTCTGCTCCATCTGACCCTCTCCTCTGCTCCATCTGACCGTCTCCTCTGCTCCATCTAACCCCCTCCTCCTCTCCATCTGACCCTCTCCTCTGCTCCATCTGTCCCTCTCCTCTGCTCCATCTGACCCCCTCCTCTGCTCCATCTAACCCCCTCCTCTGCTCCATCTGACCCTCTCCTCTGCTCCATCTGTCCCTCTCCTCTGCTCCATCTGACCCGCTCCTCTGCTCCCTCTGACCCTCTCCTCTGCTCCATCTGACCCTCTCCTCTGCTCCATCTGACCCGCTCCTCTGCTCCCTCTGACCCTCTCCTCAGCTCCATCTGACCCCCCTCTGCTCCATCTGACCCTCTCCTCTGCTCCATCTGACCCCCTCCTCGCTCCATCTGAACGTCTCCTCTGCTCCATCTAACCCCCTCCTCTACTCCATCTGACCATCTCCTCTGCTCCATCTGACCGTCTCCTCTGCTCCATCTGACCCTCTCCTCTGCTCCATCTGACCCCTCCTCTGCTCCGTCTGACCCTCTCCTCTGCTCCATCTGACCCCCTCCTCTGCTCTATCTGACCATCTCCTCTGCTCCATCTGACCCTCTCCTCTGCTCCATTTGACCATCTCCTCTGCTCCATCTGACCATCTCCTCTGCTCCATCTGACCCTCTCCTCTGCTCCATCTGACCGTCTCCTCTGCTCCATCTAACCCCCTCCTCCTCTCCATCTGACCCTCTCCTCTGCTCCATCTGTCCCTCTCCTCTGCTCCATCTGACCCCCTCCTCTGCTCCATCTAACCCCCTCCTCTGCTCCATCTGACCCTCTCCTCTGCTCCATCTGTCCCTCTCCTCTGCTCCATCTGACCCGCTCCTCTGCTCCCTCTGACCCTCTCCTCTGCTCCATCTGACCCTCTCCTCTGCTCCATCTGACCCGCTCCTCTGCTCCCTCTGACCCTCTCCTCGGCTCCATCTGACCCCCCTCTGCTCCATCTGACCCTCTCCTCTGCTCCATCTGACCCCCTCCTCGCTCCATCTGAACGTCTCCTCTGCTCCATCTAACCCCCTCCTCTACTCCATCTGACCCTCTCCTCTGCTCCATCTGACCCTCTCCTCTGCCCCATCTGACCGTCTCCTCAGCTCCATCTGACCCCCCCTCTGCTCCATCTGACCCTCTCCTCTGCTCCATCTGACCCTCTCCTCTGCTCCATCTGACCCCCTCCTCTGCTCCGTCTGAACGTCTCCTCTGCTCCATCTAACCCCCTCCTCTACTCCATCTGACCATCTCCTCTGCTCCATCTGACCGTCTCCTCAGCTCCATCTGACCCCCCCTCTGCTCCATCTGACCCTCTCCTCTGCTCCATCTGACCCCATCTGACCATCTCCTCTGCTCCATCTGACCCTCTCCTCTGCTCCATCTGACCATCTCCTCTGCTCCATCTGACCCTCTCCTCTGCTCCATCTGACCCTCTCCTCTGCTCCATCTGACCGTCTTCTCTGCTACATCTAACCCCCTCCTCTGTTCCATCTGACCATCTCCTCTGCTCCATCTGACCCTCTCCTCTGCTCCATCTGACCCTCTCCTCTGCTCCATCTGACCCCTCCTCTGCTCCGTCTGACCCTCTCCTCTGCTCCATCTGACCCCCTCCTCTGCTCTATCTGACCATCTCCTCTGCTCCATCTGACCCTCTCCTCTGCTCCATCTGACCATCTCCTCTGCTCCATCTGACCCTCTCCTCTGCTCCATCTGACCGTCTCCTCTGCTCCATCTGACCTCCTCCTCTGCTCCATCTGACCCCCTCCTCTGCTCCATCTGACCCTCTCCTCTGCTCATTCTGACCCCCTCGTCTGCTCCATCTGACCATCTCCTCTGCTCCATCTGACCATCTCCTCTGCTCCATCTGACCGTCTCCTCTGCTCCATCTAACCCCCTCCTCTGCTCCATCTGACCCTCTCCTCTGCTCCATCTGTCCCTCTCCTCTGCTCCATCTGACCCTCTCCTCTGCTCATTCTGACCGTCTCCTCTGCTCCATCTGACCCTCTCCTCTGCTCCATCTGACCCCTCCTCTGCTCCGTCTGACCCCCTCCTCTCCTCTGTACCTGGGGAGTGGATGCCTGGGGTACAGGCAGAGTGGGGCTGTGCCTCCTCTGCTCTTTGTTGGACTTACCTTTGTGACTGAAGAGCCGTCATGTGTGGACGGTTTGTGAGCAGGGCTGAAACACAACAACACCATCAGTGCTCACTCTCCCTTTACATATCTTAGTTATTCTGCTGATAAGTGTGTGTTGAACCCAAAGGGTGAGGACAACTCTTCTCTTTGGTCCTCATGGTGGGAAGCTGACATTACGCCGTATCACCCCCTGGTGGCCAGTGGAAACTTTTTAACACAGAAAACCAATGGTGACTTTACACCTCCCAAAAACAGCTTAAGCCTGGCTCCAAAGAGTTTTCTTTTGTCTAAAGATCGTCGTGACCCATGTGACAACTCTGGGAAAGGTATCATATTTTTAACCATGCTGGTTTTTGTTTTATGTGTTATGGTTGTAAGTGTGCACCCCTCGCAGTGATATTGCATACAATGCATTGTAACACTATTCACATTATTTCTTCACAGACATATTATATTACATTAGTATTTATTTTCATGTTCACAGATAGTGTAACACATTTAATTTCTCTACTAAAGGCTTTACATAGATAATTAAGAAAGAAATTAACTCATATTGTTCGGTTTCAGTTACACTGTCTACAATATAGAGTGTATGTCACATGTGTCAAACACAAGGCCTGCGGGCCAGATCCACAGATTGTATGTCAAAAAAAAGTACATCTCTAACCCATTCGGAGGTAAGGATTTTTAAAGAAATAACCAGAATGCTCACTCCAGCCACTAGGGGAAAAAAAGAAAGAATTCCACACATGTCCAGCAGAAGGCACAGACATAAGAGATCAGGATATAAGTGTCATGTTTTGGTGATGGAGTGAGGAAAAATAAAAACCCAAAATGCAGGACTGCAACAAAACTGGTGATGTTTAATAATTGACAAAAACCAAAATAACAAAATCCAGAGAAACAAACCGGGGCTGACGTAGACAATGACACGACAAGGGAAACACAGGGGTATAAATACATGAGGAAATGGGGCACAGGTGAAACACATCGGGGCGGGGCAGGAAATCAACACAAGGGAGGCAAAACAAAAATCACACAGACCAAAAAGACATGTCAAAATTAAAACACCAAGGACAGATAAACACAAAAGCAAACCAAAACAGGGCAACAAAAGACCGAATCGTGACAGTAAGCAGCATATAATAGCCATATGGAAAATGGTCAGTCTGCCCCAGGGCGGCTGTGGTTACAGTAGTAACTCACTGCCATTGAGTGTGGAGTAAATGAATAATGACTATATGTGGCACTTTGAGAAACGTGTGACACAGGCTGATAAAGCACAATAAGTGTTATTAGGCCACAGTCCTTTACAATATACGCGGCACGCAACCTCCTGTGGGGGTAGAGCTGGGCGATATATCGATATTTAAGATATATCGATATATTTTTAAATAAGATATGGAATTAGACCATATCGCATATATCAATATAGTTCAAATTCCGACAAGCTAATAAGTTAACAAAAAGAAACAGGTAATCTCAAACTGATGTTTAAAAAAGTTTCTTAAACTGGGCACTTTATTTTGTTATCTCTTTATGCTGACCTCAGAAAAAGATTGACCTATTTTATTATATCGGGATATATATCGTATATCGATATTCAACCTAAATATACCGGGATATGACTTTTGGTCCATATTGCCCAGCCCTACGTCGGGGCTGAACTTTGAAGCCACGACCCAAACGAGTTCGACACCCGCCGTGCTGGAGAGTCTAAGGACAGGGGACGCCCACGCCCCTCGTCGCCCCCCACTGCTGACACTTATTTGGACATTATGTTTGCCTGGATATTTGATTCGCCTGAACTTTACACTGTCTTATTTACTGCTCTGTTTTATTGCCTTAATGTTTGTTACAGCCCTATGAGGAAACTCCTGTTGTGATATTGGGCTATACAAAACCATTGATTGATTGATTGATTGATTGATTGATTACAAACGGAATTAAAATGTTTGAGCTTAGGGCTTTGATTGACAGCCCTGGAGCACTGTGGAGGCACCCACCTTATTCCATTCCCTTTGAATGCATCACAAGAGCAACGTGTGGAGGGGAGTGAATGGGCGTGGGTGAGGGGGGAAAGCCAGTTGAGGGGAGGGAGGTGCAGAGCAGGGTTCACTACTGACACCTACTGACAAGAAATATACCTAGATTGAAGGCAGCTTTAAGAATAAACTAAATCCAAATATACAATTGTGCTCAAACATTTACATACCCTGACAGAATTTTTCAAAGAATATGAAAGATAACACAAAAAGTTATTTTTCACTCATAGTTAGTGGTTGTGTGAAGCTATTTGTGGTGAAACAACTGAGTTTCTATTTGTAAAATTTTGATCAGGGTCTCTCGACTATCATTTTTCATTATGATTTAAAAATAGCAAACTCAGTTGTTTCACCATACATGGCTCCACACATGTATGTTTTTTTTGTCACTCATAAAAAACACGTTTTGAGTTATCTTTCATATTGTTGGAAAAATAGTCAAAAAATCAAATATTATGCCAGGGTATGTACACTTTTGAGCACAACTGTATGTGTGTGTATGTATATATATATATATATATATATATATATATATATATTATGTTGAAATATTATCTTGGCTAGTATCTGGATTGAGCGTAACATTGAGTAGCTCTTTTTTGTAATAGAAGCTCCCAGGTGAATAAAATGTCGAGTGCCAGGGTTTGAGCACCAAAACAAATCATATTATACACAGCATGAACTTGACATGGAACTGTGGCTAACCTGGCAGTGTCGCCCTGCTCAGTCAGCACTCGCAGCAGGAAGGCCCCCTGCTGGTTGGCTTTAGCGGTGGCTGGGATGATGATGTAGCGCCCGGGGGGTAGGGCATTACGGAGCACCACCTCCCGTTGAGAAGAATACTGTGGGCTGCAGAGGAGCGGCTGCGTGGCATTCAGGTCAGAAGGAGACAAGTACGTGTTCTGAGGGTGAGCCTGGGGGAGCACATGCAACATTTTGTTGAAAGTAAAGTAGTTAACCCTAGGAATACAGAAGTTATAAAATGTAGCTTTATGGCACCACTAGACCTTGTACATATGTAGAGCCATGGACCAAAGGACTGTGAGCCTACCCTGTACACATGTAGAGCCATGGACCAAAGGACTGTGAGCCTACCCTGTACACATGTAGAGCCATGGACCAAAGGACTGTGAGCCTACCCTGTACACATGTAGAGCCATGGACCAAAGGACTGTGAGCCTACCCTGTACACATGTAGAGCCATGGACCAAAGGACTGTGAGCCTACCCTGTACACATGTAGAGCCATGGACCAAAGGACTGTGAGCCTACCCTGTACACATGTAGAGCCATGGACCAAAGGACTGTGAGCCTACCCTGTACACATGTAGAGCCATGGACCAAAGGACTGTGAGCCTACCCTGTACACATGTAGAGCCATGGACCAAATAATAATAATAATAATAATAATAATAATGCATTTTATTTCTTAGGCGCCTTTCAAGACACTCAAGGCCGCCTCACATCCACAAGTAAAATAACATCAACAGTTAAAAACAGTTAAAATACAAAGTTAAAACAGCATGAATAAAAAAGGACGATGCAGTTGTGGTCACAGTGAGTAGACTTGTCTAAACAGATGAGTTTTGAGGATGGATTTGAAGTGTGGGAGTGAGTCGGTGTTACGGAGGTCAGGAGGGAGAGTGTTCCAGAGCTGAGGAGCAGAGCGACTGAAGGCTCTACTCCCCATGGTGACGAGACGGGCGGAAGGAGGGGCAGTGAGCTGGGGAGAGGAGGAGGAGCGGAGAGAGCGGGCAGGTGTGGAGACATGGAGGAGGTCAGTCAGGTATGGAGGGGCGAGCTTGTGAATTGCTTTGAATGTGAGAAGCATGATTTTGTATTGGATGCGGTGGGTGATGGGGGGCCAGTGGAGCTGTTGAAGGACAGGAGTGATGTGGTTTATGGAGGGGGTGTGTGTGATGATGCGGGCGGCTGCATTTTGGACCAGTTGGAGTTTATGGAGAGTTTTTTTGAGGGAGACCAAACAGCAGGGAATTACAATAGTCGAGACGGGAGGTGACGAGGCTGTGTACAAGGATGGCAGTGGTGTGAGGGGTGAGAGAAGGGCGGAGCCGGCGGATGTTTCTGAGGTGGAAGTAGGCGATGCGGGTGATGGACTGTGAGCCTACCCTGTACACATGTAGAGCCATGGACCAAGGGACTGTGAGCCTACCCTGTACACATGTAGAGCCATGGACCAAGGGACTGTGAGCCTACCCTATACACATGTAGAGCCATGGCCCAAAATACTGTAAGCCTACCCTGTACACATGTAGAGCCATGGACCAAAGGACTGAGAGCCTACCCTGTACACATGTAGAGCCATGGACCAAGGGACTGTGAGCCTACCCTATACACATGTAGAGCTATGGACCAAAGGACTGTGAGCCTACCCTGTACACATGTAGAGCCATGGACCAAGGGACTGTGAGCCTACCCTATACACATGTAGAGCCATGGACCAAAGGACTGAGAGCCTACCCTGTACACATGTAGAGCCATGGACCAAAGGACTGAGAGCCTACCCTGTACACATGTAGAGCCATGGACCAAAGGACTCTGGTCTATGGTTCTACATGTGTACAGGGTAGGCTCAAAGGACTGTGAGCCTACCCTGTACACATGTAGGACTGTAAGCCTACCATGTACACATGTAGAGCCATGGAAATGTTGACCCCTCGACGTCGCTGGTGCTTCTGCATAAGAGACAGCACAAAGGAGCAGTACTGGTGCTTCGAGGAGGGGTCCACCCCCGAGAGCTGCAGCTGGTACTGAGGGTTCTGCCCGAAGCACCCTGAAACACAAAATCATGTAAATAATAAATTATGTCTTTAACATTACTTTTTGAAATGACAATTAATTGAAAATATACAAATTTAAAGACTGGCAGAATAACATTATTGTATAGCAACTGTAAACACAATATTAACTTTTTTTGATAAACAGTTTTCACGTGCTTCTTTTCCTCACCATAAGAATTCTTAGATAAACAGAGGCAGTTATTGTCTCTGAAAAACTTTAAATTGGTCATGGAGCTCTCTGTTTTGAGCTGCATGACCTGCCCATGCCTGAGTGGGCGGGGCCTTTTGCTGAAGTGAATATACCTGAGTGGGCGGGGCCACCTGCTGAGATACTGGGGACCCAGTTCCCATGGTGTACATCACAGCTCCAGGGCTGCACGGTGGAGGCTGATTGGCTGGGAGACTCGGTCAGGTGACACACCTCCATCACCTCAAAGTTCTGCCTGAAGTCTGCCACAGACATCCTGACAACACACCAGCATGAGAACACATATGTTAACACGTGTGATGATTACAGAGTTGTGGACAGTATATGAGTACAAACCAGAACTCTCCATCCACGCGGTTGACCCGGTTTAGCCTCTGCTGCTCCAGAGGGCTAACTGTGCTCCACTCGGGACTGGAGAAATACAAAGCCGCACTTAAAGTCAACCAGTGCAACCTTTTCTGTATAGATTTAATTTCAACTTCAAACTTTTATTTATTTGAAAACGGACAATGAACAAAAGACATTAGGCTAAAAATGAAAATATGTCAAGTGCCAGGTTACAGCCGCAGTCCCTTGGCAGGTTGACTGATACTTACAAAAGTAAGCCAATTTATAATAATTCATCATTATTTAATTCACATCAAAAGCCTTTTTATTCAACAGCCGTCTAACACTGTGTGTCAACAAAATGAATGCACATGGATTTACAATGGAAAATGTATATCTGGGAAATTGAGTTAGATTGATGGAAATGTTATGGTACTTTTTGACCGTACTCAAGTGAGGATAGAGGTGAAGATGTGATGTGAGGATGGACAGACGTGAGGATGGACAGATGAGAGGACAGACGTGAAGAAGGACAGATGAGAGGACAGACGTGAAAAAGGACAGATGAGAGGACAGACGTGAAGAAGGACAGATGAGAGGACAGACGTGAAGAAGGAAAGATGAGAAGACAGACGTGAGGATGGACAGACGTGAGGATGGACAGATGAGAGGACAGACGTGAGGATGGACAGATGAGAGGACAGACGTGAGGAAGGACAGACGTGAGGATGGACAGATGAGAGGACAGACGTGAGGAAGGACAGACGTGAGGATGGACAGATGAGAGGACAGACGTGAGGAAGGACAGATGAGAAGACAGACGTGAAGATGGACAGACGTGAGGATGGACAGATGAGAGGACAGACGTGAGGATGGACAGATGAGAGGACAGACGTGAGGAAGGACAGACGTGAGGATGGACAGATGAGAGGACAGACGTGAGGAAGGACAGATGAGAGGACAGACGTGAGGATGGACAGATGAGAGGACAGACGTGAGGATGGACAGATGAGAGGACAGACGTGAGGAAGGACAGACGTGAGGAAGGACAGACGTGAGGATGGACAGATGAGAGGACAGACGTGAGGATGGACAGACGTGAGGATGGACAGATGAGAGGACAGACGTGAGGAAGGACAGACGTGAGGATGGCAGATGAGAGGACAGACGTGAGGATGGACAGACGTGAGGATGGACAGTAGTAGATGGCACCTCTGAACATCACTCCATGGCCCTTCCCACTCCGTGTTGCCCCAGGGGTTGAGCAGCCGGACCAGGTCTACAGGGCCACATGACGTCTCAACCTGCCAGACAGAGGAGTGTCACACATAAAAGCAACACATTATTATTATCTTTTTTTTTTAAAGACAGTCAATAAATAAGACAGTGTGGAGAATAAATACAAGTACAGTACAACTATCATACCTCACACACGGAAGTATCCTACTACACAGCCTAATTGCTCTGGGCAAGACAGACTTCCTTTAACTTTGAACCGCACTGGCCCACAATCGAAATATCTTCACCTATAAATGGATTTTAGATTGTAATTACACCATTCCTTCTGTGGACCCACCACCTGCAGGAGGAGCCATAGGAGCCTGGTGCTATGTGATTTGGGCCGCTCCAACAGCTGCCCCACGACCCGGCAATGGACAAGTGGGAGAAAATGGATGGATGGAATTACACCATTCCTCCACTTTTGCTCTCTGGCGCCTTTATGTACCCTAGTGTAGGCAAGCTTTCTTGTGTGATGGATGAGCATTGGGGACAGTTTGACCTTTGTATGCATGCTGACCCCA
This sequence comes from Proterorhinus semilunaris, assembly GCA_021464625.1. Lineage (NCBI taxonomy): Eukaryota > Metazoa > Chordata > Actinopteri > Gobiiformes > Gobiidae > Proterorhinus > Proterorhinus semilunaris. The sequence goes on from CM038354.1 coordinate 467,749, forward strand.
ACTTGTGTTTAAACAGGAACAAAGGGCAGTAACAAATATGTAAAGTCTTGTTTATGAGAGAAAATGGCCCAAGGAGATCACACACCCCCTCCTTTGGGGACTGTGGGTTCAGGAAAGGATGGGTCAAATCATTTACACCCCCTCTCAGGAGGCAGGGGGGTTAAAAGGTTTATGACTGTCTTCCCCACGCTGACTGAGGGGTCCAAGGGGAGAGGCTGGTTGTGTGATGGGATGTAACCTTGTGTCATGTATCGGGGAGTTTTGAGTAAAAGACAGGCTGGCTGCCTGAGCGCCTTTCACTCATCTCCTGGACCGGATCCAAGAATAAACCTAATGTGTGTTTTAATCTGTTAAATATTTTTGAGGCAGAAATAACAGGGCGTCTCCAGAGCAGTTTTGCTGAAACAGGCAAGATTCCCTAACAAAAACCCTTCATGAACCACAGAACTTAGAGATTTTTTTATTGTGAGATTCTGAGAATTGTATGCAAAGAGGTGCATCGTGGGAGATCACATGATGAATCTCGTTCACTCTTCCAGTGCGCATAGTTTGGATGTAGTTAGCTTGTGGTTTTCAATGAAAAGATTTACTGTCGTTTATGGACTCTGCACCTTTGTAACTCCACTAACTAAATCTACAGTGAGATCATTGTTTGGTTTTGTGATGCAGTCGTGAGCGGAACCTCCTTAACAGAGCACACAATTTAATATTGTTTAGATATTTTACAAATGTTTCAACAAGTTGTAAACCACAAGATTAAAGTCGTGACATGAGGTGTTAGCTTGAGGCAGAAGTACCATGCACGTCTAGTGCTATGTAGTTTGTAATATTTTTTATACTTTAGCTCATTGTTTTGCCAAAGACCTCCTCGGCTATAACACATCAAATTACTTTTTTTAAATCTGGTTTTGAACAGTTGCTTCACAGCTTGTCTAAATCCTTGATAGTGAACTTTCTGTGCAATAATACAGTATTAATAGTACAAAATCACTGATTTGTGATGGTGGTGTGTTTTTTTTTTAGGGTGGGAGAGAGGGCCTGCTTTTAAAACATCACAGGCATGCAGTATGACATTTTTCGCAGTGAATGTGTGAGCTGAGTATGATCATTACGTTATGTATTGCCAATAGCTGTACGACACAAATCCCTAATGACTAGCCATTTGAGAAAAAAATATTGAACTAAAAATCAGCAAATATTACATAACTCATAGTGTAAATACCTTCTCCACAGCAGTCAGGGAGTATGCATGTCGGAACATGATTCCAAGGTGGTTCCTCTGCTCTAAAGGGCCCTGCAACAGTAGGCATCAAAACACATTAATCACACACCTTACTGACAGATTCTACTCCAAAATATCTCTGTATTTGGCTCCATCCATCTTCCCAACTATTCTTACAATCTTCTCAGTCCCCGCAGAGGAAAAGCAGCCCCATAGCATGATGCTCCCCACACCATATTTGACACTGGGGATGGTGCACTCAGGACGAGGAGCAGTGTTAGGTTTGCTCCATACATAACGTTTTGCATTTGGGCCAAAAAGTTCAATTTTTGTTTCATCTGACCAAAGCACCTTCTTCCACATGGTGGCTGTGACTTCTAGCAAACTTCAAACGGGATTTCTTATGGCCTCCTTTTAATAATGGCTTTCTTCTTGCCACTCGTCCATGAAGGCCAGATTTGTGTAGAGTACGACTTATCCCATGTACAGATTCCCCCAGCTCAGCGGCAGGACGTCCCAGCTCCTCCAGAGTTATCTTGGGGCACTTGGTTGCATTTCTTACCAGTGCTCTCCTTGTTCGGTCTGTTAGTTTAGGTGGACGGCCGTGTCTTGGTAAGTTCGCAGTGGTGCTACACTCTTTCCATTTCTGAATGATGGATTGAACAGTGCTCCGTGAGATGTTCAAATCTTGGGAAATCTTTGTATAACTTAACGCTGCTTTAAACTTCTCCACAGCTTTATCCCTGACCTCTCTGGTGAGCTCCTTGGCCTTCATGATGTTGTTTAGTGACCAATACACTCTGACCATAGCTCTGAGGGCCTCACAGAACAGCTGGAATTATACTGAGAGTAGATTACACACAGGTGGCCTCTATTTAATGGTTAGGGCAAGGTGTGAACTTTCTGCAGTCATTAGGAATGTTATAAAGGCAATTTAATGCACTCCATACTGCTGTATGAATACTTATGCACGCCCCACTTTTCACTTTTCTATTTTTGAAAAATAACAGAATCATGTATCATTTTGCTTTCACTTCACAGTTGTCTGTTACTTGTGTGTGAACTTTCAGTAAAAAATTCCAAATAAAATCTTTATGTTTAAGGTTGTAAACATGACAAAATGTCCAAAAGTTCAAGGTTTATTAGTACTTTCACAAGGCACTGTATGTCTACCAAGAATAGCTCGCTTATTGATTTAAATGAAAGTGATCCGTTTGTCGACAGCGTTATGCTCACACTTAGTTTATTTTATTTTATTTGTTTATTTGAGCAGCAAACACTCTGCTCAAAAGAAGTGGGTCGAAGCAAGAGCTTATAAGCGCCCACACCCAAAATCAATACAATTAAAATCATAATTTCACAAGAACATAGTGGAACAACAAAAGGAACAAAATAGCAACAAGGAAACGACAGCAAAACAAAATAGACCCTACACACCCGCAGCATCCGACCATTCCCCAAAACGGAGCAATACCGATTACGTAACAACTAACAACTCTGATAAAGCTACATACTTAACTATTTACAAATTATTTACAAAGAACTATAACTTGTTATAGTAACACTTAACACTGTTTGAAGAGTTCATACATCAACAAAAAGAAGCACAATTACAACAACGGTCTAGTTTCAACTATGAAGTCTAGTACAAAGCAAGTAACAAAAGGCAATCATTTCTTTCAGACGGTTACCATGCCTAACATTCTTAGTATTACCAAAAGTCACTAGTTTTAGTTTCACACTAAAAACAGCCCTTGATGTTGCGGCTCCACTGAAACAGAAAGTTGTTCGGCCAAGGTGCGTTGATCCCTGGTACGACAATGAAACACGCGCGCAAATTACACTGGTTATGGCGCAATTCTAGCATTGAGCAATCTCTTAGATCTCGGAAAAATTGCCCACTCGCCTATACGCAAGCCATGAGGAAAGCAAAAAGAAATTACTACTCTTCATTAATTGAAGTAAATAAATATAACCCTAGGTTTGTTTTTAACATGGTGAAAGAACGCAATTTTACAAAAAATCTAGCTCCAAAATCACTGTAGGAGGAAGAGCCTTTAGCTCCAAAACACTGTAGGAGGAAGAGCCTTTAGCTCTAAAAACACTGTAGGAGGAAGAGCCTTTAGCTCTAACATCACTGTAGGAGGAAGAGCCTTTAGCTCTAAAAACACTGTAGGAGGAAGAGCCTTTAGCTCTAACATCACTGTAGGAGGAAGAGCCTTTAGCTCTAAAAACACTGTAGGAGGAAGAGCCTTTAGCTCTAAAATCACTGTAGGAGGAAGAGCCTTTAGCTCCAACATCACTGTAGGAGGAAGAGCCTTTAGCTCCAACATCACTGTAGGAGGAAGAGCCTTTAGCTCCAAATCACTGTAGGAGGAAGAGCCTTTAGCTCCAAATCACTGTAGGAGGAAGAGCCTTTAGCTCTAAAATCACTGTAGGAGGAAGAGCCTTTAGCTCTAAAATCACTGTAGGAGGAAGAGCCTTTAGCTCCAAATCACTGTAGGAGGAAGAACCTTTAGCTCCAACATCACTGTAGGAGGAAGAGCCTTTAGCTCCAACATCACTGTAGGAGGAAGAGCCTTTAGCTCCAAAACACTGTAGGAGGAAGAGCCTTTAGCTCCAACATCACTGTAGGAGGAAGAGCCTTTAGCTCTAAAAACACTGTAGGAGGAAGAGCCTTTAGCTCTAACATCACTGTAGGAGGAAGAGCCTTTAGCTCTAAAAACACTGTAGGAGGAAGAGCCTTTAGCTCTAACATCACTGTAGGAGGAAGAGCCTTTAGCTCTAAAAACACTGTAGGAGGAAGAGCCTTTAGCTCTAACATCACTGTAGGAGGAAGAGCCTTTAGCTCTAAAAACACTGTAGGAGGAAGAGCCTTTAGCTCTAACATCACTGTAGGAGGAAGAGCCTTTAGCTCTAAAAACACTGTAGGAGGAAGAGCCTTTAGCTCTAACATCACTGTAGGAGGAAGAGCCTTTAGCTCTAAAATCACTGTAGGAGGAAGAGCCTTTAGCTCTAAAATCACTGTAGGAGGAAGAGCCTTTAGCTCCAAATCACTGTAGGAGGAAGAGCCTTTAGCTCCAAAACACTGTAGGAGGAAGAGCCTTTAGCTCTAAAAACACTGTAGGAGGAAGAGCCTTTAGCTCTAACATCACTGTAGGAGGAAGAGCCTTTAGCTCTAAAAACACTGTAGGAGGAAGAGCCTTTAGCTCTAACATAACTGTAGGAGGATGAGCCTTTAGCTCCAACATCACTGTAGGAGGAAGAGCCTTTAGCTCCAAATCACTGTAGGAGGAAGAGCCTTTAGCTCCAACATCACTGTAGGAGGAAGAGCCTTTAGCTCCAAATCACTGTAGGAGGAAGAGCCTTTAGCTCCAAATCACTGTAGGAGGAAGAGCCTTTAGCTCCAAAATCACTGTAGGAGGAAGAGCCTTTAGCTCCAAATCACTGTAGGAGGAAGAGCCTTTAGCTCCAACATCACTGTAGGAGGATGAGCCTTTAGCTCCAACATCACTGTAGGAGGATGAGCCTTTAGCTCCAACATCACTGTAGGAGGAAGAGCCTTTAGCTCCAACATCACTGTAGGAGGAAGAGCCTTTAGCTCCAAAATCACTGTAGGAGGAAGAGCCTTTAGCTCCAAATCACTGTAGGAGGAAGAGCCTTTAGCTCTAACATAACTGTAGGAGGATGAGCCTTTAGCTCCAACATCACTGTAGGAGGAAGAGCCTTTAGCTCCAAATCACTGTAGGAGGAAGAGCCTTTAGCTCCAACATCACTGTAGGAGGAAGAGCCTTTAGCTCCAAATCACTGTAGGAGGAAGAGCCTTTAGCTCCAAATCACTGTAGGAGGAAGAGCCTTTAGCTCCAAAATCACTGTAGGAGGAAGAGCCTTTAGCTCCAAATCACTGTAGGAGGAAGAGCCTTTAGCTCTAAAATCACTGTAGGAGGAAGAGCCTTTAGCTCTAAAATCACTGTAGGAGGAAGAGCCTTTAGCTCTAAAATCACTGTAGGAGGAAGAGCCTTTAGCTCCAAATCACTGTAGGAGGAAGAACCTTTAGCTCCAACATCACTGTAGGAGGAAGAGCCTTTAGCTCCAAGCTCCGGTTTGATGGAATAAACTCCCAGCTCACGTTAAAGAAGCAGACACAGTCTCTACAATTAAGACTAGGCTCAAAACGTACCTCTTCGAATTAGCTTATGATCAGGTCAGTTAGGTAAAGCTCTAACCCACAGCCTGAAGTAAAGCTCTAACCCACAGCCTGAAGTAAAGCTGCCTTAGAAGAAACACTGCTGTGGGAAGTACGGTACACTGAGCACTATCCTCTTCTTTTTCTTACTGCAAACTATGACTTATTATGATACAATATTTATTTTATCTGTAGTATATTACTATTCACATGATGTCTCCTCCCCACTCCCCCTCGGGAGTGCCTGTCTAGATCGAATGGAGGAACCCTGCCTTCTGAATTGACAACAAGGACTGGACGGTCTGTGATCTTGGCCCGTCTGCTGAGGGACTCCAATCGGCCCTGGGTCTCTATAGCCTGTCCGTCCATGGGAGTGTATCTCTCCTTCTGTGGTTCTCCTCAAGGTTTCACATTTCACTTTGATTGATTGATTGCTTTATTGATTGATTGATTAAAAACCCATGCCTGTATCTGAAGTTTACACAGTTTACACACAGTACCTGGCAGTTTGCACAGTTGATGAGCGCTCCTTTGTTGAGCAGAGACTGAAGGAAGCTGAAGATGTCCCTTGGCAGGTTGGTGATGGTCAGCACCTCAGCCACCCCTCCTGTCATGTCCACCATGGCCTCATGAGGAAAGCCCATGTCCAGAGCCCGGTATCCTCCTTTCATCCTGCCCAAAAAAATGTAATGTGTTTATCATGTGTATTAGAGAATAATATTAAATCACTATTTATTGAATTGAATTTAAAATGTTTCTTAATTGCAAACTACATTGATTTTGAATATAGAGGTCAAAAAAATAAAAAAATATGCAAATAAGTCTAAATACAACAGAGCTTAAGTGTTGTTTTGCTTGATATTGTCTAAATTACTAATACACCTTTTTACATCTCGGACGGCTTGCAAGGGTTCTTTGGGGGTCCTGACAAAAAATATGTGTAGAATAACCTTTAGAGACAATTAATGGCACTATGCTTATTTTAAAGCAGGCTGCTTTAAAGTAAGCATAGTGACCTGTTGAGGATGAGCCTTTTTGATAGTGTACAGAGGATTCTTTTAATTTTTATTATTATTATTTACTCGTGTATTTTTTCTTCCAAACTCCTTTCTTGTTTTACTTTTGTTAGTATTTTTTGAAGGTTACCCTATTTTTTAATGCTGAGCGTGATAGAACATGCTGATTTTTAATTTAACTTTTTACTCTGCCATTTTTTGGTGGTGAAGGGGGAGAGGCGAGGGCCTGTTGTGCTTTGCGTGGGCATTGGTCCAAGTGCATTGGAAGAGAAAGTCCGCTAAACTGAAAGTCTGCTCTGCTGCTGCCTCGCTGAGAATATGCCCTCGAAACATGTCAACAAAAAAGCCCAACTTCTGCTGCCCCCTGAAAGCCCCTGAAAAGTCGTCTGCAGGAGGACTAGTGCCCATGGGATTCCGTGTTGCTGTGATTTATCTTTATTTTTCTCATTTTTATTTTTTGATCTTTTAGAATGCTCAAATTGATCAATGCGTATCTTAATTGATGAGCTATAATAATTAAGTTAAAATAGATAATGAAATAAACAAATAAATACATTTAATTACATATTTTAAGAGATAACACATTTACAGTGTAAGTGTTGTCCCTGAACTTCCCAAAACTGATCAGAGATATTGTGATTTTAATTTAAGTAAATTGAGTGAGTTTTGTACAGAAATTGACTGTGCTGTGTTTTTATTGTTGGCTTCGGTTTAATAAAAAAAGATGAAGTCCTATATATTTTGATCAGCGGAAGATACTGGTGTATTTTAATTTGGAGCGTTGGTGATAAAAGTGATCATCTACATTTGCACTGGAAAACCCTTGGATGCTTAAGTTGAAATATTGTGTTGTTTGCCAAAGAACTGTCAGGGGAGGCTGAATCCAGATTTAAACACATTCTTAGATTTTAGATCTGAGGCTGTGATTTTGAGTTGTATGCAGCCTGATGAAGAGGTTTGCATACAGTTTAAGTAAAACGGTGTCTTCAAATCTGAAATTTGTGCTGGCAAATGTGTTTTATTTCGAAATAGCAAAAGTAGTACAATCAGTGTAAATCCGGTATCTTAAGAGTCACTCAAAAGGTCACACTTATGACCCTCAATAGTATATGGCCCAGTTTTTTTAACATTCATCATGACTCTGGGTGCACACAGAGCTTGCTATGATTATTAAAAAGGGGAGGGGCCAAGAAGGAGAGTCGATTTGACCTCCGTAGAAATAATTGTGACTCTTTCTGATCTAAATAAACAAATAATGAGAAAACAGAAGTTACAGTAAGTAGTTTAATTTCAAGTCTAAATCCTGATCATTAAACACAGGGAAAGTGTCGGAAATAACATAGTGTAAATTTAAACCCAGTTGTTCCAAAATAAGAAGTGTGTAATGCAATTATACTAACCATACTAACGCCATGATTGCATTTGTTTAAATATTTACTATAAAATTATAAGAGTGTGACTGTTTTAGTAACTTTTATGTACTGAGTGTGTAACATGTTTTAATCCATATTCTTTCCAGGTTGATAACGTTCATTTCCCACAGAGACAGGGACTTTACAGGAGGAATTCTGATGCAGAAGGATCGGATTCAGGACAGGAGCTGATGAGATAAGAACAATAATTCCAATGGCATGATAAAATGTGGTTTTATGCAGGCCGGAGTGTGCTTCTTTATTGTTGCAGGAGGCAGCATGGAAGGAGAAAATGTTGATTGGCTCTGGATGTCTGGAGGTCGTACCTGAACATGAGTATCCTTGGTGTATCTATTTGGTGTTTCCAAGCAAGAGAAAGAAACACTTATTATCACATTACATATTTTAACTTGCAATTGATAGTAATGATTGATATTCATGTCATAATTACTGAACCCGACTCTGATGAAAAGTCATACTTGGTCAGCAAGTTTGTAGAAATTATACTGATATGTGGATGTTTGCAAGGTATAACATTGTTTCCACAGGAAACCAGAGACAGGTTGGATCTGACAAAAAGACAATCAAGCACCCATTGGAGCTTAAATAGTATTGGTGTTTGAACTTTCAAAACTCGACTAAAATGTAGAGGTTTTTTGTTTAAGAAAACATAATGTATCAGTGTACTTCATACAAATATGAGCAAGATAATAGGTTCTACATTTGCGATTAGAAGGACCTTTCTAACAAACAGAACTAAAACGGTAATTGGCTCGAAGACAGTAAAAAAAATATTCTTATCTGGAAAGAAATGGACAGGGTCATCTAACACACTCCATTTTTTTTTTTTTACATTTACTTCATTTCCCATTATCATTTTCTTTTTTTACATTCAGAAGTGCTTTCATTTTAAAATTTACATCTAATTTTTTATTTACCTATATTTACTTATTTTATAGTTGTGTGTATTCATATTAACATGTATTATTACTTTTTATTACTCTTTTATAGTTAATACGTTTTCATATATTTTTAATTTAATAGCATGTATTAAGACTTTATTGTGTTTATTATTGTAGTTTATTGTTATTATATGCTTTTAATATTTTTGCTCATTTATTATTATTATTATTTACTTTTTTCATTTTTATATTACTTTTTTCTGGCCACATCACTGAAGTCCGACATCAGTGGCCAACACCGAGTGAGCGTTAAAGCCAGGACTTCTTCCTGCGGCTCAGATCACTGATGGTTGCCATTTTGTTTCAGTAAGCGCAACAAATGCATAGATTGATTGGGATTTAGTGGGGGGCTATTTTAAAATACCTTTATTTCTATATTTACCTAGTTTTTAACATTCCATATTTCATGTTTTTATATTTCTATTCTTTCTGTTTATATTATTATTATTATTATTATTATTCCTTTTTGGTCCAGTCAGTTTTTAGCCTTTATTTTGATTTTGCATTTATATTTTAATCCGTGGTGCTTATTCTTTATGGCTTAGTTATTAAATTTACCAATTTCTTTTGCATCGAATTCATAACTTTGCAGGTACAGATTCACAAGATAAAAAGAGCAGGTATTTAATACTTGGTTATCTTGTGGAGAGGTTCTTTCATGTTATGTTTTGTGTGTGTTGCTCATTGCGGTTATGTTTAGGTCGAAGGAAGGTTTCCAGTTCTACTTCAGAAGCCGATACGCCTGAAGTATACGAGGATTGAATATGTTTTCGCCTTTGTGGAGGGTTCTTGCTTAGCAGTTTTCAGTAACATTATTTTTAATATTGATTAAAACATGGAAAGCAAGTGAAGGGTTAGATTTGAATTTTAGGGAAAATTCACTGTGCACGAGGGTATGAGCTTGCACTCTTAGTAAGTACTCTTAGTACTTGATGCATGTGTTTTTATTGGTAGCAGTATTTGCCCCGATTGGGTGATTAGTGAATCTAGTGATGCACATGTCTTAGTACTTTGGGGTCACTGGGAGGGGGGTCATTTAATCCCATTACAATGACCCGTAGTGTTGAATATTGTTTTGAAATGTAAATTCTGTGTATGCTTCCACATAGGACATAGTTAAACCTTTTCAAACTTTGATTTTATTCTGAAATCTTATTTATCATACTGGGTCAAGCTGTAAACTCGTACAATCTGTGGGTCAAGCTGTACAGTCGTGCTATCTCTGTCATAGCCTTGACTGTGGTGCTCAGGCACCACTGAATGTTTTGCTTACGTATCGGTATGACGCTCTTAGTCGGTATTTATCCCTCTTCTGTGGAAGCATATTCAGACTTGAATGGAGGGACTAGCACAATGTCTTGAGTTCATGTCTCCGGGTCCCGTAACTATGGTAAATAAACTTCTCCTGTATAAGACATCCTGACTACTGCCTATTCTTCATCAATCCTCTCTCGAGTTAATTTCTCTAACAATGTGAGGGTCCCTTTCCGAAACCTCTTCCTCTTTCTGACTCGCTGAGAGGTTAGCGTTCTTGACTCACAGCAAGAAGGTCCTGGGTTTGATTCTCGGATCGTGCGGGCCTTTCATGTGGCGTTTGCATGTTTCTCTCCCTGGGTTCTCCGGTTTCACACCAAGTGAAAACATGCAAAATAGGTAAATTCTTCAGATAGATGATTCTGACCATTAGCCAGGCTCCTTACGGGTTGCCCAAGAGGCATCGAAGGATGGGTCAAGTGCAGAAGGCATATTTCCCTATGGGGAAAATAAAGTATACCTTAACCCTTCCTTTCCCTTTGCACTAACACTTGAAATGTGCATACCCATGAAGGAAAGGTCTGTCCGAAACAGACCAAGCAGTGAGGAGAAGTGTCTGACCAGCTCCTCCACGGCGAGTCAGCATCACTGCAAACTGAACAGGTGTCTGTCACACCGAAGAGCAGTCCCAGGTGAAACATGCACCAAAACACTTCAGTTCCATGTTTACTTTGAAGCATGCCTTCTGAAAGTGCCTTTACAGAGGAATGAGTGGACATGGGAAGGAGAAGGAAAGTGGAATTGGTTTCAGAAAGAGCCAAGGGACTCGGACACAGGTGGGACTCACTTGGCATAGGCTTTCTCCAGCAGCGAGCTCCAGAACTCGTGCCTCTCTGGGGAGCTCAGGTAGATGAGTTGGTTTTCACGTGTGGGCAGCAGATCGTCAATCCGCACCTCTTCCCACTTGCCATACTGCCAGAACTGCCAAAACATCACCACAGTAAAAAAAACATCACCACACGATCAGAAAACATCACCACACGATCAAAAAACATCACCACACGATCAAAAAGCATCACCACACGATCAAAAAGCATCATCACACGATCAGAAAACATCACCACACAGTCAGAAAACATCACCACACGATAAAAAAAAAAATCACCACATGATCAGAAAACATCACCACACGATCAAAAAACATCTCCACACGATCAAAAAGCATCACCACACGATCAGAAAACATCACCACACAGTCAGAAAACATCATCACACAATCAAAAAACATCACCACATGATCAATAAAAATCACCAGGCAATCACAAAACATCACCACACAGTCAGAAAACATCACCACACGATCAGAAAACATCACCCCACAGTCAGAAAACATCACCACACGATATGAAAACATCACCACACAATCAAAAAACATCACCACATGATCAAAAAACATCACCACACAGTCAGAAAACATCACCACACGATATGAAAACATCACCACAAAGTCAGAAAACATCACCACACGATATGAAAACATCACCACACAGTCAAAAAACATCACCACATGATCAAAAAACATCACCACACGATCAGAAAACATTACCACACGATAAGAAAACATCACTACACGATCAGAAAACATCACCACACGATCAGAAAATATCACCACATGATCAAAAATGACTAGGCGATCAGAAAACATCACCACACAGTCAGAAAACATCACCACAGGATCAGAAAACATCACCATACGATCAGAAAACATCACCACACAGTCATAAAACATCACCACATGATCAGAAAACATCACCACACGATCAAAAAACATTACCACATGATAAGAAAACATTACCACACGATCAGAAAACATCACTACACGATCAGAAAACATCACCACACAATAAGAAAACATCACCACACAGTCAGAAAACATCACCACACGATCAGAAAATATCACCACATGATCAAAAATCACTAGGCGATCAGAAAACATCACCACAAAGTCAGAAAACATCACCACACAATCAGAAAACATCACCACACAGTCAGAAAACATCACCACAAGATCAGAAAACATCACCACACAGTCAGAAAACATCACCACACAATCAAAAAACCTTACCACACGATAAGAAAACATTACCACATGATCAGAAAACATCACCACACGATCAGAAAACATCACCACACAATAAGAAAACATCACCACACAATCAAAAAACATTACCACACGATAGGGATGTCACGGTATGGAAATTTTACCTCACGGTTATTGTGACCAAAATTATCACGGTTTGCAGTATTATCGCGGTATTTTTTTTAATGTGTGTTAATAAGTTCAGAAAGCATTGATAGTCCTACACAAATTGAAATAGTTTAAAAAAAAAGTGTAACAGTGTTTGTTATATTTAAAAAATACAGACAAAGCCATACAAACTTTTCACATCAAAGTAAAGGAACTATAACTATGACTTGGTGATCGTTTGGAGGGTATTACATGTATTATTTATAGTGCCAGAACCGTGTTAGAATATTTTTAACTAGATAAACCCTCTATATCAGGAATATTGTTCTGTCCTTCCAGTTTGCTTTCTCTCTGCAGATTTGGGAAAATGCCGTCAGACAGTAATCATTGTTAAATTCATAATAATGCAGCGAGAGTGAATCTATTGCATTGGCGACAAACTTTAATCTGTATCCACGACACGGTTTATATGCTGGCGGTGGTGCTGCAGCTGCACTATGGGACGACTCGTTACATTCTCCCTCAACCCAAAGTCCCCACATCATTTATTTCTGCTAAAACGCTAACGTTAGCTTACTTGCATTGGCTATAGAGTTGTGGTGCCGGTCACGCAGGTGAGTCATGAGGTTCGAAGTATCGCTGCCTTTAGAGACACGTTTTTCCTGCACGTTCCGCAAACACGATAACTGTCCTTCCGCTTTCTTAAAATACCCAAAATATGCCCAGACTTCAGACTTGGTCCTGTTTGAAGCTGATAGACGTCCTGAGCGCTGTCGTCTTGAACATGATTGCAGCTTCGAGAAAGTTTTGTTTTCGTTGCAAACAACACAGTGCGCATGCGCGGCAACTTCAGCAGATGAGACGGCGGCCGGTGAGGCTCACCGTGCCGACACCGCGGGCGCGGTAATCCACCGAGATAATATAGTTTTTCAAAAACAAGACGGTAATTTTTACTGTCAAAATTTTTACCGGGGTTTACCGCTACACCGATTACCACATGGTCAGAAAACATTACCACACAATCAGAAAACATCACTACACGATCAGAAAACATCACCACACAGTCAGAAAACATCACTACACGATCAAAAAACATTACCACACGATCAGAAAACATTACCACACGATCAGAAAACATCACCACACAGTCAGAAAACATCACCACACGATCAGAAAACATCACATGATCAAAAAACATCACCACACAGTCAGAAAACATCACTACACGATCAAAAAACATCACCACATGATCAGAAAACATCACCACCCAGTCAGAAAATATCACCACAACATCAGAAAACATCACCACACGATCAAAAAACATCACCAGGCAATCATTAAACATCACCACACAGTCAGAAAACATCACCACATGATCAAAAAACATCACCACACAGTCAGAAAACATCACCAGACAGTCAGAAAATATCACCACACAGTCAGAAAACATCACCACAGAATCGGAACACATCACCACATGATCAAAAAACATCACCAGACAGTCAGAAAACATCACTACATGATGAGAAAACATCACCAAACTATCAGAAAACATCACCACATGATGAGAGAACATCACCACACGATAAAGAAATATCACCACACAATCAAAAAGCAAGCCTACATCAACATGTTATAACAGACCAGCCAAAACATAAGTGTATGAGTGTGCAGTGCTTTCAGAAGAGCAGTGTGGATGATACCTTGAAGGTGAAGCAGCCGCTGTAGTTCTCTGTAAAGTCCTGCCCTGGAGGAACTACCTTCTTGAAGAGCGTGGGGTGAATAGACAGCGAAGCGATGGCTGACAGTAGCCAGCAGTCGTCTGAGGAGCACAGTCAGGGTACATGATTTGGATTTATTATGAGAAACATATAATGGCACATATAATACATTTATTTATTACATTTGTTAGTAATTCCTTAGGTTTAAATGGGTGTGAGGTAGTTGCAGGGCCATCGCCATGGCAGGAAAAATAAGAACAGAAAAAAAAAATGTATTGAATGGTCAAACATTTTTTAAATGGCATCCATAACAGGAGAATGGAAAATGTGACTGAAACCCATGAATATTAGAGACTATGACTAATACTTAGTATACGTTAATTTGCATAATATTAATGCATAAAAGTGGCGTATGATTAAGAAGTTGTTTAGGCTACACTTGTTACTCGCCTGTTACAAACGTATTTACCACTAATTAGGAATGTATTTTAAATACATGTATTTAGTTACTGACCAACAACACATATTGTACATCTGTAAATACACTCACACTGTTGTTCTATGTCAAATCATTGTTGTCTTTATCATATTTTATTTTAATCTTCTTTATGCGTTCCCTCATAGTCTCATATTTTTAAGTTTTTATAGTATTATTATTATTCAAGTTCCTCCCCTCCCCCCACCCGCACACACAGACACACAGATACACATACATTCAGACAGCCCAGCAGTTAAAAGTCTTAAATAAAAATGGACATAAATTTGGGTCGAGAGAGGAAACACATTTTGCACAGTCTACACCTGGGGTGTTGTCTGGTGGGGTAAATACATTTAAAAACATTCTTATTGCTCTGACATGTTCGCAGACAGAGACACTCTGATTAAAAACATTCTTATTGCTCTGACATGTTCGCAGACAGAGACACTCTGATTAACCCATGTTAAGCAGCTGATTTGAATTTGCAATACACATTGGCGCAACAACAGCGTTACTGAAGATTAAGTTGGTATCTTGCATACAACAACGGTGCGCCAGTGCTTTCGCCAGATGCCTGAGGGCATTTCTTAGAGAGACGGGGGCGGGGTTCGTGCTGTGCTACAAATAACGAGCGCTTGCTGCTTCCTCTTCACTCTTTTCTTCTTTACATTAACGACATGCACGTAGGACAAACTACAATCTATTTCTCCCACTGTGACTTAAGCACTGTCCATGTCCCAAGAGAGACAGAGAATATATGATAGAGAACGGGGAATCTCCAGTCTAGTATGGTCAGTAGGAGTGTGCATAACATCGTCGGAGTAGTCTGTCGTATGCCAGTTATGAAGCTAAAGATTTCACAGAGCGCCATCCCGTCAAACGTCGTGCAAAAGTCTAGTCTGCAGTCTGCATTTAGAAACACAAGATCGGGCCCATTGTGTTTTGCTGTTTGCACAAGTTGTTTTGAGTAATGCCCCCCCCCCCCCCCCCCCCCGGTCCGAGCGCCACACATTAACAGCAGCAGCTTAACATATGTCTCCCCTGAGATCTGTATTATTGTCGTTCAGTAAGATTTTCACCATGCCACAACCATAGAGCCTGCTCGGTAAATGAATAGAGATGTTATTTTCCAGTCGGGAGAGAGAACACGCTGTTTGGTGTACTCACTGAGTTTGCCCTGGATGATGTCCAAGCGGGATGCTCCGTTGACTATGAACTGAGGAGACGTACACAGCTCCTGGAGAGAGACAGAGGAGGGTGAGGAGGAAACACAATAATAATAATAATAATAATACATTTTATTTGTAATGCACTTTACATTTGACGCCAAATCTCAAAGTGCTACAGTGGACATGATTAAAAACAAAAACAAAAATACAAAACACTATACAATATAATACAACAGGTTAAAAGACGGGACTATAAAAAAAAAGGCCAAGGCCCACACATTCCACTAATCTCATGGAGCAGTGCTGTGACCGTTTACCCCTCATGGTACATTTGCAATTTGTGATATTGAGGGATGAGCATGAGTCTTCAGAGCTGCCATTACTGTCACACAAATGCAGTGTATTTATTGTACAGTATGACACTGCGGTAAATGTGCTAGTCAGCGTGGGAGGTGCTCTCGACCTAACTGGATTATGTCCCTAAAGCAGGTCAAAACACACTGTACAGCAGCTGTTCGAAGTAACTGTCTCTATTTTTGTACATACAATGCAACATACAAAACCCCATGCGGCAAAATATAGCCTTCATATTACAGTAAAAATACATCAAAACATTCAGGCCATTGGCTAGCTCTCAGGAAGTGCCTAGAAATGTACTTTTGTTCCAGGAAATACTTTTGATTTTGAGTTTGAAGTAAAATTGTTCAACTTATTCCATAAAAAGTTCCACATGCAGGCTCCCTGCAGTTAATGGAAAATTGGTTTCTAAAGCTGGGAAGTTTGTGAAAAAATGTACATTTTAGCCTCTCATTTTTGATACCAATTATTTCAAAAAGTATGAAAGCCACAGACTTCAAATTTTACAATAATTAAGACAATACTAAAAATAATCAATATGTGGAAAAAGAAGGTGGATACTACTAGTACTAGTACTAGTTTTTAAGAAATAACTTTTGAAAATATGTGTCCTACTGAAACAAGCACACTATGGGACCTACTATTTCCACATATAACATTTTCAGATTAGGTTTTATGAACATAAATAACAAATTGCTCGAGGTTTCAAACATTATTTTATTTTTTGCGATTTTGGGGGTTATAAGCATCAGAAGCAAGATCAAATGTATCTTGGCATATGGACAAAAGCTTTACATCAGTCTTGTGTTGTAGTGTATGTTGTGTCTGTCCTGTCTGTTGCTGCTGTGGGCGTGGCATTGGGATCTGCCTCCTGTTCCTTGGTGGGTGTGGCTGCTCCTGCTCCCTGGCTAGCTAATGGGCACACCTGAATCCAGTCAACTCATTACATGCAGTATTTAAGTATAAGCGTTTTTTTGACTCTGTATTTTGAAACTAATAGTGTTTTTCCTGCTCCTCGTCAGATCTTTGTGCCTGTTCGCCACCATCCTGCCAATACTCACCTGCCCACTCCGGATACCAGCCTCGTCCAGCACCAGCCCTTACCTACCTGCTCCACTCCGACCTTCTCCATTCGGCCTGCTCTGAACAACTACCACGCCAGCCTCGCCCAATCTATCTTCAGCCATTTCCCAATTATTTCTAAATAAATCTTGTACTTACCTTCTCTCCGTCTACTCTTTGGGTCCGCCACCATTAGGCCATAACAGTACGATCTGGCCAACATGGACCCAACCGATCGCCAAGCTGTTGACCGAGCCCTGTCCAACCAAGGAGTTTTACTCGGTCAACATCAGCAGATGCTTCAGCAACTCATGGACGCACAGGGTGCACTCGGTCAACAGGTAGTAGAGAAGAAGGATACTACACTTCGTCCTTGTATTGATTTTCGTGGCCTTAACACCATAACTGTCAAAAACAAGTATCCGTTACCTTTGATCTTTTGAGCCCCTTCAGGGAGCAAGGGTATTTTCCAAATTGGATCTCCGAAACGCCTACCACCTGGTGCGGATAAGGGAGGGCGATGAGTGGAAAACGGCTTTCAACACTCCCCTCGGCCACTTCGAATATTTAGTAATGCCATTTGGACTTACCAATGCGCCAGCAGTCTTTCAAGCCTTGGTGAACGATGTGTTACGGGATTTCCTGAATCGCTTTGTGTACATTGATGAAATTCTTATTTTTTCACGCATTTTACAGGAGCACAAGTCCCATGTCCGACAGGTCCTACAGCGGCTCCTGGAAAACAAGCTTTACGTAAAGGCTGAGAAGTGTGAGTTCCACGTCTCTTCGGTGTCCTTCCTTGGTTATATCATCGAGGATGGGAAGGTGAATGCGGATCCCTGTAAGATCTCGGCAGTGGCAGAATGGCCGGTTCCAACTACCAGAAAGCAACTCCAACGCTTTTTGGGTTTTGCCAACTTTTATCGCCGCTTCATTAGGGATTACAGCAAAGTGACAGCCCCCTTAACTAAGCTTACCTCCGCCTCCATTCCCTTTGTCTAGACCACTGAGGCTGCCCACGCTCTCGAAGACCTTAAGCAAAGATTTGTTTCGGCACCCATCCTTGTGCAAACTGATCCGGCCAGACAATTTGTAGTTGAAGTTGATGCTTCGGAAGTCGGCGTTGGTGCAGTCCTTTAACAGCGCTCCCGTGAGGACAGAAAACTCCATCCTTGTGCCTTTTTCTCTAGGCGCCTGTCCCCTGCTGAGCGCAACTATGATGTTGGCAATAGGGAGCTTCTAGCAGTGAAGTTGGGTTTGCAGGATTAGTGGCACTGGCTGGAAGGGGCAGAGCACCCGTTCATTGTCTGGACTGACCATAAGAATTTGGCGTACTTGAGTCAGGCTAAGAGACTCAATTCACGGCAAGCGCGCTGGGTTCTGTTTTTTGGCCGTTTTAATTTTACTATCACTTACCATCCGGGATCCAAGAATCTAAAACCAGATATCCTCTCTCGCCTGTTCACGGAGGAAGCCCCTCGATCTCCTGACACCATTCTTCCTGCCTCCTGTATTATGGGATCCTTAGTTTTGCAAGTCGAGTCAGCAGTGCGTGCAGCCCAATTCGCTGATCCCGGTCCTGATAACGGGCCTACAGGAAGACTCTTTGTTCCACAGACTGTTCGATCTCAAGTTCTGCAGTGGGGACACGATTCTAAATTTTCATGTCACCCTGGAATCCAGCGCACCCTGTCCCAAGTCCGTTGTCGCTTTTGGTGGCCATCCATGGAGACCGACGTGAAGGAATATGTTACAGCTTGTCCAGTCTGTGCAGCAAGACCTCTCATCAGCAGCCGGTAGGTCATCTCCATCCTCTTCCTGTACCTCATCGTCATCATCATTTAGATTTTGTAACCAGTTTGCCTCCCTCCAATGGTAACACTGTTATTTTATCCATTGTTGACCGGGTTCGAAATCTGCTCACTTTGTAGCCCTTCCCAAGCTCCCATACGCTCGTGAGACAGCAGATCTCTTGGCACAGCATGTCTTTCGCATCCATGGAATCCCTGTTGACATTGTTTCTGATCGCGGACCGCAGTTCATCTCACAGGTATGGAGGGCTTTTTGCAAAGCGTTAGGTGCTAACTTGAGCCTTTCTTCTGGTTACCACCCACAGAGTAACGGTCAAACAGAGCGTACCAACCAAGACCTGGAGGCTGCGTTACGTTGTTTGGTGGGGAGGAATCCGACTACCTGGAGCAACCATCTCATTTGGATGGAATACTCACATAATTCCCTCAAATCCTCGGCCACTGGGCTGTCCCCTTTTGAATGTTCCCTTGGTTTTCAGCCCCCATCCTTCTGAGGAAACGGATGTCGCTGTCCCGTCTGTGCAGGTACATCTTAGGCGCTGGTGTGGAAGGTGTGGAATGATACCCGCAAGGCTCTCCTACAAACAACAGAACGAAACCGTCAACAGGCTAATCGTCATCGTTCCTCTACACCTCTGTATACTCCGGGGCAGAAGGTATGGCTATCCACTAGGGACTTGCCTCTGAAGACAGTCTAAGAAACTGTCTCCCCGGTACATCGGTCCTTTTGAAGTGTTGTCAATCGTCAATCCTGTTGCTGTTAGACTCCAACTGCCGCGACCACTTCGGGTTCATCCCACCTTTCACGTGTCTTGACTAAAGCCAGTTTTGCCGACCATGCCCCCTCCGCCCCCCCGGGTGGTTGATGACCTGCCTGCTTACACTGTCAGTCGGCTTCTGGATGTTCGTCCTCGGGGGCGTGGTCTGCAGTACTTCGTGGATTGGGAGGGGTATGGGCCCGAGGAACGTTGTTGGGTGTCTCGGGCTATGATCTTGGATCCGGATCTGGTTCGGGATTTCCATCGTCGCCATCCTGACCTGCTTCGTCCACCTGGAGGTGTCCGTTAGTGTGGGGGTACTGTTGTAGTGTATGTTGTGTCTGTCCTGTCTGTTGCTGCTGTGGGCGTGGCATTGGGATCTGCCTCCTGTTCCCTGGTGGGTGTGGCTGCTCCTGTTCCCTGGCTGGCTAATGGGCACACCTGAATCCACTCAACTAATCACATGCAGTATTTAAGCACGGGCTCTCCGGGGGGCGCTGCTGAGCACTGATGGCGTAGGACGTGTTTTGCGGTGGCTCCGCTGGAATGGGACATTTTCTTAACATTTCTGCACCAACTTTTTGTGTTTTGATACACAAATCTGCTAAGTAGTGCATTTATTGACCATCACTTCACTGAGTCGGCATTTTCAATGACTGGTATGAATACTCGAAGTAACTCGAAGCCCGAGCAGGAGGCACTCGCTATGCCGGAGGCTAGTGGGCCATTGCTAGCTAGCATAAAAGAGATGATGGAGGAGATGCGCAGAGACATTATCGGGAGTTTTGAAACTACAGTTGCAGATGTTGTTAAAAGGGAGGTCACGAGGGCTTTGGCACCTCTGGAGACCAAAATCACATCCTTCGCGTCCACCATTACGGCCCTAGAAGATGTAGCTAACGACCATGATGAGAGGCTAACTAGCCTACAGGCCTGTGTTAGCAAGCTTCGAGGAGAAGTCGAGTCTCTGTCCAAATAGAGTGACGAATTGGAAGGACGCTCCAGATTAAATAACATTCGCATACTAGGGGTCCAGGAGGGTTCCGAGGTAGCCTGGCCTTTGCCATCCGTAAACTCCGGTCAAATATTTTTCCCTGCATGTACGTCTGGGTTTGATCTCAATGGCTGCGATTCAATCGGTTGAATTTCATCCTACCATTCAGCGAGCGGGGGAGGCGGGTGTTGTAGGTGACGTCAAGCATAGCTTGACTCGGCCGGGCGCATTACTTCACAACCAAACGCTAGCGGTTGAGTAAAATCAGACCCAATCGTTTCAAACTTTAAACAGAGTTCACCCCTCCCACTTGTAAACGGAGCTCAATTGAGAAAGTCCAGACCCTCTGTACGAAACAAGTACGAGGGTATGGTAAAACCAGGCTAGTTCCGAGGGTACCCGCCCGACAGAATTTGTGGGCTGGCTTTCTACAGAATTTGCTCCGTTTGGATGCTAAACCTTGACCGAGCACACCGCACTTTGCGGCCTAAGCCTGGAGATGGAGCCCCACCGCGCCCCTTTATTGCCCGTGTCAACCACTTTCAGGTTCGAAATGAAATCCTTCGAAAAGCCCGTGAGCTATCTTCCTTGAATTACAATGGGAGGCGAGTATTCATCTCTCCGGACTTTACGGCTGCGGTGGCGAAGAAACGCGCAGCTTTCAGTGCTGTTAAGAAGGTACTCCACTCCTGCCCTGGGGTGAAGTTTGGTCTCTTTTTCCCCGCATCTCTTCGGATTACACTTTCCAATGGACAACTCCATACATTTGAAGATCCGGATCTTGCTATGGACTTCGTGAAGAAAAACCTCAAGATCATGGTTGCTCAAGACCCTGTTTAACACAATATCAGAGCCGTGGGAAGACATTTTAGTTAGGGGGTGCTGAGGAAAAAAAATTACCCCAAAAACGCTTTTTCTGTGCATATTTCCTATTTATCAATATTGCCTGCAGGTCGCAAACTATCCACCAGGGGGTGCTGCAGCGCCCTCAGCACCCTGGGTTCCCACGGCCTTGCACAATATTGTGTTATATGATGGACAGCGCCTTTGCGTGATGTTATTGTGAGGAGGTTTGGATGCTTTCTTCTTATTTAAATCCTGGTTAGTATTATTGCTCATTTGTTTTAAAATGTATGCGTTTTTTTCTGAGGTTGCCATACATTCATTGTTAATTGCTCATTCGTTTTGACTTGTGTGTATTTTTATTTATTTCAAAAAAAAATTTAGATGTAGATGCAACTTCATCTACAGCCCTGCTGGATGGACAGTGGTGGTTACAATTTATTTGATTTTACTAATTTACTTACTTTAATTGATTTCATTTTTTTTCATTTATTTTTTTTACTTTATTATTGCCTGTGTATTATATCTTATGTGTATGTTTGATACATTTTAAGTTATTACTTTTTGTCTTTGCAGTTCTATTTTTTGTTTTACATATCTCAAAAGGTATTACTTATTTTGTATTCAATTTTGTTTTGTTTTGTGCACTAAATTTGGAGAATTGGATACATTGTTTGTTTGGAAAAAAAAACGGAAAAAAACAAAACATTTAATTCATATTGCTTTATTATGCACAAAAAACGTGTTCCAATTTATCTGAAGTTGGTGGTGCAGGTAATATTTCCTGTATAGTCCACATTCCGTAGGAGAGTATGTTATTTAGTGACTGCTCTCCCTGCCTTAGTAAGGCTTATTTGTATTTTTGTGGGGGGAGGGTTTTTGCGCATCTAGTTTGGGGAGATGCTTCTGCGACTTTTTCTTGGGTTTTTTCCTATTTTGTGTATGTGTGTGTTGTTGCGTTTTTTGTTTTGTTTTGTTTGTTTTTGTTTTCCTTTTTGCAGGTGTCCAACAGAATGTATTCTCAAATTGATTAGGATATCATAATGGCGGCCACACGAACAACAGCTGTTGTAGGACAAGAACTCCGCTTTACTAGCTTTAACTGCAAAGGGCTCAACAATCCTTTAAAGCGCAGTAAGGTACTACACCATATTCAACAATTGGGGGCTCATATTATTTATCTGCAAGAGACACATCTGAAAAATTTTGATCATATGAAATTAAAAAAGAGTTGGATAAGTCATATTTATCATTCGTCATTTAACAGCAGGTCTCGAGGGGTGGCAATTTTGGTACGTAAATCTGTCCCCTTTGTATATTTGCAAACAATCTCTGATTCCAATGGTAGATATCTTATTGTGACTGGTACTATTCGTAATATTCCCATAGCCTTGGTTAATGTCTATGCTCCCAATTTCGATGATGAGGGCTTTTTTAAACAGGTGTTCGCACGAATCCCAGATATGTCCTCTTATCGTTTGATAATGGGAGGGGATTTCAACTGTTGGCAGGACACTCAGTTGGATCGATCCTCTAGTAAAACAGCAACTTTGACCCGTTCGGCGAAAGTTGTCAACTCCTTTATGACGGAATTTGCTGTTTCGGACCCTTGGCGTTTTTTATATCCCCAACAAAAGGCTTATTCTTTTTTCTCTCCAGTTCGCCACACTTTTACACGTATTGACTTTTTCTTACTTGACAATAGATTTTTATCTTCTCTGACGGATTGCAAGTATGAGGCTATTGTTTTATCTGACCATGCTCCAGTTTTAATGAATGTTACATTTCAGTTCCAATCTAGTCCGCCATCGTGGCGTTTAAATACCCGTCTCTTATCAAATGAAAACTTTGTCTCCTTTATTGAACAGCAAATAGACCTTTTCTTAATTAATAATAGGGGCCCTGAAGTTTCGGCTTCACTGTTGTGGGAAACTTTAAAGGCCTATATTAGAGGGGAAATAATTTCGTATACGAAGTATGAAACTAAACTTAAAAAAGAGAAACTATCTAATTTGACATGTCGTATCTCTCAATTAGATAGTCTATATGCAACCTCTCCATGTCCAAACTTGTATAAGGAACGCCTTTTATTACAATCTGAGTTTGATATATTAATGACGCAACACACGACTGAGTTACTACTACAATCTGGTGCCCAGTTTTACGAACATGGGGACAAAGCTGGTAAATTGCTGGCACATCAAATTCGACAATTGTCTGCATCACGCCAAATTTCTATAATTTGACTGGAACATGGGGTTACGTCTGATCCAGCTGAGATAAATTTAGCTTTTAAAAACTTTTATTCTTCATTGTATTCTTCAGAGTGCGCTCCATCTGTGTCTGATTTTGATACATTTTTTATAGATTTAGAGGTTCCTTCTATTGACCAGGTGCTCGCTAGTAACCTTGAGAAGCCTCTCACAATATTGGAGCTTACCAATGCTGTCAAGTCCCTTCAGGGGGGTAAATGCCCTGGTCCGGACGGGTACCCTTGTGAGTTTTATAAAACATTTTGGGATAAGCTTTCTTCATTGCTGTTGGATGTTTACAATGAATCCTTATTATGTGGCCACTTGCCTCAGACTCTAAATCAGGCTTTGATCAGTGTCCTTCCGAAAAAAGGCAAAGACCCACAACTTTGTTCTTCTTATAGTCCTATAAGTCTATTGAATGTTGATTTTAAATTGCTTTCAAAGGTTTTAGCATTACGTTTAGAATCCGTTCTTCCCTTTGTTGTGAGTACAGACCAAACTGGCTTTGTCCAAAATAGACACTCTTTTTCCAATATAAGACGACTCTTTAATGTTATTTACAACTCCACCTCTGAAAACACCCAGCAAGCCTTAATCTCTTTAGATGCCGAGAAGGCTTTTGATAGGGTGGAGTGGCAATATTTATTTTATACAATTAGAAAATTTGGTTTTGGCAAAAATTTCCTCTCTTGGATTCAGCTGCTCTATTCGGACCCACATGCCTCCATAAGAACTAATAACATACAGTCTACCTATTTTTGTCTCACTCGTTCTACACGGCAAGGTTGCCCATTAAGTCCTTTGTTATTTGCTTTGGCGATTGAACCTCTTGCAATAGCACTTAAATCAAACCCAGGAATTAGAGAAATATTCAGACATGGTATAGAGACCAAAATTTCTTTATATGCAGATGACTTACTTTTATATGTTTCTGACTTGAACTCTTCTATCCCAGCGGCTCTTAGAACACTGCAGGAATTTGGACGGTTGTCAGGCTACAGATTAAATCTCAATAAGAGTGAGTTTTTCCCGGTCAATGCATCTATTTGTACGTTTCCTCTACACACTTTGCCATTTAAAATTGCTCAAAATAATTTCACTTACTTGGGAATTTAGGTAACTTCAAAATTTCAGGATCTTTTTGCTGCAAACTTTTCCCCTTTATTGTTGCGCATTAAAGAAGATTTAGACCGTTGGTCAATCTTAGGGCTTTCTTTGGTTGCACGTATCAATTGCGTTAAAATGAATATACTTCCCCGTTTTTTATACTTGTTTCAATGTATCCCAATCTTTTTGACGCAGTCTTTTTTCAAGAAACTTGATACTGTTATTCGTGAATTTCTATGGGACAAGAAGGTTCCTCGCTTACGCTTACAGTATTTGCAAAAATCTAAACAACTTGGGGGCATGGCCCTTCCCAACTTTAAATTTTATTACTGGTCTTGTAATATTAGAATATTCAGATACTGGCTTCAGTTTGATGCTTCAAATTCTGCTGCCTGGCTCATTATGGAGGCAAACTCTGTTAAACCAACTTCACTGTTGGCCTTGCTTCACTCTCCTATTCAATTCCCAGTGTCTGCTTACACAGGCAACAAGATAGTAAAATCATCATTGAAGATTTGGCTTCAGTTCAGACGATGCCTTGGTTTGCAATCCTTCTCCTTGTATGCCCCACTTGCATCCAATCATACTTTCCCACCCTCCCTTATAGATACAGCATTTATTTTATGGTTGAGGATGGGTATTAAATCAGTCAGGGACATGTTTATTGATAATATATTTGCTTCTTTTCAACAGATTGTTGATACATTTTGTATACCTCGCAATCATTTTTTTCGATACTTGCAGGTACGAAGTTTTGTTCATAGTATGTTTCCAACATTTCCGAATGCTCCAGGAAATTCATCACTTGATATATTTTTGCAACCTATCCCTTCTCTCAAAGGTGCCATCTCTATTATATGCAATCAGATTACCTCAGTTCGTCCACAAGCCACTGATAAAATTCGAGTCCGCTGCGAAGAAGACTTGGTGGAGGTCATATCAGAGGAGCTTTGGTCACAAATTTTATTGCTAGTACATAAATCTTCAATATGCGCTAAACATAGTCTTATCCAGTGCAAATTTCTGCACCGAATATATTGCACCAAATCACGTTTAGCTCAAATCTACCCAAATGTTTCAGATGTGACAGATGCCAACATCCAACTGCAAATGTAATACATACCTTTTGGCTTTGTCCGCAACTGTCAAATTATTGGGCTAAAGTTTTTGAAATCATGTCGGGTGTAGTTGGTAAAACAGTTCACCCAAATCCACTTACTGCCTTATTCGGTATTACACCTTCTCAAATATCTCTCTCAGCCTCTCAGAAATCATCACTGGCTTTCATGACCCTTCTGGCACGTCGGACTATACTAAGAAAATGGAAATGCCCAACACCCCTATTCGAGAGCTCTTAATTTGTACTTGTTTGGACTGTATATGTGTTAGCTCATGTACTGTATCCGCCTCGGGTGTCGGTCAGAACACAATTTAGGATGCAGATCTGAATCAGGTGGGTTTAATGAAGCTCAGGAAACATCCAGCAGCAGGTAATCACAAGCATGTGAATATGTATGTGGTCTACAAAGAAAGAATAATAAACAATAATTACTAAACTTGTCCTTTAACACAATTATCATTACTTTAGCTAAACAAACATAACTCAACATAGAGGGACTAAATAATAATGTAGGCTTAGCAGGATGAACATAAGCATAACTAGGATACAGAACTAAAAACACCACAGGAAAAACTAGCATTAGCAATTCGTGCTAACACTCTACTTAGGTCCACCATTACAAGGGTACTGCACTTAGAAACATAAAATATACATCTATACATTACTAACACCTTGGCAAAAGATATATAAAATGTCCATTGAGCTATGGCTTATATTGACTTACGTCTGGTCAACAACGCACACAACTTGAGCTGCCGATGTTACTGCGCCTGAGCCTCGTGTTGAACTGACCTAATTAAAGCTGAGGCTGTGGCGTGGCCTACCTGGAAGGTGCGTTTACCGCTAGTTGCCGCTAGGGGGCACCACAACCCTTCTGTCTTTCCAACAAAGCCGCCCCGCAATTTGTAAGGCAAATTGGTAACATCACGGAAAGGCAGACTAATTAAGAAGGGTTTGTCCATCTTCATCCTTAATCTCTGGAAGGACGATGAGTCTTACGATGGGTCTTACATAGGTCTTGCCTTCAATCTTCACCTCTGCAGTTCTGATGAGGCCGTCAGATCCGAGCATTACTTTGACCACTTGTCCGATTCTCCATTGTCCGCGAGGAACCTGAGGATCTGCGAGTAGAACTACAGTTCCTTCTTTGATGTTCTCCACAGGGTTTCTCGATTTACTCCGGGTCTGGAGGTTGGGTAAGTAGTTCCGTACAAATGCTGACCAAAAATGATCTCCCAGGACTTGTGAGTGTCTCCAACTACGTCGGCCACGTATTTCACTTGCGGGGTAGACTACTTGTGGTAAAGAGCTATCAGGCCGCCCCATAAAAAGGTAGTTGGGCGTCACAGGGTCTGCATCGGATACATCAGAAGAAACATAGCCAAGCGGCTTTGCGTTCAGGATGCCCTCAATCTCAACAAGGACTGTTCTGAGCTCCTCTTCTTTGACACTCTGTGAGGCGATGGTGCTATACAAGGCTGTCTTGATGGACCTTATTTCTCTTTCCCATGTACCTCCGAAGTGTGGTGCTGCTGGCGGGTTGAATCTGAAACTAATCTGCTGCTTTGCCAGCTGCTCTTGAAGCTCAGATGTCATTTGAGCAAAGGCTTCTCTGATTTCTCTTTCGCCCCCTTTGAAGTTTGTTCCCTGGTCCGAATACACTTCTGCAGGTTTACCTCGACGGGCGATGAATCTCCTGAAAGCCATCAAAAAGGAGTCTGTATCGATTGAAGACAGGAGATCGATATGAACAGCCCTAGTCGTGAGGCACTTAAAGAGTATTCCCCAGCGTTTCTCTTGGCGGCGTCCTATTTTGACCAGGAAAGGCCCAAAACAATCCATGCCAGTGCAGAAAAATGCGGGCTTAAACAGCTGTAGTCGAGCTGCAGGGAAGTCAGCCATTTGTTGCGATGCGACTTTAGCTCTCCACCTCCTACACTCAAGGCAGCCATGTTGATGACGTCTCACGTCCACGCAAAATCCACAATGAACGGCGAAGTTCCGCAAATATTCGTTCAGGCCCAGGATGACAGAGACGGGCATCAAAATCTTTGATGAGAAGCTTGGTGTAAGGATGGCTGGGATCAAGGACTATAGGATGGGCAGCAGCTGCGTCAATACTCTCGGCTTGACGCGATCTGCCCCCTACTCGGATCAGGTCCACATCTTTGTCGTACTGTGGGGCAAGACATGACAAACGGCTATTAGTTGGGATTACCTTACCAGACTTGAGCAGGTTGCATTCCTCTGCAAAGCTGTCCCTTTGTATTGACTGAAAGAGATGTCGTTCAGCTTGTTTATAAGTCTCGGCAGGTGGTATAGCAGGTAGTGAGGGGTCTTGCAGCGCTGCCGCCCCATGGAGCTCCTTAGCTTTGGCTTCTACCAACTCTTTCCACGTGGTAGCTTTGGAGTGGTCTGAGGTACAAGAGTCTGAGTCGGTGACTACCATACCACAGATAGCAGATTGCTTCCATTCTGCCTTGTCTTGAGGTGACTCCGAGGCTGTGATGGAAGGATTAGAAGGCCATGTGTCTGCTGGTAGGAGGAGAAATTCTGGCCCCTGGCTCCAACGGTTAGGCTGCACAAGCTCTGCAAGTGTCTTTCCTCTAGTGAGGTCATCAGCTGGGTTACTAGAGGAATCCACGTACCTCCATTTGCTGTGCTCTGTAAGGTCTTGGATTTCTGCAATCCTGGTCCCTACAAAGACTTTGAAGTGGCAGGAGGTGGAGTGAAGCCATCTCAGGACGGTGGTAGAGTCAGACCACAGTGTGTAACTCTGAATCTCAAGGGTTAACTCGTTCTGGAGGAGCTTAAGCAGCTGAGCTCCGGTGAGGGCCGCACA
The DNA here is from genome assembly GCA_021464625.1 of Proterorhinus semilunaris. Classification (NCBI taxonomy): domain Eukaryota; kingdom Metazoa; phylum Chordata; class Actinopteri; order Gobiiformes; family Gobiidae; genus Proterorhinus; species Proterorhinus semilunaris. Next base: position 496,566 of record CM038354.1, read on the forward strand.
CAACTCGAGCCTTGGAACAGAAAGTTGTTTCTTAGGAGCAACCCGGGATCTGCTGATGAGAAAAGACAGGTGCACAGTACCGCTGTCATCTACTGAGCGTAGGTAGGCTACTGAGCCATACGCCCGCTCTGAAGCGTCGCAAAAGATGTGCACTTCTCGTGTCACTTCAGGTCTGTCCATACTTGGTGCTGTGTAGCATCTTGGCAGAGTCACCTCTGGTAGCTGCTCCAACTCCTTTTCCCAAGATGACCACAACAATAACAGGTCTTCAGGAAGTTGAGTGTCGTCCCAGTCTCTGTGTTTAGCCCACAGTTGTTGGACGATGATCTTTGCTCTAGTAGTAAAGGGCAGGATATATCCCAGCGGATCATACTGACTTGCTAAAATGGCCGATGCTTGTATCCGAGGGTATCTGCGTCACAATGCCAGCTCAATCCCAGAGTGGACTCGAGGGCTTCAGCTTTGTCATGTGACAACCAGAGATCCAGCTTGTCCGATCGGGCTTCGGGTGGTAGGTGGCAGATAACTTCTGGCTTGTTACTTGCCCACTGGCGAATGTCAAATCCTCCATGGGACAATAGGGCTCTAAGTTTATCGACCAGCTGCCGTGCCTCTTCTACTGATGGAACACTCTGCAGACAGTTATCCACATAAAAGCATTGCTCAACCGAGAACCGCACATCTTCTTCGGGCTTGCTATGCTGGAGTACGTGCTGTTGTAGAGCATAGGAGGCACAGCAGGGACTACAAGTGGTTCCAAACGGGAGGACTTGCCACTCGTAGATGTCTGGAGGTTTGTCTCTGTCACTGCGCCAGATGAATCTCAGGAGAGGTTTATCCTCAGGTAACAGGCGGACCTGATGGAACATTCCTTTGATGTCCCCGCTGATGGCAATGCTGTGTTCTCTGAAGCGCAGGAGCACTCCAACCAGAGACGGGCTCAGTGTAGGTCCAGGTAACAGCCACTCATTTAGATTGAGTCCTTTGAAGCAGAACGAGCAGTTAAAGACGACTCTGTTTTTCCCGTTGTGCTGGACCATATGATGGGGCATGAACCAGCTCTCATCGTTGTCACACTGGTTGCCAGGACAGAGTTTTGCCACAACACCAGAGGTTTCAAGCTTCTCCATCTCTGCACTGTAAGCAACAGCCTTGTCAGGATCTCGCGCCAGGCGTCTCTCCATACTCTTAAGACTTGGCATCACTGCTTCCTTGGGAACCTGAAAAACAGGTGAGTCTTTCTTTCTTAACAACGGTGTTGCGTACCTTAATATCCCGTTCACCTCCACCCTCTTAGTCTTTGCTTGGAGCAGGTTTAATGCTTCAGTGTCTTCACGTGATCTAGTGACCTCTTTCTCATTTCTAAAGGGAAGAATGTCAATCTGCCAGAGCTTTTCAACATTTCTCTTGAGTTCAGCGGCTTCCGGACTGAGTGACGTGAAGAGACACTGTTGAGGTTGCAGCTGTGTTTCCAGCATCCTTGCTGGCCCTTGCAATGTCCATCCTAATCGGGTGTGGATGGCGGCTGGACCCCCTGGAGGGCCAAGACGCACTCGTTCGACAGGACACAGGAGGTGTGGGTGGTCAGCACCAATTAACAGCAATGGTGAGACATGACTGAAGGCTTGTAGAGGCAGATTGGACAGGTGTTTGTACTTCTTCTTCAGGGTGGCGATGGGATATGAATGTTCTGCTAGACCAAGGCACTGAGCAGTAAAGGCATTCGTCATTTTGTAGGATTTCTTTGGCCGAAATATGGATGAGATTTCAAATTAAACTGATGCACCGCGCAGCACCTGAATGTCCTGCCTGATGGTTCTGAGGGATATGTCTTCTGGACTTCCTGTCACCTCAAGTTGCTGAGCTGCAGCTGACAGTAGCATTGTACGGTCTGATCCATCGTCGAGAACTGCGTACGTGTCCAACGTCTTGTCCTCGTGTCGTAGAAGCACCCTGATTATTTTCAGGAGGACCTGAGTTGGGTCAGAAGGCTTGTCCATATACAGCGTGTCAGTCGCTGAGCTGACAAGGCAGGTGCCTTTCTTTTACTTCTCTGGTATTGACGTCATGCAGTATGAGGAGATGTTTACCTTGGCAGGTACTGCAGGGCTTTTTTAAGTTGCATTTTGCAGCCTGGTGTGCTCTTCCACAGCGCCAACAGCGTTTATTAGTCTTAAAGGAATAGGCCACCGTTTTTACATACTGACATATGTTCTTACCTTACTTTAGACTAGTTGATATGTACCTGTCTGGTCTTTGTCCGTGCGCTCTGTCATGCAAACGGAGGACAAACGCAGCCTCTTCCACATACTGTCTAGTTCCAAATCAGCTCCCGTTAGAAGCTACCAAACTCTTCCACGTTTTCCCTATTTAAATACAGTTACGTGACGTGTTACACTACAAAGTATAGTAACACAGAAATGTAACATGTCGATTTTCTCAGCGGATAAAAAGGGGTACTATATTGTGAGGCGTAATAATACGAGGAGCACTACGTCCGCGCACTAACTCCTAAAGACTTCTCTCCCGCTCACTTCCGTCAATAGAAGCAGCGTGACTTGTAGTGAGCGGGAGAGAAGTCTTTAGGAGTTAGTGCGCGGACGTAGTGCTCCTCGTATTATTACGCCTCCTCTCCTCTCCTTCACATTCCTGTCAGAACGTCAGTCTACCTACGTGAGAAGACTTTTCAGGCCTATTTAGTATAAGCATTTTTTTGACTCTGTATTTTGAAACTAATAGTGTTTTTCCTGCTCCTCGTCAGATCTTCGTGCCTGTTCGCCACCATCCTGCCAATACTCACCTGCCCACTCCGGATACCAGCCTTGTCCAGCACCAGCCCTTACCTACCTGCTCCATTCCGACCTTCTCCATTCGGCCTGCTCTGAACAACTACCACTCCAGCCTCGCCCAATCTATCTTCAGCCATTTCCCATTTATTTCTAAATAAATCTTGTACTTACCTTATCTCCGTCTACTCTTTGGGCCCGCCACCATTAGGCCATAACGTCTTGCCTGTCAGATCTTGTAATTAATTCAATGCAAGACCTTGTAATGCAGTGGTTCCCAACCTTTTATCTTGAAGCCTCTCCTACGCATGCTGTAGGCAGGCCGTGCCTAAAAAAAAAATCCATCCATTTTCTTACGCTTTATCCGGGGCCGGGTTGGCACCAGGCCAGCTCGGCGACATAGTCCCACCAGCGTGTCCTGGGCCTTCCACAAGGCCTCCTCCCAATTGGACATGCCTGGATCAGAGCACCTCCCGAGAGAGGCGACCAGGAGGCATCCGGAACAGATGTCCTAGCCACCTCAGCTGGCTCCTTTCGACGTGACGGAGCAGCGACTCGACTCCGAGCTCCTCCCAGGTAACTGAGCTCCTCACCCGATCTCGGAGGGTGCGCCCAGCCACCCTGCGAAGGAAACTAATTTCGGCCGCTTATATTCGCGATCTTGTCCTTTCAGTCAAGCTCTTCCGGAGGTGGGAGTTGAAGACCCTACTGACAGAGGGATCCACCAGACGTTCCCAACAGACCCTCACAACACATTTGGGTCTGCCAGGTCTGACCGGCTTCTTCCCCTGCCAGCGGATCCAGCTCACCACCAGGTGGTGATCGGTTGACAGCTCAGCCCCTCTCTTCACTCGAGTGTCCGAGACACGCGGCCGGAGATCAGATGACACAACTACAAAATCGATCATCGACCTCCTGCCTAGGGTGTCCTGGTGCCACGTGCACTTATGGACACCCTTGTGCTCGAACATGGTGTTTGTTATGCACAAACCGTGACTAGCACAGAAGTCCAATAACAGAACACCACTCGGGTTCCGATCGGGGAGGCCGTTATTCCCCATCACCCCCACCCAGGTCTCACTGTCGTTACCCACTTGGGCGTTGAAGTCCCCCAGTAGAACAATGGAGTCCCCAGCCGGAGCACCATCTAGTACCCCTCCCAGGGACTCCAAGAAGGCCGATGTCGGGCCTGTAGGCCGAGACAACAGTGAGAGACCTGTCCCCGACCCGAAGGCGTAGGGACGCGACCCTCTCGTTCACCGGGGTGAACTCCAACACGTGACGGCTGAGCTGGGGGGCTATGAGCAAACCCACCCCAGCCCGCCGCCTCTCCCCGCGGGCAACTCCAGAAAAATGGAGCGTCCAGCCCCTCTCCAGAAATTGGGATCCGGAACCCAGGCTGTGCGTGGAGGTGAGCCCGACTATATCTAGCCGGTACCTCTCAACCTCCCGCACGAGCTCAGGCTCCTTTCCTCCAGCGAGGTGACGTTCCATGTCCCGAACACCAGAAGCTGCGCACGCGGACCAGGTCGTCGACGCACCTGCCTTTGACTGCCACCCAGCCAAAAAAAAAATCCAAACATAAAAATATTTACCGATGTGCACTTTAAACACATTTTCTGAAATTGGATTGTTTTATGCACCTGTACTCTGTTGTCCGTCATAATTGTGCTTCTTTCTGTTGATGTATGAACACTTCAAACAGTGTTTTGTAAGTTATAGTTCTTTGTAAATAGTTTGTAAGTATGTAGCTTTATCAGAGTTGTTGTTACGAAATCGGTATTGCTCCGTTTTGGGGAATGGTCGGATGCTGCGGGTGTGTAGGGTCTATTTTGTTTTGCTGTCGTTTCCTTGTTGCTATTTTGTTCCTTTTGTTGTTCCACTATGTTCTTGTGAAATAATGATTTTAATTGTATTGCTTTTGGGGGTGGGCGTTTATAGAAAATAGAAAAGTGAAAAGTGGGGCGTGCATAAGTATTCATACAGCATGACTTAATACTTTGTGGAACCCCCTTTTGCTGCAATAACAGCAGCAAGTCTTCTGGGGTTTGACTCTACAAGGTTTGCACATGTAGAGATTGACATTTTAGCCCATTCCTCTTTACAAAACAACTCAAGCTCTGTCACATTAGAAGGAGAGCGTTTGTGAACAGCAGTTTTCAGGTCTTTCCACAGATTTTCAATAGGATTTAGGTCAGGACTTTGACGGGGGCACTCAGGACGATGAGCAGTGTTAGGTTTGCTCCATACATAACGTTTTGCATTTGGGCCAAAAAAGTTACATTTTTGCCTCATCTGACCAATCGCAGTAGTGCTATACTCTTTCCGTTTCCGAATGATGGATTGAACAGTGCTCCGTGAGATGTTCAAATCTTGGGAAATCTTTGTATAACTTAACGCTGCTTTAAACTTCTCCACAGCTTTATCCCTGACCTCTCTGGTGAGCTCCTTGGCCTTCATGATGTTGTTTAGTGACTTATACACTCTGACCATAGCTCTGAGGCCCTCACAGAACAGCTGGAATTATACTGAGAGTAGATTACACACAGGTGGCCTCTATTTAATGGTTAGGGCAAGGTGTGAACTTTCTGCAGTCATTAGGAATGTTATAAAGGCAATTTAATGCACTCAGAAAATGCTGTATGAATACTTATGCACGCCCCACTTTTCTATTTTTTGTAAAATAACAGAATCATGTATCATTTTGCTTTCACTTCACAGTTGTCTGTTACTTGTGTGTGAACTTTCAGTAAAAAATTCAAAATAAAATCTTTACGTTTAGGGTTGTAAATATGACAAAATGTGCAAAGGTTCAAGGTACTTTTGCAAGGCACTGTCAACTAAACTAAACTAAGGTCTGTCGAGTCTCATTTTTTTGTAGATGGTTCCACATTTCTTTGGTTCAACATCTATGGTTCAACAACAGTCAATAAATAAGTGATGTGTTTCATTCAATCCACAATTTGGCATTGGACATTTTCTGTTGTAACAGTCAGTGTGTTGAGTGACATGCAGGAGTGTGTGACATCCTAGAGATATGCGTGAGTGTGTGACATCCTAGTGATATGCGTGAGTGTGTGACATCCTAGTGATATGCGTGAGTGTGACAGTGAAAAGTGTGACGGTGTGACATAGTGAAATGTGTGTGTGTGACATACTAGTGACATGCGTAAGTGTGTGATATACTAGTTTTATGTGTAGTGTGTGACATACTAGTGACATGCGTGAGTGTATGGCATATTAGTGATATGTGCAAGTATGTGGCATATTAGTGATATGTGTAAGTATGTGACATATTAGTGATATGTGTAAGTATGTGATATATTAGTTATATGTGTAAGTATGTGATATATTAGTTATATGTGTAAGTATGTGACATATTAGTTATATGTGTAAGTATGTGACATATTAGTGATATGTGTAAGTATGTGACATATTAGTGATATGTGTAAGTATGTGACATTAGTGATATGTGTAAGTATGTGATATATTAGTTATATGTGTAAGTATGTGACATATTAGTGATATGTGTAAGTATGTGACATATTAGTGATATGTGTAAGTATGTGACATATTAGTGATATGTGTAAGTATGTGACATATTAGTGATATGTGTAAGTATGTGACATTAGTGATATGTGTAAGTATGTGATATATTAGTGATATGTGTAAGTATGTGACATATTAGTGATATCAATCAATCAATCAAGTTTTATTTCTAAAGCGCCTTACAACAACCAAAGTTGACCAAAGCGCTGCACACAATAAAAATAAAAATACAATATAAAAAGGAGTACAATTTCATTAAAAAACAGACCATTATCACATTCACAACAGTTGCCACAGAACTATGTGTTCTGTGGCAACTGTTGTAACTATGTATATATATATATATATATATATGTAACATATAACTATGTGACATATTAGTGATATGTGTAAGTGAATAAGATGTGATACTTGAGTAAATGCAGCAAAGTGAATCGAGTGAAGAAGCCAAGTAATACAGATAAACGAATAATTGACGTTTGAAGGAGAGAAAAAAAACTTGTATACTTTGTATGCATAAACGCAGGCCTAATTGTAATAATAAAATTATTCCACTGGTACAAATGCTACTAGGAAAAGCCTAAATCGTCTCTTCAATTCCCTGAGCCCAAAGTTAGCGTAGCTAACTCATAAACTATATTGTAAACGGCACATGTTCACTTTTTGTACTCGTTTCACTACTTATATCCCCAGAGTGTTGAGGCCTTTAAAAAAGACCTGAAAACACATTTATTTAAAAAGGCCTTTTAGTCTGTTAAAGTTTCTACGTAGCCTTGTTTTACTATGTCAATGTTCATTTTGTTTTTATCTGATTTTATTCACCTGTTGTAGCAGTTTGAGGTTTCTCTGAAATGTAAAGTGCAATATAAATAAAATGTATTATTATTATTATTATTATTATTATAAACCCGTGAACAGTCATGCTTATTTTGCGGCCAAGAAAAGCTAACATTAGCAGCATTATTTTTGCCATTGTAAATACAGAACCATTACCACTATTACTACTCAAATGTTTTGTTGTTACAGCACAATTACTGTTATTACTGACACTACTAGTCTACTACTAATTAGGGATGGGACGATACACTTAAAACTCACGATACGATGCACCTCGATATGTCAGAGTCACGAAACGATACGTCACGATACGATATCAAAAAAGAAAAAAATATTACTGTATAATAACAACTTGTTTATTTTTGTTTCAGTTGAACACAGGGAAACACAAGGCCTAACAGGCCAAACACAACAAGAACACTCCCTTAGTGCTGCGCTAACCCGAGGTTAATGTATCTCAGGACTGGTTCTTCTTCAAAAAAACTAACATATCATTCCTGTGACTTGGTTTGACGACGCACTGCACCATTCCCTGGATATATATATATATTTTTCATTTAATAATAATAATAATAATACATCGAACTTGTATAGCGCTTTTTGGACACTCAAAGAAGCTTTACATGAAAAAAAAAAATATATATATATATATATATAAAAATAAATATTCGATTCATTTTTTTTTTACTCGATGCGTTTCGTCACGTTTTGTATCGCGATATTTCGCCAAACGATATTTCGTCCCATCCCTACTACTAATACTACACAACTTCTGTAGGTATAAAACTATTAGATCAACTATTTTGGAAACTTCCAAATATGATTATTTTATGGCTTGTTTCAGTGAAGTTTGTACAACATGCACGGACAGTCGGACATCGTTGTTTTGAAGCATCAACAACACTTTTCCTTCTAATTTTTGTTGTTGAGTCTGCATAAGCAGAGCCTGCCCAAACGGACAGTTCTGTGGCTCAAGGACACGAGGCCTTTGGGGAGTTTTATTTTATTTCGAGGCCCTTCAGTCGCAGATGCCTCTGATGGTTATTGGGCTGCAGTCAGCTCCAGTAACAGCCTTCATTTGGGTTGAGGATCCTCCGGCTCAGTGCTGGGGACTTGGGGTCTTCTACTTAACCTTTTTGTTCCATAACCCTCAGGATCTTTTAACAAATTCTAAATGGCTGCATCCCACCTCAACAGCGATGGCGTGCTGCAAGAGGCCCTGCTTATGCAGCTCAAAACCCAAACATGGTCTAAATTAGATGCTTTGTTTTGCCTTTGTACCAGAACGTCATGACAATATGAATACCTGATGGAAAATGACATTAAAAGCACATTTTTGCACAGATGCCTTTAGGACCAAAGGCATGTGGTCCTAAATGTTTGATCGGCTGCAAAAACAGTTTATTTGTCGTTTTCAATAAAAGCTTTACTAACATTTATTTTTGTCTCACTCCCATTTCTTTGTTGAATGTTGAAGTTCTACGTTGAAACTTGATAAGATTCAACCATGCAAAACGTGATTTTTTTCAAATGGTTTTAAACGTTTGATTGGGACTGTACTGTGAATAATAATAATAATAATAATAATAATAATAATAATAATAATAATAATAATAATAATAATATTGCACTGGTTTTATATAGTACTACTTTTACTTTAGCATAAAAGTCTTAATCAATCAGTTGATAATCAAGTGCTCGGATCAGCAAATTTCCTTTGTGAAAGCGGATTTTCACCTTTATCTAAAAGGACAATGGCCAAGCCTTCTCATCTGGGCATACAGTTCACCATTTTGAGTAGACCAAAGCAGATAGTAACATGGGTGAGTTGTAAAAAGGGCACAGGTGGATGGTTATAACACAGATGTTACAACCATCACGTAAAACAAGGTTGATTTTCTTCTGATTCTCTATGTCGTCCCAGTATAAAACAAACAATGTTAGAGGAGCCTAATGACATAGGCTGTCTTGTAATCTTGTAAACAGTCATCTGATTAGGTTTCCAAAATATAGGCTAACTGAAAGTGGAAGGGACTCTCCTGAGCCTTTTACCTGGGGGCGCTTCCACTTGACGCTGGGGTGCATCTCCAGTTCTCCCACGGGGAAGTGAAGGTCCACAAACAGGCCATCCCGTCCCACTGGGTCAGGGTCCCCCGCGCCGTCCACCTGGGAGTCTGCGCTCAGCATGTCCGCGAGCCAGCGCCGGGATTGGGAGCCCATGAGCTCATCGGAGCACGCAGACTCCGCGTCGTCCTCCTGCGGCAAGGAGCTATCAGAGGACATGCTGACAGACTTCCTCATCACGGCCTTCGGGGTCAGCTCTACCGCGGAGCTGCTCATGGTCCTGTCCCAAAGCGCACTGCGAGGTACAGTGTAGTGCCTGCGCAGTACAGTGTAGTGCCTGCGCAGAGCTGTACGTTAAAGCCACTCCCAATGCCACAGGTGAGCCATGGACCCGGAAGCTCCTGCACACAGAGCCCTGTGACCGTGGACTTTATACAGGCTTTTTAAAGTCTTTTTAAGGCCACAATCGCAACATATCTGTGTATATTTCATTTCTTAAAACCTGCAAACATTCCATCAGAGGAATGAGGGAACATTTTGAGATTCAAAGCAAATTGGACACAATTAAAAAAAAAAACTAAACATTTCTGCAGCTGAATTTGTTTGAAGTATACCCTTTGGAACTAATAACTTATGCAAGAATAACAGAGTTTCCATTATTTCCCCCCTAAAATTGACTTAATACCAGATTGACTTGAATTAAATGCTTTTTAATGACATTGAAGGCCTTAATTTTGGCACCATTCATTTGATTATTTCAAATGCCCCAGGGAAACCCTGCTGTGATACTCTCAACAGTTCATGATCTGCCCGCCAGTCTAAAGAGACAAGTGGCACAAAAACGGTTATTTAGTTGGCCCTATTTTAATCAGATTGTGTGTTGTGTGGCAGGAATGGGTGTTTGAAATAACAGACTTGTTGAAAATGTTATATAAACAAATATGCAATAAATCAATAGTGCGGTCTTCAACATTACACCCTTTTACTTACTTTTATTTCTCTCCTTCCAATCATCCAATACTCCCAACCGTCTCAGTTTAAAGGGCAGTGATGCAAATCAAGCATGACACTACAATAATTAACCCGGGCAGAATTCAGTCAATCACTGCATATTTTGGGGCATTACTTTATGTATTAGTAGAGGTTCTTCATGCATTAATTGCACTTAAAAAATAGTCCCAAAAAATATTGAGTTTGAAGACCTTCGCTGGTTTTGAAACCTTATATTTCCCAACTTAACCAATTGTGGAAGAGTGTACCCATGTCCTGAAGTGACTCATCGGGGAATCTCCCGCGTAAGTCAACATGAGTCACTCTTCAGTCAACGCTCCACCAGGAAACAGAAGGCACAAAACACACAGGATCAAACCAGACACAGAGGCGCATTTACACAATCAGCTTTATTCCAAACAACAGATGATGAAAACAGGTCCTCAGTCGGCCGCGCCCCGTGTCCTGGCTTGGTCGGTCACTGGGAGGTAGCCATTATACTGGAGACACCTGAAACATATTCACTTATCAGTCATACCCTGTATGCTGAATATGATCACATAATATTGTCTGAAACACTTCAGAATTCATCCTGCTGCTTTTGTCCACAGTCACATACTCCTTACTAGGACGCTAGCGCTTTCTGCAGGTTGGAGCCATTATTCACATAGAGAGGCTAAAAATGTAGTTTTGATGTTTACTGACAAAGATTTATGGCACATTAGGGCAATCAAATGTAGTGTGGCCACATTAGCAACCTCAGTACGGTTATGGCGTGGCAAGGGAGCCGCTTACGGCCTAAATTGGGCCCGAGGGGCCTGCTGTCGCAAGGGCCTATTGTAATCGCAACGCTCCAAATCGCTCCAGCTCAACTCGAGATGTGGGGCATCAAAAGTTAAAGCCTATGGTTTACGGTTTGTTTGCGGCGAAGCCGCAATCTTAATGAAGAATTTTACGACTTATCGTAAACAACAAAATGCTCCCATTCGCACAAACTCACTCCCATTAAAGATCGTAAATATACATTTTATTGACCTTTCACCCGCGCCCCCAACTAATGTGAAAATGTGCGTAATAGCTCCCCCTCTAGGCTGAGAAGGAAAAAAAATGCATTATGGGGAAAAATGTGTTTCTCGGAAATTGATCAAATTCAGTACGGTAGTACGGTGGCACAGTAGTACAGCGGTGAGCGCTCATGTTTCACGGTCCTGGGTTCGATTCCCACCTGGACGGGGCCTTTCTGTGTGGAGTTTGCATGTTCTGCGTAGGTTTCCTCCGGGTACTCCGGTTTCCCCTACCACTAAAAACATGTACAATAGGCCAGGATGAATGAGAGTGCGTTTGAGAGTGCGCATGGAGGAAGACGGATGCAAATCAGCCCAAGGCTACAATCCGGTGTGGCTCGTTTACATGCATGAGACCCATGTATGTTCATTAACATCCTGACCAAATGCTGCAGGTTGGAGCCATTATTCACATGGAGAGGCTAAAAACTTGTTTACTAACAAAGATTAATGGCACATCAGGGCAATAAAATGCAGTGTGGCCACGCTAGCGCCCTCGGTAGGGTTACATAGTCGCGGCAATGGAGGCACGGCCCGCGAGGGCTGTTCGATGCCGCTTGCGGCTTTAATTTGTGTTGTTCCATACATTACCTACTGTGTTGAAATATGGGGGCATGCCTACACTACAAATACAAAACATTTTTATTTTACAAAAAAATCCATAGGGATAGTCAATCATTCACCGTATAACGAAATGCAATATTCTGTACATTTAAAGCAATAAAATTCTGCGACATAGTCAGTCTGAATACCGCTGTCTTTATGTACAAAGTCAATAGGATAATATTGCCTAAAAATATACTATGTTTGAAAACAGGGAAAAGAAATGGAACTTGAGAGGAGAAAACAAGAAACTTTAAAATGAACACCATTTCGGTTAAAGGGGTCAACTTCTGGAATGGTCTCGTAGATAATTTGAAGAGGGGCAATTTCAATTAGGACTGGTGCTATGTGACTTGGGCAGCTCCAACAGCTGCCCCCACGACCCGGCAACGGACAAGTGGGAGAAAATGGATGGATGGATGGATGGCAATTTCAATTATTATTTCAAAAAACGGTTTAAAATCCTAATTTTTGACAAATATATGGATGCTTAAGAAAATTAGTTAAAATAAGCTTATAATTGCATAAATTGTAACAACACAAGGAACAAACATTTGTCATTATAAAAAATGATAAGATATGTGTAATATACAAGTGCTCATCATATAATTAGAATATAATGAAAAAGTGCATTCACTTCTGTTATTTAACTTAAACTGTGAAACTAATATATGACAGACTCCTTACTTGTAAAGTGAGATATGTATCATTTTGATTATTATGGCTCAGCTCGTAAAAAACCCAAAATCAAAATCTCATAAAATTAGAATATTTTGAAAATGCACTGTAGCGCAGCGGTTAGCGCTCTCGCTTCACAGCTAGAATGTCCCAGGTTCGATTCCCACCTGGACGGGGCCTTTGTGTGGAGTTTGCATGTTCTCCCCGTGTCTGTGTAGGTTTCCTCTGGGTACTCTGGTTTCCCCTACCACCAAAAACATGTACAATAGGCCAGGATAAATGATGTGTGTTGAATGCATGGTGGTGGTCAGAGGCGCGATGTGTGTTGTCGCGACGCGCTTCTGTCAGTCTCCCCCAGGGGAAACTGAAGCTACTAACGTAGTTTACCACCACTGAGTATGGAGTGAATGTAAAATGCTCTCATGTAAAGTGCTTTGTGGCCATGTCTGTGAAAGGCGCTATATAAATAAAGATCATCAAAATTAAAACAAATACAGTAAAGGCTCGACATATGTCATGTTGCATGTATTGAGTCTATATCATATATTAGTTTCACATTTGAATTATATGACGAGCACCTGTATATGTATATATTAGTGGTGGGCATAGATAATTTTTTTTAAATCTAGATTAATCTCACTATAATCTTGGAATTAATCTAGATTAAAATGGCTCATTTGAATTCTGTCGAAGGCAATCAGAATATGTGTCCTACCCAAATAATGACTTAAAGTCTTTGAGAACGGGTTCCTCAAGCCAGGCGGCGCATTTGACCAGTGGCTCATCTCCCGTTTCCAAAATGCATCACAAACTGCTTATGAAAGCTTTTATGATAATTGGTGATGAAAATAATTCATGTTCAATAAGATGCACTGTTCAGTTAAATATGAATTTTGAACTGCAGGCCTACATACAGTGCCTCTCGAAAGTACTAATACACCTTGACCTTTTGCACATTTTGTCATGTTTACAACCATAAACAAAGACTTTATGAGTTTCCGGTGACGTAGGAGCCACGATGGTAGCCTAAACCTTAGCTCCTGACTAAACTACACAGGAATCCCCCTTTTTGATATTCTAGGAGATATATTTTGCGGTATTTTGGTGCTTAAACATGCCGGGGGGAGAAGAAAAGGGTCCTACCATGGGAACGAGAAGCAAAAAAGGACAAGTTGACGCAGAAGATGCAAGCCTCGACGGAGCGGCTAGCCTGGCAGAGCTGCCATCGCTAGCTTCCATCCGCGAAGTTATCAATGACTCCATGGCCAAGTCCATGTCGGATTTGGAAAACAGACTTTCCCAGCAGTTTCAACATTTGCAAGACATTTTTTCACAAGATGTTAAAAAGCAGCTGGGAGAGGTACGAGCCGAATTTCGCGAAATGGTCGAAGGAACTACGGGGAAAATGGAGGCTACATCACAACGACTCCAGGAAGCAGAGGAGCGTATAGACGACGTGGAAGAGCTTGGAGTAGAGACGAAAGAGCATTTGTCTTTACTGAAGAAAACACAGCTTGAGTTACAGTTAAAAGTCACTGAACTCGAAGGGTTCTCGCGCCGCAATAATATCAGAATCTACGGCGTAAAAGAGGGGGTTGAGGGCACTTCCATGATTCATTATATTGAAAACTTGCTGAAAAGCGAGCTGGCGGAGAGTATCGGCTCGACCGAGCTAGGTATTGAAAGAGCGCATAGATCCCTGGGCCCGAAGCCAGCTGAAAGCGCACCTCCGCGCTCTATAGTGGTTAAATTTTTGAAGTACACCACTAAGGAGAAGGTTATCAGCACAGCATGGAAGAAGCCGATCACCGTGGAAGGAAGGAGAGTATTTTTTGATCACGACTACGCAACCGCTGTGATGGAAAAAAGGAAAGAATACCAGCCGATTAAAAAGATACTGAAAGAGAAGGGAATAAGATTCCACACGCCAATGACACGGATGCGTGTATTTCTGGACTCTGGGACCAAGACCTACGACAGCGCTGGCCAAGCCGCAGAGGATCTACGTGCCAAGGGCTTCCCAATTCCCCCGATGCCAAAGCGAAGAGAGACAACGCAACCACCCTTCTCCTGGGAGCGAGTGACGGAGAGGAGCAGCGGTACTCGAAGAGCTGAATACCGCCAGAGAGCCAAAGAAAAACTTTCCCAATTCCACTACAGGTCAGCCGAAAACGACGCTGAGGATACTTCATCCACCCCGGTTTAAGCAATAGTTTTTTTTTTTTTTTCTCCCTCTGCCTGTTCATCTTTACCAGACTATTACAGTAAGCGTTAACTTTATTGATACTCAACCCACTAGGCTAAATCCTCAAACAGACGCGAATGATGGTGTGCAAGTTTTTTTGGACACTGTTAACCGTTTCTTCTCTTATTCCTGTTTTTGTTTCTCTTAGTTTACTGCAAGAGGTTGATTGTTAAAATGGACCTTTTTTAATAACCTACTTGTTATGATAAGGTAGTCAGTCTACTTGGCATGAAAGTCACCACAGTCG
Organism: Proterorhinus semilunaris; assembly: GCA_021464625.1. Classification (NCBI taxonomy): domain Eukaryota; kingdom Metazoa; phylum Chordata; class Actinopteri; order Gobiiformes; family Gobiidae; genus Proterorhinus; species Proterorhinus semilunaris. The sequence continues at coordinate 511,629 of CM038354.1, forward strand.
AACTTTTTTTGAGGGGGCTTCGCCACCTAGTGGTCGATACATCCCCCCACCCAAGAGGTCATGGAGGGACCTTTACGATGGAAGCTCTTTTCTTTTTTTCTTTCTTCTGTTCTTATATTGTTTTTTTGTTTCATAGTTTATTTCTGTGGTTATGGGGTTTAAAGAGTTTGTATTTTAAATTTGAATTTACTTATGCAGTACAAACAATACAAGGTTATTACACTTAATGTTAATGGTATAACAAGTCCCATTAAGAGAAGCAAGTTACTGTCAAAGGCAAAAAAGGAAATGGCCCAAATAATTTTCTGGCAAGAATCTCAGTAACTCAGAGCATGAAAAATTTAAGAAATTAGGTTTCAGGAACAGCTATTATTCATCAACTCGATCGGGACGTAAGAGAGGTGTGGTCATTATGATATCAAATTCTGTCCATTTTGAGTTTCAAACAGAAATTAATGACCGAGAGGGCAGGTATGTCATGGTGAAAGGAAAGATTGATGGCAAAGAAATAACTTTACTGAATGTTTATGCACCACCAGGTAGTAAAAAAGCTTTTTTTAAGAATATATTTGATCTCATTACATCCAAATCTACCGGAGTTATGATTTGTGCAGGTGACTTCAATGTGATATTGGATTCCAAATTAGACACCACAAACAAAAAAAGAAATAATACAAATATTGAGAGATGGTTTAAAAAGAGAATCAAAGATTTGGGCATATTGGATGTTTGGAGAGACTTGCATAAGCAGGAGAAACGTTATACATTCTACTCTTATAGACATAATGTCTACTCGAGAATAGATTACCTTTTCATGTACAACTCTGAAAGACATAGAATAAAAGAATGTGAAATAGGTCAAAGAGTCCTCTCGGATCATTCAACAGTTCACCTAAAAATGCACTTGGAAAGTAAATATAAGAAAACTCTATGGAGGCTTAATGTCAGTTTGTTAAATAACTTTGCATTCAAACAGAATAAAGGAACACTTGCAGATCTATCTTGAAAATAACGATAATGGTAGTGTGAATCCAGCAATATTGTGGGATGCAGCGAAGGCGGTTCTACGTGGTTTTATAATAGCAGAAACGGCCTCTGCTAAAAAAATAAAACTGGAGAGATTATTAGACGCTCAAAACCAACTTTTAGAACTTGAAAAAAATCATAGTGAAACAAAAAATCCACAATTACTACTTCAAATGAGACCACTTAAACAGGAAATTGACCAAATTTACAGCGAGGAAGTAGATTTACAAAACAGAGATATTACGAGGCTGGTTCTAAGGCCTCCAAAATTTTGGCATGGAGGTTGCGGAAACAGCAGTCGGATAGTACCATCTATAAAATAAAAAATCCTGTTACAAAGAAAATGGAATTTGATTTGGAGGGCATACAAAAGGCTTTTGAAAAATACTACCAAAATTTGTATGACCAACCAAAAACATTTAATGCCGATGCGGTGGATAGCTTCCTGACTCAGCTGGATCTGCCTTCACTTGGTAAACTGCACAATGAAAAATTAACCAGACCAATAACAATTGAAGAAGTTGATAAAGTGATTTCCTCCCTGAAATCGAACAAATCTCCAGGACCGGATGGTTTCCCGGGCGAATGGTATAAATCACTGAGAGAGCCACTGCTACCAATGCTGGTAAAAAGTTTTAATTATACTTTTAAAGAGGGTTTTCTCCCTCCCTCCTGGAAGGAAGCCTCTATCTCAGTGATTCCAAAAGAGGGGAAGGATTTGACAGAATGCGGATCTTACAGGCCCATTAGTGTATTAAATCAAGATTACAAAATTTTTGCAGCCATTCTTGCCAAAAGAATGGAGGAAACTATGACTTTTTTGATTGACGAGGATCAGTCAGGATTCGTCCAGGGAAGGCAGACCCAGGATAATATAAGGAGATCCCTACATACAATAGAACATATAAAAAAACATGACCTAAAGGCTATTCTATTGAGTATGGATGCGGAGAAAGCGTTTGACTCTGTGGGGTGGGAGTTCCTTTATAAAGTTATGGAAAAATTTGGTTATCATCAAGATTTTGTTCGGAGTATCAAAACATTATATACAGGCCCTACAGCCAGAATTAAAGTGAATGGGAGCCTATCTGACCCAATTCACCTGCAGCGTGGTTGCCGTCAGGGCTGCCCTGCAAGCCCAAGTCTCTTCAATCTGTTTATTGAACCGCTTGCACAAGTTATAAGACAGGACACAATACTGCAAGGTATAAAAATAAGAGGCTTTGAGTATAAGATAAGCCTTCATGCAGATGATGTTCTAGTCAGTCTTGAAAAACCAGATTTAGCTGTCCCCAGATTGATGGACCTGCTGCTGCAATATGGAAACTTATCAGGCAATACTCTCAATATTGAAAAGACACAAGCCCTCGTGTTTAATTTTAAACCATCGGCGGACCTCAGAACAAAATACAAGTTCAATTGGGATTCTAACTCTATAAAATACTTGGGTGTAAGACTAACAAAAGAAGTATCTGAGCTTTATACAGAAAATTATCAACCGATTAATGTGCGTATTAGAGGTGACTTGGACAGATGGGCTTCTTTGACCCTGGATTTAGGTAATAGAATAATGGTAATAAAAACTACTATTTTGCCCAGATTGCTCTATTTATTACAATCTTTGCCCATTCAAGTCCCTGATTCTCAATTTAGAGACTGGGATAAGGCCATCTCCCGTTTTATCTGGAATAGTAAAGCCCCAAGAATAAGATTTAAAACTCTACAATTACCTAAACCAGAAGGGGGAATGAGTTTACCATGCCTGAGAGATTACTTTGTAGCAGCACAGATAAGACCACTTATGCTCTGGTGTAATAATAATTATATAGCAAAGTGGAAGACCATAGAACTGTCTCTGTTAAATATACCATTACAGAGCTTATTAGGCAATCCATTACAGGCTAAACATTTCGATATTCAGAATCAATGGGTCAGATTTTCTTTAAATATTTGGTTAGATTTAGTCAAACAACTCAAACTTCAAAAAGAAACTCGCTGTCTAATGTGGCCAGTTCATGACCCTCATTTCGAACCGGCTGTGATGGATAGAAGCTTTATCCAATGGGAAAGAGCAGGGGTCACTACATTGTGTCTATTAATGGATAATCTGAATTTTATAGATTTTGAAACGATGCGTGAAAAATACCAGCTTGATCGATATGATTTTTATAAATACCTTCAGCTTCGACACTTCTTTGATAAAAATATTAAAAACTTACCCATAGTTAACCTATCAGGTATCATACAAATGTTTATAAAAGCCTACAAATCAAAACTGCTTAAGAAAATAATTGGTGAGCTATATTGGAACATAACAAAATTAAGAGGTCATTCCACCTCCTACATAAAAGAGAAATGGGAAAAAGAATTGGGTGTTGAAATAGTATCCGATGAATGGGAATTTATTATTAATAGTCAAATCACTGTTACTAATTCGCAAATGTGGAGGGATTTCTCCTGGAAGAACATTGTTCGATACTTCATAACCCCCAAACTAAAATCTAGGCAGACTGGTCAACTACCTGAATGTTGGCGAAAGTGCGGTCATTGTCCTGCAGACCATACCCATGTTTTCTGGGGGTGCAGTGTTCTCGACCCCTTTTGGGGAGACGTTCAACAAACGGTAAAAACTGTTCTTGGCTTTGACATAACATTTACATGTGTATCTTTTTATCTAGGGAATATAGATCAGAGGTTGTCCACAGCTGATAAATATCTTCTAAAAATTTTCATGACAGCGAGCAAAAAAGCGATCACTAAGCGCTGGCTAAGTACAGACCCACCTACAATTAACCAATGGATGGCCATAGTTAATGACATTTATTGCATGGAACGCCTGACTTTCAACCTGAGACTACAAAAAGAAAAGGGTGATGCCTTTTGGGAAAAATGGGACAAATACCTAATGAGAAAAGGTGTGATTTGAACACAAAATAGTGTTTTTGCTTTATATTTATTCTTATTTGGATTTTGTACCTCTTGTAAACCCCCAGTTTGTTCAAAGTGTGTGTTTTTGTGTTTTAATTTTGTAAAATATGTAGTAACCTGAATAAAAAGAAAGTATAAAAAAAAAAAAAAAAAAAAAAGATTTTATTTTGAATTTTGTACTGCAATTTCACACACCCCACCACACAAGTTGGTTCAAGTATCTCGGGGTCGTGTTCACGAGTGAGGGACGGATGGAGCGTGAGATCGATAGACGGATCGGGGCGGCGTCAGCAGTGATGCGGTCGCTGTATCGGACTGTTGTGGTGAAGAGGGAGCTGAGTCTGAGGCAAAGCTCTCGATTTACCGATCCATCTACGTTCCCACCCTCACCTATGGTCATGAGATTTGGGTAATGACCGAAAGGACAAGATCGCGTATACAAGCGGCCGAAATGGGTTTCCTTCGCAGGGTGGCTGGGCGCACCCTCCGAGATCGGGTGAGGAGCTCAGTTACCTGGGAGGAGCTCGGAGTAGAGTCGCTACTCCTTCACGTCTAAAGGAGCCAGCTGAGGTGGCTAGGGCATCTGTTTCGGATGCCTCCTGGTCGCCTCTCTCGGGAGATGCTCCAGGCATGTCCCACTGGGAGGAGGCCTCGTGGAAGGCCCAGGACACGCTGGTGGGACTATGTCTCCGAGCTGGCCAGGTGTCGCCTCGGGGTCCCCCCAGAACAGCTGGAGGAGGTGTGCATGGAAGTCTGGGCATCTCTGCTTAGAATGCTGCCCCCGCGACCCGGCCCCGGATAAAGCGGAAGAAAATGGATGGATGGATGGAAGTTCACACACAAGTCACAGACAACTGTGAAGTGACATTACTGTCATAGCGCACTTGTGTGCATGCAGCAGTGTAGACGGGCTGCACTGACCTGACTGGGGCAACACAGTTTATTCAAATTATCTGAAATAAAAAGTGGCTACTAAAAATAAATAAACTCCAGCATAAATTCACACGCCGCGTGCCCAGCAATTACGAAATCACGTTGTGTAATATTGCAAATGCAATTAATCGTTCAGCCCTACTGTGGACTCGATTCTTGGATGCTCATGTTGTTCCTTGTGTCTGAGTTCATGGAACATGTACTCATTGTGACTGCATCTTAATTCTCCAAACTTGCCTCCACAGATTGTTTACATCCCTGCCCACATGCATTGCTACCGCTCTCCAGTGGGTGGGACTAAAATCAGAGAATCGAGGATCTAACCTGTAACAATGGTGACAGAGCACTCACTTTCAAAGTCGATCTTCTCCACAATGTTCTTGGGTTTAACGCTCTCCTCCTGGTTGAATATAAACACCTGTCCGTTCTCGTCCTCTGTCCAGCCATATTTGTTCATCCACAGTTTGACCTGTGTGTCTAAACACCAATGCACACACACATAACACTCATATCTGTAATCCATTCAACTCCTAGACACTTGACAATGATTGACATGATCTTACCGAGTGGGTCGCCCAGCATCTCGGCCAGGAGGCGGCGGTCGATGGTCTGATATGTGATGCCCACAACGTGGCAGATGACTGCAGAGAGGAGAGTCAAAATCTGGCTATGGTGCGGCTCAGTGACCGCACCATACTCTGGGGTGCATATACTTACACTTGCGGACAGAGTCTTCAAAGCCGGCGATGCTGTCGATAAGTTCCCGGTTCTCTTCAAGGCTGCTCTGTAGCACAGAGTTTTCTCAACTTAATGCATTTATACATTTCTTTCTGTCTTTTACTTCTGCCAGACGTAAATCCACAGGAAAATAGTGAATTTCACTATTGCCATTCTCGCTTGCCGTTCATATTTACAAGAGCCAGGCTCTTACCCAGAAGCTCTGAAAGTGGCAGGTCTCGAGCAGGTTCCCCAGGTACAGTATCTGTCTGATGGGCCGCTCCTCTTGCTGCGACACAGTAGTCAAGGAAAGACCCCGGACCCCCAAAGGCTACCCTCTGCAACCCCAAAACCCCAAACACAAGACACCGCGCACCCGGACCCCCAGACACACCCCACCGCACACTCGGACACCCAGAAGGAACCCACTGCACACCCGGAGCACCAGACGCAACCCACCGCACACTCGGCTGCCTGTGATAATTAGTTGTCAGTTAAGCCCAGTTAAGGGAAAAACTACGTTCCACATAAGTGGTAGTGTAATGTGGACCGGTCATGATGTTAGTGTAATGTGGTCATAGTGTTAGTGTGATGAGGACCGGTCAGAGTGCTGGTGTGGTAGTGACCCTGTCTTTGTCATAGCGTTAGTGCGGTGTGGTCATAGTGTTAGTGTGATGAGGACCGGTCAGAGTGCTGGTGTGGTAGTGACCCTGTCTTTGTCATAGCGTTAGTGCGGTGTGGTCATAGTGTTAGTGTGATGAGGACCGGTCAGAGTGCTGGTGTGGTAGTGACCCTGTCTTTGTCATAGCGTTAGTGCGGTGTGGTCATAGCGTTAGTGTGATGAGGACCGGTCAGAGTGCTGGTGTGGTAGTGACCCTGTCTTTGTCATAGCGTTAGTGCGGTGTGGTCATAGTGTTAGTGTGATGAGGACCGGTCAGAGTGCTGGTGTGGTAGTGACCCTGTCTTTGTCATAGCGTTAGTGCGGTGTGGTCATAGCGTTAGTGTGATGAGGACCGGTCAGAGTGCTGGTGTGGTAGTGACCCTGTCTTTGTCATAGCGTTAGTGCGGTGTGGTCATAGTGTTAGTGTGATGAGGACCGGTCAGAGTGCTGGTGTGGTAGTGACCCTGTCTTTGTCATAGCGTTAGTGCGGTGTGGTCATAGTGTTAGTGTGATGAGGACCGGTCAGAGTGCTGGTGTGGTAGTGACCCTGTCTTTGTCATAGCGTTAGTGGTCATAGTGTTAGTGTGATGAGGACCGGTCAGAGTGCTGGTGTGGTAGTGACCTTGTCTTTGTCATAGCATTAGTGCGGTGTGGTCATAGCGTTAGTGTGATGAGGACCGGTCAGAGTGCTGGTGTGGTAGTGACCTTGTCTTTGTCATAGCGTTAGTGCGGTGTGGTCATAGTGTTAGTGTGATGAGGACCGGTCAGAGTGCTGGTGTGGTAGTGACCCTGTCTTTGTCATAGCGTTAGTGCGGTGTGGTCATAGTGTTAGTGTGATGAGGACCGGTCAGAGTGCTGGTGTGGTAGTGACCCTGTCTTTGTCATAGCGTTAGTGCGGTGTGGTCATAGTGTTAGTGTGATGAGGACCGGTCAGAGTGCTGGTGTGGTAGTGACCTTGTCTTTGTCATAGCGTTAGTGCGGTGTGGTCATAGCGTTAGTGTGATGAGGACCGGTCAGAGTGCTGGTGTGGTAGTGACCCTGTCTTTGTCATAGCGTTAGTGCGGTGTGGTCATAGCGTTAGTGTGATGAGGACCGGTCAGAGTGCTGGTGTGGTAGTGACCCTGTCTTTGTCATAGCGTTAGTGCGGTGTGGTCATAGTGTTAGTGTGATGAGGACCGGTCAGAGTGCTGGTGTGGTAGTGACCCTGTCTTTGTCATAGCGTTAGTGCGGTGTGGTCATAGTGTTAGTGTGATGAGGACCGGTCAGAGTGCTGGTGTGGTAGTGACCTTGTCTTTGTCATAGCGTTAGTGCGGTGTGGTCATAGTGTTAGTGTGATGAGGACCGGTCAGAGTGCTGGTGTGGTAGTGACCCTGTCTTTGTCATAGCGTTGGTGTGATGTTATGACGGTGGGGTCAGCAGACTGCAGCAGAAGGATACGTGTGTTTGCTCGATCATGCATTTGCACAGGGTGAAGTCTGTGTGGGGCAAGTTGGTCAAGGCCTTCAGCAGGATCTGGGACGTCACATGGGTCTGGAAGTATGCCGGATTAAACTGGTACCTGCAAGATAGACACCACACATTTATGCAAGGGTAGAATAATTATAGTCTTTATCAGACTAGGAAAAAAATAGGGAACCTTTTTCAAAACAATTTTTGAATGCATTTTCCCTCTTAGAGTTTAATGTTAAACAGACTGCTGCATGCATTACGTGTCATATATTTAGTGACAGAGCCAATTCAGTTAAAGTAAAAGTTAAAAAATATTAAATACAACTTTTGCTTAAAAAGTTAAACAGATCTTAAGTTAAAAGAGAAACACTAAATTGTTTTATCTATAAGATATAGATAAAACCAGTGAAAACTAAATACATTCATAATGTTAAAATGCTTGATTAAGAACAGTTCAAGAAGCTTAATAAAATAGACACCTCTGATGCCATCAGTTAGTTTTTAAGTTGAGTTAAAGTGTGGGAGCGAATAGATTTTCTACCTGTTGAAAGAGACCGTAATGTTCATCTTTGTTTTGTTCAATACATGAACTTCACTGCATTACATCTCCCTGGTCTTTAGTGTAAGAAAGATATCTGCAACAACGCTTGGCTTTTGAATCCAAAGTAACACTGCAATGATAATAGGACTCATCTCAAATGTCCATAAAACCTTTGAAAACTCTGTTAGATCATACCTGACCCAGTCTAAACATGGCAACATCTCAGCAGTGAACACCTTGTACTTCTGGACCCCCAGCTCTGTTGCAGTAGCTGAAGGGTCCAACTGGCCCGCTCTACACCTGGCTTCTTAACGCACTACACTGTGTAGGGCGTACATAATAATATTCAAGGAGTATAATATATCTGTTTTTTTAACATAAAACTAGTGACTTTTGGTAATGCTAACAATGTTAGGCATGGTAACCATCTGAAAGAAATGTAATGATCGCCTTTTGTTACTTGCTTTGTACTAGACTTCGTACATGTAACAAGACCGTTGTTGTAATTGTGCTTCTTTTCTGTTGATGTACAAACACTTTAAACAGTGTTTTGTAAGTTATAGTTCTTTGTTAATAGTTTGTAAGTATGTAGCATTATCATAGTTGTTTCGTAATTAGTTGTTACGTAATCAGTATTGCTCTAGATTGTATTGATTTTGGGGGTGGGGCTTATAAACTCTTGCTTCGGTCCACTCCTTTTGAGCAGATGGTTTGCTGCTCAAACAAACAAACTAAACTAAAATGACAGCACTGGAGGGTAATGGATTACTGGTGGCCTCATTCTTGACTTTGCATATTTTTCTCCTTCTGCCCCTGGTCCAGACTCTTTATAATTTGCATGCGCACTACAGCTGATTTGATCATCCACGGAGTGACATGAAAATTTACAGTGTCCAAAAATTATGTTGGTAGAACAGTGCAAGATGCTTTAACAAACATAACTTAAAGGAAATTCTATATCAAATATTATAAAAAACCAAATACATACAATGGTTTTATTGTGTCATGCTCAACATGGTAGTAAATTTATTTTCCCACCAACATTAAAATCTCAAAGCGCTTTACTTAAAGAAGTATGTTTTTTGATAGTTGAAGGTGGGCACTGAAGCAAAACCAGTAAATGATCACTAAAGTGCAGTGTCCAATAACTACAAAGAAGACAGGCTGAAGAAGGGTTGGTAACGTACAGTTTGAGTACAGCCAGGTTGGCCTCCAGGTCGTAGGCGTTTTCTCTGGCCTGTGTCTCCACATACCGCTCCAGGGTTGACAGGTTTTCAGGGTTGTACCTAGACATGGAAACATGATTTTAGTTGTTGTAACAAAATGTAATATTTACCTTAAAACATGCAAAACAACATTTGTATTTAGGTGGCAAGATTAAAGCTTTTATATTTTAAATAATCCTCGTGTGCATCCACAAATTGGTTTCTAACGGTCGAGAAGGGGCTCATCCAGTGTTTAGCATTTCTCACTGGAATCCGGTGAGAAATCCGTGCTTCCGTCAGTCTATCTTAGTAGCTTACCACCACCAAGTATGGAGTGAATGAGTAATGCAATGTAAAGCGTCTTTGAGTGTCCAGAAAAGCGCAAAATAAAACCAATGCATTATTAAAATAATAAATATTGACTGAGCATTGGGTCAAATGTTGTGGGGGAAAAGCTCCTCTGAAAAACAGTGAAGGAGCCCTTCTCATCAGAAGAAAGTAGTGATGACAGGTTTTATGGGGAAAACTGATCGGAGTAAAATATTTACGAGCCTAGTCGGACTAGACTACACATGTAAATGTAGTGATTGAGTAAGAAGTTGACCAACTGATGACATGGTGAAGGTGAGTGTCACACAGAAGACATGTCCCGAGCCTTGACACCAGTAAACATGTTCTGGTGAGGTACCCAACTGAAAAAAGAAATTGATTATTAATTGACTATTAATCCAGACGTTGTTGTTCTCATGTAAGGTCCACCTTTATATAGGAGGTAGATAATGCTCGGTCTATGTTTCCTGTAGATCTTAGTAGGTTCAGTAATGATGATAAACACTACAGTTTACTTTTTTTTAGTGGTCATCCGGTCATAGATAAATGTTAATGTGTCAACCGTTCAGAATAGTGACCCAGCTGACCCAAAATGTTTAAACTGAAAGCATTGGCAATAAAGCCAAGACATGTCTTATGTGACCCAACGCATCCGGTCTCCCCTTTTTGGCACAAAGTACAAAGCTCACCAAGGTACACTAAAGAATCCACTACACTATACCATCCCCATTCGGGAGAATTGTTTTACATTTAGAGCGTCCCAGCTCCATGATGTTAGTTAGCCTAGCATAACATCAGCGTGAACAGCGTGGGCCATGTCATAGAGATATGCTTGTACCTGTCGATTCCTCGGAGTAGTTTCCCCACGTTTGCTCTCATCTGCTCAAAGGATGCAGCCATTTTACCCCTGATAGTCAGTTACAGGTCCCCAACACAATTAAACCCACACGTGTATCCGAGAGGCACGGGCGGATGAATGCACAACCGAGAAGCCAGGAAGACTGACGGAGCACAAAGGATGTCGCACCGGAGCCGGACGGGGGACCACAAAGGGTGACGGACCTAGTCAGGCGGCTTTCCTTTAAAAAAATTAAAGTCAATTTACAACAATCGTTAAAGACGAGTCATCTGACAATAGGGAGCTCATATCAAAACAACACACAAATACGTAAAATATAATAAAGAATAAATGAATAAACCAAAACGTTCATTTAGTTCGCTTCAGGGGATTTCATTGAAGAAGTCTTTATAATAGTCTCGGAGTCATGAGTTTTTCTTACATACACTAGGTATGCGGAGATTTCTAAAATGGAGTTGCCATTTTTGTCCCCGATATCTGTGACCGGGTTTTGCCATGATCATTTTTCAGCAGCACCGAGATCGAAAAAAGGCAAATAGTTAACCATTCTTTTTACCACGCCAGGGGGCGCTTTGAAGTGGCCAAAAGCGTGGCCAGCGCTGTTTTGGCCTTTTCACACTGGCTAAATGAGTGTAACTGTATTTGCCCGGGTTTAAAGGAAGAAAATCACTGTTTACTGGCCAGTTTATAACTTGGGTCGTATTTTTAAAAGTAAAGGGACCATAATAAGTGATATAAATAGTATGGCTGTAAGTTGTTTTTTTTATGTTGTTTTTGGTCAAGACTGCATACACTACAGAAAGAGTGGTAAACTCTTAGAAAGTGACTGACCACTCAGAAATCAATTGTTTAGGAGCAGGTAAAGGGCATCGGCCACTCTGAAATAGTTATCAGCCACTCTGAAAAGGGTGGTAAAAAGCATCTGACCTCTCTGAAGTCAATAGTTAACATATTTCGGAGTGGCAAAAGGTCATCGGCCACTCTGAAAAGAGTGGTAAAAAGTGTCTGACCTCTCTGAAATCAATACTTAACATGTTTAGGAGCGGCTAAAGATTAAAAGTAATAGTGACCTTTCTAAACCTACTCTAAACAAGAAATCTTAACAATCTTAACAAATCTTGTTTGGATGCTAATTGCGCACTGAAATGTTAATGTTGGTCAATGTCAAATATTAGCCAGCACAGACACTACGAAATAGTAACTTATTTATTACGTTATCACAACAGGAGTTGCTTCACCGGGCTGCACTAAACATTAAGGCAATAAAACAAAACAGTAAATAAGACAATGTAAAGTCCAGGCAAGTGAAGTATCCAGGCAAACATAAACATAATGTCCAATTAAATTTCAGCAGCTTGTGATGAGGAGCCGTAGGGGTCCCTCGTCCTTAGATTCTCCAGCACGGCGAGGAAAAACTCAAAAACCCAGGGGGAGAAAAGAGAAACCTTGAGGAGAACCACAGAAGGAGCGATCCACTCCCATGGACGGACAGGCTATAGAGACCCAGGGCCGATGGGAATCCCTCAGCAGACGGGCCAAGACCGCAGACCGTCCAGTCCCTGTTGTCAATAGGCAGGGTTCCTCAGTTCAGCATGGTTCCTCCGTTCGATCTAGATAGGCACTCCTGAGGGGGAGTGGGACAGGAGACACCATGTGAATAGTAATGAACAGACTACAGCTAAGATAAATATTGTATCATAATTAGACAAAGTCTGCAGTAAGAATAAGAAGAGGATAGCGCTCAGTGTACCGTACTTCCCACAGCGGGGCGACGGTGGCGCAGATGGTAGAGCGGGTTGTCTTATGATCAGAAGGTCAGGGGTTTGAATCCCGCCTCCTGAAGGTGCATGCTGTCGTTGTGTCCTTGGGCAAGACACTTCACCCACCTTGCCTCCAGTGTCTGCGTACATTGGTGTATGACTGGGTGAGAGGTTCCTTGCTGTAAAGCGCTTTGAGTGCCTAATGTAGGTGGAAAAGAGCTATATAAGTTGAGACCATTTACCATTATACAGGCCTGGTTTATATACGCTTTAAAAAGGGAGATCTTGGTCAAACAGAACTTCAAGGTTTTTTACTGTCGAGCTTGTTGATATGCTAACAATAACCAGGGAGATGATCTGCTCAGATAAATACTCACTCAGTCTTTGAGGGCCTAGTATAATAACCTCTGTTTAACCTCAGAACAATCTTTCCACATCCATCCACTTCACACATCCTGGGGGTCATCCAGACCAGGCGGTGCGCAAGAATGAGAACAATAACCAGGGTGAGGTGGCTCATCATAAATGCCCAGCAGCTCACCTCTCTTTCCATGGCCAATACACCCTTGAAGAAATAAATGATGTAATTAGGACGATATAAGCAATCCTAACTAAAACATATCCAAATATATTTAAACCATGAATAATATTTTATACCTCTTGAAAATGCCTTATACAGTCGGCCACATGCATTGCATGTACGAATTGTGAACATTTTCTTGAGCTCCTTCTGATACTCGGTGCTAAATGATGTTAAGTTGACCACACCTTTATGAAACAGAAATATAAACTTTATATTATTTCTTACTTTAATAAGATTCGACAATTATATATCTGATATTTTTGCATACTTACTGTCAAGCCATTCATAATAGACTTCTTTAAGAAAATCTTCATTCATCACAATTGCAGTGAATCTTTTGCAGACCACTGCAAGGTTACAGATAGCCTTGTCTCCTTCGCACAAAACTACTTTTGAGAAAATACTCTCCAAAACACAGTCTGGAAGCTACAGATAAATTACATAAATCAAATCAATTACCGGCTTTACAAAATAATTGTATTACTTACATCCTCCAAGGTCCGAGTGGATAGCTGGCCAACTTCATGCCTGTAGGTAAATTTAAAAATTGTGCATGACAAAAAAATAATTGGCCATGTCTTAGAGATTATCAACTTCAGATCAAAACTTACCAGTAGTTGTCGCACAGAGATACGATTTTTTAAAGCAAATTTTCTGCTTCATGGCGATAAATATCCATTTTGTTTCTCAACCACTGGATTGTCCTCTATAATGAATTGTGCCATTTAGTCCTTTTATTACTGTTTTTTATGATTGCTCTTATTTATTTATCTATCACTATTTTACTTTTCTTCACAAATGTAGACATAAAAGTCTCAACTTCAGCTGACTCCACAATGTCTATTGCCCTGCCAATGATGGGTAATATGGATTAGCCAAGAAATAGCATGACCGATACAGAGTTGGTTTGGAGAATGATTATAAAGTAGCGTGTGTGTATTTAGGGCAGGGTTAACTTTTTCAGAACAAGGATCACATTACAGTAAATAATCATTTGACAAATAGAGATAGACTATAGCAGGGTGACCCTTAGAAGTGATGTATGATCATCAACCATTGTTGTAAGAACTAAATTAAAAAAAAAAGCAATATACTTACAAAGATGCATCAGGGATTTTATGGCAACCACAGAAAAACAATGTTCTTGTCCAATTGCCCTGTACACCGGCACATGCAAAGTGTATCCATCTTTGACAAGTGTTGCAGTTGAGCCATTTAAAAGTTTTGGTTTGGGGATGAAGCGTTCTTTAAAGAGATTTGCAAAAATTACAAGTATGTGTTCTATCTTTACACACACACAGAAAATCAAGTAATAGTCATTGATCAATGCATTTAAATATACTTCCCCTCAGTGTCCCCTTCTCTCGCTGAAACACGCAAACCCCCAGTTCCCAGGATAAACAATGGGAATTTGACTGTTTCTGGCTCTTTTCTTGAACAAGTATTATTTCTTCAGCCTCAGTAATTTCTTCCATTTTTTCATCCGTCAATGGGAAATCCTACGTGCAAGAGAAATAGTTAATTAAATCCAACTAACTAGTCAAAGATTAGAAAATAGGGTACCCAGAAATAATGCATATTACAGAAAACTACCTCAACAGAAAGGCCTTCGATCGTTTTAGTTCCATGGTGTATTCTTAGCTTTCGGCACTGAGAGCGTGTTAGCGTTAGTGTTGAGACATTCAGATTTTGAACTTCATTCTCTACAGCCTGGCATCACATTAGAGGAACACATTTAGACCAAAGATATTCAAAATGTTTTACACAAAGGAGTAGTACATACTGAGCACACAAAGATGCCGCAGTTAACGCCATCTCTCTGCCTGTTGAGGGACAGTCGTATCCCATCCAGTCAGGCCGCCCTGGTTTCTGAAAACATTCCTGAGAAAACAGTTGTGATTTTGGTTAAAAGCATGTAGGTGATGATGTCATGTCATGGCTAGTAACCTACCTGATCATTTACATGGTTTGATCTCAACCAGTCTCGGGACCAAAGGATGAAGTCATAGTGCCCTAAACTCACAGACTTGGAAGAGAAAATAATGCTGTCATTATTATGAACTATACCATTCATTTAAACATATTGCGGTGCATTATTGAAAGAAGAGACATGTAACTGGCTTATTATACCTTGTTGCATTGTTAACCACATTATGTAGAACTTACGTCATCTGTCAGCCGAGGCATTGCTGATGAGGGACTGTCCAGCAGCTTTAAGGGGCAAACACTTTTCATATCTCGGATGTTAATTGGAAAGCAACTCCCTATTTTTGCAATGGTGACTGATACTGATTGCGGCTCTCATATAATAATTATCTCAAAAGTGCCTTAAAACAGTAAGAAAATGTTTATATATAAAATATGTGGTGTACATGTGCAAATGCCAGCAATGGCTATTTAGTGGACAAACCTTGTCCTCCTCACTTGCTCTGTAATTCCCAACTTGAAAACTGCGTCTGTAACCACTGTGCCAGTGGTTACAGACGCCTCCAAAGCCACTGCACTGGAGCACACTATGTCCTGGGTCACAGCTTTAAAGAAACAAAACAAAAAGGAAATAGACTTAGTTATTATTCTATGCATCACTGGTAACTCAGTGCTGAACATATTGTAAACATACCAGAAGATGCAAATGTTGAAACTCCAGCTGATGGGAATGTTGCAATGCCATGCAGTCCAATGACAAGTGGGAGAGAACACCGTTTTCAACAGTTTTGATGAAGTTATTGTTTATTGTTAGGTTGTGTAGCTCCACCAGGACCTGCATTGTTTGTTTAAAATGAACCTCATTCATTTGAGTGAGGGAGTATCTGATGGCTGCTAACTCTCTGTTAAATTGTTCCGCAACTGAAGAGGTCATTGGCTCTGAGTTCAGGACACAGATTCAGACTTCTCATTTTCTCCTCTGGTCTTTTCTGGGGGTTTTTATGAAAGCGGTCGTAGAGGGCATACCCTCTACGACCTTCTGTAGAGGGCATATCTTTCTGCAGTTTTTGTGATCGGATGAGGCTTGTTCCATCTAGTGGCATCCTTTGAGAGAGGCTGCAATGTGGAAAAGCTCACATTTTTCACCCAGGGCATTTTGGTTGTAAGCTCTTTATTCACTGCTTTCCGGGTGTTGTCTTCAGAAGGGGAGGCTAATTGCCCATCGTTCGGCTGAAAAAACATCTGTTTTGTTCGATTGTTCATGTGTCTGGCAACCTGACCAGATACATCAGAAATAAAACAAGTAGGGAATGTCTTAAAACTTCAGAGACCATCGACATGATCTCTTGCTGATTCTGTCCAGAAGAGGGGGTTGATGTAATATACAACTCCATGATGACAGGAGAAATGCAATATACCACCTTAAAAGATGGTCATACTTATTAACTGAAAACATCATCATTGTACCATTATTAGCTGTATTCTCACCTCCAGTTTTTTGTATCTTTACAAAGAGTTTTGGGTAAATCTCTTTGAAATTTACCAACTCTTCAAGACGATTTATTAGGTCTGTTATGGACCCTTCCCCACTGACACCGAGTGCAAGACAGGCCTCTTGCAAATCTTTTCTTTGAGGCTGTAACAATAGCAATTATTAATTACACATTTTATGCAAATATACCTGTTTCTGTGTCTGTATAAACAGAAAAGTACCTCCATCTCTTTAAGTAACCCTTATCTCCAAAATAAAAAGGATATACTGGGTCGACTTTTTTTTTTAAAGCAGCTTCAAAATGTTCCTCACATTTTCGGCACCAGTCCTTTGATATGACAGATTTGTTGATCATGTCAGTTAGCGTGTCCGATAGAAGGGCTGCTGGCGGCGAATATGGGACTGCATCTTTGATTTTTTCTAAATGGGTACACTTGCTGGGTTACCTGATGCTCCCATTTTCATTATTTGTTCATAGGTGGCAACCTCACATGCAATCATTGGAATCTGTGTAGACTTGACCACATGAATAGGTATGATGGGACCTTCTTCATATGTGGGTGTGATGTATACACCATTGTTGGCATCTATGTATCGTGTGCGTCTTTGGGAAGGAAAAACACACAATTAATGCAATGACAAAAATATAACTAAATCTTTCTGTGTTTCTCCGTACGTACCAGCCTGGTCAATTGCAGTTATAGCTATAAAAATATGAAAGTTAATACTTCAGCATGTAAAAGAAAAGAATAACTTGGCTGCTATATTTTCTTACCATGCACTTTTTGCAGATGCGCCTTGAAAACATCTTCTCTGACAACAGCCTTACATTTGCAGTAAGGACAATGGTAATGGCATCTTTTGATTTGTGGTTTGGCCTTGCAGAAACAGGCAACTACAAAACATTCTACAAAACAATTACACAAATAATATCAACAACAATAATTCTGTTATTAATCATTGAAGACAGTCATACAGGTAGATTGCATAATCACATATCTGAATAATTGTCCACTGAGTTAATGCTCTCATACCTACCTGTCTTTTGACGCATGAAGTACACAGCTTTTTGAAGATGTTTTCTCCTAAGAAGTCCTTCATTGCCAATTTCTTTGCTTGTGCAAAACTCGCAAATTGCTAGAGCAAGCCAAAAATGATGACACATCTGTAAACAGATGAAGTAACGAGAAACAGATGAATAATTACAATTATATAAAACATATTACATGGCCAGATTAGATGTCAAATTTAATTAGGCCAGAGACATTGTGTCTACTTCAGACTAGTTCAACCCCCCAACCATCTGAATCATAGTGTGAATGCCCCACTCCTGGTCCAAATGCCCCACTTCCTGGTCTGAATGCTCCACTCCAAATCTATTCAAATGCTAAGTAAGGTAGCCTGTCTGAGCCAGTTCTGGCTTGTGGCACAGCAGGCTGACTGGCGACTGTTCTTAACCAGCCATACGCCAGGTGCTCACAGGTGCTCACAGGTGAATAACAAATGAAATGACTTTTTTATTGTGAACACCTACTGCCCCAGGTTTGTTTTGAATTCATGTTCTTAAAAAAAAATAATGTATGTTTTCAGACACTGTGAGGGAGCGCTTCTCAGAGAGTGTTACAACATGTTTTTCAGTAGAATCAAAGTTAACCTTATACCAAATTGTGTTTCTATTCTACTATTAGTCTGCTTCCTAATATGTATTCACATTATTACAATTTTAGGTGTTTAAAAAGTGTATTAATATAAACTTTTTTATTACACCTTAAGTAGGGCAGAAGCATACAGCTAATACGCTTTTATTATACAGGTGCTCGTCAAAAAAAAACTTAACCATTCACGCAATAATGGTTGGGCCATTCCGACTACTCAGCCGAAGCATTAAGACCAATGGGCGTGGGGCATTCCGACTAGCACCCAACCATCTTATGTTTTTAGCATTAAAAATGGTAAAATAATATAGCAATAGGTTTACCCTCTTAATCTACATTTACACAATTTTAAAAAGGCAACAAAAAAGGCCGAATTGTCAGTATTCCATACAATACCCCATATATATATATATATATATATATATATATATATATATATATATATATATATATAAACTTTGAATATGATTTGTGTCCCTTTGAACAACTAACGGAATAATAAAACTAATTCTCACCTCCACACAACAACGATAATGCTGTACGTCTTCTAACAGTACCTGTACCCTCCTTCCGAATAACGGGGTTTAGATGTTTTCGGTCACACTGATCTCCATTAGTTTTAATGGCATGGATGGGACAAAAGGTAAGGAGGGCTCCCGATTGTGCTAAACACCACACTTTTAATTAACAGCCGAAATGTTGATTGTTAGTTAATGTTTCGAGAACAGATATGTTTTAAATAAACTTCATAAGCTAATGTGTTATAATAGAGTAAAATCTGTTGAAAATAACTATTTCACACCTGTGTCAAGGTGCTATCTTGAACGTTAATAGTGTAACGGCAAATATCTGTATTTGTAACTGACATACATTTTATTTTTTGTAACTTTTGTGAGGTCATTTTGTTAGTATATTGTAATTGAGCAGTTCTATTTGTGTTTTACAAGGAAAATAAAGGAGGAGCGTCTGTTCTACGGATACAATATTGTGTCAAAAACATTTGTCTGTGTGTAACCAGATTTATGCGTCCGTAACCAGATATGTCTGTGCGATTAACGTGAACCTGGCCCCGCATCAAACTCAAAATGTTATAAAAAATATGTCAATCGTTTGTGCTGTTTTGTGTTGTAACATTTGTTTGTTTGTGCTGTTATCGTTTTTGAGATATTGAGGATTCTTTTATAGGTCAATCTGAGGTCACCCAGCCCCTCATTTTGCTGCGTGATTAATTATGAACAGAACGTCTCGACGCTCCTCAAACTTTTGGCAAGTAAATCTTCTTTTAAATAACTATTTGAAGTTAAACTGCAGCTGCTTAATTAGTTCTTTGAGGGAAAAAGTTGAAATTGTAGCGGGTGAACTTAATGGTTAGCGCCTCCCAGTGGTATATAAAAGTAAAGCATGCTGTGTTGTAGTGTTAATTAAATAAAGACAAATGCTTTGACTATATCACTTGTTTATTAACAAAGCTCACATACACATTTCATTTTCAAATTACAGCTTCAAGTTTCAGAGATAGAGGACTACGTTTAGGACTAATCTGGGAAGAAAAATGTATTTAATGTAACTTTCAACTTAAACACATCACAGCAATATAGGCTGGGACGGCACAAGCCAACATGAACGAAGCAAAAAGGACAGACACCATTCTGAGTCAGTTCTGTGCATTTTCCAAAGAGTATGATGACGTCATCGTCCAAAAATGCAATTATCTTAAAAACGAGAACAGCACAAACCAGCACAAACAAATTTTTGTGCAAAATGAGGGGCTGGGTGACCTCAGATTGACCTATAAAAGAATCCTCAATATCTCAAAAACGATAACAGCACAAACAAAAAATGTTACAGCACAAAACAGCACAAACAATTGACATATTTTTTATACAATGTTGAGTATGATGGGGGGCCAGGTTCCCGTTAATGGAGAATTACCAGGACGAGAGGAACCAGGCTAACTGCTCCTCACTACTGAGCCACAGCTTGATAATGAACCTAAACATTGACAGGTTGGTCAAGTTGTGTCTGTTATTTCCTTCTTGCACATAAAACACCCATTTACTTTGACTATAATAAAAAATTTAATTGGGCTCATGCTTCACAGCAAGAAGGTCCCGGATTCGATCCCTGGACGGGACCTTTATGTGCGGCGTTTGCATGTTTTCCCGTGTAGGTTTCCTTCGGGTACTCTGGTTTCCACTAGATGTACAATTGGCTAGGATGAAGGATGTGTGTGTGTGAATGAATGGTGGTCAGAGGGACCCAGTCGTGCGTCTGTCAGTCTATCCCAGGGGGAAATGTAGCTGCATCGGTAACTTACCGCCACGGTGTGTGGCAGGATTAAAGTACACTTTACTTTGGCCAACTTGTCTCATGTGAAAAGAGCTTTACAAAAAAGCGTCCTTTCCATTGCATTATGCATTGACTATCATATGCAGCTGCATTGGGATAAAAGTCAACAAATGGTAATGAAACTTCCTTCAGGGCACAGCTGTTGTGGCCACTCCCTTCTCTCTCCATCTCCCCCTCCCCTTGTGTGTTAACATTGTTTGGCGGTTCCCTCATTACTCACCTGCTGTGCTCCACACCTGTATCTCATCATAAGTAAGTAAGTAAGTAAGTGCTTTATTGTTGTTGTACAACGAAATAGTGTTCAGGTGTTTGTCCTGAGCTGCTGCGGCTGAGCCGCGCTGCCACTGTGTGTCGACCTGACCCGCATGACCTTGGAGGTCGGGGAAACTGTAGCACTTGGAAGAAACCTGGCTGGCTGCCCTCTGTCTCCTCTGATCCTCTGAAATGGTGCACCGCCTCCTGGGTTTGTCCCTGTTTCAGAGCGTGGTGTCCTGCACTGGTCAGCTCCACCTCCTCCTCCCTCCGATTCACAACAGTCTTTCACCATCTCTCGTTTGTCCTTTTTTGTTTCCTATAGCTCCTCTTGTGACGCCTCCTCTGTGCTGCAGCTGTGGGGGCTGTTGGTGCCTCTTCAGTGTCTCAGAAGAAGACATTTGTAGGTCTTAAATGGGTTTAGCTGATAAGCTAGCATGTTGTTTACCTTTAAAAAGCTGCTTTCTTCAGGACCATTTTAGACTCTCAAAGTAAACAAATCCACCAAAACGCCACAAAAACACGGCAAAGACGTACAAAAGTATCCAGAAAAACAATGTGGAACAGAAACCACAAATGCAGTTTGCAGAAAAAGGCGAAAAACTCAGCTGCACGAGGAGTGCAATCAACTCTGTAGAAAAGGCCACCAGACCTCCCCCCCCCCCCCCCCCCCCCCCCCCCATCTCTCTGTAGTCACTCTGTAGAAGAACCACACAGTGATGGAGCTGGTCAGGATGCTCTCTATAGTCCCTCTGTAGAAGAACCACACATTGATGGAGCTGGTCAGGATGCTCTCTATAGTCCCTCTGTAGAAGTGCCACACAGTGATGGAGCTGGTCAGGATGCTCTCTATAGTCCCTCTGTAGAAGAACCACACAGTGATGGAGCTGGTCAGGATGCTCTCTATAGTCCCTCTGTAGAAGTGCCACACAGTGATGGAGCTGGTCAGGATGCTCTCTATAGTCCCTCTGTAGAAGAACCACACAGTGATGGAGCTGGTCAGGATGCTCTCTATAGTCCCTCTGTAGAAGAGCCACACAGTGATGGAGCTGGTCAGGACGCTCTCTATAGTCCCTCTGTAGAATTAAATTAACTCTTAGAATGTCAGTTGAAGCTGAAGGCGGGTGTGTGATGTTTGATTTGTGCGATGTGCAGTGAACCGTGAAGCCGTGGCTAGGGAGAGACGCTTCAGTGTGTCTGGAGTTAGAAAGAATAAAAAAAAACAGCTGGTCAACTTTCTGTAAGAAAAATGCCATCAGTCATTTCTGTGATGTGTACGTTAATACGTGACCTCTAAGAGAGACCAGTAAAAGTCCCAAAATTATTTGGGACTTTTAAAAGCATATATTTATGGCACCCGAAGATATTAAAGTTACAAATATTTACCGGGTCCAGATCCAATTAATGATAAATTGGTGCTTAAATTAAGAATGTTTAGTTGATTTACTTGAAAATTTATGGTATAACATTTAAGATTTGTGCAAGCCAAATGTTTCAAATTCACAGACATTGCTTAAACGCTATGAATTCAAATTAAAAGTATTTTTCTGTCATAGACTTGAGCAATGCAAACTGGGGGCATCAACAAACCAGCTCCATATTTTACAGTAGGTATGGTGCACGTTATGGTCAACAAAGCCAATGATGGCCTATGATGAAAAGGGCCCCATACCTACTATGAAATATAGAGGTGGTTTTCTGATGCCACTGGCTCCAGCAGAATAAAGTGAAGGTCCCGTTAGTGCCATCTCAGTCTCCTGACCTCAATATCATTGAACCACTGTGGGGAGAGCTCAAACGTGCAGTTCATGCAAACCAGCCCAGAAATTTACAGGAACTGGAGGTTTTATTCCAAGAAGAATGGGCCGCTTTACCATCAGAAAAAATAAAGTACCTCATCCGCAGCTACCACAAAAGACTAAGCAAATGCACCATAAATGGCTTCACACAACCACTAACTTTAAGTGAAAAAAAAACCTTAATCAATCAATCAATCAATCAATGGTTTTGTATAGCCCAATATCACAACAGGAGTTGCCTCATAGGGCTGTAACAAACATTAAGGCAATAAAACAGAACAGTAAATAAGACAGTGTAAAGTTCCGGTGAATCAAATATCCAGGCAAACATAATGTCCAAATAAGCGTCACCAGTTGGTGGCGACGAGCAGCTCGGGTGTCCCCTGTCCTTAGACTCTCCAGCACGGCAAGGAAAAACTCAAAAACCCAGTGGGAGAAACGAGAAACCTTGAGGAGAACCACATAAGGAGAGATCCACTGCCATGGACGGACAGGCTATAGAGACCCAGGGCCGAAGGAGTCCCTCAGCAGACGGCCCAAGATCACAGACCGTCCAGTCCTTGTTGTCAGTAGGCAGGATTCCTCCGTTCAGCCGGGTCCCTCCGTTCGATCTAGACAGGCACTCCCAAGGGGGAGTGGGGAGGAGACATCATGTGAATAGTAATATACTACAGATAAAATAAGAATTGTATCATAATAAGACAAAGTTTGCAGTAAGAAAAAGAAGAGGATAGTGCTCAGTGTCCCGTACTTCCCACAGCAGTGTTTCTTCTAAGGCAGCTTTACTTCAGGCTGTGGGTTAGAGCTTTACCTAACTGACCTGATCATAAGCTAATTCGAAGAGGTACGTTTTGAGCCTAGTCTTAAATGTAGGGACTGTATCTGCTTCTTTAACGTGAGCTGGGAGTTTATTCCATAAAACCGGAGCTTGGTAGCTAAAGGCTCTTCCTCCTACAGTGATTTTGGAGACCCGAGGAATCACTAGTGGCCCTGAGTTTTGAGAGCGGATTGAGAGTGGTTGGCCGATATGGAACGATAACGTCTTGGAGATAAAGCGGAGCCAAACCCTTTATGGCTTTAAATGTGAGGAGTAGGATTTAAAATTTGATTCTAAACTCAACAGGAAGCCAATGGAGAGACTTTAGCACAGGTGTAATGTGTTCTCTTCTCTTTGTACGCGTTAACAATCTTGCAGCTGCATTTTGAACTAGTTGAAAACTTTTTAGGGAACTTTTAGGACACGCTGCTAGCAGGCAGTTGCAGTAGTCCAGCCTTGAGGAAACAAATGCATGAATAAGTTTTTCTGCATCACTCTTAGGTAGAATGTTTCGTATTTTAGCAATGTTGCGCAGGTGAAAGAACGCAATTTTACAAGCCTGGTTTATATGTGTTTAAAAGAGAGGTCATGGTCAAACAGAACTCCAAGGTTTTTTACTGTAGAGCTTGTCGATACGCTAACATTATCCAGGGAGATGATCTGCTGAGATAAAGACTCTCTCAGTTTTTGAGGACCTAAAATAATAACCTCGGTTTTATCAGGGTTAAGGAGAAGGTAATTTACAGTCATCCAGGTCTTGATGGCTTTTACGCAGGAACTAAGCACATCTAATTTATCTGTCTGACCTGGTTTTATTGATAAGTATAGCTGTGTGTCATCCACGTAACAGTGAAAATGTATATTATGATTTCGGATTATGTTACCTAATGGAAGCATGTACAATATAAATAAAATTGGCCCGAGCACTGAACCCTGTGGCACCCCATAACACACTTTAGAACACGGTGAAGACTTTAGGTTTACATTAACAAATTGGTGCCTATCAGATAAGTAAATAATATTCTTCCAGGGTATGTAAACTTTTGAGCACAACTGTATATGATGCAATAGATTGACTTGTGTAAAATGTCCATTAACACTGCACTGTTTCCTTGTAGTAACTGATTCTCTCTTGACGTCTAATAATAATGCTGCAAGCCAATTTCCATTTGGGAACGACATGACTGGGGGCAGGTGCTGGGATTGTGGAAGTGACAGTGAGTTCTTCTATGCTCATTTCAAACTGGTTTTAGCCACATGATCTAGTATGAAGAAGTAAAGGGGACGTTTGGGGACTCTTCTTCTTTCTGACTGGATAATCAACTTAAAATGTAAACATGGTGTGAATGTTTTTGTTGTTGTGAATAGATCAACATGTCACACATTTAGACAGCATCAGCGTGGGGCACACCTATGCACTGCTCAGTCATGTAGCTCCGCCCACACAGGAAACCTGCACTGAGAGCGCGCTGAGCTCAGGCTGACAAACAGGAAAGAGGCTCATTGTGCTCCCACAGGCTCACTCAGCACAGAGGCATCATGGACCTCCAGCACTGCCCGGACCTCCACATCTCCACCAGGAACCCAGAGGAGGACTACCACATCCTGCAGCGTGTTGGAGGAGGAACCTATGGAGATGTCTACAAGGTCAGGCTCTCAACTGCCAATATTTCACCTCGACTCATTGACTTTCTTTCAACTTTATCTGTGCATCTCTCTTGCTATCATGTTTCTCTTTTAGTTTAGTCATGTTGAACTATTGACGACATTCATTGGACTGTGACTACGACAGGATCACTGATCATACAATCAGTGCAAACTCAGGTTTTCCGCGGGGGATTAAAAAAACAAAATCCAAAAAAACCCAAACCAAAATCAAGGCCTTAAATGTCATCAAAAAGCATTCCATTTTATTCAAATTGACATTAAATCTAAATATCTTGGAAAACTGCTTGAATCAATTTGCTGCTCAGTTAATCAGAAATACAGAAATGATTGAACACTGCAGGTTTGGATGAAATTGTACCCAGTTATTTACTCTAAAGGTTTTGTGTTGTTTGCCTTTTGAATTTCGAAATGTTTGCTAATGTTGAGAAAAGAAATATGCACAGATATTTTTCATTTGTGGATTTAAAAATAGACTAGTTGGCATTGTAAAGCATTAAACTTGATTTGCTGCTGCCTGTATAAACCTTGGTACTGTATGTGAGTGTTTTCAGCTCTAAACTCAACTATTATCAATGGTTCAATGACTGCAATAGATGACCAAGTTAAGAAGAATCCTGTTAGAGCTCTGCAAACATACTTTAAATACTTGGATGTATCTGTTTCTGTCTTTCCTCAAAGGTTCCTGGATGTGTTTTATAGATATGCTCTGTGACCTGAACATATAACCACAATACTAATCATACTGCGATCCTCTTCCAAAGTCGTCGAGCCCTGATGTGGGGCTCTCCTCACCTAACACTGACATTTGACTGCCTCGTAGCTCTGGCTGACAGAGTGAGGCCAGCAGGAGGAGGAAGTGGTTTGATCAAAAGTGAAAGCATTTTTACTTCAGTTCGCATGAAGCTGATTTAGTTCTTCGGTTTGAAAAGTCAAAAGTATAGCCCATTCTGGAGAAGATAACAATGAAACACAAAAGTTATCCATGAAATAAATCCCAAATTTGTTTGTAGAAAAAGACGAGTGCGCGGCTGTCAGTCGTGTGGTTAGGCTGCTGCTCAAATGCAGAATATTTCTACATCCTCAGTGGTGTGAGGTCGATAGATGGCACAGATAGCACAGTTTGTGATGTCTGTGTTTTTAATTTGCTGAGTTCACTGAAGACAATAATAAACAGTTAACTGGGTGTGACCCTTGACCTTTGAGCTTCTGAACCTGTGCTGTATCCACTGAGCTCATGCACTCGAAGATGGAGCACCTTTGCCTGGGAACCAGTCTGGTGACAGGCAGCATCACTTCCATTTCCCACAGCGGCTCATACGCAAGCAAACAGGAAGCGGAGTCAACCAATCAGCGAAGGGCGGGCGTCTGCCGCTGATGCGGCGTTATTAGCGGTTTTGCGTATTAGCGCAGGATTGTAAATCACGAAACTCGCCTACTGTCAATGTGTTTTTGGTCATTTACATCCAATTGGAGACATGCTCTTTCTCTCGTGCGCTGTTGTAGTTTGTTAATGAGGAGACTTCCGTGTCCCGTGAGTGATGCTGCTCGTGATCTGACTGCACGGCATTGTTTTGATTTTTCTGATGCCACCAACGGGGACGGGGGTTCCAGACTGATCCCCTCTGTATATAGGGGGGGATCATTAGTCTCACCAGGCTGGGAGCATTTTGACTCCAAGTCCAAATATGAAGGTGAAAACCTCTCTCCACTTGGGTCTGAAGGGAGGGGAGAGAGTTCAGTTGCTCTAAAAATCCACATCTGCTCTGACTCATGTAGTGAATATAAACAATCTGATCTGATTATTGGGTAATCTGATTACTCCTGATCTTGTAAACCTATCCGTTGTGAGATATAGAAAACATTCATACACTATGGGGGCCAACTACGGGAGGCAAGGGGAGAGTTCAGCACTCGGACACTGGGGCTATTATGCAGAATTGACTTTAAGAGCTTTTTTACCAGGTTACAATGACGTTGCCTCATCAACAACATACCTGAGGCTGTGTGTCGAGATGGTACAGTCTTCTCTCTAATAGGACTGAAGACGCTGTGAGATGGTATAGTCTTCTCTCTAATAGGACTGAGGAGGCTGTGGGATGGTACAGTCTTCTCTCTAACAGGACTGAGGAGGCTGTGAGATGGTATAGTCTTCTCTCTAATAGGACTGAGGAGGCTGTGGGATGGTACAGTCTTCTCTCCAACAGGACTGAGGAGGCTGTGGGATGGTACAGTCTTCTCTCTAACAGGACTGAGGAGGCTGTGAGATGGTACAGTCTTCTCTCTAATAGGACTGAGGAGGCTGTGGGATGGTACAGTCTTCTCTCTAACAGGACTGAAGAGGCTGTGGGATGGTACAGTCTTCTCTCTGCGACAGGACTGAAGAGGCTGTGAGATGGTACAGTCTTCTCTCTAACAGGACTGAGGAGGCTGTGAGATGGTACAGTCTTCTCTCTAATAGGACTGAGGAGGCTGTGGGATGGTACAGTCTTCTCTCTAACAGGACTGAAGAGGCTGTGGGATGGTACAGTCTTCTCTCTGCGACAGGACTGAAGAGGCTGTGAGATGGTATAGTCTTCTCTCTAATAGGACTGAGGAGGCTGTGAGATGGTACAGTCTTCTCTCTAATAGGACTGAGGAGGCTGTGAGATGGTACAATCTTCTCTCTGCGACAGGACTGAAGAGGCTTTGAGATGGTAGAGTCTTCTTTCTGAGACAGGACTGAAGAGGCTGTGAGATGGTATAGTTTTCTCTCTAATAGGACTGAAGAGGCTGTGGGATGGTACAGTCTTCTCTCTAACAGGACTGAAGAGGCTGTGAGATGGTACAGTCTTCTCTCTGAGACAGGACTGTAGAGGCATTTGAATGATTTCCAAATATCTCTATATAATTCTCTCTGTAAGTGAATGAATCATAAAGGTTCCTGTGGTTGTTCTTGAGAGCAGAGGGGTTTGGTGCAGCAGCCGTTTCTGCTGGCCTAATCTCACTCCTTTCACACCTTCAAAACACAGTCACCAGGCAAAACTTG
Organism: Proterorhinus semilunaris; assembly: GCA_021464625.1. NCBI lineage: Eukaryota > Metazoa > Chordata > Actinopteri > Gobiiformes > Gobiidae > Proterorhinus > Proterorhinus semilunaris. Next base: position 539,604 of record CM038354.1, read on the forward strand.
CCAAACTCTGGTTAAATTCTACCTGGATGACATCATCTTTGGTCAGTCAATAGCCATGGGGCCAGAGCCTGGAGCCTCATCCAGGGGCCGGAGCCTGGGGCCTCATCCAGGGGCCGGAGCCTGGGGCCTCATCCAGGGGCCGGAGCCAGGGTCAAACAGAGTCTGACTGAAGCAGTTGTGACAAAAATGGAAAAATATTATAAACCAATCAGAGCTGGAAAGGTCCAAGGATCAGAGGTGGTCACTGGTGGCCCTCTTCAGTTAGTGTAACCTCTGCCTGGGTTAGACTTGTCCATGTTTAGTCCCTGTTTAGGTTAGTGGCTTCCACTTGCTTCAGTCTTGGTCCTGATAGGAAATGGAAGGCCAAATGTTTTTGGTATAAAAAGAGTGGTTTAGTAATGATAAAAATAGTCAGAAGATAGTCAGAAGTGAAGTGAAATTACATTTAAATTAAGACATATTCTCAAGTCATTTGGTGCTTGTATTGAGTACACGGAGTCCTTGGCTGCTGGCTGAGGCTTTTCTGGTTTTGTGAAGCTTGTGGCTGGTGTGTAAAGTGGCTGGACTGCATTTCAAAGCTGGACTGACTGGTTCGGCCTAACGACACCAGGCACAAGGCAGAAAGGCATCCACCAAGGAGTCTTCTCATCCTGCTACACACCTGCGTGCACACACACACACACTCGCGTGCGTACACACACGCACACTGGGGCTAAAGGGTCATTCAATATTAAGTGCACATATTAAACAAATGCTTGACAAAGAGCAAAGAGGTGGTGAGTGTGAGGAGCAGTGGCTGCTGTGGAGACACCTGCTTCAGAAAGAAGAAGTGAGACTGTCAGTGTGCGTGCACGTGGGGGTGCCTGTGTGAGTGTGTGTTTGTTGTTTGCATGTGTGTGTGTGCCTGTGCATGTTTTTCAATCAGAGAGTATGTGAAGGTTTTTTACAAGCCAAAAGAGGAACTGCTCAAAGTTAACTCTGATCTGCAGAGCCAGACCACAGACGTGCGATACAGTAACACTGGCGCCAATGAGGTGCAGGGAACGTGGGATTGTTCTAATGGGTGATTGTGTGAGTGAGTGGGTGATGGTGGCCGATGGCGCAGATTAGCAGCTTAGCTTCCGCAATTCTACCTCAGAGCAGTTGTGGCTACAATAGTGGTTTACCATCAAGTATGGATAGTTAAATAATGCAATGTAAAGCATGGAGTGTCCAGAAAAGTGCTATATTATTAGAATAACAACGGGCTAAGGAGCAGCATGAGCCAGCAACTGTCTGCACTCTCCTGGCTGACCCTCTGAACTCTCAGCACAGAGCCAACACTAACATGTAGAGCCGAATCAGAATAGACTGGACTGAGTTTGGTGCTTTTATTTTAACAGCAACAGATCTTTTGAAGTTGGGGATCGAACACGGAACTTTCTAGCTGTGAAGCACAGCATGGCAAGTCCAAGGTATTGCTCCGTTTTGGGGAATGGTCGGATGCTGCGGGTGTGTAGGGTCTATTTTGTTTTGCTGTTGTTTCCTTGTTGCTATTTTGTTCCTTTGTTGTTTCACTATGTTCTTGTGAAATGATTATTTTAATTGTATTAATTTTGGGGGTGGGCGTTTATAAGCTCTTGCTTCGGCTCACTCCTTTTGAGCAGAGTGTTTGCTGCTCAAATAAACAATAAAGACAAATTCCCCTATGGGACAATAAAGTTGATCTTATCTTAAGCACAAGTGCTAACTATAAACTCCAGTCATTTGCATTTTAAAATGTTCATTGTTTTATCATTATGGAATGCAATGACTACGATTTAAGTGATTTAAGTCTCAATCCACAAACAAACTAGCTTATTAGCAACAGATGTTTCCAGTTGGGCACTCGCTTCGAGAGCAAATGGTCACATTTATATAGCGCCTTTCTACCGGCTTTAGGCACTCAAAGTACTTTACATCAAGGAACCACTCACACATTCATATACCAGTGTACAGACACTAGAGGCAAGGTGGTTGAAGTGTCTTGCCAGGGATACAACAACAGTGAGCACCTGTGGGATTCGAACCGCCAATCCTCTAATCACAAGACAACCCGCTCCACTCTCTGTGCCACGTGTCGTGTCGTGCCTAACCAATGGTAAATTGTTATGATATGGGGTTGCAGTTGGTCCGGTTAGGTCATAATTATTCCGGGTTTCGGTACCCATACCTTTTAAATGATTGCTGTGTGATTGCTGTGCACTTAAGTGATTGCAGAAATCCTGTCTGTAATGGTCAGGGTTTTGAGAAAGATGCAAGTGCCAGAAATGATCAATTTAAAATACACAAAAATATATTTATTAAACAAACGTGTGTTCCTCTTTTTCAGGCCCGCAATAAAGAAACTCAAGAGCTCACTGCCCTCAAACGCATCAAAATGGAGCCAGGTCTGAACCTCCCTATTGTCTATGCTTCACAGAGAACTTAAGTACAGCTAGTTTTTCAGATATGTTACAACTGCACAAAGGCTGGTCATGGTCAAACTTGTGAGCCCTCATAACCAGCCTGTCCCCTTGTGTGCCCAGAGGAAGACTTCTCTGTCATCCAACAGGAGATCATTATTGTGAAGAGCTGCAAACACCCGAACATTGTGGCATACTATGGCAGCTACATCCAGTGAGTGCTCTCCTGCGACTGTGTGAAATTGTAAAATGTTCTTGTAGCCAGACCTGTGTGTTATTTTGTACTTGACATTATCAGCTACAACTGTGGCTCTCAGTTTTTGGCTCTGTCTTCCTGCTTGTAGTAGCAGGCTGACAGTGCCATCTGCAGTCCAACTTCTTCAGAACTGTGTCCCAGTTGCAGGAAATTTGGTACGGCCCCTCGTCCTGGTTCACTGTCTAGCGAGGACATTTCCGGATATCGATGGCTTCTCTGATCCAGCGGTGGTATTTGTTACTCTCTGTGTAGATAACATGGGCATTGTCCCTATCCATGAGGTGGTTCTCCCTTTTGCAGTGTCTGATACTTTAGCTGCTCTTGTTCTGTGTTGTCTGGTGGCTTGTGTGCATGCTTTTGATGTTTTGTTTTCTTATCACATTGTGTCCTATTTGTTTTCTTCCTGATGTTGAACGCTCCACCAGTTTCTCCTACATACAACTGTTTAAATCAGCTGACCAGACATGTCACAGCAACATCACGTGACAACTTCTGAGGAAGGCCACAGTTGTAAGAGCTGTGAGGAAACGTCATCTCACCCCTGAAGTGGCTGCAAATTTTATTGATGTTTTAGAGAAATATTCTCCTATTGTTCTACCTGCCCCCTGTGATTTTATTTTTGAAAATTTTAATAGCAAACTCAAGTCAGCGCTTGATTCTATCGCTCCTTTAAAATCCAAGAAACTCCCTACAAAACCAATTACTCCATGGAGGAATGAGGAAATTAAACAACTCAAAATACAATGCAGGGTGGCAGAGAGAAAATGGAGAAAAAACAAAATTACCATAAACTACCAAATCTTCCGTGAACAACAATCAACCTACAATAACACAGTAAGAAACACAAGAAACAACTACTTCTCAAAAATTATCAACAATAATAAAAACAATCCCAAGGTACTCTTCTCTACAATAGAACATCTAATCAATCCTGATTTTAACAAGACCAATTTTACTCCAAGTGACTCCCTTTGCGAGGCGTTTGCAGACCACTTCAGGGGAAAGATAGACACTATCAGATGTAATATTTTATCTACTCAAAGTAACACGGTTTTAAATACATCTGGTTGTCTACTTGTTCCAGAGGAAACACTGCACAGTTTTGTCCAGGTTAATGCTGAGATGCTTGATAAAGTTTTCTCCTCAGTGAGGCCCACCACATGTCCTTTAGACCCGGTCCCAACCCCGTTTTTTAAAACTTTCTATGGATCTTTTAGAGATGAGCTTTTAAACATGATGAATTGCTCCCTTCAGACGGGGGTCTTCCCTGCTGCCTTTAAGGGGGCAGTGGTGAGGCCTCTGCTGAAGAAGAGCAATTTGGACCGTAATGATTTTAACAACTTTAGACCGGTATCCAACTTACCATTTTTAAGCAAAATCTTAGAAAAACTTGTTTTTACCCAACTTAGCGACTTTATAAATGCACATGACGTCCTTGAGAAATTTCAGTCTGGCTTTAGGGTAAACCACAGCACCGAGACAGCCCTTTTAAAGATTTTAAACGATTTTAGATTAAATTATGATTCCAAAAGGTTGACAGTGTTGGTTCTACTGGATCTGAGCGCTGCCTTTGATACAGTTGACCATACTATTCTTTTAACTCGTTTAAAACACATCGGCCTCTCTGGTGCTGTCCACAAATGGTTTACATCCTACCTCACAGACAGGACATTCATGGTAAGTGTGGATACCTGCTCCTCCAAGGTCCATAATATTACATGTGGTGTGCCTCAAGGTTAGATTTTAGGCCCAGTGCTTTTTAACCTGTATATGCTCCCTCTTGGTGATGTCATCAGGAGACATGGAGTCAACTTTCATAGTTACGCTGACGATACACAGTTGTACATCTCCATGTCTCCTGAGGACACCAGGCCAATGGATGCACTTTTTAACTGCATTTTAGATATCAAATCCTGGATGGCAGAAAACTTTCTCCAGCTTAACCAGGACAAAACTGAAGTTTTAGTCATCGGTCCTCAGGCCCAGAGAGAGAAACTTTTACCCAAACTACAGTCATTGTCTTTTAATCCTTCCTCACAGGTGAAGAACCTGGGTGTGATTTTTGACTCTGAGCTGACTTTAATTCCACACATTAAGAATATCACAAAGATAGGTTTTTACCATCTAAAGAACATAGCCAGAGTCCGCCCCATTCTCTCTCGGGCCAACACGGAGACGCTAATGCATGCTTTTATCACCAGTCGTATCGACTACTGTAATGCCCTGCTTTCTGGTCTTCCCAAAAAGAGTATCTCAGGTTTACAACTTTTACAAAATTCAGCAGCTCGTGTCCTGACGAAGACCAGGAGGCGGGACCACATTACACCGGTTTTAGAGTCACTGCATTGGCTCCCCGTGTGTTTCAGGATCAATTTTAAAGTTCTTTTAATGGTTTTTAAATGTCTTAATGGTCTTGGTCCTTCTTATCTTTCAGAATTGATTTTACCATATGAGCCTTCGCGGTCCCTTCGCTCCTCCGGCAGGGGTCTCCTAGTTATTCCTAAAGTCAACAGAAAGACTCACGGCGAGGCGTCTTTCCAATACTATGGCCCTCGCCTCTGGAACGACCTGCCAGAGGAGCTCAGGACCGCAGAGAACGTTCATGTTTTTAAGAGCAGGCTCAAGACCCACCTTTTTAGTTTAGCTTTTAATTAATATTTACTTATATTAACCTTATTTACCGGTTTTAGTTCTATTACTTCTTTATTTTCCCTCTTTTATCCTGTGCTATTTCATGCACAGTTTTAGCTGTTTTTAATGTATCTCTTATTAAATATTTATTTATTTATTTTTATTCATTTATTTTTTATGTTCTCCTAGTGGTTCCTCTGAGGGAGCCCTCTGCCCCGGGAGTGCTGGTTGGCTGTGGCCGTGCGGGCGCTCTCCTGGGGGTGCCTGGATGGAGGTAGGACGTCTCTCCTACACCTACTCCGGGCCCCCTGGGTTGGCGCTCTGTGGCTGTGGGCGATGGGCTGCTCCTGGTGCAGACGGCTCCTTGGATGATGTTTCCTCTTTCGGTCGATCTGTACCCAGCCTTATACTCAACTCTATGTCCATTTTTATTTAAGACTTTTAACTGCTGGGCTGTACGTATATGTGTCTGTGTGTCTCTGTGCGCGGGTGGTGGGTGGTGGGGTTGTAGTTATTTATGTATATTTACTGGTGGGGACGATTTTTATTATTTTTAATGATTTTTAAGCACTGTAAAGCACTTTGTGTTACATTTTGTATGAAAAGCGCTCTATAAATAAAGTTTGATTTGATTTGATTTGAGTTGTAGCCGAAACTATCAGCCCTGAAATAACATACAGGTCTGGCTATAAGAACATTTTAATATTGTTACTAGAAGATAGGGCTGGGCGATAAATCCAATTAATTCGATTAACTCATGCTTTTAAAAACAGACAATGTGGTAAATGGCTAAATCGTAAAATTGCGGCCGCCGCGCCAAATCACGCTCACGTGCGCAATGCTGCCAGTTTAGCAGCGTGTCAGACCGCTCCGTAGCGACTGTTTCCGGAATTGACGCCAGCGGAGAACCCAACTATCTCTACGGCTTCAGAAAGGCCGCGTGTTGTGTGTTGTGTTTTCGTTGTGCGCAAGTGAGTTTTCATCCGCTAAAACAAAGTTTGCCCCGGTCTGATCCTCTCTGCCCTGCCATACCTGCTCCCACTCAGAGCGGAGACAAACATGGCGGAGCTGCTGCTGCATTTAATGGTGTGTTCCACTTATGTCGGAAGTCGGAAAATCCGACCAGAATAAAACGTTATCTCTGAGTTGTTGCGTTTCAGTCGTCCAGGTCTGAAACATCGGAGGTCAACACGTCCGTAAAAGTTACAACTTTGTTGCTCATGTTCGAGCATAATAATCAGTTTACAGAGAAACTTCATTGTAATATTTATTATAATTGTAAATACAGTGATAATTTAGAACTAGTAGTGTTACCGTTAATAAGATGCTAGCAAGAGAGCAGTAAAGCTTATCCGTTTCGCATTGACATCTAACAAGTTTATTTGGGAAACATCTGCCAAATAACGCGGTTTAATGAAGCTTTACAGGCGTTACATGTCACGTCGGGCGCAGCATCTTTAAGTGCTCCTTCTCGGATGAGCTGATTCTGTCCCGAGTTTCCGAATTTCCAACTCGGAGCTCGGAAATTCTGACTTCCGAGAACAAATGGAACGCACCATAACTCCACCCCTTTCCCCTTGAGTCTCCATGGAGACGGCTGTCAATCACATCAGCGCTCAAGGGCATGAGAAAACTCAAACGCTTTTGAAAACTTTTTTTACTTTTGAGAGCAAGAAAAATATAAAACTGAAATAAATAATAATATTATTATTAGGCCCGAGCAACGGACACGCAGTGCCCCGTGAGGGACTAATTAAAATCAATAACGGCGACGGAAAATGCAAGAATTCACATAGCAAACGTGGACCGATACACAAGTAACAGGTATTAGAAATTAGTGCTCCGGGAGCTCTAATTTTGGGTGGTGTTCGCAAGAGAAAATAATAAAAGATGGCTCAGTGGCGCCCCCTCAAACAAGCAGTTTACATTGAGTCAATGAGAGCCCAGTCGCAAAAAATGTCATCGTACAAAGGTGACACTGGCCAGGGACATAGACCACGTCAGGACCAAACCTCGAAACTTCAAAATGGTACCTGTTGAACTTATGACCCCTGATCCCCGAGTTTTCAATCAAAAGCTTAAATTTTGGCCCAAAATGTCCCAGACCCATGTGGCTTTCCAAATCCTCATTTCAATTTTGGAAATATTATCGGGTGTGGTCATGACAAGCCCGCAACTCAAAGGACATTTTCAACTAAATTCAAAGTCTCATATCTTTCACAGACTTTGTTGGATTGGAACGGACCCAATACAGCGCGCGTGCACTTTCCCGAGCTGGATCTAGCCATGTGCAAACGCAGCCACTATCGCCAAAAATGACCCACTGGCGCCCCCTTAAAGTTTTTTCCTTGAAAAATTTTAATTAAAAAATCGGGATGGTATGGAGTTGTGAAAATAATCAGACAGGCCTTCCCTGTCATGGGGATCACGTGCGCCTTAGTCAGAGCTTTCCGAAAATGTATAACATGTGGGGGTCAAGGCAACCACTCCACTTATACAGCCTGATCAAAGTGGCAGTATCGCGCCACCTGCTGGCTTAAGGTGGCTTGTAAGTGGCCCGCCCATCCTCCGTGGAAATAGCCAGAGTTGTTCTTATGACAGCATGTTGGCCTCTGTCTGAGTTTGTCCTGAAAATCGACATTTTTTCCAAATTCCCCCTTCATTGACAAAAGCCACACTTTTAGACTCATACGTAGTTATACTATCCCTCTGCCACAGAAAGAAGCTTTCATTTGAATGTTTTTTGCTCAAAATTCAGCTTTTGGACTATACAATCATAGGAAGTTCAGTTTGATCAAAATATTGTTTCACCCATCGAGTATGCTGAACGGCTGAAGCATCCTCTCAAATATTTGTCTCCCAGGCGAGTTTGCTCTAATTGTAAAATGATTCAATTAATCTTGGCTGACCTGTAAAGCCGTCTCTGTATTTTCTGCAAATACATGAGGTCAATGATTTTCATAATCTTAATCCAAGGTCCTTGCAGCTATAGCTGCCTTAGCTCCATGGGTAGAGTGCTGGACTCACAATCACAAGTTTGCTGGATCAATTCCCACCTTCACCATTTTTTAATTTACATGTATTTTTGACTGGCCACCTACTGGGAAGAACATGAATCGGCGCCTATGGTCACCCTCATTAAAAACAAAGAAAGAAAAGTTTAAAAATATGCGCAACTACACAGAAAGACATGGGGGGACAGTAGGAAAACAATAGAGGCAACACTGGGGGGAACTGTCTAAAACAATCCAAACAATAGTGGGGCTAAAATGACCTGAAATGACCTCTCTCCTGCAATGCCTTGCTGGGACCTATTTTCAAACTCAGGGATTTAGAGAAAAGTAGCCCACATCAGGCCTTCATTGTTATGGAGGTTTAGCTCAGTGATAGTGTGCTGGTCTCTGGTGCAAAAGGTTGCAAGTTCAAACATGGCTTAGACACATTTCCAATGTTTTTTTTTTTCACATGGCCGCTGCACATATTAGCAAAATCACAATCTCATAGTGCACAAGCACAGTGCTCAAAGGTCAATCTGGATACATGCGCTGTCTCTCAGTAGTCCTAATGTAAAATATGCATGAATACAGATTGTTTTACTACAGGTTTGGCAATATTTAGAAGAAGAAGATCTTTATTTATATAGCGCCTTTCACAGACATGGTCAAAAAGCGCTTTACATGAGAGCAATTTACTGAATCATTTTTTAATCAAGGCAATTTCGCGTGCGTGCCCACAGATTTGAGTGGGTGATCCAGTCCTGCAGCACCTGGGGCAAGAGTGAGGCCGGGGTGTGACGAAGGATCAGGCGAAAGTGGGCCGAGTTAAGGAGTAAAACAGACCGGGTTGGGAGTGACGGCGAGGCGAGAGCGGGTTTGGGGCGAGAGCGAGCGGGGCGGTCGCAAGGGGGGGACTGCGCCAGGGGCGAGGGCCTTTATCGCCGCAAGCGGCTTTAATTATTATTATTATTAATAATGACAAATTAATTTTGTATGGGCCTAATTGTGGGCTAAATTATTACACTCAATATAAATGAGCAGGACCAATAAAATATAATATCGCCCAGCCCTACTAGAAGACCTAATGAACCTAATTGGACTATGTGAAATTGTGCCGGAGCAACGTGTTAAGAGGCCATTCTCTTCACAGAGATTGTGAGTTGTGGATCTGTATGGAGTTCTGTGGAGGAGGCTCCCTTCAGGACGTCTACCATGGTCAGGCACCCTCCCCCCACACTGCACACTCTCAGCTCTGTTTCTACACTGACAAACTGCACACTCTCAGCTCTGTTTGTACACTGACACACTCTGAGCTCTGTTTCTACACTGAGACACTGCACACTGTGAGCTCTGTTAATACACTGACACACTGCACACTCTCAGCTCTGTTTCTACACTTACACACTGCACACTCTGAGCTCTGTTTCTACACTGACACACACCACACTCTCAGCTCTGTTTCTACACTGACACACTGCACACTCTGAGCTCTGTTTCTACACTGACACACTGCACACTCTCAGCTCTGTTTCTACACTGACACACTGCACACTCTCAGCTCTGTTTCTACACTGACACATTGCACACTCTCAGCTCTGTTTCTATACCCTTAAACATTGCACACTCACAGCTGTTTCTACACTGACACACTGCACACTCACAGCTCTGTTTCTACACTGACACACTGCACACTCTCAGCTCTGTTTCTACACTGACATATTGCACACTCACAGCTGTTTCTACACTGACACACACCACACTCTCAGCTCTGTTTCTACACTGACACACTGCACACTCTGAGCTCTGTTTCTACACTGACACACTGCACACTCTCAGCTCTGTTTCTACACTGACACACTGCACACTGTGAGCTCTGTTTCTACACTGACACACTGCACACTCTCAGCTCTGTTTCTACACTGACACACTGCACACTCTCAGCTCTGTTTCTACACTGACAAACTGCACACTCTCAGCTCTGTTTCTACACTGACACACACCACACTCTCAGCTCTGTTTCTACACTGACACACTGCACACTCTCAGCTCTGTTTCTACACTGAGACACTGCACACTGTGAGCTCTGTTTCTACACTGACACACTGCACACTCTCAGCTCTGTTTCTACACTGACACACACCACACTCTCAGCTCTGTTTCTACACTGACACACTGCACACTCTCAGCTCTGTTTCTACACTGACACACACCACACTCTCAGCTCTGTTTCTACACTGACACACTGCACACTCTGAGCTCTGTTTCTACACTGACACACTGCACACTCTCAGCTCTGTTTCTACACTGACACACTGCACACTGTGAGCTCTGTTTCTACACTGACACACTGCACACTCTCAGCTCTGTTTCTACACTGACACACTGCACACTCTCAGCTCTGTTTCTACACTGACAAACTGCACACTCTCAGCTCTGTTTCTACACTGACACACACCACACTCTCAGCTCTGTTTCTACACTGACACACTGCACACTCTCAGCTCTGTTTCTACACTGACAAACTGCACACTCTCAGCTCTGTTTCTACACTGAGACACTGCACACTGTGAGCTCTGTTTCTACACTGACACACTGCACACTCTCAGCTCTGTTTCTACACTGACACACTGTACACTCTCAGCTCTGTTACTACACTGACACACAGCACACTCTCAGCTCTGTTTCTACACTGACACACTGCACACTCTCAGCTCTGTTTCTACACTGACACACTGCACACTCTCAGCTCTGTTTCTACACTGACACACTGCACACTCTCAGCTCTGTTTCTACACTGACACACTGCACACTCTCAGCTCTGTTTCTACACTGACACACTGCACACTCTCAGCTCTGTTTCTACACTGACAAACTGCACACTCTCAGGTCTGTTTCTACACTGACACACTGCACACTCTCAGCTCTGTTTATACACTGACACACACCACACTCTCAGCTCTGTTTCTAAACTGACACACTGCACACTCTGAGCTCTGTGTCTACACTGACACACTGCACACTCTCAGCTCTGTTTCTACACTGACACACTGCACACTCTCAGCTCTGTTTCTACAATGACACACACCACACTCTGAGCTCTGTTTCTACACTGACACACTGCACACTCTCAGCTCTGTTTCTACACTGACACACTGCACACTGTGAGCTCTGTTTCTACACTGACACACTGCACACTCTCAGCTCTGTTTCTACACTGACACACTGCACACTCTCAGCTCTGTTTCTACACCCACACACTACACACTGTGAGCTCTGTTTCTACACTGACACACTGCACACTCTCAGCTCTGTTTCAACACTGACACACTGCACACTGTGAGCTCTGTTTCTACACTGGCACACTGTGAGCTCTGTTTCTACACTGACACACTGCACACTGTGAGCTCTGTTTCTACACTGACACACTGCACACTGAGCTCTGTTTCTACACTGACACACTGCACACTCTCAGCTCTGTTACTACACTGACACACTGCACACTCTCAGCTCTGTTACTACACTGACACACTGCACACTCTCAGCTCTGTTTCTACACTGACACACTGCACACTCTCAGCTCTGTTACTACACTGACACACTGCACACTCTCAGCTCTGTTTCTACACTGACACACTGCACACTCTCAGCTCTGTTTCTACACTGACACATTGCACACTCACAGCTGTTTCTACACTGACACACTGCACACTCTCAGCTCTGTTACTACACTGACACACCACACTCTCAGCTCTGTTTCTACACTGACACACTGCACACTCACAGCTCTGTTTCTACACTGACACACTGCACACTCACAGCTGTTTCTACACTGACACACTGCACACTCACAGCTGTTTCTACACTGACACACTGCACACTCTCAGCTCTGTTTCTACACTGACACACTGCACACTCTCAACTCTGTTACTACACTGACACACTGCACACTCTCAGCTCTGTTTCTACACTGACACACTGCACACTCTCAGCTCTGTTTCTACACTGACAAACTGCACACTCTCAGCTCTGTTTCTACACTGACACACACCACACTCTCAGCTCTGTTTCTACACTGACACACTGCACACTCTCAGCTCTGTTTCTACACTGACAAACTGCACACTCTCAGCTCTGTTTCTACACTGAGACACTGCACACTGTGAGCTCTGTTTCTACACTGACACACTGCACACTCTCAGCTCTGTTTCTACACTGACACACTGCACACTCTCAGCTCTGTTTCTACACTGAAACATTGCACACTCACAGCTGTTTCTACACTGAAACATTGCACACTCACAGCTGTTTCTACACTGACACACTGTACACTCTCAGCTCTGTTACTACACTGACACACAGCACACTCTCAGCTCTGTTTCTACACTGACACACTGCACACTCTCAGCTCTGTTTCTACACTGACACACTGCACACTCTCAGCTCTGTTTCTACACTGACACACTGCACACTCTCAGCTCTGTTTCTACACTGACACACTGCACACTCTCAGCTCTGTTTCTACACTGACAAACTGCACACTCTCAGCTCTGTTTCTACACTGACACACTGCACACTCTCAGCTCTGTTTATACACTGACACACACCACACTCTCAGCTCTGTTTCTAAACTGACACACTGCACACTCTGAGCTCTGTGTCTACACTGACACACTGCACACTCTCAGCTCTGTTTCTACACTGACACACTGCACACTCTCAGCTCTGTTTCTACACCCACACACTACACACTGTGAGCTCTGTTTCTACACTGACACACTGCACACTCTCAGCTCTGTTTCTACACTGACACACTGCACACTGTGAGCTCTGTTTCTACACTGGCACACTGTGAGCTCTGTTTCTACACTGACACACTGCACACTGTGAGCTCTGTTTCTACACTGACACACTGCACACTGAGCTCTGTTTCTACACTGACACACTGCACACTCTCAGCTCTGTTACTACACTGACACACTGCACACTCTCAGCTCTGTTACTACACTGACACACTGCACACTCTCAGCTCTGTTTCTACACTGACACACTGCACACTCTCAGCTCTGTTACTACACTGACACACTGCACACTCTCAGCTCTGTTTCTACACTGACACACTGCACACTCTCAGCTCTGTTTCTACACTGACACATTGCACACTCACAGCTGTTTCTACACTGACACACTGCACACTCTCAGCTCTGTTACTACACTGACACACCACACTCTCAGCTCTGTTTCTACACTGACACACTGCACACTCACAGCTCTGTTTCTACACTGACACACTGCACACTCACAGCTGTTTCTACACTGACACACTGCACACTCACAGCTGTTTCTACACTGACACACTGCACACTCTCAGCTCTGTTTCTACACTGACACACTGCACACTCTCAACTCTGTTACTACACTGACACACTGCACACTCTCAGCTCTGTTTCTACACTGACACATTGCACACTCACAGCTGTTTCTACACTGACACACTGTACACTCTCAGCTCTGTTACTACACTGACACACAGCACACTCTCAGCTCTGTTTCTACACTGACACACTGCACACTCTCAGCTCTGTTTCTACACTGACACACTGCACACTCTCAGCTCTGTTTCTACACTGAAACATTGCACACTCACAGCTGTTTCTACACTGACACACTGCACACTCACAGCTCTGTTTCTACACTGACACACTGCACACTCTGAGCTCTGTTTCTACACTGACACACCACACTCACAGCTGTTTCTACACTGACACACTGTACACTCTCAGCTCTGTTACTACACTGACACACAGCACACTCTCAGCTCTGTTTCTACACTGACACACTGCACACTCTCAGCTCTGTTTCTACACTGACACATTGCACACTCACAGCTGTTTCTACACTGACACACTGCACACTCTCAGCTCTGTTTCTACACTGACACACTGCACACTCTCAGCTCTGTTTCTACACTGACAAACTGCACACTCTCAGCTCTGTTTCTACACTGACACACTGCACACTCTCAGCTCTGTTTCTACACTGACACACACCACACTCTCAGCTCTGTTTCTACACTGACACACTGCATACTCTGAGCTCTGTGTCTACACTGACACACTGCACACTCTCAGCTCTGTTTATACACTGACACACACCACACTCTCAGCTCTGTTTCTACACTGACACACTGCACACTCTCAGCTCTGTTTCTACACTGACAAACTGCACACTCTCAGCTCTGTTTCTACACTGACACACACCACACTCTCAGCTCTGTTTCGACACTGACACACTGCACACTCTGAGCTCTGTTTCTACACGGACACACTGCACCCTCACAGCTCTGTTTCTACACTAACACACTGCACCCTCACAGCTCTGTTTCTACACTGACACAATATACACGCTCAGCTCTGTTTCTACACTGACACACTGCACACCCACAGCTGTTTCTACACTGACACACTGTACACTCACAGCTGTTTCTACACTGACACACAGCATACTCTGAGCTCTGTTTCTACACTGACACACTGTACACTCTCAGCTCTGTTTCTACACTGACACACTGCACACTCTCAGCTCTGTTTCTACACGGACACACTGCACCCTCACAGCTCTGTTTCTACACTGACACACTGCACACTCACAGCTGTTTCTACACTGACACACTGCACACTCTCAGCTCTGTTTCTACACTGACACACTGCACACTCTCAACTCTGTTACTACACTGACACACTGCACACTCTCAGCTCTGTTTCTACACTGACACATTGCACACTCACAGCTGTTTCTACACTGACACACTGTACACTCTCAGCTCTGTTACTACACTGACACACAGCACACTCTCAGCTCTGTTTCTACACTGACACACTGCACACTCTCAGCTCTGTTTTTACACTGACACACTGCACACTCTCAGCTCTGTTTCTACACTGAAACATTGCACACTCACAGCTGTTTCTACACTGACACACTGCACACTCACAGCTCTGTTTCTACACTGACACACTGCACACTCTCAGCTCTGTTTCTAAACTGACATATTGCACACTCACAGCTGTTTCTACACTGACACACTGCACACTCACAGCTCTGTTTCTACACTGACACACTGCACACTCTCAGCTCTGTTTCTACACTGACACATTGCACACTCACAGCTGTTTCTACACTGACACACTGCACACTCTCAGCTCTGTTTCTACACTGACACACTGCACACTCTCAGCTCTGTTTCTACATTGACAAACTGCACACTCTCAGCTCTGTTTCTACACTGACACACTGCACACTCTCAGCTCTGTTTCTACACTGACACACACCACACTCTCAGCTCTGTTTCTACACTGACACACTGCATACTCTGAGCTCTGTGTCTACACTGACACACTGCACACTCTCAGCTCTGTTTCTACACTGACACACACCACACTCTCAGCTCTGTTTCTACACTGACACACTGCACACTCTCAGCTCTGTTTCTACACTGACACACACCACACTCTCAGCTCTGTTTCTACACTGACACACTGCACACTCTGAGCTCTGTTTCTACACTGACACACTGCACACTCTCAGCTCTGTTTCTACACTGACACACTGCACACTCTGAGCTCTGTTTCTACACTGACACACAGCACACTCTCAGCTCTGTTTCTACACTGACACACTGCACACTCTCAGCTCTGTTTCTACACTGACAAACTGCACACTCTCAGCTCTGTTTCTACACTGACACACACCACACTCTCAGCTCTGTTTCTACACTAACACACTGCACCCTCACAGCTCTGTTTCTACACTGACACAATGCACACGCTCAGCTCTGTTTCTACACTGACACACTGCACACCCACAGCTGTTTCTACACTGACACACTGTACACTCACAGCTGTTTCTACACTGACACACTGCACACTCTGAGCTCTGTTTCTACACTGACACACTGCACACTCTCAGATCTATTTCTACACGGACACACTGCACCCTCACAGCGCTGTTTCTACACTAACACACTGCACCCTCACAGCTCTGTTTCTACACTGACACAATGCACCCTCACAGCTCTGTTTCTACACTGACACACTGCACACTCTGAGCTCTGTTTCTACACGGACACACTGCACCCTCACAGCTCTGTTTCTACACTAACACACTGCACCCTCACAGCTCTGTTTCTACACTGACACAATGCACACGCTCAGCTCTGTTTCTACACTGACACACAGCACACTCACAGCTGTTTCTACACTGACACACTGCACACTCAGCTGTTTCTACACTGACACACTGCACACTCTCAGCTCTGTTTCTACATTGACAAACAGCGCACTCTGAGCTCTGTTTGTACACTGACACACTGCACACTCACAGCTCTGTTTCTACACTGACACACTGCACACTCACAGCTCTGTTTCTACACTGACACAATGCACACGCTCAGCTCTGTTTCTACACTGACACACTGTACACTAACAGCTGTTTCTACACTGACACACTGCACACTCACAGCTCTGTTTCTACACTGACACACTGCACACTCTGAGCTCTGTTTCTACATGGACACATAGTACACTCACACCTCTGTTACTACACTGACACACTGCACACTCTCAGCTCTGTTTCTACACTGACACACTGCACACCCACAGCTGTTTCTACACTGACACACTGTACACTCACAGCTGTTTCTACACAGACACACTGCACACTCACAGCTCTGTTTCTACACCGACACACTGCACACTCTGAGCTCTGTTTCTACACTGACACACTGCACACTCTCAGCTCTGTTTCTACACTGACACACTGCACACTCACAGCTGTTTCTACACGGACACATAGTACACTCACACCTGTTTCTACACTGACACACTGCACACTCACAGCTCTGTTTCTACACTGACACACTGCACACTCACAGCTCTGTTTCTACACTGACACACTGCACACTCACAGCTCTGTTTCTACACTGACACACTGCACACTCTCAGCTCTGTTTCTACACTGACACACAGCACACTCACAGCTGTGTTTCTACACTGACACACTGCACACTCACAGCTGTTTCTACACTGACACACTGCATACTCTGAGCTCTGTTTCTACACTGACACACTGCACACTCTCAGCTCTGTTTCTACACTGACACACTGCACACTCTGAGCTCTGTTTCTACACTGACACACATCACACCCACAGCTCTGTTTCTACACTGACACACTGCACACTCTGAGCTCTGTTTCTACACTGACACACTGCACACTCTCAGCTCTGTTTCTACACTGACACACTGCACACTCTGAGCTCTGTTTCTACACTGACACACATCACACTCACAGCTCTGTGTCTACACTGACACACAGCACACTCACAGCTCTGTTTCTACACTGACACACTGCACACTCTCAGCTCTGTTTCTACACTGACACACTGCACACTCTCAGCTCTGTTTCTACATTGACACACAGCACACTCTGAGCTCTGTTTCTACACTGACACACTGCACACTCTGAGCTCTGTTTCTACACTGACACACTGCACACTCTGAGCTCTGTTTCTACACTGACACACTGCATACTCTGAGTTCTGTTTCTACACTGACACAATGCACACGCTCAGCTCTGTTTCTACACTGACACACAGTACACTCACAGCTCTGTTTCTACACTGACACACAGCACACTCTGAGCTCTGTATCTACACTGACACACTGCACCCTCACAGCTCTGTTTCTACACTGACACACTGCATACTCTGAGCTCTGTTTCTACACTGACACACTGCACACTCTCAGCTCTGTTTCTACACTGACACACTGCACACTCTCAGCTCTGTTTCTACACTGACACACTGCACCCTCACAGCTCTGTTTCTACACTGACACAATGCACACGCTCAGCTCTGTTTCTACACTGACACACAGCACACTCACAGCTGTTTCTACACTGACACACTGTACACTCACAGCTGTTTATACGCTGACACACTGCACAGTCACAGCTCTGTTTCTACACTGACACACTGCACACTCTCAGCTCTGTTTCTACACTGACACACTGCACACTCACAGCTCTTTCTACACGGACACATAGTACACTCACAGCTCTGTTTCTACACTGACACACTGCACAGTCACAGCTCTGTTTCTACACTGACACGCTGCACACTCTCAGCTCTGTTTCTACACTGACACACTGCACACTCACAGCTCTTTCTACACGGACACATAGTACACTCACAGCTCTGTGTCTTCACTGACACACTGCACACTCACAGCTCTGTGTCTACACTGACACACTGCACAGTCACAGCTCTGTTTCTACACTGAGACACAGCACACTCTGAGCTCTGTTTCTACACTGACACACTGCACACTCTGAGCTCTGTGTCTACACTGACACACTGCACACTCTCAGCTCTGTTTCTACACTGATACACTGCACACTCTCAGCTCTGTTTCTACACTGACACACTGCACACTCTCAGCTCTGTTTCTACACCTACACACAGCACACTCACATCTCTGTGTCTACACTGACACACAGCACACTCACAGCTCTGTTTCTATACTTACACACTGCACACTCTCAGCTCTGTTTCTACACGGACACTGCACACTCTCAGCTCTGTTTCTACACTGACACACAGCACACTCACAGCTCTGTGTCTGCACTGACACACTGCACACTCACAGCTCTGTGTCTACACTGACACACTGCACACTCACAGCTCTGTGTCTACACTGACACACAGCACACTCACAGCTCTGTTTCTACACTGACACACTGCACACTCTCAGCTCTGTATCTACACGACACACAGCACACTCACAGCTGTGTCTACACTGACACACAGCACACTCACATCTCTGACACACTTCACACTTGCAGCTCTGGTGCCGTGTAGTTAACTACACGGCACATTGCACACAAAAGTTATATGTTAGTGCATGTTTGACCTTGTGACCCTGTGGCTGTATGAGTGGTTAGCTTAGTGCCTTTACGTTCTATGATGCTTCAGGATAAATTTTACTTCAGGTTTTTTTTAGAGTTTCTTTAGGATTTCGCAATTGAATGTATATGTAACCATGGATACGGTTCAATCACCAGTGAAAACCTATAAAACAATTAATTCTGGAGCCTCCTACAGGCCATCATTGGTAAACAAAGGCGCAAGGCTAACTACCCAAGCATCTGCTGGGTCACCGAAAGGTCAAATACGTATTAATATAAATTATTTTTATTTATTTTTTTACATAAAAAGTAGCATTGTGTACCTTTTTTAAATACTGCATTCATAGCTTTCCAAAAGTGTATCTTCACTACATGCAGGTTAATAACCTCTCTGTGTGGATGTGCTGTGTGTGCAGTGACGGGGCCTTTGTCAGAGGCACAGATCGCCTTCGTCTGCAGAGAAATGCTTCAGGTACTCCATTGATCTCGTTAGAAAACGTTTAGTTTTTTATTTGGAAATTTAGGTGTGATTTGCACTGAAATGTATATGTAGCTTAATTTAAATGCAGACTTCTGCCTAATAGAATTATTAGAGGACTGTGATTGTGGGTTTGAATATTGTGCTGTTGCAGGGCCTGGACTACCTGCACGCCCAGAGGAAGATGCACAGAGACATAAAGGTAGCTCTTTTGTGTTTATCTGTGTATTTGAGTGTCTCTGACCAGTGCTTGTGCTGCAGGGAGCCAACGTGCTGCTGAACGACATGGGCCAGGTCAAACTGGGTACGTACAGCATCTCAGCATAACATGGACAGAGGTTATTTACTCAAATATTACTCTAATATCAAGGCAATCAAAATAATAGTCATCCATTAAGTAAACAAGTTTCTGACACTGTATATACCGAGGCTGATCAAATGGCTCTAAGGAGTACAGGGTACAGTCACTTCTAAAGGTTTCTTTAGTAAATGTACAGTAAATGACTCCTACCCACCTCTTCTATGTGAAACTGCATTATCAGTCTCAATCTTCAGTGACAAATATAGAATCACAGACAGTCAGAGGAGACACTTGTGACTAAAGTTCATCTGTTGTCATGCAGCTGATTTTGGGATTTCGGCTCAGATCACTGCCACTCTGGCTCGCCGCAAGTCCTTCATTGGAACTCCATACTGGTGGGTACTTTTGTGGACCCAAAAGTACTTTTTTGCAGTGTTTCATAAAGCACTTTGATATTTAATTACTCGGTGAGTGGCTCTTAAAGCTGTGTTATTGCCAGGATGGCTCCAGAAGTGGCTGCGGTGGAGATTAAAGGAGGCTACAACGAGCTGTGCGACATCTGGTCTGTGGGCATCACTGCCATCGAGCTGGCTGAGCTGCAGCCCCCGCTCTTCGACCTGCACCCGCTCAGGTTTACCCCCCCCCCACCTAACTTGTTTTTCATAATGAATCTACAAAGTAACTGTAACTGCACACTGTCTGTAGGGTCCTGTTCCTAATGTCCAAGAGCGGATACCAGCCTCCCAAACTGAAGGACAAATCCAAATGGTAAATGTTTGCATAAGGCCTTTCACACATCACAAGTCATTTTGTGAATGGAGTGTCCTTGGGCCATGTCCTGCAGCTATGTCCTGGGGCTCTCTGTATTTCGGGGACATTTGCTGGGCCTGTTCCCTAATCCTCTCCGGTCTGCAGGTCTTCTAATTTCTATAACTTTGTGAAAGCCATGTTGGTGAGGAAACCCAGCAAGAGACCCAGTGCTGCCAAGATGCTGACCGTGAGTACGCCGAGCATGTCGGATACTGTGTTGCATTGTAAGATCAAATGTTTGGAACAACCACAAGCCGAGCCACGAGCAAGTCCGAGCAGCACCTGTAGGACATCAAGGTTACTCACCATTGAATCAAATTCAAATTACAGACTGCCAATTCTCAGTTTATTTAATGTTCTCTGCAGCTAAAATTATGTTCACATAAGGTCTTATAAAGGCTGCTAACCCTGTAGTTCAGACCAGTGGTTCTCAACTGGTGGGTCGGGACCCAAAAGTGGGTTATGGAACCGTTTTCAGTGGCTTACTGGATGAGCCTTTCCAGAAATCATTTGTATATACAGTATGCACAGAAAAATCCCCACTTGTGTCTGTTATTGGGTTGTTGTTATAATTTCAGCTTTGTTGGCTTTATTATATGCTTTTTCATCAATATTTGAGGACAATGTTTGACATTATATTTTACTAGGTCATATTTAGGTCATCCCAGGGTCATTGCGGGTCCCATTGGCAAATCAGATGAGAACCATGGTTTAGAGCTCTAGGATCATGTTGTGAAATGCATTTTATTGTTCTATCTCCAGTGTTAATGCTCCTGGACATAGTAATATTAGGTGTAAAGCAAATATAGTGGTTAAGGCTACTGCACATATGGCAAAATGCTGCTCTGGCCCCTGGCATTGTCATTCTTGGGTCTGACAATTTGCTGTATGTCTCTCCCCACTTTTCACTTTTACCCTGTCAAATAAAGCCTAGGGGCCAAAAAATCCTTTAAAATGTGCATCATGAACTGAATCTTAATAAAATAAATAATAATAGTAAAACAAATCTAATCACGGTCACAAATGTGCAATCCAGCTGTGAACATAGAGAGAAGTCATTACAAAGGATCCATCTCACCAGAGAATAGCTGACAAAGACAAACACATCCCAGGGCACTCCTGTAAAAGGGATTTGTGATCTCAGTGAGTTTTTTGGTAAATAAAGTTTTGAATGAAAACATCAATAAACAATATCAAATCCCCCTCAGTGAAGCGTGAAGCAGAGGGTGGACAGTTCCCCAAATATCCCCTCTCCTTAGACCTTCTTTCTCGTCAAGGAACTCGTGGAAAAAGCCCAGTGGTAAAAAGGGAAACCTCAGGAAGAAGCACATTAAAGGAGAGGCCTACTCCCAGGGACAGAATGGGACTCCCTCTGCAGATAGGAGCCAACATCTAGTCTCTGCTGGAGTCACAGTTACACAGCTGGGGTGTTGAGCGATAAACCAACAACTTTGTTTAAAAACCTGCTCTCTGGGTCTCTGCAGAACCCCTTTGTTTCTCAGCCGGGTCTGAGCCAGGACCTGACCCTGGAGCTGCTGGATAAGTACCAGCACCCGGAAAAAGATAAGACCTGCTTGGGAACAGACGACGAAGACATGGAGGTACTGGCTCTGACAAAATTATTGCTGTAGACTTTGTTAATGTGTTAATGTGGACGTACATAATGTGTGTTTGGAAAATACTCTATGAGAAAAGCTTCTTGTTCCTCAGTTGGAGTGCTCTCAACTTGCAGCAAGAATTAACAATGCAATGGTAGTAAAAAATAAAGTCGCCAATTTAATCCATGCTACCAAATCTATCACTCAAAAAAATTATTTTTTGAATGAACGTAAAAAAATCATGGAAAGTATTTCCACATGATTAAATGGCTTTCTTTCAGCGTGAAGCAATTATGTTCGTCCAACGTGATGCACTTGACTTGGTTCAACGCCATATATTAGGGTTGATTGAACGTATTTACTAGGTTTGGGTCCTATTGTAGTTTAAACTGTTTTTATGACTATATGGTAAAATAATGCTGCACACTGCTTCCCCTTATTTTTGAAAGTGCAGAGAAAAAAAATTTGCTGCTCAAATGTGCCTATTTTTGAGCTCAGGAGATAAACATGAGACTCCTATTACAGCCTCATTGTAGTTTCATTTTTGCTTTAGCATTTCTTATTTCTTTCTTTTACATTTCACTAGGAGCAATAGATGAGACTAGAGGAGACCTGCATGCGTGAGACACCAGGGAGAAACTGATTTTATACGTCCTTAGTGTCTATGCATGGAGACTAAAGCTCATTCAAAACAAGTCATAATGGAGACACAAAGAACTGTCTGTGACGGACTGACGAGCAAAGAAGCCTGGGCGTTTTTGTTTAATATAAAGAGCACACTTTTAGCCTCATGTTTTAGCATCATGCTACTGTCACTCACTGTGTCTGACACCATGAGTGACAGTAGCTAAATGGTGACCCTTTATTTTCACAACAAAGAAGGTTCCAAGAACGTACTGGTTGTTATGAATTATGTGAATTAAACTTTAGGATTCTGAAACATAGCACAACTTTGAAAAGTTTTAGTCCAACAGTTAATGGTGTACAATTGTGGAATAAACTGGTGATGGAATTGAAACGATGTCCAAACATCAACCTGTTCAAATATAAATACAAACAAAAGACTTTTGAAATATACAGACAAGAAGAAATGCGTTGCCACTAGGGGGAGCAGTGGGATCCATTATGTGTATTTTTTCCTCTATATAAAGGAAGAGTGTTGTTGCTTGGAACGGTTGTCATTCTATTGCTCAAATTCACAAATGGAGAATTAGGGTTGGCAGGTTATGGATCTGTTGAGAGGGATCCTCCCAACGGGCTCTAAACCTTGTCTGTTAATGCACCACTCAGCATAGGAACATAATCTACAAATCAGCTGTTAGGGCAGCTGTGTGGGGGTTTGTTGATGGGGAGTTACTGCCCTCTTCAACTGGCCCGCTCTACACTCTGGCTTTTTAATGCACCACACTATGCAGGGCTACAGCATACTTCACATATAACTCAATGAAATAAATATATAGTAATAATAATAATAATAATAATAATAATAAATAAACCCAAATTCAAATTATACTGAGGATGGTAATGACAACTGGGAAGTATCAAGATCTCGGAGTATAATATCTATTAATGTACCTTCATAACATAAAAGTAACTCAAGGTTATCAATGGTAACAATCTGAAAGAAATATATTAAGGATCACATTTTTTGGACTTGCTTTGTACGAGACATCGTACATGAAACAAGATCGTTGTTGTAGCTGTGCTTTGTTCCAATTAATTATATAACAGTTCACATTTTTTTATGTTTGTAAGTTTGTAAGTTGGTCTGTACGAATGTAGCTGCTTGAAATGTTTTGAAATGTTCTTTTTTTATTTATTGCACTTGGGGGTGGGCGCTCATAAGCTTTTTGCTTCAGCCCACTCCTTTTGAGCACAATGTGTATTGTGTCAAATAAACAACTAAACTAAACTAAACTCACTAAAAAGGCAGTCACAGACTGAGAAGTGAAGAAGGAAGTCACGGAGATTCTACTTTAGTCAAAACTTTCATACTTCTATTGGATGTTGAATTTCAATTACACTTTATAATGCAAGTGTGGAAAAACAGTAATATAATTAAATTGGACTTTTTATTACTCTCGTCCGTTTAAAAAAATGTTTAAAAAAATAAAACGTTTCACTTGTATCTGCTGTAGAGTCATGTTCGTCCCAGTTCCTCTGAGTCGTGGTGCAGCAGGACTGATGTGGACAGATGTTACAGAAGAAGCTCAGGAGGTTAATTTCTTCAACAGTTACTATAGTAACTTTTTTCTCCAAAGTAAAAGTAGATCTACCACAGTCCTGTCCACATCTGTCATGGTCCACTATTACCCACCACGACTCAGAGAAACCGGGACACACATGACTCTACAGCAGATACAAGTGAAAAGGTTTTTTTTTCTTTTTTTTATAGAAAGAGAGTAATTAATAATTAGTTAATGAGTAATATTATAATCATAAATTCAGGATATTTTAATCTTTACATGCATGGATCAGGTGTGAACTTTTTGTAATTGTAGGAATAAATGTCGATATATTTTTTGATTTCACTACATATTTAAGTATGTACAGGGGCGTAGCACCAAATTCTGGGCCCCGGGTACAAACTTTCTTGGTGGACCCCTGGTGGACCCTTGGAGTTTGACTTGAAATTTCATCTTATTTGGCTTCAGTTACAGAAATTGAATAACCTTTAATCCCGGTAGTGATATAGATATTTAAATTGATGGTGGAATATTCCACTTTCATTGGGCCAATTGAAATTGCTAGCTTTAGATAGAACATAATAATTAGCATACCACATTAAACAGGACGGCTGCACCAGGATATTTAGGATATTTGTACTGGGAATAACACATTTGTGACTTTTAAATGCTATTTTACAAACAATAATTATACTACATGTTGTCTCTTTGGCCCACAGGCATGAACAAAAAACTCAAGGGCCTGTTCCCTGGCCTCATTTAGTCTCTCACCATTTGAAGCAGACTTTTAAGTGTATAGTCAGTAAATTCTTGTTCTAAAAAAGTTACGCTGGATAAGCTAAATGGCACGAGCCCTCCACCTTTTCAATAGAACCACGTTGACTCGTCTCCAAAGCTGCGCGTTTATGATGCGAGTCTCCAAATGTGCGCGGCTAATTAGCATATTTAATAGCGTGAGCGACCTGTGGCTTTGGTCACTCTATTGGCCTGGTGGCAGTCAGTCACAATAAATATAAGGAAAGAGAAACTTTAGAGGTTAGAACGAGGAAAGAAGGAGCTGTGTCTCTGGCTCTTTCTCTGACTCTGCACCATCCACTTCTCAGCGCATGAGGCAGGGACTCGCCTCACCTCATGTTTAACTGTCATTTAGGACAGAAAGTTGCATCTAAGGCCCGCTAGTAGAATAGGCCAGTGTTAAATAAAAGCACATAAGAGCGAGGCAAGACTAATATCTCTCTTTTCTAGCTCTGTGTCATTGCATTGCAGAGCCCACCTCATCAAAGTCACTGTTGAGTTGAAGCGCACGGTCCTGAACACCGGTGTGTGGGCTGAACCATTTGGCACATTGTTAAAGGGGTGTCAGGGCCCTGAGATTCATCCATCATTATTGTTTGTGCAAAATTCAACCACTGTATTTCAGCCCGGTTGTGTTCAATTCTTATAGCATCAATTATGAGGAAATTTAGAAAGTACAGAACGCTTTTTGCAGCACTTTTGAGGGCCCCTACCCTCCTCTGGGCCCTGGGTACTCAGTACCCTTTACCCCCCCAGTCCGACGCCCATGAGTATGTAATATGTGTGAGTCAGGACATGATAGAACTTCTATTTGCAGCAGAAGTTTGAAGTTTTGTCTAAAGCAGAATCTCCATGACTTCCTCCTTCACCTGTCGGTCTATGACAGACTAAAGTACATGTTCTCTGCCTTTTAAAATAGAGGCCACATTGTATTTAGCGTCATGTTACTGTCACTCATGGTGTCTGACTTAAAGTCTAACTCTGAAGAAAGTCAATTCACATTTACACTGACAAGGTCGGAAGGGCGCCCCCTTGTGTCCTATTGCGTCCAACTGCCCGGACCTAACTGGCACCCGATCAACCCGAATATTTTGCGTTGAACCAAGTCAAGTGCATCATGTTGGACTAACACAATTGCTTAATGCTGAAAGAAAGCCATTTTATCATGAGGAAATACTTTCTATGATTTTTTTACGTTCATTCAAAGAGTTATTTCTGATTTCATTCATCTCATCATGATTTAATCATGTTCATCTTGGAAACATGAAATTATTGCTTCCATAATACATGATACAATTTAGTTAATGTAACAGCCCACCAGTTTTTTTATTTGGAGTGTATGATAAAAACAGTCTAAGTGCAGGATAGGTGACAATGCTTAGGTTCCTGGTTCTATTCAAAATATGTAGATGGAATTGCTTTCTGCAGTAGTAGATGAAGAGACCAAATGAAACAGCAGCGGGTTTGTGATAATAGGCCCAATCCTATCAGAGCTCAACAGTTCAGCAGGTTGTGCCTGAGTAGACCTGGATGACCTGAGGGAACACCAGCTGCCAGGGTGACTGGTGTGTGAGTGGTTGGAGAGAGAAGCTGCAGCCTCGCCTCTTGCAGTCTACCCCAGGGCATGATGATGATGATGATGATGATAATAAAAACATGATTATAAGTTAAAAAAAGACAATTGTGTATGATATGTCCCTTTTTAAAGTTGTATTCAAAAAGCAAAGACATAAAGAGATGCATGTTGCCTTCAGCACAGTAATATCCTCCAAATAACTCTGTGTTTCTCGACATGAAGGTGGTCTGTGGATCATTGCGGAGGATCCAGTCATTTCACAAGCGCATGCCAGCAGGGCGGACTAGCTCGGACCCCCACAGTGAGTGTTCACAGTTTGGTTATTTGATTGATTGACAGCGGAATCCCTCCGCAGTTAGTTCCTGTTTCTTTATTGTGGTATAATAATTGGTTTTCACGTGTTAGGGTTCTGTCGTTTCTTGTGTTTCCTGTTTGGTTTTGTTTTGACATGTCTGTTCTGTCCTTGTGATTTTGCTTTGCCTCCCTTGTGTTAATTGCCTGCCCCGTCCCGATGTGTTTCACCTGTGCCTCGTTTCCTCATGTATTTATACATGCCATTTCTGCAGTTTGTGCATGTTCAGCTTCCGCAACTTGTCAGTTTTCAGAAAAAATCTGAATTCTGCAGTTTTCCAGTTTTTTTTCTACGGGATTGGGAATTTTTCTATTCATTTGTATAGGGAATTCTGCCCATTCATTTTGACAGGCCCATCCATCCATCCATTTTCTTCCGCTTTATCCGGGGCCGGGTCGCGGGGGCAGCAGTCTCAGCAGAGATGCCCAGACACTCCTCCAGCTGTTCTGGGGGGACCCCGAGGCGTCACCAGGCCAGCTCGGAGACATAGTCCCACCGGCGTGTCCTGGGCCTTCCACATGGCCTCCTTCCAATAGGACATGCCTGGAGCACCTCCCGAGGGAGGCGACCAGGAGGCATCCGAAACAGATGCCCTAGCCACCTCAACTGGCTCCTTTCCTTTCGACCTTTCGACTCGAGTCCGAGCTCCTCCCGGGTAACTGAGCTCCTCACCCGATCTCGGAGGGTGCGCCCATGCCACCCTGCGAAGGAAACTAATTTAGGCCGCTTGTATTCGTGATCTTGTCCTTTCGGTCATTACCCAAATCTCATGACCATAGGTGAGGGTGGGAACGTAGATCCATCGGTAAATCGAGAGCTTTGCCCCCTGACTCAGCTCCCTCTTCACCACAACAGTCCGATACAGCGACCGCATCACTGCTGACGCCGCACCGATACGTCTATCGATCTCACGCTCCATCCGTTCCTCACTCGTGAACACGACCCCGAGATACTTGAACTCCTCCACTTGAGGCAAGGACTCCCCACCGACCTGAAGCGTGGAAACCACCTTTTTCCGGTGGAGAACCATGGCCTCAGATTTGGAGGTGCTGATCCTCATCCCGGCCGCTTCACACTCGGCTGCAAACCCCCCCAGTGCGCGCTGAAGGTCCTGATTTGATGAAGCCAACAGAACAACATCGTCTGCAAATAGCAGAGGTGAGATTCTGAGGTTCCCAAACTGGACACCCTCCGGCCCCTGGCTGCGCCTAGAAATTCTGTCCATAAAAGTAATGAACAGAACCGGTGACAAAGGGCAGCCCTGGCGGAGACCAACACGCACCAGGAACGGTCTGACTTACTGCCGGCAATGCGAACCAAGCTCCTGCTGCGGTCATACAGGGACGGACAGCCCTTAGTAGAGGGCCCCGGACCCCATACTCCCGGAGCACCCCCCACAGGGCACCACGAGGGACACGGTCAAACGCTTTCTCCAGATCCACAAAGCACATGTGGACAGGTTGGGCGAACTCCCACAAACCCTCGAGAACCCAATGAAGGGTATAGAGCTGGTCCAGTGTTCCACAACCAGGATGAAAACCTCCTCTCCAGCACCCTGGAGTAGACCTTACCAGGGAGGCTGAGGAGTGTGATCCCTCTGTAATTGGAGCACACCCTCCGATCCCCCTTCTTAAAGAGTGGGACCACCACCCCGGTCTGTCAATCCAGAGGCACTGTCCCCAACCGCCACGCAATGTTACAGAGGTGTGTCAACCAAGACAGTCCTACAACATCCAGTGACTTAAGGTACTCGGGACGAATCTCATCCACCCCCGGAGCCCTGCTACCGAGGGTGGGCCTGCCAGATCTGACCGGCTTCTTCCCCTGCCAGCGGATCCAGCTCACCACCAGGTGGGCCCACGTTCTTCTGGCCTTTCCGGCCGGGCTCCGGCAGAGGCCCAACCACCAGACGCTCGCATTCAGGCCTGGCTCCAGGGTGGGGCCCCGGTTGCACCATACCGGGCGACGTCACGGTCCTTGATCTATTACTGTCCATAGAAGTCTTCGAACTGCTCTTCGTCTGACCCGTCACCTAAGACCTGTTTGCCATGGGAGACCCTACCAGGGGCATGAAGCCCCAGACACCATAGCTCCTAGGATCATTCGGGCACTCAAACAACCCCACCACGTTAAGGTAGCAGTTCACGGGGTTGATTTTGACAGGCCCATTCATTTTAATAGAACTTCAGGTACATTCAGGTCTTTCAGCCATTTTCTACAGCTTATGCAATTTCAGCAGTTTCAAGGATTTAAGCAGTTTCAGTGACTTACACAGTTTCAAGAAGATGAAGAAGAAGATCTTTATTTATATAGCGCCTTTCACACACAGTCACAAAGTGCTTTACATGAGACCATTTTACATTCACTCCATACTCGGTGGTGGTAAACTACCTTAGTAGCTTCAGTTTCCCCTGGGGGAGACTGACAGAAGCGCTGTCGTGACTGCACACATCTGCACCAACGGTCCTCTGACCACCACCATGCATTCAACACACATCATTTATCCTGGCCTATTGTACATGTTTTTGGTGGTAGGGGAAACCGGACTACTCGGAGAAAACCTACGCAGACACGGGGAGAACTTGCAAACTCCAAACAGACAGGTCCCGTCCAGGTGGGAATCGAACCTGGGACCTACTAGCTGTGAAGCGAGCGCACTAATGGTAGCGCAAGGTTTCGGGAGTTTCAAGGATTTCAGGAGTTTTAACAGTTCATGGAATTTAACCAGTGTATGCACTGACAAGTGTATGCGCTCTCGCTTCACAGCTTCCCAGGGTAAACTGAAGCTACTAGCGTAGTTTACCACCACCGAGTATGGAGTGAATGTAAAGCGCTTTGTGACCATGTCTGTGAAAGGCGCTATATAAATAAAGATCTTCTTCTTCTTCTAAACAGTTTATGCAACATAACAGTTTATGCAATTTATATCATTCATGCAAATTAACATATGTATGCATTTGACCAGTTTATGCAAATTAGACCGTTTATGCAATTAAAACAGTTTGTGCAATTTAAATTATGCAATTTACAAATTATGCAATTTCAACAGTGTATGCAATTAAAACAGTTTATGCTATTTATATAATTTATGTAAATGTATGCCATTTCTGCATTTGCGTCTGCTATTCCGCAGTTAATTGCAATGGCACAGCCATTGCAAGAATTTCTAGTTAAATGTTTTCCAGATTTTCTGCGCGTTTCACAGCCTTCATAGTTTCAGCAATTTGTGACCCGTCACCAGAATGAGGGACACAAGTCGGCTGACTCATATTCGTGCAAACGATGTGATTTTCTCTTTTTTTCAATGAAGGTACTTGATTCATCTTCTGTACTCTGTTGAAGTCCTCGAACGTTTCGCCTCTCATCCAAAAGGCTTCGTCAGCGACAAAGGTCCGTCTCTGGACACAGCTGAATATATAGACCAACGGGGAGGAGTTAGGGTTGGCCCGGCTCCTCCCCTCTAATCACAGCTACTCTCACCTGGGGGTAAACCCCTTTGAAGTAGAGCGTCTCTAACGATCTGCTCACCTCAGTATTGGTCAGTCAGTTAGTTAGTTATTTATTTAAAAGGACAACGGACCGGTACATTAAAAAGATGGCTGCCCCAGATTTAGCACAATGCTAATTTCCATCTGCAGTCCTTATACAATCAAAAATACAATTAAAATACATAACAGAGTTAATTAAAATACAAAACATGGACAATATACATTTGTGCAATATACAGTAAAAAGTGTAGATGAAAGGTGCAGATAAAAAGTGCCAGTTGCATTCATAAAGTGCATAATAACAAAGTGCAACAGTTTTCATAATTATTTTGTAGCTATACATAATTAGCACATAGATACAATGGCTTTAACACTAATGGTGTGGTCCTGTCCTATTCATGGCTGATCACTGCTAATTACCTACCTATTCTTTTGTTGGCTGAGGTGTCGTCTCCTTGGACTGGCCCCGCCCTGTCGGTTTCCCCCGAAGGAGATTGGAGTAAAGTGACGGAAGATTAAATCTAAGACCACCATTCCGGTTCATGGAGGGATTTTCTTTCCTGACAAAAATAGCTTCTTTAACTCTTTCAAACCAACGTTCTTCTTAAGAAGAACGTAAACTGTTGACCTCCCTGTCCTCAAAGGAGTGGTTGGAGGCTTTGAGATGGAGGTGCACCGCCGACTGAGGGCCGCTTGTGCTTTCTCTTCGGTGTTGATAAAGTCTCTTCTGTAAAACTTGTTTAGTTTCTCCAATATAATGTTGTTTGCATTCTTCTTCTTTGCATTGAATAGAATAAACCACATTGCTTTGTTTGTGGCTCGGAGTTTTGTCTTGAACTCATGTTTGTCTCAGTGTGTTCACCGGTTTGTGGTTCACTGGAATCCTGTGCTGCCTAAAGATTCTCTGAAGTTTCTCTGAGACCCCATACGGCACCACAACTCCCTTTCTTCTGGGCTCTGTAGTCTGTATGTCTTGTTCTTTGGGTCTTCTTGCCCTTTGTGCTTTAGTGAAAGACCAGTTCGGATAGCCACAGTCTGAGAGGGCTCTCTGGACATGTTGCTCCTCTTTGGTCTTTCCTTCTGCACTGGTAGCACCTCTTTAGCTCTATGTCTGAGCATCATGATGACCCCTAGTTTGGGCTGAAGTGGATGGTTAGAGTCAAACATCAAATACTGGTCAGAATGAGTTGCCTTCCTGTAAACCTCTGTCTGAAGTTGTCCATTTTCCCCTATGATAACTTTACAATCTAAAAAGGCAAGTTCTTTCTCTTTGGCGTCCTCCCGAGTAAATGTAATGCTGGGGTCCACAGCATTGATGTGATCTGTAAAAGGTGCCACTTCCTTCTGCTTAATTTCTCGTTTTTGCCGAATCTGTCAATTGAGATCACGGAGAAGCCTCTCCATGTTTAGGCTAGCAGTATTGGTATATTTAAAAGCGTAAACTTTTAGGTTAAAACCGGCTTGTTTTGGGAGATTTCGGAGCATGCAGTAGGGGCGTGACTTTGTCTGTGTGTATTTACATACTGGGTAAACACTGGGTCGTGTTTCTTTTGTCATTGCCCCCGCCCTCCAGCGTGGCTACTTAGAATGCACTCTGGCCGCCTCTATCTGATATCAAAATTCAATGAAGATGGACACTGCAAAGATTGTAGCAGACGAGCTGACCCGTGGACATTACAACAAACATGTTTGGAAGTACTTCTGCAAAGTGGATTTATTAATGAAGAGCCTTGATAGAAATGCAGCGACAGCGGGACAGAGACGCTTTGCTCCCCAGCCAGAACAAGACGTTCCCCACGTTAAAAAATGCTTCCCGAAAAGCACCAAACTGTAAGTGTAGTATATTTTTATTACGGTGGATGTTGCGTTTGAGTTGATCTCTGATGTCTCGCTGTCAACAAAACATCTGCTTGTTTCCACGTTAGAATACGCGCTTCTCTCCACCGTCATGTGTCATGGGTTTCGAAGGCAGGACTGCGCTCCAAAGTACGACTCAAACCTCTTCATCAAGTTTGCAGACGACACAACAGTGGTGGGTCTCATCAACAACAGAGACGAGTCAAACTACAGGAGTGAGGTGAGCAGTCTGGCCATGTGGTGCACACAGAACAACCTCTCTCTAAATGTGGAGAAGACAAAAGAGATTGTTGTAGACTTTTGAAGAGCACGGGTCCAGCATGCTCCTCTAACAATCAATGGTGCTGTAGTGGAGAGGGTGACCAGCACTAAGTTCCTGGGTGTGCACATCACAGAGAACCTTTCCTGGACCATGCACACTACATCTCTGGTCAAGAAAAGTAATCAGCGTCTCTACTTTCTCCGCAAGTTAAGAAGAGCTAGAGTCCCAGCCTCTGTTATGTGCAACTTCTACAGAGGGACTATAGAGAGCATCCTGACCAGCTCCATCACTGTGTGGTTCTTCTACAGAGGGACTATAGAGAGCATCCTGACCAGCTCCATCACTGTGTGGCACGGCGCCAGCACTGCCTCCTGCCAAAGGAGCCTCCAGTGCATCGTGAGAGCAGCAGAGAAGATCTGCGGAGCTCCTCTCCCCTCCATTAAGGACATGTACTCCACCCGTCTCACCCGCAAAGCCGTCAGAATCACCAGGGACCCTACGCACCCATCACACAGTCTCTTCAGAGTAATGCCTTCTGGGAGGAGACTGCGGAATCTGCGGGCCAGGTCCAGTCGACTTAAGAACATATTCGTACACAGGGCCATCGGGAAGCTGAACTCCCTGCCCTCCCTCCCACCCCTCTTCCCCCCACTCCCCGCTCCACAATCAAGGATGAGAGAAATATAATTTCAAACCATTCACATGGTTTGACAAATAAAAAATCTCGAATCTTGAACCTTGAACGTTTGCACATTTTGTCATGTTTACAACCATAAACATAAAGATTTTATTTCAAATGTTTTACTGAAAGTTCACACACAAGTAACAGACAACGGTGAAGTGAAAGCAAAATGATACATGATTCTGTTTTTTTTTTTTAAATAGAAAAGTGAAAAGTGGGGCGTGCATAAGTATTCATACAGCATGACTTAATACTTTGTGGAACCCTTTTGCCGCAATAACAGCAGCAAGTCTTCTGGGGTTTGACTCTACAAGGTTTGCACATGTAGAGACTGACATTTTAGCCCATTCCTCTCTACAAAACAACTCAAGCTCTGTCACATTAGAAGGAGAGCGTTTGTGAACAGCAGTTTTCAGGTCTTTCCACAGATTTTCAATAGGATTTAGGTCAGGACTTTGACTGGGCCATTCTAACACATTAATATGTTTGTTTTTAAACCATTCCATTGTAGATGTAGCTTTGTGTTTAGGGTCACTTAGGACGATGAGAAGTGTTAGGT
This sequence comes from Proterorhinus semilunaris, assembly GCA_021464625.1. Classification (NCBI taxonomy): domain Eukaryota; kingdom Metazoa; phylum Chordata; class Actinopteri; order Gobiiformes; family Gobiidae; genus Proterorhinus; species Proterorhinus semilunaris. The sequence goes on from CM038354.1 coordinate 573,815, forward strand.
TTGCTCCATACATAACCTTTTGCATTTGGGCCAAAAAGTTCATTTTTTGTCTCATCTGACCAAAGCACCTTCTTCCACATGGGAGCTGTGTCCTCCATATGACTTCTGGCAAACTTTAAACGGGATTTCTTATGGCCTCCTTTCAATAATGGCTTTCTTCTTGCCACTCGTCCATGAAGGTCAGATTTGTGTAGAGTACGACTTATAGTTGTCCCATGTACAGATTCCCCCAGCTCAACGGCAGGACGTCCCAGCTCCTCCAGAGTTATCTTGGGGCACTTGGTTGCATTTCTGACCAGTGCTCTCCTTGTTCGGTCTGTTAGTTTAGGTGGACGGCCGTGTCTTGGTAAGTTCTCAGTGGTGCTATACTCTTTCCATTTCTGAATGATGGATTGAACAGTGCTCCGTGAGATGTTCAAATCTTGGGAAATCTTTGTATAACTTAACGCTGCTTTAAACTTCTCCACAGCTTTATCCCTGACCTCTCTGGTGAGCTCCTTGGCCTTCATGATGTTGTTTAGTGACCAATACACTCTGACCATAGCTCTGAGGCCCTCACAGAACAGCTGGAATTATACTGAGAGTAGATTACACACATTTAATGGTTAGGGCAATAGGATTAGGATTTATCCAATTAAAATAGTTTATGCAATTTATATAATTTATGCAAATTAACCTTTTATGCATTTTACCAGTTTATGCAAATGAGATAGTTTATGCAATTATTACAGTATGTGTAATTTAAAGAGTTTATGCAATTTAAATTATGCAAATTACCAATTTCCGCAATTTAGACAGTTCATGCAATTTCAACAGTTTATGCAATTTATATAATTTAAGCAAATTAACACATTTTTGCATTTTACCACTTTCTGCAAGATAACAGTTTACCAGTTTATGCAAATTAGATCATGCAAATCAACCAATTTATGCAATTTCAACAGTTTATGCAATTTCTGCATTCACATCTGCGATTCCGCAGTCAAGTTTCTAGTTTTAATAGGACTTCAGGTACATTGGGGTCTTTCAGCAATTTCTGCAGCTTCAAGTTTCAAAACCAAGACCAGACCCAAACCAAGACGCAGACCCAGACCCGAAACAAAACCAGACCAAGACCAGGCCAGACCAGAACAAGACTCAAACCAAGACCAAGACTAGGGGTCTGCAACCTTTCATATCCAAAGACCCATTTCTGACCATTTTAAATTTTGGAAACTTTTGCAATGGCTGAAGCCATTGCGATTGACTGCAGAATAGATCTAATGCAGAAGCTAACTGAAATATCCTTGAAAATGCCTTTAAACTGTTAAAATAATTGATAAATCTTCGAGGATTTGACCTTCGACTAATATTTGACACCCACATACAGCACATCTGCAAAACGTTTTTTAATCTCCGAAACATCTCCAAACTCCGTCCCTCCCTAACGCTGAGATGCTGGCCCACGCCTTTGTCTCTGCCAGGCTGGATTACTGTAATGCACTTCTCATTGGGGTCCCTGTCAAGGGTCTCCAGAGACTGCAGTACATTCAGAACTGTGCTGACAGGATCCTGAGGAGGGTGCGTAAATCCCATCACACCACACCTATCCTCCATGAACTCCATTGACTCCCTGTTAGGTCCAGGATCGACTACAAGGTATGTCTCCTGACCTATCAGTGTGTCAGTGTACCTCAAAGAATTGATCAGTGCCCACACACCATCACAACACCTGCGCTCCTCTGACAGCCACCAACTCCAGGTCTCCCAAATCACCTCAACTGTGGAATGCCCTCTCTAACCACCTGAGGGCGCCTCAGTCTATAGAGGTTTTTAAAAATAAGCTGAAGACTTTTTTTATTTCTTAAAGTTTTTTCTTAGTGCATCTTGTGATCTGTTTATTGTATTTTATTCTGCTTTTAACTGTAGCACTTTGGGATCTGTTTTTTAGATGTAAAGCACATTACAAATAAAATGTATTATTATTATTATTATTATTAAATCCTTTATCTCACTCACACATGTCTGTGTTCAGTGAACTGCACCTTCTCAGAGAGGCCTAGAAAACAGGGATCTGCCCGAGCCATGGTAGGCAACATACAATGGTAAAGTCTGGATAAGACCAGTGTGTCTGAATAAAGTTCATGTGTGGAGCAGTGTGGGTGACCAGTGTGTCTGAATGAGGTTCATGTGTGGAGCGGTGTGGGTGACCAGTGTGTCTGAATAAGGTTTATGTGTAGAGCGGTGTGGGTGACCAGTGTGTCTGAATGAGGTTCATCTGTGGAGCAGTGTGGGTGACCAGTGTGTCTGTATGGGTGACCAGTGTGTCTGAATGAGGTTCATGTGTGGAGCAGTGTGGGTGACCAGTGTGTCTGAATGAGGTTCATGTGTGGAGCAGTGTGGGTGACCAGTGTGTCTGAATGAGGTTCATCTGTGGAGCAGTGTGGGTGACCAGTGTGTCTGTATGGGTGACCAGTGTGTCTGAATGAGGTTCATGTGTGGAGCAGTGCGGGTGACCAGTGTGTCTGAATGAGGTTCATGTGTGGAGCAGTGTGGGTGACCAGTGTGTCTGAATGAGGTTCATGTGTGGAGCAGTGTGGGTGACCAGTGTGTGTGTCCACAGGTTTGGCCACAGGAGTCTACACGCAGTAAGAACAGTCCTGTCAGGTAAAGCACATCCTGGATATTCTTTCACTCACTCGGTCTGATCTCTAATCGCTCTGTCTCTATAGGAGCCAGGAGTCCGACTCGGAGGATGACTACGATGATGTTGACGTGTAAGGGCACACCACACTCACATTTGCACAGGCCTAGTGTTAGGTCATGGTGTTAACAGTCCCAGGCAGCAGATATGATTCTCTTTGTTGGGGAGTCAAATCAAAATCCGGGATGAACACTAGAGCTAACACACAGTTCTTGCTGGAGCCTCAGAACAGCGGGGGAAGGCAGAGAGACTCATCCAGGCTAGTGGGTCTGGGGGTCCACAGGTGATGGTATTGGTCAATCATCACTAGGCCGAAGGGCAGCCAGCATCCAGGCTAAAAATGAATGCCCTCCCTGAATGGCTGAATTTTGAGTCCAGGGCTCAATTTGAATAGCCTGCCTAACGTCAGACTAAAATCACAAGTGATATTTAGTCTGGGGGCCACCAATTTATTTTCTCCTAGGAGAGGTGTGGTTTACAATTGTCCATAGCCGTTTGTTGGGCGCTACAAATGTCTATCATATGTGTCTGCAGTGCACGTAGCCATAGCCAATCGTATCAATTTTACAGATGACATATGACGTACCCGCTGTAAACACAATCTAAAGCTTGATTGTATGGTGGCGTCGCGTCTGCTGCTGTAATGTTGGGTCCGTAAATAGTAATTCAATAGTTTTTATCCCTAAACAAACTACAAGCTTCCGTATGTCGAATAGCACGTCATCGTCCCGCCGTCCCTCCTCGTTTTATGATTGGTCTCCAAATCCATGATTTCGGCCATTAGCCAGGCTACAATTTGAATGCATTTTCAGCCTAACACGTCTGTCGACAGTTGACCCCCAACAGACCCCTACAGATGTGAAGCTGTTACCTGTATCTAATGCCAGGATAGTTCTCCCTGGGGAAGTCAGAAAGTGATTATCAGTAGCCTGTAACAGACTATATTTCCTTAAGTAAATACGAGGTTTTGAGGATCTTAATCAAGGAAAGTGAATTCCTTGATTAAGTGTTTTTGTTGAGAACTTAGTATATTATAGAACATTCCAAAATGGTAGATGGCAATATGAAAATGTCAATGACACTGACTCAATCAAATATGTATTTATATGCAAGCACAGCATAATGCTTTTATAACCTTCAAGTGTTAGAATCAATTTAAAAATAATGCCTCACCACAGGCTGATTAGCTGCTATTGTTCTTTTAAACCTTTATTTTATTTAATTTTTTCAAAAAGTCTATGGAAATTCAGATTTCTCTGCATTTTAAATTCCAGGACCAGGGCGGATCCTCCTCTGTCTAACTCTATTTAGTGACACTCTATTATCCACAACACTTATTAAAGACGATTTACTTTCTCCTTTTTAATACTTACAGCAGTACTAAGTAACTCATGCTCCTAGAGGCCATAAGCGCCACTGCAGGTGTCGTAGCATGTTGCGTTTTTTTACTCATTAATTGTTCGTGAGAGTAAATACTACGCTGACAGAAAAGACAAAGGGAGAAAGGGATATTGTACATCCATACACAATGGAGTTAATTTTTTCACTCAAACTTGGCTGTAAATACCAGTGGCATGCGGTGGCTTTTTGAGTTAGGCAAGCAGTGGCCTGGGACGTTAGGAGGGAGACCGTCCCCTTTAAAGGTTTCACTCATTTCTCACTGGGTTATACCCAACTGTCCCACTCACTATGTGCCTTATTTGATCCAATTTCACTGTAGAATTTATGACTAAATACACTACCAATATGCCTATTTGGAACGTCATTTTTCTTACATTTGGGAAGGTATTACAATTAAAGGTTTCAGCCATTTCTTACTAGATTATTATTTTTTGTTACATTGGATCAAATTAGGCACATAATGAGTGGGATAGGTGGGTAATAATAACCCAGTGAGAAATGAGTAAAATCTTTAAAGGGATTCTTGTAATACCTTCCCAAATGTAAGAAAAATTACGTTTTGTTACATGTTCAAAATGACCAAATAGGCATATTGGTCGTTTATTTAGTCATAAATGCTACACTGAAATTGGATCAAATTAGGCAAATAGTGAGTGGGACAGTTATAGGAAACCGGAGTACCCGGAGGAAACCTACGCAGACACGGGGAGAACATGCATCACTGCTTGCTCTGCTTGTATGGATGGCACGCCACTGGTAAATACTGTTTTAAGTGGTGCTAGCCCGCAGTTAGCTTTGCCCATTAGCCTGTTAGCTTCTTATTCGGGACTCCTTTAGTGTCTATTAGTGACACCTACCCGGTGGCAGTGAAGTTGCAATTGTGGTTTTCTGGCCAGAGACATCGGGGGGAGATGAAAGACCCCCCAATCAACCCATTAACACTTGTAACACAGAGGGACTACGGAAAGGATTAACCTAAACAAGTTACTTAGTACTGCTTTAAGTATTTTCTACAGCAAATACTTAAGTACTTACACTTGAATTGATTTGTGGTCTGTAGTATATGTATTTTACTCAAGTAAGGAAATCAAGTACTTTGACCACCACCACTACCTCTGAAGCTTTGGTTGGCTTTAATGCACAGCTCTGTGTCATCGCAGGTGTATCAATCAGATGCATTGATCTTCAAATTCTCTTAAAACCTTTTTTGTTAGTTAGTTTTGTGGCATTTATGTCTTGGTTTCAGACTGTAGTGTATGCTCATGAAAAATTACACTTTTCCTCTGTCCCTCTCAGGCCCACATTACAGCCCCATAGGCCCCCCCAGAACAGCCAGCTCCATGTGTGTTCCTATTCCAACAGCAGATCCCTGACCAGTGATGGCGAAGATCTCAGTCCCCCAGCACACAGACCCCCCCTCCCTCCTAAGGTCTGATTTGTAAAGGTGAGTTGATGTCTGGGAGCATGTCCTGACCTCGCTGTCATGTGTAAGCAGAGCAAAGCGGGCAGCAGCTCTGAAGAAAGCCTGACCGAGGACCGCAGCAGACCGGCCCCCTCCCTCAGCAGAGCCCGTGAAGAACAGCCTGGGCCCCTGCAACACTCCCACCAGACAGGTCTGACCATCTGCGCTTGTCCACATACAATATTGCCATGAATATCATGACTACAAATACACTTCATTCTCTCACACAGATCTGAACACACAGCCTGGCTCTCCAGTAGACTCCGAGCCTCCAGAACTGCCTCCCAAAGGGCGTCGCCCTCAACTCAGAACCAAAGTAAACCCCCAGACTTGGCTAAATGTTGCATGATTAGCACAGTGTCAACTTTATACTTATCCAGATAGCCCGCTGATAAATACACTGAATAATAGTCGCCACAAAAATGTTCAGGCTCTAATATTTGGTTGGACATGTTAAGCACATTTGCTGTGGCGTTGTTTCAATAAGCTTTTGCAACATCAAAAGATCCACTGTTGCATTATTTTTTCACCAAGATTTTGTTTTGATGATGGGAGAGTGTGACCACTGCGCAAAGCCGTCCCCAGCACATCGCAAAGATTCTCGATGGGGTTGAGATCTGTGGGAAAATTATCGTTCACAATATGAGCCTGATGAATCCTGTCATTGTCGGAATATGCCCTGTGCCAGCAAGCAAAAAGAAATGGTAATTCAAGATGTTCAGGTCGTCAGCCGATCTCTTGCTTTGGGCTCATAGTGTTGCTGAACCTGGTACTTGTGTTTGAATAACTCTGTACTGACAGTGGAGCCCATGTGCAAATATAATGTTTCAACAGCTAGAACCGATCCATAAACCTCTGACTTAATATAAAAGTCTCTCTATCCAAGGCGAGCTAAAGCGTCTACGGTCAATGCGCCAATTTAAATTAAATAATTCCTCGGCCAAAATTAAATTAAGTTTGGAACATTGGCTGTGAGCGAGCTGTCAATGGTCGTAAGAGCGCTCATAACCAGATGCAATTGGCACCATTGGTCGGAGCGGTCCAGTCTCGGGGAGGTCACTGATGCAAGGCCCCACGAGACTGTAGACGTCACTGGTTGGGGCACTCTGGCCAGCGTAACGAGCACTAAAAGCGATCTTCTGAGCAATTTATTCTCTGCTCTGACTGTAATCGCCTCTCATGAAAAGGCCAAAAGGGACCAGTATCATCATCCAGTACAATGGAGCTTTTTATGTGTATAAAATGACATGAAATGTCTGTTTCCAGGACACTGTGGACTGTGTGAGCCCCGTCATGAAGAAGTCTCCGGTTTGTCACATTCTCACATCAGTCTGTGGTCTACAGTCTGTGGGGAGTAGTACAGTAGTACAGTAGTGTGTGGTAGTATAACTGTAGCAATGTGTGGTACAGTCGTATGACTGTAGCGGGGTGTGGTACAGTCATATGACTGTAGCAAGGTGTGGTGCAGTAGTATGACTGTAGCGGGGTGTGGTGTGGTTGTGAATGTAATTTTTTTCTTGTATGTTCGTGTTCACTGTCAGATCTGGATACTTCTTCATTGTGAATCTGTGATCCACTAGTCAGCCTTATTCGGATGAAGTAACGTGCTGAATGAAAAAGAAAACTGAGCGGTTAAACGGTGGAAGAGCGAGGGCACTGCGGGCCGAAAACAGCGCGCTGAAATGCAAACACCGGGCGTATGAAGGGACATAAGCACCCTGGCATGGTTTTTTGCGCTCACTTTTAGTGCATGTGCCCTCGATCCCTGTGTTCTGATGTTATATTTGCGCCCTCAATATAGAGATAGTTATCTGACGCCATAGGGGTGAGGTGTGGGACAGTCGTATGACTGTAGCGGGGTGTAGTACAGTCGTATGACTGTAGCGAGGTGTGGGACAGTCGTATGACTGTAGCAAGGTGTGGTGCAGTAGTATGACTGTAGCGAGGTGTGGTACAGTCGTATGACTGTAGCGAGGTGTGGGACAGTCGTATGACTGTAGCAAGGTGTGGTGCAGTAGTATGACTGTAGCGAGGTGTGGGACAGTCGTATGACTGTAGCGAGGTGTGGGACAGTCGTATGACTGTAGCGGGGTGTGGTACAGTCGTATGACTAGCGAGGTGTGGGACAGTCGTATGACTGTAGCGGGGTGTGGTACAGTCATATGACTGTAGCAAGGTGTGGTGCAGTAGTATGAATGTAGCGAGGTGTGGTACAGTCGTATGACTGTAGCGAGGTGTGGTACAGTCGTATGACTGTAGCGAGGTGTGGGACAGTCGTATGACTGTAGCGAGGTGTGGTGCAGTAGTATGACTGTAGCGAGGTGTGGTACAGTCGTATGACTGTAGCGAGGTGTGGGACAGTCGTATGACTGTAGCGGGGTGTGGTACAGTCATATGACTGTAGCAAGGTGTAGTGCAGTAGTATGACTGTAGCGGGGTGTGGTACAGTCGTATGACTGTAGCGAGGTGTGGGATAGTCGTATGACTGTAGCGGGGTGTGGTACAGTCGTATGACTGTAGCGAGGTGTGGGACAGTCGTATGACTGTAGCGAGGTGTGGGACAGTCGTATGACTGTAGCGAGGTGTGGTACAGTCATATGACTGTAGCAAGGTGTGGTGCAGTAGTATGAATGTAGCGGGGTGTGGTACAGTCATATGACTGTAGCAAGGTGTGGTGCAGTAGTATGACTGTAGCGAGGTGTGGTACAGTCGTATGACTGTAGCGAGGTGTGGGACAGTCGTATGACTGTAGCGGGGTGTGGTACAGTCGTATGACTGTAGCGAGGTGTGGGACAGTCGTATGACTGTAGCAGGGTGTGGTACAGTCATATGACTGTAGCAAGGTGTGGTGCAGTAGTATGAATGTAGCGAGGTGTGGTACAGTCGTATGACTGTAGCGAGGTGTGGTACAGTCGTATGACTGTAGCGAGGTGTGGGACAGTCATATGACTGTAGCAAGGTGTGGTGCAGTAGTATGACTGTAGCGAGGTGTGGTACAGTCGTATGACTGTAGCGAGGTGTGGGGCAGTCGTATGACTGTAGCGAGGTGTGGTACTGTCGTATGACTGTAGCGAGGTGTGGGACAGTCGTATGACTGTAGCAGGGTGTGGTACAGTCATATGACTGTAGCAAGGTGTGGTGCAGTAGTATGACTGTAGCGGGGTGTGGTACAGTCGTATGACTGTAGCGAGGTGTGGGATAGTCGTATGACTGTAGCGAGGTGTGGTACAGTCATATGACTGTAGCAAGGTGTGGTGCAGTAGTATGAATGTAGCGGGTGTGGTACAGTCATATGACTGTAGCGAGGTGTGGTACAGTCGTATGACTGTAGCGGGTGTGGTACAGTCGTATGACTGTAGCGAGGTGTGGTACAGTAGTATGACTGTAGCGGGGTGTGGGACAGTAGTATGACTGTAGCGGGGTGTGGGACAGTCGTATGACTGTAGCGGGGTGTGGGACAGTAGTATGACTGTAGCGGGGTGTGGGACAGTCGTATGACTGTAGCGAGGTGTGGGACAGTCGTATGACTGTAGCGGGGTGTGGGACAGTCGTATGACTGTAGCGAGGTGTGGAACAGTAGTATGACTGTAGCAAGGTGTGGTACAGTAGTATGACTGTAGCGAGGTGTGAGACAGTAGTATGACTGTAGTGGTGTGTGGGACAGTAGTATGACTGTAGCGGGGTGTGGGACAGTAGTATGACTGTAGCGGGGTGTGGTACAGTAGTATGACTGTAGCGTGGTGTGGGACAGTAGTATGACTGTAGCGGGGTGTGGTACAGTAGTATGACTGTAGCGGGGTGTGGGACAGTCGTATGACTGTAGCGGGGTGTGGGACAGTAGTATGACTGTAGCGGGGTGTGGGACAGTAGTATGACTGTAGCGGGGTGTGGGACAGTAGTATGACTGTAGCGGGGTGTGGGACAGTAGTATGACTGTAGCGGGGTGTGGGACAGTAGTAAAGTAATATGACTGTCGCAAGATGTGGGACATTAGTATGACTGTAGCGGGGTGTGGGACAGTAGTACAGTAATATGACTGTCGCGAGATGTGGGACAGTAGTATGACTGTAGTGGGGTGTGGGACAGTAGTATGACTGTAGTGTGGTGTGGGACAGTAGTATGACTGTAGCGGGGTGTGGGACAGTAGTATGACTGTAGCGGGGTGTGGGACAGTAGTATGACTGTAGCGGGGTATGGGACAGTAGTATGACTGTAGCGGGGTGTGGGACAGTCGTATGACTGTAGCGAGGTGTGGGACAGTCGTATGACTGTAGCGGGGTGTGGGACAGTCGTATGACTGTAGCGAGGTGTGGAACAGTAGTATGACTGTAGCGAGGTGTGGTACAGTAGTATGACTGTAGCGAGGTGTGGGACAGTAGTATGACTGTAGTGTGGTGTGGGACAGTAGTATGACTGTAGCGGGGTGTGGGACAGTAGTATGACTGTAGCGGGGTGTGGGACAGTAGTATGACTGTAGCGGGGTATGGGACAGTAGTATGACTGTAGCGGGGTGTGGGACAGTCGTATGACTGTAGCGGGGTGTGGGACAGTAGTATGACTGTAGCGTGGGGGTGTGGAACAGTAGTATGACTGTAGCGGGGTGTGGGACAGTAGTATGACTGTAGCGGGGTGTGGGACAGTAGTATGACTAGCGGGGTGTGGGATAGTAGTATGACTGTAGCGGGGTGTGGGACAGTAGTATGACTGTAGCGGGGTGTGGGACAGTAGTATGACTAGCGGGGTGTGGGACAGTAGTATGACTGTAGCGGGGTGTGGGACAGTAGTACAGTAATATGACTGTCGCGAGATGTGGGACAGCAGTATGACTGTAGTGGGGTGTGGGACAGTAGTAAAGTAATATGACTGTCGCGAGATGTGGGACATTAGTATGACTGTAGCGGGGTGTGGGACAGTAGTACAGTAATATGACTGTCGCGAGATGTGGGACAGTAGTATGACTGTAGTGGGGTGTGGTACACTAGTATGTCTGTCGTGAGATGTGGGATATTAGTATGACTGTAGCGGGGTGTGGGACAGTAGTATGACTGTAGCGGGGTGTGGGACAGTAGTATGACTCTAGCGGGGTGTGGGACAGTAGTATGACTGTAGCGGGGTGTGGGACAGTAGTATGACTGTAGTGGGGTGTGGGGCAGTAGTATGACTGTAGTGGGGTGTGGGACAGTAGTATGACTGTAATGGGGTGTGGGACAGTAGTATGACTGTAGTGGGGTGTGGTACAGTAGTATGACTGTAGTGGGGTGTGGGACAGTAGTATGACTGTAGTGGGGTGTGGGACAGTAGTATGACTGTATGGTATAGGATTTGGTCATGTTTCTTTGCTGTGCACAGATTCACTTTAAGAAGGTCTTCCATGGGTGTCCCCTGAAGATCAACTGCTCAAGCGCATGGGAGCACCCAGTCACTAACGGTACTACTACCCTCTACCCTCTCTGTGCCTCCTCTCTTTCTTCTGTGTCTCCTGTGTCCTTTGCATCTCCTGTGTCCTTTGTGTCTCCTGTGTCCCTTGTGTCCTCTGTGTTTCCTGTGTCCTCTGTGTCCCTTGTGTCCCCTGTGTCCTCTGTGTCCTCTGTGTCCTTTGCATCTCCTGTGTCCTTTGTGTCTCCTGTGTCCCTTGTGTCCTCGGTGTTTCCTGTGTCTCATGTGTCCTCTGTGTCTGCTTTATCCTCTGTCTCCTGTGTCCTATGTGTCTCATGTGTCCTCTCAGTTTCCTGTGTGTCCCTTGAGTCCTCTGTGTTTCCGGTGTCCTCTGTGTCTCCTGTGTCCTTTGTGTCCTCTGTGTCTCCTGTATCCTCTCAGTTTCCTGTGTCCCTTGAGTCCTCTGTGTCTCCTGTCTCCTCTGTGTTTTCTGTCTCTCATGTGTCCTCTGTGTCTTCTGTCTCCAGTGTCTTTTGGGTCCCTTGTGTCCTCTGTGTCTCCTATGTCCTCTGTCTTTTGTGCCCTGTGTCTCATGTGTCTTCTGTGTTTCCTGTGTCCCCTATGTCCTCTGTGTCTCCTGTGTCCTCTCAGTTTCCTGTGTGTCCCTTGTGTCCTCTGTGTTTCCTGTGTCCTCTGTGTTTCCTGTGTCCCTTGTGTCCTCTGTGTCTCCTGTGTCCGTGTTCCATGTGTCCTCTGTGTCTCCTGTGTGTCCCTTGAGGATGTTTCCTGTGTCTCCTGTGTCCCTTGTGTCCTCTGTGTCTCCTGTGTCCGTGTTCCATGTGTCCTCTCTGTTTCCTGTGTGTCCCTTGTGTCCTCTGTGAGTCCGGTGTGTCCTCTGTGTTTCCTGTGTGTCCTCTGTGTCTCCTGTTTCTCCTATGTCCTCTGTGTCCTCTTTGTCGTCTGTGCTATGGACCATAAACATAAATATATTTAATTGAAATGTTAAGTGAAAGACACACACTAAGTGACACACAATCGTGAAGTGACATTTTTACATGATTTTGAATTTATTTTATAAATAAAACCTAAAAGTGGGACGTGCATTAGCACCGCCCCCTTTTCCTTTTAGTGCAACCAGTTTCCTTTAGAAGTTGCCTGATGATTTCTGAATGATCTCATGTTGACCTAATGACTAAATAGAGTCTACCTGTGTGTATCTAATGTCAGTTCAAATACAGCTGCTCTGTGATGGTCTCAGAGGTCTAAGAGACTATTGGGGAGCAGACAGCCTCATGAAGTCCAAGAACACACCAGACAGGTCCGTGATAAAGTTATTGAGAAGTATAAAGCTGGGTTAGGTTATAACATTTCCAAAGCTTTGAACATCTCTCAGAGTACAGTTAAATACACCATCCAGAAATGGAAAGGGTATGGCATCACTGCAAACCTACAAAGACCCAGCCGTCCTCTGTGTAGGTTTCCTCTGGGTACTCCGGTTTCCCCTACCACTAAAAACATGTACAATAGGCCAGTATGAATGAGAAAGTGTTTGAGTGCACACGGGGGACGACGGATGGAAATTAGCCTGTGGTGTGTTTACATGCATGAGACCCATGTATGCCCATTAAGATGCACTGTCCCGACCAAATAAACCAATAAATAAATAATTAAATACAAATAAATAAATATATATATCAGACCAAGCTTCCAAAACGATCGTATTTCAGCACAAACTATCGTACACTATAAATATGTCAATAGCACTGTAGCGTCATCATCACCCCAAACTACAACACAGGCTCACGCACTGTCCCGTTTATTACATTACGCACAGGCACTCACCTAAAGCTGTGGCCGTACGGGCTTCTACGGCCGGGGCAGGAGGTCCTCTGACATGTCAAACAAACTCTACAGGCGCTTACGTTGTTTTCAAGTTGCAAGAACGGCTAACGTCTGCGTGCGTCGTCTGTACGGCCAGCAAGGCCGTGGGAACCCAGGGTGCTGAAGGCGCTGCAGCACCCCCTGGTGGATAATTTGTGAACTGCAGGCAATATTAATAAATAGGAAATATGCACAGAAAAAGCGTTTTTGGGGTAAATTTTGTCCCTCAGCACCCCCTAACTAAAATGTCTTCCCACGGCTCTGACGGCCAGCGTATGTCTTTCGTATGTTTTGTACGAAACCTTTCTCTCATGCCGCACTTGCGGACTTCGTAAATGTGTCGTGTGCCACACGCGCACCTTTGGTGCAGATATCTCGTGCGTCCTCTATACATTTTGCGTAAGTCGTTGGTGAATTGCCCGTTCGGCGGGAGGGCCTTCTCCAGCTAGAAAACTCCGATGTATCCGCCTTATTCCTGCGCCCCATGAGCCTGTGCGTGAAAGATGTGGGCGATTTCCAGTCAGACCGGGGCCGCTGTTTGTTTGCATGGAGACCGTTCACTTGAATCCACGTTTTATGAGCTTTAGAGGCGCAGACTATGTGGAAACACGAGCCGTCACAGCTGAGACGAAGCTACGAGCCGTCATTAACTGCTCACAATAAACTTATGACTGAAAATCGCTCCAAGAGTTTTCTGACCCGTGGACGTGTTGGCCAAGTCGTCTCCAGCTAACCTCTGTGGATCTTCTAATTCTGCGATCTTTCACAAAGACTGTACTCAAATGTGGAACTTTAGGCTTAGAGAATGGATTGTCAGCATAAAAACAGTCTTTTTGTTTCTTGCTGATTGGTCAAATATCCGTGGAGATCTTCACATTTTCAGATTAAACTGAGCGAAAGTCTGTTCACGAAGCCTCGTTACATACGCCGCTCCACGTGGAAAAAGGCCATGCCTGTAGTTTAATTAGGTCAGAGGTTTTAAACAAAAAACAAACAGAAAAAGTTGGAATGCTCTTTGCATATCCAAGTATTTAAAATGCCATGTATTCAGACCCAGTTCGGCTTGTGTGGCCTCACGGGGCTCGGTTCATGTGAAACGAAAACTCGCCCTGGAAACCAACGTAAACCAACGGCTCAGACCGACTTCCGGCATCTCACCGGAAATTCCCCCCATCCTCATTTCTACATGAGCCCCCCAGGAATAAGGTGGATAAAGCTTCAGAGCTGCCTCTGACCAGGTACAAAGTACAACGGTTTTATACTGCGGTGAAGTTGGTTTCACGTTGGACGTTGGATATTCGCCTCCAACAGATCGTTTGAACTTGAATTACTCTCTTTGTAAAAAGGTTTTGATTTCAAAAATGTTGTTTAGGTGTGAATCAATAATATGATAACAAAAAATAATAATAACATTTAATGAAAGGAAATAGACTAAATGTAATCTGTAGGTGTATTTTCTACCACATTTAATCTTGTAATGTATTTTATACCTACTGTTGAATGTTTTCAAATGTTTTCAATAAGCCTATGTTCAGAATCATGTGAACCAGCAAAATCAATAATATTTATAAAAAATACTCCTAGTCCACTACACGTTTTTGCTTTCCGATTTTCAGGTTTTGAAAATAGGAATTATTATTATTATTTATTTATTTATTTATTTATTTTTGAACAGGGACAGTGTACAATCTACATTAGCCTCAGAAAGGAGAGATGCATTGTACCAGGTTATAGCACTTGTGCTAATTTCCACCTGCAGTCCCTGGGCCTATTGTACATGTTTTTAGTGGTAGGGGAAACCGGAGTACCCGGAGGAAACCTACACAGACACGGGGAGAACATGCAAACTCCACACAGAAAGGCCCCGTCCAGGTGGGAATGGAACCCGGGACCTTTTAGCTGTGAAGCACGAGCGCTAACCGCTGTGCTACCGTGCCGCCCGGTTGAAAAATCACCGGGAAATTATCCGGGAAAATCACAAAAAATACTTATTTCAATAAGTTTATGGTCATGTGACCAAGTGACCCTAAACCACTTTACAAAATGAGTACTCGCTATGGGGCTCAGGCCATGAAATTTTGCTTAAATGTTTTGATGGTATTTTTAAGGATTTTTCACAGAAAAGTGTGGGTTTTTCTTCAATAGCTTTTATAGCATTTGACCCAGTCACCCCAAAACACTTCACAAAATTAGTACTACCTCTAAGCTATGGGGCTCAGGCCAAGAAATTCAGCGTACATGTTTTTCATGCTTTTTTCAAGGATTTTCGATATATGGGTTTTTTGTCAATAGCTTTTAGGGCATTTGACCCAGTGACCCCAAACACTTTACACAATGAGTACTAGTGGTTTGGGGTCACTGGGTCAAATGCCATAAAAGCTATTGAGGAAAAACCCATATTTTGTATCAAAAATCCTTGAAAAATACATACAAAACTTTAAAGCATAATTTCATGGCCTGAGCCCCATAGCCCAGAGTCAGTACTGTTTTGTAAATGGTTTGGTAGTTGTTCTTTATCCTTTGTTGGATAAATATCTTGAATATATCCCTCCACTGCATACTGTGACCCCTTTTTCCTCGATCTGGAAGATATCGCGGCGGTATTGCTCCAAAAAAGGTCCCTGACGTCCATGGCAATCTGTTGCACTGCGTGTTTGACCATTTGTTTGTCGGGCGTAGCAACAGTAACTAAGGGGGGCGGGGCTTGGTGAAAGGTCAATTGTCTCATGTAAAGCACTTTGTGACCATGTCTGTGAAAGGCGCTATATAAATAAAGATCTTCTTCTTCTTCTCCTAAACTTACTGACCGAACAAGGACAGCACTGACCACAGCTGTTACCAAGAAGTCTATGATGACCCTGGATGAACTGCGTAGCAACTCAGGTGGGGGAAACTGTCCACAGAACAACTATTAGTCGAACACTGCACAAATCTGGCCTTTATGACAGAATTGTATTTTTAAAAGAAAACCATAAGAAGTCCTGTTTTCTGTTTGCCAGAAGCCACCATGTGGCAAACAGCAAATGGTATTTCTTATGATTTTCCTTTAAAAATGGCTTCTTCTAGCCACTCTTCCAAAAGGCCAAATTTGTGCAGTGTACGACTAATAGTTTGCAGTGATCCCATACCCTTTCCATTTCTGGATGGTGTATTTAACTGTACTTTGAGAGATGTTCAAAGCTTTGGAAATGTTATAACCTAACCCAGCTTTATACTTCTCAATAACTTTATCCCGGACCTGTCTGGTGTGTTCTTGGACTTCATGAGGCTGTCTGCTCCCCAATAGTCTCTTAGACCTCTGAGACCATCACAGATCAGCTGTATTTGAACTGACATTAGATACACACAGGTAGACTATTTAGTCATTAGGTCAACATGTGATCATTCAGAAATCATCAGGCAACTTCTGAAGGCGACTGGTTGTACTAAAAAGAAAGGGGGCAGTACTTATGAACATCCCACTTTTCAGTTTTTTATTTAAAAAAAAATTCTAAATCACGTATACATTTCATTTCACTTCACGATTGTGTGTCACTTAGGGTGTGTCTTTCACATAAAATTTCAGTTAAATATATTCATGTTTATGGTCCATATTGTGGCAACATGTTAAAAAGTTAAAGGGGGGCCGATACTTATGCAACCCACTGTATGTACATTTTAAATCTAGACAGAAATTGAACCTTCAACAGCAGCAAAGTTGAACTTTGATCATTAGAATGATGCTCAAATAAATCAGTAGGTCTAGTGTGAGGAATGCTTTCTCCAAGGCCCGGACTGCCTGGGAGAACCCTGCTTTCTCCTACAGCAGATCTGTTTTCTTGCAGTTTTAATTTTTATTGGAGTTTTATGACAAAACATGTAACATCCATTAAACAAAATAACTGGAGGTTCAGGAGGAGGCTTCCAGTAAGATTGAAACAAAAATAAAAAGTAACATTGTGTTAATTGTAATCACTGTTCAATAAACCTTACATGTAGTAATTCTACCATGTATTTTGTAAGTTTACCAGAAGCTCAACCGGCAGAATCTCACAAAATGAACACATTGTGTACAGCTGTATTGGGAAGAACAGTTATACAGTCTCTAGGGCCAAAATGGTGTCCTTTGGGTTAAGGTAAATGTTTTCATCATAAAATGCTTTAAATTAAATTTGTCCATTTGCTGTCGATCTGGGATGTTAGATTTGAGCCAAACAGCCTTTCGGGCCGCAGTCAATACAATCTTGGATAAATAAAGGTCCTCTTTCTACACGATTTCTGTGACGTTCCCGAGAAACATAACTTTACATTCCTTTGGGATATTGTATCCCAACACCACCTGTAATGTATTGTTAATGATAGTCCAACATGGCTGAATTTTAGGACATGTCCAGAAGATTTGGGTGTGTTTTGAGTCCATATTACCACAGTTCTTTCAACAGTCTTGAGGCATCCCAAGAATAAGGAGTGATGAAAAACCTCATGAAACACTTTAAATTCTCTTCACTGTTGGGAGTTGGTGGAGGTCTGGAGTAACATGTTTGATACCATTCATCCTCCATAAGGTCAACCTTTAATTCACACTCCCATTTTGCTTTTACATAAAGAGTAGTGTTTTTCAAGTTTTCCACTAGACACCAATAAAGTTTAGACACAATCTTATTATTCTTTTGTTGGTAAGCGCTACATATTATTTCAATAAGAGGGTTTACCACGTCAGAAGGAATCCACTTAATTCCTTTGCAGTAGTAATCTCTCAGCTATAAGTATCTGAAAAGGTCATGATTATTTAGATCAAATCTATCCTTCAGCTCCTGAAACTAAACAGCCATTTTGGTCAGCCGTGAACCCGGAAGTCCCCAAACACAGATATGTTTTGTCTCACTCCGACTCTTCTTCAGACCAGCACCTGATCCTTGGGGCTGAGGAAGGCATCTACACTCTGAACTTGAACAGTGCTGAGGCCACCATGGAGCTGGTAACTGCCACAGTCACACTACTGCAACCAACCACCCAAATAAACCAAGAAATATATAGATAAATACAAGGCAAGGCAAATTTATTTATACCGCGCATTTCGTACACAAGGCAACTCAATGCGCCTTACAAAAGAAAAGAAAATATGCGAAATTACAATCAGGTTAAGTTAAGGCAAAGCACATAATAGACAAATCAAGACATGGGAAATACACAGCACACGAGGTCACGTGCGGAATTTTTTCTTGGGGAGGGGAAGGACGACCGGCCATTGACCGGGGGGGCGGGGCTGAAGAAATGTGTTGAGGCAGACGCAGAACGACGGGGGCGTGGTTAGGGAGGGGGTATGTGTGTGCGGTTGTTTACAGTCTGAGAGTCAGTGTTATGCAAAATATGACCCAGAGAGCTCCGTCCTTATCAGGTTTAGCTCCGTGGCTTGGACTTGAAGGGAAAGTGTTGACGGCGTAGGAGAGATAAGCGGTCCAGCTGCTTCAAACCTCCTCTCAGGAGGACGAGAATTATTCCAGTAACAGTGTATACATTTATAATGAATTAGCTTTTTTCTTGGTCTCAGCTTTAGTTCAGTTCTCCAGAGCAGGTAGTTCCCTTCAACGTTCATCCCTTTTCATCCCAGAAATATAGTCCATCCATTGTCCGTCTCCACAGCGAGCTGCCAGCTCGTACATAACAGTCCACGTTGTGCGTTACTTTCTGGTGTAATTCCATCACTCGGTCACTCCCTGCTCCAAAGTGCTTGTTAATTTCAATGGACAGCAGCGTGGTCCGATTGCAAGCTGCTGTCTTTCCAAATTTCCGATAATCCAGGGCAGTCCATCCAATAAGCAGGTCCCCTGTTATCAAGAGTCCAAATGAGTAAATATCTTTGTCTCCGACTGACAGGACCACGAGGTAAACGACATCCATCGCAAACCGAGCTGGGACAATCCAGTCAAGGAAGACGACCTCCTCCGTGGCCTCACTTTGTGAAAAAAACTTATCAATTGCGCTGAGATTCCAGTTAATCAATTCCATAGTTTAGCGGTTCGGGAGGACAGCGAGCAGGTGGTCCAAGAGGAAAAATAAAAGTCAGACAAGACACTTGCAGAGGTACAACTGCTCAAGTAGCCTGGTACCAGTGTTAATGGGTCTAAACTCGCCAAAGGCATCTAAAAGCTACACTTGGAGGAGGCAAGATTGTTATTATGGAGCCCTGGTGCTGCTTCTCAGATGGCTGTGGGTTTGAGGATTGAATAGTCAAAATGTGGAGTTTCATTCAAATTCAGGCTAAAATCCAATCCTGTCTAGCAGTGCAGTGATGAAAGGGGACAGTTTAGTTTTTATCCAAATGAAACAACCAACTATCTCATCGGTGTCTCTGTAATAACGTTATACTCCAAACCAGTGACCAATCATTTTGGGTGAAGTTCAGCTGAATAATTAATCAAATTTGATTATGAATTGCAACTAGCAAAGTACAAATGAGGTTTTTGAAATGTTGTAATGGCGTGGACTAACTGCTGCTCTATCTCTTAGTTGTATCCCGGCAAATGCACCTGGGTGTACCACATCCACGGCGTCCTCATGTCACTGTCAGGTAAGATGGCTGGATGACCTTTTGAGCTTTTGACCATGTTGACCAAACCATACCATTTAAAAAAAGGAAATGTTTGGAAGAAAAGGTTAGGACCTATAATCTGCAAAAGAGCATTAAGGGCGTTTTCACGCAGGCTCTAGTTAGGTAGACCTCAGGGGCTCTCACTTTGGGGTCAGTGTGAATCCAATCGCAGCACTTTAAGCTGGTCTAAACAGCTGCTCCAAGTGCGGCTGAAACAGGTGATCTCGGAGCAGCCTGAGTCACTCTGTGGGTCGGAGCCGGTGTGATATGAATGCAGCCGACCTCAGGCCAAACTACCCTCACTTTGAAGCCATATGTGCTGCATGAGGACATTTGGATTACTGCTCTGACGAGGCAAGGTGGATCAACTTTAAATCATTAAGGTACATCTCTCTTTCCCGTCTTTCCCTTCCTGCTGCAGTGAAACTTTCCTCTTCATGAGCCGATTAAAGAGCATTTCTCCATACTCTGCATGTGTCGGCACATTGACAGGTTGATGCCGTTGTCATGGGAATAAGTTCGTTGAACAGCTGATGGTTGTTACGTGGCTGATGGTGCGGGCGCGTGTGAACATGGACTGAACAAACTTTGGAGTAAATGCAGTTGGAACTAGGGCGATCTTGGGCCGACCTACAAGACCCTCCAACATGTGTGAAAACGCCCTTAAATGGCTAGCAGCATCGCTGCTGTATGTTTTATGTTTATGTTTATAATAGCCTAAAATGGCTTATGTTTCAGGCAAGTCTTCACAGCTGCATTCCCACTCCCTGAAAGAACTGTACGATCAGGCACGGCGAGACCAGCGTCTGCCCACACACCGGCTACTGCCCAGGTACAGCCACTGTTCCCGACACCAAGCACACGTTCCACCTTCTATTATTCAAGAAGTCATGTATGAACATGTGTCCCTCTGTGCACTGAGAGGCATTTATTTAAACTCAAAAATTGTAGTCTGAGCTCAAAGATTGTACACGTTTGTTTGCATATAAACAACATAGTACAACACAGTAAAATATATACTCCCAGCCGGAATCAGGATCAGAATCAGAATCAGAATAGGTTTATAGCCATGGTTTCAGAACAGGGTTCACAAACTAGGAATTTGTCTTGGTGCAAACGTGCGACATAGAACATATAACACAGAATTAAGATAAAAAATAAGCTAAGAACGTTAAACTATAAGGCTATAAGGGCATGCATAAAAAATATTAAATAAATAAGATAAAATAATGTGACGTGTGTTAAGACAACAACAATTTGACAATGAACAACAGCGGGATTGTATTTACAGATGTGTAGGCATATAAAGTGATATTAAGTGTTATAAAGTGATGAGTGATATCAGCGGGTCTAAGTGTGGACACACCAACAGCAACAGAGCAGAAACATCCATGACTCTGTGACTGAGCTACAGAGACTTGTTATTGTTCATGAGTCTTATGGCGGAGGGGAAAAACTGTTCAAGTGGCGGGAGGTATGGGTCTGGATAGACTGTAGCCTCCTGCCTGAGGGGAGAGGGGTGAATAGTCCGTGTCCAGGGTGAGAAGGGTCAGCTGTGATCCGACCCACACAGTGGATATGTCGTAGTACACAATGTCGATGTCCAGTGTCCGGTCTTCACCACATCCTGTGCTCTTTATGTCATCAGGAAGTTGGCAGTCACCACTAAAATTCCTGATACCAAAGGCTGTCGGACTTGCTCTGCTGGTAAGACTGTCAAGCGTATTCTGCTCTCACGGAACCCTGCATGAGCAAGCAAATTCAGATCCCATAGCCTTACTATAAAACAACTGTGCACATGGTGGTTGTTGTTATGTTGATGTTTAAGGACCATTGGGCAGCTCCATCTCCACATTCACACATGTATGTTCACAGGCAGCCTGCAGAGTGGCGCTGTTGTCCTGTGCTGTGCTCTCGACACCAGTGTGGTACTGCTACAGTGGTATGAGCCCATGCACAAGTTCATGCTCATCAAGGTGAGCAGCCTCCTTCTGTCCCACACACAGATGTTTGATGAAACAAACCCGTACACACCCAGCTTCAGAAGCTACAAGTTATCCTCTGTGTGTGTGTCAGACGTTCGACTTCCCCCTGCCCAGTCCGCTGCGGCTCTTTCAAATGGTAGTTGGCCCTCATCAGGAGTACCCACTGGTGTGCATAGGGGTGTCCCGGGGGTCCAGCCCCCTCCTGCCAGTCTCAGTCCAGTACATCGACCTCAACTCCAACACATCCTGGTTCACCAAAACAGGCCTGGGTACTCTCTCACTCTGTGCTCTCACACTGCTCTCTCACTCTGTGCTCTCACACTGCTCTCTCACTCTGTGCTCTCACACTGCTCTCTCACTCTGTGCTCTCACACTGCTCTCTCACACTGTGCTCTCACACTGCTCTCTCACTCTGTGCTCTCACACTGTGCTCTCACACTGCTCTCTCACTCTGTGCTCTCACACTGCTCTCTCACTCTGTGCTCTCACACTGCTCTCTCACACTGTGCTCTCACACTGTGCTCTCACACTGCTCTCTCACTCTGTGCTCTCACACTGCTCTCTCACTCTGTGCTCTCACACTGCTCTCTCACACTGTGCTCTCACACTGTGCTCTCACACTGCTCTCTCACTCTGTGCTCTCACACTGTGCTCTCACACTGCTCTCTCACTCTGTGCTCTCACACTGCTCTCTCACACTGTGCTCTTACTCTGTTCTCACTTTGCTCTCACTCTGATCTCACACTCTGATCTCACACTCTGATCTCACACTCTGCAGTGCTCACATGTCTCAAACTCTGCCGTCACACTGCTCTCTCACACTGTGCTCACTGAGTGTATGACTAATAGGAGATTTTCTTACAGAGAAGCCATGTCCTGATGTGGTTCAGGTGAAACAGCTGGACTCCAGTAGGCTACTCGTGCTCCTGGACAGTGAGTTCCTCCCTGCATACACTCTCCGTGGGGGCGCTTTTATGCTCCAATGTTGTATGTTGCTACTGTCCTGTATATTAGTGCCTTAAAAGGGTGGTAGTTGTCACTATGTTTATACTTTTAACTGTTTATAATGTCCAATTTTCCAAAACAGAAAAAAGGAGCAACATTTAAGGACTAACATGGCGGCAGTTTGATATTTGTTACAACACATTTACAAAAGACGTTTAGAAAATGTGAAAGTGAAAAGTAGTGATTTTTTGTTTATTTTTTTACAAATTGATTTAATCACTTTTAAAGTTATTTCTTATCCACCTGTTCAGCTGTGTGCTGTAGTGTTCCCAGTGGTTAACGTGCTTTGGGGGTCATTTATCAAGAAATGAGCTAAAAAGCGAGTGTAAGCTGGAAAATAAAATATATATATGTTATTTTGTGGGCATGCTGCACCTGATTTAACATTTGAAATTATGTACAGTGCCTTGCGAAAGTACTAACATACCTTGATCCTTTGCACACTTTGTCATGTTTACCACCCTAAATGTAAAGATTTCATTTTGAATTTTTTACTGAAAGTTCACACACAAGTAACAGACAACTGTGAAGTGAAAGTAAAATGATACATGATTCTGTTATTTTACAAAAAATAGAAAAGTGAAAAGTGGGGCGTGCATAAGTATTCATACAGCATGACTTAATACTTTGTGGAACCCCCTTTTGCTGCAAGTCTTCTGGGGTTTGACTCTACAAGGTTTGCACATGTAGAGACTGACATTTTAGCCCATTCCTCTTTACAAAACAACTCAAGCTCTGTCACATTAGAAGGAGAGCGTTTGTGAACAGCAGTTTTCAGGTCTTTCCACATATTTCAATAGGATTTAGGTCAGGACTTTGACTGGGCCATTCTAACACATGAATATGTTTGTTTTTAAACCATTCCATTGTAGATGTAGCTTTGTGTTTAGGGTCATTGTCCTGCTGGAAGGTGAATCTCCGCCCCAGCCTCAATTCTCTTGCTGACTCCAGCAGGTTTTCCTCCAAAATGTCTCTGTATTTGGCTCCATCCATCTTCAAACATAATGTTTTGCATTTGGGCCAAAAAGTTCATTTTTTGTCTCATCTGACCAAAGCACCTTCTTCCACATGGGAGCTGTGTCCTCCATATGACTTCTAGCAAACTTCAAACGGGATTTCTTATGGCCTCCTTTCAATAATGGCTTTCTTCTTGCCACTCGTCCATGAAGGCCAGATTTGTGTAGAGTACGACTTATAGTTGTCCCATGTACAGATTCCCCCAGCTCAGCGGCAGGACGTCCCAGCTCCTCCAGAGTTATCTTGGGGCACTTGGTTGCATTTCTGACCAGTGCTCTCCTTGTTCGGTCTGTTAGTTTAGGTGGACGGCCGTGTCTTGGTAAGTTCGCAGTGGTGCTATACTCTTTCCATTTCTGAATGATGGATTGAACAGTGCTCCGTGAGATGTTCAAATCTTGGGAAATCTTTGTATAACTTAACGCTTAAACTTCTCCACAGCTTTATCCCTGACCTCTCTGGTGAGCTCCTTGGCCTTCATGATGTTGTTTAGTGACTTATACACTCTGACCATAGCTCTGAGGCCCTCACAGAACAGCTGGAATTATACTGAGAGTAGATTACACACAGGTGGCCTCTATTTAATGGTTAGGGCAAGGTGTGAACATTCTGCAGTCATTAGGAATGTTATAAAGGCAATTTAATGCACTCTGAAAATGCTGTATGAATACTTATGCACGCCCCACTTTTCTATTTTTTGTAAAATAACAGAATCATGTATCATTTTGCTTTCACTTCACAGTTGTCTGTTACTTGTGTGTGAACTTTCAGTAAAAAAGTCCTAATAAAATCTTTACGTTTAGGGTTGTAAACATGACAAAATGTGCAAAAGTTCAAGGTGTATTAGTACTTTCTCAAGGCACTGTATATCACAGAAATCGGGCCACACATCTAATATGTAAATAAGAAAATGCTTGGTGACTCTGTTGCTGCTCCACTTTGGCATGTGCTACTCATTTTGCACGTGATCAAATGCTTAGTAAATTATCCCATTGACTATAAACACTGCGACTGACGGAGCAGATGGGCAGAATCTCCACTGACTCTGCTGTAAACCTTCCACAGAGTCACTTTATGTAGTTGGCCTGGAGGGGGAGCTTCAGAGCCACAGGGGACTGCCCCATCAAAGCAGCTTCTCTCAGAATGTGGAGTCAGTTGGTAAGCACATTTGTCCACACATATTTCGTGGGGCGCTCGTACGCTGACCACACCATGGTTCTTTATAGTTTACTTTGAAGATTCGCTGTTGGCCGTATGGCGTCACGGATGGCACAGGAGAGGACCCGACTTCAGCGAAGTGCTCGAGGAAACTACAGACTGTCAGAAGACTTTCTGCCTGCTACCTTCTGACAGGTACTGCTCACAACCAGAGAGGTCAGGACACACTGCCCACACCCAAAGAGGTCAGGGCACACTGCCCACACCCAAAGAGGTCAGGGCACACTGCCCACACCCAAAGAGGTCAGGGCACACTGCCCACACCTAGAGAGGTCAGGACACAATGCCCACACCCAGAGAGGTCAGGACACACTGCCCACACCCAAAGAGGTCAGGACACACTGCCTACAACCAGAGAGATCAGGACACATTGCCCAAACCCAGAGAGGTCAGGAAACACTGCCCACACCCGAAGAGGTCAGGACACACTGCCCACACCCGAAGAGGTCAGGACACACTGCCCACACCCAAAGAGGTCAGGACACACTGCCTACACCCAGAGAGATCAGGACACATTGCCCACACCCAGAGAGGTCAGGACACACTGCCCACACCCAAAGAGGTCAGGGCACACTGCCTACACCCAGAGATATCAGGACACATTGCCCACACCCAGAGAGGTCAGGACACACTGCCCACACCCGAAGAGGTCAGGACACACTGCCCACACCCAGAGAGATCAGGACACACTGCCCACACCCGAAGAGGTCAGGACACACTGCCCACACCCAGAGAGATCAGGACACACTGCCCACACCCGAAGAGGTCAGGACACAGACTGCACCCAGAGAGGTCTGGAAACACTGCCCACACCCAAAGAGGTCAGGAAACCTATTTTATTTGATCCATTCCCCACTTTTGAGCACCATGCAGTCGTTTTTAGTAATCCCCCCATTTTATGTGTCACTATTTACAGACCCCCCCAAAATGCCCTCTTTTTGTTAAGGAGTTTTTATCACTTTTACATAGCTCCTTTAATATGATTATTTTAACTGGTGGTTTTAATCTACACATAGATAATCTTTTAGACCCTGTTGCTAGGGATTTTTAAAATGTTCTTAATTATATGGATTTTACCCAACACGTCACGCAGCCAACTCACGACAGAGGACACAGTCTGGACCTGGTCATCACGTATGGCCTGTCCACAGCTGTGTCTTCTGTCTCTGACCATTACTGTGTGTTTTTTAATATCACCAGTTTTACCCAGCGGGAGACCTCGGTAAGAGCTGTGAGGAAACGTCATCTCACCCCTGAAGTGGCTGCAAATGTTATTGATGTTTTAGAGAAATATTCTCCTATTGTTCTACCTGCCCCCTGTGATTTTATTATTGAAAATTTTAACATCAAACTCAAGTCAGCGCTTGATTCTATCGCTCCTTTAAAATTCAAGAAACTCCCCACAAAACCAATTACTCCATGGAGGAATGAGGAAATTAAACAACTCAAAAGACAATGCAGGGTGGCAGAGAGAAAATGGAGAAAACACAAAATGACCATAAACTACCAAATATGAACAACAAACAACTTACAATAACACAGTAAGAAACACAAGAAACATCTCTGGTGCTGTCCACAAATGGTTTACGTCCTACCTCACAGACAGGACATTCATGGTAAGTTTGGATACCTGCTCCTCTAAGGTCCATAACATTACAAAACTGAAGTTTTAGTCATCGGTCCTGAGGCCCAGAGAGAGAAACGTTTACCCAAACTAGTCATTGTCTTTTAATCCTTCCTCACAGGTGAAGAACCTGGGTGTGATTTTTGACTCTGAGCTGACTTTAATTCCACACATTAAGAATATCACAAAGATAGGTTTTTACATCTAAAGAACATAGCCAGAGTCCGTCCCATTCTCTCTCGAGCCAACATGGAGACGCTCATGCATGCTTTTATCACCAGTCGTATCGACTACTGTAATGCCCTGCTTTCTGGTCTTCTCAAAAAGAGTATCTCAGGTTTACAACTTTTACAAAATTCAGCAGCTCGTGTCCTGACGAAGACCAGGAGGCGGGACCACATTACACCGGTTTTAGAGTCGCTGCATGGGGGGGGGGGGGGGGGGGTTGTAGTTATTTATGTACATTTGCTGGTGGGGACAATTCTAATGATTTTTAAGCACTATAAAGCACTTTGTGTTACATTTTGTATGAAAAGCGCTTTATAAATAAAGTTTGATTTGATTTGATTTGATTTGAAACATTGCCCACACCCAGAGAGGTCAGCACAGACTGCACACCCAGAGAGATCAGTATACACTGCCCACACCCAGAGAGGTCAGGACACACTGCCCACACCCAGAGAGGTCAGGACACACTGCCCACACCCAGTGAGGTCAGGACACACTGCCCACACCCAGTGAGGTCATGACACACTGCCCACACCCAGTGAGGTCAGGACACACTGCCCACACCCAGAGAGGTCAGGACACACTGCCCACACCCAGAGAGGTCAGGACACACTGCCCACACCCAGTGAGGTCATGACACACTGCCCACACCCAGTGAGGTCAGGACACACTGCCCACACCCAGAGAGGTCAGGAAACACTGAAAGAGGTCTGCAGGATTTAACTGTTTTTTTGTTTTCTGTGTAAGTTCTCAGTCATACAGGAGTTGTCCATCTTCAATGAAGGTACTTGATTCATCTTCTGTACTCAGTAGTTGAAGTACTACTGAGTACAGAAGATGAATCAAGTACCTTCATTGAAGATGTTTTTTTGTTTGTTTTTTATTCATATGTCCAGGGACAAGGACAAAAGACAGTAGTCTAAAAGATGCTATGCCATATAACAGAGGTCAGGAAGACCGATTTACCTGAATGCAAAATGAGAATCAGAGCAGGCCTAGCTCTTTCATTTTGGCCCACTTATTGTCTACTTGTGAAAAGCTTATCGTAAAACAACCAGTGATTGGAAATTTAAAGATTTAAGATTAACAGACTTCAAGTCTGAATTTATCAACCTTGATTAACTTTCATCAAGTAAAAACATTTAAGTTAATAACGAGTGACAGCTAACATGCAATTGCTGCTGTATCTTGTAGGGAACTCTCAAATAGCTTAATGTAAAATCAGTTACGGGATAGTTGAACTGTTGTCCTTGTACTAGAATAATGTTTTGTAATTGTAACAACTTTTCAGATTTAATATGATGGCACAGAGCAAAGGGTAAACAAACCGTAATCCAATTTTTCAATAAGAAAGAACTTAGTTGAAATTTTAATCATGCATTAGCAACCACCAGTAAGAAGGTGTGCTGGTCTGACTTGACACTCCATGTTGGGAAGGATGTCATAAGTCATGGCTATGTTACATGAGAACCTCGTCACTGCTTTTTTTAATGTGTAGTTAAGAGGACATTTCCCTATTCTTACAGGCTGGTGCTGCTGGAGACTCGTCGGACAGAGGAGCATCTGACCAATCTGTACCTCCTGGAGAACACTAACTGCTATGTCCTGCTGCCCTGATCACCAGAGAACACCATAGACGGTCTGTTAAGCTTCCAGGCCTCCGCTCATGTGGGAGTGGTACTTTAAAGAACTGGCACAGATAAAAGGTCTGAAGTGAGTTTTGTGCCATGTATGTGATGTGACTCCTGACTGTCAGCGAGAATAAGCTGTATTCACACTGCAGCAATATGACCTCGTCTCATCACCTCCAAGATGGAACTCATGACGCCCCAGACCTGCAGAACTGAGTGACATGACGGTTGAGCTCAAATGTCACCATCAATTTCTGTTTGGTTTTAGCCCACGGCAGCGACAGTGGCCACTGTTCTTGGTGTTGTCCAACATTTGGACATCGCATCCAGCTTATTTTGCAGCAAGTCTAGGCCGAGACAACCACCAACTTAAGAGCCACATGCATCTGGTGCTGCTCTTTAAGCTTTGATGGACACAAGTAATTCATATGACTGATGAGCTTCTAAAAAAGTTACATCTAAAAAGAAACAAAATACAGAAGGAATAAATGTCTCCCCAAGAAGTTACCAGTTACATTTTCTTTTAATTAAAGAAATCCAATTTCAAAGATGTGTACCGACAATGAAATTATTATTGTACCATTGAATAAAATGAGATTTGTAGGAACCAATACTGTAATAACACTGTTGAGCCAATAACGTTATAACAATTTACTGGCCGATAATATAATAACTATTACGCCTGACAGTTGAAAATCGTTCACAAATGTAATGAATTCAATCCATCAGTCTGACTTTATTTTATAACCATTGATTTTATGCATTTTTGTTTTTCCATCAACTTTTGTATTTTACTATTTTTGTTTTGTTTTTTAATCTCTCATGGTCTTTTTTTTCCACTTGAGGTAACTTGTCGCAGCTCATATGCATTATCAGCCCAGATGGTAAAGCGGATTGTTTTATGACTGAAAGGTTATTGGTTTGGATCCTTGCTCCCACAGGTGCATGCCATCACTGTGTCCCTGGGACGAGGAATTTACCCACCTGCCTATGTATGAATGTGAATGTGTGAGTGAGTGGTTGATGCTCCTGTATCCAAGTACTTCTTCCACTGTTGATAAAAAAAAAGTTTGATACAATAATGATTGAAAACAATATGATGGTGCCTGTTTCGATCCCTCCTTCCAGCTACAGACTACTATTGTAGCCACAACTGGGGCAGACTAACACAAACAAGGCTGCCAACAAGGCCCCTCTGACCACCACTCACTTACTCACCCATGACATGCACCACATTCAAACTTGAAGTGAAGTGGCTTTCCCACACAGCGCCAGCGTGCACCTGTGGGAGCAGGGATTGAAACCATCTGGGCTCACATCGTATGAAAATGCATATGAGCTGCGACAAGTTACCGCTAGTGAAAAAAAAGAAAACATTTAGATAAAAAAAAAAGTTAAGATTGTTAGAAAACACACAACATAATAGGTCAACTAACAATTTAGAGAAAACTGCAGAAAAACTATTTTTAAAGTGTAGTTTTTTTAAATAAAGTCGGAGGGGGTCATTTACCAAGTGTTTTCTCATGTGCAAAATGAGTAATACGTGCAAAGGTCGATCAGCAGCAGAGTCATTTACCCATTTTTTACTCATACAA
Organism: Proterorhinus semilunaris; assembly: GCA_021464625.1. NCBI lineage: Eukaryota > Metazoa > Chordata > Actinopteri > Gobiiformes > Gobiidae > Proterorhinus > Proterorhinus semilunaris. The sequence continues at coordinate 603,489 of CM038354.1, forward strand.
CATTGTCTTATTCATACATCAGATTTGGGGCCTTAATACAATGATATTGGTAGTATCAAATGGTAAATTAGGAAAAGCACGACCACAAAATAGGTTTCACTTTTCTGCTATTTCCGCTATTTAGCACCACTGTAGATAAATGACCCCCTGGACTGTTTTATTATATTCACTTGCAAGGACCACGCTACAACAAAGTGCAATTAAAGAATTTATTAATGTTTAAATGTGTAGAGTGAAACTGGGCAAGACTGTGGGTGTGGGCTCCGTCTCTAATGAACCCAGCTCTTCAGGACCCCTTGAAGCAGAAGAATCAGTGCTGAAAAATAAAACAGACGTAGAGGGAGGGAGGATGGGGTTGACCGTTTCAAACAAACAGGAATGAAGAGGCTTGGCCTGGTGTACAGTGCCTTGCGAAAGTATTCGGCCCCCTTGAACTTTGACCTTTTGCCACATTTCAAGCTTCAAACATAAAGATATAAAACTGTAATTTTTTGTGAAGAACCAACAAGTGGGACACAATCATGAAGTGAAACGAAATTTATTGGATATTTCAAACATTTTTAACAAATAAACAACTGAAAAATTGGGCGTGCAAAATTATTCAGCCTCCTTAAGTGAATGCTTTGTAGCGCCACCTTTTGCTGCGATTACTGCTGTAAGTCCTTGGGGTTTGTCTCTATCTGTTTTGCACATTGAGAGACTGAAATATTTGCCCATTCCTCCTTGCAAAACAGCTGGAGCTCAGTGAAGTTGGATGGACAGCGTTTGTGAACAGCAGTTTTCAGTTCTTTCCACAGATTCTCGATTGGATTCAGGTCTGGACTTTGACTTGGCCATTCTAACACCTGGATATGTTTATTTGTGAACCACTCTATTGTAGATGTTGCTTTATGTTTTGGATCATTGTCTTGTTGGAAGACAAATCTCCGTCCCAGTCTCAGGTCTTTTGCAGACTCCATCAGGTTTTCTTCCAGAATGGTCCTGTATTTGGCTCCATCCATCTTCCCATCAATTTGAACCAACCAGGCCCAAACCATGATGCTGCCACCACCATGTTTGACAGTGGGGATGGTGTGTTCAGGGTGATGAGCTGTGTTGCTTTTACGCCAAACATAACGTTTTGCATTGTTGCCAAAAAGTTGGATTTTGGTTTCATCTGACCAGAGCACCTTCTTCCACATGTTTGGTGTGTCTCCCAGGTGGCTTGTGGCAAACTTTAAACAACACTTTTATGGATATCTTTAAGAAATGGCTTTCTTCTCGCCACTCTTCCATAAAGGCCAGAGTTGTGCAGTATACGACTGATTGTTGTCCTATGGACAGAGTCTCCCACCTCAGCTGTACATTTCTGCAGTTCATCCAGAGTGATCATGGGCCTCTTGGCAGCATCTCTGATCAGTTTTCTCCTTGTATGAGCTGAAAGTTTAGAGGGACGGCCGGGTCTTTGTAGATTTGCAGTGGTCTGATACTCCTTCCATTTCAATATTATCGCTTGCACAGTGCTCCTTGGGATGTTTAAAGCTTGGGAAATCTTTTTGTATCCAAATCCGGCTTTAAACTTCTCCACAACAGTATCTCGGACCTGCCTGGTGTGTTCCTTGTTCTTCATTAAGTTCTCTGCGCTTTAAACTGACCTCTGAGACTATCACAGAGCAGGTGCATTTATACAGAGACTTGTTTACACACAGGTGGATTCTATTTATCATCATTAGTCATTTAGGTCAACATTGGATCATTCAGAGATCCTCACTGAACTTCTGGAGAGAGTTTGCTGCACTAAAAGTAAAAGGGCTGAATAATTTTGCATGCCCAATTTTTCAGTTGTTTATTTGTTAAAAATGTTTGAAATATCCAATAAATTTCGTTTCACTTCATGATTGTGTCCCACTTGTTGTTGGTTCTTTCACAACAAATTACAGTTTTATATCTTTATGTTTGAAGCCTGAAATGTGGCAAAAGGTCGAAAAGTTCAAGGGGGCCGAATACTTTCGCAAGGCACTGTATATACAAGGCTCATGGGTAATAAGAGGCGTGGTGAGGTGAATGCAGGAGTGGTTGGTATGCAGAGGATGGTTGCTTGGGGGAATTTTCCTGCTCCCGAACCTATAGTAAATATTGACTCCATTTATTATCTGAATTTATTACATTTGTAATAACCCCGTGAACTGCTACCTTAACGTGGTGGGGTTGTTTGAGCGCCCGAATGATCCTAGGAGATATGTTTTCTGGGGCTTTATGCCCCTGGTAGGGTCTCCCCTAACACGTCTTAGGTGACGGGTCAGACAAAGAGCAGTTCGAAGACTTCTATGGACAGTTTAAGAACAAGGACCGTGACGTCGCCAGGTATGGCGCAGCCGGGGCCCCACCCTGGAGCCAGGCCTGGGGTTGGGGCTCGAATGCGAGCGTCTGGTGGTCGGGCCTCTGCCCACGGGGCCCGGCCGGGCACAGCCCGAAAGGATGACGTGGGCCCGCCCTCCTGTGGACCCACCACCCGCAGAGGGATCCGTAGGGGTCGAGTGCAGAGAGGACTGGGGGCAGTCAAAGGCAGGTGCCTCGACAACCTGGTCCGCATGCGCAGCTTCTGGTGTTTTGGACAAGGAACGTCACCTCGCTGGGGGGGAAGGAGCCTGAGCTAGTGCGGGAGGTTGAGAGGTACCGGCTAGATATAGTCGGGCTCACCTCCATGCACAGCCTCCCAACTCCTGGTGAGGGGCTGGACGCTCCATTTTTCTGGAGTTGCCCGCGGGGAGAGGCGGCGGGCTGGGGTGGGTTTGCTTATAGCCCCCCAGCTCAGCTGTCACGTGTTGGAGTTCACCCCGGTGTCCCTACACCTTAGGGTCGGGGACAGGTCTCTCACCGTTGTCTCGTCCTACGGGCCCAACATCGGTGCAGAGTACCCGGCCTTCTTGGAGTCCCTGGGAGGGGTACTAGATGGTGCTCCGGCTGGGGACTCCATTGTTCTACTGGGGGACTTCAACGCCCACGTGGGTAACGACAGTGAGACCTGGGTGGGGGTGATGGGGAAGAACGGCCTCCCTGATCGGAACCCCAGTGGTGTTCTGTTATTGGACTTCTGTGCTAGTCACAGTTTGTGCATAACGAACACCATGTTCGAGCACAAGGATGTCCATAAGTGCACGTGGCACCAGGACACCCTAGGCAGGAGGTCGATGATCGACTTTGTAGTTGTGTCATCTGATCTCCGGCCGCGTGTCTTGGACACTCGAGTGAAGAGAGGGGCTGAGCTGTCAATGATCACCACCTGGTGGGTAGCTGGATCCGCTGGCAGGGGAAGAAGCCGGTCAGACCTGGCAGACCCAAATGTGTTGTGAGGGTCTGTTGGGAACGTCTGGTGGATCCCTCTGTCAGTAGGGTCTTCAACTCCCACCTCCGGAAGAGCTTCACCCAGATTCCAATGGAGGTTGGAGACATGGAGTCCGAGTGGACCATGTTCTCCTCATCCATTGTCGATGCGGTGTAGTTGTGGCTGTAAGGTCTCTGGTGCCTGTCGCGGCGGCAACCCCCGAACCCGGTGGTGGCGCCCGGGAGTAAGGGATGCCGTCAAGCTGAAGAAGGAGTCCCATCTGGCCATGTTGGCTTGTGGGACTCCGGAGGCAGCTTCACCAACACTGTTTACAGTGCGGGTGGGGGGTTGCTGACCTCGACTGGGGATGTGGTCGGGCGGTGGAAGGAGTACTTCGAGGATCTCCTCAATCCCACCGTTACGTCTTCCGATGAGGAAGCAGAGGCTGGGGACTCGGAGGGGGGCTCGTCCATCACCCAAGCTGAAGTCACCGAGGTGGTTAGAAAGCTCCTCGGTGGCAAGGCCCCAGGGGTGGATGAGATTCGTCCTGAGTACCTTAAGTCTCTGGATGTTGTAGGGCTGTTTTTGCTGACACGTCTCTGCAACATCGCGTGGCGGTCGGGGATAGTGCCTCTGGATTGGCAGACCGGGGTGGTGGTCCCTCTCTTCAAGAAGGGGGTTCGGAGGGTGTGCTCCAATTACAGAGGGATCACACTCCTCAGCCTCCCTGGTAAGGTCTATTCCAGGGTGCTGGAGAGGAGGATCCAGGAGGAACAATGCGGTTTTCGTCCCGGTCGTGGAACACTGGACCAGCTCTATACCCTTCATCGGGTGCTCGAGGGTTTGTGGGAGTTCGCCCAACCAGTCCACATGTGTTTTGTGGATCTGGAGAAAGCGTTCGACCGTGTCCCTCGTGGTGCCCTGTGGGGGGTGCTCCGGGAGTATGGGGTCCGGGGCCCTCTGCTAAGGGCTGTCCATTCCCTGTATGACCGTAGCAGGAGCTTGGTTCGCATTGCCGGCAGTAAGTCAGACCTGTTCCCAGTGCGTGTTGGTCTCCGCCAGGGCTGCCCTTTGTCACCGGTTCTGTTAATTACTTTTATGGACAGAATAGGCCCTTTTCACGCTGACGTCACGAATCCGCCATTGTACTTCCGTGCAGTGGATAACGACTTCCTGTCCGCGTTATACCTAATGGCATGGGATCGCGCTTTTCAGTCTGAAGTAAAATATCTCCAGGAAATTTACCGCAGACGTCAAGTGGAAGGTATGTAATCATTGACAACAAGTAAGACATTGCGTGGGGAGTAAAAAAATAAAAAAAAAGCACCGAAGAATAACGGTGTGATGATAGAGAAGTGAGTTTGTCCAAAAGCTTGTAGCCAGTTGTAATGCTAACGACTGCTGATTTGGGAAGATTGATTCTAATGTGTTTGCTTACGTTATTAATTGATCTGTGTAACTATTGTTTGGTTTCCTAGTTATAGATCTGTAGATAGTGCTGCAATCTGTTAGCTTCCAAAGAATAGGCTATCTTAGCTCCAAATGCTAATGCACATTAGCAACATGCTACTGAACCGTGAGAAACGCTTGACTATCCGAGGCTTTGGTGGGCAACACAAATGTATTAAATTGATAATATTAGTTCTATGGTGGGTCAAAACAATGTTCACAAACAGAGCATTGCTCCCCTTGTGCTGTAAAAGATCTGTGATTTAAATAAACAGCTCTTCACTGCTGGAAAAATCTGCTGTTTGCCCACCTTTCACCAAAACATCACAAAAATAAACAATGATCCTCCCAATAACAGAGCTATACATTTTCTTGTCAAGTATACATTGTATGTTTTACTGTTCAGTACTTTATTTAGGCTTAAGTTTAATGTGCTAATTTCATTTTTTTTTTTTTCTTCTTTCTTTCTAGGATGGCCCAGTCATCACACAATGTTTTTACAGAGTCCCTTGTCAACTTGCCTCAATTAACATTTGAGGACATACACAGGATTTGTGACACACATTCACTTACTAAAAGATCTAAAATGGACAAAGGTTATAAATTCTTCATCGAAGGATACATTTTCAACTACGAAGGCAAGTTTAAAATGATATGTTGGCAGACCAGTGTGTTTTCATTGCTTTAACTATAACAAGTAATATTGGTGTTACATTTGTTTTGTAAGTTTAATTAACACAAAAAATATGTTTTACTAATTATGCAAGAGCCTTAAGTGGGATTAGTATTACCCTCTTCATTCCAGTTGATAGTGAGTAGTGTATTATCTAACATTTTTCCCATCAGTTTCAAATATAGTGCAGAGTGAGGTGACTGTCAGGGGAAGATGTCATAGGTCCATGAAGAAAAATGAGGAAGCGCATCATCTTCAGGTTCTATTTCAGCAATTGTGTAACGTTATGGATAGAGATCCAAGTCTCATTCATCTTTGTTGAAGTTGCTGTGTAGCAATAGAATGTGTTAGCTGCATGCCTGCATTGTGAATGACTCTGCATAATATATGCCTGTTTTAAGCTCCATAAAATTAAGATTTTCTGTACAAATATAATTATTATTATACATTTTTTTTACAGATAACCTTCAATTTAAGTGATGTGCCGTTTACTGTGCAAGAAATGTCTTGCTCTTGTGCTGCAGGAAGGGCCCTCTGCAACCACCTGGTTGCAGTGCTGTACCAAACGGCACACTACAGGTAATGATTGGAAAAATGAAGCCTTGTGAATGCATGGGGCTTCACAGCCTATTATGTCAGCAAATTATTCTAAACTGAAGCCTCATTCTATTCTGCCATCTGCTGATGATTTGAATGTATTACAATCAACAAAGTAATTAATTTTCATTTTATTCCAAGGCCTTAGTTGAAATATTGTCCTTTCAAAGCTCTAGGCGCGTATAAATCCATGAATTGATTGTTTCCATTCATCAAGGCATTGGTCACATAATCTCATGGTTCAAATCATGTAACATAAAGGTTCATTTTTGAAACACTGAAGCGTTCTTCATTTTGCCCATTATTGACTATAGGGCCATGGGCTTTAAAAGTGTGCCAGTCACTTTATCCTGCACCAGTACACCGCAAAGATGGCATCGGCCAAGGACCCAGGTAAAGTTTTCGTGTATAGTTCGTTTCTCTGGCTCTACTGTAAATGTAATGTAAATCTTTTCATTTTAGGGAATTGCACCAGAGTCTACAACCGACATGGTGGTAAAAAAATCCACAAAAACAACAACTAAATTTGTGAAATCGATTGTTTACAAGGCCTATTCCGGTAAGTTATTCATCTGAAAATGTTCTGATTTGTTCATTTCAACTTTTTTAGCAATACTTTGTGTACACACAGTGTTATTCCCCTGTACCATGCTGCTTTCCCCCTACGTTATGCAGGCTCATGTCAACCTACAGCTGCACGCCTCGATACATTTCTATAGATATTGACCTACTAACATCTGCTGTATATTGTGTTTGTGCTTTTCTCAGGTCCACTTCCAGATCCCCATATAATGTCCAGCATGAAGAAGCTTGAGAATGTGCGTCCCCAGCCCGGAATTTGCAAATTGGTTCATGGCCTGGACAGTCTCAAAATGGTGGACTCAAAGTTTGGCCCAGTTCCGTTTGGATCCGTTTTATCATATCAATTTCCACCTGATTCTGAAAGCAGAGACATTATAAAACATTCAAAAGCACAGGGTTTTCCTACTCTGCCTGTTGAAGGCTACGGTTTCAAAAATCCCTTCACATTTCAGCCCAACTATGTACAAAAATGTCACCTGGAAAGTTTGACGGTGTCCACTCGCCTATCTGCAGCTATTGAAGAAGAGACAAGACAGCAATCACAGTGCCCTCTTTGGGGCCAGGTGAGGAGACCCAGACTGACAGCCAGCCGTTTCAGAGAAGTATGTTATGTACGTGGGGAGTCGTCATCAAAAAACCTTGCAGCACGAATAATCAAAGGAACGCCTCAAACTGCAGCAATGAAAAGAGGACTTGAACTGGAGCCTGAAATTCTAAATCAATATTCAGACTTGTGTGATGTTTCCGTCATGCAGTGTGGTGTTTGGCCTTGCAGAGGTAAAGGCTTGTGATGTGGACAATGTGGAAGGAGTCAAACATCTCAAAACAATTAATGGCAAAGTCTGCCTGAAGAAGTCACATAAATATTATTATCAAGTCCAGGGTCAGCTTGCCATTACAGGGCTTCAGTGGTGTGACTTTATTACTGACACTAGAGGGGACATTACTGTGGAAAGGCTACACAGAGATGACGAGGTCATCCTGACCATGAGGCCTCAGCTGGATAATTACTATTATAACACATATATGGATGAATTCATCCAGTCCAAACATTGAGTCTCCAATAATTTTATCCTGTGAGCTACTCCGTTTCAAAGATAACCTTTACTATTGCACTTAGGTCACGTTCACTTTGTAGTCAACTTTTAAAAACATGAGTTTCATTGCTATTTGTTTTTGTATGTTTATCGGATTAGAGGTACCTGTGTTACAGGGTTGTCAATTCAAGTCTACCCTTATATTGTTAAATAAAATGTGTTTTGAATATATTCAAGGGTGGTCTTTTACCATTATATACTCCAAAAAAGGCTGTTAAAGTATAACAAATTCTAGCTTTAAAGACTTTTGTGTAGTACCTCATAAATGCACAAGAATGATAACTTCAATAATTTCATTATTCCATATTCTCTCAATAGGCTGTGTTCACGTGACATCACAACATTCTAAAGAGCCAATAGTTTAAAACTGCGGTGGAGTAACTGAAAATTCCATGATGGTAACTATGGTAACTGGCAAATTGCAGATTTTTTTTTGGTTGACATCGTTATTACAGGGAGAATCCACATGAAACCAAAACTGTCTAAGTTCATTGTGTTGTCCGTCAGCACATATTAACTAATGTCTAATTATTTGGCATCCAGAATCAGAATCAGAATCAGAATTCGTTTTATTGCCAAGGTTTGTGAACAAGGTTTACAAACTAGGAATTTTACTTGGTGCAGACAATGAAGTGGAGACAATATTCAAAGTGGAGACAATATTCAAAAAGTGATGTCCAGTAGAAAAGGCTTGCAGCCATAAAATGTATGTGGCAGATTTGTGAATCAAATCTTTTCTAACTACTAATGAAGTACAACATTTGTCAATTTTCTTTTTGGAGATTTTATTTACAAAAAATGCATTTCTCGCTTAAGAGTTGTTTTAGTCTCTGCTCTCCACCAGACATCAAATTCTAGAACATGAACGCAAACAAAAAATTAAATGGTCAGAAATATTCTTTACCATTTTACATATTTAAACAATATTGACACATTTCAAACGGGTTTGTCTTGTGAAACATCTAGAGGTCCCTGATAGTTGGACATAAGACAGCATACAGCCCACAACTGGTTGACAGAACCTGTCATTGAAAGCGGAATTGCTCCATCCCATATATGATATTCTTTGACCCGCCGTATTGCCCTTTCAACCACAATTCTCAGCCGGGCAATGGCCTGTGTCTTCAGAGTGTCCTCCAGGCTCAGCTGACGGGACCTCTTCGATGAAGAATTTATAACCTTTGTCCATTTTAGATCTTTTAGTAAGTGAATGTGTGTCACAAATCCTGTGTATGTCCTCAAATGTTAATTGAGGCAAGTTGACAAGGGACTCTGTAAAAACATTGTGTGATGACTGGGCCATCCTAGAAAGAAAGAAGAAAAAAAAATGAAATTAGCACATTAAACTTAAGCCTAAATAAAGTACTGAACAGTAAAACATACAATGTATACTTGACAAGAAAATGTATAGCTCTGTAATTGGGAGGATCATTGTTTATTTTTGTGATGTTTTGGTGAAAGGTGGGCAAACAGCAGATTTTTCCAGCAGTGAAGAGCCGTTTATTTAAATCACAGATCTTTTACAGCACAAGGGGAGCAATGCTCTGTTTGTGAACATTGTTTTGACCCACCATAGAACTAATATTATCAATTTAATACATTTGTGTTGCCCACCAAAGCCTCGGATAGTCAAGCGTTTCTCACGGTTCAGTAGCATGTTGCTAATGTGCATTAGCATTTGGAGCTAAGATAGCCTATTCTTTGGAAGCTAACAGAATGCAGCACTATCTACAGATCTATAACTAGGAAACCAAACAATAGTTACACAGATCAATTAATAACGTAAGCAAACACATTAGAATCAATCTTCCCAAATCAGCAGTCGTTAGCATTACAACTGGCTACAAGCTTTTGGACAAACTCACTTCTCTATCATCACACCGTTATTCTTCGGTGCTTTTTTTAAATTTTTTTACTCCCCACGCAATGTCTTACTTGTTGTCAATGATTACATACCTTCCACTTGACGTCTGCGGTAAATTTCCTGGAGATATTTTACTTCAGACTGAAAAGCGCGATCCCATGCCATTAGGTATAACGCGGACAGGAAGTCGTTATCCACTGCACGGAAGTACAATGGCGGATTCGTGACGTCAGCGTGAAAAGGGCCTATTTCTAGGCGCAGCCAGGGGCCGGAGGGTGTCCGGTTTGGGAACCTCAGAATCTCATCTCTGCTATTTGTGGTCAAAGGACTATGGAACCCTAATGGCTTAGACAGGTAAATATACATTGTAACTCTTATTCACATTTTAATGACTTATGTTTGTACTGCTGAATTTGTTTGTAGCCACCTTTTAAAATACAAATAATGAACTTCTAGCTGGTAAATACATTTTCAAAACACCAAACCTTTTCCGTCTACAGTCTCAAGATTCAAGATTCAAGATGTTTTATTTGTCAAACCATGTGACTGATTCGAAATTATATTTCTCTCATCCTTGATTGTGAAGCGGGGGGTGGGGGAAGAGGGGTGGGAGGGAGGGCAGGGAGTTCAGCTTCCCGATGGCCCTATGTACGAAACTGTTCAGTCTCTGTTTAAAAAAAAAAAAAAAACCTGTTCAATGAACTGTAGGGTATTTCAGATTTTGTTGGGGTAGTTAGGTGGAGTCCATATGTGAGTTCAAAAAGGAGGCAGACCTCTTCTGGCAGGGTCATCAGCTTTTCCACAACTTCGCCCTCAATGATGATTTTCAGGCTCGCTGGGTGAAGATCTGATGTTGAGGGATCTCAACGTCTATTTGGCCAAAGGACTCATCACCATCCTAAAGATAAACAAAAATATTCCCAGAAATATAACCATTAGTGAAAAAGTATTACTGAACTACAACAGACCACCATTTAGAATGACAGAACAGGAACTACTTGAAGATTACCTGTGAGGTGTCTGAGGGTGCGGTTTCATATTACAAGCAGGTGGAAGTTTCAGAACGTGTACTTAAAATTGTTTGCAATCATAATTAATTTTGGTTATACCAAAAGGTATTTTAGCTTTATGTTTTGTGTTAAATTAAGAATATTAATGGACTGGCTAGAGCTCCTAACGTAGGTTAATTATGGCTTGTTCAAATTAGACAATAAATGTCAAATTATTAAAGATGCAGATTACAAACTAAATGTACACTTACAAAGCTAGACTTGAAGAACTCAGTGATCGTCTCAGAATAGGTGATGAAGCCCTCTCAGTGCAACTGTTTTTTTCCCCCAGAGGGATCCAGTGACTGTAAGACAGAAAATGGATGATACATTAAAAGAAAAGAAGTATTGCATACAGGGACACACACAGACAAGACAATTTGTCCTTGTTTTGTCCCGATTATGAAGTGTTGCATTTGCTGCAAAAGCTGTGCCAAATGTTGACAATTTCCCACAATCCATTGGAATTCCAGATAAATCTAAAAAAGAAGAACAAAGAAATTAGTTTGCTGTACAACTATAGAGTGATGTCTATACAGAATAGTTATGTATACCAGCTCATTAGTAAAGAGTACAGGCCAGGTCCACTCACAGCACCACTCTCTATTGAGGAAGATTCTGTGGCTCTGGTTTCCAGTGTCAGTTTTCGTGCATCAGCGTCAGTAAAGATGGCCCTCATGGTCCTTTTCTCAGGTGCCGTCATCTAGAGGAAAGAAGTCACATCAGAGTTTATATTATGTATGTAAGAAGAACTCTTGTGTTTTATTTGTATGTTTCAAGACAATGTAACGCCTGAATGTTACGATTTGACTGTCTCCATGATGTTGTCGTAAAGCTCAGAGTTTTTTACATTATTCTCTTTTATCTGTTCAAATTCAGGCAGTGCTTATTGGGCCTTATTGCAGTTGATACCAAAGTGTGGGTTGGGGGACCCCCTAGGGATAGTAAGATGATTTTAGGGACAATATTTTTACATTTCTGTAAAACATTTTTTTTTAAATTGAAAACAGCATATTTTAGGGAAATTAAGCCAAATATCAAAATACAGTATCCAAACTAACATTAATAAACCATATTTTAAAATGTTATGCACCGTAAATTATTATAAATACTAACTACGTTTTACAGAAGGGGGTCCTGAGTTGTCGGTTGAGTGATTATGGGGGTTGCAGCCTGAAAGGTTTGGGAACCCCTGACAACAATATATATTTGATACAGTAGCAGCCAAATCAAATGTGGAGAAAAAGGACACAAAATTGAACAAACAGCTAAAGCAAAATTCATGGCAACAGCGCCAGGAATCACTGTAATACTACAGAACCAACAGCCCTGGGTTTGCACTGTTCCCTGTCAAAGTTACGAAAAATATAAAGCATGTGATAAATTATTCTGTACGCAACAGAAAGCTAACATTAGCGATGGCTACCACTTAGCATTAGCCGTAGTCTGTTGGTGGCAGTAAGCCTTACAAGGACTTTTCAGTCCCAAAAGAATAACCACAAAGCACTCTCAGGTAAAGATCGACTATAACGCAGGTTATGGCTAAATTGCAAGGTTGACATTGCGGTGAAATATTATCACTAACGTTAACGTGCGCACGTTGAAAATGTTACTTTACTTAGCAAGCTGAAATATTATGATGCTAACGGAACAAAATGTGTGCATTTACCATGCGTTGATAAACTATTATGAACCAGCCTGGCTTCATCTCATGAGCTCTGGTGGTCCATGCGATCTGCAGCCAACAGTCTGAAGAGGCTCCTGTTTGAATTTACCGGGCCCTCCCCAAACCCGGTAAAAACATGTCAATGTGAGGTGTCTCCGCTCAGAGCCATTAGTATAGCAAATACTCGCTTTAAGTATTTTATAATTCACATTTGGTTTAGTAATGGTCCCGCCTTTTGCAAAATAATGAAAAGATTGGTATTGACTTATCATGTGAAAGAAAATGTGGGTTTACAGTGTTCCTTTCAAATGTCTTAGCCCATTTACGGTCATGTATGTCAGACAACATTGGCATCTGGAGAATGCATGGTTTTACTTAGGGTTTGTCCACTGGGTCAGTGTTGATTTTTATTTTTATTTAGTTTTAGTCTTTTGACGAAAATGTCATTTCATTTTAGTCGAGATTTAGCCAACTAAAATTAAAACTAATTTAGTCAACTTTGCATTTATAATATTTATTACAATCATATTTAACCGCTGTCCTCTGCTTCATGGAGCTTCTCCCACATGAACAAAGCCCAGACCTGTTCCTTTGGCAGTGGATTTAAAATGATGTGAGGCTCTCTCAAACAGTTTGGATGATTGTCGTCTCTTCTTTTAAATTGTATTTAGTTTAGTTTAGTCAACACAAATATCTGGGCACAGTTGTAGTCTCATGAACAACTTTTAATTTAGTTTTAGCCCAATTTTAGTCGGCAAAAATATTACTTTGACTAAAATTACGACTAAATATTATAGCTTATAGGCTTTCACAACTTCCGGTTCCCCACAGCACTGGGCTGTGGCTGGAAACGGGCTTAAGAAACTATTGAGAATGTCTGAATTATGAGAATATTGAATATAAATAGGCTATAGGCTGTATGATAGTGACCCGAGGGCTTTGTGGTGTAGAGTTTGATTACAATAAGCCGTTTTCATCAGGATATAGGCAGGTCACAGGAGTGACAGTAAACAGTGGCACGCAGCATCACGCATTACGCACAGAGGCACGCGCTCTACTGGCTGCGTGAGGCTGAGGGGCCGAGGAAGCGGATGAAGAGGATGCTGCTGACTCCGGCTCACAGAAGCTCCATGCCCGAGTCTGGTGTTTGGAGACGGCAGCAGAAAGATGCGCCGTGGCGGAGCAGCTGTAAAAGTCAGCCCAGCTGAGCACGCTGCTTTTATCTGCGTCTTTCTTTGCTTTAGCTGCTATTATTTCCAGGTCAAATGTCAGTTTCCTGTGCGGCTTGTTTGTAGCTGCTAAAAATGGCCGGAGATGGCGGTGCACTGAAAGATATAAATGAGATCAAATCCCAGTTCCGCACTAGAGAGGGTTTCTACAAGCTGCTCACCCTCTCGGACTCTCAGCAGCGAGGGGGCCTGCCGCGGGGGCCCACCGCAGGAACAACGCTGGGGCCAGTGTCGGGGGCCGGGGCCATCCCCGGTGGAGGGGTCGGTCTGCTGCAGGGGCCGGGGACAGCCGCGTCCTCCTCCTCCTCCAACGCCGGAGCCAGCTCCTCTCCTGCGGGCTTCTTGCCTCCTGTTCGTGTCTCCATGGTCAAGCTCCAGCCCGAGGATCCTGGCGAGGAGTCCGAGCGGGTGTGCTTCAACATCGGCCGGGAGCTCTACTTCTACACGTACACCAACATCAAGAAGGTGAGCTCCCCGGTCCCACCGCGCAAACCTCCGCGGAGCCCGTTAGCCTTAGCAAGCTAGCCCTGACCGGTGCTACCGTCCGACCCGTTAAGGCTCATTCATAATCATACTTCATAAGACGCAAGAACCACGTTCCTACACAGAGCTTCAGGGAGGGGGGGTTCATAAGTGGGGGCGTGTACGATGGGTAAAGGGGGGGTGTAGGGGTGTAATGTGAGGACAGGGGGTGTAAGATGGGTAAAGGGGGGGTGTAATGTGTGGACAGGGGGTGTACGATGGGTGAAGGGGGGGTGTAGGGGTGTAATGTGAGGACAGGGGTGTACGATGGGTGAAGGGGGGGTGTAGGGGGTACGGCTGTAGGGCGTTCTCATTGCACAGTAACTCTTCTCTGCAGGCTGTGGACCTGAGCAAGCCCATTGACAAACGTATCTACAAAGGCACGCAGCCCACCTGTCACGATTTTAACCAGTACTCAGCCAGCGCCGAGAGTGTGGCCCTCATCGTGGGCTTCTCTGCAGGACAGGTGCAGTACTTGGATCCCATCAAGAAGGAGACCAGCAAACTCTTCAACGAGGAGGTAATGTTCCCCGTACTCCACCGCAAGGGCATCTGCTATTCATGAGGGTCAATACCTGGCAGGAGTTAGCTCTGGTCCATATGAACATTCACGCCTTGTTGTAACTGTAACTAGTACAAACTGTAGATAATACAGACGGCATCTTTGGAATTGCCCATATATTGTCACGTTTGAAGAAGTTAGAGGGAAAACAAACAAGGGAAACACTGAACGTTCTCCCATTTCTCCACCATTACTTTAACAAATGTTGAATTATGAATATACTTTTCTACTAAATAAAGATACAGAGACATGGAGACATGCGTGAACAGCCCATATATACTTTACAAAAGGACAATGCTAACCAGGAAGCTTTTCCGTCTGTTAGCCTGCTCAATGTATTGTTCCTATGGCCGTTAGTATCAGCCTCCCATCCATGGTCAACCATCGACCACATTTAGGAGAAATGTACAGACCTTTAAGGATTTTACTTTAGATACGCGAACAAGAGTGTCCTCTGAGCTAAATGCTAAATCACGTTCACGTTGAGGTTGGATACACAAATACACATCCAGTGGACATTAAGCATCATCTTATGATATGCTCATGAGTCATCAGCGTTGGGAATAACAGCGTTTATAAATAATGGCGTTAGTAACTATGTCAGATAGAGAGACGTGAGGTGCAGGAGCTGCTGGTGTTTGTGGAGTTTATAGAAGTCCTCGGCGATGTGGGTAAGTCAGCACACTGAGCGGAGCGCAGGTGTTCATTTAACTTTGCGCTTCATCTGTCATAGTTTATAAATGGGGACGGGCGCTGACATTAGCTTGGATATGTTCTGATATAATTGCCCATTTAGTAAATGTGTTGTTTGTTCATTACTGCAGTGCCACTGCGTTCGCGAGCTGTAGCTCTTTGTCATACACAGAAATACGCTGGGTCTGAGAGCCTTATTGATGTTGTGGCTAAAACGTTTGCTCCAACATGCCTAATGAGCACTTTTTCTTGCAGTATTTTTAGTAATTACTTTGCCCAATAACAAGTCATGTACTTTTATCACACTGTAACTCAGTTACCAACGCAGTTACTTTTGCTGAGAAGTAACGGGTAACTATAACGAATTACTTTTTTTAAAGTATTCTTCCCAACACTGCTCATGATAAAGAAAGCACAGAAAAGCATATAAATACTGTGAAACTGTAACAGGCTCTGATCACCTTCCATATGGGGTTTGAAGCCCACTGTTGGCAGGAGGTTTAGTGGTTAGTGGACAGTTACAACAAGATGCAGGAAATGACCTTTGACATGAACTATAATTTAAATGTATATTATTATTTTGGTCACTTTATTTGGTTGTTTGTTACAATCATATTGGGTTAACATTCGTTTGACAAAACGTTAACGGCACTTTGCGGTATTTTTACTGATAATCAAAATTAGCCCAATAATAAATAGGAATAATAATTAACATAACACTTATTATTATAAAATATAATGTATTACATTGAACAAAATAAGGTCAATCTAACAGTCATGTTGATGTTAAGGCTGCCATCTACTGTTTGTATCAGCCAATTACAGCCTGCTTTGATATCATAAAATAAAATACATTTTAAAATGTGGCAAGAAAATTTTCTAAATATAAAACGGGGAGTAATAGCAATCCTAATCCTTATGATCAGAGTTGCATAATGGGTTTTATCAGAAAAATGCCAGCAATCATTATGCCAATGCCATTGTATTACGATTACGTGATAACATATGCCGGACCAATATGGCCGCATGCCGTCTGTATTACAACAATAGAACGTGGCCATTAAAGACAGAAGAAATCAATTTCAACTGGACCTTTTTTCGAATGCATAGTTGCCAACGTTTTGAGAATCATCCAATTCTCTTCTTCAAGGGCCAAAGCTTCTACTTCCCCATCAGATGTTAGATTGGGTAGTGGCGAGTGAAAAATTGTGATTCCAATCAGAGGTGTTCTTCCCCCTTGACCAGGCAACACCCCCTTGTATGACAGGTGGCCTGTATCTGTATCTGGTGCTGTTTAGACGACTTAGGAAAGTGTCAAATAGTATGACAGTGGTCCTTTACAGTACAACCCCTCGGGCTCTTGAGTTCATTGTTTGTACCCTGTAGTTAAAGACCACAATCACCACAATGCATTGCGACTCTACTGTCGATGGAAACCCGCATCACAACACGAACAGCTGTTTTAATCACGTGTTGCGTATTTCATGAATAAACTACTTGAATATTATTAAATGGTTACTGTGTAAGCTGCTTGAGCTGTTAAACGATCGACCGCTCCCTGTGTTTAGGCAAAAAAAAAAGTCCACGTAAAATCCATGTGAGATGAAACGGATCTGACACACATGCACGTGTGTGTGTGTGTGCGTCCCAACAGGGGGATGTGTGTCATCGTCACTTAGTGTAAACTGAAGGCTGTAGACGCTCCACACCTGTACAGCTACATCCAACAAAAGCACATCTGCGGTGACGAGGCTGTGGTGAATTAGATCCAGTGCGTATGTCAGAGGCGCAGACAAATAAGTACGATCCTGTCCTGGTCAAAATCCGCCTCTGTGTGTGGAAAGAGAAACTGAAACTACCGCTTAACGAGAACATGCTGTACTGCGTTGCCCTTTTATTTTTATTTTTTTGAAGATCAGAGCGCTACAATTTGTTTTCTGTTTTGTTTTGTATTGTGAGCCACATTATGAAGTAGCTTTGAAAGCATGGCCAATTGTATTTTGAGATTATAAATGTTGCCTAATGTTTAAGCAGTGAGTCACCAAACCGTGGTTCCTGCACCGTGAACCGAACCGTGTGAAGCTGAAGCCTGCTACAGATCCATCAATATTCCACTGTCTCTTGAATTGTATTCCCTGAGTTTAACCTATTGTCGGTGTAGTCGCTCATTCTGCTGGTGCTCTGGACAGCGGGCTCACTCCTCTCTGCAGCCGCAGTGAGTAGGCGACTTTGCACTTGACTACATAGAACTACAGTGGTTCCAAACCTGCGGCGCCTGGGCAGAGGCTCAGAGCTTTGTCCGGTCAAAGGGTCAGGTCATCAAATATGACTAAGAAAGGAGTCGCTACAGGTGCATAAAACACTCCAATTGCAGTTTGTTTGTTTGAAATAAATAATTATTAGCCTTTATTGTTTTAATACATTTGTTGTGACCGTGCATATTTTTTGGAATGGGGGCTTCAAGGAAAAAGGTTGGGAACCACTGGTCTACTAATAGTGCAGATTTATATACTGAATGACAGGTTACGGATTTGGATGGAAATGTTTTTATAATAACTCATAATCTCAGAACATCAAATGTGGACACTACGGCCGGGTTACGCTAGTTTTCAAATAAGCTGCAGCAGCCGCCTCTCCCTGGCACTCAGTAAAACCCACTCATGTTTAAGGAAAGTGTCAATGTCCTTTTCTCCTCCAAATGGGATCAGAGAGTTCTACTTATGTTTTTATGTTAACTGATGTGTGACACACAGCTGGATGAGGCTCTATATGGCTGTTTACACTGATGTGTTGTATATCAACTGTGTTGAGTAACGTAAGTGAAGTGCAGTTATATTCAACCTCTTTGCTTATTGCTGGTAATTCTGCAATAATGATATATTCAGGACTGCGTCATCAACCACAAGAGGAGAGGTTCATAACAAAGCAGTGTTCCATATTACCAAAGGTCAAATATTAACACATGACTGACTGAGGTGTAAAATAGCATGATAGGTTCTTTACAGAAGAACCCATCAGTCTTTCCTACACAGACGACACATGACCTAAAGTCACTAAGGATTGGAAGTCTTGTATAGATAAGATAAGATAAGATAGGCCTTTAATGATCTCACTGGAGAAATTCACTAGTTACATTCGGCTCTTGGGAAATGCTCAGGGTGTGCAAAATAGACAGGAAATGTGCAAATTAAATTGTAAATAGAGGGATTTAAAAAAATAAACCTTTAAGGGGCAAAAAGTATAAATAATAAAACAAATTATTAGAGCAGACTATAAAATACAGAATCTCAAAAAGTCAACATTGGCAGTGCAACGTTTACAGTCATAGTGCAGGTGGTTGATAAATACACTGATACAGAGAGTAGTGTTGTACAGCAGTGGCAATGAAGGACCTGCTCCTTCTTGCACTGAGGGTGTCTCAGTCTTCCACTGAAGGAGCTGCTCAGCTCCTCTACACTCCCATGCAGTGGGTGGGAAAGAGCCATTTTTAATAACTAGTAATAACGGGTATAATAAGTAGTATACTAACTAGTTTGATGCTCTCAGTTGTCCAGGGGTTTCCAGAAGATTTTCCTGGAGTTTTAAAACATTGACGTTTGTCTTGACAATACATTTGGTTGAACATTATTGTTTTGTTTCTTTTAATATTTGGTGCAGACTTGTGAGGCAGCTTCTATTACAGGTGATTTTTGATGGGACAGTAAAATCACCCTGTTATAGTAGCAGTACACAGACTACTTTATATTGTAGCGTAGTTACGTCAGTGTCGTCCCATTTAATGCTGCGTTTACACATAAGCACGATGCGTTACGAATGTCATTTTTCCCTCATTCGTGACGTTCGTGACGTGACTTAACACATCTCAATGGGATTCTTAACAGAACGCATCAGCTCGTGACATTCGTGACGTTCGTGGAGAAAGTTTTTGTCTGTCAAAAAATCTTCCACAGAGCGTGTCCTTTCGTGAGGAGTAGTGGTGCTTCGTAATTCAGCGTGAGAGCATTCGTGGAGCAGAATCACTGTTTTCACGCTCAAAATTGACAGAAACACACGCTACGCCAAAAGTAAATGTTGGTACCTGCAGTAGCTATGCCAAGGAAAAGTGTCACAAAGTCGGCCAATCCGCGCTCCAAGCCACGGACAGCCGCTGCCGCGCCGCGGGGTGCTGAAAGTGTTCCTCCGACCTTTCTTCCTCCTGCGGTCGTACCTGATGTTCGGGAGTTGGAGCCAGAAGAGCCCAATGACTCAGGGGAGAGCACGGCCTCTGCTCCGCCTCCAACCCGACGGAAGAAGATCACTCCACTTTCGCCCAATTCTTGACAGATTTTGGACAGAACGCGAATATTCCTAGTGACCCGTAACTGCGCGTGGCAGCGCGCAACACCACGCAGCAGCGCGGGACGCATATTCGTGACCGTGCGTAATAATTCGTGCCATTAATCGTAACGCGTAGTAACAGGTCGCAACAGTTAGTGGCGGCGCGTGAAACCTCTGCCCCGAATCATCAAAATCCACTCACATTCGTGATCCTTGGCCACGAATGTGCATTTGTGGCATTCGTAACGCATCGTGCTTATGTGTAAACGCAGCATAGATATTATAAAATATTAGTAGAAATGTGTACATATTTATGTGAGATACTGTAAATGAGAAGCGAGACTTCCTGAAGTCAAGTAACCCAGTCCAGATGAAAACCTCGGAAAGAGACAGTGCCAGAGGCAAAAGGCAAAGTTCCAGCAGTGTCCAGGAGGGGGCAGTCCCAGCTTCCAAGTAGCTGCCCTAAGCTCACACCACCATTCTTGCTCTACTCTCAGACAATAACCCTAATTGCTGGGTTGCATGTGACATCACAGCATTCCAAAGGCCAATACTATTATATGGGGGGGAAATTATTTAGTTTTTGAGGACATTTTTGGTCTTGTACAGAGAGATCATGGACCCAGTGACTGATATTAATGATCATTTTTGTAATTCATACTCTTTCTTTTGAGCTACGACTTGTGAAAGTGTAATGTTGTTAATAGGAAAAACGTGGTCCTGCCCCCCACTGGGTCCGGTGACATCATCAAATTCTAGAACCTGCAACCCAGCAATAGGGACCTGGACTATAACCATACTGTGACATAATCATCTGCACCTCAATGTCAGTAAAACAAAGGAACTCATACTCAACTCTACATCACAACAACCACCCAATGTCATTAACAACCAAACAGTAAAAATGGTGAACAGCTTCAAATATCTTGGACTAACAATAGACGATTCACTCACATCACGGACATTCAGAAAAGAAGTCAGGGCTGTCAATAATCCGGAAACTAAACTAACTTTATGTCGCCCCATCTCTGCTGCTATAGTTATATTAATCTATTATTCTACATGCTGTTCCACCTGCTTTTTTAATCTGTTAACTGTCAAAAACCAAACTCACCAAGGTAACAAACACTGCAGCAAAGATAATTGCATTTCTTAACAACAAGCCCCGCTGAATGTACCACATACGATAAGATAAGATAAGATAAGATAAGGTAAGGTAAGGTAAGACTAAGAGATACTGTTTGTTCTATGTTGTTCTGTCTGTCCTATTGTCAGACATGCACTGTGTACGTAAAAAATAATTTCCCCCTAGGGACAATAAAATCTCAAGTCTAAGTCTACCTGATGTATGTTGTATTCTGAACAATCTGTTAGGTCCAAATAGTAAAGCACAAAACTCAAGTCATTTTTGTTTAATTCTGTGATTCTCTACCCTGAACTCGTGCTCACATTAACACAAGTGTCTTCAAAGTACAGCATCGGTCCAAAGTTTGGAAACCGCTTTTCTTTATTTTTAACACTAATACAAATGTGATTCCCATTGATGACATTAAACTATGAATGAACACATGATATTATGTAGGAAACAAAATAGGGGGAAATAAACCCAAGTATGTTTAATATCAAACAACATAGATTAGATAAGAGAGGGACAGTCAGACCGTCCCATCAAAGAACTCTAATCCATATCCCTTGCAAAAAGATTCCATCCACTCAAACACAGATAAATCTCAAACATGCTGTACTCAATGTACGATCATTAAAAAACAAGTCCTTATTAATAAATAGTTTTATTTCCTCTTATAATCTAGACTTTATGTTTTTAACTGAAACATGGCTTGACAAAAACACTGGAAACGCAGTTTTGATTGAGTGTAGTCCATCAAATTTCAATTTTGTGTCTGAAACACATCAAAACCAAAGGGGCGGGGGTGTCTGTGCCATATTCAGGGACAATATAGTCACCCACAAATTGTCATTTGGGGTTTTTCAATCATTTGAGTATGTGTCTTTCAAAATGGAGATAAAACAATCTTCCATACTTTATATGACTATTTACAAACCACCACAGAATTGTTTTATTGAAGATTTTATTGAATTACTTTCATTTATATTGACTGATTTTGATTGTTTAGTTATTTCAGGTGATTTTAATGTGCATGTGGATGTGACCAATGACAGGCATGCAAAAGAATTTGGAGATGTTCTTGAAATGTTTGGTTTAACTCAGCACGTGAGTGAAGCGACTCACAACAAAGGCCACACTCTAGATCTAGTTATTACAAAAGGTGTTAATATATCAAATGTGAATGTTGTTGATGTTGCTTTGTCTGATCATTTTTGTGTCTTCTTTGACCTGTCTGTTACACGCAAACCAGAGGCTGGGCCTGGAGTTATTCAAAGAAGACACATAAATGATACAACAAGGACACAGTTTATGGAAATGATCAGATTTGAAAATCCCCCATGTTCTAATGTTGATAATCTGTTGGACTCTTACACATCAAGCGTCTTAAATGTGTTGGATACTATTGCTCCTGTCAAGGTTAAAATGGTTAACAATAGACAAAAGGCACCTTGGAGAAGTGAAGATTCGGTCAGGGCACAGAAAAGGGAGTGCCGAAAAGCCGAACGGAAATGGCGCAAGTCAAAGCTCCAGGTTTATTTTGAGATATACAAAGAAGTTCTTTGTGAGTTCAACCAGATTTTGCGTGGAGAAAGGGAGAAGTACTTCTCTAAAATCATCGCAAACTGCAGAAACAATTCTCGTGTTCTGTTTTCCACAGTGAACAGATTAACTAACCCTCCAGTTTCACTGCCCTTAGAACTAATCTCTACATCTAAGTGCAATGAGTTTGCAATATTTTTTTATGACAAAGTCCAAGGCATTAAAAATGCCATGATTTCCACAACACAAATAGCAACCCTGCCACCAGATAAACACCTTGAGCTGACACATTTCACACCTGTTACTGACAAAACAATGGAAGAGGTTATCTCCGGTCTGAGTTCATGCACATGCTGCCTTGATGAATTGCCCACTAGATTTCTGAAGTCTGTGCGGACCAGCTTGTTACCACAACTTGTTCAGTTAGTCAACATTTCATTTGAGACGGGAGCATTTCCAAAGGCTTTGAAAACCGCGGTCATTAAGCCTCTTCTAAAGAAGAGCAGCCTTGATCCCAAGATACTGAACAACTACCGGCCCATATCAAACCTACCATTCTTAGGAAAAGTCCTGGAGAAAGTAATCTATCAACAGCTCACTTACTTTCTCCTATCTAACAATGTGTTTGATACTTTCCAGTCAGGTTTTAGGCCCCACCACAGCACTGAGACAGCTCTGATCAAGGTGACAAATGATATCCGTATGAACACCAACGCAGGTAAGGTCTCAGTTTTAGTTCTGCTGGACCTGAGCGCTGCCTTCGACACAGTGGACCACGGGATCTTACTTCACAGGTTAGAAAACTGGGTGGGAATCTCTGGTACTGCGCTAAACTGGTTCAAGTCCTATCTGGAGGATAGGACGTACTTTGTCGAAATTGGCAACTGTGTCTCAGACAAAATTTCCATGACCTGTGGAGTCCCCCAGGGGTCAATCTTGGGACCCCTCTTATTCAACTTGTACATGCTTCCATTGGGTCAGCTAATAAACAGCAACAATGTGTCGTACCACAACTACGCAGATGACACTCAGATCTACGTGTCACTGACGGCAGGTGAACATGGGCCTGTAGATACTCTCTGTCACTGCATCGAACAGATCAGTTTGTGGATGCAAAACAACTTTCTCCAACTAAACTCAGACAAAACTGAGATCATTGTTTTTGGCCCACAGACACAAAGACAAAGTGTTATCAGTCACCTTGAGTCTCTCTCTCTAAAACCAAAAAATCAGGTTAGAAATCTAGGAGTAATCATGGACTCAGACCTGAACTTAAACAGCCACATCAAAGCAATAACATCATCAGCTTTTTACCATCTGAAAAACATTAAGATCAGAGGAATAGTGTCAAAACCAGACTTGGAGAGACTCATCCATGCATTTGTCTCCAGCAGGTTAGACTACTGTAACAGCTGCTCACTGGCCTTTCTAAACGAGCTGTTAGACAGCTGCAAAACATCCAGAACGCTGCTGCTCGAGTCCTGACAAGAACCAGGAAATATGACCATATTAGTCCAGTGCTCCGGTCTCTGCACTGGCTTCCTGTCACTCAGAGAATAGAATTTAAAACAGCTCTGCTTGTGTACAAGTCGTTTCATGGTTTAGCACCAAAGTACATCTCTGACATGTTAGAGCCGTATGAACCATCTCGGGCCCTGAGAACTTCAGGGAGGGGTCTCCTGGTGGTTCCCAGAGTCAATAATAAACACGGTGAGGCTGCGTTTCAGTTTCATGCAGCTAAAATCTGGAACAGTCTTCATGAGGATGTGAGACAGGCCTTAACTCTGACAATGTTCAAATCCAGGCTGAAAACAGCTCTTTTTACCCGAGCATATGAAAACTGAAAGTATTTTATCTGCACTCTTGCCTTTTTACTGTGATTGATTAATTTTTATGTTGGATGTTTTAATGATTGAATTGATCTGTTTTCTTGTAATTTTATGCAACTGTGAAGCACTTTGAATTGCCTTGTGTATGAATTGTGCTCTACAAATAAACTTGCCTTGCCTAATATTCTTTATTCTTGGCCTTTTCTCCATGAGATGCATAAGGCCCCTGTCCCTGAAATGGTTGAACAGTCTGTTAAGTCAAACGCATTTGTGGTGACGACATTGTGAAGCTCACTGTTTTGTTTAAAACGTAATTCCATATGTGAAATAGTTTTGAGCAATCAATACATAAATAAGCGTTTCCAAACTTTTGACCGGTACTGTAGATTTATGCCATTTTTGTTCTGAAAAATCACTAGTTTCACAAAACATTTCAAAATGTCGAAAAGTCAATATCTGAATCTTTAGATCCTGGTTCTTGTGTTCCGTACTTGTGTCTCAGCACAGTGCAGTATTTTGGCAACATAAAACAGTGTTTCACCTTTGTAAAGTGCAGATCCTGATTTAGATTTAATAGTGGGTGATTATAGAATGTCTCCATAAATACACAGAGCATATTGTGAGAGCCAGTCACAGAGGAGTCCAACAGCAGTGCAGACACTCGAGGCTGAATAAGATAAGCACCTGACTTTAGTGCCAGAGGTCCAGAGTTCCAGACTGGTGCTCGTCTTTTCTTTTTTTTGCATTGTACAAACATAATCAGGTTTGTTTGAAAATTACAAATGGGTTTTCAGTTTTAAACCTCCTGATGTGAGGTTCAGTTATCCATTTTCGGAGGCAACACATAATTCTGTATCTCTGTATATTATTTTGACTTGAGCTTCTCTGGAGCTCTCTGATCAGCGCTTTCTTGTTTTACAGAGGTTGATAGACAAATCCAAGGTGACCTGTCTGAAGTGGCTTCCAAAGTCGGAGAATCTGTTCCTGGCTTCCCATGCTAGTGGTCACCTCTACCTCTACAATGTGGACCACTCGTGTGGCACCACACCGCCCCAGTACTCTCTGCTAAGGCAAGGGGAGGGCTTCGCCGTGTATGCCTGCAAAACAAAGACTCCACGCAACCCCCTGCTCCGGTGGGCTGTGGGAGAAGGGGGGCTGAATGAGTTCGCCTTCTCCCCTGATGGAGTGCATGTGGCCTGCGTGGGGCAGGACGGCTGCCTGCGTGTCTTCCACTTTGACTCTATGGAGCTGCAGGGGGTGATGAAGAGCTACTTCGGGGGCCTGCTGTGTGTATCTTGGAGCCCGGATGGAAGGTACTTGGCTACAGGCGGCGAGGACGACCTTGTGACTGTTTGGTCCTTCGCAGAGAGCCGTGTGGTGGCGCGAGGTCATGGACACAAGTCCTGGGTCAACGTGGTGGCCTTCGACCCCTTTACCACGTCTCTGGAGGATGAAGAGCCTATGGAGCTCAGCGGCAGCGAGGAGGACCTGCATCAGGGGACCCCCAACAACTCTACGCACTTTGGCCGCGTCCGAACGAGCAGCACCCTGTCACACCTGTCCCGCCACAGCTCCAAAGGGGGAGGGTCAGCCGCTGTCACGTACCGCTTTGGCTCCGTGGGCCAAGACACTCAGTTCTGTCTGTGGGACCTTACAGACGATATACTGTACCCCCGCCTCCCCCTGTCCCGCGCCTTCACCAATACCTTCGGACCGTCGCTGTCCACCTCAGGCAGTGGGGGGATCAACAGCGTCTCCACTGGGGGTGGTGCTGGGAGCGTGGAGGGCCATCACCACCCTCCAAACACCAATCCCCCCACACTGCCACTGCCACGCTCTCTATCCCGCTCTAACTCTCTGCCCCATCCCGCTGTGGCTAATGTTAAGAGTCAGGGCAGCTCTGAGGGCGGGGGTTGTGGAGGTGGCAGTGGAAGTGGAGCTGGGAACAGCACTCCGTTCAGTATCGGGCGCTTTGCAACACTGTCCCTCCAGGAGCGCAAGTCCGACAAGTCCACTGTGGAGAAGGAGCACAAGCGCTACCACAGCCTGGGCAACATCAGCAAGAGCAATGACAAGATCAACGTGGCCCCCAGGAGCCATCGGCTGGATGCAGCTAAGGTCCTGGGCACCACCCTGTGCCCCCGCATGCACGAGGTACCCCTGCTGGAGCCACTGGTGTGTAAGAAGATTGCCCACGAGAGGCTGACTGTGCTGGTCTTCATGGACGACTGCATCATCACTGCCTGTCAGGAAGGTCTGATCTGCACATGGGCCCGGCCAGGCAAAACGGTATGTACGAGGAGGGGACAGGCAGGGGAAAAGCAAGGGACAGAGAGGACAGAGATGAGGGGGCGGGCAGGGAACAGAAAGTAGGAGACAGGCAATATTTATGTCAACTTTATTTATATAGCACATTTAAAACAGCTACTGTACATCTGCCCAGAGTGCTGTACAACAAACAGTATAAAGTGCATTTAAGGAGTAAAAATAATTAAACATGAAACAATAATAATAAGTAAGACTTGCTCCACTTGTGTTGAAGGCCAGCGCAAAAAGATGAATAGACTGAGGCATTTTACGGCAAAAGCCCGGTCTTCTTTGGTTTTCAGCTATGATTTCGGCTCCTCCAGAGTCATTTGATTGGATGATCTCAGTCTTCGACCTGAATCACGGATCGACAGAAGGTCTGAAAGGTTGGGTGGCGCCAACCTTTCAGACCTTTAAAAACCATCAACAGTATCTGAAATTGAATTCTAAGCCAGTGCAGAGAAGCCAACACAGTATGTGCTCACGTTTCCTAGTGCCTGTGAGCAAACGCGCCGCTGCGTTTTGAAGTAACTGCAGACGACGGATGGAAGTGTTTGAGCACACAGTAGAGCGAGTTATAATAATTTAGGCAACACGTAATAAAATCATGAATGACACGCTCCAGGTCAAAATTAGGCGAATAGGGCTTGTCTTTGCTGAGCAAATGCAGCTAAAAAAAGTAATTTTTGAAGACTGAACTTATTTGTCTGTCAAATTTAAAATAAATGTCCAAAACAACCCCCAGATTCCTAGCAGACTCGTGGCAATAGTTACTCTGACATCACATGAGTTTCCAAATAACACAATTTCAGTTTTAGAGTTATTTAGCGTTAGACAATTTTGAGCCATCCAGCCCTTCACCTCCTGTAAACTTGAACATTGTCTGTGTCTGGCTTTAAAGGCAGATACATTTGCTGGTCGTCTGCAAAGCAGTGAAAGGCTATTTTATATTTTCTAAAAGTTGACCCAAGGGGCAGCATATACATTGAAAACAACAAGGGGCTCAAAATGGAGCCCTGCGGCATTCCGCAGAGCAATGGGACAAGCTAAGGTCAGGGAGGACAGGACGAGTACTGGACAGAAGCGATATAAAGGAACAGACGAGTAGGGGACAGGAAGCCTTTTACAAACAGTGCACACGGTTTATGGATGGGATCGATTCAATCAGCATTGAAAACCTAAAAAACTATTGATCCTGGAGCGTCCTAGTCACTGAGTCACTGACAGGTCAAATACGCACGAATATCAACTTTTTTTTACATGAAAAGGTGCACCTTTAAGAAATGAGCAAATGCCGATATTTTCACCAAGCCTACTCAATCTAGTGAGCCTTTTCTGGCAAAACAGTCCCCTGAGCCGCACTTAGGCCAGGGTAGTAGCTCCTCTGGGTGGAAAAACCGTGGAGACTTGTGTGCATTTGTGTCTGTAAAAGGCTAGAAAGTTGGACAATAGACAGGAAAAATGATGTGCACAATTTTATTTCATTGTCAAAAATAACACTAACCAAAATGTCTTTATCATAATTTGTCCTTTTTGTTCGTTCCTTGATTGCAGAATTTGACGGCACAAAACGGCAGCTCTCCTAGTGGGACAGTGGTATAGCTGCGGGTGCCTGGACCCGACGGACTGAAGGACTGAGGGCCCAGCCGGAAACTCTTTGATCACCTCCAACTATCCCAACCCACCCGCTAACATCCACCCAGGTTACACGTTGCCATTTCGACACCCCCCACTCCGACATTGGGGTCTAATTGTCGGAGTTTACCTTTTGTGCAACGTCCTACCATTCCGACACACAAGATAATTAAAACAATTTAAAAAATACATGGGCCTACTAGAATGACCTATATTTACGCTCACATCCACTCACACAAGACGGAAGATTTCGAAAATGAAGTGTCACGATCACAGGAGTACAAGGAGCAGATAACCCTAACTATTGTCAGAATGGGGGTATCAAAAAGTGTCGGACTGGGGGGACGTCGCAATGGAGGGTTGTCGGAATAAGGGGTAGACACCATCCACCCACTAGCATATGCACACTAACATGCACCCGCTAGCATACACCCGTTAACATCTACCCACTCGCATCCACTCGCTAACATCCACCCGCACAACATACATCCACCAACATCCACCCTCCCACACAACATACAACCGCTAACCACCACCCTCTCACACAAAACTACCACACAACATACAACCGCTAACCACCACCCTCTCACACAAAACTACCACACAACATCCAACTGCTAGCATCCACCCACCCAGTTTATGTTTGTTGTTTCACGTGGGCAGAGGAACGGTTCGGATCAGAGAGTTTCCAGTGTGAGACGTGGAAGGATCTGGGTGGTAGGGTTCGTTCTTATTCCTCTGCTGCAGAAAGAGACTGTGAAGACATGTTATTTATTTTAGAACTGTTGAGTTATTTATACTGTAAATAGAACACAACGACATATGTGTTTGGGAATATTGTCTTAATGACAGAAAGCAGGTGAATACACTGGAGAACATGATGAGGATCCCTTGACTGTACATAGAACTGCAGGTCTGGTGGAGGAGCACCTCACAGAAGACGTACTCCTCTGGCACCCATTCTCAGTCCAGTCACAGTTACAAAAGGCTGAGGCTGGATTCATTCTCAAAAAACGGATCACTAACAGCATTCTTATTTTTGATTGCTTTTGATTTTCAGGTTATTTTCAGTGTCTAATCACAATCCAACCCATAGTCATCATTTCTGGAACACTTCTGCAGAAACTCTCAGATAATCAAAGTGCACCCCTACTCTCCCCTTTTGCCACCACTGCAGCTCAAGAGACGTTTCCAGAGAGGAGCAGCTAACTAATCAATGCACTTTCAAAGAATTATTATTAATAATAATTTAATAAATTACGCTAGAGTAGGCAATGATGTGTTCAAGAGAGTAAAACCAAAGCAAAAGAGAATGTGTGTGTGCGTGGGTGTGTGTGTGTGTGTGTGTGTGTGTTGATTATTTTAAAGGGAAATCCATAATCTCACTACACTGCCAAAAATATCAACCGAAACCTATACGTTAAGTGTGACATCACGCACACAATAATAAGCTACTTCCATTGACACACAGCAAAAAAACGCAACTTTATCTGACTCTCCTGCTGAAATAACAACAGATAAAAGGCCAAAAACTGTTTTACACCCAATTAGAATAATATACAGTGGGAACCAGATGTTTACATACACTATATAAAAAGACACATATGGTTTTCAATATTATTTCTGTATGCTAAATGCTAGAAGAAATTTGATTTTTTTTTAAACATTTTATTTTGTGTTACTTTCTACAAAGTCTACTTTATCTTTAAACCTTTATTACTATACCTTTAAACAATTTGGGAAAGCCCAGATGACGATGTCATGTCCTTGGAAGGACAAGATTGGTTCATCCTTGGGTACAATTTCAAGACACTTGAAGGTTCAGGTTAATTGGTTAAAACAATGATGGAAATGGCCAGTCATCATACAGATCAGAAAGACGGTGGGTTCTGTGTCCCAGAGATGAACGTGCTGTGTCTGAAATGTGAAGATCAACCCAAGAACAAATGCAAACGATCTGGTGAAGATGCTGAACCTGGCAAGAGTTTGTCATTATCCACAGTGAAAAATATTAATTGTTGGCCATAATGACTATTGTCATGTTTAGAGGAAAAAGGGGGATCCTTGCAAGCCTGAGAATACCAACCCGACTGTGAAATACAGGGGTGGCAGCATCATGCTGTGGGGTTGTTTTGCTGCATCTCAAGACTTAGTTAAAGCTTGGGCGCAGATGGCTCTTCCAAATGTACAATGACCCAAAGCATACTGCCAAACTGGTTACAAAGTGGCTTAAGGATAACAAAGTCAATGTTTTGAAGTGGTCATGAAAATGAATGAGCAAAGCTGAACAATACATGCAAGGTGGCCGACAAATTTGGCTCAGTTACACCAGTTCTGTTTGGAGAAATGGGCCAACATTCCTGCCAACTATTGTAAGAAGCTTGTGGAAGGAAATCCAAAACGTTTGACCTGTTTAAAGGCAATGCTACCAAATATGAATGAAATGTATGTAAACTTTTGGCTTGGAGGCCCCCCAGGTTGTGAACCACTGTTCTAATTGACCTAAAATTCTGAGACAAAAATGCATGTGTCTTTTTATACACAGTGGGTTCAAGTCCAAGGAACACACCAGACAGGTCTGGGATAAAGTTATTGAGAAGTATAAAGCTGGATTAGGTTATACAATTTCCAAAGCTTTGAACATCTCTCAAATTACAGTTAAATAAAACATCCAGAAATGGAAAGAGTATGGCATCACTGCAAACCTACAAAGACATGAGCCCCCAGCGCATCGTGAGAGCAGCAGAGAAGATCTGTGGAGCTCTTCTCCCCTCCATTAAGGACATATACTCCACCCGTCTCACCCGCAAAGCCGTCAGAATCACCAGGGACCCTACGCACCCATCACACAGTCTCTACAAGGTAATGCCTTCAGGGAGGAGACTGCGGAATCTGTGGGCCAGGTCGAGTCGACTTAAGAACATATTCGTACACAGGCCCATCGGGAAGCTGAAATCCCTGCCCTCCCTCCCACCCCTCTTCCCCCACCCCCCGCTCCACAATCAAGGATGAGAGAAATATAATTTCAAATCAGTCACATGGTTTGACAAATAAAACAATCTTGAATCTTGAACATAGCCGTCCTCCTAAACTTACTGACTGAACAAGGAGAGCACTGACCAGAGCTGTTACCAAGAACCCTATGATGACCCTGATGAACTGCAGAGAGCTACAGCTCAGGTGGGGGAAACTGGACACAGAACAATGGAAAAATGTGGCCTTTTGGAAGAGTGGCTAGAAGAAGCCATTTTTAAAAGAAAACCAGAAGAAGTCCCATTTGCTGTTTGCCAGAAGCCACATGGGGGATACAGCAAACCTGTGGAAGAAGGTACTTTGGTCAGATGAGACAAAAATTAAACTATTTGGCCTAAATGCAAAACGCTATGTTTGGCGTAAAAGTAACACTGCACATCACCCTGAGAGCACCAAATACATGTTGGGAGTCTGCAAAAGACTTGAAACTGGGGCGGAGGTTCACCTTCCAGCAAGACAACGACCCTAAACATAAAGCCATGGCAACAATGGAATAGTTGAAAACAAAATATATCCATGTGTTAGAATGGCCATGTCATTGTCCAGACCTAAATCCAATCGAATCTGTGGAAAGATCTGAAAACTGTGGTTCACAAGCGCTCTCCATCTAATCTAACTGAGCTTGAGCAGTTTTGAAGAAGACTGGGTAAACAATCCAGTCTCAGGATGTGCAGGACTGGTAGAGACATACCCCAACAGAGTTGCTGCTGTAATTGCAGAAAAAGACACAAGGCACAAAAAGGTTACGAAAGGATTAACTCAGGGGGTATAGATACTTTTGCACACCCAACTTTTCATGTATTTATTTTTTTAAACTTGTGTCTTTCATATGAAATTTCAATTACATACATTTATGTTTGTGGACTATAACGTGGAAAATTGTCAAAGTTGAAGGAGTACGGATACTTTTTCAATCCACTATAGTGTAGGTAAACATCTGGTTCCCCCTGTATCTTACCATTTCTCCAGGAAAAAAAAAAGATATATTTTTTATTTAAAATAAGCCTTCATTGTGTAGGGGAAAAAAAGATAATTAATGTCAGAAAAGCATCACTAAAGAAAATACAGAGTAAATGTGATATTTCTGTGTGATCAGATGTTTAAAAGGAGCCTTGTAGTCGCCTCTACAGGAGGTTAAGATTAGCTAAATCTCATCAAAGTGAATAGGGCCAGTTATGTTGGACCCGGAACTTAAGAGCAATGAATCAAAGAAGGGTGAATCAACACAACTGGACTTACTTTAAAAAAAGAGCTGACAGTTTCACTGTCCATCCAGACTGCTTTCTCAGAGCTGTTGTCCGTGGTGACCACTCCCACCAGATATAGACGCGGTGGGCGTAGATGGTGAATTCCCAGTGACGGCAGATGTCACTGACGGGGGCCCCAGACATGGGCCCCAGACATGGCCCGGGTCCAGGCCGTGTCTGGGGCATCCTCTGGATGGCTCTGTCCCAGGTGTTGGACAGCTGGAACCTAAGTCCCTAAGTTGATGGCGCATGGCATGGTGCATGGCTCTCTCATATATGGCTTCCTTGACCCCTCTCTCAAACCACCGCTGCTCCTTGTCCAACAGACGTGTGTCTCTGTCCTCAAAGGGGTGGCCCGTCTCTTCCATGTGTAGGAACATGGCAGAAGTGTGAGAGGCGCTTCTCCAAGGGCTGAGCTGTTTCCCCAATGTACATCTTATTACACCCCTCTGTGCCGCACGTGATGCCATAAACCACCCCTGCTTTCCTACCCTTGGGGTTCATGTCCTTAGGGTGTACCAACCCTAAGGTGTTGAAGGGTTTCATTGATGTACGGACGCCATGTTTGGAGAAGATGCATTTGAGTTGTTCTGACAAGTTAGCCACAAATGGGAGGGTGATCTGAGCCTTGTGTTTATTCAGTGTTCTGCTTTTGGGCTTCTTGCCTTGACTTCTGTTTGACAGGTTTCAGCTGTCCAACACCTGGGACAGAGCCATCCGGAGGATGCCCCAGACACGGCCTGGACCCAGGCCATGTCTGGGGCCCCCGCCAGTGACGTCATCTGCCATATTGACGTCAATACCACTGAGTATTCACCATCCACGCCCACCGTGTATCCACGCCCACCGTGTATCCACGCCCACCGTGTATCCACGCCCACCGTGTCTATATCTGGTGGGTGTGGTCACCACGGACAACGGCTCTGAGTGAGCTGTCTGGATAGACAGCGAAACTGTCAGCTCTTTTTTTTTAAAGTAAGTCCAGTTGTGTCAATTCACCCTTTTTGGGTTTAATTAACTACCTGGATGACTGAGAAACTACATTGTTTTATCAAGAACAATGACCTCATCACTAATCAATCCCATAGGTTGCATTCATGGAATTCTATTTCAGTTGATGGACAATACAACCCTCTTATGGCTGAAAGTCCTTTCTACTGACCAACATCACTCACATGTTTGAATATTGTCACCACTTTAGGACACCTTCATGAAGAAATAATTAAACCATAGTTCATATGTGCTGGAAGAGAGGACTTTAAACTTTGTGAAAGTTTTTGTTTCATGTGAATTGGCCCAGGAATTACAGAGAAAATAAGCAATAAATTAAGACTAGAAATCTGCATTTTGACAATTACGATAGTTACCGGTATGGAAATTTCAGCTACTCAATTTTAAGCAGCTGAAATTGCTTCATCTGTTTATTCCTTTTGGATAAACAGCCTATAATTTAAAAATTGGGAAGGTGGGCAACTAAACATTAATAAAAATTGTATAGTGGTAACTACAGTAACTGTTAAAATGCTGAATTTTCTATTTGGTTTATGGTTAAAGGTGCATTAAAGATTTAAAAAGAAGAGTCAAAGTGTTTTATTTGTCAAACTATTAGTGAATGATTTGAAATTATATTTCTCTCATCCTTGATTGTGGAACGGGGTGGTGGGGAGTGAAGGTTGGCAGCGCAGGGAGGATAGGGAGTTCAGCTGTGAAACTGTTCTTCAGTCGACTGGGGCTGGCTCATGGATTTCGCAGTTTCCTCCTTTGAAGAGACTGTGTGATGGGTGCGTAGGGTCCCTTGTGATTCTGACGGCTTTGCGGCTGAGACGGGTGGAGTACATGTCCTTAATAGTGGGCAGAGGGTAGGGCTGGGCGATATGGACCCAAAGTCATATCCCGGTATATTTAGGTTGAATATCGATATACGATATATATATATATCCCGATATTTTTCCCGCAAAGTGAGAGCTGTGAAATGGAATGTTAAGTCAAAGTCATAGCCAAGTAGTAGTTTTATAAAATAAAACAGGTCAATCTTTTTCTGAGGGCAGCATTTATATATAAAGCGATAACAAAATAAAGTTCTCAGTTTAAGATAAACTTTTTTAAACATCACCTCCATATAAGCTATTAAGTTAACAAAAAGTAACAGGTAATCTTAACAATCTTAACCAGTTGCACAAGAAAAGGACTATCAACATTAAACAAGTTATTTTTTTACTTTGATAAACAATAGTGCTGTCTTGAGGTAGACATTAGAAGGCAGACAAGCGTGTCCTCCTTCATTAAAAGATTTTGTGCAAGAAACACCAGTCTGTCAACGGCATCCGGCTTCAGAGATGCTCTGTGGGAGGTCACGATATTGCCACTGCAGCTGAAAACCCTTTTAGAGGGTGAACTAACGCTACAACTATATCAATATGCGATATAGTCTAATTCCATATCTCATTAAAAAATATATTGATATATCTTAAATATTTAGCCCCAGGAGAGGGGCTTCGCAGATCTTCTCCGCTGCTCTCACGGTGCGGCAGGAGGCAGTGCTGGCGCCGTGCCACACAGTGATGGAGCTGGTCAGGATGCTCTCTATAGTCCCTCTGTAGAAGGACCACACAGTGATGGAGCTGGTCAGGAGGCTCTCTATAGTCCCTCTGTAGAAGAACCACACAGTGATGGAGCTGGTCAGGATGCTCTCTATAGTCCCTCTGTAGAAGGACCACACAGTGATGGAGCTGGTCAGGATGCTCTCTATAGTCCCTCTGTAGAAGTGGCACATAATGGAGGCTGGGACTCTGGCTCTTCTTAACTTGCGTAGAAAGTTGACCAGTGATGTAATGTGCATGGTTCAGGAGAGGTTCTCTGTGATGTGCACACCCAGGAACTTAGTGCTGGTCACCCTCTCCACTGCAGCACCATTGATTGTTAGAGGAGCATGCTGGACCCGTGCTCTTCGAAAGTCCACAACAATCTCTTTTGTCTTCTCCACATTTAGAGAGAGGTTGTTCTGTGTGCACCACATGGCCAGACTGCTCACCTCACTCCTGTAGTTTGACTCGTCTCTGTTGTTGATGAGACCCACCACTGTTGTGTCGTCTGCAAACTTGATGAAGAGGTTTGAGTCGTACTTTGGAGCGCAGTCATGGGTCAGCAGAGTGAACAGGAGGGGGCTCAGCACACAGCCTTGGGGAGCTCCCGTGTTCAGTGTGATGGTTCTGGAGGAATTTCCACCGACACGTACAGCCTGTGGTCTCCCCGTCAGAAAGTCCAGCAGCCAGTTGCACAGTGATGTGTTGATCCCCAGGGAATGAAGCGCAGTGGAGATGGCATCTTCAGTTGAGCGATTGGACCGGTAAGCAAACTGGTATGGGTCCAGGGTGGGAGGGAGAACAGACTTAATGTGTTCCATGGCGAGCTGCTCGAAGCACTTCATAAGAATTGGAGTGAGTGCTACTGGGCGGTAGTCATTAAAGCAGGAGGGTGGTGACTTCTTCGGCACCGGAATGATGGTGGTCGCTTTGAGGCACGTTGGGACCACAGCCTGCTGCAGAGATGTGTTAAAAATGTCTGTGAAGACTTCAGTGAGTTCATCAGTGCAACCTTTCAGTACATGACCTGGTATGTTGTCTGGACCCGGTGCTTTGTGTATGTTGATCCTGCTCAGAGATCTTCTCACACTCTCTGGAGATAGCTTCAGCACTTGGTCTTCTGGAGGGGGTGTTGACTTTTTGTGCCGGGGTTCTGTTGAGTGCCTCGTAGCGAGAAAATAATTCATTTAAAGCAGGGGTTCCCAAACTGTGCTACACGTACGCAAAGATGCAAAGACATTTAGGAGAAAAAAAAAAGTTTATCACAATCTGATCGATAATAACCCGTTAAAACGCCGCACGGCGAAAGAGTCTTATAATTCAGACGTGGATGAGCTTGTTCTGGACCTAAATGTGTCCACTCCAGAACCAAACCTCAAGAGCCGCTTTGGATTCAAGTGCGTAAAACTCCACGGAGCCCGGGAGCGCAGCTGAGACTGAGTGAACAATGCCAAAGTTTGATCGAGCAGCAATTTCTGTGATATCTGTCATGAAGAGAGAGGAGCCTGTGCGCGTGCCGTCAGACTGATGGTGACTTCAATTTGCAACAGGAGTTTTCCTCTCATTCTGATCCGAGGAGCGAGGGGAGAAGGAGAAGCGTCTGTGGCCGCGTCATTGCCTCCTCTGCCACCAGACCTGTGGATTTGTATCTGACACACATTTAAATTTACGAGCTGATGTATGGTGGTACGTGCAAAGATAGTAATCTCCTGCGTACACATTATCCCCGCTTTATGTAAGGGATAATGCACGACGAGGTGTCCATTATCAGAAATAACTGGATGACGCGGAGGCGTGAACCGTCCGACGCTTACGCGGAGTCTGGTTATTTTTGAAAATGGACACCTCGGAGTGCATTATCCCACTTATACCATGGTAAGGCTAACTGAAACTGTTCATTGGGGCCTGTTTGCTTATTTTTGTATGTCCTGGGCAGGAGTTATTTAAATTTTTATCAGTTTTACCTGAAACTAGTTCCAGCTCAATTGTTTACCGTTACTATGGGAACAGCTGCAGTGGAGTGATATAGAACATGATTTAACTGCATGTCCATTTAAATAAAGGACTTTTATATTGCAGTTGGGGTGCCTCAGATCCCCTTTTTTGCTCTTCTGTTTTATATAGTCTTATACCTGATCTTCGAAGAGCACCTGCGCCATATACTTTTGGACCTGCAGATGCACTCACCTTCTTCTGTGTTTTGTGATTTAACTGTTATTTAACTATTTCCGGGCTAGTACATTATCACTTTTTATTCCATGGTCTGGGTGAATACTCGATTCTGATTGACTGGTGGGTGCTGAAAGGCGTGCATTATTTTCGTATAACCGCACACGTAGTCCGGTAGTTAAATCACTAGGATATCACTCCGCTGCGGGCATCGCCATAGCAACGCATGACACAGCTCAATCAGATAAACGCTTACTGTTACTGACGTGAACGAATGAGATGGATTTTGTGGTTCATTTCAACGTTTTTGCCCAAAGCAAAACTTTTGATGAATGGGAAGTAGAGGAGAGCAAGCATGAGCTTTCCATTTCTATTGAAAACGGTTAAGGCACTATTCATTATTTTCAGACATAAAATGATCCCTGCACTAAAGCGTATTTGGCTGGATTTGTAAAGTCACATTTAAAAGTTTCACTTCGTGGAGCCAAGGTGTAAGCGGTCTCCATTGCAGCTGTTTCCATAAACAGTTGAGCTCGTTGAGCTACAGGTTGCTAGCTTTAGGTTAAACAGCGTAAAAGTGAAATAACTCCTGCCGCATATCGGTGTTTACTTCCACGGAAAAGTGCAAGGTTCTTCCCGTTGTGTTTGAGAGTGGCGATGCAGCGTGTGCTACTGTGCTGATGTTGTTTAGTTGAGCCTGACGGAGAGAATGGCTCGCTCTGACACAAGCGTTCAGACAGTGACCACTTAAAAGCCCACATAAAATAGTCCCTGTAGTTTGGCATATTCAGCGAGTTTAGTAAATGAAAACATTTGTTATAAAATGTTACGTTTGTGGGACCATGGTATAAGCGGATTAAACAACTCGGAGCCGTGCATTAAACAGTTATAAAGCACTTCGCGGAAGTTTAATCCTTACCTAACGGAAACCTTCCAGCCAATCAGAATCGAGTATTCACACAGACCATGGTATAACTAAAGCTTAAACCAGTGGTTTGACACATAGACTGTATAAAGAATAGACAGCTCCTCCTCACTCCTCCCCGTTTACCACAATGACCACGTTCGTGGGGGAAATCATGGCGGATTTACAGGCTCCTCCTCCCCAGCTCTGAAGAAGCATGTTCCTAAAAAGGGCATAAGGGGATCTTGACTGT
This sequence comes from Proterorhinus semilunaris, assembly GCA_021464625.1. Classification (NCBI taxonomy): domain Eukaryota; kingdom Metazoa; phylum Chordata; class Actinopteri; order Gobiiformes; family Gobiidae; genus Proterorhinus; species Proterorhinus semilunaris. Next base: position 641,720 of record CM038354.1, read on the forward strand.
AGACCCGGCCCTGCTTGGCCCTCGCGGGGCGTGTAATGGGCGTGTATTTCTGTTGTAATCACGCCTATGGCCAGGCAGCAACGTAAACGGCCTGTCAATCAAAGTCAGGCCCTCATTAATTATGCAAGATTTCCCAAATTTATACTACGATAACCAGCCCGGTGCCCCAGATCGTTTTTAACCCAGCGTAATCACAGGAGGAATATGTAGCTCTAGCCACTTCTAAACCATTAAGCACCGGGCATTAAAGTAGTTTTTAACGTGTCTAAAGTCCAATGCATTGCAATGGGGGAATAGCGGTCATATGGAGGTACTACAGCAAAGGTGGAGCAATGGCGGCCTCCAATGTCGTAGTCACAAAGCAGAGCAGTCAGCGGCCATTGGGGCTGACAGTAGACTGGGGGGGGCGGGGCCAGAGTCTGATGTTCAGAATAAGCTGGTCACTGGGACAAAGCAAAACACTCAGCTTAACCCATTCACATAAACAGCTTGTTTTAAAAAATAATAACAAATTGTTATTGTTGTGGGGGCGACGGTGGCGCAGATGGTAGAGCGGGTCGTCTCATGATCGGAAGGTCGGGGGTTCGAATCCCGCCTCCTGAAGGTGCACATTGTCGTTGTGTCCTTGGGCAAGACACTTCACCCTCCTTGCCTCCAGTGTCTGCGTACACTGGTGTATGAATGAGAGTGTGAATGGCCCCCCTATGAGAGACTAACAGGCCCGTTTGGAACCATGAGGCCGTCCTTCCGTGGACCCACCACCTGCAGGAGGAGCCATAGGGGACTGGTGCAATGTGACTTGGGCAGCTCCAACAGCTGCCCCCACGACCCGGCAACGGACAAGTGGGAGAAAATGGATGGATGGATAACAAATTGTAATTTTCTATTTAATGTTCTTGTATTTAGACATTATTAATAGCACCCAGACAAGCAAAAAAATATTGAATGTGGAAAACCTGCTTGAGTTCACTGTAATAATGGAGGAAATGAAACACAATATTACATGTGATATTCCCAGTGTTTTCAATCGCATTAAAGTCGCAAGTCGCGTACTTGTCACTCAAAGCTTCAGGCAGTACACGGCTCCAAAAAGTTTGGGAACCACTGATTTAGAGAATTCAACAGAGAGGTGTCACTGTCACAGGTTTGTCAAGGAGGTTTATGTGATGGTCTTTTTCCTTTTCCACAGACTCCGAGTGTCTCTGAAGTAATCCGTTATCTTTTTGGAGTACTGCTTCTTGGCTTTTTTGATGCTGCGGGACAGGTTGGCCCTAGCTGTCCGCAGTTTCTCCTTGTCACCAGATTTGAAGGCAGCATTCCGAACCCTCATGAGCCTGAGGACTTCACTTGTAATTCAAGCAGAGCCGTGGGAAGACATTATAGTTAGGGGGTGCTGAGGGACAAAATGTATCCAAAAAATGCTTTTTCTGTGCATAATTACTATATATTAATATTGCATGCAGTTCACAAACTATCCACCAGGGGGTGCTGGAGTACCCTGGGTTCCCACGGCCTTGAATCCAAGGTAGTAACATTACACTTAGAGTCTGTAACATCCTCAGTGCACTTGGTGATGTAGGCAGTGACAGTCTCTGTATACTCCTGGAGATCAGTGATATTGTTCTGAATGGCAGAATCTTTGAACATATTCCAATCCTTTGTGTGAAAGCAGTCCTTAAGTTTCTCTAAAGAGTCTTTACTCCACACTTGAATATGTTTCCGAACTGGTTTAGTGACTTTAACCAGTGGCCTGTATGCTGGCAATAACAGAACAGTTACCACATGCCTTGTACGCTCCTTTTTTGGTGGTATAAACCAGATATATATGACGTGTAACGTTTAATTACACATGGATTTGACATGAATAATCAACACTCCCAGGATTATTGCCTTTTTGTCTGTAGTGTGCGTTTGATTTAATTTTATAGTGATGACGTCACTCCAGCCAGCGTTGAGCCCCACCCCATTAAAAAAAGGGTCAGAAAAAATTTATCGTAACTGTGAATTGTAAACAACTTGTGAAAGTTGATGATTTTAAAGTGTTTTTGTTGTCGCCATGGAGACTGTTACAATATTAGCTTAAAGTCTATTTTTACAACCAGTACGGAGATAGACAGAAACTGCCATTCATACGAAGAGCTGCTGTCAAAATGAACGATCAGTCCTTGTTCACATAGTTGGAATAACTGTGTGAGAAAAACATTTCTGACCCTTGAAGCGACTGTTGGACAAAGTCCAGGGTCTGAAACTGTGGCCTCATGTCGCCGATATTCACAACATTTAAATTGGAAGGAGAAATAAAAACATAGAATTTTTGTCAATAAGGAGGTGGACAGTGAACAAAATCTTTTTCTTAATTGTGACCAGAGAGATCCACGTACACAAATAGGCTATGCATCTAAATGTACTTTATTTTTGTTATTTTTTTACGAGTGATCTGATGGTGAACAACAGAGCTAATCGGTCGCTAATTTGACGGAAATGTTCTCACTATATTTAACACCAACACCGTTTTGGAACTTTTCCCTGTGATTCCAAGACGAATTCAAATGATTTAAAAAGTCGGGCTGATCCCAGGTCCTGTCGTTCCCCTGTCCGCGATGGTCCGCCCCTGCCTACGGAGCCGCCGCCCTGACTTTTCCCTTCCTAAGAAATGTCACTTGAGACTTAAAGTCTGTAAACCAGTGCCCGTGAGCCTTATAGCAATACACTTCAGTGTTCTGAACTCGCTCACACATTTCATGGCGGTGTGGTTTGTTTGGGCTGAAATTCGGAGCCTGATTGACCCACGCATGCGCAGTCGAGACGGCCATTGGGCGTATACCTCTTTTATGTTTACGTTAAAGCAGACCCTAATTTGACGCCATAGCAAAGAGATTTGGCAGTAAAACATCCGCTGAACTCCACAAAAACATGGCAAAGATGTACACAAACATCTTGTGAAACACTGTGGATGACAAAAACTGCAAATGCAGTTTGCAGAAAAGGGTAGAAACGTTGCCTTGTGAAGAGCGAGAGAAGCTTGTTTATGCACCGCCATGGTAATTATGTAACTTTTTATAAACAAAAACAACAACAAAAAAACAGGTATCTATATCAATGCGCATTTGACCTTTCAATGTCCTAGCGCCTGTATGGGTTACACATACATTCCATCCAGAAAACCTTCCAAAAACCCTAAGAACAATTGGTCCTGGTGCATCATAGAGCTGCTGGGTCACTGAAGGGTCAGATACGCACTAATATCAACTTTTTTATTCCCATAAACGTGATATAATGCACCTTCAATATCTCTCTCCACATGAAATAAAAACAAAGCTCAATGTCTTCTCTCTCAGCACATATGAACTACTCTCTCCTAATATTGGAGACCACATTCCAAACTATGCACTTAATGTTGGTCAGATAAATGGACCCTCAGCAATAAGATGAATGTGGCAGGTTTTATGTCCAAATAATGACGGGTTTGTCCTGACAATGAGACGTCCACACTTTGTTCTTTGAGGGGGTTCACTAGGGGGTTTTTGTTCACTACAAAGCAGGAGTGCTGACCGGCCTTCAATGTTGCCTTGGAGACCTGTCCCTCACCACCAAAATGCAAGTGTGCACCATTACACTAAATAATGTTTAAAACACTAGTCTGAATGTTAAGTTTCTATTTCTCGTGGTGATCGATTTTCACCCACAGGCCTATTTTAGGCAGGGGGCTAACGGTGATCAGGTTACAGTAGAGTAGACCCAAATACGTTTATTTGTGGAGTTTGCACATATTTTTCTCAATGTTGGACCCAAGTGTCAAGTGTTCTGACCTGAGCTCTAGACCCGGCTCAGGTTCTGGAGATAAAAACATTCTCGCCCATCAAACCTTCCCACCCTCCCAATATATACAGTTATCACAACACACACACACACGCACACACACACACTCCCTACCTTTCACTCAAACTCACACACAGAATCAAAATCAAGTACAGATGACCACGGAGAGGAAACCCCATCAGAGGAGCCGTCCTCCCCGGGAGCAGCAGACCAGCCGTGGCTGCCCAGGCCCTGTGTCGGTATAAGGGTCCCCATAGGAGGCGCTGCAGAGACACCACACCTCCACCTGGGCACCCACAGGACAGCACCCACACAGCTACAGCCAGTCACCGCTCCCGAGGCAGAGGGCCCCTTCAGAGGAAACACTGGAGATTCTAAAAATATAAGAAGCAGTATAAAAACATTGATTAAAAAGTTTAAAAACAAAGTAAAAAACAGTAAGAAACTAGAAATAAATATCAAATATAAATAAATATTAAGTGATTAAGATGAATAAATAGATAAATAAATAAATGGGACTAAAATAAATAAATATAAGCTAAAAAGATGGGTCTTGAGCCTGCTTTTCAAAATCTGAACGTTCTGACCTGAGCTCTAGAACCGGCTCAGGTTTTGGAGAAAAACAGCACAGCCTGTCCCACATTGAGCTCTCTGAGGTGGTCGCCCTGGGAGAGGAGCCTGTGTGGAGAGCCTACAAATGTAGTGCTAGTATTAGTGTATGTGTTCAGATTCATTAAAGTTCCGTATTTTCATCTGCTGATACTGAGGAGTGACGCTTGCTTTCATTTCCTCTGCCACACGTTCAGAGCCACCGTGTACCAGCACACCGTGTACCAGCACATCTTGATCAAAGCCTTGTTCCGAAAAGGAAAACCAAAACATTTGTGGACGTGCGGCACGAGGACTCTTCCATGGAGGCGCGGATGATCACGTGACGCTGGAAGTGCGTGAAAAAAACAAAGTGCTGTGTCAAAGTAAACTCGATTCAAGATTCTACCATGGACGTGCGTGCGTGCGTGCGTGTGTGTGTGTGTGTGTGTGTGTGTGTGTGCGCGCGCGCGCGCGCCCACACTCTATCTAGAGTCACCATAAGTGCTTGTGTGACGTAGAGGGGATCATTCTTTACGTTCCCCAGAGGCTGATTCCGTGCGGAGGCGGAAGAGCAAACCCGTGAAACCCGTGTGTCACCAAAAGTATCGCTTCTGGTGCTATTCCAAAGCTCATAAGGCTATTCCTGAGAGTGGGAGTTTTATGGCTAAAAACGCGCACCGGAAGCAGGAGTCTCCCTACGCTGAAAGGGGCGGGCTCTGTGCTGTAAACAAGTCGCTCAGAACCAGATCGTGAAGCGGTGAACGGTGAACGGTGAACGGTACTGCGCTCGGACCACTGAGATTCAGCGACATGGAGCCGCCAGGGGCCCTCGTAGGGGCCAAACGGTAAGTCTCCGTGTGTGTGCATTCACTCTGCAGCGTGCTCGTGCTCTTGTGTCTGATATAGTAACACAGTAGTGAGTGTGAGTTGTATGTGAACAATGTTCCGCCGGGTCTTCTGAACTTAAATGTTTGTGTTCCTGGTCAGGTTAGAACATGTGATAAACCTCCCTTCTGTCGAGCGTGAGCGGGACAGGGGATACCCGTGAGCCTGGAGAGAATGTCCCGTCGGGGGTCTTCACGGCCGGTGTTAAGGATCAACGTGGGCGGGATTAATTCGGGTTTGTTTATCGGCGTGTCGCAGGACAGTCCTATAAAGACTCAAGGACACCTCCTTATAAGTCCATTAGATGGCGCCATACACCTCAATAGGCTCACCTCAAGCAGATACACTTTCACGTAGCTACAATAAATGACATTTGAATAACAGACGGCTTTAATATTAGGTAATATTGACTAAATTGTGAAAATACATTATTAAAAAGTGTCCAGGAAAATATAATAAACAGCAAATGAATAAAACCATGGAGGCAAAAACACACGGGGGATCGAACCACCAACCTCCTGTGCACGAGACCACCCACTCTACCAGCTACGCCACCACTTCTTAAAGATATTTACCCTGGCCCCACATAAAATCCCTTCAAATTAAAACACGAGCCCTTGTTCGTTCAAGTTACCGGGGGAAAATGTCCATACAGTGACAATATCTCCCGAGCCTCAGTTTCAGGACAAATTATTGACAACAAAAAAAAAATTCAAAAGCATAACCAGAAACGTCATCAGTTCACAATTCAGGAATTCACTGTGGAGCTGCATGTGTTGAATGGATGTCAGTAAAGTGCTCTGCACCAAGTGGAATATGTTGAAGAATGGATAAGTCCTCACTAGATAATACAGTATGTTGAACCTGTGCCATTGATACACTGTATGCTTCTGCCTTCTTTGGTCATACACACGCTATCAGTTACTGACACTGCCATATGGTTTAGCTTATTCTCAGAATAAAATTACGTACATCATGGCTTGTCTTGAAGATACTCATACCATCAAGTGTAACACAATGCAAAGACATAATTTCATTCCATATTCCTTTATTGTGTTCATGTCATTCAACATACGTAAATAGCACGTGCATGAACAGTGAGGGAGAACAATCACATTATTTTGCACTATAGCCTACAGGCAGACACGAATGCCAATGCTTTAGCTCGATACCCACGAATCAGTCTGCATTCAAAGGTAAAGGTGAACATTATTAGCCAAAGTAAAGTTCCAACTCAGCTAGGTTAGCCATAGCACAATTAATGAAACAGCCACGACAGCGATACCAAACAATGCTACACCTCAGGAAAAGTTACACCGCAGTCAACAAACCTTACTTTTAATATCCTCAATGAAGGTACTTGATTCATCTTCTGTACTCAGTAGTGGAAGTCTTCGAACGTTTCGCCTCTCATCCAAAAGGCTTCGTCAGCGACTAAGGTCACAATCTTAGTTTTAATACTTTCCATTTGGCGACAAAAAAAATCACAGGATAACAGATGCAAATGAGCTTAAAAATAAACTTTCGGCTCGTATCTCCATGGGGCTTGGGGGAGGTGAGGTTAGCTCTGTCCATGCCTGACAACAATGCACCTTTCGGACGTCCAGTGAACAATTAATAACAATTAAATCACTTTTTCGCATCTTAATCGGGAAAGCAATGGTTGTAAATTAGTATTAATATGAGTATATAATCGCACTGTATGATGGCAGACATATAGGCCTATTCTGATGCCTGATGAATTTGAAACATGATCTGAAACAATATTATGGACAGGCATTGATTCAGCCACCTACACCCCTACTCTACCTCTACCCCCACCTGTACCCCCTCGCCCTCAAAGGGGTACAGGTGGGGGTAGAGGTAGAGTAGGGGTGTAGGTGGCTGAGTCAATGCCTGTCCATAATGTTTTTTTCCAGATAGTTTCAGATTTCTCAGGCATCAAAAGAGGCCTAGATGTCTGCCGTCATATACGTTGCAATTATACTCATATTGATACTGCTTTATTACCATTGATTTCCCGATTTAGTGGATAAGACGAGGAAAAGACAGCGATTTCATTGTTCTTTATTGTTCACGGGACGTCCGACAGACATTGTTGTCAGGCATGGACACAGCTAACCTCACCTCCTCTAAGCCCCATGGAGATACGAGCCGAAAGTTTATTTTTAAGCTCATTTGCATCTGTTATCCTGTGATTTTTTTTGTCGCCAAATGGAAAGTATTAAAAGTAAGGTTTGTTGACTGCGGTGTAACTTTTCCTGAGGTGTAGCATTGTTTGGTATCGCTGTCGTGGCTGTTTCATTAATTGTACTATGGCTAACCTAGCTGAGTTGGAACTTTACTTTGGCTAATAATGTTCACCTTTAGCTTTGAATGCAGACTGATTCGTGGGTATTGAGCTAAAGCATTGGCATTCGTGTCTACCTGTAGGCTATAGTGCGCCTCAAAATAATGTGATTGTTCTCTCTCTCTGTTCGTACTATTTACTTATGTTGAATGACATGAACACAATAAAGGAATACGGAATGAAATGATGTCTTTGCATTGTGTTACACTTTATGGTATAAGTAGGGGACTATTGTGGCCCACTGTATATCTTCAAGACAAGCCATGATGTAAGTCAGTTTATTCTGGGAAAAGGCTAAACCATATGGCAGTGTCAGTAACTGATAGCGTGTGTATGACCAAAGAAGGCAGAAGCATACAGTGTATCAATGGCACAGGTTCAACATACTGTATTATCTAGTGAGGACTTATCCATTCTTCAACATATTCCACTTGGTGCAGAGCACTTTACTGACATCCATTCAACACATGCAGCTCCACAGTGAATTCCTGAATTGTGAACTGATGACGTTTCTGGTTATGCTTTTGAAACTTTTTTTTTTATGTCAATAATTTGTCCTGAAACTGAGGCTCGGGAGATATTGTCACTGTGTGGACATTTTCCCCCGGTAACTTGAACGAACAAGGGCTCGTGTTTTAATTTGAAGGGATTTTATGTGGGGCCAGAGTAAATAAAAAAATAAAAACTCTACCAGCTACGCTGGTAGAGTGGGTGGTCTCGTGCACAGGAGGTTGGTGGTTCGTTTTTGCCTCCATGGTTTTATTCATTTGCTGTTTATTATATTTTCCTGGACACTTTTTATAATGTATTTTCACAATTTAGCCAATACACAACAAGATGATCTATATTCCTGGGAACAGAAACAGTGTTTGATGCTTCTGCCTGTATGTCTCACAATTGGATGTATTATCCTATAGATATTGACAGTTTGCACATGAGCCCAAGGCCATGTCCCTGGTTTATTGTAATGAAAGCCGTCTATTATTGAAATGTCATTTATCGTAGCGTACGTGAAAGTGTATCTGCTTGAGGTGAGCCTATTGAGGTGTATGGCGCCATCTAAAGGACTTATAAGGAGGTGTCCATGAGTCTTTACAGGACTGTCCTGCAACACGCCGATAAACAAACCCGAATTAATCCCGCCCACGTTGATCCTTAACACCTGCCCTGCAGGGCTGTGAAGATATCACAACAAGAGAACAGGCTGCACGTGGCAATACATATTTGCAGACTGGCTTTGTCTTAGGTCAGAAGGTAAATAAGAGCCAGTAGGTTCTTCCTAAAGTTTGGTTCAAGCCAGGGGCGATTTTAGAGTTGAAAAAGAGTGGGAGCTCAGCCCAGCTGTGTTTCTATAACTACACAAAGTAACGGGTCTGGGGGTCCTCCCTAGGTCCGATATGACGATATTAGACCGTCGTACGATCTCCAGAGCTGACGATCTGTCATTTTTGTGGGATCGTTTTATCACGGTTCTAAGCACTTCTGCACAGTTGACTCTTTTCACCGTCAGTGAAGCAAACCCAAGCCACTTACTGCTACGCAATGTCGGACGCTAATGCGAGCGTTTGGCAGCGAGCCGCTCCTCTACAGTCACATACAAGACCAGGCTCCTCTATCTGGAGCTTTTAAACCCAGAGTTCTGTCTCTATTTCAGAGGTATTTATGTCAGTGTCTTTCCCCCATAACGCCGCTGCTCTGCGTAGATCGCAGCGTGTGTTTATTTATTTTCCTGGCGACACATGTGCGAAGAAGCGAGCGTGTCCTTCGTCCTTTCAGTTCTGTAGGCGCTGCATCTTCTCATTTGTTTAATTTAAATCTTGGGCCGTGTTCACAAATGCGCTGTTTATCCATGTCTTTGAAAATATAAGACTTGTCCAACTTTGGTGAATTACTTGGGCAAGTAATAACTTATGGTAACTATCTGCTTCCGGTTAGAACCTTTTACACAATAAAAGACGCAGTATGTTATCGCCTTATCGCTGAGACTCTTATTGTGAAAGGGTCAAACAGCAACAGACACGAACAACAAGCCTTTACCAAACTTAGTGTTACTATTTTACTTTTATTGTCTAGAGTTTTTTGTGTTTTTTAATCTATAGAGTTAGTTTGCTGTAGTTCTAAGTCTAGTCTAAGTTCTAAGTCTATTTTTGCTGTGTTGATTATCACAATAAATTCGTATATTAATTAACATTATTTTCTTCAGTGTGTAATTTAAGTCATTTTAGTTACTATAAAAACATCGTAATAAAATCGAAATTGGGAGTTTATAATTCAAAAATCGTGATATTCTATTTTTGTCATATCGCCCACCCCTAGTCCTCCCCCAGGAATTTTGGAAATAATTAAACACAATTTCCTGCATTCTGGTGAATTTTGGTAGGTCTTGAACAGATATTGAGGAGTAGATAATTTTTGAGTTTAGTGTGCTCTGACTCTGTGCTATGGCTCTGGCTCTGTGCTATGGCTCTGACTCTGTGCTATGGCTCTGACTCTGTGCTATGGCTCTGGCTCTGTGCTATGGCTCTGGCTCTGTGCTATGGCTCTGGCTCTGTGCTATGGCTCTGGCTCTGTGCTATGGCTCTGGCTCTGTGCTATGGCTCTGACTCTGTGCTATGGCTCTGACTCTGTGCTATGGCTCTGGCTCTGTGCTATGGCTCTGACTCTGTGCTATGGCTCTGGCTCTGTGCTATGGCTATGGCTCTGACTCTGTGCTATGGCTCTGGCTCTGTGCTATGGCTCTGGCTCTGTGCTATGGCTCTGACTCTGTGCTATGGCTCTGACTCTGTGCTATGGCTCTGACTCTGTGCTATGGCTCTGGCTCTGTGCTATGGCTCTGACTCTGTGCTATGGCTCTGGCTCTGTGCTATGGCTCTGTGCTATGGCTATGGCTCTGACTCTGTGCTATGGCTCTGGCTCTGTGCTATGGCTCTGACTCTGTGCTATGGCTCTGACTCTGTGCTATGGCTCTGGCTCTGTGCTATGGCTCTGACTGTGCTATGGCTCTGACTCTGTGCTATGGCTCTGGCTCTGTGCTATGGCTCTGACTCTGTGCTATGGCTCTGGCTCTGTGCTATGGCTATGGCTCTGACTCTGTGCTATGGCTCTGGCTCTGTGCTATGGCTCTGGCTCTGTGCTATGGCTCTGACTCTGTGCTATGGCTCTGACTCTGTGCTATGGCTCTGACTCTGTGCTATGGCTCTGGCTCTGTGCTATGGCTCTGACTCTGTGCTATGGCTCTGGCTCTGTGCTATGGCTCTGGCTCTGTGCTATGGCTATGGCTCTGACTCTGTGCTATGGCTCTGGCTCTGTGCTATGGCTCTGTGCCATGGCTCTGGCTCTGTGCTATGGCTCTGGCTCTGTGCTATGGCTCTGGCTCTGTGCTATGGCTATGGCTCTGACTCTGTGCTATGGCTCTGGCTCTGTGCTATGGCTCTGTGCCATGGCTCTGGCTCTGTGCTATGGCTCTGGCTCTGTGCTATGGCTCTGACTCTGTGCTATGGCTCTGACTCTGTGCTATGGCTCTGGCTCTGTGCTATGGCTCTGGCTCTGTGCTATGGCTCTGGCTCTGTGCTATGGCTCTGACTCTGTGCTATGGCTCTGGCTCTGTGCTATGGCTCTGGCTCTGTGCTATGGCTATGGCTCTGACTCTGTGCTATGGCTCTGACTCTGTGCTATGGCTCTGACTCTGTGCTATGGCTCTGGCTCTGTGCTATGGCTCTGACTCTGTGCTATGGCTCTGTACCGCGAGCCTTTGCGCTGCTCTTAATCCAAAGCTTGTAAAAGAGTAGTGCTTTATTATTTTTTTATCTCCTAAACCCTGGTCCCATTTTGTACTCCCAACAATTTCCACCTCCCCCTGATTTTTGATAAAAAATAATAATAGGCTAATAAAATAAAAATGTATATATTTATTCTTATCATGGCGGACGCTGACGCACATCCGGTTTGGTGTTAGACCTCTTACCAATTTAAGGGTTTCGGAATCAGCCAGTGTATCCCGACCTTTCTTGTCTTGCGGACCCCTTGAGCCTTTCAGTGGTTGTCTGTGTACCCCCTACTTCATTGGTGTGGCAGTTTATTTAGAAAGCAATCACTTAAAATCGCTATTTGCAAGTAAAAAGACAATTATGCGTTCAAAATAAACCTAAAATTGCCCCAAAACACATTTCAGCAAACAAACCGTAAGACTTACCCAAAAAATGTGGATAACTTTTGATGCCCCACATTAGTGCTGGGCGATATGACGATACATATCGTGGGGACGATAGAAAAGTGTCTATCGTGGCATTTCTCTTCTATCGTTTATATCGTTTCTAACCTAATTTCATCAATTATTAAAGCAAATATTACATTAAATAGGCCACAAAGAATGTATTAGTGTTTTCTTGTCACTATGCATCCTCCAAGTTTATATTAAGTGATTATAAACAAGAATAAAAAAGAACTTTTTCGCAAAGAAACTCCGTCTTGTGGTTCTGCTGTAGCAACGGCGACATCTAATGGACGTACACCGCTACTACAACAGCATGTTTATTTCTGAGTTAAATGTCACTTCATAACAGAGGTTACATTTGCGTAATATGTTTAGCTTTGACGCTGATCCGTCTCTGAGCGCGGGGCTCTCTCAGCTACTTCCCTAAACACCGCGTGGTTTCGCTCTGCTTTACGTACGGCACATAAACAGCTTTTTAGTGATAGAGATCACAACGGAGCTGACTGATAGGCAAGGCATTTCGTACACAAGGCAACTCAATGCGCCTTGATAGTGCATGGATCTGGATTAAACACACAGAGAGAAGAGAGGAGAGGCTGGTGCAGGAGGTAAGAGACGGATCAGCGCGTAGAGCAGCTAAAGATGTACAACGCAAACGGCTCGCCCACTGTTTCTTAAACATTACGTTAACATTGAGATATAAGCTCCATTTTACATTTGTATTCGTGTAATTATGAGCCTTGATATTGAGGAGCAGATGATGCTCTGAATAAGTCGTTCTCTACGCACGAGTTTACACATTTCTGTTGTTAAATTTGTGTCACGACTCAGATGTTCAGATCATGTTTAGCCCATTTATCCTGACATAAACAATACAGGCGATATAAATTATCCATAGCGGAACCACTGCTTCAAAAAAAAGTAAAAAAAAAAGTAAGTAAGATATTTTTGTTAAACTTTTGAAAGAATAACTGAAAACAGACTATATTATGGTATATCGTGATATATATCGTTATCGTGATATAAAATAATCCATATCGTGATATAAGTTTTTTCCATATCGCCCAGCACTACCCCACATCTCTAGATGAGCTGGAGCGATTTGGAGCTCATTTGGTGAAACACCAAGGAGCAGTTTGTTAAAGCGACGTCTACTGAATATAGGATCGGTACGTCCCTATAAGGGGCCCTGGTGTAAACCTATAATTCGGCAGCAATGTTACGATCACTTTTATCATCCAACCCTTCCTTCTTCAGTTCGGTTGTAGTGATAATTTGTTTGTTGTGTTGAGGAACAGTTCAGATCAGAGGAAGTTGCGCTCGCGAGATGCGGCCAGGTGTAGGCGGAGCCAGGAGACGGAGGTGTTCTACGAGTTGGCGCACGCGCTGCCCCTGACCCGCCGCGTCTCCACGCACCTGGACAAGGCTGCAATCATAAGAGTCACCTTGAGCTACCTGCGACTGCGCCACCTGCTGCCTGCTGGTGAGAACTGCTGACCACACGAACACGAGAAGAGAGTTTACCACGAATCAGCCAGATCCATTAGTTTTTGAATAGGAAAAATAAAATAATTAGTAAAACTGATCAAACTAACTGAAAGGTCATACATGATGCGTTGTCCACCATCGATCAGAGCGGCCCCTGAACCTGTCCTGACTGCTCTGGTGTTGCAGGTGCAGATGGGGAAGACAGTCTGGAGGACCCTATGGACCAGTTCTACCCTCAGGTCCTGGCAGGCTTCATCATGGTGCTTGGTGAGGAAGGAGACATCATCTACCTGGGCGAGAATGTGAGCTCCCACATCGGGATCCCACAGGTACTTCTCCGCGGCGAGAAACTTTGTGTGGACGAGGGCTGATCAATGGTTCGCAATTAGCAAATGGCAAAGCCCATATTTAAATTACAGGGGTTCATGTGCTGGAACATGTGCATTTAGACCTACAAACATGTTCTGAAGTGAATAGGATTCCTGTTCCATGTTAATGTTCTTGTTCATTTTAAATTTTTTGTTGATTTTAAAACTGTCCCACGTGACCATCAGCTGGAGCTTCTGGGGCAGAGCCTCTATGAGTTTGTCCATCCCTGTGACCAGGAGGAGATGCGAGATCTGCTGACAGCCCGCCCGGGTCAGTACATTTTTAACAATGATCTTTTAAGCAGAACTAAGTAACGTCTGCCCCTAGAGGCCATAAGCGCCACTGGCATGTGGCGTGTAAATATACTATGCAGGGGCTGAAGCTTGTAAAAGTTCACCAGTGCAGTTTCGCCAAGTTCTCCGCCAAGCCGACGCTTCTCCGATGAAGCAGCTAGGCCAATCAGAAATGTTTAGTAGTGTTTAAGCGCAAATGTTATTAGTTTATTGTCCATCAAAGTTGGGCTAGAGTTTAAGCACCGCACTAAGATAAGAACTGAATGAATTTCCCAGAGTACTTATTTTAACATGCATACATGCAAATCTGTCGCCTTTGACCTCGGAATATACCATTCACGTGAATCGTGTGGATCCTTAATTTAAAAGAAAATGTGTGTGGGGGGCGATGAATAGTATGAGACATCATGCAGACGCTGAGGTGAAGGTTATACCGCTGTATTTTACAACATGTGAACTTTTTACTGCTTTTTAATTAGTAGCTAGCGGCGGCGCGCTAATGCCATTTTATTTTGTATGGTATAGGGTGGCATACTCTGCAGTGTATGCTATATGCCTCCTATGGACAAGTGTTGCAAATGAGCAGTTTTGCTATAACACTAAAAACAATGTATCTGCTTTGTCCAATGCAGTTATGTCCATGTCAAATAAACCAATAATAATAATAATATTCCTATAAATAGTCAGTAAAAGTTAAAAATCTATATTTAAATTGAAAATGTAATAATATTTGTATCCTATTTTTAATATAATTCAAATGGAAGACAGTATCTTCTGATGTACAGAACCTGATTTGGAATTTCACATTGTGTACAAATCCCTTCTTTCTCCAGGGTTTCCCACTAATACATTAGTGTGGCGCCCCCCCATACTCTATTTTTATCCGCCACAGTCTCGATCTCGATGAACAATGTCTCACTGTTTAAGTGTTATTATCACAAAAAATGAAGGCATCTTTGTGTAGTTTTATTGTCGCTTATATTTGAAGATGACATGGCTAATTTGCATAGTAGCCTAAACCTCTGCGCCGGTAATGTAGCTGCCAACCCGTCCCAACCCGAAACTTAGATCCAAACTTTGGACCCGACCGTGACTCCCTCAGTTGTGAGCGGTGTCTGCGCTGTCTCTCTTCCCCTCACTCTATGCACTTATCCAGCTGAACAGAACGAGAAACTGCAGCCTCTGAGCTCCTTGACACGTTTGATACTTTTAGAATCAGCTGCAGAATGATTGAAATACGGCTCGCTAAAGATTTAAAACCGAGAAGACGCTAATTATGTCATGACATGCACGCGCGATCGTTCAGCACGCACATAGCATGGCTGTTTCTCGATCGTTTAAAACAGGGGTCCTCAAACTAAGGCCCGCGAGCTGAGTACGGCTCGCTACGCCCCTTTGACCGGCCCCCAGCCCCTCCGCCCCCCACCACTTGAACCGGCCCAATGAGGCAATTCCCCAAAGTGGTCATGGCCTATTTAGAAAAAAAAAGAATAAAAAAGCTATTTGGCAAATAACATGTATGTTTGTGATGCGCGGGTTCCACCGCGGTCACCGTGGGCGTCCCGTGGATTGGGTCAGGTCATGAAATTCTCCTTTGATTGGGGCGGGTTGGAGCGGGTCAAATGTCGGTCGCGGCCGCTCTTTGCCGCCGTGCGCATGTACATTGAATTCACTCACAACTTATTCCGTCATCTTTAGAGCAGGTGTTTGACGTAAAGATGCAGCGGATTTTCATAAAACAGCGTTTTGCAGCTTGTGATCCAGAGAACGCTTTCATGGAGCTCCATGTCTCCTATGTCCCCAGGCTATAATTTACGTCGTCACTACGAGGAGGGGGGCCAGAGGGAAACTTGCGAGTGGAGAATTGGGACCACAGAGCCGTGGATGCACAAATAAAAAGACAGTCGTCCCGCCTTCTCTGTGCGTAAAACTGCAGCTGCGCGCGCTCGTCTCCGCCTGCGGGGGGCGCTCTGCCTTCTTGGCCCTGATCCAGCACACTAGCTGCACTTTGTATGAAAAGTGCTTTATAAACAAAGATTAAATAATAAATAATTTCGTTCCATTTTTGTTGCAATTCACATGACTTAATGCTCCATTTGTACAAACAAACAAAATATGTTTTGCGCGCAAAGAAAAGTTTGTGGCATCGGCTACAGATCATATGGTCCACGTACTCACAACATCGATTCAAAAGAGTTACTTCAGGATATGTTTGATTGTAATTTTTGTGACGTGACAATGGCGTATTGTCTGCCAACAGAAACGGGCGAGGCTATAAAAATAAATGGAATACCTGTGGTGTTTCAAATTAAAACAAAGTGTGAAGACTTGATTACTAAAATGTTTTGCAAACCACTGCAGCTAAACAAATATGTGCCTGGAATCAAGTGTTGACCTTGTGGATATAGTAGTGGGGATGACTGTGCCAGGCGAGTAATCTCTACTTCACAATGAGGCATTTTGGTCTGTGTCATACAATCATATGTTATAGCCAGCCCAGCCCCCCATCACAGTCAGGAACGATAATGTGGCCCCCAGAGGACCCCTGGTTTAAAACAAAAGAGCAGAGAGCAGGGCCAAACCTGGACTAAACCAGGACCAAACCTGGACTAAACCAGGACCAAACCTGGACCAAACCAGGACCAAACCTGGACCAAACCAGGACCAAACCAGGACCAAACCAGGACCAAACCAGGACCAAACCAGGACCAAACCTGGACCAAACCTGGACTAAACCATTAAAATGCACCAGAATGCAGAAAAACGTATCTAAATAAATAAATAAATCCCCGGACCCCCCCATTGGGTTGCTCTCTCCCACCGCAGTCTCCTTGAAATTTGTGGGAAACACTGCTCTCTTTGCCCACTTTGTGATGAAACTGAAGCCAATCAATTCATTCATATGCACTACAAAGAAGTGGATTGTTTTAATTTATTAATCATAGAATCTATGTCTTCTGTTAAAAAATTACCGCAAACCGCGAGTTCTGCCGCGGCCCCATGAACCGTCACCTTTTTCACTGTGTATGTGTTTGCAGGTCTGACCATGAGCAGCACAGGGTAATGTACATTTCATGCCCACGTGAGTGTGTCTGTGGTTTAGCCTGAACTACTGCAGCTTCTGAAATAGACCTCCTTTAAATTTCTGTTTTTATTATAGCAGCTTCATATTAAAATACATATTTATTTACTGTCGGTTGAAAAACAAACTACACTAATGCCTTTCTATAATAAAACTGTAAATGTGAAAGTTAACATTTGGATAGTGATTAGAATTCAGATCTAATGCATCAACTGCAACTATTCTATTGCTCTCAAATGTAGCTGTGCAGTTGAATACATTTTTGTTCTTTGGCAAATTCTCTTCTTTGCAATGAATAATACAATGTAAGCCTGAGTGTAGATTATTAAAGGATAGAAATAACAATCGGAACATTTCCATCTGCAGTTTCTAACATAGTAATACTTAATGCTATACACACTGAACTCATTGTATTTGTAATTTTACTCACACTTTTGTGAGCTCTACACATGTTAAAATGCACCACAACAAAGAAAATATGATTTATATATATATATATATATATATATATTTATATATATATGGACCAGTTATTTACGTATCATTTAAAATGCGCAAAATCTCACCTAAATCCTTAAAAATCTCCCCTGATTGTTTTCCCCCTAAACCAGACGTAGAGTCTCTAAAGCTACAGTTGTAAAACCTTGCAACGTTCATTGTGTCTACTTGTGTACAGTATAACTTTCAGGGTTCATTTTGTCAGACACTAGGGTTAGAGATGTTGAAACCTTTACATGTTTTAGCCGTCATCAGAAGTATGAGCAGAGCTTTCCTCCGGGAGGAAACAGGTGCGCGGAGAGCTGACAGCCGACCAGGACCCTAACGAACCCGTCCGGACCGAAGACAGCCCTACGAGACGTGTTTCCATCATTCCCCGGACGAGAGGAGAGGGCGCGGTCAGCAGACCCTGTGCTCCTCAAACCCGGACTTTACGAACCCGTCCGGACCCACGAAAGCTGTGGAGCTGTCGAAGGATTTGTTTGACGCCCGGGATACTCGCGAGTGGCTCAGATTGATAAACGCCAAAACAGGCGGTGATTTTTCATATACCCACATACGCTCTGATTTCACCGTACGCAGGTCTGATAAATGAGAGCCAGTGTGCCAAGGCAGTGCTGTGTTTCTCCTCTTTGCTCAGCCCAACAATGAGCCCTGTTTAGTCCTGGTTTAATCCAGGCTTGGTCCAGGCTTGGTCCAGGCTTGGTCCTGGTTTGGTCCAGGTTTGGTCCAGGTTTAATCCAGGTTTAATCCAGGTTTGGTCCTGGTTTGGTCTAGGTTTGGTCCAGGTTTGGTCCAGGTTTGGTCCAGGTTTAATCCAGGTTTGGTCCAGGTTTGGTCCTGGTTTGGTCCAGGTTTGGTCCTGGTTTGGTCCAGGTTTGGTCCAGGTTTGGTCCAGGTTTAGTCCTGTTTGGTCCATGTTTGGTCCTGGTTTATTCCTGGTTTAATCCAGGCTTGGTCCTGGTTTGGTCCTGGTTTAGTCCTGGTTTAATCCAGGTTTGGTCCTGGTTTAATCCAGGTTTGGTCCAGGTTTGGTCCTGGTTTAATCCTGGTTTGGTCCTGGTTTGGTCCTGGTTTGGTCCTGGTTTAATCCAGGTTTGGTCCAGGTTTGGTCCTGGTTTGGTCCTGGTTTAATCCTGGTTTGGTCCAGGTTTGGTCCTGGTTTGGTCCTGGTTTAATCCTGGTTTGGTCCAGGTTTGGTCCTGGTTTGGTCCTGGTTTAATCCAGGTTTAATCCAGGTTTGGTCCTGGTTTGGTCTAGGTTTGGTCCAGGTTTGGTCCAGGTTTGGTCCAGGTTTGGTCCAGGTTTAATCCAGGTTTGGTCCAGGTTTGGTCCAGGTTTGGTCCAGGTTTAGTCCTGTTTGGTCCATGTTTGGTCCTGGTTTATTCCTGGTTTAATCCAGGCTTGGTCCTGGTTTGGTCCTGGTTTAATCCTGGTTTGGTCCTGGTTTGGTCCAGGTTTGGTCCTGGTTTAATCCTGGTTTGGTCCTGGTTTGGTCCTGGTTTGGTCCTGGTTTAATCCAGGTTTGGTCCAGGTTTGGTCCAGGTTTGGTCCTGGTTTGGTCCTGGTTTGGTCCTGGTTTAATCCTGGTTTGGTCCTGGTTTGGTCCTGGTTTGGTCCTGGTTTAATCCAGGTTTGGTCCAGGTTTGGTCCTGCTCGCTGCTCTTTTGTTTTAAACGATCGAGAAACAGCCATGTTGTTTGCGCGCATCTATCACGCGTGCATATTTAATTAGATGTCTAGCGTCTTCTCGGTTTTAAATCTTTAGCAAGCCATATTTCAATCATTCTGCAGCCGTTTCTAAAAGTTTAAAACAGGCTTAGAGTTTCTCTTTCTGTTCAGCTGGGATAGCATAGCGTGAGGGGGAGAGAGAGGGAGCGAGGGGAGACAGCGCAGACGCAGCTGCAGGACTGTCACGTCGGGTCTAAAGTTTGGATCCAAGTTTCGGGTTCGGACGGGTTGGCGCGTGGGTCCGGAACCAGACTGAGGTCCGCCATTTCATGACCTCTGGTTTAATTCATTATAGTGACAGCTGCATTAGCAGCACAGTAAAGAGTTTTACTATGCAAATTATCCATGTGGTCTTTTAGTTTATAAGCAAAAACAAAACTACGCTGCCTTAATTTTTTGTATTTATAATAGGCTACTTAAACAGTGAGACATTGTTCACTGCTCCTTATTTGTCCTTTTAAACCTGCGCCTCTGCTGCAGATGTTGGTGTTGAGTGAGAGACAGAGAAAGAGAAGGGAGATCGAGACTGTGGTGGATAAAAATAGACTATGGCGGGCCGCCACAGACTAATGTATTAGTGGGAAACCCTGCAGTGCGTGTTTCTGACAGGAGGGGGCGTGACATCATGGTCGTGGCTCTCCATTATTAACATATATGGACCTAACAATGACAGCCCCTCTTTCTTTCATAATATATTTTCTAAAATAAATGAAACTTCAACTATCATTTTAGCTGGAGATTTTAACACCGTACTAGACCCAAACCTGGACCGCTCACATACCACAGGAAGCTCCCGACACTGGAACTCCACTGATACAATAAAACAATACATGCAGGAATATGGGCTTGGCGACAGTTGGAGATTGTCACATCCACACAAAAGACAATACACATATTTCTCACAGGTTCATAACTCCTCCTCACGAATTGACTACATTCTTTTAAGTAACACTCTTCTGCCTAAGGTAAAAGACACCACAATACACCCCATTATGATTAGCGACCATGCACCAGTTACCCTCACTCTACAGTTTCAATATCACACCAAACCTTCCTCGAGATGGCGCCTTTATACTTCCCTTCTAAAAGACCCAATATTCAATCAGATGATCGAGAGAGAGTGGACATTCTTCATGGAGTTGAATGACTCCCCAGAGACAACAGCAGTAACATTATGGGAAACAGCCAAAGCATACTTAAGAGGAAAAATTATATCATACTCGAGCTATAAAGAGAAAAGACAAACTAAATTGCAACAGCAATTACAAGAAAAACTTGAAATTCTATCAGAAAATGCAGAACAAAATGAAAATGAAATAAAAAATGTTCAATTGCAATTGGACAACGTTTTGCAAGAAAAAAACAACTTCATGTTGCAACAACTCAAGTTCGAACTAGTAGAAAAAAATAATATATCTGGGAAATATCTCTCAAACTTATTACAACGTAAAAAAGATAAATCAATGATAGTATCAATACAAACCTCAGAACAGCAGCTCACTCATGACCAATATGAAATAAATAATACATTCCGGTTATTTTATGAAAAACTGTACTCTTCAGGAAATGGACCTAACCCAATTGAGATGCAATCATTCTTCAAAACCTTTACACTACCACAACTTCCCACAGATATGGTAAACTGCTTAGATTCCCCTCTAACTTTACATGAGCTACATAAAGCTCTTCTTCAGATGCAAAATAATAAAGCCCCCGGTCCTGATGGTTATCCTCCTGAATTCTATAAACACTTCTGGTCTACATTATCCCCACTCCTCATCCGTGCCGTTATTGAAATAAAGAACACATCTCAAATTCCATCTCACATGAACACTGCAGCTATAACCTTGTTACTTAAACCAGACAAAGACCTAACTCAACCCACTAGTTACAGACCCCTATCACTACTTGACACAGATTTAAAAATGATCACAAAAGCACTTGCCTCCAGACTAGAAAAGGTTACTCCACTATTAATAAACCCTGACCAGACAGGATTCATCAAAAATAGAAATTCATCTGACAATCTTCGTAGATGATTCAACCTCATTAACATCTCACAAAAATCAAATACCGATACGATCATAACTTCACTCGATGCAGAAAAGGCATTCGACAAGGTAAATTGGACATTTCTATTCTATACACTTCGGCAATTTGGCTTCGGGGAGTCATTCATCCACTGGATCAATGTACTATACACATCACCAAAGGCCACTGTCACTACTAATGGTATTATCTCTTCCACATTCACACTGCATAGGGGCACACGGCAAGGATGTCCACTCTCTCCCTCTCTCTTTGCATTATTTTTAGAACCCCTTGCAACTGCAATACGGCAAACCAACAGCATAAAAGGAATCAACGTCTCAGGTACACATCACAAAATTAGTTTATACGCAGATGACATTCTCCTCTATCTACAAACTCCACAAGAATCACTACAAGAAACATTTAAAATAATCACCACATACTCATCGATGTCAGACTATAGTATTAACTGGAATAAATCAATAATTCTCCCCCTTTCAGACAATGCTTGGGACTCAGCAGCTCAGGATTCATTTCCTGAAGTGCACACTGGTAATATCAAGTATTTGGGTATAACCGTTTCCTCCAGGCTGACAGAGTTGTTTTCACTTAATCATAACCCAATACTAAAAACAATAGAAGATGATCTGGAACGCTGGACCAATTTACCACTTACACTCATTGGACGAATAGCATCTGTTAAAATGAAAATACTCCCGAAACTAAATTATTTATTCTCTAACATCCCAGTAACCCCTCCCGACAAATGGTTCAATAAACTCAACTCCATGTGCATAAAGTTTTATTGGAAAAACAAAAAAGCAAAAATCAAACTCACCACTTTACAAAAAAACAAAGCTCAAGGCGGACTAGAAGCACCACATTTCATCCACTACTTTCTGGCCAATCAATTACAGTATCTAGTTAAGTGGACAAAACCATCACACAACAATACATGGATTCAATTGGAACAGTCATACTTCACTCACCTTCCTCTGGCAGATATACCTTCTTTAAATACAACACTGAAAAAACACCCCTGTTTTAAAAGCACAGTCATCTCAACTACTCTGACAGCCTGGTGGAAAACATTAAAACTAACTAACTCCTCCACTTCACCCTGTAAATACACTCCCATATGGCACAATCCGGATTTTACAATTAATACAAAACCTCTTCACTACCACATGTGGGAACAAAAGGGCATCACTCACCTACGCCACTTATTCAAAACCTGCAATTAATCCAATATAAAGTCATACACAGGTCACACATCACACAACACAGGATGCATAAAATGGGACTAGCAGATACAGCCATCTGTTCACAATGCACTATGGGGGCCACTGATACCTACCTACATGCACTTTGGGAATGCACTCCTGTACAGGCTTTTTGGAACACTATCACACAAAAACTCTCACACATCCTGAGCTGCAGAGTCCCTTTACTTCCCTCGCTTTGTTTACTAGGTCTCACCTCAACAACAACAATACTGCCTAGACATAAGAACAGTCTACTCACATCCCTAACTGTCGCCAAGAAAATAATACTCCAAAACTGGAAAACAAAACACACAATCAACATCAATGATTGGACCAACTCTCTTACTCAATACATAACATCCTCTCAAATAGCAGCTCGCCATGATGATGACATGACTTCCTTTACATACTCCTGGTCACCATTCATTAGCCATTTTGACATCAACCCCAACAATTTCTCAACATCAATTTAATCCCCAACACCCAACCACAAATTAATATACCAAAGAGACAAACAGTGCCATTCACATTCTTATAATCCTTCACATATAAACAGACGTACATACACACCTGCACACACATGCACGCATACATACACTCTCGCACACCCTCTCCAAATAGATAAGTTAAAATCAGTTATTATTACTATTTATATATGTATTTAGGATCATTTATTTCTAGATATTTATTTATTTGTTACTTCCTCACGTCGCTGTTGTTGTTATTATTGTTATTGTTATTATTGTGATTATTGTTATTATAATTGTTATTATAATTATTATTAATTACATTTTCTCTCTCACTTAAATTGGATATCTGAACAAACTATACACATTATATCCGAGATTACGACCAGGTACTGGAAAAGAGAGGAAAGAAGGAAAGAAAAAGAATATATATATAATATTGTATTTATAAAATAAATAAATAAATAAATCAAATATACATAATCTAGAGAGCAACAGGGCAGACAAGAAGTGGGCCCGATGTGGGGTATCTCCCACCTCATCGGCCCCACAAATTTCTTGTTTTTTTAATGCACCTCACAGTATAGGACTGACAAGAGGACAAGCAGGGCCTGTTGAGTGAGCCCATCTCGCAACACGCTCTGCTTTTTATTATTATTATTATTATTATTATTTGTTTTTGTTAATATTTTATTATTATTGTCATTTATTCTACTATTATTATTTTTCACCAAAACTTGGCAAGATACAATTAGCAATGGGTAATGATTGTAACAATGACGATGATGATAGTGATAGTGACGATGATGTGTACATATGGATGAATATATATAAATAAATTAATTATTATTATTATTATTATTATTATTATTTTTTTTTCTTTCTTTTTTTTTTTTTTTTTTTTTTATATATTACACTTACATATAGACTCATTTGACCACACTCGACATAGCACCTATGCACCCCTGCATTACATACACATTCACATACATATACAGAAACTCCGCAAACCAAGGCAGAACTGAAACAATAAAAAACGCAACCCGAATAATTTTATTTTTATTTTACTCTTCCCCCCCCCCAACCCCACCCACCTTAACACCTACTGTATTTGTAAACTGTAAATAAACCGTATATATTAGATTTCGAATATAACTTTTTCTTTTTCTTTTATGTTTTCATTCTTGTAATCGTATTAAAATGTAATAAAGAGTTTAATAAAAATAAAAAAAGAGAGAAAAGAAGAAAAAAAAATAATAAAATAAATAAATAAATAAATAAATAAATAAATGATCGTGGCTCTCCATTGTGATGTTGCTCATCTATCACGATGGACGATGATATTGCTCATCGGAACAACCCCAGGGGAGCTTTTCTTCTTTTTGAGTTATTGAACTCACTAAATTGTCATTTTGTTACAAGCGTCATGCTTGATAGGGTTCCCGTTGGGGAACCATGTAAAACATGTGTAAATATGTAAACTCCACACAGAAACTGGACGTTCTTGCTGTGAGGCAAGAGTGCTAACCACTAAGCCACCTGTCTCTTTCTAATCTAACCAACATATTTTTTTTATTCTCTGGTGTCCACTGTGGTCAGGTGTGAATAAGAAAAACCGAAGCAAACAATCCACTGAAAGGAGCCTCTTCCTGCGCATGAAGAACACTCTGACCAGCAGGGGGCGCACCGTCAACCTCAAGTCTGCCACCTGGAAGGTCAGGGTTCACAGTACAGTGAGATGTTGGCCGTTTCTCAATTCTAAGTATGCATTCTCTGTACTTGTGACCTTCGGGGAACGGACTTGCGGGTGCAGACTCGGAGCATGGACTTGAGGAGTTCTCGAGTGTGGACTCGGCTTTTTCAGCGTTTGGAACGAGTGAACTCGATGACATCACAGGAAGTAGCTCATGAACATGGGGCTGTGAGCTTTAATAAAATTAAATAACCTCATATATTAAAAGGCTACAATCCGGTGTGGCTTGTTTACATGCATGAGACCCATGTATGTTCATTAACATGCACTGTCCCGACCAAATAAACCAATAAATAAATAAATTACAAAATTTAGCAGGAAACAAAAATAAAATTTTACATTTTAGTCAATTTCACATTATTTACACAATTATACATAAACGTTATTGTATGTAAAGCAGAGGTGGGAGTAAGTCACTAAATGCAAGCCTCGAGTCAAGTCCAAGTCAATTGGTCAAGTCTTTCTTTAGTCACCTCAAACGTCAGCATTAAGCCTAATTCTTCTTTTCAAATTGTGTTAAATATACTTGAAAATATAAAGTGCTTTCTCAATATTTAGTGATTTTGAAAATTTAGCTTAAAATAAAACTTTTTAAAATCAAATGGATTTGGATTTAAAGTCTAATTAATATTCAAATCGCTACAAAATTTAAAAAAAAAAATATATATATATATATATATATATTTTTTTTTTAATTACTGGGACAGCATTTTAAGAAGGGGGCCCAGGGGGCCTACTTAAAAACGATATACAAAACAATATTTTTTATTTCTGTCAGTGGTTCCCCTGTATTGCCCCAGCTGCTGTATACTGACATTCGCCCCTGCTTAAAGTAGATTCCGCACAGCCTTCAGTCCCGCTGTCACTGGGCTCTCCGCTGCAGAAAATAGCCTCTAAATGGACATTTACATTTGGAGAGAACGCCTTAAAACACAGAAACGCCCCTCGTCGTTCTGGAGGCTCCCGTCTGCGCCATAGCTTCAGTCATTGTTTCGAACCTTTTCCTGTCCTTAATAAATGTCTATAAATCTTCTCCTCTTGACTCACTGTAGAAAACGTTTAATGCATCCAAAGAAACACGTCGTATTTCCTCCGGCTTTTTTGCGCTGTAATGATTAGAGCCGAAAAAGCATGTGGCTAATTCAGGGCCGGATTTAAGTAAATTGGGCTAATGTTTTTTTCAGGGCCTCCCATATACTGTACTCGCTACAATGAATTATTGTTTTGTTTTTTATTTGAACACGCAGAAGTAACTTCTTAAACATAGTACTAGTTTAAAAAATGACACATTTGTGAATAACAGTTTAACATAATGACCCCAATTTAAGTTCCATGGCCCTCACGGAACAACCTTTGCTACTGCCCGACTGGTGGGGACACACATTTAAAAAGGGGGTCTGGTGGTCCTCCCACAGAGATTTTATTTTATTTTAATGGTGAAATTTGGTGCATTCTCATGCATTTTAACAGACAAATAGGTACATATTTTTTCCCAGTGTCAGCTCAATGAAAATGGCTCAGACCTTGCTTAGTCCTGGTTTAGACCTGGTTTAGTCTCGGGTACAAAGTCATCTGATTTAAAGAGTAACTCACCCTCAAATCCACTTTTTTTTCCTGATAAACTGTATAAATGAGTGTCCAATAGTGTTGTCTACATGTCCTGGTCATTATTTCGGTTATTTAGTGCAAATTAGTTGAAAGATCAACTTTCTGCCTAAAAGCGTCAGTGAGGCGCCATCTGCAGCGAACTGTCGGTACTGCATTTGATTTTTGAATTTGGCGCCCCTATTTGCGCAGAGGTTAGAGATGAGAAGAGACACCAAGAGCCCCCACAGCTGCAGCACAGAGGAGGCGTCACAAGAGGAGCTACAGGAAACAAAAAAGGACAAACGAGAGACGGTGAAAGACTGAGCCTCCAAGGCAGGGGATGGCTAACCGCTGCCCCGGTGTCTGTGAGCTCTCCCTGGGGGAGACTACAGTAAAAAGCCCTCAGCCCCGTCTCATAAACACTGACAGCCCCGATGAGCTCTGTCTGCCCGATACAGCTTTATCGTGTCTGTAGTTTCAACGTGAAAACATCCAGCCATGTCACTAAAGAAGTGAATCTGGGATTTTGGGGAAACATTTGACTTTATTTAGTAGGAGAGGTCGGGGGTGTGAGTGCTGTGGTTCACAGAGTGGAGCGGAGCCTGTAGGTCAAATCCCGTCTCGGGTCTTCTCTCCTCATCCTCCCGCTCCGTGGCCGCTCTGTGACAAGCATGTTGTGCACACATCACAAAAGGGGAGGGGTCAGCTTTTATACCACAGCGGCAGACTTGGTGACGTATGATGGCTCTGTGACATATGATGGTACGTCATCAGCCAACCCCTAAATTCAAATGCAGTAAGTGCTGTTCAAACGTGAGAGGCGCTGAACAGACGGTTTTGTACACAAAAATTGGATTTTGAACAAGTTTGCACTAAAATGTCAAAATAATGATAAGGACATGTAGATAACTGTGTTAGTGACCCATATAGATAGTTTATCAGCAAAAAAAAGTTGATTAGGTGTTTAGTTGCTCTTTAAGCCGGTCACATCTCCGTGTTTATTTCAATGTGCACAATCAGCTGCTTGCTGAGGAAGGGAGGGAGGAGGCTGACCTTAATCTACGTGCTCGAAGCAAAACAGATTGTGGGAAATCTAGCGGGCGGAATACGCACGAGTCTCTCTGAGGCATCCTCGGTAAAATGGGTGGAGCAATTTCTCATTCGGAGCATTTACAGCAGACTTTGAGATGGAACAATGTGATGGCGTTTCACGAGTCCGCACAAGTACACAGATTGAGAAACTGATGTTTTTCAGACTTGTGTCTTAACTGTTGCTGACCTCTAGGTCCTGCATTGCACCGGACACATGCGTCCACTAGGGGACAGACGAGTCCTAAGCATGCTGTGTGAGCCCATCCCTCACCCATCCAGTGTGGAGTTTCCTCTGGACTCCGCCACCCTCCTCACCCGCCACAGCATGGACCTGCGCTTTACCCACTGTGAGGGCAGGTGAGGTGCCACCTTTCTCATTTCTTAACCAGCGAACACACTGACCATGGCACACAATAACCACTGACCACGGGACACACGTTAACCACTGACCACGGGACACACGTTAACCACTGACCACGGGACACACAATAACCACTGACCACGGGACACACGTTAACCACTGACCACGGGACACACGTTAACCACTGACCACGGGACACACGTTAACCACTGACCACGGGACACACAATAACCACTGACCACGGGACACACAATAACCACTGACCACGGGACACACGTTAACCACTGACCACGGGACACACGTTAACCACTGACCACGGGACACACGTTAACCACTGACCACGGGACACACGTTAACCACTGACCACGGGACACACGTTAACCACTTGACCGCGGCACACATTAACCACAGCACACTCTGGCCACGGCACACATTAACCACAGCACACTCTGACCGCGGCACACATTAACCACAGCACACTCTGGCCTCGGCACACATTAACCACAGCACACTCTGGCCGCGGTACACTTTAACCACAGCACACTCTGGCCTCGGCACACATTAACCACAGCACACTGACCGTGGCACACATTAACCACAGCACACTCTGGCCACGGCACACATTAACTACAGCACACTCTGGCCTCGGCACACAGTAACCACAGCACACTCTGGCCTCGGCACACAGTAACCACAGCACACTCTGGCCTCGGCACACAGTAACCACAGCACACTCTGGCCTCGGCACACAGTAACCACAGCACACTCTGGCCTCGGCACACAGTAACCACAGCACACTCTGGCCTCGGCACACAGTAACCACAGCACACTCTGGCCTCGGCACACATTAACCACAGCACACTGACCGTGGCACACATTAACCACAGCACACTCTGGCCACGGCACACATTAACTACAGCACACTCTGGCCTCGGCACACAGTAACCACAGCACACTCTGGCCTCGGCACACAGTAACCACAGCACACTCTGGCCTCGGCACACAGTAACCACAGCACACTCTGGCCTCGGCACACAGTAACCACAGCACACTCTGGCCTCGGCACACAGTAACCACAGCACACTCTGGCCTCGGCACACAGTAACCACAGCACACTCTGGCCTCGGCACACATTAACCACAGCACACTCTGGCCTCGGCACACATTAACCACAGCACACTCTGGCCTCGGCACACAGTAACCACAGCACACTCTATCTGCCGAACACTCTGACCACAGCACACTCTGGCCACGGCACACATTAACCACAGCACACTCTGGCCTCGGCACACAGTAACCACAGCACACTCTGGCCTCGGCACACAGTAACCACAGCACACTCTGGCCTCGGCACACATTAACCACAGCACACTCTGGCCTCGGCACACATTAACCACAGCACACTCTGGCCGCGGCACACATTAACCACAGCACACTCTGACCGCGGCACACATTAACCACAGCACACTCTGACCTCTGCACACTCTGGCCTCGGCACACATTAACCACAGCACACTCTGGCCGCGGCACACAGTAACCACAGCACACTCTGGCCGCGGCACACATTAACCACAGCACACTCTGGCCTCGGCACACATTAACCACAGCACACTCTGGCCTCTGCACACTCTGGCCTCGGCACACATTAACCACAGCACACTCTGGCCTCGGCACACATTAACCACAGCACACTCTGGCCGCGGCACACAGTAACCACAGCACACTCTGGCCGCGGCACACATTAACCACAGCACACTCTGGCCGCGGCACACATTAACCACAGCACACTCTGAC
Organism: Proterorhinus semilunaris; assembly: GCA_021464625.1. Classification (NCBI taxonomy): domain Eukaryota; kingdom Metazoa; phylum Chordata; class Actinopteri; order Gobiiformes; family Gobiidae; genus Proterorhinus; species Proterorhinus semilunaris. The sequence continues at coordinate 671,389 of CM038354.1, forward strand.
CGCGGCACACATTAACCACAGCACACTCTGGCCTCGGCACACATTAACCACAGCACACTCTGGCCTCTGCACACTCTGGCCTCGGCACACATTAACCACAGCACACTCTGGCCTCGGCACACATTAACCACAGCACACTCTGGCCTCGGCACACATTAACCACAGCACACTCTGACCGCGGCACACTTAACCACTGACTCATCAGGGTGCTGGAGGTGCTGGGATATGAGTCTGATCATCTGATTGGCCATTCGGCATACCACTTCTACCATGCGCTGGATTCTGACCACATCAACAGCTGCCTGCTCACATGTAAGTACAGCCTACTGCCCCTGTATAAGTCCAGTTGTGTGACCTCGTGTGACCCTGTGACTGCTCCCCTCAGTGTTATCCAAAGGCCAGGTTAGCACCAGGCCGTACCGCTTCCTGGCAAACCGCGGGGGATTTGTGTGGGTCAAGACCCAAGCCACGGTGCTGTACAGCCGCAACGGTCAGCCTGACGCCATTGTGTGCCTCAACTTCATCCTCAGGTTTGCTCCTCCACACATCTCCTCTCACCTCTGAGAACACATTTCCAGGGGTTTGACCCATAGAGTTGCTACAAGTGCTTAGTTTTATTTGCCTGCGGCTACAATGCCCTTCAGTTCTCCTAAATGTTAGCATGTACCCATGTCCCCCCGATTCTATGGACAGGAGAACAACAGGACTTGGAGATTCCAGACCCACATTCCCACTGACTACAGCACGCAGTAGGACAGCAGTTAGTGCTTGGTCCCGGGTTCGATTCCCACCTGGACGGCGCCTTTCTGTGTGTTTGCATAAATTATGTGTGTGTTGCGTGTTCTCCGGCCTATCACTAATGCAAACTCCACAACTGATAAAATTCATAAAATTCTCCTTTGATCACGGGTCGGGTTTGGGCGGATTAAAAAATCCTGGTCGCCACCACTCACTGCCGCCGTATTCATTGTATTCAGCCACGCCCCATTCTATCATCTTTACACCACATTTTTTATGTATATATGTGTCGGATTTTCATAAAATAAGCAGCATTTTGCTGCTTATTTTGGCTCCTATTTTCTACGTGTGTGCGAGTGTGCGTTACCTCTGCTCTCTGCCCCTCTTCTGATCCCAGCACTCAGCAGCAGAATTAAAGCTCTGGTCAATGCAGACGGATCATATTTATAACGCAACCCAGGGCGGGTTGTAGAAATAGAAACCATGTTGTGAGGCGGGCTGGGTAGAACTGGCTCCAAATGCGGGCTGAAAAAACCCTGACCTGTGCATCACTAGTTTGCATGTTCTCCCTGTGTCTGTGTAGGTTTCCCCTACCACTAAAACATGCACAATAGGTGAATCTTCCAGCCAGATGATTCTGACCATCAGCCTGGCTCCACATCTGCATCTGTTTTGGGGCTAAGTAGTCCCTCTTGCCATGTCTCATGGATCTTTAACGATATTCCCATGGTCTATGCCAGGATCTCCCCAGTATTTAAGCCTATATCCAGCGTATGCGACACGCATTCGTGCCAGTGGACAATGGCTAGTCTTGGTTAGCCCCATAACATGTTAAAATTACTTACAACTTGATGAAAAGTCTGCAATAAACCACAAATGCGTCAAGCCCGACTCAGTGTGTGATAATCTTAAAGGCCGCTTTTATGTAGTTACCGGCTTTATTGGCGTTATTAGTGCATAATACTTGTTTTCACAAGATCGTTTGGAGCTAGCTGCTAGCTGCTGAGAGGCTAGTAACCCCCCGGTGCTAAACAATCGGCTATGGCCACTTGTTCATGAAACGTGAGCAATAAACTAAAAAATCAACAAGCCCAGCTCAGTGTGTGATTGTTGTTAAACAGACGCTTTATGTAGATGGTGGTTTTATTTACTTTATTCATGCATATTTCTAGGGCTGAACGATTTTGGAAAATAATCTAATTGCAATTTTTAAAAAAAAATTAATGTTATTTTATTATTATTTTTATATTTTTTCTTCAATATTGCGATTGCGATTAAATATGCGATTATTGTTGCAAGTCCCCTTATGTATTTTTCACCTAACACAGGCAATACATCAGTCTGTTTCATAATAAACAATATTACATTAATTTGAAGTGAAAATTGCAACAATAAAGCAAACAAAATTGTTGCTTGACCTATTCAACATTTGTGAACATGTGGACTGCACTTCTTAACTGTCTGAACTTAACAGTACAGTCTCTAAATAAATGAAAAAGATAAATTATATATATATATATATATATATAGATATGATAAAATATATATCAAAAAGTATCCAGTCAGTAACATCACCCATACTAAAGTGCAGGAAAAGTAAACGCCTGCTTTAACTAGTTGGAAAAGTTTTATGAAGTCAAACTCCCAATTAATAGAAAATAAACTATTTATTATTTCGGCCAATATCAAATCCCGGTCTGAGCTGCGACTCGTAGTTGCTTCAGATGCGTGTTATTGATGCACACGGAGAGGCCAGATGGAGCACACGCCAAAACACAGTGGAATTAGGAGCAGCATTTTGGTTTTGGGATGTAACTTTGGACAATATGAAGAAAGAAGAACAGTGACACAAGGAGACGGGACATGAGGCCAAACACAGACACGTCTCTTTGACTTTACTGACATTTCAGCTTAAACGGCACATTTCCTCAAAATAAGACATGACACGCACTCATACCTCGGATCGTAGTTTCCAACCCTTTTCATACAGCAGTTTAGTGTTTATATCTATCGTCTGTACCTACGGAGCGGATATGCGGCAGATGCAAAGGTAAATAAAGGCACATGGCACATCGCCTCTGCGGCTACTTTATGGTCATGAACCGTCATTATGCTTTTGAGATAAGTTCTTTATCCACAACATTCCCAAACACAAGCCACAAACGACTCTTTAGTCTTTACAAGCACCACAGGCTCACCTGTATCTCTGTGGAGGCAGAGGCGTGTGAATCCAGAGGTGAGAGCGGACTTTGCTGCCATATCTTGCACCTCCTTTCACTTCTAAAATTGCGTGCCCTACGATTATGAAATTGCTATTAATATCGCGATAAAATTGCAAATGCAATTAACCGTTCAGCCCTCGTTTTCATGTGATCGATCAGAACTTTAGCTCGTAGCATTAGCTTTGGGAATGCTTGTTCTCAAGGTCCAAGCACATTCCCAGTGCAGATCTGAAAGTAGTTTTCTTGTTGCCACTTTGAATTCTGGATGTTTAGGTAAAAGAAACACTGATGTGTCTTTGTAAAAGTCTCAGAGCTGCTGTAGCTCCGGTTCACAACACAATGAAGCTAAAATCCTCCATGACTCTGACTGTACATCTGCAGCCAGTGGCTCCGCTCCAACGTCGCTGTGCTTAGCAGTTTAAAACACATAATATGCCAATCAACGCCATACTGAGTTATGTTCTTACCGGAGTTTAGACGAGACGAGTTAATACGTACCTGTCTGGTCTCACAGAGACCAAAGCATGTGGTCTCTCCCAGTATATTCCTATGGCTCCAAAACGGGGGTGAAGTTAGAAGCATCCAAGCTCTTCCACGGGCACAAAGACCAGACAGGAATCAACTCGTCTAAGCTCAGGTAAGAACAGATCTCAGTGTGGAAAAACGCTGGCCTGTTCCTTTAAGACCATGATTGTCCGAAGTTCGTTTCACAGTTCTTTAGTCATTTGTTTCTTAGTCGACACTTTCATTTGTAGCGGCGCTGCACACACAGCTCTATAGGCCACATACATCCAGGGACAAGGGAGAAAATAACACAAGAAGCCGAATCCAAAGGGGGGGCGCAAACGCAGGCAGCAGTGATGACCACTCCTCGACCAAAGGCTACAAATGAAAAGGATTGTTGATGACAGGGTATGGTATACTCGGTAAGGTATACTCCAGTAAGGTATACTCGGATACCTTACTGGAATTTATTACTAAATCAACCAAGCCACAAACCGAAGCGGGGGCTTTGACAGCTAAGTCTGAGTCAACTACGCCGATCCACTGAACGACTAGCAAGGCGCAGGACGAACTGTAGGATCTCTCGACACTCCCCGAGTCGCGTCCCCCATATATTTTCAGAGTAAACTGACGCTTTGGGGGCGTTGGCTGTGTTTGGTGTGAACCCACCATTACAAGTTACCTCAGCGGTATTGATGCAGAGGACACATTTCCCTATAGGGACAATGAAGTATCCCTAAACCTTAACCTTACTCTAATCCTGACCCAGAGGAGAAAACTGCCATGGTACACCAAGCTATGCAGCAGGGGAACATGGGTACTGGGAACATGGGGCTGGGCAATTAATCTAAATCAAAATCTTTACTTTGTAAACCTGTCGATTATTGAGATTGACACAGTACCTAGTTTGGGAGTTTGGACGAGACAATGAAAGACGTTTCTGTGTTAAATGAAACTTAAGGAAAGCATATGTTTTTGTTTGAGCTTAGGTTTGAATAAAAGATGTATCTAATTTTATGAATCAGTGAGATGTATTTAAGTTTTTATGAAAAAATAAAATTGAATCTCAAATCGAGATCAATCAATATGGGGAAAATGGTAGTGGTTTTTATTTTAATTTTTTTTTTTTTTTAATCATCCAGCCCTATGGGATAGTGAGAGCAGTCATTGCAAAAGTATACGTTACTACATCATTTGCAACGTTTGTGGTGATGGACACCACGTGTAGTGACCTCTAAGCTGGCTGTTGTGTGGGTTTGCAGCTCCCTCGAGCAGGCACACATGGTGGTCTCAGTGGAGCAGATGGGCAGTGGAGACTTGAAAGGGGAGTCCCCATCCCCAAAGGCCCTCTCAGAGGCTATGACTGAGTCTCCAGCAGACCTCCCAAGCACCAGCCCTGCCCCCCGCCCAGGTAAGACAGCCACATTTACCTCCTGTTTGTCTGACTGCTTCCATTGTCATGATTGGATTCTGGATTGGCTGAAGTTAGTCTTAATAATGTAGAAACACCTCCTCCAAGCATGTCTTCATAAAGCTAAACAGGCCTGACCGGTTTTGAGATCATCTGGGCATTTCCAGATGGTATGGGAGAGATCATGTGATTCTGCTTTGGCTTAAGCCAATTCCTTCCCACAAGGCAAATTCTAAAGCATCCTTAAAATTCCCTGTAGTTTGAGGCTCAAAGCAGTGAGGTGGATTTTGAGCCTTCTAGTAAACTCATTTGAACTGTGACTCATGTCATTTCCGCAGGTTTCACCAAACTGTCCTTTGCCAAAACAAAACCAGACAGCGACGCCAAAGACCTCCAGGACCTGTGCAGCCCCGCCCTGCGGCAACTACTGTCCCCCATTTTCAACACGCCCCCGCCATCCTGCTCGCCCGAACCCTCCCCTAAGCCGGCAAGTACAGGGATCCCCACACCCCTCTGTCCACATACGCTACACCTGCTATCTCCATCCCCGCTCCCCCGTCCCCACACCCCTCTGTCCACATACGCTACACCTGCTATCTCCATCCCCACTCCCCCGTCCCCACACCCCTCTGTCCACATACGCTACACCTGCTATCTCCATCCCCCGTCCCCACACCCCTCTGTCCACATACGCTACACCTGCTATCTCCATCCCCGCTCCCCCGTCCCCACACCCCTCTGTCCACATACGCTACACCTGCTATCTCCATCCCCACTCCCCCGTCCCCACACCCCTCTGTCCACATACGCTACACCTGCTATCTCCATCCCCACTCCCCCGTCCCCACACCTCTCTGTCCACATACGCTACACCTGCTATCTCCATCCCCCGTCCCCACACCCCTCTGTCCACATACGCTACACCTGCTATCTCCATCCCCGCTCCCCCGTCGCCACACCCCTCTGTCCTCATACGCTACACCTGTTATCTTTATCCCCCGCTCCCCCGTCCCCACACCCCTCTGTCCTCATACGCTACACCTGCTATCTCCATCCCCCGTCCCCACACCCCTCTGTCCTCATACGCTACACCTGCTATCTCCATCCCCGCTCCCCCGTCGCCACACCCCTCTGTCCTCATACGCTACACCTGCTATCTCCATCCCCGCTCCCCCGTCGCCACACCCCTCTGTCCTCATACGCTACACCTGCTATCTCCATCCCCCGCTCCCCCGTCCCCACACCCCTCTGTCCTCATACGCTACACCTGCTATCTCCATCCCCGCTCCCCCGTCGCCACACCCCTCTGTCCTCATACGCTACACCTGCTATCTCCATCCCCCGCTCCCCCGTCCCCACACCCCTCTGTCCTCATACGCTACACCTGCTATCTCCATCCCCCGTCCCCACACCCCTCTGTCCTCATACGCTACACCTGCTATCTCCATCCCCGCTCCCCCGTCGCCACACCCCTCTGTCCTCATACGCTACACCTGCTATCTCCATCCACGCTCCCCCGTCGCCACACCTCTCTGTCCTCATACGCTACACCTGCTATCTCCATCCCCCGCTCCCCCGTCCCCACACCCCTCTGTCCTCATACGCTACACCTGCTATCTCCATCCCCCGTCCCCACACCCCTCTGTCCACATACGCTACACCTGCTATCTCCATCCTCGCTCCCCCGTCGCCACACCCCTCTGTCCTCATACGCTACACCTGCTATCTCCATCCCCGCTCCCCCGTCCCCACACCCCTCTGTCCACATACGCTACACCTGCTATCTCCATCCCCACTCCCCCGTCCCCACACCCCTCTGTCCACATACGCTACACCTGCTATCTCCATCCCCGCTCCCCCGTCGCCACACCCCTCTGTCCTCATACGCTACACCTGCTATCTCCATCCCCCGCTCCCCCGTCCCAACACCCCTCTGTCCTCATACGCTACACCTGCTATCTCCATCCCCCGTCCCCACACCCCTCTGTCCTCATACGCTACACCTGCTATCTCCATCCCCGCTCCCCCGTCGCCACACCCCTCTGTCCTCATACGCTACACCTGCTATCTCCATCCCCGCTCCCCCATCGCCACACCCCTCTGTCCACATACGCTACACCTGCTATCTCCATCCCCCGCTCCCCACACCCCTCTGTCCTCATACGCTACACCTGCTATCTCCATCCCCCGTCCCCACACCCCTCTGTCCACATACGCTACACCTGCTATCTCCATCCCCCGCTCCCCCGACCCCACACCCCTCTGTCCACATACGCTACACCTGCTATCTCCATCCCCGCTCCCCCGTCCCCACACCCCTCTGTCCTCATACGCTACACCTGCTATCTCCATCCCCCGCTCCCCCGTCCCCACACCCCTCTGTCCACATACGCTACACCTGTTATCTCCATCCCCCGTCCCCACACCCCTCTGTCCACATACGCTACACCTGCTATCTCCATCCCCCGCTTCCCCGTCCCCACACCCCTCTGTCCTCATACGCTACACCTGCTATCTCCATCCCCCGCTCCCCCGTCCCCACACGCTACACCTGCTATCTCCATCCCCCGTCCCCACACCCCTCTGTCCACATACGCTACACCTGCTATCTCCATCCCCGCTCCCCGTCCCCACACCCCTCTGTCCACATACGCTACACCTGCTATCTCCATCCCCCGTCCCCACACCCCTCTGTCCACATACGCTACACCTGCTATCTCCATCCCCCGTCCCCACACCCCTCTGTCCACATACGCTACACCTGCTATCTCCATCCCCCGCTCCCCCGTCCCCACACCCCTCTGTCCTCATACGCTACACCTGCTATCTCCATCCCCCGTTCCCCCGTCCCCACACGCTACACCTGCTATCTCCATCCCCCGCTCCCCCGTCCCCACACCCCTCTGTCCACATACGCTACACCTGCTATCTCCATCCCCCGTTCCCCCGTCCCCACACGCTACACCTGCTATCTCCATCCCCCGCTCCCCCGTCCCCACACGCTACACCTGCTATCTCCATCCCCCGTCCCCACACCCCTCTGTCCACATACGCTACACCTGCTATCTCCATCCCCGCTCCCCCGTCCCCACACCCCTCTGTCCACATACGCTACACCTGCTATCTCCATCCCCGCTCCCCCGTCCCCACACCCTCTGTCCACATACGCTACACCTGCTATCTCCATCCCCGCTCCCCCGTCCCCACACCCCTCTGTCCACATACGCTACACCTGCTATCTCCTTTCCCGCTCCCCCGTCCCCACACCCCTCTGTCCACATACGCTACACCTGCTATCTCCATCCCCCGTCCCCACACCCCTCTGTCCACATACGCTACACCTGCTATCTCCATCCCCCGCTCCCCCGTCCCCACACCCCTCTGTCCTCATACGCTACACCTGCTATCTCCATCCCCCGCTCCCCCGTCCCCACACGCTACACCTGCTATCTCCATCCCCCGCTCCCCCGTCCCCACACCCCTCTGTCCACATACGCTACACCTGCTATCTCCATCCCCGCTCCCCCGTCCCCACACCCCTCTGTCCACATACGCTACACCTGCTATCTCCATCCCCCGCTCCCCCGTCCCCACACCCCTCTGTCCACATACGCTACACCTGCTATCTCCATCCCCGCTCCCCCGTCCCCACACCCTCTGTCCACATACGCTACACCTGCTATCTCCATCCCCGCTCCCCCGTCCCCACACCCCTCTGTCCACATACGCTACACCTGCTATCTCCTTTCCCGCTCCCCCGTCCCCACACCCCTCTGTCCACATACGCTACACCTGCTATCTCCATCCCCCGTCCCCACACCCCTCTGTCCACATACGCTACACCTGCTATCTCCATCCCCCGCTCCCCCGTCCCCACACCCCTCTGTCCTCATACGCTACACCTGCTATCTCCATCCCCCGCTCCCCCGCCCCCACACCCCTCTGTCCGAATATGCAGAGCTTAAAGTATTGGCAGGTTGAGCCCCTGCCCCTTTCCCCTCCATACCTTTTATTTATTTCTATTATATTTTGTTTATCCAAAGCTTTGCCGTGGTCCTTATCATTGGTTTTGCTCCAATAAGCCTTATTATCTTATATTAATAAATTAAATCATAAATGAACACGCCCCTCGTTAGTTCATCGTGTGTTTTAATGCCCCGCCGACCGGCCCCGCTCCCCCACACCAGGTCTAACCCTGTGTCTTTTCAGAGCCAGGGCGATTTGATGGACACCAGTGGAGTCGAGCGCTTCTTTGCCTTGTGGCCTGAGGCAGAGCAGGGCCCAGAGAAGACTCTACTGGTGAGTATGTGTAACTGCACCGAGCACACGGTGTCCCACCACACTCGCTCTGCGGCGGAAGTAAATGGAGCTCCGAGCTTCCATCCATTCCCTATGCTGCCTGGCGACCAGAAAGAAGCCACTGGAAATACAGCGGCGTGATAAGGGCAGCCGTAGCAGCGAACAGCATTTGCGTAACGTTGAAATCAATCCAAGGATATGCAAATACTGAGCCATTTCCGGTGGCCCCCACCACTGAACCAGATCTGACGGGCACTTTGTCTCAAACCCACCTCCATGTGCTCCCGCACAAGGAAGTGGAACAGAGGTAGTGACCGTCTCTCTCTCTGCAGCACATGGATGACATGGACCTGGACACGTTGGCTCCATACATCTCTATGGATGATGACTTCCAGCTGAGTGTCCTGACTGTCCCGGAGGAGAGCCAGCTCCCGTGCCCCAATGGCCTTGCCCCGGAACGCAGAAAACGGTATACACCACCTGAGTTTCTGTCCTCGCTGGCCAGTGAAGCCTTGTGTAACGCAGTTGTTTTTCAGGGCCCTGAGCTTGGAGGCAGAGCAGCCCCCAGACAAAAGGCTGAAGGGCCCTCAGACGATGGAGGAGAAGCTGCTGCGGAGCCACGTCTTACTGGTGAGGCCCTGCTCCACTGCAGAGCTTCGGTACAACTTCATTTGTCTAAATTCTGATGCCTGATCGTCCTCAGGGCTCTCTGGAAGAGGATAGTCAGCCAGACGAGGTGCTGCCCGGCAGTGGCTGGAGCCAGCTGCTCACAGACAAAGACCCTGTCTTCGGAGGAGTCCAGTGTGAGCGCAGTGGGACAGGTAAGTCCCTCAGACTCTGAGGACCAGCACTGTGCACCTGCCCTGTAGGAACTGATAACGTTATAACGGCCAATAATGCAGTAACCACCCAAAACGCAATACATTTGACCAGTTTCACAATGTAATAAGCCGATAACGTAATAATAACTTAGCGCAAGTTATAACGTACGTTATACGTGTAATAAGTTATTACGTATTGGCTGGTTATTGCGTTATTGGAATGAGAAAATCCTTTGAGAATGTAATAATCAATCAATCAAAGTTTATTTATATAGCACTTTACAACATCAGGACCAAAGTGCTTCACGGAAAGATAAAAACTATTTTAAAAACACAAAATGATTACAACCTAATCAGTGTGCTCCAAGTATTAAAAGCAAGTTTGAAAAGATGAGTGTTTAATCTGGATTTAAGAGGGGCAGCTGTTCCACAGTTTAGGCGCTGCAACCACAAACAAACGATCACCCCATGTTTGTACTGGGACCCGGGCACGTCCAGAACCGTTTGACTGGCAGACCGGAAACTCAGTTGTTGACCGTACATCGCCCCAGCACAGTCAGATATAACTGACCATGAGGAGCTTTAAAAACAATAAACATAACTGCAGCCAATAGTGTAATAACATTAATCAAGTCATTTGATGCATCAACACAATGTGGCTACTTTTTAAAGTCTTCTTTTGGGTTTTTGCAATATGCTGATAAGGAAAATTCACACTTTGTTTTCTTGTAAACCATTTAATTATAACATAATGTAAGAATGGAACAAAAAATTTAGCTATAGAGTATAGAACTTGTCCATTTATGTCAGTGTTATTGAGTGGTTAGGCTGAACAATTTTAAACACAAAGTAAGAAAGAAATGCAAAGTAATAACAACGTTCTGTATATGTGTGTAAATGCAATGTACATTTTTGGCTCTGTTGAACAATGTTAAACAGCATGGAACAGTTGAACATTGGCATAGGCTACATATTAATAACAAAAGCATTCAGCACCTGCAGTAGCCATACAAAAAAAATAAATTACATATTCGTGACCATCTCAACCCAAATTACAAAATTTTTATTTACTCAAGGCATTTGTATAAATCAGTTTGTGTCTGATATGTTTTGAGACCTCACAATCAGAAGCTACGACCCAAAAATAAGTTTGATTTGTTATTTATATTGTAAGATACTAGAATTTTCCACAAACTGTTGTAATAAGAAGATATTATTGTTTTATGCCAGGGAAATGTAAATAGGTAATAAATAATAATAAAATGAACTGTGATTAATCAAATTTCAAAAGTGTGATTAATGACATTAAAATAATGTATTGACAGCACGAATAGTGCAAAGATGCTCCTGAGACAATCCAGCACATAACTGCAGGGGAAGCTTACATGGAGCGCCATAACCAAGTGGCTGCAGAGTGTCCAGGAACATCTGACCTTGCGGTTTCCAGCCCATACTCGGCACAAAGTGGGGAAACCCCTCCAAAGGTGGTAGAGAATGACCGTTTGTATCTGGAAGTCCCACAGGATCTTGGCTCAGACAGAATGGTAATGAACCAACCGGACATTGTGGCGGTGACAAAGAGCAGAGGAAACATAGCAACACCAAACACGAGAAACTAGAGAAATACCAGGGGCTCAGAGAAGAGCTGTAGAAGGCCTGGAGAGTGAAGCCATCAGTGGTGCCCGTGGTCGTTGGGGCACTCGGGGCAGTGACCCCCAAACTGGAGGAGTGGCTACAGCAGATATCGGGAAATACATCAGACCGCTCGGTCCAGAAGCTCCCAGGCCGACGGTAGAGGACCCGAGCTTGAAGGAAACCACCCGAGGAGGGTGAGGACAAGTTAAAAAAAATTAAATTAAATATCTGCATATTGCACAAACCCAAAAGAAGTCTTGAAAAAGTAGCCACATTGTGTTGCTACATCAAATAACTTATTTGTTATTACATTGTCAAAGGATTTTCAGGTCAATCGTTATTACATGCCTGCACTAACATCGGGGTTGTTTGTGTTGCAGCGCTCATGGCAGAGCTCTTCCTCTCTGGGCCCCCTGACATGTCGCACCAATGAGCTGATAAGTCATGTGACCAGTCATCTGATTGAGCAGATCCAACAACACACAAGACGGAGTTCCATGGGACATCGTCAGAACGCTACACATGCACAATGGGGAAAAGAGGGAGCTCCGCACGGGGGCGAGTGGTCGGTGTGGGCGTTCCTCGCGGGGCCTAGTTGCCATAAAACTCTGCAAACCTGTGGGAGCAGTTTTATCAGCATACTTTTTGTCCTTTTCTACTTTTATATTGCAAACAGTGGACTGTACATTTTGGCATCATTTTAGGTGTGTTGGTTTGTAAAGTTTCAGGAGCTGAGGTCAAACGGTTGTCCCTCAATTATTTAGTTTGTTTGGTAAATGGTCTCAACTTGCAGTGCTTTTACTCAAAGCACATCAAGAACCATTGTACAGCAATGTACACAGACACTGGAGGCAAGGTGGGTGAAGTGTCTTGCCCAAGGCCACAACAGTGTGCACCTGCAAGAGCATGGATTCGAATCCCTGATCAGAAGACACATTATCTGTGTCACCATGATGTTTGAAGTGCTGTTGGTCAGATATCGATGCCTCTATTAGGCTGTGAAATGATTGATGCTCAACATGGAAAATGATTAGTTTGTATCTGGTTTGAAATCGTTATGGCTCTTAAAACAAGCTGAACATTGATGTGTTACCATAAATAAAAACAATGTTAGAAACAGCAACACAAAAAGACAAGACACCAATGAGGAAAATTTACAAAATATGTATTTGCAAAATGTAACATTTGTGAAATAAATCAATTTTGCTAATGAATTAAACACGGTGCAGCTTCAGTTGCCAGGGCTTCTTTTCTTATTGCTGCACAATTCCAGCTTGAGCACAAGAGTTAGGGAATGGAGAGGCGTTTCGATCCTCCACTGCAGCACCACTTCACAGAAGCAGCTAAGGCTCCAGGCTCACAAGAGCGTTTCAGCTAAAGTTATTCTGACAAACCATTCTGAAGTTGGAAACCAACAGACGTCGTGGCCAGTTTACACAAGTTCAGCAAAGTGTCTGATGTTTCTAAAAAGCGGTGCTGTTTTACTGTGCGTCTAACATTTCTAACCTGACTTATCCTAAAATACAAAATTGCAGCTCCAACTGATTGTCAGTCCTTAGTACCACAAATCTATCCAAACACCTGTGCAGCACCATGGCTCCGCTGTTGTAGTCTCCAGCGGCGCTCAGTGGGTCAGTGTTTGGAGGTGGCTGTCCCTCCTGGATTCCAGGTGGAGATGGATGCAGGCGTCTCAGGTGTGTGGAATGTCAACGTGAGACCATTGTGCAGCGACTACCTCCCACTGACAGTGTTTCAAAGGCTTCACGTCTCATTTCAAAACATATGATCAGGGAAAAAAAAACATTGAGTGTGATTATCACCCACATTTACAGTCTGTACACGGGGCTGCAGTGAAATGTCAGAGATTAGAAGTCATAGTGTTCCAGTGAATAGTGTTGATCACGACTAAAAGCACACAGCCACATTTCGGCATTCCTACTGAAACACTAGGACTTTTCAAAGCTAAATCTTTTCGGCCCCAGAACATACAAAGCTCAATCTGTGCTAAGACAACAAAAGTAACATGTCATATTAAAATCTCCAGTGTTTTTCTCGCTGTAGTGTTGGGCAGATACAACAGTGAATTTGTGGGGGGTTTTTGGCCCACGCTCAGTAGTCACTTCTGAAGTGGTGAAGTCTATGAGATGACAGTGTCATGTGAATAAAATGTTGACAAAGGCTAAAAGGCCTGTGGTTACTCCGTCTTCACAGGTGAATTTAAGCTAAAGTGAAATAGATAAGAACACCCGCACACGCACACACACACATGGGCTCTCGCCCTTTTCAGAGTTCACAGTTCACTTGGTGCGGTTCTGTCTCATGAGTGGGACGATGCACGAAGGGGGGCCCGCCTTGGACAGAAAAGGGTGTTTGAGGAGCTCGCTGGCTGTGGCCCTCTGAGTGGGGTCCCGCACCAGCATCCGGTCCAAGAAGCCCTTCAGCAGAGGAGACACCTGGGCACAGACAACACAGATCCCACTCACCATATGTGACAGATGTAGCCTGGCCTTACCCACCGTTAACTCCTCAATCATCACATGTGCGTCTGGGCCTGATCTCAGTGGCTGCGTTTCACGGGTTGAATTTCAACCGACCATTCAGCGAGCGGGGGAGGCGGGGCTTGTTGGTGACATCATTTGCGCCGCATTTGCTGGTTGTAGTTCAGCAATAGCGGCAGATAAGAAAGTAAAGGAAGCTCTTCAATCCTAAATATCCAGAAATTATAACTGAAGCCTTAGAATGCTCCCAGGAGTTCTGATAGAGCGATGATAGAGTTAAGATAGAGTTAAGATAGAGCGATGATAGAGCTATGATGGAGCTATGAGAGTTATGATAGAGTTATGATAGAGCTATGATAGAGCTATGATAGAGTTATGATAGAGCTATGATAGAGCTATGATAGAGCTATGATAGAGTTATGATAGAGCTATGATAGAGCTATGATAGAGTTATGATAGAGCTATGATAGAGCTATGATAGAGTTATGATAGAGCTATGATAGAGCTATGATAAAGCTATGATAGAGCTATGATAAAGCTATGATAGAGCTATGATAGAGCTATGATAGAGTTATGATAAAGCTATGATAGAGTTAAGATAGAGCGATGATAGAGCTATGATAGAGTTAAGATAGAGCGATGATAGAGTTATGATAGAGTTATGATAGAGCTATGATAGAGTTAAGATAGAGTTAAGATAGAGCGATGATAGAGCTATGATAGAGTTAAGATAGAGCGATGATAGAGTTATGATAGAGTTATGATAGAGCTATGATAGAGTTAAGATAGAGTTAAGATAGAGTTATGATAGAGCGATGATAGAGCTATGATAGAGTTATGATAGAGTTATGATAGAGCTATGATAGAGCTATGATAGAGCTATGATAGAGTTAAGATAGAGTTAAGATAGAGTTAAGATAGAGTTATGATAGAGCGATGATAGAGCTATGATAGAGTTATGATAGAGCTATGATAGAGCTATGATAGAGCGATGATAGAGCTATGATAGAGTTAAGATAGAGCGATGATAGAGCTATGATAGAGCTATGATAGAGCTATGATAGAGTTAAGATAGAGTTAAGATAGAGCGATGATAGAGCTATGATAGAGTTAAGATAGAGTTAAGATAGAGCGATGATAGAGCTATGATAGAGCTATGATAGAGTTAAGATAGAGTTAAGATAGAGCGATGATAGAGCTATGATAGACCTATGATAGAGTTAAGATAGAGCTATGATAGAGCTATGATAGAGTTATGATAAAGCTATGATAGAGTTATGATAGAGCTATGATAGAGCTATGATAGAGCTATGATAGAGTTATGATAAAGCTATGATAGAGCTATGATAGAGCTATGATAGAGCTATGATAGAGTTATGATAAAGCTATGATAGAGCTATGATAGAGCTATGATAGAGTTATGATAGAGTTATGATAGAGCTATGATAGAGCTATGATAGAGCTATGATAGAGTTATGATAGAGCTATGATAGTTATGATAGAGTTATGATAGAGCTATGATAGAGCTATGATAGAGTTATGATAGAGTTATGATAGAGTTATGATAGAGTTATGATAGAGTTATGATAGAGCTATGATAGAGCTATGATAGAGCTATGATAGAGTTATGATAGAGTTATGATAGAGTTATGATAGAGTTATGATAGAGCTATGATAGAGCTATGATAGAGCTATGATAGAGTTATGATAGAGTTATGATAGAGTTATGATAGAGTTATGATAGAGCTATGATAGAGTTATGATAGAGCTATGATAGAGCTATGATAGAGTTATGATAGAGTTATGATAGAGTTATGATAGAGTTATGATAGAGCTATGATAGAGCTATGATAGAGTTATGATAGAGTTATGATAGAGTTATGATAGCTGCTTCACTTAACTCGGGCGCATTACATACGTCAAGACCAAACGCTAGCGAAACTCAGATCCAATCGTTCAAAGGAGTTCACCCTCCCACCTGTTAACGGAGCGCAATTGAGAAGATCCAGACCCTTGTAGGAAATTAAATGAGTACGAGGGTATGGTAAAACCAGGCTAGCACAGAGGTTGTAGATGGAACAAACAGGCCAGAGTTTAAAGCTAATAACAGCGTGCACAATAAAAGGACATGCTTGGCTGGTGCTTTTCAGGAGAACCAGACCTCATCTCAAACAGCTCTTTTCTAGCTTCATTAGGCGCTCAAAGTGCTTTACATCAAAGAACCACTCACCAGAGGTAGGAGATGGTCATGCTTAACTCGCAATAGTTTGGACTTGAGACTTAATTCACAAAATGAAAGTCCAAGTCAGGTCTTTTTGGAGCAACTGAGGGGAATGACTTGCTGTAACATTTTATTCTTTATTGATATGAGTTTAACTGATGAACGACTGATGTATTCAGTGTAAAGCCAGCCCATTTATGTTAACATATGGTAATTAGCCACAGGCTCTTTACTTTTGGTTTCTGACAGCGCTTCTAATTAATACAGCAAAAGAAGGCAGGAAGAAAAGTGTGTTTCTTTGTATCAAAACAACTCAACGGTGAGTGAAGAGGGAAAGATGCATAGACTCCAGAGAAGTAAAATAAAAACGCAATAGCAAAATTGTGCAGCCCTAAGGACACCCCTTAAAAAGTATTTCCTATACATGCGTTTCCAATGACATCACGCATAGTTCCGGACGCCATTTTGAATACCGAAGTAGAATTGTGCAGTACTACAACATGTAACAATATCTCTACTCAGGATGAAAAGGTAAGACAACTGATTGACTGGCATTTTTATGTACGTGTAATCATTGCTGAAGAAGAGAACAGTTAAAACACGTCCCCAGAGACGCACGTTTATGTGATAAATGTACAGACGTAGCAGCTCTGTCTGTTGAACTACAGCAGGATTTACTAAAGATCTGCTTCACTCCTCAGACTAAATTAAAGACAAAACATTTCTCTGTGATTTTTACTGTTTGTCATGTCGACAGAGTCTCAGTCTGAGCCAGTGTTTAAGCTGCTCTAAACGTTAGCATGCTACAGGTTAGCAACTGTCATCCATTGACAGTCAATACAACAAACACATGTGTGGCTCACATCCATGAATCTGACCTCTGTCACATGTTGTATTCAAGGCTAGATGTTTGGAGTGTGGTGGGGGGGAGGGCTCTACTATTAATAATATTAAATGTATCACAGACAATAAATAGATTATAAACCTAAACTGTCTAGTAAATGCTATTTCAATAACAAACAATAGGCCTATAGGATTGGACCTGTCATTCACAGGTTGTTGCTAAATGAGGCTGTGGGACCAGAGGGAAAATGTAAATGACTAAAGTCTGCTCTCCTCAACCCCACACACTCTGATCAAATCAGCTGATGTCCAGACTCTCGCACTGTTGAGCGAGCGCATGCACACCCCCACATACACACCCCTATTAAGGTGCGTACAGACCAAACGTGCGTCCATGCCCCATCCGCCTCTAGTTGGACGCTCTCACGAGCTGCTACAGAAGGATGAAGGGAGTGTGACAGATGCGTGACGGGAGTGTGACAGATGCGTGACAGATGCGTGACGGGAGTGTGACAGATGTGTGACAGATGCGTGACGGGAGTGTGACAGATGTGTGACAGATGCGTGACGGGAGTGTGACAGATGCGTGACGGGAGTGTGACAGATGCGTGACGGGAGTGTGACAGATGCGTGACGGGAATGTGACAGATGCGTGAGGGGAGTCTTACAGATGCGTGAGGGGAGTCTTACAGATGCGTGACGGGAGTCTTACAGATGCGTGACGGGAGTCTTACAGATGTGTGACGGGAGTGTGACAGATGCGTGACGGGAGTGTGACAGATGCGTGACGGGAGTCTTACAGATGCGTGACGGGAGTCTTACAGATGCGTGACGGGAGTCTTACAGATGCGTGACAGATGCGTGACGGGAGTGTGACAGATGCGTGACGGGAGTCTTACAGATGCTTGACGGGAGTGTGACAGACGCGTGACGGGAGTGTGACAGACGCGTGACGGGAGCGTGACAGATGCGTGACGGGAGTGTGACAGATGCGTGACGGGAGTCTTACAGATGCGTGACGGGAGCGTGACAGATGCGTGATGGGAGCGTGACAGATGCATGACGGGAGTGTGACAGATGCGTGACGGGAGTCTTACAGATGCGTGACGGGAGTCTTACAGATGCGTGACGGGAGCGTGACAGATGCGTGACGGGAGCGTGACGGGAGTGTGACAGATGCGTGAGGGGAGTGTGACAGATGCGTGAGGGGAGTCTTACAGATGCGTGAGGGGAGTCTTACAGATGCGTGACAGATGCGTGACGGGAGTGTGACAGATGCGTGACGGGAGTGTGACAGATGCGTGACGGGAGTCTTACAGATGCGTGACGGGAGTCTTACAGACGCGTGACGGGAGTGTGACAGACGCGTGACGGGAGTGTGACAGATGCGTGACGGGAGCGTGACAGATGCGTGACGGGAGTCTTACAGATGCGTGACGGGAGTCTTACAGAAGCGTGACAGATGCGTGACGGGAGCGTGACAGATGCGTGACGGGAGTCTTACAGATGCGTGACGGGAGTCTTACAGATGCGTGACAGGAGCGTGACAGATGCGTGACGGGAGCGTGACAAATGCGTGACGGGAGTGTGACAGATGCGTGACGGGAGTGTGACAGATGCGTGAGGGGAGTCTTACAGATGCGTGAGGGGAGTCTTACAGATGCGTGACAGATGCGTGACGGGAGTGTGACAGATGCATGACGGGAGTCTTACAGATGCGTGACGGGAGTCTTACAGATGCGTGACGGGAGCGTGACAGATGCCTGACGGGAGTGTGACAGATGCGTG
Source organism: Proterorhinus semilunaris (assembly GCA_021464625.1). Taxonomy (NCBI): domain Eukaryota; kingdom Metazoa; phylum Chordata; class Actinopteri; order Gobiiformes; family Gobiidae; genus Proterorhinus; species Proterorhinus semilunaris. The sequence goes on from CM038354.1 coordinate 690,369, forward strand.
ACGGGAGTCTTACAGATGCGTGACAGGAGTGTGACAGACGCGTGACGGGAGTGTGACAGGTGCGTGACGAGAGTGTGACGGGTGCTTGACGGGAGAGGGGGTTGTACCTTGTGCAGGTTCTTAAGCTTTGGGGGAAGGTTATCTCGGATCATTTTCATTGCTTTCAAGGGTGGCTCGTTAAAGTACGGGGGCTCTCCGTCCACCATCTCGATGACCATGATGCCCAGAGACCAGATGTCCACCTGCACAGAGAGACAGACAACAGTCAGGACACAGCCCAGCCCTAAATCTGGAGCTGAATAAGGGGTCTACCTCTGGGCCGTAGGGCAACCGGGAGATGAGCTCCGGGGCCATCCAGTACGGGGTCCCCACCAGAGACTTCCTCCGCTGCACTTCTTTGGACACTTGAGCGCAGAAGCCAAAGTCTGACAGCTTCACCTGCAGCACAGAGCACATCACCAGTCAACAAAGCTCACAGATAGCCAGACTCCTATTTACAAGGATGTGGTCTAGTGGCTCGGGAGAAGGATTTGGGCCAATTCTTTCTCTTGTTCCTCAGAAAGTCCAATTCTAAAAGCCTCCACTGAAATTGTTGTGAAAGGTTTGTGTAATCGAATAATTAGCATGAGCTACAAGAGCTAGCGCAGGGCTTAACGTTAAGCATTTTAGGGCAAGTGGCAGGTATTTTTTACCTGCCCCAAAACAAAATCTACTTGTCCAGTAAAATAGTGTTTATGAGCTAAATAATGTTTACATTTTTTAAATGTATATGGATAACAGTTTAATTCCATTTTTTTTTAAGCAATGTACCACTTTTAAAAACGGTATTATTAATCTTTCTTTTTTTTATATAGCCAATTTCACTATCACTTGCAATATATTATCTTCCAAGTAATGTCTCATTGATCACAAACAAAAAGGTACCAGATTCATCTGATATAAAATGCACCTGGACACCTGCACATGGGAAAATAAATTATATTTTCCTGAGCCTGTGGTCTTTGAGTGTGCTGCACACTTCTGAATTTAATATAACGTATTATCATTAACCATAACATATAGTTATATAACCTAAATAAAAAACAGTAGCCTGGGTGAAACTGATGTTGCGGCTAAAGGGTTGGTTGATGGGGTCTGGGAATCGAACCCAGGGCCTTCTTGCTGTAAGGCGAGACTACCAACCGCTCAGCCACTGTGAAGTCAGGTGAAAAGGCGACACAAACAGCAGGTAGAGTGCAGTTTACATACACGTCCGTCGTGGGTGAGCAGTATGGAGTCACTTTTGATGTCCCGATGGATGACTCCCTGAGTGTGCAGCACCGACAGGGCTTTGAGCACAGACAGACACACGGTGGAAATCTGCTCCTCATTCATTCTATGCATCAGAAAAACAGCACAACACTTTGATCAGATCATAGAGGAGACTGGAGGGCTAGAGAACTAGAGATCTTATTTGTGTAGGTACCAAAGGTTTTGCAGAGTTAAACCGAGCATGTTGTGGGTATTTCAATGACAGATGCTGTTATAAATTAGAATGTTCTAATGTAATTAAACCCTGGCCTTTAAAAGTCAAAGTCACACTGATTAATTTTGGGAATGGGAACACTTCAACTGTTTGAATTGTATCGGGGACTCCATCGGCCATGGGTCTCCTTCTGGGGTTCTCCCTGAGGTTTCTCCTTTCTCCCACTGGGTTTTTGAGTTTTTCCTCGCCGTGCTGGAGAGTCCAAGGACAGGGGACAGTCTCACGGCTCGTCACCAACGGCTATTTTGGCCAGACTGTTCTTTCAGGTAGGGGCTGTAACATCTGGAACAGCATCTCTCTCACTATAAGAGAATGCCCCATGTTTAACACATTCAGGACTCAATAAAAAAACTGGTTAAAATCCAATCAACAACTCAATGACTGAGCCAAGTGTCAGGATCCTCTGCACAGGTGTTACTTTGTAAATAATAACTGTACATACTTATTCTCATAATGTCTTCTGTTTGAGCTGTATGACCTGCCCTTGCACCAAAATCTCTATTCTATTGCAAGTTACAGAACGAACACTCAGATGTTATTAATGTATGAATTGTATCAACATTTGTTATGCAAGTATGTAGCCTCAACTTTTAAATTGTTTTATGTTTTATAATTGTTGTTGGCATTATACACCTTGCCCCGGGACAACAGTTGAAAACTAGCTTTGGAGCAAATGTGGACATTATGTTTGCCTGGATACTTAATTCGCATGAACTTTACATTGTCTTATTTACTGCTCCATTTTATTGCCTTAATGTTTAGTGCAGCCCTGTGAGGCAACTCCTGTTGTGATATTGGGCTATACAAATCATTGATTGATTGATCATAAAAATAAAAGTACAGGAGAGGATGGACAGAGAAGCGCATTGAAGCCGAGGGATGAGTGCCCCCTGATTTCTCACCTGGTGTGTGTCACGATGTCAGTGAGCGCTCCGCCCTCAAGGAACTCCATGACCACCCACAACTCGTCTCCCACCAAGTAACTGTTGTACATCTCCACCACGTTGTCATGGTGATAGTCTCGCATGATCACCACCTGTACGCATACACAGTTTAGCATCTATTGACATGAACTTCAAACACATCCCCAAAGTCTGAGTGGACACCATTAGCAGAGATATAAGAGACCCTCTTTGCTCTGTCAGTTTGGGACATATGCGGTTGGAGCAGAGTCTGACCGAGCACCAAGTCAGCCATTATTACTGAAGGAAGTCACTTTGAAAACTGAAGAATGTGCCTACTTTTGGATAACATGCATTAATATGGAACAGTCTATTGAGGCGAACAACTGCAAAGACAGGAGACATGTAATATTTCTTGTGAACCGTGCGTACTATTGACACTTTTGAAAGAAAAAGACAGATTTTGTCTATCAGGGTTGGTACAGATTTTTTTGTTAGGTTTTCCATGACTTCTCCATGACCCTTAACAAAATTTCCATGACCCCAATGCCAATGGGATTTTTAGGAGTAGGCCTACTGTAGTCGAGACCCGAATACCGTAGGCGTGCTCACACTCCTGTGCACGTGCCAAAGATAGAGTAACACTGAGCAAAAAGAACTGGTGCATCACTGGGAATTAATGCAGTGTCATACACATTGCAGTCTGATATATCATTATGAATACGTTACTATAATGTGCTTCTCTAGAATTGTGTGTCTGACAGATTTGACAATGTCGGATACATTAAAGTGGGGGTTGGGGTAAGGTTTGGGGGCCCTCCCAACAAATTTAGAGCTTATCAACCTTATTTTCTGCAAATAAAAGTCTGGCATGGGCTTGTGGTTTTTAAGTGTTTGTACAGCAAGTTAAAAATGAAGATTTTTGCATTCTCAACTCATATACCCCCTTGCAAATCGACATCTGAAAAACATTGAGGACAGTGGCGTAATGTACGTCCACAGATCTTATCTGGGCCAGGTGCTTTTCTCATATTCAGCCGCCTCAAGAGGTCCCTAACGTTTTCCTCACTAATAACAATGTTGGGATCATGTGACAATGTGTCAGTGAGAAGGGATAGTTCACAAGAAAAGTCATGTTTTTCTGAGCGGCAGTAAAAGAGATTCAAAGCATTGGGGAGAGGATCAATCCATTAAATTTTAACCTTTTTATTTGTTTCACTTGTGCTCGATTGAGGACATCGATTTAATGCCCTTCCAAGTCACCACTACAGTACTGATCTTCAGCCTCCTTGTTCTTATACAACTTTTTGGCTTTCCTAAATTCATGTTTTACTTCCTTGTTGATTTTCTTCTTATCCTGGCCAGTGCCTGTATAGAAAACTTCCTTTTTCTTATTCAAAACCTGCTTAGCATTTTCTAAAATAGACTAAGGCCTCTTTTACACCGCATGCCTTTTGCGGTCAAACATGTATTTACACTGCCACGGAGCGGGGGCGAAGTCCAATACTAGAGTAGTATTGGACTCAAAACAACTCCTCGTGGTTCATTCTAAAGCAACACTGTATTAATTATACGATGGGAATACAACTGATATGTCTCCTTAAAATGCAAAAGTGTTCTATGCATAATAAAAAAAAATTGCTTTATAAAAGGGGATTTTTGCACATTTGGTGCTGAAAACCTCTTCACGCTTTAGAAGTAAATAAGAAATAGTCCTTTTATACTTATTTGTGTCTTTTAGAGTGAGATGCAGAGGCAGGAGCAGGTACCTCATTGAAGAGAAGTTCTCGTCGCTGTTGTTTCCGCAGGTCCATCTTTTTCACTGCGACCAGCTTACCAGTGGTTTTTACTGTGGCAATGCACACTATGCCTGTGGAGCCCTCCCCTATTTTGATATAATGGTCCAAGTAAGTGCGCGGGTCCCCAGGGTCGACCACCATTTGAAGAGCCGCTCTGAACTGCTCATGAGACACTCTCTGTGGCTCTCTCTGTGGCGAGCGGGCCTGAGGAGGGGCTCCAGGGGCCCCGGAGGGCACCGGGGGCCTTGGCGCCGGAATGCTGGGGTGAAGGGTATGTGGATGCTGTTGGCTGACTTCAGGGGTCAGAGTGGGATGGGAGGTGTGATGAGGGTGGCTCAAAGGGGGCTTGGGTAAAACTGGAGGTGCTGCTGAAGGTCCGTTGTGAGAGGAGCTCTCATGCTTCCAAACAGGCTGTGGAAGAGACACACATCAGCTGAACATTACTCAGACTTTTGGACATCTTAGGCTTAGCCTGTAGTATGAATTAAAAGGTGCAGTAAGAACCTTTCAGTGACCTAGTGGTTACCATACCGGTGGCCCCAAAGACGCTCCATGATCAGTTGTTTTTAGGATTTTGGGTAGGTTTTGACTGCTGATTGAATCGTCTGGTTACACATAGGGCTGGGCGATATATATCGATATATTTTTAAATGAGATATGGAATTAGACCATATCACGCAGATCAATATAGTTCAAATTCAGATAGGCTATTAAGTTGACAAAAAAAACAGGTAATCTCAAGCTGATGTTTAAAAAGGTTTATCTTAAACTGAGCACTTTATTTTGTCATCTCTTTCAATTTGGAGGCTTTTTAATCATGGCGGACGCTGACACACATCCGGTTTGGGGTTAGACCACTTACCAATTTACTGGTTTCGGATGTAACCAGAGTCTAACCTGTGTGTAATCTAATGTCACTTCAAATACAGCTGCTCTGTGATGGTCTCAGAGGTCTTTTAAGAGACTATTGGGGAGCAGACAGCATTATGAAGTCCAAGAACACACCAGACAGGTCCGGGATAAAGTTATTGAGAAGTATAAAGCTGGGTTAGGTTATAACATTTCCAAAGCTTTGAACATCTCTTAGAGTACAGTTAAATACACCATCCAGAAATGGAAAGAGTATGGCATCACTGCAAACCTACCAAGACCATCCTCCTAAACTTGATTTGATTTATTTGAGCTATTATTTACAGTGCGTTATTATTTACATCATTACATTTACATTTTCGAAAAAAAAACAACAAGAACAATTAAAATAAATAACTCAAAAGGAGAAGGCCGAAGCAAGAAAGCTTACAAGTGCCTACCCCAATTTCAAAGTACAATAGGGCTGGAAAGCGGAAGTGCGAGAATTTGCGAGATTTCCGTCCACGGATACAAACAAACAACACACGCTGGTTGTCCTGTACTGATATCGCAAACTTCATACACTCTGATGGCTTTTTCTGTGTTATTTTTGACACATTTCGTCACTGGGATGAAAAACTTCGTATATGGCCATGCTAGTCGCTGAGTGGATCGGCACATGCCCCGCTCAGGTCTGTGGCATGGTCCCATTTAGTGATAATATTCGAGTAAGTTATATTCGTAGTGACATGCGCCTTTTTATATCTGTAGACGCCTTGGTCAAGGAGGGTCGACACGCACGCCTGCCTTTCCCTCTGCCTTTGATTGGCTTTTTTTGTTTGTTATTCCCCTATCACTGACTGGACATGTGGAGCTCCGTGTGTGAGAGCAACACCTCTACTCTACTTGGTGCTGACTTTTAGATCCTTATATGGTCAGACGCCTTCTTACATCAGAGATCTGATTCAGCCCTATGTCCCCTCTCGTTCTCTGAGGTCTGCAGATCAAAATCTCTTGATGGTTCCTCGCACTCGCTATCGAACCAGAGGAGACCGATCCTTCCAGGCTGTCGCACCTAGACTCTGGAACGATCTCCCGCTCTCTCTGCGATCACTTGACTCTGTTGATACATTTAAATCCCAACTCAAAACGTTCTTGTTCAGTCGAGCGTTTTGAAAGTACGGTTTTATGGGCTGATATGACTGTCTCCACTGTTGTTTGATTTGTGTAATTTTATCCTGTGTTTTTAATCATTGCTTGTTTTGATGTGAAGCACTTTGTGACCTTCTGTCTGAGAAAGGTGCTATATAAATAAACTTTGCTTGCTTGCTTGCTTGCTACTGACGGACTGTGGTCATTTACGGTGACTGGAGCGACTAAGGACTCAACAACAGAACTGTGAAACAATCCACAAACTAAATATGGTGATAACCTCTTAACCCCCACTTTAAACAAGTACATTTTCACTTTTTTGTCGCTTTTTTATTATGTTTTTATAACTTTTTTTGTCACGTTTGTGTCGCTTTTTTGTTGTGTGTTATGCTTGTTGCTGAACTGGTGAAAATGTGCTCGGTTATGGTGGGGGTTAAGAGGTTTTAACTAAAAGAAAAAGTGAAATAAACTCAAGTCTTTGGTATAAGTTGCCTCTGTAAACTATTTTATCAACAACGGACCTCCGTGCCTTAATGTGCTGGTGTTGGTCGTCTCTGGCGTTGATTGGCATTTTGTGTTTAACTGCTAAGGCGAACCACTCGCTGTGTCATGAAAGCCTTTTGCACTATTCAATTCAGCCGCCTCCTCGAACAGCTGGTTGTTTGTTTGTATCCGAGCGATGAACCGGAAGTGCTTCTACGACGTACTGCTGGTACGAGACTTTCCAGCCCTATACTATACAATACAAAATAGAAAAGTTTGCGAGTTCTGAGTGCGTTTTATAATTTTCTTATTATTTTTTTTTCATTGCTCATATTACCATACTGGTTACCATTCTATTGATTTACTTATTGTTTAGGTAGTCATAGTGTTTTAGATATATATATATATATATATATATATACACACACACATATATACACACACACACACACACACACACACACACACATGTATACATATATCTACATACACATACATTACTAGCGCACATATTTATTATACATATATTATCATCACCATAATAGTGACAATAGCATTCTCAAAAGTATCATTCTCAAAAATATCATCTTCAAATGTATCATGTTTCTCATTTCTATCATACCTGCTTAAACTGTAATAATGTTGGTTAAGATAGTTCTGTCAGTGGTTTTTGATTGAGTGATGCTTTAAAAAGACAAAACGCATGAGCCCGTTGAGAGGGGGACCCTACAACAGGTCCACATCTCGCCTGCCCCAATTCTATTTTATTTGTAATGACCAGCGGAAGCGGGCCATAACTGCATTTTTAATGGTCAGACCTCTGAGCAGTAGTTTATGTACAGTAGGATTAAGGAACAGTACAGGGTGAAGAGAGCCTTTTGGTCCAGAAAATATCTACACTTGCCCATTATGGCCACATTTTTTGCCACTTTACCACGAATAATGTTTATTTGTGGTCTCCAGCTAACCTTATGATTGAAGATCACACCCAGAAATGTATATTCCTTGACTTGTTCTATTTCAACATTATCAATATTGATTTGAATCCGAGTGTCACTATTCCGTTTGCCAAATAAAATCATTTTTGTTTTCAATAAGTTCAACGATGGTTTATTTCTGTTAAACCATTCTTTGAATTTGTATATCTGTTGTGACCTCTGATATGAGCAGTTGTAGGTCTTTGCTAGAGCCTAGTATAGTTGTGTCATCAGCAAATAATATACATTTTAGCTTTGTTGAGACTTCACACAAATCATTGATGTAGAGCAGAAACAATTTAGGTCCTAAAATCGACCCCTTGGAATATTATATTCCTCCATCCTGATACATGTTCATCAATTTGTACATACTGTTTTCTTTCAGTCAAATATGACTTCAACCAGTTTTTAGCGATCCCTCTAATCCCATTATTATTTAGATTCTTTAAGAGCATTTCATGATCTATAGTGTCAAAAGCTTTCTGGAGGTCTATGAATATACCCAAACAGTAAGAATGATTGTCAATATTGTTGGTGACTTCTTCGCTTAGATTGATTAGAGCATGTACAGTTGACCTATTGTTTCTGAACCCATACTGACAGTCACTAAGTAAATGATGTTTATTCACAAAGTTGTCCAGGCGGGCAGCAAAATGTTTTTCCAGAATCTTAGATAGTTGAGGAAGTATAGAGATTGGTCTATAATGTGTAAACTGGCGATTATCCCCACTTTTATAAATTGGAACGACCTTGGCAATCTGCATAAGGCGATATGACAAAAATAGAATATCACGATTTTTGAATTATAAACGATTTCGATTTTATCATGATTTTTTTTATAGTAACTAAAATAACTTAAATGACACACTGAAGAAGAAAAAAAGAATTGAATTAATATACACATTTATTGTGATAATCAACACAGCAAAAATAGACTTAGAACTTAGACTAGACTTAGAACTACAGCAAACTAACTCTATAGATTAAAAAACACAAAACTCTAAACAATAAAGTAAAATAGTAACACTAAGTTTGGTAAAGGCTTGTGTTGGTGTTTGTTGCTGTTTGGCATCTTTTCTGAGACGTCTCTCTCATGACATCAAGCTGCTGTGATACAGCGCTCTGTTGCCGTCTGACCCTTTCACAATAAGAGTCTTACTGAAGCGATAACATACTGTGTCTTTTATTGTGTAAAAGGTTCTAACCGGAAGCAGATAGTTACCTTAAGTTATTACTTGCCCAAGTAATTCACCAAAGTTGGACAAGTCTTATATTTTCAAAGACATGGATAAACAGCGCATTTGTGAACACGGCCCAAGATTTAAATTAAACAAATGAGAAGATGCAGCGCCTACAGAACAGAAAGGACGAAGGACACACTCACTTCTTCGCACATGTGTCGCCAGGAAAATAAATAAACACACGCTGCGATCTACGCAGAGCAGCGGCGTTATGGGGGAAAGACACTGACATAAATACCTCTGAAATAGAGACAGAACTCTGGGTTTAAAAGCTCCAGATAGAGGAGCCTGGTCGTGTATGTGACTGTAGAGGAGCGTCTCGCTGCCAAACGCTCGCATTAGCGTCCGACATTGCGTAGCAGTAAGTGGCTTGGGTTTGCTTCACTGACGGTGAAAAGAGTCAACTGTGCAGAAGTGCTTAGAACCGTGATAAAACGATCCCACAAAAATGACAGATCGTCAGCTCTGGAGATCGTAAGACGGTCTTGTATCGTCATATCGCCCAGCCCCATGTCAAAGTCATTCAAATCAGTGGATTTTTTTTATTATTGAAAGCTTTAACTATTTTAAATTATTTTATTTTCATTTGTTGCCGTAAGAAAAAAGGAGTGTTTTTTCTGCAAAATATCTTGATAAAACTTGTGAATTCCTTTTTTTATGGGCTACTGGGGATGCCCCAAAGGCCACCACGTTAGTGACCCCTGGTCTAAGCTCTTCCTCAGTGTCTAGCCGTGCGTAGGCGCTTCATCGCTGTGGCGTAGGCACTTCCTCGCTGCGCAGGCTCCTCCTCAGTGTGTGTAGGCTCTCACCTGGCCTGTAGGACTGTGGCCGCCCTCACTGTCAGCCCGTGGATAGGTGTTGAAGGGCCGTGGGTTCTGCTGAGCGGTCTTCAATACCCCCTCAGTGATGGGCAGGTGCGGGGTTCGGATGTTGGGGCCCGACAGAGGTCTCTTGTCTCTCGGAGACTGAGGGCTGCCCTCAGAGCCCATGTAGCTTGACTGAGGCCTGTGTTCCCTGGGTTGATTCTTACGTGCAGTCGGCTCCTGGTAGGGTAGGTACAATCAGTTATTCAGAAGTATTAATTATAAAATAAGTAAATCAGGGTTCTTGCACCCTATTCAATGTGAAAACGATGTCATTTTAGGACCACAACAAACAATATAATTTGATTTGGACTAACTAACTAAATTAAAATAATTTAGATTACATACAGCAAATGACATAAGATCACTTAATGAATGGGTTAGAAAATAGGCAAATAATTAACAGATGTTTCAGATACTGTTCCTTCCTATGGACAATATAATTTTGTATTTATTGTCACAGAGAGAGTAATCAGATAACTTCATAATCGAATCTGATGCATTTATTTTCACTTTAGAAATCTGATAGTACCAGTGCTCGTCATATAATTAGAATAACATTAAAACGTGCATTCACTTCTGTTATTCAACTTAACTTTCATTTTGATTATTATGGCCCATATTGACATATGTCACTTTGCATATAATGAGTCTATATCATACAGTGACTTGCGAAAGTATTCGGCCCCCTTGAACTTTTCAACCTTTTGCCACATTTCAGGCTTCAAACATAAAGATATAAAACTGTAATTTTTTGTGAAGAACCGACAACAAGTGGGACACAATCATGAAGTGAAACGAAATTTATTGGATATTTCAAACATTTTTAACAAATAAAAAACTGAAAAATTGGGCGTGCAAAATTATTCTAGCCTGGTGAGACCAGAATGATTCCCTTTTTTATCCAGCGGGGGATCAGTCTGGTCACCCCGTCCTCGTTCGCGGCTTCCGCAAAATCAATCCGTTCACGTACCATCAGATTAGTTTATTTGCCGTGACGTGTTGTTAGCGAGCAACGTCACTCACGGGACGCGGAAGTCCCTCAATAACAATCTACAAACGATGCACGAAAGAGAGAAAGCGTGTCTCCAGTCGGCGGTAAATGACCAAAAAACACATCGACAGTAGGTGAGTTTCGTTATTCATAATCCTGCGCAAATATTAACGCAAAACCGCTAATAACACCACATCAACAGCAGACGCCCGCCCTTCGCTGATTGGTTTACTCCGCTTCCTGTTTGCTTGCGTATCTACCGCTGTGGGAAATGGATTCGACGCAACGGTGACCAGACTCACCGGCTGGTACCAATGGCCGCTGACTGCTCTGCTTTTTGACTACGACACTGGAGGCCGCCATTGCTCCACCTTTGCTGTAGTACCTCCATATGACCGCTATTCCCCCATTGCAATGCATTGGACTTTAGACACGTTAAAAACAACTTTAATGCCCGGTGCCTAATGGTTTAGAAGTGGCTAGAGCTAGATATTCCTCCTGTTATTACGCCGGGTTAAAAACAATATGGGGCACCGGGCTTTTTATCGTAGAAATACATTTTCGAAATCTTGCATAATTAATGAGGGCCTGACTTTGATTGACAGGCCGTTTACGTCGCTGCCTGGCCATAGGCGTGATTACAACAGAAATACACGCCCATTACACGCCCCGCGAGGGCCAAGCAGGGCCGGGTCTACAGTCAAGATCCCTCCCTTATGCCCTTTTTAGGAACATGCTTCGTCAGAGCTGGAGAGGAGGAGCTTGTAAATCCGCCATGATTTCCCCCACGAACGTGGTCATTTTGGTAAACGGGGAGGAGTGAGGAGGAGCTGTCTATTCTTTATACAGTCTATGGCTGGTACAGCGGTGAGTCTGGATTTTGCCAGGCTAAAATTATTCAGCCCCCTTAGGTTAATACTTTGTAGCGCCACCCTTTGCTGTGATTACTGCTGTAAGTTGCTAGGGGTATGTCTCCATCAGTTTTGCACATTAAGAGACTGAAATATTTGCCCATTCCTCCTTGCAAAACAGCTGGAGCTCAGTGAAGTTGGATGGACAGCGTTTGTGAACAGCAGTTTTCAGTTCTTTCCACAGATTCTCGATTGGATTCAGGTCTGGACTTTGACTTGGCCATTCTAACACCTGGATATGTTTATTTGTGAACCACTCTATTGTAGATTTTGCTTTATATTTTGGATCATTGTCTTGTTGGAAGACAAATCTCCATCCCAGTCTCAGGTCTTTTGCAGACTCCATCAGGTTTTCTTCCAGAATGGTCCTGTATTTGGCTCCATCCATTTTCCAATCAATTTTAACCATTTTCCCTGTCCCTGCTGAAGAAAAGCCCAAACCATGATGCTGCCACCACCATGTTTGACAGTGGGGATGGTGTGTTCAGGGTGATGAGCTGTGTTGCTTTTACGCCAAACATAACGTTTTGCATTGTTGCCAAACAGTTGGATTTTGGTTTCATCTGACCAGAGCACCTTCTTCCACATGTTTGGTGTGTCTCCCAGGTGGCTTGTGGCAAACTTTAAACGACACTTTTTATGGATATCTTTAAGAAATGGCTTTCTTCTTGCCACTCTTCCATAAAGGCCAGAGTTGTGCAGTATACGACTGATTGTTGTCCTATGGACAGAGTCTCCCACCTCAGCTGTACATTTCTGCAGTTCATCCAGAGTGATCATGGGCCTCTTGGCAGCATCTCTGATCAGTTTTCTCCTTGTATGAGTCCCTTTAGAGGGACGGCCGGGTCTTTGTAGATTTGCAGTGGTCTGATACTCCTTCCATTTCAATATTATCGCTTGCACAGTGCTCCTTGGGATGTTTAAAGCTTGGGAAATCTGTTTGTATCCAAATCCGACTTTAAACTTCTCCACAACAGTATCTCAGACCTGCCTGGTGTGTTCCTTGTTCTTCATTAAGTTCTCTGCGCTTTAAACTGACCTCTGAGACTATCACAGAGCAGGTGCATTTATACAGAGACTTGTTTACACACAGGTGGATTCTATTTATCATCATTAGTCATTTAGGTCAACATTGGATCATTCAGAGATCCTCACTGAACTTCTGGAGAGAGTTTGCTGCACTGAAAGTAAAGGGGCTGAATAATTTTGCACGCCCAATTTTTCAGTTGTTTATTTGTTAAATTTTTTTAAAATATCCAATAAATTTCGTTTCACTTCATGATTGTTTCCCACTCGTTGTTGGTTCTTCACAAAAAATTACAGTTTCATATCTTTATGTTTGAAGCCTGAAATGTGGCAAAAGTTCAAAGGGGCCGAATACTTTCGCAAGGCACTGTAGTTTCACATTTTAAGATTGTTAAGATTTAACTTTTTCATGATATTCTAATTATATGACGAGCACCTGTAAAGCACATGCCAATTGTGGCTCTTTAAAGCAAATATCTACTCAAACCTTCTTCTGGTTGGTTCCCCTTACAGCACCAGATTAATGGTAACTGCACTATTCATATTTGGATTTGAGGTCAAAGCACCTGTGGCATCACACTTCCGTGCACAACAGCTCAGTAGATACAGTACAGGACAAAGAACTCCAAGGTCAAGAGTTTATACAGCTTGCGTCTTCAAAATAACATACAGTGGGAGGAAAATGTATGTGAACACTTTGGAATTTCTCACATTTCTGCCTAAATTGGTCATAAAATATGGTCGGATCTTTATCAAAATCACACAAATTAATAAACAGTGTCTGCTTAAACTAATACCTCCTAAACAATTACATGTTATCATATTTTTAATGGCCAGAACATGTAAACATTCACAGGACATGGAGGAAAAAGTAAGTGAACCCAGGAATCTCGCTGAACTGCAACAGTTTTGTAAAGAGGAATGGTCCAAGATTCATCCTGATCGTTGTGCACGTCTAATCTGCAACTACTGGAAAGCAGTTATTGCTGCAAAAGAAGGGTCAGTCAGCTATTTAATACAATGGTTCACTTACTTATTCCATGCTGTTGTGAATGTCTCAGGTTTTTCTCCAAAATATCTTGATAAACTTGTGAATTCCTTTTTTCATGGATGACAGCACGTTGATCAGGCCCTGAGGCAGCAAAGCACCCCCACACCATGATTGACCTGCTCCATACTTCACAGTGGGGATTAGGGATGGGACGATATACTTAAACTCACGATACGATGCACCTCGATATGTCAGAGTCACGAAACGATACGTCACGAAACGATATCAAAAAAGAAAAAAATATTACGGTATAATAACAACTTGTTTATTTTTGTTTCAGTTGAACACAGGGAAACACAAGGCCTAACAGGCCAAACACAACAAGAACACTCCCTTAGTGCTGCTCTAACCCTAGGTTAATGTATCTCAGGACTGGTTCTTCTTAAAAAAAAACTAACATATCATTCCTGTGACTTGACATGACGACGCACTGCACCATTCCCTGGATATATATATATTTTTTTCATTTAATAATAATAATAATAATAATACATTGAACTTGTATAGCGCTTTTTGGACACTCAAAGACGCTTTACATCAGGGGTGGCCAACTGGTCAGAGGCCAAGAGCCGAAATGTTCAACCTTGATCCTGTGAAGAGCCACAAAGGCACCGATCATTCGCGAGATCCAGGGGCGGTAGTTTATTGTGATTAAATATAATGTGACCGTTATATTTAATCACAATAAAGTATAACTTTATGCCTGGCCTTTTTCTTTTGTTTTAATAATTGTATTAGATGTAATAGTTTTACTCCTCACCAAGATTGAAATAAATGTATATTAAATAAACTGACATTTTGTGCTGTTCTGCTCTGACTGGGATAGAATTATATTTTTTTATTTTTAATGTTGGAGTGTGTTAGTGTGAGGGGCCCTGCCCACTGAGCCCCCTCCTCTGGTTCGCCCCTGGCCTGTGCGCTCAGTGCCTGCAGCTTGGTCCTGACTGGACTGTGCAGAGAACGAACTTTAGGCTGCACAAAGTTCATAAGCTTTAATCAGGAGCCTCTGGAGGACGTCTGAGATTATGTTTTATGTTGCATTTGTTACAGTTGCAGCACATGTGAAAGAAAAGTTAATGACTTTGCGTATTTCCGCGTTGCGATGTCGCGCTTCGCATCATATGCTTCATTAGAGCTCCGCTTTTTTCTATTTCCTAATTTTTATCTTTTTCTGTGAATATGAGGCCAACTTTCATCAAATAAAGAGTAGGCTAATCAGAAACTTGAAATGCACAGAAGCTGATCCCAGTGCCACGATCTGCCTGACTTGTTTAACCTACATCCCGCTTTGAGTGAGGCTGCTGCACGGGCACCTTTTACACGCCGCCTCGAAAAGGAGAGAGACAGACTTTCATTCATGTGTGTAGAGATGGGAACACATGAACTATGGTTGGATTTTTGGTCAAGATTCTTAAAGACTGTTACAGATTATGGGGAATATATAGGCTACCATGCAGCTCGAGAGCCGCGTGTTTTGGACACCTCTGCTTTACATAAAAAAAATCTTTTTTTTTTTCATTTCGCGATCAATTTTTTTTTAACTCGATGCGTTTCGTCACGTTTTGTATCGTGATATTTCGCCAAACGATATTTCGTCCCATCCCTAGTGGGGATAAGGTATTGATGTTGATGTGCTGTTCCATTTTTTGTCCACACATGATGTTGTGTGTTACGCCCAAACAAGTTTACTTTGGTTTGTGAAAGAGCACTTGGATGCTCTGTTAGAGGATAACATTAAGTTGCTATTTATCATACTGTAAAGTCGCACTATCCGTGGGTCGAGCTGTAGAGTCGTACCATCTCTGTCATAGCCTTGACTGTGGTGCCCAGGCGCCTACTCTCAGCCACTGAATGTTTTGCTTGCGTATCAGCATGATAAATAGCAACTTAATGTTATCCTCTAACATGCTCCACTGCACTACTGGCAAAATATTCTGATTAACCAAAAGTTGAATTGTTTGGGCGGAACACACAACATCATGTGTGGAGGAAAAAAGGAACAGCGCACCAACATCAAAACCCTTTTGTAGCAATAACTGCTTTTGTAGATTAGACGCCAACAACAGTATGAATCTTGGGCCATTCCTCTTCACAAAACTGTTGCAGTTCAACGAGATTCCAGATGATAACATGGAATTGTTTGGGTAGTATTAGTTTAAGCAGACACGGTTTATTCATTCTTATGATTTTATGACTAATTTAGGCAGAAATGGGAGAAATTCCAAAGCGTTGACGTACATTTTCCTCCCACTGTACTTTTGGTCCAATAATCTCTTAGAGCGGAACTGGGCATTACACTCCATGGAAAATATAGTAACTCAACATATTGAGTTAACAAAACAGATACTAATGATTACATTTGAATTATTTAATTGATCATAATTTAAACAGGTTATGCCACTTCAATAACGTCCAGATAACCAATACCGATAACCACTACTGACACCCGATATTTATGTATTTTTGCACCTTATTTTGTGACAAGAAATTAATGTAACAGTTTACAGTTCTGCCCAAAATGTATAAACTCTACTAAAAAAAAATATGAGTGTATAAAAACAGATAAAATAATCAGATTTTACTTTGGGTTCGTGTCTCCACCATTCTAAAAGCTCAGGGTTTTTACTGTTCCATCATCTGAGCAGGTCTGTCTCAGCCTCTGCTCAACTGTGCATGGGCGCCAATTTATGTTCTTCCCAGTGGGTGCCCAGTGAAAAAAAAGAATAATAAAAATAGTCGTAGTTGGGAGCCCAACACTCTACCTATAGAGCTAAACAATTGCGCCACCTCATGTAGATTAATTTTATGAACCGCCCTGCGCTCGTGTATTTGCAGAAAACGGAGTAGAGGCTTTACAGGTTAGGCTATATATATTGAATCATTTTGTAATTAGGGCAAATTCCCAACGATTTGAGTGGGTGCTCCAGCCCCGCAGCATCAGCGCCTATGTCTCTGTCACATATTTTATTAAAAAATAATATAGTAGTGCTTCCTTCTTAGTATTTTTCTTTTTGTTGACATCATACCATAGACTGTTAAAAAGAATAGACAGCTCCTCCTCACTCCTCCCCGTTTACCAAAATGACCACGTTCGTGGGGGAAATCATGGCGGATTTACAGGCTCCTCCTCTCCAGCTCTGACGAAGCATGTTCCTAAAAAGGGCATAAGGGAAGGATCTTGACTGTAGACCCGGCCCTGCTTGGCCCTCGCGGGGCGTGTATTTCTGTTGTAATCGCGCCCATGGCCAGGCAGCGACGTAAACGGCCTGTCAATCAAAGTCAGGCCCTCATTAATTATGCAAGATTTCTAAAAATTTATACTACGATAACCAGCCCGGTGCCCGAGGTTGTTTTTAACCCAGCGTAATCACAGGAGGAATATCTAGCTCTAGCCACTTCTAAACCATTAGGCACCGGGCATTAAAGTAGTTTTTAACGTGTCTAAAGTCCAATGCATTCCAATAGGGGAATAGCAGCCATATGGAGGTACTACAGCAAAAGGTGGAGCAATGGCGGCCTCCAGTGTCGTAGTCACAAAGCAGAGCAGTCAGCGGCCATTGCATCATACTAATGAATTCTTCGATACCAAACTGGTGGAATGTAGACAGAATATTTCTATGAGTCTAGAGGCGTGGTCTTTTTTTCCTCCCCCTGCCGTTTTGTGCGATGCCGCTGCTACCGGCCGCTGACATAAGAGAGAAGTGATGCCAAATCTGTGCCTGTGATAGATTCAAGTTTGCATTGCGCAGGAAGTAGATAAGATAGCACCAAATCAAGACACTATTTCCTGCATTGGGCTAATTTGTGTATTTGTGCATTTGTGTGGCAGAAAACACAAGCTGCGCGGCTCATGTAATCAGTGGAAAACTTCTCTTTGACTTTGAAGTTAAAAAGTTAAAAAGCACTTCCTTCGCGGAATGCACCTGCACAGCGCTGTTTTGCTGGAATAGTCTTCGTATTTTTCAGCTAAAACAGTGCAGAAGTTGCTCAGGGACAGCGTATGATCTGCTGTTGTAACTTTGCGGAGATTAATCAGCAGTAGTTCCGGGCCACAGTAGCAGCGAGACAGCACTACCAACAGAAAGGCAGTGAGTTGGAGCCGCAGATTCAATGCAATATGAGCTTATATTTATCGAGCCTAATTATCTGCAGAAAAATGAATTATCGGCGACCGATATTTGCCAATAATTATTGTATTTGCCAGGTAGGAGAGTCTAACGACAGGGGACGCCCAGGGTTCATTTCCATCTGTGGCTGAATGCTTATGTAGACATGACAGCAGTTTGGACATTTTCTTGGACATTACATTGGAGTTTGTTTCATCATTTTCATGTTTGGTGGAGCCCTGTGAGGAAACTCCTGTTGTGATTTTGGGCAATTCAAAACAACTTGATTAATTGGTGACTGCCATGTCCTGCACGAGACAATGACAAACATTTTGATGCAGCCAACTTGAATCAATCTTGTATCATTGCACACTGAGCCCACCTATCGTGCTTTCAAATGCCAATTCCTCTGATGTTCTGACAGATCGGCAGCTGCCTCCAAATGGACAAAGTTTTCTGTCATCTGTTTCTAAGCACTGCTCACCCATCCATCCATCCATCCATTTTCTTCCGCGTTATCCGGGGCCGGGTCGCGGGGGCAGCAGTCTCAGCAGAGATGCCCAGACTTCCCGATCCACGCACACCTCCTCCAGCTATTCTGGGGGGACCCCGAGGCCACACCAGGCCAGCTCGGAGACATAGTCCCACCAGCGTGTCCTGGGCCTTTCACGAGGCCTCCTCC
Organism: Proterorhinus semilunaris; assembly: GCA_021464625.1. Lineage (NCBI taxonomy): Eukaryota > Metazoa > Chordata > Actinopteri > Gobiiformes > Gobiidae > Proterorhinus > Proterorhinus semilunaris. Next base: position 708,930 of record CM038354.1, read on the forward strand.
CAATAGGACATGTCTGGAGCACCTCCCGAGGGAGGCGACCAGGAGGCATCCGGAACAGATGCCCTAGCCACCTCAGCTGGCTCCTTTCGACGTGAAGGAGCAGCGACTCGACTCTGAGCTCCTCCCGGGTAACTGAGCTCCTCACCCGATCTCGGAGGGTGCGCCCAGCCACCCTGCGAAGGAAACCCATTTCGGCCGCTTGTCCTTTCGGTCATTACCCAAATCTCATGACCATAGGTGAGGGTGGGAACATAGATCGATCGGACTCCCCACCGACCTGAAGTGGGGAAGCCACCTTTTTCCGGTGGAGAACCATGGCCTTAGATTTGGCGGTGCTGATCCTCATCCCGGCCGCTTCACACTCGGCTGCAAACCATGCCGTCTAATCCTCCTGCTGGCTCGTTATAATAATTATAAATGACTAAAAGGAGCTGGTCTTCACTTTACGCAACATTTGGGCTAAGGTTTTAAATGTGAAACGAGTATTTTAAAGATGCTTAAAGAGGTAAGTTTTAGGACATTTTAAAAGTACAAAATTAATCAGAAAAGCTATGTAAGACCATGCAAACACATATAGTGAAAAAGGTGACAGTTCACAGTTTGTGGGAATTTTTCAACAGAACACGTAGATTCTATGGTTACTAAATTAAAACAATCCACTTCTTTGTAGTGCATATGAATGACAACTATATTGATTCAACACTGAATTTATAAGGCTTTAATTTAGTTTTAGAACTGTAGTTATACTAATGGCTTTAGTTTCATCACTCAGTGGGCAGACGGAGTAAAGGATTAGTACATAATGTGAAATTCCAAATCAGGTTCTGTACATCAGAAGATACTGGCTTCTATTTGAATTATATTAAAAAAGGATACAAATAATTACATTTTTAAAATGTATGTAAAAAAAAATATTTTTAAATATAGGATTTTAAACTTTTACTGACTATTTATAGAAATATAGCCTACACTGCAGAATATGGCACCTTATACTATACAAAATTGTATCGTTTTTTTTTCTGACAGTAGGCTACTAAAAGCTTACAGTGGTTTGGCATATTTGAATAGTTGCAAGTCTCTTTGGACAGGTTCGGTTTTAGTAAACTTGCCAACGTTCACATCCCTGATCAACAGAAACCACGTCAGAACCGCTCACATCTGTGAGCACCCAATGACCACACGGTCCACCTGGAGTGGTCAGCCCTCTCCCCCTTTGACCACAATCGCACATCAAAAGAGCGCAGAGCGCGCATGGAGCCACGGGCACCTGCCCGGTCAGTTTAGCCTCACAATAATGATAGCTATGTGGCTTTGTAGATTAGCTTGTAAATGCCCTCACGTTTCACTATTGTCAAATGTGAAAGCTACAGTCATCGCAAAATTTAGATTAGTTTGGTGCTCAGTCTCATGTACACCTGCAGCGTAACTACGTTGTGCAGACTGATGCATTAGCGCGCCGCCGCTAGCTACTAAGTAAAAGTTCACATGTCCTAAAATACAGCGGTATGACTTTCACCTCAGAGTCAGCGCGATGTCTCATACGGTTCATTGCCCTCAGTGGTGCGCATGTTGGAGCGGGGTTAGCGAGTAGACAGAAAGCCGCTGGATGCAGTCGGCTGCCCAGGTGAAGTGAGCGAGCGAGCGCGGGGCAGCCCCCCTTTCATTTTTTAAAATTTCGGATCTACACGATTCACGTGAATGGTAAATTCCAAGGTCAAAACGGCGAATTTCGCCAAAAGGTGACAGATTTGCATCTATGAAGACCACGCGGAAACCCAGTAAAAACAAGACATAAATCAATTGACACCTGGTTGTGCTCCCGGTGCTCTCTGTCTCTATGTGGGGGAGGAGGCGGTCCAGAGCCTGGCCTGTCCCTTGGGCCCCGGCTGGGCTCCTGGCCCCTGGGCTGCTGTTGGGGACGTCCATGCACTTTCTCATCTGTATGAAGGGGGACACCATATTCAGGTTTTGCTCTTGGTCCCTCTCTGCAAAGAAAGAAAAAAAAAGGTCTGGAATGTGTTTGATTTGGTCACATCGGCTGGGTGTGAGTGGTCTCTATCCTGTGTTTGCTGGGTGTGAGTGGTACCTGTCCCGTGTTTGCTGGATGTGGGTGGTCCCTGTCCCGTGTTTGCTAGGTGTGACTGGTCCCAGTCCTGTGCTTGTTGGGCCTTGTGGTCCCTGTCCTGTGTTTGGCTAAGTGTGAGTGGTCCCCGTCCTGTGTTTGCTGTGCGTGAGTGGTCCCCGTCCTGTGTTTGCTGTGCGTGAGTGGTCCCCGTCCTGTGTTTTCAGGGGCGTGGGTGGTCCCCGTCCTGTTTTTGCTGGGCGTGGGTGGTCCTCGTCCTGTTTTTGCTGGGCGTGGGTGGTTCCCGTCCCGTGTTTGCTGGGTGTAAATGATCCCCTACCCGTGTTTGCTGGGTGTGAGTGGTCCCCGTTCTGTGTTGCTGGGAGTGAGTGGTCCCCGTCCTGTGTTTGCTGGGTGTGAGTGGTCCCCGTTCTGTATTGCTGGGCGTGAGTGGTCCCCGTCCTGTGTTTGCTGGGTGTGAGTGGTCCCTGTACTGTGTTTGCTAGGCGTGAGTGGTCCCCGTCCTGTGTTTGCTGGGTGTGAGTGGTCCACGTCCTGTGTTTGCTGGGTGTGAGTGGTCCCCGTCCTGTGTTTGCTGGGTGTGAGTGGTCCCCGTCCTGTGTTTGCTGGGTGTAAGTGGTCCCCGTCCTGTGTTTGCTGGGCGTGAGTGGTCCCTGTACTGTGTTTGCTAGGCGTGAGTGGTCCCCGTCCCGTGTTTGCTGGGTGTGAGTGGTCCCCGTCCTGTGTTTGCTGGGTGTGAGTGGTCCCCGTCCTGTGTTTGCTGGGTGTGAGTGGTCCCTGTCCGGTGTTTGGTCCCCATCCTGTGTTTGCTGAGTGAGTGACTGAGTGGTACCGGTCTCCTGGATGGAAGTAGTGCCTGGGTGGATGTTCTCCATTTTCCTGCTGTCCAGTGGAGTCTCTGCGCAGCTGAATAGGACTTCCTCGTCTCAGAGAATTGGAGCGCGTTACTGACATGTTGTCAAACTCATCCAATAGCCATGTGAGCGAGCCATCAGCGCCTAACTTGCTGCCACGTACTATGGTCTAAAAGTGAAAAATCTATTGATTAGTAAAATTATTTTAATAAAGTCCAGAGGGTTTGCACATACATAATTTTCTTTCCAAACAGAACCCTCAGCGCCGTACTGACTGGCAAGTAGGGGTATGACAAACAACAATAATGTAGACTTGCCACTCCTTTGGATTCAGGAAGGAGATCATGTGACCAAGGCTTTAGTTTGTGGAAATTATGAATTCATAGGTTTATGTGAGCTTAAAACTTTGAAAGGATTTTCTCATAACATTAACTGTAACTCATGCAAATCAACAGCAGATTGCAGCATTTAGAGAGCAGTTTAGAACTATATGCCATTACCCATCACATTACACCTTATAATGATGGCATGTCCTGACCCGTTTTGTTTTTCTGCAACCTCTCTAATGAAGTTTGCTTTTGTTTAATGAGTCGTTCTGAAACATTTTTATATATAGTTAATAAAACACACTGTGCAAAAACTGCTAGCCAGTATGTCCATCTGTAAGTCACTGTTCACCATGAAATATTTATTTAGCAGTTGATCATTCCTAAGAAAATATATGGCATTTAGCCCAAACGACAAATACATTTATGAAATATGTGTATCTGGTTAGCTCTGTATCTATGGTGAAAATATAAAATATGAACACTACAGCATACTTTACGTGGCTCCACAGTAGTGATAACTGTTGCATCAATGAAGGGTTTGGGCCGCTTGGCTGTGTCTTCAATGAGTGACTGCCATTGGCGTGGCAGCCCTACGAACTTCTGCTCCTGCTCATCGAAGTCTGTGTGCACCCGGTGCTCAAAGTTAGAAGGAGCGGAGATATCAATCCGGGTCTTTTTCTTCTTTGAAAACATGACTGCAGCGGCATGCAGCCCAGCATCAGACCTGCACGGCCAAAGACACAAGAAAAATGACTATTTTGTGAGAATACAAAATTACAAATACCAATGAGGCTTATTCAAACTTGATTCAAAACTCTCAAAATCTTAGTTCTTCTGTACTTAGCGATATGTTCATGTAATAAATCAAAGCATTTCTTTATATGGGCGAAAATATAAACGTGGACTGGAGTGATAAGAAAGTTTAACTATTTATATTATATTATATACCATCATTTGAAAGTAGGAATGTAACGATGCACTTGGGCCCTGATTCGATTTAATTTTTTACACAACGAATATGACTCATTTCATAACAAAAAGATGTTTCTCTTATTTGCACGTTTGTCCTTCTAACAAACTGTAACAGTTGTCTCAGTATAAGAACTTTATATTACAAAAAAAAATTACAAGATATGAAAATTAACTAATGATTTTGACCATGTTTTTATAAAAGAACATTGATTCTTTTATTATTCTTTTTTTACATCGATTCTGTTTCTTGAGCTTGACCTACTGGAGGCTATATACAGTAGCAGTGATTTGGAAACAGGAGCTGGACAGAGTCCCCTTATGTCAATTTAATTGTCTCGAGAACTAAAACAAAATAATAATAAAACATAAAAAGGTCCCCAATCCAAATTCCTTTTTTGTTTTCACGTTTCAGAATTAAAAGAGTTTGTGAATCTTTTGTTTTATCGATTTTCAAATTAAAATGATTTTAATAATTTATTAATCGTGAATAAATCTATTACAATAAAATGTTTATTTTCACTTACTTCAAGGGTTTGGAGACATAAATGGATCATGTTTATGAATATACTAAAAACCTGGACCTATATTTTAGTGCAAATTTGATATTGTGAGAACTCTAATTTTAAAATATATCATTACACTACATTCATGATCAACAATTGTATTAGACAGCAGTGGCTCAGTCCCAGCTCTAAAGTTTTATCCCAGCTCCTGCAAGGTCAAGACACTTGCCTCCAGTATCTGTGTACTCTGTGTATGTGAATGGTTGATGGAAAAGCCATTTGTCACTATTCTGCCCAGCTGATCACTACGCTTGTGCTCTGAGTCTGGTGCTCTACTAGTGTCAAGTGCTTTCGGTTTTCTCCCATGTCTGTGGTATTTTGTTGATTTGAGCCCAAGGGTTAAATCCTTCCGGGACAATGAAGTAGATTCGGAACCTGACTTTGGTAGAAGCCATATTTAAGGCTAAACCTTTCCCAGCGCTCTCTCGCTCTCCGGCATGTCCGGAATGCCTGATGCGCCGACACTCCTGGCCTACTGTAGCTGACAAGCCAAATACACTCACGTCTTTGTGAACGCAAGATGAACAACTCGGAGGTCCCACAGTAGGGAGAGGAGCACACCTCGTCCAACGTGCTTTGGATCTCAAACAAAGTCAACATTCAGTCAGTACGTGTCAAAACGAGACTCCACACTGCCGCAGAGGATTTTTCCAAAGTAGCATTTTTCGGTCTGCTTGAGTCGTCCCGTGAGCTCCCAGCTTAGGCGCACTCCGCCACCGAATATTAGCTCGTTTGGGCTGAAGGTTCGGATATATTTATCAACTTTGAAGAGTGACAACACATTTAGCCTTGTATGCCTTACTGGGCGTGTTGTTCAATGAATGCATCCGTGGTTCAGAGAGCTGGTAGGTCTGCACACGCCAAACCTGACCAGACCTGAAAAGCGGCTAACTTTAGCAACTTAGCATCTACTTATTTTCACAGGAATTGGGTCTCGTCACAAGCTAGTCAGCAACATTAAAAAGTAGCTAAATGTAGGAACAAGAACGCTGTCTACTTACCCTAGAGAAGTTGATTAGGCTGTAAGGTACGGCTGCGACGTAAAGATCTGTGCTCTTTCTTCAGTACAGGAGCAAAGTAAACTTTAAACAAACTGTGTGACATTAGCTCAAGTATTACTTTACAGACGCCATGTTGGACCAAGTGCTACATCCGGGAAACTTAGCCTAACGCCATGGCAACCGAGCCGAAGCGGCTGTAACAGCCTATGGTAACGGAGTCGTAGAAATGTTTTTATACTAGTTTCTCCTGCTAATTCTGTGCCATAGGGTGGTGCTGTGTGCTTATGGGTGGATAAACCTCTATTTTCAGAAAAATACTGAGTTTGCTGAGGTGGAGGTAGTACTGAGTAGAAACTGTACTTATTAGAGTAGTTATATCTTTTCAGTACTTTTCACTTCTACTCAAGTAATATTATAATGAAGTATCTTACCCTTACTTGAGTAAAAACATAGCTACTTATGCCCCTGTCAGTACATTTTAAGTAGTTTGTGTCCTTTTTCTTCAGAAATATGTATTTTTTAAATGCATTTTTTATGGTATATACATTGATTTTCACATTATTTCAAGTTTTGTTTTAGAGTCCCAGCCTCCGCTCCGCAATCAAGGATGAGAGAAATCTAATTTCAAATCATTCACATGGTTCGACAAATAAAAAAATCTTGAATCTTGAATAATTTATGTTTCAACTAAAAGATAATCAGACTTTCATGCTCAAACAGTTACTCAGTACTCAAGTAAATCATTGACTTGGTTACTATAAATGAGCATCCTTATGAATTTTCTTTTTGGATATTTCACTTTGTGAAAATATTTCAATCAATATGAACTAGCTCATGCCCCCATCTATTGCATCACATTGGTCATATGCTTTTTAAAAAGTGGCGGCAGCAAACTTAATTGCCCTCCTGGGATAAATAACGTTTTATGAATCTGAATATGAAGACACATGACCTGCCAGAGGCTATCAATCAATCAATCAATCAGTCCGTAGTTTTGTATAGGCCAATGTCACAAGAGGGGTTCCCTCACAGAGCTGCACCAAACATTAAAACAATGAAACAATGCGATGTTCAAGCAAATGTAGTCTCTAGGCAAACATCATGTCCAGATCATCGGTCCAGACAGAGGTGATGTCCTTAGTCTCTCCGACACAGCAAGGGAAACTGAAAGACCCAGTGGGAGAAAAGAGACACCTCAGGAGGACCACAGAAAGAGAGATCCACTCCCATGGACAGACAAGCAGATAGTCCCAGAGCTTATAGGAGTCCCTCTGTAGACAGGGCCAGACCATGGAAGAACCTTGGAGCTTTTTTTTAATTATTATTATTTGTTTTTTTATTACAACTTTTATAATGAAAAGTTGTAATATTATTACAACTTTTATAATAAAAAACAAACATTGTACCCGAAGGCATTGACGGCTGGGTTCTTGAATATTAAAACATAGTATCAAAAATCAGCTTAATCATGCTTAATGTCCCATCATTTGTTTTTAAAATGGTCCAAAGTAGGACAGTCCCGCAGTTTAATAACTGTAGCTATATTAAGTTTTGTTTAATAACTTTGTTGCAAATAGGAATGGAGGACGGTCCAATGCTCAACTCGTGGGTGTTGAAGGATAATATTAAATCACTATTTATCATACTGGGTCAAGCTGTAAACTCGTATTATCCGTGGGTCAAACTGTACGGTCGTACTATCTCTGTCATAGCCTTGACTGTGGGGCTCAGGCGCCACTGAATGTTTTGCTTACGTATCAGTATGACGCTCTTAGTCGGTATTTATCCCTCTTCTGTGGAAGCATAGGCAGACTTGAATGGTGGGACTAGCGCAATGTCTTGAGTTCATGTCTCCGGGTCCCGTAACGATGGTAAATAAACTTCTCCTGTATAAGACATCCCGACTTCTGCCTCTTCTTCATCGGTCCTCTCGAACATCAATTGTTATTTCTCTAACAGTGGGGAACTCTATGTCTGGATGGACAAGTGTTTTATTCTGTGTTTGAATAGAGTTATTAGAGTTTTTTTAATAATTGGACACAGGGACAGGAGAGCCTTTGGGAGTAAACCACGTGTAGTGAGGTGGGGTAGGTGTCCCTGCATTTGGACAATTAAATGTAGGGGGCGCGCTATAAAAAGGGCCTTTTCAGTCTCACCTGCCCTCTCACCTCTCTGACGTCACACCTGCTGCGGGACACAGCGGGGCTGGTGGCTAGTCTGGTTGTTCGTTGTGTCGGGAGCGTCAAGCCGGCAACGTAGGCTTAAGGCCAACAACTTTTGAACTACTTCCATGCCTCGTTGGTAAGCGTGTCCCTCGTAGTTGGTACGATCAATGCGTGTGCATTTTTAAGTTTCCTACTGTTCAGACAGCGCCGATGCCGGTCCGAGTGGTGCCGTATAGCTGGATGCGGTCCGGGGTCTGCGGGCTCGTAAGGTGTCGCGCTTTCTGTCTTTCGTCAACTGGTAGGATCTTTTGTGTTCTTTGTGCCTGGTTATATGTATTAAGTGTACTCATGTTTACCATATATTCGCAGGGTCCTGGCAGCACCATCATGCCTCCCCTGTTGTCACCTGTGCGTCCACTGTCTGTTAAGATGTCTATCTTGTTGCGCTAAATGCGCTTCTCCTCCTGTACATGTGCGCTGGACTTTACTTTTAACGAAATAAGTGAAACATGATTTTACCCAATGGGGAATCTAACTTATATAATAAAATCAAGACATATTTTGTAAATCATTTGCCTCTGCCCGGTCCTTTTTAACGAACCTGTGTGCCTTAAGTTGGAACCTTAAGAAGTTTTCCCAGTTATACTGGGTGGCGTTGTGGCAACCTTATTTATTTTAAGCCAACTATTTCGCATCACCCCCACTCTGCTACACACGTAATACCTTGTAGCCATATACATCACTGCAAAGTTTCTCCTATGTTTTAAAGGAGCCAGTTTGAGTTCTTCATAGTCCCCATCTGTAACTGGTTGTGTATAGGAGTAGTGTAGTATGATCCTAATGGCTCGGCATTGGACTTTTTCCAAGCGGTTAGTTTGTGTGACATTAAGAGCGGTCCAGACAGGTGACGCATACTCAAAGTGAGGTAGAATATAAGAAGAAGATCTTTATTTACAGTGCCTCTCGAAAGTACTAATACACCTAGAACCTTTGCACATTTTGTCATGTTTACAACCATAAACATAAAGATTTTATTTTGAATGTTTTACTGAAAGTTCACACACAAGTAACAGACAACTGTGAAGTGAAAGCAAAATGATACATGATTCTGTTATTTTTCAAAAATAGAAAAGTGAAAAGTGGGGCGCGCATAAGTATTCATACAGCATGACTTAATACTTTGTGGAACCCCCTTTTGCTGCAATAACGGCAGCAAGTCTTCTGGGGTTTGACTCTACAAGGTTTGCACATGTAGAGACTGACATTTTAGCCCATTCCTCTTTACAAAACAACTCAAGCTCTGTCACATTAGAAGGAGAGCGTTTGTGAACAGCAGTTTTCAGGTCTTTCCACAGATTTTCAATAGGATTGTAACAACCCTCTGGGATTGCCCCATGTATGGAGCGGTACTCACTCTCCACCGGCCGCTCCATTCCGAGCATACGCCCCCGGGCCTTTGGAAACACATCTCATTTGTCCACCGTGCGCGCAGCCGGTCGAGTTTTTGCCTTCCGGGTTCTTTAAAAATGTCAGTATGCGAAAGGCAGGAGGAGGAGTAGCAGTGCATAGTAGCCGCGTAGGAGAGCACGATCATTGAAGATTGGAATTAAAGCTGTCAACTCCGCCGGTAGCTGTGTGTCGTAGTAAATGGCTGGTTGCCCAAAATAGTAGTATTTAGCCCTGTTCGAAGAATCCGTAAAACACGGAAGTCCAACAGCGGGTGCGTCCCGCATGTCGCTGACGTCAGCACGTCACGCGTCACTGTACTACCTCCCCCACCATACCACTGCGCCTGAGTGACCTGACTGGCACACACGCGCCCAGAACCACGACCACGGAACAGGTTGAGAAGATAATGAAGGACCATGTTAAGGAACAGTATCAACACATGGATGCACAATTGGAATATGTACTTTCTCAAACCAAAGCATCCCTTGGCTGGAGACTGAAACACCACCAATCAGAGCTGCTCAGGGAATTCCACTCGCTGCTTGCACCAGTTACTGCCAGTATTTCCAGCCTGCATGGGGAGGTTTCCCGCCTACAGGGGGGGTTTTCGGATTTTCAAACCCACCTGAAGACTATGACGGAGGACATGATCGCCTTGTGCCAGTCGGTCCAGATTGGTCCCCAACCTACTATAATGGATCATACGGGTCAGGCTGTTTTCCGGGACCTGCCAGAAACCTTGATACTCACCGGCAGACCGAGGTTGGAGTCGACCGCTCAGCCAGGGAGAACCGAGGTCCATGCAGCGCCGGGGGGTTCAACCGTGTCACTCCACCGGAGTCGGGATATTGGGAAGAGTCCCGTGAAGCTGTTGTTCCCAACCTACGGACGGAGAGAGGATCTGACTGACCCGCTGCAGTACTTGGAGCGCTGTGAAGACTATTTGGCCCTGAATGCATTAACTGACGAGGAACTTATGGCTACATTAAGAAATGTGCTGCATGGCACCGCCAGGGATTGGTGGGATGTAGCCAGACATAAGATTCGAACATGGGTTCAATTCAAATTGCAATTTCGTACTGCTTTTCTCTCCGAGGACTATGAGGATGAGCTGGCGGAACGAGTGCGAACCCGAGTCCAAGGAGGAAATGAAGGCATTAGGGATTTCGTATATGTATCAATCCCTATGCAAACGGTGGAATCCCCAAATCACGGAGGGGGGAATCGTGAAGCTGATCCTTAAAAACATCAATCCTGCCTTGGCCAGCCAGTTAAGGAGTAGTCGAGTACCCACTGTGGAGGAGCTCGTGCGATTGGGACAACAGCTGGAATGAGATCGGGACAATCAGCAACAGTACGAGCACAGAAAACGAGCAAGTGCATCACCACAACCCGCTGAACCCCGGCCTACAGGCAACTCTAACAATAACACAGTGCGGCTAAAACAGCAGACTTTCAATCAAAATCCTAATCGCCCACCTCGACCTTTCTGCTGGCGCTGTAAAGGGGATCACTCTCCGGGAGCTTGTCCACGCGGGGCCTCGAACCAACCATACCAGCCCCAGGTCCCTTCTCAGCAGGCTGCCGGTCAATCTCCTATCCCCGGAGGGTCCGCTACTCTTGGCTCCCTTACAAAATCTGGACCTCTGGGAGAAATCTGTCTGCATGCTTCCTCTCTCGCCAGTCCACTGCCATGTCAGTTGATGATTCCCATCAACATCAGTGCCTGGAAGGGAGCTGCCATCCTGGACACTGGTTCTTCCTATACTCTGGTGAATGAGAGGGTATGGAATGAGATGGAAGGGGAAGCTAAACCTTGGACAAGGGGACCATTATACTTGGCTGACGGAGAAGGACGACAACCCCTGGGATGGAGTGCATTAACAATCACACTGCAGAATCAGACAATTACCTTACCTTGCGTAATTTTGCCAGCTCAAAGTCTTGCATTCCCTGCTGTGTTGGGTCTTGACTTCATCTCCCTCTCCGGTCTGCAGTTCGACGTTTCCAAAAAACGTTACTGGTTCAAGTTCAACAGTAAACAATGGTACAACTTTATTCCCGAGTCAGCATCCTGGTCGGAAGATCTTCCTCCTCGGCTTGCCTTTTTCTCGGCTGTTCCACCTGCAAAGTTAATTACCATTCCCGCCAGTGATGATCTCCTGCAGAAAGCGGTCGCCAGTGCACACCTGGATGATTTCGGCAAGCAGTCATTGTTATTCCAACTAAAAAATAATTCTGATGTGTGTTCCCCCACTTTGGGATGTACAAAGGTACTTACCCACAAGATATACCTATCTCACAAAGTGCCTATCAAGCAAAAACCATACCGGGTTTCGCCAGCAAAACTCCAGATCATTAAGGAGTACGTAGAGGAAATGCTTGAGAAAGACATTATTGAGCCATCAACGTCTCCATATGCTGCTCCAGTAGTATTGGTGCCTAAGAAAGACGACCCCAAACCACGTTTTTGTGTGGATTTCAAGAAGATGAATACTGCTACGCACACCGATGCCTATCCGTTGCCCAATATTCAGGAAATCTTGGAGTCCCTTGCTGGGGCAATCATCTTTACTACCTTGGACTTAAACAGTGGGTACTGGCAGGTTCCTATGGACCCAGGGAGTCGGGAAAAAACGGCTTTTGTTTGTCCGTATGGCCTGTACCAGTTTAAGGTGATGCCGTTCGGGCTGAAGAATAGGGCTGAACGATTAATTGCATTTGCAATTTTATCGCGATGTTACACAACGCGATTTCGTAATCGCAGGGCACGCGATTTTGGAAGTGAATGGAGCAGCGAGATATGGCAGCAAAGTCCGCTCCGCCGCGTGCTTTTTGTTTACGTCTGTCTAGTTAAGGTGCGCGGTAGATTGCGGATGTACAGTGGAAATATCAGCGTTTATCATGAAGCTACCACGAAGGACTATTGCTTTCTTCTTGTTAGCTTTGCGTTAGCCGCAGCGCTAATCACACCATTCTATCGCTGCTACTACACGCTCTGATGATCACAGAAACTCCCTCACCTCCGGATTCACACGTCTCTCCACAGAGATACAGGTGAGCCTGTGTTGCTTGTAACGAGTAAAGAGTCGTTTGTGGCTCAGTTCAGGAGGCTTATGTTTGGGAATGTTGTGGATAAAGAACTTATTTCAAAAGCATAATGACGGTTCATGACCATTAAGTATCCGCGGAGGCGATGTGCCATGTGCCTTTATTTACCTTTGCATCTACCGCATATGCGCTCCGTAGGTCGTACAGACGCTAGATATAAACACTAAACTAGTGTATGGAAAGGGTTGGTAACTAGGATCCGAGGCAGGAGTCCGTGTCTTATTTTGCTGAGCAAATGAGCTGTTTAAGCTGAAATGTCACTAAATGGCTGCGAGTCAAAGAGAAAGGAAAACGTGTCTGTTTGGCCTCATGTCCCGTCTCCTTGTGTCACTGTTCTTCTTTCTTCATATTGTCCAAAGTTACATCGCAAAACCAAAATGCTGCTCCTGATTCCACTGTGTTTTGGCGTGTGCTCCATCTGGCCTCTCCGTGTCCACCAATAACACGCATCTGAAACAACTACGAGTAGCAGCTCAGACTGGGATTTGATTGGCCGAAATATTAAATAATAAATAGTTTAGTTTGTATTAATTGGAAGTGTGATTTCCTAAAACTTTTCCAACTAGTTAAAGCAGACGTTTGTTCTTACTCTTCCTGCACTTTAGTATGGGTGATGTTACTGACTGGATCAGGGAGTTTCATCTTTTTTTAAATGTCTATATAATTTATCTTTTTCATTTAGTTATAGACTGTACTGTTAAGTTCTGACAGTTTTTAAGAAGTGCAGTCCACTTTTTCACAAATGAAATAGGTCAGGCAACAATTTTGTTTGCTTTGTTGCAATTTTCACTTCAAATTAATCTAATATTGTTTACTATGAAACAGACTGATTTATTGCTTGTGTTATGTCAAAAATATATTAGAAGAGGACCTTGCAACAATTATCGCATATTTAATCGCAATCGCAATATTGAAGAAAATAATCGCAATTAGATTATTTTCCAAAATCGTTCAGCCCTACTGAAGAATGCCCCAGCGACTTTCCAACGGCTCATGGAGGTAGTCTTGGGCGGACTACGTGGACAAATCTGCCTTGTGTATCTGGACGATATCATAATTTACTCTACGACCTATGAACAACACAATTACGACATACAAATGGTTCTTGACAGGTTACGAGAGGCTAACCTTACAGTCAACATGAAGAAAAGTCAGTTCTTCCGCTCTTCCCTGAAGTTCCTGGGCCATGTGGTATCTTCCGCTGGGGTTGCTGTGGACCATGAAAAAATCAAAGCCATTCAGGACTTCCCTGTTCCTCAAGACATTAAGCAGCTACAGAGGTTCTTGGGGATGGCTGGATGGTATCATCGTTTTGTGCTTGGGTTCTCTGAGCTGACCGAACCCCTCAACGCCCTAAAGCGAAAAGGGGCCAAATTTATTTGGACTCCCTCGTGTCAAACATCGTTTGAGGCCTTAAAGGGTCACCTTGTTTCTCCACCTATTCTGGGTCATCCTGACTTCACATTACCATTCACCGTGTATACCGATGCCAGTGATGTGGGTTTGGGGGCTGTTCTAGCTCAGCAAACTGGGTTAGGCACTGAACAAGTTCTCGCCTTTGCCAGCCGAACCTTAAACAAGGCTGAGCGGAATTACTCGACGACTGAGCAAGAATGTCTGGCTGTTGTATGGGCCATTGAAAAATGGAGATATTACCTGGAAGGAAGACACTTCACCGTAGTGACTGACCATTCGTCACTGGTCTGGGTGTTCAAAACTCCCAAACCTAGTACTCGGCTGATTCGCTGGGCTCTTCGGCTGCAAGAGTTCTCCTTTACAGTGGAATATCGCAAGGGGAAGTACAACAATGTTCCTGACGCCTTGTCGCGAGCCCCTGTGGAGGAGTCGGCCTATCCACCTGCGACTTGCGCCGTTGTACTCCGATCCCAGAGGGACACTGCTCCATCTCTGTCTGTGACCGATGAGAACATCTGGAAGGCTCAACAACTGGACCCTTTCGCTCAAGATCTATACCAACAAATTGTGGAAAAAGGAGCAGTTAACGAGACCCCTACCATCAAGTACACCATTCTCGAGGACAAGGTCTACAGAATCGTGGAACTACCGCACAAAACTTTGTACCAAGTCTATATTCCTCCATCACTCCGTCAGCAACTGCTCTACCACCATCATAACGATCCCCTCTCTGGACATTTCGGACGATACAAAACCTACAAACGTCTGCACGCATTGGTGTACTGGCCAAGGATGAGTATTGATGTTCGCGATTACGTGAGATGCTGTCAAGTGTGTCAAAGGTACAAACCTGAAAACCGAAAACCGCCTGGGAAATTGCAGCAGACAGAGAGGAATGCTCCCTGGGAAATGTTGGGAGTGGACTTGATGGGTCCTTTTCCCCGTAGTTCAAACGGCTACCTTCATCTGCTAGTCTTTGTAGACTATCACTCCAGATGGGTGGAAATGTTTCCTTTACGGAAGGCGACTGCAGAGAGCGTTTCCCAGTGTCTGGTGAAGGAGATTCTGACTCGATGGGGTGTACCGACCTATATCCTCTCTGATCAGGGCCCTCAGTTTGTGTCTTCAGTGTTTGCAGAAACCTGTAAGCGATGGAACCTCACCCCTAAGCGAACTTCTACTTATTGTGGCAGGAGCAGTAGGACTCAATTTTAGAAACACCAACAACGCCACCCAGGGAGTAGGGCCCTGGGACCAGAATCACTCTTAATTTACCCACAGAATAACCCCGCGCTAGGTTGGACATCAAAGAGAGGAGTGTTAACAAAATATACATTCCTTTATTTCAGCAACTGGTTAAAATAGGCCTAGATGTATAAAAGATAATATCAATAAGTTGGCACATTCAAATTGACACTGATAAAATCTATAAGTTGGCACATTCAAAATGACACTGATTTTGGGACAGAGCAAAAAGTCAAAAGCAACCAATTAACTTAAAGGCAAACAGTAGCAGGGAAATAAGTTGCTCACAAACAAAGTATACACAATACAAACAACAATAACCAAATCAAAATCATGCAAAGCAAACCAGGTCAAAACGCTGTAATTAATAATAAGCAAAAGCAAACTAAAATACATAAAGAAACATGCAAAAACAACATACAAGGCAGCGAAACTCACTGCAAACTGCAGCCTATTAAAGTGAGTTGTGCTTTAGTGCATTTGAACAAGTCCCCTACAAGGCGTCAGAGGTGCCTAAAAATATCTCTGTAATTGTATACAAAAAGTAACAAAACTAAATGGAGAGGACAAAACAACGGCCCTCCCTCACGGGGGGGCGGCCTGAAAGACAGCCGTAAGCCACGCGCCTCGTTCCTAAAATAAACAGGACGAAGTTGTTACACAATATTGCTTAGTTGTATAAACTAATGCTTATTGGCATCTTACCGGCGAACCGAGGCTGCGTGTGCGCACGAGGAGCAAGAGGAGGGGAATAGGCACGGAGAAAGGTGCACGTTCCCACGCAGCTCAGGATCTAAAGTAAATTTGGTATCAGCATGGTCCAAGACCCAACAGAAGTCAGACACAGAGGGCACTTACCCGGGGAAGACTCCAAACCTGTGCCCTTAAGCGTGCACTCTGTGTACACACACGAGAAGCAGACGGAGGCGAAGGCACGAGAAGGGATACGCGCGCTCCCACACCGCTCACAATCTAAATCCAATATAAATTCAGGATGATGCAGCACGGTAAAAGAGGACCCGGTCAAAATGCACTTACCAAGGGGGGGAAATCCCAGACACGCACCGCGCGGCTATGGCCTACACTCCGCCCGAGGGGGGGGGTGAGGACCGACACAAACCTGTGCAAGAGACGCGCTGTGTTAAAACCTTCCACAGAACATGGCAAGGAAAGCACGGGAACACACTGACCTGAGTGAATAAGCTTGAGATGCACGGTGGTCAGGGACCATGTAGCCCCGACACGGTCCAGCGGCAGCACACAAGACGCCGTCACAAAGTCGAAAAGACAAATGCGCGTGTGTGCGCGCCATGCGCGTGTCAAAATTTAAAAGCTATGTTGGTGACGCCCATGGCGCACCTTGAAGGTAGCCCCACCGCCACACCAACATGCTACATTATCATCCACAGACCAATCTCACTGAAAGAATCAACCGTAACATCAAAGCTATGCTTGCCTCCTATGTCGATGTTAATCACAAGGGGTGGGACAAATACCTCCCCGAGTTTCGGTTTGCTCTTAACTCTGCAGTGCATGAGTCCACAGGTGTGACTCCTGCGGAGCTAAACCTGGGACGTCCTCTTAGGGGCCCTTTGGATGTTGAGCTGAGTCCGGACCTGTGTGATCCTGACACTTCGGCTTATGTTACAGGCAAACAGATTGCTGAGCTTCAGGAGTTCGTAGGCGTCAATCTGCGGAAAGCAAAAGGGAAACAAAAACACTACTATGACCGGGGAAGAAGGGAAGGACATTTCTCCGAAAAGGATCGTGTCTGGATACGTACTCATCCTTTATCGAAAGCTGACCAATCGTTTTCAGCGAAACTTGCCCCAAGATGGAAGGGTCCGTACCGGGTAACCCGAAGGACAGGGCCGGTGAATTTTGAAGTTATCCTGGAGGATAAGGGAGAGGATCTTCGCGTGGTGCACATGGCCCAAATGAAGCCTTGTTATCCCTCTGCAGAGGAGTGTGACAAGGAGCAGCGCGACAAACTGTGTCGAATCTTTGAGGAGGAAAGTGACGAGGAGGATTTCCGGGGTTTTGACGACAGTGTCCTGCACGCGGCTACAGAAGCCGTGTGATGGTGAATTGGAATTTCCCTCTGTCCCAAATGGGGGTTACGAAGGAAGGTGGAGTTGTTCCTGCCTAGAGATTACCCCTCTTTTATTCGGGTCTTTAGAAGCGGGGGGGGAGTGTAACAACCCTCTGGGATTGCCCCATGTATGGAGCGGTACTCACTCTCCACCGGCCGCTCCATTCCGAGCATACGCCCCCGGGCCTTTGGAAACACATCTCATTTGTCCACCGTGCGCGCAGCCGGTCGAGTTTTTGCCTTCCGGGTTCTTTAAAAATGTCAGTATGCGAAAGGCAGGAGGAGGAGTAGCAGTGCGTAGTAGCCGCGTAGGAGAGCACGATCATTGAAGATTGGAATTAAAGCTGTCAACTCCGCCGGTAGCTGTGTGTCGTAGTAAATGGCTGGTTGCCCAAAATAGTAGTATTTAGCCCTGTTCGAAGAATCCGTAAAACACGGAAGTCCAACAGCGGGTGCGTCCCGCATGTCGCTGACGTCAGCACGTCACGCGTCACTGTACTACCTCCCCCACCATACCACTGCGCCTGAGTGACCTGACTGGCACACACGCGCCCAGACAGTGGCAAGTGGGGGTTTGTGTGGAGCTGCCCTCCCCGAGCCTTTTCGGAGCTGGACTATATTACTTCATTTGTAAAAGACATTTCACGGACAATTTGTATGCGGGTTATTTTGGGGAGTTTTGTGGGGTTCTCTTTATTGTTATTCTAAAGAAACAATATACGGAAAAGCAACTGGTGTTCCTTGATTTATGTCATTCAGAAAAGGGTGTATGCCAAGTAGTGTATGTCCTTGTGTGTGTGTATTGGCCTAAGATTTTCAAACTGAACACGAATACAGCATCCTATGTTTCAGGAGGGAGACCTGGATGGCACCCCGGAAAGAGAACCAAAATTATATTATTCACCAATATTATAGGGTCAGTCCGTCACAGGATTTAGGTCAGGACTTTGACTGGGCCATTCTAACACATTAATATGTTTGTTTTTAAACCATTCCATTGTAGATGTAGCTTTGTGTTTAGGGTCATTGTCCTGCTGGAAGGTGAATCTCCGCCCCAGCCTCAATTCTCTTGCTGACTCCAGCAGGTTTTCCTCCAAAATGTCTCTGTATTTGACTCCATCCATCTTCACAACTATTCTTACAATCTTCCCAGTCCCCGCTGAGGAAAAGCAGCCCCATAGCATGATGCTCCCCCCACCATATTTGACACTGGGGATGGTGCACTTAAGACGATGAGAAGTGTTAGGTTTGTTCCATACATAACGTTTTGCATTTGGGCCAAAAAGTTCAATTTTTGTCTCATCTGACCAAAGCACCTTCTTCCACATGGTAGCCGTGTCCTCCATATGACTTCTAGCCATCTTTAAACAGGATTTCTTCTGGCCTCCTTTTATTAATGGCTTTCTTCTATAGTTCAACCTGGATAGACTCACACGGACAAAAGCAGCGATTAGGGAGATTTATTGACAGACCCCGGCGGTAGACATCGATGTATTGTCAGTGTATGAACAGCTTGGAGTTAGGGATGTCTTCCCACGGAGCCTGGACACTGGTGGTGGTGTGGAAGACCCGGGAAGATGCGGCAGGTAGAAGCCATTGACGGAAGAGGCGGAATCGGGGTGGAGGCGGGTCGCAGCGCAGTTGGTAAGCGAACGGACCATGATTGCTGGGTCTTAAAAGCGGCCCTCTCGGAAGAGATCATTGGCTGGAAGTCGATGACACTGAAGTTAGTCTACCAGGTTGAATTAACGCCTAGGCTTCATTTGTCCCATGTACAGATTCTGCCAGCTCAGCGGCAGTACGTCGCAGCTCCTCCAGAGTTATCTTGGGGCACTTGGTTGCATTTCTTACCAGTGCTCTCCTTGTTCGGTCTGTTAGTTTAGGTGGACGACCGTGTCTTGGTAAGTTCGCAGTGGTGCTATACTCTTTCCATTTCTGAATGATGGATTGAACAGTGCTCCGTGAGATGTTCAAATCTTGGGAAATCTTTGTATAACTTAACGCTGCTTTAAACTTCTCCACAGCTTTATCCCTGACCTCTCTGGTGAGCTCCTTGGCCTTCATGATGTTGTTTAGTGACCACTACACTCTGACCACAGCTCTGAGGCCCTCACAGAACAGCTGGAATTATACTGAGAGTAGATTACACACAGGTGGCCTCTATTTAATGGTTAGGGCAAGGTGTGAACTTTCTGCAGTCATTAGGAATGTTATAAAGGCAATTTAATGCACTCTGAAAATGTTGTATGAATACTTATGCACGCCCCACTTTTAACGTTTCTGTTTTTTGTAAAATAACAGAATCATGTATCATTTTGCTTTCACTTCACAGTTGTCTGCTACTTGTGTGTGAACTTTCAGTAAAACATTAAAACTACATTTTGTATGTTTATGGTTGTAAACATGACAAAATGTGCAAAAGTTCAAGGTGTATTAGTACTTTCGAGAGGCACTGTATATTTATATTAGGATTTGTAAACATAGTCACTGCTTCTCTCTATATGTTGTTGCAGTCTCTTAATATGCCATTAGGTGGCTGCGAGACAAAATTAGTTGATGGTATTTGCAAAATATATTGTTTGAAAGTTAATTAACTTTCAATTAAAGGTGCTTACAAAAGGTTGACATGTTAAATGATAAACATAAAGAATTGCAATATCTATCCACGTTGAAGAGAAAAGGCAAAATAAACAGCGTGCCGCGTCCGGGGTTCAAACCATGAATCTATTATGTTCGAACCCATGAAAAGAACACACAGATCACTTAAAGCCACGTGCTCTACCCACCACCTTATCCTCTCATATGAAATGACTTGGTCCTAAACTTATAATTGAAACTACCGTCTGCAACATAGGGACTATATAAATATTTTGTACAAATGTTAATAATAATCTTTATACTTAAATTTCATTAACATATACATTTAATGTAATTATATATTGTCTAGATAGAATTAAATGCTAATTCGAAAATAAAATAAAGACATTCTTAAAGTGATCTGCCTCTTGTGATCTTTTAGTGAGGTCTTGTCCTTGTATTTACTGATTGGCCGAGCAAGATTTAATAGTATTGGGTAAAATAAATCGCATTATTATACACTCTGGACGGCGTATCAAGCGCCGTTTATTTAGAAGATAAAACGCAGTTCGAAACTGCGTTTTATTTTAACGCCATGTTTTTATTGATTGACGTGCAAGCCAAGTGTGCCAAAATTCATCACTTATTTACGCGTCATTCAATAAAAATACGCTGTTAAAAACGCTGCTTTTTAAAATAAAACGCCGCTTTTTAAAATAAAACGCCGCTTTCAAAATAAATGGCGCTTGATATGCCGCCCAGAGTGTATGATAATGGGATTTATTTTAGAGAGAGACAGGAGGATGGCGGTTTTCCTCGACCGCTGTTATAACGCTAAACAGGTGTTTGCGTTAGCTAACAACATGGCTCTCCTGCTTGGCTACATTGACAAGCTCTGCCACGAGAGATCTGAGCTTTCCCCGGAGGATATTGCTGACGTCCAGGACTCTGCAGAAGTCCTCATGAAGATGTGTCAGCCCGTTGCCATTAATGGCGGCCGCACTATGTGTAACGCACAGCTGGGAATGAGACACCTGTGGCTCGGTCTTTCTTCCCTCGCGGAGCGGGACCAGAAAGGCGTGCTGGGACTCCCCTTGTCCACATCTTCCCTCTTCGGCCCTGATATCCAGATCATCATCAATCGCCTGGAGGCTGTGTCCAGGGGCTTACAGCAGCTCGCTCCTCATCTCCAGGCTCGCCGTGAACAACGTAGCTCTCGCCGCTGGCGCCTGGAGCGAAGAAGACCCGTCCCCTGGAGTTTCAGAGAGGCGGATTAGACTCGCAGCTCTGCAGACCGTCAAGCCCCGTCTACTTCCCAGGGCTCTGGCTTCGTGAGACGGGAGGATCAGCGTCAGCTAGGGCTGGGCGATATATCGATATTTAAGATATATCGATATATTTTAAAAAGAGATATGGAATTAGACCATATCGTATATATCGATATAGTCCAAATTTGCGCTGTAATACTTGCTTCAGGCAACCCGCTGAGCGGAGCTCTGCACTGCTCCCAGCGCCCCGGCCCCGCCCCTCGTCTTTGCATGCGTAGAGGGAGAGGGGGGAGAGGGGAGATGGGGCAGGAACAGGAACAGACACTCCGCCGGCACTCTTCAACAAACATGAAAAAGCAACAATGTCTGTGAAGCGTGCGAAGGAGAGCCCCTGAGTTGGTAAAACAAAACCAGTGGCTCAATCATTTGGAGATGGTTTGGACAGAAGTGAATGTAGCGTCGAGATATGGTGCTTTTGTTTACTTCTCAGTCTAAAGGTTTGCGGTAGATCGCGGATGTACAGTGAAAATATCAGCGTTTGTAATGCTGCCACCGCGAAGGACTATCGCTTTTCCCCGTTAGCATTGCGTTAGCCGCAGCGCTAATCACTCCAGTCCCTCGCTGAGCTCTGATGATGAGCAGAGATGGTGAGCCTGTGCTGCTTGTAAAGAGTAAAGAGTCGTTTGTGGCTCAGTTTAGGAGGCTTATGTTTGGGAATGCTTTGGATAAAGATAAGAACTTATCTCAAAACCACTGACTAAAACAGTTAAATCAAGAGCAAATATCAAGAAATAATTTGGGCTATTTATTTATTATATTTCATGATTATTAAGGACTAAAAAGTAAGTAATACTTTAATAAGTCATATTTCATTGTCTCAGTTTAGGCTTTAGTTTAGTTATATGCAACATAAAGTTATTAACAGCAAATGGGGTAGAAGAAAAATAAATACAATAAAAATCACAATATTAAAACACTCTTATTTGGCAGTTACTTTGACTTAACATTTCATTTCACAGCTCTCACTTTGTGGAAAAAATATCGGGATATATATCGCATATCGATATTCAACCTAAATATATCGGGATATGACTTTTGGTCCATATCGCCCAGCCCTAGCGTCAGCAGAGGAGAGCTGCTCCTAGCTGCCCCTCTGCCACTTCTGCTGCTAATGTGAAAATTGGTCAATAAAGGCCATAAGGCCCGTTACGTCTTCCCAAGAGAGCATGCTTCTTCGCACTCCGCACTACACACACCCCGCGCTCACACCGCCGAGGCGCATTCAGCTCGACGGCGGCGGCTTTTCAGCTTCCCCAGTCGCAGCGCGGGATATTACCGCTTCAGTGGCGTCTAAAAGACGTGGATCTGACAGCGGGGCTGCTGCTGTGAAGCGCTCCAGACTCGCCGCTACGGTGATGGCAAGCGCTCCACCTCTAGCGGGCTCTCAGCAGTGGGATGCGGTTTTCACTGCCTCTCCTGCGCGTCAGGGACGCACCGCAGCACGACACCGTTTTGGCTCTTCATTTGCCGGGTCCCGTGCTCCAGCCGTTGGCTCAGTTCAGCGTCAGTCCGTGACCAGGACTAACGCGTCGCTTCCGTCCATGCTCCCGTTTCTGCCACGGGGCAGCAGGTGTGAACGATCTGAGTTTCTCCCCGCGGCTGCTCATACCAGTGATACGCAGCCCTTTCGCGGGAGGCCCCCCGCGCTTCAGCCCGCTACGGGTCCTCTAAGTAGCGGGCGGGCCAGCTCTTCGGGATCTAAATGTGGTACAGCCTCTAACGCTGTGGGTAAGCGTTTTGGGTCCACTCTCTCTACCCTGGTTGACCAGGATGCTGAGGAGCGGCTACGCTCTGCAGTTTGCTCGCCGTCCTCCCCCATTCAATGGGGTTTCTCGCACTCGGCTGGTCTGTCCCTCTGGAACCGACGCCTTGCTGGAGGAGGTGTCCTCGCTCCTGCGCCGCGGCGCCATTTCGGAGCTGCGTCCGGAGGAAGCGATTGCAGGGTTTTACTCCCCTTTGGATCTGTGGGTCCTCAACAGTCACGTGGCCACCAGGGGGTTCCACATGTTGACGGTCAAGCACCTCCTGGAAAGTGTCCGCCCTGGGGATTGGATGATGTCCATCGACCGTAGAGATGCCTATTTCCACATCCCCATTCTACAGAGGCACAGGCGGTTCCTCAGATTTGCCATCGGGGACCGGTGTTTCCAGTACAACCGTCTCCCGTTCGGTTACTCCCTCGCCCCACGCAAATGGAGGAGGCGGCTCTGGAGCCGCTCTGTCGCCAAGGTCTCCATATTTTGACCTACATCGACGACTGGTTAGTGCTCGCGTCCTCTCAGCAGGAGGCCAGGGAGCACACGGCTATGGTCGTTCAGCACATTTTCGAAGCTAGGCTTTGTGGTCGATCAGGAGAAGAGTGTTCTCCACCCGGCCCAACAGGTCATGTACCTGGGGCTGGAGCTGGACACACAGAACATGATTGGTGCTGAAAGCCGCTTCGCTGCGCAGCCCTTTTGTGTACAGAACGCCTCGGGGCCGATCTGTACACACAAGAGCTTTCTCATCTGCACAACTTGAAGCGCAACTTGCGAATGCACGCGGAGAGGGACTCGAAGACGAATTTGTTCACGAATCCGCGTGCTCCTTGGCCTTCATGATGTTGTTTAGTGAACAATACACTCTGACCATAGCTCTGAGGCCCTCACAGAACAGCTGGAATTATACTGAGAGTAGATTAGCGTTTCCGTTGCCAGCTCAGACGTGCTCTTACACAAACGTGGTTTTAGCTGATTTTTACAAAACTTTCTCTTAAGCCTCGGGGTTCCCATTCGTTATTAACATCGCTTTCACCTAGATCTATACTTTCACAACTTTTAAACACATTCTAACCTCAGCGTAGACGTGTGCTAACCGGCGGCTAGCTAATGGCTACACGACTCACCTCCATGCCCAGTTGTGGGGACTGTGCTGGTCTGAGCCAAAGATTTGCTGATCTGGAGCAAAGGATTTCCATGCTGTTCAAAATCCAGGAGGAAAATGACACTCCAATGCTACCTGTCCACGTCATCAGGCCGATGTTGTCCCTCGCAGCGAAAACTACTGGGTCCAAATCGGCGCTAAGCCCAAAGGTCCGACTAGTTCGACTCCACGGAGGAAGTCAGAAAAATGGATAGTAGTACCTGCTAGCAAAGCTCCCCGTAAGCGTGGCTCCCGTCACGCCGATAGCATAACGCTGGCAAATAGATTCAACATCCTGGACAACGAGAATTTTCCTCCTCTGCCCAGTCTTACTCAGTCCGGGACGCCCCCAGGACTCTCGGCCCACAGCTTCGGTCAGACACCGCGGTAGTGTGCACTACACCCCAGCTCCTGGGGAATAGATCAATACCTCCCATTGGCAAACTGCATGAGAGTCAGTTTTCGGACTTTGGCTGCCCGCAAACACGCGAGTGTGCAGTACAGACGCAGCCCGAAGACCGCGGCCCTTCCTCCCGCACTTCGAGTCCGAGCACTGGCGCCTCCTCCTCGGGCACGTTGGGCCCGAGTGACCAGGGGGTACGTCTGCTGCTCCGTCTGGGCGCGCGGATGGAGCAGCAGGAGGGCGCTCCTCCACTGTGGATGTGGATCAGACTCGGAGCCGGGATCATGAAGCCAAATCCATCAGTCCTTGTGTCGGGAACGTCCATGGTCCACAACGTGAGGGTGATTAACGGCCACACCTCCTGCCATCCAGGTGCTCTCGTGCAGGACATCAATAACTCTGCCCCGAACATTCTTCACAGTCATCCTTCAGTCTCTACAGTAGTGATCCACGCCGGGTACCAACGACCTCAAACTTCAGCAGTCAGAAAAACTCAACCAAGACTTCATTTCACTCTTCAACACCATTAAAAACAACAATAAAACCTGCATAGTTTCTGGACCATTCTCTGCGCCCCGTTTTGGGAATGGAGCATTTAGCAGAGCGAGGCTGCTCCATCTGTTTTTAAAGAACTACTGCACGAAGAATAACATCCCATACATGGACAATTTCTTAACATTTTTTAACAGGCCTGGACTTTTCAAAAAGTACAGACTACACCCCAACTTCACCGGATCCACCTGTTTTCACTGAACATTGAACCTACAATAGAATCAGCAGCATGAAGGGCTCCCTCCACACCCACCATTACGGATATTCCTGTTTTTATCAGCAGAGGGCGCTCCAAAGGTAAGAATACTCGCACTGTTACACACACACACACACACACACACACACACACTAATAACAATTAAATAAAAAGGCCTAGCAAGAATAAATATCGGTTAAAAGCTAAACTGATATTTATCAGTTAAGCTAAAAGGCGGCACAGTAGCACGGCGGTTAGCGCTCGTGCTTTTTCACAGCTAGACCGGGTTCGATTCCCACCTGGACGGGGCCTATCTGTGTGGAGTTTGCATGTTCTAAAGCTAAAGCTAAACTAAAGCGGGCAGAGACACCGAGAGAAACAGAAGTGGAGCATGGTTCTTTTTTAATTTAGTTCGCTTTAGTTTAGTTTAGTGCTTTAGTTTAGAGCGTTAGTGCGTAGAGCGTTAGTGCGTAGCGTTAGTGCGTAGAGCGTTAGTGCGTAGTGTTAGTGCGTAGAGCGTTAGTGCGTAGTGTTAGAGCGTTAGTGCGTAGGGCGTTAGTGCGTAGGGCGTTAGTGCGTAGAGTGTTAGTGCGTAGAGTGTTAGTGCGTAGAGTGTTAGTGCGTAGTGTTAGTGTTTAGAGTGTTAGTGCGTAGTGATAGTGCGTAGAGTGTTAGTGCGTAGAGTGTTAGTGCGTAGTGATAGTGCGTAGAGCGTTAGTGCGTAGCGTTAGTGCGTAGAGCGTTAGTGCGTAGTGTTAGTGCGTAGAGCGTTAGTGCGTAGTGTTAGAGCGTTAGTGCGTAGGGCGTTAGTGCGTAGGGCGTTAGTGCGTAGAGTGTTAGTGCGTAGAGTGTTAGTGCGTAGAGTGTTAGTGCGTAGTGTTAGTGTTTAGAGTGTTAGTGCGTAGTGATAGTGCGTAGAGTGTTAGTGCGTAGAGTGTTAGTGCGTAGTGATAGTGCGTAGAGTGTTAGTGCGTAGAGTGTTAGTGCGTAGTGTTAGTGCGTAGAGTGTTAGTGCGTAGAGTGTTAGTGCGTAGTGTTAGTGCGTAGAGTGTTAGTGCATAGAGTGTTAGTGCGTAGAGCGTTAGTGCGTAGACTGTTAGTGCATAGAGTGTTAATGCATAGAGCGTTAGTGCGTAGAGTGTTAGTGCGTAGAGTGTTAGTGCGTAGAGTGTTAGTGCGTAGAGTGTTAGTGCGTAGAGCGTTAGTGCGTAGAGTGTTAGTGCGTAGAGTGTTAGTGCTTAGAGTGTTAGTGCATAGAGTGTTAGTGCGTAGAGCGTTAGTGCGTAGAGCGTTAGTGCGTAGTGTTAGTGCGTAGAGTGTTAGTGCGTAGAGTGTTAGTGCGTAGAGTGTTAGTGCATAGAGTGTTAGTGCTTAGAGTGTTAGTGCGTAGTGTTAGTGCGTAGAGTGTTAGTGCGTAGTGTTAGTGCGTAGAGTGTTAGTGCGTAGTGTTAGTGCGTAGAGTGTTAGTGCGTAGGGCGTTAGTGCGTAGGGCGTTAGTGCGTAGGGCGTTAGTGCGTAGAATGTTAGTGCGTAGAGCGTTAGTGCGTAGAGTGTTAGTGCGTGGAGCGTTAGTGCGTAGTGTTAGTGCGTAGAGCGTTAGTGCGTAGAGTGTTAGTGCGTAGTGTTAGTGCGTAGAGCGTTAGTGCGTAGTGTTAGTGCGTAGAGCGTTAGTGCGTAGTGTTAGAGCGTTAGTGCGTAGGGCGTTAGTGCGTAGGGCGTTAGTGCGTAGAGTGTTAGTGCGTAGAGTGTTAGTGCGTAGAGTGTTAGTGCGTAGTGTTAGTGTTTAGAGTGTTAGTGCGTAGTGATAGTGCGTAGAGTGTTAGTGCGTAGTGACAGTGCGTAGAGTGTTAGTGCGTAGAGT
Organism: Proterorhinus semilunaris; assembly: GCA_021464625.1. Classification (NCBI taxonomy): domain Eukaryota; kingdom Metazoa; phylum Chordata; class Actinopteri; order Gobiiformes; family Gobiidae; genus Proterorhinus; species Proterorhinus semilunaris. The sequence continues at coordinate 736,028 of CM038354.1, forward strand.
GTTAGTGCGTAGTGTTAGTGCGTAGAGTGTTAGTGCGTAGAGTGTTAGTGCGTAGTGTTAGTGCGTAGAGTGTTAGTGCATAGAGTGTTAGTGCGTAGTGTTAGTGCGTAGAGTGTTAGTGCATAGAGTGTTAGTGCGTAGAGCGTTAGTGCGTAGACTGTTAGTGCATAGAGTGTTAATGCATAGAGCGTTAGTGCGTAGAGTGTTAGTGCGTAGAGTGTTAGTGCATAGAGTGTTAGTGCATAGAGTGTTAGTGCGTAGAGCGTTAGTGCGTAGAGTGTTAGTGCGTAGAGTGTTAGTGCGTAGAGTGTTAGTGCGTGTAGTGTTAGTGCGTAGAGTGTTAGTGCGTAGTGTTAGTGCGTAGAGTGTTAGTGCGTAGAGTGTTAGTGCTTAGAGTGTTAGTGCGTAGTGTTAGTGCGTAGGGCGTTAGTGCGTAGGGCGTTAGTGCGTAGAATGTTAGTGCGTAGAGCGTTAGTGCGTAGAGTGTTAGTGCGTAGAGCGTTAGTGCGTAGAGCGTTAGTGCGTAGTCAGTGCGTAGAGCGTTAGTGCGTAGTGTTAGTGCGTAGAGTGTTAGTGCGTAGAGTGTTAGTGCGTAGAGTGTTAGTGCTTAGAGTGTTAGTGCGTAGAGTGTTAGTGCGTAGAGTGTTAGTGCGTAGAGCGTTAGTGCGTAGAGCGTTAGTGCGTAGAGCGTTAGTGCGTAGAGTGTTAGTGCGTAGTGTTAGTGCGTAGTGTTAGTGTTTAGAGTGTTAGTGCGTAGTGATAGTGCGTAGAGTGTTAGTGCATAGAGTGTTCGTGCGTAGTGATAGTGCGTAGAGCGTTAGTGCGTAGTGTTAGTGCGTAGAGCGTTAGTGCGTAGTGTTAGAGCGTTAGTGCGTAGGGCGTTAGTGCGTAGGGCGTTAGTGCGTAGTGATAGTGCGTATAGTGTTAGTGCGTAGAGTGTTAGTGCGTAGAGTGTTAGTGCGTAGTGTTAGTGTTTAGAGTGTTAGTGCGTAGTGATAGTGCGTAGAGTGTTAGTGCATAGTGTTAGTGCGTAGTGACAGTGCGTAGAGTGTTAGTGCGTAGAGTGTTAGTGCGTAGTGTTAGTGCGTAGAGTGTTAGTGCGTAGAGTGTTAGTGCGTAGTGTTAGTGCGTAGAGTGTTAGTGCATAGAGTGTTAGTGCGTAGAGCGTTAGTGCGTAGACTGTTAGTGCATAGAGTGTTAATGCATAGAGCGTTAGTGCGTAGAGTGTTAGTGCGTAGAGTGTTAGTGCATAGAGTGTTAGTGCATAGAGTGTTAGTGCGTAGAGCGTTAGTGCGTAGAGTGTTAGTGCGTAGAGTGTTAGTGCGTGTAGTGTTAGTGCGTAGAGTGTTAGTGCGTAGAGTGTTAGTGCGTAGTGTTAGTGCGTAGAGTGTTAGTGCGTAGAGTGTTAGTGCTTAGAGTGTTAGTGCGTAGTGTTAGTGCGTAGAGTGTTAGTGCGTAGGGCGTTAGTGCGTAGGGCGTTAGTGCGTAGAATGTTAGTGCGTAGAGCGTTAGTGCATAGAGTGTTAGTGCGTAGAGCGTTAGTGCGTAGAGCGTTAGTGCATAGAGTGTTAATGCATAGAGCGTTAGTGCGTAGAGTGTTAGTGCGTAGAGTGTTAGTGCATAGAGTGTTAGTGCGTAGAGTGTTAGTGCGTAGAGCGTTAGTGCGTAGAGTGTTAGTGCGTAGAGTGTTAGTGCGTAGTGTTAGTGCGTAGAGTGTTAGTGCATAGAGTGTTAGTGCGTAGAGCGTTAGTGCGTAGACTGTTAGTGCATAGAGTGTTAATGCATAGAGCGTTAGTGCGTAGAGTGTTAGTGCGTAGAGTGTTAGTGCGTAGAGTGTTAGTGCGTAGAGTGTTAGTGCGTAGAGCGTTAGTGCGTAGAGTGTTAGTGCGTAGAGTGTTAGTGCTTAGAGTGTTAGTGCATAGAGTGTTAGTGCGTAGAGCGTTAGTGCGTAGAGCGTTAGTGCGTAGTGTTAGTGCGTAGAGTGTTAGTGCGTAGAGTGTTAGTGCGTAGTGTTAGTGCGTAGAGTGTTAGTGCATAGAGTGTTAGTGCTTAGAGTGTTAGTGCGTAGTGTTAGTGCGTAGAGTGTTAGTGCGTAGTGTTAGTGCGTAGAGTGTTAGTGCGTAGGGCGTTAGTGCGTAGGGCGTTAGTGCGTAGGGCGTTAGTGCGTAGAATGTTAGTGCGTAGAGCGTTAGTGCGTAGAGTGTTAGTGCGTGGAGCGTTAGTGCGTAGTGTTAGTGCGTAGAGCGTTAGTGCGTAGAGTGTTAGTGCGTAGTGTTAGTGCGTAGAGCGTTAGTGCGTAGTGTTAGTGCGTAGAGCGTTAGTGCGTAGTGTTAGAGCGTTAGTGCGTAGGGCGTTAGTGCGTAGGGCGTTAGTGCGTAGAGTGTTAGTGCGTAGAGTGTTAGTGCGTAGAGTGTTAGTGCGTAGTGTTAGTGTTTAGAGTGTTAGTGCGTAGTGATAGTGCGTAGAGTGTTAGTGCGTAGTGACAGTGCGTAGAGTGTTAGTGCGTAGAGTGTTAGTGCGTAGTGTTAGTGCGTAGAGTGTTAGTGCGTAGAGTGTTAGTGCGTAGTGTTAGTGCGTAGAGTGTTAGTGCATAGAGTGTTAGTGCGTAGTGTTAGTGCGTAGAGTGTTAGTGCATAGAGTGTTAGTGCGTAGAGCGTTAGTGCGTAGACTGTTAGTGCATAGAGTGTTAATGCATAGAGCGTTAGTGCGTAGAGTGTTAGTGCGTAGAGTGTTAGTGCATAGAGTGTTAGTGCATAGAGTGTTAGTGCGTAGAGCGTTAGTGCGTAGAGTGTTAGTGCGTAGAGTGTTAGTGCGTAGAGTGTTAGTGCGTGTAGTGTTAGTGCGTAGAGTGTTAGTGCGTAGTGTTAGTGCGTAGAGTGTTAGTGCGTAGAGTGTTAGTGCTTAGAGTGTTAGTGCGTAGTGTTAGTGCGTAGGGCGTTAGTGCGTAGGGCGTTAGTGCGTAGAATGTTAGTGCGTAGAGCGTTAGTGCGTAGAGTGTTAGTGCGTAGAGCGTTAGTGCGTAGAGCGTTAGTGCGTAGTCAGTGCGTAGAGCGTTAGTGCGTAGTGTTAGTGCGTAGAGTGTTAGTGCGTAGAGTGTTAGTGCGTAGAGTGTTAGTGCTTAGAGTGTTAGTGCGTAGAGTGTTAGTGCGTAGAGTGTTAGTGCGTAGAGCGTTAGTGCGTAGAGCGTTAGTGCGTAGAGCGTTAGTGCGTAGAGTGTTAGTGCGTAGTGTTAGTGCGTAGTGTTAGTGTTTAGAGTGTTAGTGCGTAGTGATAGTGCGTAGAGTGTTAGTGCATAGAGTGTTCGTGCGTAGTGATAGTGCGTAGAGCGTTAGTGCGTAGTGTTAGTGCGTAGAGCGTTAGTGCGTAGTGTTAGAGCGTTAGTGCGTAGGGCGTTAGTGCGTAGGGCGTTAGTGCGTAGTGATAGTGCGTAGTGATAGTGCGTATAGTGTTAGTGCGTAGAGTGTTAGTGCGTAGTGATAGTGCGTAGAGTGTTAGTGCATAGTGTTAGTGCGTAGTGACAGTGCGTAGAGTGTTAGTGCGTAGAGTGTTAGTGCGTAGTGTTAGTGCGTAGAGTGTTAGTGCGTAGAGTGTTAGTGCGTAGTGTTAGTGCGTAGAGTGTTAGTGCATAGAGTGTTAGTGCGTAGAGCGTTAGTGCGTAGACTGTTAGTGCATAGAGTGTTAATGCATAGAGCGTTAGTGCGTAGAGTGTTAGTGCGTAGAGTGTTAGTGCATAGAGTGTTAGTGCATAGAGTGTTAGTGCGTAGAGCGTTAGTGCGTAGAGTGTTAGTGCGTAGAGTGTTAGTGCGTGTAGTGTTAGTGCGTAGAGTGTTAGTGCGTAGAGTGTTAGTGCGTAGTGTTAGTGCGTAGAGTGTTAGTGCGTAGAGTGTTAGTGCTTAGAGTGTTAGTGCGTAGTGTTAGTGCGTAGAGTGTTAGTGCGTAGGGCGTTAGTGCGTAGGGCGTTAGTGCGTAGAATGTTAGTGCGTAGAGCGTTAGTGCATAGAGTGTTAGTGCGTAGAGCGTTAGTGCGTAGAGCGTTAGTGCGTAGAGTCAGTGCGTAGAGCGTTAGTGCGTAGTGTTAGTGCGTAGAGTGTTAGTGCGTAGAGTGTTAGTGCGTAGAGTGTTAGTGCTTAGAGTGTTAGTGCGTAGAGTGTTAGTGCGTAGAGTGTTAGTGCGTAGAGCGTTAGTGCGTAGAGCGTTAGTGCGTAGAGCGTTAGTGCGTAGAGTGTTAGTGCGTAGTGTTAGTGCGTAGTGTTAGTGTTTAGAGTGTTAGTGCGTAGTGATAGTGCGTAGAGTGTTAGTGCATAGAGTGTTAGTGCGTAGTGATAGTGCGTAGAGCGTTAGTGCGTAGTGTTAGTGCGTAGAGCGTTAGTGCGTAGTGTTAGAGCGTTAGTGCGTAGGGCGTTAGTGCGTAGGGCGTTAGTGCGTAGAGTGTTAGTGCGTAGAGTGTTAGTGCGTAGTGTTAGTGTTTAGAGTGTTAGTGCGTAGTGATAGTGCGTAGAGTGTTAGTGCGTAGAGTGTTAGTGCGTAGTGATAGTGCGTAGAGTGTTAGTGCGTAGAGTGTTAGTGCGTAGTGTTAGTGCGTAGAGTGTTAGTGCGTAGTGTTAGTGCGTAGAGTGTTAGTGCATAGAGTGTTAGTGCGTAGAGCGTTAGTGCGTAGACTGTCAGTGCATAGAGTGTTAATGCATAGAGCGTTAGTGCGTAGAGTGTTAGTGCGTAGAGTGTTAGTGCATAGAGTGTTAGTGCATAGAGTGTTAGTGCGTAGAGCGTTAGTGCGTAGAGTGTTAGTGCGTAGAGTGTTAGTGCGTAGAGTGTTAGTGCGTGTAGTGTTAGTGCGTAGAGTGTTAGTGCGTAGAGTGTTAGTGCGTAGTGTTAGTGCGTAGAGTGTTAGTGCGTAGAGTGTTAGTGCTTAGAGTGTTAGTGCGTAGTGTTAGTGCGTAGAGTGTTAGTGCGTAGGGCGTTAGTGCGTAGAGCGTTAGTGCGTAGAGTGTTAGTGCGTAGAGCGTTAGTGCGTAGAGCGTTAGTGCGTAGAGTCAGTGCGTAGAGCGTTAGTGCGTAGTGTTAGTGCGTAGAGTGTTAGTGCGTAGAGCGTTAGTGCTTAGAGTGTTAGTGCGTAGAGCGTTAGTGCGTAGAGTGTTAGTGCGTAGAGTGTTAGTGCTTAGAGTGTTGGTGCTTAGAGTGTTAGTGCGTAGTGTGTTAGTGCGTAGTGTTAGTGCGTAGAGCATTAGTGCGTAGTGTTAGTGCGTAGAGCGTTAGTGTTAGTGCTTAGAGTGTTAGTGCGTAGTGTGTTAGTGCGTAGTGTTAGTGCGTAGAGCATTAGTGCGTAGTGTTAGTGCGTAGAGCATTAGTGCGTGTAGTGTTAGTGCGTAGAGCGTTAGTGCGTAGAGTGTTAGTGCGTAGTGTTAGTGCGTAGAGCATTAGTGCGTAGTGTTAGTGCGTAGAGCGTTAGTGCAGTTTTGGAAAGGTCAAAACAATTAGACGCTGGACACACATGATGGCTCCATATGAAGTTGTGGGAGAAATGTGAAGTCTTCGGGAATGGGAACCATTTGGAAACCCTTTTTCTAAAATTACAATGTTCTGAAATTTCAATTTGCAAGACTTTTAATAGAACATTCAGCCAATAGAGCTCAACAGGTTAGCAACTTCTGGCCACAGTGTGGCTTTAAGCCTGTTCTAATGTTCCACAGTATAGCTTTAACCCTGTTCTGATGTTCCACAGTGTGGCTTTAAGTCTGTTCTAATGTTCCACAGTGTGGCTTTAAGTCTGTTCTAATGTTCCACAGTGTGGCTTTAAGTCTGTTCTAATGTTCCACAGTATAGCTTTAACCCTGTTCTGATGTTCCACAGTGTGGCTTTAAGTCTGTTCTAATGTTCCACAGTGTGGCTTTAAGTCTGTTCTAATGTTCCACAGTGTGGCTTTAAGTCTGTTCTAATGTTCCACAGTATAGCTTTAACCCTGTTCTGATGTTCCACAGTGTGGCTTTAAGTCTGTTCTAATGTTCCACAGTGTGGCTTTAAGTCTGTTCTAATGTTCCACAGTGTGGCTTTAAGTCTGTTCTAATGTTCCACAGTATGGCTTTAACCCTGTTCTGATGTTCCACGCTGTGGCTTTAAGTCTGTTCTAATGTTCCACAGTGTGGCTTTAAGTCTGTTCTAATGTTCCACAGTATGGCTTTAACCCTGTTCTGATGTTCCACAGTATGGCTTTAAGTCTGTTCTAATGTTCCACAGTGTGGCTTTTAGTCTGTTCTAATGTTCCACAGTGTGACTTTAAGTCTGTTCTAATGTTCCACAGTGTGGCTTTAACCATGTTCTGATGTTCCACAGTGTGGCTTTAACCCTTTTCTAATGTTCCACAGTGTGGCTTTAACCCTGTTCTGATGTTCCACAGTGTGGCTTTAAGTCTGTTCTAATGTTCCACAGTGTGGCTTTAAGTCTGTTCTAATGTTCCACAGTGTGGCTTTAAGTCTGTCCTAATGTTCCACAGTGTGGCTTTATGTCTGTTGTAATGTTCCACAGTGAAGAGAGGAGGGAAGAGTGGAGCAGTGCGACCTCACTGTGTGACCTCACAGTGTGACCTCAGTGTGACCTTACAGTGTAACCTCAGTGTGACCTCACAGTGTGACCTCACAGTATGACCTCAGTGTGACCTCACAGTGTGACCTCAGTGTGACCTCACAGTGTGACCTCAGTGTGACCTCACAGTGTGACCTCAGTGTGACCTCACAGTGTGACCTCAGTGTGACCTCACAGTGTGACCTCACAGTGTGACCTCACAGTGCGACCTCACAGTGTGACCTCACAGTGTGACCTCAGTGTGACCTCACAGTGCGACCTCACAGTGTGACCTCAGTGTGACCTCACAGTGTAACCTAAGTGTGACCTCACAGTGTGACCTCACAGTGTGACCTCACAGTGTGACCTCACAGTGTGACCTCACAGTGCGACCTCACAGTGTGACCTCACAGTGTGACCTCAGTGTGACCTCAGTGTGACCTCACAGTGTGACCTCACAGTGCGACCTCACAGTGTGACCTCAGTGTGACCTCACAGTGTGACCTCAGTGTGACCTCACAGTGTAACCTCAGTGTGACCTCACAGTGTGACCTCAGTGTGACCTCACAGTGTAACCTCAGTGTGACCTCACAGTGTGACCTCACAGTGTGACCTCAGTGTGACCTCACAGTGCGACCTCACAGTGCGATCTCACAGTGTGACCTCACAGTGTGACCTCAGTGTGACCTCACAGTGTGACCTCACAGTGTGACCTCACAGTGTGACCTCACAGTGTGACCTCAGTGTGACCTCACAGTGTAACCTAAGTGTGACCTCACAGTGTGACCTCACAGTGTGACCTCACAGTGTGACCTCAGTGTGACCTCAGTGTGACCTCACAGTGTGACCTCACAGTGTGACCTCTCAGTGTGACCTCACAGTGTGACCTCACAGTGTGACCTCTCAGTGTGACCTCACAGTGTGACCTCACAGTGTGACCTCAGTGTGACCTCACAGTGCGACCTCACAGTGTGACCTCAGTGTGACCTCACAGTGTAACCTAAGTGTGACCTCACAGTGTGACCTCACAGTGTGACCTCACAGTGTGACCTCACAGTGTGACCTCACAGTGCGACCTCACAGTGTGACCTCACAGTGTGACCTCAGTGTGACCTCAGTGTGACCTCACAGTGTGACCTCACAGTGCGACCTCACAGTGTGACCTCAGTGTGACCTCACAGTGTGACCTCAGTGTGACCTCACAGTGTAACCTCAGTGTGACCTCACAGTGTGACCTCAGTGTGACCTCACAGTGTAACCTCAGTGTGACCTCACAGTGTGACCTCACAGTGTGACCTCAGTGTGACCTCACAGTGCGACCTCACAGTGCGATCTCACAGTGTGACCTCACAGTGTGACCTCAGTGTGACCTCACAGTGTGACCTCACAGTGTGACCTCACAGTGTGACCTCACAGTGTGACCTCAGTGTGACCTCACAGTGTAACCTAAGTGTGACCTCACAGTGTGACCTCACAGTGTGACCTCACAGTGTGACCTCAGTGTGACCTCAGTGTGACCTCACAGTGTGACCTCACAGTGTGACCTCTCAGTGTGACCTCACAGTGTGACCTCACAGTGTGACCTCTCAGTGTGACCTCCCTCTGCTCTGTAGATGTGGGCCCTGTGGAAACTGAATCTTTTCAGGGAGTGACACTTTAAGCACCTCTGTCCCGCTGACCTTTGCCCGATTAGCCACTGTGTAGCTGCTCCCTCTTCCATTTCTATTGCCTCACAGCAAGGTGGTCCCGAGATCGATTCCCAGGCCAATGTGGAGTTTATTTTCCCCGTGTCTGCTCTGGTTTCCCCTATCACTAAAAACATGTACAATATGTGGTGAGGACTCCATTGAAAAAAAGAAAATAAATTATTCATCTCAGTGCGACTTTCCTGCTTAAATAAAGATCAAATAAAAAGTCTGTGGGACAGTTGCCTCCAAACTGTCCCACAGCCTCCAGCTCCTGTCCCCTGTCTCACTGCTTTCCGTCTTACTCCCCCTGTCCCCCGTCCTTCTGTCCCCTGCTCAGTGTGGCTCTTATCCTTCACAAAGACACGACACACAGGAGGAAGTGCATAGTTTATCAGAAGACAGTCTACAACAGCCTGAGCCAGCAGTTCCGCTCAGCTCACTGGGAAAAGTTACACAGCCTACTGTTCAACAGGAAAGAACACGTGTACAAAGGAACAGGTGAGGGGGGGTTGCATGGGGCTGGAGGAACAGGTGAGGGGGGGTTGCATGGGGCTGGAGGAACAGGTGAGGGGGGGTTGCATGGGGCTGGAGGAACAGGTGAGGGGGGGTTGCATGGGGCTGGAGACACACAGCTCTTCAGGGGGAGCTACAGTCCTGATACTTTACAGCCGCTGCTTCAGCGCGCTCAGCCCTGAGGACCGCAGCCTGGTACGGGACACTTCAGTATGGCACTGTCCTGGCGCCATACTGAGCCTCAGTATCAGGCTGCTCTGTTGTGGGACAGTCCCGTGTGCATAGTGTCCTGGAGTCACTCTGCCCTCTGCGGGCACGCGCTGACGCTTGTGTTATTGTTGCGCGTGTCCGAGGGCTTCCAGAAGAAAACGTAGTAAATGACAAGCACAAACGCAGCCACGGACACGCACATGAAGTACGCCACGGCCATGGCCACTTTTACCCAGATGCGCGCGGACCTCCGGGCCTGTTTGTCCCGCAGCTCACCGGGGTAGCTCGGCCTGCGCCTCATGTCCCCTCCGTTCAGCTTGTGCTGCTCCCCGCAGCTGGACGCTCTCATCGCGCTTCACTAACGGGGTTAGTTCCCCTTTGGAAGTCGGCAGCGGGACCATAGAGTCCTAGACAGTCCAGAGTTCGGACTCGTGCAGGAGCGGCGTAGGAGGTGGAGAGGGATAAGGAGGACCGAGTGACTGTTGTCAGTGCGCACTGACCGGACACATCAACTCCAGCGACTCCGGCTGCAGCTGCACGGGACTCTGTCAAGCGGAACACAAGACGCAGGCTTCCGCCACGGCCTTTCAAAATAAAACCCGTCAAACAATAATTAGCCCTCGTACTTGTCAGACATACATCTGATCAGGAAACCGGAGTTCACCTCAAGGGCTGTAGCTGTGCGTGCTGTTGGAAAACCTCCAGCCATACTGCGACCCAAACCACAGGACATGTCCCTCTGCCGGGCCCATGTCCTGTCTGTTCCTCGGTTGTTATGACTTTGACGCATATTGGCACCAGCCAGGAGGGGCTGACGCTCCTGCTAATGACCGAGGAACGGCCCGCAGCTTCTGCAGATGGGCTCTGCTCCGCGGCTGAGACCCCAGAGTGAACCTGTCTGACAGAAACAGCAGCTGGCTCGGATGGAACATTCCTGCAGCACAAAGAACACCTGTGAACCATGACTCACTTTAGGTGCAGGACTCCAGGCCTAGGGTGGGGCAACAGAATACACGCACTGCAGAGTGTATTTTGGGGAAACTGGGGCATTCGGCCAGAGAAAGAGCTGAAGTGAAAAAATAAATATATCCGTTAAAAAAATAAAAAAATACGTTTTTGACTATATGAGATCCCAGTGCAACTAAGTTGGGTTGATTTGATCAAATAGTAAATTTAAAAGAGCTATACGTGATTTTACTCGAAATGGAATGAAATGTATTTAGGCCTCCTTTAGTATATTGTAAACTCAAACATTTGTGGGGAAACCAGCATGCATCAAATTATAAAACATTTGTATAAATTTTATGACTTTTCAGGCTATTTTTCTAGCATTTTTGTGAAAGTGACCCTGCAAGTTGTTAAAAGTGCCTATAAACGCGTCCCTGTAAAGAATTCGGATGCTACAAATATATTAGGAAAGTTACAGATGAGTTGAGACAACCAACATTTAAATGTGGCTTCCCTTTCATTGTGTGCAATCAAATCATCAGGTAGAACAAGGGTAAGTTAAAGGAAATTGGTTCTCTGCATTTGACCCATCCTCGATGCCGCTGGGGCGACCTGTAGGAGCAGTGGCGTAGCAAGGGTACCAGGGGGCCCCAAGCAGGAATGTCAGTAGGGGGCCCTCGGGCGGCGGTTTTGTGTTCTGCGACGGGGGAGGGGTCATACAACTACAGTAACTTATTACACTCCGGTCTTGCTCTCCATCTTCTTTCTTCTTACTTTCTTTCCTTTTGCTGCCAGAGGCATCACTTCTCTTCTTTGTTGGAGGAGATGCGTAGCTGCTCTGTTTACACTCTCGCTCTCCTTTCCCTTTGAGAAGCAGGGGGGGGAGGGGCGCTCATGGGGCTCTTTCAGGGAGTATGCGACGGACAATTGCTGTTGGACCTAGTCAATGCTGCTGCAGTGACTTTATTCTCTAGATCGTTTCTGTCAAATCTGTCGGCCCTCTGGGGGGCCCTGCTGGCTTGGGGGCCCCAGGCAGATGCCTGCCTTGCCTTAAGGAAAACTACGCCTCTTAGTGTGGCGCCCGGGGACCCATCTCCAGATGGGCCAGGCTAATGGTCAGAAACACCTGACTGAAGTTTTAACCTATTGTGCATGTTTTAGTGGTAGGGGGAAACTTGCATAGAAGCCTGAGCGCTAACCACTGTGCCACCATGCCGTATCCATTTTTGGCCCAATAATAGAAAATACTGCAACATAAAGAGAAAACAATGGAACATTTGATAAAATCAAACCAAAGCTTTATTGTGCTGCTACAGCAGCAATTCACAATTGCACAGTTCATTGCTGATCAGAGGCTTTATAGATGAACTCTGCAGGCCCACAGATTCACACATCATTCAAGTGTGGAATGTTTATGATACAGTTAAAACACATCTTCACAGGGCCTGTTTGCATATGGCCCATTCAGGAGGCAGTGTCACTAACAGTTGTGCACATGATCAGTATCGAGCAGCTGCATTAAAAGACTGTACATGATTGACAAAGTCAGGTCAACAGCTCCTACTGGATAAACCCATGTATTATACAACCATGGCTTCTTAAAACATACAAACAAAAATCAAAGAAAGGTAGCATCAGAAACAAAGCACGCCCTTCCCAATCCACTGTCCAACTGCTGGCCACAGCAGGGCAGGGCTTATACTGAGCCAACAAATGTTACAAAACAAACTGCAAAATGATAGATCATGATCACGTCTTTAAAAACAGGCTTCAGAGTGACGCACACCCCAGCCCGTCACAAGCTGGTCCACATCCCGGGTACGTCCCAGCGCTCACTGATGGGTGGAGGCCATGGCACTGTGGTCCAGTGGTCAGTCTGTAAAGACAGAAGAGGAAGTGGTCACCTGATATCAATAAATCAATCAATCTTTATTTGTATAGCGCTTTTCATACATTTCATGCAACACAAAGTGCTTTACAGATTTAAAACATTCTCCTCCACCTTCCCAGAGACACACCACACACACTCAAGGTAAAACAATGGACACAATGGACATAAGGCTGAGATATGGCTGGGTACAGATAAACCAGGTAAGGAAACACCATCCAAGGAGCCGTCTGCATCTGGAGCAGCACCTCGGCCGTAGCCACAGGGCACCAACACAGGGCGCCCAGAGGAGAAACACCACACCTCCATCCAGACACCCACAGGACAGCACCCCAGCAGCCACAGCCAATGACTGCTCCCGAGGCAGAGGGCTCCTCCAGAGGAAACTGGGAGAGCATAAAAATTGTTAAAATAAGTAAAAAGAAAGAATATTAGGACCACTAAAATAAGACCGAGAATACATAAGAAAAATAATAATGATAAATAAATAAACAATAACACATAAAAAAAAATATATATATATATATATATATATACGCACACACACACACATATATTAATAACAATTAAATAAATAGGCCTAGCAAGAATAAATATCGGTTAAAAGCTAAACTGATATTTATCAGTTAAGCTAAAAGGCGGCACGGTAGCACAGCGGTTAGCGCTCGTGCTTCACAGCTAGAAGGTCCCGGGTTCGAGTCTCACCTGGACGGGGCCTTTCTGTGTGGAGTTTGCATGTTCTCCCCGTGTCTGCGGCTACTCCGGTTTCCCCTACCACTAAAAACATGTACAATAGGCCCAGGGACTGCAGGTGGAAATTAGCACAAGTGCTATAACCTGGTACAATGCATCTCTCCTTTCTGAGGCTAATGTATATTGTACACTGTCCCTGTTAAAATAAATAAATAAATAAACTAAAAAGGTGGGTCTTGAGCCTGCTCTTAAAAACATGAACGTTCTCTGTGGTCCTGAGCTCCTCCTCAGGTCGTTCCAGAGGCGAGGGCCATAATATTGGAAAGACGCCTCGCCGTGAGTCTTTCTGTTGACTTTAGGAATAACTAGGAGACCCCTGCCGGAGGAGCGAAGGGGCCGTGAAGGTTCATAAGGTAAAAGCAGTTCTGAAAGATAAGAAGGACCAAGACCATTAAGACATTTAAAAACCATTAAAAGAACTTTAAAATCGATCCTGAAACACACGGGGAGCCAATGCAGCGACTCTAAAACCGGTGTAATGTGGTCCCGCCTCCTGGTCTTCGTCAGGACACGAGCTGCTGAATTTTGTAAAAGTTGTAAACCTGAGATACTCTTTTTGGGAAGACCAGAAAGCAGGGCATTACAGTAGTCGATACGACTGGTGATAAAAGCATGCATGAGCGTCTCCATGTTGGCTCGAGAGAGAATGGGGCGGACTCTGGCTATGTTCTTTAGATGTAAAAACCTATCTTTGTGATATTCTTAATGTGTGGAATAAAAGTCAGCTCAGAGTCAAAAATCACACCCAGGTTCTTCACCTGTGAGGAAGGATTAAAAGACAATGACTGTAGTTTGGGTAAAAGTTTCTCTCTCTGGGCCTCAGGACCGATGACTAAAACTTCAGTTTTGTCCTGGTTAAGCTGGAGAAAGTTTTCTGCCATCCAGGATTTGATCTAAAATGCAGTTAAAAAGTGCATCCATTGGCCTGGTGTCCTCAGGAGACATGGAGATGTACAACTGTGTATCATCAGCGTAACTATGAAAGTTGACTCCATGTCTCCTGATGACATCACCAAGAGGGAGCATATTCAGGTTAAAAAGCACTGGGCCTAAAATCGAACCCTGGGGCACACCACATGTAATATTATGGACCTTGGAGGAGCAGGTATCCACACTTACCATGAATGTCCTGTCTGTGAGGTAGGATGTAAACCATTTGTGGACAGCACCAGAGAGGCCGATGTGTTTTAAACGAGTTAAAAGAATAGTATGGTCGACTGTATCAAAGGCATCGCTCAGATCCAGTAGAACCAACACTGTGACCTTCTGTGAGTCATAATTTAATCTAAGATCATTTAAGATCTTTAAAAGGGCCGTCTCGGTGCTGTGGTTTACCCTAAAGCCAGACTGGAATTTCTCAAGGACGTTATGTGCAAGATTTTGCTTAAAAATGGTAAGTTGGATACCTGTCTAAAATTGTTATTATCATTCAAATCTAAATTGCTCTTCTTCAGCAGGGGTCTCACCACCGCCCCCTTAAAGGCAGCAGGGAAGACCCCCGTCTGAAGAGAGCAATTCATCATGTTTAAAATCTCGTCTCTAAAGGATTCATACAATGTTTTAAAAAACGGGGTTGGGACCGGGTCTAAAAGACATGTGGTGGGCCTCACTGAGGAGAAAACTTTATCATCTCAGCATTAACCTGGACAAAACTGTGCAGTGTTTCCTCTGGAACAAGTAGACAACCAGATGTGTTTAAAACAGTGTTACTTTGGGTAGATAAAATATTACATCTGATAGTGTCTATCTTTCCCCTGGTCTGCAAACGCCTTGCAAAGGGAATCTGAGGGAGTTTCACGGAAAGCTTTGGGATTATGATGAAGGTTGAAAAAAGAACTTTTGTATTATTTTCATTGTCCGTTATGATTTTGGTGAAATATGAATTTCTTGAGTTTCTAACGGCTTTATTGTATGTTTTCAACTGTTCGGCGTAGATTTGGTAATTTATTGTCATTTTATTTTTCCTCCATTTTCTTTCCAGCACCCTGCAATTTTTAGTTTTTTGAGTTCCTCATTTCTCCATGGAGGCGTGGGTTTATCTTGTACATGTTTTAGTTTTAGAGGCTCAACCAGGTCAAGGGCGGATTGAACAACAAAATCACAGGGTGCAGGTAAAACCAAGGGAGGGTGTTTGTCTAAAACATCACTTTAGGGGTTAGATGGTGCTTCCCTACAGTTCTCAAGGAGGTCTCACGCTGGACTACTGCAACTGCCTGCTAGCAGCGTGTCCTAAAAGTTCCCTAAAAAGTTTTCAACTAGTTCAAAATGCAGCTGCAAGATTGTTAACACGTACAAAGAGAAGAGAACACATTACACCTGTGCTAAAGTCTCTCCATTGGCTTCCTGTTGAGTTTAGAATCAAATTTAAAATCCTGCTCCTCACATTTAAAGCCATAAAGGGTTTGGCTCCGCTTTATCTCCAAGACGTTATCGTTCCATATCGGCCAACCAGAGCTCTCAAAACTCAGGGCTACTAGTGATTCCTTGGGTCTCCAAAATCACTGTAGGAGGAAGAGCCTTTAGCTACCAAGCTCCGGATTTATGGAATAGAAGCAGATACAGTCCCTACATTTAAGACTAGGCTCAAAACGAACCTCTTCGAATTAGCTTATGATCAGGTCAGTTAGGTAAAGCTCTAACCCACAGCCTGAAGTAAAGCTCTAACCCACAGCCTGAAGTAAAGCTCTAACCCACAGCCTGAAGTAAAGCTCTAACCCACAGCCTGAAGTAAAGCTCTAACCCTCAGCCTGAAGTAAAGCTCTAACCCTCAGCCTGAAGTAAAGCTCTAACCCACAGCCTGAAGTAAAGCTCTAACCCTCAGCCTGAAGTAAAGCTCTAACCCTCAGCCTGAAGTAAAGCTCTAACCCTCAGCCTGAAGTAAAGCTCTAACCCACAGCCTGAAGTAAAGCTCTAACCCTCAGCCTGAAGTAAAGCTCTAACCCACAGCCTGAAGTAAAGCTCTAACCCACAGCCTGAAGTAAAGCTCTAACCCTCAGCCTGAAGTAAAGCTCTAACCCACAGCCTGAAGTAAAGCTCTAACCCTCAGCCTGAAGTAAAGCTCTAACCCTCAGCCTGAAGTAAAGCTCTAACCAACAGCCTGAAGTAAAGCTCTAACCCTCAGCCTGAAGTAAAGCTCTAACCCACAGCCTGAAGTAAAGCTCTAACCCACAGCCTGAAGTAAAGCTCTAACCACAGCCTGAAGTAAAGCTCTAACCCGTAGCCTGAAGTAAAGCTCTAACCCTCAGCCTGAAGTAAAGCTCTAACCCACAGCCTGAAGTAAAGCTGCCTTAGAAGAAACACTGCTGTGGGAAGTACGGACACTGAGCACTATCCTCTTCTTCTTCTTACTGCAAACTTTGTCTTATTATGATGCAATATTTATTTTATCTGTAGTCTGTTCATTACTATTCACATGGTGTCTCCTCCCCACTCCACCTTGGGAGTGCCTGTCTAGATCAAACGGAGGAACCCGGCTGAACGGAGGGACCCGGCCTACTGACAACAAGGACTGGACGGTCTGCGGTCTTGGCCCGTCTGCTGAGGGACTCCTTCGGCCCTGGGTCTCTATAGCCTGTCCGTCCATGGGAGTGGATCTCTCCTTCTGTGGTTCTCCTCAAGGTTTCTCGTTTCTCCCACTGGGTTTTTGAGTTTTTCCTCGCCGGGCTGGAGAGTCTAAGGACAGGGGACACCCGAGCTGCTTGTCTCCACCCACTGGTGACGCTTATTTGGACTTTATGTTTGCCTGGATATTTGATTCACCGGAACTTTACATTGTCTCATTTACTGCTCTGTTTTATTGCCTTAATGTTTGTTGCAGCCCCATGAGGCAACTCCTGTTGTGATATTGGGCTATACAAAACCATTGATTGGATGGAAGCGGTGATTTTAAAAAACACTCAGTAGTGGTCAGAGACGGCCAAGTCAACGACAGAGGACACACCAGTGGACAGGCCATACGTGATGACCAGGTCCAGGGTGTGTGACATGCTGAGTAAAAGCCATATAATTAAGAATGTTTAAAAATTCATTTGAAAGAGGATCTAAAATATTATCTACATGCAAATTAAAATCACCGGCTAAAATTATTCACTCATAGGAGTTGTGTATAATCGATAAAAACTCTGAAAACTCATGAATAAAAAGAGCACTTTTTTGGAGGTCTATACATTGTGTCACATAAATATATATATATATATATATATATATATATATATATATATATATATATATATATATATATGCACATAACAGTAGTATTTCTACTGTAGGTGAAAGTGGAACAGCAGGAAGAAACCTACAAAAAATGACCCTGTCCAGCCGGGGACCAAACACAGGACCTTCTTGCTGTGAAGCACAAGCGACCATTGTGCCACCGTGCCGGCCAGTGTAAAAGGCCTATAACAAGTCAACCAGAGGCTGCCTAGATGGATCTCCCTGACTGAGCATAGTCCAGTGGCAGACCGGCGTGTCAGAGGCACAGATCCGGCCCTGATGTGCGTCTCCCAGAGCTAATCCAATCAGAGCAGCTGCAGGCCCCTGCACTTCCTCTCAGACCTCGCACAGATTGGATTGCCGCTCTCATCTTCTCGATTATCATTTACATTACTACCACAACAGCAACACTCACAGCCAGCACCACCACAACACCTCCCCCTCTCCCAACACAACTCACCCCACATACTGTAATTGTTTATTTCCACCGGATGTTTTGGTGACTGGTGGGCAAACAGTAGATTCTTTTACAGCGCCGATCTGTTTGTGAACGATGTTTTGACCGACCATAGAACTATTATTTAAAACATTTGCATTGCTCACCATGTGACGACAAGGCGATTCACCAATATTGTCGGCGTGAAGTTTAAGGTGGCAGCCATGTTTTATGACGGGGAAGAACACAGGATAAACCAAAGTTCGGATCCGGATTGGCTGGCGCAGATTTAGCTGGTCTTAGCATAACATTTGCATGTAGCTTACCTTCATAGTTGTATTTAGTGGTTTCTTTTCCGTTTTAATACAGCTTGGCACCTCTGAATGTCCTGACGAAGACCAGGAGGCGGGACCACATTACACCGGTTTTAGAGTCGCTGCATTGGCTCCCCGTGTGTTTCAGGATCGATTTTAAAGTTCTGTTAATGGTTTTTAAATGTCTTAATGGTCTTGGTCCTTCTTATCTTTCAGAACTGCTTTTACCTTATGAACCTTCATGGCCCCTTCGCTCCTCCGGCAGGGGTCTCCTAGTTATTCCTAAAGTCAACAGAAAGACTCACGGTGAGGCGTCTTTCCAATATTATGGCCCTCGCCTCTGGAACGACCTGAGGAGGAGCTCAGGACCACAGAGAACGTTCATGTTTTTAAGAGCAGGCTCAAAACCCACCCTTTTAGTTAAGCTTTTAACTAATATTTACTTATATTAACTTTATTTACCCGTTTTAGTTATATACAATTATTTCTTTAATTTCACGCTTTTTTTATCCAGTGCTATTTCACATTTTCAGCTGAGTTTTAGCTGTTTTTAATTTACCTTTCATTTAATTTTAATTTATTGTATTTATAATTTTTTTTATGTTCTCCTAGTGGTTCCTCTGAGGGAGCCCTCTGCCCCGGGACTGCTGGTTGGCTGTGGCTGTGCGGGCGCTCTCTTGGGGATGCCTGGATGGAGGTAGGACGTCTCTCTGTACTCAGCCTTACATACTCAACTCTATGTCCATTTTTATTTAAGACTTTTAACTGCTGGGCTGTCGGTACGTACATGTGTCTGTGTGTCTGTGTGTGCGGGTGGGGTGGGGGGAGGTGGGGGTTGTTGTTATTTATGTACATTTGCTGGTGGGGACGATTTTAATGATTTTTAAGCACTGTAAAGCACTTTGTGTTACATTTTGTATGAAAAGCGCTTTATAAATAAAGTTTGATTTGATTTGATTTGAATGATTCCATAACTCCCACCAGATGACAGCATTTGTACACTTTATTTCTCATCTCGGCTTACAAAATGTTTAATGACGGTCTGTACTGCATGCTCCTCTGTGCGGCTCCGCCCACAGCGCGAGAATCTGGTGGTTGAGTGGTGGAGGGGTTAGTGAAAGCAGACTGGGCTTTATTCATTTAAGTTTTCATTTTGGTTTCAGTCCCACAGCCTTATATAGCCTAGCTACAGCCTGTGAATTACAAGAACAATCCTATATTGCTTGTTATTTCAATAACATTTAGATTCACAGCTTGGTTTATAATCCATTTAATTGTCTGTGATACATTCATTATTAATAGTATGTGACGGGCAATTTTTTTTAGCACATATAATTGCCTATCCCCCACGCCTGCTAAAAAATACAGTATACCCACTAGAAAATGGAAGACTACACCACTGTATAAGCCTCTATTCCACAGAGCACGACTCGACCGCGCACGCCACGATCTACGTGCACATATCGACTCAACCGTCCGTTTCCACTACACACACAAACACAACACAGTTGTTGTGGGCGGCGCCCCCAGAGAAGCACGCTGTACAGATTGTGATTAAAGTTTTTAGAGCCGCGATGAGAAATAATGTGGACAAATACTTTACTTTATTTGTCTCCCTTGGGAGAAATTTGGTTCGGACAGGGTCCCACCACACATCAAAAACACCACGTACAAGTACAATACACAAATACAAAATAACAAAAGACTCCAGTGAGTAGTACATTTGGTCCGTACACTCTCCCCTCCCTCTTCACACCCCCCGCGGGCACACACGCACATACTCAAAGTCACCACTTCTTGTCATTTAACAAGAAGACCCCACCAAATGCTGACTTTTGGTGGGGTCTATGGAATCATTCAGAAGTACCAAGTGTTAGAGATACCATTAAATCGCTATTTATCATACTGGGTCAAGCTGTAAACTCTATACTATCTGTGGGTCGAGCTGTACAGTCGTGCTTCTCTGTCATAGCCTTGACTGTGGTGCTCAGGCGCCACTGAATGTTTTGCTAACGTTTCGGTATGACGCTTTTAGTCGGTATTTATCCCTCTTGTGTGGAAGCATATTCAGACTTGAATGGTAGGACTAGCACAATGTCTTGAGTTCATGTCTCCGGGTCCCGTAACGATGGTAAATAAACTTCTCCTGTATAAGACATCCTGACTGCTGCCCCTGCTTCATCAATCCTCTCGGGCATCATTGTTATTTCTCTAACACCAAGCTGTAATAAAACAGAAAAGAAACTATGAAACTATACGCCACGCTAAAATACAAACTATGAAGGTAAGCAACATGCTAATGTTATGCCAACACCAGCTAAAGTTGCGCTAACAGTGGCTAAATGCTAATATCGGCAAAATCCCCTTTTAGAACAGCGGTATGATGTTGACCTGCGTGATAATAGTGAGGGCTGTTCACTGTTCAAACCAAGCATTTTTCAGAAAAATACAAACATAATACAAAAGAGTACAGCTTTATTGATGAGAATCAATATCGTTTATATTTTGCTTTTTCGATATTAATATCTTGAATGTTCATATCTCGATGTTGATACTATAACGATATATTTTTCAGCCCTAGCTGATAAGCACCTGCCTGTGGAACAAGGCCTATAGGGGTCTTTCCACAGGCAGGTGCGTATCAGTCGATTGCCTGGTCAACCTGGTTTGGCGAGCTCTTCCACAGTGGAGGCCAGTGCCAAAGCGGTCTGACCAGGTATAAGTTTTGGGACTGACCTCTGGCTGTGGCCAAAGCGTGCTAACCCGTGTCTAATGTGACGTGAACAGACAATGGACTCTGATTGGCAATGAGAGAGTGGACAGCCCTCACTAGTGACACGCAGGTCATACAGATTTAATATTTTACAACATCACACCGCTGTTCTAAAAGGGGATTTTGCCAATATTAGCATTTAGCCACTGTTAGCGCAACTTTAGCTGGTGTTAGCATAATATTTGCATGTTGTCCACATTTGTCCCCATTGCGGCTTACAAAACTTTTAATGACGATCTGTACAGCATACTCCCCTGTGGAAGCGCTGCACATAACTGCGGTTGTGTGTGTGGTGGAAACCGCTCTATGTGGAATAGCTGCTTAAGATTCAAATTGTATTTAGACATGTCCATATTCATGACATTTTCTGGCTGTCACATCGGCTCAGATCCGTTCTTCTCTCTTTAGTGTTCAGTATCAGAATCACTTTACTGATCAAGTAAATTCAAAGTATGTGCTGTAAAGTTTGAAGTAACAATTTTGCTTGTATATGTATTATGTGGAAAATAACTATTTCAAGTTAGCTGTAAAGAGAATTCTGCAAGCGTATAGTGGTTAGTCCTACCACATGAGCTTGAACACTCACAGTTGATTATTTACTAGCCCAGATATTCAGTATTTGAGTCTCTTTTGCACTCATGACCACACTCTTGTTTCAAAGGGAA
This sequence comes from Proterorhinus semilunaris, assembly GCA_021464625.1. Lineage (NCBI taxonomy): Eukaryota > Metazoa > Chordata > Actinopteri > Gobiiformes > Gobiidae > Proterorhinus > Proterorhinus semilunaris. Next base: position 756,983 of record CM038354.1, read on the forward strand.
ACAAAGCTCCACGTAGGGGTGTCACGATTTAAATTTTTTGAGTCACGATTATTGTGAAACAAAAAATTGCGATCTTACGATTATTCACGATTATTCCCCGAATGAAAGGAAAGAACTGATATTTTTAGTTTTTGTCTTTAAAAAGCTTTTTAGTACTTGTAAACTTGTAAACATTCACTGTTTCTAAAAATGAAAAATGCTTTAAGATTGTTTTGCATTAAACTAAATAGGCCTACATTTAATAATACAAAAATAATGTCAACTTTACTTCTTTATAATGACCATAATTATTTTACTATATATTATTAAACCACAAGCTAGGCTAGGTTTTATGCTCTCTAAAGTTAAGCTGTTGCTTAATTATTTTGATGAACAGAGATAGAAACGTGTTTACAAAGTGACTAAGGAGACTCTTTTGAACAGCCGATTTCCACATGTGCAGTTTCACTTTCATTTCTGTCGCTGAAGCAGAGCGTTAGCTTTTTGTTTTACATCCTGAGCCAGTTGTGGCTATTTCCGAACGTTTGGACAACTTTTTGGGGAAGTATGCAGTTCGTTACCTTGACCTGGACATTCACAGCGAAGGATTATCTCCAAGATGTTGTTTATATTCGACGTAGCCGATATCAGCGCCTTTTGCTGCAACTTTCTGACGACAGGGTTTGCATAACGGACGTCCATCGACAACAACAACGCCTTGGTCATCTTCTGGATCCTAAAGAGGTCCCACTCTGCTGACTTCAATCGTTTTTGGGTGGATACAGCACTGGAGGAGAGCGTCCTTCTGCCTCGCTCAACTACCGCTGAGTTTACGCTGTTCATGGCGTCAGCGGCTCGTGCGTCAGCATAAAAAAATTCTGTGGTAAACCGTGGCTTCTGAAATTCTTACGGATAACCTACCACGTCCTTTTATAATCGTGGTAATCGTAAAACTGGATAATCTTGACATCCCTAGCTCCACGTAAGCTGAAAATTCTCCCATGAAGGACCGAGGGAATACACCTCTGCCCACCTGTCACAGCTAACACGCCTCATGCCAACACAGATCACCACCATGCAGGGCCGTCGACTGGGAACCACTAAGTAAGTTGCCCCGGGCGGAGGGGGACCCATGGCTTTGCTGGAGTAGATGGAGGCCCTGCTGGCTCCAACTGCGGATCAGACTCCCAGTGTGGCCGGATGGGCCTGTGCTAGTGCCATCTACTCTAAACCACAAGACGACTCCATTAGCAAACCACAAGCTAAGTGCATGTTGAGAGAACCTTTGGTGCTTCAGAGGAACTGGAAGCAGACAACTCGGCGGCAGCTGGTGTGTCACTGTCTATGGTCAGGAAAAGGCCATTCACTTTCAATTAGTGGTGCTTAGCCGAGATGAGGCGATAGACCAGTGGGTCACAGGCTGAATTTCCTGTCAGGGCGGTATTAGAGAATAACATGAAATCCCTATTTATCATACTGGGTCAAGCTGTAAACTTGTACAATCTGTGGGTCAAACTGTACAGTCGTGCTTCTCTGTCATAGCTTTGACTGTGGTGCTCAGGCGCCACTGAATGTTTTGCTTACGTATCGGTATGACGCTCTTAGTCGGTATTTATCCCTCTTCTGTGGAAGCATATTCAGACTTGAATGGTAGGACTAGCACAATGTCTTGAGTTCATGTCTCCGGGTCCCGTAACGATGGTAAATAAACTTCTCCTGTATAAGACATCCTGACTACTGCCTATTCTTCATCAATCCTCTCGAGCACCATTGTTATTTCTCTAACAGGCGGGGCGTGGGATGAACATGTTGTAAACTATGAAATAATAATTTAGGTACATTGACAATTGAGTACAAGAGTACTAATAAATGGAGGTTGTGCTGTGTTTTGCACATTTCAAGACGACAAATATTGATGTGATTGAAACACTGTGCAATCAATGAAAAAACGAAATTCCAGTTTCGATTTAGGGCATGGTTTACAGCTTTACAACGCGATATCGTGGATTATGGGCTTTAAATTTAACATCTTTGCTGATTATCACTACATTTCACACAGTTTTGAGTATACTACTCCAGGTATAACGTTATAAACATGGTAGAAAGCTTTTACATACAGTGGGTCGCATAAGTATCCGTACTAGGGTTTTTTTATATTGTTGTGGATACTATATAATTTATGTTAAGCTCAGTTCCATCAGAGCAGCATAAACACTGACTGTAGAACACGGGACAGGTGCTTAAAAAGTAAAATGAAGTGAAAGATGTAAACTGCTTTAGTAGATCAAATTTGCTAGGAAATTAGTATGCCTTAAAAAAAAGAAGAAAATATCACTGAATTAATCTTCCCAATAGGGGTGAGGCTGAGATTTTGTCCATTGTCAATTGACCTTTAGCAAAAGCCCCGCCCACTTAGTTACTGTTTCTAGATCAGTCATACTTCTGATGCTAAAGTGACACGTATTAGTGACTAATTGGAGCAATACCTGCGCGATATCCTCCAGACCGAAGAAGGGGTTGCAATATGCAGCAGAGGGATATATTCAGGCTATTACACACTCCAACGAAGGATAAAGGACAACCTTTGACATTAAAGCACCTGAGACATGCCTGACCTAAGGTGTTAGCCTAGCGGCTAGGCCCTAGCCATACCTTAGAGCAGACGTATGCTTGTTTATTATGGAGACATTTAGCTGGACATAGGCAGTCCACATTGTTTGATCCATTGCAGCCAGCTACCCGGTTGTGTTTTCTCTTTGGGAAAGGAAATAACTGGACTCCCCCAGACACTCCCCAGCTTCTTCTTTGTCTGGTAGGGTTTTTTTGTGGTTAGCAGTAAGAAAAAAGTGCATGTGCACAGTGCTCATTGCTGGTATGTCCCATTGTTTGCGACTTGACAGACCTAGCTTCATAGTAACAGTTAATAGGAAGTATGATTGGACAATTACCGTTTTGGGGCGGGGTTTTGCTATGATTTCTGAATTATCACATGTTGACTAGGGGTGGGCGATATGACAAAAATAGAATATCACGATATTTGAATTATAAACTCCCGATTTCACTCATTCGGCCTCAATTTGTGCCAGACATGGTTTAATACAATTTAAGATAATACATAGGCTTCATTGGTCCAGACTCAAATTAAGCAAGGTGTTTCCAGATGTGGAACCTTTATGTATGCGTTGCAAACAGACAGCAGCTTCGCTGTCGCACATGTTCTGGGGTTGCTCTAAGCTGTCAACATTTTGGTCAAACATTTTTTTAACATTATCAAAAGCTTTGCACAGTCCTATTGATTTGAATCCTCTCACAGCAATTCTTGGAATAATAGATCACGCGGTAGTGAAAAGACAGTCGCATCGCAAGGTTATACTTTTTACGTGTTTGCTTGCACGACGACTAATTTTATTAAACTGGAAACAGGCAGAGCCCCCCACACATGTGAACTGGTTTAGAGATGTAATGATGCACTTAGATCTAGAAAAGATAAGATATTCTCTGCAAGGACGGGAAGATGTATTTTGGAGGGTGTGGTCATCTTTTTACAATTTGTCTAATGGGGCGAGCAATTGAATGGATACAAAATGCATACTATTTTTGACTTTGTTTTAAATATAAATGCTTTTTATTTTTTTATACATTTAAATGTCCACCTATATGTTTGGGTTTTTTGTTTGTTTGTTTGTTTTATTTCTATCAATATACATAAGTAATTATATACTCTGTCATTTATTTGAATTTTAAGGTCCAACACTAGAAAGGCATTGTTTATTTGTACTGTTTTATAACGTATGGAAGCTTTGCCTGATCAAACAAGTCATATATCCTAATGCCGTTGGAATATGATTAATATGTGAAAAAAATCAATAAAGAGAGTGTTAAAAAAAAAGTTAAAAAAAAGTAAAAAAAAAAAAAAAAAAAAAAAAAATACTCCCGATTTCGATTTCATCACGATTTTTTTATAGTAACTAAAATAACTTAAATTACACACTGAAGAAAAAAATGTGAATTAATATACTAATTTATTGTATAAATTAGTAGCAAAAACAGCAAAAATAGACTTAAAACTTAGACTAGACTTAGAACTACAGCAAACTAACTCTACTAACTAACTATACATTAAAAAAAGACAATAAAATTAAAACAGTAACACTAAGTTTGGTAAAGGCTTGTGTTGGTGTTTGTTGCTGTTTGGCATCTTTTCTGAGACGTCTCTCTCATGACATCAAGCTGCTGTGATACAGCGCTCTGTTGCCGTCTGACCCTTTCACAATAAGAGTCTTACTGAAGCGATAACATACTGCGTCTTTTATTGTGTAAAAGGTTCTAACCGGAAGCAGATAGTTACCTTAAGTTATTACTTGCCCAAGTAATTCACCAAAGTTGGACAAGTCTTATATTTTCAAAGACATGGATAAACAGCGCATTTGTGAACACGGCCCAAGATTTAAATTAAACAAATGAGAAGATGCAGCGCCTACAGAACAGAAAGGACGAAGGACACACTCACTTCTTCGCACATGTGTCGCCAGGTAAATAAATAAACACACGCTGCGATCTACGCAGAGCAGCGGCGTTATGGGGGAAAGACACTGACATAAATACCGCTGAAATAGAGACAGAACGCTGGGTTTACGTCACTGACGGTGAAAAGAGTCAACTGTGCAGAAGTGCTTAGAACCGTGATTAAACGATCCCACAAAAATGACAGATCGTCAGCTCTGGAGATCGTAAGACTGTTTAATATCATCATATCGCCCAGCCCTAATGGAGACCCAATGACTCCATTAGGAGTTATTGTGTGACTCCTAATAGAGTCTACCTGTGTGTAATCTAATGTCAGTTAGACAGCTGATCCGTGATGGTCTCAGGAGGTCTGTTAAGAGGCTATTGGGGAGCAGACAGCATCATGAAGTCCAAGGACACACCAGACAGGTCCGGGATAAAGCTGGGTTAGGTTATAAAAAGATTTCCAAAGCTTTGAACATCTCTCAGAGTACAGTTAAATACACCATCCAGAAACAGAAAGGGTATGGGATCACTAAAAATTCCTAAACTTATTGACCGAACAAGGAGAGCACTGACCCTGGATGAACTGCAGAGAGCTGCAGCTCAGGTGGGGGAAACTGGACACAGAACAACTATTAGTCATACACTGCACAAATCTGGCCTTATGGCAGAGTGGCTAGAACAAGCCATTTTTAAAAGAAAACCATAAGAAGTTGTTTGCGGCAGCGGTGTCGGAAGCGTTTGGAAAGTGGGGGGACACACATTTCAAAAATGTTAAGAACTACAGTGGGACAAGGTCAATAACAGAGCAATGTTATTGCTTTAGCGGGACTACATCCAAATCACTTCAAGAATACGTGAGAGACTCGGTCAGCTCAGCAGCGCCTCCTCCTGGCAGCTGGGTGGACATATAGGGCGGATAACCAAACCTGTGGAGCTGTTCTCCTGTCCAGCCCTGGCTTCATGACGTTTATTCAGATTCAGCCACACCCGTTAACTCCTGCCATCGCAAACAAACATCTCAACGCTTGTATCTTCACATTTCCCACAAACGCAGATAAAATTGAGTCGAGGGGTAAAGGAAGCAAACATTTATCCATCAAATGAATAATTCAGATATTATTTGGTTAAGTTAGAGTCCAGAGAGTGAGGTTTAACGGGCGTATTGACCGGTTGAACACTCGTGCTAGCCCGGGGCAGTTTCCCCAAACTCACGCTACATCAATTTCATCACTCGCTTTACAAACACATCCAAAACTGATGTTCCTCACCTTAAAGTTACTGGTCAGGCCCTTTGTACCGATGAAGACACGCTGTCCACCTGCCGAGGACCGCGAAAAGTCCTGCTCCTCCATGTGATGATCCGTGAGAAACTCCGAAGACACGATGCACGAGTCCTTGTGCTTCGGTTTGGTCAATTCTGTCCAACGATAATCCTCCAGTATTCTCACTTCAGCCGTTTTTCAGCGTTTACAGAGACATGTTTACATTTCAGCCGCTCTGAGGGGATGATATAGGACCTACATAAACACAGCTACGCAAAGCGGAGCGACGCGATACCGGCGCGGATAATGCCAAAAAATATTTTTTTAAATGTATGGAAAATAAGGCGCGGCACCATTTCAGAGGATCAGAGGAGACAGAGGGCAGCCAGCCAGGTTTCTTCCGAGTGCTACAGTTTCCCCGACCTCCAAGGTCATGCGGGTCAGGTTGACACAGTGGCAGCGCGGCTCAGCCGCAGCAGCTCAGGACTAACACCTGAAAACTATTTCGTTGTACACTTGTACAATGACAATAATGCACTTACTTACTTATAAGGCGCGGGTCATATTTAATTGTTTGGCCTCGGGGAGCCTATTTAAAAGGTCCAGTCTAAACTAGTAAATGTAAAGTTAATGTAAATTCACGTTGTGAAAGTGGGGGGGACCAAACAACCACTTTTCAAAAGTGGGGGGGACACGTCCCCCTCACAATGAATGGTTTTGACGCCCATGGTTTGTGGTATCCCCCATGCGGCTTCTGGCAAACAGCAAACATGTGGAAGAAGGTGAGGTGAGACCAAAATTGAACTTTTTGGCCTAAATGCAAAATGCTATGTTTGGCGTAAAAGTAACACTGTCTGCACGTCACCCTAAAAGCACCATCCTCACTGTCAAACATGGTGGTGGTAGCATCACGCTCTGGGGGTGCTTTTCTTTAGCAGGGACAGGGAAGATGGTTTGAGTTGATGGGCAGATGGATGGGGTCAATACAGGGAAATCTTGGACGAAAACATGTTGTTGAAAAGTTAAAAGGCGTACGGATACTTATGCAACCCACTGTATGTCCACTTAAAGTTTTCAAAAGATAGAATATCACCCGTTTCAATGGAAAGGCTAGTGTGAAAGGAGTCTAGACTGACCTGAGGAAGGCGTTTCTGTTGAGGCCTGGCTTTGCTCCGCCTCCACAGGATACAAGGGTGTGGCTTGGCTTGGCTCCGCCCCACTGAGACACACGGCCACCTCTGTGTTCACAACAACCACTCACTTCAGTCAAACACAGAGACATCACATCTGGCATGTCTCAGAGTGAAAATGTACCTGCAGCAGAAGCATGTGGATCCACCTCAGCAGCTTTAGCACCCGGATCGGTCTCTCCCTGGGTCTCTCCCTGGGTCTCTCCCTGGGTCTCTCCCTGGGTCTCTCCCTCCGACTCTCCCTCCGACTCTCCCTCCGACTCTCCCTCCGACTCTCCCTCCGACACTCCCTCCGACACTCCCTCCGACACTCCCTCCGACACTCCCTCCGACACTCCGACTGGGGGCTGTCCCTCGGCTTGTCCCGCTGAGTGTCTCTGTCCCTCGGCCTGTCCCTCTGACATTCTCCATCCCTCGGTCGGTCTCTGTCCCTCAGCCTGCCCTTTAGATTCCTCTGGGCCTTTCTTCTGCTCGGGGCTGGTCTCCAGACTGGGGGGTTTCAGAGGGCTCTCTCCCCCCATGCTGCTGCGGGGGGACAGCAGCTCCATCTCCTCGCCCCAGTCTGACACTGGCTGGTGGTCCAAGGGGCAGAAGGGGGTGAGGAGTTTGGCTCCCTCGGGGGACTCCTGGGGGGTGAGAGGCTCCAAAGTGTGAGCCTTGTGTCGGGTGGTGCGCTGCTGTTTGGGGGACTGTGTGTGGGGATCCTCTGGCCCCTCCTCTTCCTCTCCGTCACTGGCGTCCTCCCACTCATCCTCGTCTTCCTCGGCAGGATCGTCTCTCACTGGGGACATGGCAAGCTGTTGAGACAGATTTCCTATTAAACTAAATACGCGTGCAATAATCTACTAATTCAACAAATGAAGCTCAGTGTGTGATCATTTTAAAGGCTGCTTTATATTAGTGGTTTTATTGACATTTTTAGTGCTTATTTCTTTTTTTCTCAGGATCGATCAGATCTAGTAGCTTTCTCCGATGACCCAAACACATTCCCATCATGACCCCAAACTATGGAAGACTATTGGCACCTTAATTCAATTGTCTATTCATTTGTCAAATGGCTATGCATTATTACTCCATTTATTTTGAAGTTGTATTTGGAAAAGTTGCATGTTATATCCAGTTTTGACATTTAATGTTCTATTCCAAATGTTCTAATGGCAATTTAATAAGTGTTGTTAATATGTCTTTTTATATTTCAAATTACAAGATTTTGAAATGAATAGCATATTGACGTGAAAATTTGGCCTCTTTATTCATTGTTCCATTTATTCTTAAAATGGCATTTAGTTTAGAGTTGTTTTTGGCTACCTAGTTCAGTGATGCTCAGCAGTCCCACAGAAAGTCAAACTCCACAGTGTTTCAGCTTCTTACATTTTATTTTGGCCCACAAAAATATCAGTCTGTAAGTATTCAAATGATAGTGATCTTAGCTTCCATTAGATACCAAATTTAGTAATGTTTCCTGTTCGTAATTAGGAAGAAAATATTCAGCGCTAATACCGTTAGCACCCCTATGGCTTTTCCCATGTAAATTAGCATTGTGCTAATCGCTCGCTAATACGATCGTTTTTTTAAGGTTTTAGTTAACTCCAAGCTACTTATTTTCTATTTGTATTGTACATTTACCCATTGAGCATCTTTATGCAAGGAGAAACCTCATTCCTGTCAATTTGGTTCACATTTCAGAGCAAGAAAAACAAATTAAGATAGTCAGTGTTATACATTTTTCAAACCACCGTTTAGTAGGGCTGCGAATTACAGTATGATACATTTAATTTTTAATATGTCTTTTTCCGTCTCCATCTTCATCACTATATGTACTATCATGTACAAGATGTTCATAGTAATGAATGAACTGAATGGGGGGTAGAGTAGAGGGGGGGGGGGCCTCTGTGACTGAATGGTATTGACCAGTATTTGCGCCGCTGTTTTATTAATGTAGGAATACGGCCGTATTCAAAGAGAATGGGGAGGAACAGGAGTAAAAGAAACATGTGCCAAAGCAGCCAACGATCAGGGCAGACTTTGCGCACAGTCTTTGTGCATAAAGTCTCTCCGTTCATTCATCAGGCAAAACGTAAAACAATTATCAGCAAATATAAGGTTAAATGCCCTAACAGAAAGTTATCGGCCTGCTGTCTCTCTGGAGTGGAGAACGGGGAGAGAGAGGGGGGGGGGGGGGGGGGGGGAAGACGCGTCTTTGGGTTAAAAATAAGTTCCAACACTAGATCAATGATCATCACCTCGATTGTCCCGCGGCCGCCCCGCGCTGTGGGGAGGACGAGCCGCGGGTCGGGGACACACGTAGTTTTTGGAGCAGAGAGCACGAGCTCTGCACACACAGGCAGCGCGAGTACTCCGTGAGACTCCGCCCCCCTCCCCATGCTGACACCGCGGAGCTCATTCAGTCCAATTGTAACGAGCCACTTTGTTGACCAAGTAACGTTAACGGCGTTGTAACGACGGGGAGAGTAATGAATTAGATTACTCCGTTACTGAAAAAATAACGTCGTTACCTAACGCCGTTCTTTTAAACGGCGTTATTCCAAACACTGCTTCTAACCGGTGTCTTCGGTACTGGGTGATGCAACCATTTGACATCACTACCCAAAATGCATTGCCATGTAAATAACAATGGCGACCTACGTGCAAAAAAGGTTTCTAAAAATGTATATAAAACTAGCGATTGTTTTTTTTTTTTTTTACTATCTTATAGATACGTTACCAACAGTGAAATTATTAAATTATGATCTATTTCATATAGATCAAACATGTTTGATCTGCTATTTCAGTTTGTTGTAAGATAAGGCCGTGTTTATCCCACACAAGGGAAATGGTATGTTTGCTAAGTACAAAAGAACAACTGAATAAGGAAGCAAATGTCAAAAAGACCTTGTGCTAAATATTAACTAAAGAACAAAAACTATTCAAACATAAATTGGGTACTTCACACCAAATTAAATGAAACTAGAACAAAGCGATGACTAGGTAAGGAAGAGGTCAAGGGACTGTATGTACATGAATGTGAACAGCGTGTGAATATTTGTCAACATTTCGCATAGTTAGATAATGCAGATCTAATTTTGTCTATCCTTAGCATCCAACAGTAATCAATATCCTTTTTTGTTCAGTCACTCTAGTGTTCTTCCTTTGTTCATTAGGGCCCAGGGAAACCTGTGCAGAAGACAGACCACCTGTGCAGACAACAGACCTGCTGCCATCTTCATCCAGTCACCTCAGCGCTGTTGACATGATCACGTTCATAATTTTTCCACAAATTCTAACAAATTAGTTATTCATTAAATGCAGACTATCTTTGCATCTCTCAATTTTATATTTATTTAAAAGAAGCTCCTGACAACACAAACGGGTTCAACCCAGCTCCTCTGCGACATTCTCCTAGCTTTCATTCCTCAGGACCGCTCCTGTACCACACAGCAGCTTCTTGGGGTTGCAGAGAAGAATGATTCCACCATACAAGAAGAATCTTATTGGCCATTCTAAAGATGTTCTACTGTCTCTTCATATTCAGATGTTGTACAGTCTCTTCATAGCGGCATCTGGAATGTAGATTGTTATAAATGATTAAATAAAACAATGTGATGTGATGTGTGCGCTTATCAGCACAAAAATGCTCCGGCTGTCCAGGTGCCTGGGTAAGAGTTTGTGTCTGAATAACTCGGGTATTACTGACGTACTGTGAAATCTCAATCAATCAATCAATGGTTTTGTATAGCCCAATATCACAACAGGAGTTGCCTCATAGGGCTGTAACAAACATTAAGGCAATAAAACAGAGCAGTAAATAAGACAATAAGACAAAGAAATCTCATGATGCTTTCTAGATGCCGTTAGTACCACTATTATAATCACCCCTGTATCCGGAATGTAAACTAATTTTTAATATGGGGGTAGGCACTTATAAGCTTTCATGCTTCAGCCTTCTCCTTTTAAGGTTTTGTTACCCGATTAATTTTCTGCACTGCAACAATGTTAATTTAAATAATGTAAATAATTACTCAAGTGGAGGAGTTCAAGTATCTCGGGGTCGTGTTCACGAGTGAGGGACGGATGGAGCGTGAGATCGGTAGACGGATCGGTGCGGCGTCAGCAGTGATGCGGTCGCTGTATCGGACTGTTGTGGTGAAGAGGGAGCTGAGCCAAGCGGCAAAACTCTCGATTTACCGATCGATCTACGTTCCCACCCTCACCTATGGTCATGAGATTTGGGTAATGACCGAAAGGACAAGATCGCGAATACAAGCGGCCGAAATGAGTTTCCTTCGCAGGGTGGCTGGGCGCACCCTCCGAGATCGGGTGAGGAGCTCAGTTACCCGGGAGGAGCTCGGACTCGAGCCGCTACTCCTCCACGTCGAAAGGAGCCAGCTGAGGTGGCTAGGGCATCTGTATCGGATGCCTCCTGGTCGCCTCCCTCGGGAGGTGTTCCAGGCATGTCCTATTGGGAGGAGGCCTCGTGGAAGGCCCAGGACACGCTGGTGGGACTATGTCTCCGGGGCCTGGTGTCGCCTCGGGGTCCCCCCAGAACAGCTGGAAGAGGTGTGCGTGGATCGGGAAGTCTGGGCATCTCTGCTGAGACTGCTGCCCCCGCGACCCGGCCCCGGATAAAGCGGAAGAAAATGGATGGATGGATGGATAATTACTCATAAAACCAATCAATCAACATCGGTAGTAACAGATTAGAAAGTATTACATTTATGTTACACAACTCTGATCTAAAATACAGAATAGTATTTAGCCTCATTATTTTACAGACGTAGGAGTATTTTTCCGTCACGTTATTTAATCTAAACATCAGGATAACTGCACTGAAGAGTGTGAGAATAGAAATGAACATGAGCATACAATAAAATATAGTTTAATAATTAAAACAAAAACACGTGCCACCATGTTTGGTTTAGTGCAAGTATTCTGCCTTTATTAGTGTATGAGAACCAGCTTTGCAGATAGATAACAGTCTCCAATGAAAACCAAGAAGTGTCTTGCTGTATTTGTGTGATTTACTGAAGTACTTTAAAACTGTAACAAATCTCAATTAGGTAAATATAAAATGCAAATAGAAAATAAGTAGCTTAGAGTTAAAGTTATAGTCTGGAAGTCTAAATGTATTACAAATTTGAAGAAATTTACACAATGTATCTCCTGGCCTGGCATTTTGATATAAAGTAAAAAAAATATATTATATTTTTGTTAAGTCCCTCCTTCCGAGATCTCAGCAACCACTCAAGAGTCCCCTCGCCGATGGCCTAAACCAATAAAATGCGAGCAAGACGATGATTGACACATTGTGTAGGCTCGCACCCCATAACTGAGCACCGCTGTGGAACAACAACCAGCTCACGACAGAAGCTACGACTGCCTGCTACTTCTCATAACAAATTTACACAGTTCAAAAGTCCATCTTCTAAACTAGCAGAAAAGCAAAGGATTATGGACAGATAAATGCATCACACTTTCAAGTTTTCATGGCGACAATTTGTTGAATTTAGTGCGTCCGTCGTGATTAGGCTTTTTCAAATTCTAAGCGCTAATACGGCGGCTAACTATGAATTGTTCGCATCGCGTTATAAAGCTATGGCCTACTGTAAACACTGACACTGGTCATGTTTTTCACAACTTTACATGCACGAGTCTTGACTATGTATATTTCTGTGCGTACTGGCATTACATCAAATGTAGCATTGAGATTTAGAGACGTGCAGACATGCAGTATATGTAATGCCAAAATCTAAATGTAGTGCCAACATCTGATGTTTATTGTATGATAAATAATTGAGGGCCAGCGGGTTACATATGTTTTTGAAGGAAACGCAATTCCAATTTCCAAATATAGCTTACTCTGTAAGAATGTTATTAGAATTGCACAATGTCGTAAATGTATGTAACTATATGTTTCCAGTTACCAAACCGGATCAGGAGCTCCAACATCTACTCCTATATATAAAAAACCTGCTCATATTGCTGTGCCAAGACAGCAATCCAGTATCCACGGGGAGTTATCGGAGAGGCAAGAATGTTTTTTTGTAAATTAGGCTATATCCACACGAAGACCAAACGCTTATATTTTCAGAAACTTTCTTTGTAAGCACCAAGTCAGCTTAATAAATGTGTGCGTCCACATGGGTCGACTCAGCATGTAAACGGCGTTTTGAGATCTTTCCACTCTGGGACCTAGTTTGGAAAATGTTCCTTTACAGACCCCCAAAAACGCCGGACTCGTATGGACGATACACTGGATTGATAAAATATCTTTGCGTTTGGTCCTCAGCTTGACTTCGTATGGACAGGGCCTTAGATTAGCACTCAACACCACAGTAAAGGGCAGACTAAAACGTACATTGAAATTCAAAGCCCCATACCTCCAAAAATCACCACAGAAACAAAGTATAGATGTGTGAACTGTAGTGGATTTAAGAGAATAGTCTAATGAAATGGCGTGAATTACTTAATAAAAATAGGTAAGCCTTACTGATGCTAGCCATGGAAAAATAGACACCCAAACACCACGATCAATTGTGTTGAGTGGCAGTTTAGGAAATTATTCATAAACTGCCACTCTCTTGTATTTGTAGAGTTAACCATTTTGAAGAGAGAGTGAACATATTGGCGCAAAGGAAGCCTCTACTTCAAGAACTGGAGAGTAAGTAAAACATGTTTGGTATCTGTATAGTTGTTTCACTGGTCATTGACAATTAAATCAAAATAATGTTGCGGTTTTTGGTTTAGTTTACCATCACTTGGTATTCCTGAGGAGGAGTACAACCACACTGAGGATTTGTGCTTGTGTTTGCAAAACAAGTTTAAACCAATCAAGTCCTGTTCCATATGCATACATACACAACAGAACATGTAAAACTTTGTACATAATACACATTTTTACACACTGTGTTCACAGGACAGGGGCATCTCTGAGAAGGAAAACTGAATGACCTGAATCACAGATTTCTGCTCTTTTCAGTAAGTGTCATTGTATTTATGATATGAAACTTATAATTTGACACATTTAAAGAAATTATATTTTTTATTTTAATACATAATCCTCACACAGAAATTGGGATATACAAAGACAGTGGTGTGGCGCACACGATATGTGGCACGGGACTAAGAACGTGGCAAAAAGTTACATGCAGTAAGTAAAATTGTAAGCTTTGTAAAAGATGCTTATTGTGCATTATACTGAACATGTATTTGATTTGTGTGTCTTTTCTGTGTAGGCTGGCCAGCAGAAGGTATATTTCACAACTACAGTGAACCAAGACATGTGTAATCATTTCTGGTTCTGCTGCATAAACGCAACACACTGGAAAGTGAACGGCAGAAAGAGTGGACAGTGAAAGGTTCAACGGCGCACAATACTCTCATTGAGGTCATTCAGAAAGAACGTTGGTTCAAAGAAGTACCAAAGTATCTGAAGTAGGGGTGGGCGATATGACAAAAATAGAATATCACGATTTTTCAATTATAAACTCTCGATTTCATCACGATTTTAACTTAAATTTCACACTGAAGAAGAAAAATATTGAATTAATATACTAATTTATTGAACTTTGTGATAATCAACAAAGCAAAAAGAGACTTGGAACTTAGACTAGACTTAGAACTACAGCAAACCAACTCTATACATTCAAAACACCATAAAACTCCAGACAATAAAAGTAAAATATTAACACTAAGTTTGGTAAAGGCTTGTTGTTCGTGTCTGTTGCTGTTTGGCATCTTTTCTGAGACGTCTCTCATGACGTCAAGTTACTGTGATACAGCGCTCTGTTGCTGTCTGACCCTTTCACAATAAGAGTCTTACTGAAGCGATAACATACTGTGTCTTTTATTGTGTAAAAGGCTAACCGGAAGCAGTTCGTTACAATAAGTTATTACTTGCCCAAGTAATTCACCAAAGTTGGACAAGTCTTATATTTTCAAAGACATGGATAAACAGCGCATTTGTGAACACGGCCCAGGATTTAAATTAAACAAATGAGAAGATGCAGCGCCTACAGAACTGAAAGGACGAAGGACACACTCACTTCTTCGCACATGTGTCGCCAGGTAAATAAATAAACACACGCTGCGATCTACGCAGAGCAGCGGCGTTATGGGGGAAAGACACTGACATAAATACCTCTGAAATAGAGACAGAACTCTGGGTTTAAAAGCTCCAGATAGAGGAGCCTGGTCTTGTATGTGACTGTAGAGGAGCGGCTCGCTGCCAAACGCTCGCATTAGCGTCCGACATTGCGTAGCAGTAAGTGGCTTGGGTTTGCTTCACTGACGGTGAAAAGAGTCAACTGTGCAGAAGTGCTTAGAACCGTGATAAAACGATCCCACAAAAATGACAGATCGTCAGCTCTGGAGATCGTAAGACGGTCTAATATCTTCATACCGCCCAGGCCTAATCTGAAGTTTAGGTATTGTATTTAGAATTTTGTATATGCAAGTATAGAAGCTTCAATTTATGCCAACCTTTTTGTAGATCAACTGGACGCCTGGAGGCATTGCACAGTCATCCTGTGTACGCCAGCGAAAGATTTACTTATGACCCGCCCATTGCAGCCCTCACCATGTACACAGACCTGCAACATGGAATGCTGATGGATGTATAATTGTATGCAGTATGTACGCATTCTGTAAACTATGCATCTTCATTGCTTTTCTATGACTTACTTTTTTGGCATTATTTTTGTCTCTATTTCAGATACCAGAAAGTATTCAATAAAAGATCCAGGTGCTGCAGGATTTATACAGTGAAGGTTAAGAATATTCATATATTCCGGAGCTCCAGACAATAATTGTTGCTGCACGGTTGAACAGCAAAAAAGGACACCCACAGGTCAACAATTGCCACAGAAATAACATGAATGTTTTATTTTTGTGAATAAAGTTGTTGTTGAAAACTAGTTGACCATTGTTTGTTTCTATCTGTAACCAAATGTTTATGTTATGAGATGCTATTTTTGTGCAAGTTTTTTTTTAGGCAATGTGTTAGCTGTGCTTTGAAATTAGAAGACATTATTATGACAATATATTTCATTCTTTACATTTCAATTGAAGTCACTTTGCTTTGTTTTCATGAGAATAATGTACAATCGATGGTGTAAATATATACAAATGGTATATTGGTATAAATCCAATGTAGTGCCCATTAGGATCAGAAAATGTGTCTGATTTAGTCTCCATGTGGCACTTTAGATATGCAGTTCTCTGGAGCAGCTTTTGGAGATCGTCTGCTTGATGCTGCAGGTGGGGTTTTATCCATCATCAGAAGATCCTCCCATTACAGAGCTTTGAAGAAGACGAAAGATAAAATAATTAGAAAAAACAAATACAATATAATCTAAATCTGAAAGGGTCCAAAACACAAAAAAGATGACAAGACAGTAAATCGTACGCTAGCTGTTAGCATATCAAAGAAGTAAACAAAGTTATGTTATGCTATAAACCATGCAAACGATGTCAAAAGTACATGTTTACTTGATATGCCAGTTTATTGAAAATGTCAGTACAAAGTTAGCTGCATAAACGTATTATCCCCGTCAAAAAACAACGATTTTTTAAACATAACAAGCATCGTTACCTTGGATAACTCAATTGTTGTCACCGTAATGTCTCTCCTCGTCACTTCTTGGCCCATTGAACCTCGCGCGTGCACGGGAAAACAGGCATGGCTTCCAAGACCAATCAGGAAGGGAGGCGGAGGGAACTTAGGCCGTTTTTTTCAAAAAGAGTCCCTCTCTCTCTTTTTTTCCTGACAACATCCAGAATTTACATGGGGTGTTAATGGTATAAGCTCCGAATATTTTCTTCCTAATTACGAACAGGAAACATGCTAAAATTACTAAATTTGGTATCTAATGGAAGCTAAGATCACTATCATTTGAATACTTAGATATTTTTGTGGGCCAAAATAAAATGTAAGAAGCTGAAACACTGTGGAGTTTGACTTTCTGTGGGACTGCTGAGCATCACTGAACTAGGTAGCACTAGGAGGAATGAGCATATAGGAAATTAGGAACGTATCACACTAAAATCATAAAGTGTACACTCTATGGCTACAACTGAGGGCCACCTTAGCATAACAGTTCACAATCTGTGTTTTTCTCCGCACGGTGCGGACTCTGAAGATCCAGGTGTGCCCGCTGTGCTGTAGTTAGAAGATATGTTATGTCGCTGTCTGAATCGGCTTCACATTAACTGTGACTGGTGACCGACCAAGAGCAGCCCGTTTTTAAAGTAACATTAGCCTCCTAGCTCTGGACGTTTAACTGGCTAGCCAGTAAGTGTTATCTTAAATATATATATATATATATATATTACAAAAAGCTTTTATACTTACATAAAACCTCCTTAAAGTAACTTGGAATCTTCATGAAGTGTGATCTGTTACTTAAAATCCGTCATAACAGCATTTACTTCCAGCAAAAATCAACAACATAGCGCATCTAGCTAGGAGGATATAGACTTCCCAGGGGTCAAGGACTGAATAGCATATTGAATAAAGTTGCACTCAGAGCATGTGGCAATGCAATATGCAATACAATCCATAGGGAGGTGCTGTTTCACAACACATTAAATGAGACTTAACATACTCAAATTTGGAATAGAATATTCAAAATAAGATATTCAACATTCAACTTGGCCAAATATAACTCCAAACTAAATGCCATTTTAAAAATGAATAGAACAATTAATAAAGAGGCCACATTTCCATAGCAATATGCTATTCATTTCAAAATCTTGTAATTTGAAATATATAAAGACATTGCATCAACACTTTACATACTGAATTACCATTAGAACTTTTGGAATAGAAAATTAAATGTTAAAATTGGATATAACATTATACTTTACCAAATACAAGTCTAAAATAAATACTAAAATAACCTAATGCATAGCCATTTGACAAATGAATAGACATTTGAATTAAGGTGCCTATAGTCTTCCATAGTATCGGGACCACATTAATGAGTACCAGTATGAGTACAAGCAGTTGGTATCGAGCCGATACCCAATTCTAGTACCGGTGCATCCATAATTATAACCAATTTTGGTTACCTTCTGAACTGTATATACAGTATTTGGCAGCAAAAGGTGCCACTTTGAAAGGCACTATTTGTTCCATTTGTCTAAGAATAATAAAATGCTAATTAGATTATCTTGTGCACGAGTCTTCGACAGTTCTGAGCCCAGACAAATTTGGGCTGAAAGTACCTTTGGCTCCTCTGATGTTTTGGACTGGACTTCCGCTTTCTCCTTGTGCTTTGGCTTGTCCTCCTCTTCCGCCATCTCTTCTTTCACTTCCTTCTCTGCTTCCCAGCGGTTGTCATGCATACTGCAATCATAAACACAGTTATTGACCTCCAGGCCCCCTATGGTGCGTTTCCACCACTATTTCCTTTAGAAATGGAGCGCAGTAGTAGAATACACATAACTCAAGGAACAACAGAACAGTGATTAAAGTTTAGTGAGCCGCGATGAAAACACTGGACGAATACTGCCTTTTGGTGGGATTTATACAATTATTCAGAGAAGCCAAGACTAAAGGTCTAAAGGTTTGGTGGATTTGTTTACTTTGAGAGTCTAAAATGGTCCTGACGAAAGCAGCTTTTTAAAAAGGTAAACAAAATGCTAGCTTTTCAGCTAAACCCATTTTAAACCTACAAATTTCTTCATCTTAGACACTGAAGAAGCACCAAGAGTCCCCCACAGCTGCATCACAGTCGAGGCGTCACAAGAGGAGCTACAGGAAATAAGTAAGGGACAAACGAGGAGATGGTGAAAGACTGGAGGAGGGAGCTGCAAGAGGAAGAGGAGGAGCTGACCAGTGCAGGACACCACGCTATGAAACAGGGACAAACCCAGAAGGCGGTGCACCGTTTTTCAGAGGAGACAGCGAGAGGGCAGCCAGCCAGGTTTCTTCCAAGTGCTACAGTTTCCCCGACCTCCAAGGTCATGGGGGTCAGGTTGACACACAGTGGCAGCGCGGTTCAGCAGCAGCAGCTCAGGACTAACACCTGAACACGATTTCGTTGTACACTTGTACAACGACAATAAAGCACTT
Source organism: Proterorhinus semilunaris (assembly GCA_021464625.1). Classification (NCBI taxonomy): domain Eukaryota; kingdom Metazoa; phylum Chordata; class Actinopteri; order Gobiiformes; family Gobiidae; genus Proterorhinus; species Proterorhinus semilunaris. The sequence goes on from CM038354.1 coordinate 775,999, forward strand.
ACTTAAAACTAGAGGAAAGAAGCAACAAAAGAACCCACCACTACCCACACTCCAGAAGAAGCAATGCCGATTCATCTCAGAACATCCTACAAGACCTTTATCAGGAATCTGTTGTGCATTATTTTGGCATGATTTTTGGATTTAGTTATGTTTGATTTTTGAGTAAATGCTAAAATATTTATTAATATTCATTTGCGTTACCGCACTGGATATATATTTTTGTTTCTTAAAGTGGACAATGACCAATCAAGGTTTCACTCACAATGCTTACCAAAACAGAAAACCTTATTTTTTTTTTTCAAAATAAGGTTTTGAAAAAAAAAACGTATTTTTTTCAAAACCTTACACATCATTGGAAAGCTTGGAGACTACATTTTAATAATCTGAAAATCTCAAAATGCCCCAGAACCAACTTGTGTCTTTGATTCTTGTGACTGGTCTCACACCACCAGCAAAGGACTTTAAAGCAGTACCAAGTAACTCTTGCCCCCAGAGGCCATAAGTGCAACTGCAGGTATCGTAGCATGTTGCGATTTTTTAACTTATTGTCCGTGAGAGTAAATACTACGCTGACAGAAAAGACAAAGGGAGAGAGGGATATTGTACATCCAATTACACAATGGAAATATTTTTTTTCACTCAAACTGGCTGTAAATACTGCTTTAAACGGTCTCTCAGTAGGTCTGTAGGCTACATAATCATGGAGAAGACTGCTGACTTGACAGTTGTCCAAAAGACGACCATTGACATCTTGCACAAGAAGGGCATGACACAAAAGGTCATAGCTAAAGAGGCTGGCTGTTCAAAGAGCTCTATGTCCAAGCATATGAAGAGAGGAGAAGGAAAAGATGTGGTGGAAAAAAAATAAATCAAGCAAAACGGATAACCGCGCCCTAGAGAGGATTGTGAGACAAAACCCATTCAAAAATGTGGCGGAGATTCACAAAGAGTGGACTGCAGCTGGAGTCAGTGCTCGCTTGCTTCCATGCATGTATGTACAGTGCCTTGCGAAAGTATTCGGCCCCCTTGAACTTTGACCTTTTGCCACATTTCAGGCTTCAAACAAAGATATAAAACTGTAATTTTTCTTTGTAACCAACAACAAGTGGGACACAATCATGAAGTGAAACGAAATGCAATGGATATTTCAAAAAATTTTAACAAATAAAAAACTGACAAATTGGGCGTGCAAAATTATTCAGCCCCTTTACTTTCAGTGCAGCAAACTCTCTCCAGAAGTTCAGTGAGGATCTCTGAATGATCCAATGTTGACCTTAATGATTAATGATGATAAATAGAATCCACCTGTGTGTAAACAAGTCTCTGTATAAATGCACCTGCTCTGTGATAGTCTCAGAGGTCACTTTAAAGCGCAGAGAACATCATGAAGAACAAGGAACACACCAGGCAGGTCCGAGATACTGTTATGGAGAAGTTTAAAGCCGGATACAAAAAAGATTTCCCAAGCTTTAAACATCCCAAGGAGCACTGTGCAAGCGATAATATTGAAATGGAAGGAGTATCAGACCACTGCAAATCTACAAAGACCCGGCCGTCCCTCTAAACTTTCAGCTCATACAAGGAGAAAACTGATCAGAGATGCTGCCAAGAGGCCCATGATCACTCTGGATGAACTGCAGACATGTACAGCTGAGGTGGAGACTCTGTCCATAGGACAACAATCAGTTGTATACTGCACAACTCTGGCCTTTATGGAAGAGTGGCAAGAAGAAAGCCATTTCTTAAAGATATCCATAAAAAGTGTTGTTTAAAGTTTGCCACAAGCCACCTGGGAGACACACCAAACATGTGGAAGAAGGTGCTCTGGTCAGATGAAACCAAAATCCAACTTTTTGGCAACAATGCAAAACGTTATGTTTGGCGTAAAAGCAACACAGCTCATCACCCTGAACACACCATCCCCACTGTCAAACATGGTGGTGGCAGCATCATGGTTTGGGCCTGCTTTTCTTCAGCAGGGACAGGGAAGATGGTTAAAACTGATGGGAAGATGGATGGAGTCAAATACAGGACCATTCTGGAAGAAAACCTGATGGAGTCTGCAAAAGACCTGAGACTGGGACGGAGATTTGTCTTCCAACAAGACAATGATTTAAAACATAAAGCAAAATCTACAATAGAGTGGTTCACAAATAAACATATCCAGGTGTTAGAATGGCCAAGTCAAAGTCCAGACCTGAATCCAATTGAGAATCTGTGGAAAGAACTGAAAACTGCTGTTCACAAACGCTGTCCATCCAACTTCACTGAGCTCCAGCTGTTTTGCAAGCAGGAATGGGCAAATATTTCAGTCTCTCAATGTGCAAAACTGATAGAGACAAACCCCAAGAGACTTACAGCAGTAATCGCAGCAAAAGGTGGCGCTACAAAGTATTAACTTAAGGGGGCTAAATAATTTTGCACGCCCAATTTTTCAGTTGTTTATTTGTTAAAAATGTTTGAAATATCCAATACATTTGGTTTCACTTCATGATTGTGTCCCACTTGTTGGTTCTTCACAAAAAATTACAGTTTTATATCTTTATGTTTGAAGCCTGAAATGTGGCAAAAGGTCGAAAAGTTCAATGTGGCTGAATACTTTCGCAAGGCACTGTGTATGTGTGTGTATGTATATATATATATATATGTTTTTTTTACCATACTGGTATCTTCTAACAGTATCCAGCCCTAGTCTCTTTGTTGCTCTTTTGAGAGGGACTCGAGGCCGGGGTACCCCCTCTCAACACTATTATTTGCTGTCAATATAGAGCCTCTTGCTGTATGATTGTACAATGACAAAATATTAAAGGGGATCTTTAGAATAGCTCTCGGATGTCATTAATACGCCACAGTTGTAGCCATAGCTATCCTGGGGTAGACTGACGTAAAGCTGCCAATCTATAAAACAAATCCACAAACCTGGAACAGTTTGGTGCACATTCTAGATCAAAAGCAAAAACAACTAAAAAGCGAGTTGCTTGCCTGTTCAACTGGCAAACCCTAATTGGTTAGCAACAGTTAGTTGGGTTTCATTCGATGGATTATATTCTGTCCAAAACTTCAACATACATTGGCTATGAATAGGACATTGTATGTTTGAATCGCCACCTTTACGTGGTGGAGGTGTTTGAGCGCCCGAATGATCCTGGGGACTATGTTGTCGGGGGCTTCGTGCCCCTGGTAGGGTCTTCCATGGCAAACAGGTCCTAGGTGACGGGTCGGACAAAGAGCTGTTCAGAAGCCCCTTATGAGAGACCAACAGGCCCGGTTAGAACCATGAGGTCGTCCTTCTGTGGACCCACCACCTACAGGAGGAGCCATAGGGGCTGGTGCAATGTGATTTGGGCAGCTCCAACAGCTGGCCCCACGACCCGGCAACAGAAAAGTGGAAGAAAATGGATGGATGTTTGATTATGTTGATTCTAAGTGGGTGTAAGAGATGACCCACCTGTAGCTCGGTCTGGTCCCCCGGGTCCTGCCCCGGCTGCGGTCCCCTCTTGGTCCATGGCTTCTACCCTGAGACACGAAGTCCCCAAAAGAAGGAGCCTTAGGAGGTCGCTTACTGTCATCTTTGGAAAAACATGAACAGGCTGTCAAAAATACGAAACCAAGAACTATTATTTGGTGTCTTTGACGTGGCCCATTTGTGTCAATCCATTTAGTTTATTTGAAATTTGATTTGCCCCAAACCTATTTATTTTTAAATGTAGTTCTATTTCATCCCTCCTGACTGCCAGAGGCGGTGCTGAAAGCACTGAATGTTCCCTTTGCGCATGCGTAGTTCGAGTAGTTAATACCAAATGAGTCACACCTGTGATCCCGGATGACGCCCCGGAGGCAATATATTCCCCGGTCATCCAAGCCCCTGTTCCTTTTTTTCTTCTCGCATGTGGTTCGAGCAATGTGGCGTTAGTCGTTCGCTTTTGGAGTTTTTCGCTGTCGCCGAAATTGAAGAGTAGCGGTGGATCGCCCTCCTTGGGCTGCGACAGTTGGATTCGTGGATTGATTCTGTGGGTGTATTTGAATGTTGTTGGGAGAGGAGGCGCGAACGCTGTCGTTACCAACTCACGGCGTCTGTATTGCGGTATTTGTGCTATAATTGGTGATGGTAGAGTTCGCGCACACTCTCCCAAGCTTAGCCTGTTGTCGGTTATGTTCCGGGCTTCTGTCCTTGGAGGTGCTTCAGGCCGATGATGGTCATGACCTGTGCCCTGCCTGCCTTGGGCCTGACCACCTTACGGAGGCGCTGTTGGATCATCCTTGCATGAACTGCAGTTACATGTCTCGTGCTGTCAGACTGGCTAGGTTGGCACAGTTGCCTACTCAAGGTGATGCTGACCTTCCTCCTTCCGGTCAGGTGGTTCTCCCCACACGTTCAAAGTGCCGGAGTGAGCCAGCAGTTGTTGTGGCCGCTCCTGAGGCGAAGCAGTCGTGAGCAGTGCTCACAGTCTTTCCACGAGGGTTGAGCAGTCATCTGCAGAGTTGGCAGCAATGAAGGCCCCGTTTCAATCGCATCGCTTGGATCCTCCCTTACCTACGGCTGGGTTCTCTTCCCCACCTATGTGTTGAACAGGGAGGAGGAAGTTGTTGAGGATGTTGGGTTTTCTGAGGATGCTTTGTCTTTGGCTGCCTCAGCCTCTCACTTTAGGGATGAGGAGAGGCACATGTCTGAGGCCGGGTCACACTCTTCGAATCAGAGTGCGGTTAGCGAGGCGGCAGGAGGTCATGTGTATTAGAATGCGGATTGGGATGTTTTTTTCTGTCCGAGCCCGGCCCTCGTCCGCCAGAGCAGTGATTAAATCCGAACCGAGCCCGACATGGCATTAAAATATGAGCACCCGAGTCTGTCCGAGCCCGACAATTAAAATCACAATATTTTCATAAGCCTAAAAATGACACAGTAGGATATCGTTTGTGTGGAAAGCCCGATTCTATCTTCAACTCGGTTTTGTCTCTTTAGTCACTTTTGGCTAGACTTTTGTTGTGAATTTTGTTTGAACGAGTGTCTCAACGGAAAACTGTTATATTATCAGTTCCTTTTCTGGGAAAAATGTCGATGCCTTAAAAGGAGCTTTGTTTAGAAACCTGTTCCTTCAATGGCACGAAATGGCCTCATGTCTTTACAGCAGAATGCAACGCTTTTTTTTGTCCGTTTTTCTTTAGCCAGCAGAGGGATTTTTCTCAATGTAGACTGCGATGGCCCAGGTGACTTACATGTTCTATCCACATGTCGCTGCAGCTGGGAATTCCCTGTTACTTTGCTTCGCAACTCCTACATTTAACATATCCAACAACTTCCTTACTCTCAGCCTTGAAAACTATATTAAAATAATAATAATGGGAAGTTTCTTAAAATCGGAAAATAGCATTTACATGAAGTTATACCCCGGTTACTGAGGGAAAATCCCAGCCAGAAAATCGGGAATTTTCCGTTTTTCCGTTTTTTATAAATCGGGAATCTGCGTTTATATGATCAAAGACAAAACCGGAGTATTAAAAACTCCCGATAATAACCGAGAATTTCGAGCCCTTGTAAACACACTCAATCTTAGCGTTGTAACACAACGGCAGTGAGTGCACTGGATTTGGGACCTTTTTGGTCACATGTTCGCCTCGGAGGAGTCGACTCATTGCCCGCTGTGGATTTTCCTTACGGGGGAATCGGGTGCGGTTGTTGCTGGTGGCCCCGTTCTGGCCACCGCGGCCGTGGTTCCCCCTGCTGCGGAGTCTGATTCACGGCAACCCGTGGCGTCTCCCGAACAGGAGGGATCTGCTGTCTCAGTTGGGAGGGCGGATATGGCATCCCGATCCTTCTCATCTTCGACTGTGGGTCTGGCCGTTACAAGGTCCATGTCGCAGTTGACTGGGTTGCCGGCGCCTGTCCGACACACCATTTTGAGTGCGAGGGCTTCTCTACTCGTCAGCAGTATGATAACGGGTGGCAGTGTTCTGATCGTGAAGAGGACCCGGTTTTGTGTTCGGTGTCCTCTATTCTGGAGTTTCTGCAGTCTCTTTGATGAGGGCCGCTCTCCTATGCTCAAGGTATATTTAGCGGCGATCTCTACTAATCATGTTGAGGTTGATGGTTGTTCTGTGGGGAGCCATGATCTCGTGTCTCGTTCCTGCGTGGGGCTTGTAGGTTGCGCCCGCCATCAGATCCCTGTTTGGGATCTGCCTTTGGTTCTCCACGCTCTCGCCCGTCCACCTTTTGAGCCTTTGTTGCAAGCGGATCTCAAGTGGCTATCTTGTAAGACTGCCTTTCTGTTGGCTATTGTCTCTGCTAAAAGGGTTGGCGAGTTACATGTTCTTTCTGTTAGCCCTTCCCGTCTTAGGTGGAGTCTAGATGGCAGTGGTGTTACCTTGTGACCGAACACTGTATTTGTGCCCATGGTCTTATCCGGTTCTCATCGTAATCAACCATTGCAGTTGGCGCGGTTCCGGCCCTCCGGAGTGGCTGTGCCTTGTGAGGGCACAGACAACAACAGGGCAACATTGCGGCTACTGCGGGTGTGAGACGATCGGACCAGCCATTTGTGTGTTATGGATGGAGGTCCCAAGTTGGGTTGCCCTCTGTCTAAACAGCGTCTCTCCCATTGGATAGTGGATGTCATTTGTCATTCCTACGAGGCGGGGGTCACGCATTGCCTATCGGTGTGAAGGCCCACTCTACCAAGAGTGTATCCACTTCCTGGGCAGCTATGAGGGGTGTTCCATTGGAAGCGATCTGTGCTGCGGCGTCATGGGCTTCCCTGAGCACGTTCACCAGGTTCTACAACGTCAATGTGGTGGCCTCTCATGCTCTGGGCCATGCTCTCCTCCAGGGGTCTTCTGCATCCTCTTAGTGAGGTGGGTGCTCAGGATTCCTCTTAACGTATCTGGTACTAGTCATTCAGTGGTTTCAGCACCAGCTCTGGCGGTCAGGCGGGATGAAGTTACGCAACGCAAGTTACATATGTAGCTACGGTTCTATGAATCCCGGATGACCACCAGAGGTTTCTGTCACTCAGAATCCTTGCGTGTTTGCGAGAAGATTCTTTAGGAACAGAGGCTCGGATGACGGAGGAATATATTACCTCCAGGGCGTCATCCGGGGTCACAGGTGTGACTCATTTGGTATTAACTACTCAAACTACGCATGCACGAAGCGAACATTCAGAGCTTTCAGCACCGCCTCATCCAGGATTCATAGAACCGTAGTTACATACGCAACTTTCGTTTTACTCATACATAATACAATATCTTGCAGAAAGAGACATGCAGTTAGACAATGAAAGAAAGTCCCACGCCTGGATGAGATAGGAGGGGTAGTGTAAGCCGCTTTGCCCTGTAAAAACTTTATCCCCTCATTATGTAGACTAGGGGTGTTGAAAAATATTGATCCGCCGATATTACGTCACGCGATTTTCGTATCGGTCCAAAAAGCACCCGTAACGTTATTTAAACATCTATTTTTGTGGAAATATTCATTGCAGTGTCTCTTTTTGGTCCTGCACGTTTGTACACAAATTGATATTATACTGAGGATGGTAATGACAACTGGGAAGTAGCAGGATCACGAAGTATAATATATACTGCTGCATAGTAACGTGCCTTTATAACATTAAAATAGTGACTTCAGTAATGTTACACTAGTGATGTTAGTAATGTACCAATGTTTGGCATTGGTAACAACTTAAGAATATATTAATGATCATCCTTTGTTACTTGCTCTGTCCTAGACATTGTACAAGAAATGAAACAGCTGTTGTTGTGTTTTGTATGCTTTGATTGTTAAATGAAAATTGTATTGTTTTTATTTTGGGGGTGGGCCCTTATAAGCCTTTTGCTTCGGCCCACTCCTTTTGAGAAGACTAACTGCTCAAATAAACAAATAAACTAAACTAAACTACTCCCGCCCGCTAGATGGCAGCGCACCACGCAGCTCGCTTGAGTAACACTAGAATCTAGTGAGAGAAACACCGGACAAGGTTTTACCATGGAAAAAGAAAGCAACGAAATGCTCTGGGACTCTTTTAAAACTCTACATTTGGCCCCACTTTGGCTTTTACAGCAAAGACACAGACCTGGATTATTACGAGAGCCACAGCTTTGTGCATATGCTGCCGAGTGTGTCGCCGCTGCGTTCGGAGAGGATTTATCTTTGTAGCACTAGCATGGATTTATCTTCGTAGCATTTTTTTATGGAATAAGACAAAGCCGAGGGAAAACTAAATACAGCAGGCTCATGTTAAACTTGTGTCTCGCCACTGCAGTACTTAGTATAGTACTGTAGTAGTTTCCCCTCGGCTTAGTTTGTGTGCTACTGCCAACACAAAAATATTTCGAAGAGATGAGCACTAGTCACAGTGATGCCCGTGTCATTATGTCCCTGATTTAAGAGTGAGACCCGTTGTGGAGTAGATAAGGTTTTAAGTTAAGTTATTAGTTATTACTGATCGCTAAGGACTCCCAACTATAGACATACTAGAAAACGTGCATCCCCAGTTTAGTTGGTTTCATTACTAGGTGTCCAAGAAATCTGTTTTCCTTTCAAAAGTTACATCATCACCGTACAACACCACAGTCAAAAGTGCACATTAGTGAAAAGCATTTATATAATAAGATAGCGCTATATACAGGTGCTCGTCATATACAGTGCCTTGAGAAAGTATTCGGCCCCCTTGAACTTTTCAACCTTTTGCCACATTTCAGGCTCAAACATAAAGATGAAACTGTAATTTTTTGTGAAGAACCAACAACAAGTGGGACACAATCATGAAGTGAAACCAAATTTATTGGATATTTCAAACATTTTTAACAAATAAACAACTGAAAAATTGGGCGTGCAAAATTATTCAGCCCCCTTAAGTGAATACTTTGTAGCGCCACCTTTTGCTGCGATTACTGCTGTAAGTCCTTGGGGTTTGTCTCTATCAGTTTTGCACATTGAGAGACTGAAATATTTGCCCATTCCTCCTTGCAAAACAGCTGGAGCTCAGTGAAGTTGGATGGACAGCGTTTGTGAACAGCAGTTTTCAGTTCTTTCCACAGATTCTCGATTGGATTCAGGTCTGGACTTTGACTTGGCCATTCTAACACCTGGATATGTTTATTTGTGAACCACTCTATTGTAGATTTTGCTTTATGTTTTGGATCATTGTCTTGTTGGAAGACAAATCTCCGTCCCAGTCTCAGGTCTTTTGCAGACTCCATCAGGTTTTCTTCCAGAATGGTCCTGTATTTGGCTCCATCCATCTTCCCATCAATTTGAACCATCTTCCCTGTCCCTGCTGAAGAAAAGCCCAAACCATGATGCTGCCACCACCATGTTTGACAGTGGGGATGGTGTGTTCAGGGTGATGAGCTGTGTTGCTTTTACGCCAAACATAACGTTTTGCATTGTTGCCAAACAGTTGGATTTTGGTTTCATCTGACCAGAGCACCTTCTTCCACATGTTTGGTGTGTCTCCCAGGTGGCTTGTGGCAAACTTTAAACAACACTTTTTATGGATATCTTTAAGAAATGGCTTTCTTCTTGCCACTCTTCCATAAAGGCCAGAGTTGTGCAGTATACGACTGATTGTTGTCCTATGGACAGAGTCTCCACCTCAGCTGTACATTTCTGCAGTTCATCCAGAGTGATCATGGGCCTCTTGGCAGCATCTCTGATCAGTTTTCTCCTTGTATGAGCTGAAAGTTTAGAGGGACGGCCGGGTCTTTGTAGATTTGCAGTGGTCTGATACTCCTTCCATTTCAATATTATCACTTGCACAGTGCTCCTTGGGATGTTTAAAGCTTGGGAAATCTTTTTGTATCCAAATCCGGCTTTAAACTTCTCCACAACAGTATCTCGGACCTGCCTGGTGTGTTCCTTGTTCTTCATGATGCTCTCTGCACTTTAAACTGACCTCTGAGACTATCACAGAGCAGGTGCATTTATACGGAGACTTGTTCACACACAGGTGGATTCTATTTATCATCATTAGTCATTTAGGTCAACATTGGATCATTCAGAGATCCTCACTGAACTTCTGGAGAGAGTTTGCTGCACTGAAAGTAAAGGGGCTGAATAATTTTGCACGCCCAATTTTTCAGTTTGTTAAAAATGTTTGAAATATCCAATAAATTTCTTTTCACTTCATGATTGTGTCCCACTTGTTGGTTCTTCACAAAAAATTACAGTTTTATATCTTTATGTTTGAAGCCTGAAATGTGGCAAAAGGTCGAAAAGTTCAAGGGGGCCGAATACTTTTGCAAGGCACTGTAATTAGAACAACATGAAAAAGTGTATTCAGTTCTGTTATTCAATTTAAACTGCAATATATATGATAGACTCATTACATGCAAAGTGAGATATGTATAGCTTTTGTTATATTGTTATATATTTTGATTATGGCTCAGCTTGTAAAAGCCCCAAATTAAAAATCTCATAAAATGTTTATTTTGAAAATGGACTGTAAGCCATAATCATCAAAATTATAACAAAGGCTCGACATACGTCACTTTGCATGTAATGTGTCTATCATATATTAGTTTCACATTTTAAGTTGAATTACAGAATTAAATTAACTTTTTCATGATATTCCAATTATATGACGGGCACAGATAGATGGATAGATAAAATGTATTTGACACAAATCTAATGAAGGCGTACTAGTTTACTGAATAGTTGTTTCAAAGTAGTAAAAGGTAATCGCAATAATTGTCTAATGCTTCAATATGGGTATATATCGTATCGCGACCTGTGTATCAAGATGTAGACATTACGTAGCATTTTAAAACAGCACTTCGGGAAACACATCCAATGCTCCCAAAACAGTGATACAACTGTGGGTTGGTGCTGCCGGCTGAAAGGTTATGTGAGGCAGACTGGTTTCGGAGAGCTGCTCCTCAGGGATCAGGTGACCTCTGTTTTAAGGTCTCCACCCTCCAGGGAAACAACATGCTTTTGAAGAGGTGGCTCAATGAGAAGGGCCAATGAGATAACTGTGTGTGTGTGTGTGCGTGTGCGTGTGTTACCTCTGCGGGCGCTCTGCTCAGTCACGGTGCCCTCGACACTCACAGCAGCATCCTCTGTGAACCTGGGAGACGCACACACCTTAGTAAAGTGCTCAGCAGCATGTCAACACTCCTTTCAAGGGGATGATTTTGCATCTAATGTTGCTGAGAGAGAAGGAGATTGGCCATGTGCTCACATGCTGTCTGACTTCTGAGCGTCCCACTCGCGTCTCCACTGTCCCGTGGCATTGCGGTGTCGTGCCAGTCTCTCCTCGTCAATCTGTTCACGCTCCTTCTTCCAGCGCAGATACTCGGCCCGCTCCCGGCCCGTCATCGACATGGTCATATCCACAGAGCCTTTGGGCCCCGGGCGCCGACTCTGCACCAACACAGTAATGAACAACTCACCAGCCAGCTCTCAGACACTATGGAAAGGGTTCCCTTCCTTCATTCCAGCTGACTGTTCATATGTGGTATTTTAAATGTGTACTTGTAACTTCTTTTTGTGGATGTCTGTGTAAGCTCTCAGTCGTACAGGAGTTGTCCATCTTCAATGATATTGGTAATGTTTGGTAAAAGAGAGGGAAGATACAATCTAAAGGGGTATTCATAATCTTAATCTACCCTAAACAGTCATTGCATCACCCGGAGAGGTGTAAATCTGTGGAATAATCTAGAGGAACCCTTAAAAGGCGCTGATAGTCTACAGCAATTTAAAAAAAACAGTATAAGAGAAGTGTGTTTGAGAAATATACTAAAGACATGTGACCTTGTTCTGCTTATTTTCAAGAAATGTTGTATTACGGTGAATCTGTTTAACCATATCATTGCTGATAGAACCAACTTCACCTACCCCCAAGTTTAAGTCGTTATGAATTAAAGGAACTTGAGAGACATGAACAAGCAAAAGACAACAACGCTGTAACAGGTGTCTCTGTCGAGTGCGGACGTGTCTTCTCACTCCTCCTGCTTTCGTGCTTTTTTCCTGCCTCTGCGAGTGTCTTGTCTGACTTTTATTTTTCCTCTTGGAAATATCCAATAAATTTCGTTTCACTTCATGATTGTGTCCCACTTGTTGTTGGTGCTTCACAAAAAATTACAGTTTTATATCTTTATGTTTGAAGCCTGAAATGTGGCAAAAGTTCGAAAAGTTCAAGCGGGCCGAATACTTTCGCAAGGCACTGTATGCCTTCTTACTTTGGAAGTCTTATAAACCTCATATGATTTTCTTCTTGTAAAACATGAACGCCTTTCTTTATCAATGCTGCTATACTTAAAGTTAATGTGGACAATTGTAATTGTGATTTTTGGATGGGCACACCCACAGGGCTGTGTGTGTGACCATGTATGGAAAATGAAACTTGTCATTCATGAATTGCTTGTAAACAGGTAAATGCGCGCCTCTGTTCCACATGTGCCTGGGTAACTCTGGAATTTGTAAATGTAAAGTGTTATATTGTATGAAAATACAAGATGCTGCTTGTATTACCGTTATTACCCCTATTGGGGTTTACGTGCAGCTGGACACATGCGTTTCAGTTATGTATAGTCTTAGTGTTATGATGGGCCTTTTCTTTTGAAAGGACTTTCATTCATGTTTTGTATTTCTTAAGTTAATCTGAAATGCATGAAAGTAATTACTTTGAATAGGAAGTAGGCATGTACAAGCCTTCTTGCTTCGGCCTACTCCTTTTGAGTTTTTATTACTGTGGAATTATGCAACCATGCAATCTATGTTTGTAAATTGCTCAAATAAACAAACTAACTAAGGTACTCAAGTCATCTTCTGTACTCAGTAGTTGAAGTCTTTATCTAAGCTGCGGGCTGAGCTGAACTTCAGTTCGCTGATGAAGCCTTGATGAGAGGCGAAACGTTCGAGACTTCAACTATCGAGTACAGAAGATGACTTGAGTACCTTCATTGAAGTTCTTTTTGTGGAGTAGATAACAGAGCTATGCAACCTGGATGAGTAAGTTTGCAAGTTTCTGAATAAAAAAAGAAAACTAACTGATAGGACCCCTTCTGTCCCCAACTTACAGTCCACTCCCTCTCCAGCTCGGGCCCCGTCTTCACGTTGTCGAAGTCCAGCCCTCCCCAGTTGCGCACGTGTCGTCGGCTGCCCTCTTTCCGGTCCAAGTCAGGGGCAGGTCCGGAGCGCCGCGGGTCGTCTAAGAAGTGTCTGCTGGGCTTGTCCCCTTCCTGCTGTGGAGACCGCAGGAGCCATGTCATGAACACGGTCAGAGGTGTGATACACTCAAAATTTGACACAAGGAGGCAAGTGCCCCATACCCGCTGTCCTCTTTCATACTCCGCTATCTTCTCCATTTCCTCGTTCATTTTCTCAATATTCTGTCGCCTCTTCTCCTCCCACTCCTGAACACAGCATCACGTGATGAGTACCAATAACGAATGTCTACAGAAGCAGCTGAAATGTCTACTTAAGTCACATACCTTTGATCTGCGGTCGCTGCTCCCTGGAGTACCCCCACCCCTGCCTCTCCGGTCCCCTCGGCCCCCCCTGCGGCCCGTAGCATCCCCAGGCTCTCCCTGTCCTCGGGCCCCCCTGTGGCCCGGAGTGGACCCTGCCTCTCCTCGGCCCCACCTGCGACCCGGAGCGTCCCCAGGCTCCCCCTCCCCTCGGGCCCCCCTGTAGCCCGGAGTGTCCCCTGCCTCTCCCTCTCCTCGGCCCCACCTGCGGCCTGGGGTGTGCCCAGTCTCTCCCTCGCCCTGGCCCCACCTACGGCCCGGGGTCTCCCCAGACTCTACCTCTCCTCTGCCCCCCCTGCGGCCCCGAGTGTCCCCAAGCTCTCCCTCTCCTCTGCCCTCCCTTCCGCCCAGAGTGTTTCCAGACTCTCCTTCTCCTCGGCCCCCCCTTCGGCCCGGAGTGTCCCCAAACTCTCCCTCTCCTCGGCCCCCCCTGCGGGCTGGGGTCTCCCCATGCTCTCCTTCACGGGGGCTCCTCTCCTGCGGGCCCCCTCCTCTGGGCCCTCGCCCGACTCGTCCTGAGGTCCTTTTGGACGGACTCTGGCCCTTGGGGCCCTCGGGAGCTCCTGGTTTATTGTCGTTCACCACTCTCTTCTCCTGCACACAAAGAGCAGCCATGAGGAGCATTCTGGTCAAGAGCTTTGTCTTTGAACAATTGTACAGCAACATTCTGCTCATCCTTTGACACTGCTGGGGTAAGGAGCAGTGCCCAGGGATGCGTATCCAGATGTGGAGCCATGAGTGTATGTGAAGCAGTGTTGGGTTAATGTTGAGTCGATGTTAAAGAAAAACTAAGTAACTTCTTTACTATAATAAACCCTTTTCATAGTCCCTCTGGGGTAGCCTAGTCTTACCATACCCTCTCACTAATTTCGTACAGAGGGTCTGGAACTTCACAATTGAGCTCAGTTTTCAGGTGGGAGGGGATCGATGTCAATATGGGGCAATGTTGAGTCGATGCGGGGCGGTGTCGAGTTGATGTGTCCTCCTGCTTAAGCCAGGACATGTCCCAGCCCGTCTGAAGTTTGCTAGAGAGCATCTGGATGATCCAGAAGAGGACTGGGAGAATGTCATATGGTCAGATGAAACCAAAATGGAACTATTTGGTAAAAACTCAACTCGCCGTGTTTGGAGGAGAAAGAAAGATCACCACACCTACTGTGAAGCATGGGGGTGGAAACATCAGGCTTTGGGACTGTCTTTCTGCAAAGGGACCAGGACGACTGATCCGTGTAAAGGAAAGAATGAATGGGGCCATGTATCGTGAGATTTTGAGTGAAAACCTCCTTCCATCAGCAAAGGCATTGAAAATGAAACGTGGCTGGGTCTTTCTAGCCTGGAAAAATCCAGACTCACTGCTGTAGCCGGTGAGTCTGGTCACCCCTGCGTCGAATCCATTTCCCACAGCGGTAGATACGCAAGCAAACAGGAAGCGGAGTAAACCAATCAGCGAAGGGCGGCGTCTGCTTTTGATGTGGTGTTATTAGCGGTTTTGCGTTAATATTTGCGCAGGATTATGAATAACGAAACTCGCCTACTGTCGATGTGTTTTTTGGTCATTTACCGCCGACTGGAGACACGCTTTCTCTCTTTCGTGCATCGTTCGTAGATTGTTATTGAGGGACTTCCGCGTCCCGTGAGTGACGTTGCTAAACACGTCACGGCAAATAAACCAATCTGATTGCACGTGAACGGATTGATTTTGCGGAAGCCGCGAACGAGGACGGGGTGACCAGACTGATCCCCCGCTGGATAAAAAAATACAGAGGGGAATCATTCTGGTCCCACCAGGCTAGGGTCTTTCAGCATGACAATGATCCCAAACACATCGCCCGGGCAACGAAGGTGTGGCTTCGTAAGAAGGTCCTGGAGTGGCCTAGCCAGTCTCCAGATCTCAACCCCATAGAAATCGTTAGAGGGAGTTGAAAGTCCGTGTTGCCCAGCGCCTGTCCCAAAACGTCACCGCTCTAGAGGAGATCCGCCCCAAAAACGTCACCGCTCTAGAGGAGATCCGCCCCAAAATCGTCACCGCTCTAGAGGAGATCCGCCCCAAAAACGTCACCGCTCTAGAGGAGATCCGCCCCAAAAACGTCACCGCTCTAGAAGAGATCCGCCCCAAAACGTCACCGCTCTAGAAGAGATCCGCCCCAAAACGTCACCGCTCTAGAGGAGATCCGCCCCAAAACGTCACCGCTCTAGAGGAGATCCGCCCCAAAACGTCACCGCTCTAGAGGAGATCCGACCCAAAACGTCACCGCTCTAGAGGAGATCCGCCCCAAAACGTCACCGCTCTAGAGGAGATCCGCCCCAAAACGTCACCGCTCTACAGATCCGCCCCAAAACGTCACCGCTCTAGAGGAGATCCGACCCAAAACGTCACCGCTCTAGAGGAGATCCAACCCAAAACGTCACCGCTCTAGAGGAGATCCGCCCCAAAACGTCACCGCTCTAGAGGAGATCCGCCCCAAAATCGTCACCGCTCTAGAGGAGATCCGCCCCAAAATCGTCACCGCTCTAGAGGAGATCCGCCCCAAAAACGTCACCGCTCTAGAGGAGATCCGCCCCAAAAACGTCACCGCTCTAGAGGAGATCCGCCCCAAAAACGTCACCGCTCTAGAGGAGATCCGCCCCAAAACGTCACCGCTCTAGAGGAGATCCGCCCCAAAACGTCACCGCTCTAGAGGAGATCCGCCCCAAAACGTCACCGCTCTAGAGGAGATCCGCCCCAAAACGTCACCGCTCTAGAGGAGATCCGCCCCAAAACGTCATCGCTCTAGAGATCTGCCCCAAAATGTCACCGCTCTAGACGAGATCTGCCCCAAAATGTCACCGCTCTAGACGAGATCCGCCCCAAAACGTCACCGCTCTAGAGGAGATCCGCCCCAAAACGTCACCGCTCTAGAGGAGATCCGCCCCAAAACGTCTCCACTCTAGACGAGATCCGCCCCAAAACGTCACCGCTCTAGAGGAGATCCGCCCCAAAACGTCACCGCTCTAGAGGAGATCCGCCCCAAAACGTCACCGCTCTAGAGGAGATCCGCCCCAAAACGTCACCGCTCTAGAGGAGATCCGCCCCAAAACGTCACCGCTCTAGAGGAGATCCGCCCCAAAACGTCACCGCTCTAGAGGAGATCCGCCCCAAAACGTCATCGCTCTAGAGATCTGCCCCAAAATGTCACCGCTCTAGACGAGATCCGCCCCAAAACGTCACCGCTCTAGACGAGATCCGCCCCAAAACGTCTCCACTCTAGACGAGATCCGCCCCAAAACGTCACCGCTCTAGAGGAGATCCGCCCCAAAACGTCACCGCTCTAGACGAGATCCGCCCCAAAACGTCACCGCTCTAGAGATCCGCCCCAAAACGTCTCCACTCTAGACGAGATCCGCCCCAAAACGTCACCGCTCTAGAGGAGATCCGCCCCAAAACGTCACCGCTCTAGACGAGATCCGCCCCAAAACGTCATCGCTCTAGAGATCTGCCCCAAAACGTCACCGCTC
Source organism: Proterorhinus semilunaris (assembly GCA_021464625.1). Classification (NCBI taxonomy): domain Eukaryota; kingdom Metazoa; phylum Chordata; class Actinopteri; order Gobiiformes; family Gobiidae; genus Proterorhinus; species Proterorhinus semilunaris. The sequence continues at coordinate 792,958 of CM038354.1, forward strand.
TAGACGAGATCCGCCCCAAAACGTCACCGCTCTAGAGGAGATCCGCCCCAAAACGTCACCGCTCTAGACGAGATCCGCCCCAAAACGTCTCCACTCTAGACGAGATCCGCCCCAAAACGTCACCGCTCTAGAGGAGATCCGCCCCAAAACGTCACCGCTCTAGAGGAGATCCGCCCCAAAACGTCACCGCTCTAGAGGAGATCCGCCCCAAAACGTCACCGCTCTAGAGGAGATCCGCCCCAAAACGTCACCGCTCTAGAGGAGATCCGCCCCAAAACGTCACCGCTCTAGAGGAGATCCGCCCCAAAACGTCACCGCTCTAGAGGAGATCCGCCCCAAAACGTCATCGCTCTAGAGATCCGCCCCAAAACGTCATCGCTCTAGAGATCTGCCCCAAAACGTCACCGCTCTAGACGAGATCCGCCCCAAAACGTCACCGCTCTAGAGGAGATCCGCCCCAAAACGTCACCGCTCTAGAGGAGATCCGCCCCAAAACGTCACCGCTCTAGAGGAGATCCGCCCCAAAACGTCATCGCTCTAGAGATCTGCCCCAAAATGTCACCGCTCTAGACGAGATCCGCCCCAAAACGTCATCGCTCTAGAGATCTGCCCCAAAATGTCACCGCTCTAGACGAGATCCGCCCCAAAACGTCACCGCTCTAGAGGAGATCCGCCCCAAAACGTCACCGCTCTAGAGATCTGCCCCAAAACGTCACCGCTCTAGACGAGATCCGCCCCAAAACGTCACCGCTCTAGACGAGATCCGCCCCAAAACGTCTCCACTCTAGACGAGATCCGCCCCAAAACGTCACCGCTCTAGAGGAGATCCGCCCCAAAACGTCACCGCTCTAGACGAGATCCGCCCCAAAACGTCATCGCTCTAGAGATCTGCCCCAAAACGTCACCGCTCTAGACGAGATCCGCCCCAAAACGTCACCGCTCTAGAGGAGATCCGCCCCAAAACGTCACCGCTCTAGAGGAGATCCGCCCCAAAACGTCACCGCTCTAGAGGAGATCCGCCCCAAAATACCAGCAACAGTGTGAAAACCTTGTGAAGACTTACAGAAAACGTTTGACCTCGGTCATTGTCAACAAAGGGTATATAACAAAGTATTGAGATGAACTTTTGTTATTGACCAAATACTTATTTTCCACCATAGTTTGCAAATAAATTCATTAAAAATCAGAGAGTGATTTTCTGGATTTTTTTCCTCATTTTGTCTCTCATAATTGAGATGAAAATTACAGGCCGCTCATCTTTTTAAGTGGGAGATTGTTTGCTGACTAAATACTTTTTTGCCCACTGTAAGTCGATCTGAGGCCGTGTCGAGTCGATGTTAAGTCGGTGTAAGGTAGTGTTGAGTCAAAATTAAGTCGATGTGCCACACCGACCTGTGGAGAGGACAGGTCCACTGTGACGGTGAAGTTCTCCTTCTCCTGCCTACGCTTCTCCAGCTCGGGGTCGTGGGGGCGGGGCTTACGTGGGGCTGTCACGGCAATACCCTCCAGTTCGGCTTTCTTTTTGTCCTCTTCTATTTCCTGTGACATATGAAACATATGAAAGTGTCACAACAGAACTCTCTCCATTAGGTGACATCATTTTGTTTCCTCAAGGCTGGACTACTGTAACCGCCTGCTAGCAGCGTCTCCTAAAGGTTCCCTGAGAAGTTTACAAATAGTTCAAAATGCAGCTGCAAGATTGTGAACGCGTACAAAGAGAACACATTACCTGTGCTAAAGGAATTTCTTATTTTTCCACAGCTAAAATGACATGAAAAGAATAACATCTAGCAATGACTGTTTTTGTGCATTATCCCTGATCAAATATAACAGTGTTGGCTCATTTCAATAATTATTCCAAGGTTCCTTCACACTTTGCAATGTGAAAATGAAGACTTGACACGAGTTGGGTTCGCGTGTGCAGATTTCCACAGCAGGTGAGCTCTAATGCACAGAGTGCGTGGAGAGGTGTGGGTTTTATAAATCTGGACTTTCCCTGGCATGCGCCAAACAAAGCCACTAGGCGTGTGCTCGGGCTAAGCAAAACATCTACGCAGTTTAAAACACACGCTTCAAATTTAAGACCTAATCCCACATTTTCTGAAAATATAAGACTTTTTAAGGCCTTATATTAAGAAAATCAAGTTTAAGACTTTTTAAGACCCCGCGGGAACCCCGTCATAGTTATTATTTTGCTTCTGCTTTAGTGAACCTAATCCTATTTTCAATTTAATGTAAAGTACTCCTGCTGGACAATTTTCTGAACTTCGGTAGGCACATTTGAGTACTGCCTGCAGATCATTCATAATCTGATTGATGGTTTGAAGAGCTACAGAGCAGGAATGGTGAGAATGTAGATGGGGATTTGTGGAGTTAGAGTTAGTGTTGTGACCTGGTACCGCTGCACCAGCGCCTGGTTCTTCTTCCGCAGAGCCTCGATCCTGCGGTCCAGCTCTGCATCCTTCTCCTCTTTGGTCTTGGACTCCATGGCTGAGGACTGAGGGTGCACAAAAGAGACACTGACTCTCACTAAGAAGACACGGTTGCATTTGCCAACCTTCATAATAACCTTACACATGTGACTTACCATGGCAGCCTCCAGGCTCCTCCTGCAAAACATAAAGCACTCTGTAATGCTTTATTCATCTGAACCAAAGCTCTTCAACCCTTTACCCCCGTGAGCTACCTATTATGTAACAAAGACGGCAGAGAGCTAACCAACCCTTTGAAAAAACCTGTTTAACTATGGGACATAGGTGGAGTTCAACACACAGCAGATTTAACACAGTTAAAGAAAATGTTTCGAGTTTCCTTTTTATACTAATCCTATATTTGCATAAGTGTTTAATGCATCTAAACTCAAATTTAGAAAATCTTGGAAAGGGCTGGTGGGGATCCATGAGGTGAAACACACATTACAAGAATGAGAGGATCATGCGATTACCAAACACCTTCTGGTATATAAGGCAAAAAAGACTAAAAATCCCGTATATGTCGAAATAATGTAGTATTGCGTACTAGAGTCGTTCAGGCCAGAAATCCACCACCTCCCAAAATCCACTTTAACCCCAGTTAGGGTTAATGTTACATTATTGTCCCCGTAGGAAAATGTGTCCTCTGCATTTGACTCTAGTAGTAGACTGGTAGTCTTGTGCAGTTTGGTGGGACATGGGTAAACAGAAAGTTTATCACACAGATAAAGGCTGCAAAGACCACACACATCTGAAATACTACTGTCCGCTGAGAAAGAGAGCAAGTCATTCCAAACCAGTAGGAGCCCAAAACAAGTAATACTGATATTCCAGCACACTTTCCATTGGGCACCAATGAATACAAGACATAATCTCGGGCTATAGTCGGGACAGGGGGCAGTACAGTATAAAGCAAAACACTCTGTGCAGCAGTTTACAGTGCGTAAGGTAAGAGGATCATGGGTGTTTTGATGCGGTGCCTGATGGGTCCACAGCACATGAGGCAGTGGACCTATGCCACTACTCTCTAGTGCCTGCCTCTACAGAGTCGGTAGCCAGAGCCACACGGGGCTTATGGAGCACCGACCGTGGTTTTACGCACGGTCCACTCACCTCAGACAGGGCGTTGAGCGCTGGAAGAAAACCGATTACTCGTTTTATTCAGCTCCCTAAGCTCAGCGCGTCCTCATGTTTTAGCTTCCTGTTGGCTCTCACTCACATCCGCTCCGTTTAAAGAGACAGTACCATGAATGCGTTTGAGCAGAGGCTGGCGCAGAGCACAGCGCCCCCTCCGGACTGTCACTCTCACTGCAGCTCGTCGTTTATGGCTTAGATTTGACTAAACTTTTGTTTTAATTTAACCTTTATAATAATTAATATTTAATATTTATTATGGCTGCCAATTCATCCACATGAACACAACAACATTTTAAAGGTCCTATATCATGCAAAATATTTTTTTAATCATGTTGTTATGCTATTTCCTTATCAAAAACACCCCCGCGTGTTAGCGTGAGTGTTAGCCGTTTATGAAGCTGTGTTGCACATGTCAACTCCTTAGTGCCTTGCGAAAGTACTAATACACCTTGAACTTTTGCACATTTTGTCATGTTTACAACCCTAAACATAAAGATTTTATTTGGATTTTTTTACTGAAAGTTCACACACAAGTAACAGACAACTGTGAAGTGAAAGCAAAATGATACATGATTCTGTTATTTTTAAAAAAATAGAAAAGTGAAAAGTGGGGCGTGCATAAGTATTCATACAGCATGACTTAATACTTTGTGGAACCCCCTTTTGCTGCAATAACAGCAGCAAGTCTTCTGGGGTTTGACTCTACAAGGTTTGCACATGTAGAGACTGACATTTTAGCCCATTCCTCTTTACAAAACAACTCAAGCTCTGTCACATTAGAAGGAGAGCGTTTGTGAACAGCAGTTTTCAGGTCTTTCCACAAATTGTCAATAGGATTTAGGTCAGGACTTTGACTGGGCCATTCTTGTAGTAGTCTCATTCGCTACCTTTGCACTTTGCATTGTGGTATGTAGAGAAAACACCAAGTTAGTAGCAGGCTCCTTTTAATTCAGGTAACTCAAGCAACAGGCATTAGCACCAACAACATAACCAAGACTCGTGCCAGAATCACACCGCAGGCACTATTTTACATTAGTATATGTGCGCTATATACTACATCCCCCTTTCTTATAAAAAAAAACAAAAGCTTATCTTAAGTAATGAAGATATTAAATGTCTAGAAAATCAGGGACACATTAAACTCAGCAGAACATACCATTGCAGATCTATCATTTCTCTTTTTTTTTTTTTTTTTAACAACATTAGTCAGATGTATGCACTTATTGGCAAAATATAACAGTATGTATATTTGCTAAATAAATTCAAAAATCTAAGTCCGAGTGGTACAGGGGTCGAGGCATCAGACCTGTGACCCATTATGAACATCAGTCCTCGTGCAAGCGACTTTTCAAGGGCTTTTCAGGGAGCAGCAGAGGGAGAGCGTATTTGTTGACATATTTCGAGGGCATATTGTCAGCGAGGCAGCGTGGGGGAGACTTTCAGTGTGGCGGACTTTCTCTTCTAATGCATTTGGACCAATGAACACGCAGAGCACAACAGGCCCCCCGCCTCGTTTCCATCACCACAAACAAAAAAACCAAACAAAAAAAAAAATGGCCGAGTAAAAGTAAAATAAAGATCAGCGTGTCCTATCGCGCTTAGCATTAAAAAAATAAAAATAGGGTAACATTCAAAAAAATACTAACAAAAGTAAAACGAGAAAGGAGTTTGGAAGAAAAAAAGATTAAAGTACACGAGTGAATAATAATAATAAAAGTTAAAAGAATCCTCTGTACACTATCAAAAAGGCTCATCCTCAAAAGGTCGCTATGCCCACTTCAAGACAGCCTGCCTTAAAGTAAGCATAGCGTTTATTGATTTCTCCTTTTATATTCGATATAGTTATATCGTAGCTGCTTTCAGGTTGTTAAAACCACTTCACTAATATTAAAACTAAGGAATTAATATACTGGACAACAATCTAATGGCAAGTCTCTTTAACATATTGTATTAGATATGCTTATATTGATTGGCAATCAGTTTATGCATATTTTATCAGATTAAATTATGTCTATTAAATTGTCTATTGTGGACTTCAAATAAATTGGTCTCTAAAGGTTAATTTACACATATTTTTTGTCAGGATCCCCAAAAAAACCTTTGCAAGCCGTCCGAGATGTGGAGTGAATTAGTAATTTAGACAAAACAACACTGAAGCTCTGTTGTATTCAGACTTATTTGCATATTTTTTATTTTTGACCTATATATTCAAAATCAACGCTGTTTGCAAGTAAGAATTATTTTAAATTCACATCTCGGGGCCCACTATTTCCCGGGGGATCCGAACCTTTACTTTGGGAACCACCCTTTCCGACTAATATTAAAATATATATCAGACTCTTAGTTTACGTTATAAAGCCATGGCCGTCTTTATCAAAAAATATGTTTCCCCTAAACACAGTTTGGGTTGCAGGTGACCTTGCCTTGAACTTTCTTCTCGAGGGATTATTTAGAAGAGCAAAGGTAGTGCTGAGACTACTTCCCTGATCTAACCTTGGGCACAAACTTTTAAGATGTAAGAAAGTTTGACAAAGCAAATACTTAAGGTATCTTTAAAGAACCAGGAAAAGCCATCCTGCCGTAATCTGGGCACCTCTCATTTATCGATGTACCCTTCCTGTACAACTGAGAGCCTACACAGACACTTGGAGCCTAGAAAGATGGAGCTAAGTTTTACTTTACCACAAGTCAAAACAATACAGAGAATACATTATATATATATATATATTTTTTTTAGGTCCTGTTACTCTTAGAACCAGACTTATAAACTCAGGATTCTGGAACACATAACAGCAGAACAACATTTGTTTGTCCACCCTATTGTATAAAACAAAACAAGCCGTTACCAATATAACAGCCGTTATCAATATTATTTGTTTTGATTGTTTGATAAAACAAATTATGCCCTATATCTTTAGCACATCACCTCAGAATTATACATCTTTCCCTATGGATTTGTTTAACCTTATGTGTTTGAAAACCCAGTTGTTATACTCACTAATTGCAGTCAAACAAACATTGCGACATGTGACACCGGAAGACCAGTCCTCCTCACTGTCCAAGCAACCTGGAATCAGATTTAGAGCAGCATCAACTTTCAAAAACAACACATCTTCTCAATTCATTATCACACTGTGACCTTGTTGAGTTGTGGTTCAAAATACGGACATTGTTTACCCTACAGAGACTCTTAATCTGTATCATAGCTTTAGTAATGAATTTATCATCGTTCAAAGCATGCCACATATATCTATGCAGCTCTAGTAAACAATGTTGGCATTTGGTTTTGTTTTGTTAAGCTGACTCGGCAATCTTTCTCCAGGCAGAGACCGCTCTGCTCGTGGACCTTCACAGGTAGACAAAACAATATATGTGGACCCAGAAGACAACACGGGGACACAAAATGTAAACATCGCTCTCCCCCAAATCGTTAGATTCTTTCCTTTGGAGAAAGGCGGACTCACATAATTATTTATATTATTATGTCATTGCATCTAATTCAGACCCTTGTTTTAGACCTTGTTTAAACCTGGTTCAGTGGTTTGCTCAAGTGATTAAAACAATCCTGCATATTAAATTCTTAAATACCTTTTGGATTTGTAAAGTATAACTTACAACGAATGCCCTTTTTATTCTGTTACTTAAGTGAAGAACTTCATCAGGCACTCCCACTTGAGTACATTGTGTTCCCTTATCTGTACCCTGACCTAAGTAAGAGTAACGAGTACTTTTTAATTACTCGTTCAAGTGTACTCTCGTGCTCTGAGTACAGAGTGACTAAATAATGGTATTTGGCACTTATTTTAATGTTTGTTTCTTTGTTTCTTTATTGTAACCCGATTAACAAAATCAGTAGTTTTACTCAAATGAGCATATTGATAATGCCAAATGATTTACTACTTTGAACTCCCCTGTGTCTCCTATAAACCTTACTGAAACATTCAAACAGACAGCACATAAACAAAGCTCACAGACAGCACATAAACAAATAAAGCAAACAAACAAACAATAATGATAAACAAAAATCTCCTTTTTGCATCCCAAAACCATAGCCATCTCCATTATTTCAAATCGTAATATAATATTTATCTCAATGCTCATTAGTTGATTCTGGAGTTCCACAGTTAGATTAGAACCGACACATGTATACATCTCTATCGACGCCTCTAGACCAAGCGGGTTATTAATAATAGGAGAAATAATCCTAGGTTTTCTCCCAACCACAACCCCTTAGCCGGTCAACTACTCTATTTCTTCCAACTTTTATTCTATAGTCAGAAGAAAAATCAGCAGGTGATTTTCCGCCACATGCTTTTATGAAGACAAAAAGGCAAGTAGTTCCCTTTAAGTTCTCACACCAGCGCGTGGTTCACAGTCCCCTGACTGTGACGTAGTTCTAACTTCAACTGTCTAAGCAATCAATTACGTGGCCTACGCAACTATTGCCGACAATATTCTGCACAAAATTCAAAATTAAAGGTAACCTGAAACAGCGGCTATACACAGTAACCCACAGCTTGTTGCTTTAACCCGTACTCGTATCCGTAAACCAGACAAGATTGCAGTGTCCTGGACCCACACTGATTTACAGCTTTCTGGAGCATGCTGGCTTCCTGGCTACATCGGTGTGAGAGCCCTTATGTTTTACGCTAAAATTAACCTTAAACAAAGCTTTATACTCAAAATAGTCTACAATATGTGTCCCTCACTTTTAAACAGCAGAGTCGACCAGTTTATTATCTGATTTGCTCTAAACTGTCCGCATGGAGCCTCACAGCTCGTAGCTATTTCAGTTTGTGCTTTATGCATCGGAATACCCTGGTCTACCTCGTAGTTAGGACCTAAAGTCCCTACTCACGACCAGAAACAAACATCCAGAATTAACCAATAGCATTGTTTTTACTCTTTGATTATATTTCCCGTTGCATTATTCTTTTTTCTGTAAAGCATACATCTGGTAAGGCCATTCTCCCTCCCTTTTATCAAAGGATAAAAATGTACTTACCAGATCAGCTGTATCAAGAACTGTTCGTTGACGCCAAAATTGTTAGGGAAATAACAATTGATGTTCGAGAGGACCGATGAAGGAGAGGCAGGAGTCGAGATGTCTTGTACAGGAGATGTTTATTTACCATCGTTACGGGACCCGGAGACACGAATATTCAGACATTGCGCTAGTCCTTCCATTCAAGTCTGCCTATGCTTCCACAGAAGAGGGATAAATACCGTCTAAGAGCGTCAGACTCATGCGTAAGCAAAACATTCAGTGGCGCCTGAGATCCACAGTCAAGGCTATGACAGAGATAGTACGACTGTACAGTTTGACCCACGGATAATACGAGTTTACAGCTTGACCCAGTATGATAAATAGTGATTTAATATTATCCCTAACATTCGTGTTGCCACTGCCATACACTGTCCTTTCTCAGCAGCTGTCTCAATGGCGCTGTGGCCGTCGCTTCACCAGGTATGTACTGTGCAAGATACTTGATCATCCCAAGCATACGTTGCAGTGCAGGTCTGTCTGTGGGTGAAGGCATGTCAACTATTGCCTTAACTTTTGCATTGTCCATTTTAACACCCTCTGAGGTCACAACATGACCCATGTATTTGACACTATTCACCTTGTACTGGATCTTGTCTCTGTTAAATTTGACGTTGGCCTCCTTGGCTCTAGCCATCACTTTTTGCAGTATTTCGTCATGTTCCTCGTCTGTGGATGCAGCGATAATCATGTCATCAGCAATTATGTGAACACCTGTGATGTTCCCAAATGTTTCACAGTTGCGCTGCTGGAAAACTTCACTCGCCGACTTGATCCCAAATGGTAGGCGCTTAAACCTATAGCGCCCCCATGGGGTATTGAAAGTGCACAGAAGCGACGACTCCTTGTCCAGCTTTATTTGCCAATAGCCGCCCTTCTTATCCAGCACCGTGAAGATTTTCTTACCAGCAAGTTTGCACAACACCTCATCTGCTGTGGGAATTGAGTAATGCTGTCTTAGAATAGCTTTATTTAAGTCTGTAGGATCTAGGCAAACCCTCAACTTCTTCTTGTCTTTCTTTTCAGTGACTACAAGGCTATTGACCCATTTTGTTGGCTCGGTCACTTGCTCAATAACATCTGCTTTTAACAGATCATCAAGCGTGTCTCTCCGTCTATCTAGAACTGCCAGTGCTATTTTCCTGCAGCCATGTATGACAGGAGTGACTGTAGGGTCAATGTGGATGTGATGTTCACCCGAGAACTCACCAAGTCTTTCAAAGACACTTGCATGTTGCTTAAGCAGTTCCTCTTTTGTAGTTGGGAACTTGACTGAGAGCATGTCAATGTCCATCCTCTTTATCAGACCTAATGCAACACATGCATCCTTGCCTAGGATAGCTGTGCCTGAGTGGTTTGATACGTAGAACAGCAGGTTGGATTTGGTTTGGGCAGTGGAGCATTCCAGTGAAACTGTTCCTTCTGGTTTTAGCCGAACTCCACCATACGCCACCAACACAGTCTTTGTCGGTTTTAGTTTCAAGCTTACTCGTTTTCCGCCTCTGGCTTTCCACTTCAATGTATTGTACACAGACCGGGGCAGTACATTTGTTTCTGCTCCTGTGTCTAACTTAAACTTAACTGACATGTCGCCAGCATTTATGTCTGCATACCATGAATTGTCTCTTTTAGCGCTTATGTGGTCAATGTTCACTGTCCCAATGAAAAGTGTGTCTATTTCTGAGCTCAAATCATGCATTTTCATCATGGGTGTTGCTTTTGTAGACTCACAAAGCGTGTGAGCTACTCGCGTAGTGGTTGAGCTTACCACACTTTCGGCACGAGACTCCAAATGCTGGGCAAAGTCTTGGTTGATGTGACTTTCCACATTTCCTGCACATTTGATCCTTTATTTTCTTGCTGTCACTCTGGACATGTGGTTTTCGTCTCTGTTTCCAATGTTGGTTATCTTTGCCTTTAGTCTTGTTCATTGCATGTATTGCTCTTTCTTGTGTTGTCGCACTCATTGCTTGTATTTGAGCTTTGGCCGTCTCCGCTGCTCTGCAGATGTCATTTGCTCTCTCTAGCGTGAGATCAGACTCTCTTAACAGGCTTTCTTTGAGACGTGGATCATTTAAACTGAACACAATCTTGTCTCTGATCATGTCGTTTTCTGAAGCACCAAATTCACAGTCCTTGCTTTTCTGTCTCAACTCCGTCATACATTTCTCAATGGGGATCGACTCTGCCATGGGATGAGCCCAAAACTGATGTCTTTCGAACACTGTGTTTTTCTTTGGCTGGCAATATGCTTTGAATGTATATAAAATATCATCCACTGTTAGCTCTGCTTCATCTGCTTGTACCACGTCGTAATGACCGTCTTACAGTTAGTGTAACTTAACTATGACCCATAAGCTCCCATTAGTGGATCAAATTTATCAGACAACGCCACCCTGGGTTATAGTGCCAGGGACACTTTCAGAAGGCCTCACAAATTTGTGACTGAGTGGACCATGAGACATAAATATGAAAATATACAAAATTTATTTAGATCAGTTATAAAAATACAGTTGGATATTCAATGTAAAATACACATAGGCCTCATTCACACGTAAAAGTCCAACATTTAATACAATCGGTTCGACCCACAATTACCCAAGGCAGCAGCCCCCCAAATGTTCCCGGTGTGTTATGTCCTACCGGAAGGTGGCGCAGATCCACGCGGTGCCAACTGGTTTGGAACTGCGCGCACAGGTGCAGCCCACCTGGGGCCAAGGCAGTGCCCGCACTAGTCCCTAACGGTTCGTAGACCGTTTAGTTCAGAGTGTTGGAGAGGAGCGAAAGGGATCTTGAACCAGGTGAGGCGGGGGAGGATAGGAAAAGAATTGGGGAAGGAACGAAAAAGCCAATGAAGGATGAATGGACCATGGGCGAAGGAGAGGCCCGCTCGGATTCCAATCCTAAAAAGGTACATTTTTAGACACATTTTATCCTATATGACTAAAGAATCTGCGCAGCAGAGAAGAGCACACGTACTTACCAAAAGCGCTTCGGCGCGCTGTGCGCATTAAAAGCCAATCTTAACAAGCCAAACAAAATGGCTTAAATTGAGAGCCACACTACGCAAAGAAAAGCCAATTAGTGGACTGTAATTAAAGATTAAATTCAATGCTAACAAACTTCTTACCGGAGTTTGGCATAAGCCAGGCGCGGCACGAGCCTGATGAAACCCTCGTGCGTAAAAGCACTCGCCTGACGCTGCGCACTACAACCAGCATCAGATTAGAACGCAATTTTAACACACATGACGATATTGGGCAAGAGACTGCTTACCGGAGCTTATTAACGTGGATGCGTGCAGCACGAGCACGAAGGTGTTCCTGAGTTGACTGGGCCAAGCCGTAGAGGAAGCACACCATAAGTGGAAGCTAAAGAAATAAGATTGATTTTAGTTCGGCGGAATGAATGAATGGAAGGTTGACGCGCGATACTCACTGGAGAACGATAACGCTTTGGATCAATCGCTGGTTTTAAACTTAAATCAACTCTGTTGGCTAGATTGTTTGGTAAGGCTCCAGTCCGGCTCGTGCTGCTGCCAGCTCCCAGGCAGCGGGTGACGTCAGAGGCGAGAGAGAGCTAGCACAGGTGAAGTACCCACCTTTTAAAGGCTCAGTCGGCACGCAATAGGCCGCCAGCGGTTAAAGGGGCCTACTACCACATATACTTCAAGAGCGTCTTCTCCGAGTGCATGCAGTAAGATAGCTACCTGTACTTTAGCTTCTTTTCCTTCAGCACCACTTGCAGTCATGTATATTTGAAAGCGCTGTTCCCATCTTCTCCAGTTTTCTCTTATATTGCCTGTTAGCACCAGCGGGGACGGTAGTTTAAACTGCTCCATCTCTCATCCGCTCCCGAGCGTAGCTGCCTGCTCGCTCACGCTAGGTTAGCTGTTAGCAAAGGTCCGTGTCTAACTTCGGCAACAACAACAAAATTTAAGAGTACTGGATACCGGATACCCTCTCCAACTTGTGAGTGACAATGGTACCCAGTTTACTAGTGAGGTTTCAAACTTTCCAGAAAAGCAACGGGACTACCAACTTTCTACTAGCATACAGAAACACTCACACTACTACCGGACAATCACTGGCAATGATGTTCATGGGAAGAAACTTGAGACCTGTTGAAGCCAGACATTCAAAAACATGTCTCCAACAAGCCATGTTCACCCATTCGACAACAAAGAAAACTGAGATCATTCGACGTTGGACAAAAAGTACTGGCTATCGCAGCCAGGGTGACTTTCGGATGCTTCAGAAACCAGGACAGAACCTCAACACCGGACATGACGACTGTGGAAAATATGCCCACACCAGAGACCGTGGACTTACTTCAACCAATGACTGGACTTGTAATGTGGCACTTGTTCAGTAAAGAACTTCAATGATAAAGAAGCATGTTGAACTTACTGTGCTTCTTATAAGGTTATGTTAAGTGAAAGCAAACATAACAATATTCATGTTTCGTTTTTTGTTTTTAACAATAGACCGCTGCTGCACAAACTTTGTGTGGATTCCCCGCCTCACACTCGCAGCCGCCGTGTTCCGGGACACCGGTATGGTGGGCCGATATGGTCATGCTCGCCACTTTCTTGCGGCGCTTTTGACGCCGTAGGAAGAAAAAAAAATGCAGCTTTTTACGCCGCACGCCGACCGGCGTAAAATATATTTTAATAAAAATTTGCTAATGATCTCCACCCTGAAGTTTGGACAGCCAGGAAAATGGATGGTTTTGCAGCCAATGGGAACAAGAGCGGCACCATCGATGTCTCTGGGCTGAAACCAGGAGGATACTTCTGTCTCAGGTAAGTCGTTTTCTACTGACAAATAAAAAGCGGTGTGCTCTTCCTCTGAAACTAGATGTTAACATCTAGTTTCAGCCCAGAGACGTCGATGGTGCTGCTCTTGTTCCCATTGGCTGAAAAAACATCAATTTTACTGGCTGTCCAAACTTCAGGGTGGAGATCATTAGCATTTCAATTAAAATATATTTTACGCTGGTCGGCGTAAAAAGTGGCGTTTTATTTAGAAAATACGGCGTCAAAAGCGCCGCAAGAAAGTGGCGAGCATGACCATATCGGCCCACCATACACCGGGCCTCACCTGGGCCATGCTCCGTGTTCTGGTTGGTTTGAGCGCTGAGTCTGTGGACCGTATTCCGTGTTCGCGAGTATCCCGGGCGTCAAAAAAAATCCTTCGACAGCTCCACAGCTTTTGTGGGTCCGGACGGGTTCGTAAAGTCCGGGTTTGAGCGGAGTACAGGGTCTGCTGACCGCGCCTCTCCTCTCGGCAAGTGAGTCTAGCGCTGAGTCCACGGAGCTGAGCTGCTTTTCACTGTTCAGATCATGGTCCAGAGTCTGCTCTGACTGCAGCGTTGTATCCACGCTTTTTTGTTTTTTATGTGGTCTAATTTTAGACCCTTTTTTATACAGGCTATTTAGACCTACAGCTTATTTAATAAAGGTCACTTTTTATTATTAGCCTTTTTATTTTTTCCCTCTTTTTTTTATTTGAGTAAATGTGATCTTGAATTGGCTATACGGTTAACGTGGGTTACTGACAGATTTTTTAATCTTCCTCATGCGCAAAAATATCATATTTGTTGTGTTAAAAACAACTATATATCATGTTCTTTTTTGCCGTGTTTTGTGCGTGCTGTAAAACCCATGGGTGAGGCCTCCTCATACATGAATATTTTTGAGCGTTTCATTCAAATGACGCTGGGATTTCTCCGTGGCGTTTACCATCAGCTGCTCTTGTGTACGATCAGATCTGAGCGGAAACACAGGTTCATAAATGTCACGCGCACTCTGGTGTATATCGGAAATACACCTACGCATACACCATTTGTTTACGCAATGTTGATAAATGAGGGCCAGTGTCACAAAAGCATTTTGCACTATTCAATTCAGCCGCCTCTCCGAACAGCTGATTGTTTGTTTGTATCCGAGCGAAGATCCGGACGTGCCTTTGGTATGAGATTTTCCAGCCCTATCAGAGGCAAAAAGTGCAAAAGGTTTGAGCCATAGCTCAACCCATTTCATACATTTACACATTTACATACCAGCATCAAAATCAATCCATATTCCAAAAACATCCAAGTACTCATACATTTTGTCAATAGCATAGTTTACAGTTTAGTTCAGTAAATACATTTCCACCTTCTTCTTTTGAAGGCTTTATATCGCTTAAGTTGGGACATTTTCTGTTTGTACCAAGTAGGTACAACAAACAATTCAAAATGGCAACAGTGCAGTTTTCAGAGTTCATTGAGCTGTCATTTATAAATGTGGACTCTCCAAGAGTTTGTGGAGACGGTGGAACAACTACCATCAAACTGTTCACTGCACCGAAGCAGTCCTTTGATGGATTAGCGAAGTAAGAGAGCCAGCGGCAACCACCTCGGCAGGAGGCTGGTCGAGAAGTGATCCATTTTCCCAGTCCAATTTGACCAGAGCTGTGTTCTTCTGATCAACATCAGGAAGTGAAGGTTGCAGTGGTGTCACAAGTAACACCCAGTGCAGTAAATATCTCCGGCCCTTCCCAATCCACCTCATCAAAGCCATCACTGGCCATAGTGGATGGCCATTGGATCTACAGACAAAGGACATTCAAGAGCTAAAAACAAGCCTGCAGTTCACGCAAGCTGAGGTGGACATTTTAAAAGAACAGAAATTGTAACTCACGGAGCGCACAAACACTTTACAAAACGATTGTTATAAAGTATGTGACAATTTGCACATCATCACGGACAAACTGGAGTATCTGGAGGGACAGAGCCGCAGAAACAACCTGGTCTTTGAGGGAGTGTCGAGGAAAAAGTAAAAGAACTACTGAAGGAGAAGCTCCAGTTACATCACGTGGTGGAGGTGGAGAGGGCTCACCGCGTAGGGAAACCCGACGGAGGGAGAGACTGGCCGAGACCCATCATCGCCAGACTACTGCGGTGGAAGGATCGTGAAGAAATCTTGCAGCACGCTAAACGACTCTGTAGTAGGGTGGAGTGTCAGCAGGTGGCGCCACCCGTAGATTATAAAAGCCCAATGTTTCTCTTGATTCTTTCCCTCGGTTGCGCATTTCCGGTTCTGTTCCTGGGGGCGTTCGGCTCTTCATCTGGCTGCCAGGTAGAAAGGATAACTCTTATTCAGATAATTAACCTCCAATATACAGCTAATTTAAACTGTCTTAGTGTCGCTGCGGTGTGGCTGAGCATCGCAACGCGCTGATGTCTCCCTGTTGCGCCCTGGTGTGCGGTGGCTTTGGTTTGGCTGGTGGTCCGCTGTCCTGCATGGAGTCGCTATGTGTCGTCTGGGCCCGACGGTGCACGGTTGCTCGTTAGAACTGCGTGATCTATCGCCTAAAGTGGTAGGTCACGGTAGCGCCGTGCTTCCGAATGGTTCAAAAAAACAAGTTACTAACGTCATGAATATTTCTCTAGCCTCCTTGATGCAGCGACCTGGCAGTATGCAGCCGCCTTGCTTTTACGCCTTGCTTCTACCATGTCAACATACCAAATGGAAATGAACTGTTTAAAATGGACTGTTTTCTGTGTTTATCACATGGACATTTGCCCTTTTATAAAAAGTATTTATGTTTACAAGACAAATGAGTTAAAGAAACTAAAACAAAGAAATATGGAATAAATTATTAACTGATCATGCCTCTCCTCAATGAGTCGAACCTGTGTCCTTTTATATTAAAGGTTATTTTCTGGATTTTAATAGTCCAGTGGCGTTGTGGCAACAACTACATTTGAAGGTGGTAAGCTTAAATGTCCATCTCTTTCCATAGCCCTCGGTTACAACTCAAAGGAACAAAAATCTTCATAAACGAGGACTACACGGAATCCATTAAAAGAAAACGTAAAGATCTGATGCCGGAGCTGAGAGCTGCAGGGAGAGGGGGGAGATCGCCTTCTTACGATATGACAAACTCATTATACGTCCACGCAGCAGTACACCACATCCAGTATAAACACCGGGAAAAACTTATGGATTTTGGTTTGTAAAAGCACATCATTTCACATGTCCAGTAATACATACAGTTCTATAGGATTGGATTTTTCAATTTAGGAGAATTGCTGAAGCAAACTCCAAGGATTTTACATTCTCACAATACAACTTACAGAACACTGAGATCGACATCGACCCTAAAAATAACTTCTTTACTAGAGCTACCAATGACTGTCAATATTGTACAGAAGATCTTTACAATAGTAAACTTAAGAACATTAAGGCATTCACTGTAATCCACTTCAATAGTCGAAGCCTCTATGCAAACTTTGACCACATCAAAAGCTTCTTAAAACAGTTTTCTAAACCATTCAGTGTAGGGATGGGACGAAATATCGTTTGGCGAAATATCGCGATACAAAACGTGACGAAACGCATCGAGTAAAAAAAAAATGGATCGCGATTTTTTTTTTATTATCATTTTTATTATTTTTTTCATGTAAAGCATCTTTGAGTGTCCAAAAAGCGCTATACAAGTTAGATTTATTATTATAATTATTATTAAATGAAAAACATATATATATATATATATCCAGGGAATGGTGCAGTGCGTCGTCAAACCAAGTCACAGGTATGATATGTTAGTTTTTTTGAAGAAGAACCAGTCCTGAGATACATTAACCTCGGATTAGAGCAGCACTAAGGGAGTTTTCTTGTTGTGTTTCCCTGTGTTCAACTGAAACAAAAATAAACA
The DNA here is from genome assembly GCA_021464625.1 of Proterorhinus semilunaris. Lineage (NCBI taxonomy): Eukaryota > Metazoa > Chordata > Actinopteri > Gobiiformes > Gobiidae > Proterorhinus > Proterorhinus semilunaris. Next base: position 810,315 of record CM038354.1, read on the forward strand.
AGTTGTTATTATACAGTAATATTTTTTTCTTTTTTGATATCGTATCGTGACGTATCGTTTCGTGACTCTGACATATCGAGGTGCATCGTATCGTGAGTTTAAGTGTATCGTCCCATCCCTAATTCAGTGTAATTTTAATCACAGAAACATGGATTCATAATGACAGAGAATTTGAGTTTTCTATTGATGGTTATGAATTTATAAGTATGAACAGAAGAAACAAGCATGGAGGGGGCGTAGCTATGTTTGTAGACTCCAACTATAGTTACAAAGTAATGGAAAATAAGACAATGGTGGTGGAAGATACACTTGAATGCCTTACTGTAGAAATTACAAGGCAAAATAAGAAAAATATTATTGTAAGTTGTATTTATAGAACACCTGGCTCTGATATAGATGTTTTTTTTCTAATTGGATGGAGGAGCACTTTTCAGGCTCAAATCATAAAGTCATGTTTGTGGGGGGAGACCTCAACATCAATCTGTTAAACCCATATAAACATAAAAAGACGGACGAATTTATAAATACTTTATTCAGTATAGGTCTGTTTCCTCTAATCACTAAACCTAGTAGAATAACAACTCATAGTGCCACCTTGATTGATAACATTTTCTCAAATGAAATTGAAAGTGACACTGTCAGCGGATTAATGATAAATGATATTAGTGATCACCTTCCAGTTTTTGTATTGTACAAAAATGGATATGTAAAAGATGAAGAGGAAAACAAGTATTGGTTTAGACGGGTAAAAACAGAGAAAACTATTGATGCATTTAAAAAGGAGCTTTTAGCTCAAGACTGGAGTATTGTGTACAGAGAGAATGACACGAATATGGCATATGATGAGTTTACGCAAGTATTTCAAAAGGTATATGACAAACATTGCCCAATGAAGAAATACTGTAAAAATAGAAAGTGTAAAGAAACACCATGGATGTCTAAAGGTTTGCTAAATGCTTGCAAGAAAAAAAAAATCTTTACAAAAACTTTATAAATAACAAAACAAAAGAAGCTGAGGATAAATATAAGAAATATAAAAATAAACTAACAGGTATCATTAGAAAATGTAAACAGGATTATTATAATACATTGTTAGATAGCAATAAGAATAATATTAAAGGTTTATGGAATATCTTAAATAGTATAATTAGAAATAAACCACGAACGATTAATTATCCAAAATATTTATTTATTTTAATATGAATGAAGTAGTCGATACATTCAATAAATTCTTTGTAGATGTTGGACCGAACCTTGCTGCAAATATTGCAAATGTTGAGAACTATAATTGTGAACTGATAGACACAAATCCTATGTCCCTGTTCCTCAAACCTGTGGAGGAAAAGGAGATACTGGACATTGTTAAAGGGTGTAAAAATAAAACCTCGACAGATTACCATGACATGGACATGAAAACTTTAAAAAGTGTTATTGAAAGTGTCTCTAAGCCGTTAACTTACATTTGTAACTTATCGTTACAAACTGGACAATTTCCTGATAGTATGAAAGTAGCAAAAGTGATTCCTCTGTTCAAGGCAGGAGATAAACATCTCTTTACAAACTACAGGCCTGTTTCCCTTTTACCGCAATTCTCTAAAATCTTAGAGAAGGTTTTTAACTCTAGACTCGACAGCTTTATCGAAAGGTGTAATTTACTCTCGGACAATCAGTTTGGGTTTAGGAACAATCACTCAACCTCACACGCGCTCTTTGATATAACTGAAGAAATAACTAATGCTGTAGATAACAAGAAATATGCAATAGGGTTATTTATAGACCTGAGTAAAGTGTCTGATACAATAAACTATGATATATTAATTATTTATTTTTTTATCTAATTGTTTTTTTAATTATTATTATTTCTTAGAAATGGGGGCTACGGTGGCGCAGATGGTAGAGCGGGTCGTCTCATGATCGGAAGGTCGGGGGTTCGAATCCCGCCTCCTGAAGGTGCACATTGTCGTTGTGCCCTTGGGCAAGACACTTCACCCTCCTTGCCTCCAGTGTCTGCGTACACTGGTGTATGAATGTGAGTGTGAATGAGAGACCAACAGGCCCGGTTGGAACCATGAGGCCGTCCTTCCGTGGACCCACCACCTGCAGGGGGAGCCATAGGGGACTGGTGCTATGTGATTTGGGCAGCTCCAACAGCTGCCCCCACGACCCGGCAACGGACCAGTGGGAGAAAATGGATGGATGGATATTTCTTAGAACACCCCAAGTGGACAAACAAAACAAGACATAATGGCAGACAAACACAAAACAAAAACAATATAAAGCAAAAACAGCAGAAAAACAAAACAAAAAAAGAGCAGCAATAATGATAAAATGACTAAAGCAGCACCAGTTGTGTGTGTGTGTGTGTATGTATATATATATATATATATATATATATATATATATATATATACACACACATCCATATACACACATACATACAAATACACACACTATGTATATGCACACATACTTACTAACAGATTAGGGGGGCAGCTCTACAGTTGTTTACCAGTTATTTAAAAAATAGAAAACAATGTGTGAAAATCTGTGATTATCAGTCGAGTTGTCAAGAAATTGTTTGTGGTTTACCTCAAGGTTCCATTCTGGGCCCAAAATCGTTTAATATGTATATTAATGACATTTGTAAAACGTCTGAAGTACTTAAATTTATCTTGTTTGCTGATGATATAAATATTTTTGCATCAGGAGACGATTTACAGCAGCTGTGTCGGATTGTTAACATGGAACTCAAAAGTGACAACAAGTGGTTCAAACAAAACAAATTATCTCTAAATCTGAGTAAAAGCTGAAGAGATATAATATTTTTATACGATGTTTTGTTCCTTTGGCTATTTAGCAAACTAACCAAAAGTTTCCATTTGAGTGCAGTATAAGGTGTGGTTTCCCCAGTCCTTTGTTTCAGGGAAGATTAAGAGACTCAGCAACCCCCACCCGGCCCACTGGCCACATGGTCAAAAAGGGTCAAAGTACATTAGGAGACCAAGGCGGAGCTGAATACATAGCTTTGGGAACCAATGGAAACGATGGAAACAACGACATGTGGTCTTAGCCTCATAAATCTTGTAAACATCGGAATGTGTAAGATACTGTGTTTCCCCAGGAAAAAAACAGTCTTCCCATGGTACAGGGAGCTGGCAGACTCACATTGGATAGGGAACTGGGGAAAGCAGAATTCTGTATTAAGATGACATGTTAGGGAAATAAAGCTTCTAATCTGAATTCCTTGATTTGTCGTCAATCCTGGTATGTATTTTTATTAGTTTTCCGTAGAGTAGATTTTGACGGTTCTCAACTCCTCTTCCAGTTTGAATGCGCGGTGTTGTCAATTTAAGGTAATGTGTAAATAGGAAAAAAGTAAACTCCGTCGTAGTGATACTATTTTATTGTGATCCTGGACAACACAGAAAACTAGCTGTTTTTCTTCAAAGCAAAATGATGATATTTGGCCACTGTAATTCCAATGCTCATGGAGCATTTCAGATAGAGGTGTTATCGAGCGAGTGCATGAAATCAAATTCCTTGGTGTGATTATTGATGACAGAATTACTTGGAAATCTCATATTAAATATATAACTACAAACATTTTTAGAAGCATTTCAGTAATAGCAAAAGCAAAGCACATTTTAAACATAAAGCGCTACATACCTTATACTGTTCTCTGATTTATATTAGTGTACTGTGGTTTGGGGTAGTACTTATAAAAACACAGTTAAACCAATTCATAACCAGTACGTTCTTGGAACCTTCTTTGTATTTGGTTTGGTAACGATTTATACCTTGCTTTGTAGAACATCTGTACAGTTTGGAACTCAACAATGTCACAAAACTTCATGATCTTTGAATTTAAAAATAATGAGTTTGTGTGGTCCAAAAACCCAACTTTATGAATTACTCGGATAGCTCTTTTTGCAACAATACAATTACGTGATGAATTAAACTTTAGGATTCAGAAACATAGCACAACTTTGAAAAGTTTTAGTCCAACAGTTAATGGTGAACAATTGTGGAATAAACTGGAGATGGAATTGAAACGATGTCCAAACATCAACCTGTTCAAATATAAATACAGACAAAAGACTTTTGAAATATACAGACAAGAAGAAATGCGTTGCCACTAGGGGGAGCAGTGGGATCCATTATGTGTATTTTTTCCTCTATATAAAGGAAGAGTGTTGTTGCTTGGAACGGTTGTCATTCTATTGCTCAAATTTACAAATGGAGAATTAGGGTTGGAAGGTTATGGATCTGTTGAGAGGAATCCTCCCAACGGGCTCTAAACCTTGTCTGTTAATGCACCACTCAGCATAGGAACATAATCTACAAAATCAGCTGTTAGGGCAGCTGTGTGGGGGTTTGTTGATGGGGAGTTACTGCCCTCTTCAACTGGCCCGCTCTACACTCTGGCTTTTTAATGCACCACACTATGCAAGGCTACATCATACTTCACATATAACTCAATTCAATAAGCTTTTTGCTTCAGCCCACTCCTTTAGAGCACAATGTATACTGCTCAAATAAACTAAACTAATAGTGTCTTCAAAGACCGCCTTTACCGGGACAAAAATCTCTGCTCCCTCACAATCCACTTCTTTGTACAGGAGGTGTGCATTTTTTGCAGTGTTCGCTTTTACATTGCACTCCCTGTCCTGTTCCCAAAAGGCAATATTTTCTCCATGTTCCATCATAGATTTTTGTGCGCTTCCACGATCAAACTAAAAGTTGCAACCAGGTAGGTGATCTGATTATACATTTTGATTAAAACGCTGCTATTGTGATAAAGGAAGTGAGAGGAAGATGACAAGATCTCCAAAAGAGAAGTTGAAGATGACAAAATCTGGTTTTAGTTTCATCTTTGACATTTTCCAAATAACAGAAAAGGAAACGTTTTGGCACCCGAGTTAATACAGTAGTTTGGCAAGAGGCTTTCTATTCTAGTTTGAGGGATTTCTGCCCATTCTTCCTCATAAAAAATGTTTATTGACATTATAGGTACAGGCTTTGTGAAGGCCACAGCAAAAACCTTTAACCTGCGCCTCTTGAGGATGTTCATCGTGATCATTATCTGTTAATTCACACTTTTTGTAAAAACTGCAGTGTGTTCGCTTTCCAGATTTGTTGAAATTTGATTGAATCCATTCTCGCCTCACCCCATGAAATATTCCCTGTGCCACTGGCTACACCACTACCCCAAAGCCTGAACACACCTTTGCTCGTTGGATTTTTTACCTTGATTTATCGGTTTCCCAAATGCGTCAGGCGTGTCCAAAAAGACAGCTGTTCCGGCCCGTCGAAGCGGCATAGATCCGTCTGTAATTGTAAGTAAGTAAGTGCTTTATTGTCATTGTACAAGTGTACAACGAAATAGTGTTCAGGTGTTAGTTCTGAGCTGCCGCGGCTGAGCCGCGCTGCCACTGTGTCAACCTGACCCGCATGACCTTGGAGGTCGGGTAAACTGTAGCACTCGGAAGAAACCTGGCTGGCTGCCCTCCGTCTCCTCTGATCCTGATGGTGCCGCGCCTCCTGGGTTTGTCCCTGTTTCAGAGCGTGGTGTCCTGCACTGGTCAGCTCCATCTCCTCCTTCCTCTTCCTCCCTCCGCTTCACAACAGTCTTTCACCATCTCTCGTTTGTTCTTTTTTGTTTCCTGTAGCTCCTCTTGTGACGCCTCCTCTGTGCTGCAGCTGTGGGGGCTCTTGGTGCCTCTTCATTGTCTTAGAAGAAGACATTAGTAAGTCTCAAATGGGTTTAGCTGATAAGCTAGCAATTTGTTTACCTTTAAAAAGCTGCTTTCTTCAGGACCATTTTAGACTCTCAAAGTAAACAAATCCACCAAACCTCCACAAACACACGGCAAAGACGTACAAAAGTATTCAGAAAAACAATGTGGAATAGAAACCACAAATGCAGTTAGCAGAGAAAGGCAAAAAACTCAGCTGCACAAGGAGCGAGCGAGGTCGCTTCCTGTTTTCACGTCGCCAAAAAGCTAACTCATGTCTAGGTAAGTAAAGGGTCAAATACCTTAAGCTCAGTCTCCTGGGGCTGGGTATGCCCCTGGGCTCACATCTGGGCGTGGTGTGGATATTACTGAATGCAAGTGTATATTGGTAACTGGATATTGGTAAAAGATGAACATTTGTTTTTGAGGACTGCTTTTATTAGAAAAGATAAAAAACAAAACACTGCAATAGTGGTTAAATACACGTTTGACTAGTTGGGCCCAAAGTAATCGACCACGCCGTTGCCTTTACGTGCATCGAAGAAGAAGAAGTTGCGATGTGGAGCATCTCTCTGGTACAGGGCCTGTTAAGGAGAGCAGAGGTTCATAATGAATACTCTGAAGGATACTTTTTAGGCTTCATAAATCCATTGTGACCCACACATTTGTATTTAAAGGTTTTATTTTGCCTGTAATGCAATTACTTAGTTTTTTTGCACCGAAAGTAAACCAAAATCATAGTATATCCCAAATATAGAAAAAATACAAAATTGTTAATTGTGTATGTAATAGAAACAAGTGAAAAGATCATAGATTTGTGTGAATTGTGGTTGAAAAGTAAACTATGCAAATACATATGGAATGGAAGTTTATTTGTAAAGTGCTTTGTCAAACAAGTCACTCAAAGCACTTCACATAGTGTCGGAGATTTGTTATTCATTCACTCCACACACTCCACAGATTCCGAGGGAGGTTGGGGACATGGAGTCCGAGTGGACCATGTTCACAATCAGAATCAGAGTAGGTTTATTGCCATGGTTTCAGAACAGGGTTCACAAACTAATTTGTCTCGGTGCAAACGTGCGACATAAAACATATAACACAGAATTAAGATAAAAAATAAGATAAGAACGTTAAACTATAAGGCTATAAGGGCATGCATAAAAAATATGAAATAAATAAGATAAAATAAAGTGACGTGTGTTAAGACAACAACAAATTGACATTGAACAACAGCGGGATTGTATTTACAGATGTGTAGGCATATAAAGTGATATTAAGTGTTATAAAGTGATATCAGCGGGTCTAAGTGTGGACACACCGCACAGAGCAGATACATCCATGAGTCTGTGACTGAGCTACAGAGACTTGTTATTGTTCATGAGTCTGATGGCGGAGGGGAAAAACTGTTCAAGTGGCGGGAGGTATGGGTCTGGATAGACCGTAGCCTCCTGCCTGAGGGGAGGGCGGTGAATAGTCCGTGTCCAGGGTGAGAAGGGTCAGCTGTGATACGACCCACACGCCTCCGGGTCCTGGAGGTGAACAGGTCCTGGAGGGATGGGAGCTCACAGCCAATCACCTTCTCTGCAGCACGCACAATGCGCTGCAGTCGGTGCTTGTCCCGTTCTGTAGCACCGGGGAACCACACGGTGATGGAGGAGGTGAGGATGGACCACACGGTGATGGAGGAGGTGAGGATGGACCACACGGTGATGGAGGAGGTGAGGATGGATTCGATGATGGCCGTGTAAAACTGCACCAGCATCTTTGTTGGCAGCTGCCGCAGGAAGAACATCCTCTGCTGGGCCTTCTTGATGAGGGAGCAGATGCTCGGTTCCCATTTGAGGTCCTGGGTGATGGTGGTGCCCAGGAAACGGAAGGAGTCCGCGATGGAAATGGGGGTGGAAGAGTCTATCAGGGCGATGGGGGATGGTGGGGCTGTGTCTTTCCTAAAGTCCACGGTCTTCTGGGCGTTCAGCTCCAGGTTGTTGTGGCTGCACCAGGACGCCAGCCGGTCCACCTCTCTCCTGTAGGCGGACTCATCACCGTCCGAGATGAGCCCGATGAGGGTGGTGTCGTCCGCAAACTTGATCAGTTTAACGGACTGGTGACTGGAGGTGCAGCAGTTTGTGTAAAGGGAGAAGAGCCAGGGGGAAAGTACACAGCCCTGAGGAGTTCCAGTGTTTGTAGTCCGAATGTCCAAGACGATCTTCCCAGCCCCCTCCACACTGCTCCCGGGTCGTTTGAGGAGAATTGCTTTTGGAGACGGGCTGAATATACAGATTTGGCATTTCCCACTTCCCATCTAAAGTGGTATTTTGCATGTCTGTATCTTTCTTTGTCACCGTTTCTGTATGCCACCTCTTTCTCCTTGCAAAGTAAGTCAGACCTGTTCCCGGTGTGCGTTGGTCTCCGCCAGGGCTGCCCTATGTAACCAGTTCTGTTTATTACCTTTATCGACAGAATGTTGAGGCGCAGCCAGGAGCTGGAGGGTGTCCGGTTTGGGAACCTCAGAACAACATCATCTGCTGTTTGCAGACGAAACCAACGCAGACACGGGGAGAACATGCAAATTCCACACAGAAAGGCCCCGTCAAGGTGGGAATCGAACCCGGGATCTTCTAGCTGTAAAAGCACGAGCACTAACCGCTGCGCCACCTTGTCACAGTGATGAGAGCAATCATTAAAAAGAAGTACTAGTACTGATGGATTGCTGATTGATGGTTCTCAATTCTCATTCCTAATTTGATGCGTAATAAATTGTAAAATCGAGCCACAATTTGAACTAATCTGGATAAAAAAACATTGTGTGTGTATAGCCTAAGAGTGGGAATAGCGTATGGACGTCATGCAACAAGCCAATGGCTGTTTCTCAATTGCCAGGAGCCTTCCTCCGCTTGTCCACTTCGTTGACGACACTCGGCACCTCCAATTTGGAGCGTGTCAAACATGTGATAAAATATCTAATTGTGCTTACAAAAACAACTGTTTTATGAATAAAAGAGACTGTTTATAAACGGTTTTGGTTGGATGTCTTACTGTTTGAACATTTCACCCTGAATAAAATAATACAATTTCTACAAGGATTTGCAAGGAATTCAGTTTAAATATTAAATATATTCAGCAGGTCCAGTTGATAATCATCTACAATTGCAGACTTACGTTAACAACCATAGGCCTAATTTCTCAATAAATAGGCCTATTTATTAGGCCTTTCATTAAGATTAACTTTATATAAACCTAATCTTTACTTGTTTACAACACTTCTACCAGTGATTTCATTATTACAATTTGTTTTTTGCACAAACGTGGAACTAATTGGAGGAGTAGAGCTGTGAGGAGGCGAGGGGTCCAAGTGAATTGGAACACCACTTGGTGGTGTGTGATGACGTGGATTCCGTCCAAAGTGGTACAGACACCAAGGATCCTGGCAACTGCGAAACAGACTTTGTAGCAGCCACTTTAAACTGCAAGAAGTCTTACCTTGACCACTTCCTGTCCCAAGACCCCGCCCACCACGGCACACACTGGCGACAGCTCCGAGAAGCAGAAGCTAGAACACATACATGCATTAGTTTTCAACTGCAGCTCACTGAGCAGGACAGTGCCTTACAACAGGCAAAAGGTGCTTTCCGGGACTTCCGGGTTATGGCTGCTTGGCAAGAGGTCGCACGTGTGTTTTTGTCGTCCAATGGCCGCTGACTGCTCTGCTTTGTGACTACGACACTGGAGGCCGCCATTGCTCCACCTTTGCTGTAGTACCTCCATATGACCGCTATTCCCCCATTGCAATGCATTGGACTTTAGACACGTTAAAAACAACGATAATGCCCGGTGCCTAATGGTTTAGAAGTGGCTAGAGCTACATATTCCTCCTGTGATTACGCTGGGTTAAAAACAATATGGGGCACCAGGGTTTTTATCGTAGAAATAAATTTTTGAAATCTTGCATAATTAATGAGGGCCTGACTTTGATTGACAGGCGGTTTACGTCGCTGCCTGGCCATGGGCGTGATTACAACAGAAATACACGCCCATTACACGCCCCGCGAGGGCCAAGCAGGGCCGGGTCTACAGTCAAGATCCCGCCCTTATGCCCTTTTTAGGAACATGCTTCGTCAGAGCTGGAGAGGAGGAGCTTGTAAATCCGCCATGATTTCCCCCACGAACGTGGTCATTGTGGTAAACGGGGAGGAGTGAGGAGGAGCTGTCTATTCTTTATACAGTCTATGGTTTCGTCTTTGTTATTATTATGTTCATCATGCCACCACCGAAATATCACAAGCCGAAGATGATGTAACCTCTCTCTAACTCTCTAAGGGAAAGTTCACCTACTTGAGTTACTGATTGGTGGGACTACCTAAAAAATCTTAAGACAAAGACGTGTGGATTTCTGAACAAATGGCTCACAGACGCGCTCGGTGGTTGTTTTACTTCGCCTCAAATCATCGAGAGAGCGCACAGGATTGGATCGTACAGCCCTAAAGCTACAACGCCGAGGGTAGCGCAACTACCGGGCTTGAGAGACCGCCATGACCGCTGCCAGAAGAATGAAGAAGATTTTCTACGAGGACCATCGTCTCAGCCTGTTCCCTGACCTGACGCCAGAGACTCACCGCTGCAGCGGCGCTTTGATGGCGTAAAAGCCAAATTGCGCGCTCTGAATATACACTATATTCACCTGACGGCCCAGCCGTCAGGTGAAGAGGCTCAAGATTACGTTAAGAAAATGAGAAAAAAAATGTATATTAAAAAATGTATATTTCATTTTTACACCACAAATTATCTCGGGAGAATGAGAAAATTATATCGGGCGAACCAGATAATTATCTCGGGGTAAAAAAAATAAATACAAAAAAAATTTATTTCAATGTTTTTTTTTACGCCACAAATGATCTCGGGGGAACGTTATAATTCTCTCCGGGGGAATGAGATAATTATGGAATGAGATAATTATCACATTTCCCCCCCCCCAGATAATGATCATATTCCCCTGACAAAATGACATAATTTGTGGTGTAAAAAAAGAAAAAGAAAAAAAAGAAGATTTTTTATATTTATTCATTATTAATAAATAGAATAATTATCTCGTTCCCCGAGATAATTATCTCATTCCCCCGAGATAATTTGTGGGGTTAAAAAAATAAATAAAATAAAATATCATATTATATACTCCTCCCTGTTGGTCTATATCTTCAGCTGCGGGCTGAGCGGGCCTTTGGTCGCTGACGAAGCCTTTCGGATGAGAGGCGAAACGTTCAAAGACTTCAACTACTGAGTACAGAAGATGAATCAAATACCTTCATTGAAGATGGAACAGGCCACTGTTCTGTACGACTGAGAACTTACAGATATATATATATTTTTTTTTTTTCACCCCCTACATTTTTTTTGTCTGATGTTACTTCCGGGCTCCGTAGTACATGAAGACTGAGTTCAGAAACTGCCTTTTTTTCCTTTCTCTCTGAGGAGCGGACCGTCACTGTGAGGCAAGAGTCGAAATATACGATGTTCTAATGGAACTGGCTGACGGTAAGTGACTGGCTTGACTATACATATTTTACGATATACATTTTATTTCTAGTTTCCATTTGATCTGCTTTTACATCGGGGGCATATTTAATTATTTTCATTTGATTTATTTTGTGTTTGTTTGGTCAAAGTTCTCCTGTTGGGGGGGCTGCTGGTTTCCCTGCTGGTCTTCTCAACAGAGACTACTGTTAAGAGATAAATACTTGGATCCTTCTGGGAGGTTTATTATATATAGTGGTACCATAATTTCAACTTTAGTCAATCTGGTTTGTTTATATGCCCCTAATGGGGATGATCCTGCTTTCTACCAAAATGTCTTCCCAACTATGTCAACCTTTAGTGACCAGTGCATTATTGGAGGTGATTTTAACTGTGTGATTAATCCTGTAATGGACAGATCAAATACCTATGACACCTCCCACCAAAGAGCAAGAAAAACTATCGGTAAATTGATGAGAGACCTTACTTTGGTGGAGATTTGGAGACAACTATACGCTGATAAGGTTGAGTTCCATGTTTCTCCAGCACTTACAAAACTTACTTGCGTATAGATTTTTTTGGTCTCCTCCAGTCTGGTGTCTCTGTTTCAGAAATGTTGGTACGACACTATTTCAGTCTCTAACTATGCCCCAGTTATTTTATCCCTACTAATGCCCAATTTTTGCTCCCATCCACTCCCATTTTGATTTCAATCAAGCGAAATGGTTGAAATCTGTTGCGTTCTAGAAGGGAAGATAATTATGTCTCTTTCAATACAAACCAAACCAGTGCATCGATAAAATGGGGGGCATTTAAGGCCTATATAAGGGGAGAAATAATAAGCTATACTATAAGTAAATCTAAAATGCATTTGAGTAAACTAAAGGACCTTGAAAAACAAAAGAATTGCAAGACCACTTATACCATCAGGATGACAATGGAAATGATAAAACGTCTTTTATTAAAGTCTGCATATAACGAACTCAGCGTAAACAAAATAGCTTAAAAATAATTGTGGTTAAAACAGTCCTACTATGATCACAGTGACAAGGCAAGTGGGACATTTTATTCGCAAATTAATCGACTTTTTTGGGGACCTACTTTACTTGCAGATAGACTGCCACCTAGATGGCACTGAATAACATTCATACAGTGGTGCTTACTTATGTACTCACCACCGTTTTTCCACACCGAGATAGGTTCTTACCTGAGCTTAAATGAGTTGATGCGTACCTACCTGTATGGTCTTTGTGCGTGCCCTCGGTCACGAAAAAAGACCAAAGATGTTGTTAGCATTTGGCCTCTCCCAGAATATACCTATAACTCCAAACGAGGGTGAAGTTGGAAGCTACCACGCTCTTCTACGCGCACGCACAAAGACCAGACAGGTACCTATCAACTTGTCTAAGCTCAGGTAAGAACATATCACAGTGTGGAAAAACAGTGGCCTGTTTCTTTAAAACTTCAAAAAAAAATTGCGAGTCCTTACCAGACCTGTAAAATAGTAAGCTTTCACTTGTTTACCTAAAAGCAACGCAGAAAAGCTTATTCATGTGTTTGTTCGTCAAGTTTTATTATAACTGTCACACCTGTGCTAAAGTCTTTCCACTGACTTCCTGTTGAGTCTAGAATTTAATGTAAAATCCTGCTCCTCACTTTTAAGGCCATAAAGGCTAGCTCCGATCTTTCACAAAGGGCCAGTTGTTCAAAGGTAATGTTATCGGATTTTGGTTATTGGATTGGATCAAATCTTGAAAATAGGTTGTGTTATGATGTGGGTTTTTGGTTGTTGGTTTTGTCCTGGTTTTGGTTAGTTTCTCCCCTGTCCTGGTCTGTGTCTCTGTCTTGTGTTTATTTTGATAGTCTTGGTCTGTGTCTGTGTCGTCCTGCTTTCCCTTCCTCCTGTTGATTGCCTGCCCCGCCCTGATGTGTTTCACCTGTGCCCTGGTTCCCTGTGTATTTATACCCCTGTGTTTTCCCTTGTCTTTGCTGGATCATTGTCGTTCGTCATCGTAGTCATTCTCTGTCTGTTCTGTTCCTCGGATTCTGCTTGTTCCATTAAATTTGAGTTTTGTTTGGAACTGCTCTGCGTTTTGGGTCATCATTCCCCCGCACACGTGACAGAATGATCCAGCCAAACGAAGACCCAGCAGACAGTCCTTTTTTTGTTCTGGAGCTGTGGCAGGGTGGGTTGTCCCCGGTGAAGCCACTGCCGGACACCGACCTGGGCTTGGGGTGGGCCCCTTCTGTCCCAGAGCCACCGCTGGACATCTTGCTCCGTCCAGGGTGGGCTCCTCCTGTCCTGGGGCCACCACCAAGCCCAGACCCCCGTCCGGAGTGCACTCCGCCTGTCCCCGCTCCTCGGCTGCGCCCCGCCCGGCCGCCGCCTGTCCCCGTTCCTCGGCTGCGCTCCGCCCGGCCGCCGCCTGTCCCCGCTCCTCGGCTGCGCCCCGCCAGGTCGCCGCCTGTCCCCGCTCCTCGTCGGAGCTCCACCCGTCCGCCGCCGGGGCCCGCAGAGCTCCCGGACCTGCCTTCTCCTCCGTGGCCGGCGGAGGAGGGTGCATACCTGCCGCCGCCGGACTTCGCGGACCCGGCCCTGCTCCCGCCGCCGCCGGACTTCGCGGACCCGGCCCTGTTCCCGCCGCCGCCGGACTTCGCGGACCCGGTCCTGTTCCCGCCGCCGCCGGACTTCGCGGACCCGGCCCTGCTCCCGCCGCCGCCGGACTTCGCGGACCCGGCCCTGCTCCCGCCGCCGCCGGACTTCGCGGACCCGGCCCTGCTCCCGCCGCCGCCGGACTTCGCGGACCCGGTCCTGTTCCCGCCGCCGCCGGACTTCGCGGACCCGGCCCTGTTCCCGCCGCCGCCGGACTTCGCGGACCTGCCTCCGCCGCCTTGGCCCGCTGCGGAGGATCCGGACCTGCCTCCTCCGCCTTGGCCCGCTGCGGAGGATCCGGACCTGCCTCCTCCGCCTTGGCCCGCTGCGGAGGATCCGGACCTGCCTCCTTCGGAGACCCCTGACCCGCCTCTGCCTCGGCCGGAGGCCCCTGACCCGTCTCGGCCGGAGGCCCCTGACCCGTCTCGGCCGGAGGCCCCTGACCCGTCTCGGCCGGAGACCCCTGACCCGGAGACCCCTGACCCGTCTCGGCCGGAGACACCTGACCCGGAGACCCCTGACCCGTCTCGGCCGGAGACCCCTGACCCGGAGACCCCTGACCCGTCTCGGCCGGAGACACCTGACCCGGAGACCCCTGACCCGTCTCGGCCGGAGGCCCCTGACCAGTCTCCGGATCCGCCTGGGCCGCCTGACCCGGAGCCGCCTGACCAGTCTCCGGATCCGCCTGGGCCGCCTGACCCGGAGCCGCCTGACCCTCCTGACCAGTCTCCGGATCCGCCTGGGCCGCCTGACCCGGAGCCGCCTGACCAGTCTCCGGATCCGCCTGACCCGGATCCGCCTGAACCGGAGCCGCCTGACCAGTCTCCGGATCCGCCTGACCCGGATCCGCCTGACCCGGAGCCGCCTGACCAGTCTCCGGATCCGCCTGGGCCGCCTGACCCGGATCCGCCTGACCCGGAGCCCCCTGACCCGCCTAAGCCACCAGACCCGTCGCCCCCGTGGAGACCCCCGGATCCGCGGCCTCCGCCGGAGCCCCCAGACCCGCTGCCTCCAGGGTAGCCCCCAGGACTCTCCGTGCCCCCCGGGGTTGGGGTTCGTGGTTCCCGCCTCCGGGCCCCCTCCGCCCGCCCGGGCCCGTCGGACTTTTGGGCCTTTTTGTTTTTTTTAGGTTTGGACGTCTGGTCCCTTGGAGGGGGGGTACTGTTATGATGTGGGTTTTTGGTTGTTGGTTTTGTCCTGGTTTTGGTTAGTTTCTCCCCTGTCCTAGTCTGTGTCTCTGTCTTGTGTTTATTTTGATAGTCTTGGTCTGTGTCTGTGTCGTCCTGCTTTCCCTTCCTCCTGTTGATTGCCTGCCCCGCCCTGATGTGTTTCACCTGTGCCCTGGTTCCCTGTGTATTTATACCCCTGTGTTTTCCCTTGTCTTTGCTGGATCATTGTCGTTCGTCATCGTAGTCATTCTCTGTCTGTTCTGTTCCTCGGATTCTGCTTGTTCCATTAAATTTGAGTTTTGTTTGGAACTGCTCTGCGTTTTGGGTCATCATTCCCCCGCACACGTGACAGGTTGTTCAGAAAGGAAATAATGTTTCTGAAACTGATTAGATAAATGTAACCCAATCCTAGTTTTAATCCGGATCAAATACTTAGTGTTGTTCAAAACAATTCAGTAGGATCTGGATAACTTTGATCCAAAAAAAAAAAGAAATGGATTATCCTGATCCCAACAGGGGGTGGGATATCAAGGTGGATTTGAAAATGTAGCAAAACCTTAAAATTGGTCAAATAATCATTTTGTGTAAATACTTTTATTTATATGCACTCGATTTGTTCAACTGTTACAGTGATGAAGTAGATAAAGTAGATACAGGCTACCAATTTCAGTATAGTAAAGTAAAAATAAAATAATCTTGTCCCTATGAAATAAACCCCCAGATTTGAATAACAAACAGAAATGATATATTCAATATTTCTGTCATTCATCACTGTATAACAATAAAAAAATAAAAAAAACTTTTATCAGAGAGCAGAAGCATAGATACTCCTGGCAGAGGAACAACTCAAATCAAACTACAGCAAACAGGGCAAAACTTCGTATCATATCCTAAAAGCAGGGCTTGAAAATGCTGATCTCTCCTACTCGTATGAGGAACCCTGAACATTCTTTATTTTGGTAATTATTGGACATTTAGCCTTTTTTTAAAATGAAGACATTTAAAAAAATATCCACAATGTATTTGTTTCTGTATATTTGTTATGGCTCAGATGAGTGGTCATAAAAGAAATCATAAATAGAAGTGGATGTTATTATTGTGTTTTGTCTCAAAATGAAAAAACACTTAAAGTGACTCTTCCACCTTACATTGCAGGCAACCCACATTGTGATACAAGTGAAACTTGGAAAATTAGAATATCGTTAAAACATACATTTATTTCTGTAATTCAACTTAAAATGTGAAGCTAATATATGGTATAGACTCATTACATGCAAAGTGAGATATGTATAGCCTTTATTTGTTATAATTTTGATTACATATCTCACTTTGCATGTCTATACCATATATTAGTTTCACATTTTAAGTTGAATTACAGAAATAAATTCCACCTGTATGTTGACCCATTTAGTGCACTGGTAAACCGGATTTGGTCATCTTGAAACCTGTATTTGGATCAGGGTGATCCAATCCGATGTTGCTTTGAAAAAACGGCATAAAAGTAAGACCGGTTACCTGATCCTGGATTGCAAATTGCACATTTTTTAACAACTGGCCCCAAGACGCTATTGTTCCATATCAGCCAAACGCAGCAACTGGTGACTCCTCGAGGCTTGAAAATCACGGTAGAAACTTAAGTAGTGCTTTTAGCTCCAAGCTCCGGTTTTATGGAATCAACAATCCTCTGACTCTTCTATAAACTATAATACACCATTTCCTTTATCTGTAGTCTGTTCCTGTGAGGTGCAGTCCTGTTGTGATATGGGGTTATATAGAAACAACTTGATCTGTTTGTTCTCTTGAGTATATGTGGTCACCTGCTGAAAAGGTCATTTAAGAGGCTGGGGCTGACGGACAGTCTCTCCATAATGTCGTCACGGATCTGCCTCAAAGCCTGGCTGTCCTCGTCAAAGATGCGAGGGTCAGGGTCACGGCCTTGGTCTGTGCGGAACTTCAGAAGCACTGCAGAAAAGAAAAGACACTCAGAACCTCCACATGAGCAGCACAACTAGGAGTTTCTGCTCCAGACCTTTCTAAGGGACAGGTCCTTTTCCATATTGTTACAGCTTGTAATGATGAGCAGACTTCATATGCACAAAGCTACATTAAACGAAATCAAACAGACACCACTTTCACCGAGACTCAACAATAAAAGGCTTAAGCAGTTCTGCAGTTACTGATTTCATGTACTGCGTTATATACTTTATGGACTTACCCTGGAGCAGGAAGTAGTCTGCTGGGGTCTTCTTGAGGGCAGCCTTGGCCTTGTCGCTGGTCCAGTCCAGCTCCAGGGCCTGCTTTAAAGAGCAGAATGACGCCACCTGCAGGACAAGCATATTTATACAGTATGCTTATGTTTAGATTTTTATACAGCTTAGCAATGTTCATTATGTACAGCAACTCACTGCTGCCAGTGTGACTGAAACATTTTGACTGCGCTTTCTCTTTCGAATGTAATACCAAGTCGTTTGAACGAGTTGGCAAAGTTGTTTGAACATTTTCTTAGAGTGTAGGCTACAGTGCCTACACTCTGCTCTCCGTCCTAGTCTCAGGTCTTTTGCAGACTCCATCAGGGTTTCTTCCAGAATGGTCCTGTATTTGGCTCCATCCATCTTCCCATCAATTTTAACCATCTTCCCTGTCCCTGCTGAAGAAAAGCAGGCCCAAACCATGATGCTGCCACCACCATGTTTGACAGTGGGGATGGTGTGTTCAGGGTGATGAGGTGTGTTGCTTTTACGCCAAACATAACGTTTTGCATTGTTGCCAAAAAGTTCCATTTTGGTTTCATCTGACCAGAGCACCTTCTTCCACATGTTTGGTGTGTCTCCCAGGTGGCTTGTGGCAAACTTTAAACAACACTTTTATGGATATCTTTAAGAAATGGCTTTCTTCTTACTTCCATAAAGGCCAGAGTTGTGCAGTATACGACTGATTGTTGTCCTATGGACAGAGTCTCCACCTCAGCTGTACATTTCTGCAGTTCATCCAGAGTGATCATGGGCCTCTTGGCAGCATCTCTGATCAGTTTTCTCCTTGTATGAGCTGAAAGTTTAGAGGGACGCACAGTGCTCCTTGGGATGTTTAAAGCTTGGAAAATCTTTTTGTATCCAAATCCGGCTTTAAACATACACACAAAAACATGTACAATAGGCCGGGATGAATGATGTGAGGTGGTGGTCGGAGGGGCCGATGGCGCAGATTGGCTGCCTTGCTTCAGTCAGTCTACCCCAGGGCAGCTGTGGCTTACCACCACCAAGTATGGAGTGAATGAATAATGAAGACAGTGAGAAACTTGGTAATATAGGCTTGAAAAGCGCAATACAAGTGTAAGGAATTATTATTAATTAATGATGTTGTTATTTATTATGAACATTACTCATCATTTATTCTGACAACTTTGGCAACACGTTTGAACGAGTTTGTAATATGTTCGAATGACTTGGTATTACATTCGAACGAGAAAGTGCAGTCAAAGATTTTGTCTTCCTTGTCCCTTTACATGTTTCTTTTAACTGAAACATGTCCAGGTAAAAGAAACATCGCTTATCTACTCATCTGCGACAGATCAGAG
Source organism: Proterorhinus semilunaris (assembly GCA_021464625.1). Lineage (NCBI taxonomy): Eukaryota > Metazoa > Chordata > Actinopteri > Gobiiformes > Gobiidae > Proterorhinus > Proterorhinus semilunaris. The sequence goes on from CM038354.1 coordinate 828,957, forward strand.
CTGGTGACGCACAGAGAAATAGCAGGCTGTCAGACCTTCTTGACCATAGTGGTCTCCGTGGGGTCCACCTTGGCCTTCTTGGACTCCGGACCATCAGCAGACTCCCCTGAAGGCTTCACCACTTTAGGTTTTTCCCTTCAAATACAAAGTTACAGTCAGACACATTTGCAGGTGAATGAATGAATGAATGAATGAATGAATGAATGAATGAATGAATGAATGAATGAATCACACACACACACACACACACACACACAACTCTGTCAGGGCCTCCCTCTTGCTGTTGTCTCTCCCTCTTTATCCCTCCGTCTGTACATCTGTCAAAATCTGCTTTTATTTGATTAAACACAGGGTAATCAATAGGACAAATCAATGCCATTTCCCGTACTTTGGAGGGTTTTAGATGAGGTTTTACAAAACCTTAGTTAGGGCATCAAACTTTCCTCTGCTACCGTTTTCAAGCCTGAACACAGCAGTGGATACTGTGAAGAAATGTGCTACTGTCGCTTTTCTGCTCGCCATCATCTGACAGTGTTATGGCAACCAGTAACCAGTTACCTTAAGCACCGGCCTCTAGCCGCAAGGACGTACCACTCACTTAGGTCTGCAGTGAGAGCAACCGGTTTGTAGTTAGAAGGCTGTGAGAGGTTCAGTCGATTGACTAAACACCCACTGATAACATAAATGCTGTGATATACAGTGAGAACCATATGTTTACATACACTTCATAAAAAGGACACAATTGCATTTTTTTCTTATTGACATGAAACCAGAAACTTTTATTTTTATTCGGACAATTAGAATTTTTTTTTATTATTTCTATTTGTCAAATTCCAGAAGAATGAGTGATGGAATTTTCTACACAATTTGTATTACTTTTTACAAAACCAAAGGTTTACATGCATTTCATTGATGTTTGGTAGAATTGCCTTTAAACTGATGTTTTGGATTTTCTTCCACAAGCTTCTCACAAAAGTTGGCAGGAATTTTGGTCCATTCCTCCAAACAGAACTGGTGTAACCAAGACACATTTGTAGGCCACCTTGCATGCCTATGCCTATTCAGCTCTGCCCATACATTTTCAACTGGATTGAGATCAGGACTTTGTGATGACCACTTAAAAACACTGACTTTGTTATCCTTAAAGGGACTATATAAAGGTTTAACCACAAATAAATGTATAAAAATTAAAAATGTCTTCCTCATACATGCTCCAGCAATGCCCTGGTGAGTGAAATGAGCCCTGGCCTTTTTCACCGTGATTTCCTCTATATACCTGTAAATTCAGTTGAATAGAGCGTGCCTTGGGGCGAACAAGCATAATGACGTCATGTGCGTTCACGCTCGGGTGTAGCGTTAGCTATCTTCATACTGAAGCCGCAGAGCGAGAGGTAACTTTGGAAGGATGGGTTTAGCGGAGAAGAGGAGGAGGACTATCAAAACTCCAGCCCACACCCCAACTAACAAAAAGAAACAAAGTTTATTCGAGTGACTGTTCACGGTAATACGAGTAGTGAAACAACTACAAAAAGTAAACACTGGACAATACATGTGCCGTTTACAAGTTGCTCATGCTACGCTAACTTGATTGGCCCCCGGGAATTGAAGATATGATTATGGATTTCCTAGTAGCATTTCTACCAGTGGAATTATTTTATTATTACAACTAGGCCTACGTTTATGCGTACAAAGAATACGAGTATTTTGTTTCCGCCTTCAAACGTCATTCATTCGTTTATCTGTATTTGGCTTGTTCACTCAATTCACTTTGCTATGCATTTTGCTGAATTATCACATCTTGGAAAATATACACTCAACTTGATTTGGCCTAAATATCTTACAAAATAGTAACGTTTTTTCAGTTGAGGTCATGCCTGCAAATCTGAAATTGACCAGGACAGGACTGTTACTTATGGTGCTCATACAGCCTGCGTGCCTCATGCACGAGCTTATCATTGAGGTGGCAGTTATGCGTTTGGCCGGAGGGAGTACAATACGGCCAAACTCCACATAGCCCCTTTGCAACCAGTTTGGCAGGTTTGGGAATTGTCCATTTGGAAGACCCATCAAGCTTTAACTTCCTGGCTGATGTCTTGAGATGTTGCTCCAATATTTACACATAGTATTCTTTCTTCATGTCATCTGTTTTGTGAAGCGCACCAGTCCCTCCTGCAGCAAAACAACCCCACAGCATGATGCTGCCACCCCTGTATTTCAAAGTTGGGATGGTCTTCTCAGGCTGCAAGATTTACCCTTTTTCCTCCAAACGTGATGATGGTCATTATGGACAAAACATTTTTTTTCTCCGTCAGACCACAGGATATGTCTCCAAAAAAAAAAGTCTTTATCCTTTTTTTATTTGCAAACTCCAAACTGGCTCTTTGATGTTTATTTTGGAGTAAGAGCTCCTTCCTGGCAGAGTACCGTCTCAGCCCATGTCGGTGCAGGACTGGTTTCACTCTGGATGATGACAAACTCTTACCAGGTTCAGCATCTTCACCATGTCTTTTGCATTTGTTCTTGGGTTGATTTCAGACACAGCACATTCATCTCTGGGATACAGAACCCTCCTTCTTTCTGATCTGTATGATGACTGGACATTTCCATCATTGTTTTAACCAATGATCCTGAACCTTTAGGTGTCTTGAAATTGCACCCAAGTATGCACCAGACTTGTGCTTCCAAGGACAAGATATTGTCATCTGGGATTTCCCAGATTGTTTAAAGGTATAGTAATCTTAGCGTATGTAAACTTTTGGTTTTGTAAAAAGCAATACATATTCTATTTCTCATTCTTCTGGCATTTGAAAAATAGAAATATCTGTTTTAAATCTAATTGACATAAGAAAAATCAAAGTTAATTCTAGTTTCATGTCTGACAGTGAGAAAAAATGCAAATGTGTCTCTTATGAAGTGTATGTAAACATATGGTTCTCACTGTATGTGCCCAACTGTCACAAGCAAAACGTTTTCTTATTTATCAAGTCTTGGTCACTGACTTCATTTTGAGATGGTTATCACTGATACTTCCAATTCATACGTTTCTATTTTCATAATGCTGGGCAGTTTTCCTTAACTGATCACTCTGTGCTGTTAAACAGCTCATTCATTCCCCTTTTTACTTGGAAGTGTTTGTGCTCCCGACTTAGGACCAAATATATGGGTGGATTTGTCACCAAACTGGTCACAAAGTCAGAAAGTGACAAGACAAATAAATAATAAAGCTTGTAAAAGTTGAAGAGGGGGGACAGATAGACACTTATCATAGGAGACACTTACTCCACAAAGTGGTACTGTGGGCCCAGGTTGGTGAACATGTAGCCGTAGTAGCCATAGACGTCTCCACAGAACACCTTGATGTTGTGCTGAGAGCAGAGCTGGTCCAGGCGCAGCATCAGGTCACGAGAACAGCGTGTCAGCACCACCTGCATCACAAGTCAGTCAGGCATCTCACTTTAATTGTTGACTGACATTACTTTGGTTTCGCATGTCCTCTCGGTTTCTTTTCACTGGCTTTTAATAAGACATTTCTGGAAATGTGTTTATAGTTCAGTCTCGATTAACCCTCAGGCCCTCCTCTTTAGGCCCTTTTTGGCATAGGGTTCTTTGTAAAAAAAAACACAAAAAAAACAAGAACAACAAATGTTTTGTTATTTTGTGATCATTAACCTCTGCCCTCTTCATAGTGCGGCAGATTTTACCCCTTTAAAATGATAGTCTGTAAGTTTAAATGTTTTACAAAAGATTGTGTATACTAGACGCATTGGTCTAAAATTTGAGGCAACATTAAGAAATATTTTTGCTGATGTCAGCAACTGATCAGAATCCCCAGGATATCACTTTGACCAATAAGATGAGTTTTTCTTGTGAATTGGGCTTTTACTCCATCTCTCCTCACTTTGCAAACTTACAGACTACCACTTTAAAGCTTGTAGGAAAAAAAAAAACAGACTGAAACTGAAAAACAAAAAAAAAACACATTTTGTAATACTTGTCCCAGATGGGTCATTAATGAGCCTTACACTGCAAGGTGAAATAGTTGGTAAAATATTGGGGGAGGTCGAAAGTCGATCCCTTTCAGGAGGTCTAATTAGTTAGGTTTGAAATCAACTCAACTTTGGTTTGTGAAAGAGCACTTGGATGCTCCACTGCACTACTGGCAAAATATACAGTGGACTGATTAACCCAAAGTTGAAAATTTGGGAACACACAACGTCATGTGTGGAGGAAAACTGGAACAACACACCAACATCAAAACCCTATGCCCACTGTGAAGTATGGAGCAGGAGAATTATGGTGCGGGGCTGTTTTGTTGTCTCAGAACCGGGACAACATGATCATCCATTAAAAAATGAATTCACAAGTTTATCAAGATATTTTGCAGAAAGAGCTGAGACATTCACAACAGCGTGGAATAAGTAAGTGATCCCTTGTATTAAATAGCTGGCTGATTCTTCTTTTGCAGCAACAGCTGCTTTTCTGTAGTCGTTGATTAGACGCTCATAATGATCAGGATGAATCGTGCGGTCAGGGATGCGGCCATTAGTTGTGTAAATGAATATTTTCAATGATTTCTCTTTACAAAACTGCTGCAGTTCAGTGAGATTCAGGGGGGGGGTACTCATTTATTCCTCCCTGTCCTGTGAATGTTTACATGTTATGGCTAATGAAAATATGATCAGATGTACCGTATTTTCCGGACTATGAGTCGCACTTTTTTTCATAGTATGGCTGGGGTGCGACTTATCTTCAGGTGTGACTTATATATCAAAATACATAATTTCCCATTGTGTTATTTTCACACAGACAGCTGCTAGAGGGCGCTCTAGGCTTGTGTATCAATATCTGTTACTCCTGCACGGTTTTACAATGACAAATAAGCACGCACTTACTTACTGTACCACTGAAAATAAAATAAACAGTAAAGTTTGGAGTGAGCGAGAAACTTGTAAGGCACTGTCGAAAAGCAGAGGTTACTCTTACTGCAATGACGACTTTTTTTTTTTTTATCGCGGGCTAAAAGCTAGATGGCTACAGCAAGAGGAACGAGTTTGCAAATGGTTGCTTGAATAATGTGACGCCGGGAGAGGCTGGTAAATGGTGCAGTTACTCCTCAATGCCCAGGTAGTTGCTGGGGTAGTTGCTGATTTTAATAAAGATCCGACCACATTTTATGACCAATTTAGGCAGAAATGTGAGAAATCCCAAATGGTGTACTCACTTTTTCCTCTCACTGTAAAACCGTGAAAAAAATGGTCATTGTTCTGGCATTTAGCAAATAGAAACCATTAATAGTTAATTCTGGTTTCATGTCAAAAATGTGAATGTGTCTTTTAATAACGTGTATGTAAACATCTTGTTCCCGCTGAGGGGCCCTCATTTATCAAACTTGCGTACAGTGAAATCAGAGCGTATGTGGGTGTACGAAAAATCACCGCCTGTTTTGGCATTTATCAATCTGAGCCACCGTACACCTGGCGTACGGTTAGGGCTGGGCGATATGGACCAAAAGTCATATCCCGATATATTTAGATTGAATATCGATATACGATATATATCCCGATATTTTTTCCACAAAGTGAGAGCTGTGAAATGAAATGTTAGGTCAAAGTCACTGCCAAATAGGAGTGTTTTAATATTTAATATTGCGATTTTTATAGTATTTATTTATTTCTCTTCTACCCCATTTGCTGTTAATAACTTTATGTTGCATATAACTAAACTAAAGCCTAAACTGAGACAATGAAATATGACTTATTAAAGTATTACTTACTTTTTAGTCCTTAATAATCATGAAATATAATAAATAAATAAATAAATAGCCCAAATTATTTCTTGATGTTTGCTCTTGATTTAACTGTTTTAGTCAGTGCTTTTGAGATAAGTTCTTATCTTTATCCAAAGCATTCCCAAACATAAGCTCCTAAACTGAACCACAAACGACTCTTTACTCTTTACAAGCAGCACAGGCTCACCATCTCTGCTCATCATCAGAGCGGGTATCAGCCATAGACTGTATAAAGAATAGACAGCTCCTCCTCACTCCCCACCGTTTACCACAATGACCACGTTGAGGGGGAAATCATGGCGGATTTACAGGCTCCTCCTCCCCAGCTCTGACGAAGCATGTTCCTAAAAAGGGCATAAGGGGATCTTGACTGTAGACCCGGCCCTGCTTGGCCCTCGCGGGGCGTGTAATGGGCGTGTATTTCTGTTGTAATCACGCCCATGGCCAGGCAGCGACGTAAACGGCCTGTCAATCAAAGTCAGGCCCTCATTAATTACGCAAGATTTCTAAAATTATTATCTACGATAAAAACCCTGGTGTCCCATATTGTTTTTAACCCGGCGTAATCACAGGAGGAATATGTAGCTCTAGCCACTTCTAAACCATTAAGCACCAGGCATTAACGTTGTTTTTAACGTGTCTAAAGTCCAATGCATTGCAATGGGGGAATAGTGGTCATATGGAGGTACTACAGCAAAGGTGGAGCAATGGCGGCCTCCAGTGTCATAGTCAAAAAGCAGAGCAGTCAGCGGCCATTGGTATCAGCGAGGGACTGGAGTGATTAGCGTTGCGGCTAACGCAATGCTAACGGGGAAAAAGCGATAGTCCTTCGCGGTGGCAGCATTACAAACGCTGATATTTTCACAGAACATCCACGATATACCGCAAACCTTAATTAGACTGAGAAGTAAACAAAAGCACATGGCGCAGCGCACGTAAACAAAAGCACATGGCGCACGTCGCCACCTTATCTCGCCGCTACATTCACTTCTGTCCAAACCATCTCCAAATGATTGAGCCACTGGTTTTTGTTTTACCAACCAAAGGGCTCTCCTCCGCACGCTTCACAGACATTGTTGCTTTCTTCATGTTTGTTGAAGAGTGCCTGCGGAGTGTCTGTCCCTGCCCCTCCCCCCCCCTCTCCCCTCTGTGAGACGAGGGGCGGGGCCGGGGCGCTGTGCAGAGCTCCGCTCAGCGGCGTGCCTGAAGCAAGTATTACAGCGCAAATTTGGACTATATCGATATATACGATATGGTGTAATTCCATATCTCTTTTTAAAATATATCGATATATCTTAAATATCGATATATCGCCCAGCCCTACGTACGGTGGCTCAGATCCTACACCGAGTCAGGAGGTGGAACATGATACACCAATTTAACTAAACACTAAACAGGAGGAAAACAGTTTTAACAGCATGAATCACATATGATCCTCATTAGTGATTTAAACATGAAACAAGGCGACAGCGTTAATGTTTATGGACTTGAGCTGCACTGACACGGGTCCGAGCCCAGAGGCTCAGCCCAGACCAAAGACTCTAGAACCTGGACCAGAGACTCTACAACCTGGACCAGAGACTCTAGAACCTGGACCAGAGACTCTAGAACCTGGACCAGAGACTCTAGAACCTGGACCAGAGACTCTAGAACCTGGACTAGAGACTCTAGAACCTGGACCAGAGACTCTAGAACCTGGACTAGAGACTCTAGAACCTGGACCAGAGACACTAGAACCTGGACCAGAGACTCTAGAACCTGGACCAGAGACTCTAGAACCTGGACTAGAGACTCTAGAACCTGGACCAGAGACACTAGAACCTGGATCAGAGACACTAGAACCTGGACTGCAGTCACAGAGATGCTTATGGTGTTTTTATATTTATGTTTCGTTTTTTTGTTTTTAACAAAATACCGCTTCCCCGCCGCACACCTGCTGCCGTGTCCCGGGACACCGGGCCTCACCTGGGGCTCCACGAGGCCATGCTCCGTGTTCTGGTTGGTTTGAGCGCTGAGTCTGTGGACCGTATTCCGTGCTCGCGAGTATCCCGGGCGTCAAACAAATCCTTCGACAGCTCCACAGCTTTCGTGGGTCCGGACGGGTTCGTAAAGTCCGGGTTTGAGCGGAGTACAGGGTCTGCTGACCGCGCCCTCTCCTCTCGTCAGGGGAATGATCGAAACACGTCTTGTAGGGCTGTCTTCGGTCCGGACGGGTTGGTTAGGTTCCGGCTGTCAGCCGACCGGAAATTTTCTTTTTTGCCGTGTTTTGTGCGTGCGTGCCGTAAAACCCATGGGTGAGGCCTCCTCATACGTGAATATTTTTGGGCGTTTCATTCAAATGACGCTGGGATTTCTCCGTGGCGTTTACCATCAGCTGCTCTTGTGTACGATAAGATCTGAGCGGAAACACAGGTTCATAAATGTCACGCACCCTCTGGTGTATATCGGAAATACACCTACGCATACACCATGTTTTTACGCAATGTTGATAAATGAGGGCCAGTGTGTCTATATGTGGACAGGCTACTCCTCATTTGAAAGCTAAGAACCTCCAGAGTTAACTGCACTAACACTGATTAGGATTTGATTGGGGATTGTGGAAGTATGTTTACTTTTTCAAACTGCTTTTAGAGTGGGACCTGGCAATTCTGAATGTGGGACTCATTCTGGCTTTTGATTGGATGATAATAAGAGGCAAAACACACAACTTTGATTATGTAAAATGATGTAAAACCTGACCTATTGGTGCTCTCAGGTAAAAAAGGAAAAAGGGTATGTTTGGGTTGGTCTAACCAGGTAAGAGACACTTATTCAGCTTTGAAGTCTAGGCCCCCCAGGTGAACAGCAGCAACCGTTTCACAAACTTGGAATGGGATGCTGTGTGTAGTGCAGATTTTAGATTGGGGGTCGACAGATAACTAACACTAGATTGTGGCTCTAAAATATAATTATGTAAAAACAATCAAAACATTTACCTAATTTGGACCCAAGTTTGAACTTTCACTAGTTTTGTTAATTTGCATCACTGACCAATATATCCATTATAGGTACAGCTCTGATGTTACATCATTTACAGCAAATAGGCAAAGCCATAGGGGCAAAGAGAGGCTCCACTGACCGCATCGAACTGCAAGAAGAAGTCGTCGGGCTTGTCCTGGACGTATGTGGGATCAGCGTGCACCTCTACCATGGGGTTGAGGTTCTGGGCTCTCTCCAGCGAGGCCTGGGCACGGTTCTGGCCCTGGGCACCGTCTGGCACCAGGAACTGCGCTCGGCATGACTCTTCCGACACCTAGGACAACATGGGCAACCACACAGGCTCAAGCACTGGCCCTGGTGTTCACACAGGCTGAAGCACTGACCCTGGTGTTCACACAGGCTGAAGCACTGACCCTGGTGTTCACACAGGCTGAAGCACTGACCCTGGTGTTCACAAAGGCCGAAGCACTAAAGCCCTAAAATCACTAAGCGCCGACCAGGCTGGAGTCACTCATCTAAAGTTCTATTCAACTTCAAGGCAGACTCAGAACATGTGTCTACAACAATACAAAAACCAAAATGAATTAGGTCTACATTGTAATATTTTTTCTTACGTGACTACCGACCATAGTGTAAGGGACATTTGTGACTGGACATGTGCTGTGCCCTTGCCCCCTCCTCTATACAAGTCGTGCCTCCCGCGTACAGGGTCCTCCTTAAAACGTGCACGTATGTCTCTGGCCTCCAAAGATATTTTGCCTCAACGGTCTCTGCATGACCTTGGTACGCTACGCTGGTAAACTACTAACTAAATAACATGCCACATTTAAGACCAGGCTGTTGAGGGGTGGACTGGACTGACCTGCTCGTGGTCCAGCAGCGTCAGCCCTTTGACTCCAGCCAGGATCAAGTTCTTGGCCACCTCAGCTCCGAGTCCTCCTAACCCCGCCAGCAGCACACGAGAGGCCCGCAGTCTGCAACGCCAAAAGCATGAACAATTATCATATCACATAAACAATGGGAGTCATCATCTTACTGGAGACAGAGTTGAGACCAGCGCACACAGGAAAGACGCAGTCACTTAATGGTCAGTTATGTAGCGCTTTTCTACCTACATCGGGCACTCAAAAAGGGGCATTGCAATGGAGAACTGCATGAGGGAGAATACTAGGGGCAGTGTTTCCTCACACACCCCCACCTCTGAGATTGTTGCCTGTTATAATGCAATGATGATTTTTCTTTCATAATGTGCCTCCCTAATCCAGTCCATGGTTATTATTAGGAAGTCCAGTCGATGTTTTGCGCATGTTGCCGTTACCACAGCAGCCGCCTGCATTAGAAACACATCCAGCCAATTTCAAGTGTACGGTTGAATACAGAAAAAAACATATTGTATGCTGAATAGACAAAATCCAATCCAAATGGTCATACAGCTAGCATTAGTTAGTAATTGCCCTGCTTCGATTCTGTAGGTTGGTCCAGTACGGAGATTTTATGTTTTTTATTTGACCTTTATTTAACCAGGAAAGTCCCACTGAGATTAAGAATATTTTATTCAGGGTAGTCCTGGACCCAGAGGACAACCTTTCGTACATATGTTTAGTGGTAGGGGAAACCAGAGTGCCCGGAGCAAACCTACACAGATACGGGTAGAATCTATGTTGTATTGCTTTAGGCAGCTATGTTTTTATTCAGCAGTTAAGGTAGAATTCATTAAATTAGACCTAAAGCGGCTGTAAAACAACATAATTTTTTTTCATTTGTTGTTCTTTAGACTTTACATTGTGTATCACGGTCTGAGTAAGCTCTTAGTCGTGCAGGAGTTGTCCATCCTGGATGAAGGTCCTCGAGTCATCGTGTGTACTCTGTTGAAGTGTAGGATGTTTCACCTCTAATCCAAAAGGTTTCATCAGCGAAACTAAGGTTTCCAGCTTCCCTGCAGACTAGATAAAGACCTCTAGAAAGGGGTTAGCTTGGCTTAGTCCACCCCTTCTTTATTCTAAGTAAGGCTACTTTCAACCTGTAGGTAAACAACCTTTGTATAACAGTGTGTATAAAAGCTAAAAATGGGAAAATATGGCAAATTAATATTCTACAGTCCTCGTGCCACCCTAGTGAAAATTGTCTGGACACGCCACTGCACTCACCCATTCAGTCTCTCATTCATACATCAGTGTCAGAAACTCGGGGCTACGTGGGTGAAGTGTCTTGCCCAAGGACACAACGACTGCATGATTCATACCGCTGTACTATCTGCGCCACTGTACATATACACATATACGCTACATAGGCAATTAGCAGATTGGGAAGACAAGCTGCACCTCTTCTGCGCCTCCAGCCCCCACAGCCGGATCTGCCGGTCGTACTGCGCCGCCTCCTCCTCACTAATCATCGCTTCTTCTTTTTCGATCATATCAATCATTGCTTTTACTTCAACTTTTAGTTTCGATATAAATACAGTGAACCTTTTGTCCACCACACTCTGTTCTCAACTCGAACCGCTTGCTGTTGCTGAATGAACTGTCGCAAACTGATTACTTGGTACACAAAAGTCGTCTTCTTATGACGTCAGATCTTTGACTGCCGGACGAACTCGGACATTTCCGTACATTGTGTGCCGTCATCTTCGGCATATCCCTCCCTTCAGTCGTTGAAGAAGACGGCTCGGCCATTTTAGGTTTGTCAATCGTCATTACATGGCTACTGTAGGACGGACAACGTCAGGACAATTTCACCATATTTACCTTCCAACTGTAGTGGAGCATCACCTACTGTGAACTGAAACGCTTCCTAAAAATCCAAAAGTAGATCCTAGTGAAGTGACGCACAAGCCAGTAGTTCCAGTGCCGAGTGTCATTTTTGCTACCTCAATGTAGCGTGTGGGAATGGCTGTGGAAAGCATGACTGTCCATCCAAACTCCCCAACCTCCAACCACGAACACAACAGTCTTCTGACTGACGAAAGGTCGAGTAATTCTACACTCAATATCAAATTATTTATTTCTCCTGCTCTTTTACACAAAGCCTGGGTTATTTTTCTTTATTTTTGACGAAGGGATTAAACTCGCCTTTTCTGGAAAACAGGTACAGTGGTAACGACAACGCCAGCTGAGAGGCAAAACAGGATAAAATACACCCTTAACTTTTATTTTGCCAACTTGTCAACAAAAGGCTTATTATGAAAATGTGTATATAAGACCGCGGAACTAGCCAACGCACGGTGTCTGAGCTGTGATACCTAATTCGAAGGGATTGTGAAAAGTCGACAGACTTCCATCATCAGCTGTAGCTAACCTTGTGTTTTGGTAATTATGATCAATTCGGAACTGGTGTGGCGAAGAAATTTGGCTCATTCACTTCATTTATGAGGCCCACTGTGAGGCCTGGCTAAGCTAGAAAAGTAGCTTGTAAGCTAACGATAGCAAAAGCGCTGAGCTGATGCGACGCGTTTATGGGCATCACAGTCACTATTTTATTAAAAAAGTAAAACCCATGACGTTATCCCGACAAAACAGGGACGTCAATTTATTGTTATACTTTCCATCCTACTTGGAATATGTTTTTGCTTTATGTTAGCAGTAGCTTCTTGGAAAACACGGAAGTGTTTATCACAGTGTTTGTACCCAAGAAGCAGGACAATTTTCTCCGCCTCAGAAAATTTCCAACCTGATTAAATTCCTTTAAATTTTTTTTTGTGCTAAGAACCACTAAATATCTGTACATCCATCAAAGGAAGCACATCTGCAAAGTATCCAAAAGAAGAGCGTCACAAATGTTCCCCTGGCTCTCCTTTGTTCTGTTTCTATTCTGGAAACATCCCTCGATTCACAAACAATCCCTACCCCACAGTATCTTTACAAAGATACAGTTTTAAGTGCAAAATGTGAAGAAGCATGTCACAGTAAGTACCCCCGCAGTTATTATGACCATTCAATGGATTCAGCTGTGACAATACTCCAATGAGCCTCATTTTCACTTGCATTGGCTACAATGCAGTCATGAGCCTGTTTGGTATGGGGTTGGTAAATTTAGCCTATTGAGTCAAGGATTGGTTTTAATCCTAGGCAAAAGTCAAGCACAATTTTCTACAAACACTGAAGTTGTACATAGACTTAATTAGGAAGTTTGTCTTCACTTAAAAAAAATATACTTCGACTTTACAAAGAATTTCTATGCTGTTACTTCTGTTCGAAGTAGAGCTTAGTGCTTCGTGCTTCGATCTTGACGTTACAGAAGAGGGCAATGGTCCCACTTAAGATCAGAGCTTTCTTTTCTTTTTTGTGTGAACTCACTGAAATGTACGCCAACATTACTGCAATTTGTAATGTAAACAGGTGTTTGGTAGGTTATCGGCCTATGCAAAGTCTTCCAACCTGGGTACGTAATTAAACGCTTGTGTTTTAGTGTGCATTGTAACAACCAGTGTTGTAGGTTAATTTATTGGCTACTGTTTGTTCTTGAGAGCTGATGTAACAAGTTAATTTTACCATTGTGAGGTCTTTAAAGTCCTATCATAATATCGTACACAATATAAACAAAGGAAAGACACTCAAGTATTCTTAAAAAGAGAAAGCAGCTGTTATCTATGAAAGTTTTTTCAAGTTACTCATAATGCTCCAAAAAATCTCGGCTTTAAGATCAAGAGCAGTTTAAATATGAGCCGGCCTGATCTGATCTACAGGCCACGTCTCTAAAAGCAAAGTCATTAAAGTGAAAGTCACAGCATATTTTGAAAACTGAGTTCAAATGTTGAACTTGTGGTGCACAGGCCAGAGGATGGTGAGCTGGAGGAGGGAGAGTTGGAGGATGATGGGGCAGAGATGGAGGAAGGGGACACTGGCACAGCAGGAGGTGGCGACGGAGCTGAAGAAGCTGCCCCCGGGGCAGGGGAGCCTGGAGGAGATGACAAATCTCAGCGCAACAAAGACCGGCACCACAGCAGTGACTCCGGAGATGACAAGGCGCATAGACGGAAGAGGAAAAGGAAGAAGGAAAAAGAGCGGGAACGAGAGAAGAGACGCTCTAAGAAGAAGCGAAAATCCAAACACAAAGTGAGTACAGCACTGATGTGAGCTCGGTTGGTAATGACTGTTTGCCCAAATGAGTGAATGGCAAGGTCACTTTGTTTCACAGTAAGACAACGTGAATTTGAAGTGGAATTATTTAAAGCAGCAGAAGCGGAAACAGTTGGCACACTAACACAGCCAAGGTTGAAAGCATTAATGCTGCGTTTACACATAAGCACGATGCGTTACGAATGCCACAAATGCACATTCGTGGCCAAGGATCACGAATTTGATGATTCGGGGTCGAGGTTTCACGCGCCGCCACTAACTGTTGCGACCTGTTACTACGCGTTACGATTAATGGCACGAATTATCACGCACGGTCACGAATATGCGTCCCGCGCTGCTGCGTGGTGTTGCGCGCTGCTGCGTGGTGATGCGCGCTGCCACGGGATGTTACGGGTCACTAGGAATATTCGCGTTCTGTCCGAAATCTGTCAAGAATTGGGCGAATGTGGAGTGATCTTCTGCCACCGGGTTGGAGGCGGAGCAGAGGCCGTGCTCTCCCCTGAGTCATTGGGCTCGTCTGGCTCCAACTCCCGAACACCAGGTACGACCCAGGAGGAAGAAACACTTTCAGCACCCCGAGGAGCGGCAGTGGCTCGGGGTGCTGAAAGTGTTTCTTCAGGTGCTGTCCGTGGCTTGGAGCGCGGCTTGGCCGACTTTGTGACACTTTTCCACTGCAGGTACGAACATTTACTTGGGCGTAGCGTGTGTTTCTGTCCATTTTGAGCGTGAAAACGGTGATTCTGCTCTACGAATGCTCTACGAATGCTCTACGAATGTTGTACGAATGCTCTCACGCTGAATTACGAAGCGCCACTCCTCCTTACGAAAGGACACGCTCCGCTGCGAACTCCACGAACAGAGGGTGATTCGTGACATTCGTGGAAGATTTTTTGACAGACAAAAACTTTCTCCACGAACGTCACGAATGTCACGAACTAATGCGTTCTGTTAAGAATCCCATTGAGATGCGTTAAGTCACGTCACGAACGTCACGAATGACGGAAAAATGACATTCGTAACGCATCGGGCTTATGTGTAAACGCAGCATTAGAAAGACGTTTACAAATGTTTGGGAACTGTAACCCGTCTGACCTCCTGGTTCTGTTCAAGTCCTCATGAAATAGTCCAATATCTCCAGGAAAGGGTCAGGTCATTGCCTGTGTACAAGCTACAGCTGCTAAAGCGACTCGCCACAGGCCTTCAGGGGGTGTGCGGTATAAAACTCTGTAGTTCTAAATGGAACAATTATGTTCTAAAAGCCAAAAAACACAGACTTACATGGAAACATGTTTATTTTGCTATATATATATATTCTTCTGTGCTGCAATATAAGATAAATTAGTTTTCCATTTCCTCTTGATTACATCTTCAGGGCAGTGAGTGGAGGGGAGTGAGGGGCATGAGTGAGGAACGCCCAAGGAGGGTTCATCATTCACCTACTAATGAAACAAAATGGTGGCTTTAAGATGTCCACATTTTCGAAAAGTGAACATAACTAATGGAACCAAGGGTCACCAGCTTGTTTAGAGCTGAGGACTACTTCATGAGCATTGTTTGAGGGCACCAGTAAAAAGATAATCAAAATATTTAAAATGACAGTAGCTACAAACAAAGGTTAACCAAACAATGAACAAGAACAGAAACAACTCTATTCAAGAAATCAATCAATCAATGGTTTTGTTTAGCCCAATATCACAACAAGAGTTGCCTCACAGGGCTTATCAGATTACAAGAAAAGGAACAAATGTATTTTTAGTAAAAGTCTACTACTGTTGGGTTAAAAGGCACCACGATGGGACACCTTTGTGAACAATTGTTATATGGGAGGAATTTTAAGGGCAACCTCCTCCTTTTCAAGGTTTGAAAACATCATCATGGTCTGTGAATGAGTGACTTGGTTGGAGAGGCTGGTGCCACAGATTGGCGGCCACCCTGCCATCTGCTCGCCCCAGGGCAGCTGTAACTTGCTACCACTGAGTGCGGATGAATAATGACCTACGATATTATAACATTATTATAGTATATATAAGTTGCATTATTATTTTAAAGTAATTCAATGATTATTTCCTCTCTACCAGCGCCACGCCTCCTCCAACGACGAGCACTCAGACTACAGCGAGGACTCCGACTACAGCCCCAGTGAAAAGAGGAAGTACAGAGAGTACAGCCCTCCATACCAGTCTGTAAGTGCTAGGATTCTCACATTCATATCCCCATTGTGTGACTGCTATTAGCATAGGACCAAAACTTCAAGTTAGGAAGAATAACATTGGCAGACATCAAAATATCACTGTTATTGTTTACCTACGTAATTTACGGATGTTTTGGTGATTGGTCTGCAGCAGCTGATGCATCCAGGCATCTAACACTGTTTTATAAAATGATTGATCTGTTACAATGCAAGGAAAAATGGGTCTGTTTGTGAACATTGTTTTTGCCTATCTTAGATCTATTATTATTATTGATTTTAAATATTAAATTGCTTACCACAGCCCCCCTGTGGTCATATCATGCTAACACTCCCTAATTAATGTTCAATGAATTGTTAATACTTATATTAATCAGTTCAATGCATATTTGTTTCAATTTGAAATATCTACATAAATATTATAAATATAATAAATTACAAGCATTTGTTTTATTTTATTAATTTTGGGTAAAAAAATAAGAGAAAAAAATGAAAATAATACTTTGAGTGGCTCAGCTGACTGTAAACTTAACTTTTTTGTGTACTCAGTCTCATGGCGGCTACAGTGGCCCCAAGAAGAGGAGTTATGGGGCCTATGACAACTATGATGAAGACCACTTTGAGGGAGAGGAGGAAGAAGACTTGGCTGATGAAGAGTATGATGACTTTACCAAGGAGCTAAACCAGTACCGGAAGGCCAAGGAGGGCGGGCGCAGCATGAGAGGTTTGTCCCAGTGGGTCCCTGTCTCTAAGGGCAATCAATCTAAAACAAGACCTATTTAATAGCACACTTAAAATATGAGTGTGGTCAATATTACCTTCTCAAACACACAGTTAAAAAAATGTATACCAAAATTTGCTAAATAACATTGAATTCATTTGGCAATTTTCTTTTTGGTTCTTTTTTTGGGGGGAAGTTCAGCTTCCCTTGTAGCCTAAGTCATACAGTATGAGACTTGCTGCTAACCAACAAACAGGCCGACCTTAACTTTTTCTTTTCCGCGTTGTGGGAATGTTTCTCAGGCTCGAGCTCAATATTTCTCTTTTCCGCTGCTTCGACTTGATTTTTCAGTTCTAACTTACGATGCTTTTAGACTGTGATTGCCCTGTCCCACAAATATACAGTTCTGACTCATTTACACTCTCTCCTGGGCGTGAGCATTCCCAACTTGACTCTTCATTGACCTACCACTTAATAATAATAATAATAATACATCAAACTTGTAGAGCGCTTTTTTGGACACTCAAAGACGCTTCACATGGGGATTAAAACAAAACAAAAAAGGGGTTTGAGGAAAAGCTAGTTTGAACAGGTGGGTTTTGAGTACTGATTGGAAGGTTGGTAGTGAGTCAGAGTTTCTAATGGGCAGTGGGAGTGAGTTCCAGAGGGTGGGGGCGGTGATGGCAAAGGCTCGGTCCCCCAAGGTCCGGCGGTTAGTGCGGGTGATGGGGGTGCGGCGCTTGGTGCCGGCTGAGCGGAGGTGGCGGGTGGGCTGGTGTTGCAGGAGCTCGGTGAGGTAGGGCGGGGCCAGGTTATGGAGGGACTTGTAGGTGAGGAGGAGGAGCTTGTATTGAATGCGATATTGAACGGGGAGCCAGTGGAGCTGTTGGAGGACGGGGGTGATGTGTTCTCTGGACCGGGTGTGGGTGAGAAGGCGGGCAGCAGAGTTCTGGATGTATTGCAGTTTTTGGAGATGAGTGGGAAGTCCGTAGAGAAGGCTATTGCAATAGTCGAGTCTGGAAGTGATGAATGCGTGGATGAGGATTTCAGCTGTAGACTGGGTAAGGGAGGGGCGGGTTATTATTATGAACTCCCTTTGCCCTAACACTGCCCCATCAGGAGACACCATGTGAATAGTAATGAACAGACTGTCTTAAATGTAGAGACTGTGTCTGCTTCTTTAACGTGAGCTGGGAGTTTATTCCATCAAACCGGAGCTTGGAGCTAAAGGCTCTTCCTCCTACAGTGATGTTGGAGCTAAAGGCTCTTCCTCCTACAGTGATGTTGGAGCTAAAGGCTCTTCCTCCTACAGTGATTTTGGAGCTAAAAGCTCTTCCTCCTACAGTGATGTTGGAGCTAAAGGCTCTTCCTCCTACAGTGATGTTGGAGCTAAAAGCTCTTCCTCCTACAGTGATGTTGGAGCTAAAGGCTCTTCCTCCTACAGTGATGTTGGAGCTAAAGGCTCTTCCTCCTACAGTGATGTTGGAGCTAAAGGCTCTTCCTCCTACAGTGATGTTGGAGCTAAAGGCTCTTCCTCCTACAGTGATTTTGGAGACCCAAGGAACACTGGTAGTTTTCAGAGCGGAGTGCTCTGGTTGGCCGATATGGAACGATTGCGTCTTGGAGATAAAGCGGAGCCAAACCCTTTATGGCTTTAAATGTGAGGAGTAGGATTTAAAATTTGATTCTAAACTCAACAGGAAGCCAATGGAGAGACTTTAGCACAGGTGTCATGTGTTCTCTTCTCTTTGTACGCGTTAATAATCTTGAAGCTGCATTTTGAACTAATTGAAACTTTTTAGAGAACTTTTAGGACACGCTGCTAGCAGGCAGTTACAGTAGTCCAGCCTTGAGGAAACAAATGCATGAATAAGTTTTACTGCATCACTCTTGTGTTGTTCGTATTTTAGAAATGTTGCGCAGGTGAAAGAACGCAATTTTACAAACCTGGTTTATATGCGTTTTAAAAGAGAGGTCTTGGTCAAACAGAACTCCAAGGTTTTTTACTGTAGAGCTCTTCGATACGCTAACATTATTCAGGGAGATGATCTGCTGAGATAAAGACTCTCCCAGTTTTTAAGGACCTAATATATTAAAACCCTTAGGCATCTGAGGGCTATATTTTGGGATTCTCGCCTGTATTTTTTCCCACTTAATTGCAGATTTTTTCCATTATTTCAATATTATACATCACCTGTTATACCTTGTTTTTTTCAGGACACCCTGGGCTTTTTAGATCTGTAGGACTTGTTAGGTTCAAATGCATCTAATTGAAATTATTTTAACCATTATATAAGGGAATCATTCAGGCGAAAATCATTTTAGACATTTTGTTAATCAAATAAACCCAAAAAAGTGACTGAACATGGGTATGAACATTATAAAAATGTTGTATGTGGTCCAATTGGTCAAAACAAAAGAGCCCAAAGTTGTAACTATTTTATAAGTGTCTTTTTGTTCACAAAATCTTCAAAAAGTCCTATTTCGATGATTTAGAAGAAAAACAATTGTTCCAGAAAAGAATTCAGAGAGCTACAATATCACATTTAGGGCATATGTTTCTTTTCAATCACCCAGCTGTAGCCAGAGGACCTCACACGTGAGCACCATTGACGGTACACCGTCTGGATTAGTATAATCTTCGATTAGGAACTTGAATGTAATTAGAAAATGGTCAGAAAGCGCGGGATTCTGAAGTAGAACGTTTAGGTCGCTAATTTCAATCCCATATGTTAAAACCAGATCAAGAGTGTGTTTATGAAAATGACTAGGTTTATTCACATTTTGTGTAAAGCCAACCCATACCCGTCACTATGGGCGGGCCATAGGGGGCCGTGCCCGTCCCCCAAGATACGGGTAAGAGACAGTGTGAGACTTTCAAAGGAATTAAACTTTAGGTTATTTTGGGGATTTAGATTAGAGTGTGATATCACTGCAACCCCCCCACCTCGGCCTGTGGTTCTAGCAGCCTGTAAATGAACGTAACGAGGAGGGCTAGATTCATTAAGCCTAACATAGTCATCCTGCTGAAGCCATGTTTCAGTTAGGGCGAGAAGGTCAATGTTGTTATCGCAAATTAAGTCATTTACTAAAATGGACTTTGATGAGATTGATCTAATATTCAACAACCCACACGTTATGTGCTTAGCACTTTGTTTATTGTTTTGTTTAATGTTAAGTTTACTCTTGGGTATTTGTATTCGGTTATTTGGCCGCATGCCAGCATTTGTTTTGTGAGCTTTTAATGTTTTAGTGCTTGGTATACGGGGCTGACGCATTCTTTATTTGTTCTGGTATTTGTATTAAGTTATTTGGTCGCACGCCAGCGTTTGTTTTCTTAGCTTTTGATATTTCGCAGCTTATTTCCGTGTTTTGTCAAACTCCACCTACCCTTCGTCTGTAGTGCATCTGAAAAACCCTCGCTTGAAGGGCTATGTGGCCCTCTCCCTCACCCCTACCCCTCACCACAAAATAGAATTGGGAGACCCCTTCATCTCTCGTGAACGCGCAAAACAAAGGGAAAGGGCTAGGCGGAGGGCTAAGGGGGAAAATTGAGATTGGGCCCAAGATTCTGCACAAGCCGAACTTTATAAAAGTGAACAAATACATGCTGTCGTCACCACAGCTCAGTCACATGTCAGTATTTTAAAGAGCCTCCTCAGTAAACGGCCTAAATGAAGCAGTTTGTGCTTTTGCTTTCATTTAGTAGAAACTTAAGCCACATGTCTAATTTGCATACTGTAACTTTATGAAACCGCTGTTGAGATAAAATAAATGTGAAGGATGTTTCTTTTTTTTTCCGACTTAAATGTCTTTATTTGGACACTATGTTGTTGTTGAACAATATACAGTAGGGGGCGGTGTGCGCTTTTGTTTGGCCTGCACTGAACTTTAAAGAAGAAAAACAGCTGTTGGTGACGTCACTTCCCCTTCCCCTGGGTAAGGACGGTGGAATTGGGCAAAGCTGCTGAAGCTCTAGTTCACTAACTGCATAGAGATCTAACAGTTGACCCCAGGAAAGGTTAAGGATTAGTTGCTAGTGTTAGTACTTGGAGGCTATCATGTAAGGGTTTTGGATGCAGCCTAGGGCTAGTGGTCGCACTTAACAACGACTGCAGTTTAGATTTAACATTCTCTAAAGACAACAATAAAACCGTTTCCATGTTGACTTATTTGTATACACCCTGACTCTTGTATTCATTTAGTTCATAATTCAAGAGTAAACCTGTACGTTGTCTTTCTGTGCAGGCACTCGGGGGCGTATGAGGAGTCTACGGGGCCGCGGAGGTGTGCGAGGGGGCCGCAGAGGCAGGGGGGGCAGTCGAGGCCGTCCAGGACGAGGGGGAAAGATGGCGGACGATGATGGAGAAGGTTTTGGAGAGGATGTGGAGGTATGGCAAAGACCGTCTCTCATGTGCTGTTAGGAAAGTATTGAGTGTGCTCTTCCCTCAGCAGTATGCAGATGAAGAATATGACAACGACGAGGACTATGACGACTATTCACATTACAGAAAGTCCAAAGACCGGGGCCGAGGTGGGTCTGGTCTCATCACTCTGCTGTTCAATTCAACTCACGTGACAGATACTGTAGCTCAAAGTGTTGTGTGTGTGTGTGTGATTGCTCTTAATCAGGAGGCAAAGGGGGGCGTGTGCGAGGCAGAGGGCGGGGCATGCGAGGGATGCTGCGTGGCGGAAAGGGCCGTGGCCGCGGGAGGGGCCGTGGGGAGGCAGGACACGATGATGACCACACTGGAGACGTAGACAATGGGGTGAGTTCCTCCAAAATATTTCAGGGTGTTTAGGGGAGCCCAGCAGACTATTGACCTGTATTCTGTGTTCAGGACGGGCCACCTGAGGGGGGCAGAAGAGGCCCCCATGACAAGCCCATGGACAAGAAAGGAAAGCCCATTTGCAAGTACTACATGGAGGGCAGATGCACATGGGTGAGACATAGTTTGGTTTATGCACTATTTCTCTAAAGAAAACCATGTGAGGTAACGTTGTTCTTCTGTCACTAGGGGGATCACTGTAATTTTAGCCACGATATGGAGCTGCCGAAGAAGAAAGAACTGTGTAAATTTTATATCACTGGATTCTGCGCCCGCGCCGATCACTGCCCCTACATGCACGATATCCTTATCTGCTCTCTAATGTTGTCTACGCACTCTAACCTACTCTCAAGTATTCTAATGTACTCTCAAGCACACTCGCAAATACTCTCTAGTACTCTCAAATACTCTCTAGTACTCTCAAATACTCTCAAATACTCTCTAGTACTCTCAAGCACTCTTAATGCAGTGGTTCCCAGCCTTCTTTGTCTTGCAGACCTCTGGGATCCTTTAGTGGTACTATGTGTACCCCCTCCCTCATTTTATTAAGAAAGCAGTCACTTTAAAGATAATGATCAGATTCACTTTCTAGTGAATAGTCCTCAAGTACCCCAAGGGCTCCCTGTACCCCTTGTTTGGGGAACCACTGCTCTAACAAACTCAAGTGTACTCTCCAGTACGGCTGGGTATTGATGTGGATTTCCAAAATTGAATCGATTCACAAGGGTTCGATTCAATTTGATTGATTTTCTATTCCGTAAAGGATATCACGCAGTACCAATTTTACTTGAATATGGAAAACATTCTCAGAGGAACTAATGCTGTAAATAGTAGAACCTAACTTTAACATGGTGCATTAGTAAAAATATGAATATTTACATTAAGAATTTAACCCAATGCAGCTTCATTAATCATGTATTTAATGAGCTGACCAAAACAAAAATGCAAGAAGTTACATGGTGTTATTATGGAGATAAAGACGTATTAAAAGGAGGGATCTCCTGTCCCCGTCCTGTGGTTGATAACTGTTTCTCCTTGACTCTGGCCCACGAGAGTTTCCCTGTAAGCTCTTCCACACCACCGGGAACTGTGTGAACGGAGACGAGTGCATGTTCTCCCACGACGTTCTCAACGACGACACACAGGACCTGCTCAGCAAGGTACTGTTTGATTACATACATCAGTGTGGCCCCTGGCAGAGATCAGTGGAGCAGTTGTCTAAGTCCGTCTGTGTGTTTGCTCAGATGCTGGCGGAGGATGCTGAGGCGGGAGCAGAAGATGAGAAAGAGGTGGAAGAGTTGAAAAAGCAGGGTATCAATCCTCTCCCAAAGCCCCCTCCCGGAGTGGGGCTGCTGCCAACTCCACCCCGGCCGCTCCCGGTGGAGGCCAGCCCCAGTCCAGATTTCACTACGGACTTTGGCTCCAACCAGGGCCCTCCTGTGGTGCCCATTGCCAACCCCCCTGCGACCCATGATCCTGATGACGGTCTATACCCAGGAGCGCCCACAAATCCCACTGCCCCCCCTGCACCCATCGGACCTCCCCCTCATGCGGCTGGAGGGGGTGGAGGTCCAGGAAAGAAAATCCCATCCTTGTTTGAAATTAAAGTGCAGCCAACAGGGCAACTGGCACAGAAACTCCTAGTTCGGTGAGTCGCGCTCTGGGGCATGATAATGACTGAAGTATCTTCTCCATGTGAACAATACTGTGGGATATGTTTCAGGGGCCAAACTCCTTCAGGGACTCCAGGCCAGACTGCTGCACCTCCAGGCGTGCCGGGTGCTCCTCCCACACACTTCCCCACACCTGGGGCTGCCATGGTTCCTGACATGGCAGAGTGTGGCCTTAATGGGGTGGCCATGGGAGCGGGATATCCAACCGATCCCAGAGGGCCTCCAGGGCCCGAACAGGGCGATGGAAACTATTACAATAGTTTTTTCAATCAAGACGGCAGTCAGTCAGAAGGAGCCATGTCTGAAGGTGTGTTCACATCAGAGAGCACGGCCTCCTGTTGAGTGTGGGACCCTAACTTTGCATTTGTTTCCTCACAGGGGACACTTATCAGGTATTCTCTGGGGACAGCAGAGCAGCATCAGGTGCACAGTCCAGTGGCCCTGAAGCATTGAATAGCAGTAGTCAGGGAGGGGTCTCAGTCCCAGACTTCCTGCCTCCCGCCCAGAGGGTTCTGTTCATGAGGATCCAGCAGAAACAACACGAGGAGGAGGAGCGCGCCCGCAGACAGGCTGAAGGAGACTTCAACAAGAGCCGGGAGACTGAGGGTAAGACCAGGGTTAGCTGCTAGTACCCGGCCAATGTGGAGTTTCAGGGTACCGATACCAATACTGATATGAAGAGGGTGGGAATAAGATTTATGATTTCATTTTATTTCTACATACACATTTTTGCATCTCCCAAAGTCCCATATAGCCCATACTTTTACATATATTACTACAGCAAGGATTCAGTGGTAAAAATACACGTTTCAGTTTTGTAAAATAAATTTGTCATAGGCTAATTTATTTATATTTATTCATTGTTTTATAATGATTATGTTTCTGAACTATTTTTCTGCATAAGTTGGACACAATATTTATCTCACGTTTCACATTGTGGCTGATTTCATTTTGAATATGAAAATGTCCCCTCATTCCTCTGTTTGATGGAATGTTTACAAAGCTTAAATGCAATATACACAAGTTTGACAAAAATATCATTGCTTATGTCTGTGTAAGTTCTCAGTCGTACAGGAGTTGTCCATCTTCATTGAAGGTACTTGATTCATCTTCTGTACTCAGTAGTTGAAGTCTTCGAATGTTTCGCCTCTCATCCAAAAGGCTTCGTCAGCGACACTGAGGTGAGCAGATCGTTAGAGTCGCTCTACTTCAAAGGGGTTTACCCACAGGTGAGAGTAGCTGTGATTAGAGGGGAGGAGCCGGGCCTACCCTAACTCCTCCCCATTGGTCTATATATTCAGCTGCGTGCAGATTGTGACCTTTGTCGCTGACGAAGCCTTTTGGATGAGAGGCGAAACGTTTGAAGACTTCAACTACTGAGAACAGAAGATGAATCAAGTACCTTCATTGAAGATATCATTGCTAACTTTTTTTCAACTAATTTCTCCTTCATTTTGACGGACAGCGTTGTAAAAAATCCGTCATTAGCTCTTTTTATCCGTCTTGAATTAATTGATTTTGCAGCACAAAAAAACGTGTGCGTAAAAGTCTCAGAAGAGAACTCATTCAAAGCGTCATCAGTTCGTCAATACTAAGACTCGTATTACAGTGGTGTGCGAGCAGTTCGCATATGCGTCTTTAGCTGCTCCTCGGGCCGCTCGATCAGTTTCTTACCTCCTGCACTACAACTCTTCTCTCCTCTCTCGGTCCTTCGTGTGTTTATATATCAATCAAAGTTAATTTATATAGCACCTTACAACAACACAAGGAAGACCAAAGACCACAGAAAGATAAAACTACTTTACACACACACGCACACACACAAAAATACTAGACATAAATAAGTGTGCTCTAAGTATTAAAAGCTAGTTTGAAATGATGAGTCTCAAATCCGAACTTAAAAAGGGACAGATCTGTGAGAACACGCAGAAAGAGGGGCAGGCTATAAATAAATATATTTATAAATCCCTGCGCTCTCTAGCCTGGAAAAATCGCAGCGGTGACCAGACTCACCAGACTCACCTGCTGCTACAGCAGTGAGTCTGGTCACCGCTGCGTCGATTCCATTTCCCACAGCGGTACATACGCAGGCATGAAGGAAGTGGAGTAAACCAGTCAGTTAAGGGCGGGGCGTTAATATTCGCGCAGGATTATCAATCACAAAACTCACCTACTGTGCAGTGTTCGTAGATTGTTATTGAGTGACTGCATCCCGTGAGTGACGCTGCTCGTGAACAACACGTGACACAAATAAACTTATTTGATTGCACGGGAACGATTTGATTTCCGTGTGACACCTGCGGCTCTCAATCATCTCTGCGCGCACAACTTTGTTTGGATTTGGAGCTGTGTTTGTGTCGTTCTCACGTCGGCGTTCTCTTTCTTAGAAATGGCCAAGAGTTTTTAGACCCATTCATCCGTATTGGCGCGCTACACGAGTGCTTTGATACTTGTTGTAGTGGCCAACTGGACCTGAAGGCCACTGAGATGTGCTACCGGTGACTATGGCTGACGCGCCCCATCCTATAAGTCCTTCTCAGATGTAGATAAAAACGCATTTTATTTCCATAGATAAGTAAACAACAAAATAAGCGCTCAAAAAAACCATTGGCCGCTACCGGGTCGCACACCTGAGGGCGTCATAAAAAGGCGCACCTCTTATAGTCTGGATAAACGCCCTATCGCACAAAAGCGCCACCTACAGGCCAATACCCGTACTTGGCTTCAACACTCTATAGGCTGTTTTTTTATGGTGATATTTTACAACCTCACCGACTAAAGTTTCTGGCAAAATAAAAGTCTAGCAGAACCTCTGGTTCCAAGACAATGTTCAGATCATGTTTAGTTTAGATCCATCTACCCTGCAGTCTCACATTTTTCCGAACATAAATAATATGCAACCTATATCTAGGGTATACCTTAGATTAGTGTTTTTTAACCACTGTGCCGTGGCACACTAGTGTGCCGTGAGCTATTGTCTGGTGTGCCGTGGGAAATTATCCAATTTCACCTAGTGGTCTGAAAAAGTATTTTTTTTAAACAAATTAATTATTATCCGCAAATAATGTGCAGTTTTCGAGTGTCTGTGCTGTCTAGTGATCGCCAGAATCAATTAGTGATGCATGAACGCAACAGGTGGCGGTTACAGTGGCATTGTGGCTAGCGAGACTATATGGTGTTCCTATTGAAGACACATTTTCTGCTGTTGGTGTGCCTCATGATTTTTTCAACAAAAAAAAAGTGCCTTGGCTCAAAAAAGGTTGAAAAACACTGCCTTAGATATAGGTTCGGGTGCAGAGAGGACTGGGTTGCAGTCGAAGGCGAGTGCCTCGACAACCTGGTCCGCGTGTGCAGCTTCTGGCGTTCGGGACATGGAACGTCGCCTCGCTAGACTCCACTTGAGTCTTTGCCTCAAGTGGAGGAGTTCAAGTATCTCGGGGTCCTGTTCACGAGTGAGGGACGGATGGAGCGTGAGATCGATAGACGGATCGGTGCGGCGTCAGCAGTGATGCGGTCGCTGTATCGGACTGTTGTGGTGAAGAGGGAGCTGAGCCAAGCGGCAAAGCTCTCGATTTACCGATCGATCTACGTTCCCACCCTCACCTATGGTCATGAGATCTGGGTAATGACCGAAAGGACAAGATCGCGAATACAAGCGGCCGACATGAGTTTCCTTCGCAGGGTGGCATGGGCGCACCCTCCGAGATCGGGTGAGGAGCTCAGTTACCCGGGAGGAGCTCGGAGTAGAGTCGCTACTCCTTCACGTTGAAAGGAGCCAGCTGAGGTGGCTAGGGCATCTGTTCCGGATGCCTCCTGGTCGCCTCCCTCGGGAGGTGCTCCAGGCATGTCCTATTGGGAGGAGGCCTCGTGGAAGGCCCAGGACACGCTGGTGGGACTATGTCTCCGAGCTGGCCTGGTGTCGCCTCGGGGTCCCCCCAGAACAGCTGGAGGAGGTGTGCGTGGATCGGGAAGTCTGGGCATCTCTGCTGAGACTGCTGCCCCCGCGACCCGGCCCCGGATAAAGCGGAAGAAAATGGATGGATGGATGGATTTAAAAAATGCTTACGAGAGATTAATACATGACGGATAAAAATAGTTAATGACTTTTTTTCAACCCTGTCCGTCAAAATGAAGAAGAGAAATTATTGTTTGCGACACCACTGGTTCTCTGTCTGTCAAATATTGACTAAATTGGGGACAATGTAGCACAGTGGTTAGCACTCATGCGTCACAGCTAGAAGGTCACAGGCTCGATTCCCGGGGGGGGGCATTTCTGTGTGTTCCTCCAAGTACTCTGTTTTCCCCCACCATTAAAGGCATATACAATAGGGATGAAGTGTGGCCGATATTCGGGAATTTTACAATATTGGCTATCAGCCAATTTAAGTTCAAGTTTGTTAAGTCCATAGAGAATATGGACATGCTGCCAGTCATTTTGAAGCACAGAACCTGGAGGATTCAATCGCTGAGTTAACCTTCGCAATTGTATTTTGATTGCCGCGCAAAATGCTGCGGTTAGCAACAGTATGCTAATGCTAACAGCAACTAAACAAAGCTGGGATAGAAACTATGATTGTTTCACCTTAAGTAATAACATAAAATTGGCCCCTGCTGGAGTGGCGTTGTGTTTGTTTTTACAGGATTATAGACCAGACATTGGGAAAAATCGGCCAAAAATATCGGCCCATAAAAATCCCAAATAATCGGCCTTAGAAAACTCGTATCAGTCGACCTCTACTTGTGTGATGTGGCATGCGCTATACAATTAAGCTTCCACTCCATGTATGCTTTCAAACGAGGAACGCGATCACCCGTACGATGTATTATATTAGCAACATTACTAGTATCCACACAGTACTAAAATAAAGTAATAAATGTTCTAATTGGTGCAGCAAAAAACATTATTTAAATATGAATTTAAGGTAATTTAATCTAAAATTGTAGGATTGTGATCAGTTGAAATTATTACTCAAATTCACTGGAAAGTGTTATTTTGCATTTTGAGACTGATGCAATTGTATATAAGATCTGACTATAATGCTGGTCTTTTTGGAGCTAGAATGTGTTAGCAACAGGCTAACACATTCTAGCAGGCACTTGTATGGTTTATGTAAAGCCAACTGAAGAGCCCGGATGGAGTTGAACCTAACACTTTGCTCTGTCCAGGAGACTCGGGTAACTGGTACTCCAGTGAAGACGAGGATGGTGGGAGCAGTGTGACCTCCATCCTAAAGACCCTTCGGCAGCAAACACAGGCCCCATCGAAGGCAGAGACCCAGCCCAGCGACCCCCGCCTTCAAAAGCCCCCCACCTCAGCCCCTCCCTCCCGCCCCCTGGATCCTCGATTAGCCCGGGACCCCCGGCTTTCCCGTGCTGGCGATGTCCCTCAAAACACAGACAGCACCTCCTCAGGTCCCCCTGCGGACCCCCGCCTGGCCCGGCTCACTACATCCCAGCAAGCCTCCAGCCCAAAGCCAGACCCCCCTCCAGTGTACAAACCGCCCCCCCTGACATCGGCACCGGTGGAGGAGGAGGAGCCAGAGCGCGTGTTGCGGGACAAGCCCGTGCCCATTCCCTTGGAGCCCCTGATGGGCCTGCAGCTCCGGGACCCCCGGCAACAGCTGCAGCAGTTCAGCCACATCAAGAAGGACACACTGCTGCCACTGCCGGCCTTCTCCAAAGCCGTCACCTGGTCCCCTCAGGACCTGCTGCCCCTACCCCTCCCCAAACAGGACCCACTGCCCCTGCCCCCCGGTATAGTCCCAGCCCCTTCCTTAGACCCACGCATGTCACGCGCCCAGACGCCTTCTGTGGAGCCGTCTTCAGGCTCATCTCTACCTGACCTGGAGCTGCTTTCCCGGATCCTCAAGACGGTCAACTCCAGTCCCAGCCGGAGTCCCCCCCTGCCCTCTGCTGCCCCCACGGACAGCAAACCGGCAGCCCCCCGGACTGACCATCGCTCTGACCCAAGAGTGTCCCGCAAGGGCCCTTCCGATCCAAGGCTGCAGCCACAGAAAACTACCTTGAAGCAGGTTTTGGATCTAACCCCGTCCACGTCGCCCCCGCCAGCGTCCCAGTCACCCCCCACCACAGCCCCCTATGACCCCAGGCTCCTGTCCTCTGGAGGGGCGGGTAAAGTAGGGACATCTGTGGCCTCAGGGAGCCCCAATGTGCTGAGCAACATCAGCCTGTACGACCCCCGCACTCCCAAACCAGACTGTCCCAGTGGAGGGGGCTCGCCCACAGAAGCTCGCTCTGACTCCAAGGGCAAGTCTAAAGAACCTCTTTTCATTCGCAAATCTGCTTTAGAACAGCCTGAGCCCGAGAAGAGCTCAGAGCAGGGCACTGACCGCTACAACAGCTACAACCGGCCCCGGCCTAGGCCTGCTCCCTCCCCAAACTCCAGTTCCCAGGGGGGGGGCTCGGGGGCCTCGGGCCAGGCCGGGGTTGAGAGCCTGGCAGTGCCCTCTTTGTTTGGGATGGTGAAGCAGAGTAAGGCTGGGGGTGCTGGGAGCCCTTTTGAGGGGGGCAGCCCAGCGGACTCGGAACAGACCTCCTCAGAACATGACAATGGCTCTCTCAAAGACGTTTTTAAAGGCTTTGACCCCACGGCCTCACCTTTCTGCCAGTGACCCCTCGCGCTACCAGTGACCCCCCCCCTCCCCCAGTGAAAATCCCTCCCTCTACCAGTGAGACCCCCTCTGCCAGTGAACCTCCACCACCCACACACACTGACCCCCCTCCCTTCTCCCAGTAAAGTGCCACCCTCTGGAACACTCAGTCAGGTTAATTGGTGTCAGGAGTGGTTTTTAATCATCTAACACAACCCTTCCAGAAGTCCAGCCTGTCGTGGCCCTTGTCGACCCAAAGATCCTACAGACCCCCCCGAACATTATGAATTCACTCGTTTCAAAGAAAATTTAACCTTTTTCTTGATTAATTTCACATTAATTCTCATTCATTTTGAGGTGATTGAGAAACCTTTACTGCTTCAGCTCTGCCACAGCTTCATCTGTTTGGAAAGTTAAATCAGCCTCTGTTTCCAAGTGTCTAACCTGATTCTTGGAGCCGTAGAAGAGCTTTCAAAGCCGTAGACAATCATGAGCCCTGGTTGTGGTCTGGGGCTTCCACTGTGGTACTGTCCTGTATATGTTCATTGGTTCCGTCTGCTGAAGTTTTTTTATTGATAGCATTTTAAAGGTAAGAAAAGTACCACAGCAGAAACACAACATTTCAAAGCTCTCATTGCCCTCACTCTGCAGCTACTCCGCCGACGCTTCTGTGTGTGTGGAGGGGGGGTCCTGAACTAGAGGTCGATGAGCCTGAAGTCAAAATGTTTAATTTATTTTTATACTTGCATCCTTTTATGAAGCCTGTAGGATAAGAGTGTACTGTTGGACTTATTTTTGTATTGCTGTGTGCTCTTGGACGTGCGGGCGGTGCCGGATGATTTGGACTTGTGTGTTTTATGTTTGTAAGTTGACTGAGCCTGTACGAGGGGCGCGTCTCTGTTTAAATAAAGTTGGCACATGTTCAACTGGCCCCAGTGCCGTGGCTCATACTGGGGTTTGCATTGATGGACTTTCTGACTTTTCTGTTAGTCCAAAGTAAGGTTTTATGTTATATTAGTATGAGCTATGGTGTAGACTCCCAGCTTTATTTGCAGTCATTCGTATTTGAATCAAAGGAAAAATTCAGGAATAACAGCCTCTTCAAAAATGAAACCGTCTCAGAAGTAACGGGTCAGAACTGGGGCCACCTCAGACCCTGTGTTCATCTACAAATGTTTTAGAGGAACCCTAACGTATTATGCAAGATGACGGCATCATTTTCATCACCTTGCATAATGCAAACAGTTTAAATTGTTTAAGAACATTTAAACCGTTATTCAATCATGTTTAAAATTAAAAACAGTTAAGAACGGTCTCCGGCCGAGCGCCAAACTGTTGGACCAGCTGATTGTCACCATGTGCTTTTACATAACAGCATGGACTGTTGGAGTGGAGCAGTTGAAAATAAGGTTAAAATGGCTGTATTTGTAGTGAGGTGATTCTAAGCACTGAAATGATCAAATGCCAATGTCAGCAGGTGCAACAGAGCGTTTTGAGTTCTGCAAACACAATGTGAACGTCTAAAACATAACTTGGTCAGTTTTTCATGAGAACATTGGCCGTTAAACACTTGAGGGCCTGTGTGCTAATCCTGTTTGGCCCAGAGCTACCTGCTGTGGTGTATATTTAGAAGCCCAATCCTCTTACAGGATGTAAACAGAGCAACTCCTCTCGTATCGGGCTGGTTCCTGGACACCACACACTTGTTCTGTTCAACAATGCCATGTTTCCGGTGCAGATATCCTGAGGGCCAGCGTGTCTGCTTCACCTCGGCTGGAGTCATCGAAAAACACTCTTCATCCTCATGGGCGATCCCAACAAGTGACCGTGTTCTGCACTGTTACATGCAGGGGTTCCCAAATCCCCAAAATGACCAGACTAATGTCACTCAAATATTTTCAATCAAAGCTACATCAATTCAACGTTATAAATATTACAAACATTTCTTTAAATGAGCTTGTGGACCTTGACACCCACTTTGGAAACCCCTGGTCTCTGGTAGGCTATCTAGTGACACTGATGCGTCCGCTGATCGAACTATGGTCTAGCCACGCTTTAGAATCCAAGTTAAAGCGCAAACATATCTGCCTTGAGTAAAGTTTGAGAGCGAATCAGCTTTGTCCCTGTCCCCAGGGGAAAGCTCGTTCTGATGTGAGTCTTATTGTGAAAGGCCGTGGCGGATATACCGCTGCTTCAGCGTGTGCACTTCACCAGGGCCCAATTCTGTAGAGTCCGCTCAGACCCAGATCCGACCACACCTCATCGGGACGGGACACGGGGCACACTGGAGACACGGAGGACACCGGAGACACAGGAGAGCGGCCAAAGGTACGGCTTTTATTTTGTGCTCGTCTTTTCCCCGGGACCTGGTGGTTCTCGGTGAAACCGCCTGAACTCTGGTTTTGGATCAGTGCCGTGCGCTCCTGTCTCTTTAGCGCGTTCACACTCGCAACACGGCCCCCCCAGACCTTTGCACCCGATATTCCAGACCTGAAACGCAATTATAGAATTATTTGTATCTTATGATAATTGTTTTAGAAAAAAGAAAAAAAAAGAACTTTGTAGGCTCTCCGATCCACCAGCGGGCTGAGTCCAGAAAACCAAGGAGTGGTCAGTAAACTTTCATCATCACATTTCATCAGACGGACCGAAGCTTTACATAGGTCAGCCCCAAACTGTAAACCTGTGATCCCTTACAGCCTCGGTCCTGACGGGCTGCATTCACTCTCGAGCTTTAGGGTTTGTAGTTGTTCCCGCTCGCGCTTCTAAGAGTGTCCCAAGAGTGTCCTAATGGTCCGACGCTCAGGCCTCAGGAAG
This sequence comes from Proterorhinus semilunaris, assembly GCA_021464625.1. Classification (NCBI taxonomy): domain Eukaryota; kingdom Metazoa; phylum Chordata; class Actinopteri; order Gobiiformes; family Gobiidae; genus Proterorhinus; species Proterorhinus semilunaris. Next base: position 861,638 of record CM038354.1, read on the forward strand.
CGGCCAGCAGCTCTTATGTAACCCGCTCCATCCCGCGCGGAGGTTTTCTCACTCAACCTAACCTAACCCCTGCTGACCCCCACGTGTGTGACCGGTCAGGGGGGTGTTGGTGCAGAGTGGCAGCCCGTACTCTGAGGCTATAAGTGTGAGCAGTGAAGGTTTTAAAGTTCACCAGTGCTTCCAAACTTTTCGGTCCCAAGTGTAACTTTATTTAGTAATAATCAACCCTTTCATGTGTGAAACATTAATGTTCAGTGTTGGGCAAGTTACTTAAAATGGTAATACATTCTATATTAGTGATTACAGCTTTAAAAAAAATAATATGTTTTATTACAAATTACTGTTTCAAAAATGTAGCTGAGTTTCACTACTGGCAAAATATAAACTGAACATAGTAATAAAGCCACTGAGCAAAGGTGAAGTCAAAGATTTCACTTTCAGCCACTCTCTCGTGTTTTGTTCTGACATCATCTACAGACTGCAGATCTTATAAACCAACCTCCAACCTGATCTGGCATGTTGTATTTTATTTGGCTTTTTTCTGTTCATACACCTAACTGCATTTGTAACTCAGGTTACTTGAAATGTAATGACTAATGTATTCCCCTATTTTTTTAAATATGTTATATTCCTTAGTTACTGAAAAACTCGTTACTTTTGTAATACGTTACCCCCAACACTTTTGTTTGGATACCAGTGTTTCCCCTAGGTTTACTGGTTTGGCAGGGGGGGGGTATGGTTACAGTGTTTTTAGCAAATGTTATTATTTGTAACACTTTATTGTTTGAATTTATTTATGATACACGATTAATTCAGTTTAAGTAACTGTAAAGTATTTTGATGATGTAGGAAACAATGTTTTAGAAAGTTTGAGAATGTAATATACTATTATATTATCAAAAGAATTAATAAAATGGCAGTTTACATTAGGCTAATCTAGCCTAATAGACTGCCATTATTTAATTTCCCCATGGGTGTTTGGATTTTCCTCATATTCATGTTTAATATTTATCAGTGAGTTCCACAGTGAATGAGTCTGTGTTCTGCAACAAGAGGAGCCAAAATCAGCATTTAAGGCTAAGTTCATGTGAAACAGATGCTACAGCTTCACCTAAACTCAACTGTTGCATTTAGCTTGGGTTGGATTTTTCTTATTTACAAAGTGGCAAAGGGATTTAATGTTAATTGTATTGTCATCTAAAGCTCGCTCTGTGGCAGCTCCTGTCTCTTCCCCGTTTGTCCGATCTTTTCTGGCGCAGCCCCAAATAAACACGACCGCATGGCCTGGGTCACTGAGCGCAAAACGCGGACTGGATCCGTAAAAAACGCGGACTCGGACTGGATTGAACGGGCGTATTATTATTTTATTTTTCTATGAACAGTAATAATAGCGTTACAAACACTTATGCCAGGGGTTACAAAAAATATATACAAAAAATCACTAAAAGAAACAAGGTAAATAAAAAAATTACAAATAACATTAAAAAAAACACAGCGGAAGCCCTTAGCAGCAGCGCTTAAAAAAGGTTAAGGCGTCAAGAGTCTTAATAGCTTTGGGGTTTGAAGAGGAATGTATTGATTCTTTATATTGTATTATTTCGAGCAAGTAGAGTTTAAAAGGGGGCTTTTTACCAGAAGATGTACATTTATGAATATGAGATTTTGCATATCCCCCACGTTCGAGGAGGAAATCATGACGGATTTACAGACTCCTCCTCCAGCTCTGACGAAGCATGTTCCTAATAAGGGCATAAGGGCGGGATCTTCACTGTAGACTCGGCCCTCATGTGACGTGTAGCCTGCGCAGCTCCAATGCTAACATTAGTTAGTACAAGATTTCTAAAATGTATCCTACGATAACCAGCCCGGTGCCTCTGATTGTGTCTAAACCCAGCAGGAGGAATATCTAGCAGTAGACAGTTCCAAAAAATTAGGCACCGGGCATTAAAGTGGCGGTACTACAGCAATGGCAGAGCAATGGCGGCCTCCAGTGTCGTCGTCGCCGCAGAGCAGCCAGCAGCCATTGGTAGTAACTCATAAAAGTGTGGGCATTCCGCCTTTGCTCTGCCCGATCCCGTCACACATGGAAGCTAAGCAGGAAGGGCCTGGTCGGTACTGGGATGGGAGACCATTTGGTGACACCAGGAAGCCTAGCAAATGTAGTATGTGAGTGAGTGGTTGGTGGTGGTCGGAGGGGGCGATGGCGCAGACTGGTTGCCTCACTTCTGTCAGTCTACCCCAGGGCAGCTGTGGCTACAGTAGTAGCTTACCACCAGCAAGTATGGAGTGAATGAATAGTGCAATGTAAAGTGTCTTTGAGTGTCCAGAAAAGCGCTATATCAAACCGATGTATTATTATTATTATTATTATTATAAAACAAAAAATGGAATGGATTAGCGGAACAGATTTGGTAAAGACACTCGTTGATAAGATCGGTGATAAGTTCTACATATTAAAAGGCTATCGTTCCGAGAGTGTGGGGGGCGCTGATGGCGGGGCGGCCCGCCCTGCCAATATAATGGTAGGGGAAACGCTGGATAATATAGTATGGATAGTTTCAGTCAAATATATTTTCAAAATATGTTTTGCAAATACATAAAAGTCAATATCATACATTTTAAACATATTGTCTTGAAATCATCCCATGACCTCCCTTTGAGAATCTGACTTGGCCAAGTGGAACAACATGTTTCTCTGAGCTCATGCACTGTGTCAAACTGGGATGAAACATTCTTAACAAAAGCTCCTCTTTAGTCATGTCCCTCCTCCATCATGGGTTAGAGAGCTGCCTCTGCTCTGTCATTACCACCGCACACACACTATACACACACGATACTGCAGTACTGCAGTAGTACTGTGACGTGACCTCAGAGGAATGTGCTCGCAGCTGAGCATCTTCACTCAGTTTGGGCTGCCCCAGGGTTCCGTCAGGCCCAAAGGGACAGACTGCGTGACCCAACCAGCTGACAAAATCTACTTTATGCCCACGTCCTACAGAAGCATGAGGAAAATAGCACGAACGTGTAACATTTCTGTTTGCTTTAGCACTGGGCACAGATTGCTCCAGAAGTGAGTTCCCTCTGAAGTGGACCGAGAGTGCACACACCCAGAGCTGACCACGGGAATGTAATTGTGAAACAAATCCGTTTGTAGAATCCTAAAGTCCTAACATGTCTGTCCTCGCAGGTGAGCCGCTCCCAGAGCTGTCACTGGACCATGCCTGCTAAAACTCCGATCTACCTGAAGGCCCCCACTGACAGGAAAGGCAGGAGGCCAAAGCTACGGGACATCCTGTCTGGGGACATGATCAGCCCTCCCCTGGGGGACGTAAGGCACAGTGCTCACGTGGGGCCCCAGGGCCTGGACGATATGTTTGGCGATGTGGCCTTCCTCCAAGGCAGTATGGACATCTTGCCTTCCCTGAGGGCCCCTCATAACGGACACGAGCCTTTCCCCCAGGGCGTCAGCCCCCAGCAGGACCCCCTTCAGTGGGGCCTCACTTCCCAGGACCAGGCCCCTCCCAAACCCCCTCGCTTGCACCTGGACCCGGCCCCTCAGTATGGAACCGTCCACCACCCACACCTGGACATGCCCCATCAGCATGGATCCGCCCACTACCTAGACCTGGACACGCCCCCTCAGCATGGACCCGCCTCAGGTCCACATCACCTGGACATCTCACTGGCCCACACCATACAACGGCTGGTGACCTCATCTGGCTCGTCTTCTGAGGACTCCTTGTTTGACACATGTGGGCCCCTGGGGGTCCCACAGGGCCTCTCTCTGGACTCCGATGCTGCTCTGAGTAATGAGGACCTGCGCAGTGAGGGATCCCCCATCACACTGCCCAGAACAGACTCCAGCTTGGCCACACTCAACCTGGACCTGGGCCCCTCTATCTTGGAAGACGTGTTGAGCATCATGGACCGCTACAGGGGCCCCCCTGTGAGCCCGGACCCCTGAGCATCAGTCAGGGTTTCTGAATGTGTGTCCTGGAGCCCAAAACAAATGGACTGAATGTATGATTAAGTACTGTCCGTGAAAGTGCTCATAGTGGATGAGGCTCATGTTCTCCACGAGGAGGCGGCGTCTCCTCATGTTCTCCACGAGGAGGCGGCGTCTCCTCATGTTCTCCACGAGGAGGCGGCGTCTCCTCATGTTCTCCACGAGGAGGCGGCGTCTCCTCATGTTCTCCACGAGGAGGCGGCGTCTCCTCATGTTCTCCACGAGGAGGCGGCGTCTCCTCATGTTCTCCACGAGGAGGCGGCGTCTCCTCATGTTCTCCACGAGGAGGCGGCGGCGTCTCCTCATGTTCTCCACGAGGAGGCGTTACCTCTATGCTAACCATGTATGCCTTATATACTGCACATCTGTCTTTTATATGACTTGTTCCTAGCTGTGTGCGCTGTCCTCCTGAGGAGCATACTGCAGAACACTGATATGTCCATATTCATATTGCTGGGACTGGAATCTGGAGAGGGCAAGAGGGGTGAAGTGTTACCCTCTGACCTCCAGATAAACGTATATACCACTGCACCGCCTCAAACCAAGCAACTACAGCCAGAGTATCTCTACAACAATGTCATTATGAACACTCTCAATGAATAAAATTTTATTTATAATGCTTTTTTTTTCACTTATCCCAGTCTGATGAAGCCGCAGTGGTAATGGAGATTGCCCCACATTAGAGTGGTAAGCAAACCTACATTAGGCACTCAGCGCTTTACAGCAAGGAACCACTCACCCATTCATACACCAATGTACGCAGACACTGGGGGCGAGGTGGGTGAAGTGTCCTGCCAGGGTCACTAACCCAGTGTTCACGTGCAGGAGCCCCAACCTTGCAGGAGCTAATGATCATGAGACGACCTGCTCTACCACCTGCCCCACTGTCGCCCAACACCCAAAGGACACCACACATGGGGTCACACAGTGGAGGTTAAAGTGCATTTCACAGCATTTAATCTTTTTCTAATTGGGCAGAGCAGCTGGCACAATGGCCTATTGGTATCACAACTGTACCAAAGTGTGCGGTGCACACGAAAACGGCTCAAAGTGCTGTTCCCTATTCATACGTGAAGTCACCGTGTCAAACCGTGACCAACCATACCTCTGGTATGGGCCTTATGTACTTGTCATTGCAGGAAAAAGAATGGGGGTCAATGGCCAACTGTCTTACGGACGTGGATGACCTGATTGTAGCAGAGTGGGGGTGATATTCACTAGTTAATTAATAAAAGAGGTTGCCACAACTTGGTGCAATGTGTTTTGGGCAGCTCCAACAGCTGCCCCCACGACCCGGCAACGGACAAGTGGAAGAAGATGGATGGAGGTTACAACAAGTCTAAAGCACACAGGTTTGGGATTACTGATGAGCCAAAGACAGTCATAATCAGTTTAACAAGGGTTTTAAGTTGATATAAAATGTATTTCAACAGTAATTTAGATTTATAAAAATGTAAGGCACTAAACATCCACAGTTCCACTGGACTCCAGAGAGCTGAGGCTTGGCCAGAGGTAAAAAGGGGCAGTAACCTTCAAGAAGAAGATCTTTATTTATATAGTGCCTTTCACAGACACCATGTCTGATGTAACACAGCGCTTTACATGAGAGCATTTTACATTCACTCCACGGTGGTAAACCACGTTTTAGTAGCTTCAGTTTCCCCTGGGGGAGACCTATAGACATCTGCGCCATCGGTCCCTCTGACCACCACCATGCAGTCACACACACATCATTCATCCTGGCCTATTGTATATGTTTTTGGTGGTAGGGGAAACCGGAGTACCCTTACGCAAACACGGGAAGAACATGCAAACTCCACACAGGTGGGAATCGAACCAGGAACTTCTAGCTGTGAAGCCAGTGCACTAACCGCTGTACTACCGTGCCGTACCGTTGTGCAAAACACACCGAAATACGTGCACCTCAAACCAAATAAAGCGACCACCTAGCCAACTGGTTATCTAGCTTTTGCATCACAGACAATTAAATAAGTGCTTTATTGTCAACGAAATAGTGTGTAATGTACATATATGGCAAAAGACAACGGTAGCTCAAAAACATGTTCACTTATACACTAATGTAAATGTCAGTCTGATGAAAAAAATCATAAAAGTTATTACTTTTATTATTACTCACTCACCGGAAGGAAATAACTTTTGTGGATACACGTCCGCCCGAAAAGTAGCTAGGTAACTAGGCAACCACACTTACACCGACCTACGACCTGGGGTCAGTGTACTTATGGGTATTTGGAAAAAAAATGTATGAAAGGAAGGCCAAAGGAGCATATATAAGATCTCGAGCAAGGTGGATAGAGGAAGGCGAGAGAAATTCTGCTTACTTCTGCAGACTAGAAAGAACGAGACAAGAAAGAAATAGTATAAAAACGCTGATAATAAATGGTTGCGAATGTTCAGATCAGTCTGTCATTGCAGAAGAAATCAGTACTTTCTATCAAAAACTATATACCTCCTCCTATTCAGCCGAAAAAGCAGAGGGCTTCCTCAACAGAATAGAACATTTTATTCCAAAAATTGACAAGGATTTTAAGGACAAATGTGAAAAAGACATAGAACTGATAGAACTAGATAGCGCTATTATGTACAACCACAATTTCACTCCGCACCAAACACCAATATGGAATAACAGATGTGTGTTGTGTAATAGAAAATCGTAGTTTTTGCAACATTGGATGGATAAAGGAGTGTGGTCCTTACGCCACCTAATGGACAGACAGGGTAATTGGTTATCATACGAGAACTTCATCTCCACTTACAATATAACATGCAAAATAACTGAATTTAAAAAAATATGCAAAGCTATTCCCAAATCTGTTAAACAATTAATTGAAAATACTGATTTGAGGAGTTTACCTCCTCCCAAATTGGCAACACTATATATCAATGAGCAAGATTTTATGGGAAAAAAGATACCAAACAAAACTTTGCGAAAGTGTCTAAATGATCACTTTTATCCAATCAAATCTAACAGAAACTCAATTGTTCAAAAATTTTCAAAAGAACATATTACAAATATAAGAACTAAATATTTAAAATTTCCTGTTAGTCCAAAAACTAAGGAAGTTAATTTCAAAATTTTGAATGCGATATATCCATCCAGTGAGCTTCTCAGAGTAAGGTTTGGTATAGATTATAACAATTGTACTTTCTGTGACTCAGACATTGAAACCACTGAACATCTGTTTTATCAATGTATGTACACAAGCACATGTATGTACACAAGCACATGTATGTACACAAGCACATGTATGTACACAAGCACATGTATGTACACAAGCACATGTATGTACACAAGCACATTTTGGGAAGACTTTATGGACTGGTTCTCGTCGAAAATCCAGCTGCAGCAGGACTCTCTAACATTGGACAACATCATTTTTGGGATTTCCCTGAAGGACTCACAGACGGACTATGCTTTGAACAATTTATTAATCCTTTCGAAATATTTTATTCATTCTTGCAAATGGAAAAAAGTCATGCCTATTTTCACAGTGTTTAAGAGACAACTTGAAGGAAACTATCTGATATCTTTAAGATGTATGAAATGTAAATCTGCACTATCTCTTCTTAATGCGTTTGACAATCTGAATGTTTTTGGAGAAGACCTGTAGCTGCTCAGTGTGTGTGTGTCTGTGAATGGATTTGTTTTAGTTATGTTTTAATTATTTAATTTTCATATTGTTTTTTTCTGTTTCTGTCGCTTTGATGTCTTGTGCCTTGAATTGTTAAATAAAAAAATTAAAACAATTAAAAAAAAAAAAAAACTTATGGGTATTTGGATTTTCTTCATTGGAATGAAAATAACAAATTCGAAAAACAAGTCGTTTTTCAAATTTGGTTAGCAAATAAAAAACAAAACTAATAAACTGCCTTTTATATATATATATATATATATATATATATATATATATATATATATATATATATATATATATATATACAAGTGATGAAATGTTTTTAAAAATAAAGCTGATTTTCATGTTTGCATTGTATATTTAATAAACAAACACAAATTAAGACAAAAACGGGAAAAAAAACAATTTTCGTTTTATGTAATTTGTGCGCCAAATATAAATGCCTCTTACATGTGCACAGTACATGGATCTATTATAATCTGGATAAGACACTCCCCCCTGTCTAGCTGATTGGGCAGAACTAACCACGTGTTGCGGGCAGTGCTGCCGGGCATTAGTGTGAACCTGGCCCCCCCATCATACTCAAAATTTTATAAAAAAATATGTCATTCGTTTGTGCTGTAAAAATGTACGTTTGTGCTGCTATCGTTTTTAAGATATTAATAATTGCATTTTTGGACGATGACGTCATCATACTCTTTCGAAAATGCACAGAACTGACTCAGAACAAAAAAGCTAGCAAAATGGTTTATACATACAATTGAATTACTTACGTTGATGATCTTCAGAATATGCCAAGGTCCATAAGGGTACAATTAAAAGAGAAATATACCTAAATAATTAAGTATTTGAAGTTAAACTGCAGCTGCTTAATTAGTTCTTTGAGGGAAAAAGTTGAAATTATAGCGGGTGAACTTAATGGTTAGCGCCTCCCAGTGGTATATAAAAGTAAAGCATGCTGTGTTGTAGCGTTAATTAAATAAAGACAAATGCTTTGACTATATCACTTGTTTATTAACAAAGCTCACATACAAATCTCATTTTCAAATTACAGCTTCAAGTTTCAGAGATAGAGGACTACGCTTAGGACTAATCTGGGAAGAAAAATGTATTTAATGTAACTTTCAACGTAAACACATCACAGCAATATAGGCTGGGACGGCACAAGCCAACATGAACGAAGCAAAAAGGACAGACACCATTTTCGTCCGTTTGAGCATTTTTTTAGCAAAATGAGGGGCTGGGTGACCTCGGATTGACCTATAAAAGAATCCTCAATATCAAAAACGATAACAGCACAAACACATTTTTTTACAGCACAAACGATTGACATATTTTGTATTAAATTTTGAGTATGATGGGGGGCCAGGTTCACGCTAATCTATTATCCAATCAAGGGGAGGAACAAATTCACTTTCTTCTCTAATTGAAAAAGGGAAAAGTGCTGGAGAGACACTAAAAGGCCAATACTGGTGATGTAAGCCTGCAGCCTACTACCTGCTGCTGATGGGCCTACTACCTGCTGCTGATGGGCCGACTACCTGCTGCTGATGGGCCTACTACCTGCTGCTGATGGGCCTACTACCTGCTGCTGATGGGCCTACTACCTGCTGCTGATGGGCCTACTACCTGCTGCTGATGGGCCTACTACCTGCTGCTGATGGGCCTACTACCTGCTGCTGATGGGCCTACTACCTGCTGCTGATGGGCCTACTACCTGCTGCTGATGGGCCTACTACCTGCTGCTGATGGGCCTACTACCTGCTGCTGATGGGAAGTTGACGTCCCGCTCTCCACTAATTGCATCTGTTTTGCAAGTGCCTCTGGTGCATCAGGACGCAGCATTGCCTTACGTGGCAAAGCTGCCCCCCGGACGGTAAACAGGCTACGGACGCGGTGGCAAGGGTCATTTCTGCAGATAATGGATCTGGAACTGTACTGGCACCGGGGTCGCTGTAAACTTTGAGGACAGAAACCAGGGCTGCAAGAAAGAACTCAAAAACTGCGCCAGTTTTGGAACATCTTTCTCTTTAATAAAACAGAGGCACCGCCATATGTGAATACGCGCGCCAACAATGCGCGTGCATGCCTCGGTACACAACGCCTTACCAGTCCGCTTAGTGCGTGTGTTGTTCATTTTATAATCCAGAGTCATTGTTTAGTGAACAAATGAATCTAATATTTTAATCAGCACGATTAGCACGTTACAGGCTGTGGTTCTTCCTCTGTGTTCCCTGGCTAACATAGATCACTGTCTCCATGGGTTAGGCTCTAGTGCCCTCTGCTGGTAACACAATATACAACATATCACGACATCCTCCTTTCTTTCAAGTAATAGACATTAACAGTAGGATTTAAGTATTCTTTTTTTCATTTTTTACTTTGAGCAATTGCATTTTCAACAGACAAAAAAACAAACAAATGCTTTGCCGTAAACCCATAACAGATAAACGTATCTATAGAATACAGATTTACAAATCAAGTCTGACAGGCTTCTTAATGTGACGTTCAGATCTTCTTAAAGCAGGTATTGGGTCCGAGGTCTCCGGCGGAGGCAGAAGCAGAGGCGGGTCCGGGGTCTCCGGCGGAGGCAGAAGCAGAGGCGGGTCCGGGGTCTCCGGCGGAGGCAGAAGCAGAGGCGGGTCCGGGGTCTCCGGCGGAGGCAGAAGCAGAGGCGGGTCCGGGGTCTCCGGCGGAGGCAGAAGCAGAGGCGGGTCCGGGGTCTCCGGCGGAGGCAGAAGCAGAGGCGGGTCCGGGGTCTCCGGCGGAGGCAGAAGCAGAGGCGGGTCCGGGGTCTCCGCAGAGGGCCATGGCGGCGGAGGCCTAATGGGGCTCGGACGAGGAGCTGGGACAGGTGGCGGCCGGTTAGAGCTCCGGCGAGGGGCAGGTACCGGCGGCGGCCTAGTGGGACTCGAACGAGGAGCAGGGACAGGTGGCGGCCAGTTGGAGCTCCTGAGGGACGAGCGGCGGCTGGGAGGGGCTCCGGCGAGGAGCAGGGACGGGCGGCGGGACGGGAAACAAAGGGCTCCACTCCAGCGGCAGGTCTCGGCACCACGGTGGCTGCAGGACAGGAGGAGCCCACCCTGGACAGAGGCCGGAGACTGGCAGTGGCTCGGGAACAGAAAGAGCCCACCCCAGACGGAGGTCCCGGTTCGGTGGTGGCCCCAGGACAAGAGGAGCCCACCCTGGACGGAGAACAGTGTCCAGCGGTGGCTCCAGAACAGAAGGGGCCCACCTCGAACGGAGGCCGGAGTCCGGCAGTGGCTCAGGGACAGAAGGAGCCCACACCAGACAGAGAGCGCCGTCCAGCGGTGGCCCCACGACAGGCGCAGGCATGGGGGACAAAACATCTTGCCCAAGATCACGGGAAAATAAAAGTGGGCAGTCTGCTGGGTCGGATTGTAGCTGACGCTAAATTGTCTTTTTGAGTTTAACGACACCTATCGGTCAGGCTATGCTACTACGTTTGTTTTGTTCTATAATGTTATAAAAAACCACAAAAAATGTCCACAGCAATAAGTACCACAGCCTTATGTTAAGAGCAATTTTATAGTTATTTGTACAAGAGAAATTAATTTAGACAATTGTCACAGGATGTGACGTTAGAGCCGGATGTTAGAGAGAGTGTAAAACCGCGAGAGGAAAACAAAGTCAAGAGTCAAGAGCACATCGTTTAAATAATACCTTTCTGCCTTTAAGTCAATCTATCGCTGGTCTACTTGGCGAACACGGTAATATTATTTTGCTTTTGTTGCTGTACAATATATGTATATTAGACGAAAATATGCTATGCTAATGTCCAGAGTAAACATAGCCCTTGTTTGTCCCTCTTGTAGTTTTCACGGTGTTCCACGAATGTTGCTGTGCCAATAAATGCTTGTGGACATCAGTATGAGGCGTGCAGTCCCTTTTTGAGATGACCGGGGGTAGCTACAGTGAAAACGTGACGTCTGCCGACGACTTCCATCGCCGGCCAGAGAGAAAACGTCCCGTCTGCCGTCGACTTCCAGAGCCAGCTAAGAGAGAAAGTCCCGCTAGCCAGCAAAGTGGAAACAACCACGCACGTGGCTATACTTCCCAACTCATCCAGACGAGGGCGCCAGAGTCAAAGGTTTCAAGCAACAGTGCCTATCCATCGTCTGAAGGAGACAAATTCACTAAATAAATGAATAAAAGAAGTACTAAAATATCAAAATGACTTCACAAGAGGATTTGAATGTGATTGAAGTTGACCTAGAGTTTCCAAAAGATAATGAAGCTAATGTTCAACATGAAGATGAAAGTAAAATTAGAAAATCCTCACGAGAAAGGCGGTTTACACCAAAGATGCAAGAACTAAAAGACCAAGAAATAGGTCAAAGAGAAGAAAGGTTCATTGCAGTGTACGAAAAGTGGAAAATGAAAGTAAGAGACATTCGAACAATATTAAAAGAAAAATGCTCTGACACGGATTTGTGTAACATGATGGATGAAGCTGAGATGTTGGACATTGACTTGAAAAAACTGTATGATAGTATTAGACAGCTAACAGTCCCAAGTCAAGAAATCAGAAGGAAAATTGATGCATGCTCAGCCATTACAGATGATTTGTTACACCTAATGAAAGTGAGGCTAACTGAAGAAGCAGAGGAGTTTGATGCTGAGGTAGAGAGAGCAAAGTTACGCGCTCTCCTTGACAATGACTATGCTAGGTCTATATATGGGTCTGCTACCTCCAAAGTTACCAGACACAGCCATCGTCCTTCTGAAGCAGCCTCAGAGTCGCCCAGCATCGCAAGCAAAAAAGCAGAGATTGCTGTACAGTTAGCTGCAAAGAAAGCTGAAACTGACATGGAAGATGCCATTGAAGCTCAACGTCAACAACTGAGGAAACTTGAAAATAAAAGAGACATTGAGGTAATGGAGGCTAAGTTGAGAGCATACACTGAGGAAGAGATAAAAGAGAAAGGTGAGAGACGTAGTTCTGTACACACCAGTGTCAGTCGTAGTCTTTCCTCTTATGCCAAATGCGTGCAACCAGTCGCACAAAATGAAGCTTTAATGCAGGCATTCCAAGAGTCAATAGCTCTAACCCGACTTCCTGTTCCAGAGCCTAGTGTGTTTTCAGGTGACCCTCTAATGTTTGTAGAGTGGAGCACAAGCTTCAAAGCTCTTATAGAAAGACGCTGCTCAAATCCTGCAGACAGGCTATTTTACTTGCAAAAATACATATCAGGGGAGGCTAAATCTACTCTAGAAGGCAGCTTCTACCGCAAAGATGAGGAAGCCTATAAACAAGCATGGGATAGGCTGAATGCTAGATATGGGCATTCATTTGTAGTGCAGCGAGCTTTTAGAGAAAAACTTAACAAGTGGCCAAAGATAGGTGGAAAGGAGTATGTTAAGCTGAGAGAGTATAGTGATTTTCTTCAGACATGCAGTCATGCCATGCCTCATATAAAGGGTCTTCAAGTTCTAAATGACTGTGAGGAGAATCAGAAAATGCTTACCAAACTCCCAGATTGGATAACGTCCAGTTGGAATCGCCGTGTCACTGAGCAACTGGACAAAGGCAAAGACTATCCAAGCTTCCAAGAGTTTGCTTCCTTTATCTCTAAAGAGGCACGCATTGCTTGTAATCCAGTGTCGTCTTTGTACGCTCTCAAGCCACAAGCAGAGACCACAATAAGAGAAACAAAGCGCGCAAAAGCAAACACCTTTGTCACAAATGTCAAGACCTCAAATACTACCAGCCCTGCATCAAAGTTTGACATTGTGCAAGTTAAATCTAAGGACTCAGACAAACAAAAGAAAAGTGACTATTCACCACAAAGCGCAAACATAAACAAATGTATTTGCTGCGGAGAGAATCACACCATTTACAAATGTCAAAAGTTAACCGAAATGTCTGCAGATGAAAAGAAAAAGTATGTGCAGGAAAACAAACTCTGTTTTGCATGCTTGAGAAAGGGCCACAACTCAAAGGACTGTAAGAACAGAGCCATGTGTAGCATTTGCAAAAGGAGCCATCCAACTCCCTTGCATGAGGATCGTTCTTCTGCGGAAAAGACATATGCACAAACCATAGTGCATGAGAACACCTCCTCACTATCCTGCTCAGTTGGAAAAGGCGAAAATGGAAGCACTTCAATGATGGTGCCTGTGTGGATTTCAGCAGGTAATGCTCCTGACAGTGAGGCTTTGGTATATGCTCTTTTAGATACTCAGAGTACCCACACATTTGTTGATCAAGAAGTGTGTGAACAGCTGCAGGTAGCATCAGAACCAGTTAAACTAAAACTTGCCACTATGGTAAAAAGAGACTCAATTGTGGAAAGCCAAAGAGTACAAGGACTCAAGATAAGAGGATTCTTTTCAAACACATACATTGAGCTTCCCCCAGCTTACACAAGAGACTTCATTCCACTAGAGCGTGCTCATATTCCTACATGTCACACAGCCAACAAATGGCCACACCTTGCTCACTTAGCTGAAGAGATGGCTCCACTAATGGACTGTGCTGTTGGAATCTTGATAGGATATGATTGCTCCAGAGCCTTAGCTCCCAGAGAGGTCATCACAGGTGGTGACAATGAGCCCTATGCGGTAAAAACCGACCTAGGCTGGAGCATTGTAGGAGGTGCACCTCAACTTGTGAATGCTAGTAACGTAACTGGTCTATGCCACCGTGTGTGTGTTAAAGAGGTTCCTGTTGTAACTCCTTCTGCTATTCTTAAGGCACTTGAGTCAGATTTTGCAGACACCAAACAAGGTCACAGTGACATATCCCAAGAGGATATCCAGTTTCTTCAAACTCTAAATGAAAAGATCAAACAAAATGAGCATGGTCATCTTGAAATGCCCCTGCCCTTTAAAGCACGCCCACAACTCCCAAACAACAAAGCTCTGGCCCTAGTTCGACTAAAGCACCTCAAAAGGAAACTGGACAGAGACTCAAAGTTCAAAAGTGACTATGTTAAGTTCATGGATGGAGTTCTCAAAGACGGTGATGCTGAGAAGGCAGACTCGCGGCCTACACCTGGAAGCGTCTGGTACATACCGCACCAGGGCGTTTATCACCCTCGCAAGCCAGATAAAATAAGGGTGGTATTTGACTGCTCAGCCAAGTACGAAGGAACAGCACTAAACGACCACCTACTAACTGGACCTGATCTTACGAATGGCCTCACAGGAGTTCTATGCCGCTTTCGTAAGCACAACATTGCAGTCATGTGTGATGTGGAAAAGATGTTTCACAGGTTCCATGTTAGCTCAGAGGACAGAGACTATTTGCGGTTTCTTTGGTGGGAAAATGGGGACACAGAGTCAGAGCCCACAGAATACCGAATGAAAGTTCACTTGTTCGGTGCGTCCTCATCTCCTGGTTGCGCCAATTATGGCATGAAACATCTGGCCAAAGAAAATGAGAAAGAGTACCCATTTGCCGCAGACTTTGTTAAAAAACATTTCTACGTCGACGACGGCCTCACAAGTGTAGAGACTGTCAAGGAGGCAATCAAACTAGTAAAAGAGGCCCAAGCTTTGTGTGCAAAAGGACAGCTGCATCTTCATAAGTTTCTGTCTAACAACAGAGAGGTCCTGGACTCAATCGAGGCAACAGAAAGAGCTGTGGAGATAAAAGACATTGACCTCAACTACAGTGACCTTCCAGTGCAAAGAGTCCTAGGCATTAGATGGGACATTGAAAGTGACAGTCTATTCTTCCAAGTGACACTTGATGAGAAACCAATGACTAGGCGCGGTATTCTATCAGTCGTTGCATCTCTGTACGACCCTTTAGGATTCCTAGCCCCCTTCATTCTTGAAGGTAAGAAAGTGTTACAAGAAATGTGTCAAAAGGGCGTTGGGTTGGATGATCCACTTCCTGCTGAGCTAAAGTTAAGGTGGGAGAGTTGGGTGAAAGATTTGCAAAGTCTCAAGTTGATACAGATTCCCCGATGTTTTAAGCCTGTTACCTTTGGTGAAGTCCAGAGTGTAGAGCTTCATCACTTTTCTGACGCGAGTAGCCAAGGATATGGTCAGTGCTCTTACATCAGATTAGTGGGTGATCACAAAGTGCACTGCGCACTAGTCATGGCTAAAGCCAGGGTGGCACCAAGCAAGATAGTCACCATCCCAAGATTAGAGCTGACCGCTGCAGTGACCTCCGCCGCTGTTAGCTGCATGTTGAAAAGAGAGCTAGAGCTAAAAGTTGACAGAGAGTACTTTTGGACAGACTCGAGAGTAGTACTGGGTTACATTAACAACGAGGCTAAAAGATTCCATGTTTTCGTTGCTAATCGTGTCCAAAGAATCCGTGAAACCACTAACCCAGAGCAATGGTACTACGTAGACACACACGAAAACCCAGCCGACCACGCCTCTAGAGGCTTGAAAGTTACGGACCTAATAAACTCAAACTGGTTCACTGGTCCCAAGTTCTTATGGAACAAGGAGATAGTCACAGAACAAAGCACACCTGAGCTTATGGTGGGAGATCCGGAAATCAAGACAATACAAGTGCTGCAAACCAAAGCTACACTACAATGCAGTGTTGAAGAGCTCTTGTCACGATTCTCCAAATGGACTACCGCTATAAATGTTATCGCTCGCATCCAGCGAATGGCTAAAAGAATAAAAACAGCAGAGCCTCCAAACGTTGAGGAAAGGCAACAAGCAATGTTAACTCTTGTCAAGCTTGCACAACAAGATGCCTTTCAAAAAGACTTGAACAAACTCGGTCAATCACAAAAGTTGCCTGGCAACCAGAAACTCTTTGAACTTGACCCATTCATTCAAAATGGTGTAATGAGAGTAGGAGGAAGGCTAAAAAGGGCATCCTCTCACTTTGAGTTAAGACATCCTGTAATACTACCTAAAGACTGTGCTATAACAAATCTCATTATTGCACATTACCACGAAAAGACCCAACATCAAGGCAGAGGCCAAACTTTAAATGAGATTAGAGCAAACGGCTTCTGGATTGTTGGAGGAAGCAAAGCAGTAGCTCGGTACATCAGACAATGTGTATGGTGCAGGAGAGTTCGCGCTCCACCAGAGCAACAGAGAATGGCAGATTTACCTAATGACCGCATTGAGCCTTCGCCACCATTCTCTTATTGCGGCATGGACTGCTTTGGCCCTTTTTATACCAAACAATGTCGCAAAGTTTACAAGCGGTATGGCCTTCTGTTCACATGTCTGAGTTCAAGAGCGATTCATCTGGAGATGCTAGAGGATATGAAAACCGACGCATTTATTAATGCTTTAAGATGCTTTGTAGCAATCCGTGGACATGTCAGACAGATTAGATCAGACCAAGGATCTAACTTCATTGGCGCAAAGAATGAACTGACAAAAACTCTAAATGAAATGGACAATGACAGAGTAAAATCTTACCTTGCAGAAAAGCAATGCGACTTCCTCATGAATGCACCAAGCTCAAGTCATGCTGGAGGCGCATGGGAGCGTCAAATCAGAACTGTGAGGAGCGTGCTGAGTAAAGTTCTTGCGCAAAGTGCTGAAAGACTGGACGATGCATCCTTAAGAACTTTTCTTTATGAGGCAATGTACATTGTGAACAGCCGTCCACTCACTGTTGATAGCATGAGTGATCCCACAAGTTTAGAGCCCATAACACCTAACCATCTTATCACCATGAAATGTTCTGTACCACTTCCCCCACCTGGTAACTTTGTTCGGGAAGATGTGTATGCTAAGAAACGCTGGAGAAGAGTCCAATACCTGTCAGAGCAATTTTGGAGCAGGTGGAAAAAAGAGTATTTAGCTAACATTACACTGAGACAGCGTTGGCATACTCCAAAACGTAACTTGAGAGTTGGTGACATTGTGATTGTCAAAGATGAGAACATTCCTCGCAATCAATGGACACTTGGAAGAGTTATTAAGGCACATGAAGGTGATGATGGACTAGTAAGAAAGGTGACTTTACAAGTCGGAGACAAAAAACTGGGAAAGAAAGGTGAACGTTTACTTAAACCATCTGTTATTGAAAGACCCATTCAAAAATTGGTTGTTCTTATTGAGAGTAGTTAAAGAGTAAACCTACAGCTATTGTACGGATTGAAATGTTTTGTTTTGGAAATTACCATTGATGTTGTATGAAAAATGTAAAGAGTAACATCTTCAAGGTTATCAAGGTAATTTGGTGGGAGTGTAGCTGACGCTAAATTGTCTTTTTGAGTTTAACGACACCTATCGGTCAGGCTATGCTACTACGTTTGTTTTGTTCTATAATGTTATAAAAAACCACAAAAAATGTCCACAGCAATAAGTACCACAGCCTTATGTTAAGAGCAATTTTATAGTTATTTGTACAAGAGAAATTAATTTAGACAATTGTCACAGGATGTGACGTTAGAGCCGGATGTTAGAGAGAGTGTAAAACCGCGAGAGGAAAACAAAGTCAAGAGTCAAGAGCACATCGTTTAAATAATACCTTTCTGCCTTTAAGTCAATCTATCGCTGGTCTACTTGGCGAACACGGTAATATTATTTTGCTTTTGTTGCTGTACAATATATGTATATTAGACGAAAATATGCTATGCTAATGTCCAGAGTAAACATAGCCCTTGTTTGTCCCTCTTGTAGTTTTCACGGTGTTCCACGAATGTTGCTGTGCCAATAAATGCTTGTGGACATCAGTATGAGGCGTGCAGTCCCTTTTTGAGATGACCGGGGGTAGCTACACGGATAAACACAAGGCAAAAACTTACAGGTAGTGATGTGTCGAGCGTGTCGAGGCTTCGAAGCGTGTGCCGAGTAATCTAGGGGCGTGTCTATTGAAGCGTGTATCGATCATAGACTGTAGTATCGATGCGTGTGTTGACGACGTATGTGGTGACGTTCGAAGCCTCGGGAAGTGGCCGTACCACGTGACTGATTCAGGAAATGATTCGCGGGTGTGAAGCGCGATTCAAAATAAAAGCGTCCGTGAAACGCAATGGATTCCCCTCACACTATGTGTCTTTGGGTTATTGCGCTTCTTTTCGTATTCTATTTGAGCTTCATTGTTTTGCGATGGAACCAGCTAGAAAGAAGAGATTTTCCCCAGTTTCGGAGCATTTTGAGCTGATATCACCTAATAAGGTAAGGCATAGCAATAATTATGTAATAATAGATATGACAACACGGCATTTTTATTGTTCACACTTTTCTGAATGCGTCTGAATACTTTATTTATGCACTCCTGCATCTTTAAATACTTTAGAAAAAATATTATTTCTAAATAAAAATGAATACATTTAATGTTTGTCTTTATTAAACACATTTACTTGTTGCATAAGCACAGACATAAGCAAAGTAACACAAGCACATTTTACATCACAACTCTCTAAAATCTCAAATTTTGTCTTTCAGCCCCCAACATTTATTGTAAGCACTCAGCATGTTATACATTTTTTTGTCCACATGATGGCGTAGTGGAGCAAATAAAGCACCTTGATGCTTCGAACCGTGTGTGACGCAGTTGGCTGCGACGCTTCAGTGCTTCATGGGGCTTCATTTTCCCATCACTACTAACAGGACCAGGAAAGTAGAACGGGACACACACGGAGCACAACCAGAAACAATGAACCAACAACGACAGGGGAGAACACAGGGGTATAAATACACAAGGAGACGGGACACAGGTGGCACACATTAGGGCGGGACAGGCAATCAACACAGGGGAAGCAAAGCAGAGGCAGACGGGACAGACATGTCAAAATAAACCAAACAGGAAACACAAGACGCAACCAAGGGGGAACAAAACAAAGACAGAACCCTGACATGTTCTTTGGTTTTCAGAAGGTTTCGACGGTTTCTCCTGAGAACGTTTCCATCCTCAGTTCTCACTTCATACGACCTTGGTCCGACTTCCTGGAGAACAGTTGCCTTTCTGTTCCATGCATTTTGATCTTCGCTAGTGGTGAGAGTGTTTTGGTTGCTTTGTCATAATAGCGCTTTTGTTTTCTTTTCTGATAGTCCAGTTTAGTTTGTATTTCCTTGTTCTGTTTGGTCTCTGTGTAGCAGGGTAAGGTTGTTCTGCCGGAGATAGACCACATTCAAGAGGAGCAGTCCTGTAACTTAAAAGAGCAAGATAAGGATCTGATTTGCTGTCTGTGGCCTTTTTCAGAAGCTGCTTGACGATATGCACACCTTTTTCCGCTTTCCCATTGGCTTGTGCATGCTGAGGACTGGAGGTTACATGATGAAAACCATACTGCATGGAGAACTACTGTCTCTGGTATCCCATGTCTGGCGAAAATGGATTTGACGTGTGTTATGACATTGGCTGCAGTTGTGCTTGTGAGCAAGGCAATTTCAGGGTAGTTGGAGAAGTAATCAATCCACAACAGATAGTCTTTGCCATTGCAATGAAACAGGTCTGTCCCCACTTTCTTCCAAGGTGCAGTAGGAAGATCTGGAATCAGCATAGGTTCCCTTGCCTGCTTATTTTGACAGGTCTCACATTTACCAATCTTGTTTTCAATGTCCTTATTAATGCCCGGCCAGTAAACTGTGTCTCTGGCACGTCTCTTGCACTTTTCGACTCCCAAGTGTCCCTCATGTATCCTCTGCAGAATGTCTGTTCTCATACTGTGAGCAATCACAGTCCTTTTGTCTCTCAGCAACAGTCCATTTGCTACACTGAGCTCTGATCTGATGTGGTAATACTTTGGGCATGACCCTTTTGGCCAACCGTTCTGAATGTGTGTCATAACTACTTGTAGTTCTGTGTCTTTCAGTGTTTCGTCACTTATTTGTTTTGACTTTAAGTCTGACACTGGTAGGGATTCAACAATTAAGTTTACATGTTCCTCGTGTGACCAACCTCTGGCGCTCGTGATAGTGCATCTGCTAACACTAAATGCTTGCCAGGTGTGTACATCAAATCAAAATCATACCTCTGTAGTTTCATGATGAGACGCTGAATGCTTGGCGACATCTCATTTAAGTTCTTTTTAATGATGGACACCAGCGGACGGTGATCTGTCTCAACTGTGAAGGTAGGAAGGCCATAAACATAATAATGAAAAATGTCTAGTCCATAAGCCAACCCAAGGCAATTTGAGCATATTTGGTCTCAGTTTTAGTCATAGACCTAGAAGCGTAGGCAACAGGCTTCCAGTTTTCACCTTCTGCTTGCAATAAGACAGCGCCGAGTCAATCTTTAGAGGCATTTGTCGAAATCTTGAGTCTCTTAGTTGGATCATAATAAGCTAGCGCAGGTGCAGTTGTAAGAGTGTTTTTTAAGATGTTCCACTCGCGCTCATGTCTGCTAGTCCACTGGAACTCCGTAGCTTCATGGAGTAGCTCCCTCAAGGCTGATGTTTTCACTGACAGATTGGGTATAAACTTTCCAATGAAGTTAATCATACCCATGATTCTGAGTACACCTTTCTTATCTGTAGGAGGAGGCATGCTGAGGATGGCTTTAATTTTACTCTCATCTGGCTTAATGCCTCTAGTGGACAACTTGTCTCCAATAAATGTTATTTCCTGTACATCAAATTGGCATTTTACACGATTCAGTTTCAGTCCATTTTCACGTACCCTTTGAAGTACTTTAGCCAGCCTTTCATTGTGTTGTTGTAGAGTGGAGCCCCAGATGACTGCATCATCTACATAACAGCATAACACCCTCAAGTCCTTCCAACATATTGTCCATAGCACGATGAAAAATCTCAGATGCGGAGATTATTCCGAATGGCTTTGAGTCTGCACTGACCTCTACTTTCAATGTCCTTCCATTATGGTCTTTGAGAAGCACCTTTTTGTTGATTAGTTTGGGCTTTTCTTCCATTGCACGGATGTCTGTCATGCTGATTAGGTTTGCTTGTGCCCCTGTATCAATCCTTAGTGCTACTAACGCTCCATTTACTGGGAGTGACACAATCCATGTGTCTTCACTGTCTTGGGATGTGTCATTTACTCCTTTCTTATTGGGATTTTCATTATCACATAACACCATACCCACAAAGAAAGTTTCACTCAGGTCAGTTTAGTCAACTAGCCGCACTGCCCTTTGCTAGACACTGTTTTGCAAAGTGATTTTTACCATTGCATTTTGCACACTTTTTACCATAAGCAGGGCATTGCCTAGGCTCATGTTTGTTACCACACCGTCTGCAGGAATATGTCACGGAGTTTTTGTTTTGTGTCATATTTCTTTTTGTCTTGTTTCTGACAACAGCCACTTTTGAGCTGCAGTCACATTTCTCATTAAATGTCTTTGCGTGCTGCTGGGCTAACTCAGTAGCATGGCACATTCTCTCCGCCTCCTCTAAAGTTAGCTTTGCTTCTCTCAAAAGCCTTTCCCTTGTCCGTCTATCGTGAATGCCATACACGACTTGGTCACGGATCATAGAGTCTTTTAAAGTTCCAAACTCGCATGACTGTGCTTTCAGCTTCAAGTCTGTGATAAAGCTATGAAAAGTCTCCTCAGGTAGCTGCAGATGTAACCTGGTAGAGCTGTATCCCCCACCCCTTTTGTGTGTGTGTGCTGTGGGTGTGTCTTGTGGGTGTGGTGACACAGGTGCAGGGAATCAGCTCTGGGACACAATCACTCTACTTAAGCAGCAGACTCACAACACTCTGTCTCTGGTCTATTCCGTTCAGGTAAAGCATAGCCACTTTCATAATTGTACACTTTAAACATTTATCATGTTTGGCTTAAAACAAATGTGTGGTGCATTTACAACGCTCTGTCTCTGGTCTATTCCGTTCAGGTGTGCTGGAAGGGGGATCTACGGGCGTGGCTCTCGGAGGAGAAATCGTGTGGGTCTCAGTCAGAATCCCAAGTCTGATAACGAACCACAGCCCAAGCGCCGCATTGCGCCAGCGCTGCACGGCCTTGCCGGTATCGGACGGAAGACGTTGACCCGAACTCCTCCACTGACTTCCCCCCTCTTGCCTGACCACACAGCACACCTGCACTTCCGGATTAACCCCCATTTTAGTCCT
The DNA here is from genome assembly GCA_021464625.1 of Proterorhinus semilunaris. Taxonomy (NCBI): domain Eukaryota; kingdom Metazoa; phylum Chordata; class Actinopteri; order Gobiiformes; family Gobiidae; genus Proterorhinus; species Proterorhinus semilunaris. The sequence goes on from CM038354.1 coordinate 884,246, forward strand.
TTTAATATTTTAAAACCAATTTGTAATAAACTGAATCTTTTAATACCAGAACCTGGCTCTGCATTTCCGTCCACACTCCACTGGTTGGTCAGACAGAACTCTGGGCGTTACACACACGCGACCGAAATACGTATCTTTCATAAACAGTGTTTTTCTGCGGTGAACAATGTGCATCAAACCTTTCAAGTACTTTATCGTATTTTTGTTTGTCGTCAGCTTGTTCAAATGCAAATGTGTTGAAAACTTCTATTGCTTGGGGACCAGCGACCGTGAGTAGCAAAGCAATTTTCCTGGCGTCGGACTTTGACTCCAATCCCAAAGCGGCGAGGTACAGCTCGAACTGCTGCTTAAAAGACCGCCAGTTGCTGTCCACATTACCCACGAGCTTCAGTCCCTCCGGTGGCCTCAAAGTCTCCATCTTGGAGCAAAAATGCTGCACGAGGTGGATTTCACTCCTGGTACCGTGTGTTGTTCATCTTATAATTCGAGTCATTGTTTAGTGAACAAAGGAATCTTATCTTTTAATCAGCACCATTAGCACGTTACATCTTTAAGTTACAGGCTGTGGTTCTTCTGTGTTCCCTGGCTAACATAGATCACTGTCTCCATGGGTTAGGATCTAGTGCCCTCTGCTGGTAACACAATATACAACATATCACGACAGTGCACATCTGGGCTGTGCGTAAAAGTTACCAAGTGCGCCGCAGAGCGCACGGAGCCCCGAGTCAAAGGGCAGTTTGGATTGAGAGCAGAGGTAAAGCGTGATGTTGATCACTGGTTTAAATCATTGACAGTTAGTCAAGAGACTGATCTACTGAAGGACATTATTGTAGAGTGACAATAGTTGTGCGTAAAACGTATTAGATCTGTCCTATAGCTATCCAAAATGTTTTTTGTTTTTTTTCATCTCTTCTGCACCTTTCATTAGACCTTTGCTAATTTGAGATTAAAGTGAATTTGCTCCTCCCCTTGATTGGCTAACAGGCTATTGATGACAGAGCAAATGATGCGTTCTCTTCGGTTCACACCAAATCAAATCAAAAACTTTATTTATAAAGCACTTTTCGTACAAAATGTAACACAAAGTGCTTTACAGTGCTTAAAAATCATTAAAATCGTCCCCACCAGTAAATATACATAAATAACTACAACCCCCACCTCCCCCCACCCGCACACACAGACACACAGACACATATACGTACAGACAGCCAGCAGTTAAAAGTCTTAAATAAAAATGGACATAGAGTTGAGTATGTAAGGCTGGGTACAGATGGACCGAAAGAGGAAACATCATCCAAGGAGCGTCTGCACCAGGAGCAGCCCATCGCCCACAGCCACAGAGCGCCATCCCAGGGGGCCCGGAGGAGGTGCAGGAGAGACGTCCTACCTCCATCCAGGCACCCCCAGGAGAGCGCCCGCATAGCCGCAGCCAACCAGCACTCCTGGGGCAGAGGGCTCCCTCAGAGGAACCACTAGGAGAACATAAAAAATAAAATAAAAAATAAATAAAATAAATAAAAAATAGATAAATAAATGCAATAAAAATTATATATATATACTGTTGAAAATAGCGTATTCTTTAGCGCTGGACGAAAGGATGGAGACTCGGTATATTATAATCAAAAATCCATTACTTTATTTCCTATTACAAGCTAACAGTCCATCTGTTCAGCTGACCTCCATGCTGGCTGAGGAGAGGGAGAGAGAGAGACCCTCCCTCCTTCAGCAGCACAAGATATAGCAGTAGGTGTGTCCTCCCCCAACCAATCAGCTCTCTTGGAAATGTCTTATCGTCACTTCTTCTTCTGCGCAATCTGACTCCTCATTTGAACACACTGCCCCCCAGTGGATCAACCATACATACAAGCAGAAACAAAATGTCCGCCATTGAAATGTATCTCAAAGCACAGTTTACAGATCAACACAGTTTTATATATAATCACTAAAACCTAATATGACAAATATGTATATAAATAATTCCACATTCCCCGTATTGATCTCTACAAAAGAGATCACAAATCAGATTGAATATTTGTCATATGGAATCACAGTGATAGATGAATGTCCTTCACTGGTTGTCTTTACTCTATCAGGTCGTTGTCTCGGTTCATGCTTCCTCGGCGTCCGCTATAAAAACATATACTCACCACTAAGGGTGGTTTTTTATTGTTTATTTTTTTTTCTACATCATCATGTTTTGGTCAACTTTGATTGTTGTAAGGCGCTTTAGAAATAAAACTTGATTGATTCATTTGGGTCAAAAACTCTCATAATGACGACCACTCACAAGCACCCACAGAGACAAGGAACCAACAGAGATCTGTAACAGAAACACAAAAGAACAGACAAAAATTACAAAATAAATTCTCATCAGGGCCGCTCACCGTGAGAACGACCATGCCAGCTAATCTTGCAAATAATGGCTGGACTCAAAAACCTATTTAACTTAATTTATGTTGGAATGCTAGGGTCCAATTTTATCTGGAAAATTCAGGAATTCAGGTTTCATTAATCTACAGAGAAAAACTCTCTTTTAGCTTCTGTTTCCCACATTTGCCACAGACTCTGTGTGCACTTCAGAATAACAGCAAACGTCAAAAACAGAGTATTATAAATTTATTTACCTATCTGAAACCTATCTTAGTTGGCCATAACATTTGTCAATTTATCACTTTATGTTTTCGTTTGTCATTTAGATATATTTGTATCAGTTCTTTCCCATGCCAAAATAAACCAAATTATAATAATTTTCCCATATAATTAACACCCCCTCTTGGACTGAGGAAAACTCAGTCCAATAAAGAGTCATGCAACATGCATAAACAAGTGAGACCTCTATCCTTGTACAGGAAACACAACAAACCAACTCAAATTTCACTGGAGATTAATAACTTCGGCACCTACATAACACAAAGAAAACAATAGCAAAATAACAAATGTCAGGGTCAGTCCAGGGAGGTTGAAGGCGGGTTTAAATGGGTCGACAGGGCGAGTGAGAGGTGGACACCACTCGTCTGGTTTGCGACCTGGACAGCATGTGAGGTCCTGGGAGTGGCCTCAAAAGGGATCAGACCAGCACAGTTCAGTCCAATCGCAGCAGGGGACCATCAGACAGGCTTGGGAAGGAGCTCTCAGCAGCTCCCAAAGTGAGAATAACAGTCACCTCCAACCTGAGTACACAAACTAATGAGTGTAGATGGTTTCAATAGGGATCATATACAATCTTAAGATCAGTGTCCACTGGATTCCCGTGGAATCAAAGAGGGGCCTGATCTCAGGCATCAAAATGGCCTGTTTCAAGTTCACAAGAGTTTCCTCTCGATCTGCTCACGGATTGACGCCAAAAGCAGAGCAAGAGAAAGGGCCGAAGCCCAATTCATTTCAGCTTTTAGACATAATTTCAGACAATTTAGTTTTATCTATTCCAATTTATAGCTATAGAGTTCCAACACTCCAGCATTTCATAAATCTATCAACATATCAATGCCCTCTAAGGCTTTGTTTAAATTCTGTATTATAATATTCAGACAAATGCATTTAGTTGTAATTTAAGGATTATTGATTCAATTTAGTAAATAAACCAGCATCATCAGGTCCTAAAGACCATCTTTATCTGGTGCACTAAGATATTTTTCAGTCAGTTCATAAACACATAATTCTCTATCATGGTGTCGTGGAATGATGTTCCAAAACGGACATAAGTATCAGACACCGATGGAGAGCACAGGACATTTTAGAAACTTCAATTTCTTACCAATCTTTTGTTTCACTCACGCTTTGGTCATGGAACAAATTCTTTAGCCTATTGTCCAGGAGAGAGAGCAAATGATATAAACACATACTATTGTTCTATAGGGTGTAAACAGTTCGCAGTCACACCTTGTTTGCCTAATTAATTTTGTTGTCATTTTAAAAGGACCATTCATGTCCACTAAGGTTAGCCTTAAAAAGCTTCTCTATATCATAATAAAGTACAGTGATCAATGGGTGGGTGGCCTTGGCAAAGTGAATGTTTGATCCAAGGTCAAATGTCAGTTTACTTGTAGAAGTCCTTCAGCTTTTCCCATAGATACTCGTTGTTGGTTCAATTCAAACGCCAGCAACCACTGTCCTGTGAATGATTCAAGACAGCAAGGTGTTTGTCCAATCAGGGAAAGTCACTGTTAGTCCATTCAGAGAGCACAAAACTGTTGCTCTCTCTTTCATCAGCAAATCACATCCGAGGAGAGAAACAGGAGTCTGAGTTGGTGTGTCAGATCCAGTCCTGTGAGCTGAGTAGGCAGTGGTTCGGTGAAAGGCAGAACATGTGGTTTTCCTGTATCCACCCAGTAGAAGGTGTCCGTTAATGATCACAGTCTCATAGTTCACAGATGAGTGTTGTTCACCTTTATCCACCAGCACGTTAAGAGTCTGTCCGTTCACCTTCACAGGTAACATGAGTTCTGGACTCCCATGCCTCTGGACTCAGCAGCCAGTAATCAGAGAAGCATTGTTCCCATCAGCGTTGTTGTAAACGCCTCGATCTCCTCGAACGTTGTTGGTCCTCTTGTCTGAAACAATCCTTGGCCACAATTACCAACACCACACCCATAAGTCACTCCACATTTAAACTCCTTATTGCTCTTTTAATCTTTTTCATTATTACTTTCATTACTCGCTCCTTTAAGCTGCATCTTTAAAAGTTGCACTCATTTCTTTCAGTTCAATTTTGCTCTCGCTTCTGTTCAAGGGCGTTCTCCATATTCTCAAAATGTATTCATTAATTTATTTGGTTTTCTTAACAATAATTCAAATTTTGCATAATTGCTCCTTCATAACTTTTGGTAATGCGTCCAAAATGGCGCATAAAGATCAACTTAAACTCTAAATTAATAGTGATTTGTACTTTCAATCAATGTATTCAAACCTACGACAGGTCTGCCCTGCTTCAGTTCTCATTCCACGGCGCCACCGTGTGGAGAGAGGTTCTAATTTTTTTAGCAACATCTCTCAGAGCCCTAAATGCTCCATTAATCACAGGCTCAAAAAATAATAGCATTTGTCTCACACTAATTTTGGATACTTGTTCTTCAAATTTATGCTGTGGAGACATAACTACCACCAGCAGAAATGTTTCTCTATAAAAAACAAAACAAACAATAACTTTTAAAACAATAACTTTTGTCAAAAATGTTCTTTTTTCTTCTTTCAATGAGGGCCGGAGCAATTTCTCCACTTCCCCTCCTACACGGATGTCTGGGTACAAAGGAGAATGGCCACTCCTCCAATGTATCCACGACTTCCTGTTCGATCATTTCCTACGTCCACACAACTGCAGACACAGCAAATACACGTTTAGTTTTCTAATATAAACAGTGTCCACCCAACATTCACACACCACATCTCTGAGTAAGGAATTATCTTATCTTAAAACTTTCTTTCAACCGTCTTTCTCACTTTCAATCACTTTTCCATCATGCTTCACATTTAATGCCATTTCGGCATCCAGTCTCCTCAGAGAACCATCCATCACCGTTAAATGATCAGATGCATTCACTCCAATACTTTCCAAGTCTTTCTCTCCGTTTGCTTCTCCGCCACTCACAGTCTCTTTCAGCGATACAAAAATATCACTTTTGTTTGTCCTTCTCCACTCGTCCATCACACTGGTCACTCTGGACACACTCGTCACTCTGGACACACTCAGTCACTCTACAATAAAAAGAACATTACACAAAGGACAAGACAACAAGACACAATAATTTCACATATAACTTTTACAATATCCCCATTACCCTGTGCACAATTTTGCCCCCTCGAAATGACCAGGTAACTCGGATGTCTGTTTTTTTGTAAGTTTATTTCGAGCTCAAACATTTGACAGGAGGTAACATAGGTCCCCTGTGAACACACAGTAAAAGGTCATAATAATAATAATAATTTAGGATTAAGTTTTTTAAGATCCGTATACATAAACAGTTAAAAGAAATACTCACACATCCCACAGGTGTACAGCGGCTTAGGCCGCGGCTCGACTACTGCGCCACAGCTCCTCCTATGGGAGGCTATGGGCCTTGCTTTAACTATTTTGGCCAAGTCATGTGACAGTGCTTCCGGTTCAACCCATAAAACATACAATATAAAACGGCAGTGTATTAAATTTGCAACGAATAATAAATATTGTTATTTACAGTGAACCCTTAACACGAATAATAAAAAGCGCTTAAGCACTTGTGCAAAAAAGCAACATGCAGGAAATGGGATGGCAACACCCTCCCCCACAAAAACAAAATGTAAACCAACATTTTCTTATATGAACCGGGGTATTACTTGACTGAATAAATAGCACCAATCACAGTAATTCAATACAGAGTCCAGACTAAATCAATAGTATCAGTTACTTTATAGTCCTTTGGCATGGCGGTACGCTTGCATAGCTGAGTGGACAGTCCCTTGAAGCATAGGTTGGGCCCCCCCAATCTTCAGAACAGACTCAAGGAAAATACTTTTACCCTTAATTACGCAGCATTATTAACAGTGTTTAACCAAGACTAAACAATTAAAATACATAAATTATTGCACACAAGCGAGATCCTTTAACAGGTATGACTGGTCAAAAGGATATAGGTTGGCAGCGGACTTGAAGAAACAGTCTTAGACCCTCGCTGGTTTGGGAACACCGACAGGACAAGTCTGCATTTCCCGGACCGTGGGCTCACCAAGCTCGTCGTAGGTATAGACACGCCTGGGCTGTCTGGCTCTGACAGGTCTTGCAGGGTGGGGCTCAGAAACTTCCTCTGAGGAGTCAGAGGTGGGCGCTTCCTCTGAGGAGTCAGAGGTGGGCGCTTCCTCTGAGGATGGATCGGCTCCCTGTACTGGCTCAGGCTCAGGTTCAACCTCCGGGATCAAGATCACCACTTCAGCTCTCTCCACAGGCACAGCTCTTTGTTCCGGCGGTCTTGAAGTGGAGGCTCTCGGTTGGAACTCTCTGGCAGCTGGGTTGAGTGGCTGAAGAGTGGGTTGGGGTGGCCTGACGAGATGATGGTCTTCATCACTGGAGCTCTCTGTATCTGCAGGCTGGATGTTGTTCTTGGCACTTGTGCCCCTTTCTGGCGACGTTCTAGCTCTTCTGCTTCTCTTAGGGTTGGGGACGACAGGAGCAGGTTCAACCAGGTAAGGACAAGGCAAGAGTAAGTTCCTGTGCAGCACACGTCTTCTTCCTGCAGCATTCAGGGGCTCAACCACGTAGACAGGGCTCCCAGGGCCTTTGCTCTCCCTCACCACATGGACAGTGTTCTCCCAGTGACTGCGGAGCTTCCCCGGACCACCTCGAGGCGTGAGGTTTCTTACCAACACATGGTCACCTGGCTTCAGCGTGGAGCTCCAGGCGCGCTGATTGTAATAGTCTTGCCCTTTTTTTGCAGATTTCCTCATGTTTTCCAGGGCAATGGCATATGCTTCCTGCATTGCCTCTCTCCACTTCTCCGCATAGCCAGTAGGGGTCTGTTTTTCTGCATCACCAAGCTTCTTTGGAAACAGGAGGTCGACCGGGAGGGTCGGTTCACGTCCAAAGAGCAAGAAGAAAGGAGAGTAACCTGTTGCCTCATGGATGGTAGAGTTGTAGGCATGAACTACTTTGTTGAGGTGCTCCTTCCATCTGGCCTTCTGCGTCTCCCCCAGCGTCTGCAGCATACTCAGCAGAGTCCTGTTAAAACGTTCGGCAGGGTTAGCTTGGGGGTGGTACGGTGTGGTGCGAGAGTGATGAATACCACCATATTCCTGGAGCTTCCGAAACAGCTGGTTCTCAAACTCTCTTCCTTGGTCATGGTGGATCCTGGATGGAAAACCAAAGCGCGGGATAAAGTCATCAAACAGCTTTTTAGCAGCAGTCTTCCCAGCCTTGTCTTTGGTTGCGTAGGCTTGAGCATATTTAGTGAAATGGTCCACTAAAACCAGGATGTATTCTTCACCTCCATTGCATTTCTCCAGATGTAAAAAGTCTATTGAGATCATCTCAAAAGGTGCAGAGGTCTCAATGCTCTGGAGTGGCGTTCTTGTGACTCTATTGGGTCTTTTGTCCTTGATGCAGCTGCAGACACGCGTGACATAGTGCTCCATCTCTTGCCTCATTTTTGGCCAAAAGAAACGCTCTCGGGCCAGGGCAACCATGCGGTCAGCACCTAAGTGTCCCATCTCCTCATGGAGGTACTTGTACACCAGAGGCTTCATGGGCTCTGGCACCACCAGTTGCCGCCGGTTGTTGGTCTTCCTCCACAGGACTCCCCCTTCATCCAGCAACAATTTTGGCCATTCCCTCAGGAGAACTCGGACTTGTTCACTCTCTGCTGCTTTATCTCTGTACTTCAGGTAAGTGTTTTCCCTTTTCAGGTTGGAGACCCTCTGAATGGCTGGATCTGCATTCTGCTGGGCCTGGATGTCCTGGGTGGAGAAGGGCTGGAGGGGTGGCACAGCACTGCCTTCTGATAAGACATTCACATTGCAGGTGACAGCAGAAATCCAGTTTATCTCACCCGTTTGGCTGCTTTTGATTGCTTTACAGATGCTGTCCATGACCTCCGGCTCACACTCTTCCGTGCACTCCTGCATGATGGTTTCGATGGGCTTGGGTCTGCGAGAGAGAAAGTCTGCATCTACGTTAGCTGTTCCAGGCCTGTACTTGAGTGTGAATCTATAGTCTGCCAGCTCTGCCACCCAGCGGTGACCAGTGGCGTTGAGTTTTGCCGACTTGGTGACGTAGGTGAGTGGGTTATTGTCGCTGTAAACCGTGAAGTGTGGCGCATGGAACAGGTAGTCACGAAACCGCTCTGTGATGGCCCATTTTAGTGAGAGGAATTCCAGTTTACCCGAGTGCAGCTTATAGTTCTTCTCTGCAGGCGTCAGGGTTCTGGACGCGTAGCCAATCACTCTTAGGACGCCACCTTGACGCTGGTACAGCACGGCACCGAGACCTTCCTCCGAGGCATCAACATGGAGAATGAAAGGCCGCTCGAGGTCGGGGAATGCCATAACAGGTGGATTTGTGAGGTGGTTCACAAAAGTCTCCAAAATTGCTCTGTGAATTTCTGTCCACTGAACCAGGGAGGATGGTGGGAGCTGAGCACTTAAATGTTTTGTCCCCTTTTTGTGGCAGTGTTTGGGGTCACCTTTGAGCTTTGCCAGCAGCTCATACAGTGGCTTTGCAGTCCTGGAGAAGTCTTGGATGTAAGCTCTGTAGTAGCTCAGGAATCCAAGGAGCTTCCTCACCTCCCTCACTGTAGCTGGGGTCTGGTATGTGAGAGCCCTTACTGCCTCCACCTCCCTCGGGTTCATCCTGTATCCTTCTGCAGAGATAACACGACCAACATATGTTACTTGTGGCTTGAAAAACTCACATTTTTTTGCTCTCAGTTTCATCCCACAGGCTCTCTGCCTCTGCAGGACTCGTCTGACATTATCCACATGTTGGTCGAACGTGCGGCTGAAAACAAGGACGTCATCCAGGTAGGGCACACAGACTTCATCTCTCAGATCTCCCAGGCATCCCTCCATGTGGCGTTAAAAAGCAGCCGGGGCATTTGAGAGACCAAATGGGATCCTGGTCCACTCATAGAGTCCCCACGGTGTAATAAAGGCTGTGTAAGGTCTACTCTTCTCGCTCATGAAGCCTTGGTGGTATGCTTTGCCCTGGTCAAGCACAGTGAACCAGGAATTTCCACCCAAGTTTTCCAGGATTTCGGGTATCCCCAGCTGACAGCTGAGTGGTGAGATTCTGAATAGCTTCACAGATTGCTTTATTCCCTTGGTCAACTTTTTCCATTAATGTGTCACGTTTTTCAAACCTTTTTGTTTTTTTAGAGTTACAGTCATAACAGCAGCCCTCTGAATCAGTGAGATGTAAATCATGACTCACCGCTGACACCTTGGCTCTGGATTGTCTTGACAGCTTGCTCTTCCTCTCCATTTCCAGGTTGTAGGCAGCAGTCATTTTCTCCAGCAGGACTTCATCAGTTACCCTTGGATTTTGCAAATATGGCTTTAAGTCAGTACGGATGGTGTCATCTTGGAGTCCGGTAAGTATGGTTTGCAAAAACTGATTTTGGATGAGTTCTGGGCTGACGGTGACGGTCTGGCAGGGTCTTCTCATTCAGCAGCCTGTAGTCGATGCATAAACGGAGAGTGCCATCCTTTTTCCTGACACAAACCACAGGAGAAGAGTAAGAAGAATATGACTTTTGAATCCAACCTTGATTTAGCAGGTCCTGAATGTGAGCCTTAACTTCTTGATACAGGTGTCGGGGTATGGCATTGTATGTTCTCTGGACAGGAACAGAGTCTTTCAGATTAATGTCCATTTGCAAGCCAGTCATGCAGCCAGCGTGCCACTCATCTCTGGCAAACACGTCACCCTCCTCCATCAGCATTTGGCGAACCCTGTGCTGTTGCTCTGCTGGGAGGTGACTCAGATCCACTGGCGGGACCCAGGGCTCCCTCTCTGGTGCTTGACTGGGCTGCTCCAGTGATGATGGGGCACTGCCCTCTGGTGGTTGACACTCTGTAGACTTGGGCTCTAGTGGATAAACAGCGTCAACACTATGTAACCAGCCCAGCGTCGTGCGGCCACATAGTGTAATGTCACAACTTGTTGCATTTTCAACGGTTACCTTGATTCTTGTGTTCGCTTGAACTTGAATGAGCTGTTCTCTGACTTTAAGTCCTGTGGGCCACGGTGTCTCCGGGTTGGGCTCCAACACGACGTGAGTTCCACATCGCAAACCTTGCTGTAGATAGTTGCATTGCACTTGGATAGTGTTCCTCTTTGGGACAGTAATGGCCATTCTTCCCAGACGAGCAATGTGAGGGTTGTTTTCTGGTGGCTGCTTCTGTAAAACAATTAGAACAGCCCTAGCAGTTTTCTGACCAACATCAAGTGCTGAACAAAATGTCCTTACCATGTGACCAGAAGGAAAACAACTTCCAGAACCCTCATTTATCAAAGCCAGCTCTTCAATTACATTAAAGCCAATAATAGGGCGTTCAAGATCCGTAGATGCAACTAAAATAGGGACAACTACTGGTTTATCACTCATCCCAGCTACAGCATCTTGTGACAGTGTAAATTTCACTTCAATCCAGCCCTGGTATGGGATCTTTGTCCCATTTGCTGCAGACAGATCCAGCCCTCCTTCCTCCAGTAACTCTTCTACAGACCTCACAGTAACATCAGGTAAGTGTCTCTGCTTCCACTCAGCTCCAATGATGGATACTTGAGAGCCGGTGTCCCACAGCACTTTGGTGTCAACATTGTTCATTGTGGCTCGAACAAGGCACCTTCTCCCCACTAGCTTAGCGGTTTGATGTTGTTTACCAGTGAGGGGTGCTGTAGTGCAGAATAGATCTGTGTTCTCACCAAGATGTACGCTGGTTTCGATCTTGTTGGTGGAGGCTGTAGTGTTCCTTGGTGCTCTGCGGCAACCAACAGCCCAGTGGTCTGCGCTCCCACACTTGTAACAATGATCGCATTTCCCATCTGGATTGGTCCGCTGGCACTGGTGACATTGCCGGTTGGGGTGTGTCCTTGGTGGTGGTCTGTTGTAGCTGTGGCTGGCTTGTCCCCATGGTGGTAGTTGTCCAGATGGCTGGTGCAGGCTTGACAGCTGAGTGGTGAGATTCTGAATAGCTTCACAGATTGCTTTATTCCCTTGGTCAACTTTTTCCATTAATGTGTCACGTTTTTCAAACCTTTTTGTTTTTTTAGAGTTACAGTCATAACAGCAGCCCTCTGAATCAGTGAGATGTAAATCATGACTCACCGCTGACACCTTGGCTCTGGATTGTCTTGACAGCTTGCTCTTCCTCTCCATTTCCAGGTTGTAGGCAGCAGTCATTTTCTCCAGCAGGACTTCATCAGTTACCCTTGGATTTTGCAAATATGGCTTTAAGTCAGTACGGATGGTGTCATCTTGGAGTCCGGTAAGTATGGTTTGCAAAAACTGATTTTGGATGAGTTCTGGGCTGTACTTTAATCCAGTGGCTGCTCGCTCTGAAGCAAAGTGTATTTGTTGCCTCAGGTCCATAGCTCGAACCAAAAACTGGACTGGAGTCTCTCCGTGATCTTGTGCAGCACGAGTGAGAAAGTGGTACAGCTCAGTAGCATCTTTTTCAACAAAATGGGTCCGTAATATTTGTTTTAAAGCTTGCAATGATAAATCATCTCTACTTTCCAGATAACTTCTCAGCTTTGTTCCTGGAATAATAGCTTGAAGGACTGCATCAATAATTTCACATTCATCATATCCTTTCTTTAATGCTCTTGTAATTTGTCTTTCTAAGCTTGCATATCCCAACTTATCCTTTTGATTATGTTCCCCAATTTGTCCATTAATTTTAAAGTCTTTTCTGTACATTGGGTGAACAACAGTTTGAGTTCTTTCGGACAAATTTGTAGCAATAGACATAGTGGCAGAAGTGCGTGGTCTTACAACAGGTTCAGTGTTGCTGTGTGCAGTACCAGCTGTGTCCGCCAGAGGGCGGCGCGGCGACGTGGGACCAGACTCGGAGAGTTCATCAATTCTTTCATTCACTTTCAATAATAATGACATTCCTCCATCTTCAAGCGACGTGACATCCTCACACTCCAAATGCTGCAGAATAAGCCTTCTCAGTTTGCGAGGTGAGTTTTTATCTTCATCAACAATAATGATTTCGAGTGTAGTGCATATTTCAAGAAGTTCAGAAACAGGTAAGGCAATAAGCTTTCCCTCGATTTCCTCCAGCGTATTTTCCCATTCGGAGACTTGTTCATTAAAGTCCGGCATGGTGTGGAAAGTCTTTTACCTTGGTTTTGATCGTAACGTGTGGTGGGTTGTGTCGTCTTCCTTGATCTAGCCCCGTTAGCGTTAGCTCCATGATAGCTTCGTGTTGGCGTCTCTCGTAGCAGAATCCACTTCACGATTAAAATCCACACACGAGCTCCGGCAGCAACAATCCACGGCAGCGATCCAGGTGATCCACGAACTTAATCCAACCGAGCAGAAACACCAAGATTTTGCCCCCTCGAAATGACCAGGTAACTCGGATGTCTGTTTTATTGTAAGTTTATTTCGAGCTCAAACATTTGACAGGAGGTAACATAGGTCCCCTGTGAACACACAGTAAAAGGTCATAATAATAATATTTTAGGATTAAGTTTTTTAAGATCCGTATACATAAACAGTTAAAAGAAATACTCACACATCCCACAGGTGTACAGCGGCTTAGGCCGCGGCTCGACTACTGCGCCACAGCTCCTCCTATGGGAGGCTATGGGCCTTGCTTTAACTATTTTGGCCAAGTCATGTGACAGTGCTTCCGGTTCAACCCATAAAACATACAATATAAACGGCAGTGTATTAAATTTGCAACGAATAATAAATATTGTTATTTACAGTGAACCCTTAACACGAATAATAAAAAGCGCTTAAGCACTTGTGCAAAAAAGCAACATGCAGGAAATGGGATGGCAACAACAACATCTAAACATAATCTGGCCAGTACATTAACTCTTATTTTCTCTTATTCTCATCTGGGATTTGTCCAGTAGAATATCTTTTATTTTCACTTTATTCTATTCCCTTATTTGGCCAGTACAAGAGCTCTTTGCAATCTGGCCAGTAGAATATTTTCACTCATTTATCTTTATTTGGAATTTGTCCAGTCTCTTTCTCTTTTTATTTTATTTTTATTATTTCACCGGTTTCTAGGGTCCGCAACGTCCCTAACGGTTACCAGTAACGCTACAACGCTCTCTCCCGTCGGAGTCGGCACCAGTCTACGGGGCGGAAATTTAGATCCGTACTTTATGCGACCAAGGCTTGACGCGTCCACCACAATTTACCGAGATTAAATAGCCAATCAAAATCCCAAAGCCTAAATAGTAGCTCGCCGGCTACTTTTATAGAGTCATAAAGTTCGGGGACATTCCAGAGTTGCCATGTGGATGCGCCATCTCCGCAGTTGACAGCTTACACCTCTCCATTGACAAACATTAGCTAAAAAGTCGTGGAACACTTCCGCCAGCCGCCGAGTCACTGCTGGCAACAATACAATAGGCTGCGTTCACGTTATAATGTCACGTGAACGCTACCTACTGCTGCCAATCCCACAATGCTCAGCAACATAACATCACACTCCCAAACTATATTAGCAACTCGGTGCGATCACGTCCACCTACCTATTTTTGTTATTTTTATTATTTTATATTTTTTATAATATTTTTTATATTACCCCACAAACAAAAACAAACAAAACAACAGTTAACAAAAAACCAAACAGTCAAACAAGAACAAACAAGACAATTCTGTTCTCCCCCTCCGATCTCCCCGCCGGTCAACAAAATCAGATAAAAAAATGTACCTTAGTTGTTTTAGCTTTGCTAATTGTTCCGTTTTCAGATAAAAGATGCCTGCGAAGTCACTGTTTAAGGCAGATGTAAAACAAATTTATTTCGAAAACCAGCCTCATTCCTTTAATTGTAAATAACCCAGCGTTATCTCAGTAAGAATATGTAGCCATATTAAGTGTTTAAAAATAGAAAACAGGCGTTAAATAGTTTAATGGTCTAAGTCCGATGCCTTTCAATGAAAATCTAGTGGCCATATGGTGGCACTACAGCAATGGCGGCCATAAACTCCGGTATTACAGTATAACAGCCAAATATATTTACTTCTATGCAGCCAAAAAGAAAAAGCACATTAATGTTCTTTAATCTAAACAACCAGAATTAAAAGTGGTGACAAGGAAACTTTGCAGTGACTGAATCTACACTGGAAATGTTTTAAATGTACCACATGGAGAAAGCTAACTGCTAAAGCTAAATCCTTTGTTCTCAGAGCTAACTTAGCAACCTCGCATACCAACAGCAAACAGATCATATTGAAAACAAACCATGCACCACACTTCAATCACTACTACACAGAACAGCCTTCAGTGTCCACACACTGAGCTGGGTTTAACACATTTGTGGGTTTATTACACGTTTATCAACAATAAGCTGTATGCTAACGCACTAAGCTAACCATGCTGTATGCTAGCGCACTAAGCCAACGAAGCTAACGAAAGCTAACAACACAACATTTAGCTGTAATTTGACCAAAATATTGAGGAAATTATTTTGCATAGACAATGGGGATATAGTTAAAGATTCACAGAACATGCCAACAGCAAAAATGGGAAACCAATCATCGCAAACAACAGTTATTTTTTCCAAAACAAACACATTTCCAGTAAGGCGCGGTGTGACAGATCAACGTAGGGATCAGATCAACGTAAGGAAAACAAAGCGGAAGTGCGCGGCGCGGACGCGCAGCAGAGACGCGCCGCGCACCAAACCAGGAAATCAACGAATAATCCCCTTGGAATCATCCCACCGGAGTAACTTTGGTTGTGGTTCTTAGACCAAGGCATCATCCACTTCACACCGATGAAGAACAAAGGACCAGCTGTTTAGAGTTACTCCATGACGCTCTGCGTGGAGTATGTGGTGGTTGAGCCGCCCGAACAGTGCACCACACGCATGGAAATGTGAAAACTATCCTTCGGATGGGCAGTATAACGGCTTCTTGATATAGTAAGCAAGTTCAAATTGTTATTACACCATACTTAAGTGATATCAATATGAGGATGGAAAATGACATGCTCAAGCTATGTTAATAATAATAATGCCTTACACTTATATTGCGCTTTACAAGCCTGTATTACCAAGTTTCTCAAAGCGCTACACTGTCGTCATTATTCATTCACTCCATACTTGGTGGTGAGCTGCTGTTGCAGCCACAGCTGCCCTGGGGCAGCCAGTCTGCGCCATCGGCCCACCACCTGCCACTCACTCATACACCAGGGTACGCAGACACTGGAGGCAAGGAGGGTGAAGTGTCTTGCCCAAGGACACAACGACAGCGTGCACCTTCTGGAGGCGGGATTCGAACCCCCGACCTTCCGATCACGAGACGACCCGCTCTACCATCTGCGCCACCGTCGCCCCGTGTTTACGTGTTATGATAAACACAGGCATCAACACATCCGTGTCACGTGTCACAACATTGCTTGTGTTGAATGCTAGTAGCCTACAAACAAACAAACAAGGTTGGACCATTATAATAGATCCATGGGTTGGACGCGTGCTCGGTATCAGAGCTAACATAACATTCAAATCGCTAATATCAAAGAACCTTGGAGGTAGGTGAAACGAATATGCAGTCAATCTCCAAAAACAGAGCCAACATTTCATTGACCAACATGATATAGGCCACATCGAGGATTAGTGAGATGGCGCTATACTAGCTATATATCTGTACAACACCACACATATCCTATGGATATTGCGCAAGGCATAGACTCAGGCTTCTACATGATAGGATTAAGTGACTCTAACATGAGCTTTGTGCGTAAATGATACACCGATATGCCTTGCAGCCCATTAGGCCATGATAGTAGGCCACATCAAGGCGTCATAGTTGTCAATTATTTTGAGTGTCAGTCAAAACAGTGTTTTTCATCTCAATTACTTTGTTTTCCTGGTGAAATAAATGTTTGACTGAATGTTCTTTTTTTTTCTCTCTCTCTCTTTCAGACGACTACATAACGCTGCCATCTGCTTTGAGGAACTGTAGAGACATCATTACCTGTTCAACCCTACAGCATTTCGAATATTTGGACATTAGATAACAGAGGACGTTTGTATAATTTCCAGTGGCACACATCTGGACTCCTGCCATCAAAGACTGAATAAAAATGGCTCTTGCAATTGTGTAACTGTACACATATTTTTGTAACATGATTTTGGCCTAATAAAACCACCGGAAAAGAATGCTGCCAATTGTTTTTGCATGGGTCATACAAATTGAGCATTAAAATAAACTTCTACTGGCTGGATACATAAGCTACCAAGAAAAAGAGGTACACACAGAATCAGAATCAGAATAGGTTTATTGCCATGGTTTGAGAACAGGGTTCACAAACTAGGAATATTTCTCAGTGCAAACGTGCGACATAGAACATATAACACAGAATTAAGATAAAAAATAAGCTAAGAACGTTAAACTATAAGGCTATAAGGGCATAAAATAAAGTGACGTGTGGTAAGACAACAACAATTTGGCATTGAATAACAGCGGGATTGTATTTACAGATGTGTAGGCATATAAAGTGGTATTAAGTGTTATAAAGTGACAGCAGCGGGTCTAAGTGTGGACACACCGCACACTGCAAGTGCAGAAACATCCATGAGTCTGTAACTAAGCTACAGGGACTTGTTTTTGTTCATGAGTCTGATGGTGGACACAGGCACAGCATGTATGCGAGTGGGGAAAGTAATTGCAACATTGTCGCATACGTTTATTACACTCTCTAAATCATCTTTGAATTTGGTGGCATCTGATGGGACTGGGAGGTACAGCCTACACACACGAATGATGCCTCTGGATCAGGCTGTCCCACACAGACCATATGGGACCAGCCCACACACAAATCGCACTGGATCTGTACAGAAAACAAAAGTAAATTTAATCTCGAGTTAGTCTCCAATTGTCAGCCTGCTGATAGCCTATTACTTCATACCCACCATTCGTTCCTCAAAGCAGATGGCAGCATTATGTAGTCGTCTGAAACGAGAGACAAAATAAAGAACATTCAGTCAAACGTTTATTTCACCAGGAAAACAAATTGAGATGAAAAATCACTGAAAACACACTCAAAATAATTGACAACTATGACGCCTTGATGTGGCCTACTATCATGGCCTAATGGGCTGCAAGGCATATCGGTGTATCATTTACGCACAAAGCTCATGTTAGAGTCACTTAATCCTATCATGTAGAAGCCTGAGTCTATACCTTGCGCAATATCCATAGGCCTATATCATGTTGGTCAATGAAATGTTGGCTCTGTTTTTGGAGATTGACTGCATATTCCTTTCATCTACCTCCAAAGTGCTTTGACTGATATTAGCAATTTGAAGAACAGTCATGTTATCTCTGATACCGAGCACGCGTCCAACCTTGTTTGTTTGTAGGCTACTAGCATTCAACACAAGCAATGTTGTGACACGTGACACGGATGTGTTGATGCCTGTGTTTATCATAACACGTAAACATAGCTTGAGCATGTCAATTTCCATCCTCATATTGATATCACTTAAGTATGGTGTAATAACAATTTGAACTTGCTTACTGTTATGTATTGATCTAACGCACAATAATAATTCTGCCCTGATCTAAATGCATAATAGTTGGCACTACTTTGTGTTGCGTCTGAATACTGCGCTCCGCAATATTAGTGTGTACTAAGTCAGCGGACTGATATAAAACTTGTAATGTGGCACTTGTTCAGTAAAGAAGCATGTTGAACTTACGGCGAGTCTGTGCTTCTTATAAGGTTATGTTGAGTGAAAGCAAACATAACAAAACTGGCGACGAGTCTTAAAAAGGACCCAAGAAAGGCGTCGGATGAACAAGACGGGCGTAAAGTGTTGAATGGACTTGGTTTTGTGGACGTGAGCTAACCCCGGAGTTTTGCCGTGAACGAGCTAGCCGGAGGTGGGGACGTTTGTTTATCACGACCAAGGTAGAAGTGATCGGACGCTAAGAAACGAAAAATGGCTGGAATATTGGGACATATGGACAGTTTTGACAGTTCGGTGGAGGACTGGACAATATATGTAGAAAGAGTTGAGCAGTACTGCCTTGCAAACGAGATAGAGGACGAGAGGAGAGTGGCAGTCCTATTGAGTGTTATGGGCGCGAAAACATACAACCTACTCCGCAACCTGGTTGCTCCAGCTAAACCGGCAAACAAAACTTTTGACGAGATAACATTAACATTGAAAAGTCACCTAAACCCAGCGCCATTAGTGATCGCTGAGCGTTTTAGATTTCACAAGAGAAATCAGTCAAAAAGTGAGTCCGTGTCAGAATACATCGCTGAACTGAGGAAACTAGCCGAGCATTGCCAGTTTAGAGATGGACTTTCTGACGCTTTGAGGGACCGTTTTGTGTGCGGGCTGCACAACGAGAGCATTCAAAAACGGCTTCTGACTGAGGACAGGCATACCTTACAACGAGCAGTGGAAATTGCTGTTTCAGTGGAGACAGCAGCAAGGGATGCAACAGAACTGCAAGGTAAAAATGCTACGACATGTTCTGTATTCAAAATGCACACCAAGCTGCGTAATCCCAAAGCAAAGCCCTGCTTCAGATGCGGTAAACAATCACATGACCCCACGGAGTGTTGGTTCAAGGATAAAGACTGCCGCCAATGTAATAAGAGGGGGCACATACAGAACATGTGTAAATCAAAGTACAGCAACTCAAAAGATAAATTCAATGCAAAAAGTGGACAAAGGCTTCACAAAGTAGCACAAACCGACTCTGACAGCTCAAGTGAGGAAGAATTGGCCTGTTTAGGGTTGTATGCTACAGAAGAGGATGACAGTGATGTGATATGGCTGACACCAAAAGTCAATGGAGTGCCATTAAAGATGGAACTGGACACAGGATCAGCGCTGTCAATTATATCCTCCAAGGACTACAAGGAAAGGTTCCCAGACACAAAACTGTCACACACAAGAGTAAAGCTGAAAACATACACAGGTGAAAAGGTTGCTCCACTGGGAAAACTTAAAGTGAAAGTGAAATATAAAAACCAAACCTGCAATCTTGAACTGTTTGTTCTTAAAGATGGAGGTGTGCCACTGTTTGGTCGCAGATGGCTAAGACAGATCAAGCTCAACTGGCACGAAATAAAGACTATGCGTATTTCCTCCAAACAGCTCACTGACAAAAGGTTATCTGAAATACTTGACAAGCATGCTCAAGTCTTCAGTGAGGGCATTGGAACCATGAAGCACATCAAGGCGCATCTTGAGCTGGAAGAAGATGCAAAACCAAAGTTTCACAAAGCACGCCCTGTTCCATATGCTCTACGGCCAAAAGTGGAAGCTGAGCTGCAACATTTAATGGACCAACAGATATTATCCAAAGTGGACTGGTCTGAATGGGCTACACCAATCGTGCCTGTAGCCAAAAAGTCTTCAGACAAGTTGAGAATTTGTGGTGACTTTAAAGTAACTGTTAACCCCGTACTGCACGCAGACCAGTATCCGCTTCCTCGCATTGATGACATTTTTGCGTCTCTAGCAAATGGTGAACACTTCACAAAGATTGACCTTGCACAGGCTTATCTTCAAATGGAGATGGATGAAAGTTCACGCAAGTACCTCACCATCAACACCCACAAAGGACTTCAATACAACCGACTCGTGTTTGGCATCACAAATGCTCCAGCAATCTGGCAACGTGCAATGGACCAGGTGCTACAAGGAATCCCAGGTACTCCATGTTACTTGGACGACATTATTGTTACAGGCTCAGACAAAAACTCACACTTGACCAACTTGGATGCTGTTTTAACAAAGCTGGAAGAGTATGGACTCAAGGCAAATCGGAAGAAATGCGAGTTCTTCAGGGAGTCCATTGAGTATTGTGGACACAAAATAGATAAACATGGCCTTCATAAAACTCCAGACAAAATCGAGGCCATTGTGAAATCTCCACAACCACAAAACGTAAGTCAGTTACGCTCATTCCTCGGCCTTATTAACTATTATCACAAGTTTTTGCAAAATCTTTCAACTGTACTATACCCACTCAATGCGCTGCTGCATCAAAACGCAAAGTGGGATTGGACTAAAGACTGTGAGCAGGCGTTTAAACAGGCAAAGAAACTCGTCCGCTCAGACAAAGTGCTGACTCACTATGACCCAAAGTTGCCCCTGCGCCTAGCTTGTGACGCTTCGCCTTACGGTATTGGTGCCGTTCTGTCACACAAAATGACTGATGGCTCTGAACACCCCATAGCTTTTGCATCACGCTCTTTATCGACTGCAGAGCGTAACTATGCACAGATAGACAGAGAGGCTTTAAGCTTAGTCTGGGGAGTGAAAAAGTTTAACCAGTACCTATATGGCAAGCATTTCACGCTGATTACAGATCACCAGCCACTAGTTTCCATCTTCAGTCCACAGAAAGGTGTTCCCGCAATGGCTGCGGCCCGTTTACAGCGTTGGGCCCTCTTCTTGGGGGCACACATCTACACCATTGAATACAAAGGGACAAAACTACATGGAAATGCAGATGGACTGTCTCGCCTTCCTCTGCCATTGTCAGAGACGGCTTCTGATCCTGCTTGGACTCTTCACATGTTACAAATGGAACCGCTTCCTGTGACAAGCGCACAAATAAGCAAAGAAACAAGAAACGACCCATTGTTATCCAGAGTATATGAGATGACAGTGAATGGTTGGCCAGCACGCACAGATACAGAACTTTCAGACTATTCCACCAGAAAAGACCAACTTACTGTTTGTCAAGGATGTGTTATGTGGGGATCACGTGTAATTGTACCTCCCAAACTGCGTCCCAAAGTTCTTAACTCACTGCATGATGGACACATGGGTGTAGTGAAAATGAAAAGTCTCGCTAGAAGTTATGTGTGGTGGCCTGGCCTGGACAACCAAATTGAAACTCTGGTCAAAACATGCACAGGTTGCCACCACACTCAGCGCCAACCTCAGATTGCACCCATTCACACTTGGGAATGGCCAAGTGCCCCATGGCAACGCCTTCACATCGACTACGCTGGACCTTTCTTGGATCACATGTTCCTTGTTGTGGTCGATTCTCATTCCAAGTGGCCTGAAGTTTTCACTGTGAAGAAAGCAACTACAACAGTAACAGTTAACCAACTGCAGATGCTTTTTGCTCGGACTGGATACCCTCTCCAACTTGTAAGTGACAATGGTACCCAGTTTACTAGTGAGGAGTTTCAAACTTTCCTGAAAAGCAACGGGATTAAGCACATAACATCTGCTCCTCACCACCCGGCAACTAATGGACTAGCTGAACGCTTTGTACAGACCTTTAAACAGTCAATGAAAGCAAGTAAAAAGGAGGAAGTGCCGCTACAGCAGAAAATTGCCAACTTTCTGCTGGCATACAGAAACATTCCACACACTACTACTGGACAGTCACCGGCAATGTTATTTATGGGAAGAAACTTGAGATCGCGCTTGGACCTGTTGAAGCCTGACATTCGAAAACATGTCTCCAACAAGCAATGTTCACCCAGTCAACAACAAAGAAAACTGAGATAATTCGACGTTGGACAAAAAGTACTGGCAAGAGACTATCGCAGCCAGGGTGACAAATGGCAACAAGCCAAAATTTTATCACAAACAGGACCGCTCTCATACACTGTGAGTGTTGAACCCAATGTCCTCTGGCGCAGACATGTTGATCAACTTTTGGATGCTTCACCGGGAAATGTGACTACTCCGACTGTGACACCTGCTGTTCTACCAAACCAGGACAGAACCTCAACACCGGACAACTGTGGAAAATATGCCCACACCAGAGATCGTGGACTTACCTCAACCAATGACAAACTTGCCTGATCCTCCTGGACGCAGAAATCCTGAGAGGGTTCGCAAACCACCGGACAGACTTGATTTATAACAGTAATAAACAAAAAGCGTTCTGAACTTTAAAAAAAAAAATAATAATAATAAATAAATAAAAAAGGTTATTGAAATGTTGAAATTTGAATTGCTTCCCAATGTGAAATGTTATTGGAGTTAAGAGTAACATATAGCCAATGTAATTTTTGTTTGATGATTCATAGTGCATCAAAGCTAGAAGGGAGGAATTGTTATGTATTGATCTAACGCACAATAATAATTCTGCCCTGATCTAAATGCATAATAGTTGGCACTACTTTGTGTTGTGTCTGAATACTGCGCTCCGCAATATTAGTGTGTACTAAGTCAGCGGACTGATATAAAACTTGTAATGTGGCACTTGTTCAGTAAAGAAGCATGTTGAACTTACGGCGAGTCTGTGCTTCTTATAAGGTTATGTTGAGTGAAAGCAAACATAACACTTACTATATCAAGAAGCCGTTATACTGCCCATCCGAAGGATAGTTTTCACATTTCCATGCGTGTGGTGCACTGTTCGGGCGGCTCAACCACCACATACTCCACGCAGAGCGTCATGGAGTAACTCTAAACAGCTGGTCCTTTGTTCTTCATCGGTGTGAAGTGGATGATGCCTTGGTCTAAGAACCACAACCAAAGTTACTCCGGTTTGGTGCGCGGCGCGTCTCTGCTGCGCATCCGCGCCGCGCACTTCCGCTTTGTTTTCCTTACGTTGATCTGATCCCTACGTTGATCTGTCACAGCGGCATAACTTGTCTAACTTCAATAAAAACATCTACTTACATGCCTTAAAAAGCACCTTAAAAATCTGCAAGGCGTACGGTCTAAACACGGAACAATCCAGTCAAGTTTCATTGCATTTTTAGCTTCGTTTCGTTTTTTTTTTTTTTTATGTTTTAAAAGTATCGCCAAATATCTCAACCCCCCAGCAAAAACATACGCACACACTTCCTTCATCATAGCCAATATAAACAAATTTGCTATAAACAATTTGTATTCTTACCCATTTTAAAGTCGGTGTGCACGTCTGTTTCTTGGGCGAAAGAGTAATAAAAAGCATATTTTTCTTTGTCTATTCCCGAGATCCATCCAGTCTTCCACAAATCAAAAATCACACGTACGGGTGTCACCAATTGTTGAAAATAGCGTATTCTTTAGCGCTGGACGAAAGGATGGAGACTCGGTATATTATAATCAAAAATCCATTACTTTATTTCCTATTACAAGCTAACAGTCCATCTGTTCAGCTGACCTCCATGCTGGCTGAGGAGAGGGAGAGAGAGAGACCCTCCCTCCTTCAGCAGCACAAGATATAGCAGTAGGTGTGTCCTCCCCCAACCAATCAGCTCTCTTGGAAATGTCTTATCGTCACTTCTTCTTCTGCGCAATCTGACTCCTCATTTGAACACACTGCCCCCCAGTGGATCAACCATACATACAAGCAGAAACAAAATGTCCGCCATTGAAATGTATCTCAAAGCACAGTTTACAGATCAACACAGTTTTATATATAATCACTAAAACCTAATATGACAAATATGTATATAAATAATTCCACAATACACACATAAAAAATAAATTAATATTTAATAAGAGATAAATTAAAAACAGCTAAAACTGTGCGTGAAATAGCACAGGATAAAGAGAGGGAAACTAAAGAAATAATAGAACTAAAACTGGTAAATAAAGTTAATATAAGTAGATATTAGTTAAAAGCTAAGCTAAAAAGGTGGGTCTTGAGCCTGCTCTTAAAAACATGAACGTTCTCTGTGGTCCTGAGCTCCTCCTCAGGTCGTTCCAGAGGCGAGGGCCATAATACTGGAAAGACGCCTCGCCGTGAGTCTTTCTGTTGACTTTAGGAATAACTAGGAGACCCCTGCCGGAGGAGCGAAGGGACCGCGAAGGCTCATATGGTAAAAGCAGTTCTGAAAGATAAGAAGGACCAAGACCATTAAGACATTTAAAAACCATTAAAAGAAACTTTAAAATTTATCCTGAAACACACGGGGAGCCAATGCAGCGACTCTAAAACCGGTGTAATGTGGTCCCGCCTCCTGGTCTTCGTCGGGACACGAGCTGCTGAATTTTGTAAAAGTTGTAAACCTGAGATACTCTTTTTGGGAAGACCAGAAAGCAGGGCATTACAGTAGTCAATACGACTGGTGATAAAAGCATGCATTAGCGTCTCCGTGTTGGCCCGAGAGAGAATGGGGCGGGGCTATGTTCTTTAGATGTAAAAACCTATCTTTGTGATATTCTTAATGTGTGGAATTAAAGTCAGCTCAGAGTCAAAAATCACACCCAGGTTCTTCTCCTGTGAGGAAGGATTAAAAGACAGTGACTGTAGTTTGGGTAAAAGTTTCTCTCTCTGGGCCTCAGGACCGATGAGCCATCCAGGATTTAATATCTAAATGCAGTTAAAAAGTGCATCCATTGGCCTGGTGTCCTCAGGAGACATGGAGATGTACAACTGTGTATCATCAGCATAACTATGAAAGTTGACTCCATGTCTCCTGATGACATCACCAAGAGGGAGCATATACAGGTTAAAAAGCACTGGGCCTAAAATCGAACCCTGGGGCACACCACATGTAATATTATGGACCTTGGAGGAGCAGGTATCCACACTTACCATGAAGGTCCTGTCTGTGAGGTAGGATGTAAACCATTTGTGGACAGCACCAGAGAGGCCGATGTGTTTTAAACGAGTTAAAATAATAGTCTGGTCGACTGTATCAAAGGCAGCGCTCAGATCCAGTAGAACCAACACTGTCAACCTTTTGGAATCATAATTTAATCTAAAATCGTTTAAAATCTTTAAAAGGGCTGTCTCGGTGCTGTGGTTTACCCTAAAGCTAGACTGGAATTTCTCAAGGACGTTATGTGCATTTATAAAGTCGCTAAGTTGGGTAAAAACACGTTTTTCTAAGATTTTGCTTAAAAATGGTAAGTTGAATACCGGTCTAAAATTGTTAAAATCATTACGGTGCAAATTGCTCTTCTTCAGCAGAGGCCTCACCACTGCCCCCTTAAAGGCAGCAGGGAAGACCCCCGTCTGAAGGGAGCAATTCATCATGTGTAAAAGCTCGTCTCTAAAAGATCCATACAATGTTTTAAAAACGGGGTTGGGACCGGGTCTAAAGGATATGTGGTGGGCCTCACTGAGGAGAAAACTTTATCATCTCAGCATTAACCTGGACAAAACTGTGCAGTGTTTCCTCTGGAACAAGTAGACAACCAGTGCATCACTGTGCACAAAGGAGACCTCAGAGTCTGGCCAAAGATTTTTTTTTTTTATGTCGTAATTCCTATTAGTATCTATAGTGTCTGCCTGCCACTAACCAAAGGAGTGGCCTAAATGTGCCAAAAACAGCGGCACACTTCGAGCCGCTGGTGCCAATCACGAGGCGCCTTCATATTACACTGCACATTTAAGAGGCGTTTATATTTGGCGAGAAGATGGCGGTCTGAGTGGACGCTCTACGGTTAGCAGACACAAACTCTCACAAATAATATTGGATTTTCGGGGTTTACCAAAACAAATGCCCTCAAACCTTCATCATCAATCAACTGACACTATTTTCATTGGGGTGATGGCCTCGAAATCGTTGAAAAACGCAGGAAAAGAAACCATGGCCAAACGCCCGCCAACAACTCCGACTAAAAGTGAGATGAAGAAATTTAAAACCGGTGAGATGAATTCTGAGCCAGAACTTTCAGATACTACTACTCTGCTGATGGCTATCCAAGCCTCTCTACCATCTTTCATTGAGCGTTTTGACAAACAAGACAAGAAGCTTGATGACATGACCACTACTATCAAAGAACACAGTGAGAGCATCGCTTTCAACATGACGGAGAGTATGTCTGTGTAAGTTCTCAGTCGTACAGGAGTTGTCCATCTTCAATGAAGGTACTTGATACATCTTCTGTACTCAGTAGTTGAAGTCTTCGAACATTTTGCCTCTCATCCTAAAGGCTTTGTCAGCGACAAAGGTCCTACTCTGGACGCAGCTGAATATATAGACCAACGGGGAGGAGTTAGGGTTGGCCCGGCTCCTCCCCAGTAGGTGAGCAGATCGTTAGAGACGCTCTACTCCTTTATACCTGTAAAACCCAGACACTGGTCAACTGACCCAAAGGATTGGAGCCAATACCTGTCCTCAGCTGCTTTTGTTATGTCCATGAGGCAATTCGTGGCGCACCACAGGAGGGGGCACTGCACCCTGGGTCCAAAGGACTGGAATTTCAGTTAATGTAGTCTTATACAGTTGCATTGATATTTTCACTCTTTTTGGGGGGTTTTCACACATGTGTTAATGGACTACCTAAGAAATATATATTTAACATTCTCATAAGGTGGTGTTTTAACCCTCTATCACACCCTTTTTCCAGATTTTGGCATGTTTTGTATAACGTCTACAATATTACTGGTTACTTTTTTTTAAATAAATTTGAACTGCCAACTTTCCAACACAAGCTTCACTTACCTCATGGCAAAAGAAACCCAAAATGATTTATTTTTAATCACTGTGTGGTGTGAGAAATATAAAAAAGAACAACTGTGATTTGTTTTCAATGCTTTTTTATTTGTGAAAAAAATAATAATAGTAAAAAATAATGATGATAATAAAGCAACTGCGCACATATTTACAAACATGTCCTTCATCTTCTTATTGTGACTGGAATCATACTTGGCACTGCCATTTGCCACATGTGTATTTGTAGCAATCAACACATCACACAGTAGCGCAATGGTTGACCTGACACTTAGCCCTCATCCCAGGGCCAGGTGAGGGCGGTTGTTGGAGCAGTCGCTCCTTGAGGGCCTTCTTTTTACTCAAATGAGAGTTAGCCAACTCTCTTGCTAGCTCAACCAGGAAGTCCACCCGTCTCTCTTGCATGCTTGATAAAGCACATGTGCATTGAGTGCCGCCATGTCAGTCATGTTGTAGAACACGGCGACGGGCCATCTCCGTGTTCCTGTGCACACACTGTACATCTGGTCCAGCACGTCCACACCACACTTTGTGGTGTTGTATTGGGTGATGGTGTTTGGCTTCCTTTTGACGGTATGCTCAGTCTCAACCACGCTGTGCATGCTGCTGAGAATGTAGACGGTCTTTTTCCGTTCGGGCGCATACACCGTCTGCGTGGCACCAGTGGTGGAAAACACCGGAGTGGTGAATTCCTTGCGGTCCGTCTGTCTAGTTGACTAAGGAATTTCCCGGCAAATCTTGTTGACTGCCGAGCATGGTGTTTTCTGGCTAAGCAGTCGTCGAGCAAGTGACAGTGATGTAAAGAAATTGTCCGTGGTGACAGTTCTGCCTTTGTTCATGAATGGTTCCATCAGCCTCATCACTGTTAGAGAAATAACAATGGTGCTCGAGAGGATTGATGAAGCAGAGGCAGCAGTCAGGATGTCTTATACAGGAGAAGTTTATTTACCATCGTTACGGGACCCGGAGACATGAACTCAAGACATTGTGCTAGTCCTACCATTCAAGTCTGAATATGCTTCCACACAAGAGGGATAAATACCGACTAAGAGCGTCATACCGATACGCAAGCAAAACATTCAGTGGCGCCTGAGCACCACAGTCAAGGCTATGACAGAGAAGCACGACTGTACAGCTCGACCCACAGATAGTATAGAGTTTACAGCTGGACTCAGTATGATAAATAGTGATTTAATGTTATTCTCTAATAATCACTACACTCTCGGAGAGTCTCTCCCCACTGGGACGACTGGGGTCCTTGCCAAGATATGGGAGGACATTGCAGATGTACTTCGTTTTCAAGTGACAAGCCACCCGAAACTTGATGCCAAATGTGTCGTGTTTTGTTGCAGTGTGCTGCAGGAAACAGCAGCGAGTCTTTGATGGGAAAAGCTGTTCATCAATTGTGACGTGTCGACCAGGGTGTAGCTTGTGATGCAGTTGGTAACAAACGATCCCCACACATCGGGAATTGCAGCAAACGTATCACTGCGCGTGAACATGTCATCAAAGCGTAGGTGACGCATGATGTCTTGGAATGATAAGTGGGTCTCCCAGGCATGCTGACCAGCTGTCACGCTGTGATGGACCCTTGGTCACCCCCGCAAAATAATAACAGCAATAAATGCCATTAGTTCATGGAGGGTCATGAACCAGTCCACCTGCTCCGTTTGCCATGCATGCTGAATGGTCCATTCTTGAATGATATGAAGCATGCCAACAGTGATGAAACAGAGGAAGCTCTGAAGGCGACTCCTGATACTTCTTCTGGCCTCTGCTGTTGGCTCTCCATCTGCGGCGTACGGTTCAATTGGAGTGAAACTGAGACATGTCCTCACATGTTCTTCATGCCACACTGTGCCATCTTTCGCCGTCTCTGTTGGCTCACTTTCCAACCAAGCTCTCTGTTCCAGAAGAGGAGCACTCTCATCATCTGAAGACAGCTCAGAGTCCGAATCCGACATTGGCTGAAGGTCTACGTCCTCTCCATCCGAGTCACAGGGGTTTGCTTTGCTCAGGATCAATTCCAACGCCTCTTGAGTGCATTTTGTGTGGAATCAGTGTGGAGGAGTGTGGAAGCACTCAGCTATTTATTTCCCACAGCACAAAAGGCTGCATAAAAAAAGGCTATTCCTATAGGTATGGAAATTATCCCAGCCCTGCCCTACCCCACCCCACCCCAACCTGTGAACACACTCTGAACACACTCGGAACATGCTATGATTTCATCACACTTCATAAATTCTGATGCATCACAGTGTGATTAAAAAAAAGAGAAGATAATTTTACACTCTGGACCTTTTGTTATACAGGGCATCTGAGTTGTGGGACCAGTCCAGTCCAGTTTATTGTGGAGGGGCACACCCAGGTTCTTGAAACTGGCCAGTCACAATGTCCTCTCTGGATGTGTCTCAATGTCCTTCTCCTGAAGTCAATGGCCCTGTTTACATTACACACCAAATCGAATTTTTTTTTTTGCCCTCAAGTGACACAGATCAGATGTTTTTTTGCCAGTCTAAACGCTCCAAAGTGCTTCAAATCTGATCTTTTCAAATCCGATTTGGACCACATCAGGAGGTGGTTTCGAATCCGTTTTAAATCTGATTTTTTCAAATGTGACTGCGAAGATGAATCTGTGACTGTATGCGACCACAGCAAGCACTACTTTGAACAGAACCACCCCCGTCGCCACTGGTACTTCAGTAGAATTCACCATTCTACTGAACCACTTGGGGGTGGGGGCTCATAAGCTTTTTGCTTCAGCCCACTCCTTTTGAGCACAATGTATACTACTCAAATAAACAAATAAACTAAACTAAACTAAACCATCATGGGTTCAGACTGCTGACCTGACAGTTGTGCAGAAAACCACCTTTGACACCCTCCATGAGGAGGGAAAGGCTCAAAAGGAAATAGCAAAAGACACTTTCATTTGAGAGTATTTAGAATACAGTTACTTTCCAAATATCAAGGAAATGCATCCCAGTATCAATCATTACATTTTAGCTCCATATTGCACAACATTATTAAGAAAGAATAATGACCTGTGTTTCCTCCTAAAATACAGAGATTTAAAACGCCTTATGCCACAGTTCATACAAACACTGCACATGTGTCACATGATGCTGTATCTGCTCGTGAATTAGCCAAGAGTTTTTGAGTTCTTCATCAATGGTAAGTGAGTTTATAACAGGTGGTGTTCCAACAATCGTAGTCTTCATATTTACACATAAACAGTGTTGGGCAAGTTACTTTAAAACTGTAATATATTGTGTCCAGGAAGGGGAGTTGCGCGTCAAATATCCCGAGTGTTGGCTTGTATTACATATTACTGTTTCAAAACACTACTTTGAGTTACTTTTGACAAAAAATATAAACTGAAAATAGTACTAATTCCACCGAGCAAAACTGCAGTCAAAGATTTCCTTTTCCTTCTCTTTTCCCCATTCTCTGTTTTGTTTTGACGACGTTAGCTGCACGTAACTGCACCTTTTATACACCACTGTCCATTATTTGGGGGAGTGTAATCTTTTGGTTCATACATTTAAATGCACTTGTAACTTGAGTTACTTGAATTGTAATGACTAATATATTCCGGTATTTTGTGTAAGTAAAATGTTATATTCCTTCTTACTGAAAAAGTTATATTTTGGTAACTCGTTACTTTTGTAATACGTTACCCCCCAACACTGTACATAAATATAATGACAATCAATGTGAAAGTATTCAAAATATCCAGAATACAGTACTCTGTTTAGACAAAGTAACAAAATACCTTACAAAATAAATTTTAAGGCAAGTATTCAGTTACTAAATACAATTTAAAAGTATTCTCCCTAACTCTGAAGTTGAGTGATGTGCAGAGTGAATTCTGTGGTGGTGGCTACATTTATGGTTAATTCCTGAGCCTTCAAACGTCTTTTCTGTCTGCCTAAATGACTATGGTGCAATCATTGTCTCGTAATAAAGGTCTCCAAAAGTGGGATCAGAACATTGCGAGGACTTTCAGCCATGATGAATGTGACAGGACTGGACCCAACCCCTTACAAAGAATGGTCAGGTGGAGATTTCAGAGTTGTGTTGGCATCTTCTCCTTCACAGTAAGGAAAGAGGGCGCTAAGTAGAAGTAAATAGAGAAGAAGAAGAAGAAGACGTGCCTCCGCCGGTGACCCAGGGTTGCCAGATGTACGATAACTATCGTATTTGTACGATAATTTCAAGCCCGGTACGATGTACGATCAATAATTCAAAAAAGCCCTAAATGTAGGATAATTTCAGAGCGCCAGATAAAGTCTGGTTAAATGCACCGTCCCCTTTCAGCAGCGCTTTGCTTTCGCTCTGATCTGGAGTCAGATTTCCACTATGGCATTATCCCCCTGCCTTGGCTGCGAGTTGGTCATTTGCCCGCTTCTTTATTACGGTTTAGCTCATTATTTTTCCTCATTCTAACGCCTCATGTGAGTGTGTGTGTTCTCCAATCTGATAAAACCAAATCCAGCAATCGACTGATCAGTGTACAAAAGCGATGTTGTTGCGCTCAACAGCTTTAGCAAACGTGTACAAGAACGTCTGCATCAGGAGTGCTGCAGAACGAATGACTCCGACGCGGAGGTCGCTGAAATACGATAGTGTTGGACGCTTGGTACGATATATTGGTTTTGAGAATCTGGCAACCCCGCGCCGGTCCCTTCGTTACAGATCTCGCAGCTACACATCAGGGCTAACCATAGCAGCTAACTACTGTGGGAAACGCGTGAAGACGTCCTGTCCTTCTGCAGCGGTCCAACATGAAGTGAGTGTAAATGTGCTTTATGGGAGACGCACGTGGAGGCCTATACGTGACGGAACAGTTCACATTTACGTAGTTCACAGTCACGCTCAAACTACTTAAAAAAACAACTTAGAATAATTCTCTCCCACTTCCACAGCACCGGTCCCCTATTAGCTCCAACTATTAGTGCAGGCCTCTAATAGTTAAAATGGTTAAGGCTGCATTCTGGAGGTTCTGAGCTTTCAAATGAGGTGTTGTGTAAATGTATAACCTCAATATGAAGCGTATGGCAACCGAGGTGCAACTGTTGACAGTAAATAAGTGATGCTCCTGAAGCAGTCCACAGGACACCACTTAGGGCCGCTTTGGCCAGGATACAAATGTCTTTCCAGGAGTGTCCTGGCCAATTTCACAGACAAGTTCCATTCGTTCAAAAAGAACCCAACAGTGAATAAAAGACTTATTGTCATTACATTTATGATTTTCCATTAAAACAAACAGCAATATTTTTTTTACCCTAAATTAATTTGAATAAGAATGTGCAAGTGGTGTTTCCAAAATGTTGACATTGATTAAAACATTTTGAAAAGTGCAAATGGCAGAAGCATTTTTAAAG
The DNA here is from genome assembly GCA_021464625.1 of Proterorhinus semilunaris. NCBI lineage: Eukaryota > Metazoa > Chordata > Actinopteri > Gobiiformes > Gobiidae > Proterorhinus > Proterorhinus semilunaris. The sequence goes on from CM038354.1 coordinate 916,636, forward strand.
TCTTTCAAACCAATCAGCACCAAACCTGGTCTTAACGAAACCAAAACATTTGTATTATTTTCTCTCTCTAATTGAGTATGAGTAGAGTATCGAACGTATAGCGATACATGGTTCCCGATACGTATCACAACAAAGACGTATTGTGATATATTGCAAACGATATTTTGTCCCAGCCCTATTAATGATATGGTTTTCGATACTGATACTTGAATAATGCTTTTTCCGATATCAATACAAAAATATTTGTCATATAGAACCAGAAAACAACAATAATGTTAATTTATTTCATAAAAGACCATTTCTTTTAAATTTGGTATAATTTATGAAACAACCAAGTCACTTTTGAATGTTGTCCATGGACCAACAGCATCAAAATGTTGTCTCTAAAGCAGTGCTTAATTTGATGAACGCATTCCCCCACCTTTCAGTTTTTCAGGGTAAAGGATCTGGGAAATATTTTGGAGGATCCAGCAAAGATTTGAAATAATGGTATTTAATGAGAGTGTTCCAGCAACTGTTTTGGTTTGTGTTCCTGAAACTTAGATATCATCTAGTTTTGACACCTGCTCTCCTAACCTTTTTTTGATACCAGTAGTACCTAAACCTTTTTTTTTGATATACCATATTGGTATGGTTTAACGGTATCCAGCCCTACTGTAGACATAACTGATGGTTTAGAATGTTCACTGCACACAAGACTTTTCTTTTGGGCTGTTTAGGTCCACTCCAGTCCTGACTCTTCTCCTGCTTTCATCCTGGGTGAATGCTTCTGTTTCAGGCTGAACATTGACGGCCTATTGGTGTATTTCCCATATGACTACATCTACCCAGAGCAATACTCCTACATGCTGGAGCTCAAGAGGACCCTGGATGCTAAGGTCAGTCCACTTCCTTCTTTTCATGGAGATGGTTATGGTGGCTGAACTTAATGGTCTAGTCAGCTGGGCCAGACCATTTGAGACGTTCTGGTAAATAGACAGAAGGACGACAGTGGCACAGGGGCTTTAACCCTCTTCCCAGCACACCGTTGCATGCTGAAGTTGGGCCATCAGAAGCCATGGGCGCCCACCAAACTATTACATGCCACTTTATACACATATTTTGCCTATGGGCTTGACTATTCATCGACATAGTCCACTACCGCCCTAGTAAGTGGCTGGAAGGGGGAAACAATATACTAATGAATTAAAAATGTCTGTACAAGTTAAATACTTGCTCTGGCAACTCTGAAGTTTTTTTTTTACCTTTTTGCAGTTGACTAGATTCGTGATTTCTGTTTCAAGTTGGATATTTTGTTTGGGTTAGGGTTAGTGAAGTGTACATTTTCTTATTTGCAGAAGTCATTATAACCAAAATAATTGCAGCTCTTGCTATGTACTAATTCTGATTAAATCTCAGGAATGATTAAAATGAGCGTGTGTTGTCCTACAGGGTCATGGCGTTCTGGAGATGCCCTCAGGGACTGGAAAGACCATCTCGCTCCTGTCTTTGATTGTGGCCTACCAAAGGGTGAGTGTTCCAGGTCAAGGCCATTGGAACTTCTACTGAACACCGTCTCTAGCGGCCAAAATGGCCCTGTGCAATGTCCGCTCTGATTGCAGTGTTTCAAGGCGTCTCGGACGCGTGTCTTCCAACAAAGAGTGCAGAAAAATACTGTGTTCCAAAAGCTTTATCGGCATCACCTTCAGCCATCCACAATATACACAGCTCCTCAGCAACAACAGACACGTCGAAAGACTGTTTACCTCCACACTGCAACACCTGTGTGCATTTGGCTCTGCCTTTTATAGGGCCGGTAATCAGGTAACCGGATACACACAGCGCCACGCAGTGGCAGGAGGCTAAAACATGGATCAAAGACCCCTTAATTGTTAGAGCCTGGAGCGATAACAATTACATACAAAACTTAACAGAGCCATAACCAAACTTATTTGTTAGTTTAAAACTTGTGCAGAATGTATAGCTTTTTCTATAAAACACACTCAATATCCGCATTCCAAAATCTTATCAATACTCAACATTTAAAATCAATATATACATTTCCACCTCTTTCTTTTGAAGGCCTTGCAACTCTTTAGTTGAAACAGTTTGAGGGCTCGCCAACCCAACAGGAACCAAACAAAAACAAACCATACAGCAATACATTTTTCCGAGTTCATTAATGCACCATTCACATGTTCACCAAGAGTTTGTGGCAGAGCAACAACTGCTGTGATGTTGTGCCCTGCAAGGTGGAGGTCATTTGTGGGCAGTGCGTCCTTGGATGGTCCACTAACCAGCCCAAGCAGCAGCCTTTTTGGAACTGGCCTGTCACTGTCGTCGTCCTCCACAGAGGCAGAGGCAGCAATCTTCTCAGGCTCCTCGTCCTTAGAGCCATCAGCAACCACCTCAGCAAGAGGCTGGTCAACGTATGATCTGCTTTCACTGTCCAATTTGATGGAAATCGATTCCACCGGGTCCACGTCAGGAATCCGAATTTCCGGTTGGTGCTCAAGAGTAGCAGGAGGACTGTGTGGGAAATTAGGAGGGTGCATTTCAGTGGGGTTACCGGCCCCTGAATCAGCACTCGGAACCACCACTGGGACATAGATCTCTGGTCCCTCCCAGTCCATTTCTTCAAACTTGTCACCGGCCCCTGTTTCACCTGCAACACTTTTTGCTAACGGGGAGGCTTGAGTGTCATTTGGTTTAGGCTGGAGCTTCTCTTGAGCCAAACTGGATTTAGTTGATTTGTGTTTCTTTGACGAATTTAAAACCACCAGTTTTGCAGTAACCTCGGCTATTTTAGTTTCAAGGTCCAGTTCTTCTAATCTTCTTTTAATAGCACGTTGTTTTGCTTCAAGCTCGTATTGCTGTTCCATAAATTAAGCTTTGACCAATAGTGCAGCATGCTTAGCCTCTGCCTTTATTAGAGCTGCTGCTACAGAAGCTTTTTTCTTTAAACTGTCGTGAGTGTCTTTATGTGACCTTTCACTTTTGATTTTTTCATTTTTGTAATTTTTATATTGAAGTGGGTTGTGCGCGTTTTTTACAGTGTTCTTTTTTACAGTGCACACCAAGTCCCGTTCCCAAAAGTCAATATTCTGTTCGTGTATCATCATTGTCAAATACTGCGCTTTACGATCAAAGCAAACGTGTTGCATACCCGATGGACAATCCACGCGGCCTTCTCCAGACGTGTGGCGCTCACTGCGGGCGGGCCGCTTCCTCGTGATGCTTGCAATCAATGAAGCTCCCGCGCCGTCCCTCGCCACCGTTGTAGATAAAGGACGCCGACTCCGTGCCGTCCCCTTCCTTCCTCCTCCCGCCAACAGTCCGCCGGCTCGCCGTAGACCTCGCGACGATCACCGCTACGGTAGTTGGTGGGTCCTCTACTCCAGGTAACCGTTCTGTGCCAATCACAGCGGCGCCACCAAATAACGCCCGGTGCCTGAGTCTTTCGACAAAGAGTGCAGAAAATACTGTGTTCCAAAAGCTTTATTGGCATCACCTCCAGCCATCCACAATATACACAGCCCCTTGGCAACAACAGACACGGTCGAAAGACTGTTTACCTCCACACTGCAACACCTGTGTGCATTTGACCCTGCCTTTTATAGGGCAGATATACACACAGCGCCACGCAGTTGCAGGAGGCTAAAACATGGATCAAAGGCATACATGGCTCCAACACCGTCATTTACTCTGATCTGATTCCTCTTTCCCGTTTCCAAAGGCTTTTCCTCTAGAGGTGACCAAGCTCATCTACTGCTCCAGAACTGTCCCAGAGATCGAGAAGGTGAGTGACCAGCAGGGGTTGCACAAACTCTTGCGTGTACTAGATTTACCTGACTGTTGCACTGACACAATAAACATCCACCTGGAAAAAAACTTCCAGAGCCCTGTTTATATGAGGAACCACACTATTCTTACAAAGCGTGATGAGACTCGGCCCTTTTCAAGGAAATAAACGTCCCAAGACCAAATCCAGACCAATCCCCCATCCTCAAAAGGGACTAGTGGAAATACTGAACTTTGTGGTTCTTCTCAGGGCCCCATTAGTTTGCGCTTTTTTGTTGTATCTTTTGGACAATTGTGAATTCATGCAAGCTTTATTTCCTATAGACAGACCAAGTGTGAATTCAATCGAAGTGTAAAATGAAAAATGGTTGTTATTCTTTCTAACCATTTCATTATAAGCTTCTTCACAAAGGCCTTGCAGAGTACTATGTAGCACAGATGTTGTTTAAACAATAATTGTCTTAAAAGCTATTGGACGTCCTGTGCCTAATTCTCTGGAAATGGAATAAAACTTGGTTTGTAATCCAGTATTTGTAAAGGCCCCCAATCCGTTCTCGTTCTTTTGAGGCAGCAGTGTGAGCAAACAAATCCAGAAATACACACGCCCACGTCCTCTGGCTCATCCAGGGTTCTTGCCAGTAGTTTTTCACAGCGCCACGCCGAAATGTTTTTGAAATTTAGACCGTTCTTAAACACTATTTCCTGCATTTTGAGGGACACATTTTCTGAAGACAATTTAGTTTTTCAAATCGTTATTACAGCCTTAAGCCCTATTCTTATGGGATTAGAATTACCTTTTTATGTGCATTCGCACACAATTTCAGTAATTCACAAGTTTTTACGGACTTTTTTTACGGAAATGATGGATAACTAATGAACACTGAATGGTGACAACAAACCTTTTATTCATTCGTGATGCGAGCGCTAACTTATCAGGTGAGCTTTGCTTCAGCAAAAGAGGCTATTTCTTACCCTACGGCAAACGACATCAATGTCAAGCCTGTAGGATTTAGCGGTTTTCATAAAACGGCAGAAACACAAGTGTAACACAATGAATCATCGTGTATGAGTCAAGTCCGTCTATCGTAAAGAACAAATGAATGAAAGTGTGGTGTTTGTGCAGGTTGTGGAGGAGCTGAGGAAACTGATGGAGTTATACACTAAACAAACAGGAGAGACCAATAACTTCTTGGCCCTGGCGCTGTCCTCCAGGAAGAACCTGTGCATCCATCCAGAGGTGAGGGTCTGCACCAGGGTGATCGCTGGCGTGGATATAACTCTCAGATTATGTCTGTCTGATGTGTGTCTATCATCACTGCCACTTGTTAAAACCTTAAAACCAAGTATTTTGTGGGGGGAGATTTGAACATCGATCTGTTAAACCCAAATAACCATAAAAAGACTGACAAACGTATAAATACTTTATTCAGTATAGGTCTGTTTCCCCTAATTACTAAACAGAGTAGAATTACAACCCACAGTGCCACTTTAATTGATCATATTTTTTCTAATGAAATAGAAAGTGATACAGGCAGCGGATTAATGATAAATGATATCAGTGATCACCTTCCAGTTTTTGTAATATACAAACATGAATATCAAAAAAATTAAGAGGAAAACATGTATTGGTTGAGAAGGGTAAAAACGGAGATAACTATGGATGCATTTAAAAAAGAATAATTAACGCAGGACTGGAGTATTATCTATAAAAAGAATGACACTAATAAGGCTATGATGAGTTAGTGCGAGTATTAAAAAAAAAAACTGTATAAAAAAAATTGCCCAATGCAAAAATACTTTAAAAACAGAAAGTGTAAAGTAAACCCATGGATGTCTAAAGGATTGCTGAATGCATGAAAGAAAAAAAATAACCGAACAGAAGAAGCCAAATATCAATCATTAGAAAATGTAAACGGGATTATTATAAAAGGTTGTTAGAATAATATTAAAGGCTTACGGAATATCTTAAATAGTGTAATTAGAAATAAACCAACAATGATCAATCCACATAGATGAGGATACAACTTTAAATAATATGAATAAAGTAGTCGATACATTTAATAAATTCTTTGTAGATGTTGGCCCGAACCTTGCTGCAAATATTGCAAATGTTGAGAACTATAATTGTGAACTGATAGACACAAATCCTATGTCCCTGTTCCTCAAACCTGTGGAGGAAAAGGAGATACTGGACATTGTTAAAGGGTGTAAAAATAAAACCTCGACAGATTACCATGACATGGACATGAAAACTTTAAAAACTGTTATTGAAAGTGTCTCTAAGCCGTTAACTTACATTTGTAACTTATCGTTGCAAATTGGACAATTTCCTGATAGTATGAAAGTAGCAAAAGTGATTCCTCTGTTCAAGGCAGGAGATAAACATCTCTTTACAAACTACAGGCCTGTTTCCCTTTTACCGCAATTCTCTAAAATCTTAGAGAAGGTTTTCAATTGTAGACTCGACAGCTTTATTGAAATAAATACATTACTTTCTGATAATCAGTTTGGTTTTAGGAATAATCACTCCACTTCACGCACACTCTTTGATATGATTGAGGAATAACCAGTGTTCTTTACTTTAAAAAAGTAACTAGTTATAGATACTCACTACTTGTTCCAAAAAGTAACTGAGTTAGTAACTGAATTACTCTATAATAGAAGTAACTCGTTACTAGGACAAGTAACTATTTGCGTTACTGTAAAAAAAAAAAAAGTTCCTATACGTCAAAGAATTTGGATTATTTTTTTTTTTTTGCAGTTTTCACAAGCCAGTTGAAATGAATAGAACAGACACCCCATACCACAGTATTTTAGTACTGTCATAGTACCTATGACAAAATAGTAATGCTGCAAAAAAGAGCTGTCCGATTAATTCATAAAGTTGGGTTATTGAACCACACAAATTAATTTTTAAAATCGAAGATCATGAAGTTTTGTGAGATTGTTGAATTCCAAACAGTAGAGATGTTGTTACGGGTTGTTATGAATTAAACTTTAGGATTCAGAAACATAGCACAACTTGGAAAAGTTTTAGCCCTACAATTAATGGTGTACAATTGTGGAATAAACTGGAGATGGAGATGAAACGATGTCCAAACATCAACCTGTATAAATACAAACTAAAGACTTTTGAAAAGTACAGAGAAGAAGAAATGCGTGTCCACTAGAGGGAGTGGTATGATCAATTTACATTTGATTAATTAAGGAAGAGTGTTTGGAATGGTTGTCATTTAAATTGCTCAAAACAAAATAAAGAAAAGAGAATTAGGCGAACTATGAATCGGTTGAGAGGGGACCCCTTCCTGCGGGCTCATAAATCTTCGTCTTTTAATGCGCACACACGGCATAGGAACATCATCCACAAAATCGATATAACGATATATCGTTATTGTATCGATATCCAGATATAAACATTCAAAACATTAAAATCGAAAAAGCAAGATATAAACGATATAGATTTTCATGAATAAAACTGCACTCTTTTGTATTATGTTTTTATTTTTCTGAAAAATGCTTGGTTTTCCCCTAACCCATAGTTATATCGTATCAATATTGATTTCTGACATGTATATCGAGATATGAAATTTTGTCCATATCGTTCAGCCCTAATTATGGGTGATATTTGGCATTGCTAACCATCTGAAAGAAATTACCATCGCCTTTTGTTACTTGCTTTTGTTCTGTTAATTATATGAACAGTTCAAACAGTGGTTTTGAGTTTAGTCTGTGTTAATACGCAAGTTCTTAGTATTACTTCTTTGGGAAATGTGTATAGTACATGTAATCTTCCTTAATGTAAATGCCATCTTGCCAGCTATGACCGGATTGTGCATGTAATCCTTTTTTGCTGTTGTTCCTTTGTTGTTCCTTTGTTCCTTTTTACATTGATTGTATTATTGTGAAATGAAATATTTTATCATATTGAGTTTGGGGGTAGGCGCTCATAAGCTTCTTGCTTCAGCCCACTCCTTTTGTGCACAATGTATGCTCAAATAAATGAATAGGCATTCTTAATGGTTCAGAAGATGTTCTGTGAGCTTGAAAGGCTCTAAAAGCTTGATGAATATTTCCTCGAAACTCACTGGCACAGATGGTGAAACACCCAACAAATACCCTCTTTAAGGACCGAAGAAAAGTAAAGGTGACATGTTTGTTGGATGTATTTTTCAGTGGCTCTGGTCTGTTTGCGTCCAGGTGAGCTCACTGCGCTTCGGCAAAGAGGTGGACGGGAAGTGCCACAGCATGACGGCTTCTTACATCCGATCCCAACGCCACAGCAACCCCAGCCTGCCCACGTGCCGCTTCTACGAGGTCAAATTCCATGTGTCACTCTACCGCTCACGCCATCACCCAAAAGTCTGGGCCTAACCCTTGCCCTCTGGGCCCCGTCCCTCCCTGTCTCCCTCCTGTGTCCCCTCTGTCTCCCCTCTGACCGTGTCTATGTGTGTGCAGGAGTTTGACGCGGTGGGGCGGCAGGTACCTCTACCCCCTGGTGTCTATAACCTGGACGACCTGAAGGAATACGGACGCAGGAAAGGCCATTGCCCCTACTACACGGCCCGCTACGCAGTACGCTCTTTTACCATTCTACTCAACGCATTCAATGTAGAGATGTCAGTTTGAAACTTTCCTGTAGCTCAGTGGTTCCCAACCTGTGGGGCAGGATTGTCTGGGATTGCAGGGGGGTAGGGATGTAACGATTCACTCAAGCCCGATTCTATTCGATATCCGATTTTAAGTTCCCGATTTACTTTTTATTTTTAAGAAAAGAATACGAGTCCCTTCATACCAACGTTTCTTTTGTTTTAACATGTGCATTTTTGTCTCAGTCGGAGAACTTTACATTACAAAAAATTACATGAAAACATGAACTATAATCATTTTGACAGAGTGCTTGTAAATTTACATGTTTTCAGCATAAATAAGTTGTGTAGCAAAGCAAACATTTTGAGATGATATTTATTTTACCAAACTTTTATTTTTTTTATTTTTTTATTTTTTTGAACATAGAACTGATTTTACAGTGCAGTTTTGTTCACCCTTGAAGCCTCACTGCCTCCGGTGCAGCCTTTGTAAACATACAGAGGAAAAAGACATGACAGCTCCTGTAGGTATTGGATTATTTGACAAGCGGACATTTGATGAGGATTTCAGCAGAATCAGAGCAGGTTGGTCAGATGTTTCTGTCAAAATGCTAAACTCTGCGTTAGCCGCTAACGCTAATCTCGTAGCCGGGTCATTCTTTAAATGTGGTGCCTTTTGGGTGTCATAAAATTCAAAAAAGAAAAATTGAAAAAAAAAAAATTTACTCCTAAAAACAAGACTGTATACTTTATGAAAAACTTAATGGTCACGCTCAATATTTGATATTTTGTCAAACTTGTCACAGTGTTGCTAGGAAGTTGTCCACTGTGTTAACCACAGAAGTATGTGACATTCCTTTGAAAAAGACAAGAATGAATAAAATATGTTCATATATGGATTGTTTTCATATTTATGTACATTATTAATTACACAAACTTAAATAATCAATTCATTAATCAGTCCATTGATTGTATAAATATGTCCACTATGTTAAATAGGACTCCACTATGTTATTCAAATAAGGTCAACATAGTGGACACTAACACGGTGGACATTTTACAATAAAAATAGCTATTACTCTAGCTTGTATTAGCAAACAAGATTTTCATAGTTGATGAGAAATGTACATTTTTACCCAAGAACATTTAAAATATATATAATTTGATTGTTTTCTGAACAAAACAGGGTCAACACAGTGGACGCCATATGATTGACCACACTACATTTACTTCATAAAACGGCTAAAATTACATTTTTAAACACATAAAAAGTAAGAACCTTTACCACAATCGAATTTCCCTCCACTGGTTTGACATCACATCAGAAGCTAGAGTCAAGGAGAAGTGGGTGGAGCTTACTTGAAGGGACATTCACTTAGGTTAACACAGGGACAAACATTAAACCAACATTTTAAACAATTAAAACAAAAATAACAGTTCAGTATTTAAAATATTGTTTTGTTTTGATATAAGTATATATATAAAAAATATAATTATTTTTGTAATTTTTTTTGCAAAGGAAATAGTGGAAACTTGGGGACAAGGCAAAATCCCCAAAAAACATAAAAACAAAACATTAAAACGTCACCGCATTAAAAGAATAACCCAGCCGCTAACTTTAGCTGCGTCTGCTGCTTCGATAGATGGAGCAAGGTCTACGTCACATTAGTGGCGCCCCCTTTTCGGGGGGGAAACAGAAATGTACATTGGAATGAATGAGGAAAGATCGTCTGAAAACTTTTAATTTACACATGAAAAAACTTTTTCTTTGTTTTATTTAATTATCGAACGTGAAAAGGAAGCCATGGAAGTGACCTGTTGTTTCAGATAATTCACAGAGAAGACGGTTAACGTTTAAAACTGAGCTGCTAAACCCACTGTGATCATGACTTTGTCTGTAACCTTTTCGCTGGATGCTTTATAATGTCTGTCAGCTTCAGCTTTTAGTCTGTTGCTTTTATATTATCATTAAATCAAAATCCTACAGCCTACGATGTAGTTTTATAGCTTATGAGAGCAAATGGTATGGTTCGTTCAGCAGCTACTAGCTGCTAATGCTAACGTTAATGTGCGTTTTAAAACCAAGAGAATCATTAATTAGGCCTAATGCTGAACAGGTTGGATGAGTTTGAATAATTACTTATTAAAGACGTTACACAAAGTGTATAATACGCGGCCACAATGTGGAGCCGTTTCCTCAGTGAGCCATAACAGATGCTAGTGATCGATAAACTCGCATATATAGGTGTCCACAAAATATAAAAAATCTTCCAATCGTCTTCTGACAGTGACTTGATGTGTCTGTAATCAGGAACAGACACTGTCCTGTAGTTCTGATCACTGGTTTGGAATATTTTATCCTCCGAACGAGAAATAGTCCCTCTTTCACATACACACTAATGCAATTTTTAACTCTCGATTCCCCCAAAAGGGGGCGTTGCCCAGTAAAAGTTCCCGGATGTTGCTCCCATCTATGCCTGCACGTGTTTGTGTTTACATGGTGTGGCGTGTGTTGGGGGTGAGGCGGGGGAGGTGTGGAGCTTGTCTTGAGAAAAAGTTAACGTCGTTAGAAACAATGAGCTATGTTCCGGTCTATTTCGGAATTTGTCGCAAAATGGAGTAGCTGAGGGTGGATTTAAAATTTATTATTATTATAATTTTTTTTTTTTACATCAATTCACATTTTACGCATATTAAAAGATTTTAAATCGATTTTTGATGAATCGTTACATCCCTACGGGGGGGCAGAGAAAGAGCAAAGAGAGAGGGGAGAGACGAAGAAGAAAAGGCGCTGAGAGATTTGTAGAGGGGGGAAAAGACGTGTTTCTACCGATTCTGCGTCTTTGGGTTAAAAAAAAGTTTCAACACTATTGATCAATGATCACCGACTCGATTCTCCCCCGCGGCCGCACCACGCTGTGGGGATGACGAGCCACGATGCAACACTCTGCACAGGCAGCGCGAGTACTCCGTGAGACAACGCCCTCTCCCTGCTCCTGCTGCGTGAGCCGACACCGCGGCGCTCATTCAGTCCAATTGTAACGTGCCACTTTGTTGACCCAGTAACGATAACAGCGTTGAAACGACGGGGAGCGTAATGAACTAGGTAATGACGTTATTTTTTCAGTAACGGAGTAATCTAACGTCATTCTTTTAAACTGCGTTATTCCAAACACTCAACATGCTGTTTGATTGGTAGTCTCCCTCTTCCAACTTATTTCCAATCAGAATATACACCTTCCCTAGTTTTAGTGCATTTGTCTTCACTTTCATGTTTAAAAGAAACCCCCAAAACATTCCAGGATGAACGAGGAGCGAAGCGGAAGTGTAATCGATTCAGCCGCGTGTCATGAGAATAGCTTCCCACTGACCTTACCTACAGTGGGCTGCATAAGTATCCGCCCCTTTAACTTTTCAACATTTTGCCACACTATGGACCACAAACCATAAATATATTTAATTGAAATTTTACATGAAAGATACACACAATCGTAAAGTGAAATGAAATGTATACATGATTTTTTTAATTAAAAACTGAAAAGTGGGGTTTACAAAAGTATCTACCCTCTTTCCTCTTAGTGCAACCTATAGACGGATTTCATGTGATGTCTGCAGACTAAATGAGGTGCATGCGCACGCAGGCCCGGTGCAAAAGAACTATATTGTATTAGTACCGCCACGCGATCAAATGTTATAACAGAAGAATAGACAACACTTGTGGTTGTGTAAGAAACAAGAGACAAATGGTCCAAAGTTGAGATCAAGAATGCCCCCGCATCATGATCGGGATCCGCTGAATCCAGACGGGGAAATACTTGTTTTTTGCACTCCTGCAGTGAAATAGTCAGGCCTCTTATGCCTGACGCACAAAGAGACTGCAGTAAACTTTGTTGGGAGGGTCAAGAGGAGCAGCTGATATAGAGAATTCTATCGTCAGGATCCTGTTTCAGCCTGAGCAGGGAAACTGTCGCCAACACACTAAAACATGCCAAAAAAAATTAGACACCTTTTCCCTCTCTCTCGCATCAAGTACCTACGTGTCTTTTATTTACGATAAATCAAATGTTTAAAGTGCTGCACGGCTTGTATCTGAAGTGTTGTATCCACCCAAAAACAATTGAAGTCAGCAGAGTGGGACCTCTTTAGGATCCAGAAGATGACCACGGCGTTGTTGTTGTCGATGGACGTCCGTTATGCAAACCCTGTGGTCAGAAAGTTGCAGCAAAAGGCGCTGATATCGGCTACGTCGAATATAAACAACATCTTGGAGATAATCCTTCGCTGTAAATGTCCAGGTCAAGGTAACGAACTGCATACGTCCCCAAAAAAGTTGTTCAAAAGTTCAGAAATAGCCACAACTGGCTCAGGATGTAAAACAGAAAGCTAACGTGCTCCGCTCTGCTTCAGCGACACGTAGCAGAATTAAAGTGAAACCGCACATGTGGAAATCGGCTGTTCAAAAGAGTCTCCTTAGTCACTTTGTAAACGCGTTTCATTCTCTGTTCATCAAAATATGACAAATAATTGAACCGCAGCATAACTTTTGAGGGCATAAAACCTAGCCTAGCTTGTGGCCTAATAATGTATTGTAAACTAATTATGGTCATTATAAAGAAGTAAAGTTGGCATTGTTTTGTGTTATTCAATGTAGGCCTATTTATTTTAATGCAAAAACGAAAAATATCAGTTCTTTCCTTTCATTCGGTCGATAATCGTGAATAATCATAAAATCGCAATATTTTCTCTCACAATAATCGTGAGTCAAATATTTTTCATCGTGACACCCCTACTCTCCATCTAATCTAATTGAGCTTGAGCGGTTTCACAAAGAAGAATTCCTTCCAATCTCAAAAAGTGCAGGACTGGTACCCTAAAAGACTTGTAGCTATAATTGCAGAAAGGCGTTCCACAAAGTATTAACTCAGGGGGTATAGATACTTTTGCACACCCCGCTTTTCAGTTATTTATTTATAATAAATAATTTCACTTCATGATTGTATGTCACTTAGTGTGTGTCTTTTACATAAAATTTTACCTGAATATATTTGTGTTTATGGTCCATAGCGTGGCAAAATGTTGAACATTTACAGGGGGGCGGATACTTATGCAACCTACTGTACGTGTCGCGGCCACACTGTCTTTCAGAAACACAACCAGCACAGCGGGGCCAAAGTTGTTCAATGTGAGCGTTTTGCCATTTCTAACACATCTGCTTGTATTCACTGTCTGTGCGGCAAGTCACGGAAAGCCCTAGGTTTTAAAAGTAAAAATGAAGGGCAGGAGGACAGGGCTTTACCTCAGTGGACCACACCTTCTCATGGTCTCTCATTTCAGATCCTCCATGCCAACATCGTGGTGTACAGCTACCACTACCTGCTGGACCCCAAGATTGCAGACCTAGTGTCCAAGGAGCTGACTAAGAAATCAGTGGTGGTGTTTGATGAGGCTCACAATATTGGTGAGACCAGATGTTCCAGATATCTTTGATTCCAACACATCACGGAAGTTTCAAAGTGCGGATTTCAGAATCAGAATCTGAATCTGTTTTATTGCCATTGTTAGTGAACAGGTTTACAAACTAGGATTTTTTTTTTTCCGTTCAATCGTGCAACATGAAACGTAAAACATAAAAGGCTTGGTAGCTGAATAATAAACTATACAAACTTTAAAACTACTGTATAAGGCTATAAGGGCATGCATAAAGTAGTTTAAAATATTATTTGATTTGTTTTATTTGAGCTATTATTTACAGTGCGTTATTATTTACAATATTTATATCATTACATTTACATTATCACAAACAAAAAACCCAATAAAAAAGAATAACTCTTAAGGAGTAAGCCGAAGCAAGAAAGCTTATAAGTGCCTACACCAATTTCAAAATACAATACAATACAAATAGAAAGGTTTGTTATTTCTGAGTGTATTTACTTAGTTTTATAATTTTCTTTTCCTTTTTTATCATTGCTTATATTACCAAATATATGTTTTAAAAAGTCATAGTATTTTGATTATTTATATATATATATATATATATATATATATATATATATATATATATATATATATATATATATATATATATATATATACACTCAACAAAAATATAAACGCAACACCTTTGTTTCTGCTCCCATTTTTCATGAGATGGACTTAAAGATCTAAAATTCATTCCAGATACACAATATTACCATTTCTCTCAAACATTGTTCACAAATCAGTCCAAATGTGTGATAGTGAGCACTTCTGCTCTGCTGAGATAATCCATCCCACCTCACAGGTGTGCCACATCAAGATGCTGATCTGACATCATGATTAGTGCACAGGTGTACCTTATACTGCCCACAATAAAAGGCCACTCTGAAATGTGCAGTTTTGTCTCACAGCAAAATGCCACAGATGCCACAAGCATTGAGGGAGCGTGCACTTGGCATGCTGACAGCAGGAATGTCATCCAGATCTGTTGCTCGTGCATTGAATGTTCATTTCTCCACCATAAGCCGTCTCCAAAGGCGTTTCAGAGAATATGGCAGTACATCCAACCGGCCTCAGAACCGCAGACCACGTGTAACCACACCAGCCCAGGACCTCCACATCCAGCAGGTTCACCTCCAAGATCGTCTGAGACCAGCCACTCAGACAGCTGCTGAAACAATGGGTTTGCATAACCAAACAATTTCTGCACAAACTGTCAGAAACCGTCTCAGGGAAGCTCAACTGCATGCTCGTCGTCCTCATCGGGGTCTTGACCTGACTCGAGCTCGTCGTCCTCATTGGGGTCTTGACCTGACTCCAGCTCGTCTCCGTAACAGACTTGAGTGGGCAAATGCTCACATTCGATGGCGTCTGGCACGTTGGAGAGGTGTTCTCTTCACGGATGAATCTCGGTTTCCATTCTTCAGGGCAGATGGCAGACAGCGTGTGTGGCGTCGTGCGGGTGAGCGCTTTGCTGATGTCAATGTTGTGGATGGAGTGGCCCATGGTGGTGGGGGGGTTATGGTATGGGCAGGCATCTGTTATGGACGAAGAACACAGGTGAATTTTATTGATGGCATTTTGAATGCACAGAGATACCGTGATGAGATCCTGAGGCCCATTGTTGTGCCATACATCCATGAACATCACCTCATGTTTCAGCAAGATAATGCACAGCCCCATGTTGCAAGGATCTGTACACAATTCCTGGAAGCTGAAAATGTCCCAGTTCTTGCATGGCCAGCATACTCACCGGACATGTCACCCATTGAGCATGTTTGGGATGTACTTGACCGGCGAATACGACGGCGTGTACCAGTTCCCACTAATATCCAGCAACTTCGCACAGCCATTGAAGAGGAGTGGACCAACATTCCACAGGCCACAATTGACAATCTGATAAACTCTATGGAAGAAGATGTGTTGCACTGCATGAGGCAAATGGTGGTCACACCAGATACTGGCTGGTTCTGAGTCCCCAGTCCCCCAATAAAGCAAAAAACTGCACATTTCAGGGTGGCCTTTTATTGTGGGCAGTATAAGGTACACCTGTGCACTAATCATGATGTCAGATCAGCATCTTGATGTGGCACACCTGTGAGGTGGGATGGATTATCTCAGCAAAGCAGAAGTGCTCACTATCACACATTTGGACTGATTTGTGAACAATGTTTGAGAGAAATGGTAATATTGTGTATCTGGAATGAATTTTAGATCTTTAAGTCCATCTCATGAAAAATGGGAGCAGAAACAAAGCGTTTATATTTTTGTTGAGTGTGTGTGTGTGTGTGTGTATATATTTATATATATATATATATATATATATATATATTACACACACACATTACTAGCGCACATATTTATTATACATATATTGTCACCATAATAACTATGACAATAATAGCATTCTCAAAAATATCATCTTCAAATTTATCATGTTTCTCATTGCTATCATACCTGCTTAAACTGTAATAATAAGATTGTTCTGTCAGTGGCTTTTGATTGTTTTCCCTATTTATGAGGTGCGTTAAAAAGCCAGGGTAATATGTGGCAAGCTGGTAGAGGGCAGTCTACCAGCTTGCCACACCCCCACGTGGGGGTGGTCATATTGTATATAAGCCTTTTGCTTCAGCCCACTCCTTTTGAGCAGATTAACATTCATACCAGCTCTGTCTTATAATAAAATGCAGATTAACTGCTCAAATAAATAAAATAAAATAACTTTGTTGAGACTTCACACAAATCATTGATGTTGAGCAGAAACAATTTAGGTCCTAAAATTGACCCATCCTGGTAAATATTCCTCCATCCTGATACATGTTCATCAATTTGTACATACTGTTTTCTTTCAGTCAAATATGACTTCAACCAATTGTTGATAAAGACAACAATTTGACAGAACAACAGTGTGACTGTATTCACAGATGTGCAGGTGCATTAAGTGTTAGCAGCAGATCTGAGTGTGGACATACCACATAGTGAAATAGAGCTTTGCAGATGCCTGAAACAGGTTATTATGTTATTAGGTCTTTTTTTTGTTCATGAGTCCGATGGCGGAGGGGAAAAAGCTGTTCTGTGGCGGGAGGTATGGGTCTGAATGGACCATAGCCTCCTGCCTGAGAGGGGTGAATAGTCCGTGTCCAGGGTGAGAAGGGTCAGCTGTGATCTGACCCACACGCCTCCGGGTTCTGGAGGTGTACAGGTCCTCGAGAGGCGGGAGCCTACAGCCTATCACCTTCTCAGCAGCATGCACAATGCGCTGCAGTCGATGCTTGTCCCGGGCTGTTGTGCCGGGGTACCACCCGGTGATGGAGGACGTGATGGAGAATTATAGAGTTAATTCGGCCTTCACATATTATCTGTGGGGGCAGCTGTTGGAGCTGCCCAATTGCCTATGTGTAACTGAGGTTATTTAACTCTCCTTATGTGGAAGTATCGCCAGACTAATGATCAGTGCTCTCAATAATAAATAATAATAAACTTCTCCCACATCCAGACTGTAACCCGCCTCTCCATTCACATTTCCCCGGACTACTTTAGTATTTCCCTCACGGGAGGTGAAGATGGACTAGATGATGGTTGTGTAGAACTTCACCAGCATCTTGGTCGGCAGTTTCCTCAGCTGCCGCAGGAAGAAACACGAGGCCATACTGCATTGCTTTGCCCGCTCCCTCAGCTGGGTAGGCCTGAGTGGGAGACTGTCAGGGAAAACCGGGAAGCCTGTGTGAGTGAGTGGTCGGTGATGGGGTTAAGCCAGGGGTGTCCAAACCTTTTTAGTGCCTTTTTTTTTATGCTTAAAACCTTCATACCCGCTCTGTCTTATAATAAAATGTTAGTTGTTAGGTTAGAATTGTGTAGAATTATTACAGTTCAGATAAAAAGGACCATCTCAGATTGTGTACCGATTCAGCAAGAAGGCCGAGGGCCACCAAAAATTGGTCCGAGGGCCACATTTAGCCCACGGGCTGCAATTTGGACACCCCTGGGTTAAGACCAGCCCCGCCCAGAGCGCCTGCTCCCTCCGCCTCCCACTCATCTCACGCTCGTCTGCTCTCCATAAATCAAAAACTTGACCCATAGTATCATTTAGCACATGTTGCTAAGCGTCTCGCCCCATGGGCCGTGGTCCAGGTACATGCCAGTGTGATTCTTGAATAGATATAATGTCTCCTACTTGCATCTCTCCAGACAACGTGTGCATCGACTCCATGAGCGTGAACATCACCAGGAGGACTCTGGACCGATGCCAAACCAACGTGGAGACACTGCACAACACTATACAGCAGTAAGACACAACACCACACACCACACAGGCTCAACACCACACAGGCTCAGCACCACACAGGCTCAACGCCACACAGGCTCAACGCCATACAGACCACACAAACTCAACACTATACAGCAGTAAGACGCAACACCACACACCACACAGGCTCAACACCACACAGGCTCAACACTGTACAGGCTCAGCACCATACAGACCACACAAACTCAACACTGTACAGGCTCAGCACCATACAGACCACACAAACTCAACACTGTACAGGCTCAGCACCATACAGAACACACAAACTCAACACTGTACAGGCTCAGCACCATACAGACCACACAAACTCAACACTGTACAGGCTCAGCACCATACAGACCACACAAACTCAACACTATACAGGCTCAGCACTATACAGGCTCAACACCATACAGACCACACAAACTCAACACTGTACAGGCTCAGCACTATACAGGCTCAGCACTATACAGGCTCAGCACCACACAGGCTCAACACCACACAGGCTCAACACCATACAGACCACACAAACTCAACACTATACAGCAGTAAGACGCAACACCACACAGGCTCAACACCACACAGACCACACAAACTCAACACTATACAGGCTCAGCACTGTACAGGCTCAACACCACACAGGCTCAACACCATACAGACCACACAAACTCAACACTATACAGGCTCAGCACTATACAGGCTCAACACCACACAGGCTCAACACCACACAGGCTCAACACCACACAGGCTCAACACCATACAGACCACACGAACTCAACACTATACAGCAGTAAGACACAACACCATACAGGCTCAACACCATACAGACCACACAAACTCAACACTATACAGCAGTAAGACGCAACACCACACAGGCTTAACACCACACAGGCTCAACACCATACAGACCACACAAACTCAACACTATACAGGCTCAGCGCTGTACAGGCTCAGCACTGTACAGGCTCAGCGCTGTACAGGCTCAGCACTATACATATATAGGCGGCTGCATGAAAAAAAAAACACCTATCCCCCAAAAAATAGCTACAAAAGGTTTTCAATGGTTTTCTGTAGTATCAGGTGTGCTTATTAACATACTAAAAGTCTACCAAAATCTGACCACTGGAAAGGTCTAATTTTCAAGAGGGGTGCCAAATCTTTAAAATGCCTATTACTCCTTTATTATTTATCTTAATGACAAGTAATTTTGGTGTCTAAGACCAAATGTTTTTTGGTCCAAAAACATTTTGGACCAAAATGTTTGGTATCTAGGAATCCAATAGGCTTGTTCAAATTGTAGTGACATGATTGCATAATTGTGAAATAGAAGATGGTGAACAAATACTCATTAGCGAGGTTGTCACGGCAACGGCACAAATTTTCAATGCAACTTTACATAGCTTCCCAGAGGCTTAGACATTTACTCGCGGAGATATTCGCTAAAGTGAGCGACCATGTCGGCCCTGACATGGTAGACCTGGAAGGGTTTTAACCTCTCTGTTTACATCTGTTTAGGTTTACATACATTTCATTAATATTTGGTAGAATTGCCTTTAAACTGTATAACTTCCTTTCACAAGCTTCTCACAATAGTTGGCAGGAGTTTTGGTCCATTCCTCCAAACAGAACTGGTGTAACTGACACACATTTGTAGGTCACCTTGCGTGCCTATGCCTTTTCAGCTTTGCCCATACATTTTTAACTGGATTTGTTCAGGACTTTGTGATGACCACTTCAAAACATGGACTTTGTTTTCCACTTTGTAACCAGTTTGGCAACTTTGAGTCATTGTCCATTTGGAAGACCCATCTGCGCCAACTTCCTGGCTCTTGAGATGTTGCCCCAGTATTATTTATTTACAAAATGTGACAATTTGTATCATTCAGTTTTGTTGTTATTGAGGTTCGTTTTGCAAAAGGGAATCCCATGGACAGGGACCCACAATTAAAATATACAACTTACAACCAAAGTGCAGAAGCAAAAAAAAAAATTACAAAGGAAAAACAGAAATTACAAAAATGTACCCATCCAGTCTCTACACATCATAATATTTGAATCAGATTTACATAGTTTGTACATCATGAGATTTGCACGATATTCCATGCATTCAGGGGCCAGACCTACATGCGACCAATGTGACTCATCAGTCAAAGTTGGGATGGTGTTGTCAGGCTGCAAGATTCCCCTTTTTTCCTCCAAACGTGACCATGGTCATTATGGCCAAAATGTACTGTGTCAGACCACAGGAAATGTCTCCAAAACTTCAAGTCTTTATCCTTTTTTATTTGCAAACTCCAAACTGGCTTTTTGATGTTTCTCATGTCGGTACAGGACTCTGGATGATGACAAACTCTTACCAGGTTCAGCATCTTCTCCAGATCGTTTGCATTTGTTCTTGGGTTGATCTTCACATTTCAGACACAGCACGTTCATCTCTGGGACACAGAACCCGCCTTCTTTCTGATCTGTATGATGACTGGGCATTTCCACCATTGTTTGAACCAAGGAACCTGAACCTTCAAGTGTCTGTAAATTACACCCAAGGATGAACCAGACTTTTGCTTCCATGAACATGACATCATCATCTGGGCTTTAAACTGTAAAAAGTTTACATAAACTAAAATTATTATACCTTTTAGACTCTGTAAAAAGAATTGTGAGAAAATTCTATCTCTCATTCCTCTGGAATTTGACAAATAGAAATAATTTTGACCTAAGAAAACTATGCAAATGTGTCTCTTTATGAAGTGTATGTAAACGTATGGTTCTCAATCTGTGTTTGGTGGCAAGAGTACCGATTCACTAGCCTCTTTGTGCTTTGTGCTTAGCAAGAAAATAATTTCCGCCAAATCATTTGTTACCCCACAACGTATCCCTCATACCCAGTCCTCAACTTAATATCATTTGCTCAGAGTGTATTACCAGATTATGTGGATTGGAAAGGAGCGTGTCATGAATGTGGTGGATTGGGGATGGAAACTGGAGAACAATCGTTTCATGCCAGTTCTGACCGAGAAAACTGCTGTCCTGAAAAGTCTCCTGCAGATGTTCCGTTGTAATAGCACAACTGCCTGCTGAACACCACGATGTAGTTACAGAGGATATGGACCTCCATGCACACCTGCTTGTGGACCATGTCAAGTTGTCCACCATCTTCTATTTCACAATTATGCAGTCATGTCACTACAATTTGAACAAGCCTATTGGATTCCTAGATACCAAAAACATGGACCAAAAACAAAAAACATTTGGACCAAAAAACATTTGGTCTTAGACACCAAAATGACTTGTCTAAGATAAATAATAAAGGAGTAATGGGCATTTTAAGGATTTGGCACCCCTCTTGAAAATTACACCTTTCCAGTGGTCAGATTTTGGTAGACTTTTAGTATGTTAATAAGCACACCTGATACTACAGAAAACCATTGAACAACCTTTTGTAGCTATTTTTTTGGGGTCAAACCATATTTTCAGCCGACTAATACAGGCTCAGCGCCGCACAGGCACAGCGCCATACAGGCACAGCGCCGCACAGGCTCAACGCCGCACAGGCACAGCGCCATACAGGCTCAGCGCCGCACAGGCTCAACGCCGCACAGGCACAGCGCCATACAGGCTCAGCGCCGCACAGGCTCAGCGCCGCACAGGCACAGCGCCGCACAGGCACAGCGCCGCACAGGCTCAGCGCCATACAGGCACAGCGCCGCACAGGCACAACGCCATACAGGCTCAGCGCCGCACAGGCTCAGCGCCATACAGGCTCAGCGCCGCACAGGCACAGCGCCGCACAGGCACAACGCCATACAGGCTCAGCGCCGCACAGGCACAACGCCATACAGGCTCAGCGCCGCACAGGCACAGCGCCGCACAGGCTCAGCGCCATACAGGCACAGCGCCGCACAGGCACAACGCCATACAGGCTCAACGCCGCACAGGCACAGCGCCGCACAGGCTCAACGCCGCACAGGCTCAGCGCCGCACAGGCACAGCGCCATACAGGCACAGCGCCGCACAGGCTCAGCGCCATACAGGCACAGCGCCGCACAGGCACAACGCCATACAGGCTCAACACCACACAGGCACAGCGCCGCACAGGCACAGCGCCGCACAGGCTCAGCGCCATACAGGCACAGCGCCGCACAGGCACAACGCCATACAGGCTCAACACCACACAGGCTCAGCGCCGCACAGGCTCACAGGCTCAACGCCGCACAGGCTCAGCGCCATACAGGCACAGCGCCGCACAGGCTCAGCGCCGCACAGGCTCAACGCCATACAGGCACAGCGCCGCACAGGCTCAACGCCGCACAGGCTCAGCGCCATACAGGCTCAGCGCCGCACAGGCACAACGCCATACAGGCTCAGCGCCGCACAGGCTCAGCGCCATACAGGCTCAGCGCCGCACAGGCTCAACGCCATACAGGCTCAGCGCCATACAGGCTCAGCGCCGCACAGGCTCAACGCCGCACAGGCTCAGCGCCGCACAGGCTCAACGCCGCACAGGCTCAACGCCGCACAGGCTCAACGCCGCACAGGCTCAGCGCCATACAGGCTCAACGCCGCACAGGCTCAACGCCGCACAGGCTCAGCGCCGCACAGGCACAGCGCCGCACAGGCTCAGCGCCGCACAGGCACAACGCCATACAGGCTCAGCGCCGCACAGGCTCAGCGCCGCACAGGCACAGCGCCGCACAGGCACAACGCCATACAGGCTCAGCGCCGCACAGGCTCAGCGCCATACAGGCTCAGCGCCGCACAGGCTCAACGCCATACAGGCTCAGCGCCATACAGGCTCAGCGCCGCACAGGCACAGCGCCGCACAGGCTCAACGCCGCACAGGCTCAACGCCGCACAGGCTCAGCGCCATACAGGCTCAACGCCGCACAGGCTCAACGCCGCACAGGCTCAACGCCGCACAGGCTCAACGCCGCACAGGCTCAGCGCCGCACAGGCACAACGCCATACAGGCTCAGCGCCGCACAGGCTCAGCGCCGCACAGGCTCAGCGCCGCACAGGCTCAGCGCCGCACAGGCACAGGCTCAGCGCCGCACAGGCTCAGCGCCGCACAGGCTCAGCGCCGCACAGGCACAGGCTCAGCGCCGCACAGGCTCAGCGCCGCACAGGCACAGGCACAGCGCCGCACAGGCTCAGCGCCGCACAGGCACAGCGCCGCACAGGCTCAGCGCCGCACAGGCTCAGCGCCGCACAGGCTCAGCGCCGCACAGGCTCAACGCCGCACAGGCTCAGCGCCGCACAGGCTCAGCGCCGCACAGCGCCGCACAGGCTCAGCGCCGCACAGGCTCATCGCCGCACAGCGCCGCACAGGCTCGGCGCCGCACAGGCTCGGCGCCGCACAGGCTCGACGCCGCACAGGCTCAACGCCGCACAGGCTCAACGCCACACAACTTCAACACTATACATTTTACGTGCTTTTTATCATCGGTTGCATTGACCACATTTCTATAACTCTTCTTTCTTATCGTTCTCATTGAATACGGTTTTCTTTGTTTGCTGACGGATAAAAACAGCGGCAACAAATACTGTACAATGCCGTTCTGTCACATCGGCCTCAGTGTGGTGCCCTCGGAGACTTGGTGCACAAAGCTATTTGGCGGATTGGCAGGTGTTAATGTCTAGCCCTGATGGTACACTTTTTGGGTTTGGCAAAAATGTCATGAATTTAATTGTGTGTTTTACTTGTGTCAGAATAAAGGAGACGGATGCGGCCAAACTGAAGGATGAGTATCGACGCCTGGTAGAGGGGCTAAAGGAGGCAAACGTGGCCCGGGAGACAGACGTGTATTTGGCCAACCCAGTGTTACCCGATGAGATCCTGAAGGGTACTCCCACCCACACCTCACCGCACTTCAGGAGGGCTCTGTTAAACAGCTATTAGCAGCACCAAATTAGCATTTGTGATTTTAGAATCTTTTTGAATCAAGCAATCAGTAAGTAACTTCCTGATCCTGCACCTGGGTCAGCTTAAGGAGCATGCTGGATTTGGAAAAATATCTAAATGCATTATTTCTGACAAGTAATCATAGTGATTCTGACTTGATCTGAGATCTGTGTTAGAAAATAAATAGTGAGATGCAAAGGTTCAGGCAGCCCTGGTCAATACTTTTGGCTAATGTGAACAATGAAGAAAGGGGACATGAAATCTCCAAGAGGCATGGAGTCACAGATGAGACATTCTCATTACATTTCAAAGTTAATCAGGTTTCAATATAAAATGGAAAAAGACCACCACCAGTGTTCTGATACCCCTTCCTAGTTGATACTTTGTTGCCCCACTAGTTGGCAGGTATCAAAGCTTTAAATACTTGTCTAGGCAGCCAAGTTTTTCAGTTTGAGGGATTTTAGCCCGCTCTTGGCCATCTGTTATGCACTGCTCTTTAAAGGTCCATCACAGATCTTCAATGATGTTTAGGTCAGGAGACTGTGAAGGCCACAGCAGAACCGTCTCGCTGTGAAGCATGAGGCCTAATCACCCCAACACTGCAGGATGCCCAATGAAGCTCAACTTTTCTGTTATTTTCAAAATGTAAAAAATAGATGTACTAGAAATGTCTCATCTGTAACTTCTAGCCTTTTGGAGATTATTTTATCTTCTTGCTTCACTGAGATTTTGACCACGGGTGCCTAAACATTTACTCCCCATACCTACAGTTGGCCAACACTTAAATAACGGTAACAGTGTGTTTGAGAGTGCGCATGGGGGACGACGGATGCAAATTAGCCCACGGCTACAATTCGGTGTGGCTTGTTCATTAACTTGCACTGTCCCTACCAAATAAACAAACAGTGTAAGAAACCAGAACAAGCATAAAACCAAGTGTAAAACACATATACTTGATTAAACGCCAGTGAAAAGGTGTGTTTTCAGGAGAGATTTAACGACTGGTAGAGACTGGTCAAATAAAGTAATGGTTAAGGTCATATAAAGTTTTGGATCAGTCCTAATGCCGGTGCTGTAGTAACTACCGTACGTCTGAAGTTCAAATGCGTTTCCAATCAAAGTCCAGAGTGCTGTGCAGTATTTTGGTCATATGTGGATGCAGTTGGCAGTATAAACCTCTCTCCCTGTGCAGAGGCAGTGCCTGGAACAATCCGCACGGCTGAACACTTTGTAGGCTTCCTGCGGCGCTTCATGGAGTACCTCAAGTCTCGCCTGCGGGTTCAGCATGTGGTGCAGGAGAGTGCCCCCCAGTTCCTCAAAGACATCTACGAGAAGGTGTGCATCGACAGGAAGCCTCTCAGGTGTGTTAGAATTTTACTAAGGCACTACTGCTACTTTACATATGTATGGAAGGATTCAGACGATTACAGGCTCATTTTCTCTAGCCTCTGGTCGGTGGATAACCGGACCTGCAGGCTTGTCACTTGGAAGATTTTGGGCATAATACTGCTATTTTCCCATTTGTCGTACGTTGTGCAGTAATATACCTGAGGATACTGTGATTTAGGGATGTCAAGATTAACCGGTTTTACGATTACCACGATTATAAAAGGACGTGGTAGGTTATCCGTAAGAATTTCAGAAGCCACGGTTTACCGCGGAAATGTTTGACGCTGACGCACGAGCCGCTGCACGCCATGAACAGCGTAAACTCACCGGTAGTTGAGCGAGGCAGAAGGACGCTCTCCTCCAGTGTTGTATCCACCCAGAATCAATTGAAGTCAGCAGAGTGGGACCTCTTTAGGATCCAAAACGTGACCAAGGCGTTGTTGTTGTCGATGGACGTCCGTTATGCAAACCCTGTGGTCAGAAAGTTGCAGCAAAAGGCGCTGATATCGGCTACGTCGAATATAAACAACATCTTGGAGATAATCCTTCGCTGTGAATGTCCAGGTCAAGGTAACGAACTGCATCATTCCCAAAAAAGTTGTCCAAACGTTTGGAAATAGCCGTCACAACCGGCTCAGGATGTAAAACAAAAAGCTAATGCTCCGCTCTGCTTCAGCGACAGAAAGGAAAGTGAAACTGCACATGTGGAAATCAGCTGTTCAAAAGAGTCTCCTTAGTCACTTTGTAAACACGTTTCATTCTCTAGAGGAGCGATCAGAGTCCGGGAGGCGTGAATGAGGAGCGATCAGAGTCCGGGAGGTGTGAGAGAGGAGCGATCAGAGTCCGGGAGGCGTGAATGAGGAGCGATCAGAGTCCGGGAGGTGTGAATGAGGAGCGATCAGGGTCCGGGAGGTGTGAATGAGGAGCGATCAGAGTCCGGGAGGCGTGAGAGAGGAGCGATCAGAGTCCGGGAGGTGTGAGAGAGGAGCGATCAGAGTCCAGGAGGTGTGAGAGAGGAGCGATCAGAGTCCAGGAGGTGTGAATGAGGAGTGATCAGAGTCCGGGAGGCGTGAGAGAGGAGCGATCAGAGTCCGGGAGGTGTGAGAGAGGAGCGATCAGAGTCCAGGAGGTGTGAATGAGGAGTGATCAGAGTCCGGGAGGCGTGAGAGAGGAGCGATCAGAGTCCGGGAGGTGTGAATGAGGAGCGATCAGAGTCCGGGAGGTGTGAATGAGGAGCGATCAGAGTCCGGGAGGTGTGAGAGAGGAGCGATCAGAGTCCCGGAGGCGTGAGAGAGAGGGAGGTTATGGAGCTGCAGCACATAATTGTGCAGTGACTTGGTCAGACTATGGTTTAAAGCACAGAGCGGTTCGATCCTTCCGGCTTGTTCCTCGGAGCCGGCGGCAGCGGCTCGGGTGTTCGTGCATGAGTGTGCACGTCTTTGAGCGTCACAGATGACAACAATATCTTTGTCAAAGTATAGAAACGAAAGATTGAAACACTTTACAGAAAGCCTATGGTTTATTTCTTTGATTTGATTTTTAATTATCCTAATCATTTCTGAGGCAAATAAAGAAATAAGCCTCCTTTTTCTCCTGGACTCCTCACTGATCTCCTCAAACAGGTCTATCAGACCGCCATTAGAACTTGCTTAGAATCATTTGCTTTAAAGCCACAAAATTTTTTTGACTACTGAATTCCCAATCCCAAACAGTGTCAGATTCAACATGTGTCGATCTTCTTACTCACACTGCAGTCGAGCTGTACTCCTCAGGTCCCCTTTAGCACCCAGAGGGAGAGGCTTCTGTTAAACCTTTGTCCCTGCTGCAGGTTTTGTGCTGAGCGGCTGCAGTCTCTTCTCCGGACGCTGGAGATCACAGACATAGCAGACTTCTCAGCCATTACGCTCATCTCCAACTTTGCCACTTTGGTCAGCACCTACAGCCAAGGTAAGAGTGCTCCCTATGCTCCCTGTGGGATTCAGTCTCCATGACACCCGCCCCATGTCCTGTGCCCGATGTAAAACCATGTCCTGCACTGACATGGTGTAGCTTGACGTCTGAGTAAGCTCTGTCGTACAGGAGTTGTCCAATGAGACGGCACGTCAGCCAAGAACAGAACAATAGGCAGGTAAGTAGCAGTGATCAGCTATGAATAGGACAAGACTGACCGATACTGGGGTGAGCAGATCGTTAGAGATGCTCTACTTCAAAGGGGTTTACCCACAGGTGAGAGTAGCTGTGATTGGAGAGGAGGAGCCGGGCCTACCCTTAAGCCTTTTGGATGAGAGGCGAAACGTTTGAGACTTGAACTACACAAGATCACTCTAGTACCTTTATTGAAGATTGTGTAGCTTGGTTTGCCTAACAGAATTGTAGCTTGCCTGGGCCCTTGGAGACAGATAAAGTGTGATTGGTTTACTGTCTGTTTTAAGGGTTCACCATCATCATAGAGCCGTTTGAGGACAGAACGCCCACCATCGCCAACCCCGTGCTGCACTTCAGGTCTGCGCTTTTCATGAGTTCTCAGCATCTGGCCTCCTGCTGCTCTCACACTCTTCTCTCACTAGGGTTGTTCCGATGGACAATATCATCGTCCATCGTGTGATGGATAAGCAACATCACGATGGACAGCCACCATCGTGATGCCTCCAGTCAGAAACACGCACTGATCTTCTGTAGGCCTAGTAAACCTATAATATACATGCTAGTTTATATAGCCTGCCTGAGACATGATGTGTTAGCCGTAATGAAAATTAAGACGCGCGGGGCTCTCTCCCTGAAAGCAGCTTCACTGTTTAACAACACATGATTTGGCTTTGCTTTTCGCACGGAAACGAAACAGCTGTAAAGTGTGGATATCACATCGGAGCTAGCGGAGAGCGCATGGATTTGGATATTCTCACGAAGGACAGAGAGAGAGGAGAGCACATGGATTTGGACATTCTCACGAAGGACAGAGAGAGAGGAGAGCGCATGGATTTGGACATTCTCACGAAGGACAGAGAGAGGAGAGCACATGGATTTGGACATTCTCACGAAGGACAGAGAGAG
The DNA here is from genome assembly GCA_021464625.1 of Proterorhinus semilunaris. Lineage (NCBI taxonomy): Eukaryota > Metazoa > Chordata > Actinopteri > Gobiiformes > Gobiidae > Proterorhinus > Proterorhinus semilunaris. Next base: position 945,101 of record CM038354.1, read on the forward strand.
AGGAGAGCACATGGATTTGGATATTCTCACGAAGGACAGAGAGAGAGGAGAGCGCATGGATTTGGATATTCTCACGAAGGACAGAGAGAGAGGAGAGCACATGGATTTGGACATTCTCACGAAGGACAGAGAGAGGAGAGCACATGGATTTGGACATTCTCACGAAGGACAGAGAGAGAGGAGAGCGCATGGATTTGGACATTCTCACGAAGGACAGAGAGAGAGGAGAGCGCATGGATTTGGATATTCTCACGAAGGACAGAGAGAGAGGAGAGCACATGGATTTGGACATTCTCACGAAGGACAGAGAGAGAGGAGAGCGCATGGATTTGGACATTCTCACGAAGGACAGAGAGAGGAGAGCACATGGATTTGGACATTCTCACGAAGGACAGAGAGAGAGGAGAGCACATGGATTTGGACATTCTCACGAAGGACAGAGAGAGAGGAGAGCGCATGGATTTGGATATTCTCACGAAGGACAGAGAGAGGAGAGCACATGGATTTGGACATTCTCACGAAGGACAGAGAGAGAGGAGAGCGCATGGATTTGGACATTCTCACGAAGGACAGAGAGAGGAGAGCACATGGATTTGGACATTCTCACGAAGGACAGAGAGAGAGGAGAGCGCATGGATTTGGACATTCTCACGAAGGACAGAGAGAGAGGAGAGCGCATGGATTTGGACATTCTCACGAAGGACAGAAAGAGAGGAGAGCACATGGATTTGGACATTCTCACGAAGGACAGAGAGAGGAGAGCGCATGGATTTGGACATTCTCACGATGGACAGAGAGAGAGGAGAGCACATGGATTTGGATATTCTCACGAAGGACAGAGAGAGAGGAGAGCACATGGATTTGGACATTCTCACGAAGGACAGAGAGAGGAGAGCGCATGGATTTGGACATTCTCACGAAGGACAGGGAGAGAGGAGAGCACATGGATTTGGACATTCTCACGAAGGACAGAGAGAGAGGAGAGCACATGGATTTGGACATTCTCACGTAGGACAGAGAGAGAGGAGAGCGCATGGATTTGGACATTCTCACGAAGGACAGAGAGAGAGGAGAGCACAGGGATTTGGACATTCTCACGTAGGACAGAGAGAGAGGAGAGCAGATGGATTTGGACATTCTCACGAAGGACAGAGAGAGAGGAGAGCACATGGATTTGGACATTCTCACGAAGGACAGAGAGAGAGGAGAGCGCATGGATTTGGACATTCTCACGAAGGACAGAGAGAGGAGAGCACATGGATTTGGACATTCTCACGAAGGACAGAGAGAGAGGAGAGCGCATGGATTTGGATATTCTCACGAAGGACAGAGAGAGGAGAGCACATGGATTTGGACATTCTCACGAAGGACAGAGAGAGAGGAGAGCGCATGGATTTGGACATTCTCACGAAGGACAGAGAGAGAGGAGAGCGCATGGATCGGGCGGCGCGTAGTGCAGCGATGCAAACTTCAAAAATCATGTTAAAATTGATAAAATGGAAATAATAAGCTCTGATTTACATTTATATAAGTGTAATATGAGCCTTGATATTGAGGAGCAGATGATGCTCTGAATAAGTCGTCGTCCTCTTTTACTCACAAGTTTTAACACATTTCTGTTGCAAAATTCCTATGACTCTGTTCAGATCATGTTTAGTTTAGATCTATTTATACTGTAATCTCACATTTTTCTTACATAAATAACATGCAGTCTGTATATAGGCTATGCTTATAATGAGAGATTGACAATACCATCGTCCATCATGATGATTTACGGTAAACATCATCAACTGACAATTAAGGGGACATCGGCCAACCCTAGCTCTCACACTCTGCTCTCCTCTCACTCTCTTCTCTCACACTCTCTCTCTTTCCTCTCACACTCTGGTCTCACACTCTTCTCTCTCTCCTCTCACACTCTTCTCTCACTCTTCTCACACTCTGCTCTCACTCTTCTCCCTCCTCTCTCACTCTTCTGTCTTCTCCCTCTCTTCTCTCACACTCTGATCTCTCACTCTGCTCTCACACTCTTCTCTCTCTCACTGGTCTCACTCTGCTCTCACTCTTCTCACTCTGCTCTCATTCTTTTCTCTTCTCACACTCTGCTCTCACACACTTCTCACACTCTGCTCTCACACTCTTCTCTCTCTCCTCTCACACTCTTCTCACACTCTGCTCTCACTCTTCTCTCTCTTCTCACACTCTGCTCTCACACACTTTTCACACTCTGCTCTCACATTCTTCTCTCTCTCCTCGCACACTCTTCTCACACTCTGCTCTCACTCTTCTCTCTCCTCTCACACGCTGCTCTCACACTCTTCTTTCACTCTTCTCCCTCCTCTCTCACTCTTCTGTCTTCTCCCTCTGATCTCTCACTCTGCTCTCACACTCTTCTCTCTCTCACTGCTCTCACTCTGCTCTCACTCTGCTCTCATTCTTTTCTCTTCTCACACTCTGCTCTCACACGCTTCTCACACTCTGCTCTCACTCTTCTGTCTTCTCACACTTTGATCTCTCACTCTGCTCTCACACTCTTCTCTCTCTCACTGCTCTCACTCTGCTCACACTCTCCTCTCACACTTTGCTCTCTCACTCTGCTCTCACTCTGCTCACTCTCTCTGCTCTCTCACTGTCATGGTGGTAAACAGGTTTTTCCTTGTGTCCACAGCTGTATGGATCCTTCCATCGCGATCAAACCGGTGTTTCAGCGGTTTCAGTCGGTCATCATCACCTCAGGGGTAAACTCCAGCCCTCTCTTCTGTCTGCACTACACAACACTACAGTACAGTCTCTGCACCAGATGGCGCTGTGGAGCACTATGCTGGCTCAAAATAATTGTGAATAGAACTTTATAGAGTAATAATGTATAAATAAATAATATTTTATCAAGAATAATATTCAATGAAGACCAATTAGATTGCAAAGAAAATTTTGTTATAAACATTCATGCATAATCCAAAGGCACACATACACATACACTAGGCTCTGGGACTGAGCCCGGACCCAATCACAGAGCAGCTCACCACGCTGAAGACTCATCATCGGCTACTTCCATTTAAGTTGCACACGCAGTCTCTGCAAACACCGGTGGATTAGACGGATATTCTTCGTTTTTTTGGACGACTCTTTGCAATGGGACTTTTCGCTGGAGACACAAGATGAAGTGGGGAAGCTGCCGTGAGTTTATGGAGTTTGAATGAGGTGAAACAGACGTAAGGAAGCGATGGTCCTCAAAGCTCCGGGTGAGTCTGTTTACACCACGGTTCACATCTGTCCGGGTTCAGCTGCTGTTAACTTTAGCAGGACATAAACGACTCCTTTATGCTCTCATATCATTGTGTAAATACATTTGAATGCCGTTTATAGAGTATACTCTTGTCTTGTTGTTGATGTTCTGGGAATAAGAGTCTGTAATGCTAGTTCTGTGACATGCAGCAGTAAATGTGCTCAGTACATTTGGTAGTTTACGTTACCAGCCGCCACTCGGTCAATCAGATGATGCTGATGTAAAGTGCTCACTCTTGTCCCCACTCAACTTTTCACGCCACTACTACAGTAACTTCTGTTCTGTTGCCCCATTAAGGGCACAACTCATTGAGGGAAAATAAACCAAATAAACCACAAGTCTTTGTTGACAAGTGACAAGAATTACCAGGGCATTGTTATGTGGCACGACAATCGGCCCATTGCGAGTTTTGAGAGTGGGAGCTGAACTTTGGCAGAATCAAGCACAGGTTTATTATCTTCTACAGGTCTCGCAGTCTTTATTCACACCTTGGAATATCTCACTGGGACTTGGTACCAGCCCCTACATTGAGCCTACGCTGATGACATAAAAACTTCTTTGTAATGTGTGTGTCTCTCCCCCCGCAGACGCTGTCTCCTCTGGACATTTACCCAAGGATGTTGGACTTCAGGCCCGTCACCATGGCCTCCTTCACCATGACGCTGGCCCGCACCTGCCTCTGCCCATTGGTCAGTCTCTGCTCTAGACCCCAGATTAGAGTTTAGATTGGGCCCAAAACAATCCAGCCACACATTTTGACCGAAGCCGACCAGACCCCATCCATTACTGGGAGTGAGCCTGCACACCGTTTTTATACATGATCCAGATTTGTAACGAGCGTTCTACATGCATATCCCAATGTCGCTTTCGCCACATTAAGCACTGCTCCACATCCCACACCACTCTGGTGCTGATAACAAAGAGCGCCGTGACCACCGGCGGCGCCAGGGGGGGGGAAATACTACTCCAGGTATATCATGTTGACTTTAAGAAGGAAGCAAAACATATAACAAATTAAATTAGAACAATATAAAATATAACAGTTTTTAGTGATAGTGGTGACTAATTAGAGGGAGTATATAAAAAAAGCCCAAGCATGCGAGGAAAGCGCTTCTCTTTGGTCCTCATGGTGGGGGCTGACACCGTTTCCATACCACCCCCTAGTGGCTCGGGGCGGCTCCCTAAAGTTTGCTGCTACAAGGAAACCAAGGACATTTTTTTTAACCACGCTGGCTTTTTTAAATATTTATTATTTTTAAAGTCTTAGCTTTGGGCTTTGATTGACAGTCCCTGGAGCACTGTGGAGACTTGTTGCTGCTCAACCTTTTTGTCCTTTTTTGGAACATGCTCTGTAGGAGGAGATCAAGCTGCATCATGGATTCTCTCTCGAATGGAGTAATTAATGTAAATGGTAAGGAGTTTTCTAATGGCTTTGAGTAATCTTTGATTCTCCTGCGAGGACTATTTAAACATTCGGGTATGACTCACAACACATCTCCAGGTTTGTTTTTGATCAGGGAACAACACTGAAATGTGGTGACCGCTCTGAGAGGTCAAATTTGCATAATGCCTCCCTTTTTAATAAAAGCCCAAACAATGCATGATATGATATATTTTACACTGCTATGATACTGGTGTTTGTGATGCAGATCGTGGGCCGGGGAAACGACCAGGTGGCTCTGAGCTCCAAGTTTGAGACGAGAGAAGACTTTGGTGAGATTACAAAATAAGACATTGCAGCTGTTAAGCCTCTTTGTCCCTCAATGTGTTCAATCCTTTCCGTAACTCCAAAAATCTGTGTTTTTGCAGCGGTCATTCGTAACTATGGCAACCTGCTGCTGGAAATGTCTGCTATAGTTCCAGATGGCATCGTGGCCTTCTTTACCAGTTATGTGTACATGGAGAACATTGTGGCCTCCTGGTATGAGCAGGTGAGGATTTTACTGGAATACTGAGCATCTGCGCATTGATTGGATGAGGGAGAATGAAGCCACCAGCCTAAAAGCAGAAATAAACATACATTTGGCATCGAAGGACGGGACAAAGGCAGACACAAATTTTCCTACGGGGACAAGATCAGCTTAATAATGACAGATCAATAGTTAATAGTGAAATCATGGACAACAAATCGAGAGTAGATATGTGGAAGTATTTTATAGGGCAGCTCATGTGAGATGTTGAGGTATGGTTTTGTGGAGCTTTATCATGTTTAATGCCTGTATGACAGTAATATTACTCCGCTCTGATAAACCCTGGGGTCTGTACATTGGTAACGGCTATGAAGGCCTGTCGCTCATCTGTCTAATCATAAAGGGCAGATGAACCAATATAAATATATAATAATATGCAGGTGTAACTCAAAAAATGTGAATATCGTTCAAAAGTTCATTTTTTTCTGTAATACTTAAAATGTGAAAGTAATATATGACATAGACTCATTGCATGTAAAGTTAAGTTATCCTTTATTAATCTCTGTAGAGAGATTTGTTCTCATTTGACCCATCCCGGGAGCTGCTAGCGTGGGATGGTGCTCGAGGGGGCAAGTAGGGTGAAGTGTCTTCCCCAAGGAGACGACTACAGTGTGCATTTTTGCGGGAGCTGGGATTCGAACCCTGACCTTCCGATCACGGGACGACCCGCTCTGCCATCTGCGCCACTGTCGCCCCAAAGTGAAATGTCAAGCTCAAAGTGTCAACCTGTTGTTGGCTAATGAATCCAAAACACCTGCAAAGGGTCTCTTAGTGGTTCAGTAGAATTCACCATCATGGAGAAGACTGCTGACCTGACAGTTGTGCAGAAAACCATGTCAGTGCATCAAGAGCCACCACACGCAGACGGATCCTGGACGTGGGCTTCAGATGTCGTATTCCTCTTAAGTTGCTCCTGAACTACAAACAACGTCAGAAGCATTTTACATGGGCTAAAGAAAGAAAGACCTGGTCTGTTGCTCAGTGGTCCAAAGTTCTCTTTTCGGATGAGAACAAATTTTGCATCTCATTTGGAAACCAAGGTCCCAGAGTCTGGAGGACAAAGAGAGAAACACACAATCCAAGATGCTTGAAGGCCAGTGTGAAGTTTCCACAGTCTGTGATGATTTGGGGAGCCATGTCGTCTGCTGGTGTTGATCCACTGAGCTTTAAAATCTCCTGGTAGACGGTTACGCTGACTCTTGACTTAATAGAGTATTCATGCTTCCTTCAGCAGACGAGCTTTATGGAAATGCTGACTTCATTTTCCAGCAGGACTTGGCACCGGCCCACACTGCCTAAAGTACCAAAACCTGGTTAAATGACCATCAGATTACTCGCCTGACCTGAACTCCACAGTGAATCTATGGGGCATTGCCAAAAGAAAGATGAAAGACATGAGACCGAACAATGCAGAAGAGCTGAAGGAGCTACTGAAGCATTCTGGTCTTCCATAAGACCTCAGCATCCATGCCACACAACCCAACCGCATTACTGCCTTTTGCTAGAGGCAGTATCTATATGACGTATTAGTTTCACATTTTGTTGCCATACCGCCTCTGTGATGCCCAACCCTGTCAGACCTTGGAAGCTAAGCAGGCAAGAGCCTGGTCGGTTCTTGGATGGGGGACCGTTTAGTAACACCAGGAAGACTGGCTAATGTAGTGAGTGATTGGTGGTGGTCGGAGGGGCCGATGGCACAGACTGTGGCTACAATAGTAGCTTACTACCACCAAGAATGGAGTGAATGAATGATGCAATGTAAAGTCTCTTTGAGTGTCCAGAAAAGTGCTATATCAAACCGATGCATTATTATTATTCTTATTTTAAGTTTTATTACAGAAATAAATGAATTTTTTAACAATGTTCTAATTTTTCCTAGTTTCACCTGTATAATCCTGAGGTCTGCTGTGACCTCTTGAGCTGCAAGATTCATCACAATCAAAACTAAATCTTAATTTAATAATTGCAAATGCTGACTTATTTAGACACTACATAGGCTTTTGAAAATGAAAAGTATCCTGTCTCCATGGAGTATAATGGAGAAAGCTGCAGTTTAGGACTCTACAAACATGTTCGGCAATACATGGCCATACATCCATTCTCTGTTCATCTGTTGCCGAGTTGCAGGGGCAGCCGTTCAAAGTAGAGCTGGGCAATTAAAAAAAAAAATATTTATTGATTTAATTAATTTTTTTATTGTATAATTATTAATTTTAAAAAATAAAAACTCGATTTACGATTCGATTCAATTACACCCCCCCCCCATTTAAAACAAAATAACTGCTAACTATAAATATATTTAAAAAATATATATTTATTGTATTTAATTAAAGTAAACCAACATAAACAAAATTGCAAATTCAAACCCTTTCTCTAACTAAAAAGTCACTATGCAAATTATTTAAATCCAAATTATGTATACTGTATTTGGATTAAGATAATAAAACAACAAAAATATTGAGGTAACTGAGGCACATTTGTACAGCAGAACCTTATTCCTCTAAGCAGAGGGCAGAGAGCTAAAAAAGAAAAGAACGAATCTAAAAAAAATCTTTTATTAATATTTTTTTAATTTGTTTTAAAATATGAATTGATTTGACATACCAACTCCACATTTAAATCAAATCGATTTTTTTTCCAGCCCTAGTTCAAAGTGCCCGGATCACGGTCCTTTATGGCACCTTCTGCAGGTGGTGGGTCACCAAGAGGCCGGCTCCACATGGGAGAAGCCCCTAACAACATAGCTCCCAAGGATCCAAACCCCTCCATGTTTAGGTGGCGGTTCATTATCCAGTGATCTCAGTTTTTACTCCAGACACTGTTTAACTTGCACTCTGTGAAGTCAATCGAAGTAGAATTTCAGATTCTAATCACAGTACCTTCAGGAAAGATTGTAATCCGATATTTTGTCCAAATACAGCCTTACATTTGACTGTAATAATCTTTGTATTGTTTCATGTGCAGGGCATTCTGGAGAACATTCAGAGGAACAAGCTGATCTTTATTGAGACCCCAGATGCAGCGGAGACCAGCATGGCCCTGGAGAAGTATCAGGAGGTCAGCCACAGCAGGGGGTTACATTATACAGGCCCAGGTACTCCAGTGGGTAGTACACATGATGACGAGACAGAACATGTATAGCATCCATGATTCATTAATGTAACAGACTGCCAACCTTGATCTCACCTTTATGGTTCGTAGTGCTTACCACCACTAAGTATGCAGTGAATGCTCCTTTACTGTTGTAGAATATCAACTAGAGATAAGGTTTGGAAAGTGGAGTCGCTGATGATGACTATATTGAAGTATGTTACTCCTGTAGGATTGAGAGCTAACAGCCGCTGTGTATTTTAGGCCTGTGAGAACGGCCGTGGGGCCATCCTGCTGTCCGTGGCAAGGGGAAAGGTGTCTGAGGGCATTGACTTCGGTAAGAGTTACCTGCACCATTCTTGGAACAATACACACGCAACAGAGCTTATAACCATGATCTAACGGTTATTCCTCGTCAGCTTTTCCCCAGAGCTCGCACAGCCATAAAACTAATTATACACTCCTCATCAAAACTTTAAGACCTGTTTGGGTTGGATCTTAAAGCTACAATAAGCGATGTCTTTTAAAAAAAAATGTGTCAGTAGGTGGAGTAGTGAACCCTGCTCCACCACCACCACCACCCCTCCCCTCACCTGTCCCAACAAGGCTGTAACGTCAGCAAGGAGGGGGCGGAGTCATGTTTTGGGACGGAATCATGGGGTCGGCCCCTTTAGGGTCCCTGAAGGTGTGAATATGACCTCTGAAAAATATGTGGAGTTTCTGACATCCTGCAAAGAAACCCAAGCAGAACTTCTCCAAAAACTCACAACTCAGACTGTCAAAGAGTGGTTGATTTTCACTCGTGGACTCGAGTTCACTCTTGCTATCTTGAGTGGGTAAGGTGTGGGAACAGAAGAAAATGAACCACATGCCTGTTTTAGAGGAACACCATTAGAACATGGTTTATTCGGTTTAGCTGAATCTGGGATCTGGAATCATTCCTCTGCATCTGTCTGTGTCCAGTGCACCACTTTGGCCGGGCAGTCGTTATGTTTGGGGTGCCCTATGTGTACACTCAGAGCCGCATCCTGAAGGTGAGTGTGCCCTTCTGTCCCCCGTGAGCCAAAGCGCTCGTGTACCCGTGTTGGTACTAGTTTCTGCCATTAACGTGAACCTGGCCCTCCATCATACTCAAAATGTAATAAAAATATGTCTATCGTTTGTGCCGTTTTGTGCTATAAAAATGCGTTTGTGCTGTTATGGTTTTTGTATTAATGATTGTTTTATTGGTCAGGTCTAAGGTCACCCTGCTCGTTATGAAGCTCAACCGCTTCCTCTGTGCCGTTTTGTGCTGGTTCGGTTTTTAAACTATTACAAACTTTAGAGCTTTGAGGCGTCCACGCTCGTCCTCATCTGAAGCGCGCCCACGTGTCAGGAGTGCACGACAACACACACTGCATGCACAAAACAATCAATGTCTCAAAAACCATAACAGCACAAAACGGCACAAACGATTGACATATTTGTTATAACATTTTGAGTATGATGGGGGGCCAGGTTCACGTGTCCCATGAGCTGACTTGTCTTCCTGGGCAGGCTCGTTTGGAGTACCTGCGTGACCACTTTCAGATCCGAGAGAACGACTTCCTGACGTTTGACGCCATGAGGCATGCGGCGCAGTGTATGGGACGCGCCATCCGCGGCAAGACCGACTACGGACTCATGGTGTTCGCTGACAAGGTGACACTTCGGATTTACACTTAGAAATAATCGTAAAATCATACCTTTAAAATACCTCAACTGGATTAGAAGAACTGAACGACTTTTAATTAGTTTCCTTGTCGGGATAAAGAGACTGTTGTCCTTCCACAGTTTTCAGGTCAATACAAGGGTCTAGCGTCTCCCGTGCCAGTACAGCTCATTGCTCGGACTTTGCATGTGGAGAACGGACACTTGGTGGAAAGTATTCTTTTCGCTCAAGATATCGGCCTGTAGGCTTTAGGACAGTTCAGAGTAAAAGTGGGTGAAGAGCGGAGTGAGACAAATCTCTGCAGTAGGGTCGCAAGTGTGGCTTGGGACCCTGAGATGGGGGTCGCCAGATGATTTCAAGACTGAGACAGATTTTATATGTATTGCATTGAATCTGATGTATCTTTGATTAAAAACAGTACTTTTTTGGAGAAATTAAGCCAAATATAGGAACCGAACAAATAAACACATTTTAAATGTTTTGCTATTGAAATAATATTTTACAGTGGGGCTGGCCCACTGGTTGGTTTGGTGATTTAGGAGGTTGTGGTCTGAAAGGTTTGGAACCCTTTGCACTAGACAGTAGTGATGGGCTAAACGGGCCGAGGCACCGATTCACGTATCATGCGCTGAAAGCTATGCCTCAGCCGAAAAGTCACGTGACCGACAGTCACTGTCATTTTGTATCATGTAGTGTCATACGCAGCGAGCAGCAGGGTGCACCAGTTGAACGAGACCAACACTAGGCTCATTTTGTCTTTTGGGATTTATGCACCGGGCGCCGATCCTGTGGGTGCTCTCGAGCTCGAGCGCCAGGGGCCAGGGGCCACCCAAAACTTTGAGCCGAGGTGAGTCTGATCTGATAGCAAACTGGTTCAATAGATATAGCGTGTAAAGCACAAGAGCCATCTGTTTTCTTCTCTTTCACGTCCATATTGCAGTGCAACACAAAAGCATAGCTAAAGGCTAGTACATATTGCAATTGTTATACTGTTCCTTTAGCTCTGTAAGGAGAGCGTCCGGTTTACAATCAGAGGGTCGTGAGTTCGAGTCAGATGATCGTCTTTGATGGTTTACTCCTTTGACTTAACATCCACTGGTAAACAAAAGCAGAAATATTTCTGATGCCATATTAATGTCACAGGCACTATCCTTTATTAAATCTTGGTCAGTGACTTCATTTTTAGATGGTTGTATCACTGATAGCTACTTCCCATTAATTTTCATTCCTTTGTTTCTATTCTCATAATCCTGAGCAGTTTTCCTCTTTCTAAATGTGCAGTGTGATACAATTTGTAAAAGTGTGTGGCACACACTTTGAGGTATTGTCTACTACACAGCGGCTGCACCAATGACTGCTAAGGCTGAGGTATATATTAGTGAAAGTCCTATTTCTTTGCTTTAATATGAATACATGATTAGAAAGACGATTGAAGAAAAATCTATATCGTTTGTGCTCCCTGTCACCCACAGCGATACGCCCGAGCAGATAAGCGGGGGAAGCTGCCTCGCTGGATCCAGGAGCACCTGAGCGAGGGCAGCCTGAACCTGACGGTTGACGAGTGTGTGCACCTGGCCAAGCACTTCCTCCGGCAGATGGCCCAGCCCTTCAGACAGGTGCACGTCCACCAAAACGGTCTTTGTGTCAAAGAGGAAGGCTGCCAGGCTTGCCTCAACGGATGAAATGCTGAACATGTTGGGCTTTCCCCCCGTGATCCTCAGACCTTTTAATACAAGAACAAGGTGTTGAGTGATCTGTGCTAAATTGTTCAAAGTCAACTCCTTATTTACTGTTCTTGGCTCTAACCTACAATATAAACTATTTAGCGACTGAATTTTGCTCATGACTGTGTCTGTTTCTGAGAAAAGAGAAGCAACCCACACCAGAAGTAGTCTTCGAGGGGCAGATGTTGGGGAAAATCTTCATAAATCAAAAAACATCGCATTCATGTGATGTCCACATTTTTAATGATAGTGATTATGTTTCGGCATTAGTCTTCATCAGATCTTTCTTTTTTCTTCTTTAAACCAAAATGTGTCAAATTGTCTGTTTCTGTCTTCATGTACAGTAACAGTCACGTGCATAAGAGTGCATCAATTCAAAACACCAAACAATGTTTAAAATCCCTCCAAATATATTCAGGAGTCCAGTACAGATAGTAAACATGTAACTGTACAGTTGGCTTTGATTTCATTTAATTCTGTTAATTTTAAGAGAAAAAAGGCTTAAAATCCAATACTAACTGATACATTAAACAAATGGAGGCTAAGCTAACGCTAGGGACACTTTCCATCAGAGTGCCTGCTCCTTTCAACATGTCCTGGCAGCAGTAGTCTTATCCTACATTTTAACAATGAATGCATTACGTTTTAGAACTTTATCCAAGGGTTTAGTTACATTCAGATAGGTACTTGGCTCCAGTAAAGGTTTTGCAGAGAACACCGGCTCCAAGAGCATAGCTGGAGGAGGGAGAGAGAACTTTATTGTCCCGTAGGGAATTGTGTCCTTTGCATTTGATCCATCCTTCAATGCCGCTGGGGTGACCTGTAAGGAGCAGTGGACGACGGCAGTACCACGCCCGCGGACTCCAAATGAGGAGCCAGGCTGATGGTCAGAATCACCTGGCACATATATATATACTATATTCACATATAGTACATGTTTTAGTGGGGGCTGCTCTGTGCTCAACAGGTGCCCGAGGTAGTGCCAGAAAGTATTGATACTTACTCAAATCAATATTTAGCTTCGATTTGACAATTCTAGAGTTGGACTGTCCATGGTTCTGTGCTGCGGAGCCGCTGTCTGATTCTGTAACACTTTGTTGCATAAAATGTTATTGTCTTTCTAGAGTGATGGAGCTGATTGTTTGTGTGGTTTAGGAGGACCAGCTGGGCCTTTCTTTGCTGACGCTGGAGCAGCTGCAGTCTGAGGAGATGCTACAGAAGATCACTCAGATGGCCCACCAAAGCTGACAACAGCCCATAACCGAACAATAAAGACTTTTGTACAATTTATTTTCAAATTTAATGGTCATATAAAAAGGTATTTTCCCAAATTCAGAGGTGGCACACATTCAGTCCTCACCAAAAATCGCAAACTTTCATAGTTAACAGTTTTTCAAAGCGTAAAACGTATCTGCTAAATGATGCTAAAACACACAGTTGTATGGTCCCATTTTGTGTACCAAAAACATCTCCAAAGAATAAATAGTTAAAATCTGTTGCACTCTAAGCCAGTAAACGTGTCGAGGGTCACCCACAATCCCTTCATAAAGACAAATGACTACAACAGATGCTCTATGCGACATCTCAAACACAGCAACTAAGGTCCCGTGTCCACAGCATTCACACACAGACTGGAGCAGTACGGTGCGGGATCGTTTCGGGTAGGGGGGCCACTCCACTGGTTTGTGCTTTGAGGGTTTAAAGGAAACCAGCCAAGATCACTGTGGGAGTGACCGACGGGTGAAGGTCAAGCTACTTCATGTTTATTTTCATCTCACCTCTCTCTGCATCACTGTACTACAGGTGAAACTCATTTAAAATGTGAAACTAATATATGGTATAGACTCATGGCATGGAAAGTGACATATCAAGCCTTTGTTTGGAAAATTATGGCTTACAGCTTGTAAAAACCCCAAAATCAAAATGTCAGAAGATTAGAATATTACATGAAATCAATAAAAACAAAGGATTTTAAACAGAGAAATGTGGGCCCTCTGAAAACTATAATCATGCATATGTACTTAGTTTGGGCCTTTTACTTGAATGACTGCCTTAATGCCGCGTGGCCTGGATGCTCTCAGCCTGTGGCTCTGCTGAGGTGTTATGGAAGACCAGGATGCTTCAATAGCTCCTTCAGCTCCTTCAGCATTTTTTGGTAATGCCCCATAGATTCACTGTGGGGTTCAGCAGTGGTTAAAGTGGGATTTGGAAGGTGGTGGAACTCTAACAAGCAGCAGGATACACGCTACATTTTATATTTGTATGTTCTGACGTGTAGTCATTGGTTCTGAACAGTATATGCACAATACAAGGTGTTTGATAGTGTAATTGTTATTTTCCAATATTTCTTAGGCTAATTTCAATTCTGCCGCTTAGCCCTTCCCCTCCGTTTTGCACATTCACAAGAGACAAAGGGGTGTCCCAATTCCGTTTTGGGGTGAGGGAGAGGGCCACATAGCCCTCAAAGCAAGGGTTTTTCTGACGCACACTACAGATGAAGTGGTAGGAGTTTGAAAAATCATTAAAATAAGCTGCGAAATGAATTCACGAATCAATAAGCACTCTTACAACATTTATAAAGTTGCAGAACGCTTTGTTCGTGACTTTATTCGCTTTGTGCAACAATTAGAACAGTCCATTGCTATAAACGTGTTACCTTGTTCGCTTTGCTGCTGCGAACGCTCCGTTTATTTGTGCTGTATTGGCTGAATTTGAAGTTTGTGTCATGACAATAGCGATGTTGCGCCCGCTGTCTCCCCGTGCCGCTGTGCTCTGAGCCCGGGTCCGAGACTGTCTTTCTCCAGTCTGAGCACACCTCAGCAGCCTCCGCTCAGGCCCGGGGGCTCAGAGCTGCAGCTGCCTGTCCCGCCATGAGAGCACTGCGAGCGGAAATACCTCTGCCTGTCCCGCCATGAGAGCACTGCGAGCGGATCTACCTCTGCCTGTCCCGCCATGAGTGCACTGCGAGCGGATCTACCTCTGCCTGTCCCGCCATGGGAGCACTGCGAGCGGATCTACCTCTGCCTGTCCCGCCATGGGAGCACTGCGAGCGGATCTACCTCTGCCTGTCCCGCCATGGGAGCACTGCGAGCGGATCTACCTCTGCCTGTCCCGCCATGGGAGCACTGCGAGCGGATCTACCTCTGCCTGTCCCGCCATGGGAGCACTGCGAGCGGATCTACCTCTGCCTGTCCCGCCATGAGTGCACTGCGAGCGGATCTACCTCTGCCTGTCCCGCCATGAGAGCACTGCGAGCGGAAATACCTCTGCCTGTCCCGCCATGAGCGCACTGCGAGCGGGTCTACCACTGCCTGTCCCACTATGAGCGCACTGCGAGCGGGTCTACCACTGCCTGTCCCGCCATGAGCGCACTGCGAGCGGGTCTACCTCTGCCTGTCCCGCCATGAGCGCACTGTGAGCGGGTCTACCTCTGCCTGTCCCCCTATGAGCGCACTGTGAGCGGGTCTACCTCTGCCTGTCCCACCATGAGCGCACTGTGAGCGGGTCTACCTCTGCCTGTCCCGCCATGAGCGCACTGTGAGCGGTTCTACCTCTGCCTGTCCCGCCATGAGCGCACTGCGAGCGGGTCTACCACTGCCTGTCCCACTATGAGCGCACTGCGAGCGGGTCTACCTCTGCCTGTCCCACTATGAGCGCACTGTGAGCGGGTCTACCTCTGCCTGTCCCGCCATGAGCGCACTGTGAGCGGGTCTACCTCTGCCTGTCCCGCCATGAGCGCACTGTGAGCGGGTCTACCTCTGCCTGTCCCACTATGAGCGCACTGTGAGCGGGTCTACCTCTGCCTGTCCCACTATGAGCGCACTGCGAGCGGGTCTACCTCTGCCTGTCCCGCCATGAGCGCACTGTGAGCGGGTCTACCTCTGCCTGTCCCCCTATGAGCGCACTGTGAGCGGGTCTACCTCTGCCTGTCCCACTATGAGCGCACTGTGAGCGGGTCTACCTCTGCCTGTCCCACTATGAGCGCACTGAGAGCGGGTCTACCTCTGCCTGTCCCGCCATAAGCGCACTGGTCTACCTCTGCCTGTCCCGCCATGAGCGCACTGTGAGCGGGTCGGCTGCTCTCGCACCTCTGGCGCGGCAGCCACAGCGACCCGGCGGTAGAAGCAGCAACACACGGACAGGGGGAGGGAGACATTGTGCCCTTGATCGTATATGAGTTTCACATGAGTTCCACCTGTACCCCAGTGCTTTACGGGTGGTGAATTCGGGAGGCGGTAGTGTGCGCTAAAGTGGAGTAAAAAGCAGGTGCAGTTGGTTTTTGTGCAAACTCCTTTAAGCATTCGGTTCTAATAAGTGTCCAAACGTCTGGCCCACGCCCTCTTCAGGAGCAGGGCAGGTCTGCATGTAAACACCGGGATGGTAACCGTCTGAAACCACGTCGGCGTTAGCTGGTCCCGCCATACGAGCCCCTCCGGCCCAGGTTGGAGCTGACCCCGCTCTGTCCACTCCCACGCTGAGGACAGAAGGAAAACAAACCCTCAGCAAATGGAAGAGATTTGTGCTTAGTTAGTAATTCATCAGCTGAACCTTAAAAGTGTTTCTGGTACATTCACATGTGCCATGTTTACATGTAACAAAAATGGAAGGTTAACAAAATGGACTCTACAATTGTAATTTCACTGAATGTAAAATACATTTTGTTGGACAAATGTTTGCAGCACAATTCATAATTTGATTCATTCCCATCTCGGGGCACTTGCCTAATCTTAAATATGGGTGCTTAGTGGGGTAGCCCATATTTTCAAACTATATTAGCTTCGAAGCAAGGGATTAGTACATTTTGTTGAAAGTGAAAATGATGTTTTGCATTAGTGTGTTACCTGGTCCTGGTCAATGGTCCTGACAGGAAGTATGTTCAGAGACCTGGCCCTCTTCATCCTGTGGAGACACACGGTCAGCTCGAGCAAACAGAATAACATTAATTATATTTTATAACATGTATTCAGATTAATAATATATTGATACGCACATATGCATTACATGTAATACATGTGTTTGTCCACATGATGGGGCAGTAATGAAAACATGTATAACTATAAGCCCTGCAGCAGCAAATTGGTTGAAAAAGATGTTGATGAAATGTAAAAAAAACACATCCTACTTTAAACTATAGTGTCAGAAAAGGGTCCATCACTGAACCTCTATCAAAAGGTGTGGATTATTTCTTGAAAGACGTTGCGTCTCCCAAGTATGACGATAGTCTATCAAGTACATCCTTTGTTAAAAGCCTGAACCTGTAAACTTGATGAAAATACATGATTGTTCTCTCTTGATTAGGGATGTCAAGATGAACCGGTTTTACGATTACCGCGATTATAAAAGGACGTGGTAGGTTATCCGTAACAATTTCAGAAGCCACGGTTTACCGCGGAATTGTTTAACGCGGACGCACGAGCCGCTGCACGCCTCAAACAGCGCGTAAACTCAGCGGTAGTTGAACGAGGCAGAAGGACGCTCTCCTCCAGTGCTGTATCCACCCAAAAACCATTGAAGTCAGCAGAGTGGGACCTCTTTAGGATCCAGAAGATGACCAAGGCGTTGTTGTTGTCGATGGACGTCCGTTATGCAAACCCTGTCGTCAGAAAGTTGCAGCAAAAGCCGCTGATATCGGCTACGTCGAATATAAACAACATCTTGGAGATAATCCTTCGCTGTGAATGTCCAGGTCAAGGTAACGAACTGCATCATTCCCAAAAAAGTTGTCCAGATGTTCAGAAATAGCCACAACTGGCTCAGGATGTAAAACAAAAGGCTAACGCTCCGCTCTGCTTCAGCAACAGAAAGGAAAGTGAAACTGCACATGTGGAAATCAGCTGATCAAAAGAGTCTCCTTAGTCACTTAGTAAACACGTTTCATTCTCTGTTCATCAAAATAATTAAGCAACAGCTTAACTTTTGAGAGCATAAAACCTAGCCTAGCTTGTGGCCTAATAATATATAGTAAAATAATTATGATAATTATGGTCATTATAAAGAAGTAAAGTTGACATTGTTTTGTATTATTCAAAATTTATTTGAATTCTATTTATTTTAATGCAAAACAATCTTAAAGCATTTTTCATTTTTAGAAACAGTGACTGTTTGTATTAAAAAGCTTTTTAAAGACAAAAACTAAAAATATCCGTTCTTTCCTTTCATTCGGGGAATAATCGTAAAATCGCAATTTTTTGTTTCACAATAATCGTGACTCAAAAAATTTAAATCGTGACACCCCTATTCTTGATGTAGAAAACTTGTATGTCTGCATTCCCCATGAAGAGGCTTTAGAACCTGCAGCTTGTTACCTATCCAAGAGCGTACGCAGAGAGTCCTCACAATGAATTCCTTCTAAGTCTCACTCGCAACTATATGAAATATGAATACAGTTTTTATCTTCAACAAGCTGGCACTGCTATGGGAACAGCGACAGTGAATATTCAAAGTAAATTTCAGTTTCATAATCATAACATTAAGAAGACAAAAAGGATGGAAATGGCCGGGGAAAAGTTTAGCTCTGGGCATTTGCAAAGTGCTTTTTTTGCGTTTCCACATTAGTGGTAAATACGTTGGTATCAGGCGTGTAACAATAGTCTAAACATCTTCTTAATCATATGCAGCATTTATGCATTAACATTATGAAAATCAACGTATTCAGAATACAGTACTCTGTTCGGAATAAGCAGTGGAATACGTTACTAAAGTATTCTCCCAAAACTGGCTATATTATTTATTTAGCCAAGAAAAAAAAAAAGCTACTTTCACTCCTGGTTAGAAGTGACCAAGCTCTGCCACATTTTCCCTATTTCATTACAGTTACGTGGGCAGTTACACAATCCAAGTCTAGTTAAACCAAATCAAACATGTCCATTTTCTAAGCGGATAAAAAGGGGAACTATATTTTAAGGAGTAATAAAACTTTAGGAGTGAAGATATTACTGCGCGGGCGTCGAAGTGCTCCTAAGGTGTTATTACGCCTTACAATATATAGGAGCTTGGTCGCTTCTAACTTCACCCCGTTGGACCCCATAGGGGAGAGGAGGAGAGGCTAAATGCAATAGGGTGCGTAAAAGAGGACGACGACTTATTCAGAGCATCATCTGCTCCTCAATATCAAGGCTCATATTACACTTATATAAATGTAAATCAGAGCTTATTATTTCCATTTTCTCAATTTTAACATGATGTTTAAGAAACAATGGGTGAACGGGACAATATTTTGAAGTTTGCATCGCTGCACTACGCGCCGCCCGATCCATGTGCTCTCCTCTCTCTCTGTCCTTCGTGAGAATGTCCAAATCCATGTGCTCTCCTCTCTCTGTCCATCGTGAGAATGTCCAAATCCATGTGCTCTCCTCTCTCTGTCCTTCGTGAGAATGTCCAAATCCATGTGCTCTCCTCTCTCTCTGTCCTTCGTGAGAATGTCCAAATCCATGTGCTCTCCTCTCTCTGTCCTTCGTGAGAATGTCCAAATCCATGTGCTCTCCTCTCTCTCTGTCCTTCGTGAGAATGTCCAAATCCATGTGCTCTCCTCTCTCTGTCCTTCGTGAGAATGTCCAAATCCATGCGCTCTCCTCTCTCTCTGTCCTTCGTGAGAATGTCCAAATCCATGTGCTCTCCTCTCTCTGTCCTTCGTGAGAATGTCCAAATCCATGCGCTCTCCTCTCTCTCTGTCCTTCGTGAGAATGTCCAAATCCATGTGCTCTCCTCTCTCTGTCCATCGTGAGAATGTCCAAATCCATGTGCTCTCCTTTCTCTCTGTCCTTCGTGAGAATGTCCAAATCCATGCGCTCTCCTCTCTCTCTGTCCTTCGTGAGAATGTCCAAATCCATGTGCTCTCCTCTCTCTCTGTCCTTCGTGAGAATGTCCAAATCCATGTGCTCTCCTCTCTCTGTCCTTCGTGAGAATGTCCAAATCCATGTGCTCTCCTCTCTCTGTCCTTCGTGAGAATGTCCAAATCCATGTGCTCTCCTCTCTCTGTCCTTCGTGAGAATGTCCAAATCCATGTGCTCTCCTCTCTCTCTGTCCTTCGTGAGAATGTCCAAATCCATGTGCTCTCCTCTCTCTCTGTCCTTCGTGAGAATGTCCAAATCCATGCGCTCTCCTCTCTCTGTCCTTCGTGAGAATGTCAAAATCCATGTGCTCTCCTCTCTCTCTGTCCTTCGTGAGAATGTCCAAATCCATGTGCTCTCCTCTCTCTCTGTCCTTCGTGAGAATGTCCAAATCCATGTGCTCTCCTCTCTCTCTGTCCTTCGTGAGAATGTCCAAATCCATGTGCTCTCCTCTCTCTGTCCTTCGTGAGAATGTCCAAATCCATCTGCTCTCCTCTCTCTCTGTCCTTCGTGAGAATGTCCAAATCCATGTGCTCTCCTCTCTCTCTGTCCTTCGTGAGAATGTCCAAATCCATGTGCTCTCCTCTCTCTCTGTCCTTCGTGAGAATGTCCAAATCCATGTGCTCTCCTCTCTCTCTGTCCTTCGTGAGAATGTCCAAATCCATGTGCTCTCCTCTCTCTGTCCTTCGTGAGAATGTCCAAATCCATGCGCTCTCCTCTCTCTCTGTCCTTCGTGAGAATGTCCAAATCCATGTGCTCTCCTCTCTCTCTGTCCTTCGTGAGAATGTCCAAATCCATGTGCTCTCCTCTCTCTCTGTCCTTCGTGAGAATGTCCAAATCCATGTGCTCTCCTCTCTCTCTGTCCTTCGTGAGAATGTCCAAATCCATCTGCTCTCCTCTCTCTCTGTCCTTCGTGAGAATGTCCAAATCCATGTGCTCTCCTCTCTCTCTGTCCTTCGTGAGAATGTCCAAATCCATGTGCTCTCCTCTCTCTCTGTCCTTCGTGAGAATGTCCAAATCCATGTGCTCTCCTCTCTCTCTGTCCTTCGTGAGAATGTCCAAATCCATGTGCTCTCCTCTCTCTCTGTCCTTCGTGAGAATGTCCAAATCCATGTGCTCTCCTCTCTCTGTCCTTCGTGAGAATGTCCAAATCCATGCGCTCTCCTCTCTCTCTGTCCTTCGTGAGAATGTCCAAATCCATGTGCTCTCCTCTCTCTCTGTCCTTCGTGAGAATATCCAAATCCATGCGCTCTCCGCTAGCTCCGATGTGATATCCACACTTTACAGCTGTTTCGTTTCCGTGCGAAAAGCAAAGCCAAATCATGTGTTGTTAAACAGTGAAGCTGCTTTCAGGGAGAGAGCCCCGCGCGTCTTAATTTTCATTACGGCTAACACATCATGTCTCAGGCAGGCTATATAAACTAGCATGTATATTATAGGTTTACTAGGCCTACAGAAGATCAGTGCGTGTTTCTGACTGGAGGCATCACGATGGTGGCTGTCCATCGTGATGTTGCTTATCCATCACACGATGGACGATGATATTGTCCATCGGAACAACCCAAATGCTAACAACATCTTTGGTCTTTTTGCGTGACTGAGCGCACACATAAAGATCAGACATGTACGCATCAACTCGTCTAAGCTCAGGTAAGAACTAGGGATGTAACGATTCATCGAAAATCGATTTAATATGCGTAAAATGTGAATCGATGTAAAAAATAAAAGAATCGATTTTAAAGCCGCCCTCGGCTACTCCATTTTGCGCGACCGAAACAGACATAGCTCGTTGTTTCTAACAATGTTAACTTTTTCTCAAGACAAGCTCCACCCCTCCCCCCGCCTCACCCCCAACACACGCCACACCATGTAAACACATACACGTGCAGGCATGAAGCAGCAGACGCAGCTAAAGTTAGCGGCTACGAGATTAGCGTTAGCGGCTAACGCAGAGTTTAGCATTTTGACAGAAGTTTACCAAAGATCATAAACTGACAAACATCTGACCAACCTGCTCTGATTCTGCAGAAATCCTCATCAAATGTCCGTTTGTCAAATAATCCAACACCTACAGGAGCGGTCATGTCTTTTCTAAAAAAAAAGGGTTAAAAAAAATCGGGAAAAATCGAAATCGGGAACTTCAAATCGGAAATCGAATCGGGGCTTGAGTGAATCGTTACATCCCTAGTAAGAACAGATCTCAGTGTGGAAAAACGGTGGCCTGTTCCTTTAAAATAGAGATTTGGGGAAAGCCTATTACTATGTTTGTTTTCAACAGCTCTTTACTTAAGAAAAAAGGGGTTGTGCCCCTTTTGGATCGTCAGCCACATTTAATTATTTATCCTAATGTGCAGTTCGGGCCAGTGGGGTTTGGCCTCACCAGATGGTGCTGTGGAATAGAATTGGACTTCTTTATAGAGTGATAATCTATTCATAATATTTTATCAAGAATAATAATATTCAATGAAGACCATTTAGGTTACCAAGAAAATCATCCAATTAAAATATTGGAATGACGTAATGACAGTGATGGATAGATGGTCCTGCCTCCAGCTCACATGTGAACACTTTGGAAACTAGCTAATACCGGTCGATTATACGGATATTCTTCGTTTCTTTGCAACGGGACTTTTCAATGGCGACACAGGATGAAGTGAGTTTAGGGAGTTTGAATGAGGCTAAACAGATGCTACGGGTGAGTTCATGTTTACACACCACAGTTCACATCTGTCCAGGAACAATGCTTTTGATAACTTCAGCAGGACATAAATGACTCCTTTATGCTGTCATATCATTGTGCTGAAGGTAAATGCATTTGTTAGGTAATAGTCTGCTGTTTAAATGACGTTTTGTAACTGAATGCCGTTTATAGGAGTAAACGTTTGCCTTTTTGTTGGTCTGACGCTCTGGGAATAAGAGTGTCTGTAATGCTGTGAGTATTTGCTGATATGTGGGTACATGCTTCTTTTTAGTCTTACAAGCAGCAGTAAATGCACTTAGTACATCGGATAGTAAAAAAACTAACTACAGTTTACATCACCACATTAGCCACTGCTAATGTGAACAATCTAATCGAAGGTCATAGTGCATGTTTTATATGATAATATTGATCTGTTACAGATTGTTATATCACACTATTATTAGTTCTCTTTGTAAAGCTGACATGACGGTTACCCTGCGCTCCGCGGTGGCGTGTCCTCCGCTCCTCCTCGGAGTTTACGGACCAGCTTTTCACTGCTGCGCCGGAGCGACTCCCGGAGTTTGGTGAAGGAGCCGCTACGCCGCAGTCCGCCTGGTCCACATGTCCCGTCTGCTGTCCCTAACCAGCCGGGGCTGGCCTCACCTAGATAACCAGATAAAAATCATGTCAGTCAGCTGGATCTCCTAAGGATCCACTTGGCGTCACGTGATGCTCATGTGTGCCATGTTAATTTCCCAGAGCATGGCCCCATGATGGGCCATGTTAATCTTCTGTATACAGCGGGGGGGGGGGGGGGGGGGGGGGGGGGGGAAGTATTTAGTCAGCCAACAATTGTGCAAGTTCTCCCACTTAAAAAGATAAGGCCTGTCATTTTCATCATAGGTATACCTCAACTATGAGAGAAAAAATGAGAAAAACAAAATCCAGAAAATCATATTGTCCGATTTTTGATGAATTAATTTGCAAATTATGGTGGAAAATAAGTATTTGGTCACCTACAAACAAGCAAGACTTCTGGCTCTCACAGACCTGTAACTTCTTTAAGAGGCTCCTCTGTCCTCCACTCGTTACCTGTATTAATGGCCCCTGTTTGAACTTATCAGTATAAAAAACACCTGTCCACAACCTCAGTCACACTCCAAACTCCACTTGTAGACCTGCCCCAGGCTGGGAGGACTGAATCTGCAGCTTGGTGTGAAGAAATCAACTGTGGAAGCAATGATTAGAAAATGGAAGACATACAAGACCACTGATGGTCTCCCTCGATCTGGGGCTCCACACAAGATCTCCCCCCATGGGGTCAAAATGATCACAAGGACGGTGAGCAAAAATCCCAGAACCACACGGGGGGGCCTAGTGAAGGACCTGCAGAGAGCTGGGACCAAAGTAACAAAGGCACCGTCAGTAACTCACTACACCGCCTGCAGTGCCAGACGTGTCCTCCCTGCTTAAGCCAGGACATGTCCCAGCCCGTCTGAAGTTTGCTAGAGAGCATCTGGATGATCCAGAAGAGGACTGTGAGAAGGTCATATGGTCAGATGAAACCAAAATGGAACTATTTGGTAAAAACTCAACTCGCCGTGTTTGGAGGAGAAAGAAAGATCACCATACCTACTGTGAAGCATGGGGGTGGAAACATCAGGCTTTGGGACTGTCTTTCTGCAAAGGGACCAGGACGACTGATCCGTGTAAAGGAAAGAATGAATGGGGCCATGTATCGTGAGATTTTGAGTGAAAACCTCCTTCCATCAGCATGGGCATTGAAAATGAAACGTGGCTGGGTCTTTCAGCATGACAATGATCCCAAACACATCGCCCGGGCAACCAAGGAGAAGGTCCTGGAGTGGCCTAGCCAGTCTCCAGATCTCAACCCCATAGAAATCTTTAGAGGGAGTTGAAAGTCCGTGTTGCCCAGCGCCTGCCCCAAAACGTCTCCGCTCTAGACGAGATCCGCTCCAAAACGTCACCGCTCTAGAGATCCGCCCCAAAACGTCACCGCTCTAGAGGAGATCCGCCCCAAAACGTCACCGCTCTAGACGAGATCCGCCCCAAAACGTCACCGCTCTAGACGAGATCCGCCCCAAAACGTCACCGCTCTAGACGAGATCCGCCCCAAAACGTCACCGCTCTAGAGGAGATCCGCCCCAAAACGTCACCGCTCTAGAGGAGATCCGCCCCAAAACGTCACCGCTCTAGAGGAGATCCGCCCCAAAACGTCTCCGCTCTAGACGAGATCCGCCCCAAAACGTCACCGCTCTAGAGGAGATCCGCCCCAAAACGTCACCGCTCTAGAGGAGATCCGCCCCAAAACGTCACCGCTCTAGAGGAGATCCGCCCCAAAACGTCACCGCTCTAGACGAGATCCGCCCCAAAACGTCACCGCTCTAGAGGAGATCCGCCCCAAAACGTCACCGCTCTAGAGGAGATTCGCCCCAAAACGTCACCGCTCTAGAGGAGATCCGCCCCAAAACGTCTCCACTCTAGACGAGATCCGCCCCAAAACGTCACCGCTCTAGAGGAGATCCGCCCCAAAACGTCTCCACTCTAGACGAGATCCGCCCCAAAACGTCACCGCTCTAGAGGAGATCCGCCCCAAAACGTCACCGCTCTAGACGAGATCCGCCCCAAAACGTCACCGCTCTAGACGAGATCTGCCCCAAAACGTCACCGCTCTAGAGGAGATCCGCCCCAAAACGTCTCCGCTCTAGACGAGATCCGCCCCAAAACGTCACCGCTCTAGAGATCTGCCCCAAAACGTCACCGCTCTAGACGAGATCCGCCCCAAAACGTCACCGCTCTAGACGAGATCCGCCCCAAAACGTCTCCACTCTAGACGAGATCCGCCCCAAAACGTCACCGCTCTAGAGGAGATCCGCCCCAAAACGTCACCGCTCTAGACGAGATCCGCCCCAAAACGTCACCGCTCTAGAGGAGATCCGCCCCAAAACGTCTCCACTCTAGACGAGATCCGCCCCAAAACGTCACCGCTCTAGAGGAGATCCGCCCCAAAACGTCACCGCTCTAGACGAGATCTGCCCCAAAACGTCACCGCTCTAGAGGAGATCCGCCCCAAAACGTCTCCGCTCTAGACGAGATCCGCCCCAAAACGTCACCGCTCTAGAGATCTGCCCCAAAACGTCACCGCTCTAGACGAGATCCGCCCCAAAACGTCTCCGCTCTAGAGGAGATCCGCCCCAAAACGTCTCCGCTCTAGACGAGATCCGCCCCAAAACGTCACCGCTCTAGAGGAGATCCGCCCCAAAACGTCTCCGCTCTAGAGGAGATCCGCCCCAAAACGTCACCGCTCTAGACGAGATCCGCCCCAAAACGTCACCGCTCTAGACGAGATCCGCCCCAAAACGTCACCGCTCTAGAGGAGATCTAGGGCTGGGCGATATAGACCAAAAGTCATATCCCGATATATTTAGGTTGAATATCGATATACGATATATATCCCGATATTTTTTCCACAAAGTGAGAGCTGTGAAATGAAATGTTAAGTCAAAGTCACCGCCAAATAGGAGTGTTTTAATATTTAATATTGCGATTTTTATTTTATTTATTTATTTTTCTTCTACCCCATTTGCTGTTAATAACTTTATGTTGCATATAACTAAACTAAAGCCTAAACTGAGACAATGAAATATGACTTATTAAAGTATTACTTACTTTTTAGTCCTTAATAATCATGAAATATAATAAATAAATAGCCCAAATTATTTCTTGATATTTGCTCTTGATTTAACTGTTTTAGTCAGTGGTTTTGAGATAAGTTCTTATCTTTATCCAAAGCATTCCCAAACATAAGCCTCCTAAACTGAGCCACAAACGACTCTTTACTCTTTACAAGCAGCACAGGCTCACCATCTCTGCTCATCATCAGAGCTCAGCGAGGGACTGGAGTGATTAGCGCTGCGGCTAACGCAATGCTAACGGGGAAAAGCGATAGTCCTTCGCGGTGGCAGCATTACAAACGCTGATATTTTCACAGTACATCCGCGATCTACCGCAAACCTTTAGACTGAGAAGTAAACAAAAGCACCATATCTCGCCGCTACATTCACGTCTATCCAAACCATCTCCAAATGATTGAGCCATTGGTTTTTGTTTTACCAACCAAGGGGCTCTCCTCCGCACGCTTCACAGACATTGTTGCTTTCTCCATGTTTGTTGAAGAGTGCCGCTGCCCCCCTCTCCCCTCTCCCCTCTGTGAGACGAGGGGCGGGGCCGGGGCGCTGGGAGCAGTGCAGAGCTCCGTTCAGCGGGTTGCCTGAAGCAAGTATTATAGCGCAAATTTGGACTATATCGATATATACGATATGGTCTAATTCCATATCTCTTTTTAAAATATATCGATATATCTTAAATATCGATATATCGCCCAGCCCTAAGGAGATCCGCCCCAAAACATCACCGCTCTAGAGGAGATCCGCCCCAAAACATCACCGCTCTAGAGATCTGCCCCAAAACGTCACCGCTACCCCAGACCTTTTCAGCTCTGGGGTACCCCTACATGCGCTTCCCACAGTCCAAGGCACCCCTACATATTTTGTTGTATCTGTAATATAACCCTAATGTCTTATGTGTCTCACATGAAAAGAGCCGTTTTAGTTCAGGAACAACGGTAGGATGATACAGGTTATATTGACCACAATAACCTATAAAAAAAAGTCCTCCTTATTTAATAGTCCACATAACGCTGCAGCAGGCTTAATTAGTCAGTACCAGATTCTATTCTTTTTGCATCCTTGTTTTAGCCCAGGTGAGGGAGTCTACTAATGGCATGGTTTTTATTTAGACAGGGACAGTGCACAATTTAACATTGACCAAAAGGAAACCTGTACCAGGTTATAGCAAAAATATATCTATTTACAACATAAATAAAACATATTCACCTTAAAATAAATGATCATCAGATGGCCCGTGTTGCAGAATAAACGCAGAAAAGTGCACAACAGAAAGACCCATGTCTGCCTGTCTTTGAAATGCCACTGGAGCTGCCGCAGATCTTTCCCTAATTATTGCGTGCACATTTAAATCGCCTGGTTCTCGGATTGAAGACTTTAACAGGATGTTTCTCAGCCGTCCATGGGCCGATTTTAGCCAAATAAAAACTCAGACAAAATGTTAAAATCTCATCTGTTTCGATCTTTTATTGAGACCTTTTTCTTTGTCAAACTCGTTCCACGGAACGAGAGCGAGATGTGTCGGCTCTCTACAGCTGTTCGCTTCGTAACGACGCACCCCCTCGGACAAAACGCTTTATTATGAAATTCATCTTTTAATTAATTTTTTTATTTCATGGCGAATCCAACCTAAATTAGTATTTTATTGGGTTACAGGTGAATTCCAACAATTAAATTGAATTTTTTTTTTTATAATTTAGCCTTATTTGGCTTCGTCATATACATCATCAATTTTCCCAAGGCACCTCTGGGTGCTGCAGTACCCCAGTTGAGCACCCCTGATTTAGAGGACGCTATTCTTCAACTTTTCCAGTGCTTTTAATGCAATCCATCCCAGCCTTCTCCAGGAGAAACCAATGGCTGCTGGTTGCTCTGCTTCGTGACCGCGACGCGAGGGCCGCCATTGCTAAGGGTGGCAAAACAAGCTAGTTTTCTATTAGAAAGCATTGCACTTTACACACGTTTTAAGCAACTGTAAAGCCTGGTTTCTAATTTTTTTTTTTACTTTCTGCAGCCTGATATTGCTCCAGTCATAACGCTGGGTTAGTTACAATTAAAGAAACCAGGCTGGTTTTAGAAATCTCGTATACTAATGAGGGTCGGACTTTGACAGGCTGTTAGCATTAGAGCTAATGGCGCGGTTACGATTGAACTACACGCCCCGGGAGTCTACTGTGAAGATCCCGCCCTTTTGCCCTTTTTAGGAACATGCTCGATCAGAGCTAGGTGGGAGGAGTCTGTAAATACGCCATAGATTCTCTTTCGAACGTGGTCATTATGGCAAACGGGGAGAAGTGAGCAGATGATGTCTATTATTTTTTTACAGTCTATGGGAGAAACTCACCATCATGGCTGTGGACCCTCACCTCGTGCGCTGGGTCTCGGATTATTTGGCCAAAAGTCCACAGTTAGTTCGAGCGGGGGGCTGTGGGTCCTCAACATTGACCTGCAGCACTGGCGCACCTCAGGGCACAGTGCTCTCGCCCCTCCTCTTCACCCTCTACACTACTGACTTCCGTTCCGGATCCATGCCACATGAAGAAGTTCTCTGATGCCACTGCAATCGTGGCATGTATCTGGGAGTGTGAAGAAGGGGAGTAAAGAGGCCGGGTGGAGGACTTTGTGGAGTGGAGTCAGCGGAACAAGCTTTTGCTAAACTCAACCAAAACCAAGGAAGTGGTGCTGGATTTCCGCCGGGCGTCACCCTCTCTGCAGCCCATCAACATCGAGGGAGCGGAGGTAGAAGTGGTTTCCACCTATAAGTACCTGGGGCAGCAGTTGGACAATAGGCTGAGCTGAGCAGCGAGCATGGACGCTGTTTACAAGAAGGGGCAGAGTAGGATGTACTTTCTTAGACGGCTGGCCTCATTCAGGGTCTGTTGTAAATTATTGTACATGTTTTATCAGTCTATTGTGTCCACTGTCCTTTTTTATGCGGTCGTTTGTTGGGGGGGCAGTGCAAGGAAACACTCAGTGGCTGAACCGGCTCATTAAGAAGGCGGGTTCGGTGGTTGGACTGGGCCTGGACTCAGTGGAGAAGGTGGTGGAGCTGAGGACGCTCTCCAAGATCAGGGCAATCCTGTCCAATCAGAGCCACCCCCTTACCTCAGTCTTCTCCCACCAGAGCCATGAGCTCCTCTCTCCTCTCTTTAAGATGCTCCAAGAACTCTTTTGTCCCTCATACCATCCGGCTTTATAACAGAGCCACTTCACGGAGGAGCAGAGGAGGAGGAGCAAGGGAAATGTCTTGAACATCTATCCATCCATATCCCATAACATAAAGCATTGGAAAGCCCTTACACATGCTTATTGGCAAAAAGTAACTCAGTTATACACATATTGCTGTAATGGCATTATATTCACAATAAAATTCTAGTGAAACCTCTCACAATATGATTTTAAAAAATTGACAGAAAAAGTTAATAACTAACCCTTTCTGCTATGAACAACATACCCTATAAGGACTGTACGTTTGATGAAAATGCCTGTACTCATACCGGAATCGGCGAGTACTGAAAGTACTTGTATTGGACAGAGAAAATGTTTGGGTGGGACACAGACCTGTCCTGAGTACGTACCCTCCACAGCAGTGCCGTCTTTAGCGTGTGCACGGCTAAGGATCTCTTTGTAGAGTGCCTCCGCTTCACGGTATTTGCCCTGTTTCAGGTAACACGACGCCTGCAAAACCAAAACAACACAAAACATCACCCGGGTGATAGCAAACCGGCACGTCCTGGTACTGCGTACGGGGCAAGAAGAGGAGCTCTGTCTCTTTACTGTAATGTGTAATATTAAGTGTCTCCACAAGGAGCGCTGTCACATGTGCTACTATACGTATATAACATGTAATGTGTTCAAGCAAGTGTGCAGTAAACAAGACTCATGCCAGTACGTCTGTGTCTGTTTTCTTGACAGAATGGTTAAAGATTAGGACGGAGGACAGACATACAGTGCCTTGCGAAAGTACTAATACACCTTGAACTTTTGGACATTTTGTCATGTTTACAACCATAAACATAAAGATTTTATTTTGAATTTTTTACTGAAAGTTCACACACAAGTAACAGACAACTGTGAAGTGAAAGCAAAATGATACATGATTCTGTTATTTAAAAAAAAAAATAGAAAAGTGGGGCGTGCATAAGTATTCATACAGCATTTTCTGAGTGCATTAAATTGCCTTTATAACATTCCTAATGACTGCAGAAAGTTCACACCTTGCCCTAACCATTAAATAGAGGCCACCTGTGTGTAATCTACACAAGATTTCCCAAGATTTGAACATCTCACGGAGCACTGTTCAATCCATCATTCTGAAATGGAAAGAGTATAGCACCACTGCGAATTTACCAAGACACGGCCGTCCACCTAAACTAACAGACCGAACAAGGAGAGCACTGGTAAGAAATGCAATAAGTGCCCCAAGATAACTCTGGAGGAGCTGGGACGTCCTGCCGCTGAGCTGGGGGAATCTGTACATGGGACAACTATAAGTCGTACTCTACACAAATCTGGCCTTCATGGACGAGTGGCAAGAAGAAAGCCATTATTGAAAGGAGGCCATAAGAAATCCCGTTTGAAGTTTGCTAGAAGTCATATGGAGGACACAGCTCCCATGTGGAAGAAGGTGCTTTGGTCAGATGAGACAAAAATTGAACTTTTTGGCCCAAATGCAAAACGTTATGTATGGAGCAAACCTAACACTGCTCATCGTCCTGAGTGCACCATCCCCAGTGTCAAATATGGTGGGGGGAGCATCATGCTATGGGGCTGCTTTTCCTCAGCGGGGACTGGGAAGATTGTAAGAATAGTTGGGAAGATGGATGGAGCCAAATACAGAGACATTTTGGAGGAAAACCTGCTTGAGTCAGCAAGAGAATTGAGGCTGGGGCGGAGATTCACCTTCCAGCAGGACAATGACCCTAAACACAAAGCTACATCTACAATGGAACGGTTTAAAAACAAAACATATGAATGTGTTAGAATGGCCCAGTCAAAGTCCTGACCTAAATCCTATTGAACATCTGGAAAGACCTGAAAACTGCTGTTCACAAACGCTCTCCTTCTAATGTGACAGGGCTTGAGTTGTTTTGTAAAGAGGAATGGGCTAAAATGTCAGTCTCTACATGTGCAAACCTTGTAGAGTCAAACCCCAGAAGACTTGCTGCTGTTATTGCGGCAAAAGGGTTCCACAAAGTATTAAGTCATGCTGTATGAATACTTATGCACGCCCCACTTTTTAGTTTTCTATTTTTTGAAAAATAACAGAATCATGTATCATTTTGCTTTCACTTCACAGTTGTCTGCTACTTGTGTGTGAACTTTCAGTAAAACATTCTAAATAAAATCTTTATGTTTATGGTTGTAAACATGACAAAATGTGCAAAGGTTCTAGGTGTATTTGTACTTTCGCAAGGCACTGTACGTATGTGACCAGAGCCGTGGGAAGAACTTTTAATTAGGGGGTGCTGAGGGATAAAGTTTACCCCAAAACCACTTTTTCTGTGCATATTTCCTATTTAATAATATTGCCTGCAATTTGCGAACTATCCACCAGGGGGTGCTGCAGCACTCTCAGCACCCTGGGTTCCCACGGCCTTGTATGTGACATTTACAGCCGTCACAACTACACAACCAACCACAGCACTGACCAGGTTGTTCTTGGTCTTGGCCACGTTGCTGTCGTCGGGCCCCAGCTGGCTCTGGTAGATGTGGAGTGCCCGCTCGTAGTAGCGCTCCACCTCGCTGTACTTGCCCTGGTTCTGGCACAGCAGAGCCAGGTTGTTCAGCTGCTTGGCCACGTCCGGGTGCTCTGCCCCCAGCACCTGAAGGAGCCACAGTGAGTCAGAGCTTCAGTCCTTTCCTCAGCCTCACTGGCAGCCTGCGTACCTTCTCCCGGATCTCCAGAGCTCTCTTACACAAAGGCTCGGCGTCTTTGTACTTCCCTCGTTTTCCGTACAGCACAGCCAGGTTGTTGAGAGTCGCCGCCACCTGGACACACAGATCTATTAAACTATGGTGACTTTTTCACCAGGCCAGAGCAGAATGACCACATGGTGATAGTTTTCAATCAAAATTGTGACACGTGTCATGGGTGCAGCCAATTCTTTTTTGTTGTTGTTGCGCTCGTGCAACGAGTGGGATCCTCGTCGTATCTTAAAG
Source organism: Proterorhinus semilunaris (assembly GCA_021464625.1). Classification (NCBI taxonomy): domain Eukaryota; kingdom Metazoa; phylum Chordata; class Actinopteri; order Gobiiformes; family Gobiidae; genus Proterorhinus; species Proterorhinus semilunaris. Next base: position 977,239 of record CM038354.1, read on the forward strand.
GAAGGCCTTAGCCTTGCACATTTTCGCCAGCTCGACTTTACCCAAATCTAAAAACTTCTCGGAGAAAGCATAAAAATAGCGACAAAAACGACACGTAAATGAGAATGAAAACCCAGCAAAACAGGCCGCAAAAAAGCGTCAAAATACTGACAAAAAAGTGACAAAAAAGCAACAAAACAGGCAACAAATACAGCTGAAACTATTTATTTCTGTAATTCAACTTAAAATGTGAAACAAATATATGATATAGACTCATTACATGCTAAGTGACATATGTCAAGCCTTTATTTTATTTTGATGATTTTGGCTCAGCTTGTAAAAACCCCAAATTAAAAACCATTAAAATGGACTGTAAGCCATAATCATCCAAATAATAACAAATAATAGGCTTGACATGTCACTTTGCATGTAATGGCCCTCATTTATCAAACTTGCTTAAAAAAAATGGTGGATGCATAGGTGAGGTACCGTTGCAAGGGTTGTCCGAACTGTGCAACCGCACAGGGCCTCGCACCACTAGAGGGCCTCGCAATCCTGCTGTTTTTTTTCTCCCAGACTCATTGTGCAGAAAGCATTAAAAGAATTCACGAGCTAAATCACCCCTCTCATTTCGCCTGTATTTACTGTATATAGAGCCTACAAAAACATGCACAAGAGCTTACCTTTGATACTAGCCCGAGCCCCGCCGTCAGACACCTGCTTCCAAGCCCTGCGTGCGTGCGTGCGCGTGTGTGTGTGCGTGTGCGTGTGTGCGCTCTGATGCTGCACTGGGGACAGACGCGCAGACATGAGGCTGAGCAACATCGATTTGAAACGTCTTTTATATTTATATAATATATTTATGTCCGCATTTAAGCTATATCAATAATATCGTGCTATCGAAGCATTACTCCAACCTGTTTTTTTTAATACATTTAAAAAGTGAAAAAGAGAAAAACTACGAAGTTACAGAGGTGACCCGTGAAGTACAGCGCCATTGTCATGGCAACGTTAGACAGGTCAACATGGAGACTCTGGGGAAAGATTTGATTCATGCTCTTGGTGCAAAGTTTAGATGGAGGAGGTTGTTTCAGAGCGAACGCATTAAAGGAGAAAAGAAACGTCTGTTTTATGAGAACAGCTGAATCCACAGACCTGACGCTGATAAGAAAGAACTTTTCTTGCCAACGCAAAGCTCGTAAACAAGTAAGTGCTTTATTGTCATTGTACAAGCGTACAACGAAATAGTGTTCAGGTGTCAGCCCTGAGAGTTACAAGGCTTGTTGTCATCATTCAGCGTTCATTATCCATCCATCATTTCCGCAAAAAAAAAGTGAATTAGGCCACTGACGTTGCTGATCGGGTCATTTCAGTTTTACCGACGTCCCCAGGTAATTCTAATCCCGTGCGAACAGGGCTCTGGTATGCGGGGGAAAAAGTCTAGTGGAACCTCTGGTGATGAATGACAAGTGTCAGAGCAGGGCCTCTAAAATCTTAGATCAGTTTTGTAGGTCTTAGCTTTCAAATGAGGCATTACTCTGGCCTAAAGGCTGTAAGCTCCAGTCAAGAAGCTTTTAAAATAGGGTAAAGCTGAACTGGAGAACTGTGCTCTGTTAAGGGGGTTCAGAGGTTAAATGATTAAATACCGGTATTATGTAAAAGGTATGATTATAAAAGATACATTCATAATAATTTGATATGTTTAACAAGGCCCTCCTACCGCAGGGTGGTGTGTTCCCAGAGTCCTCTCTCGGATCGCCAGTGCGTCATTCAGCAGGTTAGCTGCTTCCTTGTATTTATTTTGGTCCCTGTTGAAAAACAAATGAAAAGGCCCTGTACCGGATTTTGAGATTACAAACACTAAAGCCACTAAATAAAAAAGTAAGTTGTTGTCTAAATTCTTTATTCCTAACTTTCCTAAGATATTTGCAGCATCCCAATTCACAGAGACGAGTTTATCGACACATTTGGTCACTTTAACAGAAATGCAAAACAGCTCAAACAGTCGTCCCATATTTAAAGTGTTAAGAATAATAATAATAAGATCTTTATTTATATAGCGCCTTTCACAGACATGGTCATAAAGCGATTTACATTCACAATGTAAACAGGGCGACAGTGGCACAGATGATGGAGCGGGTTGTCTCATGCACACTGTCGTTGTGTCCTTGGGCAAGACACTTCACCCTGCACACATTGGTGTATGAATGACAGAGTGAATTAGGCCACTGACATTGCTGATCCCGTGTGAATGCACATAAAAAAATACCTGATAGTCCTCGGGTAATTTCAGTTTTACCGATGTCCCCAGGTAATTCTAACCCCGCGAACAGGGCTCTGGATCCTCGCTGTAAAGCGCTTTGAGTGCCTAATGTACGCGAGCTGCATGTGTCTCCGAGTTTGCCTGGCCTGCCAGACACTGCCGTCTGTCAATCACGCCCACCGGGAAAGTGTCGAGATCATGCTTGCTCCCAGACTATGTGTCTTTGAAATATCTATGAAAAGGCAGCGGCTAGAACACCAGACCACATGCAATGGTAAACAGCCTAAGTAAAACACTTTGTCATGAAAGCCAGATGACCTACAGGCTCTGCTACCGTCTCAGGCCATGAGGATGGAGGCACACCAATCATTCACTCAAACTCTAGAAGAGTGAAAAACCATCGCCACCGAGAACCAGGCTGCTCGGAGTGAGACAGATGCACCCTGGCATAGGGAACATACTCCACGCATATAGAAGAAAATGCCCTGCCAATGAGTCCAAAACAAACAGGTGGCAACACAGCAAACATGAAGATGAAAGAGAGCACAGAAAAGCCAGTCGTAAGACAAGGCAGGAGCAGAGGTACAATCACACCCCAGGGAAACACACTGTAGGTAAAACATTGTCACACCAGGAGAGAAGAAAACCAATCAGCCTAGAGACTTTCATGGATACCAAAGCCCATGACTCCATCTTACAGAAGGGACGGTACAAGAAAACTACAACCATCGATTACCATAAATGACCACATGTGAGTGCACATGTACCAGCCAGCGTACAGTCAATACATGGACAATATCCCGCTCCGAAGCATGATGAAGATCATACCAGAGAACTTCAGACCTGATAGGCCTCAGGCGTCACTGACGTCAGTCAGTTTCAACCAGCAATGAAGTCCAATGCATAAAATGACATCTGAACTCACAATTCAAAGTGGAAACTAAACATGAAGGGTCATTTTTGTTGTTGAAAAAAGCTCCATAAATTGACCATAAATGCCTTTGCACAACCACTAACTAGGAGTGAAAAAAAGTCAAAAGATTTCGCCAGGGTATGTAAACCTTTGAGCACAACTGTAGCTCAAGATTACACGGCAACCAGCGAGTTACTGAGGCCCACTCACTGGTTGCGTCTGAATTTCTCAAATACCTAGATTTGGTTAGGATCCTAGCTCCTAACCCTTGCTACGTGATGAGGTCAAATGTTATGCTGCGTTTACACATAAGCACGATGCGTTACGAATGGCATTTTTCCGTCATTCGTGACGTTCGTGACGTGACTTAACGCATCTCAATGGGATTCTTAACAGAACGCATCAGTTCGTGACGTTCGTGGAGAAAGTTTTTGTCTGTCAAAAAATCTTGTCACGAATCACCCTCTGTTCGTGGAGTTCGTAACGGAGCGTGTCCTTTCGTGAGGAGTAGTGGCGCTTCGTAATTCAGCGTGAGAGCATTCGTAGAGCATTCGTAGAGCATTCGTGGAGCAGAATCACTGTTTTCACGCTCAAAATTGACAGAAACCCACGCTACGCCCAAAGTAAATGTTGGTACCTGCAGTAGCTACGCCAAGGAAAAGTGTCACAAAGTCGGCCAATCCGCGCTCCAAGTCACGGACAGCACCTGAAGAAACACTTTCAGCACCCCGAGCCACTGCCGCTCCTCGGGGTGCTGAAAGTGTTTCTTCCTCCTGCGGTCGTACCTGATGTTCGGGAGTTGGAGCCAGAAGAGCCCAATGACTCAGGGGAAAGCACGGCCTCTGCTCCGCCTCCAACCCGGTGGAAGAAGATCACTCCACTTTCGCCCAATTCTTGACAGATTTCGGACAGAACGCGAATATTCCTAGTGACCCGTAACAGCCCGTGGCAGCGCGCAACACCACGCAGCAGCGCGCAACACCACGCAGCAGCGCGGGACGCATATTCGTGACCGTGCGTAATAATTCGTGCCATTAATCGTAACGCGTAGTAACAGGTCGCAACAGTTAGTGGCGGCGCGTGAAACCCCTGCCCCGAATCATCAAATTCGTGATCCTTTGCCACGAATGTGCATTTGTGGCATTCGTAACGCATCGTGCTTATGTGTAAACGCAGCATTAGATCCCTCTGCAGTTAGGAACTAGAGCTTCAGTTGCGTTTGCCCAATCCGACCGTCTTTACCCAGGGTGGAAACAACAGGAAGTGACATCACCAACAGCTGTTTCATAAAAAACTACACCCCCCATATAGTATTGGACTACAAAAAACACTCCTACTGCAGCCACTGACTTTAATGGCTCAAACATGAACCACAATAATGATCTGAAGCCACACAGAAAACAGACCATGATAAAAAACCTTTCAGGCACGGTAGCACAGCGGTTAGCGCTCTCGCTTCACAGCTAGAAGGTCCGGGTTCGATTCCCACCTGGACGGGGCCTTTCTGTGTGGAGTTTGCATGTTCTCCCCGTGTCTGCGTAGGTTTTCTCCGGGTACTCCGGTTTCCCCTACCACTAAAAACATGTACAATAGGCCAGGATGAATGAGAGTGTGTTTGTGAGTGCGCATGGGGGACGACAGACGCAAATTAGCCCAAGACTACAATCCGGTGTGGCTTGTTTACATGCATGAGACCCGGATGTACCCATAGCATCATGTTCAAAACATGAGCTAGGAGCAAAGGATTCACTGGAAACTGGAACTTCCTGCTCTTCGTGGTAGGTGTTATTGTCTTGCAGCTAACGGCTAACATGAAATTAAAATTAAAATAGCACCAAGATTAAGAACGAGCCGCTCAAAAAAGGCCTGTCTGTAGTTGTTTTAATGTATATTTTTTTATTCTAGCCTTTAGCTCCGAAATAAAAAGTCCTCCTCAATGAACGCAGACATTTACTCCAGTCAAGTATTTACATCCAACGTAATGTTTTAACACGTCCCATCAGTATCTCACTGTCTGTGATATCTTCAACTATTCGCTGATTTGTGCAAAACAATGCTGATCGTGGGAAACAACGCACGCGGAAGTCACAGGTCATGTGACCCGCCATGGTTTCCAGGGACACAGTCGGCAGACTCACTTTCGCAAATGGAGAAACATTTTGAAACTTGGTGATTGCAGAATCGTTCAGTTGAAGCCGCGAAGAAGCCTCTCCATGTTTAAGCCAGCAGTATTGGTATTTTTAAGAGCGTAAACCTTTAGGTTCAAACCGGCTCCATTTAGGAGCTTTGGGGGCGTGACTTTGTGTATTTACATACTGGGTAAACACCGCGGAGAGAAACGCCCGTTCGCTGGCACATGAACTCAGGCCGAGCGCAAACCGCCATCATCAACTTGTCCTCCATGCTGCAGGTCACAGGTGGCGCTTGTGCTCACTGTTTGAGCCCAGGCCCTGATTGGTTAACAAGGCGTAAATGAGTGCAGTGGGCGGGGCCTCCCTGCTCGCGCTTTGACGCGCGTTTCCTCATCCACGGCTTTGCTTACATGTTGAAGCACATCTACATTAACATGGAAGTTGGAGGTGTGGTGGCGTTTGGTAAGCATGCACAGCGCCCCCTGCTGACCATGAAGTTTCCCGAGCCAACCCCTCGCCTTCAGAGCGTGATTTTAGACAGAAGGATGCAGCGCGGATTTGCCAAACTCTACACTGAAAAGAACTGAGCGACGGAAATGGATTTACCACGAGTTCGCTCAGCAGAGTTACTTCAGACGGGTGAGGGAAAGTTGGTTTATTTTCGCTGCTGTGCCATCGTGTCTTTTTGACAAACCCATTGTTGTGCTGTAAGCTAACGTGGTGTTCAGTGGGTTGGATTTGTTTGCGTTTTAAGTTTGGTCGTAAGCTGTGTGAGCAGGTTAAGGATAATATACCGTAGTCATTGTCCATGGCACTGATGATCATGTGATCACTGATGATCATGTGATCACTTATGATCATGTGATCACTTATGATCATGTGATCACTAATGATCTCTCTGCATGGGAGACAGTCATGTAGTTCACAAGGAATGAACCTGCTATTTACACAAAATCAAGATCTCTACAAACTTAAACTACTCCATAAATGTAGTCAGCACATTCCTATTTCCTATCATGTTGGAAAGCTGAATAGTATTTTTTTTCTTTACCATGGCATATGCATCTCTATATAGTACTACTGTCTACTTTTTTTCCTTGGTAGAGCTTGTGCACCCAATTCTGAAATTTAGGAGCACAACCAAAAAAAACGGGAAGCTTTTAGCAGGGATGAAGGGAATTTAAACATATCACATGCCACTTCCAGCCTTCTGTTGCATTTTAAATGTATATTTTAGCTGTTTGCAATGATTAAGCAAACTACAAAACTCATTAAACTAAATTCTAACATTATAAATGGGACACCAGAATTTGTGCCTCCCAACCCCAGACTTGCTCTGCCCCTGCTTCACCGCACTCTAAGGTCTCCTCTCTCTGCACCTTCACTCTCCTCACTCCTTTGCCAGGACCTTTAAAGATGTGTTTCACATTGCGTTTGTGACTTTACATTTTGTATTTTGCGAGAGCCCCTCCTGGAGCCGCCACCTTAACGTGGTGGAGGGGTTTGAGCACCCGAATGATCCTGGAGCTCTGTTGTCGGGGGCTTCGTGCCCCTGGTAGGGTCTCCCAGGGCAAACAGGTCCTAAGTGACGGGTCAGAAAAGAGCGGTTCAGAAGCCCCTTATGAGAGACCAACAGGCCCGGTTAGAACCATGAGGCCGTCCTTCTGTGGACCCCCCACCAAAATGGATGGATTGAAGTTTGCGCTGCTTCTCCTCCAGACTTTGAGATAAGCGTCACTACAGTTGCATAAATACATTGGCTCATTGAGTGAAAGCGGCTGATGACTGGTGACTGGGAGGAATGACAGCGGCGCTGAGCAAAACGTGAGGACAGATCGTAGTTTATAAGATCCTCTCGAAACAATTTGGAACAGAAAGTTTGCTGTTGCCGACAGGCAGCGTCTGTGAAAACAATTACATACGCTTTTTTAAGGTAGCACGAGAAGGTTTTCTTTTTAAGGTGGACCGAAGCACTTGTTTGCAGTCGCAAACATGCGAGTGATTCTACTTTTAGATTGCAAAGGCATCATTTTCGGAGCATATGCGACTAAATTGATTGCAATTTCGAGCCCTGAGTTAACGCAATTTTGTTTTAAAACAAACTAAAGAAATGGTTTTGTGTCAGAGACAGTGTGACCTGGTTCTGTTCATTACTTTTATGGACAGAAGGTTGAGGCGCAGCCAGGGGCTGGAGGGTGTCCGGTTTGGGAACCTCAGAATATCATCTCTGCTCTTTGCAGACGATGTTGTTCTGTTGGCTTCATCAAATCAGGACCTCCAGCGCGCACTGGGGCGGTTTGCAGCCGAGTGTGAAGCGGCCGGGATGAGGATCAGCATCTCCAAATCTGAGGCCATGGTTCTCCACCGGAAAAAGGTGGTTTCCACGCTTCAGGTCGGTGGGGAGTCCTTACCCCAAGTGGAGGAGTTCAAGTATCTCGGGGTCATGTTCACGAGTGAGGGACGGATGGAGCGTGAGATCGATAGACGGATCGGGGCGGCGTCAGCAGTGATGCGGTCGCTGTATCGGACTGTTGTGGTGAAGCGCCCTGCCACCCTCATTCGCAGGGTGGCTGGGCGCACCCTTCGAGATCGGATGAGGAGCTCAGTTACCCAGGAGGAGCTTAGAGTAGTCGCTGCTCCTTCACGTCGAAAGGAGCCAGCTGAGGTGGCTAGGGCATCTGTTCCGGATGCCTCCTGGTCGCCTCCCTCGGGAGGTGCTCCAGGCATGTCCTATTGGGAGGAGGCCTCGTGGAAGGCCCAGGACACGCTGGTGGGACTATGTCTCCGGGGCCTGGTGTCGCCTCGGGGTCCCCCCAGAACAGCTGGAGGAGGTGTGCATGGATCGGGAAGTCTGGGCATCTCTGCTGAGACTGCTGCCCCCGCAACCCGGCCCCGGATAAAGCGGAAGAAAATGGATGGATGGATGGACAATGTGACCTCTCTGTGGACCCTCAACCACAGTTTGAGAAGCGCTGCTCCAAATCAAATTCACTTGGACTCTACAGAGTACTGCACCGCTACTGTGACAAATACAGCCGCTTTAAATGAACAGAAGAACCATTGAGTTCCACCTCGGGAATTGAGAAAAGAAATCCAAAAAATCCAAAGTGAAAAATCTGGTTTGCATCATGTCCCTGTCCCCTGAAAACAAGGAAAACGTGTTATGTGCAGACACGGGGAGAACATGCAAACTCCACACAGAAAGGCCCCATCCAAGTGGGAATCAAACACGGACCTTCTAGCTTCTAGAAAGCACAAGCGCTAACTGCTGTGCTACCGTGCCGCCATGATCTCACCGCAGGAGTATTTGGATCCTCTTGGCCAGATTGGAACGGTCTTTGTGACACACCTGATGACCTGAGGTGTTTAGTCCTACTCTAACAAAGACATGGTGAACACAGACCTGTAAACAAGAGCCAGGATGTTGAGCATAGTGGCTACATCCGGATGGTTGTGTCCAGACGATTTCTCCAGGTCCTCCAGTGCCTGCTCGAAGGACAACACAGCAGACATGGGAGGGACATAAGAAGGACATGAGAGGAGTGTGGGGGGGACATGAGAGGGGAGCGTGGGGGACATGAGATGGGCGTGTGTGACATCAGTGGGACATTTATGGAGTGTGGACGTTCTTGACGTGTGTCTGACCTGTTTGCAAAGGGGCACAGCCACCTCGTAGCGGCCCTGGGAGGCGTACTGGATGACGAGGTTGTGCAGGGTGCGTAGTCGGGCTGGGATCTCGTAGCCGCCCTGCTGGGCCGCGGCCTCTGCACTGCTGTGGGGAGAGTGGGCAGTTCTACTGTGTGACTGCTCCTCCTCCTCAGCAGGAAACAGGTCGTCCAGGTTCCCTCTAGTGGACAGGCCTTTGTCCTCCTGTATCACACAAGGAATGGAATGGAAGCTCATTCGTATCGTTCTGTTTACATGACACAGGTCATCCAAATCGACAGAGTAGCAGACCTGTACTTGATTTACTCCACACACAGCAGTGGTAAGCTACAGTATGTATCCCCTAGAGCAGTGGTCGGCAACGTCCGGCCCGTTGGACAATTTTGGCCTGTTGCCAATATTGTTTGGCCCGCCAGAGGATATATAAAAATTTTTTTTAAAAAGAAGCCTGACAGAGACTTAAATTGTGGTTTGTCCCGATCCTCATACTTAACCTCATCCAGGCGCTACAACGCTGCTCACACTGGCCCTCATTTATCAAACCTGCGTACGGTGAAATCAGAGGGTATGTGGGGGGTACGAAAAATCACCGCCTGTTTTGGCATTTATCAATCTGAGGATTCCTCAGATCCTACACCGAGTCAGGAGGTGGAACATGATACACCAACTTAACTAAACACTAAACAGCAGGAAAACAGTTTTAACAGCATGAATCACATATGATCCTCATTAGTGATTTAAACATGAAACAAGGCGACAGCGTTAATGTTTATGGACTTGAGCTGCACTGACACGGGTCCGAGCCCAGAGACTCAGCCCGGACCAGAGACTCTAGAACCTGGACCAGAGACACTAGAACCTGGACCAGAGACTCTAGAACCTGGACCAGACACTCTAGAACCCGGACCAGAGACACTAGAACCTGGACCAGAGACTCTAGAACCTGGACCAGAGACACTAGAACCTGGACCAGAGACACTAGAACCTGGACCAGAGACTCCAGAACCTGGACCAGAGACACTAGAACCTGGACCAGAGACTCCAGAACCTGGACCAGAGACTCTAGAACCCGGACCAGAGACACTAGAACCTGGACCAGAGATTCCAGAACCTGGACCAGAGACACTATAACCTGGACCAGAGACACTAGAACCTGGACCAGAGACTCCAGAACCTGGACCAGAGACACTAGAACCTGGACCAGAGACACTAGAACCTGGACCAGAGACACTAGAACCTGGACCAGAGACTCTAGAACCTGGACCAGAGACACTAGAACCTGGACCAGAGACTCTAGAACATGGATTGCAGCCACAGAGACGCTTATGGTGTTTTTTATATTTATGTTTCGCGTTTTGTTTTTAACAAACTAACGCATTCCCGCCTCACACCCGCGGCCGCTGCCGTGTCCCGGGAAACCGGGCCTCACCTGGGTCTGCGCGAGGCCATGTTCCGTGTTCTGGTTGGTTTGAGCGCTGAGTCTGTGGACCGTATTCCGTGCTCGCGAGTATCCCGGGCGTCAAACAAATCCTTCGACAGCTCCACAGCTTTCGTGGGTCCGGACGGGTTCGTAAAGTCCGGGTTTGAGCGGAGTACAGGGTCTGCTGACCGCGCCCTCTCCTCTCGTCCGGGGAATGATGGAAACACGTCTTGTAGGGCTGTCTTCGGTCCGGACGGGTTGGTTAGGTTCCGGTCGGCTGTCAGCTCTATGTGCACCTGTTTCCTCCCGGAGGAAAGCTCTGCTCAGGCCGAAAGACCCGTAGTTCTGCCCCGGCTCCAGCGCTGAGTCCACGGAGCTGAGCTGCTTTTCACTGTTCAGATCATGGTCCAGAGTCTGCTCTGACTGCAGCGTTGTATCCACGCTTTTTTTTTTATGTGGTCCAATTTTATACCCTTTTTTATATAGGCTATTTAGGCCTACAGCTTATTTAATAAAGGTCACTTTTTATTATTAGACTATTTCTTTTTTCCACTCTTTTTTTATTAGTAAATGTGATCTTGGATTGGCTATACGGTTAACGTTGGTTACTGACAGATCATATAAACAACTATTTATCATTTCCTGGTTGGAGAAATGTTCTTTTTTGCCGTGTTTTGTGCGTGCTGTAAAACCCATGGGTGAGGCCTCCTCATACGAGAATATTTTTAGGCGTTTCATTCAAATGACGCTGGGATTTCTCCGTGGCGTCAGATCTGAGCGGAAACACAGGTTCATAAATGTCACGCGCACTCTGGTGTATATCGGAAATACACCTACGCATACACCATTTGTTTACGCAATGTTGATAAATGAGGGCCATTGTGCGTAAATGGCAGGTCAATTATGCAACAACTGCGGCGTGCCGATGTTACGCCGAAAACTGCATGACCGCCGAAAAATGCACCCCCTCTTCAGGGCTGCCAACTCTCACGCTTTCACTGTGAGACACATTCATTTGAGTGCCTTCACACGCTCTCGCGTCACACTCCTCATATCGCACGCTCACACGCCACACTCCTCATATCGCACGCTCTCACGCCACACTCCTCATATCGCACGCTCTCACGCCACACTCCTCATATCGCACGCTCTCACGCCACACTCCTCATATCGCACGCTCTCACGCCACACTCCTCATATCGCACGCTCTCACGCCACACTCCTCATATCGCACGCTCTCACGCCACACTCCTCATATCACACGCTCAACCCAAAAATATCCCTGACTTTTAAAACCGATCTCTTCTGGTTAAATGAGCTATGGTTAGTCAGTCTTACATAAATAAATACACACGTGGGCTATAATTGTTAAGAGACAGTCCTAGAAACCTTCCTGTCGTTTCATCTGTGGGAGTGCATTTTTCGGCGTAACACCGGGCCAGAATCCAGGATGCTTTAAGCGAGGCACTGGATACCTTTTCCTGTGTGGTCAGGCCTCGGACTAGGACCCTGCTGCTCCGGATATAACTGTCATAAAGAGCATTGATTTTGAGACGCCTTGACTCAGACTGAAGTGGAAAGGACGCACTGAATGACCCATGTTTCGTTTCGTGATGTCTCTGAATATTGTCCTTTGTGCAAACGGAGATGACCTCGTTGCAGATGAGGCAGAGGTTTGGCATTCACATATCCAGGTAGGATGAAAACATATGTTTGTCGCCTTTCCCTGAAACTCCTGTTTGCACTGTCCACTTTTCTTTTTAGTCCTTTGGAAAGCGACATGTTTGTGATGCTAACTTTATTTTTTGCTAGTGCTGTGTAACCCACGAACCTCCGACAGACTCGGGGACAGTATTGTTTCAAACAATATTTTATTTTTAAACAAAACATATGTATAGTTTGGGGTTATCTAGTATTGAATATCCATGCATGAATACATCTATTTTTTATCAATTGACCGGCTGGCCCGCCATCTATCGTCGTAAAAAATATTGTCCTTGCTGACAGAACACATCTGCACCAACAGATGCTCCAACCACCAGCACGCACTGTTTATGTTATTAAAATAATGGGAAAAAAATCATCACAGTGTAAACGCTGAAGCATTAATCAGCCTTTATACTGTTTGGAGCCATATGCAACCCATTAAACTACTGTAAAACTATGCAAAATAGTGTGAATTAGGGGTGGGAGATATTGAAAAAAATTTATATCTCAATATTTTGTTTCAATATCTTGATATCGATATTCAGACAATATTCTGAATACATCGTGTATCTGTATCTTATTGATTTAAACATTAGGGCAGGGTGATCATTTATATCACGGTATGAAAAATAAATGTATGACAAAATACTTTTTTTTATTCTTTTTATTCATCTAAATCTCTACCTTCATCTGGAAGAACACAGAAGATAAGATAAAATAATATTGTTACAATATTTGCAGCTTCATCTCCATCACAGTGAAATGCTCCTGTAAGTTCACCTGACTCTGGGCAGTTTACTTGTGTGTTATTGTCAGGAGACTGGGGATAGACCTGTGAGTATTAACGCGTTTGGGACATGTGTTGGCCAGCAACATGAGTCAAATTAATTGTAGTTTTCAAAGGATCCACTAGTTCTCCTTCACGTCTCTCTCAATGTGCACGCGCACGCACACACACACACACACGTTAGTTAGCGCCAGGCTAAAAGTTAGGAAAGTTAGCTAGCTAGCAAGGCAGTGCTACAACTTGTCTTGAGCACTTTCCTCGCAAATATGAGCGACTCAAGTGACAAACTTAATTCATATCATTAGATTCTTCATCTCTGTAAATCGCTCCACACTGCCATGTTGTTGTTTTGACTGCGTTTTGTGGGGGAGGGGGCGGCTGGCTCACACCGCGCTACGATAACCCACAAGGACAACGCGACAAAGTCCGAAAAAACTGTGGTGAAAAAAAGTGTTTCGGGGGTCGGATTGTACAAATTATGAAATATCCGATATCCTAATTTTGCATATTGTCCAGACAACAATTTGGATATTATCGTCTAAACGATACATCTCCCACCTCTAGTGTGAAGACTATCGGCTCTATGCACGCAAACAACTCGTGACTTCCAAGTGGATCCTAAGTCGGTGCTTCCGTATCCTGTCTCTGTTATTTCCCTATGAGGTCTTGTCTAAAAAAATTAATAGGCAAGGCAAGGCAACTTTATTTATACCGCGCATTTCGTACACAGGGCAACTCAATGCGCCTATAGTTCAAGGAAACATCAGTGACAGTGAGATCCTGATCCGAAGTGACTCGCTACGTGTTAAAAACATTACGTTGGATGTTAAGTCTTGACTGCAGGAAACGTCTGTGTTTTTTGAGGTAGGACTTTTTATCTCAGCGCTAACGGCTAGCATCAAAAAACACCAACACACAAATTAAACGTCTAAAAAGTATTTATACTAAAGACAGGCAGGTTATATTTTGAGCAGGCTCGTTTAAAATCATGTAGCTATTTTCATTTTTAATTCGTGTTAGCCGTTAGCTTCAAGACAAAAACACTTACTGTGATGAGCACGGAAGTTTCCTCTAGTGAGTTTTTAATCTGATGCTGTGACTCCACCAGTAACTCACTGTCTACCATGTGATCTTCAGATATTTATTTTTTTAGACAAGACCTCACAGGGAAATAACGGAGACAGGATACGCAAACGACTACTTAGAATCCACTCGGAAGTCACGTGACGCTTGCGTGCATATAGCCCATTGTTTGTGTGAGAGTAGACTGTGGCTTCTAACCAGGGTCCCCGCCTGGTCCTGGTCGAACTTGCTGATGGAAGACATGAAGAGTAAGTGGTGGTTATGCTCCTCCAGAGTCACCACCTCCTGCTCTCTCTCCTGAAGTCTCTGCTGCGCTCCAGCCACCTCGTCCCGCAGCCACTGGTTCTCCTGACACAGCCGCCGCACCTACGTACAGGTGACAATCTATTACACCTGTCACACACAACATTTACCTCACTGTACCACACTTGTCAGTCACACACAACAATTACCTCAACCAGAGGTTCCGCTAGACTTTTTTTTTTGTCGACCACTTTGGCCGGCTGGGTCGTAAAATGTCGGCCATTCACAAAACACGGCCATTTCTAATGAAAGAATGACGTGGGAAAAATGCAACAACAACTCAAATCCAAACATAAAGTTGTTCGCCTGGAGACGATAGAGTATGGTAGAAATCATTTTTACCGGCCATTTGCTTTTCAGACCGGCCAAAAGCTGGCTAACGGGAACCCTGACCACAACTGTTAAACATATTTACCTCACTCTACCACACTTGTCACACAGCAATTACCTCACTGTACCACACTTGTCACACAGCATTTACCTCACTGTTCGACACTGGTCACACACACACACACTATAGTTGTCACACATATACATTACTGACTTGAGCTCGCAGCTTCTGTTTCTCCGCCTCCACAGAGTTGAGGTGAGCGGACAGAGCCATAACCATCTGCACAGACACATCACAGCAATATCATTTTTTTGTGAACAGAGAGTGACCTTCCCAGACCCGAGCAGTACCTGTGCCTCGCTCAGGCCCAGCTCAATCCTCTCCAGGGACTGCCGGATCATCTGGCTCTTCTCCTGCTCCACACTGCTGTCAGGGCTAGGCGGGGTGTCTGGGGCTGCCTGGAGGTTCAGGAGCAGGCTGTGGTTCTGCCCCCGCAGCGCTTCCAGCCCTTCCACCACCTGCTGGGTGCTGTTCAGGATGTCCTCAGCCGAGAGCATGGCGCCTGCTCACACCACGTCCAAAATCTAAACAAGTATATCACAGAATAGTTCTGTTTGAGTACTTTTGGCTTTTTATTTTAGAGAAAGATCAATTTTAAATCAACCTTTTATTTCAGAAATCTTTAAAACAGTGGTAGTAAAACAGCTTTGGCCCAACCTACATGACAATACTGTATTTGGCTAATAGACTCAGAAGTTACTTCGATGATAAAGATCTAGTAGTAGGATTGGATTGACCTTTAGCAAATGCTTGCTAGGTCCAGCAGAGAGTGGATTTTTACACATCATAATAGGGGAGAAGGGCAATACCAGTGCGATGTCGAGGCAGATCGAGGCAAAAATGGGTTGTGTTGTGGAGGAATATATTTAAAATATGTAACGAAGGGGACACTACAGCTATCGAGGTTAAACAAATATCCCTGGAGCTCCTTAAATGCAAACAGCAGTCATATGGACTAGTCGTGCTCTTATTTGTTGGTCAAGTATTGACATATTATAAGCCTTATTGTCAAGTTGGCGGCTAGCTAAACCTACAGAAGCTGAAAGTTACAACTTGTTCATTCTTACGACCTGTGACCCCTCAGAATTGAGCTCTCTGTGCTCTACTGTACACCCAAGTGTAACTTTTAAGGCCAGTTAAGGGGAGGGCTGGGTACCACTATGGGATTGAAAATAAAGTTTGGATACTAATGGGATCAACAAAAATAAAAGCATAAAGAGCATTGAACGAAGTGACTTGGCTGTTGCAACTCAAACAAATGATACACATTAAAAATAAATGGTCTTTTATGGAATAAATGAACATTATTGTTCTGTTTTATGGTTCTAGTCTAAATGACAAATATTTAGGTATGTGTCGGAAAAAATATCATTAAAGTACCGGTATGGTCAGGGGCGTAGCACCAAATTCTGGGCCCCGGGTGCAAACTATCTTGGTGGACCCCTGGTGGAACCTTGGAGTTTGACTTGAAATTTCATCTTATTTGGCTTCAGTTACAGAAATGGAATAACCTTTAATCCTGTAGTGATATAGATATTTAAATTGATGGTGGAATATTCTACTTTCATTGGGCCAATTGAAATTGCTAGCTTTAGATAGAACATAATGACAATTAGCATACCACATTAAACAGGAGGGCTGCACCAGGATATTTAGGATATTTGTGCTGGGAATAACACGTTTGTGACTTTTAAAAGCTATTTTACAAACAATAATTATACTACATGGTGTCTCTTTGGCCCACAGGCATGAACAAAAAACTCAAGGGCCTGTTCCCTGGCCTCATTTAGTCTCTCACCATTTGAAGCCGACCTTTAAGTGTATAGTCAGTAAATTCTTGTTCTAAAAAGTTACGCTGGAATAAGCTAAATGGCACGAGCCCTCCACCTTTTCAATAGAACCACGATGACTCGTCTCCAAAGCTGCGCGTTTATAATGCGAGTCTCCAAATGCGCGCAGCTAATTAGCATATTTAATTCGGCGAAAATAGCGTGAGCGACCTGTGGCTTTGGTCACTCTATTGGCCTGGTGGCAGTCAGTTACAATAAATATAAGGAAAGAGAAACTTTAGAGGTTAAAACGAGGAAAGAAGGAGCTGTGTCTCTGGCTCTTTCTCTGACTCTGCACTATCCACTTCTCAGCGCATGAGGCCGGGACTCGCCTCACCTCATGTTGAACTGTCATTTAGGACAGAAAGTTGCATCTAAGGCCCGCTAGAATAGGCCAGTGTTAAATAAAAGCACATAAGAGCGATGTCTCATGATCGGAAGGTCTGGGGTTCGAATCCCGCCTCCTGAAGGTGCACATTGTCGTTGTGTCCTTGGGCAAGACACTTCACCCCCCTTGCCTCCAGTGTCTGCGTACACTGGGGTATGAATGAGAGTGTGAATGGGCCCCCTGTGAGAGACCAACAGGCCCGTTTGGAACCATTTGGAACCATGAGGCCGTCCTCCCGTGGACCCACCACCTGCAAGAGGAGCCATAGGGGACTGGTGCTATGTGATTTGGGCAGCTCCAACAGCTGCCCCCATGACCCGGCAACGGACAAGTGGGAGAAAATGGATGGATGGATGGACATAAGAGCGAGGCAAGACTAATATCTCTCTTTTCTAGCTCTGTGTCATTGCATTGCAGAGCCACCTCATCAAAGTCACTGTTGAGTTGAAGCGCACGGTCCTGAACACCGGTGTGTGGGCTGAACCATTTGGCACATTGTTAAAGGGGTGTCAGGGCCCTGAGATTCATCCATCATTATTGTTTGTGCAAAATTCTGTCCAGCAACCATTGTATTTCAGCCCGGTTGTGTTGGAAATTTAGAAAGTACAATACAGAACGCTTTTTGCAGCACTTTTGAGGGCCCCTACCCTCCTCTGGGCCCTGGGTACTCAGTACCCTTTACCCCCCCAGTCCGACGCCCATGGGTATGGTACACAGCCCTAGTCAGGGGAGCTGTAAGTCGCAACTTCAACATTTGACTTGACTTGAAACATTATTACCTAATTTATTTAATCTAGCCTATAAAGAGAGTAGGCCTTAAACAACTAATTAATTGACAACGAATGGATTATTGATATAGTTGACATTCTAGTAATGGATGAAATGGTTTACATTGACTCTAAAAAGGGCAAAACATTACATAAAAATGAAGTATATTTAGATGAAAAACAGCGTTGTTTTAAAGTGAGCGTGTGTAAATGTCCTAAATAGGATCTGTCAATGATCCAATCGGAATGAGCACCAGACCGTATGGCTTAATCCAGTTTGGAAATAAACTTCCTCAGTCCCAGCTCCTTTCACAGATAAAGTCTCAGTCAGTGCCAGTTGGGCCTCCAGTCGTTAAAGCTCAGTGGCTGAACTCTGGAGGTTCTTAGCTTTCAAATGTTCACACACATTTGTGCTCGTGGTCATGTGCACCTTGGCTTGGAGCAAACCAAGTTCAGCTGTAAAGACCTTTTTCAAGCACTGAGAGCGTTTTACAAACATTCACTTTAAGGTTTATTCCATTGACACTTAGCTCTATGTAGAAAACTGTTATTAAAAAAGCAATTCATCGCTTCTTTATAAGAATAATTTGGAGGTTAATCAATTACTAGCCCTAGTGTGTACCATGTTTGATTTAATAGATATTTGCTCTGACCGTGGTGACGTATTCATTTTTATTTAGTTTATTGGACAGGGACACTACTCATTCATGAACATTTCTGTGAATGTGTCAGTATTAGCTGCAAAGCTAGTTTTCAGCTGTTCTCCTGGGGCAAGGTGTATAATGCCAACAACAATTATAAAACATATAGAACATTTTAAAGTTGAGGCTACATACATAACATAGCAATTACTCATACATTTCAGACATTAATAACATCTGAATGTTGGTTCTCTGACTTGCACAATAGAATAGAGATGTTGGTGAAAGGGCAGGTCATACAGGTCAAACAGAGACATTATGAGAATAAATATGTACAGTTATTTATAAAGCAACACCTGTGTAATGGATCCGGACACTTCAGCACATCGTTGGTTTTGATTTGTTATTGAATCCTGAACGTGTTAAACGTGGGGCATGCTCTTATAGTGTTGGGGATGCTGTTCCAGATGTCACAGCCCCTGACTGAATAAGGACAGGGCCGGCCCGTGGCATAGGCAGTATAGGCAAATGGTAAGGGCGCCGTACATCCAGGGGGCGCCAGAGCCGCGTAATGAACTTTCTGCTTTTATTGTATTTCATTGACACTGCAACGAATGGTTTAAAAAATAGTATTTACATGTCTTTGACTTTGTCTTACAAACTCTTACAATATCGCGACCAGGGGGACTTGAGGGGATCACACATACACTTAGCTCACGGCAGAGTCCTGCACTGGGTCGGGTACCCGCGGGTATCGGATGGGTAGTGATACGGACGGGTCGGCGGGTAGCTGCTACCCGCACAATATTTAATTGATATCATTATGGCGTCTACAGACCTAACCACACAGCTCGTGCTGTTGCTTCTTTGGTGACAGTATATATAGTTTTACGAGCCTACATTTCTCTGACACTTCAGGCAAATAGAGAGGGAGAGAGGATCTTATTTCAATACGTGTGGGTTTGGAGTGTGTAGTACCTGCCTGCCTGTCTGTCCAGCGATCATGTCATGATAAAATCCACTTAAAAACATGTTTGTAATCCAGTGCATCCTTTATTTTGATCGCGCACGTGTTTCCATATGATTCCTCTGATCCGAATGCCTGGGCTCGGGAAAGGCATTTCAAACCGCCGCTGCTGCTTGACATGAATATTGCCTCTTTCCAGACAGAGTCTCCGTTTCACTTGTGTCAAATATGATGTAGTAGGAGTGGTTATGATGTTCCAAATTCAATACATTTTTCGTGAATCTGTGTTTTTACTCCTCCGGCCTCCTCACGCGCTCTGAAAAGCGGGAGCGCATTGCCGCTGATCCCCACAGCTCCAAGGCACCGACCGCCACGCACACTCATCACCCGCACATGTGCGTGCAGGACTCTGGCTCACGGTGCAAAACAAAACATGAGGCGCCACAAAGCAAAAAATATGACAAATATGGAACTTTTGACCTTCCTGCAGGTGAAGAAGCTGGCAGAAATGTACCCCAACATGTGGGTCGCTTTGAGAATCTCTGCCACTCTTCCTGTTACAGTGGCTGCTGCTGAAAGAAGCTTTTCAAAGCTCAAACTGATTCAAACTTACCTGAGATCTACTATGATGCAAGAACGTCTCAGTGGACTTGCCATCATGAGCATAAACCATGTGGTCTCTAATCAGTCATATGATGATGTTGTAGATGACTTTGCCTCAAGAAAATCCAGGAAAGTTAAGCTGTAGCAAGTCATGTGAGATTACGGAGGTGGTGGTGTAGTTTCTGTAGTTTCTGTAGTTTCTGTAGTTTAGTGTAATTTAAGGCAGGACCAAAAACACCAATAGAGCTCTTTTTAAGATCTTTTCATTTTTTTTATTCAAATCCTTGTAGTATTTTTGTGCCTAAAGATACTAATAGATAAGATATATAAGATAGATAAGATAAGATATATTATAATAAGTATTATGAATGTGCAATTGTTTTTGTAATTGTAAGATAGATAAGATAGATAAGATACTAATGTCTTATTTTGCACAGTGCCGTATTTCTATTGTATTTAAGTTAATGTCACTTGTTTACACTTTTCATTTCGGGAGTATTTAAATGTAATACTTTATGTAAGCTATCTATAGTGTATTTCATATGTTGAGTTAATTTTTTTTAGTTTCTTTAATTATTATTATTATTATTATTTTTTTGAATGTGCAATGGTTTTATTTAAATAAAAGAATGTCTAAAACAAAGCTATTAAGTTTCTTGTGAGTATATGTACACTAGCAGTGCAAGTACTGTACTGCGATGGGGGCGTCACTTCAATCTTGCCTAGGGCACCAAATTGGTTAGGGCCGGGCCTGAATAAGGATCGCTGTTATTGTTTATTTCCGCGATTTCCACCGGATGTTTTGGTGACTGGTGGGCGAACAGCTGATTTTCCCGAGCTTGAAGAGCGCAGATCTTTACACAGAAGCAATGCTCTGTTTGTGAACGATGTTTTGACCCACCATAAAACTATTGTTATCTATTCAAAACATTTGCCCACCAGAGCCTCGGACTTCACAGACTTCCCTCAGTGACAGTGACCCAAAGATCCGCTCCCATAGGACAGACTTTCACACTCAAACTGTTACCCAGCACTGTGGGGGCCGTATTTACTTCCATTGGTGTCAAATTATTTGAATGTCATGCTACTTAGCTTGAACCAATATTTTTAGCAACTACCCACCGCGTATTATTCAGTGGCGCCTCCAGAAATTGTTCATAGGGGTGGCCAGATGGGGCCACTTAAAATCTTGGGGTGGCAAACCAAAACTATCAGCCATAATTTCACAATGGTATTTACTGTTGTAGTAAACTGGCCTGTAGAAAAGAGCGGCTTGCCTGGCTGGCTGTGAATTTGGGCTGAAAATATTCATAACCGATACTACAGTACTACAATTAACAGTGTTGAGCACAGTGTTGAGCACAGTGGTGAGCACAGTGGTGAGCACAGTGATGAGCACAGTGATGAGCACAGTGATGAGCACAGTGATGAACACAGTGTTGAGCACAGTGATGAGCACAGTGATGAACACAGTGTTGAGCACAGTGATGAGCACAGTGATGAGCACAGTGATGAGCACAGTGATGAGCACAGTGGTGAGCACAGTGGTGAGCACAGTGTTGAACACAGTGTTGAGCACAGTGGTGAGCACAGTGGTGAGCACAGTGTTGAACACAGTGTTGAGCACAGTGGTGAGCACAGTGGTGAGCACAGTGTTGAACACAGTGATGAGCACAGTGATGAGCACAGTGTTGAGCAGTGATGAGCACAGTGGTGAGCACAGTGGTGAGCACAGTGGTGAGCACAGTGTTGAACACAGTGTTGAGCACAGTGATGAGCACAGTGGTGAGCACAGTGATGAGCACAGTGGTGAGCACAGTGGTGAGCACAGTGGTGAGCACAGTATTGAGCACAGTGGTGAGCACAGTGGTGAGCATGAGCACAGTGATGAGCACAGTGATGAGCACAGTGATGAGCACAGTGATGAACACAGTGTTGAGCACAGTGATGAGCACAGTGGTGAGCACAGTGATGAGCACAGTGGTGAGCACAGTGTTGAGCACAGTGGTGAGCACAGTGATGAGCACAGTGTTGAGCACAGTGATGAGCACAGTGGTGAGCACAGTGATGAGCACAGTGATGAGCACAGTGATGAGCACAGTGTTGAGCACAGTGGTGAGCACAGTGTTGAGCACAGTGTTGAGCACAGTGGTGAGCACAGTGGTGAGCATGAGCACAGTGATGAGCACAGTGATGAGCACAGTGATGAACACAGTGTTGAGCACAGTGGTGAGCACAGTGATGAGCACAGTGTTGAACACAGTGTTGAGCACAGTGATGAGCACAGTGATGAGCACAGTGTTGAGCACAGTGATGAGCACAGTGGTGAGCACAGTGATGAGCACAGTGTTGAGCACAGTGGTGAGCACAGTGATGAGCACAGTGTTGAGCACAGTGATGAGCACAGTGGTGAGCACAGTGATGAGCACAGTGTTGAGCACAGTGGTGAGCACAGTGATGAGCACAGTGATGGGTTCAGGTGACAGAGGGAGGCGCTCGGCTCGAGTCAGTATCAGAGGATTAATGGCTTTGTGCCGCTGTGGCAACAGGAGGCGCGGATCCTCCCAAACAAACAGGCCTCTGCGCTCCGCTACGACCCCCCCGCTCCCTCCTCACAGAACCAGCGACCGAGCCAGGACCACCCACGCACCCACGCACGCACGCACCTGTCCAAAGTTACCTGGAGGGTCCACGCGCGGGACCTCGTGCGTCTCCAACCAGCCCTGTAGTTCCGCGTGCCCCTGAGCGCGCGCGCACACGTCCCGCACACATCCGCACGGAGAGTGCCTTGTTCCTTGGACCGAGCTCGGAGTCCGGGTCCACTCCGGGTCAAAACATCCACCTGCTGCAGCCTGAGCTCCCTCTTCCGCCGGAGTACACACAACATCCGCTTAGGATCTTCACAATAAAAGCCCCGGGTTTCGTGCTGCCTTCATGTGCTCTGGTAAAGATGAACCCA
This sequence comes from Proterorhinus semilunaris, assembly GCA_021464625.1. Lineage (NCBI taxonomy): Eukaryota > Metazoa > Chordata > Actinopteri > Gobiiformes > Gobiidae > Proterorhinus > Proterorhinus semilunaris. The sequence goes on from CM038354.1 coordinate 1,000,037, forward strand.
CCACCAATACACTACAAACACATGAACTCAAATGAGAGGTCTACAAATCGCTGAACTACTTTGTAACTGCTTTGATCAAAAAAGCATATAAAGTTAGATTTATTTTTTTAAACAAGACGATAAGGGGTGAAAGAGACATCAAAATTGAGTAGCTAAATTGCTAAATGCACAGTGTCGGCTTCATAACAATCAGCTAAAATACATAAAATCGTATTATTGCTGCTCTCTGTGTTGAAAGATCAAAGGTTATCTCATCCCTTCTGAGAAAAAACGTTTCAGTTACAAACTTAAGTTAATTGGATGAAGTTCCATATGAAATGAACGTGAATGCCAGTTTGTTTAGTGGCGATCTCGCAATCCTGAAGTGAATCCATTTTCTCATCAATATTTGATTTCATGCTCTTTATACGAAGTTGACATTACACTCTCAGAAATGTGTGTAATATTTTGTTTTGGTATATTTCCCACCTCTAACTAGAGGTCATGTTGGAATTAACCTTGCTAATAGAAAATGTTAAATACACCTTTTTACACATAGGCTTAACCTGTTCATTAAATGTAAAATCCACAACCGGCTACAAAATGAGCTGCGCATATTCGGATATTATCCAGATTTTTCTCGTCCAAATTCTGATTGAGGCTTGCAATCTATCGTCTCCTTTATTTAGAGAATTGTTCTGTCTGCTCCCCCTGATTCTGCACAACTCTGGGTAAACGGTAGTACTGCAAAGTACTTTCTCTGTGATGTATTGTGACAGCCAAGAACACAACAATAATGAACCATTTTGCTGTTTCAAACTCCGCGGTACTGTTTGTTTTGATCGGCGAGTACATGGGTGAGTATCGCTATCATGTCTGACTTCGGAAAAGTGACGTCACGGGCAAACACCATATAGCCGCTAGTCCCCCATTGGAATCCAATGCACTTTAGACACGTTAAAAACAACTTTAATGCCCGGTGCCTAATGTTTTTAACTGTCTACAGCTGGATATTCCTCCTGTGATTCCGCTGGTTAGACACAATCAGAGGCACCGGGCTGGTTATCGTAGGATACATTTTAGAAATCTTGTACTAATGAGGGTCGGACTGTTAGCATTGGAGCTGCACGAGCTACACGTCACGCAAGGGCGGAGTCTACAGTGAAGATTAGGAACATGCTTCGTCAGAGCTGGAGGAGGAGGAGTCTGTAAATCCGCCATGATTTCCCCCACGAACGTGGTCATTGTGGTAAACGGGGAGGAGTGAGTAATGACGGTCTATTACTATGTCTCTGATCCAGGCCTGGGTTTGCCTGGCCTGCCAGACCACGGATCTACTATGAGTGCCAGACACTCCTCTTTTCTGTTCAAAAGAAGAACTGTCGGAGTTTCCGGTGACGTAGGAGCCACGATGGTAGCCTAAACCTTAGCTCCTGACTAAACTACACAGGAATCCCCCTTTTTGATATTCTAGGAGATATATTTTGCGGTATTTTGGTGCTTAAACATGCCGGGGGGAGAAGAAAAGGGTCCTACTATGGGAACGAGAAGCAAAAAAGGACAAATTGACGCAGAAGATGCAAGCCTCGACGGAGCGGCTAGCCTGGCAGAGCTGCCATCGCTAGCTTCCATCCGCGAAGTTATCAATGACTCCATGGCCAAGTCCATGTCGGATTTGGAAAACAGACTTTCCCAGCAGTTTCAACATTTGCAAGACATTTTTTCACAAGATGTTAAAAAGCAGCTGGGAGAGGTACGAGCCGAATTTCGCGAAATGGTCGAAGAAACTACGGGGAAAATGGAGGCTACATCACAACGACTCCAGGAAGCAGAGGAGCGTATAGACGACGTGGAAGAGCTTGGAGTAGAGACGAAAGAGCATTTATCTTTACTGAAGAAAACACAGCTTGAGTTACAGTTAAAAGTCACTGAACTCGAAGGGTTCTCGCGCCGCAATAATATCAGAATCTACGGCGTAAAAGAGGGGGTTGAGGGCACTTCCATGATTCATTATATTGAAAACTTGCTGAAAAGCGAGCTGGCGGAGAGTATCGGCTCGACCGAGCTAGGTATTGAAAGAGCGCATAGATCCCTGGGCCCGAAGCCAGCTGAAAGCGCACCTCCGCGCTCTATAGTGGTTAAATTTTTGAAGTACACCACTAAGGAGAAGGTTATCAGCACAGCATGGAAGAAGCCGATCACCGTGGAAGGAAGGAGAGTATTTTTTGATCACGACTACGCAACCGCTGTGATGGAAAAAAGGAAAGAATACCAGCCGATTAAAAAGATACTGAAAGAGAAGGGAATAAGATTCCACACGCCAATGACACGGATGCGTGTTTTTCTGGACTCTGGGACCAAGACCTACGACAGCGCTGACCAAGCCGCAGAGGATTTACGTGCCAAGGGCTTCCCAATTCCCCCGATGCCAAAGCGAAGAGAGACAACGCAACCACCCTTCTCCTGGGAGCGAGTGACGGAGAGGAGCAGCGGTACTCGAAGAGCTGAATACCGCCAGAGAGCCAAAGAAAAACTTTCCCAATTCCACTACAGGTCAGCCGAAAACGACGCTGAGGATACTTCATCCACCCCGGTTTAAGCAATAGTTTTTGGGGGGTTTTTTTTCGCCCTCTGCTTGTTCATCTTTACCAGACTATTACAGTAAGCGTTCACTTTATTGATACTCAACCCACTTAATGGTGTAGGCTAAATCCTCAAACAGACGCGAATGACGGTGTGCAAGTTTTTTTTTTGGACACTGTTAACCGTTTCTTCTCTTATTCCTGTTTTTGTTTCTCTTTGTTTACTGCAAGAGGTTGATTGTTAAAATGGACCTTTTTTAATAACCTACTTGTTATGATAAGGTAGTCAGTCTACTTGGTATGAAAGTCACCACAGTCGAACTTTTTTTGAGGGGGCCTCGCCACCTAGTGGTCGATACATCCCCCCACCCAAGAGGTCATGGAGGGACCTTTACGATGGAAGCTCTTTTCTTTTTTTCTTTCTTCTGTTCTTGTATTGTTTTTTTGTTACATAGTTTATTTGTGTGGTTATGGGGTTTAAATAGTTTGTATTTTAAATTAGAATTTACTTATGCAGTACAAACAATACAAGGTTATTACACTTAATGTTAATGGTATAACAAGTCCCATTAAGAGAAGCAAGTTACTGTCAAAGGCAAAAAAGGAAATGGCCCAAATAATTTTTTGGCAAGAAACGCATCTCAGTAACTCAGAGCATGAAAAATTTAAGAAATTAGGTTTCAGGAACAGCTATTATTCATCAACTCGATCGGGACGTAAGAGAGGTGTGGTCATTATGATATCAAATTCTGTCCATTTTGAGTTTCAAACAGAAATTAAAGCCGCAAGCGGCATCGAGAGGCCCTCGCGGGACGCGGTGGCCGGTTGACGCCGGTTGACGCACGCCGCCGCAATAACCGGGAGGCGCTGCCGCGCCCTACGTGGTTATAATGTCGCTGTCACCCTAGGTCGAGTTTATAAAAGAGGCAAAGGCGAGAAATGGCGCCTTCGGCGCTGATTACTCGATTTTTCCCAAAATGGCCGATCACCTGTTGGTCGCCTAGCAACCATGTAATGGAGGCCTCCCTTAGTGCCTCCATTGCTGCGCCATAACCCTACCGAGGGCGCCAACGTGGCCACACTACATTTTATTGCCCTGATGAGCCATTAATCTTTGTGAGTAAACATCAAAACGAGATTTTTAGCGTCTCCATGTGAATGATGGACCCAACCTGCAGAGGGCGCTATCGCGCCCCAAATCTTTTTTATTTCACAAGCAGCATCGGACGGCCCTAACGGGCCGTACTTCAATTTACCACTGTTCACAAGAACATTACAGAGGGCGCTAACGAGCTGTAATTGTGTATAATGTGTGATATGTGTGTCAGTCCCATTGGAATAACATGGTGGGCCCCGGGCGTCTCCATGGCAACACAGTACAAAATACGGTATGGGTCTCATTGGCTTTTTGGATCGGGATGCCATCAGCTATTTTTGTGCCGAATTTAATCCATTTCCGAGAAACTAATTTTTTTCCCATAATGCATTTTTTCTTCTCAGCCTAGAGGGGGCGCTATCGCGCCAAATGTCACTTTTTCACATTGGTTGTGTCCGGGGGTGAAAGGTCAATAAAATGTATATTTACGATTTTTAATCGGAGTTCGTTTGTGCAAATGGGAGCATTTTGTTGTTTTCGGTAAGTCACAAAATTCTTCGTAAAGATTGCGGCTTCGCCGCAAACAAACCGTAAAACGTAGCCAAAAAATTTGGATAACTTTTGATGCCCCACATCTCGGGATGAGCTGGAGCGATTTTAGGCTCATTTGGTGAAACGCCCTAGGAGGAGTTCGTTAAAATGCGACGTCAGCGAAAACGCTGACTCACCATTTTCCAGACTTCCTGTCAAAATGGCGGACTTCCGGTTTGTCAGGGGGCGTGGCCACAATAATGTTTTTTGGTTGTCGTCACATGACGAATGTCTGTACCGAATCCCGTCGCTCTATGACAAAGTTGACGTTGGCCCCCTCCCCATAGGCGTAATGTATTTTCACTTTTGTAGGTGGCGCTGTCGCGCCATTTTTTATTTCCCCAAAACGAAACACATATTTTAATAAATTTTTCACCGGATCTGAATTTTGGGCAATGTTTGGTGAGTTTTTGACTACGTTCAGGGGGTCAAATTCCTGCTCAAAGAGCAGAAGAAGAAGAAAAAGAATTGAGAGGCCCTCGCGGGTCTCGTTGGCCGGTTGCCGCACGCCGCCGCAATAACCGGGAGGCGCTGCCGCGCCCTACGTGGTTATAATGTCGCTGCCACCCTAGGTCGAGATTATAAAAGAGGCAAAGGCAAGAAATGGCGCCTTCGGCGCTGATTACTCGATTTTTCCCAAAATGGCCGACCACCTGTTGGTCGCCTAGCAACGATGTAATGGAGGCCTCCCTTAGTGCCTCCATTGCCGCGCCATAACCCTACCGAGGGCGCCAACGTGGCCACACTACATTTTATTGCCCTGATGTGCCATTAATCTTTGTGAGTAAACATCAAAACGAGATTTTTAGCGTCTCCATGTGAATGATGGCTCCAACCTGCAGAGGGCGCTAGCGCGCCCCAAATCTTTTTAAATTTAACAAGCAGCATCGGACGTCCTTGACGGGCCGTACATCAATCACTACTGTCCACAAGCTCCTTACAGGGGGCGCTAACGCACTGTAAATGTGTATAATGTGAGATTTGTGTGTCAGTCCCATTAGATTAACATGGTGGGCCTCGGGCGTCACCATGGCAACACCGTACAAAATACGGTATGGGTCTCATTGGCTTTTTGGATCGGGATGCCATCAGCTATTTTTGTGCCGAATTTTATCTATTTCCGATAAACTAATTTTTTTCCCATAATGCATTTTTTCTTCTCGGCCTAGAGGGGGCGCTATCGCGCCAAATCTCACTTTTTCACATTTGTTGTGTCCGGGGGTGAAAGGTCAATAAAATGTATATTTCCGATTTTTTATCGGACTTCGTTTGTGCGAATGGGAGCATTTTGTTGTTTTTGATAAGTCGCAAAATTGTTCGTAAAGATTGCGGCTTCGCCGCAAACAAACCGTAAAACTTAGCCAAAAAATTTGGATAACTTTTGATGCCCCATATCTCGAGATGAGCTGGAGCGATTTGGAGCTCATTTGGTGAAACGCCCTAGGAGGAGTTCGTTAAAATGCGACGTCAGCGAAAACGCTGACTCACCATTTTCCCGACTTCCTGTCAAAATGGCGGACTTCCGGTTTGTCTGGGGGCGTGGCCACAATAATATATTTTGTTTGTCCTCACAGGACGAAGGTCTGTACCGAATCCCGTCGCTCTGCGACAAAGTTTATGTTGGCCCCCTCCCCATAGGCGCAATGTATTTTCACTTTTGTAGGTGGCGCTGTCGCGCCATTTTTTATTTCCCCAAAACGAAACACACATTTTAATAAATTTTTCGCCGGATCTGAATTTTGGGCAAAGTTTGGTGAGTTTTTGACTACGTTCAGGGGGTCAAATTCCTGCTCAAAGAGCAGAAGAAGAAAGAAGAAGAAGAAGAAGATTAAAGCCGCAAGCGGCATCGAGAGGCCCTCGCGGGGGTTCGTTGGCCGGTTGACGCCGGTTGTCGCACGCCGCCGCAATAACCGGGAGGCGCTGCCGTGCCCTACGTGGTTATAATGTCGCTGCCACCCTAGGTCGAGTTTATGAAAGAGGAGAAGGCAAGAAATGGCGCCTTCGGCGCGGATTACTCTATTTTTCCCAAAATGGCCGACCTCCTGTTGGTCGCCTAGCAACCATGTAATGGAGGCCTCCCTTAGTGCCTCCATTGCCGCGCCATAACCCACCGAGGGCGCCAACGTGGCCACACTACATTTTATTGCCCTGATGAGCCATTAATCTTTGTGAGTAAACGTCAAAACAAGATTTTTTGCGTCTCCATGTGAATAATGGCTCCAACCTGCAGAGGGCGCTAGCGCGCCCCAAATCTTTTTTATTTCACAAGCAGCATCGGACGGCCCTGACGGGCCGTACTTCAATGACTACTGTCCACAAGCTCCTGACAGATGGCGCTAACGCGCTGTAATTGTGTATGATGTGTGATATGCGGGTCAGTCCCATTGGAATAACATGGCGAGCCTTGGTCGTCTCCATGGCAACACCGTACAAAATACGGTATGGGTCTCATTGGCTTTTTTGACCGGGATGCTATCAGCTATTTTTGTGCCGAATTTTATCCATTTCCGAGAAACAAATTTTTTTCCCATAATGCATTTTTTGTTCTCGGCCTAGAGGGGGCGCTATCGCGCCAAATTTCACTTTTACACATTTGTTGTGTCCGGGGGCGAAAGATCAATAAAATGTATATTTCCGATTTTTAATCGGAGTTCGTTTGTGTGAATGGGAGCATTTTGTTGTTTTCGGTAAGTCGCAAAATTCTTCGTAAAGATTGCGGCTTCGCCGCAAACAAACCGTAAAACTTAGCCAAAAAATTTGGATAACTTTTGATGCCCCACATCTCGAGATGAACTGGAGCGATTTTGGGCTCATTTGGTGAAACGCCCTAGGAGGAGTTCGTTAAAATGCGACGTCAGCGAAAACGCTGACTCACCATTTTTCTGACTTCCTGTCAAAATGGCGGACTTCCGGTTTGTCTGGGGGCGTGGCCACAATAATGTTTTTTGGTTGTCGTCACATGACGAATGTCTGTACCGAATCCCGTCGCTCTACGACAAAGTTTATGTTGGCCCCCTCCCCATAGGCGCAATGTATTTTCACTTTTGTAGGTGGCGCTGTCGCGCCATTTTTTATTTCCCCAATACGAAACACACATTTTAATTAATTTTTCACCGGATCTGAATTTTGGGCAAAGTTTGGTGAGTTTTTGACTACGTTCAGGGGGTCAAATTCCTGCTCAAAGAGCAGAAGAAGAAAGAAGAAGAAGAAGAAGAATAAAGAAGAATAATAATATTTCTTGCAAAAACAATATAGTCGCTTTCGCGACTACAACATATTATGCATTTTTTTAAAGCTTTCGACTTCCCCGACGCACCGGTGGGGCTCGGAGGTGAATGACGAGCGCTTCGCGCTCGTCATCCACCTCCGTATGACAGTTGGCCATATACCCCCATTCATTTTGCTGCAATTATAAGTATAAGGGCCCACACCAGAGGTGTGGGCAGTCACTGTTTTACACGGTGAGTTTACGTTTGACATGGGGACAGCGCTTCGCGCTGTTTTCGTGCGCTCCGCGCACCTCAGTACAGTGCGCTGCGCGCACTGCGTTGCGATTACAATAGGCCCTTGCTACGGCAGGCCGCTCGGGCCTAATTAAAGCCGCAAGCGGCATCGAGAGGCCCTCGCGGGTCTCGTTGGCCGGTTGACGCCGGTTGCCGCACGCCGCCGCAATAACCGGGAGGCGCTGCCGCGCCCTACGTGGTTATAATGTCGCTGCCACCCTAGGTCGAGATTATAAAAGAGCAATGGCGAGAAATGGCGCCTTTGGCGCTGATTACTCTATTTTTCCCGAAATGGCCGACCACCTGTTGGTCGCCTAGCAACCATGTAATGGAGGCCTCCCTCAGTGCCTCCATTGCCGCGCCATAACCCTACCGAGGGCGCCAACGTGGCCACACTACATTTTATTGCCCTGATGAGCCATTAATCTTTGAGTAAACATCAAAACGAGATTTTTCGTGTCTCCATGTGAATGATGGCTCCAACCTGCAGAGGGCGCTAGCGCGCCCCAAATCTTTTTTATTTCACAAGCAGCATCGGACGGCCCTATCGGGCCGTACTTCAATGACTACTGTCCACAAGCTCCTGACAGAGGGCGCTAACGAGCTGTAATTGTGTATAATGTGTGATATGCGGGTCAGTCCCATTGGAATAACATGGTGGGCCTCGGTCGTCTCCATGGCAACACCGTACAAAATACGGTATGGGTCTCATTGGCTTTTTGGATCGGGATGCCATCAGCTAATATTGTGCCGAATTTTATTCATTTCCGAGAAACTAATTTTTTTTCCATAATGCATTTTTTGTTCTCGGCCTAGAGGGGGCGCTATCGCGCCAAATCTCACTTTTTCACATTTGTTGTGTCCGGGGGTGAAAGGTCAATAAAATGTATATTTCCGATTTTTAATCGGAGTTCGTTTGTGCAAATGGGAGCATTTTGTTGTTTTCGGTAAGTCGCAAAATTCTTCGTAAAGATTGCGGCTTCGCCGCAAACAAACCGTAAAACTTAGCCAAAAAATTTGGATAACTTTTGATGCCCCACATCTCGAGATGAAGTGGAGCGATTTTGGGCTCATTTGGTGAAACGCCCTAGGAGGAGTTCGTTAAAATGCGACGTCAGCGAAAACGCTGACTCAGCATTTTCCCGACTTCCTGTCAAAATGGCGGACTTCCGGTTTGTCTGGGGGCGTGGCCACAATAATATATTTTGTTTGTCCTCACAGGACGAATGTCTGTACCGAATCCCGTCGCTCTGCGACAAAGTTTATGTTGGCCCCCTCCCCATAGGCGCAATGTATTTTCACTTTTGTAGGTGGCGCTGTCGCGCCATTTTTTATTTCCCCAAAACGAAACACACATTTTAATTAATTTTTCACCGGATCTGAATTTTGGGCAAAGTTTGGTGAGTTTTCAACTATGTTCAGGGGGTCAAATTCCTGCTCAAAGAGCAGAAGAAAGAAGAAGAAGAAAAAATTAAAGCCGCAAGCGGCATCGAGAGGCCCTCGCGGGACGCGGTGGCCGGTTGACGCCGGTTGCCGCACGCCGCCGCAATAACCGGGAGGCGCTGCCGCGCCCTACGTGGTTATAATGTCGCTGCCCCCCTCGGTGGAGTTTATAAAAGAGCCAAAATGCAAGAAATGGCGCCTTCGGCGCTGATTACTCTATTTTTCCCAAAATGGCCGACCACCTGTTGGTCGCCTAGCAACCATGTAATGGAGACCTCCCTTAGTGCCTCCATTGCCGCGCCATAACCCTACCGAGGGCGCCAACGTGGCCACACTACATTTTATTGGCCTGATGTGCCATTCATCTTTGTGAGTAAACATCAAAACGAGATTTTTCACGTCTCCATGTGAATGATGGCTCCAACCTGGAGAGGGCGCTAGCGCGCCCCAAATCTTTTTTATTTCACAAGCAGCATCGGACGGCCCTGACGGGCCGTACATCAATGACTACTGTTCACAAGCTCCTCACAGAGGGCGCTAACGCACTGTAATCGTGTATAATGTGTGATATGCGGCTCAGTCCCATTGGAATAACATGGCGAGCCTCGGTCGTCTCTATGGCAACACCGTACAAAATACGGTATGGGTCTCATTGGCTTTTTGGATCGGGATGCCATCAGCTATTATTGTGCCGAATTTCATCCATTTCCGAGAAACTAATTTTTTTCCCATAATGCATTTTTTGTTCTCGGCCTAGAGGGGGCGCTATCGCGCCAAATCTCATTTTTTCACATTTGTTGTGTCCGGGGGTGAAAGGTCAATAAAATGTATATTTCCGATTTTTAATCGGAGTTCGTTTGTGCAAATGGGAGCATTTTGTTGTTTTCGGTAAGTCGCAAAATTATTCGTAAAGATTGCGGCTTCGCCGCAAACAAACCATAAAACTTAGCCAAAAAATTTGGATAACTTTTGATGCCCCACATCTCGGGATGAGCTGGAGCGATTTTGGGCTCATTTGGTGAAACGCCCTAGGAGGAGTTCGTTAAAATGCGACGTCAGCGAAAACGCTGACTCAGCATTTTCCCGACTTCCTGTCAAAATGGCGGACTTCCGGTTTTTCTGGGGGCGTGGCCTCAATAATATTATTTATTTGGCATCACAGGACGAAGGTCTGTACCGAATCTCGTCGCTCTACGACAAAGTTTATGTTGGCCCCCTCCCCATAGGCGCAATGTATTTTCACTTTTGTAGGTGGCGCTGTCGCGCCATTTTTTATTTCCCAAAAACGAAACACATATTTTAATTAATTTTTCGCCGGATCTGAATTTTGGGCAAAGTTTGGTGAGTTTTCAACTATGTTCAGGGGGTCAAATTCCTGCTCAAAGAGCAGAAGAAAGAAGAAGAAGAAAAATTAAAGCCGCAAGCGGCATCGAGAGGCCCTCGCGGGACGCGGTGGCCGGTTGACGCCGGTTGCCGCACGCCGCCGCAATAACCGGGAGGCGCTGCCGCGCCCTACGTGGTTATAATGTCGCTGCCACCCTAGGTCGAGATTATAAAAGAGGCAAAGGCGAGAAATGGCGCCTTCGGCGCTGATTACTCGATTTTTCCCAAAATGGCCGACCACCTGTTGGTCGCCTAGCAACCATGTAATGGAGGCTCCCTTAGTGCCTCCATTGCCGCGCCATAACCCACCGAGTGCGCCAACGTGGCCACACTACATTTTATTGCCCTGATGAGCCATTAATCTTTGTGAGTAAACGTCAAAATGAGATTTTTAGCGTCTCCATGTGAATGATGGCTCCAACCTGCAGAGGGCGCTAGCGCGCCCCAAATCTTTTTTATTTCACAAGCAGCATCGGACGGCCTTGACGGGCCGTACTTCAATTACTACTGTCCACAAGCTCCTGACAGAGGGCGCTAGCGCGCTGTAATTGTGTATAATGTGATATTTGTGTGTCAGTCCTATTGGATTAACATGGGGAGCCTTGATCGTCTCCATGGCAACACCGTACAAAATACGGTATGGGTCTTATTGGCTTTTTGGATCGGGATGCCATCAGCTATTATTGTGCCGAATTTTATCAATTTCCGAGAAACTAATTTTTTTCCCATAATGCATTTTTTGTTCTCGGCCTAGAGGGGGCGCTATCGCGCCAAATCTCACTTTTTCACATTTGTTGTGTCCGGGGGTGAAAGGTCAATAAAATGTATATTTCCGATTTTTAATCGAAGTTCATTTGTGCAAATGGGAGCATTTTGTTGTTTTCGGTAAGTCACAAAATTCTTCGTAAAGATTGCGGCTTCGCCGCAAACAAACCGTAAAACGTAGCCAAAAAATTTGGATAACTTTTGATGCCCCACATCTCGGGATGAGCTGGAGCGATTTTGGGCTCATTTGGTGAAACGCCCTAGGAGGAGTTCGTTAAAATGCGACGTCAGCGAAAACGCTGACTCACCATTTTCCAGACTTCCTGTCAAAATGGCGGACTTCCGGTTTGTCAGGGGGCGTGGCCACAATAATGTTTTTTGGTTGTCGTCACATGACGAATGTCTGTACCGAATCCCGTCGCTCTATGACAAAGTTTATGTTGGCCCCCTCCCCATAGGCGCAATGTATTTTCACTTTTGTAGGTGGCGCTGTCGCGCCATTTTTTATTTCCCCAAAACGAAACACACATTTTAATTAATTTTTCACCGGACCTGAATTTTGGGCAAAGTTTGGTGAGTTTTTGACTATGTTCAGGGGGTCAAATTCCTGCTCAAAGAGCAGAAGAAAGAAAGAAGAATAAAGAAGAATTAAAGCCGCAAGCGGCATCGAGAGGCCCTCGCGGGGGTTCGTTGGCCGGTTGACGCCAGTTGCCGCACGCCGCCGCAATAACCGGGAGGCGCTGCCGCGCCCTACCTGCTTATAATGTCGCTGCCACACTAGGTCGAGATTATAAAAGAGCAAAGGCGAGAAATCGCGCCTTCGGCGTTGATTACTCGATTTTCCCCAAAATGGCCGACCACCTGTTGGTCGCCTAGCAACCATGTAATGGAGGCCTCCCTTAGTGCCTCCATTGCCGCACCATAACCCACCGAGGGCGCCAACGTGGCCACACTACATTTTATTGCCCTGATGTGCCATTAATCTTTGTGAGTAAACATCAAAACGAGATTTTTAGCGTCTCCATGTGAATGATGGCTCCAACCTGCAGAGGGCGCTAGCGCGCCCCAAATCTTTTTTATTTCACAAGCAGCATCGGACGTCCTTAACGGGCCGTACTTCAATGACACCTGTCCACAAGCTCCTGACAGAGGGCGCTAACGCACTGTAAATGTGTATAATGTGTGATATGCGGGTCAGTCCCATTGGAATAACATGGTGGACCCCGGGCGTCTCCATGGCAACACCGTACAAAATACGGTATGGGTCTCATTGGCTTTTTTGACCGGGATGCCATCAGCTATTATTGTGCCGAATTTTATCCATTTCCGAGAAACTAATTTTTTTTTCATAATGCATTTTTTGTTCTCGGCCTAGAGGGGGCGCTATCGCGCCAAATCTCACTTTTTCACATTTGTTGTGTCCGGGGGTGAAAGGTCAATAAAATGTATATTTCCGATTTTTAATCGAAGTTCATTTGTGCAAATGGGAGCATTTTGTTGTTTTCGGAAAGTCGCAAAATTCTTCGTAAAGATTGCGGCTTCGCCGCAAACAAACCGTAAAACTTAGCCAAAAAATTTGGATAACTTTTGATGCCCCACATCTCGAGATGAGCTGGAGCGATTTTGGGCTCATTTGGTGAAACGCCCTAGGAGGAGTTCGTTAAAATGCGACGTCAGCGAAAACGCTGACTCACCATTTTCCCGACTTCCTGTCAAAATGGCGGACTTCCGGTTTGTTTGGGGGTGTGGCCACAATAATGTTTTTTGGTTGTCGTCACATGACGAATGTCTGTACCGAATCTCATCGCTCTATGACAAAGTTTATGTTGGCCCCCTCCCCATAGGCGCAATGTATTTTCACTTTTGTAGGTGGCGCTGTCGCGCCATTTTTTATTTCCCCAAAACGAAACACATATTTTAATTATTTTTTCGCCGGATCTGAATTTTGGGCAAAGTTTGGTGAGTTTTTGACTATGTTCAGGGGGTCAAATTCCTGCTCAAAGAGCAGAAGAAGAAAGAAAGAAAGAAAGAAAGAAAGAAAGAATAATAATATTTCCTGCAAAAACAATATAGTCGCTTTCGCGACAACAACATATTATACATTTTTGGAAAGCTTTCGACTTCCCCGACGCACCCGTGGGGCTCGGAGGTGAATGACGAGCGCTTCGCGCTCGTCATCCACCTCCGTATGACAGTTGGCCATATACCCCCATTCATTTTGCTGCAATTATAAGTATAAGGGGCCCACACCAGAGGTGTGGGCAGTCACTGTTTTATACGGTGAGTTTACGTTTGACATGGGGACAGCGCTTCGCGCTGTTTTCGTGCGCTCCGCGCACCTAGGTTCAGTGCGCTGCGCGCACTGCGTTGCGATTACAATAGGCCCTTGCTACGGCAGGCCGCTCGGGCCTAATAATAATATTTCTTGCAAAAACAATATAGTCGCTTTCGCGACTACAACATATTATGCATTTTTTTAAAGCTTTCGACTTCCCCCACACACCCGTGGGGCTCGGAGGTGGATGACGAGCGCTTCGCGCTCGTCATCCACCTCCGTATGACAGTTGGCCATATTCCCCCATTCATTTTGCTGCAATTATAAGTATAAGGGCCCACACCAGAGGTGTGGGCAGTCACTGTTTTACACGGTGAGTTTACGTTTGACATGGGGACAGCGCTTCGCGCTGTTTTCGTGCGCTCCGCGCACCTAGGTACAGTGCGCTGCGCGCACTGCGTTGCGATTACAATAGGCCCTTGCTACGGCAGGCCGCTCGGGCCTAATTAAAGCCGCAAGCGGCATCGAGAGGCCCTCGCAGGTCGCGGTGGCCGGTTGACGCCGGTTGCCGCACGCCGCCGCAATAACCGGGAGGCGCTGCCGCGCAATACGTGGTTATAATGTCGCTGCCACCCTAGGTCGAGATTATAAAAGAGCAAAGGCGAGAAATGGCGCCTTCGGCGCTGATTACTCGATTTTTCCCAAAATGGCCGAACACCTGTTGGTCGCCTAGCAACCATGTAATGGAGGCCTCCCTTAGTGCCTCCATTGCCGCGCCATAACCCTAGCGAGGGCGCCAACGTGGCCACACTACATTGTATTGCCCTGATGAGCCATTAATCTTTGTGAGTAAACATCAAAACGAGATTTTTAGCGTCTCCATGTGAATGATGGCTCCAACCTGCAGAGGGCGCTAGCGCGCCCCAAATCTTTTTTATTTCACAAGCAGCATCGGACGGCCTTGACGGGCCGTACTTCAATGACTACTGTCCACAAGCTCCTGACAGAGGGCGCTAACGAGCTGTAATTGTATATAATGTGAGATTTGTGTGTCAGTCCCATTGGATTAACATGGAGAGCCTCGGTCGTCTCCATGGCAACACGGTACAAAATACGGTATGGGTCTCATTGGCTTTTTGGATCGGGATGCCATCAGCTATTTTTGTGCCGAATTTTATCTATTTCCGATAAACTAATTTTTTTCCCATAATGCATTTTTTCTTCTCGGCCTAGAGGGGGCGCTATCGCGCCAAATGTCACTTTTTCACATTGGTTGTGTCCGGGGGTGAAAGGTCAATAAAATGTATATTTCCGATTTTTAATCGGACTTCGTTTGTGCAAATGGGAGCATTTTGTTGTTTTCGGAAAGTCGAAAAATTCTTCGTAAAGATTGCGGCTTCGCCGCAAACAAACCGTAAAACTTAGCCAAAAAATTTGGATAACTTTTGATGCCCCACATCTCGAGATGAGCTGGAGCGATTTTGGGCTCATTTGGTGAAACGCCCTAGGAGGAGTTCGTTAAAATGCGACGTCAGCAAAAACGCTGACTCACCATTTTCCTGACTTCCTGTCAAAATGGCGGACTTCCGGTTTGTCTGGGGGCGTGGCCACAATAATGTTTTTTGTTTTTCGTCACATGACAAATGTCTGTACCGAATCCCGTCGCTCTATGACAAAGTTTATGTTGGCCCCCTCCCCATAGGCGCAATGTATTTTCACTTTTGTAGGTGGCGCTGTCGCGCCATTTTTTATTTCCCCAAAACGAAACACACATTTTAATTAATTTTTCACCGGATCTGAATTTTGGGCAAAGTTTGGTGAGTTTTCGACTATGTTCAGGGGGTCAAATTCCTGCTCAAAGAGCAGAAGAAGAAGAAGAAGAAGAAGAAAGAATAAATAAATAAAGAAGAATAATAATATTTCTTGCAAAAACAATATAGTCGCTTTCGCGACTACAACATATTATGCATTTTTTTAAAGCTTTCGACTTCCCGCACGCACCGGTGGGGCTCGGAGGTGGATGACGAGCGCGAAGCGCTCGTCATTCACCTCCGTATGACAGTTGGCCATATACCCCCATTCATTTTGCAGCAATTATAAGTATAAGGGCCCACACCAGAGGTGTGGGCAGTCACTGTTTTACACGGTAAGTTTACGTTTTACATGGGGACAGCGCTTCGCGCTGTTTTCGTGCGCTCCGCGCACCTAGGTTCAGTGCGCTGCGCGCACTGCGTTGCGATTACAATAGGCCCTTGCTACGGCAGGCCGCTCGGGCCTAATTAAAGCCGCAAGCGGCATCGAGAGGCCCTCGCGGGTCTCGTGGGCTGGTAGACGCCGGTTGACGCACGCCGCCGCAATAACCGGGAGGCGCTGCCGCGCCCTACGTGGTTATAATGTCGCTGCCACCCTAGGTCGAGATTATAAAAGAGCAAAGGCGAGAAATGGCGCCTCCGGCGCTGATTACTCGTTTTTTCCCAAAATGGCCGACCACCTGTTGGTCGCCTAGCAACCATGTAATGGAGGCCTCCCTTAGTGCCTCCATTGCCGTGCCATAACCCTACCGAGGGCGCTAGTGTGGCCACACTACATTTTATTGGCCTGATGTGTCATTAATCTTTGAGTAAACATCAAAACGAGATTTTTAGCGTCTCCATGTGAATGATGGCTCCAACCTGCAGAGGGCGCTAGCGCGCCCCAAATCTTTTTTATTTCACAAGCAGCATGGGACGGCTCCGGCGGGCCGTACTTCAATGACTACTGTCCACAAGCTCCTTACAGGGGGCGCTAGCGCGCTGTAATTGTGTATAATGTGAGATTTTTGTGTCAGTCCCATTGGTTTAACATGGGGAGCCTCGGGCGTCTCCATGGCAACACCGTACAAAATACGGTATGGGTCTCATTGGCTTTTTGGATCAGGATGCCATCAGCTATTATTGTGCCGAATTTTATCAATTTCCGAGAAACTAATTTTTTTCCCATAATGCATTTTTGTTGTCGGCCTAGAGGGGGCGCTATCGCGCCAAATTTCAGTTTTTAACATTTGTTGTGTCCGGGGGTGAAAGGTCAATAAAATGTATATTTCCGATTTTTAATCGGAGTTAGTTTGTGCGAATGGGAGCATTTTGATGTTTTCGGAAAGTCGCAAAATTCTTCGTAAAGATTGCGGCTTCGCCGCAAACAAACCGTAAAAGTTAGCCAAAAAATTTGGATAACTTTTGATGCCCCACATCTCGAGATGAAGTGGAGCGATTTTGGGCTCATTTGGTGAAACGCCCTAGGAGGAGTTCGTTAAAATGCGACGTCAGCAAAAACGCTGACTCAGCATTTTCCCGACTTCCTGTCAAAATGGCGGACTTCCGGTTTGTCTGGGGGCGTGGCCACAATAATATATTTTGTTTGTCCTCACAGGACGAAGGTCTGTACCGAATCCCGTCGCTCTGCGACAAAGTTTATGTTGGCCCCCTCCCCATAGGCGCAATGTATTTTCACTTTTGTAGGTGGCGCTGTCGCGCCATTTTTTATTTCCCCAAAACGAAACACACATTTTAATTAATTTTTCGCCGGATCTGAATTTTGGGCAAAGTTTGGTGAGTTTTTGACTACGTTCAGGGGGTCAAATTCCTGCTCAAAGAGCAGAAGAAGAAAGAAGAAGAAGAAGAAGAATTAAAGCCGCAAGCGGCATCGAGAGGCCCTCGCGGGTCTCGTTGGCCGGTTGACGCCGGTTGCCGCACGCCGCCGCAATAACCGGGAGGCGCTGCCGCGCCCTACGTGGTTATAATGTCGCTGCCACCCTGGGTCGAGATTATAAAAGAGCAAAGGCGAGAAATGGCGCCTTCGGCGCTGATTACTCGATTTTTCCCAAAATGGCCGACCACCTGTTGGTCGCCTAGCAACCATGTAATGGAGGCCTCCCTTAGTGCCTCCATTGCCGCGCCATAACCCTACCGAGGGCGCCAACGTGGCCACACTACATTTTATTGCCCTGATGTGCCATTAATCTTTGTGAGTAAACATCAAAACGAGATTTTTCGCGTCTTCATGTGAATGATGGCTCCAACCTGCAGAGGGCGCTAGCGCGCCCCAAATCTTTTTTAGTTCACAAGCAGCATCGGACGGCCCTGACGGGTCGTACTTCAATGACTACTGTCCACAAGCTCCTCACAGAGGGCGCTAACACGCTGTAATAGTGTATAATGTGTGATATGCGGGTCAGTCCCATTGGAATAACATGGTGGGCCTCGGTCGTCTCCATGGCAACACCGTACAAAATACGGTATGGGTCTCATTGGCTTTTTGGATCGGGATGCCATCAGCTATTACTGTGCCGAATTTTATCCATTTCCGAGAAACTAATTTTTTTTCCATAATGCATTTTTTCTTTTCAGCCTAGAGGGGGCGCTATCGCGCCAAATCTCACTTTTTCACATTTGTTGTGTCCGGGGGTCAAAGGCCAATAAAATGTATATTTCCGATTTTTAATCGGAGTTCGTTTGTGCAAATGGGAGCATTTTGTTGTTTTCGGAAAGTCGCAAAATTCTTCGTAAAGATTGCGGCTTCGCCGCAAACAAACCGTAAAACTTAGCCAAAAAATTTGGATAACTTTTGATGCCCCACATCTCGAGATGAGCTGGAGCGATTTTGGGCTCATTTGGTGAAACGCCCTAGGAGGAGTTCGTTAAAATGCGACGTCAGCGAAAACGCTGACTCACCATTTTCCCGACTTCCTGTCAAAATGGCGGACTTCCGGTTTGTCTGGGGGCGTGGCCACAATAATATATTTTGTTTGTCCTCACAGGACGAATGTCTGTACCGAATCCCGTCGCTCTGCGACAAAGTTTATGTTGGCCCCCTCCCCATAGGCGCAATGTATTTTCAGTTTTGTAGGTGGCGCTGTCGCGCCATTTTTTATCTCCCCAAAACGAAACACACATTTTAATTAATTTTTCACCAGATCTGAATTTTGGGCAAAGTTTGGTGAGTTTTTGACTATGTTCAGGGGGTCAAATTCCTGCTCAAAGAGCAGAAGAAAGAAAGAAGAATAAAGAAGAATAATAATATTTCTTGCAAAAACAATATAGTCGCTTTCGCGACTACATCATATTATACATTTTTGGAAAGCTTTTGACTTCCCCCACGCACTCGTGGGGCTCGGAGGTGGATGACGAGCGCTTCGCGCTCGTCATCCACCTCCGTATGACAGTTGGCCATATTCCCCCATTCATTTTGCTGCAATTATAAGTATAAGGGCCCACACCAGAGGTGTGGCCAGTCACTGTTTTACACGGTGAGTTTACGTTTGACATGGGGACAGCGCTTCGCGCTGTTTTCGTGCGCTCCGCGCACCTAGGTTCAGTGCGCTGCGCGCACTGCGTTGCGATTACAATAGGCCCTTGCTACGGCAGGCCGCTCGGGCCTAATAATAATATTTCTTGCAAAAACAATATAGTCGCTTTCGCGACTACAACATATTATGCATTTTTTTAAAGCTTTCGACTTCCCCGACGCACCGGTGGGGCTCGGAGGTGAATGACGAGCGCTTCGCGCTCGTCATCCACCTCCGTATGACAGTTGGCCATATACCCCCATTCATTTTGCTGCAATTATAAGTATAAGGGCCCACACCAGAGGTGTGGGCAGTCACTGTTTTACACGGTGAGTTTACGTTTGACATGGGGACAGCGCTTCGCGCTGTTTTCGTGCGCTCCGCGCACCTCAGTACAGTGCGCTGCGCGCACTGCGTTGCGATTACAATAGGCCCTTGCTACGGCAGGCCGCTCGGGCCTAAAAATTAAAGCCGCAAGCGGCATCGAGAGGCCCTCGCGGGGGTTCGTTGGCCGGTTGACGCCGGTTCCCGCACGCCGCCGCAATAACCGGGAGGCGCTGCCGCGCCCTACGTGGTTATAATGTCGCTGCCACCCTAGGTCGAGATAATAAAAGAGCAAAGGCGAGAAATGGCGCCTTCGGCGCTGATTACTCGATTTTTCCAAAAATGGCCGACTACCTGTTGGTCGCCTAGCAACCATGTAATGGACGCCTCCCTTAGTGCCGCCATTGCTGCGCCATAACCCTACCGAGGGCGCCAACGTGGCCACACTACATTTTATTGCCCTGATATGCCATTAATCTTTGTGAGTAAACATCAAAACGAGATTTTTCGCATCTTCATGTGAATGATGGCTCCAACCTGCAGAGGGCGCTAGCGCGCCCCAAATCTGTTTTATTTCACAAGCAGCATCGGACGTCCTTAACGGGCCGTACTTCAATCACTACTGTCCACAAGCTCCTCACAGAGGGCGCTAACGCGCTGTAATTGTGTATAATGTGTGATATGCGGGTCAGTCCCATTGGAATAACATGGTGGGCCCCGGGCGTCACCATGGCAACACCGTACAAAATACGGTATGGGTCTCATTGGCTTTTTGGATCGAGATGCCATCAGCTATTATTGTGCAGAATTTTATCCATTTCCGAGAAACTAATTTTTTTTCCATAATGCATTTTTTCTTCTCAGCCTAGAGGGGGCGCTATCGCGCCAAATGTCACTTTTTCAAATTGGTTGTGTCCGGGGGCGAAAGATCAATAAAATGTATATTTCCGATTTTTAATCGGAGTTCGTTTGTGCAAATGGGAGCATTTTGTTGTTTTCGGTAAGTCGCAAAATTCTTCGTAAAGATTGCGGCTTCGCCGCACACAAACCGTAAAACTTAGCCAAAAAATTTGGATAACTTTTGATGCCCCACATCTCGAGATGAGCTGGAGCGATTTTGGGCTCATTTGGTGAAACGCCCTAGGAGGAGTTCGTTAAAATGCGACGTCAGCGAAAACGCTGACTCACCATTTTCCCGACTTCCTGTCAAAATGGCGGACTTCCGGTTTGTCAGGGGGCGTGGCCACAATAATGTTTTTTGGTTGTCGTCACATGACGAATGTCTGTACCGAATCCCGTCGCTCTGCGACAAAGTTTATGTTGGCCCCCTCCCCATAGGCGCAATGTATTTTCACTTTTGTAGGTGGCGCTGTCGCGCCATTTTTTATTTCCCCAAAACGAAACACACATTTTAATTAATTTTTCACCGGATCTGAATTTTGGGCAAAGTTTGGTGAGTTTTCAACTATGTTCAGGGGGTCAAATTCCTGCTCAAAGAGCAGAAGAAGAAGAAGAAGAAAAATTAAAGCCGCAAGCGGCATCGAGAGGCCCTCGCGGGGGTTCGTTGGCCGGTTGACGCCGGTTGCCGCACGCCGCCGCAATAACCGGGAGGCGCTGCCGCGCCCTACGTGGTTATAATGTCGCTGCCACCCTAGGTCGAGATTATAAAAGAGCAAAGGCGAGAAATGGCGCCTTCGGCGCTGATTACTCTATTTTTCCCGAAATGGCCGACCTCCTGTTGGTCGCCTAGCAACCATGTAATGGAGGCCTCCCTTAGTGCCTCCATTGCCGTGCCATAACCCTACCGAGGGCGCCAACGTGGCCACACTACATTTTATTGCCCTGATGAGCCATTAATCTTTGTGAGTAAACATCAAAACGAGATTTTTAGCGTCTCCATGTGAATGATGGCCCCAACCTGCAGAGGGCGCTATCGTGCCCCAAATCTTTTTTATTTCACAAGCAGCATCGGACGGCCCTTACGGGCCGTACTTCAATTTACCACTGTTCACAAGAACATTACAGAGGGCGCTAACGAGCTGTAATGTGTATAATGTGTGATATGCGGGTCAGTCCCATTGGAATAACATGGCGAGCCTCGGTCGTCTCCATGGCAACACCGTACAAAATACGGTATGGGTCTCATTGGCTTTTTGGATCGAGATGCCATCAGCTATTATTGTGCCGAATTTTATCAATTTCCGAGAAACTAATTTTTTTCCCATAATGCATATTTTCTTCTCAGCCTAGAGGGGGCGCTATCGCGCCAAATCTCACTTTTTCACATTTGTTGTGTCCGGGGGTGAAAGGTCAATAAAATGTATATTTCCGATTTTTTATCGGACTTCGTTTGTGCGAATGGGAGCATTTTGTTGTTTTTGATAAGTCGCAAAATTGTTCGTAAAGATTGCGGCTTCGCCGCAAACAAACCGTAAAACTTAGCCAAAAAATTTGGATAACTTTTGATGCCCCATATCTCGAGATGAGCTGGAGCGATTTGGAGCTCATTTGGTGAAACGCCCTAGGAGGAGTTCGTTAAAATGCGACGTCAGCGAAAACGCTGACTCACCATTTTCCCGACTTCCTGTCAAAATGGCGGACTTCCGGTTTGTCTGGGGGCGTGGCCACAATAATATATTTTGTTTGTCCTCACAGGACGAAGGTCTGTACCGAATCCCGTCGCTCTGCGACAAAGTTTATGTTGGCCCCCTCCCCATAGGCGCAATGTATTTTCACTTTTGTAGGTGGCGCTGTCGCGCCATTTTTTATTTCCCCAAAACGAAACACACATTTTAATAAATTTTTCGCCGGATCTGAATTTTGGGCAAAGTTTGGTGAGTTTTTGACTACGTTCAGGGGGTCAAATTCCTGCTCAAAGAGCAGAAGAAGAAAGAAGAAGAAGAAGAAGAATAAAGAAGAATAATAATATTTCTTGCAAAAACAATATAGTCGCTTTCGCGACTACAACATATTATGCATTTTTTTAAAGCTTTCGACTTCCCCGACGCACCGGTGGGGCTCGGAGGTGAATGACGAGCGCTTCGCGCTCGTCATCCACCTCCGTATGACAGTTGGCCATATACCCCCATTCATTTTGCTGCAATTATAAGTATAAGGGCCCACACCAGAGGTGTGGGCAGTCACTGTTTTACACGGTGAGTTTACGTTTGACATGGGGACAGCGCTTCGCGCTGTTTTCGTGCGCTCCGCGCACCTCAGTACAGTGCGCTGCGCGCACTGCGTTGCGATTACAATAGGCCCTTGCTACGGCAGGCCGCTCGGGCCTAATTAAAGCCGCAAGCGGCATCGAGAGGCCCTCGCGGGACGCGGTGGCCGGTTGACGCACGCCGCCGCAATAACCGGGAGGCGCTGCCGCGCCCTACGTGGTTATAATGCCGCTGCCACCCTAGGTCGAGATTATAAAAGAGCAAAGGCGAGAAATGGCGCCTTCGGCGCTGATTACTCTATTTTTCCCGAAATGACCGACCTCCTGTTGGTCGCCTAGCAACCATGTAATGGAGGCCTCCCTCAGTGCCTCCATTGCCGCGCCATAACCCTACCGAGGGCGCCAACGTGGCCACACTACATTTTATTGCCCTGATGAGCCATTAATCTTTGTGAGTAAACATCAAAACGAGATTTTTCGTGTCTCCATGTGAATGATGGCTCCAACCTGCAGAGGGCGCTAGCGCGCCACAAATCTTTTTTATTTCACAAGCAGCATCGGACGGCCCTGACGGGCCGTACTTCAATCACTACTGTCCACAAGCTCCTCACAGAGAGGCGCTAACGAGCTGTAATTGTGTATAATGTGTGATATGCGGGTCAGTCCCATTGGAATAACATGGCGAGCCTCGGTCGTCTCCATGGCAACACCGTACAAAATACGGTATGGGTCTCATTGGCTTTTTGGATCGGGATGCCATCAGCTATTTTTGTGCCGAATTTCATCCATTTCCGAGAAACTAATTTTTTTCCCATAATGCATTTTTTGTTCTCGGCCTAGAGGGGGCGCTATCGCGCCAAATCTCATTTTTTCACATTTGTTGTGTCCGGGGGTGAAAGGTCAATAAAATGTATATTTCCGATTTTTAATCGGAGTTCGTTTGTGCAAATGGGAGCATTTTGTTTTTTTCGGTAAGTCGCAAAATTCTTCGTAAAGATTGCGGCTTCGCCGCAAACAAACCGTAAAACGTAGCCAAAAAATTTGGATAACTTTTGATGCCCCACATCTCGGGATGAGCTGGAGCGATTTTGGGCTCATTTGGTGAAACGCCCTAGGAGGAGTTCGTTAAAATGCGACGTCAGCGAAAACGCTGACTCAGCATTTTCCCGACTTCCTGTCAAAATGGCGGACTTCCGGTTTGTCTGGGGGCGTGGCCACAATAATATATTTTGTTTGTCCTCACAGGACGAATGTCTGTACCGAATCCCGTCGCTCTGCGACAAAGTTTATGTTGGCCCCCTCCCCATAGGCGCAATGTATTTTCACTTTTGTAGGTGGCGCTGTCGCGCCATTTTTTATTTCCCCAAAACGAAACACACATTTTAATTAATTTTTCACCGGACCTGAATTTTGGGCAAAGTTTGGTGAGTTTTCGACTACGTTCAGGGGGTCAAATTCCTGCTCAAAGAGCAGAAGAAAGAAAGAAGAAAAATTAAAGCCGCAAGCGGCATCGAGAGGCCCTCGCGGGTCTCGTTGGCCGGTTGACGCCGGTTGCCGCACGCCGCCGCAATAACCGGGAGGCGCTGCCGCGCCCTACGTGGTTATAATGTCGCTGCCACCCTAGGTCGAGATTATAAAAGAGGAGAAGGCGAGAAATGGCGCCTTCGGCGCTGATTACTCGATTTTTCCCAAAATGGCCGACCTCCTGTTGGTCGCCTAGCAACCATGTAATGGACGCCTCCCTTAGTGCCTCCATTGCCGCGCCATAACCCTACCGAGGGCGCCAACGTGGCCACACTACATTTTATTGCCCTGATGTGCCATTAATCTTTGAGTAAACATCAAAACGAGATTTTTCGTGTCTCCATGTGCATGATGGCTCCAACCTGCAGAGGGCGCTAGCGTGCCCCAAATCTTTTTTATTTCACAAGCAGCATCGGACGGCCCTGACGGGCCGTACTTCAATGACTACTGTCCACACGCTCCTGACAGAGGGCGCTAACGCGCTGTAATTGTGTATAATGTGTGATATGCGGGTCAGTCCCATTGGAATAACATGGTGGGCCTCGGTCGTCTCCATGGCAACACCGTACAAAATACGGTATGGGTCTCATTGGCTTTTTGGATCGGGATGCCATCAGCTATTATTGTGCCGAATTTTATCAATTTCCGAGAAACTAATTTTTTTCCCATAATGCATTTTTTGTTCTCGGCCTAGAGGGGGCGCTATCGCGCCAAATCTCACTTTTTCACATTTGTTGTGTCCGGGGGTGAAAGGTCAATAAAATGTATATTTCCGATTTTTAATCGAAGTTCATTTGTGCAAATGGGAGCATTTTGTTGTTTTCGGAAAGTCGCAAAATTCTTCGTAAAGATTGCGGCTTCGCCGCAAACAAACCGTAAAACTTAGCCAAAAAATTTGGATAACTTTTGATGCCCCACATCTCGAGATGAGCTGGAGCGATTTTGGGCTCATTTGGTGAAACGCCCTAGGAGGAGTTCGTTAAAATGCGACGTCAGCGAAAACGCTGACTCAGCATTTTCCCGACTTCCTGTCAAAATGGCGGACTTCCGGTTTGTCTGGGGGCGTGGCTACAATAATATTTTTTGTTTGTCGTCACATGACTAATGTCTGTACCGAATCTCGTCGCTCTACGACAAAGTTTATGTTGGCCCCCTCCCCATAGGCGCAATGTATTTTCACTTTTGTAGGTGGCGCTGTCGCGCCATTTTTTATTTCCCCAAAATGAAACACACATTTTAATAAATTTTTCGCCGGATCTGAATTTTGGGCAAAGTTTGGTGAGTTTTTGACTATGTTCAGGGGGTCAAATTCCTGCTCAAAGAGCAGAAGAAAGAAAGAAGAAGAAAAATTAAAGCCGCAAGCGGCATCGAGAGGCCCTCGCGGGGGTTCGTTGGCCGGTTGACGCCGGTTGCCGCACGCCGCCGCAATAACCGGGAGGCGCTGCCGCGCCCTACGTGGTTTATAACGTCGCTGCCACCCTAGGTCGAGATTATAAAAGAGCAAAGGCAAGAAATGGCGCCTTCGGCGCTGATTACTCGATTTTTCCCAAAATGGCCGACCACCTGTTGGTCGCCTAGCAACCATGTAATGGAGGCCTCCCTTAGTGCCTCCATTGCCGTGCCATAACCCACCGAGGGCGCCAACGTGGCCACACTACATTTTATTGCCCTGATGTGCCATTAATCTTTGTGAGTAAACATCAAAACGAGATTTTTAGCGTCTCCATGTGAATGATGGCCCCAACCTGCAGAGGGCGCTATCGCGCCCCAAATCTTTTTTATTTCACAAGCAGCATCGGATGGCCCTTACGGGCCGTACTTCAATTTACCACTGTTCACAAGAACATTACAGAGGGCGCTAACGAGCTGTAATGTGTATAATGTGTGATATGCGGGTCAGTCCCATTGGAATAACATGGCGAGCCTCGGTCGTCTCCATGGCAACACCGTACAAAATACGGTATGGGTCTCATTGGCTTTTTGGATCGGGATGCCATCAGCTATTATTGTGCCGAATTTTATCCATTTCCGAGAAACTAATTTTTTTCCCATAATGCATTTTTTCTTCTCAGCCTGGAGGGGGCGCTATCGCGCCAAATGTCACTTTTTCACATTTGTTGTGTCCGGGGGTGAAAGGTCAATAAAATGTATATTTCCGATTTTTAATCGGAGTTCGTTTGTGCAAATGGGAGCATTTTGTTGTTTTCGGAAAGTCGCAAAAATCTTCGTAAAGATTGCGGCTTCGCTGCAAACAAACCGTAAAACTTAGCCAAAAAATTTGGATAACTTTTGATGTCCCACATCTCGAGATGAAGTGGAGCGATTTTGGGCTCATTTGGTGAAACGCCCTAGGAGGAGTTCGTTAAAATGCGACGTCAGCGAAAACGCTGACTCAGCATTTTCCCGACTTCCTGTCAAAATGGCGGACTTCCGGTTTGTCTGGGGGCGTGGCCACAATAATATATTTTGTTTGTCCTCACAGGACGAATGTCTGTACCGAATCCCGTCGCTCTGCGACAAAGTTTATGTTGGCCCCCTCCCCATAGGCGCAATGTATTTTCACTTTTGTAGGTGGCGCTGTCGCGCCATTTTTTATTTCCCCAAAACGAAACACACATTTTAATTAATTTTTCACCGGATCTGAATTTTGGGCAAAGTTTGGTGAGTTTTCAACTATGTTCAGGGGGTCAAATTCCTGCTCAAAGAGCAGAAGAAGAAGAAGAAGAAATTAAAGCCGCAAGCGGCATCGAGAGGCCCTCGCGGGTCTCATGGGCCGGTAGACGCCGGTTGACGCACGCCGCCGCAATAACCGGGAGGCGCTGCCGCGCCCTATGTGGTTATAACGTCGCTGCCACCCTAGGTCGAGATTATAAAAGAGCAAATGCGAGAAATGGCGCCTTCGGCGCTGATTACTCGATTGTTCCCAAAATGGCCGACCACCTGTTGGTCGCCTAGCAACCATGTAATGGAGGCCTCCCTTAGTGCCTCCATTGCACACACACTACATTGTATTGCCCTGATGAGTCATTCTTCTTTGAGTAAACATCAAAACGACATTTTTAGCGTCTTCATGTGAATGATGGCTCCAACCTGCAGAGGGCGCCAGCGCGCACCCCAAATCTTTTTTATTTCACAAGCAGCATCAGACGGCCTTGACGGGCCGTATTTCAATGACTACTGTCCACAAGCTCCTTACAGGGGGCGCTAACGCGCTGTAATTGTGTATAATGTGAGATTTGTGTTTCAGTCCCATTAGATTAACATGGTGGGCCTCGGGCGTCACCATGGCAACACCATACAAAATACGGTATGGGTCTCATTGGCTTTTTGGATCGGGATGCCATCAGCTATTTTTGTGCCGAATTTTATCCATTTCCGAGAAACTAATTTTTTTTCCATAATGCATTTTTTCTTGTCAGCCTAGAGGGGGCGCTATCGCGCCAAATCTCACTTTTTCACATTTGTTGTGTCCGGGGGTGAAAGGTCAATAAAATGTATATTTCCGATTTTTTATCGGAGTTCGTTTGTGTAAATGGGAGCATTTTGTTGTTTTCGGTAAGTCGCAAAATTCTTCGTAAAGATTGCGGCTTCGCCGCACACAAACCGTAAAACTTAGCCAAAAAATTTGGATAACTTTTGATGCCCCACATCTCGAGATGAACTGGAGCGATTTTGGGCTCATTTGGTGAAACGCCCTAGGAGGAGTTCGTTAAAATGCGACGTCAGCGAAAACGCTGACTCACCATTTTCCCGACTTCCTGTCAAAATGGCGGACTTCCGGTTTGTCTGGGGGCGTGGCCACAATAATAGTTTTTGGTTGTCGTCACATGACAAATGTCTCTACCGAATCTCGTCGCTCTATGACAACGTTTATGTTGGCCCCCTCCCCATAGGCGCAATGTATTTTCACTTTTGTAGGTGGCGCTGTCGCGCCATTTTTTATTTCCCCAAAACGAAACACACATTTTAATAAATTTTTCACCGGATCTGAATTTTGGGCAAAGTTTGGTGAGTTTTCAACTATGTTCAGGGGGTCAAATTCCTGCTCAAAGAGCAGAAGAAGAAGAAGAAGAAGAAGAAGAAGAAAGAAAGAATAATAATATTTCCTGCAAAAACAATATAGTCGCTTTCGCGACAACATCATATTATACATTTTTGGAAAGCTTTCGACTTCCCCCACGCACCCGTGGGGCTCGGAGGTGGATGACGAGCGCTTCGCGCTCGTCATCCACCTCCGTATGACAGTTGGCCATATACCCCCATTGATTTTCATGCAATTATAAGTATAAGGGCCCACACCAGAGGTGTGGGCAGTCACTGTTTTACACGGTGAGTTTACGTTTGACATGGGGACAGCGCTTCGCGCTGTTTTCGTGCGCTCCGCGCACCTAGGTTCAGTGCGCTGCGCGCACTGCGTTGCGATTACAATAGGCCCTTGCTACGGCAGGCCGCTCGGGCCTAATTAAAGCCGCAAGCAGCATCGAGAGGCCCTCGCGGGGGTTCGTTGGCCGGTTGACGCCGGTTCCCGCACGCCGCCGCAATAACCGGGAGGCGCTGCCGCGCCCTACGTGGTTATAATGTCGCTGCCACCCTAGGTCGAGATTATAAAAGAGCAAAGGCGAGAAATGGCGCCTTCGGCGTTGATTACTCGATTTTCCCCAAAATGGCCGACCACCTGTTGGTCGCCTAGCAACCATGTAATGGAGGCCTCCCTTAGTGCCTCCATTGCCGCGCCATAACCCACCGAGGGCGCCAACGTGGCCACACTACATTGTATTGCCCTGATGTGCCATTAATCTTTGTGAGTAAACATCAAAACGAGATTTTTAGCGTCTCCATGTGAATGATGGCTCCAACCTGCAGAGGGCGCTAGCGCGCCCCAAATCTTTTTTATTTCACAAGCAGCATCGGACGTCCTTAACGGGCCGTACTTCAATGACCACTGTCCACAAGCTCCTGACAGAGGGCGCTAACGCACTGTAAATGTGTATAATGTTTGATATGCGGGTCAGTCCCATTGGAATAACATGGTGGACCCCGGGCGTCTCCATGGCAACACCGTACAAAATACGGTATGGGTCTCATTGGCTTTTTTGACCGGGATGCCATCAGCTATTATTGTGCCGAATTTTATCCATTTCCGAGAAACAAATTTTTTTTCCATAATGCATTTTTTGTTCTCGGCCTAGAGGGGGCGCTATCGCGCCAAATCTCACTTTTTCACATTTGTTGTGTCCGGGGGTGAAAGGTCAATAAAATGTATATTTCCGATTTTTAATCGGAGTTAGTTTGTGCGAATGGGAGCATTTTGTTGTTTTCGGTAAGTCGCAAAATTCTTCATAAAGATTGCGGCTTCGCCGCACACAAACCGTAAAACTTAGCCAAAAAATTTGGATAACTTTTGATGCCCCACATCTCGGGATGAGCTGGAGCGATTTTGGGCTCATTTGGTGAAACGCCCTAGGAGGAGTTCGTTAAAATGCGACGTCAGCGAAAACGCTGACTCACCATTTTCCCGACTTCCTGTCAAAATGGCGGACTTCCGGTTTGTCAGGGGGCGTGGCCACAATAATGTTTTTTGGTTGTCGTCACATGACGAATGTCTGTACCGAATCCCGTCGCTCTACGACAAAGTTTATGTTGGCCCCCTCCCCATAGGCGCAATGTATTTTCACTTTTGTAGGTGGCGCTGTCGCGCCATTTTTTATTTCCCCAATACGAAACACACATTTTAATTAATTTTTCACCGGATCTGAATTTTGGGCAATGTTTGGTGAGTTTTTGACTACGTTCAGGGGGTCAAATTCCTGCTCAAAGAGCAGAAGAAGAAGAAAAAGAATTGAGAGGCCCTCGCGGGTCTCGTTGGCCGGTTGCCGCACGCCGCTGCAATAACCGGGAGGCGCTGCCGCGCCCTACGTGGTTATAATGTCGCTGCCACCCTAGGTCGAGATTATAAAAGAGGCAAAGGCAAGAAATGGCGCCTTCGGCGCTGATTACTCGATTTTTCCCAAAATGGCCGACCACCTGTTGGTCGCCTAGCAACGATGTAATGGAGGCCTCCCTTAGTGCCTCCATTGCCGCGCCATAACCCTACCGAGGGCGCCAACGTGGCCACACTACATTTTATTGCCCTGATGTGCCATTAATCTTTGTGAGTAAACATCAAAACGAGATTTTTAGCGTCTCCATGTGAATGATGGCTCCAACCTGCAGAGGGCGCTAGCGCGCCCCAAATCTTTTTAAATTTAACAAGCAGCATCGGACGTCCTTGACGGGCCGTACATCAATCACTACTGTCCACAAGCTCCTTACAGGGGGCGCTAACGCGCTGTAATTGTGTATAATGTGAGATTTGTGTGTCAGTCCCATTAGATTAACATGGTGGGCCTCGGGCGTCACCATGGCAACACCGTACAAAATACGGTATGGGTCTCATTGGCTTTTTGGATCGGGATGCCATCAGCTATTTTTGTGCCGAATTTTATCTATTTCCGATAAACTAATTTTTTTCCCATAATGCATTTTTTCTTCTCGGCCTAGAGGGGGCGCTATCGCGCCAAATCTCACTTTTTCACATTTGTTGTGTCCGGGGGTGAAAGGTCAATAAAATGTATATTTCCGATTTTTTATCGGACTTCGTTTGTGCGAATGGGAGCATTTTGTTGTTTTTGATAAGTCGCAAAATTGTTCGTAAAGATTGCGGCTTCGCCGCAAACAAACCGTAAAACTTAGCCAAAAAATTTGGATAACTTTTGATGCCCCATATCTCGAGATGAGCTGGAGCGATTTGGAGCTCATTTGGTGAAACGCCCTAGGAGGAGTTCGTTAAAATGCGACGTCAGCGAAAACGCTGACTCACCATTTTCCCGACTTCCTGTCAAAATGGCGGACTTCCGGTTTGTCTGGGGGCGTGGCCACAATAATATATTTTGTTTGTCCTCACAGGACGAAGGTCTGTACCGAATCCCGTCGCTCTGCGACAAAGTTTATGTTGGCCCCCTCCCCATAGGCGCAATGTATTTTCACTTTTGTAGGTGGCGCTGTCGCGCCATTTTTTATTTCCCCAAAACGAAACACACATTTTAATAAATTTTTCGCCGGATCTGAATTTTGGGCAAAGTTTGGTGAGTTTTTGACTACGTTCAGGGGGTCAAATTCCTGCTCAAAGAGCAGAAGAAGAAAGAAGAAGAAGAAGAAGAATAAAGAAGAATAATAATATTTCTTGCAAAAACAATATAGTCGCTTTCGCGACTACAACATATTATGCATTTTTTTAAAGCTTTCGACTTCCCCGACGCACCGGTGGGGCTCGGAGGTGAATGACGAGCGCTTCGCGCTCGTCATCCACCTCCGTATGACAGTTGGCCATATACCCCCATTCATTTTGCTGCAATTATAAGTATAAGGGCCCACACCAGAGGTGTGGGCAGTCACTGTTTTACACGGTGAGTTTACGTTTGACATGGGGACAGCGCTTCGCGCTGTTTTCGTGCGCTCCGCGCACCTAGGTTCAGTGCGCTGCGCGCACTGCGTTGCGATTACAATAGGCCCTTGCTACGGCAGGCCGCTCGGGCCTAATAATTAGGCCCGAGCGGCCTGCCGTAGCAAGGGCCTATTGTAATCGCAACGCAGTGCGCGCAGCGCACTGTACTGAGGTGCGCGGAGCGCACGAAAACAGCGCGAAGCGCTGTCCCCATGTCAAACGTAAACTCACCGTGTAATACAGTGACTGCCCACACCTCTGGTGTGGGCCCTTATACTTATAATTGCAGCAAAATGAATGGGGGAATATGGCCAACTGTCATACGGAGGTGGATGACGAGCGCGAAGCGCTCGTCATCCACCTCCGAGCCCCACGGGTGTGTGGGGGAAGTCGAAAGCTTTAAAAAAATGCATAATATGTTGTAGTCGCGAAAGCGACTATATTGTTTTTGCAAGAAATATTATTATTCTTCTTTATTCTTCTTTCTTTCTTCTGCTCTTTGAGCAGGAATTTGACCCCCTGAACATAGTCAAAAACTCACCAAACTTTGCCCAAAATTCAGATCCGGTGAAAAATTAATTAAAATGTGTGTTTCGTTTTGGGGAAATAAAAAATGGCGCGACAGCGCCACCTACAAAAGTGAAAATACATTGCGCCTATGGGGAGGGGGCCAACATAAACTTTGTCGCAGAGCGACGGGATTCGGTACAGACATTCGTCCTGTGAGGACAAACAAAATATATTATTGTGGCCACGCCCCCAGACAAACCGGAAGTCCGCCATTTTGACAGGAAGTCGGGAAAATGCTGAGTCAGCGTTTTCGCTGACGTCGCATTTTAACGAACTCCTCCTAGGGCGTTTCACCAAATGAGCCCAAAATCGCTCCACTTCATCTCGAGATGTGGGGCATCAAAAGTTATCCAAATTTTTTGGCTAAGTTTTACGGTTTGTTTGCGGCGAAGCCGCAATCTTTACGAAGATTTTTGCGACTTTCCGAAAACAACAAAATGCTCCCATTTGCACAAACGAACTCCGATTAAAAATCGGAAATATACATTTTATTGACCTTTCACCCCCGGACACAACAAATGTGAAAAAGTGAGATTTGGCGCGATAGCGCCCCCTCTAGGCTGAGAAGAAAATATGCATTATGGGAAAAAAATTAGTTTCTCGGAAATGGATAAAATTCGGCACAATAATAGCTGATGGCATCCCGATCCAAAAAGCCAATGAGACCCATACCGTATTTTGTACGGTGTTGCCATGGAGACGACCGAGGCTCGCCATGTTATTCCAATGGGACTGACCCGCATATCACACATTATACACAATTACAGCTCGTTAGCGCCCTCTGTCAGGAGCTTGTGGACAGTAGTGATTGAAGTACGGGCCGTCAAGGCCGTCCGATGCCGCTTGTGAAATTAAAAAGATTCGGGGCGCGCTAGCGCCCTCTGCAGGTTGGAGCCATCATTCACATGGAGACGCTAAAAATCTCGTTTTGATGTTTATTCACAAAGATTAATGGCTCATCAGGGCAATAAAATGTAGTGTGGCCACGTTGGCGCCCTCGGTAGGGTTATGGCGCGGCAATGGAGGCACTAAGGGAGGCATCCATTACATGGTTGCTAGGCGACCAACAGGTGGTCGGCCATTTTGGGAAAAATCGAGTAATCAGCGCCGAAGGCGCCATTTCTCGCCTTTGCTCTTTTATAATCTCGACCTATGGTGACAGCGACATTATAACCACGTAGGGCGCGGCAGCGCCTCCCGGTTATTGCGGCGGCGTGCGGCAACCGGCGTCAACCGGCCACCGCGTCTCGCGAGGGCCTCTCGATGCCGCTTGCGGCTTTAATATAATAATATTTCCTGCAAAAACAATATAGTCGCTTTCGCGACAACATCATATTATACATTTTTGGAAAGCTTTCGACTTCCCCCACGCAGCCGTGGGGCTCGGAGGTGGATGACGAGCGCTTCGCGCTCGTCATCCACCTCCGTATGACAGTTGGCCATATACCCCCACTGATTTTCATGCAATAACAAGTATAAGGGCCCACACCAGAGGTGTGGGCAGTCACTGTTTTACACGGTGAGTTTACGTTTGACATGGGGACAGCGCTTCGCGCTGTTTTCGTGCGCTCCGCGCACCTCGGTTCAGTGCGCTGCGCGCACTGCGTTGCGATTACAATAGGCCCTTGCTACGGCAGGCCGCTCGGGCCTAATTAAAGCCGCAAGCGGCATCGAGAGGCCCTCGCGGGGGTTCGTTGGCCGGTTGACGCCGGTTCCCGCACGCCGCCGCAATAACCGGGAGGCGCTGCCGCGCCCTACCTGGTTATAATGTCGCTGCCACCCTAGGTCGAGATTATAAAAGAGCAAAGGCGAGAAATGGCGCCTTCGGCGCTGATTGCTCGATTTTTCCCAAAATGGCCGACCTCCTGTCGGTCGCCTGGCAACCATGTAATGGAGGCCTCCCTTAGTGCCTCCATTGCCGCGCCATAACCCTACCGAGGGCGCCAACGTGGCCACACTACATTTTATTGCCCTGATGAGCCATTAATCTTTGTGAGTAAACATCAAAACGAGATTTTTAGCGTCTCCATGTGAATGATGGCTCCAACCTGCAGAGGGCGCTAGCGCGCCCCAAATCTTTTTTATTTCACAAGCAGCATCGGACGGCCCTGACGGGCCGTACTTCAATCACTACTGTCCACAAGCTCCTCACAGAGGGCGCTAACGAGCTGTAATTGTGTATAATGTGTGATATGCGGGTCAGTCCCATTGGAATAACATGGCGAGCCTCGGTCGTCTCCATG
Source organism: Proterorhinus semilunaris (assembly GCA_021464625.1). NCBI lineage: Eukaryota > Metazoa > Chordata > Actinopteri > Gobiiformes > Gobiidae > Proterorhinus > Proterorhinus semilunaris. The sequence goes on from CM038354.1 coordinate 1,034,287, forward strand.
GCAACACCGTACAAAATACGGTATGGGTCTCATTGGCTTTTTGGATCGGGATGCCATCAGTTATTATTGTGCCGAATTTTATCCATTTCCGAGAAACTAATTTTTTTCCCATAATGCATTTTTTCTTCTCAGCCTGGAGGGGGCGCTATCGCGCCAAATCTCACTTTTTCACATTTGTTGTGTCCGGGGGTGAAAGGTCAATAAAATGTATATTTCCGATTTTTAATCGGAGTTCGTTTGTGCAAATGGGAGCATTTTGTTGTTTTCGGAAAGTCGCAAAAATCTTCGTAAAGATTGCGGCTTCGCCGCAAACAAACCGTAAAACTTAGCCAAAAAATTTGGATAACTTTTGATGCCCCACATCTCGAGATGAAGTGGAGCGATTTTGGGCTCATTTGGTGAAACGCCCTAGGAGGAGTTCGTTAAAATGCGACGTCAGCGAAAACGCTGACTCAGCATTTTCCCGACTTCCTGTCAAAATGGCGGACTTCCGGTTTGTCTGGGGGCGTGGCCACAATAATATATTTTGTTTGTCCTCACAGGACGAATGTCTGTACCGAATCCCGTCGCTCTGCGACAAAGTTTATGTTGGCCCCCTCCCCATAGGCGCAATGTATTTTCACTTTTGTAGGTGGCGCTGTCGCGCCATTTTTTATTTCCCCAAAACGAAACACACATTTTAATTAATTTTTCGCCGGATCTGAATTTTGGGCAAAGTTTGGTGAGTTTTTGATTATGTTCAGGGGGTCAAATTCCTGCTCAAAGAGCAGAAGAAAGAAAGAAGAATAAAGAAGAATAATAATATTTCTTGCAAAAACAATATAGTCGCTTTCGCGACTACAACATATTATGCATTTTTTTAAAGCTTTCGACTTCCCCCACACACCCGTGGGGCTCGGAGGTGGATGACGAGCGCTTCGCGCTCGTCATCCACCTCCGTATGACAGTTGGCCATATTCCCCCATTCATTTTGCTGCAATTATAAGTATAAGGGCCCACACCAGAGGTGTGGGCAGTCACTGTTTTACACGGTGAGTTTACGTTTGACATGGGGACAGCGCTTCGCGCTGTTTTCGTGCGCTCCGCGCACCTAGGTACAGTGCGCTGCGCGCACTGCGTTGCGATTACAATAGGCCCTTGCTACGGCAGGCCGCTCGGGCCTAATTAAAGCCGCAAGCGGCATCGAGAGGCCCTCGCGGGTCTCGTTGGCCGGTTGACGCCGGTTGCCGCACGCCGCCGCAATAACCGGGAGGCGCTGCCGCGCCCTACGTGGTTATAATGTCGCTGCCACCCTAGGTCGAGTTTATAAAAGAGCAAAGGCGAGAAATGGCGCCTTCGGCGCCGATTACTCGATTTTTCCCAAAATGGCCGACCACCTGTTGGTCGCCTAGCAGCCATGTAATGGAGGCCTCCCTTAGTGCCTCCATTGCCGCGCCATAACCCTACCGATGGCGCTAACGTGGCCACAGTACATTTTATTGCCCTGACGTGCCATTAATCTTTGTGAGTAAACATCAAAACGAGATTTTTCGCATCTCCATGTGAATGATGGCTCCAACCTGCAGAGGGCGCTAGCGCGCCCCAAGACTTTTTTATTTCACAAGCAGCATCGGACGTCCTTGACGGGCCGTACTTCAATGACTACTGTCCACAAGCTCCTTACAGAGGGCGCTAACGCACTGTAATCGTGTATAATGTGTGATATGCGGGTCAGTCCCATTGGAATAACATGGAGAGCCTCGGTCGTCTCCATGGCAACACCGTACAAAATACGGTATGGGTCTCATTGGCTTTTTGGATCGGGATGCCATCAGCTATTTTTGTGCCGAATTTTATCTATTTCCGAGAAACTAATTTTTTTCCCATAATGCATTTTTTGTTCTCGGCCTAGAGGGGGCGCTATCGCGCCAAAACTCACTTTTTCACATTTGTTGTGTCCGGGGGTGAAAGGTCAATAAAATGTATATTTCCGATTTTTAATCGGAGTTCGTTTGTGCAAATGGGAGCATTTTGTTGTTTTCGGTAAGTCGCAAAATTCTTCGTAAAGATTGCGGCTTCGCCGCAAACAAACCGTAAAACTTAGCCAAAAAATTTGGATAACTTTTGATGCCCCACATCTCGAGATGAGCTGGAGCCATTTTGGGCTCATTTGGTGAAACGCCCTAGGAGGAGTTCGTTAAAATGCGACGTCAGCGAAAACGCTGACTCAGCATTTTCCCGACTTCCTGTCAAAATGGCGGACTTCCGGTTTGTCTGGGGGCGTGGCCACAATAATATATTTTGTTTGTCCTCACAGGACGAATGTCTGTACCGAATCCCGTCGCTCTGCGACAAAGTTTATGTTGGCCCCCTCCCCATAGGCGCAATGTATTTTCACTTTTGTAGGTGGCGCTGTCGCGCCATTTTTTATTTCCCCAAAACGAAACACACATTTTAATTAATTTTTCACCGGATCTGAATTTTGGGCAAAGTTTGGTGAGTTTTCAACTATGTTCAGGGGGTCAAATTCCTGCTCAAAGAGCAGAAGAAGAAGAAGAAGAAGAAGAAGAAAGAAAGAATAATAATATTTCCTGCAAAAACAATATAGTCGCTTTCGCGACAACATCATATTATACATTTTTGGAAAGCTTTCGACTTCCCCTACGCACCCGTGGGGCTCGGAGGTGGATGACGAGCGCTTCGCGCTCGTCATCCACCTCCGTATGACAGTTGGCCATATACCCCCATTCATTTTGCTGCAATTATAAGTATAAGGGCCCACACCAGAGGTGTGGGCAGTCACTGTTTTACACGGTGAGTTTACGTTTGACATGGGGACAGCGCTTCGCGCTGTTTTCGTGCGCTCCGCGCACCTAGGTTCAGTGCGCTGCGCGCACTGCGTTGCGATTACAATAGGCCCTTGCTACGGCAGGCCGCTCGGGCCTAATTAAAGCCGCAAGCGGCATTGGGAGGCCCTCGCGGGCCGCGGTGGCCGATTGACGCCGGTTCCCGCACGCCGCCGCAATAACCGGGAGGCGCTGCCGCGCCCTACGTGGTTATAATGTCGCTGCCACCCTAGGTCGAGATTATAAAAGAGCAAAGGCGAGAAATGGCGCCTTCGGCGCTGATTACTCGATTTTTCCAAAAATGGCCGACTACCTGTTGGTCGCCTAGCAACCATGTAATGGAGGCCTCCCTTAGTGCCTCCATTGCCGCGCCATAACCCTACCGAGGGCGCCAACGTGGCCACACTACATTTTATTGCCCTGATGTGACATTAATCTTTGTGAGTAAACATCAAAACGAGATTTTTCGCGTCTTCATGTGAATGATGGCTCCAACCTGCAGAGGGCGCTAGCGCGCCCCAAATCTGTTTTATTTCACAAGCAGCATCAGACGTCCTTAACGGGCCGTACTTCAATGACTACTGTCCACAAGCTCCTCACAGAGGGCGCTAACGAGCTGTAATTGTGTATAATGTGTAACATGCGGGTCAGTCCCATTGGAATAACATGGTGGGCCTCGGTCGTCACCATGGCAACACCGTACAAAATACGGTATGGGTCTCATTGGCTTTTTGGATCGGGATGCCATCAGCTAATATTGTGCCGAATTTTATTCATTTCCGAGAAACTAATTTTTTTCCCATAATGCATTTTTTGTTCTCGGCCTAGAGGGGGCGCTATCGCGCAAAATCTCACTTTTTCACATTTGTTGTGTCCGGGGGTGAAAGGTCAATAAAATGTATATTTCCGATTTTTAATCGGAGTTCGTTTGTGCAAATGGGAGCATTTTGTTGTTTTCGGAAAGTCGCAAAATTCTTCGTAAAGATTGCGGCTTCGCCGCAAACAAACCGTAAAACTTAGCCAAAAAATTTGGATAACTTTTGATGCCCCACATCTCGAGATGAGCTGGAGCGATTTTGGGCTCATTTGGTGAAACGCCCTAGGAGGAGTTCGTTAAAATGCGACGTCAGCGAAAACGCTGACTCACCATTTTCCCGACTTCCTGTCAAAATGGCGGACTTCCGGTTTGTCTGGGGGCGTGGCCACAATAATATTTTTTGGTTGTCGTCACATGACGAATGTCTGTACCAAATCTCGTCGCTCTACGACAAAGTTTATGTTGGCCCCCTCCCCATAGGCGTAATGTATTTTCACTTTTGTAGGTGGCGCTGTCGCGCCATTTTTTATTTCCCCAAAACAAAACACACATTTTAATTAATTTTTCACCGGATCTGAATTTTGGGCAAAGTTTGGTGAGTTTTCAACTATGTTCAGGGGGTCAAATTCCTGCTCAAAGAGCAGAAGAAGAAGAAGAAGAAGAAGAAGAAGAAAGAAAGAATAATAATATTTCCTGCAAAAACAATATAGTCGCTTTCGCGACAACATCATATTATACATTTTTGGAAAGCTTTCGACTTCCCCCACGCAGCCGTGGGGCTCGGAGGTGGATGACGAGCGCTTCGCGCTCGTCATCCACCTCCGTATGACAGTTGGCCATATACCCCCATTCATTTTGCTGCAATTATAAGTATAAGGGCTCACACCAGAGGTGTGGGCAGTCACTGTTTTACACGGTAAGTTTACGTTTGACATGGGGACAGCGCTTCGCGCTGTTTTCGTGCGCTCCGCGCACCTCGGTACAGTGCGCTGCGCGCACTGCGTTGCGATTACAATAGGCCCTTGCTACGGCAGGCCGCTCGGGCCTAAAAATTAAAGCCGCAAGCGGCATCGAGAGGCCCTCGCAGGTCGCGGTGGCCGGTTGACGCCGGTTGCCGCACGCCGCCGCAATAACCGGGAGGCGCTGCCGCGCAATACGTGGTTATAATGTCGCTGCCACCCTAGGTCGAGATTATAAAAGAGCAAAGGCGAGAAATGGCGCCTTCGGCGCTGATTACTCGATTTTTCCCAAAATGGCCGAACACCTGTTGGTCGCCTAGCAACCATGTAATGGAGGCCTCCCTTAGTGCCTCCATTGCCGCGCCATAACCCTAGCGAGGGCGCCAACGTGGCCACACTACATTGTATTGCCCTGATGAGCCATTAATCTTTGTGAGTAAACATCAAAACGAGATTTTTAGCGTCTCCATGTGAATGATGGCTCCAACCTGCAGAGGGCGCTAGCGCGCCCCAAATCTTTTTTATTTCACAAGCAGCATCGGACGGCCTTGACGGGCCGTACTTCAATGACTACTGTCCACAAGCTCCTGACAGAGGGCGCTAACGAGCTGTAATTGTATATAATGTGAGATTTGTGTGTCAGTCCCATTGGATTAACATGGAGAGCCTCGGTCGTCTCCATGGCAACACGGTACAAAATACGGTATGGGTCTCATTGGCTTTTTGGATCGGGATGCCATCAGCTATTTTTGTGCCGAATTTTATCTATTTCCGATAAACTAATTTTTTTCCCATAATGCATTTTTTCTTCTCGGCCTAGAGGGGGCGCTATCGCGCCAAATGTCACTTTTTCACATTGGTTGTGTCCGGGGGTGAAAGGTCAATAAAATGTATATTTCCGATTTTTAATCGGACTTCGTTTGTGCAAATGGGAGCATTTTGTTGTTTTCGGAAAGTCGAAAAATTCTTCGTAAAGATTGCGGCTTCGCCGCAAACAAACCGTAAAACTTAGCCAAAAAATTTGGATAACTTTTGATGCCCCACATCTCGAGATGAGCTGGAGCGATTTTGGGCTCATTTGGTGAAACGCCCTAGGAGGAGTTCGTTAAAATGCGACGTCAGCAAAAACGCTGACTCACCATTTTCCTGACTTCCTGTCAAAATGGCGGACTTCCGGTTTGTCTGGGGGCGTGGCCACAATAATGTTTTTTGTTTTTCGTCACATGACAAATGTCTGTACCGAATCCCGTCGCTCTATGACAAAGTTTATGTTGGCCCCCTCCCCATAGGCGCAATGTATTTTCACTTTTGTAGGTGGCGCTGTCGCGCCATTTTTTATTTCCCCAAAACGAAACACACATTTTAATTAATTTTTCACCGGATCTGAATTTTGGGCAAAGTTTGGTGAGTTTTCGACTATGTTCAGGGGGTCAAATTCCTGCTCAAAGAGCAGAAGAAGAAGAAGAAGAAGAAGAAAGAATAAATAAATAAAGAAGAATAATAATATTTCTTGCAAAAACAATATAGTCGCTTTCGCGACTACAACATATTATGCATTTTTTTAAAGCTTTCGACTTCCCGCACGCACCGGTGGGGCTCGGAGGTGAATGACGAGCGCTTCGCGCTCGTCATCCACCTCCGTATGACAGTTGGCCATATACCCCCATTCATTTTGCAGCAATTATAAGTATAAGGGCCCACACCAGAGGTGTGGGCAGTCACTGTTTTACACGGTAAGTTTACGTTTTACATGGGGACAGCGCTTCGCGCTGTTTTCGTGCGCTCCGCGCACCTAGGTTCAGTGCGCTGCGCGCACTGCGTTGCGATTACAATAGGCCCTTGCTACGGCAGGCCGCTCGGGCCTAATTAAAGCCGCAAGCGGCATCGAGAGGCCCTCGCGGGTCTCGTGGGCTGGTAGACGCCGGTTGACGCACGCCGCCGCAATAACCGGGAGGCGCTGCCGCGCCCTACGTGGTTATAATGTCGCTGCCACCCTAGGTCGAGATTATAAAAGAGCAAAGGCGAGAAATGGCGCCTCCGGCGCTGATTACTCGTTTTTTCCCAAAATGGCCGACCACCTGTTGGTCGCCTAGCAACCATGTAATGGAGGCCTCCCTTAGTGCCTCCATTGCCGTGCCATAACCCTACCGAGGGCGCTAGTGTGGCCACACTACATTTTATTGGCCTGATGTGTCATTAATCTTTGAGTAAACATCAAAACGAGATTTTTAGCGTCTCCATGTGAATGATGGCTCCAACCTGCAGAGGGCGCTAGCGCGCCCCAAATCTTTTTTATTTCACAAGCAGCATGGGACGGCTCCGGCGGGCCGTACTTCAATGACTACTGTCCACAAGCTCCTTACAGGGGGCGCTAGCGCGCTGTAATTGTGTATAATGTGAGATTTTTGTGTCAGTCCCATTGGTTTAACATGGGGAGCCTCGGGCGTCTCCATGGCAACACCGTACAAAATACGGTATGGGTCTCATTGGCTTTTTGGATCAGGATGCCATCAGCTATTATTGTGCCGAATTTTATCAATTTCCGAGAAACTAATTTTTTTCCCATAATGCATTTTTGTTGTCGGCCTAGAGGGGGCGCTATCGCGCCAAATTTCAGTTTTTAACATTTGTTGTGTCCGGGGGTGAAAGGTCAATAAAATGTATATTTCCGATTTTTAATCGGAGTTAGTTTGTGCGAATGGGAGCATTTTGATGTTTTCGGAAAGTCGCAAAATTCTTCGTAAAGATTGCGGCTTCGCCGCAAACAAACCGTAAAAGTTAGCCAAAAAATTTGGATAACTTTTGATGCCCCACATCTCGAGATGAAGTGGAGCGATTTTGGGCTCATTTGGTGAAACGCCCTAGGAGGAGTTCGTTAAAATGCGACGTCAGCAAAAACGCTGACTCAGCATTTTCCCGACTTCCTGTCAAAATGGCGGACTTCCGGTTTGTCTGGGGGCGTGGCCACAATAATATATTTTGTTTGTCCTCACAGGACGAAGGTCTGTACCGAATCCCGTCGCTCTGCGACAAAGTTTATGTTGGCCCCCTCCCCATAGGCGCAATGTATTTTCACTTTTGTAGGTGGCGCTGTCGCGCCATTTTTTATTTCCCCAAAACGAAACACACATTTTAATTAATTTTTCGCCGGATCTGAATTTTGGGCAAAGTTTGGTGAGTTTTTGACTACGTTCAGGGGGTCAAATTCCTGCTCAAAGAGCAGAAGAAGAAAGAAGAAGAAGAAGAAGAATAATAATATTTCTTGCAAAAACAATATAGTCGCTTTCGCGACTACAACATATTATGCATTTTTTTAAAGCTTTCGACTTCCCCGACGCACCGGTGGGGCTCGGAGGTGAATGACGAGCGCTTCGCGCTCGTCATCCACCTCCGTATGACAGTTGGCCATATACCCCCATTCATTTTGCTGCAATTATAAGTATAAGGGCCCACACCAGAGGTGTGGGCAGTCACTGTTTTACACGGTGAGTTTACGTTTGACATGGGGACAGCGCTTCGCGCTGTTTTCGTGCGCTCCGCGCACCTCAGTACAGTGCGCTGCGCGCACTGCGTTGCGATTACAATAGGCCCTTGCTACGGCAGGCCGCTCGGGCCTAATAATAATAATATTTCCTGCAAAAACAATATAGTCGCTTTCGCGACAACATCATATTATACATTTTTGGAAAGCTTTTGACTTCCCCCACACACTCGTGGGGCTCGGAGGTGGATGACGAGCGCTTCGCGCTCGTCATCCACCTCCGTATGACAGTTGGCCATATACCCCCATTGATTTTCATGCAATAACAAGTATAAGGGCCCACACCAGAGGTGTGGGCAGTCATTGTTTTACACGGTGAGTTTACGGTTGACATGGGGACAGCGCTTCGCGCTGTTTTCGTGCGCTCCGCGCACCTAGGTTCAGTGCGCTGCGCGCACTGCGTTGCGATTACAATAGGCCCTTGCTACGGCAGGCCGCTCGGGCCTAATAAAGAATAATAATAATAATATTTCTTGCAAAAACAATATAGTCGCTTTCGCGACTACAACATATTATGCATTTTTTTAAAGCTTTCGACTTCCCCGACGCACCGGTGGGGCTCGGAGGTGAATGACGAGCGCTTCGCGCTCGTCATCCACCTCCGTATGACAGTTGGCCATATACCCCCATTCATTTTGCTGCAATTATAAGTATAAGGGCCCACACCAGAGGTGTGGGCAGTCACTGTTTTACACGGTGAGTTTACGTTTGACATGGGGACAGCGCTTCGCGCTGTTTTCGTGCGCTCCGCGCACCTCAGTACAGTGCGCTGCGCGCACTGCGTTGCGATTACAATAGGCCCTTGCTACGGCAGGCCGCTCGGGCCTAATTAATGACCGAGAGGGCAGGTATGTCATGGTGAAAGGAAAGATTGATGGCAAAGAAATAACTTTACTGAATGTTTATGCACCACCAGGTAGTAAAAAAGCTTTTTTTAAGAATATATTCGATCTCATTACATCCAAATCTACTGGAGTTATGATTTGTGCAGGTGACTTCAATGTGATATTGGATTCCAAATTAGACACCACAAACAAAAAAAGAAATAATACAAATATTGAGAGATGGTTTAAAAAGAGAATCAAAGATTTGGGCATATTGGATGTTTGGAGAGACTTGCATAAGCAGGAGAAACGTTATACATTCTACTCTTATAGACATAATGTCTACTCGAGAATAGATTACCTTTTCATGTACAACTCCGAAAGACATAGAATAAAAGAATGTGAAATAGGTCAAAGAGTCCTCTCGGATCATTCAACAGTTCACCTAAAAATGCACTTGGAAAGTAAATATAAGAAAACTCTATGGAGGCTTAATGTCAGTTTGTTAAATAACTTTGCATTCAAACAGAGAATAAAGGAACACTTGCAGATCTATCTTGAAAATAACGATAATGGTAGTGTGAATCCAGCAATATTGTGGGATGCAGCGAAGGCGGTTCTACGTGGTTTTATAATAGCAGAAACGGCCTCGGCTAAAAAAACAAAACTGGAGAGATTATTAGACGCTCAAAACCAACTTTTAGAACTTGAAAAAAATCATAGTGAAACAAAAAATCCACAATTACTACTTCAAATGAGACCACTTAAACAGGAAATTGACCAAATTTACAGCGAGGAAGTAGATTTACAAAACAGAGATATTACGAGGCTGGTTCTAAGGCCTCCAAAATTTTGGCATGGAGGTTGCGGAAACAGCAGTCGGATAGTACCATCTATAAAATAAAAAATCCTGTTACAAAGAAAATGGAATTTGATTTGGAGGGCATACAAAAGGCTTTTGAAAAATACTACCAAAATTTATATGACCAACCAAAAACATTTAATGCCGATGCGGTGGATAGCTTCCTGACTCAGCTGGATCTGCCTTCACTTGGTAAACTGCACAATGAAAAATTAACCAGACCAATAACAATTGAAGAAGTTGATAAAGTGATTTCCTCCCTGAAATCGAACAAATCTCCAGGACCGGATGGTTTCCCGGGCGAATGGTATAAGTCACTGAGAGAGCCACTGCTACCAATGCTGGTAAAAAGTTTTAATTATACTTTTAAAGAGGGTTTTCTCCCTCCCTCCTGGAAGGAAGCCTCTATCTCAGTGATTCCAAAAGAGGGGAAGGATTTGACCGAATGCGGATCTTACAGGCCCATTAGTGTATTAAATCAAGATTACAAAATTTTTGCAGCCATTCTTGCCAAAAGAATGGAGGAAACTATGACTTTTTTGATTGACGAGGATCAGTCAGGATTCGTCCAGGGAAGGCAGACCCAGGATAATATAAGGAGATCCCTACATACAATAGAACATATAAAAAAACATGACCTAAAGGCTATTCTATTGAGTATGGATGCGGAGAAAGCGTTTGACTCTGTGGGGTGGGAGTTCCTTTATAAAGTTATGGAAAAATTTGGTTATCATCAAGATTTTGTTCGGAGTATCAAAACATTATATACAGGCCCTACAGCCAGAATTAAAGTGAATGGGAGCCTATCTGACCCAATTCACCTGCAGCGTGGTTGCCGTCAGGGCTGCCCTGCAAGCCCAAGTCTCTTCAATCTGTTTATTGAACCGCTTGCACAAGTTATAAGACAGGACACAATACTGCAAGGTATAAAAATAAGAGGCTTTGAGTATAAGATAAGCCTTCATGCAGATGATGTTCTAGTCAGTCTTGAAAACCCAGATTTAGCTGTCCCCAGATTGATGGACCTGCTCCTGCAATATGGAAACTTATCAGGCTATACTCTCAATATTGAAAAGACACAAGCCCTCGTGTTTAATTTTAAACCATCGGCGGACCTCAGAACAAAATACAAGTTCAATTGGGATTCTAACTCTATAAAATACTTGGGTGTAAGACTAACAAAAGAAGTATCTGAGCTTTATACAGAAAATTATCAACCGATTAATGTGCGTATTAGAGGTGACTTGGACAGATAGGCTTCTTTGACCCTGGATTTAGGTAATAGAATAATGGTAATAAAAACTACTATTTTGCCCAGATTGCTCTATTTATTCCAATCTTTGCCCATTCAAGTCCCTGATTCTCAATTTAGAGACTGGGATAAGGCCATCTCCCGTTTTATCTGGAATGGTAAAGCCCCAAGAATAAGATTTAAAACTCTACAATTACCCAAATCAGAAGGGGGAATGAGTTTACCATGCCTGAGAGATTACTTTGTAGCAGCACAGATAAGACCACTTATGCTCTGGTGTAATAATAATTATATAGCAAAGTGGAAGACCATAGAACTGTCTCTGTTAAATATACCATTACAGAGCTTATTAGGCAATCCATTACAGGCTAAACATTTCGATATTCAGAATCAATGGGTCAGATTTTCTTTAAATATTTGGTTAGATTTAGTCAAACAACTCAAACTTCAAAAAGAAACTCGCTGTCTAATGTGGCCAGTTCATGACCCTCATTTCGAACCGGCTGTAATGGATAGAAGCTTTATCCAATGGGAAAGAGCAGGGGTCACTACATTGTGTCTATTAATGGATAATCTGAACTTTATAGATTTTGAAACGATGCGTGAAAAATACCAGCTTGATCGATATGATTTTTATAAATACCTTCAGCTTCGACACTTCTTTGATAAAAATATTAAAAACTTACCCATAGTGAACCTATCAGGTATCATACAAATGTTTATAAAAGCCTACAAATCAAAACTGCTTAAGAAAATAATTGGTGAGCTATATTGGAACATAACAAAATTAAGAGGTCATTCCACCTCCTACATAAAAGAGAAATGGGAAAAAGAATTGGGTGTTGAAATAGTATCCGATGAATGGGAATTTATTATTAATAGTCAAATCACTGTTACTAATTCGCAAATGTGGAGGGATTTCTCCTGGAAGAACATTGTTCGATACTTCATAACCCCCAAACTAAAATTTAGGCAGACTGGTCAACTACCCGAATGTTGGCGAAAGTGCGGTCATTGTCCTGCAGACCATACCCATGTTTTCTGGGGGTGCAATGTTCTCGACCCCTTTTGGGGAGACGTTCAACAAACGGTAAAAACTGTTCTGGGCTTTGACATAACATTTACATGTGTATCTTTTTATCTAGGGAATATAGATCAGAGGTTGTCCACAGCTGATAAATATCTTCTAAAAATTTTCATGACAGCGAGCAAAAAAGCGATCACTAAGCGCTGGCTAAGTACAGACCCACCTACAATTAACCAATGGATGGCCATAGTTAATGACATTTATTGCATGGAACGCCTGACTTTCAACCTGAGACTACAAAAAGAAAAGGGTGATGCCTTTTGGGAAAAATGGGACAAATACCTAATGAGAAAAGGTGTGATTTGAACACAAAATAGTGTTTTTGCTTTATATTTATTCTTATTTGGATTTTGTACCTCTTGTAAACCCCCAGTTTGTTCAAAGTGTGTGTTTTAGTGTTTTAATTTTGTAAAATATGTAGTAACCTGAATAAAAAGAAAGTATAAAAAAAAAAAAAAAAAAAAGAAGAACTGTCTGGGCGGCTGCTCGCAGCCAATCATTTCACCATTTTACCACATCGGTCCAATCAGGCACCAAGAGCCATCACCTGTCATCACCACTCACTCTTCCAAAACATTAAAGATGGCGGCCGATACACTGTTTTCTTCTGCTCTTTCGTCTGTTTTAAATCATTTGGAAAACATGAAATCCCTAAAACCGGAGCAAGAAACAGTGCTCGAAGCGTTCCTCGTAAAAAAGGAGGTTTTTGGAAAGGCTTTCTGCCGCTATGTAACAGTGCTGTTGATGCCGTCTGTCAATCACGCCCACCGAGAAATTGTTGAGATCATTCTCCCAGACTGTGTCTTTGAAATATCTATGACTAGGTCTTTAAAATATCCATGAAAAGGCATGTTGTTTGGCAGGCCAGGCAAGGCCTGGGTGGCGTTCATGTGCAATTTTCTACTCGGCAAGTGATATTTACCATAATTACAAGACCACATGAAGGCAGCATCACTCCCGAGAAAGTTACCTCCAAATTTATTACGAAGAATAATGTACCCCCTCTAAACCGAGGCCAAATATAGGCTAAATTTGACCTGATTTATCTAATTTGTGTCATTAATCTTTAGTCACTTTAGTCACAGACACTCAGTGGATAAAATATACTGTTTTATTCAAGTAGCCTCTTAGAGTACTGTTACAGAAGGCTACGACTCAACTGGCAAAAAGAAGTTATAAATGTACACACATTTGTATTTTATTTCCTTGAGTAGTATCCTACTTGTAGTTGTTAGAAGTACCTCAAAAGACTAATGGACTTTTCAGACTGTGCTGTGGTTCCAATAGATCAGGGAGGTTTCATTATTCTGCGTATTGTCGGCGTATTCTTTACTATATGGACACAGGACGGAGGTCTATTAAAATCAAAATCATTGTTTATTCCCTATATTACAAACTAAGCACATAAGTCATCAGAGCTACATCTTAGCATAGTGGTCGGCCAACGCGGAGGGGAGAGAAAGAGCCTCGTTACCTGAGCAACATGAGAACATAAGAGTAGGCGTGTCCCATCACTTCAGCACAATCTGAGTCCTCCTTTTAACACACTGCCCCCCAGTGGATCAACCGTAAATACAACAAAGGGGCAGTATAATGGAATGGCTGGTAAATTATATTAAAGCCCAGATTACATCAACACAGTTTTATATACAATACTAAAGCCTAATGTGACCAAGTGCTTAATACAATAAGACTTAGAGACTTTATAAATTGACAAAGAGTGCATTTATTTAGCAATAAATATAATTCATATTCATGTCGGTTAAAATAGCTGACAGCTGGGGTTAAAATCAACTTATTAATGAGCCATGCTTAAAACCAGGTTGTGCAAGTATTTGGTCATAGGAAGTTGTAGAAATTATATTTACAAACGAAAATCACAGCAAACAAAATGGCCATTAAGAACGCCCAAAATAAATAAACCAACTCAAGACCCCCAAATAAAAGAACACAACCCAACTATAGCCTAAGCAATGGTTGACATACAAAACCTGAGAGAAAAACAGTGACTGGCTAGTGGCAACTCAGCCGCAACCAGCTTGGCACTAAAGGAAACAATGATTAGTACAAGTGCAAATGGACAAAGCTTATTATTTGACATAGTTTACAAGTTAGTACCTCGGTTCTGGGATCACAATGCATGAACCTTTTGCTCTTGATGAGGCCTGCAGGTGACTAAGACCTGGCATGTGGACAATGACGTGCATGTTAGGTTGTACTTTCCTTACTGTTCCAAAGTTTTATTTAGTTGAATTTTACCTTTTTAGTTAGGGGCTGTAAGCTCTAATGGCCTAGCTGCTCTCTGCAGTAGGGCAACAGTGAAAGGCCCAGACTTCCCACTCATTCCCATTTCAAACCTCTGTCCCCTCCCACCAACTCCCTGTTTCCTCCTCTACCCCTTCACACTAATATGACAAAAATATGTATAGTAATAATTCCACAGTATTGAATATGTCATTGTTTTTTTTTGTAAATATATATGTCACAGGACTAGGTTCTTTTGGATCACCAACACACAACCACTGCCAAGAAACAGACCAGAGCCGATAACGATTTTTAGCATTTAATAAATGGCACGAACGCTGCTTTAAAATACGCCACGTTAAAACCAGGGTTTTCTTGTACTAAAAATGATTCATTTAAAATGCAAGGTTTAAAATAAATAAAAGACGTAGAGCCGATCAGTCCATGGAGTGCCCCGTCCGCGGATAGCCTTGCCCCACTTGACACCGTCCTCCGCCGAGTGCTCAGGGTCCTGGCACGTTGAGCCCACTCGCCACCTGCTGCACGGCTGCGGCGCCCTGCGTCTCCAGCGCCCCCAGGCTCTGACAAAAGGTAGAAGGAAAAACACTTATTCCACTGCCGCCCCACGGCAAACCACGCACACACGCACACTGGGCGGTAGTTTACGTTCCTTCACTTATCTGTCAGAGCGCGTTGAGAGCAGGCTCCTGGATTCACTGCTCGGTGCGGATCCCTCCACAGCTGGCGCACCGCCCGTCTCCACAGCTTCAGCTCCAGGCGCGTTGTACGATCAGGTCTCGTCCTCTCAGATACCTCCGCACGGCTATGTCCTCCCGGTTGATTCTCCCACTTCCGCGTCCTGCTGTTCCTTCTTGCGGCGGCTCGTCTGTCTGCCTCCAGCCCAAGGTTTTTCCCCCCCTCTGCCCCACAGTCAGTGCTTTTTTATGGTCAATCCCCGGGGCAGGTGACCAATGGGGAAGGTCGGTAGGGGAGTGGTCTTGTCAATAACCCCATTATGTCCAGGCTCTATACAGCACCCCATGCGGTTTAGATTACACACGCAAAACACAAAAGTCATAAATATATACACACGCACATGGGGCCAATAAAGAATAAACATAAGGTCTCCCCCGTGACATTCTTCCCCCCCGCTTTAATATTGGTCGTCCCCGGTCAATTACTCACGATACCGGGTTGGGGCGGTACCCAAGTTAGAGCGCTGAGAGCGACGGACTACTGGGGGTAGTTCTGGAGGGTCAGGTGGAATGGCCTGCTCCTGAGGTGGCTGGGTCATTTGAGTAACTGTCAGTCTGGGGAGCCACCAAGTAGGTGGTGGTAATACCTTAGGCTGCTCTGCATGTTCTGGTCCTTCTGGCTCACCGTGACCCTGTAGAACAGTCAAAGGACACAAGCGAAGATTATTGCGGTGAATGGTACGTGTCGGCCCCTCTCTACCTTCCGGGCGGACTACATAGACAGGGTGGTTTTCTCGAAGCTGCTGTATGATCACAAAATAACCTGGGTTCCACCTAGGGGCGAGTTTCCCTCTCGCACGCCTGCGGTAATTTCGGATTAGTACCCGCTCTCCTGGGAGTAAGGGGGGGGGGCCTGGACTTACGGTTGTACCGAGTCTGATCTCTTTCTTGGCGATTCTGAGTCCTTTCTTTTGCAAGTTTATACGCATGACTAAGAGCTAGCTGATGTTGCTTAGTCCAGCCTGTGAGTGTTTGGGTATGCATACCAGGGCTCAGGCCACTTGACCAGTCGACCGGCAGCCGAGCATGTCTGCCGAAAACCACATAATGTGGAGTCATCCCAGTTGTACTGTGAACAGTGTTGTTATAGGCCTGAACCAATGTGGGCAGTCGGTCCGGCCACTGCCTCTGTTGGGTATCCGTCAAGGAGTTCAGGAGCTGCAGCAGAGTCTGGTTAAATCGCTCACAGGCACCGTTACCCTGGGGGTGGTATGCTGTGGTACGACTCTTGTGACACCCATAGAGTTCACATAGTTGGCTCAGCAGGGTGGATTCAAAAGCTGCCCCTCGATCTGAGAGAATGCGTTCCGGGCAGCCAAACGTCAGGATCAGATGATTGTACAAGGCTTTGACAGTGGTATCCGCTGACTGATCACGGGTGGGAACTGCAATAGCATATTTCGAAAAGAGATCAGTCATTACCAAAATATATGGGTACCTGTCATCGGGGCGGCAGAGTGAGAGATAGTCTATTCCAACCATCTCAAAGGGGTACAACGTGTGGATCGGCATAAGCGGGGCTCTTCCATCAGGTCCAGCTTTGTTGCACACGCACTGGAAACAGGTCTTGTTCCACTCCTCGGTGTCCTTATTCATTCCAGGCCAGTAGCAGCGCTGTTGTAGCATCATAAGGGTCCTATCTCTGCTAGGATGCCCCATGCTCCCATGATAGGTCTTCCACACAGCCATGGTCTCCTGTTTGGGGATAACAGTCTGGAAAGCAATGGTCCCTGACCCCACGTCATCCCAGCGTCTCCTCAATACACCATCATCCACGTTAATCCTGTCCCACTCCCTCAAAAGTCCCTTAAGAAATTGTGACATCTCTCCACATACCTCAGGGCGGGAATGCCTTTGTTCTTTTAACCGCACCAGGTAACGAAGGTCAGGATCCTTCTGCTGCCGCTCAGCCCAGCTCAGAGTGTCCTCAGCACTCACAAGGCTAGAGAATGTTGTCTTTCCTGGTCGTTCAGGCAGTCGAGACAGGGCATCTGCGTTCTTGTTCTGCGAGCCTGGACGATATTTGAGTGTATACTGGAAATTAGCCAACTGTGCCACCCATCTCTGTTCTACTGCACCAAGGCGAGCAGTCTCCAGATGCACTAGGGGATTGTTATCAGTAAAAACTGTAAATTCTGCCCCATACAGATAATCCTTAAATTTATCAGTGACAGCCCACTTTAGTGCCAGTAGCTCTAATTTAAAAGAGCTATAGTTTTGATCATTCCTCTCTGCTGGTTGGAGGCTACGGCTGGCATATGCAATAACGCGCTCTTTTCCATCCTGTACCTGGGCCAACACAGCTCCTGTCGTGTTCTTTAATGGATGAAAAAGAATACTAAGGCTCGTTCAATTAAAATCAATCAAAAGTTTATTCCCTGAGCGATACAATTCTAACACAATTTATCTGATAACTACGCTGACCCTATCACACACACACACACGGCTTACATCGGGCAGTCCGAACGCGAGTCATCTCACTATGCTCAGAGAATATATAGGAACAAACAATCAATGAATATGCATATACTGTTGAGCCAATCGAAGTCCCTGGCTCATCCTTCCTCGTCTGTAATCTGACTCCATGGTGCTGCTTCCAGGGTTAACCAGAGATCCAGATCAGCTCCTTGGAATGTCCTTGCCATCACTCTCAATGTTCGGACCCTGCCCCCGGGACCCAAAACAGTGGAACAAAGGGCCATAAAACCCCCAAAAGAACACCTAGTTGTAAGAAGACACAGAGATTGAAACCACCAGTATCAACTAAAACAGAACACATGATCGATACACCACACAGATATATAAAATCACTAAAGCCTAATATGACAAATATGTATATAAATAATTCCACATTCGCCGTTTTGATCTCCTCTAAAGAGAGAGATCACAATCAGATTGAATATTTGTCATATGGAATCACAGTGATAGATGAATGTCCTTCACTGGTTGTCTTGGCTCTGTCAGGTCGTTGTCTCGGTTCATGCTTCCTCGGCGTCCGCTATAAAAACATATACTCACCAAAAAGGGTGGTTTTTTATTGTTTATTTTTCTACATCATCATGTTTTGGTCAACTTTGGTTGTTGTTAGGCGCTTTAAAAATACAACTTTATTGATTTGGGTCAAAAACTCTCATAATGACGACCACTCACAAGCACCCACAGAGACAAGGAACCAACAGAGATCTGTAACAGAAACACAAAAGAACAGACAAAAATTACAAACAAAAAAATTCTCATCAGGGCCGCTCACCGTGAGAACGACCATGCCAGCTAATCTTGCAAATTATGGCTGGACTCAAAAACCTATTTAACTTAATTTATCTGTTGGAATGCTAGGGTCAATTTTATCTGGAAAATTCAGGAATTCAGGTTTCATTAATCTACAGAGAAAAACTCTCTTTTAGCTTCTGTTTCCCACATTTACCACAGATTCTGTGTGCACTTCAGAATCACAGCAAACGTCAAAAACAGAGTATTATAAATTTATTTACCTATCTGAAACCGAAATCTTAGTTGGCCATAACATTTGTCAATTCGTCACTATGTTTTCATTTGTTTGTCTTTTAGATATATTTGTATCAGTTCTTTCCCATGCCAAAATAAACCAAATTATAATAATTTTCCCATATAATTAACACCCCCTCTTGGACTGAGGAAAACTCAGTCCAATAAAGAGTCATGCAACATGCATAAACAAGTGAGACCTCTATCCTTGTACAGGAAACACAACAAACCAACTCAAATTTCACTGGAGATTAATAACTTCGGCACCTACATAACACAAAGAAAACAATAGCAAAATAACAAATGTCAGGGTCAGTCCAGGGAGGTTGAAGGCGGGTTTAAATGGGTCGACAGGGCGAGTGAGAGGTGGACACCACTCGTCTGGTTTGCGACCTGGACAGCATGTGAGGTCCTGGGAGTGGCCTCAAAAGGGATCAGACCAGCACTGGTTCAGTCCAATCGTGGCAGAGGACCATCAGACAGGCTTGGGAAGGAGCTCACAGCGGCTCCCAAAGTGAGATCAGCAGTCACCTCTAACCTGAGTGAATAAACTAATGTGTAGATGGTTTCAATAGGGATCATATACAATCTTAAGATCAGTGTCCACTGGATTCCCGTGGAATCAAAGAGGAGCCTGATCTCAGGCATCCAAATGGCCTGTTTCAAGTTCACAAGAGTTTCCTCTCGATCTGCTCACGGATTGACGCCAGGAGCAGAGCAAGAGAAAGAGCCGAAACCCAATTCACTTCAGCTTTTAGACATAATTTCAGACAATTTAGTTTTATATATTCCAATTCATAGCTATAGCATTTCACAATTGTATCACATGTCAATGCCCTCTAAGGCTTCAGATTTAAATTTTGTATTAAAATATTCAGACAAATGCATTTAGTTGTAACTTAAAGATTATCGATTCAATTTAGTAAATAAACCAACATCAGTAGGTCCTAAAGACCATCTTTATCTGGTGCATTAAGATATTTTCAGTCAGTTCATAAACACATAATTCTCTATCATGGTGTCGTGGAATGATGTTCCAAAACGGACATAAGTCTAGCATTAATGTCCATAGAGTAGGCAGACATGGATGGAGAGTACAGGACATTTCAGAAACTTCAATTTCTTACCAATCTTTTGTTTCACTCACGCTTTGGTCATGGAACAAATTCTTTAGCCTATTGTCCAGGAGAGAGAGCAAACGAGTTATAAACACATTATATTATTGTTCTATAGGGTGTAAACAGTTCACAGTCACACCTCGTTTGCCTAATTAATTTTGTTATTTTAAAAGGACCATTCATGTCCACTAAGGTTAGCCTTAAAAGCTTTTCTATATCATATTAAAGTACAGTGATCAATGGGTGGGTGGCTTTGGCAAAGTGAATGTTGGATCCAAGGTCAAACGTCAGTTGTACAGTCCTTCAGCTCTTCCCAGTAGATATCTGCATTCAGCAACCACTGTCAGACAGCAAGGTGTTTGTCCAATCAGGGAAAAGTCACTGTTAGTCCATTCAGAGAGCACAAAACTGTTGCTCTCACTGTCATCAGCAATGCACATCCGAGGAGAGAAACAGGAGTCTGAGTTGGCGTGTCAGATTCAGTCCTGTGAGCTGACTAGGCACTGGCTTGGTGAAAGGTTGTGGGTGGTCTTCCTGTATCCACCCAGTAGATGGTGTCCGTTAATGATCACAGTCTCAAAGTTGACAGATGAGTGTTGTTCACCTTTATCCACCAGCATGTCAAGAGTCTGTCCGTACACCTTCACAGGTAACAGAGTTCTGGACTCCCATGCCTCTGGACTCATCAGCAGTCTCAGCAGCCAGTAATCAGAGTAGTTTTGTCCACCAGCGTTGTTGTAAACGCCTCGATCTCCTCGAACGTTGTTGGTCCTCCTCTGAAACAATCCTTGGCCACAATTACCAACACCACACCCATAAGTCACTGCACATTTAAGTAAACTCATTATTACTCTTTCATTATTACTTTCATTACTCGCTCCTTTAAGCTGCACCTTTAAAAGTTGCACTCATTTCTTTTAGTTCAATTTTGCTCTCGCTTCTGTTCAAGGGCGTTCTCCATATTCTCAAAATGTATTCATTAATGTATTTTGTTTTCTTAACAATAATTTGAATTTTGCATAATTGCTCCTTCATAACGTTTGGTAATGCGTCCAAAATGGCGCATAAAGATCAACTTAAACTCTAAATTAATAGTGGTTTGTACTTTCAATCAATGTATTCAAACTCACGACAGGACTTCCCTGCTTCAGTTTTCATTCCATGGCGCCACCGTGTGGAGAGAGGTTCTAATTTTTTTTAGCAACATCTCTCAGAGCCCTAAATGCTCCGTTAATCACAGGCTTAAAAAATAGCATTTGTCTCACACTAATTTTGGATACTTGTTCTTCAAATGTATGCTGTGGAGACATAACTACCACCAGCAGAAATGTTTCTCTATAAAAAACAAAACAAAAATAACTTTGGTCAAAAATGTTCTCTTTTCTTTTTTGTTCAATGAGGGGCGGAGCAATTACTCCACTTCCCTCCTACACGGATGTCTGGGTACAAATGAGAATGGCCACTCCTCCAATGCACCCATGACTTCCTGTTCGATCATTTCCTACGTCCACACAACTGCAGACACAGCAAATACACAGTTAGTTTTCTAATATAAACAGTGTCCACCCAACATTCACACACCACATCTCTGAGTAAGGAATTATCTTATCTTAAAACTTTCTTTCAACCGTCGTTCTCACTTTCAATCACGCTGCACATTCAATGTCCTTTCAGCATCCAGTCTGCTCAAAGAACCCTCTACCCACGTTAAATGATCAGATGTGTTCACTTTCACAAGTAACATGGGTTCTGCAGTGCCATGCCTCTGGACTTCCGGGCACCCCTTATGCTTCATAGTAGCCAGTATCCTCCCTGTAATCAGAGTAAAAGTGGCCACCAGCGTATGGGGCACCTTGAGTGTTGTTGTAACCACCTCGTTGTTGGGTCCAGGGTGCACCACCTCGACCTCCTCGTCTCAGAGCATTGTTGGCTTGATTCTGGTTCTGATTCTGGATACCGCCTTGAATGTTCTGCTGTTCTATCGTGATTGGGCAATTGTTAGCCCAGTGTCCAGGTTGCCCACAAATGTAGCAATTCCCAATGACTTGATTTCTGAAACCACCTCGGCCTCGACCACGATTACCAAAACCACCACGCCCACGAGGCGCTCCACTACTCCACTTTTGAGTAGACTCCTTATTTTTTTTTTTTTTTTTAATAGTTTTATTGCGTGCATCTTTGAGCTGGATTTTTAAAAGTTGCACTTCCATGTCTTTTACTTCATTAGCACCGGTTTTTACTTGCTCTTTTATGGGGTTTGGTATTGCGTCCACAATGGTATGCATAAAAATCAACTGACCTTCATGAGTTTTAAATGGATGGTGGCCTGTTCTCTTTTTTGATTTGTAAGGAGGGGGCGGAGCCATTGCTTCAGGCACTCCTTCTGTAGGCAGGGCTGGGCACTGGGAAACAGATTGGCCACTCCCCCTCGATCTACTCCGCTGGCATCCCAGATTTTCGCCATTTCTAATTTTCTCCTCAGCCAAAGCAAGGGCAGAGGCCGCAAATACAACCTTCTTAGCTTTTATTCTCCTCCTCTCACTTCCACGCACCCTCTTTTTCAACTTTCTCTTCGCCACACATCCCACATTGGATTCTATTTCATCATCCAGACTAATCACTTCATCACGCATGCGTGTTTCATCCTCAAGGAACCATCCGCGCACTTTCGAATAGTTTGGTGCGCGTAACTTTGCCAAACCTTCTCTCATACACTTTGACCAATACTTTCTAAATCTCTTTCTTTCTTTTTCTCTTTTCTTTGCTTCCACACCACTCAAGATCTGCTCCTCCAACTTCACACAAATATCATTCAATCTCGTCTGATCCTCTGCCACACCAAACTCCTTCGTTTGCATAAGTTTACCATCCCCCTCATCAAAGACATCACATTCTCGCCCCTCCATTTCCACAATTTCACTTAGCACTCACACACACAATTTTCTTCAACAACCAAAAATAAAAACAGCAATATTACACGTATACAAAACGCAACAATTTCACAAGAACCCCGTTACCCTGTGCACAACATATTTTGGCCAGTACATTAACTCTTATTTTCCTCTTCTTTTATTTACATTGGTTTTTTGGAGGCCACAAATTTCTCCAACGTATAACCAAGAACGTCGCATGGAATTCATACGTCTATAAATCCCTCCAGCTACGTCGTAGCGTTTTTAGGATCGTCCTCTGGCGAACCCACGGACGGACGTGTCCACCTAAAAAATTTTACCGAGATTGATAGCCAATAATCCCAAAGCCTAAACTAGTAGATCGACGTCTACTAACTAGGTGCGCCCACGTCTACCGTCTCTTTATATTGTTTTCTAATGTTAAAATTTTTATTATTATTTTATCTTTTATATTAACAAACACTTTTCACATGTATTACAGTTAAAATTAATTTCATGAGAACCCTAGTTCACCAGTAAAACCAATTATCTCTGTAATTTTCATGGGCACACTTCTTAAACCAACAATCAACAATCAACAAGACAATTCTCTCCCTACTATCTAGTCCCGTAAGCCACCAAGATCAGATATATTGTGTTTTAATCGCTTTACCAAAGTTGGTTATGTTTCTAAATTTAGGGAGTCACAGATATATCTCAAACACCAAAAAACAGACGTGCAATCGTTATTTTATCGTAGCCAATATGGACAAATTTGGTATTTAATACAACAGGCTGTCCTTACCTTTTCAAAAACCGCGGCAACTGCACATCTATTTTTTGGGGCGGAGAGACAACACGTGGTTTCTTTGTCTCAGCAAAAATGTCTATCAAGGAGCCGTCCCAATTCAGTTCCATCCATCGCGTCGCCGGTCACCAAAACTGTCGTGTTCTTTAATGGATGAAAAAGAATACTAAGGCTCGTTCAATTAAAATCAATCAAAAGTTTATTCCCTGAGCGATACAATTCTAACACAATTTATCTGATAACTACGCTGACCCTATCACACACACACACACGGCTTACATCGGGCAGTCCGAACGCGAGTCATCTCACTATGCTCAGAGAATATATAGGAACAAACAATCAATGAATATGCATATACTGTTGAGCCAATCGAAGTCCCTGGCTCATCCTTCCTCGTCTGTAATCTGACTCCATGGTGCTGCTTCCAGGGTTAACCAGAGATCCAGATCAGCTCCTTGGAGTGTCCTTGCCATCACTCTCAATGTTCGGACCCTGCCCCCGGGACCCAAAACAGTGGAACAAAGGGCCATAAAACCCCCAAAAGAACACCTAGTTGTAAGAAGACACAGAGATTGAAACCACCAGTATCAACTAAAACAGAACACATGATCGATACACCACACAGATATATAAAATCACTAAAGCCTAATATGACAAATATGTATATAAATAATTCCACACTCCCAAACCGTCAAAGCTGGCATCGGTGTATAAATTGAAAGGTTTTGAAAAGTCAGCGTAGGCCAGAATCGGGGCATTAATCAGGGCTTCTTTCAAACTGTCAAAGGCCTGTTGGCATTCTGGAGACCATGCAACAGGGGTGGACTTCTGATGGGCCGAGCCATGAGTTAATGCATTCAATGGGAGGGCAATTTTTGAAAAACACTGTATAAAACGGCGATAGTAGCCTGCAAACCCCAAGAATGATTTCACCTGTCTCACAGTAGTAGGGATGGGCCAGTCTTTGACAGCTGCCGCTTTAGCCGGGTCTGTTGCCACTCCTTCCTCGCTAATCACATGGCCCAGGTAGGTTACAGTCTTCTGGAACAGGCAGCATTTGCGTGGCTGGAGTTTCAGTCCATGCTCGTTCAGTCTCTGAAACACCTCTTCCAGATGCCGAAGATGACTGTCAAAATCAGAAGAGAACACCACCACATCATCCAAATATATTAGTAAGAAATCATTTACCATATTGCCAAGACACCTCTGCATAAGCCTTTGGAAGGTGGCGGGCGCATTACACAAACCAAAGGGCATTCTCTCAAACTCATAGAGGCCAAATGGAGTTGTAAAGGCAGTTTTTTCTCTGTCTGCCGGATCCACTTCGACTTGCCAATACCCGCTTGCCAGGTCCAGGGTGGAATACCACTTTGCGGCCTTTAGTCCCGTTAAGGACTCCTCAATACGTGGCAAGGGGTAGGCATCTTTATGAGTGAGCGCGTTCAGTTTACGGTAATCGACACAGAACCTCCAGCTGCCATCCTTCTTGCGCACGAGCACAATTGGGGCGGCCCATGGGCTGGAGCTCTCGCGCACCACTCCGCTCCCCAGCATATTTTTCAACAGTGAGCGCAATTCTGCATATAAACTTGGGGGCACTGGCCTGTAGCACTCACGGCTTGGAGGAGCCGTGCCTGTGGGGATTTGATGTGTGACTACCCTAGTGTGCCCAAAGTCCTCATCATGCCGTGAGAACACCTTCGTCCAGCGGTGTAGCAAGTCCGCCATCTTTTGTTGTTGTTCCTCAAGCAGGCCGTCTCCTTGTAGAGACATGACGGGGTGGGAATCTTCCTCCTCCTCCATTGCACTCACCACACGTCTCACTGCAACTTCCACCACATCAGGTCCTACGCTGTTCAACACCAACTCTTGCTCCCCCTGAATGTCCCGAGAATCCACCTCGGTCACTTGGGCCAGTGGTTGGCGCTGAGGGACCTCTACAGGATAAGGGTTGGGGTTGCAGACCCGGCATGGAACCCGCCCTTCTCTTAGGGTTGCTAGCGTTCGCCCAACACACCAGTCGCCATTGCTGTCGGGAAGAGGCTCAATTATTACACTGCAATCATTAGCATTGGTATTCACCTGTGCCCATAGGACCATCTCAGTGTGTGGAGGGATGACCACCGGTGGCTGACGTGGCAACTTGGCGACACCATTCACGGTAGGGCGTGGTCCACTGGCGGTTATTCGTTGACACTCTGTGAACGCCTTGGTCCAGACTTTACCTTCTGCACTGGTCAGAGTGGTCCGAAAGGCAGACAGTCCAGGGTGGCTGCCTTGAGTAAGCGCAGCCCAAACTGGTTTGATAATGTTCATTCCCAGAATACCTTTTTCTGGCCCAAGGCACTTGTCTTCAACAATTATTATCCCTTTATCAGCAATGTGCACGCCTCCTACCACGCAGTTGACCAAAGTGTATCCCACATACGGAATTTGCAGGCCATTGGCAGCACGAAGGGTCAGCCAGGGGACATCAGTAACGCTGGCCAGCTCCACTCCTCCCATATGCCTCTGGAATAGTGTCCAGCTCATCAACGTAACCTGAGACCCTGTATCAAGGATAAATGGTATTTCACGTTCATTGATTTTAACAACAACATCTGGGCATTCACCAACCAAAGCAGACTTAGATTCTGGCCTTAATATGGAGGTCTCCTGGGGCGCAGATGTCGTTGTGGACTGTGAAGTGGGCTCTGTGCTGACCGCCCCCACCGCTTGGCCCTCAGCTGCAGGGGTGGCTAAAAATCCTGGGCTCGAGTTGGCCTCTGTGGACAATAACGTTGAACGTGCCCTGAAACCCCGCAGCCATGACAAATGGGTCGCCCTTGCTCATCCCAGCTGTAGGGAGTCCTTGGTCGCTGTTGTCGAGGGCGGGGGTCTGGCCTGTCGATGGTTGCCGCTCGCGTGTAAATAGCTGTGTTCTGATGTCCTCCACAATAGCAGAGGAAAGCGATTTCAGCTGCTCTTGAATCTCTTTTCTCATCTCACCAAGCAGTTCTTCCTTTAGCTCTGCATGGATCTGACCTCTCAATTGGTCGGGATTATAAATGGGTACCTTAGGTGGGACACAAGTGGTGACACGATTTGACATGACTTCATCCTCTTCCTGAAGCTCCTTTTCTAATGCACGAGCTTCTTTACAGGCCATTCTAAAAGTTATATTGTTCTGGCGACGCATCTGCCTGCTAAGCTCCTGTTTTATCAGCCCCGTCGCCAGGCCTACCATTAGCTGGTCTAAGAGCAGGTCTTCAGAGTCCACTGTTCCATCTGCATCCTGCTCTTGCCACCTGGCAAACATTTCTCTGAGACGAAGAGTAAAAGTACTAACAGTCTCATCAGCCCGCTGCTTACAATTAAAAAAGTTCAAACGCAGCTGTGCTTTAGTGGCAGGTTTAGCATACAACGTCTGTAAAAAGTCTAACACTTTGGCACTGGTGTCTTTTTGGTTTGTATTGGCAAGCATGATTTCCCGTTTAGCTTCCCCTTCGAGTGCCCCCAGAACAAAGTCCGCTTGCTGTTGCTGGGTGAGTCCTTGCGCCCTTAACATAGCCTCCACCTGAACCCTCCACTCCCCAAATTTAGCAGGTTCTCCATTAAACTTTGGGACCCATGCAGCTCCCATGAACCATGGCATCATAAAATTAGCATTAATTGCCGGGCCAGCATCCTGCTCGTTTGCCATTTCTCAGCAGTGGTAGAGGTAATCCTGCCGACAGCGCCAAATTAAGTGTCACAGGACTAGGTTCTTTTGGATCACCAACACACAACCACTGCCAAGAAACAGACCAGAGCCAATAACGATTTTTAGCATTTAATAAATGGCACGAACGCTGCTTTAAAACACGCCACGTTAAAACCAGGGTTTTCTTGTACTAAAAATGATTCATTTAAAATGCAAGGTTTAAAATAAATAAAAGACGTAGAGCCGATCAGTCCATGGAGTGCCCCGTCCGCGGATAGCCTTGCCCCACTTGACACCGTCCTCCGCCGAGTGCTCAGGGTCCTGGCACGTTGAGCCCACTCGCCACCTGCTGCACGGCTGCGGCGCCCTGCGTCTCCAGCGCCCCCAGGCTCTGACAAAAGGTAGAAGGAAAAACACTTATTCCACTGCCGCCCCACGGCAAACCACGCACACACGCACACTGGGCGGTAGTTTACGTTCCTTCACTTATCTGTCAGAGCGCGTTGAGAGCAGGCTCCTGGATTCACTGCTCGATGCGGATCCCTCCACAGCTGGCGCACCGCCCGTCTCCACAGCTTCAGCTCCAGGCGCGTTGTACGATCAGGTCTCGTCCTCTCAGATACCTCCGCACGGCTATGTCCTCCCGGTTGATTCTCCCACTTCCGCGTCCCGCTGTTCCTCCTTGCGGCGGCTCGTCTGTCTGCCTCCAGCCCAAGGTTTTTCCCCCCCTCTGCCCCACAGTCAGTGCTTTTTTATGGTCAATCCCCGGGGCAGGTGACCAATGGGGAAGGTCGGTAGGGGAGTGGTCTTGTCAATAACCCCATTATGTCCAGGCTCTATACAGCACCCCATGCGGTTTAGATTACACACGCAAAACACAAAAGTCATAAATATATACACACGCACATGGGGCCAATAAAGAATAAACATAAGGTCTCCCCCGTGACATATATTACACGTGGTATGGTTTATATTATACGGTGGTATGTGTAGCATAACCAGGGTTGCTCTGGGATGTTTGGTACTTTAGCTGGTATGTCGACAACGCCACGATAGGAATTTCTCCTAAATGCGAAGAAGTGAGTGTGTCCTTCGTCCTTTCTGTTCTGTAGGCGCCGCATCCTTCTAATCTGTTTAATTTAAATCCTGGGCCGTGTTCACAAATGCGCTGTTTATCCAGGTCTTTGAAAATATAAGACTTGTCCAACTTTGGTGAATTGCGTGGTCAAGTAACAACTTATTGTAACGAACTGCTTCCGATTAATCGGAAGCAGTTGAACACGGTTGAACACGGCCCTGGATTTAAATTAAACAGATGAGAAGGATGCGGCGCCTACAGAACTGAAAGGACGAAGGACACACTCGCTTCTTCACACACGTGTCCCCAGGAAAATAAATAAACACACGCTGCGATCTACGCAGAGCAGCGGCGTTATGGGGGAAAGACACTGACATAAATACCGCTGAAATAGAGACAGAACGCTGGGTTCACGTCACTGACGGTGAAAAGAGTCAACTGTGCAGAAGTGCTTAGAACCGTGATTAAACGATCCCACAAAAATGACAGATCGTCAGCTCTGGAGATCGTAAGACGGTCTTGTATCGTCATATCGCCCCCCGCCCTAGCCAGGGGTCTCCAAGTAAATTTTGCTGGAGGACAAAATATATTGTAGAATGTTTTGCCGGGGTCCATAAACAAAAGCTCCAGTAAAATGTGTTTTGATTGGGAATATATTATTGATGAAATTTGTTTTCAATAAATGAATAATAATGAGCCTGACAGGACTGTAACCTCGGCTTACACTTGTATTGCACTTAACGGGCCTGTGTCACAAGTCTCTAATGCACTGTAGTCATTATTCATTCACTCAGTTGGTAAGCTACTATTGTAGCCACAGCCGCCCAGGGGCAGACTGTCCATTTACCACGTGTTATAATGTGTTGTTTATATCCGGATCTCTTCTTATTTCAGTGCTCTCAACTGGACACATGTGGAATTCTTTCCTTTCTATATTTAAGCTGCCCCCTAGTGGCTGGAGTGAGCATTCTGGTTACTCCTCTAAAAATTCATAACTCCACACAGGAATGGGCTAAAAACTGACATACTCAGGAACGTGTGCTGTACAAGTCTGGGGCTGGATTGAATCATCTCGCGGGCCGGATTTGGCCCGTGAGCCGCCTGTTCAAGACCCCGGACTAGGCCCTGGAAGAAATATTGACTAATCAATTCATCCTTATAATCTTGTCCAAATAATAGTAATAATAATAATGTAGTTTAACAAACTGTAAAACCTGCAATGTTCCGCAATGTGGCTTTAAACTAATCACTGTACCTCACTCAATAAGCCCAATGCCCATCTCGGGTCCCGTTGCATTATGGGTAATGGAATTTATTTTGGCTACCAAACAAAGTTAAAGATGGCGGAGTTCAACGAAGTGATCGATGAGTTGGACCATTTCAACAGGTGGAAAGTGGATGATTTAAAGCGTTTTTGTAGTCGCCGTGGATTGCCTGTTACAACCAGGACTGCGTACGGCAATAGACAGAAACGAAAAGAAGAGCTGGCAGCATCGATCCAAAAACTACCGGTAGTATTGACGAAGGAGGAGGAGAGAGATGCTGTCAAAACTGACTACCTGGCCTTGTTGACTGTTGGAGATAAACAGATTGCTGACCCCTTGACGGCAACAGACGGGTGGTTGGATGAAGTTCGGGGTTTAAAACTGTGGCCACCGTGCATGACAGCCGATATTGCAGAATATTTGCTAAACAGGGATGAGAAATCGTGACTTGGGCAGCTCCAACAGCTGCCCCCACGACCCGGCAACGGACAAGTGGGAGAAAATGGATGGATGGATGAGAAATCGCTACTTCACCGGCTTCGTAATGACTACAAGGAAGGTGGGTGTGACGTTTGTTTTTACAGTTTACAGACATGCTAATTTGGATGCTTGCAGTTTATAGAACACAATCAATACTACAACAAATATTGCAAGTCATTAAAAAGTTGCAACTCACTTTCACATTGCTAGCTCAAAATTACTTTTAATTTAGCTCATGATTATTTCCCGAAAAGTGAATATATACTAGCGGAGATTATGGTTTGCTCCGGTGACGTATGAGAATGAATGAGAAGTAGCTATCAGTGATACAACCATCTAAAAATGAAGTAACTGACCAAGATTTAATAAAGGATAGTGCCTGTGACAATAATATGGCAGCAGAAATATTTCTGCTTTTGTTTACCAGTGGATTTCAAGTCAAAGGACTAAACCATGGCTACTTAGTATGAGGCCATCCTTAAAAACAAATCGGTGTCCTGTCCAGTGGGTAAGACCTATAAGGGAGGAATATATTTTTTTATTTATGCATTTCTTTGCATTTTAATGTAAAAAAAATAAAGACAAGTTATAACTGGCCAGACTATGAGCTCTTTTTGGTAGAACCACCTACATGCATCGATTTGATATCTAGATTTACATTATATATTTTTTTCTCTAGGAAAGGCATTTAGTTATTTTGCTTCCCAAGAGTCGTGGATCCAAGAAGTGTTCTACAGAGACAATGCTGATCCAGACCTTTGTGTGCTGAAAGCAACATGCACACCTTCACAAAGCATACAAGCAGTACCACACAAGTTGTGGGTGTGTTTCCAGAAGAAGACCGGGGCAATTTGCAGTGCATATTGTTCTGGTTTTGCTGGGTAAGTGTTCAACTTACATGATTTTTTTACCTAACTCCTGGTCTGTATTTTTTGGCAACTTTGAATAACTATAAATGCATACAAGTAATAAAAATAATTGTTCTAATATTATATGTGTGTGTGTATTTTATGAGCAATTCTCTATTTTTTAGAATAGAAGAGAAAAACTTTATTGTCTACCATGCACAATGATGGCAGAAATGTACCTTTGGCTTGCTCACACACGGCAACATAATAAAATACATTAACAAGTTACTGTCCTGAAACCATTTCATCAGCACAATTGTTGAGTTTACATAGTGAGCCACCGATTGAGCATTAGTGAGACATGCGACCAAGGCCATGTCATCAGCGTCTTTGATCAGTGTTACATTTTCTGTGTATTCTGTTCATTACAGTTTGGGTGCAACATGCAATCATGTAGCTGCACTGCTCTTCAAAGTGGATTATGCCTGGCAGAATGGTCTAACCACTGGTAATGTCCTCCCTTGCACTTCCCAACCCAATGTGTGGAAGGCACCTGCTCTGAAGAACCTAGAGAATGTACAGCGCCAGGACATGCTCTTTATTAAACCACATTTCAGGAAGCCTAAATCAACCAGTTCCGCAGAAGCAACTAAGGTATCTAGGGCTCTCTTCTCAACTGTGAGGAGTACTAATGACTCTGAGAGCCCGAGTTTGGATGAGCTGACAGCAGTTTTTTACCCATCTCTTTGGCCGTTGCATTTCAGTATGCACTCCCAAATGTAAAGCCTACGTACACACCAGAAACTGATGTCAATGTTGCACATACTGTTGAGGTTGAATTAGAACATTCATTGCTACTGACCCTCCCAGAGCTTGCCAAACAATACAACTCGGCCTCTGAAATGTTTCAGCAGCTGCCAGTGTACTCCGCACAAGAAGTACATGCTCTACATGAGGCAAC
This sequence comes from Proterorhinus semilunaris, assembly GCA_021464625.1. Lineage (NCBI taxonomy): Eukaryota > Metazoa > Chordata > Actinopteri > Gobiiformes > Gobiidae > Proterorhinus > Proterorhinus semilunaris. The sequence goes on from CM038354.1 coordinate 1,066,088, forward strand.
ACGAGACCAGAGTACCTCAGAACTATGGTTTCAGCACAGACGGGGGAGAGTCACTGCATCTAATGCACATAGTGTTTTAACCGGACACAGGACTGGGAATGCACTGGTTTCCGAATCTCTACTGGACACCATTTTGGGGGAAAAACAACTGAACCCTGACATAATCCAGCTTAAGTATGGCCGGGGAAATGAACCTGCCGCTGTGGACTGTTATGTAGCTTCCCAGAAAAAGTTCCACCAAAACATGAAAGTGGAAAAATCTGGGATTTTTATCCTGCCTGATGCATGTTTTATTGCAGCCTCACCAGACAGATTAGTGTCCTGTGACTGCTGTGGATTGGGCATTTTGGAGGTGAAGTGTCCTTATAAACAAGCTGGTAAGTCCGTCGTGGAAATGGATTTGGACTACTTAACAAATGGTAAACTGAATCCAAACCACAAGTACTTCACCCAAGTACAAGTACAAATGGGAGTGACAGAGATTTTGGTGTGATTTTGTGATTTATCTGGGAAAGGGCATTCATATTGAAAGGATTCAGTTCAAGGAGAAGCTCTGGCATGAAGCCTTCCAGGCTTCAGAGATCTACTTCAGACGTGTAGTGGCTCTGTCACAGGACTAGGTTCTTTTGATCACCAACACACAACCACTGCCAAGAAACAGACCAGAGCCGATATCGATTTTTAGCATTTAATAAATGGCACGAACGCAGCTTTAAAACACGCCACGTTAAAACCAGGGTTTTCTTGTACTAAAAATGATTCATTTAAAATGCAAGGTTTAAAATAAATAAAAGACGTAGAGCCGATCAGTCCATGGAGTGCCCCGTCCGCGGATAGCCTCGCCCCACTTGACACCGTCCTCCGCCGAGTGCTCAGGGTCCTGGCACGTTGAGCCCACTCGCCACCTGCTGCACGGCTGCGGCGCCCTGCGTCTCCAGCGCCCCCAGGCTCTGACAAAAGGTAGAAGGAAAAACACTTATTCCACTGCCGCCCCACGGCAAACCACGCACACACGCACACTGGGCGGTAGTTTACGTTCCTTCACTTATCTGTCAGAGCGCGTTGAGAGCAGGCTCCTGGATTCACTGCTCGATGCGGATCCCTCCACAGCTGGCGCACCGCCCGTCTCCACAGCTTCAGCTCCAGGCGCGTTGTACGATCAGGTCTCGTCCTTCCAGATACCTCTGCACGGCTATGTCCTCCCGGTTGATTTTCCCACTTCCGCGTCCTGCTGTTCCTCCTTGCGGCGGCTCGTCTGTCTGCCTCCAGCCCAAGGTTTTTTCCCCGCCCCTGCCCCACAGTCAGTGCTTTTTTATTGTCAATCCCCGGGGCAGGTGACCAATGGGGATGGTCGGTAGGTAATAAAGACTAAACATAAGGTCTCCCCCGTGACAGCTCCAGCTCTAGTTACAAAAACATAAAGTGTTACATGTTCAACATGTTCACAATCAATAACTTGTGTTGTAATCATAAATGTGGTTCTATTTCATCCCTTCTGACCGCCAGAGGTGGTGCTTCAAGCACTGAATGATCATTCTTGAGCATGCCCAGGTCGAGAAATGAATAACAACACAGTCACCTGTGACATCCGGTGACCTAGGTTTTTTCGAAGCCGACAGCGGACGGCAGGGCGCTTGCCTCCATGCAGGAGGCTTCCAGGTTTGGGCTGGACCACATGCCGTCCGTCGAACCTGCGGTGGCCTCGCTGATAGTGTCTCCGGACGAAGCCCTGAGGACTGACGCGAGGTGTCCGCGTCCTCAGTGTCGGGCTACGGATGAGCTCTTGTGCAAGGCGTACGAGGCCGGTGCTCGTATGGGGCGCATCGGGAATTCCATGTCCCATTTGCTGCTGGGTCTGGCTTCCTCTTTGGAGGACGCCGGCCTGGATTCTCCGACGCAAGGCCTTGTGGACACGTCTCTGCAGGCCTTTGCCTTCATGTCCAGGGAACTCGGCCGCCTGCTCTCCACTCTCACGCAGGCTCGTAGGCAGGTCTGGTTGGCTCAGTCTCCTCTGACTGAGGCATGTAGGAGGACTCTGCGGGGTCTTTTCTTGCATGTAATTGTGATCCATGCCAAACAAGTCCACCTGCTCTTGCTGGATTTCTTGGAGCGCTGATTCTAGAAAAGAAAAGTTAATTTAATTAAAAAAAAAATCATGATGAACACATAATTGACAGAAATATTAAAAACTTTAAAAGGAATAGGCCACCGTTTGTACATACTGAGATATGTTATTACCTTACACAAAGACCTGTCTGGTCTTTGTGCGTGCGCTCAGTCACGCACATGTTGTTAGCGTTCAGCCTGTCCCAGCATAGGTATAGCCCCAAATTGGGGTGACGTTAGAAGCTACCCAGGTGTTCCACGTTTTCCCTATTTAAATACAGATATGTGAGCCTTTACACGATACAACTCTATTTACACAAAATGAAACATATACAGTTTTTTAAGCGGATAAAAGGGGAACTACATTGTAAGGCGGAATAACATAGGAGCACTTCGACGTTCGCACAGTAGTACGCCTTACATATATGGTTCCCCTTTTTATCCACTTAGAAAATCGGCATGTTTGATTTTGTGTAACTAGACTTGGATCATGTACAGGCTCACGTAACTGTATTTAAATAGGGACAACATGGAACAGCTTGGTAGCTTCTAACTTCACCACCGTTTGGAGCTCTACCTTTGCTGGGAGAGGCTAAACGCTAACAACATTTGCGTGTGTCATCTAAGCTAAGGTAAGAACATATGTCAGTATATAAAAACAGTGGCCTATTCCTTTAACATGTAGTTGTCCACTAGAGAAAAATATGGTACCGTCAATTAACCATTATATCAAACAGACAAAAAGGTTTGTCAATTAACCCTAGCTCCATATCAATTTTCACGTATCAACATGTGCTATTAAGTATATGACTTAAAATTCATAATGCAGATGTTTTCAGAGAAAACACTTTTAATGCACTCACCAAAGTGCTCCATTCGCTTTCTTTGAGGTGCTGAAGGTGGAGTTGTTCTGACTGTAGGTGCTTTCCGTTTCTTAGAACTGCTTAGACTGCGAATATCATGGTAACCATGGTAACAACTAACATTACTGTTTTAATGTATGAAACAATCAAGATAATCTGCTTTGAGAGCTCTATTGTCATCAATACCAGAATTTAAAAAGATTGCCTGATTGCTAGGGCCGGGACACGGTCGTTTAGTCGACTAATTGGTCGATGCCGTCGCGGTCGACCAAGATTTTCATTGGTCGACTAGACTTTACTATGCAGGGGCTTTCAATTGCAGCATCCATCCATTTTCTTCCACTTGTCCGTTGCCGGGTCGTGGGGGCAGCTGTTGGAGCTGCACCAGCCCCTATAGCGCCCCCTGCAGGTGGTGGGTCCACAGAAAGACGGCCTCATGGTTCTCTCATAGGGGCTTCACCCATTCACACTCACATTCATACACCAGTGTACGCAGACACTGGAGGCAAGGAGGGTGAAGTGTCTTGCCCAAGGACACAACGACAATGTGCACCTTCAGGAGGCGGGATTCGAACCCCCGACCTTCCGATCATGAGAGCACCCGCCTTGACCTTTTTGAAATAATGAATGCGTACCTATGGATCTGGGTACTCTTTTGAAGGTGCTCCGCCAGGGAAATGTTCTGAACAAATTCTGCTATTCTTTGTTGGCTCCCAAGGCTTGGCTGGTTTGCCTATCTGAAGCAGCTGACGGTTGACCTGCAAAATATGAGTTGTGAATAAGAAATCTGAACACACATCTGTTTATTTTAGTTTACTTTAAACATCTAAACTAAACTAAATGGCTACAGATCAATATTATTGGTCTGCAGCTGAAATCAATCTATGTTTGAATGCTTTCTATTCAATCTATTAAACACATAGCCTGTGTCATTTGACACAGTCTTCTGCCGGGACACTAAAGTTAAGCGTAGGTACGTAATTCCACATGCATTAAGGGTTGGCTGGAGAGGTGCACTGAGGCTAAAAAAGAGCGAGTTAGGAAAGCGGGAGGGACAGAGAGAAGCAACACCGAGTAGCTAAAGACAGGTGGGACATTTCTTAAGCAAGGGGGTTTACTGCGACGGTAACGTAGAACGTATTGGGAGGATCTCTGTTTTTTTCCGCGATTTTCACCGGATGTTTTGATGAATGGTGGGCAAACAGCTGTTTATTTTTTTTTAATCTCATATCTTTTACAATGCTCTGTTTGTGAACAACGTTTTGACTCACCATAGAATTTGTATTTCTATTACATAGGAAACAAATTTTTTGCGTTGCCCACCAGAGAATCCCCCCATTGCCGTAATTTATAAGGCAATATCTTGTATTACTCAGTTACTAATAAACGTGATATGTTTCTGCAATCCGCTACCTTTTGTAATGCGCCAACAAAACACAAATAGCCTGAATAAAGTGTTGCTTTGGCGTAAGTGAAGTGATACGACTGCCTACGACGCAGCTAATCGATGCTAATTTTACATGCAGCAATTTAACCACTGTATTTAACAACACCTCTTAGAAACGTTTCTCTCTTGGAATAATCCGTATGATTTAAAAAGTGACAATGAGCAAATAAAAAAAAAAAACGATTTGTATCGGGCAGATCCCATCTCCTGATGTTTCCTGTTACGGAGCAGGTGCCCTGAGCCTCCGTCTGTGTCCCCTCAGTTTCAAAATATTGACCAAATTAATTTGCAGTTGGGAAATTGTGAAGAATGAACGGAGGTTTACAACCACATTTCTTCTTTCCGTGCTTGAGCGGGCTGGGTGGAGCTTTTTCCGCCACCATTCAAGCCTATAAACGCCAGCTTAACAGTTAAACATGGCACAAAGTGCACCTGTCATTCTATTTGACCAAATTGAGGCTAATTAAAGCCTTAAAAACAACGTCGACAAAGAATAAAACTCACGTTCGCCGCCACTATCGCTTACATTTCAAAGGCGGCGCGGTTTGTTTGGGAGCCAAAAATGTTCAACTTCACGGATTCACGCATGCGCAGTCGGGATGGGCATTGGGCTTGTAAGGGTACGTGTTTGAATAAAACTAGAGCTCAAGGCTCACAGGTAAGTACATGAGGAGAAATGACAGGCAGTGTTCCATTTACAAATGTAGCAAGTTTTATTTGTACCATGTCACAAGGCTCCTACTGCTACGAAGCCTCAGCTTGGCTATAGTTCTGTCACATGGAGATAAAAGTCGGCGAGAAGAAGAAGCGGGACGTATTTCAGTGGATTTAATAAGAAAAGGAGACGGGCCTCCGCTCCAAGATGGAGGAGGCGCAGGAGAAAGCGGAGAGAGGCGAGCAGCTAGCGGCGAGGTGAAGCTGAACAGTTCGTCTCCAAACTCTGTTTGCGGTTGAAATGTAGCCTGAAAAGGTGGTTCTCGTGAACGTTTGGTGATATAAAGTTGTGCTGTTTCGTGTGGGGCTGTGGCCATGACATGAGCTGTCTGTGCCGCTGTTTCCACGGAGAAATGAAAATGAGGCGTGGCTGTGTTTTTCTGTCTTTATTTCACTCTGTCATGGCCGCTGTTTTCTGTGTGTTCACTTTGGGGAGCGTACAATCACCCACGTTTCTCCAAAATCGGGCTTAAAAATCAAACATGTTTGATTTCCTGCGACTGTAGTCCAGTTGCGTCTGACTGCTGACACACTACACGATTCCAACGCCAGTCCAGTCGTGACTCTGGTAATTGTTAAGAGACAGTCCTAGAAACCTTCCTGCCGTTGTTTCATCTGTAAGAGGGGGTGCATTTTTCGGCGGTCATGCAGTTTTCGGCGTAACACCGGGCCAAAATCCAGAACGCTTTAAGCGAGGCCCTGGATACCTTTTCCTGTGTGGTCAGGCCTCGGACTAGGACCTGCTGCTCCGGATATAACTGTCATAAAGAGCATTGACTTTGAGACGCTTGACTCAGACTGAAGTGGAAAGGACGCACTGAATGACCCATGTTTCGTTTCGTGATGTCTCCGAATATTGTCCTCTGTGCAAACGGAGATGACCTCGTTGCAGATGAGGCAGAGAGGTTTGGCATTCACATATCCAGGTAGGATGAAAACATATGTTTGTCGCCTTTCCCTGAAACTCCTGTTTGCACTGTCCACTTTTCTTTGTTGTCCTTTGGAAAGCGACATGTTTGTGATGCTAACTTTATTTTTTGCTAGTGCTGTGTAACCCATGAACCTCCGACAGACTCGGGGACAGTATTGTTTCAAACAATATTTTATTTTTAAACAAAACATATGTATAGTTTGGGGTTATCTAGTATTGAATATCCATGCATGAATACATCTATTTTTTATCAATTGACCGGCTGGCCCGCCATCTATCGTCGTAAAAAATATTGTCCTGAAGCCAAGCCAACTTGCTGACCCCTGGTATAGACGAATAGAACGAGAGCGTTTACACAAGGCGCTTTAGGGCACTCAGTGTCACATGTGTCTTAGCTGAAAGGTGCATTATGCAACTTTTAATGGGAAAAAAAAAAGTAGATATCTGTGCGGATTTGACCCAGCTGCTGTATGAGTGGTCAGCATGGCGTCTTTATTGTTGATCACGGCGGTCCCTAACCTGGACCAGACCCGGACCATGACTGAAATCTTTGCATGGATTTGGGACCAGTCACGGAACGAGGAGGAACAGAAAGACGATGATGCCGTCCCTACAACATATGGAAGCTTGTAGTTTGTTTATGGATAACAAAATATATATATTTATTTATGGATTGAACATGACAGCAGCAGATGATCTTTCGATCAAGCTTCAGACCGTGTTCTAAATAGTTTCGCTCGAAAGTTTACAGCGGGTACGTCATCTGATACGATGATACGATTGGCTACGGCTACGTGCAATCGTATATGAGAGACATTCAGCACAATAAACGGCTCTGGACAAGCGTAAACCACACCTCTCCTATGAGAACATTAATTGGTGGTCCACAGACTAAATATCACTTGTGACTTTAGTCTGGCGTTAGGCAGGCTAGGTGGTCTCTACAACCCTCCAGGATTCATTCTTCTGTAGGTCTTCTGGTGGTCCGTCTGCAGTGAAAACCTTCTGGTGCGCCCAGGGGACCACTATGACAGAAAGATAAGGCGCTATGCTGACCCCTAATACAGTGAAATTGGTTTGACCCTCTTGCTGTGAATGGCGTGAAGTAGACGTTTGTGAAGAACTAGCAGGTAAGTGGATGTCAGCATATGTTGACAGACCCTGGAACTCATCCCGGTGAAGAATCAGGATGTTAGAAATGACTTTTGGAATGAGTTTGGACCACACCTGACACTTTAAAAAATATAAAATAAAATAAAAGCAAACAAAGTGCACCAAAATATCATTTCAGGTGCCTCTTAACTGGACTATCGACTGAGTGAGGAAATGAACTGCCACAGCATGAGAGGAGCCAAGTTTGAGGTTTGTAGCAGCCTGTGTTTGTCCAGCAGATGGCGTTGTGGAGTTACCACAGGACTTATAAGGCCTTCCTCCTTCCCCAGTGTAACAGCTATGTGAGTACCTCCTGCCTGGACGGTACCTGGGGTTAAAGGGGTCGAGGCGGGATTATACCCTGGGCATAATATAATATTATAATATTATTATAATTATATATTATAATACCCCAGGCCCCACAGCCTAGTGTAGAGTGACATACACAAGGTCATTCACACTAAGCTCATTATGTTGCTTCACTTCGTGGTGCAAGAGAAAGAAGGCCTCCCCGTTCTCTCACGAAGGGAGCTCTTTTGTGGAGCAGATGGTTCTTCAAAGGAATTTTGGTCCTTGTCTTTTTGTCCAATAGTAATATCCCCCGAGTCCGGCCCTCAGTCTGTCCCCGCCACTGTCCACCACTAGCCGTTCTATCGCTTCACTTTCCCCAAAGCCTTTATTTTATCAAACATCATTTTATAGAAAGACTCCGCCCACCCGGGAGACGTCCAGTGCGTATAAAACAAAAAGCCCCTGCACACAGTCTGACCTGACCGTGGTCAGGCTCGAGGACAGCCCCTACTCAGGACTGTTATGAATCCACTGACCCCTACGTTTCTGTGGGAACTGTTGGCACCCCCACCCTGAAGAGGAGACCACCACCTTGTCTTAAAATGAGAAGCATTATGGATTTTTAACTTATAAACTCTTAGCTAAAGAGGCCTTAATGATGAACTTTTATTTAACGTCCTATTGTAAATACTCGAGTAGTTTCCTGCCCCTTTTGGCATGTTTCTGTTACTTCTGTTAATGAAATGTAGACATTTTGTAATACAGTAATTATGCATATATTTTGATCATTGATGCTGTAACTGTATGTTAAATGTTGGTTATGCTTCATGACACATTCCTGATCTGCCACCTTAACGTGGTGGAGGGTTCGAGCCTGAATGATCCTGGAGCTCTGTTGTCGGGGGCTTGGTGCCCCTGGTAGGGTCTCCCATGGCAAACAGGTCCTAGGTGACGGGTCAGACAAAGAGCGGTTCAGACGCCCCTTATGAGACCAACAGGCCCAAACAAAACAGCAAGTGCAAAAGGTGAAGCCTTTTCTGACCATCAGCCTGGCTCCACATCTGGAAATGGCTCCCCAGGTGCGGTACTGCTGCCGCCCACTGCTCCTTACGGGTCGTCCCAGCGTTGTCGAAGGATGGGTCAAATGTAAAGAACACATTTTGTTGTACAGTTGTTGTATAATGACAAATAAAGCACCTTAACCAGAGAGCCAGCTCTGAGAAACACTTTGCTAAAACACTGTCACGCACAGAACAAGGACATAACAGCTCAACAGTCAAATATGTTTTCATCTGTAGTCCCAGGACAGGTGGACAGCAGGCGCCCTGGACATAGGTATAAGTTGATTGAATCACTCTGACATGTTTTTTTGAAAGTATTCAAACATTATGTTTCTCCTTTTAGCCCCAGCACTGGGAAGATATTTTAGTCACACTATAGAAAATATACGTCTTAAACTAAATTGTATAATTCTAATTGTTTAAAACAAAACATATTGACATGGAAATGACAATGTGAAACAGTGAAAACCCTCCGGTCCATACAGAGTGATCTTTAAGTGGATTTGTCATTAGCATCATGTTTCTTCTCAAGGCTAAAATGTAATATCTAAGTGTGCAAGCTCTAACATTAAACAAAGGCCACACACTGAAATATGGAACAATCAATACACATCATATTATGAGCCGCTGGGATTCGATAACCACAAACCTTTGTCAAAACAGCACCTTCATATTTAAGGGAAACAAATCCTTAGGAGTTTGTTTTGTGTGATGGAAATGCAACTCAAGGGACAGACAAAGAGCCACAGACAAAGAGTCACAGACAAAGAATCACAGACAAAGAGTCACAGCCAATGAGTCACAGACAAAGAGTCGTAGACAAAGAGTCACAGACAAAGAGTCGTAGACAAAGAGTCACAGACAAAGAGCCACAGACAAAGAGTCACAGACAAAGAGTCACAGACAAAGAGTCGTAGACAAAGAGTCACAGACAAAGAGCCACAGACACAGAGTCACACACAAAGAGTCACAGACAGAGTCACAGAGAATAAGTCACAGACAAAGAGTCATAGACAAAGAGTCACAGACAAAGAGCCACAGACAAAGAGTCGTAGACAAAGAACCACAGAGAAAGAGTCACAGAGAATAAGTCACAGAGAAAAAGTCACAGACAAAGAGCCACAAACAAAGAGTCACACACAAAGAGTCACACACAAAGAGTCACAGACAAAGACTCACAAAGAGTCAGACAAAGAGTCGTAGACAAAGAGTCATAGACAAAGAGTCACAGAGAAAGAGTCACAGACAAAGAGCCACAGACAAAGAGTGACACACAAAGAGTCACAGACAGAGTCACAGAGAATAAGTCGCAGACAAAGAGTCATAGACAAAGAGTCACAGACAAAGAGCCACAGACAAAGAGTCGTAGACAAAGAACCACAGAGAAAGAGTCACAGAGAAATAGTCACAAAGAGCCACAAACAAAGAGTCACACACAAAGAGTCACACACAAAGAGTCACAGACAAAGACTCACAAAGAGTCAGACAAAGAGTCGTAGACAAAGAGTCACAGACAAAGAGTCACAGAGAAAGAGTCACAGATAAAGAGCCACAGACAAAGAGTCGTAGACAAAGAACCACAGAGAAAGAGTCACAGAGAATAAGTCACAGAGAAATAGTCACAGACAAAGAGCCACAAACAAAGAGTCACACACAAAGAGTCAAACACAAAGAGTCACAGACAAAGACTCACAAAGAGTCAGACAAAGAGTCGTAGACAAAGAGTCACAGACAAAGAGTCACAGAGAAAGAGTCACAGACAAAGAGCCACAGACAAAGAGTCGTAGACAAAGAGCCACAGAGAAAGAGTCACAGAGAATAAGTCACAGAGAAAGAGTCACAGACAAAGAGCCACAGACAAAGAGTCACACACAAAGAGTCAAACACAAAGAGTCACAGACAAAGACTCACAAAGAGTCAGACAAAGAGTCGTAGACAAAGAGTCACAGAGAAAGAGTCACAGACAAAGAGCCACAGACAAAGAGTCGTAGACAAAGAGCCACAGAGAAAGAGTCACAGAGAATAAATCACAGACAAAGAGTCACAGACAAAGAGCCACAGACAGAGTCACAGAGAATAAGTCACAGACAAAGAGTCACAGACAAAGAGTCACAGACAAAGAGCCACAGACAAAGAGTCACAGACAAAGAGCCACAGACAAAGAGCCACAGACAAAGAGTCACAGAAAAAGAGTCACAGACAGAGTCACAGAGATTAAGTCACAGAGAATAAGTCAGAGAAAGAGTCACAGACAAAGAGTCACAGACAAAGAGTCATAGACAAAGAGTCACAAACAAAGAGCCACAGACAAAGAGTCACACACAAAGAGTCACAGACAGAGTCACAGAGAATAAGTCACAGACAAAGAGTCATAGACAAAGAGTCACAGACAAAGAGCCACAGACAAAGAGTCACAGAGAAAGAGTCACAGACAAAGAGCCACAAAAAAGAGTCACACACAAAGAGTCACAGAGAAAGAGTCACAGACAAAGAGCCACAGACAAAGAGTCGTAGACAAAGAGCTACAGAGAAAGAGTCAGAGAAAAAGAGTCACAGACAGAGTCACAGAGATTAAGTCACAGAGAATAAGTCAGAGAAAGAGTCACAGACAAAGAGTCATAGACAAAGAGTCACAGACAAAGAGCCACAGACAAAGAGTCACACACAAAGAGATACAGACAGAGTCACAGAGAATAAGTCACAGACAAAGAGTCATAGACAAAGAGCCACAGACAAAGAGTCACACACAAAGAGTCAAACACAAAGAGTCACAGACAAAGACTCACAAAGAGTCAGACAAAGAGTCGTAGACAAAGAGTCACAGACAAAGAGTCACAGAGAAAGAGTCACAGATAAAGAGCCACAGACAAAGAGTCGTAGACAAAGAACCACAGAGAAAGAGTCACAGAGAATAAGTCACAGAGAAATAGTCACAGACAAAGAGCCACAAACAAAGAGTCACACACAAAGAGTCAAACACAAAGAGTCACAGACAAAGACTCACAAAGAGTCAGACAAAGAGTCGTAGACAAAGAGTCACAGACAAAGAGTCACAGAGAAAGAGTCACAGACAAAGAGCCACAGACAAAGAGTCGTAGACAAAGAGCCACAGAGAAAGAGTCACAGAGAATAAGTCACAGAGAAAGAGTCACAGACAAAGAGCCACAGACAAAGAGTCACACACAAAGAGTCAAACACAAAGAGTCACAGACAAAGACTCACAAAGAGTCAGACAAAGAGTCGTAGACAAAGAGTCACAGACAAAGAGTCACAGAGAAAGAGTCACAGACAAAGAGCCACAGACAAAGAGTCGTAGACAAAGAGCCACAGAGAAAGAGTCACAGAGAATAAGTCACAGAGAAAGAGTCACAGACAAAGAGCCACAGACAAAGAGTCACACACAAAGAGTCAAACACAAAGAGTCACAGACAAAGACTCACAAAGAGTCAGACAAAGAGTCGTAGACAAAGAGTCACAGAGAAAGAGTCACAGACAAAGAGCCACAGAAAAAGAGTCGTAGACAAAGAGCCACAGAGAAAGAGTCACAGAGAATAAATCACAGACAAAGAGTCACAGACAAAGAGCCACAGACAGAGTCACAGAGAATAAGTCACAGACAAAGAGTCACAGACAAAGAGTCACAGACAAAGAGCCACAGACAAAGAGTCACAGACAAAGAGCCACAGACAAAGAGCCACAGACAGAGTCACAGAGATTAAGTCACAGAGAATAAGTCAGAGAAAGAGTCACAGACAAAGAGTCACAGACAAAGAGTCATAGACAAAGAGTCACAAACAAAGAGCCACAGACAAAGAGTCACACACAAAGAGTCACAGACAGAGTCACAGAGAATAAGTCACAGACAAAGAGTCATAGACAAAGAGTCACAGACAAAGAGCCACAGACAAAGAGTCACAGAGAAAGAGTCACAGACAAAGAGCCACAAAAAAGAGTCACACACAAAGAGTCACAGAGAAAGAGTCACAGACAAAGAGTCACACACAAAGAGTCACACACAAAGAGTCACAGACAAAGAGTCACAAAGAGTCAGACAAAGAGTCGTAGACAAAGAGTCACAGACAAAGAGTCACAGAGAAAGAGTCACAGACAAAGAGCCACAGACAAAGAGTCGTAGACAAAGAGCCACAGAGAAAGAGTCACAGAGAATAAGTCACAGAGAAAGAGTCACAGACAAAAAGCCACAGACAAAGAGTCACACACAAAGAGTCAGACAAAGAATCACAGACAAAGAGTCACAGACAAAGAGCCACAGACAAAGAGCCACAGAGAAAGAGTCACAGACAAAGAGTTACACACAAAGAGTCACAGACAGAGTCACAGAGAATAAGTCACAGACAAAGAGTCATAGACAAAGAGTCACAGACAAAGAGCCACAGACAAAGAGTCACAGAGAAAGAGTCACAGACAAAGAGCCACAAAAAAAGAGTCACACACAAAGAGTCACAGAGAAAGAGTCACAGACAAAGAGTCGTAGACAAAGAGCTACAGAGAAAGAGTCAGAGAAAAAGAGTCACAGACAGAGTCACAGAGATTAAGTCACAGAGAATAAGTCAGAGAAAGAGTCACAGACAAAGAGTCACAGACAAAGAGTCATAGACAAAGGGTCACAGACAAAGAGCCACAGACAAAGAGTCACACACAAAGAGATACAGACAGAGTCACAGAGAATAAGTCACAGACAAAGAGTCATAGACAAAGAGTCACAGACAAAGAGCCACAGACAAAGAGTCGTAGACAAAGAACCACAGAGAAAGAGTCACAGAGAATAAGTCACAGAGAAAGAGTCACAGACAAAGAGCCACAAACAAAGAGTCACACACAAAGAGTCACACACAAAGAGTCACAGACAAAGAGTCACAAAGAGTCAGACAAAGAGTCGTAGACAAAGAGTCACAGACAAAGAGTCACAGAGAAAGAGTCACAGACAAAGAGCCACAGACAAAGAGTCGTAGACAAAGAGCCACAGAGAAAGAGTCACAGAGAATAAGTCACAGAGAAAGAGTCACAGACAAAAAGCCACAGACAAAGAGTCACACACAAAGAGTCAGACAAAGAATCACAGACAAAGAGTCACAGACAAAGAGCCACAGACAAAGAGCCACAGAGAAAGAGTCACAGACAAAGAGTCACAGACAAAGAGTTACACACAAAGAGTCACAGACAAAGAGTCACAGAGAAAGAGTCACAAAGAGTCACAGAGAAAGAGTCACAGACAAAGAGTCATAGACAAAGAGTCACAGACAAAGAGCCATAGACAAAGAGTCACAGAGAAAGAGTCACAGACAAAGAGTCATAGACAAAGAATCACAGACAAAGAGCCACAGAGAATAAGTCACAGAGAAAGAGCCAAAGACAAAGAGTCACAGACAAAGAGCCAGAGACAAAGAGTCGTAGACAAAGAGTCACAGAGAAAGAGTCGTAGACAAAGAGCCAGAGAGAAAGAGTCACAGCCAATGAGTCACAGACAAAGAGTCACAGACAAAGAGTCGTAGACAAAGAGTCACAGACAAAGAGTCATAGACAAAGAGCCACAGACAAAGAGTCACAGACAAAGAGTCAAAGACAAAGAGTCACAGACAAAGAATCATAGACAAAGAGCCACAGACAAAGAGTCACAGACAAAGAGTCACAGACAAAGAGCCACAAACAAAGAGTCACAAAGAGTCACAGACAAAGAGTCGTAGACAAAGAGCCAAAGACAAAGAGTCGTCATAGACAAAGAGTTGTCATAGACAAAGAGTCACAGACAAAGAGTCGTAGACAAAGAGCCACAGACAAAGAGTCGTCATAGACAAAGAGTCGTCATAGACAAAGAGTCACAGACAAAGAGTCGTAGACAAAGAGCCACAGACAAAGAGTCGTCATAGACAAAGAGTCGTCATAGACAAGGAGTCACAGACAAAGAGTCGTAGACAAAGAGCCACAGACAAAGAGTCGTCATAGACAAAGAGTCACAGACAAAGAGTCACAGAGAATAAGTCACAGAGAAAGAGTCACACACAAAGAGTCACAGACAAAGAGTCAGACAAAGAGTCACAGACAAAGAGTCACAGAGAAAGAGTCACAGAGAAAGAGTCAGACAAAGAGTCACAGACAAAGAGTCACAGACAAAGAGTCACAGACAAACAGTCACAGACAAAGAGTCACAGAGAAAGAGTCGTAGACAAAGAACCACAGAGAAAGAGTCACAGCCAATGAGTCACAGGCAAAGAGTCACAGACAAAGAGTCACAAAGAGTCACAGACAAAGAGTCGTAGACAAAGAGCCACAGAGAAAGAGTCACAGACAAAGAGTCGTCATAGACAAAGAGCCACAGACAGAGTCGTAGACAAAGAGCCACAGGCAAAGAGTCACAGACAAAGAGTCACAGACAAAGAGTCACAGACAAAGAGTCACAGACAAAGAGCCACAGACAAAGAGTCACAGACAAAGAGTCACAGAGAATAAGTCACATAGAATAAGTCAGAGAAAGAGTCACAGACAAAGAGCCACAGACAAAGAGTCGTAGACAAAGAGCCACAGAGAAAAAAATCACAGACAAAGAGTCACAGACAAAGAGTCACAGACAAAGAGCCACAGACAAAGAGCCACAGACAAAGAGTCACAGAGAAAGAGTCACAGACAAAGAGCCACAAAGAGTCACACACAAAGAGTCAGACAAAGAATCACAGACAAAGAGTCACAGACAAAGAGCCACAGACAAAGAGCCACAGACAAAGAGCCACAGAGAAAGAGTCACAGACAAAGAGTCACAGACAAAGAGTTACACACAAAGAGTCACAGACAAAGAGTCACAGAGAAAGAGTCACAAAGAGTCACAGAGAAAGAGTCACAGACAAAGAGTCATAGACAAAGAGTCACAGACAAAGAGCCATAGACAAAGAGTCACAGAGAAAGAGTCACAGACAAAGAGTCATAGACAAAGAATCACAGACAAAGAGCCACAGAGAAAGAGTCACAGACAAAGAGTCACAGACAAAGAGCCACAGACAAAGAGTCACAGAGAAAGAGCTACAGACAAAGAGCCACAGACAAAGAGTCACAGAGAATAAGTCACATAGAATAAGTCAGAGAAAGAGTCACAGACAAAGAGTCACAGACAAACAGTCACAGACAAAGAGTCACAGAGAAAGAGTCGTAGACAAAGAACCACAGAGAAAGAGTCACAGCCAATGAGTCACAGGCAAAGAGTCACAGACAAAGAGTCACAAAGAGTCACAGACAAAGAGTCGTAGACAAAGAGCCACAGAGAAAGAGTCACAGACAAAGAGTCGTCATAGACAAAGAGCCACAGACAGAGTCGTAGACAAAGAGCCACAGGCAAAGAGTCACAGACAAAGAGTCACAGACAAAGAGTCACAGACAAAGAGTCACAGACAAAGAGCCACAGACAAAGAGTCACAGACAAAGAGTCACAGAGAATAAGTCACATAGAATAAGTCAGAGAAAGAGTCACAGACAAAGAGCCACAGACAAAGAGTCGTAGACAAAGAGCCACAGAGAAAAAAATCACAGACAAAGAGTCACAGACAAAGAGTCACAGACAAAGAGCCACAGACAAAGAGCCACAGACAAAGAGTCACAGAGAAAGAGTCACAGACAAAGAGCCACAAAGAGTCACACACAAAGAGTCAGACAAAGAATCACAGACAAAGAGTCACAGACAAAGAGCCACAGACAAAGAGCCACAGACAAAGAGCCACAGAGAAAGAGTCACAGACAAAGAGTCACAGACAAAGAGTTACACACAAAGAGTCACAGACAAAGAGTCACAGAGAAAGAGTCACAAAGAGTCACAGAGAAAGAGTCACAGACAAAGAGTCATAGACAAAGAGTCACAGACAAAGAGCCATAGACAAAGAGTCACAGAGAAAGAGTCACAGACAAAGAGTCATAGACAAAGAATCACAGACAAAGAGCCACAGAGAAAGAGTCACAGACAAAGAGTCACAGACAAAGAGCCACAGACAAAGAGTCACAGAGAAAGAGCTACAGACAAAGAGCCACAGACAAAGAGTCACAGAGAATAAGTCACATAGAATAAGTCAGAGAAAGAGTCACAGACAAAGAGTCACAGACAAAGAGTCACAGACAAAGAGTCACAGAGAAAGAGTCACAGACAAAGAGCCACAAACAAAGAGTCACAGACATAGAGCCACAGACAAAGAGTCACAGAGAATAAGTCACATAGAATAAGTCAGAGAAAGAGTCACAGACAAAGAGTCACAGACAAAGAGTCGTAGACAAAGAGCCACAGACAAAGAGTCGTCATAGACAAAGAGTCACAGACAAAGAGTCGTAGACAAAGAGCCACAGAGAAAGAGTCAGAGAGAATAAGTCACAGAGAAAGAGTCACACACAAAGAGTCACAGACAAAGAGTCAGAGAAAGAGTCACATACAAAGAGTCACAGACAAAGAGCCAGAGACAAAGAGTCACAGACAAAGAGTCACAGACAAACAGTCACAGACAAAGAGTCACAGAGAAAGAGTCGTGGACAAAGAGCCACAGAGAAAGAGTCAAAGCCAATGAGTCACAGGCAAAGAGTCACAGACAAAGAGTCACAAAGAGTCACAGACAAAGAGTCACAGAGAAAGAGTCACAGACAAAGAGCCACAGACAAAGAGTCACACACAAAGAGTCAGACAAAGAATCACAGACAAAGAGTCACAGACAAAGAGCCACAGACAAAGAGCCACAGACAAAGAGCCACAGAGAAAGAGTCACAGACAAAGAGTCACAGACAAAGAGTTACACACAAAGAGTCACAGACAAAGAGTCACAGAGAGTCACAGAGAAAGAGTCACAGACAAAAAGTCATAGACAAAGAGTCACAGACAAAGAGCCATAGACAAAGAGTCACAGAGAAAGAGTCACAGACAAAGAGTCATAGACAAAGAATCACAGACAAAGAGCCACAGAGAAAGAGTCACAGACAAAGAGTCACAGACAAAGAGCCACAGACAAAGAGTCACAGAGAAAGAGTCACAGACAAAGAGCCACAAACAAAGAGTCACAGACAAAGAGCCACAGACAAAGAGCCACAGACAAAGAGTCAGAGAGAATAAGTCACATCGAATAAGTCAGAGAAAGAGTCACAGACAAAGAGTCACAGACAAAGAGTCGTAGACAAAGAGCCACAGACAAAGAGTCGTCATAGACAAAGAGTCACAGACAAAGAGTCGTAGACAAAGAGCCACAGAGAAAGAGTCACAGAGAATAAGTCACAGAGAAAGAGTCACACACAAAGAGTCAGACAAAGAGTCACAGACAAAGAGTCACAGAGAAAGAGTCACATACAAAGAGTCACAGACAAAGAGCCAGAGACAAAGAGTCACAGACAAACAGTCACAGACAAAGAGTCACAGAGAAAGAGTCGTAGACAAAGAGCCACAGAGAAAGAGTCACAGCCAATGAGTCACAGGCAAAGAGTCACAGACAAAAAGTCACAAAGAGTCACAGACAAAGAGTCGTAGACAAAGAGCCACAGACAAAGAGTCACAGACAAAGAGTCACAGACAAAGAGCCACAGACAAAGAGCCACAGACAAAGAGTCACAGAGAAAGAGTCACATACAAAGAGTCACAGACAAAGAGCCACAGACAAAGAGCCACAAAGAGTCACAGAGAATAAGTCACATAGAATAAGTCAGAAAAAGAGTCACAGACAAAGAGTCACAGACAAAGAGTCATAGACAAAGAGTCACAGACAAAGAGCCACAGACAAAGAGTCGTAGACAAAGAGCCACAGAGAAAAAAATCACAGACAAAGAGTCACAGACAAAGAGTCACAGAGAAAGAGTCACATACAAAGAGTCACAGACAAAGAGCCACAGACAAAGAGCCACAGACAAAGAGTCACAGAGAATAAGTCACATAGAATAAGTCAGAGAAAGAGTCACAGACAAAGAGTCACAGACAAAGAGTCGTAGACAAAGAGCCACAGACAAAGAGTCACAGACAAAGAGTCACAGACAAAGAGTCACAGACAAAGAGCCACAGACAAAGAGTCACAGAGAAAGAGTCACATACAAAGAGTCACAGACAAAGAGCCACAGACAAAGAGCCACAGACAAAGAGTCACAGAGAATAAGTCACATAGAATAAGTCAGAGAAAGAGTCACAGACAAAGAGTCATAGACAAAGAGTCACAGACAAAGAGTCGTAGACAAAGAGTGTTAGACAAAGAGCCACAGAGAAAAAAATCACAGACAAAGAGTCACAGACAAAGAATCACAGACAAAGAGTCACAGACAAAGAGCCACAGACAAAGAGCCACAGACAAAGAGCCACAGAGAAAGAGTCACAAACAAAGAGTCACAGACAAAGAGTTACACACAAAGAGTCACAGACAAAGAGTCACAGAGAAAGAGTCACAGACAAAGAGTCACAGACAAAGAGTCATAGACAAAGAGCCACAGACAAAGAGTCACAGAGAAAGAGTCACAGACAAAGAGCCACAAATAAAGAGTCACACACAAAGAGTCACAGACAAAGAGTCAAAGAGAAAGAGTCACAGACAAAGAGCCACAGACAAAGAGTCGTAGACAAAGGGCTACAGAGAAAGAGTCACAGAGAATAAGTCACAGAGAAAGAGTCAAAGACAAAGAGTCACAGACAAAGAGTCGTAGACAAAGAGCCACAGACAAAGAGTCACAGACAAAGAGTCACAGACAGAGTCACAGAGAATAAGTCACAGACAAAGAGTCACAGACAAAGAGTCACAGACAAGGAGCCACAGACAAAGAGTCACAGAGAAACAGTCACAGACAAAGAGCCACAAACAAAGAGCCACACACAACGAGTCACAGACAAAGAGCCACAGACAAAGAGTCGTAGACAAAGAGCTACAGAGAAAGAGTCACAGAGAATAAGTCACAGAGAAAGAGTCACAGACAAAGAGTCGTAGACAAAGAGCCACAGACAAAGAGTCACAGACAAAGAGTCACAGACAGTCACAGAGAATAAGTCACAGACAAAGAGTCACAGACAAAGAGCCACAGACAAAGAGTCACAGAGAAAGAGTCACAGACAAAGCGCCACAAACAAAGAGTCACACACAAAGAGTCTTAGACAAAGAGTCACAGAGAAAGAGTCACAGACAAAGAGCCACAGACAAAGAGTCGTAGACAAAGAGCTACAGAGAAAGAGTCACAGAGAATAAGTCACAGAGAAAGAGTCACAGAGAAAGAGTCACAGACAAAGAGTCACAGACAAAGAGCCACAGACAAAGAGTCACAGACAAATAGTCACATACAAAGAGTCACAGACAAAGAGTCATAGAAAAAGAGTCACAGATGAAGAGCCACAGACAAAGAGTCACACACAAAGAGTCACAGACAAAGAGTCACAGACGAAGAGCCACAGACAAAGAGTCACACACAAAGAGTCACAGACAAAGAGTCACAAAGAGTCACAGAGAAAGAGTCAAAGACAAAGAGTCACAGACAAAGAGTCACAGACAAAGAGTCACAGACAAAGAGTCGTAGACAAAGAGCCATAGACAAAGAGTCACAGACAAAGAGTCACAGACAGAGTCACAGAGAATAAGTCACAGACAAAGAGTCACAGACAAAGAGCCACAGACAAAGAGTCGTAGACAAATAACTACAGAGAAAGAGTCACAGAGAATAAGTCACAGAGAAAGAGTCACAGACAAAGAGTCACAGACAAAGAGTCGTAGACAAAGAGCCACAGACAAAGAGTCACAGACAAAGAGCCACAGACAAAGAGTCGTAGATAAAGAGTTACAGAGAAAGAGTCACAGAGAATAAGTCACAGAGAAAGAGTCACAGAGAAAGAGTCACAGAGAAAGAGTCGTAGACAAAGAGCCACAGACAAAGAGTCACAGACAAAGAGTCACAGACAAAGAGCCACAGACAAAGAGTCACAGACAAAGAGTCACAGAGAAAGAGTCACATACAAAGAGTCACAGACAAAGAGCCACAGACAAAGAGTCACAGAAAAAGAGTCACAGACAGAGTCACAGAGATTAAGTCACAGAGAATAAGTCAGAGAAAGAGTCACAGACAAAGAGTCGTAGACAAATAACTACAGAGAAAGAGTCACAGAGAATAAGTCACAGAGAAAGAGTCACAGACAAAGAGTCACAGACAAAGAGTCGTAGACAAAGAGCCACAGACAAAGAGTCACAGACAAAGAGCCACAGACAAAGAGTCGTAGATAAAGAGTTACAGAGAAAGAGTCACAGAGAATAAGTCACAGAGAAAGAGTCACAGAGAAAGAGTCACAGAGAAAGAGTCGTAGACAAAGAGCCACAGACAAAGAGTCACAGACAAAGAGTCACAGACAAAGAGCCACAGACAAAGAGTCACAGACAAAGAGTCACAGAGAAAGAGTCACATACAAAGAGTCACAAAGAGCCACAGACAAAGAGTCACAGAAAAAGAGTCACAGACAGAGTCACAGAGATTAAGTCACAGAGAATAAGTCAGAGAAAGAGTCACAGACAAAGAGTCACAGACAAAGAGTCATAGACAAAGAGTCACAGACAAAGAGCCACAGACAAAGAGTCACACACAAAGAGTCACAGACAGAGTCACAGAGAATAAGTCACAGACAAAGAGTCATAGACAAAGAGTCACAGACAAAGAGCCACAGACAGAGTCGTAGACAAAGAACCACAGAGAAAGAGTCACAGAGAATAAGTCACAGAGAAAGAGTCACAGACAAAGAGCCACAAACAAAGAGTCACACACAAAGAGTCACAGACAAAGAGTCACAAAGAGTCAGACAAAGAGTCGTAGACAAAGAGTCACAGACAAAGAGTCACAGAGAAAGAGTCACAGACAAAGAGCCACAGACAAAGAGTCGTAGACAAAGAGCCACAGAGAAAGAGTCACAGAGAATAAGTCACAGAGAAAGAGTCACAGACAAAGAGCCACAGACAAAGAGTCACACACAAAGAGTCAGACAAAGAATCACAGACAAAGAGTCACAGACAAAGAGCCACAGACAAAGAGCCACAGACAAAGAGCCACAGAGAAAGAGTCACAGACAAAGAGTCACAGACAAAGAGTTACACACAAAGAGTCACAGACAAAGAGTCACAGAGAAAGAGTCACAAAGAGTCACAGAGAAAGAGTCACAGACAAAGAGTCATAGACAAAGAGTCACAGACAAAGAGCCATAGACAAAGCGTCACAGAGAAAGAGTCACAGACAAAGAGTCATAGACAAAGAATCACAGACAAAGAGCCACAGAGAATAAGTCACAGAGAAAGAGTCACAGACAAAGAGCCAAAGACAAAGAGTCACACACAAAGAGTCACAAAGAGTCACAGACAAAGAGCCACAGACAAAGAGTCGTAGACAAAGAGTCACAGAGAAAGAGTCGTAGACAAAGAGGCAGAGAGAAAGAGTCACAGCCAATGAGTCACAGACAAAGAGTCACAGACAAAGAGTCGTAGACAAAGAGCCAGAGAGAAAGAGTCACAGCCAATGAGTCACAGACAAAGAGTCACAGACAAAGAGTCGTAGACAAAGAGTCACAGACAAAGAGTCACAGACAAAGAGTCACAGACAAAGAGTCACAGACAAAGAGTCGTAGACAAAGAGTCACAGACAAAGAGTCACAGACAAAGAGTCACAGAGAAAGAGTCGTAGACAAAGAGCCAGAGAGAAAGAGTCACAGCCAATGAGTCACAGACAAAGAGTCACAGACAAAGAGTCACAGACAAAGAGTCATAGACAAAGAGTCACAGACAAAGAGTCACAGACAAAGAGTCATAGACAAAGAGCCACAGACAAAGAGTCACAGACAAAGAGTCAAAGACAAAGAATCATAGACAAAGAGCCACAGACAAAGAGTCACAGACAAAAAGCCACAGACAAAGAGTCACAAAGAGTCACAGACAAAGAGTCGTAGACAAAGAGCCACAGACAAAGAGTCGTCATAGACAAAGAGTTGTCATAGACAAAGTCACTGACAAAGAGTCGTAGACAAAGAGCCACAGACAAAGAGCCACAGACAAAGAGTCGTCATAGACAAAGAGTCGTCATAGACAAAGAGTCGTCATAGACAAAGAGTCGTCATAGACAAAGAGCCACAGACAAAGAGTCGTCATAGACAAAGAGTCGTCATAGACAAGGAGTCACAGACAAAGAGTCGTAGACAAAGAGCCACAGACAAAGAGTCGTCATAGACAAAGAGTCACAGACAAAGAGTCGTAGACAAAGAGCCACAGAGAAAGAGTCACAGAGAATAAGTCACAGAGAAAGAGTCACACACAAAGAGTCACAGACAAAGAGTCAGACAAAGAGTCACAGACAAAGAGTCACAGAGAAAGAGTCACATACAAAGAGTCACAGACAAAGAGCCACAGACAAAGAGTCACAGACAAAGAGTCACATACAAACAGTCACAGACAAAGAGTCACAGAGAAAGAGTCGTAGACAAAAAGCCACAGAGAAAGAGTCACAGCCAATGAGTCACAGGCAAAGAGTCACAGACAAAGAGTCACAAAGAGTCACAGACAAAGAGTCGTAGACAAAGAGCCACAGAGAAAGAGTCACAGACAAAGAATCGTCATAGACAAAGAGCCACAGACAAAGAGCCACAGACAAAGAGTCATAGACAAAGAGCCACAGACAAAGAGCCACAGACAAAGAGTCACAAAGAATAAGTCACATAGAATAAGTCAGAGAAAGAGTCACAGACAAAGAGCCACAGACAAAGAGCCACAGAAAAAGAGTCACAGACAGAGTCACAGAGATTAAGTCACAGAGAATAAGTCAGAGAAAGAGTCACAGACAAAGAGTCACAGACAAAGAGTCATAGACAAAGAGTGACAGACAAAGAGCCACAGACAAAGAGTCACACACAAAGAGTCACAGACAGAGTCACAGAGAATAAGTCACAGACAAAGAGTCATAGACAAAGAGTCACAGACAAAGAGCCACAGACAAAGAGTCGTAGACAAAGAACCACAGAGAAAGAGTCACAGAGAATAAGTCACACACAAAGAGTCACAGACAAAGAGTAACAAAGAGTCAGACAAAGAGTCGTAGACAAAGAGTCACAGACAAAGAGTCACAGAGAAAGAGTCACAGACAAAGAGCCACAGACAAAGAGTCACACACAAAGAGTCAGACAAAGAGTCACAGACAAAGAGTCACAGACAAAGAGTCACAGAGAATAAGTCACAGAGAAAGAGTCACAGAGAAAGAGTCACAGACAAAGAGTCACACACAAAGAGTCAGACAAAGAGTCACAGACAAAGAGTCACAAAGAGCCACAGACAAAGAGCCACAGACAGAGTCACAGACAAAGAGTCACAGACAAAGAGTCGTAGAGAAAGAGTTACAGAGAAAGATCCGCAGATAAAGATCCACAGAGAAAGAGTCACAAAGAGTCACAGACAAAGAGTCATAGAGAAAGAGTCACAGAGAAAGAGTCACAGACAGAGTGACAGACAAAGAGCCACAGACAAAGAGCCACAGAGAAAGATCCGCAGAGAAAGAATCAAAGACAAAGAGTCACAGACAAAGAGTTGTAGAGAAAGAGTCACAAAGAGTCACAGACAAAGAGTCGTAGAGAAAGAGTCACAGACAAAGAGTCACAGAGAAAGAGTCGTAGAGAAAGAGTCACAGACAAAGAGCCACAGACAAAGAGTCACACACAAAGAGTCAGACAAAGAGTCACAGACAAAGAGTCACAAAGAGTCACAGACAAAGAGCCACAGACAAAGAGCCACAGACAAAGAGCCACAGACAAAGAGCCACAGACAGAGTCACAGACAAAGAGTCACAGACAAAGAGTCGTAGAGAAAGAGTCACAGAGAAAGATCCGCAGAGAAAGAGTCGCAGACAAAGAGTCACAGAGTCACAAAGAGTCGTAGAGAAAGAGTCACAGAGAAAGAGTCACAGACAGAGTGACAGACAAAGAGCCACAGACAAAGAGCCACAGAGAAAAATCCGCAGAGAAAGAATCACAGACAAAGAGTCACAGAGAAAGAGTCACAGACAGAGTGACAAAGAGCCACAGACAAAGAGCCACAGAGAAAGATCCGCAGAGAAAGAATCACAGACAAAGAGTCACAGACAAAGAGTTGTAGAGAAAGAGTCACAGACAAAGAGCCACAGACAGAGTCACAGACAAAGAGTCGTAGAGAAAGAGTCACAGAGAAAGATCCGCAGAGAAAGAGTCGCAGACAAAGAGTCACAAAGAGTCACAGACAGAGTGACAGAAAAAGAGCCACAGACAAAGAGCCACAGAGAAAGAATCACACACAAAGAGTCACAGACAAAGAGTTGTAGAGAAAGAGTCACAAAGAGCCACAGACAAAGAGCCACAGACAAAGAGCCACAGAGAAAGATCCGCAGAGAAAGAATCACAGACAAAGAGTCACAGACAAAGAGTTGTAGAGAAAGAGTCACAAAGAGCCACAGACAAAGAGCCACAGACAAAGAGTCAACGAGAAAGATCCGCAGAGAAAGATCCACAGAGAAAGAGTCACAAAGAGTCACAGACAAAGAGTCGTAGAGAAAGAGTCACAAAGAGTCACAGACAAAGAGTCGTAGAGAAAGAGTCACAGAGAAAGAGTCACAGACAGAGTGACAGACAAAGAGCCACAGACAAAGATCCGCAGAGAAAGAATCACAGACAAAGAGTCACAGACAAAGAGTTGTAGAGAAAGAGTCACAAAGAGTCACAGACAAAGAGTCGTAGAGAAAGAGTCGCAGACAAAGAGTCACAAAGAGTCACAGACAGAGTGACAGAAAAAGAGCCACAGACAAAGAGCCACAGACAAAGAGCCACAGAGAAAGAATCACAGACAAAGAGTCACAGACAAAGAGTTGTAGAGAAAGAGTCACAAAGAGCCACAGACAAAGAGCCACAGACAAAGAGCCACAGAGAAAGATCCGCAGAGAAAGAATCACAGACAAAGAGTCACAGACAAAGAATTGTAGAGAAAGAGTCACAAAGAGCCACAGACAAAGAGCCACAGACAAAGAGTCACAGAGAACGATCCGCAGAGAAAGATCCACAGAGAAAGAGTCACAAAGAGTCACAGACAAAGAGTCGTAGAGAAAGAGTCACAGAGAAAGAGTCACAAAGAGTCACAGACAAAGAGTCGTAGAGAAAGAGTCACAGAGAAAGAGTCACAGAGAAAGAGTCACAGACAGAGTGACAGACAAAGAGCCACAGACAAAGATCCGCAGAGAAAGAATCACAGACAAAGAGTCACAGACAAAGAGTTGTAGAGAAAGAGTCACAAAGAGTCACAGACAAAGAGTCGTAGAGAAAGAGTCACAGACAAAGTGTCACAGAGAAAGAGTCGTAGAGAAAGAGTCACAGACAAAGAGCCACAGACAAAGAGTCACACACAAAGAGTCAGACAAAGAGTCACAGACAAAGAGTCACAAAGAGCCACAGACAAAGAGCCACAGACAAAGAGCCACAGACAAAGAGTCACAGACAAAGAGTCGTAGAGAAAGAGTCACAGAGAAAGATCCGCAGAGAAAGAGTCGCAGACAAAGAGTCACAGAGTCACAAAGAGTCGTAGAGAAAGAGTCACAGAGAAAGAGTCACAGACAGAGTGACAGACAAAGAGCCACAGAGAAAAATCCGCAGAGAAAGAATCACAGACAAAGAGTCACAGAGAACGAGTCACAGACAGAGTGACAAAGAGCCACAGACAAAGAGCCACAGAGAAAGATCCGCAGAGAAAGAATCACAGACAAAGAGTTGTAGAGAAAGAGTCACAGACAAAGAGCCACAGACAGAGTCACAGACAAAGAGTCACAGACAAAGAGTCGTAGAGAAAGAGTCACAGAGAAAGATCCGCAGAGTAAGAGTCGCAGACAAAGAGTCACAAAGAGTCACAGACAAAGAGTCGTAGAGAAAGAGTCACAGAGAAAGAGTCACAGACAGAGTGACAGAAAAAGAGCCACAGACAAAGAGCCACAGACAAAGAGCCACAGAGAAAGAATCACAGACAAACAGTCACAGACAAAGAGTTGTAGAGAAAGAGTCACAAAGAGCCACAGACAAAGAGCCACAGACAAAGAGCCACAGAGAAAGATCCGCAGAGAAAGAATCACAGACAAAGAGTCACAGACAAAGAGTTGTAGAGAAAGAGTCACAAAGAGTCACAGACAGAGAGTCGTAGAGAAAGAGTCGTAGAGAAAGAGTCACAGAGAAAGAGTCACAGACAAAGAGCCACAGACAAAGAGTCACACACAAAGAGTCAGACAAAGAGTCACAGACAAAGAGTCACAAAGAGTCACAGACAAAGAGCCACAGACAGTCACAGACAAAGAGTCGTAGAGAAAGAGTCACAGAGAAAGATCCGCAGAGAAAGAGTCGCAGACAAAGAGTCACAAAGAGTCGTAGAGAAAGAGCCACAGAGAAAGAGTCACATACAAAGAGTCACAAAGAGCCACAGACAAAGAGTCACAGAGAACGATCCGCAGAGAAAGATCCACAGAGAAAGAGTCACAAAGAGTCACAGACAAAGAGTCGTAGAGAAAGAGTCACAGAGAAAGAGTCACAAAGAGTCACAGACAAAGAGTCGTAGAGAAAGAGTCACAGAGAAAGAGTCACAGAGAAAGAGTCACAGACAGAGTGACAGACAAAGAGCCACAGACAAAGATCCGCAGAGAAAGAATCACAGACAAAGAGTCACAGACAAAGAGTTGTAGAGAAAGAGTCACAAAGAGTCACAGACAAAGAGTCGTAGAGAAAGAGTCACAGACAAAGAGTCACAGAGAAAGAGTCGTAGAGAAAGAGTCACAGACAAAGAGCCACAGACAAAGAGTCACACACAAAGAGTCAGACAAAGAGTCACAGACAAAGAGTCACAAAGAGCCACAGACAAAGAGCCACAGACAAAGAGCCACAGACAAAGAGTCACAGACAAAGAGTCGTAGAGAAAGAGTCACAGAGAAAGAGTCACAGAGAAAGATCCGCAGAGAAAGAGTCGCAGACAAAGAGTCACAGAGTCACAAAGAGTCGTAGAGAAAGAGTCACAGAGAAAGAGTCACAGACAGAGTGACAGACAAAGAGCCACAGAGAAAAATCCGCAGAGAAAGAATCACAGACAAAGAGTCACAGAGAACGAGTCACAGACAGAGTGACAAAGAGCCACAGACAAAGAGCCACAGAGAAAGATCCGCAGAGAAAGAATCACAGACAAAGAGTTGTAGAGAAAGAGTCACAGACAAAGAGCCACAGACAGAGTCACAGACAAAGAGTCACAGACAAAGAGTCGTAGAGAAAGAGTCACAGAGAAAGATCCGCAGAGTAAGAGTCGCAGACAAAGAGTCACAAAGAGTCACAGACAAAGAGTCGTAGAGAAAGAGTCACAGAGAAAGAGTCACAGACAGAGTGACAGAAAAAGAGCCACAGACAAAGAGCCACAGACAAAGAGCCACAGAGAAAGAATCACAGACAAACAGTCACAGACAAAGAGTTGTAGAGAAAGAGTCACAAAGAGCCACAGACAAAGAGCCACAGACAAAGAGCCACAGAGAAAGATCCGCAGAGAAAGAATCACAGACAAAGAGTCACAGACAAAGAGTTGTAGAGAAAGAGTCACAAAGAGTCACAGACAGAGAGTCGTAGAGAAAGAGTCGTAGAGAAAGAGTCACAGAGAAAGAGTCACAGACAAAGAGCCACAGACAAAGAGTCACACACAAAGAGTCAGACAAAGAGTCACAGACAAAGAGTCACAAAGAGTCACAGACAAAGAGCCACAGACAGTCACAGACAAAGAGTCGTAGAGAAAGAGTCACAGAGAAAGATCCGCAGAGAAAGAGTCGCAGACAAAGAGTCACAAAGAGTCGTAGAGAAAGAGCCACAGAGAAAGAGTCACATACAAAGAGTCACAAAGAGTCACAGACAAAGAGCCACAGAGAAAGAGTCGTAGAGAAAGAGTCACAGAGATAGAGTCACAGACAAAGAGCCACAGACAAAGAGTCACACACAACGAGTCAGACAAAGAGTCACAGACAAAGAGTCACAAAGAGTCACAGACAAAGAGCCACAGACAAAGAGCCACAGACAAAGAGCCACAGACAGTCACAGACAAAGAGTCGTAGAGAAAGAGTCACAGAGAAAGATCCGCAGAGAAAGAGTCGCAGACAAAGAGTCACAAAGAGTCACAAAGAGTCGTAGAGAAAGAGCCACAGAGAAAGAGTCACAGACAAAGAGTCACAAAGAGTCACAGACAAAGAGTCGTAGAGAAAGAGCCACAGAGAAAGAGTCACAGACAGAGTGACAGACAAAGAGTCACAGACAAAGAGTCGTAGACAAAGAGTCACAGAGAAAGATCCTTAGAGAAAGAGTCGCAGACAAAGAATCACAAAGAGTCACAGACAAAGAGTCGTAGAGAAAGAGCCACAGACAAAGAGCCACAGAGAAAGATCCGCAGAGAAAGAATCACAGACAAAGAGTCACAGACAAAGAGTTGTAGAGAAAGAGTCACAAAGAGTCACAGACAAAGAGTCATAGACAAAGAGTCACAGAGAAAGAGTCGTAGAGAAAGAGTCACAGAGAAGGATCCGCAAAGAAAGAGCTGCAGAGAAAGAGTTTCTGAGAAAGCACTGGGACAACTGGTCTTGTGTTTACAAAATAGAAGCCAGCATTATACTTTTTGGCAACACTTTCAATGTGAGGCTTTAATGTGAGGAACTTTAATAAACTACCTGGAGGACTGAGAATTCAAATCCTGATTTCACGGTTAGTGCTGGATAATAATTAAGTGTTAGTGTCAGGGAACACTTGTGACTCCCTAGGGGCCACTGAACATGGCCACGGCTCCCCTTTCACATTCCAGTGTCTATTTGCAGAGCGCCTAAACTGCTGACACACTTGGGAGAGTTTTCAAGCCCGAGATCAGTGTCCAGCAGTGGGGCCGTGGCCTCTGACCCTCTCCTCACTCTGGGTGTTAGTCATTTCAGAATAGACAATCACGGAGATGTGCTTGAAATAGGTACATTTTTTTATTATCTCAAAATAGTCACCAATGGAATGTCTCATTTTGTTTCAAGCGTTTTTTTTTCTAATTTTAAGTCTAAGTTAGTATCTTTTAATATTGCTTGTTCTGGTCCAAAACCTGTTTAAAATCAGAATCAACTCTCTTGTGAATGCGTGAGTGGTTCCTTGATGTAAAGGTCTGTGGGTAAAAGCTCTATATACAGTCGGAGGAAAAAGTGAGTACACCCATTGGAATTTCTTACATTCTGCCTAAATTGGTTATAAAATGTGGTCTGGTCTTTATTAAAATCTCAAGAATGAGTAAACAGTGTCTGCTTAAACTAACACCACCCATTTTATCATATTTTTTATTGGCCATAATATGTAAACATTCACACGGAGGATTCATTAGCTGGTTGACCCTTCTTTGGCAGTAATAACTTCATCCAGCCTTTTCCTGTAGTTGCAGATCAGACGCTTACAACGATCAGAAGGAATCTTGGACCATTCCTCTTTACAAAACTGTTGCAGTTCAGCAGATTCTTCAGATGTCTGGTGTGAATGGTTTTCTTGAGGTCATGCCACAGCTTCTCAATGGGGTTTAGGTCAAGGCTGTGACTGGGCCATTCCAGAACACGTAGTTTATTCTTCTGAACCATTCTGAAGTGGATTTGCTTTTGTGCTTTAGGTTATTGTCTTGTTGCTGCACACATCCTCTTTTGAGCTTCAACTGTTAGACAGATGGCCTCAAGCTTTTCTGCAAAATATCTTGATAAACTTGTGAATACATTTTTATGTTGATGATAGCATGTTGTCCAGGCCGAGGCAACAAAATAGCCCCACACCATGATTCTCCTGCACCATACGACACAGTGGTGAAGATGATTGATGTTTTTTTTAGACCGCAATGCTTCCTCTGTGGCATTCTCCCATGAACCCCATTCTTGTTCAATGTTTTACGTATTGTATGTAGACGTGTCAGAGATGTTGGCATGTGCCAGTGATTTCTGTAAGTCTTTAGCTGACACTCTAGGGTTCTTTTTTACCTCATTAAGTATTATCTGCTGTGCCTTAGAGTCATCATTACAGGGCGGCCACTCCTTGGCAGTGGTTACAGTGGATTTTGGGAGGTGGTGGAACTCTAATCTCGAAGACTCAGAACACTACATTAGGTCGATATATGAAAGTCTGTGTGTATATTGCATGCTTTTATCACCAGTCGTATCGACTACTGCAGTGCCCTGCTTTCTGGTCTTTCAGGGTCGATTTTAAAGTTCTTTTAATGGTTTTTAAATGTCTTAATGGTCTTGGTCCTTCTTATCTTTCAGAACTGCTTTTACCTTATGAACCTTCATGGCCCCTTCGCTCCTCTGGCAGGGGTCTCCTAGTTATTCCTAAAATCAACAAAAAGACTTACGGCGAGGCGTCTTTCCAATATTATGGCCCTCCGAGAACATTCAGGCTCAAGACCCACCTTTTTAGCTTATCTTTTAACTGACATCTTATTATTTATTTAGTCCTAATTTTATATATATAACTGCAGGGTGTAAGATGCTGGCAGGGAAAGCTTACATGGAGCGCTATAACCAAGTGGCTGGCATAGTGTTCAGGAACATCTGTGCAAAGTATGGTCTGGAAACCCCAAGGTCAAAGTGGGGAACACCTCCATTCCTGTGGGACTTCCAGATACAGATGGACAGAATGGTAATGGCGAACCAACCAGACATTGTGGTGGTGGACATTGGGCAGAGGAAAGCCGTGGTGGTCGACATAGCAATACCAAGCGACTTCAACATCAGGAAAAAGGAACACGAGAAACTAGAGAAATACCAGGGGCTCAGAGAAGAGCTGGAGAAGGCCTGGAGAGTGAAGGCATCAGTGGTGCCCGTGGTCATTGGGGCACTCGGGGCAGTGACCCCCAAACTGGAGGAGTGGCTACAGCAGATATCAGGAAATGCATCAGACCGCTCGGTCCAGAAAAGTGCAGTTCTAGGAACTGCAAAGATACTGCACAGAACCCTCAAGCTCCCAGGCCTCTGGTAGAGGACCCGTGCTTGGAGAAGGAAGGAAGAGGGTTTTTTTTTACATATATTTTTTTTATTTTGTTATTTCTAGCTTCCTTAATTGCCATTACTGCTGGATTTTAAACTTATGAGTGTTTTTAGATATTTTTAGGCTCTCCCAGTGTTTCATCTGAAGGGGCCCTCTGCCACGGGAGCAGTGATAGGCTGTGGCTGTGTGGGTGCTGTCCTGTGGGTGCTCAGGTGGAGGTGTGGTGCTCCCGGCGCAGACGGTTCCTCAAATGGGGTTTCCACACTTGTCCATCTGTACCCAGCCTTAGGTGTCTATTGTGTGTGTGTGTGTGTGTGTGTGTAAGTGTGTGTGTAAGTGTGTGTGTGTGTGTGTGTGTGGACAGTGGGGTAAAAGTTTGACTGTGTGTGTAATGTTCGTATATATTCGGAGGGATGGGAGGGGGATTGATTGATATATTACATGTAACAGAAGATGTTTTATATTACTTTTATTTATTTATTTTAAAAATAAGTTTTAAACCATTTCACAGAATAAGATTTCTTTATATGTGCTCTTGTTTGAGATACTCCCAAAACGTTTGAGCAACAGCCAGTCCTCACCGGGACATTTCTTGGATTAATCAGATACAATTTAGTGCAATCTGGTGTATTTTAGGCAAAAATATGCTGTTTAAATTAGCCTTATACAGTGATGAAATCAAAACAGTCTACATTATGATGACTTTCCTAGAGAAAAAAGCCACACTGATTTGTATAGCTGCAATTAGACTACTTTTATTATTTAATGTATTTATTTACTGTACTGTCAAAATCCTGTGTAAGTGTTTCCCAGTGGGGCTCTATTGTTACTTTTAAACCGCGGGCAGATTCAGAGGGTCTGATCAGAGCAAATACTTTGTGACAAAGGCCGACATTGTGCCGTAACCGAGCGCTGTTTATCGCCTTTTCTCTTCATTATGCGTCCTAAAATAATCTCTAACGCCAAAAATATGAGGCTGATTGACATAAAATGAAAAGCAGGCTAAAGCTTGGAAAGAGTAGACTTCATTTATGGTTTAGTTTATGTCCGTAAAGTTCATGATAAATGCTGTTTTATTGAGGCGCATTAAACACGTGTGCATGAAGAGCGGACTGAGCTGCTGCTAATCTTATGATTATTCTACAGTTTCTCTCTGAAGAGTGGACTTCTGTCCAGCGCAACTTCAGCAAATTTACAATAATTGCCATAATTGCCTCTTCTTCTATTTTGTTTATTTGGTGTTGGTGATTCTCTGTCACACATGATCTTTTTCTTTCCAGGCAAACTTTCGTATGTATGCGAAAATGACAATGTCACAAATGTTTTTTGTCATGCGAAGGTGCGGGAACGCCGTTGCCGACCGTTCCCGCCCACTTTAACCCCTGCTCCTTGGAAGTGAAGCAACAGTGCTGAACTGTCTCCATTTGTAGACAATTTGTCTAACCGTGGCTTTATGAACATCAAGACTTTTTGAGATGGTAACCTTTACCAAATAAATAATTCTTGATCATAAATCAAAGGAGGGTCCACCAGCTATTGAGGCAAGGGTGTACTCACTTATTCCTCCCTGTCCTGTGAATGTTTACATGTTATGGCCAATAAAAATATGATAACATGTACTTGTTTGGGTGGTATTAGTTTAAGCACACACTGTTTAATCATTCTTGTGATTTTAATAAAGATCAGACCACATTTTATGACAAATTTAGGCAGAAATGTAAGAAATTCCAATGGGTGTACTCACTTTTTCCTCCCACTTTTAAGTTGAGACCATTTAAAAGCATAAAGTATCCACTTATAATGTATGTGAAGTAACAGTATTCCACACATTTAGACAAAAGTATGTGAAGTAGAATACTGAGACAGCAAAAAACAACCTTTAGTTTATTCCACATCTCTAAATGCTTTGGATCAAGTTCACTAATGTAATGGAGCAGAAAGTACAGGCGAGGCTCCAACATGCAAAAAGTAAGCGTATTCATAAAACATACTAAAGTAAATTAACATTTGTACTGTTTACTTTTGGTAATGTCCACCCCTTCCTTTAACATGTAATAATGTCATGTTTGTTCTTACTCTTGTTTTACTGCAACCTGATGAAACTAACTCTAAAGTAACTTTTCTCATACTTTAGTGAATATTTAATATCATGTCACACATTGACACGAGATGGTTCAGATGAGCAGACTCGTTCTGAGTGTGGGTGATGGGGTCTCGTGGAGGAGGGGCCCAATCCTTCCTGGCATTGCTGTTGTGTCGATGTGTGAATGTGAGGAACTATTCCCTATGGGCCGATGAGTGGAAGGTTCTCCCCCAGGTTCCTGCTTGTGTGCCATGTGAATGAGGCTGACCGATCATACTGTTCCCCTGTTCACTCTTACATAACCTTTCTGCAGCCGGAGCCTGGATCTAGTGTCAGACTAAACTGGGACCTGGGACTCTGCTGCACAGACCGCATCATGTGAAAGAGCACATGTGTCAGACTGTCCTAGGACACGGAACTACAACGCTCCAGTACTACAGTGGTGTCACAGTGCGCTGGCCCAGGCTGCAGTGTTGTAGGCTTACTTTGGGGGATCCATCGCAATGTTTCCAACAGGCCACTGTTCAGAGGCAGGTCTTTTTTTACGAGGCAAAGACCGATTTGGAAAGTCCAGAGCACGCCTGTTCAGAACAGCAGTGAAACCCGATCAGCTGCATGGGCCTCAGCTGCAGCATTTTAAAATGAGCAACTGCAAAACCCTGCTGTGATAAAAGGCATCCGCATATTTAAAACATTAGGGAAAAAGAAGCCTTTTGTGGTAAAGAAAGTCACTGCCTCAGCGGTGACCAACCCAACAAACAAAAATATGACTTTCTTCTTCTAAGAGTGATTTTATTTGATTATAGTGGGACCATGTGGGATCCATCTGAAAGGGACTATAGGAAGGGCAGTCCAATCAGATTGCTCATCTAATATGTAACAATCTCTTCAAAAATGTCCACAGAGAACATTAGTGATACTGAGCTTCATTGAAAAACATGGATTAAACTCTATAAACTCTGAGCAGAGACTGAAAGGGAAGCGCTGCAGCTGTCACTGTGGCTCGCTTTCGTGATGGCTGTTGCCTTTTAGAATCAGCCCCCGGCACCAAAGATCCTCCTTGACCAATCACAGGAGGGGTCTCCACGCTGAACAGGCCAATGGAAAGCCACATGGGAGTATAAGAGTTAAGGCCATAACCAAGTAGAGCTGGGCGACCCGACTTTGGGTGGACAGGACTTGAACCCGGGATCTTTTACTTCATTCTTTTCTCTTAAGCAGGTAAAATCAGCCAAACTCCAAAGTGAGCTTTTGTTCAACATTTAAGAGAAGACCTTGTATTAAATTTTCATCGTAAAGACAAGTTTAAAGGCCAGATTGGTGGATTCGTCTGCAAATGCATACTCCTGATGGAATGTATTGTGGTCTTGGTTGATTACTTAGAGCATTGGGCTGGTAGACTCAACACAGCGCTCTGGAGAGCAGAGAACAGCTGCTGCTGACGCCAGCAGGAGCTGGACATGTGTCTGACACGAGTCAGGCCTGATTTAGCCTGACCTTTAGGGCGACAGGTGTTCCAGTGCTCTACATGACATTGACCAGGGCTAGAGCCGTTGCTGTCAAGCTATGACCAAGAAAAGTCTACTCTTTTTGAAGAATTTATGTGAGACTGTGCAAACTGCACAGGAAGCTCACACATGGACCAAGACCAAGAATAAGCTCCCTGTCTGCTCCCCACACCACTCATCTAACACTGCAGAAGAAGCAGAGAGTTCTGTGCGGAGATGTGATTCACTGTGAATGACGCTGGCAGAGTCCAGAAAGAAATCTTTTCCTGTTTTCTCGGACTGTTAGATGGGTCTAGTAGTAAATATTTGACGCTCGTGTAGTAATTGCTTAATTGTTTTCATTTTCAGACTAACAAAGAATCGCCGCCATGGCAAAGAACTGCCACAATGATTACAAGATGAAGTTCTCTGTGGATGATGAGTTCCCAGATCTGTCCCTGCACAATAACCACATGGCCAAGGTCTGACTCCAAGCCACTATGTGTTAAAGAATGCACTCACTCACATCTTCCTCCACTGCAGGTGCTGACCAAGGACATCTACAGCAAGCTGCGGGGCAAGTCCACCCCCAGTGGCTTCACTGTGGACGATGTGATCCAGACTGGAGTTGACAATCCAGGTGAGACAAAGCTAAAATCTTATTATAGCTGTACTTAAGCAGTTTGAATTATTGAAACAATCACTGACATGCTTCCTCCTTCAGGTCACCCCTTCATCATGACTGTGGGTTGCGTCGCTGGTGATGAGGAGTCCTACGAGGTGTTCAAGGAGCTGCTGGACCCCATTATCTCTGACCGTCATGGTGGATACAAACCCACCGACAAGCACAAGACCGACCTCAACTACGAGAACCTGAAGGTAAAGCCCTGACCTTCCAGTACAGAGGCAGTTGACAGGGTCAGAGGTGGGTTCCATAATGAACACTTGGGTTGTATACAGGGTGGTGATGACCTGGACCCCAACTATGTGCTGTCCAGCCGTGTGCGTACTGGCCGCAGCATCAAGGGCTTCACCCTGCCCCCCCACAACAGCCGTGGAGAGCGCAGAGCCATCCAGAATCTGTCCATCGAGGGTGAGCACATGTGCATTCGACCAGTGCCTTTAGCTGTGGACCTCCTCTTAACCCTCTGCCCCTGCCCACAGCCCTGGCCAGCCTGGAGGGAGAGTTC
Source organism: Proterorhinus semilunaris (assembly GCA_021464625.1). Classification (NCBI taxonomy): domain Eukaryota; kingdom Metazoa; phylum Chordata; class Actinopteri; order Gobiiformes; family Gobiidae; genus Proterorhinus; species Proterorhinus semilunaris. Next base: position 1,102,424 of record CM038354.1, read on the forward strand.
AAGGGTAAGTACTACCCTCTGGACGGCATGACCGACGCCGAGCAGGACCAGCTCATCAATGACCACTTCCTGTTTGACAAGCCCGTGTCCCCCCTGCTGACCTGCGCTGGTATGGCCCGTGACTGGCCCGACGCCAGAGGCATCTGGTAAGACTGTTGTTAGCATAGGTAGAAAGGTCAGGGCCTTTTCCTGATGAGTCATGTGACGCTTCGCTCCTGTGCAGGCACAACGACGACAAGACCTTCCTGGTCTGGGTGAACGAGGAGGATCACCTGAGGGTCATCTCTATGCAGAAGGCCGGCAACATGAAGGAGGTGTTCAGGCGCTTCTGCGTGGGCCTGCAGAAGGTCTGTGTGTGCTCCTGCTGTCCCCCTCTGTCCCCAACCTCTATGTCCCTGACCCCTCTGTCCCGACTCCTCTGTCCCGGACCTCTCTGTCCCTGACCCCTCTGTCCCCGAGCTCTCTGTCCCCGACCCCTCTGTCCCCGACCCCTCTGTCCCTGACTCCTCTGTCCCGACCTCTCCGTCCCGACTCCTCTGTCCCAGACCTCTCTGTCCCTGACCCCTCTGTCCCCGACCTCTCTGTCCCTAACTCCTCTGTCCCTGACTCCTCTGTCCCTGACTCCTCTGTCCCTGACCTCTATGTCCCTGACCCCTCTGTCCCGACCTCTCCGTCCCGACTCCTCTGTCCCCAACCTCTATGTCCCTGACCCCTCTGTCCCCGACCTCTCTGTCCCGACTCCTCTGTCCCCAACCTCTCTGTCCCGACTCCTCTGTCCCCAACCTCTCTGTCCCGGACCTCTATGTCCCTGACCCCTCTGTCCCGACTCCTCTGTCCCGGACCTCTCTGTCCCTGACCCCTCTGTCCCCAACCTCTCTGTCCCGACTCCTCTGTCCCGGACCTCTATGTCCCTGACCCCTCTGTCCCGACTCCTCTGTCCCGGACCTCTCTGTCCCTGACCCCTCTGTCCCCTCTCTACCCCTCCCCTGTCCATCCTCACTACCCTCTGTCCCCCTCTCCGCACTGTCCACTTTGACGTCTCTGTGTCCCCTCAGATTGAGGAAATCTTCAAGAAGCACAACCACGGTTTCATGTGGAACGAGCACCTGGGCTACATCCTGACCTGCCCGTCCAACCTGGGCACCGGGCTGCGCGGGGGTGTGCATGTCAAGCTGCCCAAGCTCAGCACACACGCCAAGTTTGAGGAGATCCTGACCAGACTGCGCCTGCAGAAGCGCGGCACAGGTACCACTGAGGACTCACACAGACGCAGACAGCCCTGGGTCTCGTACAGTCACCAATATAATACAATATTAAAGTACATAGTTATGCTGATTTTTTTCGGTTTGCAAACAATAAAAGAGGGAGCCCGGGAGTTTGACATTTTTTGTTGCATCCTAACTCGTTCCAAATGTTCCCAATACATTTCTAAATTCTAACATAACCCGATTCTTCACAGGGATAATTTTATTGACAAGCTTCACAACTCAATACTGTCATGGTAATAAAGGCTCAAGTTCACTTGAGCAAGTTCCACAATTTAAAGGAACCAAAACGCTCTGAGGAGAACCACAGTGTTTTGAAGTGGTGCAATATGACACATAATATGAATGAAAATGTATCTATTTTTGTTGGACCAAACGTGTAAAGAAAGAGTAAACTCCAAATGACCACTCCTCACAAACCGCCCCAGTCTCAGCACTTGGAACCCCCCCCCCCCCCCCGGCTGACCCTTCGTGTGTCCACTGTTTGCAGGTGGCGTGGACACTGCTTCTGTGGGTGGAGTCTTTGACATCTCCAACGCTGACCGTCTGGGCTCCTCTGAGGTGGACCAGGTGCAGCTGGTGGTGGACGGAGTCAAGCTCATGGTGGAGATGGAGAAGAAGCTGGAGAAGGGCGAGTCCATCGATGGCATGATCCCTGCTCAGAAGTAAAAGGACATTTGCTTTTTATGAAGACCTGAAGAGTAGCCTCGCTGTAAACTTCTCTTCCTGGCTGCTCTCCGTTTCCTTCTGAAGCTCCCCCTTTTCTCTCTCTCTCTCACTCTCTCTCTCTCTCTCTCTGTCTCCTGTGGCTCTTTTTCTACTCTTTTCTCTGTGGCATGTTTTTACTGCCCTCCCTCTAACACCTGGGATCAGTCCACACAGGCGGATGAAGACCGTCTACACGACCCCACAACACAAGTGTAAATGTAACTGGACGATTAAAACATGCTCCAAGGTACCTGTGTCTTTGAGTCCAATACTTCATGTTCTGGGTAGGCTGTAGCATTATGAGTGTGGTATTTTAATACAAAAGCCATGACAACGCCATCCAGTAAAACTGGCAAATAAATGTGCTTTAAGGCACACCGGTTCAACCCATGAGGACAGAGGCAGCATGTTCCTTTTACATGTCATTTATTTTAAAATTGCTTTTATATCCTTCAGATTCTTGTTTTCATACTTTTGTTAGCGTTAAACATTTCATAGCTCCCGTCATATTCAGTTGACCCATTGTTTGTACACATTAGCTCACAAAAGCCTCCATTGAGACGCAGTTTGTACACATTAGTTTGTGAGGGAAGCAAAACAAAGAAGCAGACTGCAGCATGGCGACCAGGTCCCTCTAAATATAGATCAATTCATGGTTTAGGAGCAGTTCTGATAAAACAAAGCCTAACCACGAGGCAAGGCATATCCTACCGTCACACGCTTCAATTGCTGGGTTGCAGGTTCTAGAATGTGATGATGTCACCGGACCCAGCGGGGGCAGGAGCCACAGCATTACACTTTTACAAGTCCTAGCTCAAAAGAAAATGTATGAATTACAAAAATGATCATCAATATCAGTCACTGGGTCCATGGTCTCTCTGTACAAGACCAAAAATGTCCTCAAAAACAAAATAATTTTCCCTCCATATAATAGTATTGGCCTTTAGAATGCTGTGATGTCACCTGCAACCCAGCAATAGCGCCCCGGTTTGACCACCCGAGCAGACCCCAGACCGCAACACACCGAGAGGGAGCAATGGAGCGTGTTGAGGCTCTCTACCACCCAAGACGCTAAAATAAACCCCGCATTAGTGATTCAACCAAATCTAAAAATGGGGAATGAGAGAGAAAGAGCTACCTGGACCCACCGACAGTGGCGGCTGGTCCATCATGGGCGGTGGGGCGCCGCCCTCCTATCAATTTTTCCTTCATCGTGTCCCGTAACAGCATCATAAATGTGTAGTTTAATGCCTGGGGCGGCGAGGAACAGCGCCCTCACGATCTAACCAATGGCGCTCTGATATGGTATAAAAACATCCCTACATATCATTAATTCAACCAATCAGAGACGCGCAATGTTATATCTCCCATGGGCGCTGAGGCCCATGGGAGATATAACATGTGAAAGAGGAGGCGGCTACTGTAAACAAACGCGAGTAGCTTGTTGTTGGCAGCAGCTCTGAGCTCACGGACGATCGGAGGAAAAACGTCTGAACTAAGAGACCGAAGAATCTTCGTGTTGTTTCCTGAGAGGAGGTGAAAGGATTTTGTCCAACTTATGGACTTAAACAACTTTCTTCAGTCAGAAGTGACGTCTAAACGGACTTTACTGGAGGTAGCATCACGATGCTAACTAGCTCGTCTGCTTTAGCTACTGCTTGTTTATTTCACACTTTGGGACAACCCTCGCTGACTTGGACAGTTATGTCCCAGGACGTGGACATTTGATGGAGAGATGATTCAGGACCGTGAGGAGCATAGACAGAAGAGGGAATTCACTCATTCATTCATTGAGTGAAACAGAGGTGGAGCTCCAGGTGGAGGAGGACTCTCATCTAAACACGTAAGTCACACAGTTATTTCTGACAAGGGCGTAGCTTTGGTGTCAATGTTGGTGGGAACACTCCACAAAAAGCTTTTTCTCCACGTCCCAATTTACTTTAATATATACATGTATTTGTTGGTACGTGAGTCTGTCTCCCCCCCCCCCTTTTATTTGGCCCGTCCCCTCACTGCTGCGCTTACAGTCTATGGAAAGAACACACCGCACTTGACTTCTCAATAAAACTAAGTAATGGAAAGAGCACAACAACTCTTTTCTGATGGTTTTTGAGTAAAACCTTTTGATCAAATTAAACTACAGACATCGCGTAAATGCGTCGAACGTAAATAAGCTCCATAAACCTGCTGTAAGCAGTGGCAACCCGGAAATGTGAATATCTCCGCAAATATTTCACCAATTAACACGAAACAAAGCGCGTTGTGATGCTGACCGTCCTCTCTCCAGCATAACAATATCAGTGTAAAGCTTTTGTGAAAGATCACCCCATGAGAAGACGTGCCCCCTACGCCCCTCACATCACAGCGGGAGCAGCAGCTCAAAGACGCTCTGAACTCTCAAGCTCAAGCTCCTGTCCACACATGTAAATGCTCAGAGGGGAACAGTTGTGAAATATTGGTGGGGACTGTCCCTGCCAGGCCAAAGTTGGTGGGGACATGTCCACACCAGTCCCTCAGGAAGTTATGCCCATGATTTCTGACCGGATCATGTGTCTGACAGTTTATACAGGTTTAAAGCTGTGGCTCTGAGGCTCATCATGGAACCACAGCAGGTCTGGGACTAATACATGAAATCAAGGAGGAAACACCTCCTGCCTTTGTTCTGTTGGTACAAAACACAAATCAGTGGTGAAAAACAAAAATATGTATAGTGACTATCTTTACAGAAAGATTTTCCAAAAGCATAAATTCATTCCATGCTTCTTTATTTTGTAGTTTAATAAAACTAAGTTTAGTTTTGATTATATTCTGCATAAAATAATAATATTAAATGCCCCAAAGATAACTTTCTTTTTGAAGTTAAAAACAATGTTTAAAAGTGTAGTAATCTGCACAACACAGGCGCCAGAATAAACTGACAGAGGCAAGAGATACGTTTAAGTAAATTTATTCCACTTTGGTTTAAGCATTTAAAAGTGAGCAAAGGGCAATAGTGATGTTGTATACAATATAAATTAAAAGGCAGTACTGTTAAAAGGACCAAGTAACAAAATAATTCAATCAGTAACTCATAAACAGTGCACAGCAAACACAGCAATAAAAATAAAACGGCCTTAACAGTACTACTGTTTGTTCAATACTATAATACACCAATTGCACAAAACCCGGCTAAAGTGCCTTTTGATAATCTTAAAAACTTCTAAGGCCCAACCTCAACAGTTCCTATTTATAAAACATGGGATAAAACAATGACAGGCAATGGTTTCTGGAATTACATAACATGTTAAGTATTTCAAAGATAAACACAGCAAGCCTAAATAAAAATAATCATTTCAATCAATCAATCAATCAATGGTTTTGTATAGCCCAATATCACAACAGGAGTTGCCTCATAGGGCTGTAACAAACATTAAGGCAATAAAACAGAACAGTAAATAAGACAATGTAAAGTTCCGGTGAATCAAATATCCAGGCAAACATAATGTCCAAATAAGCGTCAGCAGTGGGTGGCGACGAGCAGCTCGGGTGTCCCCTGTCCTTAGACTCTCCAGCCCGGCAAGGAAAAACTCAAAAACCCGGTGGGAGAAACGAGAAACCTTGAGGAGAACCACAGAAGGAGAGATCCACTCCCATGGACGGACAGGCTATAGAGACCCAGGGCCGAAGGAGTCCCTCAGCAGACGGGCCAAGATCACAGACCGTCCAGTCCTTGTTGTCAGTAGGCAGGGTTCCTCCGTTCAGCCGGGTCCCTCCGTTCAGCCGGGTCCCTCCGTTCAGCCGGGTCCCTCCGTTCGATCTAGACAGGCACTCCCAAGGGGGAGTGGGACAGGAGACACCATGTGAATAGTAATGAACAGACTACAGATGAAATAAATATTGTATCATAGTAAGACAAAGGTTGCAGTAAGAAGAAGAAGAGGATAGCGCTCAGTGTACCGTACTTCCCACAGCAGAGTTTCTCCTAAAGCAGCTTTACTTCAGGCTTCATATGTGAATACCCTTCTCAGATGTAGACTTTTTTACAATTAGGATGTCTCTAGATTGTCCACGATCATCACTAAATGAACAACATTCATGTTTAGTTAGTTTGTAGATAACAATTGTAGATTACTAGAGCTGAGACTCACATTGTTAAGATTGACGCTGATTACAACCAGGCATGGGCGCCGTAAAGGGGTGGAAGGTTAGGACGATTCTAAGGGCCCAGGCTGATGAAGGGCCCAGAAGAGCAGACCCTCTTTTTCTTTTCTTATTTATTTTCTCTTTTTTATACATACGTGTAATGTGCTAGGGCCCCTCATACACTTAATGTGTATTTTGTCCGTTTTGACCATAGATTTAATATTTAACAAACAAATAATGTATTTACTGTTTAAGTCACACCCCTCCCCCTCACAATGGTTCATTCCACCTGCGCTGTCCGAGCTACGCTCGTTAGCCTAGCGTTTGTTATGATGCAGTGCAGATAGTGACACACGCAGGCATGCCACATCAAAAGTCAGGGCATCAAAAACGGAAAGAAAAGAAGGAAAGAGAAGACTGAGAACGCCGAAGTCGACAGTATGTCACACAGTTTTTCAAAAAGAAAGGTAGCTTGCACTATTCCTGTATTCCAAAACTTTCACTTACTTATTTTTGTTGCTACATGACCTGCTTTTATCTAGCTAGCTTAGTCAAATAATTACTGAATTATGATTTACATCCAACAATAATAACATCTCTGCTGTCTCCGGGTTATCGTGTCTCGTAGACACAGATTCAGCGGCCGCTGCACACCCACGTCTTCCTTCCCCCGCGGCCCCCGTCCCCGTCTCAGCCAAACAAGGTGAGCCTGAGCGCAAAACTTCACGAAGATTGAAAGCTCTAAGCACGTCTTATCTACTGTGTTCTCCACATGATGATAACTTTACTAAACAAAAAGTAATCTACACGCTTCAAAAATTACAAAAAACTGTTTGTCGTGTGTTCTGTGAAGTGACAGTGCTGCTGCTACGATCGATGCTGTCAAACTTGACATTCTTAATATGAATAAAATGCCCCTTGAAAAAATAATATAAAGTGGAATAAAAAATTTGTCTGTGGTAACCATTGGCTATAATTAGTTTACAGAATAGATATTTTAATATTTTATATTAAGAAAACTAAATAGGCCAATACACATTGTGTGTGTGTGTGTGTGTGCGCGTGTGTGTGTGCGTGTGCGTGCGCGTGTGTGTGTGTGTGTGACTTATACAGATGTAGAGTCAGCTTTATTGTCCGCACCTCGTCCTCCTACTAATGACCCAGTCCTCTCAGTGTCAGGTGATGTGAACATGGTCAGCTACCAAGGCAGTAAAAACTAATACAGTTTTGGATTGTCTAATTTTTTTCTTGTGTTGTATAGTTATCTATTTCATACAATATTATTCAACATGATGATCAAATCCATTCTGTATGCCAGCCATTGATTTCAAAATACAACACTGATCTGACTTGTGAATTTGAAGATGAAGTCAGACACCATAACTCTGTATATAGGGCCACTTTCCTAGGGTGTCTGTCACCAACTGATCTGCTCAACAGCATTTACAAGATGCAGCTGCAGAGTATTTTTGGGCAGGTCTGCATAGTTTTGCGAATATTTTGCACATTGCCTGTGACCGTTGCTGGTGGCGAGAGAGCATTCAGTAAGCTGAAACTGATTAAAAATTATCTTAGGTCTGCTATGTTGCAGGACAGACTTTGTCACCTTGCCATACTATCCATTGAAAGCAAACTGGCAAGAAAGCTGAACTTTGATGATTTGATACATGATTTTGCCAGCAGAAAGGCACGCCGCTGGGCCATTATAAAGTGATGTTGAACATAACTTTGTTATACCTGGATAACAAACAGTTTATGTCTGGTTCAGTACTTGTTTAGTCCTGGACTGGTTTAGGCCTGGCATTACTCCTGGTGTGTCTTGATTTTGAGCCCTTGGCCTAGTTTTAGTCTTGGACTGATTTAATTATGGGTTAGTTGTAGCTGATGTTTCCTGATTGAGCAGTTGGACCCAGTTAAAGCTTGTTCACGTAAAGTATATGTCAATATGTGTACATTATGTTCTGTTGCGTTTGCAATTGCAATTGAGATAATAAATATTCTCCTTTTATGTAAACAAGTACATATTTCCATAGCTTTTTCTTGTTTTTGTAGGCTTTTACTCATCAGACATTTTAACTATGCAATGTGCTAAGTATCTTTTTTAAAGTATACAGGGCATGTTTATTGGGTTACATTTTATCTGTAAAAAATGTAGGGGGCCCAGAAAAATTTGTTTCCATAGGGCCCAGAATTTCTGGCGGCACCCCTGCAACCAGGTGTAGATGGCTGGAGGCAGTGGCGGACTGGCACCAGAAAGAGGCCCTGGCAATTTTAGCAAAATTGAGGCCACATTTGTCTTCTCAAGTCATCTGCGGGCGCCCAATCCGCCAAAATGCGGCCGCATCTCCGCTTTATTTATTTATTTAGCCTTTTTATATGGTTGTGCGCCACAAGTTGTGATGAGCGGCGAGCGAGCCGCTGGTGGTGCTGCCGCTTGCAGCCATTGCGCCAATAGGCGGCCGCTTCCTCGCTTTATTTAGCCTATTTATTTGTTTGTGATGCGGCCACAACAAGTGATGAGACCAGGCGGCCGCAGTGGCATTTGCCCACATTGCCCAATGGTCAGTCCGTCACTGGCTGGAGGTATAAGGTTTGGTGGTTTGGGCTTTGTTAAACGGCTCCTAAGTGTAAAGGTACACATTAATGACGTTATGGTTAGACATCCACATTAACCGCCTGCCTAGTCGGCGACGAACACAATCAAATGCCAATAGCACGCTTACGCGCGCTGCATTCACACGACGTGCTCCGAGTGACAGAGGCAAAGGAAAGTGCGTCATCACGCATTGCGGCTTTGTGCTCGGACTAGCGGAAGTCGCCCCATCAAAATAAACTTATTCACCCTACTACATAAGTATCTTTTAAAATATAATTGAAGGTGGGTAGAGGCAACAGCCCCCCCCCCCCCCCCCTGGTTTTCACATCAGCAGCCGCCACTGCCCACCCAACACAACGAACGCCCTGGCTCAGCCTAGCCAGGCCGGGAGACGCCAGTGAGAAGGCAGAGAGGAAGTACTGTTTGTTTTATACTATTGGGACGCTAGCACCATCTGCTGACCATTTCATGGATTAAACATTCAACGTTAATAAAACCGATCATGCCACATTTCCATGGGAATTAACGGGGATATATGGGAATTAAGACAACTGAAGGTTACTTTGTTACAGACAACTGCAGCATAAGATTCTGATTTGAAAGATATAATAAACTGAATTATCTATCAGGAGAGATCGAAAAGTCTAAAAGGAATCATCTTCTCCATCTGACACTAGGGTTTGAAGAGCACAGTGTTTTAGATGATACAAAGAAGGGCTTTTGGAAACATATGGAGGACCGTGGCTGCCAAAACAATAAATATATATATATAAATAAATAAATAAATACATACATAAATTTTAAAAAAGATTAAATTTGCAAAGAAACGCATGCATTTATTAGAAAAAGTGCATTTATTTATTTATCTATTTATATATTTATTTATTTCTGTATTTATTTATTTATTTATTTTTGTGTTTATTTATTTATTTCTGTATTTATTTATTTATATATGTATTTATTTATTTCTGTATTTATTTCTGTATTTCTGTATTTATTTATTTCTGTATTTATTTATTTATGTATTTATTTATTTCTGTATTTCTGTGTGTCTATATGCAAATCATGGGGTGGGTCGGGATGCCACTGCTGTAAGATCATTGGTTACATGTTTTCCTTGTTCCCAGTTAGCTTGTCCAGCATAGGCATGGCCATGAGCTCTGCTGAGCCTGACTACAGGGTCATTATTACAGTCGTTCACTGTAATACACAGAAATACAGAAATAAATAAATACAGAAATAAATAAATAAATACAGAAATAAATAAATAAATACAGAAATACAGAAATAAATAAATACATATATAAATAAATAAATACAGAAATAAATAAATAATTTAATAAATGTAGAAATAAATACAGGAATACAGAAATAGAGAAATACGGAAATACAGAAATAAATATATAAATAAATAAATATATAAATAAATAAATGCACTTTTCTAATAAATGCATGCATTTCTTTGCAAATTTAATCTTTTTTAAATGTATGTATGTATTTATTTATTTATATATATATGTATTGTTTTGGCAGCCACGGTCCTCCATAACTAGGGGAGCCCTCGGGCCCAGAAACCAGTAACATCTGCAGAAACCACTGGCAGCTGCCAGATACCGATTTTGGATCTTGCCCGCTCTCAAAAAAGGAAAACGCGTATACTTTGTATGCATTAACGCATGCCTAATTGTAAACATTTAATAATTCCACTGGTACATAAGATGGCGCCGCAGATGGTTGCCATGGAGTTTACGTGCGTTCTGTTGTGTTGGTTTTTGTGCGTTAATCGTGTGTCCGCGTGCTCGTACATTTTGCAACAGTGGTTTATCAATACTCTGCTTTCTTTTCGGCAACACAGAATCTGAATGAGAATTCCTCTCACTACGATTCTGACAATGGGCCTGAAGACGCACATGATGTCAGCCACAATTTGGTGAGTATAGTTAACGGTACATGATTTTAGGTTTGTTGTCTTCAGAACTAGACATGTTACCTTGGTCTTGCAACTTGTATTTGTATTTTGTTGTTCTCTTTCTTTAGGTAACTGATGATGATTCAACACCATGGGATCCTCTTAGTGGACAGGAAAGTTTATTAAGAGGAGCTGGAGTCTGTGTAGGTTTAGACTGTTTAATGTTAATACTATAAACTTCAACAAGAATCCGACCTATAGCCTCTTGACACATGATATCACAATTTGAGAGCTTTAGCCTAGTATCTGTCTTTCACGCTTGAATCATACAGATGATTGGATATGTTGCCATCCCATTTCCTGCATGTTGCTTTTTTTGCACAAGTGCTTAAGCGCTTTTTATTATTCGTGTTAAGGGTTCACTGTAAATAACAATATTTATTAATCGTTGCAAATTTAATACACTGCCGTTTATATTGTATGTTTTATGGGTTGAACCGGAAGCACTGTCACATGACTTGGCCAAAATAGTTAAAGCAAGGCCCATAGCCTCCCATAGGAGGAGCTGTGTAGTCGAGCCGCGGCCTAAGCCGCTGTACACCTGTGGGATGTGTGAGTATTTCTTTTAACTGTTTATGTATACGGATCTTAACTTAATCCTAAAATTATTATTATAAAACCTTTTACTGTGTGTTCACAGGAGACCTATGTTACCTCCTGTCAAATGTTTGAGCTCGAAATAAACTTACAAAAAAACAGACATCTGAGTTACCTGGTAATTTCGAGGGGGCAAAAGATACATATAATAAAAATCTGTGTTTAGAGATTTTGTTCTTATTTACAGAACCTAAATGAGAATTCCTCTCTCTACGATCTCTATACTTACAACAACAGGAGTGGCACATGATGTTGTTGTAAGTATAGAGCAGTGTTTCCCAACCAGGGCACACTTTTCATAGCCAAAAGAAACCAAAGCCACACCCAGATATTGTTTGTATGTGGTGTAAAATAATCACCACACACACAAAGACTATACTATAGTGTACATTTTGTAAAGTTTCTTTAGTGTGCATGTTGTAACATGCAGGTTGGTTTTCTACATGTTATATGGGTTTTTATTTTTTTTTAGGTTGACTTTTATTCTGAACCATATTCTCCTCAAAGTTCATCAGAAGGAGCCCAAGTTTGTGTAAGTTTCAATTGTGTGGAACATATAGCAGTAAAAGTTTAATTGGTATAAAGTGTTTCAAATTATTGTCATGGCTCTACTGGATTTTGTGTAGTTAAGCTTTTGACTAATTCCCTGAAGGCCCTGAAGAATTAAATTAATCATTAAGTAAGTGAATTAATCAGATTTTGTTTTTCTTTTCTCCATGTATAGAGCCTGCATGTTGACAGCAATTCTATTACTAGACGTCCTACTTCCCCACTCTTGTTTGAGGATGAATCTTCCACAGAGCGTGAACCTCCCTTCAGTGATGGACCTAATTGCAGCCAAGTGTCACCAAATACCAGTAACTATATGCATAATGACATGGATGACATTTTTGGATCCAATATTGGAAGTGAAGAAGAATCTTTTATTTGAAGATGGCCTTGGTGAGTCAATAAATGAGGAATCACATTTTGGAAAAGTAGGTCATGAACTGGAAAGCGAAGAGACACTTTACACTGGTTCACGACTTACACAAGCGCAGAGTTTTTTTACTTATACTTTCATTTGTTTTGAGACACGGACTCACAGGCATTGCTCTCTCGGATCTCCTAGATTTAATCAATATTCACTGTCCAGAAAACACACAGTTAACCTCAAAGCATCTGTTCTTAAAAGCGCTTAAGCCAGTAGAAAGTCACCTGCAATGTCACATATATTGCCCAAACTGTGAGTACTATATTGGTGAACAGGATGGTGAAGGACAATGTGTTGTATGCAACACATCCATCCATCCATCCATTTTCTTCCGCTTTATCCGGGGCCGGGTCGCGGGGGCAACAGTCTCAGCAGAGATGCCCAGACTTCCCGATCCACGCACACCTCCTCCAGCTGTTCTGGGGGGACCCCGAGGCGACACCAGGCCAGCTCGGAGACATAGTCCCACCAGCGTGTCCTGGGCCTTCCACGAGGCCTCCTCCCAGTGGGACATGCCTGGAACACCTCCCGAGGGAGGCGACCGGGAGGCATCCGGAACAGATGCCCTAGCCACCTCAGCTGGCTCCTTTCGACGTGGAGGAGTAGCGGCTCGAGTCCGAGCTCCTCCCGGGTAACTGAGCTCCTCACCCGATCTCGGAGGGTGCGCCCAGCCACCCTGCGAAGGAAACTCATTTCGGCCGCTTGTATTCGCGATCTTGTCCTTTCGGTCATTACCCAAATCTCATGACCATAGGTGAGGGTGGGAACGTAGATCGATCGGTAAATCGAGAGCTTTGCCTCAGACTCAGCTCCCTCTTCACCACAACAGTCCGATACAGCGACCGCATCACTGCTGACGCCGCACCGATCCGTCTATCGATCTCACGCTCCATCCGTCCCTCACTCGTGAACAGGACCCCGAGATACTTGAACTCCTCCACTTGAGGCAAGGACACCCCACCGACCTGAAGCGGGGAAGCCACCTTTTTCCGGTGGAGAACCATGGCCTCAGATTTGGAGGTGCTAATCCTCATCCCGGCCGCTTCACACTCGGCTGCAAACCGCCCCAGTGCGCGCTGGAGGTCCTGATTTGATGAAGCCAACAGAACAACATCGTCTGCAAACAGCAGAGATGAGATTCTGAGGTTCCCAAACCGGACACCCTCCAGCCCCTGGCTGCGCCTAGAAATTCTGTCCATAAAAGTAATGAACATAACCGGTGACAAAGGGCAGCCCTGGCGGAGCCCAACACGCACCGGGAACAGGTCTGACTTACTGCCGGCAATGCGAACCAAACTCCTGCTACGGTCATACAGGGAACGGACAGCCCGTAGTAGAGGGCCCCGGACCCCATACTCCCGGAGCACCCCCCACAGAGCACCACGAGGGACACGGTCGAACGCTTTCTCCAGATCCACAAAGCACACCCGACGAAGGGTATAGAGCTGGTCCAGTGTTCCACGACCAGGACGAAAACCGCATTGTTCCTCCTGAATCCGAGGTTCGACTATTGGCCGAATCCTCCTCTCCAGCACCCTGGAATAGACCTTACCAGGGAGGCTGAGGAGTGTGATCCCTCTGTAATTGGAGCACACCCTCCGATCCCCCTTCTTGAAGAGAGGGACCACCACCCCGGTCTGCCAATCCAGAGGCACTGTCCCCGACCGCCACGTGATGTTGCAGAGACGTGTCAGCCAAGACAGCCCTACAACATCCAGAGACTTAAGGTACTCGGGACGAATCTCATCCACCCCTGGGGCCTTGCCACCGAGGAGCTTTCTAACCACCTCGGTGACTTCAGCCTGGGTGATGGACGAGCCCCCCTCCGAGTCCCCAGCCTCTGCCTCCTCATCGGAAGACGTGACAGTGGGATTGAGGAGATCCTCGAAGTACTCCTTCCACCGCCCGACCACATCCCCAGTCGAGGTCAGCAGCCCCCCACCCACACTGTAAACAGTGTTGGTGAAGCACTGCTTCCCCCTCCTGAGGCGCCGGATGGTTTGCCAGAATCTCTTCGAGGCCGACCGATAGTACTCCTCCATGGCTTCTCCAAACTCCTCCCAGACCCGAGTTTTTGCCTCTTTGACCACACGAGCTGCAGCACGCTTGGCCTGCCGGTACCTCTCAGCTGCCTCCGGAGTCCCACAAGCCAACAAGGCCAGATAGGACTCCTTCTTCAGCTTGACGGCATCCCTTACTTCCGGGCGCCACCACCGGGTTCGGGGGTTGCCGCCGCGACAGGCACCAGAGACCTTACGGCCACAACTACGAGCAGCCGCATCGACAATGGAGGAGGAGAACATGGTCCACTCGGACTCCATATCCCCAACCTCCCTCGGAATCTGGGTGAAGCTCTTCCGGAGGTGGGAGTTAAAGACCCTACTGACAGAGGGATCCACCAGACGTTCCCAACAGACCCTCACAACACATTTGGGTCTGCCAGGTCTGACCGGCTTCTTCCCCTGCCAGCGGATCCAGCTCACCACCAGGTGGTGATCATTGACAGCTCAGCCCCTCTCTTCACTCGAGTGTCCGAGACACGCGGCCGGAGATCAGATGACACAACTACAAAGTCGATCATCGACCTCCTGCCTAGGGTGTCCTGGTGCCACGTGCACTTATGGACATCCTTGTGCTCGAACATGGTGTTCGTTATATACACACCGTAACTAGCACTGAAGTCCAATAACAGAACACCACTCGGGTTCCGATCGGGGAGACCGTTCTTCCCCATCACCCCCACCCAGGTCTCACTGTCGTTACCCACGTGGGCGTTGAAGTCCCCCAGTAGAACAATGGAGTCCCCAGCCGGAGCACCATCTAGTACCCCTCTGTGAGATATCAATTTGTCTGTTTATAAATCCTATGAAATGTTCTCTATGGACTACGTGCAGAAACTAAGGTTGAGGTTTGTCTGCTATACAAGTACATCCAAATAAGGGTCCTTTAGATAGGATGAGCTAAGGCCTGAACGTGCAGTGGTTTAGGACCATGTTTGGGGTTTTAAGTAAACAGCCTAGTCCACAGCTGTACCTTACCATCCATGGACATCAGACCACTGTCTCCGTACATTGGGATGGGCGTAGCTAATGTTATAAAATATCTGGGAATGCAGCTAGACGTTGGACTGCTGCTTTTAGTGATGCTGGACTTACTGCTGGACTTACTGCTGGACTTCTGCTAAGATTATTGTTGGATTTCACCTTTGAGTGTCTGCTGAACGGTTTTCTATACTACTCTGAATTCCCACTTAGAACATCAGAGAAGCTGTTACTGTAACACCTGCTGAAAGCCTGAATAAACAACTCCTGTGAACGACATTGCTCTCTCTGCGCTGTTTTTTATACAAGGAAGAAGGTCCTGGACATATGTTTCTCACTTTCAATTATCTACAATTTTGGTGACCACGACTGTGATTGAACACGCAAGACAAAGATCAAAAAGACTGACCGAAGACGTGATAGTTTTTTGTGAGAAACGCGGAGAGTCGTCGGAAAGAAAAGAAAGTTTCTCCGCTTGTCCAGGGGAGAACTGCTTAAGTGAGAGAGAAGACCCTGCACGCGCGCCCGAACAGAGGAGCACGAACACGCACGCGCGCCCCAAGGGGAAGTGCAGAGAAGACTGCTCGAAAGCCTGAATAAACAACTCCTGTGAACGACATTGCTCTCTCTGCGCTGTTTTTTATACAAGGAAGAAGGTCCTGGACATATGTTTCTCACTTTCAATTATCTACAATTTTGGTGACCACGACTGTGATTGAACACGCAAGACAAAGATCAAAAAGACTGACCGAAGACGTGATAGTTTTTTGTGAGAAACGCGGAGAGTCGTCGGAAAGAAAAGAAAGTTTCTCCGCTTGTCCAGGGGAGAACTGCTTAAGTGAGAGAGAAGACCCTGCACGCGCGCCCGAACAGAGGAGCACGAACACGCACGCGCGCCCCAAGGGGAAGTGCAGAGAAGACTGCTCGAAAGCCACCCGACAAGCAAACACGCGCGCCCAGGGAGAGAAGCAGAGAGACACACGCGCACCAAAGGGGCAGAGGGGAAGAAACGCAGAGTTCAAGCGAGGACAGCGCAGCACAGCAGCAGAGTCCCCGTAGAGGCCCAGTCCAAGCACAATTATCGTCGACAACAGAAAGTGGTAAGACAGACGCCTTTTCTAAAAGTCTGTTAAATTGGCCATAAAGTTTAAACAAAACAGTGTGTGACGACTGGGACTTTACGTATATATTACTCAAATAATGTAAATAATGAATAAACGATGCTTTGTAGAGAATAAAGGCCTATTGCACATGGGAGCTGATTGACAAGTAAACGTCTTTTGAGCGCATGGCAATTAATATGATTCTGATGACCGTGTAATTTTTGTGTGCAGAAAAATAACTGAAAACGATAAAAAATAACTGAACATTCATTAAAAAATATATAATAAATATAATATAATATATAAAGACAATAATAGTATAAATAATATTGTTATTCGTAACAACTAGTGAAATTGAAAACCCAAAGTGAAAAAATAAATAAAATAAAATAAACGGCAAATCAAATAATAATTAAATAACAGGATTCAACGATAATTAACCAAAACTTTGGATTCATCCCCCTTTAACCAATCATGGCAAATCTAAACATTTATTGCATGTTGGTAATTCTGGCACTAGCGAGCTTGTGATGTGACAAAGAGGTCCGCGAGACAAAACACTTTTTTGCCTGCGCGTAACGTACCCGTATAGGAATGTGATGACGTCACCTACTTGTGACTGTAGCGCTGTGTTATAGAGCCCTTCTGGGGAGAGAGCCCCAAACGACAAAATAATCAAAATCTGATAAAGAGTCGGTAGAAATAATCATAAGTCCGTTTATAAAGCCACAATCAGTAGGAATAAGTGCAAGCGCGCCTAGTAAAATTTAAAATTCCAACATAATTCACCTACGGAACCTTAGTTGCGTTACGGAGTTCCGGGAGGGACCGTTGAAACCGGGGAAATTTCCGGTTGTTGTTAGTGTTATGAGAGGACAAGAGACGGCTCCACTGGTTTGAGTGAAGTTAATGTCAATAGGACAATTAGCACCGTCTTTTGACACTCCGCCTCCGACTCCCATTCTTGCACACTACAGTGTAAACTAAACAAATTGAAAATCTATTTGCGCAAATGTTCTCCACGCAAATGAAATAAAAACAAAAAGGCGACGAGAGGCACAGAGACCGCCCTCTGAGGAAAACACTCGTCCGTCTTGTGTCAAACGTCTGAGTGCATGGATGTATGCATCCATCCATCCATCCATTTTCTCCCACTTGTCCGTTGCCGGGTCATGGGGGCAGCTGTTGGAGCTGCCCAAGTCACATAGCACCAGACCCTATGGCTCCTCCTGCAGGTGGTGGGTCCACGGAAGGACGGCCTCATAGTTCCAAACGGGCCTGTTAGTCTCTCATAGGGGGCCCATTCACTCTCTCATTCATACACCAGTGTACGCAGACACTGGAGGCAAGGAGGGTGAAGTGTCTTGCCCAAGGACACAACGACAATGTGCACCTTCAGGAGGCGGGATTCGAACCCCTGACCTTCCGATCATGAGACGACCCACTCTACCATCTGCGCCACTGTCGCCCCTCAGGATGTATGCATGATAGAGTCTCCCCCATAAAGACGCTCATGAGCAAGGCATTTAGCTGACCCATATCCAGAATGAAAAAGGGCGCAGGGAAAGTTTTATTTTTGTTTTCTATATGAATGTTTGGTGGTTTTTCCATGTTTGTATTTGTGGGATGTGCAGTTGAGAATTAAAGTGACATGTTTATTGTATGTTGTGGCATTTGTTTTATAAGCTATGTATTTTTACATCTATGCAGAAGGTAGAAATAGCACACTGTGTTTGAAAAATATAAATTCATAGCCGATTAAATGAGAATAAAATTCAGCCATAAATAGAGCCTCAAACCCCTCCTCCAAGAGTTCATCACAGAACAGGAATAGTATGTTCATTATGTATGCATGCTCACATGTAAACAAAAAGAATAAATAAGCAAAATAGGAAAAAGTAGTAGGTAACGGATTGAGTACAAGAATAAATGAATAAATAAAATGAAATAAAATTAATTAATTTTAAAAATAATTAATTAATTAATAATGATGAATAATAATAGCAATAATTAGGTCACAACATTTCTAGAAGACAATCTATTATAGCGAAAAGGTTCACCGAAGAATAAAACTAATTGAAGCATTTTTTATTTTTTTCCTTTTCCTTGTAGAAGCGAAGGCTTAAAGAGGAGGCGCAAAACAAAGACTGATCCTAAATCTCAGCGCGACCAAGAAAAAATATAGAGGAACCAAAGCAATCAATCGATCAATCAATCAATCAATAATCAATTAATCGATCAAGCAATCAATCGAATCAATCAATCGAATCAATCAATCAATCGATCAATCAATTAAGCAATCAAGCAATCAAACGAATCAATCGAATCAATCAATCGAATCAATCAATCGAATCAATCAATCGAATCAATCAATCGAATCAATCAATCGATAAATAGACGACCAATCCGAGATTCCCTAAAATACACGTAAGATAAAAATATCATACCAAAGTAAACATATCTAAAACATACGCCAATTTACGTATAGATTGGTAAATAAGCACAACTAAATTACAATTTGTAAGTGCGATAATAACATAAACACAATTGCCAGTAAAATGTCCCAGTTTGTCACCCTAAATCAATTGAAACAGTTTTTGGACTGCAAGGTTCTGCAAAATGAACCCAATCCAAAAAGGGCAAAAGTCTGTCAATCCATCATACGCGACTTGCTGAACAAATACGATAAAAAAGGCTTAATACACGGAGGAAAGCAAGCCATCACCCCGACAGAAGACCAATGGAGAAATATTATACAATATCATGAAGCAAAGATTCTACATTACAAGACGCACCCCATTCGAACCATCCGTGGAAGAAGATTGAATAACCTAAAAATAAAAAAACATGAGAACAAGCCCAGCCAGCAAAGCAATGTGGGCCCCACATGGGCCACAAGTGGGCAAGATGGGTACTGACTGGGCATGGGCTTGTCCAGGGCAAATTTTGAGGGGCCCAGAAAGGTTTGCTAATGTGGGCCCCATATGTGATGCCCACATGGGCTGTGATCTGGGCCCCGTATGGGTCTGTTGTTGGTTAAATGGGCATGGGATAAAACTGGGCAAAAATTAATGGGCCCCATATAGTTTAACATACATGGGGCCCAGGTGTAAAGCCCATGTGGGTTGGCTAAATGGGACCTTTATGGGTTCTAAGTGGGCAAACTGGGCATGGGCTAAGGCTGGGATGCCCTATGTAGGGCCCATATAGTTTAACCTGAATAGGCCCCACATGGGCAACCCACATGGGCTAACTATATGGGGCCCATTTAAGGTTCAAGTGGGCTAAACTGACATGGGCTAAGGCTGGGATGCCCTATGTAGGGCCCATATAGTTTAACCTGAATTGGCCCCACATGGGCAACCCACGTGGGCTAACTATATGGGGCCCATTTAAAATTCAAGTGGGCTAAACTGACATGGGCTAAGGCTGGGATGCCCTATGTAGGGCCCATATAGTTTAACCTGAATTGGCCCCACATGGGCAACCCACGTGGGCTAACTATATGGGGCCCATTTAAAATTCAAGTGGGCTAAACTGACATGGGCTAAGGCTGGGATGCCCTATGTAGGGCCCATATAGTTTAACCTGAATTGGCCCCACATGGGCAACCCACGTGGGCTAACTATATGGGGCCCATTTAAAATTCAAGTGGGCTAAACTGACATGGGCTAAGGCTGGGATGCCCTATGTAGGGCCCATATAGTTTAACCTGAATTGGCCCCACATGGGCAACCCACGTGGGCTAACTATATGGGGCCCATTTAAAGTTCGAGTGGGCTAAACTGACATGGGCTAAGGCTGGGATGCCCTATGTAGGGCCCATATAGTTTAACCCGAATAGGCCCCACATGGGCAACCCACATGGGCTAACTATATGGGGCCCATTTAAAGTTCAAGTGAGCTAAACTGACATGGGCTAAGGCTGGGATGCCCTATGTAGGGCCCATATAGTTTAACCTGAATAGGCCCCACATGGGCAACCCACATGGGCTAACTATATGGGGCCCATTTAAAGTTCAAGTGAGCTAAACTGACATGGGCTAAGGCTGGGATGCCCTATGTAGGACCCATATAGTTTGACTTGTCTAGGTCCCAGATAAACAACCCAAATCAATCAATCAATCAATCAATCAATCTTTATTTATAGAGCGCTTTTCATACACAGGTGCATCGCAAAGTGCTTGACATTTAAGAATACATTAAAAACATTCTCGCCCGTCAAACCCTCCCCATACAGTTATCACAATACACACACACACCTAGTCCCCCTACCCTTTGCTCTACACTCAAACTCACACTCATAATTAAAATCAAGTACATAAGGCTGGGTACAGATGACCAAGGTGAGGAAACCCCATCAGAGGAGCCGTCCTCTCCCGGAGCAGCAGACCAACTGTGGCCGCCCGGGCACCGACACAAGGATCCCCATAGGAGGCGCTGCAGAGACACCGCACCTCCACTTGGGCACCCACAGGACAGCACCCATACAGCCACAGCCTCAGTTTGGTGAGTAGAATTTACTCATCAGTTTGGTGAGTAGAATTTACTCACCAAACTGAGGCCTGCAGTTGTATTAATGGCCGGACTGGGGATTTTTTATAGTGAAAAAGTATACTGGCATCATTTAGATTTCATATTGGATAATAGACTGAAGAAGAGAAATTGAATAGTTATCAGTTAAACAAAAGCACAACTTTCTAACGGTTAACTTTGTCGACAATAGCGGCATCGAAGGATGGGTTAAATGCAGACAAACAAGTATCAGTGTAAACGAAAATCAAAACCTAAACCTCTGTTTAGGAGTTTTAATGTGCTGCACACACATCATCATTGGCACAACAAAATCACACAATGCCAGTCTAGTGATGTGTACATGTGCCTCTGCCAGTATGCTGTTCTCTCATACACTGCACAGGGCTTAGTCTCCTTCATGATGAGACTGTAGGCACACTATAGAGCAGGGGTCACCAACCTTTTTTCAGCTGAGGGCTACTTCAAGAAAAAAAAAGCTACCTAAAGACTTAAACATACACTGTTTATTTATAGGATATTGACCACATATTATATCGAAATAGCTTCATTTGAAAGTCGTACTGAGTCCCAAGAACAGAAATAACTGTATTTTTAAGAATCAGATTGGAGAAAATTAATTGTTTTAGACCTTAGAAAGAAGAGTCTCAAGGGTTACTGGGCATGCACCAAAGGGCACAACGTTGGTGACCCCTGCTATAGAGAGTAGTTTAACACACATGTTTGGTTGGTAACAGAGAAAAATGCCTCATCAACACACTGAGGTAACTATTGCTCCTTGTGCCAGAGTTTCTCCATGGATTGATATGTAAGATTGTTGTTACTTTATTAATCCCCGTTAGGGGTAATTCGTTTTCTGCATTTGACCCATCTTCAATGCCACTCTGCATAGGGCAACCTATGGGGTGGTTAGAAACATTTGGCTGGAGGATTAACCTGTTCTACATATGTTAGTGGTAGAGGGAACCAGGGTACTAGGAGGAAACCTATATCCAGGGATTGAACTCCGGACATTGTAACTGAAGTATGAGCGCTAAGCCACCATGTCTCCCCATTTCATAAAGTGCATTGTTCTCCCATTTTGGCGATGACATCTCCGCAGCACTACCTGAGTTACTCCATTATCAAACCCTGAAAGTAATGAATAGTTGAGAAAAGATATTTCCTAAATGTGCTTACAAACCCTCATGCACAACCATGGACCATTGTTATTTAATCTCAGTGTCCATATATTGTATATTTATATATATTTTTTACCTTTATTTAACAGGAAAGTCCCGCTGATGAGGAAATAGAGAGCTATTGAACACATTTGTAGTGGTAGGGAAAAACCAGAGAACCTGCAGGAAACTTACGCAGACATGTGTAGAACATGCATAGTTCACACAGAAAGGCCCCAGCCCATCAGTGTTTGTTATTTCATTCACAGATAGGTTTACAACGTATGACAAATGGTGTTTACACTACTAAAATAAAATAATACGATTATCAAAGCTAGTAGCCTACCTATACAATTGACACCAATTTCCCAGTATTTCTCCGAAAGATTGGTTTAGTTTCCATTACTTAGTGGGCCAAATAATATACTCAATAAATAGCATTATAGCCAAAAGTAATTTTGGCATGGCTTTTTAAGAGAATGTTGAATAAAATTGATTAGGTCATTGTCCAAAGTAGTAAAAAAAAATAATGTTTTTATTTATTGGCCAAATTGCCCAACCCTAAATTGTTTTTTGTAATGCAGGTTAACAAGTACCAGACAAGAAAGGACATTGTAGCAGAAAATAAAGGTGAGACCATACACTTGCTGATTATATGATCCTATTTTACACAATTGTTTTATTGCATTTTTGTTGTGTGTGTTTTTTTTTATCCTGGATTTTGTGCCAACCAGACAACACACTTATCCAATTCTTTGCAAAAATGTCTTGTACAGCTCTCTGGATCATAGAAACACTTAAACCACAGAAAATGCTGATCCGCCCCACTACAAAAAAACTAAACATAACAAATATTGCACTCTTTCAGATCAACAGGCAGATCACTTAACTATTTTAATTACAGGTAACAGAAATGATAACGTTTGTTCTGAATGAGATGTGATCTGAGACTCTTCTTCATTTACAAATATGCATCTCTGATGGAACGATATGGAATGTGATGAATGATTGGCTGTGAGAAAAGTCCCCGACGTTCCTGTCTTTGGGCAGAAAGTAGGCGTAGCTGTTTAGTTGCATTTGCAACATTTTGTGAGACATTTATGTTGGACATTTTTTAATGTCCAACATAATTAATTAAACACAAAGTTAAATTAAACAGAAAGTACAGTTTCTTTAGGTGTTTGATTTGTCACTGTCACAACTGGGAATTGGGGCAATTCTGTACTTTGTCCTTTTCACCTAGATGATCCCAGCTCCCACAGGTGCATGCTGCTGTTGTGCCCTTGAGCAAGACACATTCCCCACCTTGTCTCCAGTGTCGTCTGCACACGCTGGAGTATGAATCAGAATACATGAGCCTCATGTAGGTTGAACAGCGCAATCAAGACCATTTACCGTGGTTTATGATAAATCTTCTAATTCTGTCATGGACACCTATAGAGTAATAACAAATGTTTCTTTTTATCTAGAGAATCAACTCTGCAAATTCCGTCTTACTAATTCTTGGAATTCTTGGATATGCACAACGAAGAAGGTAAAGTGAGTAACTATTGCCATAGTTGTGTTAAGGTCCTGACTTCAGTATCCTGTTTGTCCATTTTACAAATACAGGAGGAGGTGCTGTGACCTAGAGGCCTGTGTGAGGATGAAGACGAGGCTTTCCAGTGTCCACCAGTATGTCGGACAGTATGTGAGGATGAAGACGAGGCTTTCCAGTGTCCACCAGTATGTCGGACAGTGTGTGGAAATGGAGAATGCAGAGAAAAGAAGCACGCACTGTGAAAAGGACTCGGCTAATCAGCCAGAATGTAAGTAGATTTGAGTCAGGTTTCACTCTGTACCTCTCATCTCTTACTGAAGTATTTACAAATGTTTATGTTCTTAAATGTTTTTGTTTCAGTAGACCTGAGGCCGATGGGATCTCGTGCTCTAACATTAGAAGCTCCGCGCGAATTAGGATGAGAAGCACTCCCTGACAGACTCTCAGCTCTTCGCTTTAAAAGTGAGTAAATCTAATGCACTGGCGAAAGTAAATTTGTCAACTTGACTGAAGCATTTACAGGTGGAACTCAGGGAAATTAGAATATCGTTCGAAGCTAATTTATTTATGTAATTCAACTTAAACTGTGAAACTTAATATATGATATAGACTCATGTCTGTGTTTGTTATAATTTTGATGATTATGGCTTACAGTCCATTTTCAAAATATTCTAATTTTCTGATATTTTTAAATAAGGGTTTTTATATACTGAGTAATAATAATCAAAATTATAACAAACAAAGGCTATACATAACTCACTTTGCATGATGAGTCTATATCGTATATTGGTTTCAGTTTAAGTTGAATTGCAGAAATAAATGCACATTGAACAATATCCTGATTCACTTGTAAAATTGTAATTGTTTAGGGTTAGGTTGTGGTTGCATTTCCATGCAAATTTGTTTCAGATAATTTTTGAGTGTGCAACTAGACAAGCTTAATTAAATGTAGGAAGCACAAACTGTCGCCTAAAGTAGTGGTTCCCAACCTGGAGTGGGGGTGCCTGGGATTGCAAGGGGGGGCCCAGGGTCAGATCATAAATTATATTATTTGAGCAAATGATGGTAAAAAAAACCGTATTTACTTATTAGCAACTATTTGGATGTTTTCATAACATTTGTGGACAAAATGCTACCATTAAAAAACGTTGCTGTTACTCTGTTAATGTAAAAGAGTTTTGTGTTCATTGTTCATCTGTTTGCTCAGATCATTTTACAGAATAAGAAGCCTAAGTGTATTGGGTGCAGGCTGACTTAAAGCTCGTTTAAACTTGGTAAGTGCTAAATGCCATCCTTTCCACTTTTACTTTTAATGCTACTTATTTCTTTATTTGGGGGGTTGATGTAAATTGTAGTTTTTTTGGTTTATTGTTTTATTACAAAGTAACTGACTGCATTTTCCTGATTTGAGGTGCTAGCTGAGTGACTCTTCATTTGACAATCTACCAGTGATGAACTGTCCACCATGTTGTATTTTTTTGGAAGAAAAAAAAACAAGGTAAGGGTACATGTATCGCTTAGCTCTCCATCTCCTGTAAGCCTGACATCTGTATACTCTACTAAATCGGGTCCTAGGAGGTCTGGTCCTTGTCCTTGATGAAATCAACATTTTACTCTAAGTATTGACTGTCTGCAGCTCAATAAAATATGTGCATGCATTTCATTATTTTAGAGCACGAAGCGCAGTTTAGTAAAAAAGTTAATTTATTTTTTGTAATTCAACTTAAAATGTGAAACTAGATATATAGATTCATTGCATGCAAAATGACATGTTAAGCCGTATTGGTTATGATATTGATGATGGTTTACAGCTTAGGTCCAAATTCAAAATCTCAGAAGATTAGAATATTACATGAAATCAATGAACAATGTATTTTAAACAGAAATGTGTGCCCTCTGAAAACTATAATCATGACTGCCTTAATGCAGCGTGGCATGGATGCTCTCGGCCTGTGGCACTGCTGAGGTGTTATGGAAGACCAGGATGCTTCCATAGCTCCTTCAGCTCTTCTGCATTGTTCGGTCTCATGTCTCTCATCTTTCTTTTGGGCGGCACAGTAGTACAGCGGTTAGCACTCGTTCTTCACAGTTAGAAGGTCCGGGTTCGATTCGCACCAGGGATGGGGGCTTTCTGTGTGAAGTTCACATTTTAAGTTGAATTACAGAAGTAAATGAACTTTTTTTCTCACTGTCTGACATGAAACCAGAATTAACTTCTATTTTTTATTTTTTTGTATATATATATTTTAAGGTCAACTAGAATTTTAATTTTTAGAATTAGAATTTGGTGTAGATGTAATTGATGCAGCAATCCAGTTACAATGAAGAATTTAGTTCTTGATGCTTTGAGGAAGACATTTAAAAAAAAAAAAAAATTAAAAATATGACCCTACAGATAATACTGTCAGGAGTGACTGACATTAGTGAAAGATGAATTAAGATGTCTTTTCCATTAGTAATATAAACTTTAAAAAAATGTGCTTGACATGAACATTGTTTTTGCAGCAGGATACGAAGAATCTTGAGCTGACCAGTCACCCCTGGGTCATCAGTGATGCAGCCGCCAATCCTGCCTACAAAGTATTAACACTTCACACAAGCATAGGAGGACTTCTCTCACAAGGCTTATAATTTTTTACACATCAACTCTTCTAAAGCACTGAACAACCAACTTCAGAAAATCCTTGGTCTGATGATTAAAAGGTATGAAATTGACTTGTTATATTTAAGCAGGTTTTATTGTAAATATGATTGGCAATTGTTTGTTTGCTGGCCTTTTGTTAGTCCCTCCAGGATTTTACGATTTTGTCATCACAACTCTCTTTCAGTTGGCCTGGGACGATACACTTTTGTCATGATTCGATGCGTATCATGATACTCGGGGGCGATCCGAAATGACATTTGACATTCATTGAAGTGCTAAGACTGAAAAGTGCATTGTCACAATATGTAACAAGGTGCTGTGTAACTGTTACTAGAAGACAAACACAAGTATTGCAATACTTGAAAGTATTGGTATTGCAGCAAAAAGTACGCGATCCAAATCCGATCATATATTTCGTCCCAGCCCAAATAAAAGTTATTTTCTTATTACCCTTGGCCTCTTTGGTATAATTTCAGTAGAATTCAAAGAAATGTGTCTTCATGTACAATTATGTTTAAGCTGAACCTTTTATCTTTTGGAAAAATGTTTTTAGCCCCCAACAATCACAAACAATACCTGCAAAATCCTGGAGGAATTGAAACTATTTTTAAAGGTTGTTACAATGTTCTCATCAAAAACACATCAGGACCTGTGTTTTGAACCACTAGCGTCTGGTCTGAGAGGGCCCACATTGTATATCGTTCATCATAGATTCAGGAAATTAAACTACTGGATAACTGTAGGCATGTACCCATGTAGGCATATGGGGCCCATGTGGGCCTTAAGGTTTTTACCCACTTTGGACCCACATGGAACCCATTCAAAACCCACTTTTAGCCCACATGGGCCAACCTAGATGGGGCCCTCATGGAAACTGCGGACAAACCCACTTGTTACCCATGTGGGCATATGTGGCCCAAGTGGGCCTTATGGTTTTAACACACTTTGGGCCCACATGGAACCCATTCAAAACCCACTTTTAGCCCACATGGGCCAACCTAGATGGGGCCCTCATGGAAACTGCGGACAAACCCACTTGTTACCCATGTGGGCATATGGGGCCCAAGTGGGCCTTATGGTTTTAACCCACTTTGGGCCCACATGGAACCCATTCAAAACCCACTTTTAGCCCACATGGGCCAACCTAGATGGGGCCCTCATGGAAACTGCGGACAAACCCACTTGTTACCCATGTGGGCATATGGGGCCCAAGTGGGCCTTATGGTTTTAACCCACTTTGGGCCCACATGGAACCCATTCAAAACCCACTTTTAGCCCACATGGGCCAACCTAGATGGGGCCCTCATGGACACTGCGGACAAACCCACTTATTACCCATGTGGGCATATGGGGCCCAAGTGGGCCTTATGGTTTTAACCCACTTTGGGCCCACATGGAACCCATTCAAAACCCACTTTTAGCCCACATGGGCCAACCTTGATGGGGCCCTCATGGACACTGCGGACAAACCCACTTGTTACCCATGTGGGCATATGGGGCCCAAGTGGGCCTTATGGTTTTAACCCACTTTGGGCCCACATGGAACCCATTCAAAACCCACTTTTAGCCCACATGGGCCAACCTAGATGGGGCCCTCATGGAAACTGCGGACAAACCCACTTGTTACCCATGTGGGCATATGGGGCCCAAGTGGGCCTTATGGTTTTAACCCACTTTGGGCCCACATGGAACCCATTCAAAACCCACTTTTAGCCCACATGGGCCAACCTAGATGGGGCCCTCATGGACACTGCGGACAAACCCACTTGTTACCCATGTGGGCATATGGGGCCCAAGTGGGCCTTATGGTTTTAACCCACTTTGGGCCCACATGGAACCCATTCAAAACCCACTTTTAGCCCACATGGGCCAACCTAGATGGGGCCCTCATGGAAAATGCGGACAAACCCACTTGTTATACCCATGTGGGCATATGGGGCCCAAGTGGGCCTTATGGTTTTAACCCACTTTGGGCCCACATGGAACCCATTCAAAACCCACTTTTAGCCCACATGGGCAAAACCATATAGGGCCCTCATGGAAACCGCGGACAAACCCACTTATTGCCCATGTGGGCAAACCCATGTGGGGCCCTCATTGCTTTGCTGGCTGGGAGGGAGCCCTGGCTAGAAGAATGCACAAATGGGCAAACGAAATACAGGAAAAAAGGAACTTTAAAGGACTGTCGCCAATCCTCATAATGAAGCCAACGGATGAAGATAAAAAAGTCTGATGAAGAGCCACTTCAAGGAAATATCACAGGGAAACTATCAACAGGCATTTATCCAGTAAATGGAAAGGAGAAAGAACAACCAATGATGACACAAAACGGTCGTCACGACACAGCAGCAGCGGAAGAAGATGATGATCTCAGAACGATAAATGAAGAAGATCCAAGTGAACTGTCACCAAGAAAGCGAAGACAATCACGGAGTCTCCTAGCAGCAAGTCTAGGAAAAGCACAAAGCTTTGAAGACATCCCTCAAATCGGCAACACTCCATATCACCCACCGTCCAGTCAAAGGCTGTATCCACAAGATGATAAACACCCCAAGGGAGCCTTGTGTGATACCAGACCTTCACCGTACCGAGCTCCTCACTCAACACCTGCGTCAAGTCTACACCCATGGCAACACATCGCAAGCGCAAAATCCAGCAATGCGCCGAAGCCTTCAATGACGCCACCGACACCTCAAATGACTCACAGAATCACAGAGGAAACACTGGAACTGACACCCCTGCAATGCACCCCAAATCTAACCAACCTTGAAGAACAAGTCAAATCAATACAAAATCAAGTGATGGTATTGACCAACATTGTGGAGACAGAGAGGACTCTGAAGGAAATGGATAACTTCGTACAAGAAGAAAGACCCAGAAGCAAAGTGACAAACACAGTCAAGGTATATCCATTGAGAACAACAGACAACCGACAAATGATTTATCAACCATTCACGCTTAAGGACTGGAGCTCCTTGATGTTGGAACTGCCAAAACTAACCAAAGGAGGCATTCCATAGATGAGAGCACTCATGAAACATACCGCCGGAGATAGAATTTGTTGGGGAGACATACACGCCGCCTTAACCAAGGCAGCGGATGAGACGATTGCAATCAACATCAAGAATGCAGAGGAGAATAGGATGCAAATGGTCCTACATAAAAATGTTTCAATACATGTGTTTCAAGTTGCATTGGAAGAAGAATTGAAGTCAAGATTTCCATGTATAATGACTGACGAACTCATGTCACTACGGATGAAGAGTGATGAAGACTACTACAGCTACAAACAACGTGCCAAGAGCCTATATCACGATGCAACGGGAGAGCCGATTCAAGCAGGCACGGGAATGACAGTCATGTTCTATTCAGCCCTGGTCAAAGGGATGCCAAAGCCAGTACAAAACGTCTTAAGTGACGTGATGGGCTTATACACCAAAACTGAAGAAGAATTCGACGCACATTGTAACCACAGCGTCAACAAGTGGTTGAACAATAACAAAGAAACTGACTCCAAGGAGAGAGAAATGGAGTTAGCGACGATGAAGTTACAACTACTAAAACTGCAAACAGAGTCCAGAGACAAGAAGAAAGAAACATCCAATATCATGACAATCAAACAAGACCCCACTGAAGAAGACGTGCCGATAACGACAAACCTATTGGCAACTGCAATCAAGATGATGTCAAACTATGACTAAAAAAAAAAAAAGAGACATTACAAACGCTTCCTCTGACATACGGAAGACAAAGAAGATCCCTGTTCAGCATCTAACACCGATGATGAAAACCACCATTCGCCTATTTCTGCCCTTGGGGCTCCAAGGGGAGAAACAGGGGAGAAACAGGGGAGAAAAGAAAAAAAAATCTTAAAAAAATAATAATAAATAAATAAACATAAACCTTAAACCTTCTGATATAGAGTGAGATTTTTGACAGAACCTTAACTACTTAACATTTAAATGTAGTATTCTATAACTTTTTCATGATATACATTTGTTATACTAATTAATAATCTAGATGGTGAAATACAAAAAACTGCGAACGCAATTATAGAACAAATATATGCCTAAATGCAAACTCACTAGATGCAGAAAAAATAAGAATTGAAAAAATACAAATGCCAAACAAAAAGACATTGTTGCCTATAGTCAAATACAAGATGATCTGCCGGATGAACCTTTTCCATTACAGGACGGGGAAACACCAGACACTGGAGAGACTGGATCTTAACAAGGACGATAGAAAAAGGACCAGTCATCATCCAGGTGGGAGAGTCCATGCCACGTGCTGTGGACGAGGCCCAAGGCTGTGAGGGTTTCATAAACTCTCCCTGAATATATCTCTCCCACCTGTTGAACTAAAGGTATCATAATCCACAGAAAACAACCATCCAAGTACAGGAAAAGACACTGTTAGATAAAGAGCGGGTGCTGGTAACCGCAGCTGTACTGTAGGAACATAGACGATCGTGGTCACATCACATCGCAACACGTGACCAGAAGTAGATGACGCCATCATGAACACTTTAAAAAATAGCCTGCAGAAAAAGGGGCTGCTACCCTTGTACGTTAATATGTGGTTGGTCAATGTTATCAGTTATGATTGTGTTTCTCTTGTTACTGTTTAAAGAAATGGTTAAAAGTAAGTCCTGAAGTCATTAATAAACGATACATTAACAGAGTAGAAATAATGCATCATTATCAATCCAACATGTGGTGGCGATATATAAACTATACCGCCCACCTTACCAGCATTACTGACTGACATGAATGTATCCACCTTCAAGTATCACTACACACACCGGCATTTAAGCGACCACACCGAACGACACCCAAATTTTAAACGGCACTAACAATATTGGGCACATTGACAAAAATCATTGCAAAAACATATTTATTTTTTGCCCGCCCATAGATGAACCTGCACATGATAGCATGTGTTGTTGAAAATAGAAATGCCCGTAAGTTTTGTTGATAATTTCCGTAGCTGTTTTCTACATAATTTCCTGTCTGCGAACTTTAGTAGTAAATCATATCACAACCAATCTGGCGCGTCAAGTTCCGACATCACAATACATACTTCTTACTCCAAATCTCTAATCAGACCCCGACATTTTTGAATTGAGTTAAATTACTAATTTGAAAACACACTTATGATTGTTTGTTTTGCTTAAGACATGCTAAATTGCTAATTGATTTTTGCAAATAATGGTAACAAAAAAACAAAAAGAAATAACTACAAAAAACTATCGCAATTGTGAAATTTATATTAATGAATGTAGATATATGCTTTAAGCAGGAAATGGCGACTTGTATCTCTCGGCAACCACTTAGAAAAGTGGTTGACAGGGGAGATTGTGAGATATCAATTTGTCTGTTTATAAATCCTATGAAATGTTCTCTATGGACTACGTGCAGAAACTAAGGTTGAGGTTTGTCTGCTATACAAGTACATCCAAATAAGGGTCCTTTAGATAGGATGAGCTAAGGCCTGAACGTGCAGTGGTTTAGGACCATGTTTGGGGTTTTAAGTAAACAGCCTAGTCCACAGCTGTACCTTACCATCCATGGACATCAGACCACTGTCTCCGTACATTGGGATGGGCGTAGCTAATGTTATAAAATATCTGGGAATGCAGCTAGACGTTGGACTGCTGCTTTTTGTGATGCTGGACTTACTGCTGGACTTACTGCTGGACTTCTGCTAAGATTATTGTTGGATTTCACCTTTGAGTGTCTGCTGAACGGTTTTCTATACTACTCTGAATTCCCACTTAGAACATCAGAGAAGCTGTTACTGTAACACCTGCTGAAAGCCTGAATAAACAACTCCTGTGAACGACATTGCTCTCTCTGCGCTGTTTTTTATACAAGGAAGAAGGTCCTGGACATATGTTTCTCACTTTCAATTATCTACCCCTCCCAGGGACTCCAAGAAGGCCG
Organism: Proterorhinus semilunaris; assembly: GCA_021464625.1. Lineage (NCBI taxonomy): Eukaryota > Metazoa > Chordata > Actinopteri > Gobiiformes > Gobiidae > Proterorhinus > Proterorhinus semilunaris. The sequence goes on from CM038354.1 coordinate 1,134,620, forward strand.
GGTACTCTGCACCGATGTTGGGCCCGTAGGCCGAGACAACGGTGAGAGACCTGTCCCCGACCCGAAGGCGTAGGGACGCGACCCTCTTGTTCACCGGGGTGAACTCCAACACATGACGGCTGAGCTGGGGGGCTATGAGCAAACCCCCCCCAGCCCGCCGCCTCTCCCCGCGGGCAACTCCAGAAAAATGGAGCGTCCAGCCCCTCTCCAGGAGTTGGGATCCGGAACCCAGGCTGTGCGTGGAGGTGAGCCCGACTATATCTAGCCGGTATCTCTCAACCTCCCGCACGAGCTCAGGCTCCTTCCCCCCCAGCGAGGTGACGTTCCATGTCCCGAACGCCAGAAGCTGCGCACGCAGACCAGGTCGTCGAGGCACCTGCCTTCGACTGCCACCCAGTCCTCTCTGCACCCGACCCCTACGGATCCCTCTGCGGGTGGTGGGTCCACAGGAGTGCGGGCCCACGTCGTCCGTTCGGGCTGTGCCCGGCCGAGCCCCGTGGGCAGAGGCCCGACCACCAGACGCTCGCATTCGAGCCCCAACCCCAGGCCTGGCTCCAGGGTGGGGCCCCGGCTGCGCCATACCGGGCGACGTCACGGTCCTTGTTGTGATACTGTCCATAGGAGTCTTTGAACTGCTCTTCGTCTGACCCGTCACCTAAGACCTGTTTGCCATGGGAGACCCTACCAGGGGCATGAAGCCCCAGACAACATAGCTCCTCGGATCATTCGGGCACTCAAACAACCCCACCACGTTAAGGTAGCAGTTATGAATAAAAAAATAAAGAGCTAAAGGCCCAAAAATGCCGCTATCTGACTCCTCGCCTCGTTGTAAAAAACAGATAGATCAGGAAGGTTACGAGTTCTCAGAAGGCACTTTATTCTTAGATGGTGAGTTACAAGTTACATGTTATTCGTTCAGTTGCTAGGAAAAGTCTGACCAAAACATTTTCCTCCTGGGTAATTCTCTGCCTGTTAGCCCCTCCTACTCAATGCATAGCCACACTCACACTTCAGGACGCTCCAGTTGGCCATCCTGACTCACATCAAAGCACAAGATAAATACTTCCTTATCTCACCATCTGGAGATCTGATCAGCTCCTTCCTGACCACTCTTTATGGCCCAGTGACTTTTCACCTTTGATCGAGATTAGCATACATTCTTTAGCAGAGGGACGGAGGCTACCTGCCTCTGGCCAATAAACAGGACGCCTGTTTATTGCCCCTCAAGGCCCAGTGACCTCTTCTACAGTTAGCATACAATATTCAGGGGGATAGTAAACAGACATTTTCAGATAATTGACAAAGTTCACGGGGTATGCAACACAACATGGGATAAAACCACCTCACTGAAGAATGGAAACTTCTTTATTTACTTGCCAATCCAGACACAGTTGGAACATCTTCTTCAAAGGGAAGATATTGCACATTGTCTCAAGTCAAGAGACCGCACATGTAATTCTGACATTTTTGAAGACATTAGAAGTGGAAAAATGTACTGTAATCTGAACAAAATTGGAGGCCCGCTTGACGGATACTCCTTAACACTCAACTGCGACGGAGTGCCTGTATTTAAATCATCACTCTTTGGTATTTGGCTATTATATGGGATTGTAAACGAGCTTCCATACCCTGTGCGCAAAGACAATGTTCTTCTTTTTGGTTTGTGGTTTGGCGATTTAAAGCCAAATGTTAATATATTTTTAAAGCCATTCATTTTAGAGTGTCAGAAGTTGTCAACTGCAGGCTTTACGTTAACAAGAAATGGCATTGCAGAACAATGTAAAGTTGTGGCTGCTCTTATGATGTGTGATTCGGTAGCTAGGCCCATACTTCAAAACATGACCCAGTTTAATGGCCTGTATGGATGCAGCCTTTGTTTATATCCCGGTGAACAAATTGAAAAGGGTCATGGCACTGTCAGGGTATACCCATACAAAGACGTTCCAAAGAGGGACCACGCTTCAACCATAAGTGATGCAAGGGAGGCTTTATGTAAAAAAAAATCTGTGAGGGGTGTTAAAGGACCCACTTGTCTGATAAATATTCCACACTTTGACATCATATCTGGCATGCCTCCTGACCACATGCATAATATACATCTTGGTGTGGTTCGCCAAATGGCAAGCATATGGATGGACAGTGAAAACCATGAAAAGCCATATTATATTGGCAATCGAGTGAATGAACTTGATCAACAGCTCTTATTAATTAAGCCTCCTTGCAATATCACAAGAGTGCCCCGATCTCTTCAGCAGAGAAAGTTTTGGAAGGCTTCTGAATGGCAGAACTGGTTACTGTTTTATAGTGTATTTGTGCTAAAAGGAATTCTGCCCCAGGTATTTTACCAGCACTGGTTAATCCTTGTCACATTCATGTTCTTGCTTTGCAAAGACATTATTACAACAGAGGATGTCCAAAAATGTGAAAAACTTGTTGTAGATTTTGTCAAACAATTTGAAACACTGTATGGGAATACCCATGTGTCATTTAATGTACATTTATGTCTTCATTTGCCAGAGTCTGTCAGGAATTGGGGACCTTTGTGGGCCCATTCTGGGTATATTTTTGAGTCGTATAATGGTGAAATACTGAACATGTTTCATGGCACTCAGTTTGTTCCCCTACAGATAATGAAACAATTGACATATAGACAAATATTGCCTCTTTTAAGGAATGAGGCACTGAGAAACTTATTTAGTAAGTTAACTGGCCGAAAGAGAATGAAGCAGTTTGAAAGTGTAGGTGATCAACTTGCTACTCTTGGTTTGCATTATTCTCGAAAACTTTCAAGCGAAGAGTTACTGGTCATGAGAGAGCAACTTTCAGTTACCACAGATACAGTTGTGAAAATATTCAGGCGACTTCTAGTCAACGGAGAGCTGTATTACTCTCAGGAGTTCACAAGGGTAGTGAAAAGGAACAGCTACACTGTGCTGTTGCAGAATGGACACATCATCACTGTATACTATTACGTTGTAGTAGAGCAACATGGTAACAGAAAATGCCTTGCTTTTGGGAGAAGGTATGACAGGTCACCGATTCATGTTGAAAATGTTGTTGGTCTGAAGAGGGAATTCTGTGGTAGAAAACAGATATTTGATGTGACACTGTTCAAAAGAAAATGTATGCTCATTGATCTGCCACAATATGCAAGCCTCTATGCATGCGTACCTCCAAGATCCAGTGTGGAGGATTGAAAATGTAATTGTAAAGTTCAAAAATAAATCTTAATAGGTAATACAGATTTGAGGCACTCCGACTGCAATATAAAAGTCCTTTATTTAAATGCCCCCCCTCCCGCCCGTCTCGTCACCATGGGGAGTAGAGCCTTCAGTCGCTCTGCTCCTCAGCTCTGGAACACTCTCCCTCCTGACCTCCGTAACACCGACTCACTCCCACACTTCAAATCCATCCTCAAAACTCATCTGTTTAGACAAGTCTACTCACTGTGACCACAACTGCATCGTCCTTTTTTATTCATGCTGTTTTAACTTTGTATTTTAACTGTTTTTAACTGTTGATGTTGTTTTACTTGTGGATGTGAGGCGACCTTGAGTGTCTTGAAAGGCGCCTAAGAAATAAAATGCATTATTATTATTATTATTAATAAATAAAGGACTTTTATATTGCAGTCGGGGTGCCTCAAATCCCCTTTTTTGCTCTTCTGTTTTATATAGTCTTATACCTGATCTTCGAAGAGCACCCGCGCCATACACCTTTGGACCTGCAGATGCACTCACCTTCTTCTGTTTTTTGAGGTAATACAGATTGTTGTCTTCATTGCATAATGTAATATATAATGCAATTGTGACCGGGTGGAAGGCTTTAGCTTGACTCCGTTCCAGATAACATTAAAAAAAGAAAGGACCACAGGTTCGTTCATTGAAAAGGCATATCCAGCAAGTCGTTCCATTAGTTTTATTAACTTTATTTTCAGAATAATTTACATTTCAATCGTTCCGTCTTTTCGTTGTCATTTCGGTTCTTAAAATAAGGAAAAACAAAGAAAGAAAGGTTTGACGAATGTCCAGTCATTGGCAACACCGACTATCACATTTCTTTGTTGTTTCACAGTTGTTCGTTTTCAGACATTCATCCGGGGTAAACAAAGCAGCAATGGTTGTGGTTTCCGCAGGTTTTAGGTGGTTCAATTAGTCTTCGCTTTTGGATCCATCAATTCACGCGGGGACATCATGCGTCGCGTACTGGCCCGTGGGGAACCACACCTCCCACCTACAGCACCGCCATCTCGCACTGCGCCTGAAGCCCCACCCCAGACCCATAGCTGCTCACGAGAGCCCGAGGCTACACCACCTCCACACCAGGCAGACGCGGAAGAAAAAGGGGTCAGAGGTCGAAAACAGGTAGGCTGTGCCTTTTTATACGGCGCCCCCAGCTGACGGGCAGAGTACTACCACAGACGGCTCTTACTGTTACATAATATATATATATATATATATATATATATATATATATATATACAGTGCCTTGCGAAAGTATTGGGCTCCCTTGAACTTTTCGACCTTTTGCCACATTTCAGGCTTCAAACATAAAGATATGAAACTGTAATTTTTTGTGAAGAACCAACAACAAGTGGGACACAATCATGAAGTGAAACGAAATTTATTGGATATTTCAAACATTTTTAACAAATAAACAACTGAAAAATTGGGCGTGCAAAATTATTCAGCCCCTTTACTTTCAGTGCAGCAAACTCTCTCCAGAAGTTCAGTGAGGATCTCTGAATGATCCAATGTTGACCTAAATGACTAATGATGATAAATAGAATCCACCTGTGTGTAAACAAGTCTCTGTATAAATGCACCTGCTCTGTGATAGTCTCAGAGGTCAGTTTAAAGCGCAGAGAGCATCATGAAGAACAAGGAACACACCAGGCAGGTCCGAGATACTGTTGTGGAGAAGTTTAAAGCCGGATTTGGATACAAAAAGATTTCCCAAGCTTTAAACATCCCAAGGAGCACTGTGCAAGCGATAATATTGAAATGGAAGGAGTATCAGACCACTGCAAATCTACAAAGACCCGGCCGTCCCTCTAAACTTTCAGCTCATACAAGGAGAAAACTGATCAGAGATGCTGCCAAGAGGCCCATGATCACTCTGGATGAACTGCAGAAATGTACAGCTGAGGTGGAGACTCTGTCCATAGGACAACAATCAGTCGTATACTGCACAACCCTGGCCTTTATGGAAGAGTGGCAAGAAGAAAGCCATTTCTTAAAGATATCCATAAAAAGTGTTGTTTAAAGTTTGCCACAAGCCACCTGGGAGACACACCAAACATGTGGAAGAAGGTGCTCTGGTCAGATGAAACCAAAATGGAACTTTTTGGCAACAATGCAAAACGTTATGTTTGGCGTAAAAGCAACACAGCTCATCACCCTGAACACACCATCCCCACTGTCAAACATGGTGGTGGCAGCATCATGGTTTGGGCTTTTCTTCAGCAGGGACAGGGAAGATGGTTCAAATTGATGGGAAGATGGATGGAGCCAAATACAGGACCATTCTGGAAGAAAACCTGATGGAGTCTGCAAAAGACCTGAGACTGGGACGGAGATTTGTCTTCCAACAAGACAATGATCCAAAACATAAAGCAAAATCTACAATAGAGTGGTTCACAAATAAACATATCCAGGTGTTAGAATGGCCAAGTCAAAGTCCAGACCTGAATCCAATCGAGAATCTGTGGAAAGAACTGAAAACTGCTGTTCACAAACGCTGTCCATCCAACTTCACTGAGCGCCAGCTGTTTTGCAAGGAGGAATGGGCAAATATTTCAGTCTCTCAATGTGCAAAACTGATAGAGACAAACCCCAAGGACTTACAGCAGTAATCGCAGCAAAAGGTGGCGCTACAAAGTATTAACTTAAGGGGGCTGAATCATTTTGCATGCCCAATTTTTCAGTTGTTTATTTGTTAAAAATGTTTGAAATATCCAATAAATTTCGTTTCACTTCATGATTGTGTCCCACTTGTTGTTGGTTCTTTCACAACAAATTACAGTTTTATATCTTTATGTTTAAAGCCTGAAATGTGGCAAAAGGTCGAAAAGTTCAAGGGGGCCAAATACTTTCGCAAGGCACTGTATGTTGTAGCATATAAAGACAGACTTGCATGTACAAATATAGTGCATGTTTGGTCGTGATTGCAATACATTTTATATATTTATTAATATATACACATATATGGTCTATGCTTATATTGCAATATACTGGAAAATATAAATACTAAATATCATATATGATAATATATTGTTTAATATAATGCATGATATTTTCCAATATACTGCAATATATTTTTGTTTTGTAAGGGGAGCTACTGAACATCAGATCAATCACCCCCACGGACTTACTAGCACTTTTTTTAGCGTCAGCTGCGGATTTGGTCAATGTTTTGACCAAACGAGGGAAACGCCGCCAGAGGGGACAGCGAGCGGGAGCGCTCGTGCGTCTAAGAAGGCGAGGAGCACGCACACTCTACCTCGCTCACTTCACAACAAGATGGACGAGCTAGCGCTGCTAATGAGAACAAACAGGGATTTCTCCACATCATGTGTTTTGTGCTTCACGGAGACGTGGCTCAGCGTGAAGGTCCCGGAGGCTGCTGTTCAACCGGAGGGCTTCCAGCTGCTCCGCGCGGACCGGGACCCGGGGCTGTGCGGGAAGGCAAAAGGCGGTGCTTCTATATCAACAACAGCTGGTGCTCTGATGTGACTGTGATATCCCAACATTGCTCTCCTGCTCTGGAATATCTGATGATTAACTGTTTTTATTCACCGCGGGAGATGGTCTCATTCATCCTGGTTGCTATCTACCGCTGGGGGCGGAAGTGCACGCAGCCCAGCGCACACTTGCGGAGCAGATTCTGAACGGTGAGCGGACTTTCCCGGAGTCTCTCGTCATTGTGCTCGGTGACTTTAACAAAGGGAACCTCAGCCAGGAATTACCCAAGTACAGTTTATTAAATGCCCCACCAGAGAGGAGAACACGCTGGATCACTGTTACACCACCATAAGCCACGCATACCACGCTGTCCCCCGCGCTGCACTCGGACTCTCAGATCACGTGATGGTCCACTTAATCCCCTCATACAGACAAAGACTGAAACTCACTAAACCTGTAGTGAGCACAATAAAGAAGTTCACCACTGAGGCTGTGGAGGAGCTGCGCTCATGTATGGAGACAACAGACTGGGAGGCATTTGGGGCTTCCATCAACCTGGATGAATACACGGACATCGTGACCTCATATATCCAGTTCAATGAGGAGCGCATAGTACCAACGTGCACCAGGGTCTGTTATGAGAATGATAAGCCCTGGTTCACACCCAAACTCTGGCAGCTTTGCAAGGAGAAAGAGGTGGCACACAGAAACGGGGACAAAGAACAATACAGACAGGCAAAATACCACTTTAGAAGGGAAGTGGGAAATGCCACATCTGTATTCAGCCCGTCTCCAACAGCAATTTGCCTCAAACGACCCGGGAGCAGTGTGGAGGGGGCTTAAGGCCATCACAGACTATAAGGCCAAGGCCCCCCGGACTCTATACGACCTGTCCTTCGCCCAGGGTCTGAATACACACTACTGCCGCCATGAACGCCCATCAGCTCCTCACACTCCAGAGATTCCAGAGAACCCAGCCACCTCAAACCATGGTAATAAAACTTCTTCTTCTTCTTCTGGTAGAAATGCTACCAGGAAAAGCCTAAATCGTCTCAATTCCCTGGGCAGAATGTAAACTATATTGTAAACGGCACATGTTCACTTGTTGTACTCGTTTCACTACTTATAAACCCGTGAACAGTCGTGCTTATTTTGCAGCCAAGAAAAGCTAACATTAGCAGCATTATTTTTGCCATTATAAATACAGCACCATTACCACCGTTACTACTCAAATGTGTTGTAGGTACAGCACAATTACTGTTATTACTGACACTACTAGTCTGCTACTAATATTACACAACCTCTCTGTAGGTATAAAACTATTTTGGCAATTTCCAAATATGATTATTTTATGGCTTGTTTCAGTGAAGTTTGTACAACATGCACGGACAGTCGGACACCGTTGTTTTGAAGCATCAACAACACTTTTCCTCCACGTATTTAGTCATAATTTATTTCACGTATTTAGTAATAATTTCTTACCTTTCAAGCAAAAATAAGCTGCGGGTCTTTTGAGAGATTCTCTCAACATTTTCCGATGTTCTTTACCTACGCCGATCAGACTCCACTTTCGCCTTTTTTTGTCACACCCGAATAAACTCTTTTCTTTTCGTTAGTCGGGGTCTGGGCTGGATTTTCGATGGTGCTTGAAGCCGGTCTCCTTTTATTCTAACGCTGGCGGCACGGTAGCACAGCGGTTAGCGCTCGTGCTTCACAGCTAGAAGGTCCAGGTTCAACACCCACCAGTGACGGGGCCTTTTTGTGTGGAGTTTGTTCTCCCCGTGTCTGCGTAGGTTTCCTCCAGGTACTCTGGTTTCCCCTACCACTAAAAACATGTACAATAGTCTAGGATGAATGAGAGTGCGCATGGGGGACGACGGATGGAAATTAGCCCAAGGCTACAATCCGGTGTGGCTTGTTCATTAACTTGCACAGTCCCGACCAAATAAACCAATAATAAAAATAAATGAAAAAAACGCTACGCGCATGACGTCATTACGCATTACGCTTGTTTGCTGGTTCGTCCCGAACAGACTATTTAAGTGACTTTAAAGGCATATATAGGCAATCAAGGTGAAAAGGCCAGTGCTCACCAGGGCATTGCTGGAGCATGTAGTTTCCTTTCAGTCATGTTTCAGTCCTGATGTTTAACGGGTGTAGTCTACGTCCTGGTTTAGTCCTGCGACCTGCCGCAGACCGCGGTTGTGCCTAAGTTTAGTTATAGCTTTGCTTAGTAGCAAAAATTGGGACTGCTTTCCCTGCCAGATGTCGGGTATTTCATGATTGATCGATGACTATGTCAGGCAGCTGGAAACCACACTAAAATGGCGCTGTCCGTTGTCATAGTAATCAGTAACTGTGATGTACCCGCCGTCTTACACAAATCAGCTCAAAACCCCAAACATCAATCAATCAATCAAATTTTATTTGTATAGCGCCTTACAACAGCCAGAAGGTGCCCAGGGCGCTTTCCAGAATCGAAATAAAAGATATAATAGACATCAATAAAAACACAAATGTACATAAAAACAGCAGTCGAGTCAGTGGCTATGCATCAAACGCTTGTCTGAAAACATTAGCCTCAGACAGGAGAGATGCATTGTACCAGGTTATAGCACTTGTGCTAATTTCCACCTGCAGTCCCTGGGCCTATTGTACATGTTTTTAGTGGTAGGGGAAACCGGAGTACCCGGAGGAAACCTACGCAGACACGGGGAGAACATGCAAACTCCACACAGAACGGCCCCGTCCAGGTGGGAATCGAACCCGGGACCTTCTAGCTGTGAAGCACGAGTGCTAACCACTGTGCTACCGTGCCGCCCATTTTGTCCCAGTTTTTAAATTGGAATATCTGGTCACCCTAATCACACCAACTCCAAAATCTATTTATGGGAAATACCCATTGTATATTGTATATTTTTAACTGTAAATAACTGGTGATTGATTTATTTGGTCCCCTCCTGGAACCGCCACCTTAACGTGGTGGAGGGGTTTGAGCACCCGAATGATCCTGGAGCTCTGTTGTCGGGGGCTTCGTGCCCCTGGTAGGGTCTCCCAGGGTAAACAGGTCCTATAGGTGACGGGTCAGACAAAGAGCGGTTCAGAAGCCCCTTATGAGAGACCAACAGGCCCGGTTAGAACCATGAGGCCGTCCTTCTGTGGACCCACCACCTGCAGGGGGCGCTACAGGGGCTGGTGCAGCTCCAAAAGCTGCCCCCACTACCCGGCAACGGACAAGTGGAAGAAAATGGATGATTTATTTGGTATTTTGTCTTTCTTTGCATGTTTTGTATTTGTTTGGGTCTCCTATTTTAAAGAAATGATCTAGCTTTTGACAAAATCTGTTGAATAAAAAGTTATACTTTTATATCTAAGGTCCCGTCTCTGCCCCATGATTAAAAGGTAAACAAACCCGTGTCTGCCTTGTGCAGGGTCCTAGGCCTACCCCAGGTGGCGTTGTCAACAACCCGTAGCTATTTATTAACCTGCATTTCTCGTCATGTCACACACGCGCTCGAAATCTGAAAAAGATCAAATCGGTTTAATTTTAGCTTAAAGATGAAGATCTTTTTTGATCAAATCTGGATTGAACCACAGCATTGACCTGCTTGTCAAGTCCATAATGACGCCAAGGTTGGTGGTTGTAGGTTGTGCTGGTTGAGTTGGCCCAGGTCAGAAGCATCTTTAAGGCACTTGAGCAAGGGGGCAACTACTGTTCATTTAAATGGGCAAATAGATTTAATAGATTTCAGCATAAAAATGATACTGAATGCCATGGTTTTTTTTAAAAGCTGACCGAGAGGGAGGAGGTACAGTGTAAAAAGAACTGGGCCGAGAATAATTTCTGTGGCTTCTTTATCATTAACATCTTAAAAATGATGTAAGTGGCCACTGGATGTGTAAAAGCAGACATGTTTGCAAAAGAGCAATTGCCTCAATTTCACACCGCCAGTGGGAACCAAAGAATTCTGCCCTCATCACTCCGAAAATGATAAACAGAACAGGAAACATATTCAAAAGGTTTTTATTTTAGTGCCACATGATTCAGAGAGACATGCAGGTCTCAGAGCTCACTTAGGGCCTACAGCGTGGAGAGGCCTTCCTGCAGACGCCCACCACTGGGGCCCCCAGAGAGTTTAAGTTTGGCAAATACATTCATAGAATCAATCAAATAAAGTCAGATCAAGTTATTTCATATGTTGAACAATTCAAGTTTCTTTTTGTCTCGGAACTCAATCCGATATAATTTGTAACTCACTGAAACGGTGTCTGCCTAGTTGTCCCCGTCCTCTGCATCCACTCTGAGGTTAGGGTGTGTTCAGAGACAGGGCCACACTCGCGCAGAGACAGGGCCACACTCGCGCAGAGACACGGCCACACTCGGCACAGATACAGGGCCACACTCGCACAGAGACACGGCCACACTCGGCACAGAGACGCGGCCACACTCGGCACAGAGACACGGCCACACTCGGCACAGAGACACGGCCACACTCGCGCAGAGACGCGGCCACACTCTGCACAGAGACGCGGCCACACTCGGCACAGAGACACGGCCACACTCGCACAGAGACGCGGCCACACTCGGCACAGAGACGCGGCCACACTCGGCACAGAGACGCGGCCACACTCCCGCAGAGACGCGGCCACACTCGCGCAGGGACGCGGCCATACTCGCACAGAGACACGGCCACACTCGGCACAGAGACACGGCCACACTCGCACAGAGACACGGCCACACTCGCGCAGAGACGCGGCCACACTCGGCACAGAGACGCGGCCACACTCCCGCAGAGACGCGGCCACACTCCCGCAGAGACGCGGCCACACTCGCGCAGGGACGCGGCCATACTCGCACAGAGACACGGCCACACTCGGCACAGAGACACGGCCACACTCGCACAGAGACACGGCCACACTCGCACAGAGACACGGCCACACTCGCACAGAGACACGGCCACACTCGCACAGGGACGCGGCCACACTCGCACAGAGACACGGCCACACTCGGCACAGAGACGCGGCCACACTCCCGCAGAGACGCGGCCACACTCGGCACAGAGACACGGCCACACTCGGCACAGAGACACGGCCACACTCGCGCAGAGACGCGGCCACACTCGGCACAGAGACGCGGCCACACTCGGCACAGAGACACGGCCACACTCGCACAGAGACACGGCCACACTCGGCACAGAGACGCGGCCACACTCCCGCAGAGACGCGGCCACACTCCCGCAGAGACGCGGCCACACTCGCGCAGAGACACGGCCACACTCGCACAGAGACACGGCCACACTCGCACAGAGACACGGCCACACTCGCACAGGGACGCGGCCACACTCGCACAGAGACACGGCCACACTCCCGCGGAGACAGGCCCACACTTGTGGGGAGACAGGCCACACTCACACTGGAGGCTAGACAGCAGTCAGTAACAGTCATTATGCTACACCTAAGATGCTAAAGGCCTGGTAAAAATACCATTACTTTGCTGAGATGGAAAAAAAGATTTGCTTAGGATGGACTTACAGCTGCTGTGTGTCTCTAAAATAATGGCATGTTTTCCACAAGTTGAAGCCTCCTGCTGACAGATAATCAAGACCACAATGAAAAAGTCTGTACCTTGCCACCAAGAATTCTTTTAGAGTCAAAAGCGAGTAAGCTGCAGTGGCAGCCAAAACAGACTGGATGTTTTTCACAGTTATATGAATGTTCCCCAACACAGGCTTCATGTTCCAGGAACAAGAAATCTACCAATCTCCCCAAAGCAGCTGTATTTCAGGGTTCGTACAGGTTTCTACTGGATGTTCATGAACCATGTCCCCCTTTCCATGACCTCAAAATAATTTGAGTCACAATTCTAGTCCACATTTATTAATTAAGTTGCTAGATTTTTAGCTGCAAAATTGCAGCTGCATTTGTGTCTGCAAAATCAGAATATACAAGACCCCGGTGGCTTTTATCACTACAACTACAGAGCCATCTCTCTCTGTCCTTCACTGGGACATGGGGGCTTTAGTTTAGATTAGTTTAAATTGGAGTTTAGCCCTGAGTTCGCTCTTCTAATCAGCGCATTATGAAATGGCCTGAAGGGTGCGTCACACTGAAAAAGAGCGAGACAGAATGTTTCAAATCTCAGTTGAAAACATGGTGGGATGCACTGGAGGAGCGTACGTACACGGTGCAGTAATGGCATAATGGTGGATAGGAATGTGTATTGTTAAGGATTTATATATACACTACTACTCTTATCGATCCGGTACTTTAACGGTACTCGGATCGGCTGTAGCTCTGGGGACTGAGTCCAAATGAAAACTTGTAGTAAAATAGCTGGAGAGGGAAGAACGTGGGAATGATCCAACACCCTGCACTTCCGTGCGGGTCGCGGGCATGAATAGATCCGCTGCAGCGAACGCATCCATGAGGGCGGAGAGAGCCCTTTCATGTGGTTATTTGAGCTCATCGGTCCGGGTGGACCAGCACACGTGGCTGTTATGATACCGACCTGCACTGCGCTCTGACACAAGAATCCCCTTTACAAACAATGCACACGGCTGATGGCTGATATACACAGCTACTCTTCTGCTTAAGTGTATATATACGGTAAGAATATTTTCAACATATGTCCCCAATCCAGAGCACACCTAAACCATCCAGAGAACAAGTGAAGCACAAACACGTGGTGGAGCGGTGTTTTATGAAGAGCATTGGCCTTGAAGTATCTCCTCCAGGTGGAAAAGTGGCATCCTCCGCTTCAGCTGAGATAAATGAATGAAACTGAACTTGAACGCTCTCATTTTGGATGCAGTCAATGTGGGGTAGAGCCCGAGGAGCCGAACCTCCACCTGAACGGAAAGGTACGTAGTGATTTCCAGATCATTCTGATTTACTGTGTTATTATTCATTCATCTTTTAAAATCTAAAATCTATTTATCAGTCCAAAATGTTTCCAGGCCCTGGAAGAGTTTTGGCTTTCCCATGACTGTACGAACCCTGCTGCCAACCTTTCTTTTGATGTGGTTCTATTGCACCACAGAGCAGTGAAAACAATGTACCATTTGTATTTGTATTTTAATTGGATCACAAAAGATATCCAAACAATTCCACAAGGGGGCGCACTGTTACACCAACCCAAGGGAGTCTGGAACACTTCTTCAAACCATAAATAAAATCATTTAAAATCACGTTACTTTCGAACTGTTGATCTACAATTATTTAGTGTCAGTTCTCACTGCACTATATTACAATGTGTGGTAAGAAAAACTAAAGTACAAAGTAAACAATTCAAAGTGCTGAAGAACAAATCTGCCAGAGCTAACTTAAATACTACAGGGCTTAGCGTATCGGGCCCCACAGACAGGATATGTGTTTCCTGTCACTTTGTCTTTGGAGAGTGAGAGGGTCTGAGGCAGCGGCAGATAGTGGGACACAGGCTTCTGTTGGCTCCCTTTCAGCAGTCTATGTGTGTCCTGCCTTGGATTTGTCCCCTGTCCTGGGTGTGTCCCAGGGGCCCTCAGAGCTCCAGCTCCTTGGACACTTTGGTGGCGATGTCCCTGAAGGCCAGTTGTGCTCCCCACAGTCGTTTGAAGCGCACACCGCTGCTTTGGCCCAGCCCGCCGGGCAGCTGACATACCTCGGCCTCGAAGGCCACGCGGGCCCCTGCAGCCCCATGTGTACAGGACAGGAGGAAGGGCCCTGCTACATGCACCTGACAGCCACATCCCTGGGCCGCCTCCCTCAAGGCCAGCACCACCTCTGCAGGGTCCCGTGCGCTCCGTACCCTTACATCCCAGCCACATCTGGGGGTCCGGGGCTCGCTCGCTTTCTGATGCCCAGATACATGGCGACTGCAGTGGGAAGAAAAGGTAAGGCTTGTTATTCAAGTGTCAAAGCAGTTACACAGCAGTCTAAAACAAGACGCACCCATCCTGATTCTGATACCTGCCCCTCACCAGCTCCGAAATGAACCAATTAGAATGAGTCATTTAAGTCCTTAACGGAACATCATGTCCACAAGATAACAACTACTTGACCTTCAGTGAAATGGCTTTTTATACAGCTATGTATTGTCCCTCAACCATACCTGATATTCAGTTCTCCTATCCGATACCAGGATCAGATGGGTGCTCATGGGCTGCCTAACACCAGTCTAAGGCACATGTCCACACACACAGGCTGACACACAGTTACCTGCCATCTCTAACCTCACTGAGGGAGCGTGCCAGCGCTGCAGAACACAGAGCGCACATCAACAAACTTCCCCATGTCCGCTTAGGTAAAAGACATGATGTGAAGTACACACCAGACGTACGTAATGGTTTTGTGGACAGATCAAACCAAATGGCGCCGTGAACTTACCTTGGGACCGGAGATCTGCAGACTCTCTCAGGTTCGTCTGTGACCCTCAAGAGGAAAACAAAGCAAATGTTAGAAATCTACATCTGAAAGCAGCTCAACCCACACACGACATGCTGCCCCACACTTGTCACAGCTAATGATGGATAACAATCAGCCCACACTCATCACAGCTCATGGGCGGACAATACAAGCTACGCCCACACTTGTCACAGCTAACAAACAGACAAAACGCACACTCATCCCACACTTGTCACAGCCCCTGAATGGACGACACATGTTCCGCTGCTCACACTCATCCCACTTAACAGACAACACATGCTCAGCCCACACTTGTCACAGCTCATGAATGTGTGGTAGAGTTCTGTGTGTGGGGCTGAGGAGATACTAGTGCAAGGTCATTCACATGTTGAGCATTTAAAATCATGACAAACCGATGGAATCAAATCATGTTTGCAGTTCTTCTCAGTCACATGATGTTGATCTGCCCATCTCCACACAGTACCGCACACATTACTGCTAATATTGATACAAATGTAAAGGATGAACACAGAGCACAGGCGTGAGTGAGCAGACAGTGAGTGAAGCCATTGCAGTGTGGACAGACAGACTGGAGCAGCCACCAAACACGGGAAAGAAAGACTTACTAACTGGTTTTGTCCCCTGGGGAAGGGTGCAGCCCGACATGGACTTGTTTGAGCTCGGACGTTTAGAAGGGTCAAGAGTGACCCTAGGACAAGAGAGAGAAAGAAGAGAAATGGTGAGGACAGAAGAAGAGCAATGGACCAGAAGAGAAAGAGAATGGACAGAGGAGTGAAGCACAGGTGTGAGAAAACAGAAGCATCAGTGAGCAGCCAAGAAGAACAGGAGGAGCAGACCTGGGTCTAGAGCAGGCCTAAACCATGTGTGAATAATCTTCCCATCATTAACAAAAGCTCCATCATCGTGGTCATCAACTGACAGTAACAGTGTTTATGTGTACTGAACATCTGGACTACAAGCCATAGCCTTATGAATAATCCCTCCCCCATGAAAAATGTTTTGTGATATATTGTGATTGATCACATGTTTTCATTTCAAGAAGCATAATCACAGTAATTGCAATACAATCATCATCCCATGCATATTAATAGGCATCTTTGGGAGCAGTAGAGCGTGGGTTACATAAATCCAATAATGAATAAACCGGTCTAAACCGACTGACCGACGGGTCTGTTTGGCAGCGGTCAAGCTACAGCTGAGGGTAACTACTTTATTCCCCATATTCCATCCATCTTCTTCCACTTGTCCGTTGCCGGGTCGTGGGGGCAGCTGTTGGAGCTGCACCAGCCCCTATGGCTCCTCCTGCAGTAACCAGTATATTTTATATTCTCGAAGCAAATGCCCAACCGGAAACAGGTGTTGCTAATAACCTAGCCTTGCCTACACATTCAAACAGATTCCCAGAATACGAAGCTGAAAACAGCTGAGCACTGGAGTTTTCATGTGACAAATTATTTTGGCTTGTTTTATTTGTGTACGGTGCGGAGCTCAGGCACACGACTTTACGGAGTTTAACATGATAACAACTTTGCACATGAAGAAATACAAGTAAACAGTGCATTTATATGTAAATATAAATATAAACAGATCCAATTTACAATTCACTGTCAGAAGTCCAGCTAATCCACTCTTCAGAAATACAGCCCTAGCTTTCCTCTTCTGGAGTGAAACCTATTGTCCATGTGCACAATTATTATCCGTGACCCTCTACAGATCCTGTTTTGTTTACATTAGCCAAGTTAGCAGCTGATTTTATTCTGAAAGTACTGGTTCTGTCAAACACAATTTAATAGTTCTGACATGGTCTTCAGGTTGTTGTCACCTTGGACTTACTGGATTTATACACTTCATACTTTCTTTCTGAAGTCATTGAAGGTTACGGGCTGTCCAATCAAAGTCTGTGTGCTCTGCAGTGCGCTGTGAGCAAACTGTGAAATGGCTGAAGGCATTATTCATTAGCTCATAGCCTACAGATCAGTTAGACCCAGGTCTGAGAGTGTCACACAGGGGTCCTGAGGGAGCGGTCTACAGCGAAGCTCTTACTGCTGCCTCTAACCCGCTGTGGGACACTCTCTGGAGGCGCTGGTTAAACCTGCGTGAGCTGTTGGTTTAGTTCTGTTAGGGTTAATGTGAGGAACAGCAGGTCTCAGCACAGTTAGACACAGTTAGCAGAAACACTGGGGCCCCTGGGGGCCCGGGCCTTACCTGCGGCTCAGTTTGGAGGTGAGTTTGCTGAGCAGGTTGGTGGTGCCCCTGGAGCGGGCGTGGCTGGTCAGGCTAGAGTCATGTGACGGTGTGGGGGATGAGGGGGGCGCGTGCGTGGGGGGTCTACGGAGCTGGCCTCCATGGAAGGTGCTGCGGACAGTGGAGCCTCGGGACAGGCGCGAAGAGCTCACCCCAGAGGCCCCGGCAATGCTGTGGGTGGAGGGAGAGGAGGGGGGCAGGCGGTGGGACAGGGAGCTGTGAGGGGTACAGGCACACAGGGCAGAGGCCGTTAAACACATTTTAACACTTCAGGCTCAACTCCAGTTTTACAAGAACCATCCCACTGAGTGCACTGGCCCTCAGGCTCCACAGGACACCAACAGCACATCAGTCAATGAGCCCTGTCCCAGTGCGCCCCCCGCTCAGAGCTAGCCTATCCCCTCCGTAAGCAGCTAGCCAACCGCATGTAGCGTAAATACAAAGGGGCGTGGCCTAGCCGAGGGAATCACAGTTGTTTACACTTTTTCTGATGGACCATTAACTACTATTTATCACACAAATACAGTCAAGCCTACATTGTTTAGTAGAAGTGTTTCTGGGCTGTTGAACCACTCTCCATCCCTTTATTGTGTAGAAAAATATATTCTTAATTCAGCATTTGTTAAAGTAATGGTGGAGAAATGGGAGAATGGTTTGTCGGCAGCTTAGAACCATCAATACAACTGAAACCTCGCCACTTGTGTCCTAGAAAAGTCTATGAATCAAAACTAAACCTGACCTGTTCTCCTTCCCGTTGGGCAGCAGTGCGTGCCGGTCATTGCTGGGCCGCTCCGTACACACGTATGTGTTCCTGCGACTCATGGCACTAGACGGAATATTCACCTGCAACAGAGCCATGGGACAGAGCGGTCAGACCACTGGACTGCACCAAGGAGCAGGACACTGAGAAGTTACAATGATGGATCACTTGTCCAGCTAAAGGGCTGACTAACAGATCAGAGCATTTCTTACAGCGGTGGTGTTGGCCTCTTTGCGTCCAGGGATCTCAGCCTTGTTGGGGTTGTGTGCAGAACTGACCATGGGGCTTGGGGGTGTGGGGGTCCCTGTCTTGCGGCCCTCCTTCAGCCCCTCTGTCACTGTACTGGGACTGCGGCGGGGCTGTGAGGAGCCCGGCACCGTGGGCCCACCTGAAAGCAGCACATGTGAGATGTTTGTGTTGCGTGTGAGTGAGGTGCCGAGTGTGGAGGCTCACAGAAGTCAGAGTGGCGTCTTTGGCGCTGGTATGTGGAGGCACTGCGCTGAGGCTTGTGGCTGGAGGAGGTGCCCCCAGGCATACCCGAGGAGGTGCCCCCAGATGTCCCGGAGGAGTGGTGCTTGCTGGTCCCATTGGTGATGGTCCGGGCCCTGGATAAACTCAGGGTGCTGCCAGAGCGCGACTCATTGCCCTCCTTCTGTAACACGACCATTACATCTCACAATGACGACAAAGGTAAAAGCAGTCGCCACATTTTCAATAAAAGTGAAACCCAGAATTAAATCAATATTAAGGCTTGCCTGGAGTCCAAAATGACAAATGATCCACAGTTTATTGAACTCACTTTAACACTGTGCTCTCTATGTGTTTCTGATTTGAAATAAAAGTTATATTACAGCGACATCTCTATCATGGCTAATGGAGCTATATTACAGTCACATAGACCTGAGTGTAATAGCCGGACCAGGAGTGAAGCCCAGTCCGTGTGTGGTCTAGACTGACCTCAGCAGTGCTGCCCAGCAGCAAGTACGTGGCCGTCACCTCGTTGTACTTGTGTCCACTCAGAGCCTCACGGATCTCGTCTTTGCTAAAGCCCATGCCCACCATCACATCTGCAGAGACAGGGGACAGCACTGGTACAGATGCTCCAACGTCAACACGGTCATCACCAGCCCTTTTAGATTAGGTCTTAGTGTTTCGGACCAAAACGCTTTTAGATTAAGCCACGTTTTCATCATTTCCAAATGTGATCGTTTTAGTCCGACAAAAACATTATAAAAAGTAGGAATGTCCCCATCAGGGTTTTTTGAGAATTGCCCGATACTGAATATATTGTTATTAAAATTAAGAAAAAACTATATTATTCAATATAGTTATTCAATAGTAATATTGTTTTCATTCATGGTTTTGGACATAGAGAGTAACTCTACTGTAAGCCAGACTTTACAGTGTAATATAACTTTACACAGAGAGGGTGATCTAAAATCCCATTCGTTACTAAATGTGTTGATTGGAAATAAAAACAAAACTTGGGCAATAACGTTTTAGTAAACTGCAATGAACAAAACTGTACAGAAAACACACAGCAGTCATGTGGCCAAACAGTTCAATTACACAAAGCTAAATGTTAACTAGATTACAGTCTCTTTAAATGAAGATGGGGTGGCCACATTTCCAGCCAGAAAACCTGGACGGGGTGGAGGTCTGCGTGCACGTGCACTTTCCGCCGAGCCGTGCACGTGCGTGATCTACTGTGGGCGTGTACAGAGTGTGTTTTACTAAAGGCTTAACACGACCTGAGGAGTGAAAACAAGCCCTTCCTCAGGTCTCCCTCGTCTCTCAGTGTATGAGCGCAGCGGGCCGGGCTCTCGTCTCCGTCCATCATGGACTTTTAAACGTCCCCGCAGAAATGCGAGGAGGGTTCTCCGCTCAGAGCGGGTCAGTCACATGTGGCGCCGTAATAGTGAAGCTGTTTGTTACTTCTTACCACTCTCCCCCTGTCCTGTTCTCCCGTCCGTCCTCACTCCTCTCTCCTCTCTCCTCACCCCTCCCCTCACCCCACTCCTCACTCCTCACACCTCACCTCACCCCTCACTCCTCACCCCTCACCCCTCACTCCTCACTCCTCACTCCTCACTCCTCACTCCTCACTCCTCACCCCTCACCCCTCACCCCTCACTCCTCACTCCTCACCCCTCACTCCTCACTCCTCACTCCTCACACCTCTCCTCACTCCTCACTCCTCACTCCTCACCCCTCACCCCTCACCCCTCACCCCTCACTCCTCACCCCTCACTCCTCACTCCTCACTCCTCACTCCTCACTCCTCACTCCTCACTCCTCACTCCTCACTCCTCACCCCTCACCCCTCACTCCTCCTACAGTAAACTCTGCACGGGTTATTGGGGATGTTGTTTTTGTTGTCCCGCGCTGGCCCTTGTGTGGATTTGGGGGACACGGACTGAGCGGATGGTGGGAGGGGTGACTGAGGTGACAGAGGCGCTGGGCCGGGGGGAGAGGACAGAAAATGGTTCGCGATAGCTCAAAATCTGATCAAAAGTAATGAGAATAGACATGTCCCGAGATCGGATCGGGACATCCCTAATAAAAAGTAATCATTAATTAAAGTATAGGATATTGGGACAAATAATAATAATCTCTTCGCTTTATGTCGCGTTTGACAAACAGATTACAGCACAAAAGGCAGACGTGTCATTGTGAACCTCTGATCATCGCGTACAGATTTGTTTTTACCAACAGTGCCGTCTGCACATTTGTATGCTGACGGCACTAGCATCATGAGCATCATGCTAGTCCCGTGTGCTGACGGCACTAGCATCATGAGCATCATGCTAGTCCCGTGTGCTGACGGCACTAGCATCATGAGCATCATGCTAGTCCCGTGAGCGGACGGCGCCGCTCTGTGTCATGTGTTCCTTGCGTGTTCTCATGCTCCGCGCACAAGCACTCTTTGTGAACGGTCTGACGGACTTTCTCCCATTTTCGTCTCGGGTCATTGGCGTGACCTCAAACGTTTGTCATGTTTTAGTCGGCAAAGAGCTATTTTTAGCTCGTCACGGTTACGTTATTGTCATTTGTCGTCACAAATATGTACACGGTAATCGCTCCACCAGTTCACGCTCCCATGTACGTGTGTGTGTAGGTGCGTATTGGTGTTCGTGTGGACAGTATGCGTATGGTGGACAGATAAGTGAGTGGAAGGTTCTTACCGATGCGAGTGGTGTCACTGAAGTTCTCTGCAGGTTCTGTGTGTGGCCTCAGTTCGTCTCCCTCATAGCCCACATTGATCCACTTGTCTTTCATTATTTGCTGTTCAAAACAATACAAATAATAAAGTTAAAAACCTGTGTTTAGTCAGTGTGAAAGGCATTACCCACTTGAGTTCCAGTGCCCATGTCAATACACCGTATTGAAATGCTTTATTGTTCTTGGGGAGGGAACCAGAGGGACACTGAAGAAGGGTTACACGCCCGAAACGTCACATGTGGTGAGCATTGTAGTTGTGCGGAGTTTTTGTCATTTTCTCATATCGTTAGCCACATAGCATAATTGCTATGTGGCTAACGATATGAGAAAATGACAAAAACTGCCATGTGTTTCTAGTGCTTATGCCTTTAACAGGCCCTAAGCCTAATACAGTGGACCTGGAAAGGCCTTTAGAGGCAGATAGAGCTGAAACTCTAATATTTGCTGCGTTGCTGTTGTTTTGTGAAGGGGCTTCAAATACTGCAATATCAAAACTTTTAGTTTAAAAGTAAAATTCCTATTGTAGCCTTAATATTATCCAAATTTTAAGTTAAATTCAAACTTCTTACTTGTTTATAAACCTGTATAAAATTAGTGTGACTATATGTAAAAATTGTACAATTTATTATTACAATAATACAAAGACTGTACCGGATCAGTATGGGCCAGGATGGCGACAACTCGAGTAAATGTGGCACACGTGTCATACCTCCAGTGAGCAGCGCTTGGTGGGGTTGAGGACCAGGAAGCGGCGCAGAATGACCTCGCAGTCTGTGGACATGTAGAAGGGCACGCGGTACTTCCCTCGCAACACGCGCTCTCGGAGCTCCTGCAACACACAACATGTTTCAGCCAATGCCACAACAGGCCCCCGTCACGGCAACAACTCATTTCATTTATTGATTTATTTAATATGGACATAGCAATTACATTGGATGAACCAGATGCATTGTTTAAAGTGTTATAGCACATGTGCTAATCATCAACTCCTGTCCATAGGGGCTTTTAGGTTACAATAAAAAAAACACACATTATTAAACAAGCGGCGAGGCGCCCGCCTGTTGACTGGCGGGGGGGTGGGGGAGTTGAGAAAAAGTTTTAACACAGAGGGATTGAGGCGTGGTTAGGGAGGGGATGTGTGTGCAGTTATTTGCATTGTCCTTGAAATGAATGTTGTGAGTGAATGTTTGTGGCAAAAGCCTCAGTCCGTAATAGTATCTGGTTTAGCGCCGTGACTTGACCTTGAGTGGAGAATGTTGACGGCGTAGGAGAGATAAGACGTCCAGCTGCTTCAATCTCCTCTCAGGAGGAAAATGATTATTCCAGTATTAGTTATTAAATTATAATGAATCTGCTTTTATTTGGCCTCAGCATGAGTTCAGTTCTCCAGAGCAGGTAGATCCCTTCACAGTTCATTCCTTTTCCTTATCACTTGGCTACTTTCCACAGCAAATACTTCAGTACTGTCACTAAAGTAAACATTTTACTGCGCAACATTTACTTCAATTGGTGAATAAGTCATGAAATTAAGTACTTTGACCACCCCTGGCAATATGGCTGTGTGTGTGAGCAGACCTTGAGGTTCTGTCCGTCGAAGGGCAGTGAGCCGCTGACCAGGGTGTAGAGGATGACCCCCAGGCTCCACACGTCCACCTCGGGCCCGTCGTACTTCTTTCCCTGGAACAGCTCCGGAGCGGCGTACGGAGGGGAGCCGCAGAACGTGTCCAGTTTACTGCCCGCACTGAACTCGTTACTGAAGCCGAAGTCTGCGATTTTAATGTTGGCTTTGGCGTCGAGGAGCAAGTTCTCCGCCTGTAACAGCAGAGCCGTCCGTCAGCCTGCTCATGCGTGTAGCAAATCAGTGTTACAGTCATTGTTTACCTTCAGGTCTCTGTGGACAATGTTCTTCTGGTGACAGTAGTGCACCGCCGAGACAATCTGTGGGACAAATATGGAGTCAGCAGGAGCATGAAGCATGAGCAGCACGTGAACAGTTCATCTTACAGGGCATGAAGAGTCCATGCACTGTATACAACATGTATATCATGTGCAGATGCACCGACCTGTCTGAACTTGGCCCGAGCCTCTTTCTCCTTCATTCGTCCATGAGACACCAGGTAGTCGAACACCTCACCTGCATAAGCACCAGGAACACTAGGTCAGACTCAAATGTTGAGAACAACTGGGAAAGCACTCGGATCTAAGAAGAGGTTGATCACTCCAGACCAGCTGCATCTTCAAAGGAATTAGCTAAGACAGGACCCTCAAACGGCACTGCATGGCCAGAGCCAGACAAAGCCAGACATGCAGAAAAACTGTGTGAGACGCAACTCAAAATTCAGAAAAAACCCCCGACACATTATAAAACTCTGCATATGTCCCATTCAGTGATCCCACCTGAAGCAGAAACCTGATCACATGACCTCTCCTCAAGACCAGTGTGGGAGGAACGTGTTTTAACCCTTGCGTTCCGTTGGGGCATTTCATGCCATCACACTATAAAATCAGACTGATGTAACATTTGTGATTTTTAGAGTGATAGTAGTTTTTTATACATAGGGGTATCAGTCTGGGACCCACACAATCGTTGGTGGCTGCTGCGCCTCCTATGGGGACCCTTGTGTCGACGCCTGGGCAGCCACGGCTGGTCTCCTGCTCCCGGGGAGGACGGCTCCTCTGATGGGGTTTCCTCTCCGTGGTCATCTGTACTTGATTTTGATTTTGATTCTGTGTGTGAGTGTGAGAGTGAGTGAAGGGTAGGGGGGTAGGTGTGTGTGTATTGTGATAACTGCATATATTGGGAGGGTTTGACGAGTGAGAATGTTATTAATGTCTTTTTAAATGTGATGCACCTGTGTATGAAACGTGCTCTATAAATGAAGATTGATTGAATGATTGAGTAGAAAACGGGTTTGTTCAATCAGATTTGTTTATTTGAAGTCCCCTCAATAACAATCTACTGATGGTGCGAGTTGTGATTCATAACCCTGTGTGAATATTAACGCAGCATCACCGGCACACGCCCGCCCTTCGCTGATGGTTTTACTCTGCTTCCTGTTTGCTTGCGTATGTACCGTTCTGAAAATGTATTGGTTGGAGTAAAGTAAAGTTTCTTAAAAGATGGCACTGTTTACTGTGAGAAGCCAATCACAGCTTGTAGTTTCGTTTGAGCAGAGACAGCTCCTGTTCCCACATAGTATACGTCTCTAAAGCTCATAATAAAAAGGTTCACCTGTAAACCTGTGAAACCCCACCCATAATTCACGCGTAGGAATAAGGTGGATCCGTTTTATTAATGTAGACAGGGGGAGGGAGACTCACCTCCACTGGCGAACTCCATAACCAGGTACAGGGTCTTCTCAGTCTCGATCACCTCGAAGAGTTGCACTGTAGGGTCAGAGGTCAGAGATCAGAGGTGTAAGATCAGGAACGTGGGGCTAACTGTGGGACAGCAGCCCTTACCGATATTGGGATGGTTGAGAGTTTTCATGATGCGCATCTCCCGATACAGCTGCAAACACAAACACACAGCAGGTGACCTTTAGATTAGCAATTTATTTATTGTTCAAATCCAAATCCTGTTAAAAGGCAAATACCGGAAGTACAAGCATTCAGAACATGCAGTGTTTGTAGAGGTCTGAGCGACAGGGTTCCCTAAACCTAAACCTGGGTGTTAGGTCTAAGATCATACAGGTCAGTGCAGAAGACTGAACATGAGCCCCATGTATGAGCGGGTCAATCATAAACAATGATCATAAATCAATCATAGACCCCGGCTTGGAGGCATGGGCTAACTGTTTGGCCCTATGTGATTCAAAATTGGAGGCCTCACTAATCCGGGATAGCTTGGAGCTCTTTCTGTTCATCCCTTAATTCAGATTACACACCACAATTACGAATAATAAAAGAATAACACATGAATCCCATGCATTTCAGAACATGTTTGTAGAGATTTTTATGGAGAAATGGAGTTTGCTTTTATAAACTTCCTGATTTGCCAATACAGGCGTTTATAATTTGATTAGAGTTGGTTCAGAAGCACTTGATCCAGGGTTCTCTAACAGCCAGTAGCTCTCCAGCCAAAGGCTTTCTACATTTCTACATGTGCTAGATAAGTCACATTTGGGTGTCTTTTCTTTTTGAACATTTAAACAGAATCTGCAAACCAACTAGATAAATAAGTCATTTTCTTAAATTTTGTTGAAACATCATTACAGAGCTACAGATGGGGAGAGGCTCAAAAATCAAAAGGGCCTTTCTAGTTATAATTATTTTTGATTTTATTTGGTCGGAACAGTGCAGTGCATGTTAATGAACATACATGGGTCTCATGCATGTAAACACGCCACATCGTCCTCCATGCACACACTCTCATACATCCTGGCCTATTGTACATGTTTTGAGTGGTAGGGAACCCGGAGTAAACAGGGAGAACATGCAAACTCCAAACAGAAAGGCCCCGTCCGAATCGAACCCGGGACCTTCTAGCTGTGAAGCACAAGCGCTACCTCCGAATCACTCGGATGGTTTTGTTCTGTAAAAGTAGCTCACCGCGTAAGCAACGTGTTTGAGACGCCTTAATCCAACTGAAGTCAAGACACAGTCAAACAAGCTCTTTATTTTCATAAGCTCATGCTGAGTCACAACACCCCGGCTCCATATCAAATTAGATCAACATTTATTGTATTGTGTTTGGTTGTACCATCTCATTACTTTGGCTTGCATATTAGTGTGACGCACAACAGAGGGTATTTATCGCTCTGCATGAGGAGGCATAGGCAGCGCAATGTCTCGAGGTCATGTCTCCGGGTCCCGCACTAATGGTAAAGAAACTTCTCCAGACTCCATTTTCCCTCTATCAAACCCCACTCAGCTGCAGTGGAGGACATTTACCTTCTGTAAACTGGTTGGATTGAGTTGCGTTTTATCGATGATCTTTATTGCGACCTAAAAGAGAAAAAACAGACATCACAACAGGTCCCACACTGACAAAAACGTAATAACTTCATATGTTCGGGCGTTCCAAAGCTCCTGGAGCACTGACGAATCAAAGCCCTCGACGTTCTAGATGTGTCCAGATCAAATACTGGACAGCAGTGCCATTCCAACACCAGAACATGTGCGTAGAGGTCTACAGTATCTACAGGTTTAGCAGCTTTATACTAGAGATGCACCGATGGGGGTACGAGTATCTACCCCCGATATCCGATATTAACCAATACCAAGAGGTTTCCTTAAAAGGAGCTGCTGTGAGTGAAACGTGAATAGTCCTCTTTTGTAACAGGAACATTTTTCAATTTGCGAGATCAATCAAAGTTTGATTGAGATGTTACATTCCGAGGGGTTTTCTATTGATACATTAAACAAGTATCACTGTTCCTTTCTACACTAAATATCCTCAGCTCCATGACACAGGCTTTAGGTTGTATTCATAAAAACAACAATTTACAACATTAATCTGATGCAATGACCAGAAGTTATTCTTTACCACCATAAGCAAAATTACAAACACTGAGACCTACATCATTAATATCACTGACTGGGTCCATGATCTCTCTGTACAACATCAACCCCCCCCCCCCCCCCCCCCCTCCCGTATATGTTATAGGCTTTTAGAACGCTGTGATGTCGCCTGAAACACAGCAATTATTACTTTAGGTCAGGGGTTAAATGGGGCCCTTAGAAACATTTTTTCAGACTTCTTGCTGAATTAGCTCACATGGTACTTTTTTACTACAAATTTCATAATTCTATACAATTATGAACTCAAAAAATAACATTTTATTGTGGGAAAGAGCTGGTTTTAAATTTCCACAGCCTAAATAAAAGGTGTGGGGCACGTAGGCCTGCCACGATCATTTTTTTTAGGACGATATATCGTCTCAGAAAATATTGCGAGTGCAAACTAGAAGGGTCAGCATATTCTAGGACACTGTATCCATATACAGTATTATCTTTAAAAATATCCCAATAACAATAATATTGATATTTCTTCTGCATTATTCTGGTTAAATATTTCCCGACAAAAACTCACTTCTGTGTTTGGAATATAATGTATATATTAAATGTATGGATTCAGATATTACTGCACAAGTAGAGTAGCCATATGTTGTGTTTTTCTTTTCAAATATAACCTCCTGTACACACGGCTGTCGGAGTGAAGCAGCTTTTTTGGGAAACTTGTGGACTGTTTGTCAAACCGCTGCAGCATTTCTCAGTAACATAGTCCTAAGCCCTGAGTAATGTTTTCAGGACTATCGCGCTTGTATTTGAACAGTAACATAGTCCTAAGCCCTGAGTAATGTTCTCAGGACCATCGCGCTTGTATTTGGACAGTAACATAGTCCAAAGCCCTGAGTAATGTTCTCAGGACCATCGTGCTTGTATTTGGACAGTAACATAGTCCTAAGCCCTGAGTAATGTTCTCAGGACCATCGTGCTTGTATTTGGACAGTAACATAGTCCTAAGCACTGAGTAATGTTCTCAGGACCATCGTGCTTGTATTTGGACAGTAACATAGTCCTAAGCACTGAGTAATGTTCTCAGGACCATCGTGCTTGTATTTGGACAGTAACATAGTCCTAAGCACTGAGTAATGTTCTCAGGACTATCACGCTTGTATTTGAACAGTAACATAGTCCAAAGCCCTGAGTAATGTTCTCAGGACTATCGCGCTTGTATTTGAACAGTAACATAGTCCTAAGCCCTGAGTAATGTTCTCAGGACCATCGTGCTTGTATTTGAACAGTAACATAGTCCAAAGCACTGAGTAATGTTCTCAGGACTATCACGCTTGTATTTGGACAGTAACATAGTCCTAAGCACTGAGTAATGTTCTCAGGACTATCACTCTTGTATTTGGACAGTAACATAGTCCTAAGCTCTCAGTAATGTTCTCAGGACTATCGCTCTTGTATTTGGACAGTAACATAGTCCTAAGCCCTGAGTAATGTTCTCAGGACCATCGCGCTTGTATTTGGACAGTAACATAGTCCTAAGCCCTGAGTAATGTTCTCAGGACTCTCGCGCGTGTATTTGGACAGTAACATAGTCCTAAGCCCTGAGTAATGTTCTCAGGACTATCGCGCTTGTATTTGGACAGTAACATAGTCCTAAGCCCTGAGTAATGTTCTCAGGACCATCGTGCTTGTATTTGGACAGTAACATAGTCCAAAGCCCTGAGTAATGTTCTCAGGACTATCACGCTTGTATTTGGACAGTAACATAGTCCTAAGCCCTGAGTAATGTTCTCAGGACTATCACGCTTGTATTTGGACAGTAACATAGTCCTAAGCACTGAGTAATGTTCTCAGGACTATCGCGCTTGTATTTGGACAGTAACATAGTCCTAAGCCCTGAGTAATGTTCTCAGGACTATCACGCTTGTATTTGGACAGTAACATAGTCCTAAGCTCTCAGTAATGTTCTCAGGACTATCGCTCTTGTATTTGGACAGTAACATAGTCCTAAGCCCTGAGTAATGTTCTCAGGACTCTCGCGCTTGTATTTGGACAGTAACATAGTCCTAAGCCCTGAGTAATGTTCTCAGGACCATCGTGCTTGTATTTGGACAGTAACATAGTCCTAAGCCCTGAGTAATGTTCTCAGGACTATCGCGCTTGTATTTAGACAGTAACATAGTCCTAAGCACTGAGTAATGTTCTCAGGACCATCGCGCTTGTATTTGGACAGTAACATAGTCCTAAGCACTGAGTAATGTTCTCAGGACCATCGCGCTTGTATTTGGACAGTAACATAGTCCTAAGCTCTCAGTAATGTTCTCAGGACTATCGCTCTTGTATTTGGACGGTAACATAGTCCTAAGCCCTGAGTAATGTTCTCAGGACCATCGCGCTTGTATTTGGACAGTAACATAGTCCTAAGCCCTGAGTAATGTTCTCAGGACTATCGCGCTTGTATTTAGACAGTAACATAGTCCTAAGCCCTGAGTAATGTTCTCAGGACCATCGCGCTTGTATTTGGACAGTAACATAGTCCTAAGCCCTGAGTAATGTTCTCAGGACCATCGCGCTTGTATTTGGACAGTAACATAGTCCTAAGCACTGAGTAATGTTCTCAGGACCATCGCGCTTGTATTTGGACAGTAACATAGTCCTAAGCCCTGAGTAATGTTCTCAGGACCATCGCGCTTGTATTTGGACAGTAACATAGTCCTAAGCCCTGAGTAATGTTCTCAGGACTATCGCGCTTGTATTTAGACAGTAACATAGTCCTAAGCACTGAGTAATGTTCTCAGGACCATCGCGCTTGTATTTGGACAGTAACATAGTCCTAAGCACTGAGTAATGTTCTCAGGACCATCGCGCTTGTATTTGGACAGTAACATAGTCCTAAGCCCTGAGTAATGTTCTCAGGACTATCGCTCTTGTATTTGGACGGTAACATAGTCCTAAGCCCTGAGTAATGTTCTCAGGACCATCGCGCTTGTATTTGGACAGTAACATAGTCCTAAGCCCTGAGTAATGTTCTCAGGACTATCGCGCTTGTATTTAGACAGTAACATAGTCCTAAGCACTGAGTAATGTTCTCAGGACTATCGCGCTTGTATTTGGACAGTAACATAGTCCTAAGCCCTGAGTAATGTTCTCAGGACTATCGCTCTTGTATTTGGACAGTAACATAGTCCTAAGCCCTGAGTAATGTTCTCAGGACCATCGCGCTTGTATTTGGACAGTAACATAGTCCTAAGCTCTCAGTAATGTTCTCAGGACTATCGCTCTTGTATTTGGACAGTAACATAGTCCTAAGCCCTGAGTAATGTTCTCAGGACTATCGCGCTTGTATTTGGACAGTAACATAGTCCTAAGCCCTGAGTAATGTTCTCAGGACCATCGTGCTTGTATTTGGACAGTAACATAGTCCTAAGCCCTGAGTAATGTTCTCAGGACTATCGCGCTTGTATTTGGACAGTAACATAGTCCTAAGCACTGAGTAATGTTCTCAGGACTATCGCGCTTGTATTTGGACAGTAACATAGTCCTAAGCCCTGAGTAATGTTCTCAGGACCATCGCGCTTGTATTTGGACAGTAACATAGTCCTAAGCCCTGAGTAATGTTCTCAGGACCATCGCGCTTGTATTTGGACAGTAACATAGTCCTAAGCACTGAGTAATGTTCTCAGGACCATCGCGCTTGTATTTGGACAGTAACATAGTCCTAAGGCGGCACGGTAGCACAGCGGTTAGCGCTTGTGCTTCACAGCTAGAAGGTCCCGGGTTCGATTCCCACCTGGACGGGGCCTTTCTGTGTGGAGTTTGCATGTTCTCCCCGTGTCTGCGTAGGTTTCCTCCGGGTACTCCGGTTTCCCCTACCACCAAAAACATGTACAATAGGCTGGGATGAATGATGTGAGTGAGTGGTTGGTGGTGGTCGGAGGGGCCGATGGCGCAGATTGGCTGCCTCGCTTCCGTCAGTCTACCCCAGGGCAGCTGTGGCTACAATAGTAGCTTACCACCACCAAGTATGGAGTGAATGAATAGTGCAATGTAAAGCGTCTTTGAGTGTCCAGAAAAGCGCTATATAAAACTGATGCATTATTATTATTATTATTATTATTAAGCTCTCAGTAATGTTCTCAGGACTATCGCTCTTGTATTTGGACGGTAACATAGTCCTAAGCCCTGAGTAATGTTCTCAGGACTATCGCGCTTGTATTTGGACAGTAACATAGTCCTAAGCCCTGAGTAATGTTCTCAGGACTATCGCGCTTGTATTTGGACGGTAACATAGTCCTAAGCCCTGAGTAATGTTCTCAGGACTATCGCGCTTGTATTTGGACGGTAACATAGTCCTAAGCCCTGAGTAATGTTCTCAGGACCATCGCGCTTGTATTTGGACAGTAACATAGTCCTAAGCCCTGAGTAATGTTCTCAGGACTATCGCGCTTGTATTTAGACAGTAACATAGTCCTAAGCACTGAGTAATGTTCTCAGGACTATCGCGCTTGTATTTGGACAGTAACATAGTCCTAAGCTCTCAGTAATGTTCTCAGGACTATCGCTCTTGTATTTGGACAGTAACATAGTCCTAAGCTCTCAGTAATGTTCTCAGGACTATCGCTCTTGTATTTGGACAGTAACATAGTCCTAAGCCCTGAGTAATGTTCTCAGGACCATCGCGCTTGTATTTGGACAGTAACATAGTCCTAAGCACTGAGTAATGTTCTCAGGACCATCGCGCTTGTATTTGGACAGTAACATAGTCCTAAGCACTGAGTAATGTTCTCAGGACCATCGCGCTTGTATTTGGACAGTAACATAGTCCTAAGGCGGCACGGTAGCACAGCGGTTAGCGCTTGTGCTTCACAGCTAGAAGGTCCCGGGTTCGATTCCCACCTGGACGGGGCCTTTCTGTGTGGAGTTTGCATGTTCTCCCCGTGTCTGCGTAGGTTTCCTCCGGGTACTCCGGTTTCCCCTACCACCAAAAACATGTACAATAGGCTGGGATGAATGATGTGAGTGAGTGGTTGGTGGTGGTCGGAGGGGCCGATGGCGCAGATTGGCTGCCTCGCTTCCGTCAGTCTACCCCAGGGCAGCTGTGGCTACAATAGTAGCTTACCACCACCAAGTATGGAGTGAATGAATAGTGCAATGTAAAGCGTCTTTGAGTGTCCAGAAAAGCGCTATATAAAACTGATGCATTATTATTATTATTATTATTATTATTAAGCTCTCAGTAATGTTCTCAGGACTATCGCTCTTGTATTTGGACGGTAACATAGTCCTAAGCCCTGAGTAATGTTCTCAGGACTATCGCGCTTGTATTTGGACAGTAACATAGTCCTAAGCCCTGAGTAATGTTCTCAGGACTATCGCGCTTGTATTTGGACGGTAACATAGTCCTAAGCCCTGAGTAATGTTCTCAGGACTATCGCGCTTGTATTTGGACGGTAACATAGTCCTAAGCCCTGAGTAATGTTCTCAGGACCATCGCGCTTGTATTTGGACAGTAACATAGTCCTAAGCCCTGAGTAATGTTCTCAGGACTATCGCGCTTGTATTTAGACAGTAACATAGTCCTAAGCACTGAGTAATGTTCTCAGGACTATCGCGCTTGTATTTGGACAGTAACATAGTCCTAAGCTCTCAGTAATGTTCTCAGGACTATCGCTCTTGTATTTGGACAGTAACATAGTCCTAAGCTCTCAGTAATGTTCTCAGGACTATCGCTCTTGTATTTGGACAGTAACATAGTCCTAAGCCCTGAGTAATGTTCTCAGGACCATCGCGCTTGTATTTGGACAGTAACATAGTCCTAAGCTCTCAGTAATGTTCTCAGGACTATCGCTCTTGTATTTGGACAGTAACATAGTCCTAAGCCCTGAGTAATGTTCTCAGGACTATCGCGCTTGTATTTGGACAGTAACATAGTCCTAAGCCCTGAGTAATGTTCTCAGGACCATCGCGCTTGTATTTGGACAGTAACATAGTCCTAAGCACTGAGTAATGTTCTCAGGACTATCGCTCTTGTATTTGGACAGTAACATAGTCCTAAGCCCTGAGTAATGTTCTCAGGACTCTCGCGCTTGTATTTGGACAGTAACATAGTCCTAAGCCCTGAGTAATGTTCTCAGGACCATCGTGCTTGTATTTGGACAGTAACATAGTCCTAAGCTCTCAGTAATGTTCTCAGGACTATCGCTCTTGTATTTGGACGGTAACATAGTCCTAAGCCCTGAGTAATGTTCTCAGGACCATCGCGCTTGTATTTGGACAGTAACATAGTCCTAAGCCCTGAGTAATGTTCTCAGGACTATCGCGCTTGTATTTAGACAGTAACATAGTCCTAAGCACTGAGTAATGTTCTCAGGACTATCGCGCTTGTATTTGGACAGTAACATAGTCCTAAGCTCTCAGTAATGTTCTCAGGACTATCGCTCTTGTATTTGGACAGTAACATAGTCCTAAGCTCTCAGTAATGTTCTCAGGACTATCGCTCTTGTATTTGGACAGTAACATAGTCCTAAACCCTGAGTAATGTTCTCAGGACCATCGCGCTTGTATTTGGACAGTAACATAGTCCTAAGCCCTGAGTAATGTTCTCAGGACCATCGCGCTTGTATTTGGACAGTAACATAGTCCTAAGCTCTCAGTAATGTTCTCAGGACTATCGCGCTTGTATTTGGACAGTAACATAGTCCTAAGCCCTGAGTAATGTTCTCAGGACCATCGCGCTTGTATTTGGACAGTAACATAGTCCTAAGCACTGAGTAATGTTCTCAGGACTATCGCGCTTGTATTTGGACAGTAACATAGTCCTAAGCCCTGAGTAATGTTCTCAGGACCATCGCGCTTGTATTTGGACAGTAACATAGTCCTAAGCCCTGAGTAATGTTCTCAGGACTATCGCGCTTGTATTTAGACAGTAACATAGTCCTAAGCACTGAGTAATGTTCTCAGGACCATCGCGCTTGTATTTGGACGGTAACATAGTCCTAAGCACTGAGTAATGTTCTCAGGACCATCGCGCTTGTATTTGGACAGTAACATAGTCCTAAGCACTGAGTAATGTTCTCAGGACTATCCCGCTTGTATTTGGACAGTGGCTAAAGCGCTCGGGTTCCTCTCGCTAACAGTAGCGCTGATTAGCTTTGATGCACTGACTGGGCGGTGGTTTTGTTTCGTTCTCATGTTGGACAAACCTGCAGTCGCATTAATGTTGTTATCCTTTGGCTGGAACTCCAAATGTTTTCACACGAGTCCCTCTGGCTCCGTAATAAAGTTCACAGAAAGTGTCGGAATCAGCAGCTCCGTAGTAGCGGCACTTTGTTTACAGCCCGCCTCTCTCCAAAAGCAGCTGATCTATAAATGATCTGGATACATTTATCCAGATCAGATCAGATAAATGATCTGATCTGGATACAGATCATTTATGCACAGGGAGACGGGTTGGATGGACGCTCCGCTCACTCAGCGCTGTGATAGCGTTCATGTTTCTGTATTTATTTTAAGCACACGCAGCACGTGCATTTATCGAGACTAAAAATATTATCGTCCTTCATTTTACTTAGCGAGCGATAACTCGATATAGTAATTATCGCGGCAGGCCTAGCGGCACGGACGCACTCAGTTGACATCTCCACTATGCTGACCACTGATCTGTGGCCCTCCACATCCTATACACTTCAATATAGTAACTAAGTAAGTGCTTTATTGTCATTGTACAACTGTACAATGAAATAGTGTTCAGGTGTTAGTCCTGAGCCGCTGCGGCTGAGCCGCGCTGCCACTGTGTCAACCTGACCCGCATGACCTCGGAGGTCGGGGAAACTGTAGCACTCGGAAGAAACCTGGCTGTCCTCTGTCTCCTCTGATCCTCTGAAATGGTGCACCGCCTCCTGGGTTTGTCCCTGTTTCAGAGCGTGGTGTTCTGCACTGGTCAGCTCCTCCTCCTTCCTCTTCCTCCCTCCACTCCCTCCGCTTCACAACAGTCTTTCACCATCTCTCGTTTGTCCTTTTTTGTTTCCTGTAGCTCCTCTTGTGACGCCTCCTCTGTGCTGCAGGGGGGGCTCTTGGTGCCTCTTCAGTGTCTCAGAAGAAGACATTTGTAGGTCTCAAATGGGTTTAGCTGATAAGCTAGCATTTTGTTTACCTTTAAAAAACAAATCCACCAAACCTCCACAAACACACGGCAAAGACGTACAAAAGTATCCAGAAAAACAATGTGGAACACAGAAACCACAAATGCAGTTCGCAGAAAAAGGTGAAAAACTCAGCTGCACAAGGAGCGAGCGAGGCAATATGCAGCCCTCAATGAGAAATGTTTTGTTTTAGGTGATAGTTGCGGTCTCCGCCTTGATTAGTTGACACTAGCATTAGCAATGCTACGCCACGTTGTAGGGCTGGGACGATCCACTTTTGTCACAATTCGATACGTATCATGATACTCAGGGGCTGATCTGATACGCGTTGCGATACATAAGTAATATGACTGTTTTCTTTTGACATATTTCAAGGTAAACGTGTGTCCAGAGTTTATAAACCCAATGCCATTTGACATTTATTGTGTGAGTGTTGAGATTGAAAAGTGTATCATTAAAAATACCTCCAAACACAAGTATTAAATA
This sequence comes from Proterorhinus semilunaris, assembly GCA_021464625.1. Lineage (NCBI taxonomy): Eukaryota > Metazoa > Chordata > Actinopteri > Gobiiformes > Gobiidae > Proterorhinus > Proterorhinus semilunaris. Next base: position 1,170,016 of record CM038354.1, read on the forward strand.
CCGGATTAAAAAAAAATCTTCAGAAGATTTGGCCCTCAAAATGCAGGAAATAGTGTCAACAAATCCTGGCGAGAACGCTGGCTCTACTTCGGTTTGCCTGTTCCTGTCCATTCCACGCAGGGACGTTAGTCTGGTCACGGAGCAAATGGAGCCGTTTGAACGGGTGGGCCTGACGCGCACAGATCGTCAGTGAAATAAACCAATTAACAATTAGCGGACGTGTCGACGGCTGTAGTCCAACTCACAAAATATGAACTGAATATAAACTGATCAGACTCCTTCATCCACGATTGGTTTTGGCGAATAACTTCTGCCCGTGTCACTGTTGATAGAACAGACGTAACCTTGTGGATTCTCTGTGACGGTTTGATTGGTTCGGCCTCAGCACATACAGCTGTTTACTGTATGTTTACTGTACGTGTCCAAACCCGCCTTCCTTTACGCAGACAGAAGTGGGTGTGGTTTACCAGGCTAGGTATGGGTTCAGTATCAAATATTCACAAACAATATCCGACACTGCATTTGCTCAGTATCGCCTCCGACACTTTTTGATATAAATCTCCACAGAAATCCTCACCCCTGCCTCCGAGCCCGTCCATGGACACGCTCTCTTTCCCGGACAGATCATGTTTGGCTGAACTTTGAGTAAGTTTCAATTAGCACGGCTACAGGCTCCGATGCATACAGTACAGCCGTTTCATCAAACATGAGGCTATAAGGCATGTTAGGCATGAAGCATGAAGACCAGAGGAAGACGTGGCGAGGAGATGGAGGAAGCGGCACACTCACCTCTCGGCCCGTCAGGATGTGCCGGGCCAGCTTCACTTTGGCGAAGTTGCCCTTGCCGATGGTCTTCAGCAGCCGGTAATTACCGATGTGTGGCTGCTCGTCAGAACACAGAGCGATAGAGTTCCGGCAGCGGGCCCCGAGGGAACGGTTGGACCACGCACTGGCCTTGTCCGAGTGGCCCCCAGACAGCGCCACCTGCTGGAGAGACAGTAGAGGGCATAAAGGAGACCAGCCTGTGTGAGTTGTCCATGCTTTTTTTTAATTGCGAATTAAACACTTGGAGTAGGGCTGGGCGATATGGCCAAAACATGTGTTCATGAACAAAGTGAGGTGATGACGCAAGAGTGGCCACACCAGCAGCAGCAGCGCCACGAAGGCAGCGTCAAATCAATGCACAGAATTCATGAAAGATGGCGGGTCTAATTTATATAATATTGCAATGCTCGCTTTCTCCCTGAATTAAAATAGTTTGAGTAACTAAATGTAATTACAACACAGTTCGGTAATTTGGTTTACTGTTGCCATGGAAATCCACAGATGCAACATTGACCATATGGTGCTATCATCATAGACTGTGTACAAAGTCTCAAAAAGAGGTGGATCGATTCTGGAAGTCTTTCTTTTGGGACACTAGACCAAAGCTTGACGCACGCCCCCGATAATAGGATTGATTCTATGTTCTAAACGCGTGGGCCACTAGAGCGCTGTGCGTGGTACACGCAGACAGTGTGGCCACTTCCAATCCGCTTCAATGAAAGCCAAGTAAAAACTCAGCTGACACCAGAGAGCATTACAGCTGATAAAGCACTGATAACATGTAAACTGTTCATCCAGATCCAGATTTTGTCATTAATAACCCCTAAAAAGCAAAGATTGGTGGCATTTTTAACCGCGAGCCACGACGCATGAGTCGTGAGCAGTGATGTCGGTAACGTGCTACTTAGTAGCGCGTTACTTTAATCTGACTACTTTTTTCAGTAACGACTAATCTAACGCGTTACTATTTCCAAACCAGTAGTCAGTTTAAAGTTACTTCTCCAAACCTCTGCGCGTTACTATTTTGTCATTAGTGAAAACATATATGGGTCTTCTTGCGTCGCAAAGAGTGACGAACCGTGTGCACGACAAGTGTGGATCACGGCACAAACATACAATGGAGGAAGGAGAAAAGTGTGCGTTTTCCTCGCTGGAAATGTGCTCACTATTTTCAGTTCGTGTCAGCTAAAGATGACAATATTGTTTTTTCTTTGTTACACAAAGTGTTATCGAGCTTCAAAATCACGACTTCAAATTTGAAGAAACATTTGGACTCGCAGCACGGTACTGTCAAACTAAAGGAGAACCACACGGCAGCGCTGAAGGCTATGGCAGGAGCTCCCCCACCACGCAAACAAAAGCTGGACTTCAGTGCAGTAAGTGGGGGAGCTGAAGAAGTTGGTCGGTCAGTTTATTGTTGACTCGCCCTCGTTTCTTGCCATAATAAACAAAATCCCCGCTGCTATCAATGCCGAGATTCCTCACAGAACGTGTTTCTCGTCTTACCTGGAGAAGGAGTACGCAGAGATGGAAAGAAACCTGAAGGCCGCGCTGAGTGATGTCGACTTTGTGTCAACTACCGCGGATATTTGGACTGCTAACAACAGAAGCTCCATGGGAGTAACGATCCACTGGGTCAGGAGATCCACATTAGAGCAACACGGCTGCGTTAGCATGGAAGAGAATTCACCATAGACACACATATGTTGGTGCAGAAATCGAAATATTTTAAGTGAAGTCAAGCAAGACTGTGTATTTGATTTTATAAGAACAGTTATTAAGTTCAACTTAAATTGTCAGAAGATACATTATTGATACTGATAAAATGCACTGACAAAGCGAGTATTTGCAAAACCAGTTGTCATTGTATGTTGAGGCAGTGGAGGCTTCGTTGGAAGTTGGTTAATGTAACTTGTAAAGTAACTTGTAATGTAACGTAGTTACTTTTAAAATCAAGTAAATCAGTAAAGTTACTTTTATTGGAGTAATCAGTATTTCAAGTAATCTGTGGCAACATTGCTCGTGAGTCACGCGAGTCACCGGACGTTGCCGTGAGTCGTAAATAGTGCAATGTTCAGCGTCTGAGCGTCCAGAAAAGCACTAGAAGAAAATAAACTGTGGAAATCTTTTTCTCTTTGTTTACCAATTCATCTTTTTGGATGTGCCTGCTCTACTCACAGTGATGTTTCAGTTGGGACATAAATGATACAATGCCTTTATATAAAGATTTACTGCAGTGGAATGAGTAACTGTCTTTTTTACTCAAGTAAGTGCACAGATAACATGTATTACTCATGAAGAAGTAAAAAAGTAACGCATGATTAATATACTTCAGGTACAGATACTTCAAAAGAGTTAAGAACATGTACTTGAATAAAAGTAATCCCGCCTCTTTCAGGAGCACGTGTAAACAAATAGGAGACTCATTTTTGTGATTTCATGTGAAAATATAAACGTTGTCCATCAAAAGTTTAGTTTATATTTCAGTGAAATGATGGACCTCCCGGTGGCGTTAGCGCTCAACATTACCACCGTATTAAACTCCTTTTCTTACTTTTAATTAGAACGTGGCTAATGAGACAGTCACAATATGGTCGCCACATTGAGGGTTCTCAGCTGGTTTGAATGAAATATCCAATAATGTACCTCATCACCGTTTGTTAGTTTGGGCTCGGCAGCACAATTCATCGCATTCAAAATGAAACTAAAGCGTTTCCTGATTGCGCCATGGGACGTTAGGACATAGTACTCTACTCTGCCGTTGATTCTGTGATATGTACTCAAAACTATTCTGCTGCAATACTTTACTAAGGCCTAAAAAGGTTCCCGTTAGGTTGTCAGTTGAGGTCATGGGTCGGTAGGGATTTATTATTATTTTTTTACCCCATTGTGGCAGCAAGGGATAGGGAATGCGTTTTATTTTTCTTTACAGCAGTGATGCTGTATGATTTCTTGTCAACTTTGCAGATACCAACGTGCAATGGCACTTTTTGACCTCTCGAGTAGAGAAGATCTGGTGGATTTCAAAATAAAATAAAACCACTCTGTAGAAACTCGCAGTAACTTGGCTATATTGAAACAAGGAAACAAAATACACAGGCGGTTATGTGCGGCGGACATTTGTGCACAAGGACTACATTTCATACTGGAAGAGGGAATATTTGGATTTGCTGTGCATATGGTGAGTACTTGGAACACGGTAGCATTTTTCAAGCTCATCAAATACATTTGGGTCGTACGTAAATCGACAGGGTCGGACGGCAACCGGAACCAAACTTTTTATTTTTATTTTGACACTGTGCTGTACAACCGGTGTCAAAATCTAAACTAAATTTGCACCAAACAATGCAAAATGAGGACAGGTCATAATAGGTCAAAGATCAGATTGAACAAAAGAATAACAATTTGCCTGTTATCAGATAAGATCATTTAAGTGATCTTGGATTTGGGGAGAAGCTGATATTCCGATAAAGATCATTGGCCGATATAATGCGAGATGTGTCGTGATTTCCTTTTCCTTTGCTGTGTCTTTTCCTGGTGACCATCTGAGGCACAGAAAGGCAGGCAGACAGATGGTGCGACCTGTAGGATTAACGCCTTCTTCAAACAGAGCCTGCACCTTTCCCTGAGCTGAGCTGCAGCCCGCACGCGTCTACGAGGTCATTCATCACTCAGGAAATATCAGTGTTTGGTTAGATAAAGCATCAGACACACATCAAACTGGACTGTCTGGAATCAGGAATACACGCCTTTCAGTCATGTGACTTTTGTTGTTATGGCGGCCATTTTGAATACCGAAGTAGAATTATGCCGTACTACAACACGTAACAATATTTCTGATCAGGATATAAATGAAAGACAACTGACTGACAGTGGCCTTTGTATGTCCTCGTAATCATTGCTCAAGAAGAGTAAAAACACGGCCCCAGAGACGCACGTTTACGTAAAGAAACCACTGAGTCAGTGTTTAAGGTGCTTAAGACGTTAGCATGCTACCGGTTAGCATTTAGCTTCAACAGCTCAGCTCTGACCTCTCTAAGAGAAAGCCCTGAACTCCAAACATCTAGCCTTGGATACCACATGGGACAGAGGTCAGCGCTGAGCTGTTACTGTAGTATTTCCTCAGTGTTCATACATGTGAGCCACACGCGTGTTTATCGTGTTGAAGCTACTGTCAACACGTCTTGGGCAGCTTAAACACCGACTCAGACTCTTGACATGACAAACTGTAAAAATCAGAGAAATGTTTTGTCTTTAATTTAGTCTGAGTGAAGCAGATCTTTAGTAAATCCTGCTGTAGTTCAACAGACAGAGCTGCTACGTCTGTACATTTATCACATAAACGTGCGTCTCTGGGGACGTGTTTTAACTGTTCTCTTCTTCAGCAATGATTACACGTACATAAAAATGCCAGTCAATCAGTTGTCTTACCTTTTCATCCTGAGTAGAGATATTGTTACATGTTGCAATACTGCATAATTCTACTTTGGTATTCAAAATGGCTGCCGGAACTATGCGTGATGTCATTGGAAACGCATGTATGATTGAATATTTAAAATATTCAAGCAGAAAGCAGAAGGATTTTACTAGACTTGTATGACACGCGATATGACTAGGAGTGTAACAATATAGAGCCTGGGTGTCATCCTCGATAGCACCCTCTCCTTCACCGCACACATCAATAGCATCACCCGCATCGCCTACTTCCACCTCAGAAGCATCCGCCGGCTCCGCCCTTCTCTCACCCCTCACACCACGGCCATACTTGTACACAGCCTCGTCACCTCCCGTCTCGACTATTGTAATTCCCTGCTGTTTGGTCTCCCTCAAAAAACTCTCCATAAACTCCAACTGGTCCAAAATGCAGCCGCCCGCATCGTCACACACACCCCCTCCATAAACCACATCACTCCTGTCCTTCAACAGCTCCACTGGCCCCCCATCACCCACCGCATCCAATACAAAATCATGCTTCTCACATTCAAAGCAATTCACAAGCTCGCCCCTCCATACCTGACTGACCTCCTCCATGTCTCCACACCTGCCCGCTCTCTCCGCTCCTCCTCCTCTCCCCAGCTCACTGCCCCTCCTTCCGCCCGTCTCGTCACCATGGGGAGTAGAGCCTTCAGTCGCTCTGCTCCTCAGCTCTGGAACACTCTCCCTCCTGACCTCCGTAACACCGACTCACTCCCACACTTCAAATCCATCCTCAAAACTCATCTGTTTAGACAAGTCTACTCACTGTGACCACAACTGCATCGTCCTTTTTTATTCATGCTGTTTTAACTTTGTATTTTAACTGTTTTTAACTGTTATGATGTTATTTTACTTGTGGATGTGAGGCGACCTTGAGTGTCTTGAAAGGCGCCTAAGAAATAAAATGCATTATTAGGCCCGAGCGGACCTGGCAGGTCTCGGGCCTCTTGTAATTGTACAAGCAGTGCGCGGAGCGCACTGAAGAAAGACGTGCGCGTAGCGCACGTCCCACGGGAAAAGAGCGCGGAGCGCTCAAAACCCATGTATGAGACAGTAATCAGGGGACTCCCGGCACCAACACCTGTCCGATGATATAGGCGTGTGCCGCGAAAGCGGCACATTTGTTGCTGCTCGTAAAAAAAAAGAGGTGAAAACCACAGTGAAGGCGCAACATGGAAAAGAAAGTGGTCGATGACGAGCGAAGCTCGTCATCGACCATGGCCACTCACCAAAGCCCAAAACACTGATACAGTGACTCAGGGCATCGAGCCCTATCCGGTGATATAAGTCTTTGCCGCGAAAGCGGCAAATTTGTTCTTGTACTCACAAAAATACGAAAAAAAAATCCCATAGAGAAACATTGACAAAGAAGAGGTAAAAGACGAGCGCAACGCGCTCGTATTGGACTATAAACCCCATAGGTGGATTACTGGACGTGAGACCTTTCCGAATATATAAGGTTTGCCGCCGGAGGCGGCGCTATATTGTTATTGTATGGGTTTTTCTTATTAGGCCCGAGCGGACCTGGCAGGTCTCGGGCCTCTTGTAATTGTACAAGCAGTGCGCGGAGCGCACTAAAGAAAGACGTGCGCGTAGCGCACGTCCCACGGGAAAAGAGCGCGGAGCGCTCAAGACCCATGTAAGAGACAGTAATCAGGGGACTCCCGGCACCAACACCTGTCCGATGATATAGGCGTGTGCCGCGAAAGCGGCACATTTGTTGCTGCTTTTAAAAAAAAAGAGGTGAAAACCACAGTCAAGGCGCAACATGGACAAGAAAGTGGTCGATGACGAGCGAAGCTCGTCATCGACCATGGCCACTCACCAAAGCCCAAAACACTGATACAGTGAATCAGGGCATCGAGCCCTATCCGGTGATATAAGTATTTGCCGCGAAAGCGGCAAATTTGTTCTTGTACTCACAAAAATACAAAAAAAAAAACGGATAGAGAAACATTGAGAAAGAGGAGGTAAAAGACGAGCGCAACGCGCTCGTATTGGATAATAAACCTTACGGTTGGATTACTGGACGTGAGACCTTTCCGAATATATAAGGTTTGCCGCCGGAGGCGGCCCCATATTGTTATTGTATGGGTTTTTCTTATTAGGCCCGAGCGGACCTGGCAGGTCTCGGGCCTCTTGTAATTGTACAAGCAGTGCGCGGAGCGCACTAAAGAAAGACGTGCGCGTAGCGCACGTCCCACGGGAAAAGAGCGCGGAGCGCTCAAAACCCATGTATGAGACAGTAATCAGGGGGCTCCCGGCACCAACACCTGTCCGATGATATAGGCGTGTGCCGCGAAAGCGGCACATTTGTTGCTGCTTTTAAAAAAAAAGAGGTGAAAACCACAGTCAAGGCGCAACATGGACAAGAAAGTGGTCGATGACGAGCGAAGCTCGTCATCGACCATGGCCACTCACCAAAGCCCAAAACACTGATACAGTGACTCAGGGCATCGAGCCCTATCCGGTGATATAAGTATTTGCCGCGAAAGCGGCAAATTTGTTCTTGTACTCACAAAAATACCGAAAAAAAAACGGATAGAGAAACATTGAGAAAGAGGAGGTAAAAGACGAGCGCAACGCGCTCGTATTGGATAATAAACCCCATAGGTGGATTACTGGACGTGAGACCTTTCCGAATATATAAGGTTTGCCGCCGGAGGCGGCGCTATATTGTTATTGTATGGGTTTTTCTTATTCTTATTATTATTTTTCTTCTATCCGTGTTTTTTTGGAATAAATCGCCCAAACTTCGACGAAAACTCCCCATTTTTTGCCCAAAATTAGAAATCACGGCGATACACAGTGTCAAAAAGTTTCGTTACAAAAATCACAAAAATGGCGCGTCAGCGCCCCCTGGAAAATCAAGATTACATTGCGCCTATGGAGAGACACCGAAAAATCTGAAAATTTTAGTTCGTCGTAGACGAAAAAAATTCGGCACAGTGATTGGTCACGTGAAGCCCAACAAAAAAACACATTACGCGGTTGCTAGGCAACCAACAGTATGGCGGCCATATTGGCCAGAAGAGGGACTTGGCGCCGAAGGCGCCATTTCATGCCCACGCATTTGAACGAACTCGTCCTAGGCCGTTGAACGCAGCGACTCCCCGTTCGCTCCAGATCATCTCCACATGTGGGAGATTAAAAGTTATTAAAAACTTTTTAATAGGATTAACGGTGTTGCCGTGGCAACGCCATGAAATTGGCGTCTGTTTTCGCCGCTCGCCGCCGTGTTCAAACAACCGTAACTCACACATACTTTGGCCGATTTGAAAAAAAATTTAATCGTTGGTCGAGTCGTCGGCCCCGGATGTTCTGATATAGGCATTTTGAAAATTGCCGCAATAGCGCCCCCTGCAGAGCACAAAATAAAAATGAATGGAGCCAAAAATTTAACTTTGTCGTAGATGCATGAAATTTGGCACAGACATCCGTCACGTGATCCCGAACAAAAAATATATTGATGCCCCGCCCCTTGTCCCACCGTGTTGCCATGGCAACGACCCAATGTCAACTTTGCCGCAGCCAAACCAAAATCGGTACACGCGTGCGTCATGACTGTCCGAACAAAAAAGTACATTACATGGTTGCTAGGTGACCAACAGGAGGTCGGCCATTTTGGGAAAATCAGCGCCGAAGGCGCCATTTCTTTTGCCAGCTCTTTTATAAACTTCACCGAGGGTGGCAGCGACAATATACGCAGGTAGGGCGCGGCAGCGCCCCCCGGTTATTGTACATTACATGGTTGCTAGGCGACCAACAGGAGGTCGGCCATTTTGGGAAAATCAGCGCCGAAGGCGCCATTTCCTGCCTTTGCTCTTTTATAAACTCCACCGAGGGTGGCAGCGACATTATACGCAGGTAGGGCGCGGCAGCGCCTCCCGGTTATTGCGGCGGCGTGCGGGAACCGGCGTCAATCGGCCACCGCGGCCCGCGAGGGCCTCCCAATGCCGCTTGCGGCTTTAATTTATTATTATTATTATTTTTCTTCTCCGAAAAAAGTCCACTTTCCCACTGACGAAAAGTCCTGAATTTTTGCACAAAATTCAAGCACATGAAAAAAACATTTTTCACATTTAGAAAAAAAAAAAAATCTCAAAGATGGCGCGTCAGCGCCCCCTGGAAAATCAAGTTTACATTGCGCCCTATGACAAGACCCGAAAACCCCGAAAATTTTAGTTTGTCGTAGACGAAAAAAATTCGGCACAGTTATTGGTCACGTGAAGCCAAACAAAAAAACACATTACGCGGTTGCTAGGCAACCAACAGTATGGCGGCCATATTGGCCCGAAGAGGGACTTGGCGCCGAAGGCGCCATTTCATGCCCACGCATTTGAACGAACTCGTCCTAGGCTGTTAAACGCAGAGACTCCCCGTTCGCTCCAGATCATCTCCACATGTGGGACATCAAAAGTTATTAAAAACTTTTTAATAGGATTTTTGGTTTTGCCGTGGCAACGCCATGAATTTGGCGTCCGTTTTCGCCGCTCGCCGCCGCGTTCAAACAGTCATAACTCGCACATACTTTGGCCGATTTGAGCGAAACTTGAATCGTTGGTCGAGTCGTTGACCCCGGATGTTCTGATATAGGAAATTTGAAAATTGCCGCAATAGCGCCCCCTGCAGAGCACAAAATATAAATGAATGGAGCCAAAAATTAAACTTTGCCGTAGATGCATGAAATTTGGTACAGACATCCGTCACGTGATCCCGAACAAAAAATATATTGATGCCCCGCCCCTTTTTCCATCGTGTTGCCATGGCAACGGCCCAATGTCAACTTTGCCGCAGCCAAACCAAAATTGGTACACGCGTGCGTCATGACTGTCCGAACAAAAAAGTACATTATGTGGTTGCTAGGCGACCAACAGGAGGTCGGCCATTTTGGGAAAATCAGCGCCGAAGGCGCCATTTCTTTTGCCAGCTCTTTTATAAACTCCACCGAGGGTGGCAGCGACATTATAAGCAGGTAGGGCGCGGCAGCGCCTCCCGGTTATTGCGGCGGCGTGCGCGAACCGGCGTCAATCGGCCACCGCGGCCCGCGAGGGCCTCCCAATGCCGCTTGCGGCTTTAATTAGGCCCGAGCGGACCTGGCAGGTCTCGGGCCTCTTGTAATTGTACAAGCAGTGCGCGGAGCGCACTGAAGAAAGACGTGCGCGTAGCGCACGTCCCACGGGAAAAGAGCGCGGAGCGCTCAAAACCCATGTATGAGACAGTAATCAGGGGACTCCCGGCACCAACACCTGTCCGATGATATAGGCGTGTGCCGCGAAAGCGGCACATTTGTTGCTGCTTTTAAAAAAAAAAAGGTGAAAACCACAGTGAAGGCGCAACATGGACAAGAAAGTGGTCGATGACGAGCGAAGCTCGTCATCGACCAAGGCCACTCACCAAAGCCCAAAACACTGATACAGTGACTCGGGGCATCGAGCCCTATCTGGTGATATAAGTATTTGCCGCGAAAGCGGCAAATTTGTTCTTGTACTCACAAAAATACGCAAAAAAAATCCCATAGAGAAACATTGACAAAGAAGAGGTAAAATACGAGCGCAACGCGCTCGTATTTGATAATAAACCTTACGGGTGGATTACTGGACGTGAGACCTTTCCGAATATATAAGGTTGGCCGCCGGAGGCGGCGCTATATTGTTATTGTACTGGTTTTTCTTATTATTATTAGGCCCGAGCGGACCTGGCAGGTCTCGGGCCTCTTGTAATTGTACAAGCAGTGCGCGGAGCGCACTAAAGAAAGACGTGCGCGTAGCGCACGTCCCACGGGAAAAGAGCGCGGAGCGCTCAAAACCCATGTATGAGACAGTAATCAGGGGACTCCCGGCACCAACACCTGTCCGATGATATAGGCGTGTGCCGCGAAAGCGGCACATTTGTTGCTGCTCGTAAAAAAAAAAGGTGAAAACCACAGTGAAGGCGCAACATGGACAAGAAAGTGGTCGATGACGAGCGAAGCTCGTCATCGACCATGGCCACTCACCAAAGCCCAAAACACTGATACAGTGACTCAGGGCATCGAGCCCTATCCGGTGATATAAGTGTTTGCCGCGAAAGCGGCACATTTGTTCTTGTACTCACAAAAATACGGAAAAAAAAACGGGTAGAGAAACATTGAGAAAGAAGAGGTAAAAGACGAGCGCAACGCGCTCGTATTGGATAATAAACCTTACGGGTGGATTACTGGACGTGAGACCTTTCCGAAAATATAAGGTTGGCCGCCGGAGGCGGCGCTATATTGTTATTGTATGGGTTTTTCTTATTAGGCCCGAGCGGACCTGGCAGGTCTCGGGCCTCTTGTAATTGTACAAGCAGTGCGCGGAGCGCACTAAAGAAAGACGTGCGCGTAGCGCACGTCCCACGGGAAAAGAGCGCGGAGCGCTCAAAACCCATGTATGAGACAGTAATCAGGGGGCTCCCGGCACCAACACCTGTCCGATGATATAGGCGTGTGCCGCGAAAGCGGCACATTTGTTGCTGCTTTTAAAAAAAAAGAGGTGAAAACCACAGTCAAGGCGCAACATGGACAAGAAAGTGGTCGATGACGAGCGAAGCTCGTCATCGACCATGGCCACTCACCAAAGCCCAAAACACTGATACAGTGAATCAGGGCATCGAGCCCTATCCGGTGATATAAGTATTTGCCGCGAAAGCGGCAAATTTGTTCTTGTACTCACAAAAATACAAAAAAAAAAACGGATAGAGAAACATTGAGAAAGAGGAGGTAAAAGACGAGCGCAACGCGCTCGTATTGGATAATAAACCTTACGGTTGGATTACTGGACGTGAGACCTTTCCGAATATATAAGGTTTGCCGCCGGAGGCGGCCCCATATTGTTATTGTATGGGTTTTTCTTATTATTATTAGGCCCGAGCGGACCTGGCAGGTCTCGGGCCTCTTGTAATTGTACAAGCAGTGCGCGGAGCGCACTAAAAAAAGACGTGCGCGTAGCGCACGTCCCACGGGAAAAGAGCGCGGAGCGCTCAAGACCCATGTATGAGACAGTAATCAGGGGGCTCCCGGCACCAACACCTGTCCGATGATATAGGCGTGTGCCGCGAAAGCGGCACATTTGTTGCTGCTTTTAAAAAAAAAAAGGTGAAAACCACAGTGAAGGCGCAACATGGACAAGAAAGTGGTCGATGACGAGCGAAGCTCGTCATCGACCATGGCCACTCACTAAAACACTGATACAGTGACTCAGGGCATCGAGCCCTATCCGGTGATATAAGTATTTGCCGCGAAAGCGGCAAATTTGTTCTTGTACTCACAAAAATACCGAAAAAAAAACGGATAGAGAAACATTGAGAAAGAGGAGGTGAAAGACGAGCGCAACGCGCTCGTATTGGATAATAAACCCCATAGGTGGATTACTGGACGTGAGACCTTTCCGAATATATAAGGTTTGCCGCCGGAGGCGGCGCTATATTGTTATTGTATGGGTTTTTCTTATTAGGCCCGAGCGGACCTGGCAGGTCTCGGGCCTCTTGTAATTGTACAAGCAGTGCGCGGAGCGCACTGAAAAAAGACGTGCGCGTAGCGCACGTCCCACGGGAAAAGAGCGCGGAGCGCTCAAGACCCATGTAAGAGACAGTAATCAGGGGGCTCCCGGTACCAACACCTGTCCGATGATATAGGCGTGTGCCGCGAAAGCGGCACATTTGTTGCTGCTTTTAAAAAAAAAAAGGTGAAAACCACAGTGAAGGCGCAACATGGACAAGAAAGTGGTCGATGACGAGCGAAGCTCGTCATCGACCATGGCCACTCACTAAAACACTGATACAGTGACTCAGGGCATCGAGCCCTATCCGGTGATATAAGTATTTGCCGCGAAAGCGGCAAATTTGTTCTTGTACTCACAAAAATACGGGGAAAAAAACGGATAGAGAAACATTGAGAAAGAGGAGGTAAAAGACGAGCGCAATGCGCTCGTATTGGACTATAAACCTTACGGGTGGATTACTGGACGTGAGACCTTTCCGAATATATAAGGTTGGCCGCCGGAGGCGGCGCTATATTGTTATTGTATGGGTTTTTCTTATTAGGCCCGAGCGGACCTGGCAGGTCTCGGGCCTCTTGTAATTGTACAAGCAGTGCGCGGAGCGCACTAAAGAAAGACGTGCGCGTAGCGCACGTCCCACGGGAAAAGAGCGCGGAGCGCTCAAAACCCATGTATGAGACAGTAATCAGGGGACTCCCGGCACCAACACCTGTCCGATGATATAGGCGTGTGCCGCGAAAGCGGCACATTTGTTGCTGCTCGTAAAAAAAAAAGGTGAAAACCACAGTGAAGGCGCAACATGGACAAGAAAGTGGTCGATGACGAGCGAAGCTCGTCATCGACCATGGCCACTCACCAAAGCCCAAAACACTGATACAGTGACTCAGGGCATCGAGCCCTATCCGGTGATATAAGTGTTTGCCGCGAAAGCGGCACATTTGTTCTTGTACTCACAAAAATACGGAAAAAAAAACGGGTAGAGAAACATTGAGAAAGAAGAGGTAAAAGACGAGCGCAACGCGCTCGTATTGGATAATAAACCTTACGGGTGGATTACTGGACGTGAGACCTTTCCGAAAATATAAGGTTGGCCGCCGGAGGCGGCGCTATATTGTTATTGTATGGGTTTTTCTTATTCTTATTATTATTTTTCTTCTATCCGTGTTTTTTTGGAATAAATCGCCCAAACTTTGACGAAAACTCCCCATTTTTTGCCCAAAATTAGAAATCACGGCGATACACAGTGTCAAAAAGTTTCGTTAAAAAAATCACAAAAATGGCGCGTCAGCGCCCCCTGGAAAATCAAGATTACATTGCGCCTATGGAGAGACACCGAAAAATCTGAAAATTTTAGTTCGTCGTAGACGAAAAAAATTCGGCACAGTGATTGGTCACGTGAAGCCCAACAAAAAAACACATTACGCGGTTGCTAGGCAACCAACAGTATGGCGGCCATATTGGCCCGAAGAGGGACTTGGCGCCGAAGGCGCCATTTCATGCCCACGCATTTGAACGAACTCGTCCTAGGGCTTTTAACGCAGCGACTCCCCGTTCGCTCCAGATCATCTCCACATGTGGGAGATTAAAAGTTATTAAAAACTTTTTAATAGGATTTTTGGTTTTGCCGTGGCAACGCCATGAATTTGGCGTCCGTTTTCGCCGCTCGCCGCCGTGTTCAAACAGCCGTAACTCACACATACTTTGGCCGATTTGAACAAAAATTGAATCGTTGGTTGAGTCGTCGACCCCGGATGTTCTGATATAGGAATTTTGAAAATTGCCGCAATAGCGCCCCCTGCAGAGCACAAAATAAAAATGAATGGAGCCAAAAATTAAACTTTGTCGTAGATGCATGAAATTTGGTACAGACATCCGTCACGTGATCCCGAACAAAAAATATATTGATGCCCCGCCCCTTTTCCCACCGTGTTGCCATGGCAACGACCCAATGTCAACTTTGCCGCAGCCTAACCAAAATCGGTACACGCGTGCGTCATGACTGTCCGAACAAAAAAGTACATTACACGGTTGCTAGGTGACCAACAGGAGGTCGGCCATTTTGGGAAAATCAGCGCCGAAGGCGCCATTTCTTGCCTGTGCTCTTTTATAAACTCCACCGAGGGTGGCAGCGACATTATACGCAGGTAGGGCGCGGCAGCGCCTCCCGGTTATTGCGGCGGCGTGCGGGAACCGGCGTCAATCGGCCACCGCGGCCCGCGAGGGCCTCCCAATGCCGCTTGCGGCTTTAATTCTTATTATTATTTTTCTTCTATCCGTGTTTTTTTGGAATAAATCGCCCAAACTTCGACGAAAACTCCCAATTTTTTGCCCAAAATTAGAAATCACGGCGATACACAGTGTCAAAAAGTTTCGTTAAAAAAATCACAAAAATTGCGCGTCAGCGCCCCCTGGAAAATCAAGATTACATTGCGCCTATGGAGAGACACCGAAAAATCTGAAAATTTTAGTTCGTCGTAGACGAAAAAAATTCGGCACAGTTATTGGTCACGTGAAGCCCAACAAAAAAACACATTACGCGGTTGCTAGGCAACCAACAGTATGGCGGCCATATTGGCCCGAAGAGGGACTTGGCGCCGAAGGCGCCATTTCATGCCCACGCATTTGAACGAACTCGTCCTAGGGCTTTTAACGCAGCGACTCCCCGTTCGCTCCAGATCATCTCCACATGTGGGAGATTAAAAGTTATTAAAAACTTTTTAATAGGTTTAACGGTGTTGCCGTGGCAACGCCATGAATTTGGCGTCCGTTTTCGCCGCTCGCCGCCGTGTTCAAACAGCCGTAACTCGCACATACTTTGGCCGATTTGAACAAAATTTTAACCGTTGGTCGAGTCGTTGACCCCGGATGTTTTGATATAGGAAATTTGAAAATTGCCGCAATAGCGCCCCCTGCAGAGCACAAAATAAAAATTAATGGAGCCAAAAATTTAACTTTGTCGTAGATGCATGAAATTTGGTACAGACATCCGTCACGTGATCCCGAACAAAAAATATATTGATGCCCCGCCCCTTTTCCCACCGTGTTGCCATGGCAACGACCCAATGTCAACTTTGTCGTAGCCAAACCAAAATTGGTACACTCGTGCGTGATGACTGTCCCAACAAAAAAGTACATTACACGGTTGCTAGGCAACCAACAGGAGGTCGGCCATTTTGTGAAAAAAGGCGCCGAAGGCGCCATTTCTTTTGCCAGCTCTTTTATAAACTCCACCGAGGGTGGCGCCGACATTATAAATAGGTAGGGCGCGGCAGCGCCCCCCGGCTATTGTAAATTACATGGTTGCTAGGTGACCAACAGGAGGTCGGCCATTTTGGGACTATCGGCGCCGAAGGCGCCAATCCTTGCCTTTGCTCTTTTATAAACTCCACCGAGGGTGGCAGCGACATTATAAGCAGGTATGGCGTGGCAGCGCCTCCCGGTTATTGCGGCGGCGTGCGGGAACCGGCGTCAATCGGCCACCGCGGCCCGCGAGGGCCTCCCAATGCCGCTTGCGGCTTTAATTATTATTATTTTTTTTTTTTCTCTCCCCCAAAACGCCAGTTTCGGCACTTTCCCACCGACGAAAAGTCCTGAATTTTTGCCCAAAATTCAATTAGGTGAAAAAAAAAAACTTCACATCTCCAAATTGTAAAAATTTAAAAAAATGGCGCGTCAGCGCCCCCTGGAAAAACAACGTTAACATTGCGCCCTATGGCAGGACGCCCCAAAATAAGGATATTAGCGAAAAACGTACTTCGTCGTAGACGAAAAAAATTCGACACAGTGATTGGTCACGTGAAGCCAAACAAAAAAACACATTACGCGGTTGCTAGGCAACCAACAGTATGGCGGCCATATTGGCCAGAAGAGGGAATTGGCGCCGAAGGCGCCATTTCATGCCCACGCATTTGAACGAACTCGTCCTAGGGCTTTTAACGCAGCGACTCCCCGTTCGCTCCAGATCATCTCCACATGTGGGACATCAAAAGTTATTAAAAACTTTTTAATAGGATTTTTGGTTTTGCCGTGGCAACGCCATGAATTTGGCGTCCATTTTCGCCGCTCGCCGCCGCGTTCAAACAGCCGTAACTCGCACATACTTTGGCCGATTTGAACAAAACTTGAATCGTTGGTCAAGTCGTCGGCCCCGGATGTTCTGATATAGGAAATTTGAAAATTGCCGCAATAGCGCCCCCTGCAGAGCACAAAATATAAATGAATGGAGCCAAAAATTAAACTTTGCCGTAGATGCATGAAATTTGGTACAGACATCCGTCACGTGATCCCGAACAAAAAATATATTGATGCCCCGCCCCTTTTTCCATCGTGTTGCCATGGCAACGGCCCAATGTCAACTTTGCCGCAGCCAAACCAAAATTGGTACACGCGTGCGTCATGACTGTCCGAACAAAAAAGTACATTATGTGGTTGCTAGGCGACCAACAGGAGGTCGGCCATTTTGGGAAAATCAGCGCCGAAGGCGCCATTTCTTTTGCCAGCTCTTTTATAAACTCCACCGAGGGTGGCAGCGACATTATAAGCAGGTAGGGCGCGGCAGCGCCTCCCGGTTATTGCGGCGGCGTGCGCGAACCGGCGTCAATCGGCCACCGCGGCCCGCGAGGGCCTCCCAATGCCGCTTGCGGCTTTAATTATTATTATTATTTTTCATCTATCCGTGGTTTTTTTGAATAAATCGCCCAATCTTCGACGAAAACTCCCCATTTTTTGCCCAAAATTTAAAAACCCGGCGACACACAGTGTCAAAAAGTTTCGTTAAAAAAATCACAAAAATGGCGCGTCAGCGCCCCCTGGAAAATCAAGATTACATTGCGCCTATGGAGAGACACCGAAAAATCTGAAATTTTTAGTTCGTCGTAGACGAAAAAAATTCGGCACAGTTATTGGTCACGTGAAGCCAAACAAAAAAACACATTACGCGGTTGCTAGGCAACGAACAGTATGGCGGCCATATTGGCCCAAAGAGTGACTTGGCGCCGAAGGCGCCATTTCATGCCCACGCATTTGAACGAACTCCTCCTAGGCCGTTGAACGCAGCGACTCCCCGTTCGCTCCAGATCATCTCCACATGTGGGACATCAAAAGTTATTAAAAACTTTTTAATAGCATTTTTGGTTTTGCCGTGGCAACGCCATGAATTTGGCGTCCGTTCTCGCCGCTCGCCGCCGTGTTCAAACAGTCATAACTCACACATACTTTGGCCGATTTGAACAAAATTTTAACCGTTGGTCGAGTCGTCGACCCCGGATGTTTTGATATAGGAAATTTGAAAATTGCCGCAATAGCGCCCCCTGCAGAGCACAAAATGAAAATGAATGGAGCCAAAAATTAAACTTTGTCGTAGATGCATGAAATTTGGTACAGACATCCGTCACGTGATCCCGAACAAAAAATATATTGATGCCCCGCCCCTTTTCCCACCGTGTTGCCATGGCAACGACCCAATATCAACTTTGTCGCAGCCAAACCAAAATTGGTACACGCGTGCGTCATGACTGTCCGAACAAAAAAGTACATTACACGGTTGCTAGGTGACCAACGGGAGGTCGGCCATTTTGGGAAAAATAAGCGCCGAAGGCGCCATTTCTTTTGCCAGCTCTTTTATAAACTCCACCGAGGGTGGCAGCGACATTATAAGCAGGTAGGGCGCGGCAGCGCCCCCCGGTTATTGTACATTACATGGTTGCTAGGCAACCAACAGTATGGCGGCCATATTGGCCCGAAGAGAGACTTGGCGCCAAAGGCGCCATTTTATGCCCACACATTTGAACGAACTCGTCCTAGGCCATTGAACGCAGCGACTCCCCGTTCGCTCCAGATCATCTCCACATGTGGGAGATTAAAAGTTATTAAAAACTTTTTAATAGGATTAACGGTGTTGCCGTGGCAACGCCATGAATTCCGCGTCCGTTTTTGGCGCTCGCCGCCGCGTTCAAACAGCCGTAACTCGCACATACTTTGGCCGATTTGAGCGAAACTTGAATAGTTGGTCGAGTCGTCGACCCCGGATGTTTTGATATAGGAAATTAGAAAATTGCCGCAATAGCGCCCCCTGCAGAGCACAAAATAAAAATGAATGAGGACAAAAATTAAACTTTGTCGTAGATTCATGAAATTTGGTACAGACATCCGTCACGTGATCCCGAACAAAATATATATTGATGCCCCGCCCCTTTTCCCACCGTGTTGCCATGGCAACGACCCAATGTCAACTTTGTCGTAGCCAAACCAAAATTGGTACACGCGTGCGTCATGACTGTCCGAACAAAAAAGTACATTACATGGTTGCTAGGTGACCAACAGGAGGTCGGCCATTTTGGGAAAATCAGCGCCGAAGGCGCCATTTCTTTTGCCAGCTCTTTTATAAACTCCACCGAGGGTGGCAGTGACATTATAAGCAGGTAGGGCGCGGCAGCGCCCCCCGGTTATTGTACATTACATGGTTGCTAGGTGACCAACAGGAGGTCGGCCATTTTGGGACAATCGGCGCCGAAGGCGCCATTTCTTGCCTATGCTCTTTTATAAACTCCACCGAGGGTGGCAGCGACATTATAAGCAGGTAGGGCGCGGCAGCGCCTCCCGGTTATTGCGGCGGCGTGCGGGAACCGGCGTCAACCGGCCACCGCGGCCCGCGAGGGCCTCCCAATGCCGCTTGCGGCTTTAATTATTATTATTATTTTTCTTCTCCCCCCCTAAATCCACTTTCCCACTGACGAAAAGTCCTGAATTTTTGCTCTAAATTCAAGCACGTGATTCTAAGAACTTTCACATTTAGAAAATTGAAAAATTCAAAAAAATGGCGCGTCAGCGCCCCCTGGAAAAACCACGTTAACATTGCGCCCTATGTAAAACACCCCCAAAATACCGCAAAACCTGAAAAACGTACTTTGTCGTAGACGAAAAAAATTCGGCACAGTGATTGGTCACGTGAAGCCAAACAAAAAAACACATTACGCGGTTGCTAGGCAACCAACAGTATGGCGGCCATATTGGCCCGAAGAGGGACTTGGCGCCGAAGGCGCCATTTCATGCCCACGCATTTGAACGAACTCGTCCTAGGGCTTTTAACGCAGCGACTCCCCGTTCGCTCCAGATCATCTCCACATGTGGGAGATTAAAAGTTATTAAAAACTTTTTAATAGCATTTTTGGTTTTGCCGTGGCAACGCCATGAATTTGGCGTCCGTTTTCGCCGCTCGCCGCCGTGTTCAAACAGCCGTAACTCACACATACTTTGGCCGATTTGAACAAAACTTGAATCGTTGGTCGAGTCGTCGACCCCGGATGTTTTGATATAGGAATTTTGAAAATTGCCGCAATAGCGCCCCCTGCAGAGCACAAAATAAAAATGAATGGAGCCAAAAATTAAACTTTGTCGTAGATGCATGAAATTTGGTACAGACATCCGTCACGTGATCCCGAATAAAAAATATATTGATGCCCCGCCCCTTTTCCCACCGTGTTGCCATGGCAACGACCCAATGTCAACTTTGCCGCAGCCAAACCAAAATTGGTACACGCGTGCGTCATGACTGTCCGAACAAAAAAGTACATTACATGGTTGCTAGGTGACCAACAGGAGGTCGGCCATTTTGGGAAAAATCAGCGCCGAAGGCGCCATTTCTTTTGCCAGCTCTTTTATAAACTCCACCGAGGGTGGCAGCGACATTATAAGCAGGTAGGGCGCGGCAGCGCCTCCCGGTTATTGCGGCGGCGTGCGGGAACCGGCGTCAATCGGCCACCGCGGCCCGCGAGGGCCTCCCAATGCCGCTTGCGGCTTTAATTATTATTATTTTTTTTCCTCTCCCCCAAAACGCCAGTTTCGGCACTTTCCCACCGACGAAAACTCCTGAATTTTTGCCCAAAATTCAATTAGGTGAAAAAAAAAAACTTCACATCTCCAAATTGTAAAAATTCAAAAAAATGGCGCGTCAGCGCCCCCTGGAAAAACGACGTTAACATTGCGCCCTATGGCAGGACGCCCCAAAATACCGCAAAACCCGAAAAACGTACTTCGTCGTAGACGAAAAAAATTCGGCACAGTTATTGGTCACGTGAAGCCAAACAAAAAAACACATTACGCGGTTGCTAGGCAACCAACAGTATGGCGGCCATATTGGCCCGAAGAGGGACTTGGCGCCGAAGGCGCCATTTCATGCCCACGCATTTGAACGAACTTGTCCTAGGGCTTTTAACGCAGCGACTCCCCGTTCGCTCCAGATCATCTCCACATGTGGGACATCAAAAGTTATTAAAAACTTTTTAATAGGATTTTTGGTTTTGCCGTGGCAACGCCATGAATTTGGCGTCCGTTTTCGCCGCTCGCCGCCGTGTTCAAACAGCCGTAACTCGCACATACTTTGGCCGATTTGAACAAAACTTGAATCGTTGGTCGAGTCCTTGACCCCGGATGTTTTGATATAGGAAATTTGAAAATTGCCGCTATAGCGCCCCCTGCAGAGCACAAAATAAAAATGAATGGAGCCAAAAATTCAACTTTGTCGTAGGTGCATGAAATTTGGTACAGACATCCGTCACGTGATCCCGAACAAAAAATATATTGATGCCCCGCCCCTTTTCCCACCGTGTTGCCATGGCAACGACCCAATGTCAACTTTGTCGTAGCCTAACCAAAATTGGTACACGCGTGCGTCATGACTGTCCGAACAAAAAAGTACATTACATGGTTGCTAGGTGACCAACAGGAGGTCGGCCATTTTGGGACAATCGGTGCCGAAGGCGCCATTTCTTGCCTATGCTCTTTTATAAACTCCACCGAGGGTGGCAGCGACATTATAAGCCGGTAGGGCGCGGCAGCGCCTCCCGGTTATTGCGGCGGCGTGCGGGAACCGGCGTCAATCGGCCACCGCGGCCCGCGAGGGCCTCCCAATGCCGCTTGCGGCTTTAATTATTAGGCCCGAGCGGACCTGGCAGGTCTCGGGCCTCTTGTAATTGTACAAGCAGTGCGCGGAGCGCACTGAAGAAAGACGTGCGCGTAGCGCACGTCCCACGGGAAAAGAGCGCGGAGCGCTCAAAACCCATGTAAAAGACAGTAATCAGGGGGCTCCCGGCACCAACACCTGTCCGATGATATAGGTGTGTGCCGCGAAAGCGGCACATTTGTTGCTGCTCGTAAAAAAAAAAGGTGAAAACCACAGTGAAGGCGCAACATGGAAAAGAAAGTGGTCGATGACGAGCGAAGCTCGTCATCGACCATGGCCACTCACCAAAGCCCAAAACACTGATACAGTGAATCAGGGCATCGAGCCCTATCCGGTGATATAAGTATTTGCCGCGAAAGCGGCAAATTTGTTCTTGTACTCACAAAAATACAAAAAAAAAAACGGATAGAGAAACATTGAGAAAGAGGAGGTAAAAGACGAGCGCAACGCGCTCGTATTGGACTATAAACCCCACGGTTGGATTACTGGACGTGAGACCTTTCCGAATATATAAGGTTTGCCGCCGGAGGCGGCCCCATATTGTTATTGTATGGGTTTTTCTTTTTATTATTATTAGGCCCGAGCGGACCTGGCAGGTCTCGGGCCTCTTGTAATTGTACAAGCAGTGCGCGGAGCGCACTAAAGAAAGACGTGCGCGTAGCGCACGTCCCACGGGAAAAGAGCGCGGAGCGCTCAAAACCCATGTATGAGACAGTAATCAGGGGACTCCCGGCACCAACACCTGTCCGATGATATAGGCGTGTGCCGCGAAAGCGGCACATTTGTTGCTGCTTTTAAAAAAAAAGAGGTGAAAACCACAGTCAAGGCGCAACATGGACAAGAAAGTGGTCGATGACGAGCGAAGCTCGTCATCGACCATGGCCACTCACCAAAGCCCAAAACACTGATACAGTGAATCAGGGCATCGAGCCCTATCCGGTGATATAAGTATTTGCCGCGAAAGCGGCAAATTTGTTCTTGTACTCACAAAAATACAAAAAAAAAAACGGATAGAGAAACATTGAGAAAGAGGAGGTAAAAGACGAGCGCAACGCGCTCGTATTGGATAATAAACCTTACGGTTGGATTACTGGACGTGAGACCTTTCCGAATATATAAGGTTTGCCGCCGGAGGCGGCCCCATATTGTTATTGTATGGGTTTTTCTTATTATTATTATTATTTTTCTTCTCCCCCCCTAAATCCACTTTCCCACTGACGAAAAGTCCTGAATTTTTGCTCAAAATTCAAGCACGTGATTCTAAGAACTTTCACATTTAGAAAATTGAAAAATTCAAAAAAATGGCGCGTCAGCGCCCCCTGGAAAAACCACGTTAACATTGCGCCCTATGTAAAACACCCCCAAAATACCGCAAAACCTGAAAAACGTACTTTGTCGTAGACGAAAAAAATTCGGCACAGTGATTGGTCACGTGAAGCCAAACAAAAAAACACATTACGCGGTTGCTAGGCAACCAACAGTATGGCGGCCATATTGGCCCGAAGAGGGACTTGGCGCCGAAGGCGCCATTTCATGCCCACGCATTTGAACGAACTCGTCCTAGGGCTTTTAACGCAGCGACTCCCCGTTCGCTCCAGATCATCTCCACATGTGGGAGATTAAAAGTTATTAAAAACTTTTTAATAGCATTTTTGGTTTTGCCGTGGCAACGCCATGAATTTGGCGTCCGTTTTCGCCGCTCGCCGCCGTGTTCAAACAGCCGTAACTCACACATACTTTGGCCGATTTGAACAAAACTTGAATCGTTGGTCGAGTCGTCGACCCCGGATGTTTTGATATAGGAATTTTGAAAATTGCCGCAATAGCGCCCCCTGCAGAGCACAAAATAAAAATGAATGGAGCCAAAAATTAAACTTTGTCGTAGATGCATGAAATTTGGTACAGACATCCGTCACGTGATCCCGAATAAAAAATATATTGATGCCCCGCCCCTTTTCCCACCGTGTTGCCATGGCAACGACCCAATGTCAACTTTGCCGCAGCCAAACCAAAATTGGTACACGCGTGCGTCATGACTGTCCGAACAAAAAAGTACATTACATGGTTGCTAGGTGACCAACAGGAGGTCGGCCATTTTGGGAAAAATCAGCGCCGAAGGCGCCATTTCTTTTGCCAGCTCTTTTATAAACTCCACCGAGGGTGGCAGCGACATTATAAGCAGGTAGGGCGCGGCAGCGCCTCCCGGTTATTGCGGCGGCGTGCGGGAACCGGCGTCAATCGGCCACCGCGGCCCGCGAGGGCCTCCCAATGCCGCTTGCGGCTTTAATTAGGCCCGAGCGGACCTGGCAGGTCTCGGGCCTCTTGTAATTGTACAAGCAGTGCGCGGAGCGCACTGAAGAAAGACGTGCGCGTAGCGCACGTCCCACGGGAAAAGAGCGCGGAGCGCTCAAAACCCATGTATGAGACAGTAATCAGGGGACTCCCGGCACCAACACCTGTCCGATGATATAGGCGTGTGCCGCGAAAGCGGCACATTTGTTGCTGCTTTTAAAAAAAAAAAGGTGAAAACCACAGTGAAGGCGCAACATGGACAAGAAAGTGGTCGATGACGAGCGAAGCTCGTCATCGACCAAGGCCACTCACCAAAGCCCAAAACACTGATACAGTGACTCGGGGCATCGAGCCCTATCTGGTGATATAAGTATTTGCCGCGAAAGCGGCAAATTTGTTCTTGTACTCACAAAAATACGCAAAAAAAATCCCATAGAGAAACATTGACAAAGAAGAGGTAAAATACGAGCGCAACGCGCTCGTATTTGATAATAAACCTTACGGGTGGATTACTGGACGTGAGACCTTTCCGAATATATAAGGTTGGCCGCCGGAGGCGGCGCTATATTGTTATTGTACTGGTTTTTCTTATTATTATTATTATTATTTTTCTTCTCCCCCCCTAAATCCACTTTCCCACCGACGAAAAGTCCTGAATTTTTGCACAAAATTCAAGCACGTAAATCTAAGATCTTTCACATTTAGAAAATGTAAAAATTCAAAAAAATGGCGCGTCAGCGCCCCCTGGAAAAACCACGTTAACATTGCGCCCCATGTTAAACACCCCCAAAATGCCGCAAAACCCGAAAAACTTACTTCGTCGTAGACGAAAAAAATTCGGCACAGTGATTGGTCACGTGAAGCCGAACAAAAAAACACATTACGCGGTTGCTAGGCAACCAACAGTATGGCGGCCATATTGGCCCGAAGAGGGACTTGGCGCCGAAGGCGCCATTTCATGCCCACGCATTTGAACGAACTCGTCCTAGGCCGTTGAACGCAGCGACTCCCCGTTCGCTCCAGATCATCTCCACATGTGGGAGATTAAAAGTTGTTAAAAACTTTTTAATAGGATTTTTGGTTTTGCCGTGGCAACGCCATGAATTTGGCGTCCGTTTTCGCCGCTCGCCGCCGTGTTCAAACAGTCATAACTCACACATACTTTGGCCGATTTGAACAAAATTTTAACCGTTGGTCGAGTCGTCGACCCCGGATGTTTTGATATAGGAATTTTGAAAATTGCCGCAATAGCGCCCCCTGCAGAGCACAAAATAAAAATGAATGGAGCCAAAAATTAAACTTTGTCGTAGATGCATGAAATTTGGTACAGACATCCGTCACGTGATCCCGAACAAAAAATATATTGATGCCCCGCCCCTTTTCCCACCGTGTTGCCATGGCAACGACCCAATGTCAACTTTGCCGCAGACACACCAAAATCGGTACAGGCGTGCGTCATGACTGTCCGAACAAAAAAGTACATTACATGGTTGCTAGGTGACCAACAGGAGGTCGGCCATTTTGGGAAAATCAGCGCCGAAGGCACCATTTCTTTTGCCAGCTCTTTTATAAACTTCACCGAGGGTGGCAGCGACATTATGAGCTGGTAGGGCGCGGCAGCGCCCCCCGGTTATTGTAAATTACATGGTTGCTAGGTTACCAACAGGAGGTCGGCCATTTTGGGACAATCGGCGCCGAAGGCGCCATTTCTTGCCTGTGCTCTTTTATAAACTCCACCAAGGGTGGCAGCGACATTATAAGCAGGTAGGGCGCGGCAGCGCCTCCCGGTTATTGCGGCGGCGTGCGGGAACCGGCGTCAATCGGCCACCGCGGCCCGCGAGGGCCTCCCAATGCCGCTTGCGGCTTTAATTATTATTATTATTATTTTTCTTCTATCCGTGTTTTTTGGGAATAAATCGCCCAATCTTCGACGAAAACTCCCAATTTTTTGCCCAAAATTAGAAATCACGGCGATACACAGTGTCAAAAAGTTTCGTTACAAAAATCACAAAAATGGCGCGTCAGCGCCCCCTGGAAAATCAAGATTACATTGCGCCTATGGAGAGACACCGAAAAATCTGAAAATTTTAGTTCGTCATAGACGAAAAAAATTCGGCACAGTGATTGGTCACGTGAAGCCAAACAAAAAAACACATTACGCGGTTGCTAGGCAACCAACAGTATGGCGGCCATATTGGCCAGAAGAGGGACTTGGCGCCGAAGGCGCCATTTCATGCCCACGCATTTGAACGAACTCGTCCTAGGCCGTTGAACGCAGCGACTCCCCGTTCGCTCCAGATCATCTCCACATGTGGGACATCAAAAGTTATTAAAAACTTTTTAATAGCATTTTTGGTTTTGCCGTGGCAACGCCATGAATTTGGCGTCCGTTTTCGCCGCTCGCCGCCGTGTTCAAACAGTCATAACTCACACATACTTTGGCCGATTTGAACAAAATTTTAACCGTTGGTCGAGTCGTCTACCCCGGATGTTTTGATATAGGAAATTTGAAAATTGCCGCAATAGCGCCCCCTGCAGAGCACAAAATAAAAATTAATGGAGCCAAAAATTTAACTTTGTCGTAGATGCATGAAATTTGGTACAGACATCCGTCACGTGATCCCGAACAAAAAATATATTGATGCCCCGCCCCTTTTCCCACCGTGTTGCCATGGCAACGACCCAATGTCAACTTTGTCGTAGCCAAACCAAAATTGGTACACTCGTGCGTGATGACTGTCCCAACAAAAAAGTACATTACACGGTTGCTAGGCAACCAACAGGAGGTCGGCCATTTTGGGAAAAAAGGCGCCGAAGGCGCCATTTCTTTTGCCAGCTCTTTTATAAACTCCACCGAGGGTGGCGGCGACATTATAAATAGGTAGGGCGCGGCAGCGCCCCCCGGCTATTGTAAATTACATGGTTGCTAGGTGACCAACAGGAGGTCGGACATTTTGGGACTATCGGCGCCGAAGGCGCCAATCCTTGCCTTTGCTCTTTTATAAACTCCACCGAGGGTGGCAGCGACATTATAAGCAGGTATGGCGTGGCAGCGCCTCCCGGTTATTGCGGCGGCGTGCGGGAACCGGCGTCAATCGGCCACCGCGGCCCGCGAGGGCCTCCCAATGCCGCTTGCGGCTTTAATTATTATTATTATTTTTCCTCTCCCCACCTTAACTCCTTTATCTTGTGATGAAAAGTCCTGAATTTTGGCACATAATTCTAAAATGTTAACCGCTCGAATCGTGCAATTTCGAAATTTTACATTTCAAAAAAATGGCGCGTCAGCGCCCCCTGGAAAACTAGATTACATTGCACGTATGGCGAGACCCGAAAAACGTACTTCGTCGTAGACGAAAAAAATTCGGCACAGTTATTGGTCACGTGAAGCCAAACAAAAAAACACATTACGCGGTTGCTAGGCAACCAACAGTATGGCGGCCATATTGGCTCGAAGAGGGAATTGGCGCCGAAGGCGCCATTTCATGCCCACGCATTTGAACGAACTCGTCCTAGGGCTTTTAACGCAGCGACTTCCCGTTCGCTCCAGATCATCTCCACATGTGGGAGATTAAAAGTTGTTAAAAACTTTTTAATAGGTTTAACGGTGTTGCCGTGGCAACGCCATGAATTCAGCGTCCGTTTTTGCCGCTCGCCGCCGCGTTCAAACAGTCATAACTCGCACATACTTTGGCCGATTTGAGCGAAACTTGAATCGTTGGTCGAGTCGTTGACCCCGGATGTTTTGATATAGGAAATTTGAAAATTGCCGCAATAGCGCCCCCTGCAGAGCACAAAATAAAAATGAATGGAGCCAAAAATTAAACTTTGTCGTAGATGCATGAAATTTGGTACAGACATCCGTCACGTGATCCCGAACAAAAAATATATTGATGCCCCGCCCCTTTTCCCACCGTGTTGCCATGGCAACGACCCAATGTCAACTTTGTCGTAGCCTAACCAAAATTGGTACACGCGTGCGTCATGACTGTCCGAACAAAAAAGTACATTACATGGTTGCTAGGTGACCAACAGGAGGTCGGCCATTTTGGGACAATCGGTGCCGAAGGCGCCATTTCTTGCCTATGCTCTTTTATAAACTCCACCGAGGGTGGCAGCGACATTATAAGCCGGTAGGGCGCGGCAGCGCCTCCCGGTTATTGCGGCGGCGTGCGGGAACCGGCGTCAATCGGCCACCGCGGCCCGCGAGGGCCTCCCAATGCCGCTTGCGGCTTTAATTATTAGGCCCGAGCGGACCTGGCAGGTCTCGGGCCTCTTGTAATTGTACAAGCAGTGCGCGGAGCGCACTGAAGAAAGACGTGCGCGTAGCGCACGTCCCACGGGAAAAGAGCGCGGAGCGCTCAAAACCCATGTAAAAGACAGTAATCAGGGGGCTCCCGGCACCAACACCTGTCCGATGATATAGGTGTGTGCCGCGAAAGCGGCACATTTGTTGCTGCTCGTAAAAAAAAAAGGTGAAAACCACAGTGAAGGCGCAACATGGAAAAGAAAGTGGTCGATGACGAGCGAAGCTCGTCATCGACCATGGCCACTCACCAAAGCCCAAAACACTGATACAGTGAATCAGGGCATCGAGCCCTATCCGGTGATATAAGTATTTGCCGCGAAAGCGGCAAATTTGTTCTTGTACTCACAAAAATACAAAAAAAAAAACGGATAGAGAAACATTGAGAAAGAGGAGGTAAAAGACGAGCGCAACGCGCTCGTATTGGACTATAAACCCCACGGTTGGATTACTGGACGTGAGACCTTTCCGAATATATAAGGTTTGCCGCCGGAGGCGGCCCCATATTGTTATTGTATGGGTTTTTCTTTTTATTATTATTAGGCCCGAGCGGACCTGGCAGGTCTCGGGCCTCTTGTAATTGTACAAGCAGTGCGCGGAGCGCACTAAAGAAAGACGTGCGCGTAGCGCACGTCCCACGGGAAAAGAGCGCGGAGCGCTCAAAACCCATGTATGAGACAGTAATCAGGGGGCTCCCGGCACCAACACCTGTCCGATGATATAGGCGTGTGCCGCGAAAGCGGCACATTTGTTGCTGCTCGTAAAAAAAAAGAGGTGAAAACCACAGTGAAGGCGCAACATGGACAAGAAAGTGGTCGATGACGAGCGAAGCTCGTCATCGACCATGGCCACTCACCAAAGCCCAAAACACTGATACAGTGAATCAGGGCATCGAGCCCTATCCGGTGATATAAGTATTTGCCGCGAAAGCGGCAAATTTGTTCTTGTACTCACAAAAATACGAAAAAAAAAACGGATAGAGAAACATTGAGAAAGAGGAGGTAAAAGACGAGCGCAACGCGCTCGTATTGGATAATAAACCTTACGGTTGGATTACTGGACGTGAGACCTTTCCGAATATATAAGGTTTGCCGCCGGAGGCGGCCCCATATTGTTATTGTATGAGTTTTTCTTTTTATTATTATTATTATTATTTTTCTTCTCCGAAAAAAGTCCACTTTCCCACTGACGAAAAGTCCTGAATTTTTGCACAAAATTCAAGCACATGAAAAAAACATTTTTCACATTTAGAAAAAAAAAAAAATCTCAAAGATGGCGCGTCAGCG
The DNA here is from genome assembly GCA_021464625.1 of Proterorhinus semilunaris. Lineage (NCBI taxonomy): Eukaryota > Metazoa > Chordata > Actinopteri > Gobiiformes > Gobiidae > Proterorhinus > Proterorhinus semilunaris. The sequence continues at coordinate 1,199,677 of CM038354.1, forward strand.
CCCCCTGGAAAATCAAGTTTACATTGCGCCCTATGACAAGACCCGAAAACCCCGAAAATTTTAGTTTGTCGTAGACGAAAAAAATTCGGCACAGTGATTGGTCACGTGAAGCCAAACAAAAAAACACATTACGCGGTTGCTAGGCAACCAACAGTATGGCGGCCATATTGGCCAGAAGAGGGAATTGGCGCCGAAGGCGCCATTTCATGCCCTCGCATTTGAACGAACTCGTCCTAGGCCGTTGAACGCAGCGACTCCCCGTTCGCTCCAGATCATCTCCACATGTGGGACATCAAAAGTTATTAAACACTTTTTAATAGGATTTTTGGTTTTGCCGTGGCAACGCCATGAATTTGGCGTCCGTTTTCGCCGCTCGCCGCCGCGTTCAAACAGTCATAACTCGCACATACTTTGGCCGATTTGAGCGAAACTTGAATCGTTGGTCGAGTCGTTGACCCCGGATGTTTTGATATAGGAATTTTGAAAATTGCCGCAATAGCGCCCCCTGCAGAGCACAAAATATAAATGAATGGAGCCAAAAATTAAACTTTGCCGTAGATGCATGAAATTTGGTACAGACATCCGTCACGTGATCCCAAACAAAAAATATATTGATGCCCCGCCCCTTTTCCCACCGTGTTGCCATGGCAACGACCCAATGTCAACTTTGCTGCAGCCAAACCAAAATTGGTACACGCGTGCGTCATGACTGTCCGAACAAAAAAGTACATTACATGGTTGCTAGGTGACCACCAGGAGGTCGGCCATTTTGGGAAAATCAGCGCCGAAGGCGCCATTTCTTTTGCCAGCTCTTTTATAAACTCCACCGAGGGTGGCAGCGACATTATAAGCAGGTAGGGCGCGGCAGCGCCCCCCGGTTATTGTACATTACATGGTTGCTAGGCAACCAACAGTATGGCGGCCATATTGGCCCGAAGAGAGACTTGGCGCCAAAGGCGCCATTTTATGCCCACACATTTGAACGAACTCGTCCTAGGCCATTGAACGCAGCGACTCCCCGTTCGCTCCAGATCATCTCCACATGTGGGAGATTAAAAGTTATTAAAAACTTTTTAATAGGATTAACGGTGTTGCCGTGGCAACGCCATGAATTCCGCGTCCGTTTTTGGCGCTCGCCGCCGCGTTCAAACAGCCGTAACTCGCACATACTTTGGCCGATTTGAGCGAAACTTGAATAGTTGGTCGAGTCGTCGACCCCGGATGTTTTGATATAGGAAATTAGAAAATTGCCGCAATAGCGCCCCCTGCAGAGCACAAAATAAAAATGAATGAGGACAAAAATTAAACTTTGTCGTAGATTCATGAAATTTGGTACAGACATCCGTCACGTGATCCCGAACAAAATATATATTGATGCCCCGCCCCTTTTCCCACCGTGTTGCCATGGCAACGACCCAATGTCAACTTTGTCGTAGCCAAACCAAAATTGGTACACGCGTGCGTCATGACTGTCCGAACAAAAAAGTACATTACATGGTTGCTAGGTGACCAACAGGAGGTCGGCCATTTTGGGAAAAATAAGCGCCGAAGGCGCCATTTCTTTTGCCAGCTCTTTTATAAACTCCACCGAGGGTGGCAGCGACATTATAAGCAGGTAGGGCGCGGCAGCGCCCCCCGGTTATTGTACATTACATGGTTGCTAGGTGACCAACAGGAGGTCGGCCATTTTTGAACAATCGGCGCCGAAGGCGCCATTTCTTGCCTATGCTCTTTTATACACTCCACCGAGGGTGGCTGCGACATTATAAGCAGGTAGGGCGCGGCAGCGCCTCCCGGTTATTGCGGCGGCGTGCGGGAACCGGCGTCAACCGGCCACCGCGTCCCGCGAGGGCCTCCCAATGCCGCTTGCGGCTTTAATTATTATTATTTTTCTTCTCCGAAAAAAGTCCACTTTCCCACTGACGAAAAGTCCTGAATTTTTGCACAAAATTCAAGCACATGAAAAAAACATTTTTCACATTTAGAAAAAAAAAAAAATCTCAAAGATGGCGCGTCAGCGCCCCCTGGAAAATCTAGTTTACATTGCGCCCTATGACAAGACCCGAAAACCCCGAAAATTTTAGTTTGACGTAGACGAAAAAAATTCGGCACAGTTATTGGTCACGTGAAGCCAAACAAAAAAACACATTACGCGGTTGCTAGGCAACCAACAGTATGGCGGCCATATTGGCCAGAAGAGGGAATTGGCGCCGAAGGCGCCATTTCATGCCCTCGCATTTGAACGAACTCGTCCTAGGCCGTTGAACGCAGCGACTCCCCGTTCGCTCCAGATCATCTCCACATGTGGGACATCAAAAGTTATTAAAAACTTTTTAATAGGATTTTTGGTTTTGCCGTGGCAACGCCATGAATTTGGCGTCCGTTTTCGCCGCTCGCCGCCGCGTTCAAACAGTCATAACTCGCACATACTTTGGCCGATTTGAGCGAAACTTGAATCGTTGGTCGAGTCGTTGACCCCGGATGTTTTGATATAGGAATTTTGAAAATTGCCGCAATAGCGCCCCCTGCAGAGCACAAAATAAAAATGAATGGAGCCAAAAATTAAACTTTGCCGTAGATGCATGAAATTTGGTACAGACATCCGTCACGTGATCCCGAACAAAAAATATATTGATGCCCCGCCCCTTTTTCCATCGTGTTGCCATGGCAACGGCCCAATGTCAACTTTGCCGCAGCCAAACCAAAATTGGTACACGCGTGCGTCATGACTGTCCGAACAAAAAAGTACATTATGTGGTTGCTAGGCGACCAACAGGAGGTCGGCCATTTTGGGAAAATCAGCGCCGAAGGCGCCATTTCTTTTGCCAGCTCTTTTATAAACTCCACGGAGGGTGGCAGCGACATTATAAGCAGGTAGGGCGCGGCAGCGCCCCCCGGTTATTGTACATTACATGGTTGCTAGGTGACCAACAGGAGGTCGGCCATTTTGGGAAAATCAGCGCCGAAGGCGCCATTTCTTGCCTTTGCTCTTTTATAAACTCCACCGAGGGTGGCAGCGACATTATAAGCAGGTAGGGCGCGGCAGCGCCTCCCGGTTATTGCGGCGGCGTGCGGGAACCGGCGTCAATCGGCCACCGCGGCCCGCGAGGGCCTCCCAATGCCGCTTGCGGCTTTAATTATTATTATTATTATTAATATATAGATTTTCCGATATATCGCGATATTTTGTGGGACGATACGATACTTTTTATTCCGATATCGATACTTTTGATGACGTCATGCATTTTAACAAGCAGCATCATGCATACTAATGAGGCAGCAGGGCTCCACTGTTTTCACAGTTAGAGGCCAACAATGATAAATAATTCAGTCAGGACAGCAGGGGGCAGCACTACAGTTTTAAGCACTTGGACCAAACACTGTCACACAAATAAATTACTTTTAATTATAGTTTTTTATAATTATAAAGAAGATTAATTTGGGGTTGATTTAAATAGGACTGTGGTTTCTTGTTTATTTAAATGTAAATGAAGTCACTGACAGATCTATAGACCCAGTGTGTAAGTCAGGGATCATGTATGAAAGTGGTACAAAGCACATGGAAAGAAATGTAAATGAATAATATGTAGTTAAAATAAATAAAGTAGCATGTTTTTATTTATTTATCGTGATGCATCTTAGCTTATTTTTTATGCAATATATCGATTATCGCAGTATCGGGAGATAATCGTTATCGTGAGCCATGTATCGTATCAAATCGTGAGGTAACCAGAGGTTCCCACCCCTAGTTATGACAGGGTTTAATTGTTGGACATTTTAATGTGCATGTATGTTGTCCGTCTAAGCCAATGGCCAGGAGGTTTTATGGACTTGATGGAAGCTTTTAGTTTGACACATGTCTCTGGCCCAACACAAGTGCATGGGCACATGCTAGACATTGTGTTGTTTTGTGGTTTTCCTGTTGATAATGTCGTTGTTGGAGATGCCGTGTTCTCTGACCACAGCCTGTCATGTTTGATTTACTTTGGACTTGGAGGTGAAGCCGTCTCATGGTCGTGTGATCAAGCTTCTTCTCCTCTTTTTACTGCATCGGCACTGGATCATCTAAACTCTGCTTCATTTATAGACATGGAGCAATTGATGAACGCTTTTATTTCCACCTGCTCTGAAGTCCTGGACAGTGTTGCTCCCCTCAGAGCCATTTGTCCTAAGCCAAAGCAGGAACTGTGGCTCAATGACACTACATCAGGTATGGGCAAACTCTTTGATGCAAGGACCATATTGGGTTTTTGAACTCGCCAGGAGAGCCGGACAAGTTTGAAGCATTTCATACAAGTACAACTCTCAATTTGACTGTAATGACACGTTACGGCAATTATGCTTCTTAATGTCAGTGAAAATATCGATATTGTTCACCCTTTAAACCAGGGGAGTCGAACTCATTTGGGTCGTGGGCCAAAATCCAGCTTCCTCGGCAGGCCGCATCTAATGTACACAGGAAAATACTATTGAGAAAATATTTTTCCAATAAATGAATAATAATGAACTGTGATTTTAAAATACAGCTGATTTGGTCAAAAACGGTTTACACTTGTATTGCGCTTTACAAGCCTGAGTCACAAGTTTCTCAAATTACACTTTAGTCATTATACTGTAGTTATTATACTGCCCTGGGGCAGACTGGCCATTTACCACGTGGCTATAATGTGTTACCCTGATCTCTTATTATGTCAGTGCCCTCTACTGGACACGTGTGAAATTCTTTCCTCGTTTTAAATTTAAGCTGCCCCCTAGAAGCTGGAATGAGCACACTGGTTATTTCCTTCAAAATTCATAACTTCGCACAGCAATGGGCTAGAGACTTAAGTATTTTTTTAAGTATTTTTACAAACTCAGGAATTTGTGCTCTACAAGTCAGGGGCCGGATTAAATCATCTAGTAGTGAGTATGAAAATGACCAACTTGCATCTAGTCCCTTTAAAGTGCAACAACATTAACAAAATAGCAAAGGCAAACCCCTTCTCTAACTGAAACTGCGCAGTGTGCAACAAAGACGGTTAAACATCCAAATTCTTTATACTAATCATTTTTAGTTAATTATTTAACAAAAAATCCTGGAGTGGGCTCTGTTCTTCTTGGCACATTTGTACAGCAGGACCTTCTTCCTCTGAGCAGAGAGCTACAAAACCAAAACAACTAAATATCTATTTTTTGAAAGTATGAATCGATTTGACCTACCAACTCGATTTCTAAATCAAATTTTTTGCTAGCCCTAGGTAATGCGCTCTATTTAGACACACAGCCACATGGTTGTTTTTTCTGTTTATAATATGGATGTAGGGTACCAAAGTCTGTGCAAGTTCTCAGTCGTACAGGAGTTGTCCATCTTCAATGAAGGTACTTGATTCATCTTCTGTTCTCAGTAGTTGAAGTCTTCGAACGTTTCGCCTCTCATCCAAAAGGCTTCGTCAGTGACAAAGGTCACAATCTGCACGCAGCTGAATATACCAATGGGGAGGAGTTAGGGTAGGCCCGTCTCCTCCCCTCTAATCACAGCTACTCTCACCTGTGAGAAAACCCCTCCATGAATCGAAATGGCGGTCTCAGATTTAATCTTCCTTCACTTTAATCTCCTACAGGAGAAACCAAAAAGGCTTGGCCAGCCCAAGGAGACGGCACCTCAGCCAACAAAAGAACAATAGGCAGGTAATTAGCAGTGATCAGCCATGAATAGGACAGATACTGGGCAGTGATCATCTATGAATAGGACAGGACTGACCGATACTGAGGTGAACTTCAAAGGGGTTTACCCACGGGTGAGAGTAGCTGTTATTAGAGGGGAGGAGCCGGGCCAACCCTAACTCCTCCCCGTTGGTCTATATCTTCAGCTGCGTACAGATTGTGACCTTTGTCGCTGACGAAGCCTTTTGGATGAGAGGCGAAACATTTGAAGACTTCAACTACTGAGTACAGAAGATGAATCAAGTACCTTCATTGAAGTAGGGTACCAAAGGTTTACTCTATTACATAGTCTAGTTTACTCTGATTACCACAGCTATAATAGCTCCAAAGATAATGCCCATAAACCAAGTTGAAATTACAGCATTATTGACGGTTACAATTAGGGGTGCAACGATTGATCCATTTAATCGATATGTTACGTCTTCGATCCGCTACATCGATCGGCGCTCGGCTAGTTTGCATTGATCCTGGCCACACATCGATGCACATCGCTTATAATTAATAATGATTGATTTGTATTGATATATTGGAGAAAAACATTTCTTTAAAATATTGGGCTAAATGTTACTTTATTCAACTTGTAGCTCGTTTTTGGTGAGGTTGTGTCATCGAGCGCCTGCCGCGGCCAGTGGGTTCAGGGAAATGACGTCAGGAGCAACAATAACACAAGCACGCCGTTTGCGCGTTCATCGAAGACGCGTTTATTTTTTGCAAGAAAGATGATAATCATCAGACAGCGGGTCGCTGGTGGTAGACTGTATAAATGCCAAGGGAAATATAACGGCAGCCTGACAATCATACGTTTACAAGAGCCTCCACATCGGCAGCATCGAAGGAAAAGCTCCAGCAGCAGGTGAGAGATAAAGTTCTGTTTCAGGTCTAAAGCCGAGTGTACACATGGGCCGTATGGGTCAAAGTTTGAAGTCTGTCGTAGCATTTCAGGCTACGGATGAACTTGTGGCGCTCGCCAACTATGTTTATGAGAAAAACTCGTGGAAAGTAAAATGCAGTCTGTTAATAGCTGGGTGTTGTTGCTTTTGGCTCTGGCGATGCGCTGATAGTGTTGTATTTTGTTGGCGATGCTGTTAACAGAGGTTGTAGCGAGGGGATGAGGCGCACTGCATTCAGAGTCCAAAATATAGACACTACAGTGTCTGTGTGCGAGACCTAAGGTCAAAATGGTGCAGTAACACCCAGGTAACTTTGTTAGGTAACTTGTAATGTGAGAGCGGCTCTTTATTTTTCCTGTCCCGCTCACTGAAAAGCTGTATAAGCTGTTTTTGTGGGCTTCACTCAAGAAGATGTGAAGCCAAAAGAGGAGAGGTCTTAAGGTTAAAGGTTTCCCACCAGCACTGGCTCCAACTGAAAATAAACTGGAGAAAAGATTATGCTGCAACGACAAATATATGCAGCTCTTTATCTTAGCTGTTTATTGCACTTTTGTGAGTGTATTTTGTCCACTGTTTGATCCAACAATCATCAAATCTGAAGTGAATTTAAATAAAATCCGGTGCAAATGCCTTTTGTTGTATTTATGTTCAGTTACTTGTAATAATTATTGCTTAATTTGCTGAAAATCGTATCGGTCCAAAAAACAACAACCAGATAATCGTTTTACATCCAATCGTTTGGCCTCACATCGATACGTATCGTATCGGTCAAAAAACGTATCGTTACACCCCTAGTTACTCCTGTAGAATAGGTTGCGTTCAGGTGGCATTACAACGTTCCAAAGAGCCGGTATAATAGTTTATATATATATATATATATATATATATATATAAATATAAATAGTTTAAAAATAAGGCGGTGCAGCTTAAAATTCATTCGTTCGAACTGTCACGATACTGATTATATCGACTTATCGTTCAATAAATGGCAGATAAACTAAATTGTTTGGGTTCAATATTTATCATGTGTGACATTTATTTGCATTTTGGTCAATTGTTCTAATCTAGTAATATTAGTTTCATTGTATTTCATGTTTATTAAGGGATATTTTCACATTTCTGTGGCGCTAAGTTGGCGACACTGGAGGCGTTTGTCGTGTGAAAGTGTGTTGCAGACGTGCTGCTCATGAATGCGTCTGTGTGATGCAGTGTGGTGTGGTTTGCTCACACTGCTCTGTGCTCACATGGGCCGAGCTCAAGACTGGCCCCAGGCCCCAGGCTCCAGCCGCACAGCAGCATGGACCCAATCCCTGGCAACATTTTGTTAAGCTAAAGACCACATTTCTGTCATACTTTTATCTGTCTGTTTGAATCGTGCAAAACTGAATGTGGCTGCACGGACCGGCCGTCTAAAAAACATGGAGACATGTTTGTCTCACCAGAGTGAGTCCACCAAAACACGCAGCTTCCTTTTCTTCTTTCTGCCTTTCAGCCGTGATCTGATCGTGTTACTTCCTCTTCCTCATGTGACACTAAGCCCTGCCCTTTCCCCTCAAGGCTCAACAAAAACTCATTAATCAACTACGGAAATAATAATAATAATAAAATAAAACTATATTTGTTTCATAATCTTTATCTGGAATATCTGTCTGTCTAAATCAGAAATAGAAAAAGCCCTCAGTGAAGGCATCAGTGGAGCCACAGGGAAAACATGGAGAGCTCAGTCCAGTTCTATGAACAGCAAAGATCATTCGAGCTCCCAGGACTCGGGTAGAGGCCCTGAGGGATGTTGAGAGAGAGACCTGCAAAGGGTGAGAATGGCACTACTGTATATGAGATAGAGAGATAATAAACACCCTCTAGAGCCAGAATATGAACCGACCTCCGGCCGTGTGCTCTTTAAAAGTAGATGCCAAAAAGATGGAGGTTGGCAATATCATTGATGGGAATCATTTGTAAAATTCAGATGTTCATGATTACAATACTGCATATACAGTATTAGGACTGACTCCATTCTGATAAATATTATGAGTACATTTGAGATTCAGTTCAGTGAATTTTACACAGGTCCAGGGAACATAACATTAGGAGTACACTGCCATCAGGATAAGGTTAGAATGCCCTGGTCTCCAAGTCAATAAAGCAGCTCTACCTCTGGTATAAGCTTCAGTGAATAAGACAAACTGCACCAACGGAGCCACTGTCGCGACAGACTGGGGCAGCAGGGCAGGGCAGCCTGAGTGCAGCCCCTGTGCTGCAGGGGCCTGTGGGCAGTGGGGTTACACTAAATAATCCCAATAACGCCTGCCTGTGAAACATGTTATTGACCGTGCCCCGGGCCCGGACTTACCCGCTCTGGGTTCCGCTCGTTCCCAGCCAGTGCGGTGCGTAATGACATGCTTATGCGGGAGGCAGCTCCTGTTATCGGGGTGAAATGGGGCCGTGGTCGGGCTCGCCTGGGCACGTCTTTGCTGAACCCCGAGACACTTCACTCGTTCTGCATGGTCCCGGTCCCGTTCGCCCCGCTACCGAGGCAGAGCCTGATCTGAAGCGGAACACACCTTCAGCATCGCTCTGGGACGAAACGGCGAAGCATTAGCCCCAACCAGGGCCAGAACACACCGCTACAGTTAGCTAGTTAGCTACCGCCATTGTTTAGACGAATGTCCGCGGAGCCTCCTCACAATCCCCCACACAGCGGATCCCGAACCACGAGTCCGAACCATTGAAGCACTCCCACAGACGGCAGGGCCTTGGCAGAGCAGTGACTCAACAACAAAGCCACGGATGACGGATGTCCATCTCTCCCCCCCCCCCCCCCCCGGCGGCAACTCCCGGACAGCTCTGCCCGCCCTTCGCGCCTCGCCTTCGGTGTGACTGCGGCAGTAATCCGCGGTCCTTAGATCCGAGCTCCACCGCCGGCTCACGGCTGTTCGGTGTCGGTTTCGGTGTCCCGGTGCTCGGGAGTTTCCTCTCCAGACCAGTGCTGACAGAAAGAGGAAGGCCGCATAGGAGGGGGGGAAGAGGCTGCTGCGCACGCGCCCTGGGCTCGGTGCATGGATACGTCTGTGCGCCCCAATAGGCCCCCAGACCACGGGCCCCACACACACACACAGGCCTTAAGAGAATATGTAAATCTGAGTGTCTAACCTGGTCAAATAAAATGATTACATTATTCTAGTAATGTCAAGTAAATGATGCACTTGAAACGGCACGTGACCTGCTAGCAGCAGTAGCAGTCTGTTGTAAACCTCACTTCTGTTGGACAAAGTTCATACCCATAAATGTAAGGTCAGTAAAGTTTGCTTTTTGTGGTTCATATGTCAACGATCCAAAAGCACTAAAGGCTTTAAATACAGGTTACTCTCTTTGTCCTGCTGTTATATGGGAAGTTATTTTAGGTCAGAGATGAGTTGATGCATGTGCCACAAAAAAAACATCACATTTTGCATGGTTGGATCTTAACAAGGTTCCAAATAGAACTTCAATATGCAACAAGAAAAAAGAAGTGACAAAAAATAAAAATAAAGCTTTTATTGAAAACAGCCAATAAACAAGTCTGTATTTGCAGCTGATTAAAAGTTTAGGACCACACGCCTTAAAAGGACAAATGTGCTTTCAATGTGATTTTCTGTAAGGCATTTACAGTCATGACGTCCTGATGGAAAACATGGTCGGGTTGTTGACCTGCAGGGCCCCTTACAGTGCGCGCAGTAAAGACGCCATTTTGAATTTCCTAAAAGATCCTGAGGGTTATTGATCAAAAAAGTCAAGTGGAAGACCTCAAAAAACGATTACAAGTTATTTTTATTGGACATAACGTGCACACTTTGGAGGTTGAACCTCCTTTGGCAGAAATAACTTCATCCAGACGTTTCCTGTAGTTGCAGATTTGATGTACACAACGATCAGGATGAATCGTGGACCATTCCTCTTTACAAAACTGTTGCTGTTTAGTTTGATTCGGGATGTCTGGTGCGAATAGCTGCATTATCTGGAACAGCATCCCTCCCCAATGTAAAATTGTGTTTTTTGTTAACAGTCAAACCCGATTTTGATGCAACTTGAAAGAGTGCTCTTTTGCAAACTTCAAATGTGCAGCAATGTTTTCTTAAGACGGCAATGCTTCTTAATTGTTTGGGTGGTATTAGTTCAAGCATCCATCCATCCACTTTCTCCCACTTGTCCCATGGCTCCTCCTGCAGGTGGTGGGTCCACAGAAGGTTCTAACCGGGCCGGTTGGTCTCTCATAAGGGGCTTAGTTCAAGCAGACACAGTTTAATCGTTCTTGTGATTTTAATAAAGATCAGACAACATTTTATGACCAATTTAGTCAGAAATAAGAAAGTCCTAAGTGTGTACTCACTTTTTCAACCCAAATGTATCTGTACCCCTTTACCTTTCCAACATAAATATATATATATATATATATATATATATATATATATATATATATATATATATATATATATATATATATATCATTTAAATGTATGCAAAAGACACACACCAAGTGACACACAATCGTGAAGTGAAATACATGATTTAGAACCTTTTTTATAAATCAAATCTGAAAAGTGGGGTGTGCAAAAGTATCTATACCCTTTTCCTTTTAGTGCAACCAGTTTCCTTCAGAAGTTGCCTGATTATTTCTGAATGATCACATGTTGACCTAATGACTAAATAGAGTCGACCTGTGTGTAATCTAATGTCAGTTCAAATACAGCTGCTCTGTGATGGTCTCAGAGGTCTAAGAGACTATTGGGGAGCAGACAGTATCATGAAGTCCAAGGACACACCAGACAGGTCCGGGATAAAGTTATTGAGAAGTATAAAGCTGGATTAGGTTATAAAAAGATTTCCAAAGCTTTGAACATCTCTCAGAGTACAGTTAAATACACCATCCAGAAATGGAAAGAGTATGGGATCACTGCAAACCTACAAAGACATAGCCGTCCGCCTAAACTTACTGACCGAACAGAGAGCTACAGCTCAGGTGGGGGAAACTGGACACAGAACAACTATTAGTCGTACACTGCACAGATCTGGCCTTTATGACAGAGTGGCTAGAAGAAGCCATTTTTAAAAGAAAACCATAAGTCATCCCGTTGGCTGTTTGCCAGAAGCCACATGGGGGATACAGCAAACCTGTGGGAGAAGGTGTTTTGGTCAGATAAGACCAAAATGGAACTCTTTGGCCTAAATGCAAAACGCTATGTTTGGTGTAAAAGTAACACTGCACATCACCCTGAAAACACCATCCCCACTGTCAAACATAGTAGTGGTAGCGTCATGCTCTGGGGGTGCTTTTCTTCAGCAGGGACGATGGTTCGAGTTTATGGGAAGATGGATGGGGCCAAATACAGGGCAATCTTGGATGAAAACATGCAAAAGACTTGAAACTGGGGCGAAGGCTCACCTTCCAGCAAGACAACGACCCTAAACATAAAGCCATGGCAACAATGGAATAGTTGAAAACAAAAAATATCCATGTGTCGAGAATCTGTGGAAAGATCTGAAAACTGTGGTTCACAAGCACTCTCCATGTAATGTAACGGAGCTCGAGCTGGTCTGGAAGGTTCTTATTGAAAGACAGTATAGATACTTTTGCACACCCCACGTTCCAGTTTTTAATCATTTCAATTATATATTTGTGGACTGTGGCAAACGTCGGTACGGATACTTTGTAAACCGACTGTAGGCCTATATATAGTGTGTGTAATTGTGTTGTGTGTACTGTTACCATGTAAATCCTGGTGTGATTATAGCGGTTTTCGAGTAATTTGTCTATAATACTGCCTTTAATAATAAAAAAATTAATTCCATTTGAAAAGGTTGTTAGCTCTGTAGTGCATTATGGGAGCATGGACCTACTTCAGGGAACAGCGGAGCCAGCGGGGCCAGTTACATCAGTGGGAGCCAATCGATGGAACAGCAGTTCTGACGTCCACAAACACACGTGTGCGATGGAATCATCAATATGGAATCTAATGGACTCTGGCGCCGGGGCAACAGACTGGACACAGGACACAGCCGTGCACTTAGGGGGGGTCGCGCTTCAGACGGCACACGCCTGTGGCTCCAGCTGACCCTGTGCATGGCCAGTCAGGCTTTTAGTAACAATTCACAAGTTAACAATTCTTCAAATAACTGCCAACTAATTTAGTAATCCAAACCATGCCATGCACGTTTCATTACTCAGAGCAGAAGTGTCAATGTGACACCGGAAACATGGACAATTAGTGTCAAATGCTGTCAAGATGTCCTCAGATGGCACTTTGGCTTTATGTGGCACACTTTTAATCGATTTAATAGTAAAAATAATTGCCTGTTAAATCAATAACTGTAAAGTGGTTAAATGCAGTCTGTATGCAGACTGCATCCCACTTCAGGGAGCTTTCCTTGTTACGCAGTTGCACTGAATAAAGGAACACTGGTGCTGCTAGGAAGACCGTGCGAGATACTTTTCTATGTTTGGCCTATAATATGTGTCAAAAAAGAGATGTGCAAAGTAACCCCTTATTCATTTTGGCAATAGAATTACAAGTAGTAAGAGTACAAGAAATACAAGAGTGAAAAACCAGCGGTTTTTGGTGTGTTGTTCACACTGTGCTGTATTTTACTGAAGTTTATTTAATTAGGGACAAGTAATCAAGCTCATGTTACATACAACATTTTAGCTGAGGCCAATTCTCAAAGTCCATCCCTGTACTGGAGATTGGATTAAAAATACACCCCATCTGATGAGTTGTTCCATCAGGCTGGAAGATGGCCATTGTCTCACCAATTTTTAAATCTGGAGACAAGACTCTTACATCAAAATATTAGCATACTACCAGTCGTGTCCAAAGTAGCTGAAAAAAGGGGAGGCCAAGCTACTCAACCAACATCTCAGCCATGGCCACTCCCCCCTGCACCCCATGCAGTTTGGCTTCCGCCAGAACCACTCCACAGAAACAGCCAATTGTGTCTTTGTGGAAACTGTCAAATCCATGCTTGACAAAAACACCTGTGTTGGTGCAGTCTTTTTAGACTTGAAGAAGGCATTTGACACAGTAGACCATGAAGCCCTTATTTCTAAATTGACACTCTTGCTCGGTTTACATCTTATTTGTCTGATAGAAGACAGTGTGTGAGTGTGGGTGGCACAGAGGCATCATCTACTCTCACAGCAGCCCTGGCAGACATACAGCAGTGGCTCAACAACTCATCTTTACTATTAAATAAAAAGAAAACCGTGTCAATGATATTCACAAAAAAATCTATTAAACGGGATCGGTCCAATGTGTTCCTTGGAGACACCGAGCTTGACTTTGTTGAGGAGTTCAAGTATCTTGGGGTCACACTGGATTCAACGCTCTCCTTTAAAAAACACATTAAACTCACTGCGAATACAATAAAATTAAATTTACAGAACTTCAAACAAATCAGGCCCTTCATGACAATAGATTCAGCAAAGATGTTTCTACACTCAATGATATTTTCACACATAGAGTACTGTACTACAACGTGGTCACTTACTGGAGAAACAAATATCAAACCCATAGAAATCCTCTTCAAAAAGTCCATACAAATTCTGGATCAAAAGCCTCGTATCATCACTGCAATATCCTGGAAAAATATAAAATTTCCAAAATTTCATACATTTTAAAAACTGTTGCCTTGTCTACAAAGCACTTCATGGTCTTGCCCCACCCCCACTCTCCAACTACATTAAACCTAAAGCAATGAGGGGTCTCCGCACCAGAGCCTCCTCCAGAGGAGATGTGGAGATCCCACAGAAGAACATCATCTGGACAAAGTGTGCTGTCCGTCAGAGGAGGCCAGTCTTGGAACAGCCTTCCTACAGACGTAAGAGAATGCCCGACTTACAGCTCTTTTAAGAAACAACTTAAACATCAGCTCAAAGTAAATCAGTCATGCACCCATTTTAACTAAAATGTAATTTGTAACGTTTTTATATTGTGTTTTGTTCATACATTGTTTTACTTGTGACCTGCCTCGGGACTACAGATGTAAATTAGCAGTTTTGCTATATTCTGGCACATTTACAATATTTGTGTACAACTTGTATATGATTGTTCATTAATGTGTGTTGTCCCGATCAAATAAATAAATAAATACATCTTTAAATTCCAGACACCATTTTATTCTGGTAATGACCTACAGTTCTCATTTTCCCCACTGAAAAGAGAAACGAGAACAAGCAAATAGCTGTTCTAAGTAAGAAAGAGAAGCAAGGCAAACCCAAAGGTCTATCAGAGGTGCAGATGTTGGAGAAAATCTTTGAAATTCAAACAAGCAGCATCACACTCGGGTAGCGGATGTCGAAGATACACTCATTTAATAGACAACACTTCGGCAGAGCTCTCTTCATTTCATTTTTTCTATTTTGAACCACAGCACATGTAGTACGAATCCACCCGAGTGTGCGATACTGCTTTTTTGAATTTTCTTCACTCATTTCTGTCAAAATAGTTGCATACAAAAACATTCGATAGACCTCAGGCCCACAATAATCAAAGTGATCGAGGACAGTCTGGTGTGAGCGGTCAGACAGGGCGGCACTTGTGCTCCTTTAAGTTGCGGCGGTCGGAGAAGCCCTTGCCACAGTGGTCACACATGTAGGGCTTGTGTCCCGTGTGGGTGCGCAGGTGGGCCTTCAGGCTGCAGCTCTGGTTGAAACTGCGGCTGCACACCTGGCAGCTGTAGGGCTTCTCCCCGGTGTGGACGAGCTGGTGCCGGTGAACGTTGCCGGGGTTACTGAAGCTCTTTCCACACGTGCTACAGGTGTAGGGCTTCTCCCCAGAGTGCACTGCCTGCACACAAGCACACACAGACAGACACGCACGCACAAAAACAAACAAATCGTTAGGATTTTGACTTGATTGCATTTTTTTCTTAAAAAGCAACATGCAAAACCAAATGGAGTTTGTATCATTAGCCTTTGCCCTTATTTTCTGCACTTTGTTTATTTAGGTTTGAAGAACATGGATTGCTCAAGTAGGACACATTAGGTGGATAATGTTTTTACTAATGTTAGCTGTGGTTATTACAGTAGCTAGTTGTAGTTCAATGTTCCCTTTGTAACCTTTGTACCAGTAGGGAGCTGGTGGTAGGTGAGGGACCGTACCTGATGGTAGGTGAGGGACCGTACCTGGTGGTAGGTGAGGGACCGTACCTGGTGGTAGGTGAGGGACCGTACCTGGTGGTAGGTGAGGGACCGTACCTGGTGGTAGGTGAGGGACCGTACCTGGTGGTAG
Organism: Proterorhinus semilunaris; assembly: GCA_021464625.1. Classification (NCBI taxonomy): domain Eukaryota; kingdom Metazoa; phylum Chordata; class Actinopteri; order Gobiiformes; family Gobiidae; genus Proterorhinus; species Proterorhinus semilunaris. The sequence continues at coordinate 1,215,533 of CM038354.1, forward strand.
GTGAGGGACCGTACCTGGTGGTAGGTGAGGGACCGTACCTGGTGGTAGGTGAGGGACCGTACCTGGTGGTAGGTGAGGGACCGTACCTGATGGTAGGTGAGGGTGGTCTGATGAGCGAAGCTGCGCCCGCAGACAGTGCAGTGGAAAGGCCTCGTCTCACTGTCTTTGCTGTGATTATGGATGTGGATCTTGAGGTAGGTTGAGGACTGGAAGCTCTTGTTGCAGATGTGACAGATGTGAGGTCTCGCCTCAGTGTGCTCCTTCTGGTGGCTGTGCAGTTCGGAGTGTGAGCAGAGCTGCTGATCACATCGCACACAGGTGCAGGGCAGAGAGTGGCTCATCAGGTGTTCCTGCATAGACTCCCGGGACTCTGAAGCTTCACAGGCGACACACGTGACTGTGCTGTCCCACGCCATGTCAAAGTCATGGGTCATTTGGTGCGACCGCAGCGTGTTCTTTTGGGTGTAGGCCTTTCCGCAGTGGCACTTGTAGGGCTTCACTCCAGTGTGGGTGAGACGATGGGCCTGCAGTGTCACGTTCTGCTCCACAATCACATATGAGGGAATCAATTAATAAAGACATCTCTATTGAAGAATTAATGAGTCAGCTACACTTTATGACCCCGACACACCTGTGTAAAGTCTCTGTGGGCCTCTGCCCCTGACACACCTGTGTAGAGTCTCTGCCCCTGACGCACCTGTGTAAAGTCTCTGTGGGCCTCTGCCCCTGACACACCTGTGTAGAGTCTCTGCCCCTGACACACCTGTGTAAAGTCTCTGTGGGCCTCTGCCCCTGACACACCTGTGTAGAGTCTTTGCCCCTGACGCACCTGGGTAAAGTCTCTGTGGGTCTCTGCTCCTGACACACCTGTGTAAAGTCTCTGCCCCTGACACACCTGGGTAAAGTCTCTGCCCCTGACACACCTGTGTAAAGTCTCTGCTCCTGACACACCTGTGTAAAGTCTCTGTGGGTCTCTGCTCCTGACACACCTGTGTAAAGTCTCTGCCCCTGACACACCTGGGTAAAGTCTCTGCCCCTGACACACCTCTGTAAAGCCTCTGCCCCTGACACATCTGGGTAAAGTCTCTGCCCCTGACACACCTGGGTAAAGTCTCTGCCCCTGACACACCTGGGTAAAGTCTCTGCCCCTGACACACCTGGGTAAAGTCTCTGCCCCTGACACACCTGGGTAAAGCCTCTGCCCCTGACACACCTGGGTAAAGTCTCTTTAGGTCTCTGCCCCTGACACACCTGTGTAAAGCCTCTGTGGGTCTCTGCCCCTGACACACCTGTGTAAAGCCTCTGCCCCTGACACGTAGTGTAAAGGCACATACCTGGATGAAGCCCTTGCCGCAGTAGTCACAAATGTAGGGCTTCTCTCCTGTGTGGAGGAAGACGTGGCGCTTCAGGTTTCCTGTGTTGCGGAAAGCCTTGTCACAGTACTGACACTTGTATGGCTTGTCTTGTGTGTGGACGGCTTTGTGCCTGTTCAGGTGGTTTCTGAGATAGAAGGACTTCCCGCAGGTGTCACAGGTGAAGGAGCGCACGCTGCTGTGGAGGCGCTGGTGAGTCGTCAGGCTCTCTTTACGGATGAAGCCCTTTCCACACACGTCACAGAGGTACGGCTTCACCCCTGTCAATCACAGACCACCAATGACACACCTTTATGTAATCAAGAACATAAAGCTCCCGTTCTAGTTTCATGTGGAACAAACTGTAGTTGAGTGATGATACTTTAAATGTTGGTATGGATCAGTGGTTTCGGGGTAGGTATTATGTTATGCTCTATTTTGTCACTATTTGGTTTCTATTTTGATTTTTAAACATGTATTATTTTATTACAACAGTACGAAGAGTTTCTTTTCTTACTGCTAAGAAACTTGCCCTAATACCATTTTGTTAGAGCAAAACTAGAAAAAAGGCTCCCGCACACTGTCTCACTCTTTTACTTGGCTTTTATTGCAGCAACGTTTCGGTCACTCTGACCTTCACTAAACTTGAAGACAGCCCCTTCCGCTTGATCATTTATAGCTCAGGGACTGCCCCCAAAAAAGCAATATCCAAACAGGAACAATCACATATAGTACCTGATCATAACATCCAATAATCACCAATATCACAAAAAATCATGCCTTCACAGCACATATAATTAGGCAATTCACTTCCATAATAATTACAAAATTATGCAAATCATTTTAAAACCAAGAAGTTCAAAATCTGACATTTGTAGAAATAATTTAAAAAGGTTTCACGGTGCGATCAAACATACCACGGCACAACTACGTTGGCACAATCAAAGGAAATGAAGAACAAATTCGCACAGTGAGGATATGCCCCTAAGTGGGTTGAGGAAACGTATGACGCTGTGCTGTCCAAACTATCAGTACAGAGAGACAATTTTCAACACAGTATGGGCAAAGTCTGATGGAACCAGGGAATCTTTTAAGTTACGGCCCCTTTTGTGCGTGAATAAGGGCGGGTGCGCAAAAACTCCGGACAACTCTGGATCAGTCTGAAGTATGTGCCAATAGTTTGGAAAAATGGGTTTTATTCTGTGACTCTGGGGGAAATAAACTGTGTTGAAAATTGTCTCTCTGTACTGATAGTTTGGACAGTGCAGCGTCATACGTTTCCTCAACCCACTTAGGGGCATATCCTCACTGTGCGAATTTGTTCTTCATTTCCTTTGATTGTGCCAACGTAGTTGTGCCGCGGTATGTTTGATCGCACCGTGAAACCTTTTTAAATATTTCTACAAATGTCAGATTTTGAACTTCTTGGTTTTAAAATAATCTGCATAATTTTGTAATTATTATGGAAGTGAATTGCCCAATTATATGTGCTGTGAAGGCATGATTTTTTGTGATATTGGTGATTATCGGATGCCATGATCAGGTACTATATGTGATTGTTCCTGTTTGGATATTGCTTTTTTGGGGGCAGTCCCTGAGCTATAAATGATCAAGCGGAAGGGGCTGTCTTCAAGTTTAGTGAAGGTCAGAGTGACCGAAACGTTGCTGCAATAAAAGCCAAGTAAAAGAGTGAGACAGTGTGCGGGAGCCTTTTTTTCAGGTTAAGTATTCCATTCTTCTACGCACCTGTTGCCGACTCAGGTGTGCAGAGCTTAGGAAAAACACTAGGAATTCCTTGACTGGATCTGGTCCGACCAAAATGCTCTGGCCTGCAGGTTTACCGTTGCTCTGCTAATGCTAAACTAAAGACGCCAACAGCAGCAGCTTTCAACTCACCTGTGTGAAAACCCCCTGAGAAAGAAACCACAGAGGGCACTTTTGGTTTGACATTCCGTGGTCAAACCCAGTTTGTTAAAACACAACTACCAAACCAGTTTGGTTTCAGATCCAAACACTCCACTGAAACGGCTACATGCCTTTTTATTGAGAAAATAAAATCTTCTCTTGACAAGGGTGGAGTAGTAGGGACGGTATTCTTGGATCTCAGGAAAGCTTTCGACACAGTAAACCACTCTGTTGTACTTACTAAGCTCTCACAGTTTAATTTCTCTCGTGACACTGTGAGTTGGTTTGAATCTTACCTGCATGATCGTACACAATCTGTATTAATTAACAACAGCAAGTCTGAGTCTCTTAGGCGAACCACCGGGGTTCCTCAGGGCTCAATATTAGGCCCCCTCTTATTTAGCCTTTATATTAATGATCTACCAACTGTCTGCTCTGAAGTTGAATGTTTGATGTATGCAGATGACACTGTTTTATTTGTTCACGGTCGCTCAAAGGACATTGTTGCTGCTAAACTCACTAAAGCAATGAATCTTGTCACATCCTGGCTGCAGGAGAACTGCCTGCAGCTAAATATTTCAAAAACTGTAGGTATGTTTTTCAGTAAAGCCAATAGAGCCTCATTTAATCCTGACATACTAGTTGCTGGAAAAAAATTACAAATTGTAAATCAATACAAATATCTTGGGTTAGTAATCGACTCACACCTCTCCTTTAAAGCCCATATTGACAAATTATGCAAAAATATAAAATTTAATCTTGCAAATTTCCGCTCAATCCGTAATGAAATGTCAATCGAAGCTGCAATAATTTTTCTACATTCCATGATTCTCAGCCACTTTAACTACTGCCTAATAAGTTGGTCTCAGGCAAGTCAGAGCACCAAACGACCTTTGGAAACATTATACAAACAAGCCATTAAAGTCATGGACAAAAAACCAAGACACTATCATCACTGTGCAATTCTTAAAAAGTATAGCCTTTTAAACTGGGACAGTCTCCATAGATTTGCAGATCTGAGTCTCATATACAAAGTAATACATAATTTAGCCCCAGCTCCACTGGCAGAGTTCATCAGCCAAAGAAACAGCTCTAAACGCGTCACTCGAGGCTCTGTAAGAGGCGACTGTGTAATCCCTCTGCGCAGGAGTGCTTTCAGTCGCTCGGCCTGGTCAGTGAGGGGCGTCGTTGAGTGGAACTCAATGCCTGAGGAGGTTAGACAGCTCACCACTTACAAGGCCTTTACGAAAAAATTGAAAAATTGGTACATTAACATGTACGTCTGCCAACATTAAAAGCTGAGCATGTTATGCTGTATTGTATATCTGAATAACGTATCCTTTTAAACAAGTGTTTTTGTGTGTTTTTATATTGTAATCAGGTACTGTGTGCCTTTAGTTATTATACAGTGTCATTTATATTTTATATTGTTGTTATTGATGTGTCAAAGAATTGTAATGCATTATCATGCTTGTATTTTAATGCCTTTTTACATCTTGGCCAGGGGACTACAAATGAAAAATAGCCTTCTGGCTAATTCTGGCTTTTTTAACCATGTTTGTTCATGTGTTACATGAAATTGCACTGTCCCCTTTCAAATAAACCAATCTAATCTAATCTAACTTATTTTGTTCTGCTGTCGACTGTATATCTGATTTTAGACTAATATCTGCTGTTCCAACTTCATTTTTTTGTAATTTTAGTAGTGTATATTTTGCAATTATATAGGCTAAAAAAAGTGTACTGCCCCCTCATGGCCAAGTATATGGAATATGGAATTCCGCATCATCAACAAACCCTTACCCGATCACCCCCAGCAAAGGAGGAAGCGGAAGTGTAGGTTTTCTGTATTACATCCACAAAGCAGCAGGAGATGCGCACCATGGAGAGGTGAGCAACTTGGCCATGTGGTGAGAATTTTCTGTCTTTATTTGATGCAGCAATGTCAATTTCATTACGGCTTGATTTTGAATCCGTTCAAAACTTTGTGTCGAAGCTAAAAATTAAAATTGGTAAATGACGGAGTCATTCGGTTAATGCAACCTCTTATGAAAAGCAAGTATATAATGGAGCCAGGATCAGCGGATATTAACAGAGGGTCTGCACTTTCTAAACAAAACTGATTATTCCACTGACAGGAAAAATCTGTTTGCGTGAGTTATGAAATTTGTTATGGTTTGAGTTTGCCAATCACAATAGAATGATAGGACATCATTTGCACACCCTATGCAGTTAATAATAGGAATGTGTATGCTAATCCAACTATAACTATTGCTTTCTGCACAAACCCTGATAAGGAATAAGGGACAAAGCTCATGTGATATTCTGTGCCTGGGACTCTCAGCCCTGCTCTCTGGTTGTGCGGATGAAAGAGACCATTAAAGTTGTTGCTCCCTCACCAGTGTGCACAAACATGTGGAAATCCAGGCTCTTCTGTCTGTAGAAAACTTTTGCGCACACTGAGCAGCTGAGGGGCTCCGTGGATTCAGAGAGTACTTTGGACTTGGGGCCCCTCCGTCTTCTGGCAGCCCTCTCCACAGAAGCATTCCTCACCTTCTGCACAAGCCTGCTAATGTAGGCAGTCTGTTTGCCTATGTAGGCCAGGTGAGCGTTCACTGGCTCCACTGCTGCTTCCAACTGAAATACAGGCTTAGGTTTAGTTTATTTACAATCTCAAACACATCTTGATCATTTCAAAAAGAGGAAGGGAAAAGCGCTTCCTGGACATCCACAGTAATTAAAAACCAGAGGTGCTCTTTGGAGCAGGGAAAGGAATTCAAAAATTCTGTTTTTTTAACATATTGATCATTTTCAACAAAGTGTCAGCCCTTTGTTGATTAGAAAAGTAGGCCATCCATCCATCCATTTTCTTCCGCTTTATGCAGCAGCAGTCTCAGCCGAGATGCCCAGCTGTTCTGGGGGTACCCCGAAGCAACACCAGGCCAGCTCGGAGACATAGTCCCACCAGCGTGTCCTGGGCCTTCCACGAGTCCTCCTCCCAATAGGACATGCCTGGAGCACCTCCCGAGGGACGCGCACAGATGCCCTAGCCACCTCAGCTGGCTCCTTTCGACATGAAGGCGCAGCCACTCTATTCTGAGCTCCTCCCGGGTAACTGAGCCTCCTGGGGTCATTTCAATTGTAAATAGGGCATAAGGCTATAATGAAGATAAAAAAATAAATAATAATCTTCCAAAAATTTGGTCCTCATTATGCAAGAAATAGTGTTTAGGAGCGCTCTAAATTTCAAAATTTAGATGCTGTGAAAAATTCCTGGCGAGAACCTTGCCTACTATCCCGTAGTTGTCGCACAAACTAAATAGAATTCTTCAAAAGGTTACAGTAGTTGCGTTTCCATCAGAGAAAATGCGCATAATAAATGCTTATAATAAAAGCGAATTTTTACACGTTTCCATCCAAGAGTTTTGGCGAATCTGGTTACAGCAGGCAGCTGCATGGCGCAATTGCAACATTTACCAAGCAGAGGGCGCACTGTACGTTTTTTTATGTCACTTGAAATTGAGCATTTTAGTATAGTTTTGGGCCAAATTAATTTAATTAGCTGCTTGTTTTTACTCGTAATACCATGAATAAATGTTAATTTAGGCGACCTACACACTAAAGCTAAGCAAAAGTATCTTAACTAACTAGCTACTACTACTCTGAAGTCTTGCATGACCTGTAAAGGCTGGACAATCAAAAACTATCCCAGAGTGAGTTTACTACGTTTTCTAATGAGGATCAGGCGGCGTCTGCGTCTCTGGCCAAGATTTTTTGTTGGCCAACTTGGTCCATAGTTGCTGACAGTGCACTGTTAGCATAAATGCTGCGGCAAAGACAGCGATGTTTGAGCCTCTGCATCTGGGAAAGATTGTTGGACTAGAGACGACCTGCTACTGATGGATTACTTCCCTCTTCACTTCTGTCCACTCCTGTCCACAGCTAGGCTACGCCAACAGGCATGTGTACTTTTTATATGCTACGTCAAACTTTATGCGAAAACACCGTTTCCACCTTCCAAAATGCGCACAAATCAAAAACCACCTCATGCGAGTGGATAAACCTTTTATGCGAATTAAGAGTTTTAAATGCAAAATTTTGTGTTTCACTCCTTACAAATGTGAAACTTCAAAATGCGTATTAAAATCCAGTGATGGAAACCCAGCTAGTGTGCATTATTTATTTTGTTTTACACTTGCATCAGCTCTTTACAGGTTTGGAGGGTCGGATTCTACAATTTATGAAATAGAAAATTCCAATTTTGCATATCGTCCAAACAACAATTTGGATATTACCGTGTAAACAATATATCGCCCACCCCTAACGGAAAGTGTTTCATGGATTCGTAAGGCCCAACGCCCAGATTCCACGTTTTCTGCCTGTTCGTTCAGCTCCCCTCCGTTCCACTCCAGATGCCTCAAAGAATTAAAACTCCTAATAAAATAACAATAACTATTTAGGGGCAGGCGAGCTATAAACTCCGGTCACAGACGGGATCGCATTCTCTTTCAGTATCACAAATCCCCCACTCCCACATAAGGGACAGAACAAATATTTTTTATGTCCCTTGCCTCCTACAGAGGGAAATATTAAAATGCGTAGAATGGATTTTTGTTCAAATATAGTCAGTGCGGAGATTATTCACTTGGAAAATCCGGATGTTGTTGTTGGCCTTCTCTTTCGTGTGTGGTACAATCTGATGTGGCGACAGGTGCAAATCTGACCTGCTCATCCATGGACCCGTCTGCGTCCACGGGCCCATCCACAGGCTCGTCGATCTGCTCGTCGATCTGCTCGTCGATCTGCTCGTCGATCTGCTCGTCGATCTGGTTGTTGATCAGCTCATTAAGCTGCTGTTTGTCCTGCTCAATGCTCAGTTCCCTGTGGCCCCCCTCACTCTCCAAGAGCCCTTCTGGGCCATCCTGCTCCACTTCCTCATCCTGCGTCGTGACCCTTTGGACTCCGCCCTGAGGGCGACACAAAATTTCGAAAGGTTTTTCTTAGGCTGGGCAAAAAATATGTGTATCAATATGTGAAAAGAAAATTGTGATAAATTTGTTTTCCATATCTTCCAGGTATTTCCCCAGCTCTACTTTCTGAGTTAGTTTACACACTCTGTGTTAGAAGAAAAAGAAGATCTTTATTTATATAGTACCTTTCACAGACATGGCCACAAAGCGCTTTACATGAGAGCATTTATATTCACTCCACACTCGGTGGTGGTAAACTACGTTAGTAGCTTCAGTTTCCCCTGGGGGAGACTGACAGAAGCGCTGTCGCGACTGCACACGTCTGCACCAACTCTGACCACCATCATTCATTCACACACACACGTCATTCTTCCTGGCCTATTGTACGCGTTTTTAGTGGTAGGGGAAACCGGAGTACCCGTAGGAAACCTACGCAGACACGGGGAGAACATGCAAACTCCACACAGAAAGGTCAGGTGGGAATCAAACCCTGGACCTTCTAGCTGTGAAGCGAGAGGGGCCGTGACCATGCTGTGGCCTGCTCTGCAGTACCAGGCCTCGGAGGGAACTTTCAGAGCACTGGTTTGAGCGAATAACGGTAGAAAGTTGAACTAACCGCTCTCTCAAATTGTTATTGATGAAATATAACCACTAGCTTTCTTGTAATCAAGTCGTTTATTTCTACTACCCATGAGGACTGCTTATTTGTCGAGATTCTCCTAATTGTATGGAGCCACATTCCAAATGTTTATGTGATAAACTGGTACAGAGGGAAATATCACGGTTGTGAAATAGTGACAGTTTCATTCAAATAAAGTCTGTGCGGAGGGTATTTACTCTGAAAATCCGGTTTGAGCACTGGTTTGAGCAACTAATGGCAGAAAGTGGGCCTAACCTCTCTCTCAATTTGTTGCGGGTATTGATATCATATTTTCGATATCCAACACTGAACCGATACCAGTTTTGGCTCATTTCCATTTTAAATTCATTGAGTTTTAAAAAATTCTGGGCCATCAGGAATGTTATTTTGGCTGGTATGTTATTATACCAGTCAATGTAATGTAATGGCACTGGCATGACGACTGTTGGCATTTTTCTGATAAAACCCATCATAACAACGCAAGTCTGATCGTAAGGATTGAAACCAGTGTTGGGAAGAAGAAAGACAAAGAGAGAGAGAAAGAAAGAGAGAGCGCGAGCAAGAGACAAGAGAAACGCGTCTCAACCGACTCCGCGTCTTTGGGTAAAAAGTTCCAACACTATTGATCAAAGATCACCAAGTCGATTCTCCTCCGCACCGTTCACAAACAGTGCTGTGGGGATGACGAGCCACGTGTCGGGGACACGAGGAGCAGAGAGTGTGATGCAACACTCTGCACTGACACAGTCAGATGTGCGTGATGGGTTCTGCAGACAAAGGTGCAGGCCCTTTGTCCCTGTCCTGGGGCCTCATTGATCAAACTGTGCATAAAACTCTGACTTTGAAAGTGCGTAGGAAAAGAACGTAAAATTTTGTACGCAAAGTACTTTTCTGATTTATAAAACCCTGCGTATGTGCCGGTATGGACACCTGACCGCAATCTTTCTTTTGCTGATTACACATGGAGAAGAAAGCTGTGGACATCACAGCACGCCTTCTGCCTGCCTCCATTTGACCATAAAAGGCACAGAGGGCGGGGCTGATGCTGCAGCAGCTCGTGCAGAGACGACACAGGCTTGAGGAGATTTAATGAAGAGTGAGCTCTGCTTCTTTGATCACACGTTTTGGCATCTTTCTGTATATTCCATCAATACAACTTTTCCAAACACATGTTTAGAACATAAAGAAGAGCCTTAACTGTCGGCTATATTTGCCAATATCAAGGTTTGGGTTTGCCTATAACCACACGGTAAACTGTGGGGCATTTCATTCATTCACTCTTTATTCCTGCTTCCCGTTTAAAAGGCTTCATCGAACGCCTGTGCGCATATGTGCATGGGTATGAGCGTGCACGTATATACGCACCTATAAAGACAACTAAAGTAGTCCCATATTTGTGATTTTTCACAAATATCGTGATAAGTTGCTAATTTCATTCTAATCTTAATCATTTCTGAAGAAAATAAAGTTAAAATGAACCAGTTCTATAAAGTGACCAAACATGGCTTCCCCTCCTTGTCTCTCAGCAGTGTTTCTGAAAAGTGCGTACCTCGTACAGCAGCTATATAGTTTGCATGGAGGAGCGCAATGTTTCATGTAGGGCTGAACGATTAATTGCATTTGCAATTTTATCGCGATATTACACAATGCGATTTCGTAATCGCAGGGCACGTGATTTGGAAAGTAAATGGAGGTGCGAGATATGGCGGCAAAGTCCGCTCCGCCGCGTGCTTTTGTTTACGTCTCAGTCTAGTTAAGGTGCAGGGCAGATTGTGGATGTACAGTGAAAATATCAGCGTTTATCCTGCAGCCACCGCGAAGGACTATTGCTTTCTTCTCCGTTAGCTTTGCGTTAGCCGCAGCGCTAATCATGCCATTCTCTCGCTGCTACTACACGCTCAGATGATCACAGAAACTCCCTCACCTCCGGATTCACACGCCTCTGCCTCCACAGAGATACAGGTGAGCCTGTGCTGCTTGTAAAGAGTAAAGAGTCGTTTGTGGCTCAGTTCAGGAGGCTTATGTTTGGGAATGTTGTGAATAAAGAACGTATCTCAAAAGCATAATGACGGTTCATGACCATTAAGTAGCCGCGGAGGCGATGTGACTTTATTTACCTTTGCATCTGCCGCATATGCTCCGTAGGTACAGACGATAGATATAAACACTAAAGTGCAGTATGAAAAGGGTTGGAAACTACGATCCGAGGTAGTGCTGGGCGATATGACGATACATATCGTGGGGACGATAGAAAAGTGTCTATCGTGCCATTTCTCTTCTATCGTTTATATCGTTTCTAACCTAATTTCATCAATTATTAAAGCAAATATTACATTAAATAGGCCACAAAGAATGTATTAGTGTTGTCTTGTCACTATGCATCCTCTAAGTTTATATTAAGTGATTATAAACAAGAATAAAAAAGAACTTTTTCGCAAAGAAACTCCGTCTTGTGGTTTTGCGACACCTGCTTTACGATATTGCTGTCCGCCGCCCGCCACACCTGCTGTAGCAACGGCGACATCTAATGGACGTACACCCCTACTACAACACTCATGTTTATTTCTGAGTTAAATGTCACTTCATAACAGAGGTTACATTTGCGTAATATGTTTAGCTTTGACGCTGATCCGTCTCTCTCAGCTACTTCCCTAAACACCGCGTGGTTTCGCTCTGCTTTACGTACGGCAAATAAACAGCTTTTTAGTGATGGATCTCACAACGGAGCTGACCGATAGGCAAGGCATTTCGTACACAAGGCAACTCAATGCGCCTTGATAGTGCATGGATCTGGATTAAACACACAGAGAGAAGAGAGGAGAGGCTGGTGCAGGAGGTAAGAGACGGATCAGCGCGTAGAGCAGCTAAACACGTACAACGCAAACGGCTCGCCCACGGTTTCTTTAACATTACGTTAACATTGAGATATAAGCTCCATTTTACATTTGTATTCGTGTAATATGAGCCTTGATATTGAGGAGCAGATGATGCTCTGAATAAGTCGAGTTTACACATTTCTGTTGTTAAATTTGTGTCACGACTCAGATGTTCAGATCGTGTTTAGCCCATTTATCCTGACATAAACAATACAGGCGATATAAATTATCCATAGCGAAACCACTGCTTCAAAATAAAGTTGGAAAAAAGCAAGTAAGATATTTTTGTTAGAATAACTGAAAACGGATTATATTATAGTATATCGTGATATATATCATTATCGGGATATAAAATAATCCATATCGTGATATACGGTTTTTCCATATCGCCCAGCACTAATCCGAGGTATGAGTGCGTGTCATGTCTTATTTTGAGGAAATGTGCCGTTTAAGCTGAAATGTCAGTAAAGTCAAAGAGACGTGTCTGTGTTTGGCCTCATGTCCCGTCTCCTTGTGTCAATGTTCTTCTTTCTTTACATCCCAAAATGCTGCTCCTAATTCCACTGTGTTTTGGCGTGTGCTCCATCTGGCCTCTCCGTGTCCATCAATAACACGCATCTGAAGCAACTACGAGTCGCAGCTCAGACCGGGATTTGATTTACCGAAATAATTAATAATAAATAGTTTATTTTCTATTAATTGGGAGTTTGATTTCCTAAAACTTTTCCAACTAGTTAAAGCAGGCATTTACTTTTCCTGCACTTTAGTATGGGTGATGTTACTGACTGGATACTTTGATATATATTTTATCATATATATATATATATATATATATATATATATATATATATAAAATTTATCTTTTTCATTTATTTAGAGACTGTACAGTTAAAGGAATAGGCCACCGTTTTTACATACTGACATATGTTCTTACCTTACCTTAGACTAGTTGATATGTACCTGTCTGGTCTTTGTCCGTGCGCTCTGTCATGCAAACGGAGCACAAACGCAGCCTCTTCCACATACTGTCTAGTTCCAAATCAGCTCCCGTTAGAAGCTACCAAACTCTTCCACGTTGTCCCTATTTAAATACAGTTACGTGACGTGTTACACTACAAAGTATAGTAACACAGAAATGTAACATGTCGATTTTCTCAGCGGATAAAAAGGGGTACTATATTGTGAGGCGTAATAATACGAGGAGCACTACGTCCGCGCACTAACTCCTAAAGACTTCTCTCCCGCTCACTACAAGTCACGCTGCTTCTATTGACGGAAGTGAGCGGGGGAGAAGTCTTTAGGAGTTAGTGCGCGGACGTAGTGCTCCTCGTATTATTACGCCTCACAATATAGTACCCCTTTTTATCCACTGAGAAAATCGACATGTTACATTTCTGTGTTCCTATACTTTGTAGTGTAACACGTCACGTAACTGTATTTAAATAGGGAAAACGTGGAAGAGTTTGGTAGCTTCTAACGGGAGCTGATTTGGAACTACACAGTATGTGGAAGAGGCTGCGTTTGTGCTCCGTTTGCATGACAGAGCGCACGGACAAAGACCAGACAGGTACATATCAACTAGTCTAAGGTAAGGTAAGAACATATGTCAGTATGTAAAAACGGTGGCCTATTCCTTTAAGAAGTGCAGTCCACATGTTCACAAATGTTGAATAGGTCAAGCAACAATTTTGTTTGCTTTATTGTTGCAATTTTCACTTCAAATTAATCTAATATTGTTTATTATGAAACAGACTGATTTAGTGCTTGTGTTCAAGGTGAAAAATACATAAGAGGACCTTGCAACAATAATTGCATATTTAATTGCAATCGCAATATTGAAAAGAAAAAACAATCGCAATTAAGATTTTTTTCCAAAATCGTTCAGCCCTAATTTCACGTTCAGTTTGTTTTCTATAAATACCACCTTTGGCGCAGACGAGCGGCTACGCAAAGTTTTGGCCTCATTGTGCGCAGCAAGTTTGATAAATGTGGCCCCTGGAGATGCAGAGGATACTGTGAACCCCAAGGAGCATCAACAAAGGCAGCATGAGAAGAGACTCCGCCCACCCTCTCCCCCGCAGCACCGCGGCGCTTCATTCATTCCAACTGTAACGTATATATTGTTATTCAAATAACCAGAATAACAATATAAACTTTAAATTATAATTCATACCTGAGAAAAGTAATTCCCTGCTGTTTTGACGCGCGTGTCCTTTGATTAAATCAGTCCCAAACTGCTCAGAAATCTTCTGAGCTCGTGCTTCATAGTACCGCTAACAACCACTAACTACCTCAGAAAAGTGAAGGCACCCTGTAACAGTACGGTAAAGTGTGACATATGTCATGGTATTTATATACTTTTATGTGGTTTCTTCATCATGTACATATCATAAGATGGAGTGTATTTGTGAATCCGACCTATGAAAAGCAGAATCTTTAAAGTGATTTAGCATTTAGCTAAAGTAAACTATCCAAAGGTATGTACATTTACATGATTTCTAACTAGGCTTTGGCCTGCCCTAAACGTGGTCGATGGGTTGACAACAGCTGTAAACATCTGAATCATTCATAATTTGAGATGTTTGATGGCTAATGCTAACGGCTATAGTGAAAATACATTGAGCAGGCTAATGGAATCTGATCGCAGATGTGTGAGAAACTACAAAAAACTATTTAATACCACAATCAATATTTCTGAAATTCAAGAGTTACTGAACATACTTATTTATCAGGCATTAGCCAATAGCTACTGCTATAAAAGTAATAAGGCTCCGCCTTAAAAAAAACACACACAAAACAGGCCCCAATGAAAAGTTTCAGTTTGTGGGACCAGGATATAAGCGGGATAAAACACGACGAGGTGTCCTTTATCAGAAATATATGGACTCCGCAGTAGCAACTGTTCTCCGCTTTGTGTTGGGGTTCACGCCTCCGCGTCATCCAGTGATTTCTGATAATGGACACCTGGCAGTAAAATCCTTTGTTTAAAAATGTTGGCCCGAGGAGCCCGACGGCCCGTGGGCCGGGCTTTGGGCCCATTACTGTATCATTGCATCGGACACGGGCCGGGCTTTGTTTTACGCTGCTAATTATAGCAATGCGTTGTGCAACCAACAATTGCGACATTAAATGCAGGACAGGGAGAGGGTAAAAGGGAAAAGGGTAAAAAGAGAAAAAGTCGGGGCGCGGGCCGGGCTCGGGCCTGCCAATTCTGAAAATCTGTCGGGGCGGGCCGGGCTCGGAACCAAACCTCGCGGGCCTGGGCCGGGCCCAGAAATCAAGCCCGTGCAGGGCTCTAGTAATAACTGTTGCGACTTCTGCTGCTTCAAACATTTGGAGTGTGGCAACTGGCTTGTAAGTCTTCTAAATTGGCTAATTACAGTTAGGAGAATCTGGAAGTAAGCAGTCCTCATAATTGTCATCAGAAATAAACAAAAAGCACTTGCCTTCCTGGACTTCCAGTGTCTGAAGAAGGGCATGCGTTTGAGGGCCGTGTCACAGATCACCACCACTGCAGAGGACACACACTTTAGCACAGGGAGCATCACCAAAGTCCGCGTTTAAAAGCAGTCCGAAGGTCTTGGAGCATTATCACACTCTAGTTTGCAGTTCATATCATTTTGAGAAACATCCAAGTATTAGCCAAGGTCATCAGTTAGCAGTCGATGTGATCCCATGTCAATGCCTTGAAGAAACGGGACACATTAAAACTGTTCCACACGATCCTGCTTTTGGCAAAAATATCAATAAAATACAAACATTATATGGAATGACTAGTATATCCATAAATCATCAGGTTTATTCCACCATTTAAGTGACGACATATTTCTGAATAAAGTTGCTAATATTATAATCAAACATTCGGCAGTCCCCCGGATTTGGCATCGAACTGCACAGCAGTCTGGGGACCAATCACAGAACGAGGAGGGACGGCAGGACGATGGCGCGCTATTCGACATACGTGTAGTTTGTTTAGGGATAAAAAAAACAACAACATGTCCAACATGACAGCAGCAGACGCAACGCCAACTGTCGATCAAGCTTCAGACCGTGTTCTAAATAGTTTCGCTCGAAAGTTTACAGCGGGTACGTCAAATGATACGATGATACGATTGGCTCTGGCTACTGCAGACACACATGAGAGACATTCAGCACAATAAACGACTCTGGACAATCGTAAACCACACCTCTCCTATGAGAACATTAATTGGTGGTCCACAGACTAAATATCACTAGTGATTTTAGTCTGGCGTTAGCCAGGCTAGGATTTCGCAGGCATTTTTTGCTATCGTTATCGTTGTTATCGATTTTACGGGCCAATTTTCCAAAAGTTGCAATTTTTTTCTGCTTAAAACAATATATTTTTACATTAAAACATGTACATTTCTTTTGCATTTTACATCAGTTTTACACTCTGGGGAATAAGATACTAAAATAGGCATCTGCCCAATGGGCGGAGCTGTGAGCGCTCCACACAAACCTGATAGAATAGAGCTGTGAATGTGGTTCATTCATCAGAACACACACACAAGGTGGGACATTGGGCTCCGGTTCAACAGAACGGTGACTCCTAAAGTTTGCACAGTAAAGAAGGCACCAGCCCCTCATACAAACACCACTGCCTCACGGGGAAAGGAGCGATCTGAATGCACACACGGCGTTTTATCCATCAGATAAAGCTTATATCACCAAATAAAGATCAAGGAGCAGAGAAATGCCACTCGGACTATTGCAGTGATAGCACGCAGCAAACCCAGGCGAGTGAGAGGAGGCGGAGCAGAGGCTAAAGTCTGAATGACTTAAACCCGCAGAGACACTGGGCATGACTTCCTACATGAAATTATAACACGTAAATGGATTTAAGTGATCAGAACTCACTTTAGTTGCACATAAGTTGCGGAGTTAAGGAAATAAACGGATTATTAAAATGGTTTCGGGAAAGTTGCGGGCTTTTGGAAAAGTTGCAATCCCACACCGATTTTGCGTACATCACAGTAGACATTTGAGATAAAAAAAAACTGTGATTTGAAATCCTGGATGTCTTGACTTCTTGAATCTAAACCAGGAGAAATCTGAGGTGATAGTTTTTAGTCTTAGTCCCTGTCCACACGAAGTCAAGCTGAGGACCAAACGCAAAGATATTTTATCAATCCAGTGTATCGTCCATACGAGTCCGGCATTTTTGGGGGTCTGTAAACGAACATTTTCCAAACTAGGTCCCAGAGTGGAAAGATCTCAAAACGCCGTTTACGTGGCGCCGTTGTTACAACGTCTCCGCAACTTTTACTAAAACGATGACATCACAGCACCAGTGGAGTCTGTTATCCATAATCTGCTGTCCTTAGAATGAGTTTTACTCATGGATCTATGATGGATTTACTCCATACACCCGTTACGTCTGAAGAATAAACTCGCCTCCTCGTCTCTTCTGTAAATCATAATCCTTGAATCCGTTTAATTTTCTCTGTTTACATTCCACACAAGTTTACTGCGCATGCACCCTCTATATCTTGTTCTATTATCTGTGTTAGCGTCACAGCGCCACACACAGGCCTGGCAGATGAATTACACCGTATTCACAGACCTGAGTCGACCCATGTGGACGCACACATTTATTAAGCTGACTTCGTGCTTACAAAGAAAGTTTCTGAAAATATAAGCGTTTTGTCCGTGTGGATATAGCCTTAGCAGCTCTGGCCTTCAGTCGACCTGTGCTTTTTAAATGATTTTGTAAAGCCAGTTGTGACAAATTTGTGTATCAAAATGGATTTAAGCTTGAAAGTTGTTAAACTTGCCAATATGAAATCCACTTTAACGCAGCAGCACTTTGAGACTGTCATTCATTCATTTGGGACAACAGAGCCAACATGCACTTTCTCAGCTGCAGCTCGTCCAAAATTCACTAGCTCAACTTTTAGCTGGAGCGCATCGACGTGAGAGCGTCCCGCCAGGTTTAAAATCCTTTCATTGGCTGCCGTGGGTTTTAGAGTTGATTTTAAAATTATTTGATTTACCTTTAAAACGTTTAAACAGCCTTGCCCCCTCCTCGCTCTCTGGCCTGATCCAGGTCTTTGCTCCCTCAGCTCAGCTGCAGCTTTTTCTTATGGTCCTCAAAACCCAGCGCAAACTTCACCTTTTCATTACTGCCCCACGCCTTAGAGACTGAGCCTTTCTAATCTCTGAAGGCGACTGATTCCAGCTTTTAAATCACTTCTTTTTTCCTTCTCTTGCCTTTGGAAATGTTTGATCAATATTGATTATATTTTTGGGGTACGAAAATTTTGCCAAAACTGTAAAGTGCTTTAAAAATAAAGTTGGTATGGTACGGTAACTAATTATAAATCCTTTAATTCACTCAAGAACTAGCAGGCAAGTTGTTGCTAGCGTCACAGTGGCCCTAAAAATGACGTGCTTATAAACTTTTCCCAGTGAAGTGTTGGAATGCTAGAAATTGTTCGTAAAGATTGGACCAAACCTAACAAACAAACAAACAAACAATGAACGCAAAAAAACGAGCAGCTGAAGCATGTGGCTAACAGCTCCATACTGACCTCTGCGGCACGACTCGCTAGAGGAACGATAGTTCTGCAGTCCATTGGGCTTCTCCTGGCTCTCCAGGACCAGCCGGAGGTCACTCTCTGTGGTCTCCAACCTCCTGCGCAGCTCCTCCACCTCACCCACCTGCACCACCAAACACAACTATTAAAGAACAAGCCACACACAGTCCCAGTAAACACATAGTTTTTTCCTTGTTAAAGAGTTGGTTAATGTCGTATGTCAGCTGCTAAAGTGCCATTATAAAGCAGCAAACAGGTATTTGAAGCCCCTGGTGCCTCTGGAGTCTCACGAACATCAAGGTGTAAGACCCTGTGGGAACCGATAACGTAATAAATGTGGCCAGTTTTCAAACATAACCTGAAAAAATAATAACTCTGTTGAGCCCATAACGTAATAACGAATTACCGGCCGATAATGTAATAATTATTACATTATTGGGCTGACAAGGTGAAATCTGTTCACAAATATAATAAATTCAGGCAATAATGTAAAACAAACACATTAAACATAGTTTTTGTGCCGTTTTCTCCAAACTGTTTGATGATCTGTTATTTTTTTTTTACAGTTTTATTTTTTCACTCCCGGTAACTTGTTACCCATTATTACGTTATTATCTACAGACTCTTTAGAGGCTTGCAGTTGTGCATAAACCTTCCATCTGTCCACCCCTAAACTAGAGGAGTAGTGGATGGTTGGTGAATGGCCACCATGTCCCAACAAGGCTGCGACGTCAGCAAAGAGGGGCTGGAATCATGGGGTGAGAGCTGGTCGGCCAGTGCAAAGTACAGTAAGGTCCATCGACTAAATTCTCATCTTTTTGGCTCTATAAACCACCACAATGGATTTGAAATGAAATGACAAAGATGTGCTTAAACTGCAGATTTCAAGATTTAATTTGAGTCAGATGAACGGTGTAGGAAGAAGTACAACCATTTGTATGTGAGCCTCCCACTTTTTAAGAGACCAAAAGTAATGGGACAAAACAACAATTATGAATCAAACTTTTTTATTTCTAATACTTGGTTACAAATTCTTTGCAGTCAATTCCAGCCTGAAGTCTAGAAGGCATAGACGTCACCAGACGCTGGGTTCCATCCCTGGTGATGCTCTCTCAGGCCTCTACTGTAAATGTCTCCAGCAAGTGAAATGCAGCTCAATTGGATTCAGTCAGGTGTCTGACTTGGCCACTGAATAACATTTCACTTGTTTGCCTTGAAAAGCTCTTTGGAGGCTTTGGCAGTAGCTTTGGGTCATTGTCCAGCTGCACTGTCCAAGCATTTGGCTGAATATGAGCTCATAATATTGTCTGAAACACTTCAGAATTCATCCTGCTGCTTTTGTGAACAGTCAGATCAATAAATACAAGGGAACCAGTTCCATTGGCCCATACAAGCCCATGCCGTGATGCGGCACCACCATGTTTCACTGATGAGGTGGGATGTTTTCAATCATGAGCAGTTCCTTTCTTTCTCCATACTTTTCTCTTCCCATCACAGGTTTTAGATGTTTTTTGGCCAACTCTATTCAGCCTCCTGTTTTTGAGGCTCACCAGTGGTTTACACCTTGTGGTTAACGGTCTGTATTCTCTGGTGAAGTCTTCTCTTGATTGTTGACTTTGACACGCATACTGGAGAGTGTTTTTGATCTGACCTATTGTTGTAAAGGGCGTTTCTTCACCAGGGAAAGAATTATTTGGTCATCCACCACATCTGTCATCCGTGGTCTTCCAGGTCTGTTGGTGTTTTTCAGCTGAGCTCACCGGTGTGTTCGTTCTTTTTAATAATGTTCGCTTATATGTTTGCCATCTCTCTGATGGGTTTGTTTTGATTTTTCAACCTAATAATGGCTTGCTTCATTGATAGTGTCAGCTCTTCTTATCATATTGAGAATTAACCGCAACAGTATCCAAAACGCAAATATCACACTTGAAATGAACTCTGGACGTCTGACCTGTTCCTTATACCGTATTTTCCGGACTATAAGACGCACTGGTCAAACATTGCCTAATGAAAAAAAACAACCGGCTGAATAGGCGTACGCGGTATGCTAACGTAACACATGGTTAGCTACATGAAGCATAAACAACTAAATAGGTGTCTGGTTTGTTAACGTCACATAAACAGATCAGATAACTATAGCATAAAGAACATACCAAACTCTCCATCTCACTCCAAATCACTAAATCCATTGAAATCTTCATCCTCTGTGTCACTCTGAACAATCGCCTTGACACGGAGGACACTTGGAGGCGTAACTGGACCGTTGACAAGCCTCTCCCACACGTTGTTTAAGCACCCATTTGTAAACTCGTTCCTCTAGCTGTGGCTCTAGCTTTTAGCCCGTCCATCCATCCATCCATCCATCCATTTTCTTCCGCTTTATCCGGGGCCGGGTCGCGGGGGCAGCAGTCTCAGCAGAGATACCCAGACTTCCCGATCCACGCACACCTCCTCCAGCTGTTCTGGGGGGACCCCGAGGCGACACCAGGTCAGCTCGGAGACATAGTCCCACCAGCGTGTCCTGGGCCTTCCACGAGGCCTCCTCCCAATAGGACATGCCTGGAACACCTCCCGAGGGAGGCGACCAGGAGGCATCCGGAACAGATGCCCTAGCCACCTCAGCTGGCTCCTTTCGACGTGGAGGAGCAGCGACTCTACTCCGAGCTTTTGTGTTTGTTTACATCATTGTAGTAACCTCTGCTTCTCACTCACTCCAAACTTTCTTTCTGCTGCTCGATTAGCCTGCAGTGCCCTCTAGTGGCATGTGAAATTATATATTTGGATTTAAAATAAGGGCAAAAAAAACACACATACATTAGTCGCTTCGGAGTATAAGACCCAGCCAAACTACGAAAAAAAGTGCGACTTATAGCCGGAAAATGAGGAAAGAGCAGACACCTGGCCATGGAACAGCTGAGCAGCCAATTGTCCCATTACCAATGGTCCCTTGAAAAGTGGGAGGCTCACATACAAACGCATGTAATTCCTACAACGTTCATCCGATTTGGACGTAAATACTCTCTGAAAGTCTGCAATTTAAGCACATCTTGGTTGTTTAATTTGAAATCAATTGTGGTGGTTTATAGAGCCAAAAAGATACGAATTGAGTCGAGGGCCCAATCTTTAGTTTTCTGACCATTCTTCTATGGTACAAAAAGAAGAGCCGTGCTTTCCCTATCAAAATCATCGTCATGCATGACAACGCACCATTAGAAGAAACTAATGAAGAACAACACAAATCCGTGCCTTACATAGTTTCCCGAAGTTTCCTCCTTAACATAATTCAACAGTAAAGACTATGGTGATGGAACATGGCAACAGGAAAGGGAGCCATAGGGACAGACACGAAGCCTGCGTTGACATGGCAACTGCTGGTACTGGCAAAACACCACAGGTTTCTATGAAGATCTTACCATTTATGAATAAACTATGGTTTGTAGCAAAATCTACAGGAGCTGCATGTGTAACAGGGTTAAACATTACTTAGTTAATCCTGGTGAATTGGTGAAGCGCCAGTGTTCTTGTTTGTTTATTTGTCCCATACCTGGCAGTGTCTTTGAGTTGTTTGGTCCCGTTTTATGGTATTTTACTTTGGTTGTCTGCCCTTTTGTATGGCATGTCCTGTCAGAGTACAGTCCTAAATAAGTTGGCTCCTCCTGTTTCTCCATCCCTTTTGTTAGATTTTCCATGGGACAGAGGCTGTATTTGTGGGCAGGGCTGCTGTCGTTTTTAGTTTATGCACCAGATAATAAACGGAGTGAAGCGGTTGCCTCCTCCAAATGAGTCCTTAAGAAAACACAACGCAGGGTCCGCAATACATAAGCCACACATGCACATGATGTCACAGTGTTCAGCAGTGAGTGGCTGATTTTGACACTCATTCTATACCTTAGCCTCTTGGAACACTTGGCAGAGTTTCTCCACTGCGTCCTGAGCCAGGGCCGCCATGACGAGGCTTAAATGGAACACCTGGAGGCAAACAGAAAACAGGAAAACCTCAGTGACAAATGTCCGGTCCTTGGCTCGGATCTGTCCTGAGCTTCCTCACCTTCTGGTCCACGGGCTGGGCCTCGGCTGTGCTCACGCTGCCCCCCGCGTGGCCGTCCACAACTTTGGACACTTCTGAGACCGCAGCGCTGACCATCGTCTCCAGAATGTTGGCCACCTGAGCCTCTACGTCCGCCATTGTCAACCCAGCTGTAGAACCGCGTTTACGGCTCACATGTATGTCGCCGTGACCACCGTAGTGTTCAGCGGGGCTTTGAGTTTGTTTGTTTCCGTCCTTTTCTTCCTCTTCTGGGTTAGTGACGGTAAATGGCAACCAACGGTTCTGGTTGTTTAGCGCCACCTATTGTTGGGGCGGGGCGGCACCGAGAGTCAGGACAAGAGTTCATTGCATTCCTTTAAAAATGATTACACAACAAGTGTTTCCTGGGTTGTGTTGTGGAAAGGAGGCGATAGCGCCACCCATTGCGATACTACAAGCAAAACTCCCTTTTCTCAATGTTCAGGGCCAATCATGAATAAATAATAGGCCAATTTGGTCTGTAAGTTTTCAAAGTGAGGAGAGATAGAGTGAAACTTCTCTTTCCAATCTTGGACTTAAAATGTTGAAGTTTTTTTCAGAGGGATTTTTTTTTATATATCTAATCCCTAACCTGACTCTATTTTCAATAAAAACATTTTTTTTTTTTTTTTACAGTCATCATCAAATCTTTATTGCAGACACGAGGTCCAGTTAACCCTCGTGTGGTCCTTGGGTCATCTTGACCCGAAAGCCACGGGAGCTGCAGCCCATCCAAATGGCCCAAAAGCCACTGAAGGATTTTTGTAAAAAGAAGCAGAAGAAAATATGAATGTGTGGTAATTTTCAGGCTCTTTTTTAAAAGTGTACATTTTTTGACATTAGGATCTTTAAAGGGTGCAACATTGAAGGATCACACGAGAGTTTCCTCATCACCTGCCAAATCATCAGTGATAAAATGTCCCAAATATTTATATTTTCTACACAAGGTCAGATTATTCCCATACAAATTAAATGAAGGAAAATTCAAAACCTTATCATCTCTTGTTCTGCAAATCATTATGACACTCTTGTTTGCATTATATTTGATGTCATAATCCACACTATCTGGAACACACGTTTAAAAGTTCCTACATACCAGCCCTGCTCGGACTAAATACAACAACATCATCGGCATACATGCGATGGTTTACAAGGGTAGACCCGATACAGCCAGGACTGCACACATTCAACAGCTGTGACAGTTAATCCATATACAGACTACACAGTACAGGAGAAAGGATTCCACCTTGTCTCACTCCATTGGTAACACCAAACGGGGCCGACACACTGCTGCCCCACCTCACCTGCATCACCTGGTGGGCGTACCAGTAGGCTAAGATTCTCAATATATACTCAGGCACTCCTCGCTGACGCATTTTGATGAACAGCTTTAGGTGGTTAACACGGTCAAATGCCTTGGATGCATCAATAAAGCATATGAGCATAGATGAGTTTTTACCCCTATACTTTCTGATCATTTCCTTTAAAGCAAATATGCATAAGTCCGTGCCATGCTTTGCCTTGAAACCAGATTGTTATCTGCAGAGTACATCACATCCTGTAATCTACACAACAGTACTTTCTCCAGGACCTTTGATACAATGTTGGCCAGGGCAATGGGCCTATAGTTGTTCCCATTCTACCTGCTTTGTCCTTTATGACTGGGACCAGGGTGATAGAAAGGAGTGCATCAGGCAGAATGCCACGGGTCATACAGCTGGTGAGGCAAATTGCCAGAAGGGGAGATAGTCTAATGCTGGCATTAGATGTTCAGCATATATACCATCAGCCCCACAGGTTTTATTGTCTGACAGCTTTTTTTATGGCTTGATACACATCATGAGCCGTGACACTCATACATTCGTCTATATCAATAGCCTCTATATTAAATGGTTCAGTGTGAATACAGTTGAAGAGGGCAGCATAATGCTGTTTCCAGTGCTCTACTATATTATCTGGACCAGAAATGCCGTCCACAGTACAGGGCAAAGTTGTCTTGTTGTAGTTAAGGGAGCGCACGTCTTTCCAGAAATCCATAACGTTGTTTGTCAAGAGCTTCCCAGCCAAAGAATCTGATCTTATGCTTTGCTCATTCTTTGTGATAAACCTAATGGCGTACTTGTGTCTAGCATTAGTGAGCTTTTTGTTTTCAAATACAGGACCTTGTCGAGGTTTTCCAGCATGGGCCCACTCCCTTGTAGCTTCACGGGCCAGCTCATGATACCCAGCTACGTATCTATTCCACCCAGGCCGTTTAGCATTATTCTCTTTCATCCGTTTACAATACGGTTTACCACTATCAAGAGCACTTATTATTTCATTATAAAATGCACAAATGTCCCTCCTGTGATTCACATCAACACAGTTAGGATCAGTACATCTGATTGCATCGCGAGGTAAATTAATACTGCTCAGTAGTATATCAGTTTGAATGAAATAGGACATACAGTCTTCCTTAGTGAGGTCAGACCAGTCCAGCTTTCCTTGAAACATAGTATTGTTGCTCATAGACAACACAGGCAACTGCTCAACTTGAATTGAGAATGACAAGGGTATATGGTCACCTGTAACTATATCATACAGTATATCCATAGACCCAATGGAGGCATGTGCATCAGATGTACTCATACAGTGGTCTAGCCACAACAACTTCACAGAACTGAACCATATATTTTCCAAATGGAGAATTCGTATCAGTTATATCAGCGTTCATGTCTCCTACAACATAGATACTTGATGAGAGACAACTTTCAACAAAAGAATTTAAAAAGGCGAGCTTATTTAAGTATTCATCCTCGTTCTGTCTACATTCACATGGGGTATATACAGATTGTTCCACTAAACATTTAACTAAACAAGATCCAAAATCCCTTTCCCAATGTGATTATAGCCCTCTTACTCCCTGTCTAAATGGAGGCTCTTATTTTGAAGACGCATACAGGATGTAGATGTGATGTCCTTCTGCTAACTTCCTCATGCGCTCATGGCCACGGCTGCCAAGTTGTTCCAATAAATATGCCCAGCACGAGGCTAAAGATACCAACGTGAGAGCATCGTTATTTTACACTGACCATCTCCTCGACCTACACGCCTCAACACCCTTCAGAAAAAGACTTTGTAACTAATATGTAAACGAAATAAAACCATAGCCTACATTTAAAGCTGGTTCGATCCATTATTCTGATTTCGTCACAAAATATATAGGATAATTTTGGGCATTTTCTTTGTCAGTAATCTACAGCACATTGATATCTCTACATTTAAAGTTTCCCTATTCACGTGCAGCATCTCACCTTCCTGTTTCTGTTTATTTCACTCTCAAAACACAGACCATCATATTCAATATAATTCTTATTCCTGTCACTAAAAGTCTTTAAAACAGCCTGGTCCAGTGTCAAAAGCCTTAGACGGATCAATAAAAAGCAAGTTACAATTTTTTTCAATCAATATTTTGATTTTATTTGTTTCCCGATTTACCAATAAATCACTTTTTGTTGCATACAATTAAAATATAGCCTAAACTGTTATTGCTCATGACATATTTACAACTGACTTATTATGCCCTTATTAAAAATAATAATTAGGCCGACGATCATCTTTTTAGTCCTTTACAATCATTTTACATTTTATCCATTGAATCCAGTCAGAGGTGAGTTTATCGACCCGACAGCAGCTTTTCCTCTTTTTCCTCTTTACAAAGAGGTTTATCTTGGATCAGGGGTTTTTGTACCCGACATTTGTATCACACAAAAGTACAGTCTCTTGAAAGCTTCCATAAAACATGTTGTCCATGACTGAAATAAAGTCCATCCCTGTCATGCTAGAGTCAACAGGTGATTCTCATTCTCAATAGATTACGTTCATGATATACGTAGAATTCTATTTCAGTTGGAGTAGGGGCCAATACGGGGAGAGAACCCGTATTGGGGAGTACCGTGCCGCCTCCCCGTAGTACAGCGGTTAGCGCTCATGCTTCACAGCTAGAAGGTCCGGGTTTGATTCCACCTGGACGGGGCCTTTCTGTGTGGAGTTTGCATGTTCTCCCCGTGTCTGCGTAGGTTTCCTCCGGGTACTCCGGGTTCCCCTACCACTAAAAACATGTACAATAGGCCCAGGGAGAGCAGGTGGAACCTGGTACAATGCATCTCTCCTTTCTGAGGCTAATGTTGTACACTGTCCCTGTTCAAATAAATACATAAATAAAAGAAACAAGAAAATCTCCAAATGTTTTCCGTGATCATTATGGTAAATGGTCTCAACTTATATAGCTCTTTTCCACCTACATTAGGCACTCAAAGCGCTTTACAGTAAGGAACCGCTCACCCATTCACACACCAATGTACGCAGACACTGGAGGCAAGGTGGGTGAAGTGTCTTGCCCAAGGACACAACTACCGCATGGACCTTCAGGAGGCGGGATTTGAACCCCCAACCTTCCGATCATGAGACGACCCCCTCTACCATCTGCGCCACCGTCGCCCCGACGGTATTTGCCAGTGATTGGATTCACAAACCGGACACATTATTTGTATGCAGACAGTCCTTTCTACTGACCAACATCCCGCTCATGTTTTTGTATATTTGCACTTTTGGACGCCTTTATGAGGGAAGGCATCTTCCCTATGTAACAAGGTTATTTTGTTTATTGAATTTCATCAACATGTATCTGATTATTAAAATCATAATCAGCTTTAACACCCTCTTTTATTTGGAGTGTATTTTACCTGGCAGTGGTGGTTTCCATGGCTATGCACTTTGCTCCTCCCCTTTGACTGCTGTGTGATTTGACAACGGTATGTACTGTAACTGGTTTGGCTCTGTGATTTTATGATCATTTTGGTAATTTTACTCAACTTTTTATCAGTTTAATTTGTTTTATCTGTAACATAATACTGTTAAATTTATGTTTTAATTGATTATTTGAATTTTGGGGGATTTATATTGACATTTGGTCAAGTTTAGAAGTTGTCAATCTTTGTCAGTTAGCTTGTCAGGGGAGTAACTGCCACAGCTCCATAGATACAATGTACAGTTCATACTTTGTAATAATACTCTTGTATCTGGTGTGGTGTGTTTAGGGGCAGAAGACACTGTCAGACCACCTGTAATCACCTGTCCTGTCTATGTGTGATTAATGGGGAGTGTAATAGGGATTTGGAACGTGCATTGCGCCGTGACGTCGGTTCCAAAGCCCTATATTAGTAATTTGCAGTTATATGCAAAGACCCAGGAGCAGAACCATCACACTGAACACGGGAGCTCCCCAAGGCTGTGTGCTGAGCCCCCTCCTGTTCACTCTGCTGACCCATGACTGCGCTCCAAAGTACGACTCAAACCTCTTCATCAAGTTTGCAGACGACACAACAGTGGTGGGTCTCATCAACAACAGAGACGAGTCAAACTACAGGAGTGAGGTGAGCAGTCTGGCCATGTGGTGCACACAGAACAACCTCTCTCTAAATGTGGAGAAGACAAAAGAGATTGTTGTGGACTTTCGTAGAACACGGGTCCAGCATGCTCCTCTAACAATCAATGGTGCTGCAGTGGAGAGGGTGACCAGCACTAAGTTCCTGGGTGTGCACATCACAGAGAACCTTTCCTGGACCATGCACACTACATCTCTGGTCAAGAAAAGTAATCAGCGTCTCTACTTTCTCCGCAAGTTAAGAAGAGCTAGAGTCCCAGCCTCTGTTATGTGCAACTTCTACAGAGGGACTATAGAGAGCATCCTGACCAGCTCCATCACTGTGTGGTTCTTCTACAGAGGGACTATAGAGAGCATCCTGACCAGCTCCATCACTGTGTGGCACAGCGCCAGCACTGCCTCCTGCCGAAGGAGCCTCCAGCGCATTGTGAGAGCAGCGGAGAAGATCTGTGGAGCTCCTCTCCCCTCCATTAAGGACATGTACTCCACCCGTCTCACCCGCAAAGCCCTCAGAATCACCAGGGACCCTACGCACCCATCACACAGTCTCTTCAAGGTAATGCCTTCAGGGAGGAGACTGCGGAATCTACGGCCAGGTCCAGTCGACTTAAGAACAGTTTCATACACAAGGCCATCGGGAAGCTGAACTCCCTGCCCTCCCTTCCGCCCCTCTTCCCCCACCCCCCGCTCCACAATCAAGGATGAGAGAAATATATAATTTAAAATCAGTCACATGGTTTGACAAATAAAAAAATCTTGAAATCTAACTCCATCATAACTCTATCATAGTGTTACGGGTCCAAGGTTTGGTAACCACGATAACAAAGAGAAATAAATCTGAAATAAATAAATGAGACGGAGACCACTGGTTAGTGCTGTGTCGTCTTGGCTCTCTGCTTTGCTGACTCTTCTTTACTTGTGTTATTACACAAAAAATAAATTTCTCAAATTAATTGGCTACATTTCACAATGTTCACAATTTGATCAATGACAAAATCTTCACCTCCAGGTCTACCAAATTTCCTTTGCAGATTCTAAATCAATAACTGAAAATACTATAGCTCTATCTTAACTCTATCATACTATGCTATAGTAATAATCTGATGTTACGTCTTTCAGAATTAGCATTACTGATGCATATACATGTCACCTTGACATTGTCAGGCAAATAGGCTTAACATACACTTTTATCAAATAACTAACACTTCTTTTACACCACAATGTACTGTACTAGAAAAACATGTATGAGAGTGACTAAGGAGACCAAGTTACTTTACAAAATAGTGAGCCAAAAAGGGCATAAACCTAATAGATCCATGGCATAAACGCGCGAGGTTAGCTTCTCAATGCTAAATTGCTAACAAGTGAAAACATTACTAGTTTACAAGTCAACTTTTAACTACAAAACAATTCTACAAGAGCTACGTTTCGTGGGCTTCATCTGAGCCATTTGTGGTGATTGGTGACACTTTACCAACCTGAAATAAATAAATGAGACGGAGACCACTGGTTAGTGCTGTGTCGTCTTGGCTCTCTGCTTTGCTGACTGACAAAGCTGGAGCACGCTAACCCAAGGCCGTCTCACGGTCATTGCCGCCCTCTAGTGGTGACAGTAAAGATTACATCGCCCATTCCCAGATAACCATTTCTTTTACCTTAACCTTAGAAACATTATGATCTATAATACAAACATTGGCGAGTATCACAGTAGCTTATGTGCTACAAATCCATTCTTAATTAAAACAATATGTGGTGACATATATTTGTGGGCACCACAATAGCTCTATCATAACTCTATCATAGGTCTATCATAACTCTATCATAGCTCTATCATAACTCTATCATAACTCTATCTTAACTCTATCATAGGTCTATCATAACTCTATCATAGCTCTATCTTAACTCTATCATAGCTCTATCTTAACTCTATCATAGCTCTATCTTAACTCTATCATAACTCTATCATAACTCTATCATAGGTCTATCATAACTCTATCATAACTCTATCATAGCTCTATCATAACTCTATCATAACTCTATCATAGGTCTATCATAACTCTATCATAGCTCTATCTTAACTCTATCATAGCTCTATCATAACTCTATCATAGCTCTATCATAACTCTATCATAACTATATCTTAACTCTATCATAGCTCTATCATAACTCTATCATAACTCTATCATAACTCTATCATAGCTCTATCTTAACTCTATCATAACTCTATCATAGCTCTATCATAGCTCTATCATAACTCTATCATAGGTCTATCATAACTCTATCTTAACTCTATCATAACTCTATCATAGCTCTATCATAACTCTATCATAACTCTATCATAACTCTATCATAGCTCTATCTTAACTCTATCATAACTCTATCATAACTCTAGCATAACTCTATCATAGGTCTATCATAACTCTATCATAACTCTATCATAGGTCTATCATAACTCTATCATAGCTCTATCATAACTCTATCATAACTCTATCATAGGTCTATCATAACTCTATCATAACTCTATCATAGCTCTATCATAACTCTATCATAGCTCTATCATAACTCTATCATAGGTCTATCATAGCTCTATCATAACTCTATCATAGCTCTATCTTAACTCTATCATAACTCTATCATAGCTCTTTCATAACTCTATCATAACTCTATCATAGGTCTATCATAACTCTATCATAGGTCTATCATAACTCTATCATAACTCTATCATAGGTCTATCATAACTCTATCATAGGTCTATCATAACTCTATTATAACTCTATCATAGGTCTATCATAACTCTATCATAACTCTATCATAGGTCTATCATAATTCTATCATAGCTCTTTCATAACTCTATCATAACTCTATCATAGGTCTATCATAACTCTATCATAGCTCTATCATAGCTCTATCATAACTCTATCATAGGTCTATCATAACTCTATCTTAACTCTATCATAACTCTATCATAGCTCTATCATAACTCTATCATAACTCTATCATAACTCTATCATAGCTCTATCTTAACTCTATCATAACTCTATCATAGCTCTATCATAACTCTAGCATAACTCTATCATAGGTCTATCATAACTCTATCATAACTCTATCATAGGTCTATCATAACTCTATCATAGCTCTATCATAACTCTATCATAACTCTATCATAGGTCTATCATAACTCTATCATAACTCTATCATAGCTCTATCATAACTCTATCATAGCTCTATCATAACTCTATCATAGGTCTATCATAGCTCTATCATAACTCTATCATAGCTCTATCTTAACTCTATCATAACTCTATCATAGCTCTTTCATAACTCTATCATAACTCTATCATAGGTCTATCATAACTCTATCATAGGTCTATCATAACTCTATCATAACTCTATCATAGGTCTATCATAACTCTATCATAGGTCTATCATAACTCTATCATAACTCTATTATAACTCTATCATAGGTCTATCATAACTCTATCATAGGTCTATCATAACTCTATCATAGGTCTATCATAATTCTATCATAGCTCTTTCATAACTCTATCATAACTCTATCATAGGTCTATCATAACTCTATCATAGGTCTATCATAACTCTATCATAGGTCTATCATAACTCTATCATAGCTCTATCATAACTCTATCATAACTCTATCATAGCTCTATCATAACTCTATCATAGCTCTATCTTAACTCTATCATAACTCTATCATAGCTCTTTCATAACTCTATCATAACTCTATCATAGCTCTATCATAACTCTATCATAGCTCTATCTTAACTCTATCATAGGTCTATCATAACTCTATCATAGGTCTATCATAACTCTATCATAATTCTATCATAGGTCTATCATAACTCTATCATAGGTCTATCATAACTCTATCATAGGTCTATCATAGCTCTATCATAACTCTATCATAGCTCTATCTTAACTCTATCATAGGTCTATCATAACTCTATCATAGGTCTATCATAACTCTATCATAACTCTAGCATAACTCTATCATAGCTCTATCATAACTCTATCATAACTCTATCATAGGTCTATCATAACTCTATCATAGCTCTATCATAACTCTATCATAACTCTATCATAGCTCTATCATAACTCTATCATAGCTCTATCATAACTCTATCATAGGTCTATCATAGCTCTATCTTAACTCTATCATAACTCTATCATAGCTCTTTCATAACTCTATCATAACTCTATCATAACTCTATCATAGGTCTATCATAACTCTATCATAGGTCTATCATAACTCTATCATAGCTCTATCATAACTCTATCATAGCTCTATCATAACTCTATCATAACTCTATCATAGGTCTATCATAGCTCTATCATAACTCTATCATAGGTCTATCATAGGTCTATCATAACTCTATCATAATTATATCATAGCTCTATCATAACTCTATCATAATTCTATCATAGGTCTATCATACACTACAAAAAAGCCCTTTCTTAAAATAAGAAAATTTATCTTGTTTTGGGGTAAAAAAGTCTTATTTCAAGTGAAATTATCTGCCAGTGCAGTAAGACATTTGCACTTACCAAGATTTTCTTAAAACAAGAAAAAAGTTCAAGATGCTGAAAATCTTGTTTTAAGCCTTATACACTAGTTTTAAGTATTTATTTTAAGATATTATATCTTATTTTGAGCACATCTATTCTTGATTTAAGTAAATATTGCTTGTTAGGATTTAGGCAGAGACCAAAATGTGCTTATTTCTAGTGCACCACAGATCTTAAAATAAGCTTAGAATTCTTGTGTAGGTAGATACTAGATTTAAGATAGTCTTGCTTTAAGTATCAAAAATACATTTACAAAAGGAGATTGCAGTGTAATAGCCTTTTTATTAATAAAAAATAAAAAAAATCAACCCATTGCACAACATTGACAGTATGTTTCTTAATATAGATTTCTAACCAAAATCTATATTATAAGATGGTGATTAAGATGAGTTTGAAATGCCAAATAATTGCAAAATGCATACCTCTCTTAATATTCCTCCAGTCCTTTTAACAAAAATGAGAGTGTAAAGAATGCTCTTCCAAAACAATGAAGAAAATGCAATAACCAAATGCATTTCTGAACATACTTGTAAAAGTAAGTGTCCTACCCAACAAACGCTGCAAACTCTGTCATCGCCTTTTTATAGGCAGGGGTTGCATCATTGTCCGTGATGGGATCTTGAAGCACCTCTGTTTGCAGGGCTAGCAACAAGGATGCAATGCATTTGGGGTATGCCATGTGAAAAACGTAGTAATAAGCCATAATGTAGAGAATGGCTTCCTGGAGCTTGGATTTGGGAAAAGATGAGATGGGAGTTGAGCCAGCACATATGAAGCAGCCATCCTCATCTATGAGCAGGACTGGTGTGCAGAGAGGTCGCTTCTGTAGGAACATTCCTGGTTCCTGTAATGGCTGAAAGGAGAAAACAAAATATTATATTGTTGAATAACAATGGCTCTCAAACTTTTTGCATAATGTACAACCTAATAGTAATTTGTATTGTGCATTGCACATGATTTGTTCTCTATTCACTCCAAACACAGTAGTGGTAGCCAAAGTTTCCCCAGGGGTAGACTGACAGAATGACACTGCACACATCTACGCCAACGGTCCATCCATTCAGTCACTTACACAGATTCATCTCGGCCCACAGCACACAATTTTTAGTGGTAGAGGAAACCGGAGTACCCAGCAGAATACTTCGCAGACAAGGTGAGAAAATGCAAACTCCACACAGAAAGACCCCTCCGGCCCAGGATTGAACCCAGGACCTTCTAGCTGTAAAGCATGAGTGCTAACCTCTGGAAGACCATGCAATAAAAAGGAATCTTATAATCTTACACAACACAAATAATCTTACCAATAAGATATGGAACAGGGCGTCCGATGCATTTGACAGTTTCTTCGGAAGGGCAGCATTAGAAGGAAATAGCACTGGGAGGCATTTCAGTAGCTCAATTGCTTGTTCTTCTGGGGAAGCAAAAATAAATAACAAGATGTCATTATTATTATATACTTGAAAAGTCTAAATAACAAAATAAATCATTTAAAAATGATTATTTCAAAAATTACCTTTAGAAAGTGACATCGGTGGTTTCATTGCCTTCTTGTAAACAGCATAGAAGATCAATTTTTCCTTGAAGACTTCCCAGCGCTCTCTCATCTCCATGCCATAGTTGTGCTGTCCTTTGGAAATGATTCTCCCCACTTCGTCGAGGGCCTTAAAGGTATCAGAATGTTACTACATGATTCCTTAAGATGAGGCAAGCGCAGCTGGCTGCAGTTTAGACACATGCAAAACTAAATTAAACAAAATCTAAGTGATTAGTGGAATTTACGTAAATGACAATAGCCAGAGAGTATCAGCAAATTATAATCAAATAAAAACTTACATGGTCAATGTCTTTGAAGCAGGGATAGGCGTCGATGATCTTAGATGCCTTGTCCGGCTCTTTTAGCAGGTCTGCATCTATGAACTTTCTCCTTGCTTCAAATTCTAAATCCAACAGTTGGGCAACTGCCTTCTTGTCTTGTTTTGGCTTTCGAAACATTTCTTGCAGTGTTTTGTAGTGTCTGGCCTGGGCAATCCGGCTGTCGTGCAGTTTGGGACCTACACCAAAAAACAATGAAATTGAGATTTGGTATTTGTTCATTGTACAAATACATATGCAAAAAAATTATATTCATAATAATCAAAATATCAAGAGAAATACCAAAGTCACACAATATAGCCAATGTGCAAATTAATAGTAATACTCAAATTTCTAAACCAATTCAGATATTAAGAAAAAAAAGTACACATGATACCAATATTCACGTTCTATTTTGATACCACAGTATTAATAATTATAAAAAGAAAACAAAGCTTCTGTACACAATCTCATTAACGGTACCAAACTTTTATTTTTGTTCTTTTGCTGCTAGAGATCCACAAGGTGACTTGCCTGATTTAACTAGGTTCTCGCTGGCCGTATTAGGCGAGTGAACCTGTGGCCTTTCTGGGGAAATGATGCTTCTTGGAGAGACATTAGAAGCGCTCGGGCTCAAGTCCACGACCGGCTCTTCTCCCTCGTCTGTGAGTTCCTTGCCTGTAGTGATCTCAAATGAAAGGCGTCTTCTTTTCCCATTGCCTCTTGATGGTGTAGCTCCTTGCAATTTTCGTGGAGACTTGATGTTTTGTAGTCTCTTGCTGAGCTTCTTGAAGATATCGGACTGTAACACAATAAATAACAAAAAGTTTTTTTAAAACTACATTAAAACACAGCAGTGTCTTTCGAAGTAAAGACATTTTCAAAACTGGTCTACTTGTAAGATATGATTACAAGACCATACACAATAAGACAAGGCAAAGTCAGGAAAAAAGCTTGGTGCCAGTTTATCACACAAATACTTTACATAGGTAAATCAAACATAGGTTGATTACATAAAGTATCAAGAAAATGACTTGATTAATTACTTTTCTAAGATACTTTTGGTCTAATATCATCTTCATAAATGGTTTATATACTGTTGTCATTGTCAACATTGTATTAATAAAATAAAATCAAAAAATCTTCATAAATGCTGAGACATCTCCATGTGTTGTCTATGGGCCAGTATATTATTATCATCGCATACGACACTTACCCATGGACAGCTGGTGTCTGCCCAGTCAGCGACCATTGGATAGTAGTCCATGATTCGTCTGGCCATGGCCTGCAGCCCCTCTTTTGTAGGGTATTGCAGGCAGTCAGTCCCACTGGACGCTCTCACAGCAGTTATCATGCTGATAATTGTATTTCTAATCAGTCTACAGTACAGCTCTTTAGAAAGCCGGCACTCCCTTTCTCGGCCAATGCGTTTCAATTCAAAATATTCTCTCCTCACATGCTCTAATTCACTGTCAGTATACATCACATATTGTGGGCTTGGGAGCTGCACAACTTTCAAAGGACTTTTTTTAACTGCAGGATGAACAGGACCCTCACTTTCTTCGGTTGCCTGCTCCTGGACACATGAAATACAAGCAGAATAATGTTGTATTTAGAACAGACCAAAACATTAAGTTAATGCTCAAGGATAACTTACCACAGGGTGGGCCAGGTCCCAAATGGCTTTCCTTCTTCTAAAGTGTTCCGGCCCAGGCAAGAGGTCCTTTAAATCTTCTCTCGTTAAGGTTTGCAGGACATCTGCATCAACATTTGCGGCTGGCGCAAATAGAGAAATGTTATTGATTTTAAAAGTCATACATGATTCTGTGGTCATAACTGCTCCAAATTT
The DNA here is from genome assembly GCA_021464625.1 of Proterorhinus semilunaris. Taxonomy (NCBI): domain Eukaryota; kingdom Metazoa; phylum Chordata; class Actinopteri; order Gobiiformes; family Gobiidae; genus Proterorhinus; species Proterorhinus semilunaris. The sequence continues at coordinate 1,251,608 of CM038354.1, forward strand.
AAAGTTCGTAAAATGTTTAAAGGAGGTTTTGAAATGTAAAATATTAAGTTTAAGTTATTAAATTATATTTTTTAGCTGAACTAGATTGTGTGCACAGTTACGAAACACAGAAAGGTAAAGATCCTGAACTTCAAAATAGTGCAGTTTCCAAGCGCTAATTATGTGAAGTACTTTGACATTATTTTAGACCATGTTAGAAAAGAGTATTTTTTATTAAAACATATTGGATGAGTTTGGGCTTTCCTTATCCATGAAAGTCTGAAGGCTGCTAAAAAAAAAATAGCATGGCTTCAATTAGAAAACACTGAATTTAACCATATACGTTAAAGGAACAGGCCAACACTGAATTTAACCATATACGTTAAAGGAACAGGCCACCGTGTTTGCATACTGAAATATGTTCTTACCTTAGCTTAGATGAGTTGATGCGTACCTGCCTGGTCTTTACGCGTGCATTCAGTCACGCAAAAACACGGAACATCTTGTTAGCATTTAGCCTCCCCTCCTCCATGGGGTCAAATGGGGGTGAAGTTAGAAGCGACCAAGCTCTTCCACGTTTCCCCTATTTAAATATGGTTAAGTGAGCGTTTATACGATCCAAGTATAGTTACATAAAATTAAACATGTCGAATTTTTAGCGAATCAAAAGGGGTACTATACTGTATAGATGTAATAATATCTTAGGAGCACTTCGACGTCCACGGAGTAAAGTCGAAGTGCTCCTAAGGTATTATTACGCCACAACATAGTACCTCTTTTTATCTTCTTAGAAAATCGACATTTTTTATTTTATGTAACTATACTTGGATCGTATAAACACTCACTTAACCATATTTAAATAGGGGAAACGTGGAAACGCTTCTAACCTTACCCCCGTTTGACCCCATTGAGGAGGGGAGGCTAAATGCTAATAACATGTTCCGTGTTACGGAGTTAACGCATAAAGACCAGACAGGTACGCATCAACTCATCTAAGCTAAGGTAAGAACATATTTCAGTATGCAAAAACGGTGGCCTATTCCTTTAAGGTTTACCCATGGCAATCCGGCAGTTAACCCAGTTGTTCTTCACATCTTTTCTTCTCTATTAGTCATACAAAATGGCATTAATTTGAGTTTTTGAATACACTACTCAAATTACATTCATAAATGTGCTCATTTAATATACCATATTTCACAGTCGGAATCTTTTTTTATTCTTACCTTTTAAAATCTCGACTGCCACACTGTCGAGTTCCATCCTGTAAAGGAAAGTTTGTCAAAGTAATCATATTATTATTATTATTACTTTATATGCCTTGTTTAAACATTACCAGTCTCCGTCTTCTCCACCATGGGCATGGCTCGATGACTGGCCCGCACCCGCCATCAGCTAACAAAAAAAAAATAAAAAAATTCTCTAGTCTAACAAACCCTGTACATGTTGTGCCTTTCTGCTTTGCAAATGTATCCCAATCTATTTTAATTTTGTTTTATAGTTAAGCTGCTAAATGTATTTAGCATAATTTGATATGTTCACTCATTTAACATTAGCCTGGCTAACTTCCTAACGTTAGCTAATTATCCAGGCTAATGTTAAATGACTCGTCCATTTTTGAAAGAAAAGAGTTATAACAGTCAACTTTAGTAACGAACACCAAAGGACGTCACCATCCAACAATTAATATTATTTGCCTAAAATACCTTATTCCCGTGGTTCTCTTTGCTCAAGTTTTTGCCGTTTTCTTGTTTGAACTCTGAACGATCTCCTCGCGACGGCTCTCTGGCGCCTTCTGTGGCTGTCGAAAGGGAATTCCAATTAGCCTGAAATGGGGGTGCGTTTTCTGTTTCAGGACAAACCATAAATTAAAGGTCTCGTTAGTACTGGAATATTCACTAATAATGTATGACAATACAAGACAATACGCAAACTGTGTAAAATATAACTGATCAGATAAAAAAAAAAGCATTTAGGTTACCCGACTTCGTTCCAAATGGTATAGTCCGCCCCCTCCCTCGCCCCCACATAGCACAGCCGTTATTTTCAAAATCCCCTTTTCTCTTTGACGATGGCGGTGGGATGGCGCTGTGTCATTTGTTTCGTGTTCATGGCATTGACTTTAAAAGTACTACTTAGCCATGTCAACAAAGCTCATGGACGCAATCCTAAATTTCGTGCTATTTGTGGAATAGATGGCTGCACAGAAGAATATCGAGTATTTAATTCGTTCTACTACCACATCAAACGAAGACATGCATCTTACCTGGCTAATGGACGCCCACCACCGGTCACTTCTACATTGACTCGCTCGAACGGTCTTGGAGATGAACGGTTCGACATACCCATTTTCTCCGGCTGTGCTTCATCCATTCATTCTACCGGCAGTGCTACCAGCAATACTGAAGCGGACCCCACCACCATCGAAGCTAACGAAGCTAACGGCTTCAACAACGCAACCCCAGGTCGGACCACCGAACAAGAGCTCCTGGACGAAGAAGAGGAAAGGCACAGTCAACCTCTTGATGTTCAACCCCTTGAAGCCCAAATAACACCCGACACGGTAAGCATAATCGATTAGCGTAATATAGTTCAGTGAATCGTCACACAATGTCACCAGGTTAGCTTAGCTACATACGATTTTAAAATGGGACTTACTGAGACAGGCTAACGTAGCATTGAAAAAAAAAAAGATTAACATGAATGCGGAGTATAACATGTAGGTGTTTGCCCATTGTAGACAACTAACGTCTATAATTGTGGCAACACAACTGTTAATATGTGTATACTGTACTGCAAATGTTAACTTACCGTTAGCATTAGCTTCACACGATGTTTACTGGAGAGTCCACTAGCATGCAGGTCCCGTCAGGTAACGGTAGGATTATCATGCGCGATGCAGAGGACACGTCGCCAGACAGGTTTTGTGTTGTTTCACAGCCTCACAAACTTAAATTCACTTTAGCATTCATAACAGTGGTGCAGCACTTACTTGGTGCAACGCATTATAAATGGGATGTTTAAACATGCATACTGCAGCTAAAGTTAAGACCTGTAATAAATATTATATCACTGAGATCTTACCTTTTTTGTTTACATGTTTTTTGTGGTCAAGTTTAAAAAAACACCATCATTGGTATATAGTGTAAAATTTGAATAATAATACAATGTTATAAATAATTGTATCAATTAAAGTGGGAATTAAATGGGACATTTATATCAGAATCAGAGTAGGTTTCATTGCCGTGGTTTCAGAACGGGTTCACAAACCAGGAATTTTCTCGATGCAAACGTGCGACATAAAACATATAACAGAGTTATGATAAAAATAAGATAAAACATTTTAAATTATAAGGCTATAGGGGCATGCATACAAAATATTACATAAGATCAAATACAAGTGACATTGTTTATTTGAGCAGTATACAATGTGCTCAAAAGGAGTGGGCTGAAGCAAAAAGCTTATGATTACCTTATTATAATTGTATAAGACAACAACAATTTAACATTGAACAACAGCGGGATTGTATTTACATATGTGTAAGCATATAAAGTGATATTAAGTGATATAAAGTGATTAATTGATATACAGTGCCAATGACTAATAATTCTCTTGTTTCATGTCTTATTTCTTTTTATACAGGCTTTAACCAGACGTGCTGCTGCATTCACCGTTGATGTTCACGAAAGATGCTGCATTTCTCAGGTAAAGTATCTACCCATCTTTTATATCATTCTTTTTCGGAGGCACATCCTCATGAAGAGGTACAGACCATTGAATGTTGGCGGGGAAATTTGCATAGAGTGCACCATAAACACCATGTGTTATGGCAACAAAATCGAGCACCAGTGTCTGAGTACATTGGTGTATGAATGAGTGAATGGGTGACTGGTTCTTTACTGTAAAAGCGCTTTGGGCCTGATAAAGGTAGAAAAGCGCTATATAAATGTAGTCAATTTACCACGGGGCTATTTCCATTTATTTTCATACATTTTTATTGTGGTGTTGCTTTTCCGGCACGTTTTTGTCATGTTATCATCCTTGATTTTACGCTTTTTTCCAGAAGCTTTTAGATATGGATTATGCCAAATTGGACAAAATAAGCTCGGTTCAGTTTGGGGTTAAGAGATAAAAAATTATAGCCTATTTGGAGCCGTTTACATTTTTTTATTTTTTGGTCAATTGCTAAAGGGGGTCGTGCCAGAAAAATACAAATACTATTTAATTTAAAATAAAACTGTATACGTAATTGTGAAATTTTGAGGAAAAGGAAATGTTAACTGCTCAAATAAACTACTACTACTACTACTACTACTACTACTAATACTAATACTAATACTAATACTAATAATAATACATGTCTTTGTTTATTACAGGGGAATGTCAACAACATAGTGGCAGAAGTGCAACAGTTTCAATTTGCCCTTTTGGAAAACCTGCGAGAGAGAGTGAGGAATGTTTTTGAAAGACATGGACATATGGACAACATAGGGCAGCTTCGTAATGAGACAATGGCAACAATTGACTTCCCAGATCCTTTCGCCTCCTTGACCACAGGTTACATGCGGGACCAAACTATTAAAGAACTTTTTCATCCAGTTGAACCTGAAGAGGTCGTCATCTCACAAAAGCTCTGTAGAGTTAAGAGAGGTGGAACAAGGGTACTTAAAACTCGGAACATTTCTTTTTATTATGTGCCTCTCATCAAAAGTTTGGAACAATTTCTGTGTAACCTGAGAATATTCAATATGATTCATCACCCAACCAATTGTAGCAAGATGGCTTTCTTAAAGACATTGGTAATGGAAGCCTTTTCAAAACTCATCCTTTATTTTCTGTTGAGCGCACAGCATTACAATTAATTTTATATTCAGATGAAATCGAACTCTGCAATCCTCTTGGTGCACATGCTTCTGTTAACAAACTACTCATGTTCTATTACTCATTAGGAAACATTGAGCCTAAATTTAGGTCAAAGCTTCCAGCCATAAGACTTCTCGCAATTGCAAAAGCTAAGGATATTTCAGAGGCTGGTGTTGATGTTATTTTGGAGCGAATTGAAAAGGATTTAAAGAAGCTCTACAGTGGTACAAAAGTCAAAATTGGAAGCACGGAAACAAATATCTTTGGTGCTGTAATATCAGTATGTGGGGATACCCTTGCTCAGCACGATCTAGCTGGGTTTAAGTCTGGGGTTGGTTTTGCTTTTAGCAAGTGCAGGCATTGTGAGTGTGACTTTAACAGTATGCAAAGCAACTTTGACGAGAATTATTTTACCCCAAGAACATTACGAAATCATATCAGACAGTGTGAAGAAATGGAGAGGGCCAGTACAGAATTTCTTAAAAAATCCCTTATGACTACTTATGGCCTTAATAGAAGGAGCAAACTTGTCGATTTCCCAGCTTTTGATTTAATCCGGCAAACCCCACAGGATATAATGCATGTGTTACTTGAGGGTGTGGTTCCCTATGAAATGAAATGCGTGTTAAAGGCTCTCATTTTGTCTGGAGACACTGAATTGGACTCTATAAACGCAGGTATACAAGGATTTTCGTATTCACCGGTTGATGTACGTGACAAACCATGCCCCATCACTGTAAATACTTTATCATCAAATGATAACAAACTTAAACAGTCTTCAGGTCAGATGTTGGTGTTCATGAAAATATTTCCATTTATTGTAAACAGCATCAGTACTAATGTATATGTCAAGTTTATAATAGGATTACTTGAAATATCTCAGATCATATTTTCCCCAGTTATAGCCATTGAAACATTGGAAAAACTCAGGAGGATGATTGAACAGCACCTAAAAGAGTTTACTAATCTTTTCCCTGCCAACAACATTATTCCCAAACAGCATTATATGATACATTTTCCTTCACAAATTGAGGCCCTGGGTCCCCTGAGGAGGCATATGTGTATGAGGTTTGAATCCAAACACAGATTTTTTAAAAAGTGGTCTTCAAAATTGAACTATAAAAATATTTGCAAATCTCTTGTCCAGCACAATCAAATTGTTGAAAGCACGCAAAATGAAAAAAATAATATTTTTGCCCATGAGAAAGAACTAGGCCCTGTGGGAGAAGTGTCAAATTTCCAATATGTTGAGTCAAAGCTCAGAGATTTTCTAAATATTGTCGAAGTCCAGCATGTAATTTCTGTCAAGTGGGTTACGTTAAATGGTAACACTTACACAACTAGAAAAAGCTTGATTATTACAGACACTGATAATGGATTGCCTATTTTTGGACTGATTAATAATATTTTCATTGTTGATTCGGTTTTATTTTGTTGTGAATATCAAGTTCATGAAACACTAGATTTTAATAGAAATTTGCTATCATATGAAATTACTGTACCAAATGTTGCCATGGCCACAGAATTTATTAATTTGGAGAAACTGAAGGATTACACTGCATATCAAGCTGTTATGCTCAATACCAAGACGTATGTTCCAAGAAAATATGATCTTACTGATGTATTATTGGAAAATTAAAATGTTTAATAAACATATTGTAAATATTAAGTTATTGACTCTTGTTTAAATGTATATTGCTGTTCTGGGCAGGTTTTTTTTGTAATAGCATTGCAGGCTTGCTTGGGCCTAGACTCAAGAGTAGGTAGCTCGGTTGGCCTATTCATTGCGTAAATACAAATATCCATTATAATGACAACAAATGTGCATGTGGTGTCATATCAACAGCATGGCAGATTGCATTCTATTACGGCAACAGCATAACAACAAAATGGTAAATCTGCAATATTACGAAAGTATCTATGCTGACTTGCTGCTTATAATGGAATGCTGTTGCTGTTCTGGAACATCACAAAATCTTAAAACAAGAAAAATCTCTTACTGTTCACTGGTTTTGGCATCTGCATGCATGATGTAACTTGATTTTGTATAAAATCTACTTAAAATAAGATAAAATATCTATGAAAGATTGCTCTAGAAAGATTAACTTAAAACAAGTCAAATTATCTTCATAAGAACGGGTCTTAATAAGTGAAAATATCTCGAATCTAAACTTTTAAGATTAATATTCTTAATTTAAGTCTGTTTCACTTGGTTAGGAAATTCATTTTTGTAGTGTAGCTCTATCATAACTCTATCATAGCTCTATCATGACTCTATCATAACTCTATCATAGCTCTATCATAACTCTATCATAGGTCTATCATAACTCTATCATAGCTCTATCTTAACTCTATCATAGGTCTATCATAACTCTATCATAGGTCTATCATAACTCTATCATAACTCTATCATAGCTCTATCATAACTCTATCATAACTCTATCATAGCTCTATCATAACTCTATCATAGCTCTATCATAACTCTATCATAGGTCTATCATAACTCTATCATAGCTCTATCTTAACTCTATCATAGGTCTATCATAATTCTATCATAGCTCTATCATAACTCTATCATAGCTCTATCATGACTCTATCATAACTCTATCATAGCTCTATCATAACTCTATCATAGCTCTATCATAACTCTATCATAGGTCTATCATAACTCTATCATAGCTCTATCTTAACTCTATCATAGGTCTATCATAATTCTATCATAGCTCTATCATAACTCTATCATAATTCTATCATAGGTCTATCATAACACTATCATAGGTCTATCATAACTCTATCATAGGTCTATCATAGCTCTATCATAACTCTATCATAGCTCTATCATGACTCTATCATAACTCTATCATAGCTCTATCATGACTCTATCATAACTCTATCATAGCTCTATCATAACTCTATCATAGCTCTATCATAGCTCTATCATAGCTCTATCTTAACTCTATCATAGGTCTATCATAATTCTATCATAGCTCTATCATAACTCTATCATAATTCTATCATAGGTCTATCATAACACTATCATAGGTCTATCATAACTCTATCATAGGTCTATCATAGCTCTATCATAACTCTATCATAGCTCTATCATGACTCTATCATAACTCTATCATAGCTCTATCATGACTCTATCTTAACTCTATCATAGGTCTATCATAACTCTATCATAACTCTATCATAACTCTATCATAGCTCTATCATAACTCTATCATAACTCTATCATAGCTCTATCTTAACTCTATCATAGCTCTATCATAACTCTATCATAGGTCTATCATAACGCTATCATAACTCTATCATAGCTCTATCATAGCTCTATCATAACTCTAGCATAACTCTATCATAGCTCTATCATAACTCTATCATAACTCTATCATAGCTCTATCATAACTCTATCATAACTCTATCATAGGTCTATCATAACTCTATCATAGCTCTATCTTAACTCTATCATAGCTCTATCATAACTCTATCATAGGTCTATCATAACGCTATCATAACTCTATCATAGCTCTATCATAGCTCTATCATAACTCTAGCATAACTCTATCATAGCTCTATCATAACTCTATCATAACTCTATCATAACTCTATCATAGCTCTATCATAACTCTATCATAGCTCTATCATAGCTCTATCATAACTCTATCATAACTCTATCATAGCTCTATCATAACTCTATCATAGCTCTATCATAACTCTATCATAACTCTATCATAACTCTATCATAGCTCTATCATAACTCTATCATAGGTCTATCATAGGTCTATAACTCTATCATAGCTCTATCATAACTCTATCATAGCTCTATCTTAACTCTATCATAGCTCTATCATAACTCTAGCATAACTCTATCATAGCTCTATCATAACTCTATCATAACTCTATCATAACTCTATCATAGCTCTATCATAACTCTATCATAGCTCTATCCTAACTCTATCATAACTCTATCATAGCTCTATCTTAACTCTATCATAGCTCTATCATAACTCTAGCATAACTCTATCATAGCTCTATCATAACTCTAGCATAACTCTATCATAGCTCTATCATAACTCTATCATAACTCTATCATAACTCTATCATAACTCTATCATAGCTCTATAATAACTCTATCATAACTCTATCATAGCTCTATCATAACTCTATCATAGCTCTATCCTAACTCTATCATAACTCTATCATAGCTCTATCATAACTCTATCATAGGTCTATCATAACTCTATCATAACTCTATCATAGCTCTATCTTAACTCTATCATAGGTCTATAACTCTATCATAGCTCTATCATAACTCTATCATAGGTCTATCATAACTCTATCATAACTCTATCATAACTCTATCATAGCTCTATCTTAACTCTATCATAGGTCACAAACTCTATCATAGGTCTATCATAACTCTATCATAGCTCTATCCTAACTCTATCATAACTCTATCATAGCTCTATCTTAACTCTATCATAACTCTATCATAGCTCTATCATAGCTCTATCTTAACTCTATCATAGGTCTATAACTCTATCATAGGTCTATCATAACTCTATCATAACTCTATCATAGCTCTATCCTAACTCTATCCTAACTCTATCATAGCTCTATCTTAACTCTATCATAGCTCTATCATAACTCTATCATAGGTCTATCATAACGCTATCATAACTCTATCATAGGTCTATCATAACTCTATCATAACTCTATCATAGCTCTATCCTAACTCTATCATAACTCTATCATAGCTCTATCTTAACTCTATCATAGCTCTATCATAACTCTATCATAGGTCTATCATAACGCTATCATAACTCTATCATAGCTCTATCATAGCTCTATCATAACTCTAGCATAACTCTATCATAGCTCTATCATAGCTCTATCCTAACTCTATCATAACTCTATCATAGCTCTATCATAACTCTATCATAGGTCTATAACTCTATCATAGCTCTATCATAACTCTATCATAGGTCTATCATAACTCTATCATAACTCTATCATAGCTCTATCTTAACTCTATCATAGGTCTATAACTCTATCATAGCTCTATCATAACTCTATCATAGGTCTATCATAACTCTATCATAGCTCTATCTTAACTATATCATAGGTCTATAACTCTATCATAACTCTATCATCGCTCTATCCTAACTCTATCATAACTCTATCATAGCTCTATCATAACTCTATCATAGCTCTATCATAACTCTATCATAGCTCTATCTTAACTCTATCATAGGTCTATCATAACTCTATCATAACTCTATCATAGCTCTATCATAACTCTATCATAGGTCTATCATAACTCTATCATAGCTCTATCATAGCTCTATCTTAACTCTATCATAGGTCTATAACTCTATCATAGCTCTATCATAGCTCTATCATAACTCTATCATAGCTCTATCTTAACTCTATCATAACTCTAGCATAACTCTATCATAGCTCTATCATAACTCTATCATAACTCTATCATAGCTCTATCATAACTCTATCATAGCTCTATCCTAACTCTATCATAGCTCTATCCTAACTCTATCATAACTCTATCATAACTCTATCATAGGTCTATAACTCTATCATAGCTCTATAATAACTCTATCATAACTATATCATAGCTCTATCATAACTCTATCATAGCTCTATCCTAACTCTATCATAACTCTATCATAGCTCTATCATAACTCTATCATAGGTCTATCATAACTCTATCATAACTCTATCATAGCTCTATCTTAACTCTATCATAGGTCTATAACTCTATCATAGCTCTATCATAACTCTATCATAGGTCTATCATAACTCTATCATAACTCTATCATAGCTCTATCTTAACTCTATCATAGGTCTATAACTCTATCATAGCTCTATCATAGCTCTATCATAACTCTATCATAACTCTATCATAGCTCTATCCTAACTCTATCATAACTCTATCATAGCTCTATCATAACTCTATCATAGGTCTATCATAACTCTATCATAACTATCATAGCTCTATCTTAACTCTATCATAGGTCTATAACTCTATCATAGCTCTATCATAGGTCTATCATAACTCTATCATAACTCTATCATAGCTCTATAATAACTCTATCATAACTCTATCATAACTCTATCATAACTCTATCATAGCTCTATCCTAACTCTATCATAACTCTATCATAGCTCTATCATAACTCTATCATAGGTCTATAACTCTATCATAGCTCTATCATAACTCTATCATAGGTCTATCATAACTCTATCATAACTCTATCATAACTCTATCATAGCTCTATCTTAACTCTATCATAACTCTATCATAGCTCTATCATAACTCTATCATAACTCTATCATAGCTCTATCCTAACTCTATCATAACTCTATCATAGCTCTATCTTAACTCTATCATAGCTCTATCATAACTCTATCATAGGTCTATCATAACGCTATCATAACTCTATCATAGCTCTATCCTAACTCTATCATAACTCTATCATAGCTCTATCTTAACTCTATCATAGCTCTATCATAACTCTATCATAGGTCTATCATAACGCTATCATAACTCTATCATAGCTCTATCATAGCTCTATCATAACTCTAGCATAACTCTATCATAGCTCTATCATAGCTCTATCCTAACTCTATCATAACTCTATCATAACTCTATCATAGGTCTATAACTCTATCATAGCTCTATCATAACTCTATCATAGGTCTATCATAACTCTATCATAACTCTAACATAGCTCTATCTTAACTCTATCATAGGTCTATAACTCTATCATAGCTCTATCATAACTCTATCATAGGTCTATCATAACTCTATCATAGCTCTATCTTAACTATATCATAGGTCTATAACTCTATCATAACTCTATCATCGCTCTATCCTAACTCTATCATAACTCTATCATAGCTCTATCATAACTCTATCATAGCTCTATCATAACTCTATCATAGGTCTATCATAACTCTATCATAACTCTATCATAACTCTATCATAACTCTATCATACGTCTATCATAGCTCTATCATAAGTCTATCATAACTCTATCATAACTCTATCATAACTCTATCATACGTCTATCATAGCTCTATCATAACTCTATCATAACTCTATCATAACTCTATCATAACTCTATCATACGTCTATCATAGCTCTATCATAACTCTATCATAGCTCTATCATAACTCTATCATAGCTCTATCTTAACTCTATCATAGGTCTATAACTCTATCATAACTCTATCATCGCTCTATTCTAACTCTATCATAACTCTATCATAGCTCTATCATAACTCTATCATAGCTCTATCATAACTCTATCATAGGTCTATCATAACTCTATCATAACTCTATCATAACTCTATCATACGTCTATCATAGCTCTATCATAACTCTATCATAGGTCTATCATAACTCTATCATAACTCTATCATAGCTCTATCATAACTCTATCATAGCTCTATCATAACTCTATCATAGGTCTATCATAACTCTATCATAGCTCTATCATAACTCTATCATAACTCTATCATAACTCTATCATAGCTCTATCCTAACTCTATCATAACTCTATCATAGCTCTATCATAACTCTATCATAGGTCTATAACTCTATCATAGCTCTATCATAACTCTATCATAGGTCTATCATAACTCTATCATAACTCTATCATAGCTCTATCTTAACTCTATCATAGGTCTATAACTCTATCATAGCTCTATCATAACTCTATCATAGGTCTATCATAACTCTATCATCGCTCTATCCTAACTCTATCATAACTCTATCATAGCTCTATCATAACTCTATCATAGCTCTATCATAACTCTATCATAGCTCTATCTTAACTCTATCATAGGTCTATCATAACTCTATCATAACTCTATCATAGCTCTATCATAACTCTATCATAGGTCTATCATAACTCTATCATAACTCTATCATAGCTCTATCATAGCTCTATCTTAACTCTATCATAGGTCTATAACTCTATCATAGCTCTATCATAGCTCTATCATAACTCTATCATAGCTCTATCTTAACTCTATCATAACTCTAGCATAACTCTATCATAGCTCTATCATAACTCTATCATAACTCTATCATAGCTCTATCATAACTCTATCATAGCTCTATCATAACTCTATCATAACTCTATCATAACTCTATCATAACTCTATCATAGGTCTATAACTCTATCATAGCTCTATAATAACTCTATCATAACTATATCATAGCTCTATCATAACTCTATCATAGCTCTATCCTAACTCTATCATAACTCTATCATAGCTCTATCATAACTCTATCATAGGTCTATCATAACTCTATCATAACTCTATCATAGCTCTATCTTAACTCTATCATAGGTCTATAACTCTATCATAGCTCTATCATAACTCTATCATAGGTCTATCATAACTCTATCATAACTCTATCATAGCTCTATCTTAACTCTATCATAGGTCTATAACTCTATCATAGCTCTATCATAACTCTATCATAGGTCTATCATAACTCTATCATAACTCTATCATAGCTCTATCATAACTCTATCATAACTCTATCATAGCTCTATCCTAACTCTATCATAACTCTATCATAGCTCTATCATAACTCTATCATAGGTCTATCATAACTCTATCATAACTATCATAGCTCTATCTTAACTCTATCATAGGTCTATAACTCTATCATAGCTCTATCATAGCTCTATAATAACTCTATCATAACTCTATCATAACTCTATCATAACTCTATCATAGCTCTATCATAACTCTATCATAGGTCTATAACTCTATCATAGCTCTATCATAACTCTATCATAGGTCTATCATAGCTCTATCATAACTCTATCATAGCTCTATCTTAACTCTATCATAACTCTATCATAACTCTATCATAACTCTATCATAGCTCTATCATAACTCTATCATAGGTCTATAACTCTATCATAGCTCTATCATAACTCTATCATAGGTCTATCATAACTCTATCATAACTCTATCATAACTCTATCATAGCTCTATCTTAACTCTATCATAGGTCTATAACTCTATCATAGGTCTATCATAACTCTATCATAACTCTATCATAGCTCTATCCTAACTCTATCATAACTCTATCATAGCTCTATCTTAACTCTATCATAGCTCTATCATAACTCTATCATAGGTCTATCATAACGCTATCATAACTCTATCATAGCTCTATCATAGCTCTATCATAACTCTAGCATAACTCTATCATAGGTCTATCATAACTCTATCATAACTCTATCATAGCTCTATCCTAACTCTATCATAACTCTATCATAGCTCTATCTTAACTCTATCATAGCTCTATCATAACTCTATCATAGGTCTATCATAACGCTATCATAACTCTATCATAGCTCTATCATAGCTCTATCCTAACTCTATCATAACTCTATCATAGCTCTATCTTAACTCTATCATAGCTCTATCATAACTCTATCATAGGTCTATCATAACGCTATCATAACTCTATCATAGGTCTATCATAACTCTATCATAACTCTATCATAGCTCTATCCTAACTCTATCATAACTCTATCATAGCTCTATCTTAACTCTATCATAGCTCTATCATAACTCTATCATAGGTCTATCATAACGCTATCATAACTCTATCATAGCTCTATCATAGCTCTATCTTAACTCTATCATAGGTCTATAACTCTATCATAGGTCTATCATAACTCTATCATAACTCTATCATAGCTCTATCCTAACTCTATCCTAACTCTATCATAGCTCTATCTTAACTCTATCATAGCTCTATCATAACTCTATCATAGGTCTATCATAACGCTATCATAACTCTATCATAGGTCTATCATAACTCTATCATAACTCTATCATAGCTCTATCATGACTCTATCATAACTCTATCATAGCTCTATCATAACTCTATCATAGGTCTATCATAACTCTATCATAGCTCTATCTTAACTCTATCATAGGTCTATCATAACTCTATCATAGGTCTATCATAACTCTATCATAACTCTATCATAGCTCTATCATAACTCTATCATAACTCTATCATAGCTCTATCATAACTCTATCATAGCTCTATCATAACTCTATCATAGGTCTATCATAACTCTATCATAGCTCTATCTTAACTCTATCATAGGTCTATCATAATTCTATCATAGCTCTATCATAACTCTATCATAGCTCTATCATGACTCTATCATAACTCTATCATAGCTCTATCATAACTCTATCATAGCTCTATCATAACTCTATCATAGGTCTATCATAACTCTATCATAGCTCTATCTTAACTCTATCATAGGTCTATCATAATTCTATCATAGCTCTATCATAACTCTATCATAATTCTATCATAGGTCTATCATAACACTATCATAGGTCTATCATAACTCTATCATAGGTCTATCATAGCTCTATCATAACTCTATCATAGCTCTATCATGACTCTATCATAACTCTATCATAGCTCTATCATGACTCTATCATAACTCTATCATAGCTCTATCATAACTCTATCATAGCTCTATCATAACTCTATCATAGGTCTATCATAACTCTATCATAGCTCTATCTTAACTCTATCATAGGTCTATCATAATTCTATCATAGCTCTATCATAACTCTATCATAATTCTATCATAGGTCTATCATAACACTATCATAGGTCTATCATAACTCTATCATAGGTCTATCATAGCTCTATCATAACTCTATCATAGCTCTATCATGACTCTATCATAACTCTATCATAGCTCTATCATGACTCTATCTTAACTCTATCATAGGTCTATCATAACTCTATCATAACTCTATCATAACTCTATCATAGCTCTATCATAACTCTATCATAACTCTATCATAGCTCTATCTTAACTCTATCATAGCTCTATCATAACTCTATCATAGGTCTATCATAACGCTATCATAACTCTATCATAGCTCTATCATAGCTCTATCATAACTCTAGCATAACTCTATCATAGCTCTATCATAACTCTATCATAACTCTATCATAGCTCTATCATAACTCTATCATAACTCTATCATAGGTCTATCATAACTCTATCATAGCTCTATCTTAACTCTATCATAGCTCTATCATAACTCTATCATAGGTCTATCATAACGCTATCATAACTCTATCATAGCTCTATCATAGCTCTATCATAACTCTAGCATAACTCTATCATAGCTCTATCATAACTCTATCATAACTCTATCATAACTCTATCATAGCTCTATCATAACTCTATCATAGCTCTATCATAGCTCTATCATAACTCTATCATAACTCTATCATAGCTCTATCATAACTCTATCATAGCTCTATCATAACTCTATCATAACTCTATCATAACTCTATCATAGCTCTATCATAACTCTATCATAGCTCTATCTTAACTCTATCATAGCTCTATCATAACTCTAGCATAACTCTATCATAGCTCTATCATAACTCTATCATAACTCTATCATAACTCTATCATAGCTCTATCATAACTCTATCATAGCTCTATCCTAACTCTATCATAACTCTATCAGAGCTCTATCTTAACTCTATCATAGCTCTATCATAACTCTAGCATAACTCTATCATAGCTCTATCATAACTCTAGCATAACTCTATCATAGCTCTATCATAACTCTATCATAACTCTATCATAACTCTATCATAACTCTATCATAGCTCTATAATAACTCTATCATAACTCTATCATAGCTCTATCATAACTCTATCATAGCTCTATCCTAACTCTATCATAACTCTATCATAGCTCTATCATAACTCTATCATAGGTCTATCATAACTCTATCATAACTCTATCATAGCTCTATCTTAACTCTATCATAGGTCTATAACTCTATCATAGCTCTATCATAACTCTATCATAGGTCTATCATAACTCTATCATAACTCTATCATAGCTCTATCTTAACTCTATCATAGCTCTATCATAACTCTATCATAGGTCTATCATAACTCTATCATAACTCTATCATAGCTCTATCTTAACTCTATCATAGGTCTATAACTCTATCATAGCTCTATCATAACTCTATCATAGGTCTATCATAACTCTATCATAACTCTATCATAGCTCTATCCTAACTCTATCATAACTCTATCATAGCTCTATCATAACTCTATCATAACTCTATCATAGCTCTATCATAACTCTATCATAGGTCTATCATAACTCTATCATAGGTCTATCATAACTCTATCATAACTCTATCATAACTCTATCATAGCTCTATCATAACTCTATCATAGGTCTATCATAACTCTATCATAACTCTATCATAACTCTATCATAGGTCTATCATAACTCTATCATAACTCTATCATAGGTCTATCATAACTCTATCATAGGTCTATCATAACTCTATCATAACTCTATCATAACTCTATCATAGCTCTATCTTAACTCTATCATAGGTCTATAACTCTATCATAGCTCTATCATAACTCTATCATAGGTCTATCATAACTCTATCATAACTCTATCATAACTCTATCATAACTCTATCATAGCTCTATCCTAACTCTATCATAACTCTATCATAGCTCTATCATAACTCTATCATAGGTCTATAACTCTATCATAGCTCTATCATAACTCTATCATAGGTCTATCATAACTCTATCATAACTCTATCATAGCTCTATCTTAACTCTATCATAGGTCTATAACTCTATCATAGCTCTATCATAACTCTATCATAGGTCTATCATAACTCTATCATAACTCTATCATAGCTCTATCATAACTCTATCATAACTCTATCATAGCTCTATCCTAACTCTATCATAACTCTATCATAGCTCTATCATAACTCTATCATAGGTCTATCATAACTCTATCATAACTCTATCATAGCTCTATCTTAACTCTATCATAGCTCTATCATAACTCTATCATAGGTCTATCATAACTCTATCATAACTCTATCATAGCTCTATCATAGCTCTATCATAACTCTATCATAGCTCTATCTTAACTCTATCATAGCTCTATCATAACTCTAGCATAACTCTATCATAGCTCTATCATAACTCTATCATAACTCTATCATAACTCTATCATAGCTCTATCATAACTCTATCATAGCTCTATCCTAACTCTATCATAACTCTATCATAGCTCTATCCTAACTCTATCTTAACTCTATCATAGGTCTATAACTCTATCATAGCTCTATAATAACTCTATCATAACTCTATCATAGCTCTATCATAACTCTATCATAGCTCTATCCTAACTCTATCATAACTCTATCATAGCTCTATCATAACTCTATCATAGGTCTATCATAACTCTATCATAACTCTATCATAGCTCTATCTTAACTCTATCATAGGTCTATAACTCTATCATAGCTCTATCATAACTCTATCATAGGTCTATCATAACTCTATCATAACTCTATCATAGCTCTATCTTAACTCTATCATAGCTCTATCATAACTCTATCATATGTCTATCATAACTCTATCATAACTCTATCATAGCTCTATCTTAACTCTATCATAGGTCTATAACTCTATCATAGCTCTATCATAACTCTATCATAGGTCTATCATAACTCTATCATAGCTCTATCCTAACTCTATCATAACTCTATCATAGCTCTATCATAACTCTATCATAACTCTATCATAGCTCTATCATAACTCTATCATAGGTCTATCATAACTCTATCATAGGTCTATCATAACTCTATCATAACTCTATCATAACTCTATCATAGCTCTATCATAACTCTATCATAGGTCTATCATAACTCTATCATAACTCTATCATAACTCTATCATAGGTCTATCATAACTCTATCATAACTCTATCATAGGTCTATCATAACTCTATCATAGCTCTATCTTAACTCTATCATAGGTCTATAACTCTATCATAGCTCTATCATAACTCTATCATAGGTCTATCATAACTCTATCATAACTCTATCATAACTCTATCATAACTCTATCATAGCTCTATCCTAACTCTATCATAACTCTATCATAGCTCTATCATAACTCTATCATAGGTCTATAACTCTATCATAACTCTATCATAGGTCTATCATAACTCTATCATAACTCTATCATAGCTCTATCATAACTCTATCATAACTCTATCATAGCTCTATCCTAACTCTATCATAACTCTATCATAGCTCTATCATAACTCTATCATAGGTCTATCATAACTCTATCATAGCTCTATCTTAACTCTATCATAGGTCTATAACTCTATCATAGCTCTATCATAACTCTATCATAGGTCTATCATAACTCTATCATAACTCTATCATAGCTCTATCATAACTCTATCATAACTCTATCATAGCTCTATCCTAACTCTATCATAGCTCTATCCTAACTCTATCATAACTCTATCATAGCTCTATCATAACTCTATCATAGGTCTATAACTCTATCATAGCTCTATCATAACTCTATCATAGCTCTATCATAGCTCTATCTTAACTCTATCATAGGTCTATAACTCTATCATAGCTCTATCATAACTCTATCATAGCTCTATCATAGCTCTATCATAACTCTATCATAACTCTATCATAGGTCTATAACTCTATCATAGCTCTATCATAACTCTATCATAGCTCTATCTTAACTCTATCATAGCTCTATCATAACTCTAGCATAACTCTATCATAGCTCTATCATAACTCTATCATAACTCTATCATAACTCTATCATAGCTCTATCATAACTCTATCATAGCTCTATCCTAACTCTATCATAGCTCTATCCTAACTCTATCATAACTCTATCATAGCTCTATCTTAACTCTATCATAGGTCTATAACTCTATCATAGCTCTATAATAACTCTATCATAACTATATCATAGCTCTATCATAACTCTATCATAGCTCTATCCTAACTCTATCATAACTCTATCATAGCTCTATCATAACTCTATCATAGCTCTATCATAACTCTATCATAACTCTATCATAGCTCTATCTTAACTCTATCATAGGTCTATAACTCTATCATAGCTCTATCATAACTCTATCATAGGTCTATCATAACTCTATCATAACTCTATCATAGCTCTATCATAACTCTATCATAGGTCTATCATAACTCTATCATAACTCTATCATAGCTCTATCATAGCTCTATCTTAACTCTATCATAGGTCTATAACTCTATCATAGCTCTATCATAGCTCTATCATAACTCTATCATAGCTCTATCTTAACTCTATCATAACTCTAGCATAACTCTATCATAGCTCTATCATAACTCTATCATAACTCTATCATAGCTCTATCATAACTCTATCATAGCTCTATCCTAACTCTATCATAGCTCTATCCTAACTCTATCATAACTCTATCATAACTCTATCATAGGTCTATAACTCTATCATAGCTCTATAATAACTCTATCATAACTATATCATAGCTCTATCATAACTCTATCATAGCTCTATCCTAACTCTATCATAACTCTATCATAGCTCTATCATAACTCTATCATAGGTCTATCATAACTCTATCATAACTCTATCATAGCTCTATCTTAACTCTATCATAGGTCTATAACTCTATCATAGCTCTATCATAACTCTATCATAGGTCTATCATAACTCTATCATAACTCTATCATAGCTCTATCATAACTCTATCATAACTCTATCATAGCTCTATCCTAACTCTATCCTAACTCTATCATAGCTCTATCTTAACTCTATCATAGCTCTATCATAACTCTATCATAACTCTATCATAGCTCTATCTTAACTCTATCATAGCTCTATCATAACTCTATCATAGGTCTATCATAACGCTATCATAACTCTATCATAGCTCTATCATAGCTCTATCATAACTCTAGCATAACTCTATCTTAGCTCTATCATAGCTCTATCCTAACTCTATCATAACTCTATCATAGCTCTATCATAACTCTATCATAGGTCTATAACTCTATCATAGCTCTATCATAACTCTATCATAGGTCTATCATAACTCTATCATAGCTCTATCTTAACTATATCATAGGTCTATAACTCTATCATAACTCTATCATCGCTCTATCCTAACTCTATCATAACTCTATCATAGCTCTATCATAACTCTATCATAGCTCTATCATAACTCTATCATAGCTCTATCTTAACTCTATCATAGGTCTATCATAACTCTATCATAACTCTATCATAGCTCTATCATAACTCTATCATAGGTCTATCATAACTCTATCATAACTCTATCATAGCTCTATCATAGCTCTATCTTAACTCTATCATAGGTCTATAACTCTATCATAGCTCTATCATAGCTCTATCATAACTCTATCATAGCTCTATCTTAACTCTATCATAACTCTAGCATAACTCTATCATAGCTCTATCATAACTCTATCATAACTCTATCATAGCTCTATCATAACTCTATCATAGCTCTATCCTAACTCTATCATAGCTCTATCCTAACTCTATCATAACTCTATCATAACTCTATCATAGGTCTATAACTCTATCATAGCTCTATAATAACTCTATCATAACTATATCATAGCTCTATCATAACTCTATCATAGCTCTATCCTAACTCTATCATAACTCTATCATAGCTCTATCATAACTCTATCATAGGTCTATCATAACTCTATCATAACTCTATCATAGCTCTATCTTAACTCTATCATAGGTCTATAACTCTATCATAGCTCTATCATAACTCTATCATAGGTCTATCATAACTCTATCATAACTCTATCATAGCTCTATCTTAACTCTATCATAGGTCTATAACTCTATCATAGCTCTATCATAGCTCTATCATAACTCTATCATAACTCTATCATAGCTCTATCCTAACTCTATCATAACTCTATCATAGCTCTATCATAACTCTATCATAGGTCTATCATAACTCTATCATAACTATCATAGCTCTATCTTAACTCTATCATAGGTCTATAACTCTATCATAACTCTATCATAGCTCTATAATAACTCTATCATAACTCTATCATAACTCTATCATAACTCTATCATAACTCTATCATAGCTCTATCCTAACTCTATCATAACTCTATCATAGCTCTATCATAACTCTATCATAGGTCTATAACTCTATCATAGCTCTATCATAACTCTATCATAGGTCTATCATAACTCTATCATAACTCTATCATAACTCTATCATAGCTCTATCTTAACTCTATCATAGGTCTATAACTCTATCATAGGTCTATCATAACTCTATCATAACTCTATCATAGCTCTATCCTAACTCTATCATAACTCTATCATAGCTCTATCTTAACTCTATCATAGCTCTATCATAACTCTATCATAGGTCTATCATAACGCTATCATAACTCTATCATAGCTCTATCATAACTCTATCATAACACTATCATAGCTCTATCATAGCTCTATCATAACTCTATCATAGCTCTATCATAACTCTATCATAGGTCTATAACTCTATCATAGCTCTATCATAACTCTATCATAGGTCTATCATAACTCTATCATAACTCTATCATAGCTCTATCATAGCTCTATCATAACACTATCATAGCTCTATCATAACTCTAGCATAACTCTATCATAGCTCTATCATAGCTCTATCCTAACTCTATCATAACTCTATCATAACTCTATCATAGGTCTATAACTCTATCATAGCTCTATCATAACTCTATCATAGGTCTATCATAACTCTATCATAACTCTATCATAGCTCTATCTTAACTCTATCATAGGTCTATAACTCTATCATAACTCTATCATCGCTCTATCCTAACTCTATCATAACTCTATCATAGCTCTATCATAACTCTATCATAGCTCTATCATAACTCTATCATAGGTCTATCATAACTCTATCATAACTCTATCATAACTCTATCATAACTCTATCATACGTCTATCATAGCTCTATCATAAGTCTATCATAACTCTATCATAACTCTATCATAACTCTATCATACGTCTATCATAGCTCTATCATAACTCTATCATAACTCTATCATAACTCTATCATAACTCTATCATACGTCTATCATAGCTCTATCATAACTCTATCATAGCTCTATCATAACTCTATCATAGCTCTATCTTAACTCTATCATAGGTCTATAACTCTATCATAACTCTATCATCGCTCTATCCTAACTCTATCATAACTCTATCATAGCTCTATCATAACTCTATCATAGCTCTATCATAACTCTATCATAGGTCTATCATAACTCTATCATAACTCTATCATAACTCTATCATACGTCTATCATAGCTCTATCATAACTCTATCATAGGTCTATCATAACTCTATCATAACTCTATCATAGCTCTATCATAACTCTATCATAGCTCTATCATAACTCTATCATAGGTCTATCATAACTCTATCATAGCTCTATCATAACTCTATCATAACTCTATCATAACTCTATCATAGCTCTATCCTAACTCTATCATAACTCTATCATAGCTCTATCATAACTCTATCATAGGTCTATAACTCTATCATAGCTCTATCATAACTCTATCATAGGTCTATCATAACTCTATCATAACTCTATCATAGCTCTATCTTAACTCTATCATAGGTCTATAACTCTATCATAGCTCTATCATAACTCTATCATAGGTCTATCATAACTCTATCATCGCTCTATCCTAACTCTATCATAACTCTATCATAGCTCTATCATAACTCTATCATAGCTCTATCATAACTCTATCATAGCTCTATCTTAACTCTATCATAGGTCTATCATAACTCTATCATAACTCTATCATAGCTCTATCATAACTCTATCATAGGTCTATCATAACTCTATCATAACTCTATCATAGGTCTATCATAACTCTATCATAACTCTATCATAGCTCTATCATAGCTCTATCTTAACTCTATCATAGGTCTATAACTCTATCATAGCTCTATCATAGCTCTATCATAACTCTATCATAGCTCTATCTTAACTCTATCATAACTCTAGCATAACTCTATCATAGCTCTATCATAACTCTATCATAACTCTATCATAGCTCTATCATAACTCTATCATAGCTCTATCATAACTCTATCATAACTCTATCATAACTCTATCATAACTCTATCATAGGTCTATAACTCTATCATAGCTCTATCATAACTCTATCATAGCTCTATCCTAACTCTATCATAACTCTATCATAGCTCTATCATAACTCTATCATAGGTCTATCATAACTCTATCATAACTCTATCATAGCTCTATCTTAACTCTATCATAGGTCTATAACTCTATCATAGCTCTATCATAACTCTATCATAGGTCTATCATAACTCTATCATAACTCTATCATAGCTCTATCTTAACTCTATCATAGGTCTATAACTCTATCATAGCTCTATCATAACTCTATCATAGGTCTATCATAACTCTATCATAACTCTATCATAGCTCTATCATAACTCTATCATAACTCTATCATAGCTCTATCCTAACTCTATCATAACTCTATCATAGCTCTATCATAACTCTATCATAGGTCTATCATAACTCTATCATAACTATCATAGCTCTATCTTAACTCTATCATAGGTCTATAACTCTATCATAGCTCTATCATAGGTCTATCATAACTCTATCATAACTCTATCATAGCTCTATAATAACTCTATCATAACTCTATCATAACTCTATCATAACTCTATCATAGCTCTATCCTAACTCTATCATAACTCTATCATAGCTCTATCATAACTCTATCATAGGTCTATAACTCTATCATAGCTCTATCATAACTCTATCATAGCTCTATCATAACTCTAGCATAACTCTATCATAGCTCTATCATAACTCTAGCATAACTCTATCATAGCTCTATCATAACTCTATCATAACTCTATCATAACTCTATCATAACTCTATCATAGCTCTATAATAACTCTATCATAACTCTATCATAGCTCTATCATAACTCTATCATAGCTCTATCCTAACTCTATCATAACTCTATCATAGCTCTATCATAACTCTATCATAGGTCTATCATAACTCTATCATAACTCTATCATAGCTCTATCTTAACTCTATCATAGGTCTATAACTCTATCATAGCTCTATCATAACTCTATCATAGGTCTATCATAACTCTATCATAACTCTATCATAGCTCTATCTTAACTCTATCATAGCTCTATCATAACTCTATCATAGGTCTATCATAACTCTATCATAACTCTATCATAGCTCTATCTTAACTCTATCATAGGTCTATAACTCTATCATAGCTCTATCATAACTCTATCATAGGTCTATCATAACTCTATCATAACTCTATCATAGCTCTATCCTAACTCTATCATAACTCTATCATAGCTCTATCATAACTCTATCATAACTCTATCATAGCTCTATCATAACTCTATCATAGGTCTATCATAACTCTATCATAGGTCTATCATAACTCTATCATAACTCTATCATAACTCTATCATAGCTCTATCATAACTCTATCATAGGTCTATCATAACTCTATCATAACTCTATCATAACTCTATCATAGGTCTATCATAACTCTATCATAACTCTATCATAGGTCTATCATAACTCTATCATAGGTCTATCATAACTCTATCATAACTCTATCATAACTCTATCATAGCTCTATCTTAACTCTATCATAGGTCTATAACTCTATCATAGCTCTATCATAACTCTATCATAGGTCTATCATAACTCTATCATAACTCTATCATAACTCTATCATAACTCTATCATAGCTCTATCCTAACTCTATCATAACTCTATCATAGCTCTATCATAACTCTATCATAGGTCTATAACTCTATCATAGCTCTATCATAACTCTATCATAGGTCTATCATAACTCTATCATAACTCTATCATAGCTCTATCTTAACTCTATCATAGGTCTATAACTCTATCATAGCTCTATCATAACTCTATCATAGGTCTATCATAACTCTATCATAACTCTATCATAGCTCTATCATAACTCTATCATAACTCTATCATAGCTCTATCCTAACTCTATCATAACTCTATCATAGCTCTATCATAACTCTATCATAGGTCTATCATAACTCTATCATAACTCTATCATAGCTCTATCTTAACTCTATCATAGCTCTATCATAACTCTATCATAGGTCTATCATAACTCTATCATAACTCTATCATAGCTCTATCATAGCTCTATCATAACTCTATCATAGCTCTATCTTAACTCTATCATAGCTCTATCATAACTCTAGCATAACTCTATCATAGCTCTATCATAACTCTATCATAACTCTATCATAACTCTATCATAGCTCTATCATAACTCTATCATAGCTCTATCCTAACTCTATCATAACTCTATCATAGCTCTATCCTAACTCTATCTTAACTCTATCATAGGTCTATAACTCTATCATAGCTCTATAATAACTCTATCATAACTCTATCATAGCTCTATCATAACTCTATCATAGCTCTATCCTAACTCTATCATAACTCTATCATAGCTCTATCATAACTCTATCATAGGTCTATCATAACTCTATCATAACTCTATCATAGCTCTATCTTAACTCTATCATAGGTCTATAACTCTATCATAGCTCTATCATAACTCTATCATAGGTCTATCATAACTCTATCATAACTCTATCATAGCTCTATCTTAACTCTATCATAGCTCTATCATAACTCTATCATAGGTCTATCATAACTCTATCATAACTCTATCATAGCTCTATCTTAACTCTATCATAGGTCTATAACTCTATCATAGCTCTATCATAACTCTATCATAGGTCTATCATAACTCTATCATAGCTCTATCCTAACTCTATCATAACTCTATCATAGCTCTATTATAACTCTATCATAACTCTATCATAGCTCTATCATAACTCTATCATAGGTCTATCATAACTCTATCATAGGTCTATCATAACTCTATCATAACTCTATCATAACTCTATCATAGCTCTATCATAACTCTATCATAGGTCTATCATAACTCTATCATAACTCTATCATAACTCTATCATAGGTCTATCATAACTCTATCATAACTCTATCATAGGTCTATCATAACTCTATCATAGCTCTATCTTAACTCTATCATAGGTCTATAACTCTATCATAGCTCTATCATAACTCTATCATAGGTCTATCATAACTCTATCATAACTCTATCATAACTCTATCATAACTCTATCATAGCTCTATCCTAACTCTATCATAACTCTATCATAGCTCTATCATAACTCTATCATAGGTCTATAACTCTATCATAACTCTATCATAGGTCTATCATAACTCTATCATAACTCTATCATAGCTCTATCATAACTCTATCATAACTCTATCATAGCTCTATCCTAACTCTATCATAACTCTATCATAGCTCTATCATAACTCTATCATAGGTCTATCATAACTCTATCATAACTCTATCATAGCTCTATCTTAACTCTATCATAGGTCTATAACTCTATCATAGCTCTATCATAACTCTATCATAGGTCTATCATAACTCTATCATAACTCTATCATAGCTCTATCATAACTCTATCACAACTCTATCATAGCTCTATCCTAACTCTATCATAGCTCTATCCTAACTCTATCATAACTCTATCATAGCTCTATCATAACTCTATCATAGGTCTATAACTCTATCATAGCTCTATCATAACTCTATCATAGCTCTATCATAGCTCTATCTTAACTCTATCATAGGTCTATAACTCTATCATAGCTCTATCATAACTCTATCATAGCTCTATCATAGCTCTATCATAACTCTATCATAACTCTATCATAGGTCTATAACTCTATCATAGCTCTATCATAACTCTATCATAGCTCTATCTTAACTCTATCATAGCTCTATCATAACTCTAGCATAACTCTATCATAGCTCTATCATAACTCTATCATAACTCTATCATAACTCTATCATAGCTCTATCATAACTCTATCATAGCTCTATCCTAACTCTATCATAGCTCTATCCTAACTCTATCATAACTCTATCATAGCTCTATCTTAACTCTATCATAGGTCTATAACTCTATCATAGCTCTATAATAACTCTATCATAACTATATCATAGCTCTATCATAACTCTATCATAGCTCTATCCTAACTCTATCATAACTCTATCATAGCTCTATCATAACTCTATCATAGCTCTATCATAACTCTATCATAACTCTATCATAGCTCTATCTTAACTCTATCATAGGTCTATAACTCTATCATAGCTCTATCATAACTCTATCATAGGTCTATCATAACTCTATCATAACTCTATCATAGCTCTATCATAACTCTATCATAGGTCTATCATAACTCTATCATAACTCTATCATAGCTCTATCATAGCTCTATCTTAACTCTATCATAGGTCTATAACTCTATCATAGCTCTATCATAGCTCTATCATAACTCTATCATAGCTCTATCTTAACTCTATCATAACTCTAGCATAACTCTATCATAGCTCTATCATAACTCTATCATAACTCTATCATAGCTCTATCATAACTCTATCATAGCTCTATCCTAACTCTATCATAGCTCTATCCTAACTCTATCATAACTCTATCATAACTCTATCATAGGTCTATAACTCTATCATAGCTCTATAATAACTCTATCATAACTATATCATAGCTCTATCATAACTCTATCATAGCTCTATCCTAACTCTATCATAACTCTATCATAGCTCTATCATAACTCTATCATAGGTCTATCATAACTCTATCATAACTCTATCATAGCTCTATCTTAACTCTATCATAGGTCTATAACTCTATCATAGCTCTATCATAACTCTATCATAGGTCTATCATAACTCTATCATAGCTCTATCATAACTCTATCATAACTCTATCATAGCTCTATCCTAACTCTATCCTAACTCTATCATAGCTCTATCTTAACTCTATCATAGCTCTATCATAACTCTATCATAGGTCTATCATAACGCTATCATAACTCTATCATAGGTCTATCATAACTCTATCATAACTCTATCATAGCTCTATCCTAACTCTATCATAACTCTATCATAGCTCTATCTTAACTCTATCATAGCTCTATCATAACTCTATCATAGGTCTATCATAACGCTATCATAACTCTATCATAGCTCTATCATAGCTCTATCATAACTCTAGCATAACTCTATCTTAGCTCTATCATAGCTCTATCCTAACTCTATCATAACTCTATCATAGCTCTATCATAACTCTATCATAGGTCTATAACTCTATCATAGCTCTATCATAACTCTATCATAGGTCTATCATAACTCTATCATAGCTCTATCTTAACTATATCATAGGTCTATAACTCTATCATAACTCTATCATCGCTCTATCCTAACTCTATCATAACTCTATCATAGCTCTATCATAACTCTATCATAGCTCTATCATAACTCTATCATAGCTCTATCTTAACTCTATCATAGGTCTATCATAACTCTATCATAACTCTATCATACCTCTATCATAACTCTATCATAGGTCTATCATAACTCTATCATAACTCTATCATAGCTCTATCATAGCTCTATCTTAACTCTATCATAGGTCTATAACTCTATCATAGCTCTATCATAGCTCTATCATAACTCTATCATAGCTCTATCTTAACTCTATCATAACTCTAGCATAACTCTATCATAGCTCTATCATAACTCTATCATAACTCTATCATAGCTCTATCATAACTCTATCATAGCTCTATCCTAACTCTATCATAGCTCTATCCTAACTCTATCATAACTCTATCATAACTCTATCATAGGTCTATAACTCTATCATAGCTCTATAATAACTCTATCATAACTATATCATAGCTCTATCATAACTCTATCATAGCTCTATCCTAACTCTATCATAACTCTATCATAGCTCTATCATAACTCTATCATAGGTCTATCATAACTCTATCTTAACTCTATCATAGGTCTATAACTCTATCATAGCTCTATCATAACTCTATCATAGGTCTATCATAACTCTATCATAACTCTATCATAGCTCTATCTTAACTCTATCATAGGTCTATAACTCTATCATAGCTCTATCATAGCTCTATCATAACTCTATCATAACTCTATCATAGCTCTATCCTAACTCTATCATAACTCTATCATAGCTCTATCATAACTCTATCATAGGTCTATCATAACTCTATCATAACTATCATAGCTCTATCTTAACTCTATCATAGGTCTATAACTCTATCATAACTCTATCATAGCTCTATAATAACTCTATCATAACTCTATCATAACTCTATCATAACTCTATCATAACTCTATCATAGCTCTATCCTAACTCTATCATAACTCTATCATAGCTCTATCATAACTCTATCATAGGTCTATAACTCTATCATAGCTCTATCATAACTCTATCATAGGTCTATCATAACTCTATCATAACTCTATCATAACTCTATCATAGCTCTATCTTAACTCTATCATAGGTCTATAACTCTATCATAGGTCTATCATAACTCTATCATAACTCTATCATAGCTCTATCCTAACTCTATCATAACTCTATCATAACTCTATCATAGCTCTATCATAACTCTATCATAGCTCTATCTTAACTCTATCATAGGTCTATAACTCTATCATAGGTCTATCATAACTCTATCTTAACTCTATCATAACTCTATCATAACTCTATCATAGCTCTATCTTAACTCTATCATAGGTCTATAACTCTATCATAGGTCTATCATAACTCTATCTTAACTCTATCATAGCTCTATCATAACTCTATCATAGGTCTATCATAACGCTATCATAACTCTATCATAGGTCTATCATAACTCTATCATAACTCTATCATAGCTCTATCCTAACTCTATCATAACTCTA
Organism: Proterorhinus semilunaris; assembly: GCA_021464625.1. Taxonomy (NCBI): domain Eukaryota; kingdom Metazoa; phylum Chordata; class Actinopteri; order Gobiiformes; family Gobiidae; genus Proterorhinus; species Proterorhinus semilunaris. The sequence continues at coordinate 1,282,401 of CM038354.1, forward strand.
TCATAGCTCTATCTTAACTCTATCATAGCTCTATCATAACTCTATCATAGGTCTATCATAACGCTATCATAACTCTATCATAGCTCTATCATAACTCTATCATAACACTATCATAGCTCTATCATAGCTCTATCATAACTCTATCATAGCTCTATCATAACTCTATCATAGGTCTATAACTCTATCATAGCTCTATCATAACTCTATCATAGGTCTATCATAACTCTATCATAACTCTATCATAGCTCTATCATAGCTCTATCATAACACTATCATAGCTCTATCATAACTCTAGCATAACTCTATCATAGCTCTATCATAGCTCTATCCTAACTCTATCATAACTCTATCATAACTCTATCATAGGTCTATAACTCTATCATAGCTCTATCATAACTCTATCATAGGTCTATCATAACTCTATCATAACTCTATCATAGCTCTATCTTAACTCTATCATAGGTCTATAACTCTATCATAACTCTATCATCGCTCTATCCTAACTCTATCATAACTCTATCATAGCTCTATCATAACTCTATCATAGCTCTATCATAACTCTATCATAGGTCTATCATAACTCTATCATAACTCTATCATAACTCTATCATAACTCTATCATACGTCTATCATAGCTCTATCATAAGTCTATCATAACTCTATCATAACTCTATCATAACTCTATCATACGTCTATCATAGCTCTATCATAACTCTATCATAACTCTATCATAACTCTATCATAACTCTATCATACGTCTATCATAGCTCTATCATAACTCTATCATAGCTCTATCATAACTCTATCATAGCTCTATCTTAACTCTATCATAGGTCTATAACTCTATCATAACTCTATCATCGCTCTATCCTAACTCTATCATAACTCTATCATAGCTCTATCATAACTCTATCATAGCTCTATCATAACTCTATCATAGGTCTATCATAACTCTATCATAACTCTATCATAACTCTATCATACGTCTATCATAGCTCTATCATAACTCTATCATAGGTCTATCATAACTCTATCATAACTCTATCATAGCTCTATCATAACTCTATCATAGCTCTATCATAACTCTATCATAGGTCTATCATAACTCTATCATAGCTCTATCATAACTCTATCATAACTCTATCATAACTCTATCATAGCTCTATCCTAACTCTATCATAACTCTATCATAGCTCTATCATAACTCTATCATAGGTCTATAACTCTATCATAGCTCTATCATAACTCTATCATAGGTCTATCATAACTCTATCATAACTCTATCATAGCTCTATCTTAACTCTATCATAGGTCTATAACTCTATCATAGCTCTATCATAACTCTATCATAGGTCTATCATAACTCTATCATCGCTCTATCCTAACTCTATCATAACTCTATCATAGCTCTATCATAACTCTATCATAGCTCTATCATAACTCTATCATAGCTCTATCTTAACTCTATCATAGGTCTATCATAACTCTATCATAACTCTATCATAGCTCTATCATAACTCTATCATAGGTCTATCATAACTCTATCATAACTCTATCATAGCTCTATCATAGCTCTATCTTAACTCTATCATAGGTCTATAACTCTATCATAGCTCTATCATAGCTCTATCATAACTCTATCATAGCTCTATCTTAACTCTATCATAACTCTAGCATAACTCTATCATAGCTCTATCATAACTCTATCATAACTCTATCATAGCTCTATCATAACTCTATCATAGCTCTATCATAACTCTATCATAACTCTATCATAACTCTATCATAACTCTATCATAGGTCTATAACTCTATCATAGCTCTATAATAACTCTATCATAACTATATCATAGCTCTATCATAACTCTATCATAGCTCTATCCTAACTCTATCATAACTCTATCATAGCTCTATCATAACTCTATCATAGGTCTATCATAACTCTATCATAACTCTATCATAGCTCTATCTTAACTCTATCATAGGTCTATAACTCTATCATAGCTCTATCATAACTCTATCATAGGTCTATCATAACTCTATCATAACTCTATCATAGCTCTATCTTAACTCTATCATAGGTCTATAACTCTATCATAGCTCTATCATAACTCTATCATAGGTCTATCATAACTCTATCATAACTCTATCATAGCTCTATCATAACTCTATCATAACTCTATCATAGCTCTATCCTAACTCTATCATAACTCTATCATAGCTCTATCATAACTCTATCATAGGTCTATCATAACTCTATCATAACTATCATAGCTCTATCTTAACTCTATCATAGGTCTATAACTCTATCATAGCTCTATCATAGGTCTATCATAACTCTATCATAACTCTATCATAGCTCTATAATAACTCTATCATAACTCTATCATAACTCTATCATAACTCTATCATAGCTCTATCCTAACTCTATCATAACTCTATCATAGCTCTATCATAACTCTATCATAGGTCTATCATAACTCTATCATAACTCTATCATAACTCTATCATAGCTCTATCATAACTCTATCATAGGTCTATCATAACTCTATCATAACTCTATCATAACTCTATCATAGCTCTATCTTAACTCTATCATAGGTCTATAACTCTATCATAGGTCTATCATAACTCTATCATAACTCTATCATAGCTCTATCCTAACTCTATCATAACTCTATCATAGCTCTATCTTAACTCTATCATAGCTCTATCATAACTCTATCATAGGTCTATCATAACGCTATCATAACTCTATCATAGCTCTATCATAGCTCTATCATAACTCTAGCATAACTCTATCATAGGTCTATCATAACTCTATCATAACTCTATCATAGCTCTATCCTAACTCTATCATAACTCTATCATAGCTCTATCTTAACTCTATCATAGCTCTATCATAACTCTATCATAGGTCTATCATAACGCTATCATAACTCTATCATAGCTCTATCATAGCTCTATCCTAACTCTATCATAACTCTATCATAGCTCTATCTTAACTCTATCATAGCTCTATCATAACTCTATCATAGGTCTATCATAACGCTATCATAACTCTATCATAGGTCTATCATAACTCTATCATAACTCTATCATAGCTCTATCCTAACTCTATCATAACTCTATCATAGCTCTATCTTAACTCTATCATAGCTCTATCATAACTCTATCATAGGTCTATCATAACGCTATCATAACTCTATCATAGCTCTATCATAGCTCTATCATAACTCTAGCATAACTCTATCATAACTCTATCATAGCTCTATCTTAACTCTATCATAGCTCTATCATAACTCTATCATAGGTCTATCATAACGCTATCATAACTCTATCATAGCTCTAGCATAACTCTATCATAACTCTATCATAACTCTATCATAGGTCTATAACTCTATCATAGCTCTATCATAACTCTATCATAGGTCTATCATAACTCTATCATAACTCTATCATAGCTCTATCTTAACTCTATCATAGGTCTATAACTCTATCATAGCTCTATCATAACTCTATCATAGGTCTATCATAACTCTATCATAGCTCTATCTTAACTATATCATAGGTCTATAACTCTATCATAACTCTATCATCGCTCTATCCTAACTCTATCATAACTCTATCATAGCTCTATCATAACTCTATCATAGCTCTATCATAACTCTATCATAGGTCTATCATAACTCTATCATAACTCTATCATAACTCTATCATACGTCTATCATAGCTCTATCATAAGTCTATCATAACTCTATCATAACTCTATCATAACTCTATCATACGTCTATCATAGCTCTATCATAACTCTATCATAACTCTATCATAACTCTATCATACGTCTATCATAGCTCTATCATAACTCTATCATAGCTCTATCATAACTCTATCATAGCTCTATCTTAACTCTATCATAGGTCTATAACTCTATCATAACTCTATCATCGCTCTATCCTAACTCTATCATAACTCTATCATAGCTCTATCATAACTCTATCATAGCTCTATCATAACTCTATCATAGGTCTATCATAACTCTATCATAACTCTATCATAACTCTATCATACGTCTATCATAGCTCTATCATAACTCTATCATAGGTCTATCATAACTCTATCATAACTCTATCATAGCTCTATCATAACTCTATCATAGCTCTATCATAACTCTATCATAGGTCTATCATAACTCTATCATAGCTCTATCATAACTCTATCATAACTCTATCATAACTCTATCATAGCTCTATCATAACTCTATCATAACTCTATCATAACTCTATCATAACTCTATCATAGGTCTATCATAACTCTATCATAACTCTATCATAGCTCTATCATAGGTCTATAACTCTATCATAGCTCTATCATAACTCTATCATAGGTCTATCATAACTCTATCATAACTCTATCATAGCTCTATCATAGCTCTATCTTAACTCTATCATAGCTCTATCTTAACTCTATCATAGCTCTATTATAACTCTATTATAACTCTATCATAACTCTATCATAACTCTATCATAACTCTATCATAGGTCTATCATAACTCTATCATAACTCTATCATAGCTCTATCATAGGTCTATAACTCTATCATAGCTCTATCATAACTCTATCATAGGTCTATCATAACTCTATCATAACTCTATCATAGCTCTATCATAGGTCTATCATAACTCTATCATAACTCTATCATAGCTCTATCATAGGTCTATAACTCTATCATAGCTCTATCATAACTCTATCATAACTCTATCATAGGTCTATCATAACTCTATCATAACTCTATCATAGCTCTATCATAGGTCTATAACTCTATCATAGCTCTATCATAACTCTATCATAGGTCTATCATAGGTCTATAACTCTATCATAGCTCTATCATAACTCTATCATAACTCTATCATAGGTCTATCATAACTCTATCATAACTCTATCATAGCTCTATCATAGGTCTATAACTCTATCATAGCTCTATCATAACTCTATCATAGGTCTATCATAACTCTATCATAACTCTATCATAGCTCTATCATAGCTCTATCTTAACTCTATCATAGCTCTATCTTAACTCTATCATAGCTCTATTATAACTCTATTATAACTCTATCATAACTCTATCATAACTCTATCATAACTCTATCATAGGTCTATCATAACTCTATCATAACTCTATCATAGCTCTATCATAGGTCTATAACTCTATCATAGCTCTATCATAACTCTATCATAGGTCTATCATAACTCTATCATAGCTCTATCATAGGTCTATCATAACTCTATCATAACTCTATCATAGCTCTATCATAGGTCTATAACTCTATCATAGCTCTATCATAACTCTATCATAACTCTATCATAGGTCTATCATAACTCTATCATAACTCTATCATAGCTCTATCATAGGTCTATAACTCTATCATAGCTCTATCATAACTCTATCATAGGTCTATCATAACTCTATCATAACTCTATCATAGCTCTATCATAGGTCTATCATAACTCTATCATAACTCTATCATAACTCTATCATAGCTCTATCATAACTCTATCATAGGTCTATCATAACTCTATCATAACTCTATCATAACTCTATCATAGCTCTATCTTAACTCTATCATAGCTCTATTATAACTCTATCTTAACTCTATCATAGTTCTATCATAACTCTATCATAACTCTATCTCTATCATAACTCTATCATAACTCTATCATAACTCTATCATAACTCTATCATAACTCCTGGGAGCATTCTAAGGCTTCAGTTATAATTTCTGGATATTTGGGAGCTGAGCCAGAATGGATTGAAGAGCTTCCTTTACTTTCGTATCCGCCGCCATTACTGAACTACAACCAGCAAATGCGGTGCAAATGCTTGACGTCACCTACAAGCCCCGCCTCCCCCGCTCGCTGAATGGTCGGTTGAAATTCAAACAATGAAACGCAGCCACTGAGATCAGGCCCAGACGTAGCCTGGAAAAATCCGGTCACCGCTGCGTCGAATCCATTTCCCACAGCGGTAGATACGCAAGCAAACAGGAAGTGAAGTAAACCAATCAGCGACGGGCGGGCGTCTGCTGTTGATGTGGTGTTATTTGCGGTTTTGCGTTAATATTTGCGCAGGATTATGAATAACGAAACTCGTCTACTGTTGATGTGTTTTTTGGTCATTTACCGCCGACTGGAGACACGCTTTCTCTCTTTCGTGCATCGTTTGTAGATTGTTATTGAGGGACTCCCGCGTCCCGTGAGTGACGTTGCTCGCTAACAACACGTCACAGCAAATAAACCAATCTGATGGCACGTGAACGGATTGATTTTGCGGAAGCCGCGAACGAGGACGGGGTGACCAGACTGATCCCCCGCTGGATAAAAAAGAGAATCATTCTGGTCTCACCAGGCTAGCCCAGACCATGGGCGTCGGAACCATTCATTGTGAGGGGGACGTGTCCCCCCCACTTTTGAAAAGTGGTTGATTGGTCCCCCCCACTTTCACAACGTGAATTTTCATTGACTTTACATTTACTAGTTTAGACTGGACCTTTTCAATAGGCTCCCCGAGGCCAAACAATTAAATATGACCCGCGCCTTATTTTCCATACAGTTAAAAACATATATTGGCATTATCCCATTATCCGCGCCAGTATCGCGTCGCTCCGCGGCGCATACGCTCCGCTTTGCGTAGCTGTGTTCATGCGGCTCCTCACCTCAGAGCGGCTGAAATGTAAACATGTCTCTGTAAACCGCTGAAAAACGGCTAAAGTGAGAATACTGAGGATTATTGTTGGACGGACGGACAGATTTGACCAAACCGAAGCACAAGGACTCGTGCATCGTGTTTCCGGAGTTTTTTACGGATTCTCACATGGGGGAGCAGGGCTTTTCGCGTCCTCGGCAGGTGGACAGCGTGTCTTCATCGGTACAAAGGGCCTGACCAGTAACTTTAAGGTGAGGAACATCAGTTTTGGATGTGTTTGTAAAGCGAGTGATGAAACTGATGTAGCGTGAGTTTGGGGAAACTGCGCCGGGCTAGCACGAGTGTTCAACCGGTCAATACGCCGGTTAAACCTCGCTGTCTGGACTCTAACTTAACCAAATAATATCTGAATTATTCATTGGACGGATAAATGTTTGCTTCCTTTACCCCTTGACTAAATTTTATCTGCGTTTGTGGGAAATGTGAAGATACGAGCGTTGAGATGTTTGTTTGCGATGGCGGGAGTTAACGGGTGTGGCTGAAGCTAAATGTGGACACAAACACGAGCGCCGTCTCATAAGAGTTTCATTCACTGAGTTTTTTCACAAAGCGTCATGAAGCCAGGGCTGGACAGGAGAACAGCGGCTCCACAGGTGTTGTGTTATCCGCCCTATATGTCCACCCAGCTGCCAGGAGGAGGCGCTGCTGAGCCGATCGAGTCTCTCACGTATTCTTGAAGTAGCGCTGGATGTAGTCCCGCTAAAGCAATAACATTGCTCTGTGTCCTGACCGTGTCCCACTGTAGTTCTTAATGTTAAGAAGTCGACCCCCTCCATTTTTGAAATGTGTCCCCCCCACTTTCCAAACGCTTCCGACGCCGCTGGCCCAGACGCACATGTAGGGAGAAGATCATTACGGATGGCTAAGGCCAGGCTAGGTCAGACCACCTGTAATCACCTGTCCTGTCTATGTGTGATTCCAGAGCTTCATATAAAAGCCACAAAACCTTCTCGAGTGGTCTCGTCATTGCAGCTTGGGTCAAACGTCAAGGGGTTACACCTACAATGGGTGTTTCAGCTCATATGACCATAGTTCATATGAGCTGGAAGAGAGGACTTTAATAATATTCTAATTTTCCAAGTTTCACCTGTACAGTACAGGTGTTTGCATATTTCTTTGTGCCACATTAGAAGTGTTGTTTAATAAAGATGCAAAAAAAAGTCTAATAGATTGGCCTATATTTATTGAGAAATTAGGCCTATGGTTATTAACGCAAGTCTGCAATTAGCATAAACTGGACATGATGAATATATTTAATATTTGAAAGGAATTACTTACAGAAATTTAAGTTTTTAGGCCAAAATGTTCAAACAGTAAGAAACCTAACCAAAACCAGTTTATAAACAGATTTTATTCATAAAACTGTTGTTTTGGCAAGCACAGATTGATATTTTATCATATGATTTGATCATGTGACAAGATGCTCGCGCTGGAGCCTGTTCCAAATGCACTCAGATGCTGCTCATGATACCCACACAGGACAATGGAGATGCTATTTTTCTGGAAGACATGGACATTCTCAACAAAAGATGTAGAAACAAGGACATACGGAATATTATTGTTGGAAACACGACTCCATCTCAACATGTCTGGGTGTCTCTATATGGCAGTGTCATTGACAAACACAGGTTTGTGTGTCCACAAACACATATGGCCTAACAAGATAAAAGTTTCCTTCCAGATTCTTCACAGAATATACGCCGCAAAACATGTTCTGGAACAGATTGAACTGAATATTTGTGCGATTTCAGTGGACCACATCAAGAGACAATTTTTCACTTGTTTATTAAATTCATGTACTGTCAAATATTTTGGATTAATGTTCAAAACCATCTCTCTCGGAAAATTGGACAATTAATCATTTTTAAAAACGCCAAAGATACATGTATCTACTATTTTGATTAAAAAAAAATGGAGAGAGATGTGAAATGTATTATTCAGCTTAACATTTGAATAGGAACGCATCACTTACATAAAATGAAATGGGCTGACAATTCTTTTTTTATGCTTTTCTTGCAGACATTAACCTATATATTTCTACAATAAATTCAATAAAAAGAAAACGAGGCAGGTGAAATAATCTATATCCTAGAAAATTATAATCGCAAACCTAGCTCCTCCCAATATTTTTTGTAAGGGTGGTGTTTTTTCCTCTTCCTCTGGTAAGATGCAACGTTGTAGCTCCTGGCACTATTTCCTCTTTGCTGTTGTACTTATGTTTACATTAATGACAAGTCGAGTCCTCAGCTCAGTGTCGAGTCCACAGCTCAGTGTCGAGTCCACAGCTCAGTGTCGAGTCCACAGCTCAGTGTCGAGTCCACAGCTCAGTGTCGAGTCCACAGCTCAGTGTCGAGTCCTCAGCTCAGTGTCGAGTCCTCAGCTCAGTGTCGAGTCCGCAGCTCAGTGTCGAGTCCTCAGCTCAGTGTCGAGTCCTCAGCTCAGTGTCGAGTCCTCAGCTCAGTGTCGAGTCCGCAGCTCAGTGTCGAGTCCTCAGCTCAGTGTTGAGTCCACAGCTCAGTGTCGAGTCCGCAGCTCAGTGTCGAGTCCGCAGCTCAGTGTCGAGTCCTCAGCTCAGTGTTGAGTCCACAGCTCAGTGTCGAGTCCACAGCTCAGTGTCGAGTCCTCAGCTCAGTGTCGAGTCCACTCAGTGTCGAGTCCACAGCTCAGTGTCGAGTCCGCAGCTCAGTGTCGAGTCCGCAGCTCAGTGTCGAGTCCGCAGTTCAGTGTTGAGTCCACAGCTCAGTGTTGAGTCCACAGCGGTGCTTCTTCATCAGGCGAGAGTCCGCGAAGCCCTGGCCACAGAATCTGCAGCCAAACGGCCTCTCTCCTGTGTGCACCTGCATGTGGAACTGTACGTGTGCGAGCTGGCGGAAACGCACATGACACACCTCGCACTCGTACGGCTTGTGTCCTGTGTGGATGAGCAGATGTTTGTTGTAGTTGGCGTGGACTCGAAAGGCCTTCCCACACTGCTCACACTTGTGGGGTTTCTCCCCAGTGTGCTGCAGTCTATGGCACTTGAGGGAGTGGTGGTTGATGAAGGACCTCTCACACAGGTCGCACTTAAAGGGCCGCTCCCCTGAGTGCAGGCGCAAGTGGTAGTCATACGTAGCTTTGTAGAAGAAGGCTTTTTCACATAAGTGACACTCGTACTGCTTCTTCTTGAAGTGGACCAGCTGGTGTCTGAGCAGAGCACTGTTGTCCTCAAAGCAGCGGTGACAGGTCTTACAGCTAAAGGGAGTCAAGTCCACAGTGCTCCTGTCCCTCCGCACTATCACTCTGCGCTGTATGGCCCTGGCCAGGCCTCTGGCTCGACCCGCACCCCTCACTGCCGCATTGCCCGGCTCATGGACCATTTTGTGTCTCTGGAGCTGGAAGTTGTAGAGGAAGGTGCGCCCACAGAGGTCACACATGGCAGTCTTGGGTGCTCCGTGGATGAGCATGTGGGCCTTGAGCTTGTTCTGGACAAAGCTCTGACCACAGATCTGGCACTTGTAGGGTCGCTCACCGCTGTGGAGGCGCATGTGGCGCTTCAAATTCTGCTGAAAGGTGAAGCTGGCTCCACAGAGCTCACAGAGGATTCTCCTACCGCTGTGCACAGACTCGTGTAACTGCAAAGATCTCTTCTGTTTGAAAACCTTGTTACACTGGGAGCACTTGAAGGGCTCCTCTCCAGTGTGGATGCGCTCATGGCACTTGAGGGCAAATTTACTTCGAAAACTCTGTGTGCACTCTGAGCAGTGGTAAGGCTTCGTGTCACTGTGCACAGCTTGGTGGGCACTCAGGTAGGACTTTTTCTTGAATGCTTTCCCGCAGATGGGACACGAGAAGGATCTGGCTGCACTGTGAAGCTGCTTGTGGTTATTCAGGGAGACTTTGCTTTTGAACGTCTTGTCACAGATGTGGCACTTGAATGGGCTGAGCTCGTCCTCAGCATGGCCTGCTTGGCCCTTGTCCAGGCTTTGGACTGTCGCACCTGCAGACAGTGGGAAGCGTCACTGTAGTTAATCAAGGCTTTGGTGAAGAAGGATACTACTTGATCTCACTATGGTTACCTTTCTGTGGGCTTGGTGTCGTCTTCAGGTCGGTGCTCTTACTTTTCCTACTCCAAGTCCTCTTGTTCTGATTCTGTGGGGTGCTCTTCATCTGGCTCTCCATCTGCTCCAGTTGACTCCTCAGGGCCCGGGTCTCACGCCTCAGGAACTGAACAAATATGTTGCTAATCTTTCTTGTTGCTTCTTGAGCCACCATTGTTACGATCGTTCCTTCAGACTCCTGCAATGAGGGAAAAAAGCATTTGTTTCATGGTATTTTATCCTGACGGCCTACACACAATACACTATTATTAAGGCAAGGCAACTTTATTTATACCGCACATTTCGTACACAAGGCAACTCAAAGCGCCTTAAGCAAACACAAAACTGTTTCTCTCCAACTGTGTGGATATTTACTACACTGAATATCTCCATTGCATCACAACCTCTGAACAGACACTAGTTTAAGTTACTATTAGACTGCAAGTATCCACAGCACTTTATTTTACCACAATAAGATGAAGAGGAGGCGCTCATAAGCTTCCTGCTTCAGCCCACTACTTTTGAGCAGAATGTGTACTGCTAAAAAAATAAATAATATTTAAAAATAAAATAAAAGATTCACAGACTACGTGCCCAACATAAAATATGCACGGCTTTGTTTTGGAACTGGGTTACACCAGTGGCCTTCCCATATAGTGCCAATTATTGATCCAGGACTGGACTTTCATAAGAAATGTTTTGTTTTTTTCCTTTATTTGGCCACAAACAAAGCTTAGGCTCACTTTGAATATTTTGAGTATTTCAATCTTCTAAGTCAAGATTTGCTCATGTTAAAAGACAGAGCCATTAAGCGGGTAAACAGAAGCCCCTCATGAGAGACCAACAGGCCTGGTTAGAACCATGAGGCCGTCCTTCTGTGGACCCACCACCTGCAGGAGGAGCCATTGGGGCTGGTGCAGCTCCAACAGCTGCCCCCACGACCCGGCAACGGACAAGTGGAAGAAAATGGATGGATGAATGGATGTGCAAAACACTTGAAATAGTTTAGTTGGGTTTGTTTGGACACTATATATTGATATTTGGCTTAATGTCACTAGAGCAGTGCTTTCCCAAAGTGGGCTCCGGAATTGACAACTCTGCATGTCTTTTAAGTCCATTAGTTATTTTATATGTAGTTTAAAGCTGTAAATTAAAACATAGAATCCATATATGTTATTCAGGAGGCTCAAAGGAACCTTAAGTTGTATTTAAGGGCTGCAACACTTTGTACTTTGGTTATGACTGCAGGAGTTATTGTTTTCACGCAAAAAAAACAACAACTCAAACTCAATGTCATGAATAAAAATATGAACATCTTATCTTGAAATCATCTTACAACCCACAATTTGGGAACTGGACAATTCAAAATCACACTAATAAATGACTAGACTAGAGCATACAGTAGATGGGAGATTAAACCGTAAAGAATTATGTTATCTTAATTTGAAAGCATTCATTAGATCAAAATGAAGATTTCTCAGTCTTTTCCCTAATGCGATGGTGTCTGGTTTTCACGATAAAAGAGCCAACAGTAAAGATCCCTGGACAACGGTCCCGTATACTGGTGACCCGTATCATAAAAAGCAGTATATAGCATATAGAATTAACCCATACGTTTATTGGTTTATTTTTGGTAGGGACAGTGCAAGTCACTGAACAAGCCACGCCGGAAATGTCCATCCGTTCCCCCATGCGCACTCTCAAACACCCTCTCACACATCCTGGCACATTGTACATGTTTTAAGTGGTAGGGGAAACCGGAGTACCCGGAGGAAACCTACGAACATGCAAACTCCACACAGAAAGGCCCGGCCTTGGTGGGAATCGAACCCGGACCTTCTAAAGCACGAGCATTGCACTTCCGTGCCGTCCAATAGTCTGGCCTGAGCAATCTCCGCTCGGAATAGTCTCTGGTTCCGCGTGGGAGAAGTACAGATCGAGCGAGCGGAAGTCTATCGTGTCAGTTTTATCATAAAGGACTTTGGTGCTCACCTCTCCTGGAGAAGGGGCCAGCTGCAGAGCCGTGTGAATGGCGGTGTCTATCATAGTCCAGGTGGCGCTGTAAAGTGCAGTATCCAGATCACTTCCCTTCATCATTTTCTGTGGTTAAAATGGCGGTTTCCCAAAGCCTGGGTCCCTTGCTCTGCCTTGGCGTTGAAGGCAGTGGCTGCACCCGAAACCATTAAATGATAGCCTCCAAGTACTAACACTAGCAACTATATTATAATAGACCCACCGTCCTTACCCAGGGGAAGGGGAAGTGACGTCACCAACAGCTGTTCTTCTTCTTTAAAGTTCAGTGCAGGCCAAACAAAAGCGCATAGCGCCACCTACTGTATATTGTTCAACAACAACATAGTGTCCAAATAAAGACATTTAAGGCGGAAAAAAAAAGAAACATCCTTCACATTTATTTTATCTCAACAGCGGTTTCATAAAGCTACAGTATGCAAATTAGACATGTGGCTTAAGTTTCTACTAAATGAAAGCAAAAGCACAAACTGCTTCATTTGGGCCGTTTACTGAGGAGGCTTTAAAACCATGTGACTGTGCTGTTTTGTCACTTTTATAAAGTTTGGCTTGTGCAGAATCTTTTTTTTTTTAATTATTATTAAATCTGCACCTGGAAATCCACAGTGGTTGCGCATGAATCACTCGAGGGGGGTGCGAGATTGGTGCAGTGGCTTATGGGATGGCACATAGCTCCTAATCGCCAGTGAGTTAGCATCAGAGGTCCCTATGCTAAAGTGGCTATGATAGTTAGCATACAGGCCACTTTCACTAACTCCTTCCTAACCAACAGCCCAATTCGGACACTTCTTGTCATGGTGGACGCTGATGCACATCCGATTTGGCGTAAGACCTCTTACCAATTTACTGGTTTCGGATGGAGCAAGTGCCTCCAAACTCTCTTCCTTCCAGTCCAAGTCAAGTGTCCTGCCTTGGAACTGCTAATGGAACACACTTCAGAGCTAAAGGAAGTGACGTCACAAAATAAAACGGAGCTCTTGCAGGTCTTGTCACACAGGTGGCACTGAAAGTTGACTGGCTCCTTGTCGTGGCGCACACGGTGGTTCTCCAGGGACTGCTGCAGTCTGAAGCAGCGCCCACACTGCTCACAGCTGAAGGGCTTGGGTGGAGCCTGCTTGTGGCGGGACAGGTGGTTCTGTAGAGACTGTTCCTTTCTGAAGGCTCTCTTACACTGAGGGCAGGGAAAGGGCAGCGGTTGTTTCACCCCGTGATTCTGGACGTGCCTCTCAAGACTCTCCTCATCCACAAATGTGCGCTCACATTGGGCACATGGGTACGGCTTGAAGTGCACCTTTATGTGCTTGTTCAAATCTTCTTTCCAGTGAAACCCCAGGTTACAGAAATCACAAAAGTAGCGTTTCACAGTAGAGACCTGCACGGGAGCGAATTTCAATCCCGTGCCCGTTCCCGAGCGCTCCCGCGGGACAGTCCTCCCCTGTCTGCCCGAGGGATTCAACCGGGTCCCGACAAGTCCCGAGTTTTTAAAGGCACATTCTTGATGGCTAATACCGGAGCATACCGCACAGACTGAGTGAGGTCTGACGAGTAGCACCACTGTGAGTCAAGGGAGAGAACAGCGGGTTTGAGACGTGTAGGTTCAGCTGAACGTTTAGGCTGGTCAGTTCAGAGCGGACCAAGAGCAGCCAGTGAAGGGGCACTAAGCTCACCGATCTAGTGTACGTGGCATCCGGGTCTCGGTTACCTGCACCAGCACCATGCCCAACAACCACGCAGTGACAGTCAGCAGAAAATAATAATAAACTACAACCTTTGTATTTATGTAAATGGAATCTATAGTGTTGTGTCTTTTATATGTGCTTAGTTTAGGACAGCTCAGTGTGTGTGAACGTGAGTGAGTGAGTGAGTGCGTGTCCGAGGCCCCGTCCCACGAATGAGACCCGCAAAGCGGGAGGTGTGTTGGAGTCTGGGTGTGAGAGTATGACCGGAGGGCAGGATACGGCGACCGGTGCAGGTGGCGAGTTGAATGGCCTGTATACGAGTGCAGCCAACAACATAAAGCACAAAACTCTTCGGCCTCCGTGTTGCGTTTGCCACCACCACATGGAACAGCGTGGAAGTTGAGGGAGTTAACCCCGGGAGGAGAAGCACCGGCCCTGGAGAAGACGGATCTCCCCTGTGTCTCGGTTAGGGACCAAAGCAGGAAAGGTTAACAATAGTTCTCATTAAACCAAAGCTTTGATTAACCTTCTTTATTGTTCATTTTGGACAGAAAACTGAGTCGCCTATTGATCCATGCCGAATCAAACGTGCATGTACGGATACTTTAGTATTAATTATGCCGTTTTGTAGGAGTTACAAAGTATTTTACACCAACAATTGTTAATTACTTGATTGTTAATTAATGCGTATAATATGATTTTAAATAATGTGAATGAAAATAGCCTATGGGCATAATAATTTCAAGTTATACAGTTTTTCACACGAGAAAAAAAATAACCATCAATTTGTCCTCCTCTTATTCAGCCGAAAAAGCAGAGGGCTTCCTCAACAGAATAGAACATTTTATTCCAAAAATTGACAGAATGTTGTGATGTCACGTGAACCCTCTCTGTATTCTAACAGAATTCTCCTAATGGCTCTCCAGCCGCGAGGCCCAAGAGGAAGAGAAGAGCTTCTCCAAAAGCCTACAAATGTAAGGATGTACAGGTGCTCGACTGCTCGTCATAGAATTAGAATATCACGAAAAAGTGCATTCACTTCTGTTATTTAACTTAAACTGTGAAACTAAGTATAATAGACTCATTACATGCAAAGTGTTACATGTACAGCCTTTATTTGTTAGTTTGATTATTATGGCTCAGTTGGTAAAAACCCCAAATAAAAAAATCTCATAAAATTTGAATATTTTGAAAATTATAACAAATAAAGGCTCGACATTGTCACTTTGCATGTAATGAGTCTATATATAACACAGAAGCTCCGCTGCCTCTGCAAGTGAAGCAAGGCATCACTGAGTTGACATGGCTGCAGGGAACGGCTTCATTGAATTCATTCAGCACATTGTCGCCATCACAACAAAATACAAAGGAGGCGCGACCTCAGCGAGAGCGGCCTCAGCGAGAGCGGCCTCAGCGACGAGCGGCCTCAGCGACGAGCGACCTCAGCGACGAGCGACCTCAGCGAGAGCGGCCTCAGCGAGAGCGACCTCAGCGACGAGCGAGAGCGGCCTCAGCGAGAGCGGCCTCAGCGAGAGCGGCCTCAGCGAGAGCGGCCTCAGCGAGAGCGACGAGCGGCCTCAGCGAGAGCGGCCTCAGCGAGAGCGGCCTCAGCGAGAGCGGCCTGAGCGACGAGCGGCCTGAGCGACGAGCGGCGACCTCAGCGAGAACGGCGACCTCAGCGAGAGCGGCCTCAGCGAGAGCGACGAGCGGCCTCAGCGACGAGCGACCTCAGCGAGAGCGGCCTCAGCGAGAGCGACGAGCGGCCTCAGCGAGAGCGGCCTCAGCGAGAGCGGCCTCAGCGAGAACGGCCTGAGCGACGAGCGGCGACCTCAGCGAGAACGGCGACCTCAGCGAGAACGGCCTCAGCGAGAGCGGCCTCAGCGAGAGCGGCGGCCTCAGCGAGAGCGGCGGCCTCAGCGAGAGCGGCGGCCTCAGCGAGAGCGGCCTCAGCGAGAGCGGCCTCAGCGAGAGCGGCCTCAGCGAGAGCGGCCTGAGCGACGAGCGGCCTGAGCGACGAGCGGCGACCTCAGCGAGAACGGCGACCTCAGCGAGAGCGGCCTCAGCGAGAGCGACGAGCGGCCTCAGCGACGAGCGACCTCAGCGAGAGCGGCCTCAGCGAGAGCGACGAGCGGCCTCAGCGAGAGCGGCCTCAGCGAGAGCGGCCTCAGCGAGAGCGGCCTGAGCGACGAGCGGCGACCTCAGCGAGAACGGCGACCTCAGCGAGAACGGCCTCAGCGAGAGCGGCCTCAGCGAGAGCGGCGGCCTCAGCGAGAGCGGCGGCCTCAGCGAGAGCGGCGGCCTCAGCGAGAGCAGCGGCCTCAGCGAGAGCGGCCTCAGCGAGAGCGGCCTCAGCGAGAGCGGCCTCAGCGAGAGCGGCCTGAGCGACGAGCGGCCTCAGCGAGAGCGGCGACCTCAGCGAGAACGGCCTCAGCGAGAGCGGCCTGAGCGACGAGCGGCCTCAGCGAGAGCGGCGACCTCAGCGAGAACGGCGACCTCAGCGAGAACGGCGACCTCAGCGAGAACGGCGACCTCAGCGAGAACAGCGACCTCAGCGAGAACGGCGGCCTCAGCGAGAGCGGCCTCAGCGAGAGCGGCCTCAGCGAGAGCGGCCTCAGCGAGAGCGACCTCAGCGAGAGCGGCCTCAGCGAGAGCGACCTCAGCGAGAGCGACCTCAGCGACGAGCGGCCTCAGCGAGACCGACCTCAGCGAGAGCGACCTCAGCGAGAGCGACCTCAGCGACGAGCGGCCTCAGCGAGACCGACCTCAGCGAGAGCGGCCTCAGCGAGAGCGGCCTCAGCGACGAGCGACCTCAGCGACGAGCGGCCTCAGCGAGAGCGGCCTCAGCGACGAGCGGCCTCAGCGACGAGCGACCTCAGCGAGAGCGGCCTCAGCGAGAGCAGCCTCAGCGAGAGCAGCCTCAGCGACGAGCGACCTCAGCGAGAACGGCGACCTCAGCGAGAGCGGCCTCAGCGAGAGCGACCTCAGCGAGAGCAGCCTCAGCGAGACCGACCTCAGCGAGAGCGACCTCAGCGAGAGCGGCCTCAGCGAGAGCGGCCTCAGCGAGAGCGGCCTCAGCGAGACCGACCTCAGCGAGAGCGGCCTCAGCGAGAGCAGCCTCAGCGAGAGCGACCTCAGCGAGAGCGGCCTCAGCGAGAGCGACCTCAGATCACGCAGCTTGTTCAGATATCGCGTTCATTTCAAGTTTCTTAAAGGAGGTCAATGAGTTTCATTGACCTCCTGCTCGGTTTCCTTTACTCCAGTGACATCATTCTTCATCAGAGAAAACCATTTGTTTGTTTGTTATTAATGTATTTATTAATATTTCCTTTTAAATCACGAGTTCGTTCTGAAAAACATCAAACATGAGCTCTGTTTTAGGGGCAATAAACAACTTGAATAGTTTATTTGTTCAGATCTGAGGAGAGGAGGGGGTCACATGTTTCTGATCACAGCAGACTCTTATCCAATCACCTGAGTGTGAGCCGACAGGTGGGGGCCCATGGAGCCGCTGACAGGTGGGGGCCCATGGAGCCGCTGACAGGTGGGGGCCCATGGAGCCGCTGACAGGTGGGGGCCCATGGAGCCGCTGACAGGTGGGGGCCCATGGAGCCGCTGACAGGTGGGGGCCCATGGAGCCGCTGATCAAGTCGCTGGTCTCGTAGGGGTCTCACGGTGCCCCACGTGCCCGTGCTTCTGCAGTCAAAACTGCCCGTCCGTCTGGCTCAACTCGAACGAGCCAATCGTCAGCCTCGCTCTCTTTGAGCTCTGGCCAATTAGGGCAGGGAGTGAGGCGCTGTGTGTGTGAGGCGATCAGAGGCTGGAGGAAAAGAGCCCAAACGCTACAGTAAAAAAAAAAAAAAAAAAAAAGAGTGAGTGTAGGACTGCGCTGTACCCAATAATGTCCCGGAATAATACTTTTTTTCCACTGGGACAGACCATTAAAAATGACAGGTGGCAACACTACCAGAACTCCTGACTCCGTCTTGCTGGCCCTTGTGTAGAAATGTTTGTGTCTCTACTAGTGAAGTGCAGCTATTTTTGGGCCTTCTAAAGATGCAAAGTTGGTTTGATCAACTGTGACACTACTCAGCATCGACATTCATAGCTCAACATGCAAATAACAGACAACTTCTAATGAAATTATGTTTTTATAAACAGAAAGGCACAAAACTGAACACATTGCATGTGGAGCTCTGGTCATGAGACCTCGCAGCTGTGCTTCTTAAGCTGCCTGGAGTCTGAGAAGCCCCGGCCACACGCGGCACAGGTGTAGAGTTTCTGTCCCGTATGAACCTGCATGTGGGCCTTCAGCTGGTTGGACTGGTGGAACTTCTTCTGGCAGTACACGCACTCGAAGGGCTTGTCTCCGCTGTGAATGCGCATATGCCTGTAGAAGTTCCCGTCGGTGCGGAAGGCTTTGCCACACTGCTCACACTTGTAGGGCTTCTCTCCCGTGTGGATGCGCTCGTGCTGCTTCAGGCTGCTGGACTGGAAGAACCTCTTGCCGCACACTTCGCACACAAACGGCTTGTCACCGGTGTGGCTGCGCTGGTGGTAGCTGAACGAGTACTTGTTGTGGAAAGACTTTTCACACACCCCACAGGTAAACTCCTTCTGCTCACTGTGGCCTTTCTCATGCAGTTTGAGGGACCATGCGGCAGTGAAACCTCTCAGGCAGATTTTGCAGCTGAAGGGTTTGACCCCAGCCCGGTTTCGGCGGCGAGGCTGTGAGAAGCCCTGCAGCCCGTCTGCTTCGTCCCGGTTGGCGTGCACATACTTCTGATGGACCTGCAGCCGGCAGTTGAACAGAAAGGTCTTGCCGCACAGGTCACACATGAAGGGCTTGGTGGCGCCGTGGATGAGCATGTGGGACTTGAGCTTGTTGTTGTCGGAGAAGCTCTTGCCGCACTCCTGGCAGCTGAAGGGAGTCTCGCCCGTGTGAATGCGGATGTGCCTCTTCAAGTTGTTGTTGAGGCTGAAGCGTGCGCCGCAGATGTGGCAGGTGAAGGGCTTTTCTCCGGTGTGCACCACACTGTGACGCTTGAGGGCCGTGCCGGTGCGGTACGAGCGGTTACATACTGAGCAGACAAAAGGCGTGACACCCGTGTGTTTCCTCCGATGCACCGTCAGGGAGTGTGCATACTTGAAGGTCTCCTCACACTCAGAGCACTTGTACTTCTTGGTGTTTGTGTGGACCATTTGGTGGAAGCGGAGCGTATCTTTGCTCTTGAACTCTTTGCCGCAGGTGGCGCAGCTGAAGGGCCGCTCCTCGGTGTGGACCACCATGTGGCAGCGCAGCTGCACGGAGCTCTTGCAGGTCTTGTCACACAGGTGGCACTGAAAGTTGACTGGCTCCTTGTCGTGGCGCACACGGTGGTTCTCCAGGGACTGCTGCAGTCTGAAGCAGCGCCCACACTGCTCGCAGCTGAAGGGCTTGGGTGGAGCCTGCTGGTGGCGGGACAGGTGGTTCTGTAGAGACTGTTCCTTTCTGAAGGCTCTCTTACACTGAGGGCAGGGAAAGGGCAGCGGTTGTTTCACCCCGTGATTCTGGACGTGCCTCTCAAGACTCTCCTCATCCACAAATGTGCGCTCACATTGGGCACATGGGTACGGCTTGAAGTGCACCTTTATGTGCTTGTTCAAATCTTCTTTCCAGTGAAACCCCAGGTTACAGAAATCACAAAAGTAGCGTTTCACAGTCTTCAGAGTTCTCCCTGAAACTCGACTGGCCACTACTTCCACTGGCTCTGTGTCCAGATCCAGATCCTCCACAGAACCTGTAAAAGACAGTCAGTGGTTTTCAGTGTGGGAGACATTATTAACAGTGCATCAAATACAGGTGCTCGTCATATTAGATCATCATGAAAAAGTTAATTTTTTTCTGTAATATAACTTAAACTGTGAAACTAATATATAGACTCATTACATGCAAAGTGACAATGTCGAGCCTTTATTTGTTATAATTTTCAAAATATTCAAATTTTATGAGGTTTTTTTATTTGGGGTTTTTACCAACTGAGCCATAATAATCAAACTAACAAATAAAGGCTGTACATGTAACACTTTGCATGTAATGAGTCTATTATACTTAGTTTCACAGTTTAAGTTAAATAACAGAAGTGAATGCACTTTTTCGTGATATTCTAATTCTATGACGAGCAGTCGAGCACCTGTACATCCTTACATTTGTAGGCTTTTGGAGAAGCTCTTCTCTTCCTCTTGGGCCTCGCGGCTGGAGAGCCATTAGGAGAATTCTGTTAGAATACAGAGAGTGTTCACGTGACATCACAACATTCTAAACAGCCTATAGATACAGACGGCGTCTCGTCATAGGAGGGGGCAGGGCTTCGCCGAAGGGAAAACAGAATCTTTTGGGAAACACAATTTTCCACTAGTTTTAGCCATTTTCTGGTCAAATATGAACTTATCACACATGAATAAAGTCAAGTATAAATGAGGTCCATATGAATATTGGTTCACAGCAGATTGTTCAGTAGAAGCGAAAAAACAACAGTTGTAGCATGTAGCAAACATAAAGCATGTTAGTATTCTCTGTTATTTATGTTATTATGGGCTATTGAACCACTTTGCTCCTCTCCATTTCTTTGTATCCGTCTTTTGTATCATGTCTATAGAGAGGGCATCTCTGGAATCGCCCATATATGGTCATGTTTGAAAATAGTTAAGGGGGAAAATTTGAAATATCAGAACTTTCTCAAATAGACCCCTGCGACTGACGTCATGGCGCATTGAACCAGCACCATCTTGGAAGAGGACGGCCCTATACGAATGCACCTGCATGGGTGTGTTTACTTGAATTCTACTGTTATGTTTTTGACTTATTGAAAGCAGGCCATGTTCTAAACCAAATTTCGATGGTCGTTTCCGTTTGCTCTTATTGTGAAAGGGTCAGACGGCAACAGAACGTTGTATCACAGCAGCTTTACGTCATGAGAGAGACGTCTCAGAAAAGATGCCAAACAGCAACAGACACGAACAACAAGCCTTTACCAAACTTAGTGTTACTATTTTATTGTGTTTTTTAATCTATAGAGTTAGTTTGCTGTAGTTCTAAGTCTAGTTTAAGTTCTAAGTCTATTTTTGCTGTGTTGATTATCACAATAAATTAGTATATTAATTCAATCTTTTTCTTCTTCAGTGTGTAATTTAAGTTATTTTAGTTACTATACAAAAATCGTGATAAAATTGAAATCAGGAGTTTATAATCGTGATATTCTATTTTTGTCATATCGCCCACCCCTAGCTGGAGCTTCAGCAGGCTCTTACCAGGGATCCTGACGAGGAGGGCATTGCAGTAATCCAGCCTGGAGGAGACAAAGGCATGTACCAATTTCTCTGCATCTGTCTGAGACGGAGGGGCGGAGTTTGGCAATGTTTCGTAAGTGATGGAAGGACACTTTGCAGAGGTGGCGGATATGGTTCTCAAATGAAAGATGAGGATCTAATCTGACCCCTTGGTTTGTAACGGAGGAGGAAAGGGGAATGTTGTGGCCCGAGACATGAATATTGGATATGGTGGATGGATTTGGTGCCGGGTGCCAATCAAGATGGCTTCAGTTTTGCTGCTATTCAACTGGAGGAAGTTGTTAGTCATCCATGCCTTTATCGCCTCCAGGCAGGCGTGAAGTGTGGACGGTGGGACTGAGGAGGATGTGGAGAAAAGAGACTTGATGGTTTCTGATGACCTGGCCTAGGGGGAGCATGTAGATTGTAAAAAGGACCAGCCCAAGGACCGATCCTTGAGGGACCCCACAGGTAACTGTGTGGGGCAACGATTTAGCCTCCCCCAGGGCGACATACTCTCCTGTGAGGAAGTGCTGGGCGATATGACGATACATATCGTGGGGACGATAGAAAAGTGTCTATCGTGCCATTTCTCTTCCATCGTTAATATCGTTTCTAACCTAATTTCATCAATTATTAGCAAATATTTCATTAAATAGGCCACAAAGAATGTATTAGAGTTTTCTTGTCACTATGCATCCTCTAAGTTTATATTAAGTGATTATAAACAAGAATAAAAAAGAACTTTTTCGCAAAGAAACTCCGTCTTGTGGTTTTGCGACACCTGCTTTACGATATTGCTGTCCGCCGCCCGCCACACCTGCTGTAGCAACGGCGACATCTAATGGACGTACACCGCTACTACAACAGTTAAATGTCACTTCATAACAGAGGTTACATTTGCGTAATATGTTTAGCTTTGACGCTGATCCGTCTCTCTCAGCTACTTCCCTAAACACCGCGTGGTTTCGCTCTGCTTTACGTACGGCAAATAAACAGCTTTTTAGTGATGGATCTCACAACGGAGCTGACCGATAGGCAAGGCATTTCGTACACAAGGCAACTCAATGCGCCTTGATAGTGCATGGATCTGGATTAAACACACAGAGAGAAGAGAGGAGAGGCTGGTGCAGGAGGTAAGAGACGGATCAGCGCGTAGAGCAGCTAAACACGTACAACGCAAACGGCTCGCCCACGGTTTCTTTAACATTACGTTAACATTGAGATATAAGCTCCATTTTACATTTGTATTCGTGTAATATGAGCCTTGATATTGAGGAGCAGATGATGCTCTGAATGAGTCGAGTTTACACATTTCTGTTGTCAAATTTGTGTCACGACTCAGATGTTCAGATCGTGTTTAGCCCATTTATCCTGACATAAACAATACAGGCGATATAAATTATCCATAGCAAAACCACTGCTTCAAAATAAAGTTAAAAGAAAGTAAGTAAGATATTTTTTGAAAGAATAACTGAAAACAGACTATATTATGGTATATCGTGATATATATCGTTATCGTGATATAAAATAATCCATATCGTGATATACGTTTTTTCTAGGGGTGGGCATAGATTAATTTTTTTAATCTAGATTAATCTAGATTAATTTTGAAATTAATCTAGATTAATCTATAGATTAATCAGACTTTGTTCTGAGCAAAATACTAGAGCCACTCGGTCCACTGCAAATAAAAACTGTGTAATCCCAAAAAGATCCTCGGCCTTTGCACAATGTGCCTTCTCATTTCGCTCCATTAAACAGTGGAATGAGCTTCCAGACTGTTTGAAACTGTCTGTAGATCTTAATAGTTTTACTCGAAATTTGAAAAATTATATTTTAGATCATCAACTGTGTCAGCATTGATGAATGTATTGTAAATTATAGGGATTGTTTATATGTCTTTCTAGAAGTGTACAGAAAACTAATGTATTTTATATAGTGATTTTATTGTAGATTAGATTTATAGATTGTAATGTTTTTTGTACTCACCTGTCCAGGGACTGCAGATGGAAAATAGCTACTTTGCTAAATCTGGTACAAATCATCTCTTCTTTTGTAAAGACTAATGGTTTTGTACACTGTCCCTGTTTCAATAAACAATAAACTAACTAAACTAACTAACTAAAATGGTTTATTTATTTCTGCCGGAATATGTGCTACCCAAAATAATAACAAAATGCATCACAAGCTGCTTAAGAAAGCTGTTAAACTATGATAATTGGTGATGAAAATAAATCATGTGTAGCCTACCTAAAGCGAAGGAGTAAAGTTCCCAGCTGGCATCGATGAAGTGTACAGTAACGCCGAAAGGACGGGCCGAGAGAGAAAAAAATATTTAAATATAGTCGGACTCGGCGTGCAAGGGACAGCGGCGCCCCATAGGCCATTTCCTCATAGCATTTGACATTTGGCAAAATAAGCATGTTAACGCTATGGGGCATAGCGTTAACATGGA
Source organism: Proterorhinus semilunaris (assembly GCA_021464625.1). Lineage (NCBI taxonomy): Eukaryota > Metazoa > Chordata > Actinopteri > Gobiiformes > Gobiidae > Proterorhinus > Proterorhinus semilunaris. Next base: position 1,306,711 of record CM038354.1, read on the forward strand.
GTACACATGGAGGAGTGTAGGATTGACAGAGGGACAGTTTGTGAATGCATGACCGCGGCCTGCGGGCAAACTGTTTCAGAGCGCGACTCTGGGGAAACGCTCCCAGCGCTGTCCCGGGCCATAGGAGAGGAAAAGGCGCGCGGGGTCCGTGAGTGACGAGGGGCGGCTACAGGAGCCCCGTCACTCACGTCTTCCACCTGTTCGCTCAGCTCCGCTCTGGGCCGCCTCCGAACGGCAGCGACATCACCGTCTCCTCCTCAGCCCCGGTCATCTCCCCCGCTGCTCCACGAGGAGCTCAAAGTGAGTCATCATAGCGTAGTATAGATCCCACCCCCAACTCAACTTTGAGAATAGATTAACGCCGATATTTTTTTTATCACCCGACAAGACTATCACGTTAACGCTGCACGTTAACGCCGATAACGGCCCACCACTAGTTTTTTCCATATCGCCCAGCACTACTGTGAGGTATGAGCGGAACCAGTCAAGGGTAGCATCGGCGACTGGAGCCGATGGAGTAGGATGTGATAGTCCACAGTGTCAAAAGCGGAGGACAGATCCAGGAGGACCAGGAGAGATGGTGAGCCCTGATCTGCAGCCATCAGCAAGTCATTTGTGACTCACCCAGGCCTCTGTGCTGTGTGCTGACTGGACACCTGATTGGAATTTTTCGTACAGATTATGTGTTTGAAGATGATGATGAAGCTGGGCTGCAACAACCTTCTCCAGGATTATTGACTGATTTACATGATGATTCATGTGCAAAAATGGAATACCATGAGCTCTTGGTCCACCGTGAGGACATTGCAATTAATGTAACCCAGGAACAAGTTGCAAATGTCTTAGAAGCTACAAGGGGTCAGGCTCATGACAAACTTTGGCTTTCGTTTACGGCTGGTCGGATTACAGCATCCAGGGCAGGGCAGTTTGTCACAGCAATCCTGCATCCCCTTCTCAAAGCCTTGTGAAAGCCATCTGCTACCCTGAGAGTGTGAGGTTCACGAGTGCAGCTACTGCATGGGGATGTAGTCATTCAGGACCTTTATTATCAGGAAATAGCTGGATGTCACACCAATTTCTCAATCCTTGATTCTGGCCTGATCATTAACACCACCTATCCACATTTGGGAGCATCCCCTGATGGGGTTATACAATGCGACTGTTGTGACACAGGGTGCGTTGAAATTAAATGCCCTTTCTGCAAGCGCCAGAACATCCTGACAAAATGATGTTGAAGCCTGTTCTTCCATCATGGCGGAGGTCTGTACATCACGTGACCTGTGAGGTCTATTATTCAAACACTACTTTAACAAATGCTGAATTATGAATATAGTTTTCTACTAAATAAAGAAATAAAGACATGGAGAGGAGCAAAGTGGTTCAACAGCCCATAAATACATAAATAATGGAGAATGCCAACATGATGCTTTATGAAAATGGCTAAAAAGAGTGAATAATTGTGTTTCCCAAAACATACTTCATTGCCCCTTGGCGAGGCCACGCCCCCTTCTATGATGCAAAACTGAGCTGGAGGGCAGCTGAGAATGCGATTGTGGTCACCATGGTAACTATTGAACTGCTGATTGTCTTAGTTTTTGGCAAATATCTCTTTCATTACCAAGACAATCAACATAAGGCGTCCTAATGTGGTAACAATATTCAAAAACATATTCGTAAAGTGGAAAGGACTTTCAGCCATAACAATAATAGTGTTTATATTATTCAGTCACTTCCATATACTGATGATTTGTCAGTTTTATTTTTGGAGATTTCTTTCAAAAATGGCCGTTGACCCATAGAGTTGTAGATACATTATGACATCATCTCATTCTAAAACGTGAACACAACCTATAATTATTAACACTTAAAGGAGTAGGCCATCGGTTTTCCACACTGAGATATGTTCTTACCTGAGCTTAGACGAGTTGATGCTTAACTACCTGGTCTTCATGCGTGCGCTCAGTCAAGCAAAAAGACCAAAGATGTTGTTAGCATTTAGCCTTTCCCAGCATATTCCTATGGACCCAAACAGGGTGAAGTTAGAAGCGACCAAGCTCTTCCACGTTTTCCCTACTCAAATACGGTTACGTGAATAGTTACACAATCCAAGTCTAGTTACACAAAATTAAACATGTCCATTTTCTAAGCGGATAAAAAGAGGTACTATATTGTAAGGCGTAATAACACCTTAGGGAGCACTTCGACATCCGCGCAGTAATATCTTCACTGCTAAACAATTCTGAAGATATTTCTTGGCAGACGCAGAGGCTAAATGCTAACAACATCTTTGGTCTTTTTGCCTGACTAAGCGCACGCGTAAAGACCAGGCAGGAGCGCATCAACTCGTCTAAGCTAAGAACATATCTCAGTATGGAAAAACGGTGGCCTGTTCCTTTAAGAGTAGACAACGACAACTGGAGAGGTGGACATTATTAGTCAAACAGCATCTGGTCGAGTCCAACAGGTCCCACAGACCTCTCCCTTTGGAGGGAAGAAAGGTTCATTCAAAATGTGCTCAAAAATATGGTAAAGATATGATCTTGATAGTAGATCATTTCTTATAATATAGTGCTTTTCTATTGCCCCTCGTCCAGCCCTTCCAAACATAAAAACAAAACAAGTACAATGATTGTTTGATCAGTATTTGAACCTGTTTACACTATATTAATAATTTGAACAGCCTGGACATTTTTTTTTTACTCTCGGATTGTACTTTAAAGAGCAACTAAAGGCTAAACCAACTTTTTCTGCTGATGAACTGATGGTTTTAGAGTATTCTCTGCAGTTTCCATTTATTTTTGTAGTCATTGTACTAGTATATTTTGCAGTATAGGCTAAACCGTGTACGTACCCTTGTGGCTAAACAGTATATGGAATTTTTATTGTACGCCATGGCACACGGCGATCCTTTGCCAATCACGGCCAGCGAAGGTTTTCTGTATTACATTAGGAGCCCCTCTCACTTCCCCCACAGTCCGCAAAGCCAACCACATCAGCGGCCATTTGTGGGCGGAGTTTGGACTTTAGTTGCTCTTTAAATGTGCATTATGAACTCTTTTATGCAAAAATGAATGACCCAATGAATGTATAGGTGGTTAGCATGGCGCCTTTACTTTTGCTCCAGGAACAATTGTTTTGTAGGGTCTCTGGTGAATCCTCACCATGGATATGGTCTACCAGCAGTAAAACCCCCATGGAATGTCATGGGGGTGAAAAAAAACAATGATATTCAAATAAATTGTGCTACTTCAAAGTGTTTCTACCTCTGCCTCTAATTAATGGAGTGTGCCCCATTTAAGTTTTTGAGTCAAAAACAAGATGTGTCATTAGAACTTAGGCTTGTGACTTCCCACATAAGAACAATGGGACGGGAGAGAAGACAGTGAGATTTTACTTTTGTTCAGTGGTTCTCAAATGGTGGGTCACTGGCATTTCTTGGTGGATATTGCTTGCAGTACTTAAATGCTGCATAGCACAAAAACCTTCCGAAGTCTGTGAAAATGGGATATTTTAATCATGATTTCAGCTTTATTGGATTATTTATTGCTTTTTGCATCATTTTGTTGGAAAGCACAGAAGCCTCTCCTGCATTATTTACAGAATGTAATTCTTATTTGGATCGAAGATTGATGGTGGGCCCCAACACAATACCAAATGTGTGGAGTATTTGTCTGCAAATTGTGATATCTGCAACAGGCTAGTGCTGGGCGATATGACGATACATATCGTGGGGACGATAGAAAAGTGTCTATCGTGCCATTTCTCTTCCATCGTTTATATCGTTTCTAACCTAATTTCATCAATTATTAGCAAATATTTCATTAAATAGGCCACAAAGAATGTATTAGAGTTTTCTTGTCACTATGCATCCTCTAAGTTTATATTAAGTGATTATAAACAAGAATAAAAAAGAACTTTTTCGCAAAGAAACTCCGTCTTGTGGTTTTGCGACACCTGCTTTACGATATTGCTGTCCGCCGCCCGCCACACCTGCTGTCGCAACGGCGACATCTAATGGACGTACACCGCTACTACAACAGTTAAATGTCACTTCATAACAGAGGTTACATTTGCGTAATATGTTTAGCTTTGACGCTGATCCGTCTCTCTCAGCTACTTCCCTAAACACCGCGTGGTTTCGCTCTGCTTTACGTACGGCAAATAAACAGCTTTTTAGTGATGGATCTCACAACGGAGCTGACCGATAGGCAAGGCATTTCGTACACAAGGCAACTCAATGCGCCTTGATAGTGCATGGATCTGGATTAAACACACAGAGAGAAGAGAGGAGAGGCTGGTGCAGGAGGTAAGAGACGGATCAGCGCGTAGAGCAGCTAAACACGTACAACGCAAACGGCTCGCCCACTGTTTCTTAAACATTACGTTAACATTGAGATATAAGCTCCATTTTACATTTGTATTCGTGTAATATGAGCCTTGATATTGAGGAGCAGATGATGCTCTGAATAAGTCGAGTTTACACATTTCTGTTGTTAAATTCGTGTCACGACTCAGATGTTCAGATCGTGTTTAGCCCATTTATCCTGACATAAACAATACAGGCGATATAAATTATCCATAGCGAAACCACTGCTTCAAAATAAAGCTGGAAAAAAGCAAGTAAGATATTTTTGTTAGAATAAAACGGATGAAAACGGATTATACTATGGTATATCGTGATATAAAATAATCCATATCGTGATGTACGGTTTTTCCATATCGCCCAGCACTACAACAGGCTACACAAAAGTGGGAGCGTTCTCACACACAGGGCGGGTTGGAGGGGACTGAACTTCAAACCAACAATCCCTTTCACTCACCGTGCTGGAGTCAGGGCTGTGGGGGGCCTCCAGGGGCCCAGGGTCTGGATCAGTGGACACAAACAGCACAGGAGCCTCTGTAAATCAGGAACACAGAAATCAGAACAAGGCTACACAATATATCACAAACAATATCACATCGCAATATTAGGCGACGCAAAGAAGCCACAATATATCACACTATCACTGATCATCATTTTGTAAACTCAGCCAAAAACAAAAATGCTTAGAACTCCTACATGTTCCGTTTCAATACGAGTCACAATATGAAAAAGTATTCTGAAACTTTTAAAATTAAAATGTGTCATAAGTTATAAACCAAAAAACACATTTTTTCAAGTGTTTAGACTGTACATTTCATTACCACAGCAAAATGTAGCTGTAACACAAGACACTGTGTTATATTACTGTTGAAAGTATTAGTATGCAAGTATACTTTAAGAAAGTATAAATACTTATTTCAACAAAGACGTATTGTGATATATTGTCCCAGATTTAGTGTTGAAGTCTTGTTTCGACACAATTTGCTGAAAAAATAAATTGCTTAATTTGAGTGGCACATTCCTGATGTTCGGTTAAATAAAATATCACAATATCGTCGCATTGCAAATGATACTGTCCTCCAGTATTGCATATAGAGCTCAACAGACTGTGGGTAAAAATCACATTCATGTCATGCATTTACTTTGGGTTTAAAGCACGACGCAGCTATGAGCTAATACAGGGACAAAAAAAACCCACCTAATTTTAAATTGAAGATTTATCAAAACTTTATAAACCTTAAAGTTATAAAAGCACTTCACCGTATTCTCAAAGCTTTCACCCATAAAATATCTGTGCAGTGGTCGGTAGCACATACCTGATTGGCCTGCATCTTGTTTTTAAACGATTATTACATTTTCTTTTAGATCAAATTAATAGGATTTTTACTAAATAAATAAAAATCCCATTCAAAATACCCAAAGACTTTCCCAAAAATAACATGCATCAAGGGTTTAAAAGAATAGCAGCTCATCAGCTACGGTAACTCGTGTGAAGATTTATGTCAAATATAGATATATAAATTAAAGGATTTTACTGTATTTGGTGTGTTCTTTCTTGGTAAATATCCGTTTGGTGGTGGGTAACACATAGCTGCTGAGCCTTTTTTATTTTTTAATCTATGGAGATGTAGAATGTGATTTTCAGTTCCGGCACCGGGCCGAGCTTCCACAGTTGACCTCGAAAGCCAAACCCAGGCTCACCCACCCAGCAGAGAGCCGTCCTGCAGCAGCACGGGCCCGGGCTCCTCGGAGCAGCTCTGCGGGGGCCTCCGCTGCATCTCACCCTCCAGCTCCTGCAGCCGGGCCCGCAGACACGCCACCTCTCCGGCTAGCTCCGCCGACAGCTCGGTGAACACGGCGTGGATGTCCAGGATCAGGCCGCTCTGGATGCTCCTGAAGTGCAGTGTGTGCGCCTCCTGGATGTCCGGCGGCGGCGCGTCCCTGCCCCAGGCCTCCCGGCACGCCAGCACCGTGGCCTGGACAGCGGCTTCCACCAGCGCCGTCACCGCGCACTCAAACTTTGGCTCCATGTTCGCGCTGGCTCGCGGCTCCTCTCACGCGGACATGTCTGGATTTGACTGAACGTTCTGAAGCTCGTATATCAGCTCCGGACGCGCCGAGGATTAACCATTGAACCCGACTGAACCGACCAGACAAAACCTTCTTCTTCCGTGTTTCACGGAGCTCTGACCCCTGACCCGGATTAGTCCCAAAGAATGCGAGTGTCGCCCCCTATCGGCCAGGAGTGTGCTTAGAGGACAAAGTAGTGAGGATAGATTAAAGGCCCTATCCCTGTACATATACAAGCCACTGAGGTCTGGTTGTGTCTAAAAGCTGCTTGAGCCTTTAGTTTAAAGCTCTAAACATGTTCTGAAATGCACAAGAATAGTTTAGAAGTTCAGGTCCACTGAAGAATAAGGGGAAAAAACTTGCACACTTTGTTTCTTTGGTTGTAACAAACCTTTCAGAGATGGAGAAGAATGAAGACTTGGCTGACCACATGTTGTGATGTGCAGCCTGTTGCACTTGACTCATGCTTCGATGGTCAAATGGTTTGAAGCCCTGACCGTTTTATATTATAGTTCCTATTTCTATTGGTCGCATCCACCTCTCAAACATAGGCTGGCTGTGACATGACTTTAACAATACTGATCCAGACAAGGAGACGACAAATGGGAACATTAGCAAAAATAAAAACTGTCACAACGCTTTAATAAACAATAGGCCAATATTTGTGGCATTTTTCATTTCATGAACTATTAGTAAACTGTTATTTACTTATTATTGACGTTTTTGAACCACAAAATAAGCATTTGCACATGTCCACCCCGTGCGAGAAGTGTGAGGCTCCATATCGTCAGGTCAAACAGCCTGTTTCCTCCCGGAGGAAAGCTCTGCTCAGGCCGAAAGGCGAGTAGTTCTGCCCCGGCTCCAGCGCTGAGTCCACGGAGCTGAGCTGCTTTTTGCTGTTCAGATCATGGTCCAGAGTCTGCTCTGACTGCAGCGTTGTATCCACGCTTTTTTTTTATGTGGTCTAATTTTATGCCCTTTTTTATACAGGCTATTTAGACCTACAGCTTATTTAATAAAGGTCACTTTTTATTATTAGCCTATTTCTTTTTTCCCTCTTTTTTTTAATAGTAAATGTGATCTTGGATTGGCTATACGGTTAACGTTGGTTACTGACAGATTTTAAAATCTTTTTAAGGCAGAAAAAAATCATATTTGTTGTGTTAAAAACAACTATATATCATGTTCTTTTTTGCCGTGTTTTGTGCGTGCTGTAAAACCCGTGGGTGAGGCCTCCTCATACGTGAATATTTTTAGGTGTTTCATTCAAATGACGCTAGGAAAATGGTGTATGTGTAGTATTATTGTGTATTTCCAATATACACCAGAGGGTGCGTGACATTTATGAACCTGTGTTTCCGCTCAGATCTGATCGTACACAAGAGCAGCTGATGGTAAACGCCACGGAGAAATCCCAGCGTCATTTGAACGCCCTAAAATATTCACGTATGAGGAGGCCTCACCCATGGGTTTTACAGCGCGCACAAAACACGGCAAAAAAGAACATTTCTCCAACCAGGAAATGATAAATAGTTGTTTATATGATATTAAAAAATCTGTCAGTAACCAACGTTAACCGTATAACCAATCCAAGATTATTTTGAAATCTTTACACCTGTACACGGCAGCGGCCGCGGGTGTGAGGCGGGGAATCCACACAAAGTTTGTGCAGCAGCGGTATTTTGTTAAAAACAAAACACTAAACATAAATAGTTTAGTTGTGGCTGCAGTCCAGGTTCTACTGTCTCTGGTCCAGGTTCTAGTGTCTTTGGTCCAGGTTCTAGAGTCTCTGGTCCAGGTTCTAGTGTCTCTGGTCCAGATTCTAGAGTCTCTGGTCCAGGTTCTAGTGTCTCTGGTCCAGGTTCTAGTGTCTTTGGTCCAGGTTCTAGAGCAGGGGTGGCCAACCGGTCAGAGGCCAAGGGCCGAAATGTTCAACCTTGATCCTGTGAAGAGCCACAAAGGCACCGACCATTCGCGAAATCCGAGTGTGGTAGTTTAATATGATTAAATGTAATGAAACTGTTATATTTAATCATAATAAACAATAACTTTATGCCTGGCCTTTTTCTTTTCAATAATTGTGGTAGTTTTACTCCTCACCTAGATTGAAATAAATGTATATTAAATAAACTGACATTTTCTGCTATTCTGTTCTGACTGGGACAACATTTGATCTATTTATTAACAATATTATTATTTCGAATAGTTTTTGTTGTTGCTTGTTTTGTTTTTTTCAATGCTGGTGTATATTTGTGTGTGGGGCCCTGCCCACTGAGCCCCCTCCTCTGGTTCGCCCCTGGCCTGTGCGCTCAGTGCCTGCAGCTTGGTCCTGACTGGACTGTGCAGAGAACGCACTCTAGGCTGCACAAAGTTCATAAGCTTTAATCAGGAGCCTCTGGAGGACGTCTGAGGTTCTGTTTTATGTTGCATTTGTTACAGTTACAGCATGTGTGACAGAAAAGTCAATGACTTTGCGTATTTCCGCGTTACGATGTCGCGCTTCGCATCATATGCTTCATTAGAGCTCCGCTTTTTTCCATTTACTAATTATGATCTTTTTCTGTGAATATGAGGCCAACTTTCATCAAATAAAGAGTTGGCTAATCAGAAACTTGAAAAGCACGGAAGCTGATCCCAGTGCCACGATCTGCCTGACTGTTGTTTAACCTCCCCTACATCCCGCTTTGAGCGAGGCTGCTGCACGAGCACCTTTTACACGCCGCCTCGGAAAGAAGAGAGACAGACTCTCGTTCATGCGTAGAGATGGAAAACAGGGTCTGTAGGACTATGGTTGGATTTTTGGTCAAGATTCTTAAAGACTGTTACAGTTTATGGGCAACATGTACCAATTCTTTTGCAAAGAGCCGCATTGTGTTAAAAATATCTAATCATGCAAAGAGCCGCACTCTGATTGGCCAAGGGCCGCATGCGGCCCGAGAGCCGCGGGTTGGCCACTCCTGTTCTAGAGTCTCTGGTCCAGGTTCTAGTGTCTCTGGTCCAGATTCTAGAGTCTCTGGTCCAGGTTCTAGAGTCTCTGGTCCAGGTTCTAGAGTCTCTGGTCCAGGTTCTAGTGTCTCTGGTCCAGGTTCTATTGTCTCTGGTCCAGATTCTAGTGTCTCTTGTCCAGGTTCTAGAGTCTCTGGTCCAGGTTCTAGTGTCTCTGGTCCAGGTTCTAGAGTCTCTGGTCCAGGTTCTAGTGTCTCTGGTCCAGGTTCTAGAGTCTCTGGTCCAGGTTCTAGTGTCTCTGGTCCAGATTCTAGAGTCTCTGGTCCAGGTTCTAGTGTCTCTGGTCCAGGTTCTAGTGTCTCTGGTCCAGGTTCTAGAGTCTCTGGTCCAGGTTCTAGTGTCTCTGTTCCAGGTTCTAGTGTCTCTGGCCCAGGTTCTAGAGTCTCTGGTCCAGGTTCTAGTGTCTCTGGTCCAGATTCTAGAGTCTCTGGTCCAGGTTCTAGAGTCTCTGGTCCAGGTTCTAGTGTCTCTGGTCCAGGTTCTAGAGTCTCTGGTCCAGGTTCTAGAGTCTCTGGTCCAGGTTCTAGTGTCTCTGGTCCAGGTTCTAGAGTCTCTGGTCCAGGTTCTAGAGTCTCTGGTCCAGGTTCTAGTGTCTCTGGTCCAGGTTCTAGTGTCTCTGGTCCAGATTCTAGTGTCTCTGGTCCAGGTTCTAGTGTCTCTGGTCCAGGTTCTAGTGTCTCTGGTCCAGATTCTAGAGTCTCTGGTCCAGGTTCTAGTGTCTCTGGTCCAGGTTCTAGTGTCTCTGGTCCAGGTTCTAGAGTCTCTGGTCCAGGTTCTAGTGTCTCTGGTCCAGGTTCTATTGTCTCTGGTCCAGATTCTAGTGTCTCTTGTCCAGGTTCTAGAGTCTCTGGTCCAGGTTCTAGTGTCTCTGGTCCAGGTTCTAGAGTCTCTGGTCCAGGTTCTAGTGTCTCTGGTCCAGGTTCTAGAGTCTCTGGTCCAGGTTCTAGTGTCTCTGGTCCAGATTCTAGAGTCTCTGGTCCAGGTTCTAGAGTCTCTGGTCCAGGTTCTAGTGTCTCTGGTCCAGGTTCTAGTGTCTCTGGTCCAGGTTCTAGAGTCTCTGGTCCAGGTTCTAGTGTCTCTGTTCCAGGTTCTAGTGTCTCTGGCCCAGGTTCTAGAGTCTCTGGTCCAGGTTCTAGTGTCTCTGGTCCAGATTCTAGAGTCTCTGGTCCAGGTTCTAGAGTCTCTGGTCCAGGTTCTAGTGTCTCTGGTCCAGGTTCTAGAGTCTCTGGTCCAGGTTCTAGAGTCTCTGGTCCAGGTTCTAGTGTCTCTGGTCCAGGTTCTAGAGTCTCTGGTCCAGGTTCTAGAGTCTCTGGTCCAGGTTCTAGTGTCTCTGGTCCAGGTTCTAGTGTCTCTGGTCCAGATTCTAGTGTCTCTGGTCCAGGTTCTAGTGTCTCTGGTCCAGGTTCTAGTGTCTCTGGTCCAGATTCTAGAGTCTCTGGTCCAGGTTCTAGTGTCTCTGGTCCAGGTTCTAGTGTCTCTGGTCCAGGTTCTAGAGTCTCTGGTCCGGACTGAGCCTCTGGGCTCGGACCCGTGTCGGTGCAGCTCAAGTCCATAAACATTACCGCTGTGGCCTTGTTTCATGTTTAAATCACTCATGAGGATCATATGTGATTCATGCTGTTAAACTGTTTTCCTGCTGTTTAGTGTTTAGTTAAATTGGTGTATCATGTTCCACCTCCTGACTTGGTGTAGGATCTGAGCCACCGTACGCCAGGTGTACGGTGGCTCAGATTGATAAATGCCAAAACAGGCGGTGATTTTTCGTACACCCACATACGCTCTGATTGATAAACGAGGGCCCCTGTGAGTAATGCTAGAGACACGACAACACAAAGAGAAATCCACAGGTCTTTATTGGTTTGATGGCTGTAGGAACAGAAGAACCAGAGGAGCTGTGTGTCTCCAGAGGACGTGTCCCTCATGTCCCCTTCAGCTCGGCTTGTGTCCAACATGCAAATCCATCATTGCATTGGTCTGGCATTCACACCTAGTTGAGATGCATTACACAAATCATACAAAACTCCAAAGGAAAATGTCCGCAGTGGTTGAGAGTCATTTTTAAACCGCAGTGCTGAGTGGAAACACCAACAGCGCCTGAACATGAGAAATCAAATACAAAGAGGTTCCACATGCTAAAGATACGGTTAGACTTCATTCATCTCACAGTGGAGAAATATGATGATGCAGAATCCCAGATGGAGGGCAGGGGCCGGCTCTTATGGTGGAGGCACTATTTTGATCGTGTCGACAGAGAATGCAAAAAAACAAACTGATTTTTGGGAGGGATTGTGTCATGGTCACGTTCTTTTACCTGCCAAACAGAGGCCTGGGACAGAGTTGTGCTTGTATACTTATATCTCATTTGGAAATATTTTTGGGGTAGGTTTTAGGAAGTCTTTTCTTACATAAGACAGTAGTTCTCAAACTTTTCAAATATTTGACCTTCCAACAAATAGGCTTACCGCCAGGCCTGGATCAGGATCAAATGTGTCAACCATTAACTTAAAAAGGCACACTGCATAATATTTGGGATACTGTTGCCAATACAAAATATGCTCCTAATGACCATGGACACAAACATAGTGATTTTAATTAATGTAATCCTCATTGTTGTGTCCAGCACTTTGGTCGACGCTGTTGTTTTTAAAGTGCGTTATAAATAAAGTTGGATTGGATTTTGTTTGATATGTTTTGGTAAAACCCTTTTTTTTAAACATTTGATTTTTTACTTTTTTTGGGACATTTTAAGTGGTTAGTGGTAAAACAATGCTTCATTGTCTGCATCTTTTACAGTTCCCTTTTCTTGGTGAAGTAAGTCCTAAATAAAGTTTTAATAGTCCTCCTCTCCTCTATGGGGCCAAACAGGGGTGAAGTTACAAGCGACCAAGCTCTTCCACGTTTTCCCTATTTAAATAATCACTATAATAATAAGCAGTTACATGATCCAAGTCTAGTCCCACAAAATGAAACATGTCCATTTTCTAAGCGAATAAAAAGGGGTACTATATTGTAAGGCGTAATAACACCTTAGGAGCACTTTGACATCTGCACAGTAATATCTGCACTCCTAAAGAATTCTGAAGATATTACTGCGCAAACGCAGAAGCTAAATGCTAACAACATCTTTGGTCTTTTTGCGCGACTGAGGGAACGCACAAAGACCAGACAGGTCAACTCGTCTAAGCTCAGGTAAGAACTTCTATCAGTATGGAAAAACGGTGGCCTGACTGTAGACTTCTCAAACAGTTTGAGTACGGTCATCCCTAATCATTTGGGTTCATTAAACAAATACTTTAAATTATTTTTGTGTTACCTTACCCAAGATGGTTTGAGCTACCGTTTACTAAATGCTTTGAGTCTAAGTGAACTTGACTGGTTTAAGGTCATACACTGAGTTATCATAGCATGTCAGGTTTTACGATGCAGCTGGACACAGACAATTGTATTTTTGCTATTGTTTGGGTATTTTTGTAACCATAAAAATATCTGTAATACAATAAATGCTCATGTTATTCTTGTCTGGCTAAAATGTTACACAGTGTGGCTTTAAATACATGATCAAAGCATTAATGACATAATCTCTGAATAAAATCCCAAATTGCGGCTGACCCTGAGAACCACCTTAAGTGGGACACCTACCCAGTGGTGGTAAAAGTACTTGATTTGATAATATAATATGATTTTATAATGCTTGATTAAAAATGTTAAAACTAAGTATTTTCCTCCCCTACACGTTCCGGCCATGTCCTGATGTGTGTCCTAATGAGCCCAGACCTGTTCACCATAACGGCCTCTAAAATCCTGCACTGTCACTCAAAAAGTTGTTACTTCGGGTCCGAAGGGCCGTCAGCACGATCTTAATATAGAGACTGCAGTTACGCATAAGACCTGAGGTAGCAGTAGTGAGCATAAAATGTCCAACTAGTATCTAGTCTCTTTAAGATAAGAGCAGAGAGTACAGAAGTATTTGTTATATACATTACTTCAGAAGAAGAAGAAGAAGAAGTAAACAAAAGTAAACAATCACGCTCCCTCGCCCTCTGATTGGACCCGACAGGCCGGTCACAGAAAAGCTCGTCTCATTGGCCAAAGTGATGGCACTGGTGATTCTCATTAGTTGCCAAAATCAGCAAAGGGAGGGACTTTAGTAATAAACAACTATTTAATGTTCCTTACGTCAAATTGCAGACCCAGGCGGTAAATTGTACACCATCTATTACTTTTGCACTTACAGACTATCACTTTAAGTATTCAAAGTAGAAAGTACATCAGTTTGAATAAGAATTCAGAAAAATAATTTCCCAACTTTCAAAACACAAAGATCACGCATGAATTCCCCCCGTACAACAACACGACAGGGACAAACCTTCTTCCTCACCAGGAGTCAGCGATATGACAGCACATCTGCACAGCGCCACCTATTGTTCTGGAGTGAGCCTGCTGCCAACCTTCACTTTTACTTTGGCCTGTGTAGAAAGAAGCTAACTGCCATGCTGTTGCTATGTTGTGACATCACACAAATAACCGCTACTATTTTCCGCTTTGTAGTGGAGGAAAATAAATAAGTTCTCAACAAAAATACTGCTCATGTAAAGTACAGATATGCACAAAAACACAAGTTGTTCCCACCTCTACACATAGCACAGTTTGAGAACCACCGTCAGAGGATGTGTCACAAACGCGTCAGAAGTGATCATTCTAAAGCCCTGATCGCGTGGGATTAGAACGACCTCGGGACCTCAGGTGAAAAGTCCTCAGAGTATCTATGCCCGTACGAATCTGCCGTGTCGATAATTTTGAAATTAAAATTCCCCCCGATTTTTACCCAGGGCAATTCCTCACTTCTGAAATACGAGCTAGGTCAATTTTCAATGAAGGTACTTGATTCATCTTCTGTACTCAGTAGTTGAAGTCTTCAAACGTTTCACCTCTCATCCAAAAGGCTTCGTCAGCGACAAAGGTCACAATCTGCACGCAGCTGAATATATAGACCAACGGGGAGGAGTTAGGGTTGGCCCGGCTCCTCCTCTCTAATCACAGCTACTCTCACCTGTGGGTAAACCCCTTTGAAGTAGAGCGTCTATAAAACAACCTGCTCACCTCAGTATCGGTCAGTCCTGTCCTATTCATAGATGATCACTGCCCAGTATCTGTCCTATTCATGGCTGATCACTGCTAATTATCTGCCTATTGTTCTTTTGTTGGCTGAGGTGCCGTCTCCTTGGGCTGGCCGTGCCCGTTCGGTTTCTCCCGAAGGAGATTGGAGTAAAGTGACGGGAGATTAAATCTGAGGCCGCCATTCCGGTTCATGGAGGAGATTTTTCTTTCCTGACAAAAATAGCTTCTTTAACTCCTCTTTCAAACCAACATTCTTCTTTAGCTAAAATTGAGCTAGGTCAATGTTGAGGCGAGCTGCACATGCGCAAACACAGGACAGAGTCTGGAAGTTGGGGCTAATATCGGTCAAACATCAGTGTAAACAAGCCAGAACTGTAGAAACATTTGCAGGACAAGGGAATCACAGTCTAAAACATTGTGAAGTAGAACTATTAGACCTAGTCAAAGCAGCGGAACTTGAGCTTGAGCCTGAGGAACGCTCCCACAAAGCAGAGAAGAAAAAGCTAAGGTCGGCTTGTTTGTTGATCAGTATGGTCACGCTTGAAATCACACTGGCTCATGCTGTACGTAATCCATATCTCTGTAGTGCAGTCATCATAACCTTTGTTCCATAATAAATAAAAATAGGCTAATAGCAACGCACTCGCTAATGCTAACACGACTAGTGCTAAGCAACTTGTACACTCACTGAGGAGGCTCTGCGCTACTAAAATGCTAAAAACATCATTATTGCTTCGTCAACTTTAGAGCAGAGTCAGAACTCTGGTAAAATTACAGCTGTTTTGTTTCCATATATTTAGTAGCCATGTGCTCCTTCAAAGTAATGCAATAGAACTGGGAAAGCCTTTAGACACCAACAGGACTAAAATGGCATGTGTCCATCACAATGACATTTATAATACTGCATCTTCTGCTGTGATGTTTAAAGGGCCTTAAAATGCTGGACATGCTTCACGTTTCCTCACTCTTCCGGTCTTTCACTCATGTTTACACACGCGCAACCGAGTTTTTAAAGTTTTTAAACTGAGTAATGAAGTCTAACGCATGCACCATCGATTCAAAAGGTATTTTAATCGTATAATTATGTCCTTATAGAAACTAGATGCAAGTTGGTCATTTTATGCTCACTACTGCCACCTGAGGTCTTATGCGTAACTGCAGCTTCTAGATAAGCTCGTGCATGACGGCACTTCAGACCCGAAGTAACACCTTTTTAAGTGACAGTGCAGGATTGTAGAGGCAGGTCTGGGCTCATTCTACACATTAGGACATGGCTGGAACATGTAGGGGGACGAAAATACGTAGTTTTAACATTTTTAAACTCTGTATAGTCCTTTTAAGTAAAAGTAACGTGAGCAACCCAAATAAATAAAAGGATTGTGTCATTATTCTGTGGTATCATCTGTTTCCATCAGAAAGACAAGTGAATTACTGACATGGCTAATGTCCGTAAAATGACATCCGTCCTGGAGTCAGTTTTACCGAGGTCCATGGGTCATTCCTTTCCAAATGCTGCAGATTAGCTTTTGCCGTAAGCACCATGACACATACATCAGACGTTTATCACAGTTTGTTAATGTCTTTGTGTCAATCCCCTATTAAATAAACCAAACAAATAACCACATGGTCAAAATGTACACAAAAGAGAATGTTTTCTAACTTTGAATATAACTTCATTTTTCGTCACGTTTTTGTCAACGGAAAAGTTCACGTACCTAACCCTAACCCTTCATGTACATTTTGTTGACTAGGCCTACATCTAAAAGTGATTTAGTCAACTTTGCATTTGTATCATTTTATTCAAACATCTTGAAAAATATGACCTTGACTAAAATGATGTTGAAACATTTTTAGTTGCAAAATTAACACTGCAATTGATCCATTATTTTGTTTTAATTTTCAATTTCAGTGACCAAATGGCTGCCCTTTTGTAGAATGACCCATTGACAGAAAATGTGACCATAGAATCAGCGCTGCCCTCCACCGGGGTTTGGACTGTTCAGAAAGTTTGGATGCTTCGAGTGCTGTGGACATAAGGCAGCCCCAGTCTGACAATGGAACACATTTGGGTCATAGCTCCAGTTCATAGAAAAATAAGACAAACTGGGACAGGGACATTCAGGAGTGCGAGCGGGGACACAGTGAGAATGAGGTCCTACTGTCCAAACATCTCCATTCAGCCCATAGGGGGCGCTATGGCTTATGAACACATGACCCACACATGTGCAGGTCTATGTTGTCTGCTGGGGAGGGTCGGGGTTAAGGGTGGGGCTCGGAAGACTGGGGGTACAGAGCTGGAAGAGCCCCACATCCACCAGGGCCCCCTCAACTACTGCCTGAGCAGAAATCACACTCAGCAAATGTCTGTTCTATCATGAAATGTTCCTATGCAAACACGCGCCCCAGAGAAGTGCAAATCATTCCCAGGACAAAGTAGGATTTATGGATAGAGCCAGATTGAAATGTATGGATTTATTTAAATTGTTTTGCTACAACACATATATTCAGAAGGGAGTTTAGATATTGAATAAACTAGTTTGTGCTGAAATTAAATCTGCAACAAAAAAGAAAAACAAAAGAAAAACAAAACTACTACTACTTTTACCTTTTTGTTCTGGGGGGTTTGGGCACTTGGTTACCTTGACAATTATGCTCTGCTTATTATAATTTACCCCAAACCTATTTCTAATTAACACAATAGGATAACACGTTTCATAGCAAAAGTATCTCAAATTAGCTAAATGTAGGGGATTGTTTTGGCCTTGGTCTGGAAAGTGCCGTATCATACGTGTGTCAAACGTGTACAGCATTTTGAAGTTAAAATGGCTGATCTGGTTTTCATATGTTGAATAAAAGTGAAAGGTTCTGTAAACTTCAGCCTGACCGTGATACTAAACGGCTCTTATGAATATGATGCAATGATCGGGACAAAACCAAACACTTGACAGCAGATGCCAAAGTCCCTCAACCCAAAACACCCGAAGATCATGGGAGCTGTGAGAACACGCCCTGGTCCCCTCCTCAGCAGGAGATGGTCTCCACCAGACATGGGCAAATTTGTGCTTTTAACTGAAGGGTGTCACTCAGCAAGGACAGCAAGAGTCAGATGCACTGAGGAGGTGAAAGAAATGGTGGAGGAGGTGGTTCTGAGGAGGCGGTTTAAGGAGGTAGAGGAGGAGGTGGTTCTGAGGAGGCGGTTTAAGGAGGAGATGGTTCTGAGGAGGCAGTTAAAGGAGGTGGAGGAGGAGATGGTTCTGAGGAGGCAGTTAAAGGAGGTGGAAGAGGAGATGGTTCTGAGGAGGCAGTGGAGGAAATGGTGGAGGTGGTGGTTCTGAGGAGGTGGTACAAGAGAGTTTTTCTATACTGAGATATGTTCTCACCTGAGCTTAGACGAGTTGATACGTTGTAAAGTGAAGACAGTACTGCGCAGACGTGCTCCTAAGGTGTTATTACGCCTCACAATATAGTACCCCTTTTTATCCGCTTAGAAAATGATTTTGTGTAACTGAACTTGGATCATGTAACTGCTCACATAACCGTATTTAAATAGGGAAAATGTGGAAGACCTTGGTCACTTCTAACTTCACCTCTGTTTGGCCCCATAGAGGAGAGGAGGCGAAGCCAAAAGCGAACATCTTTGGTCTTTTTGCGTGACCAGACAGGTACGCAGCAGCTCGTCTAAGCTCAGGTAAGAACATATCTCAGTATGGAAAAACAGTTCCTGTTCCTTTAAGAGGGCCCTTTAGAAACATCTCGTTTAAACATGTCAATCTGCTGAGATTTAGAAAGTTTCCAAAGTCAAGTGAGAAGTTTTGCGTTGTTAGGACTGATGGGAACATGAAGGAGCAGACTGGACAGGGTTAGGCAGGAGGCCTAGAGGAAGCCCAAAGACAAAAGACAAAACTGGAGTGAGACACGTACTGTCTAAAAAAAAAGAAAACATCACAGGGACTTGATTCAAGTCAAGTTAAAGACAGAGTTTAGTGAGATTTAATCCATGGTCCCACTCCATGGACAGAGCCTCATGCTCACTCATGTCCTCCAGGTGTCCAACTCCAATTTAATACGACCAAAGACATGTTCTCACTCAGAGTGACAGACTCAAACAGACACTGCTCAGATCACAGAAAAACAAACAGGAAACATGAAGCTACTCCCAGTTCACTCCAAGCTGAGGAGCGCTGGCTGGGACAATGTTCTCCTGGAGACACGCCCTGCTCCCCTGTCCTCGCCTGTCCCCCTTTGCTGATCGCCCAGGGATCGAGGAGGCTCATAGCGAGAACAGAACCAAAGCCGAACCATCTCTGGCTCACTTCTTCTTGCTGGACTTGTCCGAGCGTTTTGACTCAGATTTTGCAGTTTTCTCTGAGCGCTCTCCTCGGTCCTTGTCCCTCTCAGACCTGCGCTCAGGCCCCCGGTCAGAGCCTCTGTCGGATCCGCGCTCGGGCCCCCGGTCGGACCCACGCTCGGACCCTCGCTCGGACCCTCGCTCGGGCCCTCGCTCGGAGCGGTTGTCGGCCTTGCTGCCCTCCTGCCGCGTGCCCTCGTCGGTGGATGAGGTAGTGGGTTGAGGCTGGCCCCATCTGCCAATCTCTTGGTGCTCTGAGATACTGGTGCTGATGCTGCCCACCCAGGCCTTCAGGTCGTCCTGCAGGACCAGAGAGGATGCGTCAAAGTCTCACATGACTTTAGTACAGGACCAGGAAAGGGCCTTACCTCATCTTTAGCGTGGAATAAGAACTCACTGCCATCTTTTGTCCTGTAAAACAGAACAAATATTCTGTTACTGAATCAAAGTGGCAGGAAGTTTAGTACTCAAACATCTATTGACTACAAATATCCCTTTACACATGCTTTTCAGTCATGTGACTTTTGTTGTTATGGCGGCCATTTTGAATACCAAAGTAGAATTATTCAGTACTACAACATGTAACAATATCTCTAAAAATTACTTTTTGAGGCTGTAATTGTCTAGAATTATTACATTTGCTGTAAAAAGTACCATCTTCTTTATGCATTAACCAATGAAGGTGAAATGCTGCACCCTGCATTAGGTTGATGAAGACCACATACAGTGTAGATTATTTCAGAAAATGTGGTATAATTTTAAAGATACAATAATTGAACTGAGTATCGGCCAGTTCAGTTGTGGCAGCCATCGTGTTTCCTCCAAGACAAAACTCACATCATTTCTTTATTTTCAAACCTATAAATGTCAAAATACACATACAGTGCAAATTTCATGAGAAAATCTTGTTTCATATTTCAGATATTTCATTTGATGTGACAGATAGTACATAGCGGAAAGTGCGACTTTTCGGTAAACATTCTCTTCTTATTTCTTCAATAAAAAACAAACAAAGGTGGTGCGAGTGGCATATTCATGAAATATGTTCCCAATATCTTATAACTTTTTTTGTTAGACAATTTACGAAACAGGGTGTTGTAACCAGAGCTGTAGCTCAGCAATGGAAACATGTATAGAGCTAAACTTTGGCATATTTATGTACACAGACAAATATGAACATAACATTTTAGTTTCGGATGTATGTAGATACCACAAATATACTGCAGATATGGCTTCCAGTTTGAATTCTCTCTAGCTTCTTTATACGATCTAATGGAATATTCAATGCAAACATATTTCTTGAGATTACACATTTTTGAACATTTCTGTTATTTTTTCCCACTCCTGCAGCCTGTTCACACTCGTAAGCCAAGTGAAGAGGACTTCTGTTGCATTTGATATTTGCACTTCCATTTGTACATGATCACACTAGTAAATCACATAAAGCAAAGCCTCAGATTTAAAAAAATGTCTACTTTAGTGATGGCGCTGTTTGCAGGCAAATATTGAGAATCAGATTCTCACTGAAAGACAAATCTGCAGCATTTTTGAGATAAACAATGTATCTACATACATGTAAAACTAAAATGTTATGTTCATATTGGTCTGTGTACATAAATGTGCATTTCTGTCGTTATGAAAAAACGTTTCTTTTATATTTTAACAATGAATAGATGGTTAGAAATGCACTTGTTTTTTGCAACAAACTAGTAAGATTAAAAATATTGTTTAACCATGAAGTCATTTGTGATAGATACAAATGTTTGCTTTTTTGTTGCATTTTTCATTCACGTGATGTAGCTGAAGGTAAATCTGAAACGCGTTTTTTAATCATCGTCTGTTTTCTGTGTGGCTTCATATCATTATTGCGGTTCATGTGTGAGGCATTAATGTCGGTGGCTGCAGTATATTTTGTTGTCCAATACTATGGGTGATGTAGCTTTATGAAACAGCTGTTGAGATAAAATATCGTTAAAAGGAAATGTGATGGATCATTTGGATTTTTCTTTCTTTTTTTCTCCTTAAATGTAGCTATTTGACACTATGTTGTTGCATACGCAATACAGTAGGTGGCGGCATGCACTATTGTTTGGCTACAGTCCGCCAATAACATTAAAGAAGAAGAAGTTAAGAAACAGCTGTTGCTGAAGTCACTTCCCCTGTGTATTCCGCCCTGGGTAAGGGCGGTGGAATTGGGCAAATGCAGCTGAAGCTGTAGTTCACTAACTGCATAGAGATCTAACAGTTGAATAAAAAATAAAAATATTGGGAGTTAGAGCCAGTCACTTTGCATGTGTTCACTGTGTTCATTACACATGTGGAGAACCTAGGAAGAGCTTTACATGAGGAGATTGGAGCCTGTTGATCAACTATCTAGACACTAGACACACTCCTGGGACATATTTTTTCATTCCACTGACAACACATCCAAACCATTTTAGGACATTATTTATGGGTCTGCAATAGAAGCCAGGAGGGAAAAGGTTAAAAGTGGGCAACATTTATAATGTAAAGGATAAAAAAAAAAGGGAAATTGCAGGAAAAAGAAGTTTCACCTTGATTTAGAAAAAGAGTTTATAATGGAAGTCTATGCAGATTTCCGAAGCACTGCCAGGGGGTACACAACTTTTCACGCAGTCAAAACTGATCAGAACCGAATAAACATGTAAAAGCAACAAGTTTGCCCTCTGATATGCAGATTTCCCTTAACAAGGCACAAGGAAGGTGCCGATAGCATTAGCATGCTGCTGCCAACGATGCTATTTTGCGCCACGTTCAAAAATACTTTTATGGAGGATGAAACTAACTCAGCGATTGCGGGTCGAGCGCTACATAATGAGTTCATTTGTTCATTTAGTGTGTAAAAAAAACGCTGATGCCCGATACCAATTTGTTTTCCTAGGATCGGCTCCGATATCCGATACCAGTATTGGTGATATTATATTATGATTATCTATTCAGGAAAATCAGAACATGTGCAATTATGAAACGCGCACACAACATTTATATTGGAGGAGCAACCTCTATTTCTCAAGTGAATGTACACATTTTCACGCCTCATTTCACGGCTCCCGGAGGCGTAGAAGTCTCAATTACTTTGTCTGTTCCAAAATGAACCTTCATGAAATGAAGGTTCCAAGAACGTACTGGTCGTTATGAATTACGTGATGAATTAAACTTTAGGATTCAGAAACATAGCACAACTTTGAAAAGTTTTAGTCCAACAGTTAATGGTGTTCAATTGTGGAATAAACTGGAGATGGATTTGAAACGATGTCCAAACATCAACCTGTTCAAATTTAAATACAAACAAAAGACTTTTGAAATATACAGACAAGAAGAAATGTGTTGCCACTAGGGGGAGCAGTAGGATGGATTATGTGTATTGTTCCTCTATAATCTGGAAGAGTGTTGCTGCTTGGAACGGTTGTCATTCTATTGCTCAAGTTCACAAATGGAGAATTAGGGTTGGCAGGTTATGGATCTGTTGAGAGGAATCCTCCCAACGGGCTCTAAACCTTGTCTTTTAATGCACCACTCAGCATAGGAACATATTCTACAAAATCAGCTGTTAGGGCAGCCATGTGGGGGTTTGTTGATTGGGAGTTACTGCCCTCTTCATCTGGCCCGCTCTACACTTTGGCTTTTTAATGCACCACACTATGCAGGGCTAGCAGCATACTTCACATATAACTCAATTAAATAAATATATAATAATAATGATTATGGAAATTACACCCAAATTAAAATTATACTGAGAATGGTAATGACAACTGGAAAGTATCAAGATCTCAGATTATAATATCTATTAATGTACCTTCATAACATAAAAGTAACTCTCGGTTATCAAGGGTAAAAATCTGGAAGAAATATATTAAGGATCACATTTTTTTTTTTTTTTTGACTGCTTTGTTCTAGACATCGTACATGAAACGGGATTGTTGTTGTAGCTGTGCGTTGCTTCAATTAATTGTATAAACAGTTCATATATTATTATTTTTTTTGGTAAGTTTGTAAGTTGGTCTGTATGAATGTAGCTGCTTGAAATTTTCTTTTTTTATTTATTTTATTGCACTTGGGGGTGGGCAATCATAAGCTTTTGCTTCAGCCCACTCCTTTTGAGCACTATGTGTACTGCTCAAATAAACAAATAAACATGAAAAATGAAGTCAGAAAATCAGCTATGTAGATGGCGGGAGCATGGACCTCAGGGGTTAAAAAATGAAAGTGCAATTCAGGGCCCCCAACTGTGGATGGCGCCCTAGGTGGCCGCCTGGGTCGTATATACCTCGGGCCCTGTTCCAAATTCAATTCACACGGGACAAGAATTACCTGGAGACCTCAGAGTCTGCAGAATGACAGACGGGGCAGGTGGTTCTAATCCCGTGTGAATAGGGCTTTAGCGCTTAAAGGCCCAGCCACTGCAGTTGTCCTTTCTTTACACGTGTCCCGTGTTGTGTGGTGGGCGGGCTCACTTGAGTGTGAAGACATTCTTCTTCTTCTTGTATCCGTTGGTGACGTCACATTGACAGTGCGACAGGCTGAGCGCCGCCTCGTTGTTGTACGGCGTGCCGGTGCTCTTGGGGTCCTTGAAGAAGCCCAGCTCCCCCTTGTTCAACACGCAGTACAGGTTAACCCAGGACCTGCTGTGGAGAGAGAGAGAGAGGGCGCGGTTAGGGGGCGGAGCTACCTCTGCGCCCACACTCACCTGAGCCCAGCCTGGACAGGTGCACGAGCCGCGGCCACAACATCGGAACAACACCACACACACGAACGAAGACGGAGACAGGCAGGGAGAGTCGGGGACAAGGGGGACAGGCAGGAGGGCGGGGGGGACACGGCGGGGCGACCACACTTACCTTGGAGAGGAGCGCAGGGACAGTCCGCAGCGTGCACGGGAGACAGGAGCACAACACAAGGCAGTTGGTTAAATCCCATTTCTCCTTACACCTCGACTGGAGAACAGGCACACTCCTAATTCAGTATTTATAATGTGATTGACTCTTTTTCTTTGCCAATGTGGAGCGCCACTGACTCTGACTAATATTATAGGATAGTCCAATGTGAGTGCTGCTGCTGCACATATACTGAAACATGAAGAGTGCCCACAGCGCCCCCTGGTTTCCCTGGGAGGAGCAGCAGTGGCAGGTGCGCAGTGATGTGCAGCTCACACGTGTTCCACTCATCAGAGCAGTCCATGCTTTTCTCATCGTGTCCTACAGAGACACTGTAGACACTCCCAATAATAGAAAGCTGCAGGCCGGAGGCCCAGCAGATCCACGACGGTGAGGTGGATTCGCCGTGATAGTGCGCCCTCTGCTGGTACGAGTGGATCCACAACGGTATTATTTGTTAACATATTTTATGTTTTACAATTATATTGTTAGGGTTAGGTTCGGATAAGTTTGTTATCTTTATCAATCAACAGAGGCATCTACTTACACTTTCTACATTTATTCATAAGACATTTTTAATTTTTGTTGATGAAAAAATTGAAATAACTAAGGTGCGTTAAGTAGATCAACATCAACCTCCCAAAAAGTTGATGGGTCTATATCTGCTTTAACCAGCAGAGGGCGCACTATGGCGGTGAATTCGCTTCTAGGTGGATCGGCCTCGCTTCCGGGTCTGTAGCTTTCCCCTACTCACTCATCTTCCTAATATTTACCAAAAACAAGATGGAGGCCACAGATGCTCCTGTTCTGAAGCCTGGTTGCTTTATCTTTATTGAGTTAGACAGAGCAACGTCATCTGACTGGGCAGCGCCATATTAGACTCTAAACTGAGGCTTGGTGGTTTTTAACACATTATTCAACTATAAATAAAAAGGACAAATGGCATACACCCTCCGAGCCGGGTACTCCGGGAAACTTGTGAGAATTCTGTAGTTTGGTCGATGTATTTTTTCTATAGCCGTGAGCACTAAACATCGCAAATTATGGATAATTCAGATGTTTTCAGCATTTGTCAACCATCGACCTCATTTCTGTTATGTCAATGCCTGG
Organism: Proterorhinus semilunaris; assembly: GCA_021464625.1. Classification (NCBI taxonomy): domain Eukaryota; kingdom Metazoa; phylum Chordata; class Actinopteri; order Gobiiformes; family Gobiidae; genus Proterorhinus; species Proterorhinus semilunaris. Next base: position 1,331,621 of record CM038354.1, read on the forward strand.
GTAGAAATCATTAATTAAATAGTTATTAATAAAAACATTTAAAAGTGTCTTCTGATCCAAATGTACTTTAAACATATTCAGTTTGTGATTATTGTGGGTCAAATACTCGTCCAATGGCCACTAAACATCATCTAATCTAATCATTTGTTTATTATTGGGAATCTTCAGGAATTATGTAAATGCCATGACACAGACATTATTACCTCGCCGTACTGTACCATAGGGCCTGACTTCACCATTCCACACCATATGGAGAGAGAAAGCTCACAAGTGCATTTGTTGGAATACGCTCAGATAACTAACAGCAGCCTTTGGGCATGTCTGCTGCATAAGAACTGCTCGAACAGCCTCACCTACGTTAATATGGCGGGCTCCGTTGCTTCGTTGGTTACAAATACCCGGATTCCTGTCTAACTCAATACAACAGTTGCTAATTCAGGCGCCCATAAATTGAATCCCCCTCCCTTTCGTCTCGCCCGTCGTAGGGCCAGGAGCGTAGCGTGTTTGTGCTGGGTCAGTGTAAGAATACGCTGAGTTTCCACACTCAGTGAAGAACTGTGTTTCTCTGACCGGTGCACTTGGCCTCTGCAGGACTAGACTGACCTCCTCTGTAGAATGCGATGAGAAAGTGGTATGGCTACGTTAACATGCAGCTCGCATGCAGTGTGTGCCATTTCTGAAGTCAGAGCAAAGAAGAGACAAAAGATTTAAGAATCAACTGAATTTAACAAAAAATAAGATGAAAATGTCATAGGATGTCATTAGGTTAAAGGTTTGCTCATTTCAAAAGATGAGTTATAAGAATAACTTTCTCAAAGCTTTACTTTTCTTTGGAGTGGTTTTGACAACGTGCACTCTTCTGTATTATCTTTAACAGAGGATACTTTCTAACAAGCCAACCTCATGAAAAACTGTGATTTCGTCAGGTTGTAAGATCATCCACACATCATGAGAATCTGGAAAGGAATTTGTTTCAAACTGCTAGCAAACCCCAAAGGTCCTGTAGCACTGGTTGGAAAACACTGATTGAATAAGATTAGATTGCTACTTTGTAAAATGTCAAATTCAGCAGAATGAGTGAACGAGGCCAGAGCCAGGTCACACTGGGTCACAAGAAGCTAAAGCAGATTCAGATGTGTAAGGCAAACGGGAAGCTTGAGGAAGTCTGAAAGTCTAAGAGTTGAACCTTTCATTTCAAGCAACTGGCTATGGAAATGATCGATCAATGAAAACAAGCTACAGCTGCTTTGCAGGTTTAGTGGAAAACCCTTTTTGTGTGTTGTTCTGCTTTTGCCTGTGTTAGTTCAATTACATCAGAGTCACGCAGGTGAGACACTCCTGCCTACAGAGTCGGACTCTGGTGTGTGAGTGAGAGGGAGTGGGTCAGTGGTTCCTTGATGCTAAGTGCTTTAAGTGCCTAATGGTGGTAGACAAACACAGCCTGTTTCAGCTTTGTTTAAAGCATCTGGCTCTGAGGCAGTGGGAAGCGGAAGCAGCAGCAGCACAGAGAAGAGGTCAATGATGAGGTCAGTGCTGAATCCACCTCCTCATGACCTGCACACGTTCAGCCACCAGGGGGCGATGCATCAGCTCTGCATGCATCCACAGCTGCAGCATCAGCTAGTCAAATAGTCATGTTATACAGTAGATGGGACTTCAACAACAGTATTCAGCAGCACTGACCACACTAGCTACAGGGGCGTGTCTCATTGACCACTTACGCAGTATATTTAAAATATATATTTTAGTTATATTCATTTGATCAATCAAATACATGTTTATTCATCACATTATTATATAAATAGCCTTAAATGGCACACATCTATGCCAGGAGTGGTGACATCTATACAGGCCTGATTAACTCAGCCAGGGGCAAAAATTAGGCTATATCCACACGAAGACCAAACGCTTATATTTTCAGAAACTTTCTTTGTAAGCACGAAGTCAGCTCAGTAAATGTGTGCGTCCACATGGGTCGACTCAGGTCTGTGAAATGATCAGGTCAGTGATTTTGACTGTCAGTCCAAAGACACAGACTGTTACTGTTCTACTTATCACCTGTGGCTCACGGACTCCAGTGGAGCAAAGAGACCATCATAGATCCATGAGTAAAACTCATTCTAAGGTCAGCAGATTATGGATAACAGACTCCACTCTGGTGTGTGATGTCATCGTTTTAGTAAAAGTTGCCGAGACGTAACCACGGCGCCACGTAAACGGCGTTTTGAGATCTTTCCACTCTGGGACCTAGTTTGGATGTTCGTTTACAGACCCCCAAATGCCGGACTCGTATGGACGATACACTGGATTGATTAAATATCTTTGCGTTTGGTCCTCAGCTTGACTTTGTATGGACAGGGCCTAAGAGGACAACTTGATATCAGCGTCTGGGATTTTGTGGGTTGTTCCTGAATGACATTAGATACAGACGCCATGAGATGAGTCGTGCCTCCCCTGTATCATCACTACACCGTGCTGCTGTGAACTTCTCCAGTTCAACAAGTCACAGGTTAAGTAACCCGTCCACCCGCTTACAGTTTCAGAAACTTTCTCTGTAAACACGGAGCCATCTCAGTAAATGTGTGTGTCCACATTGATTGACTCAGGTCTGTGAAAATGCTGCGATTCATCTGCCAGGCCTGTGTGAGGCGCTGTGGCGCCACCAAAGAAAATAGAACAAGACTGTAGATAGCACTTTCTGAATAATAAAAAAAGAGAATGAAACTTCTCAATGGAAATACAGTACATTCTAGGGAAGACAGTAGAAGGTGAGTCTTGTTCTTCAGACTCGCGGGACTAAAGCAGAAAAACTGTCAGTGACAGGACTTTTACTGTCAGTCCAAAAACACAGAGTGAGTCACTCCACAAGACGCGAGAACTTTCTTCTCGCACCCAGAAAATGCTCCAGTTCGGCAGCTCTCGCTGACACTTCGGTCCAGCAAAACTTTGTTCGGCAGGGCTGCGAGAACTCTCGCTGTAAATTGGCTGGATGTTTAGGGGGCGAGGTTAATTTGGCGGAACCAGGAAGTGAGAATCCAGTGTTTACTTCCTAACACCGGTGTGACAGATCAACGGAGGGAAAACGTGGACACGAAGTAGAACAGAGCGCACTAAACCCTGGAATCATCCCATCGGAGTAACTTTGTGTGTGGTTCATCATCCACTTCACACCGATGATGGACAAAGGACCAGCTGTCTAGACTTTCTCCACGCTCAAATCTTTGGCCACCCAGCCGAATTTGCCCTGGTTACAAAATGATTCAATAGATATTGCCTAAGTTGAAAAGGCGCTTCTCGGTTCTTTACAAAAGAGCGGTGCATAACATAGCTCTGTATGTGCTGCAGATGAATACCTCTGGCCTTTGTAGCTCCATAGGTACAGCGCTGGACTCCCATCCATGAGCTTGTCAGTTCAATTCCGACTCCCTTTTTTTTTTCAAACTAGGCACCCACTGGGAAGAACTTAAATCGGTGCCTAGCTGTTTGGGTGGTTATGAGGGAATGACAAGACATTGTCTTTATACAAGTCGTTATATTACTGTAAGTGGGAGCCCAGTTTAAAAAGAAAATAATGAATAGGGGTCAGAATTGAACTGACAATCTCATGGATGGGAGTCCAGCGCTCTACCTATGGAGCTACACGCCTTTTTAACTTAGGCACTATTTTTGAGTTAGGCAATATGTATTGAATCATTTTGTAACTAGGGCAAACACGGCTGGGTGGCCAAAGATTTGAGCGTGGAGAAACTCTAAACAGCTGGTCCTTTGTCCATCATCGGCGTGAAGTGGAGGATGAACCACACACAAAGTTACTCCAATGGAATGATTCCAAGGGAATTCATCTTTGAATCCCTGGTTTGGTTTTACCTACGTTGATCTGTCACACCGGTGTGGAAAACGGGAGGCAACATGGATAGTGTTGGCAAAACATTCCTGGGGAGAAACGTTTTGGGCAAGGATGAAGAGGAAAACAGAAGAGCCTGGCGCTACCTGCGTGAAAGAAGCTGGTGGTCAGGCTCATGGACAGAGGGAAAGCAAGCAGACCCTTCATCAAACACCGGGAAACGTCAACCAACATGTTCAATGAAGGTTCTTGGATGGACGACGCCTGCACGACTGTGAGCCTTCACAGTCGTCAAACAACATGATTTTACCGAATGAGACGGAGGTAAGCTTTTAACGTTAACGTTTTCTAACGGGAGATGTGTGCTAAACATGAAGTCAATCTTCAAAATGGTTGCAATACTGTGACTGATACATTTTATAATAGTTTGAACTGAAATGACTCGTTTTATTTCTGTAATTCCTTGATCGTTTTGGCTGCTGAAAAACGGGGCGTGGCAGTTCGGCAGAGTATGAAATGTCAGAGCCCAGACGAACTTTGTTCTTGTTCTTTTTGCCTCAAGAACAAGAACAAAGTTCTTGCGTCTTGTGGAGCATGAATAGGCCTTAACTCTGCCATGTTTTTCTCCTCATCACCTGTGGGGAAGAGGAGCGTTTATCCAAAGTAGATTATGGATAAAGGAGACAACGCTGGCGCTGTGATGTCATCGTTTTTAGGAAAAGTTGGGGAGAGGCCGTAACAATGGAGCCACGTATACAGCGTTTTGAGATCTTTCCACTGTGGGACCTGGTTTGGAAAATGTTTGTTTGCAGACCCCCAAAATGGTGGGTTCATGAGGATGATAGGCTGGATTGATTAAATATTTTTGCGTTTAGTTAACTTTGTATGGAAAGGGCCTAAATATGCCATATAACCTTTCATTTTTAACACCACATTAATGCACACACTGCAGTAGTCCGTCCTGCACAAAGTTTACAACTGCTTCTCAAATGTCATACATTTTTGCACCTCATATTTATGATATATCAGACAGTATATCTTTGTTGTAAGCACAATGGTTTATTCAGTCTCATCTAAGGAAGGCACTATCCATTTTGCACATGTGCAACCTTTTAGTGAATCAGGCCCTTGATTAAAAATGTGCAAAAGCTTGAATGAGTTGACCCTCAGGCTCTTAAGAGCAGTGTCACCTCTGAGCCAATGAAAAGGTCTGGACACGCCCCTGATAAACTATATTCAACATCACTGACCAAAGGAATGAACAACATTTGACATCAATAATAATTATCAATAATAAATGAATCAATATTTGAGGAACACCCAATTTGACCGTGGTTGCAGAAGCAGGACACGCAGCTGTCTACATGCGGGACACCCACCTGTTGGTGCTCTTCTTCATGCTCTCGATGTCCAACTTGCGGAAGAGGAATCCCTCTTGATGGGCAGTGTGCGCGGGTGGTTGAGGAGCAGCTGGGCTCTGAGCTGGGGCAGACCTAGACCTCCTGCTGGGCTCCCCTCCCTCTTTGGGCCTGGGGCGGCGTCGAGGTTTAGGCCTGTCCCGAGCTCGCGGACGGTCCAGCCGGGAAGACTTCTCTGGTAGGCCATTGGGCAGACGAGGCACCTCCCCTCGGGCCTGGGGACATCAGAACACCTGCTACATGAGCCATATCAAACTATTAGACGGGGCCTTACCACCGGCTGAGGCCTGACCTGAGCGGCTTCTCTCTCCTGCAGCTGCTCCACGATGTCGGCCATGGTGGACCTCTTCTCCCTGGAACAACACAGGTTAGACAGTGTTCTTGTTGGACCAATGTGCGACAGAGAACACTGACCCCCCAGTGGAGCGCCGGTCAGACTGCTCCCTGTCCATCTCACTGGACTCCTGTCGCTCCAGTTTGTGCCTGTCCCGCTCTCGGCGCCGGCCCTCGTGGCCCCCAGGAGCCTCGTGTTCACTGGATGTCTGCCTCTCCAGAGTGCGCCTGCGCTCCTGCTCTCTCCACACCTCTTGGGGAAGCTCATCTCTGCGCGCCTGGATCAGCTGGTCGCTAGATAGGGGCCGCTCCATCTTGTAGCTATGGGCCTGGGGCTGTGTGAAGCCCTCAGTGCGGGATCCCCGGGGCCCTCTTGTGGGGTCACTGTGTAGTCTCTCGCGACAGGGCTCCTGCAGGACCACTTCAGCCATGATGTTGACGTCTGCTCTGTCAGGGCCAGGCTCTCTGTCTCGGCCTCGCTCACGGGACTTCTCCAGGCGGCTGGCAACTAACAGGGGGGTGACTGCGTCATCCAGGTGCTTGATCTTGGGCTGCCGGAGATACTGAGACCTGGGCTCCTGCTCCTCTGGGGCTTGAACGGTCAGGAGCGGGCTCACAGACTTTGAAACTTGGCTCCTGACAGCACTGGTGTTTTCCCGTGCCTGATTGGCTGACACCAGCATGGCTGCTGTGGCAATGGAAGCAATGGATGATGGGGCAGGCTGACCCAGCCCGACAGCCACGCCCACAACCCCAACACCACCACTGTGCTGGGGGTCGGGCGTGCTCCTGTGCCCGTTTACCACAGAGCTGTAGTTAGGGGCTGGGGAGCCCAGGCGCCGCACAGAGGCACATGGGGGAGAGCTGGGCTGATTCTGCTCATAGATGGTCTGTCTCGTGACTAGAGACACAGGCGGCTGACCCGGAGAGTCTGGCGGCTCCAGGAAGACCTTACGGCCCAGTAGGGGGGTGGGCGGCAGCTTTCCCTGCTCCGCCTTTAGCTTTTCCACCTGCACACAGAGCACATGGCTAAGTTTCATGCCTAAGAGGGATCCTGGAGGTTAATTAAGGTGCTATAATGAAAGTATACCGAGGTGAGACGGCGTAACGAGCTGAAGCGCTCCTCCCAGCTGGCTGCTGCTTTGCGGAAGGCCTCGTGACGGCGGATCAGCTGCTCCACCTCGTCCACACTGGCACCCAGCTCCGAGCTGTTGAGCAGGGGTTCCTGCGCCGTGAGCCAGGCCTCTGCTACCACTGCCTCCTGGGCAAACTGATGCACCTCAAGCACTATGGGAAACAAGGCATTAGTGTCCAAAGAGTCCCGTGTGGGGCTGTGAAGAGACAAGCTACTCACGCTGCTGCAGGAAGTCCCAGTGCTTGTCCCACTTCTCAGAGAGCTCATGCTCCTTACTCACCACCTTGTCCAGTTTGTCCTTAATCTGAGCAAAGCATAAGTTAGGGCAGAGGTCGTGTGTTTGTGAGTAGGTCATGTGTTAGTCAGTAGGTCATGAATTTGTGAGTAGGTCATGTGTTAGTGAGTAGGTCATGAGTTAGTGAGTAGGTCATGAGTTAGTGAGTAGGTCATGTGTTAGTGAGTAGGTCATGAGTTAGTGAGTAGGTCATGAGTTTGTGAGTAGGTCGTGTGTTAGTGAGTAGGTCATGTGTTAGTGAGTAGGTCATGAGTTTGTGAGTAGGTCATGTGTTAGTGAGTAGGTCATGTGTTAGTGAGTAGGTCATGAGTTTGTGAGTAGGTCGTGTGTTAGTGAGTAGGTCATGTGTTAGTGAGTAGGTCGTGTGTTTGTGAGTAGGTCGTGTGTTAGTGAGTAGGTCGTGTGTTAGTGAGTAGGTCGTGTGTTAGTGAGTAGGTCATGTGTTAGTGAGTAGGTCGTGTGTTAGTGAGTAGGTCGTGTGTTAGTGAGTAGGTCATGTGTTAGTGAGTAGGTCATGTGTTAGTGAGTAGGTCGTGTGTTAGTGAGTAGGTCGTGTGTTAGTGAGTAGGTCATGTGTTTGTGAGTAGGTCAGTGAGTAGGTCATGTGTTAGTGAGTAGGTCATGTGTTTGTGAGTAGGTCATGTGTTAGTGAGTAGGTTAGTGAGTAGGTCGTGTGTTAGTGAGTAGGTTGTGTGTTAGTGAGTAGGTCTTGTGTTACTGAGTAGGTCGTGTGTTAGTGAGTAGGTCGTGTGTTAGTGAGTAGGTCATGAGTTTGTGAGTAGGTCATGTGTTAGTGAGTAGGTCATGTGTTAGTGAGTAGGTCATGAGTTTGTGAGTAGGTCATGTGTTAGTGAGTAGGTCGTGTGTTTGTGAATAGGTCGTGTGTTAGTGAGTAGGTCATGTGTTAGTGAGTAGGTCGTGTGTTTGTGAGTAGGTCGTGTGTTAGTGAGTAGGTCATGTGTTAGTGAGTAGGTCATGTGTTAGTGAGTAGGTCGTGTGTTAGTGAGTAGGTCATGTGTTAGTGAGTAGGTCGTGTGTTAGTGAGTAGGTCGTGTGTTAGTGAGTAGGTCATGTGTTAGTGAGTAGGTCATGTGTTAGTGAGTAGGTCGTGTGTTAGTGAGTAGGTCATGTGTTTGTGAGTAGGTCAGTGAGTAGGTCATGTGTTAGTGAGTAGGTCATGTGTTTGTGAGTAGGTCATGTGTTAGTGAGTAGGTCATGTGTTTGTGAGTAGGTCATGTGTTAGTGAGTAGGTTAGTGAGTAGGTCGTGTGTTAGTGAGTAGGTCGTGTGTTTGTGAGTAGGTCGTGTGTTAGTGAGTAGGTCGTGTGTTAGTGAGTAGGTCGTGTGATGGTGAGTAGGTCGTGTGTTAGTGAGTAGGTCGTGTGTTAGTGAGTAGGTCGTGTGTTAGTGAGTAGGTCGTGTGTAAGTGAGTAGGTCGTGTGTTACTGAGTAGGTCGTGTGTTAGTGAGTAGGTCGTGTGTTAGTGAGTAGGTCGTGTGTTACTGAGTAGGTCGTGTGTTACTGAGTAGGTCATGAGTTTGTGAGTAGGTCGTGTGTTAGTGAGTAGGTCATGTGTTAGTGTGTAGGTCATGAGTTTGTGAGTAGGTTGTGTGTTAGTGAGTAGGTCATGTGTTAGTGAGTAGGTCATGAGTTTGTGAGTAGGTCGTGTGTTAGTGAGTAGGTTGTGTGTTAGTGAGTAGGTCATGTGTTAGTGAGTAGGTCATGAGTTTGTGAGTAGGTCGTGTGTTAGTGAGTAGGTCGTGTGTTTGTGAGTAGGTCGTGTGTTAGTGAGTAGGTTGTGTGTTAGTGAGTAGGTCGTGTGTTAGTGAGTAGATCGTGTGTTAGTGAGTAGGTCGTGTGTTAGTGAGTAGGTCGTGTGTTAGTGAGTAGGTCATGTGTTTGTGAGTAGGTCGTGTGTTAGTGAGTAGGTCGTGTGTTAGTGAGTAGGTCGTGTGTTAGTGAGTAGGTCATGAGTTTGTGAGTAGGTCATGTGTTAGTGAGTAGGTCGTGTGTTAGTGAGTAGGTCATGTGTTAGTGAGTAGGTCATGAGTTTGTGAGTAGGTCGTGTGTTAGTGAGTAGGTCGTGTGTTTGTGAGTAGGTTGTGTGTTAGTGAGTAGGTTGTGTGTTAGTGAGTAGGTCGTGTGTTAGTGAGTAGATCGTGTGTTAGTGAGTAGGTCGTGTGTTAGTGAGTAGGTCGTGTGTTAGTGAGTAGGTCGTGTGTTAGTGAGTAGGTCGTGTGTTAGTGAGTAGGTCATGTGTTTGTGAGTAGGTCGTGTGTTAGTGAGTAGGTCGTGTGTTAGTGAGTAGGTCGTGTGTTAGTGAGTAGGTCGTGTGATGGTGAGTAGGACATGTGTTAGTGAGTAGGTCGTGTGATGTGAGGAGGTCGTGTGTTAGTGAGTAGGTCGTGTGTTAGTGAGTAGGTTAGTGAGTAGGTCGTGTGTTAGTGAGTAGGTCATGTGTTAGTGAGTAGGTCGTGTGTTAGTGAGTAGGTCGTGTGTTAGTGAGTAGGTCGTGTGTTACTGAGTAGATCGTGTGTTAGTGAGTAGATCGTGTGTTAGTGAGTAGGTCGTGTGTTAGTGAGTAGATCGTGTGTTAGTGAGTAGATCGTGTGTTAGTGAGTAGGTCGTGTGTTAGTGAGTAGGTCGTGTGTTAGTGAGTAGGTCGTGTGTTAGTGAGTAGGTCGTGTGTGTTAGTGAGTAGGTCGTGTGTTAGTGAGTAGGTCATGTGTTTGTGAGTAGGTCGTGTGTTAGTGAGTAGGTCATGTGTTTGTGAGTAGGTCGTGTGTTAGTGAGTAGGTCGTGTGTTAGTGAGTAGGTCGTGTGTTAGTGAGTAGGTCGTGTGATGGTGAGTAGGACATGTGTTAGTGAGTAGGTCGTGTGATGTGAGAAGGTCGTGTGTTAGTGAGTAGGTCGTGTGTTAGTGAGTAGGTTAGTGAGTAGGTCATGTGTTAGTGAGTAGGTCATGTGTTAGTGAGTAGGTCATGTGTTAGTGAGTAGGTTGTGTGTTAGTGAGTAGGTTGTGTGTTAGTGAGTAGGTCGTGTGTTAGTGAGTAGGTCGTGTGTTAGTGAGTAGGTCGTGTGTTAGTGAGTAGGTCGTGTGATGGTGAGTAGGTCGTGTGTTAGTGAGTAGGTCGTGTGTTAGTGAGTAGGTCGTGTGTTAGTGAGTAGGTCGTGTGTAAGTAAGTAGGTCGTGTGTTACTGAGTAGGTCGTGTGTTAGTGAGTAGGTCGTGTGTTAGTGAGTAGGTCGTGTGTTACTGAGTAGGTCGTGTGTTACTGAGTAGGTCATGAGTTTGTGAGTAGGTCGTGTGTTAGTGAGTAGGTCATGTGTTAGTGTGTAGGTCATGAGTTTGTGAGTAGGTTGTGTGTTAGTGAGTAGGTCATGTGTTAGTGAGTAGGTCATGAGTTTGTGAGTAGGTCGTGTGTTAGTGAGTAGGTTGTGTGTTAGTGAGTAGGTCATGTGTTAGTGAGTAGGTCATGAGTTTGTGAGTAGGTCGTGTGTTAGTGAGTAGGTCGTGTGTTTGTGAGTAGGTCGTGTGTTAGTGAGTAGGTTGTGTGTTAGTGAGTAGGTCGTGTGTTAGTGAGTAGATCGTGTGTTAGTGAGTAGGTCGTGTGTTAGTGAGTAGGTCGTGTGTTAGTGAGTAGGTCATGTGTTTGTGAGTAGGTCGTGTGTTAGTGAGTAGGTCGTGTGTTAGTGAGTAGGTCGTGTGTTAGTGAGTAGGTCATGAGTTTGTGAGTAGGTCATGTGTTAGTGAGTAGGTCGTGTGTTAGTGAGTAGGTCATGTGTTAGTGAGTAGGTCATGAGTTTGTGAGTAGGTCGTGTGTTAGTGAGTAGGTCGTGTGTTTGTGAGTAGGTTGTGTGTTAGTGAGTAGGTTGTGTGTTAGTGAGTAGGTCGTGTGTTAGTGAGTAGATCGTGTGTTAGTGAGTAGGTCGTGTGTTAGTGAGTAGGTCGTGTGTTAGTGAGTAGGTCGTGTGTTAGTGAGTAGGTCATGTGTTTGTGAGTAGGTCGTGTGTTAGTGAGTAGGTCGTGTGTTAGTGAGTAGGTCGTGTGTTAGTGAGTAGGTCGTGTGATGGTGAGTAGGACATGTGTTAGTGAGTAGGTCGTGTGATGTGAGGAGGTCGTGTGTTAGTGAGTAGGTCGTGTGTTAGTGAGTAGGTTAGTGAGTAGGTCGTGTGTTAGTGAGTAGGTCATGTGTTAGTGAGTAGGTCGTGTGTTAGTGAGTAGGTCGTGTGTTAGTGAGTAGGTCGTGTGTTACTGAGTAGATCGTGTGTTAGTGAGTAGATCGTGTGTTAGTGAGTAGGTCGTGTGTTAGTGAGTAGGTCGTGTGTTAGTGAGTAGGTCGTGTGTTAGTGAGTAGGTCGTGTGTGTTAGTGAGTAGGTCGTGTGTTAGTGAGTAGGTCATGTGTTTGTGAGTAGGTCGTGTGTTAGTGAGTAGGTCATGTGTTTGTGAGTAGGTCGTGTGTTAGTGAGTAGGTCGTGTGTTAGTGAGTAGGTCGTGTGTTAGTGAGTAGGTCGTGTGATGGTGAGTAGGACATGTGTTAGTGAGTAGGTCGTGTGATGTGAGAAGGTCGTGTGTTAGTGAGTAGGTCGTGTGTTAGTGAGTAGGTTAGTGAGTAGGTCATGTGTTAGTGAGTAGGTCATGTGTTAGTGAGTAGGTCATGTGTTAGTGAGTAGGTTGTGTGTTAGTGAGTAGGTTGTGTGTTAGTGAGTAGGTCGTGTGTTAGTGAGTAGGTCGTGTGTTAGTGAGTAGGTCGTGTGTTAGTGAGTAGGTCGTGTGTTAGTGAGTAGGTCGTGTGATGGTGAGTAGGACATGTGTTAGTGAGTAGGTCGTGTGATGTGAGGAGGTCGTGTGTTAGTGAGTAGGTCGTGTGTTAGTGAGTAGGTTAGTGAGTAGGTCGTGTGTTAGTGAGTAGGTCATGTGTTAGTGAGTAGGTCATGTGTTAGTGAGTAGGTCGTGTGTTTGTGAGTAGGTCGTGTGTTAGTGAGTAGGTCGTGTGTTAGTGAGTAGGTCGTGTGTTACTGAGTAGATCGTGTGTTAGTGAGTAGATCGTGTGTTAGTGAGTAGGTCGTGTGTTAGTGAGTAGGTCGTGTGTTAGTGAGTAGGTCGTGTGTTAGTGAGTAGGTCGTGTGTTAGTGAGTAGGTCGTGTGTGTTAGTGAGTAGGTCGTGTGTTAGTGAGTAGGTCATGTGTTTGTGAGTAGGTCGTGTGTTAGTGAGTAGGTCGTGTGTTAGTGAGTAGGTCGTGTGTTAGTGAGTAGGTCGTGTGATGGTGAGTAGGACATGTGTTAGTGAGTAGGTCGTGTGATGTGAGGAGGTCGTGTGTTAGTGAGTAGGTCGTGTGTTAGTGAGTAGGTTAGTGAGTAGGTCGTGTGTTAGTGAGTAGGTCATGTGTTAGTGAGTAGGTCATGTGTTAGTGAGAGGTTAGTGAGGTGGTCATGTGTTAGTGAGTAGGTCGTGTGTTAGTGAGTAGTGAGTAGGTCGTGTGTTAGTGAGTAGGTCATGTGTTAGTGAGTAGGTCATGTGTTAGTGAGTAGGTTAGTGAGTAGGTCATGTGTTTGTGAGTAGGTCGTGTGTTAGTGAGTAGGTCGTGTGTTACTGAGTAAGTTGTGTGTTAGTGAGTAGGTCATGTGTTTGTGAGTAGGTCGTGTGTTAGTGAGTAGGTCGTGTGTTAGTCAGTAGGTGATGAATTTGTGAGTAGGTCATGTGTTAGTGAGTAGGTCATGAGTTAGTGAGTAGGTCATGAGTTAGTGAGTAGGTCATGTGTTAGTGAGTAGGTCATGAGTTTGTGAGTAGGTCGTGTGTTAGTGAGTAGGTCGTGTGTTTGTGAGTAGGTCATGAGTTTGTGAGTAGGTCGTGTGTTAGTGAGTAGGTCGTGTGTTAGTGAGTAGGTCATGTGTTAGTGAGTAGGTCATGAGTTTGTGAGTAGGTCGTGTGTTAGTGAGTAGGTCATGTGTTAGTGAGTAGGTCGTGTGTTTGTGAGTAGGTCGTGTGTTAGTGAGTAGGTCATGTGTTAGTGAGTAGGTCGTGTGTTAGTGAGTAGGTCGTGTGTTAGTGAGTAGGTCGTGTGTTACTGAGTAGATCGTGTGTTAGTGAGTAGGTCGTGTGTTAGTGAGTAGGTCGTGTGTTAGTGAGTAGGTCGTGTGTTAGTGAGTAGGTCGTGTGTGTTAGTGAGTAGGTCGTGTGTTAGTGAGTAGGTCATGTGTTTGTGAGTAGGTCATGTGTTTGTGAGTAGGTCGTGTGTTAGTGAGTAGGTCATGTGTTTGTGAGTAGGTCGTGTGTTAGTGAGTAGGTCGTGTGTTAGTGAGTAGGTCGTGTGATGGTGAGTAGGACATGTGTTAGTGAGTAGGTCGTGTGATGGTGAGGAGGTCGTGTGTTAGTGAGTAGGTCGTGTGTTAGTGAGTAGGTTAGTGAGTAGGTCGTGTGTTAGTGAGTAGGTCATGTGTTAGTGAGTAGGTCATGTGTTAGTGAGTAGGTCGTGTGTTAGTGAGTAGTGAGTAGGTCGTGTGTTAGTGAGTAGGTCATGTGTTAGTGAGTAGGTCATGTGTTAGTGAGTAGGTCATGTGCTAGTGAGTAGGTTAGTGAGTAGGTCATGTGTTAGTGAGTAGGTCGTGTGTTGGTGAGTAGGTCATGTGTTGGTGAGTAGGTTAGTGAGTAGGTCATCTGTTAGTGAGTAGGTCATGTGTTAGTGAGTAGATCATGTGTTAGTGAGTAGGTCGTGTGTTGGTGAGTAGGTCATGTGTTGGTGAGTAGGTTAGTGAGTAGGTCATCTGTGAGTAGGTCATGTGTTAGTGAGTAGGTCGTGTGTTGGTGAGTAGGTCATGTGCTCACCTCTGCCGCAGCAGGGTTGCGTGCTGCCAACAGGGTTTTGCCCATCTCCACACACTCCAACACGCTGTGGCGGCGAGCCTCCACCTCACTCTTCAGGCTCTGGTGATAGTTCATGAGGACTTCCACAGAGGACACGTCCCTGTGAGTGCAGAGGTGGTATTTTCCACATGGTTTATGTTTAATACCACACAAAACCTTTTAAGTTAAGATTGTGTATTCTCATTTCATATTGTCAGCCCTATAGTGACACATTTTATTTTGAAGACGAAATGTAACACAATGGAAACATGTGGACTCCACGGTGAGTACCTGGGCTTGTCCCCTGTGCCGATCTGGCAGATGACGGACTCCATCCACATGAGGTTGTCGCGCACCAGGCTGAAGAAGCGCAGCTTGTCAGCCTCTGTGGTGATCTGTACGCGGCACTCCTCACAGCAGGTCAGCAGCTCCTTCCAGCACATCATCACCTCATGCTCTCGACAGGCGATGGCATCAGCCTTCTCCCCCGCATACACCGCCCGGAGCTGCGCCGCATTCTCCTGCACCTGCCGCACCTGGGAGAGGGGGGGGGGGGGCATGCCACAGACCTCACACTTTTATGGTCACAGTCCTTACATTGCACAGACTGCAATTCAGCATTTAGGTTACGATGTTGTGTCTACTTATGCATGGGCGATACTCACCCATGTACTCGCCGATCAAAACAAACAGTACCGCGGAGTTTGAAACAGCAAAATGGTTAATTATTGTTGTGTTCTTGGCTGTCACAATACATCACAGAGAAAGTACTTTGCAGTACTACCGTTTACCCAGAGTTGTGCAGAATCAGGGGGAGCAGACGGAACAATGATCTAAATAAAGGAGACGATAGATTGCAAGCCTCAATCAGAATTTGGACGAGTAAAATCTGGATAATATTCGAATATGCGCAGCTCATTTTGTAGCCGGTTTGTGGATTGTGGAACAGGTTAAGCCTACAGTGAGGAAAATAAGTATTTGAACACCCTGCTATTTTGCAAGTTCTCCCACTTAGAAATCATGGAGGGGTCTGAAATTGTCACCTTAGGTGCATGTCCACTGTGAGAGACATAATCTAAAAAAAAAAATCCAGAAATCACAATGTATGATTTTTTTAACTATTTATTTGTATGATACAGCTGCAAATAAGTATTTGAACACCTGTCTATCAGCTAGAATTCTGACCCTCAAAGACCTGTTAGTCTGCCTTTAAAATGTCCACCTCCACTCCATTTATTATCCTAAATTTACATGCACCTGTTTGAGGTGGTTAGCTGCATAAAGACACCTGTCCACCCCATACAATCAGTAAGAATCCAACTACTAACATGGCCAAGACCAAAGAGCTGTCCAAAGACACTAGAGACAAAACTGTACACCTCCACAAGGTTGGAAAGGGCTACGGGGAAATTGCCAAGCAGCTTGGTGAAAAAAGGTCCACTGTTGGAGCAATCATTAGAAAATGGAAGAAGCTAAACATGACTGTCAATCTCCCTCGGACTGGGGCTCCATGCAAGATCTCACCTCGTGGGGTCTCAATGATCCTAAGAAAGGTGAGAAATCAGCCCAGAACTACACGGGAGGAGCTGGTCAATGACCTGGAAAGAGCTGGACCACCGTTTCCAAGGTTACTGTTGGTAATACACTAAGACGTCATGGTTTGAAATCATGCATGGCACGGAAGGTTCCCCTGCTTAAACCAGCACATGTCAAGGCCCGTCTTAAGTTTGCCAATGACCATTTGGATGATCCAGAGGAGTCATGGGAGAAAGTCATGTGGTCAGATGATTCCACTAAACGTGTTTGGAGGAAGAAGAATGATGAGTACCATCCCAAGAACACCATCCCTACTGTGAAGCATGGGGGTGGTAGCATCATGCTTTGGGGGTGTTTTTCTGCACATGGGACCGGGCGACTGCACTGTATTAAGGAGAGGATGACCGGGCCATGTATTGTGAGATTTTGGGGAACAACCTCCTTCCCTCAGTTAGAGCATTGAAGATGGGTCGAGGCTGGGTCTTCCAACATGACAATGACCCGAAGCACACAGCCAGGAGAACCAAGGAGTGGCTCTGTAAGAAGCATATCAAGGTTCTGGCGTGGCCTAGCCAGTCTCCAGACCTAAACCCAATAGAGGATCTTTGGAGGGAGCTCAAACTCCAGCCCAGAAACCTGACTGATCTAGAGAAGATCTGTGTGGAGGAGTGGGCCAAAATCCCTCCTGCAGTGTGTGCAAACCTGGTGAAAAACTACAGGAAACGTTTGACCTCTGTAATTGCAAACAAAGGCTACTGTACCAAATATTAACATTGATTTTCTCAGGTGTTCAAATACTTATTTGCAGCTGTATCATACAAATAAATAGTTAAAAACTACATTGTGATTTCTGGATTTTTTTTTTAGATTATGTCTCTCACAGTGGACATGCACCTAAGGTGACAATTTCAGACCCTCCATGATTTCTAAGTGGGAGAACTTGCAAAATAGCAGCGTGTTCAAATACTTATTTTCCTCACTGTATGTGTAAAAAAGTGTATTTAACATTTTCTATTAGCAAGGTTAATTCCAACATGACCTCTACAGTGCCTTGCGAAAGTATTTGGCCCCCTTGAACTTTTCGACCTTTTGCCACATTTCAGGCTTCAAACATAAAGATATAAAACTGTAATTTTTTGTGAAGAACCAACAACAAGTGGGACACAATCATGAAGTGAAACGAAATTTATTGGATATTTCAAACATTTTTAACAAATAAATAACAGAAAAATTGGGCGTGCAAAATTATTCAGCCCCTTTACTTTCAGTGCAGCAAACTCTCTCCAGAAGTTCAGTGAGGATCTCTGAATGATCCAATGTTGACCTAAATGACTAATGATGATAAATAGAATCCACCTGTGTGTAAACAAGTCTCTGTATAAATGCACCTGCTCTGTGATAGTCTCAGAGGTCAGTTTAAAGCGCAGAGAGCATCATGAAGAACAAGGAACACACCAGGCAGGTCCGAGATACTGTTGTGGAGAAGTTTAAAGCCAGATTTGGATACAAAAAGATTTCCCAAGCTTTAAACATCCCAAGGAGCACTGTGCAAGCGATAATATTGAAATGGAAGGAGTATCAGACCACTGCGAATCTACAAAGACCCGGCCGTCCCTCTAAACTTTCAGCTCATACAAGGAGAAAACTGATCAGAGATGCTGCCAAGAGGCCCATGATCACTCTGGATGAACTGCAGAAATGTACAGCTGAGGTGGAGACTCTGTCCATAGGACAACAATCAGTCGTATACTGCACAACTCTGGCCTTTATGGAAGAGTGGCAAGAAGAAAGCCATTTCTTAAAGATATCCATAAAAAGTGTTGTTTAAAGTTTGCCACAAGCCACCTGGGAGACCCACCAAACATGTGGAAGAAGGTGCTCTGGTCAGATGAAACCAAAATCCAACTTTTTGGCAACAATGCAAAACGTTATGTTTGGCGTAAAAGCAACACAGCTCATCACCCTGAACACACCATCCCCACTGTCAAACATGGTGGTGGCAGCATCATGGTTTGGGCTTTTCTTCAGCAGGGACAGGGAAGATGGTTCAAATTGATGGGAAGATGGATGGAGCCAAATACAGGACCATTCTGGAAGAAAACCTGATGGAGTCTGCAAAAGACCTGAGACTGGGACGGAGATTTGTCTTCCAACAAGACAATGATCCAAAACATAAAGCAAAATCTACAATAGAGTGGTTCACAAATAAACATATCCAGGTGTTAGAATGGCCAAGTCAAAGTCCAGACCTGAATCCAATCGAGAATCTGTGGAAAGAACTGAAAACTGCTGTTCACAAACGCTGTCCATCCAACTTCACTGAGCTCCAGCTGTTTTGCAAATATTTCAGTCTCTCAATGTGCAAAACTGATAGAGACAAACCCCAAGGACTTACAGCAGTAATCGCAGCAAAAGGTGGCGCTACAAAGTATTAACTTAAGGGGGCTGAATCATTTTGCATGCCCAATTTTTCAGTTTTTTATTTTTTTTAAATGTTTGAAATATCCAATACATTTGGTTTCACTTCATGATTGTGTCCCACTTGTTGTTGGTTCTTCACAAAAAATTACAGTTTTATATCTTTATGTTTGAAGCCTGAAATGTGGCAAAAGGTCGAAAAGTTCAAGGGGGCCGAATACTTTCGCAAGGCACTGTATTTAGAGGTGGCAAATATACCAAAACAAAATATTACACACATTTCTGAGAGTGTAACGTCAACTTCGTATAAAGAGCATGATCTCAAATATTGATGAGAAAATGGATTCACTTCAAGATTGCGAGATCACCACTAAACAAACTGGCATTCGCTTTCATTTCATATGGGACTTCATCCAATTAACTTAAGTTTGTAACTGAAACGTTTTTTGTTTTGCATTCAATCTTTCGTTGTACAACTGCTCAACTGTGTGAGAGGTTTTGGGGTCCGATCTCGAGGGTTTATCGCGAAACTGTCCAAAATATATAATCCGTCACGTTAATTGACTATAGCTATATCTCCATCATGGCGGCACATCCGGGTCTGAACCAGATTTGTCACGTCCGTGAAAACACCCTATACCGCTGTTACTCTTTATTTTCTATGTATTTATTTTAATATTCTTTATGCATACCCTTATAGCCTGAAAGTTTTAATAGTTTAAAAAAAAAAATCTAAATTCTGTGTTATATGTTTTATGTTTCACGATTGTACCGGGAAAAAAAATCCTAGTATGTGAATCTGTTCCCAAATAATGGCAATAAAACTATTCTGATTCTAAAATAAAGAAACATTGAAAAAATGTATTTCGACACTGTTTTTCTTCTAAACTGTGAGAAGAGCTGTGTCCAGATGAGTCGCCGATAGGGCAGTGGTGTGTGCGTGTGTGTGTGTGTGTGTGTGTGCGCGCGTGCGTGCGTGTGTCTGTATATATGGTTTATGGAGCCAATTGACCTGACTACTCACCAGCACTACGAGAACCTAAGGGGATTAGCAGGACTATGCTACGGTCCTCATAAACCAAGATTTTGTATTTTAATTTTTAGCATATAAAGAGCATAATTTCATTGTTTTTCTGAAGTCCTTTTAATGCTCAATGATAATATATCATGCACATATCAAGTTTTTTTAAATTCTTAGCTTTTAAAGACCATAAATTGAAAGTTTATTTGACGTCCATATAATACCCCAACCTGACTTCTTGTGTATGGAGTGTATGATGTGCTCCCCCTACCCTACTCTGGCGGTATTGAAGGCTCCATTGTGATTGGTTCTTTATGGGGACACGTGCGGGATATGTGTCCGGGCATGTTGAGTGATTTCGGAAGACATCTAATGGTAATGCGAAGAAGAAGGACCAAGAGAAAGTTCACTCCAAAGAAGACAAGAAAATATATTGGTAAGTATCTAGTCCTTGTTAAATATACGTTATCAAGTATTTTCTGAATGGAACTTAGCCCCGGCCTGGAGGATTTATCCCCGGGCTGGATGATATGGGGACCGGGCTATTGGGTTTTGGAGCTGGCTGTGGAACTTAGCCCCAGCCTTGGTGAGTTTTCCCCGGCCTGGATGAGTTGGGGGGTGTAGTCCGAGGAGGGGTGCTTAAGAGTGGGTCCGAGATGTGGGCTGTGTGTCCCCGGAGGTCCAGAGGAGTCAGGGGGGCGAGTGTGTGCATGTAGGGCCGGGGTAGGAGTGCCCTGAGCCGGGTAGTGTAAGTGGAGTAGAGGGTGGGTCATTGTGGTGGATGTCGGTGCGGAGCTGGTAGCTTTAGGAGCAGGCTGGTCAGAGGAGGTCCAGAGGAGCCAGGGGGGCGAGTGTGTGCACGTAGGCCGGGGTAGGAGTGCCCTGAGCCGGGTAGTGTAAGTGGAGTAGAGGGTGGGTCATTGTGGTGGATGTCGGTGCGGAGCTGGTAGCTTTAGGAGCAGGCTGGTCAGAGGAGGTCCAGAGGAGCCAGGGGGGCGAGTGTGTGCACGTAGGCCGGGGTAGGAGTGCCCTGAGCCGGGTAGTGTAAGTGGAGTAGAGGGTGGGTCATTGTGGTGGATGTCGGTGCGGAGCTGGTAGCTTTAGGAGCAGGCTGGTCAGAGGAGGTCCAGAGGAGCCAGGGGGGCGAGTGTGTGCACGTAGGCCGGGGTAGGAGTGCCCTGAGCCGGGTAGTGTAAGTGGAGTAGAGGGTGGGTCATTGTGGTGGATGTCGGTGCGGAGCTGGTAGCTTTAGGAGCAGGCTGGTCAGAGGAGGTCCAGAGGAGCCAGGGGGGCGAGTGTGTGCACGTAGGCCGGGGTAGGAGTGCCCTGAGCCGGGTAGTGTAAGTGGAGTAGAGGGTGGGTCATTGTGGTGGATGTCGGTGCGGAGCTGGTAGCTTTAGGAGCAGGCTGGTCAGAGGAGGTCCAGAGGAGCCAGGGGGGCGAGTGTGTGCACGTAGGCCGGGGTAGGAGTGCCCTGAGCCGGGTAGTGTAAGTTGAGTAGAGGGTGGGTCATTGTGGTGGATGTCGGTGCGGAGCTGGTAGCTTTAGGAGCAGGCTGGTCAGAGGAGGTCCAGAGGAGCCAGGGGGGCGAGTGTGTGCACGTAGGCCGGGGTAGGAGTGCCCTGAGCCGGGTAGTGTAAGTGGAGTAGAGGGTGGGTCATTGTGGTGGATGTCGGTGCGGAGCTGGTAGCTTTAGGAGCAGGCTGGTCAGAGGAGGTCCAGAGGAGCCAGGGGGGCGAGTGTGTGCACGTAGGCCGGGGTAGGAGTGCCCTGAGCCGGGTAGTGTAAGTGGAGTAGAGGGTGGGTCATTGTGGTGGATATCGGTGCGGAGCTGGTAGCTTTAGGAGCAGGCTGGTCAGAGGAGGTCCAGAGGAGCCAGGGGGGCGAGTGTGTGCACGTAGGCCGGGGTAGGAGTGCCCTGAGCCGGGTAGTGTAAGTGGAGTAGAGGGTGGGTCATTGTGGTGGATGTCGGTGCGGAGCTGGTAGCTTTAGGAGCAGGCTGGTCAGAGGAGGTCCAGAGGAGCCAGGGTGGCGAGTGTGTGCACGTAGGCCGGGGTAGGAGTGCCCTGAGCCGGGTAGTGTAAGTGGAGTAGAGGGTGGGTCATTGTGGTGGATGTCGGTGCGGAGCTGGTAGCTTTAGGAGCAGGCTGGTCAGAGGAGGTCCAGAGGAGCCAGGGGGGCGAGTGTGTGCACGTAGGCCGGGGTAGGAGTGCCCTGAGCCGGGTAGTGTAAGTGGAGTAGAGGGTGGGTCATTGTGGTGGATGTCGGTGCGGAGCTGGTAGCTTTAGGAGCAGGCTGGTCAGAGGAGGTCCAGAGGAGCCAGGGGGGCGAGTGTGTGCACGTAGGCCGGGGTTGGAGTGCCCTGAGCCGGGTAGTGTAAGTTGAGTAGAGGGTGGGTCATTGTGGTGGATGTCGGTGCGGAGCTGGTAGCTTTAGGAGCAGGCTGGTCAGAGGAGGTCCAGAGGAGCCAGGGGGGCGAGTGTGTGCACGTAGGCCGGGGTAGGAGTGCCCTGAGCCGGGTAGTGTAAGTGGAGTAGAGGGTGGGTCATTGTGGTGGATGTCGGTGCGGAGCTGGTAGCTTTAGGAGCAGGCTGGTCAGAGGAGGTCCAGAGGAGCCAGGGGGGCGAGTGTGTGCACGTAGGCCGGGGTAGGAGTGCCCTGAGCCGGGTAGTGTAAGTGGAGTAGAGGGTGGGTCATTGTGGTGGATGTCGGTGCGGAGCTGGTAGCTTTAGGAGCAGGCTGGTCAGAGGAGGTCCAGAGGAGCCAGGGGGGCGAGTGTGTGCACGTAGGCCGGGGTAGGAGTGCCCTGAGCCGGGTAGTGTAAGTGGAGTAGAGGGTGGGTCATTGTGGTGGATGTCGGTGCGGAGCTGGTAGCTTTAGGAGCAGGCTGGTCAGAGGAGGTCCAGAGGAGCCAGGGGGGCGAGTGTGTGCACGTAGGCCGGGGTTGGAGTGCCCTGAGCCGGGTAGTGTAAGTGGAGTAGAGGGTGGGTCATTGTGGTGGATGTCGGTGCGGAGCTGGTAGCTTTAGGAGCAGGCTGGTCAGAGGAGGTCCAGAGGAGCCAGGGGGGCGAGTGTGTGCACGTAGGCCGGGGTAGGAGTGCCCTGAGCCGGGTAGTGTAAGTGGAGTAGAGGGTGGGTCATTGTGGTGGATGTCGGTGCGGAGCTGGTAGCTTTAGGAGCAGGCTGGTCAGAGGAGGTCCAGAGGAGCCAGGGGGGCGAGTGTGTGCACGTAGGCCGGGGTAGGAGTGCCCTGAGCCGGGTAGTGTAAGTGGAGTAGAGGGTGGGTCATTGTGGTGGATGTCGGTGCGGAGCTGGTAGCTTTAGGAGCAGGCTGTGGAACTTAGCCCCAGCCTTGGTGAGTTTTCCCCGGCCCTGATGAGTTGGGGACCGGGGTATTGGGTTTAGGAGCTGGCTGTGGAACTTAGCCCCAGCCTGGGTGGTTCTTTGTAGGTTCAAGTATTGTCTGTTTATCTTTCAGAGTGACACTGGGAAGGACCAAAGGCAGGAGATGGCACAAGAAAAAAACAACCCAGACTCAGACCCAGACTATGTGGGTGATGAAGATTTAGATGAGCTCCCCCATCCAAATATATGGCTGACACAAAAGTCGGATACAAGTCTTGCTCCTGCTTCTAGTGCACCGGGAACCAGCCAGCAAGGTAGTTCTTCATACACCTCAGAGTTGCATTCAGAGAATGGTCCACAAAGAGGAGACCCACAGCGGACAAGTTCCATAAATTACTGCTTTGTCTGCGGTAAGCCCCAGAAGAAAATATCGAGACATCTTAAAACACACAAGACCAATGCAGAGATTGTACAAGTCTTTTCCCTTACTGATGTCAAGGAGCGCAACAAACGGATTGAAAAAATTAGGAATAAAGGGAACTTTTTACATAATCAAGCAGTATTACAAAGTGGGAAAGGGCAATTGAAAGTGAAGCGACGATGCAAAAAAAAAGCTTTGGATGGAAAGTTTATTCACTGCATGTATTGTCAAGGCATGTTTCTCCGCAAAGAACTATGGAGGCATACTCGCAGGTGCCCTCACAAACCCGAAGATGCAAACCAAGAAGAGACGTCTGGAAGGAGAAGGATCCTCGGCTCTGCATCAGCTCAGGATGCCGCCTTATGTGCGCAAATCTCGGGTGGGGTTTGGAAGCTTCTCAGTGTTATGAACGTGGATGAAGTTGGATCAGTTGTGCGAAATGACTTCTGTATTCTCCAGTTTGCCCAGTCACTTTACAACATTCATGGACAAGATACAACAAAGTATGAATACATAAGACAAAAACTGAGAGAAGTGGGACGTCTGCTGCTGTGCTTGCGGACAGATTTCTCTGTGCCGACCCTGGAAGATGCTGTTAGGCCTGCAAACTTTGAGAAAGTGGTACAAGCGGTCAAAAAGGTAGCAGGTTTTAATGATGACAATCTTTCGTACAAAACCCCGAGCCTTGCTCTTAAACTCGGCCACACACTGAATAAGATCTGCGACATCATCCACTGCCGGGGCTTGATGGCAGAAGATGAGAAGCTGGTGAAGTATACTGAAACATTTAAGAAGTTGCTCAGTACCAAGTGGAAAGAATATGTATCTCACAATGCCCTTAACACACTGAGTGATGCCAAGTTTAATAAACCGTTAACCTTACCATTCACTGAAGATGTTGTGAAACTTCACAAGTTTTTGGAAAAGGCAGCAGAAGAGGCCACAAGCAAACTGCAAGAAACAGATGATGCTCAAACTTATGCCCGTCTTGCCATGGTGTTGCTCACACAAATCATTGTGTTCAACCGTCGGCGAGCTGGAGAGGTTTCCAAAATGCCTCTGAAACATTTTCTGGAGAGGGATAATCAACAACTTCATGCGGATGTAAGCCTTGGTTTATCGGACACAGAAAAGAAGCTCTGCCGGTATCTAAGTCGCGTGGAAATTATGGGTAAAAGAGGGAGAAAAGTTGCAGTTCTTCTCCCCCGACCTGTTGTCAATGGTCTTACACTACTCACAAATAAGAGGAAAGAATGTGGTGTGTCTCCCTCAAACCCATTCTTATTTGCACGACCCAAAGCACCAACCCATTATAGAGGAAGTGACTGCCTGAGACGTTTCTCCACACAGTGCGACACAAAGTACCCCGAGCACCTCCGGTCGACGGGTCTCAGGAAACATGTGGCCACGCTATCTCAAGTCTTAAACCTCCAGGAGAATGAGCTGGATCAGGTGGCAGACTTCCTTGGACATGATATCCGCGTACACAGGGAATTCTACAGACTGCCTGTTCCAACAACACAACTTGCAAAGATATCCAAAGTATTGCTTTTAATGGAGAAGGGATCCATTTCCTCGCTAAAAGGAAAGACGCTGGAGGAGATTGAACTTGAAGGTTTGTTAAATGTATCTCTTATCTGGGTGTGCATGTAGGGCCGGGGTAGGAGTGCCCTGAGCCGGGTAGTGTAAGTGGAGTAGAGGGTGGGTCATTGTGGTGGATGTCGGTGCGGAGCTGGTAGCTTTAGGAGCAGGCTGGTCAGAGGAGGTCCAGAGGAGCCAGGGGGGCGAGTGTGTGCACGTAGGCCGGGGTTGGAGTGCCCTGAGCCGGGTAGTGTAAGTGGAGTAGAGGGTGGGTCATTGTGGTGGATGTTGGTGCGGGGCTGGTAGCTTTAGGAGCAGGCTGGTCAGAGGAGGTCCAGAGGAGCCAGGGGGGCGAGTGTGTGCACGTAGGCCGGGGTTGGAGTGCCCTGAGCCGGGTAGTGTAAGTGGAGTAGAGGGTGGGTCATTGTGGTGGATGTTGGTGCGGGGCTGGTAGCTTTAGGAGCCGGCTGGGGATCTTAGCCCCAGCCTTGGTGAGTTTTCCCAGGCCTGGTGGCTTTAGGAGCGGGCTGATTGAATTGAATCCCCCTTTTGTTTTTAGATGAAATTCCCATCAGTGCAGATGAGGCCGAAGAGGAGAGTCACAGTGACTCGGGGGACTCTGCTGAGAAACAAGCGGCAACTGTGGTTATAGATGATGACCCGATCGACATAGCTGATGGAGATACCTCTGATTTTGAAGGCAAGTTCTTCTGTTTACTCTTGTAGTAGTCTTGCTCTGACTTATTCACATTGTTTTGTTTAAATTAATTCCTAATTTTCCTTTTCAGAGGCAGCACAGAGGCCTGCAAAGCAACCTGGACCAAAACGCAGAGTGACAAAAAGAGCATGGTCAAAGACTGAAGAAGCAGCTGTAATGCGGCATTTTAAAAAACACATCAAGAGAGGAAAACTGGCCACAAAAAATGAAGTAACTCAGTGTAAGCAAGCAGAAATGGCCTTAAGTCAGAGAACACTGCAGAATATAAGAGACTTTGTGAGAAATCGTGGACTAGCACATAAAAGACAACTAAAGGTAAAAGATGGATAAGCATGGAGTGTATGTATGAAGAACATTAAAACTTTTCCAGCCTCTAATTGTGGTTCATCCATCCATCCATTTTCTCCCACTTGTCCGTTGCCGGGTCGTGGAGGCAGCCGTTGGAGCTGCCCAAATCACATAGCACCAGTCCCCTATGGCTCCTCCTGCAGGTGGTGGGTCCACGGAAGGACGGCCTCATGGTTCCAAACGGGCCTGTTGGTCTCTCATAGGGGAATTGTGGTTCAGTTATGTTTAAAGTCCTCATAATTCATCTTTGGTCCTCATGAACCACCTTCTGGTCGGTGGCTGTGTATAGACAACCGTAGCTGATACAAGGATGTTAAATAGACCTAAATTTTTTTCAGATTTTTTACAGTTAGTCTATCCAGAGCTTATCTCTCTAGGACCTTGGGAAACCATAGTCCTCTTAAACCACACCAGGGTTGGTTTTTCCAAAAGGTCAACATAAACCATAAAACCACGTATGTGTGCATGGGTGGGTGGTTGTGTGTGTGTGCGTGCGTGTGCGTGTGTGTGTGCGTGCGTGTGTGTGTGTGTCTGTGTATGTGAGAGAGGAGAGAGGATACCTGCGTGACCAGGTGCTGGATGTCCTGCTCAAAGGCGTGCAGCAGCCTCTGGAGGGCGCTGCTGTTGGCTTGTCGTGCCTGGACCTCAGGAAGCCGCCGGTGCTTGTCTGAGATCTGAGCCAGAATCTGCAACACAGGAGAGGGCAAATGTTTGGGCACTGTGGACCGTAGGGCAAGGCTGTAGCCGGGCCTCTGGGGGGGCACACATGGGCACTGTGGATCCTCTTATTGAGTGTGTGCATGGTTTCATTTAATCCAGCGTTTATCGAAACACATTCCGGTACGTCTTAATTTTCTACTGCCAAGGAGCCGGTAGATGTAGTTTATGGATCGAGCACACACATCTGAGACGCAGTTAAGGCCTCCTCTGTTGTGTGTAAAGCTGAAACGTACTTTTGAGCAGAGATCATTAATTAGCACACTCCTGTTCAGATCCAAACCTTGGGTCTGATCTTTGGGCTTGACCAGGCAGATGGCCAGTTGCACCGCAGAATGCCCCCGAGCGTTATGAATGGCAGGAACAACATGGATAGTGCCTAAAGCAGTTTACGGCTCGCTAAAGTCTTAAAACTGGGAGGACATTTATGACCTAGTTAAATATTCACACAGATTATTAGGGGTTATTCTCGATCAGTTTCCTGATAGAGTAGTGAGTAGGTCTGAAGCACTTGGTTCATAGGTAACAGTGCACAATAGTGTTTTCAGTTGTTAAGGTGTTGTCCACTGACCTCCCTGCAGTCGGAGAAGAACTTGTGGAGCTGATGAGAGGCGGCTAACATCTGCGCGCGGGTGTCCATCAGCTCCAGCAGGTCTTGCCAGGCCTCATTAACGGCGTCCTTCCACTCCGCGATGGTAGCAGCCTCAGCGTGACCGTAGTCGATCAGCTCATCCACCATCTGGTTGACCGCCGACACGCGCTCCTGCCCCACGTTGCCAGTTTCTGTGGCGAACGCCGTGAACTTCTCCTGCAGCACCTGTGTGAAAGCAGCTCTTTTGGGGCAGTTCGAGATGATCGACAGCAGCGGTTCCTGACCACAATGCACGTGCACACTAATCCTTCAGTATAGTTCAAGCTCACACGTTTATTGTCATTTTTTCATATGCAACACAATTAAACAATGCATGGTAAGATGTAGCAAAAGTGCAAAGCTCAATGGTGCAAAATTCCAACCGTGTGTAAAGGTTAGGCCATTAGTTGACCTCACTCATCCAGGAATTGTTCAATGTAAATATTGTCAACAGAACAGGATTGACTGACTTCAAAATGTGGGGGACAGGACTGCCCTGAACCCACTGCTTCCTATTTACTGTGTCACAAATTGTATTAGGTGGAGCAGAGGTGGGTAGAGTAGACAAAATACGTTAACAGTAATGTTACTTTAAAATAATTTTACTCAAGTAGAAGATATGTGCCCCAAATATTCTTTAGAGTAAAAAAGTACCAGGAGAAAATCTTACCCGTGTACTGTAAGTACTGAGAAAGTGATTGAGCGAAAAATTTTGATTCATGTTTTAGTTGTGACATAAATGATGAGAAACAAGATAATCCCAATAAAAACCAATAAGAATTAAGAAACAAAACAGACTGGATGGCTTCCTGCTTATCAAGAGTGCAGACGTATCTCTGCTTGCTGCCGCTGCTTGCCTCTTTATTTGCTTTTTAATAATTTTTAATCATTCTTTTTTGGTCTTGGATATGATTTTATTCTTTTCTTCTAAGTGAACCAAGGCTTTTTAATAATTTTTCCTTTTTTACAACTCATTTGACGGACCAACGACAACAATCTTGTCAACATGGCTGAGGGAGTAACGCAAACATCTCCTTGTGAAAGCTGTCGGATGTATCAACAAGAAATTTGCCTACTGCGGGACAAGATATCTGCCTTGGAGACGGAAAAAGGACTTAATGACACGCTCCCTGTGGAACCCGGTAAGAAGACTAGAAAAACTGATACTTGCAACCTAAAGCTAAACGATACCATAACATTCCCAAAACTTGAGAGACAACTTGGTGCTAGGCCAGAGCAAAGACAACATGCTGGTAAAAATGCACCTGGAATAAAGTTAACAAACAGATTTTCACCTCTCTCAGAGGATGAGTATAACAAGCAGAAAAAGTCACAGAGAAACAGAGAACAAGAAGTTAAAAAAAAAAGATAGAGGGAAAAACTGTGCCAAGTGTCAAGGCCAGGGATATTCTGGTGCTTGGAGACGGAGCCATATCTAACATTAAACATGAGAAGATAACCACCATTACTTATCCGAGCGCCACCGTTTCTGACATCATAGATGTTCTAAACAAGGAAATTAAAAATAACCCTGGGATAAATAAACTTGTTATTCATGTTGGTGCTGTTGACATAAAAAACAGAGAGTCTGAAGTCTTGAAAGAAAAGTTTAATAAACCTTTTGAGAGACTTGATTCTCTGGATAAAGATGCAATACAAATTTTCATCAGTGGACCTATCCCAAACATCGATGGGAGAATAAACACATTCTCCCGGCTGTTTCAGTTGAACACATGGCTGTCCAATGTCTGTGAGTCAAGAGGACTGTATTTCATAGAGAACTTTAATCTTTTCTGGAAACGCGACGATCTGTTTAAAGGAAATGGCCCACATTTGAGCAGAGGTGGAGTGAGACGACTGACGGAAAATCTCCTCCATGCTCTGCAAAATCAGTGGAGGCCTGAGAGAGCAGAGAGGAGCATGAGAAGAGCTCCTGGCTCGCCAGCAAAGGTTTTGCCTGCACCCCCAATAAAAGATTCAGTCGCAGCTGCATCATCTGCACCTACAGGAACGGACTCAGCCACAGTTAAGGATCCAGCCACAGCAGCACCATCAGCACCTACAGTAAAGGACTCAGCCACAGTTAAGGATCCAGCCACAGCAGCACCATCAGCGCCTACAGCAAAGGACTCAGCCACAGTTAAGCATCCAGCCACAGCAGCACCATCAGCGCCTACAGCAAAGGACTCAGCCACAGTTAAGGATCCAGCCACAGCAGCACCATCAGCGCCTACAGTAAAGGACTCAGACACAGTTAAGGATCCAGCCACAGCAGCACCATCAGCGCCTACAGCAAAGGACTCAGCCACAGTTAAGGATCCAGCCACAGCAGCACCATCAGCGCCTACAGCAAAGGACTCAGCCACAGTTAAGGATCCAGCCACAGCAGCACCATCAGTGCCTACAGCAAAGGACTCAGACACAGTTAAGGATCCAGCCACAGCAGCACCATCCGCATCTGCATCTCCGGGGAAAAGCTCAGCTTCGGTACCACCTGCATCTATAGTAAATGATTCAGCCGAAGGAGCACTTTCGTCAACTACACCACAGGCCTTAAGCCCGACTGCTACCTCTACACCCTCCTCAGATTTTTCTGAATCATTCCCATCCCCAGACTCACCTATGGGATTCCCCATCCATTTTGAAACCTTAATAAAACAAGGGACTCAAATGACTCCCCGCTCTTCAGTCATGTCAAGGCCAAGGCTTTCATCCCCAAACAAAGTATCCTGCCCCTCTCCCACCTCTGTCTTTTTCACCCAAGGTCTCCCCAGCTCGGCCCCCACCACCGGTGCCCACAGCTGTTATCTCCAGCAGCGTCACTGCTGCTGTCTAGGACATTAGGGGCCTCTGCGTTGTGGATGATTTCTGAAATACACAGAAATACAGACAGAGGTGTGGACTCACCGTGACGTGCTCATAGTCCTGTCCCAGCTCAGGAGAACTGGCCACCACCTCCCTCTGAGCGATCCACTGCTCCAGCTCATCCACCTCGCGGTTCAGCTGATAGAGCCAATACTGCTGCTCCAGGCGGCTCTTCCTCTCCTCCACCAGGTCCTTCAGAGACACGTAGAGCCGGTCCACCTGCGCCTGCCGCTTACTGAGGCGCTCACTGAAGCCACAGGAAAAGGAGGTCAAAGCAGAGGTCAGGACCCACGCACAGAGGTCAGGACCCACGCGCAGAGGTCAGGACACACGCGCAGAGGTCAGGACCCACGCACAGAGGTCAGGACACACGCGCAGAGGTCAGGACACACGCACAGAGGTCAGGACCCACGCACAGAGGTCAGGACCCACGCACAGAGGTCAGGACCCACGCGCAGAGGTCAGGACACACGCGCAGAGGTCAGGACCCACA
Organism: Proterorhinus semilunaris; assembly: GCA_021464625.1. Taxonomy (NCBI): domain Eukaryota; kingdom Metazoa; phylum Chordata; class Actinopteri; order Gobiiformes; family Gobiidae; genus Proterorhinus; species Proterorhinus semilunaris. The sequence goes on from CM038354.1 coordinate 1,361,584, forward strand.
CACAGAGAGGTCAGGACACACGCGCAGAGAGGTCAGGACACACGCGCAGAGAGGTCAGGACACACGCGCAGAGGTCAGGACACACGCGCAGAGGTCAGGACCCACGCGCTGAGAGGTCAGGACCCACGCACAGAGGTCAGGACACACGCGCAGAGGTCAGGACCCACACACAGAGAGGTCAGGACCCACGCGCAGAGGTCAGGACACACGCGCAGAGGTCAGGACCCACGCACAGAGGTCAGGACCCACGCACAGAGAGGTCAGGACCCACGCGCAGAGGTCAGGACACACGCGCAGAGGTCAGGACCCACGCACAGAGGTCAGGACCCACGCGCAGAGGTCAGGACCCACGCACAGAGGTCAGGACCCACGCGCAGAGGTCAGGACACACGCGCAGAGGTCAGGACCCACGCACAGAGGTCAGGACCCACGCGCAGAGGTCAGGACACACGCGCAGAGGTCAGGACACACGCGCAGAGGTCAGGACCCACGCACAGAGGTCAGGACACACGCGCAGAGGTCAGGACCCACGCACAGAGGTCAGGACCCACGCACAGAGGTCAGGACACACGCGCAGAGGTCAGGACACACGCGCAGAGGTCAGGACCCACGCACAGAGGTCAGGACACACGCGCAGAGGTCAGGACACACGCGCAGAGGTCAGGACCCACGCGCAGAGGTCAGGACCCACGCGCAGAGGTCAGGACACACGCGCAGAGGTCAGGACCCACACACAGAGAGGTCAGGACACACGCGCAGAGAGGTCAGGACACACGCGCAGAGGTCAGGACACACGCGCAGAGGTCAGGACCCACACACAGAGGTCAGGACCCACGCACAGAGGTCAGGACACACGCACAGAGGTCAGGACACACTCACAGAGGTCAGGACACACTCACAGAGGTCAGGACCCACGCACAGAGGTCAGGACACACGCACAGAGGTCAGGACACACGCACAGAGGTCAGGACCCACACACAGAGAGGTCAGGACCCACGCGCAGAGGTCAGGACCCACGCGCAGAGGTCAGGACCCACGCGCAGAGGTCAGGACACACGCGCAGAGGTCAGGACACACGCGCAGAGGTCAGGACACACGCACTGAGGTCAGGACACACACGCAGAGGTCAGGACACACGCGCAGAGGTCAGGACCCACGCACAGAGGTCAGGACCCACGCACAGAGGTCAGGACCCACACACAGAGGTCAGGACACACGCACAGAGGTCAGGACACACGCACTAAGGTCAGGACCCACACAGAGAGGTCAGGACACACGCACAGAGGTCAGGACACAGGCAAGTGCACACTCACCAGTCTGGATGGCCCATCTCCAGAAATTGCCTGCACTGCTGGGACAGCAGACCAATGGTCTCTGCGTAGTCCTCAATTGTCTGTTCCAGGACAAGATGCTTTTTCAACAGCTGTAAAGTGCTGGGCTCATCCTGCAGAGGGACACACTGGTCACATCTGGCAATAACAACCACTTGTCACATTTATATATACTGTCTTTAGCTCCAAGCTCCGGTTTTATGGAATAAACTCCCAGCTCACGTTAAAGAAGCAGAAACGGTCTCTACATTTAAGACTAGGCTGAACACATACTGTACCTCTTAGAATGAGCTTATGATCAGGTCAGTTAGGTAAAGCTCTAACCCTCAGCCTGAAGTAAAGCTCTAACCCTCAGCCTGAAGTAAAGCTCTAACCCACAGCCTGAAGTAAAGCTCTAACCCTCAGCCTGAAGTAAAGCTCTAACCCTCAGCCTGAAGTAAAGCTCTAACCCGCAGCCTGAAGTAAAGCTCTAACCCTCAGCCTGAAGTAAAGCTCTAACCCACAGCCTGAAGTAAAGCTCTAACCCTCAGCCTGAAGTAAAGCTCTAACCCACAGCCTGAAGTAAAGCTCTAACCCACAGTCTGAAGTAAAGCTCTAACCCACAGCCTGAAGTAAAGCTCTAACCCACAGCCTGAGGTAAAGCTCTAACCCACAGTCTGAAGTAAAGCTCTAACCCACAGCCTGAAGTAAAGCTCTAACCCACAGCCTGAAGTAAAGCTGCCTTAGAAGAAACACTGCTGTGGGAAGTACGGTACACTGAGCGCTATCCTCTTCTTCTTCTTACTGCAAACTTTGTCTAATTATGATACAATATTTATTTTATCTGTTGTCTGTTCATTACTATTCACATGGTGTCTCCTCCCCACTCCCCCTTGGGAGTGCCTGTCTAGATCAAACGGAGGAACCCGGCTGAACGGAGGAACCCGGCCTACTGACAACAAGGACTGGACGGTCTGTGATCTTGGCCCGTCTGCTGAGGGACTCCTTCGGCCCTGGGTCTCTATAGCCTGTCCGTCCATGGGAGTGGATCTCTCCTTCTGTGGTTCTCCTCAAGGTTTCTCGTTTCTCCCTCTCGGTTTTTGAGTTTGTCCTTGCCGTGCTGGAGAGTCTAAGGACAGGGGACGCCCGAGCTGCTCGTCTCCACCCACTGCTGACGCTTATTTGGACATTATGTTTGCCTGGATACTTGATTTGCCTGAACTTTACATTGTCTTATTTACTGCTCTGTTTTATTGCCTTAATGTTTGTTGCAGCCCTATGAGGCAACTCCTGTTGTGATATTGGGCTATACAAAACCATTGATTGATTGTCTAAGTATATATAGTAAAAATTAAGTAAAACAAAAAAATGTAAAATAAACATTTGTCACTTACTGTACACATATTTACTCATAGAGGCGCCAGTTACTATTATTTCACCCAAGTAAGAAACAGATACTTCTTGCAAAATTACTTCAGAAAGTTACTTAAGTACATTTACTTGAGTGACTGAGTACACCCCATCTCTGCTAGGGGGTTTGCATTAGCAAAGGTCCTGCTGCACCTGTTTGAAAATGCCCTTCCAACACTGGTCATACAGTGTAACATAATGTCAGTCCCACCTTGCCCTTCTCCTCGTTCATCATGTATAGCTCCTGCTCGCTCAGCCAGGCCTCCACCTCTGCAGTGTCGAAGTAGTACTGCTGCGCCTGGTACATGGCGTCCAGCACCAGCTGCCTCCGCTCCGTCTCTGCCCACAGCAGAGTCCAGAGCTGGGCCAGCTGCTCCAGCCCTGCCCTGGCGCTGTCAGCATAGGAGCTGCGTAAGGAGGCAATGACCCCTGCCCGCTCCAACACCTCGTCCACCCTGCTGCGGTGGCCCTCCAGCTCCCTCTGCAGAGTCTGCAGCATATATTACACTTTAGTGTACTGTATGTAGTCGAGGGGCGTCATAAGTAACCCACTACCTCTACTACATGATGTGTACCTGGTTCTTCTTCATGAGCTGCTGCACTGCCTGCAGACTGCCGCCGTGTTCCTGGGACATGGCCAGGGGGAGGCGTTCTTGCACCCACAGCTGCAACACAAGGAAACTATAACGGCCAAGTGGAGCTATGGTCCATGAGAAGTGGGTAGTGTTGTTGTCACTTTACTTCAGTAGGAGTAAAAAGTAGTAATCCACATAATTACTCAAGTAAAAAATAAACAAGATTAGTGTTGATGATCAACTAAACATAATCAAATTCATTTTAATTGAATCCAAAGATACTGCCTTTGGATGTTAAAATGAAGCTCACTTCCAAATTGATTGGCAAAGTAAAAAGTAAGTGGTGCTTTTGAAAGAAATTCACTGTTAGTGTTGTCCTCCAACATTAGTGACGCTTCTTCACTGACCCCCCAGAACCCTCACCCATTAAGAATACAATCATTCAAATGCGCCCTCCTGAACGCCGCATCACGAGTACATAAGACTGTGACATGGTCATGACATTGTCTGTGTGCAAACTCACAATCTCGTCCTCCAGGTCCCGGCCCACTTGGTGCAGCTCTTTGGAGGCCAGCAGCAGGCGGCGTCTCTCCTTGAGGGGTTCGATGAGGCGCACCATGCGTCCTTCCACAGCCGTCTGCCATTGCTCCACGCTGCTTTTAGTGCGGCCCTGCTCAGCTAAGGAGCAGGTCTGGGTCTGCAGTTGCCCTGCCTCCACACACCACTGCTCCACCTGGCTCTCCATGCCCTGCCCACGGAACATGATACTCAGTCTGTCAGAGTGTGACCAAACTGTATGGCATGACACATTTCACAAGTATCTGTGGCTTCCTTTGGGCACCATAGCTTTGATATGTTCGGTTTTGTAACTTTAAATCACTTTGGATGGACATACTCACTTACACCTCAGCTGCATAGGTGGGAGGTATTGCGAGAGAGAGAAATGAGCTAAGGCAGAAGCTAACGCTTTATTACAACTGGGCTAGAAATAGATCTTCGGCAGCATCTGTGGGCAATTGTATCATCAAAAATTCAAGTCCTGTCGGTATATTTTCAATTAGTGGGGCAGATGAGGCAAAAAAAGTTCACTTTGTGTCAGAATGAGTCAGAAATGTTCTCTGGGCCTTTCTCTCTCAGAAGTCACTAAAATGCAACAAGGCAAACATTGGACTGTCTCTGGCAGCCTTTCTTCAGTCTGGAGCATGGTGGCTCCCTGATCAGTCCGAGGACTCTACGGGACACTGCAGTAAAAGGAATTCACTCTATTCAAAAGAAGATGCCATTTTTGTACAGCTTAACATTATTTATAAAAATAGTGATTTAAAGTAATACATTTTCAAACTCCAATAGCTTTGGGAGCCCCCTGCAGTGCCTTTAAGACCCCGGACCCCACTTTGGAAACCCCAGACCCAAACACGCCATTTGATTACAATCATGCCAGGATACATTTCATAACTCTGTGTGTCATAGTCTCAGAAATGAAGCAGATCCCAAATGGGGATCTGCTTCAGGGTCTAAAGGAATGTGGATCTGAACACGCAGATGTAAACCCAGAGGAAGTGTAGGATTGGACTAAAGAAAATCAGCTGCTGTGGAAATGTTTATGGAATATTCACCAAAGAATCCTACAGACTTTAAAGGGCAACTATTTGAGTAAAGACGCAAAGTAGGCTCAGCTGAAGGGGCCCTTGTGGATGGGGGCCCTCAGTATGTGCATAGGATGCCTTTAGCAACAAACGGTGCCTCGAAGAATGAACCCAAAGGTGCAGTGCTCCTTGTCACGTACAGTTCAAGTGATTCAAATATATATATTTCCATCATTTTTTAGACGAGGGGACAACGTTCCAACAAGGTTAAAGCGAGACGCTGCAGTGAACATTTGCAACACTGTTATAAATATGAGGAGAAAAAAAGGGTTCTGTCATTTTATGTTTTCATATAAAAATAAATAATGATATTTTATGCATAAAAATAGCCAAAATTGCAGATATTTTCAGTGACCAGAACTAAAAAATGGACAGAGCCAGACTTATATTTATGTCTTGTGATATATTAGTTTAAAATATTTGCTCAGAGGGATTTTGGATCTTGTTTAATTTTTGAATAAGCCATTGAATAGTGAAAACATCAGTAACAATTCAAATTTCACAAAAAAACAACAACCAAAAAACTGTTGTAGGACGGGATTGTAGTTGCTTCCGGAAAATCTCCGGCTCACTAATGACAAATAAGCATTGTAAAGGGTAAGTTTCGTCTTTTTGAGATGAGGAGAAAACAAGCTTCAAATCTCAACACCGTTTTCACCAGCAGAGTCTCGCTTCAAACACAACAAGTTGTTTTGACATACAGTTGTGCTCAAAAGTGTACAAACCCTGGCAGAATTTGTTTTGATTTTTTGACTATTTTTCAGAGAATATAAAAGATAACGCAAAAAGTTTTTTTTCACTGATAGTTAGTGGTTGTGTGAGGCCATTTATGAGCTTTATGAGTTTATTCTTTTTAAATCATAAAGAAAAAATGAACTACCAAAATGACCCTGATCAAGTTGACACAGCCTGGTGATCTTGGCCTGATAACATGCACACACAGGTTTGAATGGCTGCTAAAGGTAAGCCTTGTGTGTGTATAAATGGTCAGGGAGTTTTGCATCTGTCATCCAGTGCTGCACTGACGTTTCTGCTTTCTGAGTCATGAGGAAAACAAAAGAATTGTCAGGATCTGCGAGAAAACGTAGTTAAAATGGGAGAAGGATATGAAAAGATATCCAAGGTACTGAGCGTATCGATCAGTAGTGTTCAAACTCTAAGTGGAAAATGCATGAATCTGTGGAAACCAAACCAAACTGCAAGGAAAATTGTTGTGATGTAAAGAAAAACCCACAGCTTCAACTTCAGCTGAAAAACAGGACTCTCTGAAAAAAAGTTGTGGAGTGGTTTCAAGATGCACAATAAAGAGACACTTGAGGAAACATGGCTGCGTGGTCATGTCGCCAGATGAAAGCCATTACTTCACAAATGCCACAAAGTATCCGCCTACAATATGCCAAACTGTACAGAGACAAGCCTCAACATTTCTGAAACATTGTCATTTAGAATGATGAAATCAAAATGGGACTTTTTGGCCATAACCATAAACGTTACATTTGGAGTCAACAAGGCCTGTGAAACATGGAGGTGGATCACTGATGTGTTGGATGTGTGAGCTTCAGGGAACTTGGTCCAAACTGATTTCAGGATGGATGCAGCTGTTATTATGTGCATGGGACGCACTAGGACGTTCCAACATGACAACGATCCAAAGCACAAGGCCATGTCGACCTCTCACTGGCTCCAGCAGAATAAAGTGAAGGTTCTGGAGTGGCCATCTCAGTCTCCTGACCTCAATATCATTGAGCCACTCTGGGGAGAGCAACCCCGTGAACTGCCACCTTAACGTGGTGGGGTTGTTTGAGCACCCGAATGATCCGAGGAGCTATGTTGTCTGGGGCTTCATGCCCCTGGTAGGGTCTCCCATGGCAAACAGGTCTTAGGTGACGGGTCAGACAAAGAGCAGTTCGAAGACACCTATGGACAGTTTAATACCAAGGACCGTGACGTCGCCCGGTATGGCGCAGCCGGGGCCCCACCCTGGAGCCAGGCCTGGGGTTGGGGCTCGAATGCGAGCGTCTGGTGGTCGGGCCTCTGCCCACGGGGCCCGGCTGGGCACAGCCCGAAAGGACGACGTGGGCCCGCCCTCCTGTGGACCCACCATCCGCAGAGGGATCCGTAGGGGTCGGGTGCAGAGAGGACTGGGTGGCAGTCGAAGGCAGGTGCCTCGACGACCTGGTCCGCGTGCGCAGCTTCTGGCGTTCGGGACATGGAACGTCACCTCGCTGGGGGGGAAGGAGCCTGAGCTTGTGCGGGAGGTTGAGAGGTACCGGCTAGATATAGTCGGGCTCACCTCCACGCACAGCCTGGGTTCCGGATCCCAACTCCTGGAGAGGGGCTGGACGCTCCATTTTTCTGGAGTTGCCCGCGGGGAGAGGCGGCGGGCTGGGGTGGGTTTGCTCATAGCCCCCCAGCTCAGCCGTCACGTGTTGGAGTTCACCCCGGTGAACGAGAGGGTCGCGTCCCTACGCCTTCGGGTCGGGGACAGGTCTCTCACCGTTGTCTCGGCCTACGGGCCCAACATCGGTGCAGAGTACCCGGCCTTCTTGGAGTCCCTGGGAGGGGTACTAGATGGTGCTCCGGCTGGGGACTCCATTGTTCTACTGGGGGACTTCAACGCCCACGTGGGTAACGACAGTGAGACCTGGGTGGGGGTGATGGGGAAGAACGGCCTCCCCGATCGGAACCCGAGTGGTGTTCTGTTATTGGACTTCTGTGCTAGTTACGGTTTGTCCATAACGAACACCATGTTCGAGCACAAGGATGTCCATAAGTGCACGTGGCACCAGGACACCCTAGGCAGGAGGTCGATGATCGACTTTGTAGTTGTGTCATCCGATCTCCGGCCGCGTGTCTCGGACACTCGGGTGAAGAGAGGGGCTGAGCTGTCAACCGATCACCACCTGGTGGTGAGCTGGATCTGCTGGCAGGGGAAGAAGCCGGTCAGGCCTGGCAGGCCCAAACGTGTTGTGAGGGTCTGTTGGGAACGTCTGGTGGATCCCTCTGTCAGTAGGGTCTTCAACTCCCACCTCCGGAAGAGCTTCAACCAGATTCCGAGGGAGGTAGGGGACATGGAGTCCGAGTGGACCATGTTCTCCTCCTCCATTGTCGATGCGGCTGCTCGTAGTTGTGGCCGTAAGGTCTCTGGTGCCTGTCGCGGCGGCAATCCCCGAACCCGGTGGTGGCGCCCGGAGGTAAGGGATGCCGTCAAGCTGAAGAAGGAGTCCTATTTGGCCCTGTTGGCTTGTGGGACTCCGGAGGCAGCTGAGAGGTACCGGCAGGCCAAGCGTGCTGCAGCTCGTGCAGTCGCAGAGGCAAAAACTCGGGTTTGGGAGGAGTTTGGAGAAGCCATGGAGGAGGACTATCGGTCGGCCTCGAAGAGATTCTGGCAAACCATCCGGCGCCTCAGGAGGGGGAAGCAGTGCTCCACCAACACTGTTTACAGTGTGGGTGGGGGGCTGCTGACCTCGACTGGGGATGTGGTCGGGCGGTGGAAGGAGTACTTCGAGGATCTCCTCAATCCCACCGTTACGTCTTCCGATGAGGAAGCAGAGGCTGGGGACTTGGAGGGGGGCTCGTCCATCACCCAGGCTGAAGTCACCGAGGTGGTTAGAAAGCTCCTCGGTGGCAAGGCCCCAGGGGTGGATGAGATTCGTCCTGAGTACCTTAAGTCTCTGGATGTTGTAGGGCTGTCTTGGCTGACACGTCTCTGCAACATCGCGTGGCGGTCGGGGACAGTGCCTCTGGATTGGCAGACCGGGGTGGTGGTCCCTCTCTTCAAGAAGGGGGATCGGAGGGTGTGCTCCAATTACAGAGGGATCACACTCCTCAGCCTCCCTGGTAAGGTCTATTCCAGGGTGCTGGAGAGGAGGATTCGGCCAATAGTCGAACCTCGGATCCAGGAGGAACAATGCGGTTTTCGTCCCGGTCGTGGAACACTGGACCAGCTCTATACCCTTCATCGGGTGCTCGAGGGTTTGTGGGAGTTCGCCCAACCAGTCCACATGTGTTTTGTGGATCTGGAGAAAGCGTTCGACCGTGTCCCTCGTGGTGCCCTGTGGGGGGTGCTCTGGGAGTATGGGGTCCGGGGCCCTCTACTAAGGGCTGTCCGTTCCCTGTATGACCGCAGCAGGAGCTTGGTTCGCATTGCCGGCAGTAAGTCAGACCTGTTCCCGGTGCGTGTTGGTCTCCGGCAGGGCTGCCCTTTGTCACCGGTTCTGTTCATTACCTATATGGACAGAATTTCTAGGCGCAGCCAGGGGCCGGAGGGTGTCCGGTTTGGGAACCTCAGAATATCATCTCTGCTCTTTGCAGACGATGTTGTTCTGTTGGCTTCATCAAATCAGGACCTCCAGCGCGCACTGGGGCGGTTTGCAGCCGAGTGTGAAGCGGGCGGGATGAGGATCAGCACCTCCAAATCTGAGGCCATGGTTCTCCACCGGAAAAAGGTGGTTCTCCCGCTTCAGGTCGGTGGGGAGTCCTTGCCCCAAGTGGAGGAGTTCAAGTATCTCGGGGTCATGTTCACGAGTGAGGGACGGATGGAGCGTGAGATCGGTAGACGGATCGGTGCGGCGTCAGCAGTGATGCGGTCGCTGTATCGGACCGTTGTGGTGAAGAGGGAGCTGAGTCAGGGGGCGAAGCTCTCGATTTACCGATCGATCTACGTTCCCACCCTCACCTATGGTCATGAGATTTGGGTAATGACCGAAAGGACAAGATCGCGAATACAAGCGGCCGAAATGAGTTTCCTTCGCAGGGTGGCTGGGGGTGAGGAGCTCAGTTACCCGGGAGGAGCTCGGAGTAGAGCCGCTGCTCCTCCACGTCGAAAGGAGCCAGCTGAGGTGGCTAGGGCATCTGTTCCGGATGCCTCCTGGTCGCCTCCCTCGGGAGGTGTTCCAGGCATGTCCCACTGGGAAGAGGCCTCGTGGAAGGCCCAGGACACGCTGGTGGGACTATGTCTCCGAGCTGGCCTGGTGTCGTCTCGGGGTCCCCCCAGAACAGCTGGAGGAGGTGTGCGTGGATCGGGAAATCTGGGCATCTCTGCTGAGACTGCTGCCCCCGCGACCCGGCCCCGGATAAAGCGGAAGAAAATGGATGGATGGATGGATGGCACTCTGGGGAGAGCTCAAATGTGCTCAAATGTGCAGTTCATAAAGACAGCCCAGGAATTCACAGGAACAGGAGGCTTTTTACCTAAAAGAATGGTCAGTTTTACCATCGGAGGAAATAAAGAGGCCCGTCCACAACTACCACAAAAGAATCCAAGCTGTCATTGATGTTAAAGGGGAAATACACAGTGTTAAGAACTGGGGTATGTAAACTTTTGGTACTTTCTTTTTCATTATGGTTAAAAAAAGAGTAAACTCAGTTGTTTCACCATGAATGGCTTCACACAACCACTAACTATGAGTGAAAAACAAGCTTTTTGTGTTATCTTTTATACTCTCTGAAAAATAGCCAAAAAACGTCAACAATTCTGCCAGGGTACGTAAACGTTTGAGCACAACTGTATGTCCTCTTTAAAATGAGGCGTAATCTGTTCAACCACAAAATAAAGTACAAAAATACAAATACAAATACAAAATTCAGAACTGGCCCTGCGCAGTTGTATTTTCTGTTTTCTGCACAGTGACCCTTTGTACCTGCAGTTTCTTCAGCTGCTTGTTAACACTGGTCAGGTCCTGCCCCTGGTCCACGTAGGTCAGCTGCCCCTCCAGTTGCCTCAGCCGCTGGTCCAGGCTGTCGTAGCTCTGCACCAGGAGCTCTGCCTTGTTGGCCTCGAACAGCTGACGGGCCCGGGCCTGAGTGGTGCTCTCCAGCTCCAGCCAGCACTCTCTCATCTCCTCCAGCTTCCTCTGTACCACACTGCTCAGCTCGGGCTTCTCCTGGATCAGCTGCTGGCCCTCCTGGGAACACAGATAACCTGTCTGCTAGAGTCATGTTGTTTTGAAGTTATGATCAAATACACCGTTCTAAAAGACTCGTGGTGTTTTCAGATAAATGTCGTAAGTAAGGTTCTCTGGAAAAACACATGGCTCCGGGATCCACTTTGTTGAACCCCTGCTCTATCCAAACAAGACAGGCCCCTTAAAGCATTAGACAAAAGCTCTATTACAGTTAAAGTTTTGATCAAAGAAAAAAACTGTACAAAAGTAAAAGAAATGACCTATAATTCATCGTTTGTTACAGATCCTCAGTGACGAGGTAGAATTTGCCGTGCAACCATTACACGAAATAATGAAGCGCCATGGAACTATCCCTCTTCTGAGGTCACTACTAATTCTAGAACATAAAAATGTATTTTATTAAATATTATATTTTTTATTTTACTTTTCTTCCTGAAATGCCCACTTAACCAAACTGATGAATACTGAGCATCGATGAGTAATAATTAGAAAGCACGAAAACCTGTCACATGGCGAAACCACAGCCCTCTCACACCCACCCACCAACCCACCCCCACGCATACCGCCTCCCCCACCCCAGGTCCCGCCCACCCCTCCCACTCCTCAAACCCCTCCCACCCCTCGTCACAGCTTCAGCCTTTGTTGTGAAAGGAACACAGATGCAGTGACCCTCATCACTGGTCCCATGTTAGAGTTGTCTCTGTCTTCTTAGGTTTGTGTACAGTTTTATGTCCTCTCATTTTGTACTTTTAACTGTCTTTAAAGGCTTTAGGGACTTTAAGTGCTGCAAATGAGCTTCGGCTTTGATGCATGCACTTCTGTTATTGTTTGTCAATGTTTTTGTATCTGTTCCTATCAAATAAACTAATTAAATAATAAAGTGGCTAAAATAATGAATGGACTTTTAGAGGTCGACCGATATGGGTCTTTCTAAGGCCGATGCAGATTTTGACTGTGACAGCAGCATAGGGCTGATTTATAAAGGACATTCATGTTTGGTAGATACTTCGGAGGGAGCTTGTTTTAAAGACAAAAATAAGCAGATTCCAAAACAAAAAACGGTAAGTCTCTATCTGTTATGGTTCCAAATTAAAGCAAAAGCCTGCCACATAAAATGATAAAATATGACTTGAAGTATATGAAGTGTACAAACTTGTAACCAGTTTCTATCGTGATGTACCTCAGGTCCTCTGAGGCCTAGGAAGTTGTGGGAGACTCATTTTAATGCTCTTTCCAGTGCAAAAAACGGGAAGTCTTTTAACTTTCAGTTCCGGAGATATCTGCCGTTTGTTGGCATTAGATCGGCCGATAGCCGATATATACAGTGCCTTGAACTTTTGCACATTTTGTCATGTTTACAACCATAAACATAAAGATTTTATTTTGAATTTTTTACTAAAATGAAGAAGAAGATCTTAATTCATATATCGCCTTTCACAGACATGGTCACAAAGCGACCATGTCTGTGAAAGGAGCATGAGAGCATTTTACATTCACTGGTGATGGAAAACTACGATAGTAGCTTCAGTTTCCCCTGGGGGAGACTGACAGAAGCGCTGTTGCAACTGCACACATCTGCACCAACGGTCCCTCTGACCACCACCATGCATTCACACACACATCATTCATCCTGGCCTATTGTACATGTTTTTGGTGGTAGGGGAAACCGGAGTACCCAGAGGAAACCTACGCAGACACGGGGAGAACATGCAAACTCCACACAGAAAGGCCACGTCCAGGTGGGAATCAAACCCGGACCTTCTAGCTGTGAAGCACAAGCGCTAACCACTGTGCTACCGTGCCGCCCCAAAACATCACACACAAGTAACAGACAACTGTGAAGTGAAAGCAAAATGATACATGATTCTGTTATTTTTCAAAAAATGGAAAGGTAAAAAGTGGGGCGTGCATAAGTATTCATACAGCATGACTTAATACTTTGTGGAACCCCCTTTTGCTGCAATAACAGCAGCAAGTCTTCTGGGGTTTGACTCTACAAGGTTTGCACATCAAAATGTCCCTGTATTTGGCTCCATCCATCTTCCCAACTATTCTTACAATCTTCCCAGTCCCCGCTGAGGAAAAGCAGCCCTATAGCATGATGCTCCCCCCCCCATGTTTGACACTGGGGATGGTGCACTCATCTGACCAAAGCACCTTCTTCCACATGGTAGCTGTGTCCTCCATATGACTTCTAGCAAACTTCAGACGGGATTTCTTATGGCCTCCTTTCAATAATGGCTTTCTTCTGCCACTCGTCCATGAAGGCCAGATTTGTGTAGAGTACGACTTATAGTTGTCCCATGTACAGATTCCCCCAGCTCAGCGGCAGGACGTCCCAGCTCCTCCAGAGTTATCTTGGAGCACTTGGTTGCATTTCTGACCAGTGCTCTCCTTGTTCGGTCTGTTAGTTTAGGTGGACGGCCGTGTCTTGGTAAGTTCGCAGTGGTGCTATACTCTTTCCATTTCCGAATGATGGATTGAACAGTGCTCCGTGAGATGTTCAAATCTTGGGAAATCTTTGTATAACTTAACGCTGCTTTAAACTTCTCCACAGCTTTATCCCTGACCTCTCTGGTGAGCTCCTTGGCCTTCATGATGTTGTTTAGTGACCAATACACTCTGACCATAGCTCTGAGGCCCTCACAGAACAGCTGGAATTATACTGAGAGTAGATTACACACAGGTGGCCTCTATTTAATGGTTAGGGCAAGGTGTGAACTTTCTGCAGTCATTAGGAATGTTATAAAGGCAATTTAATGCTGTATGAATACTTATGCACGCTTTTTCTGAAACTTTCATAAGACTTGACTTTTTGACAGTTCCACTGAACATTATTTGTTACTACTCTGCCTTAGTCTTACTGGCCTGACTTTACTCTGTAAAGCACTTTGTGATACCTTTCGGTATGAAAAGCTTTGTGATTGATTTACGAACAGTGATATACTTTGAATACAGACCGGTCTCTCTGAGCCTTTTTCAAGGCTGGGTCATTCCACATGTGAATACTTGTTTTGAAATGTATTTTGTAACGCCTCCTCCAGCTGTTCTGGGGGGACCCCGAGACGACACCAGGCCAGCTCGGAGACATAGTCCCACCAGCGTGTCCTGGGCCTTCCACGAGGCCTCCTCCCAGTGGGACATAACTGGAGCACCTCCCGAGGGAGGCGACCAGGAGGCATCCGGTACAGATGCCCTAGCCACCTCAGCTGGCTCCGTTGGTTTGCCTTATTCCTATAAATAAGGTGTATAATTATGAAAATATAGGCTACACTTCTGTTATAAACGTATTTACCAATAATTAAAACTCAAAAATTCTCTTTGCAAATGCATTGTTGGTATGAACTGTGGTGTTTTAATCTTTATTCCATTTTTGGAGAAAAAAAGGTTGTCAATGATTGACTGCGGAACTTTCCGCAGTCAATCATTGGTTTTCACGTTCTTTATCCGTTATTATTTCAACATCTTCCGTCTTTTTCCTGATTTGACACTTTTCAGGAGCTTTCACAGTTTCAGCAATTTCCACAAGTTTACATGAAAACGTTCCGCATGTTTGGGAGATTATTGCTATACTTTTGGGACTTCTGCAATTTCCGTTTTTTCCGCAATCAGACAAAAATCTGTCAATGTTTTCCATTGACTTATAATGGAGCTTCCGTAAATTCATGATTTTCAGCCTTTTTGTCCATATTTTCCAAATTTTCTGCAATTTCTGCAGTTTGTGCATGTTCAGCTTCCGCAACCTGTCAGTTTTCAGACAAAATTAGAGTTCTGCAGTTTTCCAGTTTTTTTCTACGGGCTTGGGAATTCTGCCATTCATTTTAATAGGATTGTGATACAGTCAAGTCTGCCAGCAATTTAAACAGTTTATACAGTTTCTTCAACAAAATAGGGATTTTTGCAATTACAACACAATTATGCAACTAAATAAGGATTGTCACAATAATAGGACTATAATACAACTTAATAGGGATTTTTGCATATAAAGCAGTATTATGCAACTTAATAGGGATTTTCACAATTACAGAATTATAATACAACTAACTGGGGATTTTCACAATAAAAGCAGTATAATACAACTAAACAGGGATTTTTATGACATTTTTCACACTGTTTTGCGATTTCTGCAGCAGTAGCACTATTCCGCAGTTTCTAGTTAAACGTTCTTTCTTAATAATGTTGTGCAATATGAAGCTAAAATCTATTGATTGAAGGCTGTGATGTATTCCTTTGATTTTAGGAAAGTAACTATACTCTAAATACTCACAAAGGAAAGTGTAAGGGTACCAGAACACAGTCACTTAAAATAAGCATTCTAAATACATATATTTAGTTACTCCCCATCCAATAACTCTTTTAGCCACTGAATGTATCCTGTCAATAAGACAACATGAAGGAATGATGCGGGGATTTAGAATACTGAGAATCTCCTTTGTTGACGTGTTCTTAGTGACCACCTGGCGTGCGATTGAGCGACTTTAAGCAGATTGCAGCAGAATGCTGTGAGTTTAGGTTGAACCAGTCTGTCAGAGTATGTGAGTGTTTATGCTGTTCTTGGTTCTAAAGTCTGACTGACAGAAGGAGGGACACACTCAGCTTCAGCGCTTTCGCTCAGTCCACCATGGTGTCCCTCAGGAGGCCTGGACCACTCAGTTCAAATATCAAAAAAATAATCATAACTTGAATAATGTGTGGTGGTAAAAAGGACCACGTCGCTCCCAAACTGGTGGTTACTTTTATATGTTTTTAACTTGATTCTCTTGATTCTGCTTTCTTGTGAGAATTCAAGATCAATAAAGTACATTTCCATTTATCAGAAACAACAACTGTCAGATTTAAATGAATCAAATAAACCACATAAATAAAATAAAGAATGGACTTGACACCGTTTTTTTTCACATAATTCTTGAAAAGAATTAACCCATAAAGATAAATCTTGAAGACTTCACCAGTCTCTTCTTTCCCTTGACTTTTTAATATTAGTTTTTGGACCTTTCTCTTGTGGTCAGGTCAAGTGGTTTCTGGCAACATTCTGACAGAGACCGTCCCGTGTTCAGACGGAGACCGTCCCGTGTTCAGACGGAGACCGTCCCGTGTTCAGACGGAGACCGTCGAAGGAGGGAAGGAGGAACAGAGGAGCAGGGGGGGATGTGACATCAGCAGAGTGTACAGGGTCACATTGATTGGATGTTGGTTGCTTGGTAACCAGCAGCAAAGCATCACTGTGAGTGTTGTAGCTAAACATCAGACTCCTGAGCGGCCGTCAGTCAGACACTGCCACTCCAAAGCGTATGCTTTAGTATCCTACAGTGTCCCACAGTATCCTACAGTGTCCCACAGTATCCTAAAGTGTCCCACAGTATCCTACAGTGTCCCACAGTATCCTACAGTGTCCCACAGTATCCTAAAGTGTCCCACAGTATCCTACAGTGTCCCACAGTATCCTACAGTGTCCCACAGTATCCTACAGTGGCCTACAGTGTCCCACAGTATCCTAAAGTGTCCCACAGTATCCTACAGTGTCCCACAGTATCCTACAGTGTCCAATAGTATCCTACAGTGTCCCACAGTATCCTACAGTGTCCAATAGTATCCTACAGTGTCCCACAGTATCCTACAGTGGCCTACAGTGTCCCACAGTATCCTAAAGTGTCCCACAGTATCCTAAAGTGTCCCACAGTGTCCTGTCCCGCAGTGCCCCACAGTGTCCTAAAGTGTCCCACAGTATCCTAAAGTGTCCAACAGTGTCCTGTCCCGCAGTGCCCCACAGTGTCCTAAAGTGTCCCACAGTATCCTAGAGTGTCCTACAGTGTCCAATAGTATCCTACAATGTCCCACAGTATCCTGTCCCACAGTGTCCCACAGTATCCTACAGTGTCCCACAGTATCCTACAGTGTCCCACAGTGCCCCACAGTGTCCTGTCCTGCGGTGTCCGGTCCCGTGGCCTACTCACCATCTCAATCTTCTCCAGCCACTCCCGGTTCTGCGCGAGCTCAGCCATGAAGGCCTGCTGCTTCAGCCACTTCTTGTGCAGCTTTTGGGTCTCGTCTCGATTGCCGTCCCGGGCCATTAGTATCTTCTCACACACCCAGTCGCCCAACTGCAGGGAGGACGGGAAAGGGGGATAGAGGTGGGAGAAAGGGAGAAGAGGTGGGAGAGAGGGAAACGAGATAGGAGAGAGAGGGAGAGAGGCGGGAGAGAGGGAAAACAGATAGGAGGGAGAGAGGGAGAAGAGGTGGGAGAGAGGGAAACGAGATAGGAGAGAGAGAGGGAGAGAGGGATGGAGAGAGGGAGAAGAGGTGGGAGAGAGAGAGGGAGAGAGGGAAAAGAGGTGGGAGAGAGAGAGGGAGAAGAGGTGGGAGAGGGGGAAAAGAGGTGGGAGAGAGAGAGGGAGAGAGCGGGAGAGAGGGAGGGAGAGAGGTGGGAGAGACATAGAAGAAGTGGGAGAGAGGGATGGAGAGAGGTGGGAGAGAGGGAGAAGAAGTGGGAGAGAGAGAGAGAGAGAGAGAGAGAGAGAGGGTGAGCTGAAGTTATCCAGGGTACAACACACCAAGCCCAAACTTCCAGACTTCACACTTGCCCAGTTCTCAACAAAGATGGACATGATTGGCACATTATTTTCAGTCTTTCTGTATCAAACATCAACAAACAAAGCGGCTTACACGAGTCTAAAGAAATTAAAAAAAGCAAAAGTATAAGTAATCACATTTATAAGCACATACAGTCAGGTCCATAAATACTGGGACATTGACTCAATTCTTATGTTTTGGCTCTATAAACCACCACAATTTCTTTCAAATGAAACACCAAAGATGTACATAAACTTTCAGCTTTCATTTGAGAGTATTTACGTCCAAATCAGATGAACGTTGTAGGAATTACAAGCGTTTGTATGTGAGCCTCCCACTTTTCAAGGGACCATTAGTAATGGGACAAGTGGCTGCTCAGCTGTTCCCTGGCCAGGTGTCTGCTCTTCCCTCATTGTCCCATTCATAAGGAACAGATGAGACGTCCAGAGTTCATTTCAAGTGTGATATTTGCATTTTGGATATTAGTTTCACTATCAGTCCATTATGAGGCGGAAAAATCAAAACAAACCCATCAGAGAGATGGCAAACATATAAGCGAACATTATTAAAAAGAAAGAACACACTGGTGAGCTCAGCTGAAAAACACCAAAAGACCTGGAAGACCACGGATGACGGATGTGGTGGATGACCAAATAATTCTTTCCCTGGTGAAGAAACGCCCTTCACAACAATAGGTCAGATCAGAAACACTCTCCAGTATGTGTGTCAAAGTCAACAATCAAGAGAAGACTTCACCAGAGAGAATACAGACCGTTAACCACAAGGTGTAAACCACTGGTGAGCCTCAAAAACAGGAGGCTGAATAGAGTTGGCCAAAAAACATCTAAAACCTGTGATGGGAAGAGAAAAGTATGGAGAAAGAAAGGAACTGCTCATGATTGAAAACATCCCACCTCATCAGTGAAACATGGTGGTGCAGCATCATGGTATGGGCTTGTATGGGCCAATGGAACTGGTTCCCTTGTATTTATTGATGATCTGGCTGTTCACAAAAGCAGCAGGATGAATTCTGAAGTGTTTCAGACAATATTATGAGCTCATATTCAGCCAAATGCTTGGACAGTGCAGCTGGACAATGACCCAAAGCTACTGCCAAAGCCACCAAAGAGCTTTTTAAGGCAAACAAGTGAAATGTTATTCAGTGGCCAAGTCAAACACCTGACTGAATCCAATTGAGCTGCATTTCACTTGCTGGAGACATTTACAGTAGAGGCCTGAGAGAGCATCACCAGGGATGGAACCCAGCGTCTGGTGACGTCTATGCCTTCTAGACTTCAGGCTGGAATTGACTGCAAAGAATTTGCAACCAGATATTAAAAAGAAAACAGTGTGATTGATAATTGTTGCTTTGTCCCATTAATTTCGGTCCCTTAAAAATGGGAGGCTCACAAACAAAAGCTTGTAATTTCTGCACCATTCATCAGATTTGGATGTAAATACTTTCAAATTAAAGCTGAAAGTCTGCAGTTTCACTTCATATTTGTGTTGTAATTCATACCCATTGTGGTGGTTTATCAGGCAAAAAACATAAGAAATTAGTCGGTGTCCCAATATTTATGGACCTGACTGTTCACTCATTAGGCACTTTACATGAAGGAAGTGCTTCATGGAGGTATGAGCTGCACTGCTGTAGGCTGCGCTCAAATGGTAAACACCTGACTGACGGCAAACTCCTCACACTCACACATTTAGAAACGGCACCAGTTGTGATTAAAGTAGCCGCAGTTACAACAATAGAGACATATTTATAATATTTCCGTTCCCATCCAATGCTTGGCAACACAGCAGGTACGTTCTTATTATTTTCCTCACAGCAAAGAGGTCATGGGTTCGATTCCCTGGTCTTTCTGTGGTACTCCTTGTGTCTGTGGGTGTCTACAGCAGCTGCTGGCCCTAGCAGAGTAGTTAGTATCAGATCTTATGTTAGGAACTGAAGAAGACGGTTTCCTCTGCTCTTGACAGGCTGCAGCATGGGTCAAATGCAGAGCCTCACCTGGGCGGTCACACCTGCCCACTCAAAATGAGACAAAGCGGAACTGAAATGACTTCATTCAGATTTCTCACTTTTGGATCCACAGACTGATAAATACAAGTACTGCATATACTATATTTCCGAACAAAGTGTTTCCCAAGCAGTTTGTCCTGTGAAGTGCATGCTCCAGGAATTAGGAGATAACTGTCTGATGGTGCACAGCAAACACATGGAGCAAGAACAATGCACAAAACACTTCTCTCCACCCACACGCTCCGTGCACTGTGCAGTGCACCATTACACACCAAACCCTTTTACCACGGCACACAGCCCCGAATCCTCCGCACTGACGGCCAGGAATCCAGGTCACATGTTTGCGCAGTGTTCTAGCGTTTACCTGCACCTGCTCCCCCGATGGAAGCCAACAGCCTCTGCCGGCGGCCGCTACTCCATAGCACAGCTAACTGCAGTCGCAGGGGTTCCACATCTGTGCTCCTTACATCCCCAGAGAGCCTCAATGAGCAATTGAATGCAGACTGCTCAAAATGACAAGCCGAAGCACAGAAGAGGCAGCCTGCTCTGAGGATAACAGAACCACGGCAGGCTTCACACTGAGCATGCGCCGCCCCGCTGCCTTTCTACCACTCTCCTCCGGCTTCTCTCTTTCTCCCCTCCTTCTTTTTTTCCTCTGTCTCTCTCCTCTCTCTGTCTCTCTCTCCCTCCTCCAACCTCTCTCCCCCTCCCTTCCCCCCCTCCTCTCTCTGTCCCTCCCTCTCTCTCCTCCTCTAAAGCTGAGCAAGAGGTGGGACTGGAGCTGTGAATCCAGGCCATAACCACCTTCTGCAGCACAAAGATGCACTGGCCCCTCCCATCACGTGAGCACATGAGCAGAGCATGCGGGGGGAGGGGGATGTTGGTGAGAGTGTTGGGGTAAATGTATAAAGATGCTGGAGCAGGGGAGATGAGGAAGGACTGTCTACAGAAATGCATACACCACAAAGATACTTGAGCCGGATGGGAGTCTGCAGCCAATGAGCACATGTGCAGTCGACTAAATTCTCATGTTTTTGGCACTATAAACCACCACAAAAGATTGGAAATGAAACAACCAAGATGTGCTTAAACTGCAGACTGTCCGCTTTAATTTGAGGCTATTTACATCCAAATCAGATGAACGGTGTAGGAATTACAAGCATTTGTTTGTGAGCCTCCCACTTTTCAATGGGACAAAACAACAATTATAAATCTCACTTGTCCCTTTCTAATACTTGGTTACAAATTCTTTGTAGTCAATTCCAGCATGAAGTCTAGAAGGCATAGACGTCACCAGATGCTGGGTTTCATCCCTGGTGATGTTCTCCCAGGCCTCTACTGTAAATGTCTCCAGTTCCTGCTTGTTCTTGTGACATTTTCCCTTCAGTTTGATCTTTAGCAAGTGAAATGCAGCTCATTTGGATTCATGTGAAGCGATTGACTTGGCCATTGAACAACATTCCTCTTTCATTCCGACTGCTGTCAGAATTTTAAATGACTCTAGCTAGGAAGGCATTGTTTATTTTTCTTTTTTTTCCCTCATGTTTACTGGTCCACTTGTGTCCTGATGCACTTACAGTTCATGACGTATGTATTGAATGTGGTTGTATGTCTCTCCTTTTTTATTGTTTTTTAGGACAGCGAACAGAATTGCCCTTTGGGATAAATAAAGTTATTTTGATTTGATTTGATTTCACTTGTTTGCCTTAAAAAGCTCTTTGGTGGCTTTGGCAGGAGCTTTGGGTCATTGTCCATCTGCACTATGAAGCAGCGTCCAAGCATTTGGCTGAATATGAGCTCATAATATTGTCTGGAACACTTCAGAATTCATCCTGCTGCTTTTGTGAACAGTCAGATCATCAATAAATACAAGGGAACCAGTTCCATTGGCCCATACAAGCCCATACCATGATGCTGCACCACCATGTTTCACTGATGAGGTGGGATGTTTTCAATCATACTTCACACATAACTCAAATAGTTTAGTTTAGTTTTTTTTGTTTATTTGAGCAGTTAAACAAAACAAAAAATTAGAAATAAATAAATAAATAAACTCAAATTAAAATTATATTGAGGATGGTAATGACAGCTGGGAAGTAGCAAGATCTCGGAGTATAATAAGTATTAATGCTTTTTAATGCATTACACTATGTAGGGCTTTCATAATACATTATAAAAAATAATAATAATATACAAAAAATAAAAAGAGGAAATTGTACACAAATTGATATTATACTGAGGATGGTAATGACAACTGGGAAGTAGCAGGATCACGAAGTATAATATATACTGCTGCATAGTAACGTGCCTTTATAACATTAAAATAGTGACTTCAGTAATGTTACACTAGTGATGTTAGTAATGTACCAATGTTTGGCATTGGTAACAACTTAAGAAGAAATATATTAATGATCATCCTTTGTTACTTGCTCTGTGCTAGACATTGTACAAGAAATGAAACAGCTGTTGTTGTGTTTTGTATGCTTTGATAGTTAAATGAAAATTGTATTGTTTTTATTTTGGGGGTGGGCCCTTATAAGCCTTTTGCTTCGGCCCACTCCTTTTGAGAAGACTAACTGCTCAAATAAACAAATAAACTAAACTAAACTAGTCATGAGCAGTTCCTTTCTTTCTCCATACTATTCTCTTCCCATCACAGGTTGATCTTTGTCTCATCTGTCCTAGGATGTTGTTTCAGAACTGTAAAGGCTTTTTTAGATGTTTTTTGGCTAACTCTAATCAGCCTCCTGTTTTTGAGGCTCCCCACCTTGTGGTTAATGATCTGTATTCTCTGTTGACTCTGACACACAGACACTCACCTCATGGAGAGTGTTTCTGATCTGACCTATTGTCGTTTCTTCACCAGGGAAAGAATTCTTTGTTCATCCACCACATTTGTCATCCGTGGTCTTCTGGATCTTTTGATGTTGTTGCGCTCACCGGTGTGTTCTTTCTTTTTTATAATGTTCCTAATACGTTTGCTATCTCTCTAATGGGTTTGTTTTGATTTTTCAGCCTAATAATGGCTTGCTAATTCTGGTACATTTACATAGAGGCTAGCTGCTGACTTGTTGATTAATGTGCACTGTCCTAATTCTAATAAATAAATAAATACATAAAAAACACGAGACACGGGCGCATACATACGTCACAACCAAACGCTAGCAAAGATCAGATCCAATCGTCAAAGGAGTCCACCCCTCCCACCTGTTAATGGAGCTCAATCGTGAAGATCCAGACCCTTGTAGGAAACAAAATGAGGACGAGGGTCCGGTAAAACCAGGCTAATGCGGCCAATGACCGAACCCAGAACCTTCATGATGTGAAGCACAAGTGCTAACTGCAGCGCAAACGTGCCGTCGAGACCGAGCGACAAAAGAAGCAGAAACAGTCAATGTGTTCATCATTTATCTCCTCACAACCATCTCCTCACAAACATCACCTCCACCATCTCCTCACAACCATCAACTCCTCACAACCATCTCCTCTATCTCCTCCTGCAGAAGAACTTGGTCTTAGTGCACACAGTCCTGGAGGAACTTTTGTAGTGCCCACTGGTCATTGAGACGTCCCAGCCAACACTGAGCCAGAGCTCGGTTCTGACTTCCCCTGGAAACCATCTCACAACCAGCTCCTATATCACCTCCTCACAACCATCTCTTCTATCACCTCCTCACAACCATCTCCTCTATCACCTCCTCATAACCATCTCCTCTATCACCTCCTCACAACCATCTCATCTCTCTCCTCTACACAACTATCTCCTCTATTTCCTCCTCACAACCATCTCCTCCATCTCCTCCTGCAGAGGAACTTGGTCTTACCTCGTGACAGTCCTGGAGGAATTTTTGTAGTGCCCACTGGTCATTGAGACGTCCCAGCCAACACTGAGCCAGAGCTCGGTTCTGACTTCCCCTGGAAACCATCTCACAACCATCTCCTCCATCACCTCCTCACAACCATCTCTTCTATCACCTCCTCACAACCATCTCCTTTATCACCTCCTCATAACCATCTCCTCTATCACCTCCTCACAACCATCTCATCCATCTCCTCCACACAACTATCTCCTCTATTTCCTCCTCACAACCATCTCCTCCTGCAGAGGAACTTGGTCTTACCTCGTGACAGTCCTGGAGGAACTTTTGTAGTGCCCACTGGTCATTGAGACGTCCCAGCCAACACTGAGCCAGAGCTCGATTCTGACTTCCCCTGGAAACCATCTCACAACCATCTCCTCTATCACCTCCTCACAACCATCTCCTCTATCACCTCCTCATAACCATCTCCTCTATCACCTCCTCACAACCATCTCATCTATCTCCTCCACACAACTATCTCCTCTATTTCCTCCTCACAACCATCTCCTCCATCTTCTCCTGCAGAAGAACTTGGTCTTACCTCGTGACAGTCCTGGAGGAACTTTTGTAGTGCCCACTGGTCCCAGCCAACACTGAGCCAGAGCTCGGTTCTGACTTCCCCTGGAAACCATCTCACAACCATCTCCTCTATCACCTCCTCCATCACCTCCTCACAGCCATCTCCTCTATCACCTCCTCCGTCACCTCCTCACAACCATCTCCTCTATCACCTCCTCACAACCATCTCCTCTATCACTCTATCACCTCCTCACAACCATCTCCTCTATCACCTCCTCACAACCACCTCCTCTATCACCTCCTCACAACCATCTCCTCCATCTCCTCCTGCAGAGGAACTTGGTCTTACCTCGTGACAGTCCTGGAGGAACATTTGTAGTGCCCACTGGTCATTGAGACGTCCCAGCCAACACTAAGCCAGAGCTCGATTCTGACTTCACCTGGAAACCATCTCACAACCATCTCCTCTATCACCTTCTCCATCACCTCCTCACAGCCATCTCCTCTATCACCTCCTCCATCACCTCCTCACAACCATCTCCTCCATCACCTCCTCACAACCATCTCCTCTATCACCTCCTCATAACCATCTCATCTATCACCTTCTCACAACCATCTCATCTATCTCCTCCACACAACTATCTCCTCTATTTCCTCCTCACAACCATCTCCTCCATCTTCTCCTGCAGAAGAACTTGGTCTTACCTCGTGACAGTCCTGGAGGAACTTTTGTAGTGCCCACTGGTCCCAGCCAACACTGAGCCAGAGCTCGGTTCTGACTTCCCCTGGAAACCATCTCACAACCATCTCCTCTATCACCTCCTCCATCACCTCCTCACAGCCATCTCCTCTATCACCTCCTCCATCACCTCCTCACAACCATCTCCTCTATCACCTCCTCACAACCATCTCCTCTATCACTCTATCACCTCCTCACAACCATCTCCTCTATCACCTCCTCACAACCACCTCCTCTATCACCTCCTCACAACCATCTCCTCCTGCAGAGGAACTTGGTCTTACCTCGTGACAGTCCTGGAGGAACATTTGTAGTGCCCACTGGTCATTGAGACGTCCCAGCCAACACTAAGCCAGAGCTCGATTCTGACTTCACCTGGAAACCATCTCACAACCATCTCCTCTATCACCTCCTCCATCACCTCATCACAGCCATCTCCTGTATCACCTCCTCCATCACCTCCTCACAACCATCTCCTCTATCACCTCCTCACAACCATCTCCTCTATCACTCTATCACCTCCTCACAACCATCTCCTCTATCACCTCCTCACAACCACCTCCTCTATCACCTCCTCACAACCACCTCCTCCATCACCTCCTCACAACCATCTCCTCTATCACTCTATCACCTCCTCACAACCAGCTCCTCCATCACCTCCTCACAACCATCTCCTCCATCACCTCCTCACAACCATCTCCTCTATCACTCTATCACCTCATCACAACCAGCTCCTATAATCACCTCCTCACAACCAGCTCCTCTATCACCTCCTCACAACCATCTCCTCTATCACTCTATCACCTCCTCACAACCATCTCCTATATCACCTCCTCACAACCAGCTCCTCTATCACCTCCTCACAACCATCTCCTCTATCACCTCCTCACAACCATCTCCTCTATCACTCCATCACCTCCTCACAACCATCTCCTCTATGACTATCACCTCCTCACAACCACCTCCTCCATCACCTCCTCACAACCATCTCCTCCATCACAACCATCTCCTCCATCACCTCCTCACAACCATCTCCTCTATCACTCTATCACCTCCTCACAACTACCTCCTCCATCACCTCCTCACAACCATCTCCTCCATCACCTCCTCACAACCATCTCCTCTATCACTCTATCACCTCATCACAACCAGCTCCTATATCACCTCCTCACAACCATCTCCTCTATCACTCTATCACCTCCTCACAACCAGCTCCTATATCACCTCCTCACAACCATCTCCTCTATCACTCTATCACCTCATCACAACCAGCTCCTATATCACCTCCTCACAACCATCTCCTCTATCACTCTCTCACCTCCTCACAACCATCTCCTCTATCACCTCCTCACAACCATCTCCTCTATCACTCCAGCACCTCCTCACAACCATCTCCTCCATCACCTCCTCCCAACCACCTCCTCTATGACTATCACCTCCTCACAACCACCTCCTCCATCACCTCCTCACAACCATCTCCTCCATCACCTCCTCACAACCATCTCCTCTATCACTCTATCACCTCCTCACAACCAGCTCCTTTATCACCTCCTCACAACCAGCTCCTATATCACCTCCTCACAACCATCTCCTCTATCACTCTATCACCTCCTCACAACCAGCTCCTTTATCACCTCCTCACAACCAGCTCCTATATCACCTCCTCACAACCATCTCATCTATCTCCTCCACACAACCATCTCCTCATTTCCTCCTCACAACCATCTCCTTCATCTCCTCCTGCAGAGGAACTTGGTCTTACCTCGTGACAGTCCTGGAGGAACTTTTGTAGTGCCCACTGGTCATTGAGACGTCCCAGCCAACACTGAGCCAGAGCTCGGTTCTGACTTCCCCTGGAAACCATCTCACAACCAGCTCCTATATCACCTCCTCACAACCATCTCTTCTATCACCTCCTCACAACCATCTCCTCTATCACCTCCTCACAACCATCTCCTCTATCACTCCAGCACCTCCTCACAACCATCTCCTCCATCACCTCCTCCCAACCACCTCCTCTATGACTATCACCTCCTCACAACCACCTCCTCCATCACCTCCTCACAACCATCTCCTCCATCACCTCCTCACAACCATCTCCTCTATCACTCTATCACCTCCTCACAACCAGCTCCTTTATCACCTCCTCACAACCATCTCATCTATCTCCTCCACACAACCATCTCCTCATTTCCTCCTCACAACCATCTCCTTCATCTCCTCCTGCAGAGGAACTTGGTCTTACCTCGTGACAGTCCTGGAGGAACTTTTGTAGTGCCCACTGGTCATTGAGACGTCCCAGCCAACACTGAGCCAGAGCTCGGTTCTGACTTCCCCTGGAAACAACAAAAGAACAGGTGGTCACACAGATCAGTGGTCAGACCGGTGAGGGTGAGCATGGGTGGTGGTGTGACCGATCCCTTCATGAAAACATTATTAAACTGTTAAAAGCTTGCACATTTGGGTGGAGAATCCTTTCCACACAACATGACATTTGGGACGTGGCAACTTACACACAGGTGTGGCCACGCGCCTGGGAAGAACATCCCAATAACAGAATGAAGATGGAAGTAGAATTCCCAGTCCGTCGATATGCGCAAGGTGCACAACAAGAACCAAAAAACCTCCCACTCACTACTCAATTGCAAACAAACTACACAATATTCTAAAATGGATTCACCCTCAAAGTGCAGATAATATTTGGTTAGACAAAAACATCCCCTTTTCAAATCACAAACAATATCTCTGACTCTGACAGCCTGGTGGAAATTTTACAGAATTACTAACACTAACATTGCTCCATCAAATCATACTCCAATCATACCCAGACTTTCTCATCAATAAAAAAAACTATTCACTTCAATTCATGGGCGGAAAAGGGTATCACACACTTAAAACACATTTTTCAACAAAACAAACTGGTTTCATCGCACGTTGTTGTTATTATGGTTATTGTAATTATTATTATATAACAACAGTATCATTAGCTTAACAATGAATATTGCTACATGGAGAGAGAAGAGAGGTGAGCAATACATCTTAACCAAATGAAGCATCCCAACAACAAATAAGGTTAGGTATGATAGTATTAATGTAATAAAAAGAAACGAATACTACATAATACAGAGGCCTGACCAATTCCACCTTAGCATTGAACTAAATTTAGTATAATGTAATGTGCTCTGTAACAATGTGTAATAACTTGTACATATGGGTTACAATGGAATAATATGTATTCGTAGCTTGTAGGTACATAATGTAATACAAGTTATTCCATTGTGTATCTAACACATAGGGACACGTTATTACACATTGTTACAGAGCACATTACACTGTACTAAATTTAGTTAGGTACACTGTATCAAGGTAAAATGGTAAATGGACTCAACTTATATAGTGCTTTTCTACCTTCATCAGGCCCAAAGCGCTTTACAGTATGAACCAGTCACCCATTCACTCTCTCCCTCAAAATTACATAAATAACGGATCATGCTACATGCTAACGCTAGCTAGCGCTAGCTTTTTTTTTGCTTCTAATGAACAATCTTTTGTGGAAAAACATCCACATTGACCTGATTTAGACTGTACTTAATTTGTGTGTGATAAATATGTTTATATTCAGCCCTATGAGGCAACTCCTGTTGTGATATTGGGCTATACAAAACCATTGATTGATTGATTGATTGATTGATTGATTGATATTCAGCCAGACAATGCATAAAAAGAGTTAAAAATGGTGTTTCCCAAAACATACTTCCTTCCCCTTGGCGAGGCCTTCTATGACGCAGTGCCGTCTGTATCTATATATAATAGTGGCATGTGGTAGTGGTCGGTGGCTATATTGGCTGTGGTGATGGTGGTGATTTGGTGGATGTGGTGGATGTGGTGATGGCTGTGGGTGTGGTGATGGCTGTGGGTATGGTGGTGGCTGTGGTGATGGTCGGTGGTGATGGTGGTGGTCAGTGACTGTGGTTGCGAAGGTGGGTATGGTGGTGATGGCTGTGGGTATGGGGGTGGCTGTGGCTGTTGGGGCTGGTGTTTTGAGGAGCACCTGTTGGCCAGCGTGTGGACACGCTCCTGGATGCGCTCGCTGTAGATGTTGTTCTGGCTGATCAGACTCTCTCCGGCCTCCAGCACTGCTTTGATGCGGTGCAGGTTGAGTTCCATGGTGTTGGTGAAGTCCTTGTGTTTCTTAATGGCCGCCTCTACCGCCTCCACTGTGGCGGGCAGCTCCACGTGCGCCAGTGCTGACTCCTGAACACCGCACAGACAAAGAAAATTACTTTCCACTTTTGGTTGCTTCATTTAGTTTACAAGTATTTATAATATAGTTTGCCTTGATATATACATTAGCACACTATGGTACGTGGAATATGCAATTTTAGACCTAATTATTTCAAGTAGAGATCACTTCCTTAAGCTTTAGTGATACGTAATTAGGTGAAAATGTAGATTTTTCATGCAGTGGTCAATGTTGATATTTTTAGCGAGCTTTCTCCCTTAACAAACTCGCCCTTTACGATTTTGATTTCATGACGTTTTGTTGACTAGCACGCCGGAGTATGTAAGGAAATCTCTAATATATGCAGGCATTCCCTCATCTTTCCCACATGTATTCATTTACAGTAGTTTGGTATCCACATGTTGTATGTGGGTCATTCTGTGCCAAATCACTCAAATTCACAGAATCTTCCCAGGTGACCATCTCACATTTGGATGAGACTTTTTTCTTGAGTTCCTCCACATGTGTAATGAACACGTGCAAAATGATCGGCTCTAACTCCCAATATTTTTTTTGATAGACAATTTACAAAACAGGGTGTTGTAACCATCTTTTCTGCCGGGTGCTTTTTGCGTTTGTGTGCACTTTTAAAGAGCTGTAGCTCAGCAATGGAAACATGTATAGGGCTACAATTCAGTTTGTGTCATGTCTACTAAACACAGTTCCAGAAAGAATCATCAACAAATGTCTAGATTGTAAAGTTTCACAGGCTGCTATAAATGGCAATTTTTGAATTGCCATTTATCTGTCCCCCCAGAACAGCTGGAAGAGGTGTGCGTGGATCGGGAAGTCTGGGCATCTCTGCTGAGACTGCTGCCCCCGCGACCCGGCCCCGGATAAAGCGGAAGAAAATGGATGGATGGATGGATTTTTTCCCCAAAAACGTCAGAGGCTCTACAAAAGAAATGTATTGAGTGATCATCTTCATATTCTAGGTTGTAGTTAATTAGGATATGACCTTGCTGTAGTAGAAGCAGGATGTTGATCGGATAAAGGGTCTTTGAGTTAAAGCTTCACAACGATGGGTCCTACTCAGAAAAGCTCAAAAATGGCCCTCTAGTCTATGCAGGATTTGACCACGTAGTCAAACTACTGAGGCACTTCAAAAATAATTCACAGATAGAAGCCGTATCAGTCAGTCTGTAGCCAGAACATTTGTATCTATCACAAATGACTTCATGGTTAAACAATATTTTGAATCTTACTAGTTTTTTGCAAAAAACAAGTGCATTTCTAACCATCTATTTATTGTTAAAATATTTTATTTTTTATTTTTTATAACGACAGAAATGCACATTTATGTACACAGACCAATATGAACATAACATTTTAGTTTTACATGTATGTAGATACATTGTTTACCTCAAAAAATGCTGCAGATTTGTCTTTCAGTTTGAATTCTCTCTAGCTTCATTATACTATCTAAAATGAATATTCAATGCAAACATATTTCTTGAGATTACACATTTTTGAACATTTCTGTTATTTTTTTCAACTCCTCCTTCTGCAGCCTGTGCCATCTGCCAGTATCTGCCATCTTCATTTGTACATGTCGTCTGCAGTGAGAATCTAATTCTCAATATTTGCCCGCAGACTTGCTCTGGCCACAGTTCCACCAATCCCATCACAGGGACTATTACCATGGCCATGGCAAAGAAGTGCCATTCTGAGGCAAGTCCATAGTCCTGCTGATGGCTGCACAAATTGGCAAACAGCGCCATCACTAAAGTAGACGTTTTTTAAACCTAGGCTTTGCTTTATGTGATTTACTAGTGTGATCATGTACACATGGACAAGTGCAAATATCAAAGGAGTACATTTCTCCCATCTCATCAAGGACAATATGCAACAGAAGTCCTCTTCACTTGGCTTACGAGTGTGAACAGGCTGCAGAAGAACGAGTTGGAAAAAATAACAGAAATGTTCAAAAATGTGTAATCTCAAGAAATATGTTTGCATTGAAATTGCCATTTTTAGCGGCCTATTAATCCAAAACTGCACAATCTAGAACATGTTTGATAATTGTTCCTGGAACTGTGTTTAGTAGACATGACACAGGCCATATCTTAGCTATATACATGTTTACATTGCTGAGCTACAGCTCTTTACAGTTTTTGCTGGAACACTATAGACCCGTGCTTAGACTAAAGTAACACAACTTGAAGCTTTTGTTACCATACCTCAAACACATGTACCCATACCTCAAACACATGTACATATACCTCAAACACACGTACCCATACCTCAAACACATGTACCCATACCTCAAACACATGTACCCATACCTCAAACACATGTACCCATACCTCAAACACATGTACCCATACCTTAAACACATGTACCCATACCTCAAACACACGTACCCATACCTCAAACACACGTACCCATACCTTAAACACACGTACCCATACCTCAAACACATGTACCCATACCTCAAACACACGTACCCATACCTCAAACACACGTACCCATACCTCAAACACACGTACCCATACCTCAAACACACGTACCTATACCTCAACACATGTACCCATACCTCAAACACATGTACCCATACCTCAAACACATGTACCCATACCTCAAACACATGTACCCATACCTCAAACACATGTACCCATACCTCAAACACATGTACCCATACCTTAAACACATGTACCCATACCTTAAACACATGTACCCATACCTCAAACACATGTACCCATACCTTAAACACATGTACCCATACCTCAAACACATGTACCCATACCTCAAACACATGTACACATACCTCAAACACATGTACCCATACCTCAAACACATGTACCCATACCTTAAACACATGTACCCATACCTTAAACACATGTACCCATACCTCAAACACATGTACCCATACCTTAAACACATGTACCCATACCTTAAACACATGTACCCATACCTCAAACAAATGTACCCATACCTTAAACACATGTACCCATACCTCAAACACATGTACCCATACCTTAAACACATGTACCCCTACCTCAAACACATGTACCCATACCTCAAACACACGTACCCATACCTCAAACACACGTACCCATACCTCAAACACATGTACCCATACCTCAAACACATGTACCTATACCTCAAACACACGTACCCATACCTTAAACACATGTACCCATACCTCAAACACATGTACCCATACCTCAAACACATGTACCCATACCTCAAACACATGTACCCATACCTTAAACACATGTACCCATACCTCAAACACATGTACCCATACCTCAAACACATGTACCCATACCTCAAACACATGTACCCATACCTTAAACACATGTACCCATACCTCAAACAAATGTACCCATACCTTAAACACATGTACCCATACCTCAAACACATGTACCCATACCTTAAACACATGTACCCATACCTCAAACACATGTACCCATACCTTAAACACATGTACCCATACCTCAAACACACGTACCCATACCTCAACACATGTACCCATACCTTAAACACATGTACCCATACCTTAAACACATGTACCCATACCTCAAACACATGTACCCATACCTTAAACACATGTACCCATACCTCAAACACACGTACCCATACCTTAAACACATGTACCCATACCTTAAACACATATACCCATACCTTAAACACATGTACCCATACCTCAAACACATGTACCCATACCTCAAACACATGTACCCATACCTCAAACACACGTACCCATACCTCAAACACATGTACCCATACCTTAAACACATGTACCCATACCTCAAACACATGAACCCATACCTTAAACAAAAGCGCTGCTTTGCACTTTAGTTGAAATTCTGCAACACACTTGGTCCTGCACTACACTCTATTTCATACATAAGACACTTTGTTCAAAAATGAAATCCCAGGAGCCATTTGGAAAACACATGTATCCAAAATACAAAACACAACGGGTAATTGCAACCACTCAAATACACCTGAAGGCACTGACTTTCAAAACTGACACCAATCAGCTACACAAAGCCTCAGTTCAGCCATTTCAACAACTTTGAAGCATGGATGGTTTCGACATGCAAGGGGATATTTTCCCCGGTGCTTAGGGGAGAAGACATTGCTTGCGATGTCGACGAGGTCCTGTGGCCAGACCCCAACAGACGGATCACTAGATCCATGAGCCCACGTATGCACAAGTGCCATGATTTTCTGTGTTTACAGTATACTGTTTTTCTATTACAGTGTTTTTTGTTTTTGTTTGTTTTTTGCTTTATCTGAATTCTTGTTACTGCAATGTACAATATTGAGTTGGCCTATTTGTTTTTTTGCTTGTTTGAAAATGTGCCTCCTGAAAATATGCCTTCTGAATAAACTGAAAATCAAAGACTACAGTGTTTTATATAAAGTAGACTAGACAAAAGAATGTTAGGTTTCAATTTGTTATATTTCCCAGTGTTATGTCATGTTCACTTGTGTGTAGAGTTTTGGCACAATGTGCTCAAGCATTGGGCAAAAACTGTAATGTCAGGAATCTACATCAAAGTTTCACATTGATATTTCTACATTTACTTTTTTTCCCTATTCACCTGCAGACAGAGGAAGAATATAATCGTGGTCTATTTTAGAGCCTCATAGAGCCGCTTCAGTGTGATAGTGCTTGGAAGGTTTTTCTCATATGAAAAGTTTGAGAACCTCTGCCTTACCCTTAAACCATCCTCACAGAGTAGGACATCACATTAAACAGTGGACAGAGCTCCTCCCCCCCTCGGACTACTCCATCTCCTCCTCAAACTTGAACTTTGGTTTTGTGCACCTGGTTGTTGAGGAAGGACTCGGCCTGTTTGACGTCCCTGAGGAACAGGTGGAAGATGTGTGCCTGCACCAGCACATCTCTGCGGCTCTCCCACATCTCCAGCAGTTTGTTCCAGCCTACGTCCAGCTTCTGGAGCCACTGCTGCAGCGCGGCCTGAGGCAGCGGCGCCTCCTCGGACTCCAGCAGCTCGTTCATGCTCTGAAGCCGCTCGTAGTCCTCCTCGTACCTGTAACCGTACCGCAAACAACCTTCAATCGTGAGCCCCTTTACTCCCATTCCCAAACTGCGCAGGCCTACCGTCCCATCTCCTCCTTTAGCGCTGCGTGTTTGTTAATGAGCGTCTCAGCCTCCTGCAAGTCATTAGGCAGCTGCTCTGAGGCTGCGGCCGTCTGGGTCTGCACCAACCAGCTCAGGAACGAGTCCAGGTCCTGAGGGACAGAGACATGAGCGGGGCCAGAGGAACAGAGACATCAGCGGGACCAGAGGAACAGAGACATGAGCGGGACCAGAGGAACAGAGACATGAGCGGGACCAGAGGAACAGAGACATGAGCGGGACCAGAGGAACAGAGACATGAGCGGGACCAGAGGAACAGAGACATCAGCGGGACCAGAGGAACAGAGACATGAGCGGGGCCAGAGGAACAGAGACATGAGCGGGACCAGAGGAACAGAGACATGAGCGGGACCAGAGGAACAGAGACATGAGCGGGACCAGAGGAACAGAGACATGAGCGGGGCCAGAGGAACAGAGACATGAGCGGGGCCAGAGGAACAGAGACATGAGCGGGACCAGAGGAACAGAGACATGAGCGGGA
This sequence comes from Proterorhinus semilunaris, assembly GCA_021464625.1. Taxonomy (NCBI): domain Eukaryota; kingdom Metazoa; phylum Chordata; class Actinopteri; order Gobiiformes; family Gobiidae; genus Proterorhinus; species Proterorhinus semilunaris. Next base: position 1,396,027 of record CM038354.1, read on the forward strand.
CCAGAGGAACAGAGACATGAGCGGGACCAGAGGAACAGAGACATGAGCGGGACCAGAGGAACCACCAGAGGAACAGAGACATGAGCGGCACCAGAGGAAAAGAGACATGAGCGGGACCAGAGGAACAGAGACATGAGCGGGACCAGAGGAACAGAGACATGAGCGGGACCAGAGGAACAGAGACATGAGCGGGGCCAGAGGAACAGAGACATGAGCGGGGCCAGAAGAACAGAGACATGAGCGGGGCCAGAAGAACAGAGACATGAGCGGGACCAGAGGAACAGAGACATGAGCGCGGCCAGAGGAACAAAGACATGAGCGGGACCAGAGGAACGACCAGAGGAACAGAGACATGAGCGGGACCAGAGGAACAGAGACATAAGCGGCACCAGAGGAAAAGAGACATGAGCGGGACCAGAGGAACAGAGACATGAGCGGGACCAGAGGAACAGAGACATGAACGGGACCAGAGGAACAGAGACATGAGCGGGACCAGAGGAACAGAGACATGAGCGGGGCCAGAAGAACAGAGACATGAACGGGACCAGAGGAACGACCAGAGGAACAGAGACATGAGCGGCACCAGAGGAAAAGAGACATGAGCGGGGCCAGAGGAACAGAAACATGAGCGGGGCCAGAGGAACAGAGACATGAGCGGGGCCAGAGGAACAGAGACATGAGCGGGACCAGAGGAACAGAGACATGAGCGGGACCAGAGGAACAGAGACATGAGCGGGACCAGAGGAACGACCAGAGGAACAGAGACATGAGCGGCACCAGAGGAAAAGAGACATGAGCGGGACCAGAGGAACAGAGACATGAGCGGGACCAGAGGAACAGAGACATGAACGGGACCAGAGGAACAGAGACATGAGCGGGACCAGAGGAACAGAGACATGAGCGGGGCCAGAGGAACAGAGACATGAGCGGGACCAGAGGAACAGAGACATGAGCGGGGCCAGAAGAACAGAAACATGAGCGGGGCCAGAAGAACAGAGACATGAGCGGGGCCAGAGGAACAGAGACATGAGCGGGACCAGAGGAACAGAGACATGAGCGGGACCAGAGGAACAGAGACATGAGCGGGACCAGAGGAACAGAGACATGAGCGGGACCAGAGGAACAGAGACATGAGCGGGACAGAGACATGAGCGGGACCAGAGGAACAAAGACATGAGTGGGACCAGAGACATGAGAAGGGAGACGAACCTGGATAAAGCTCTGGAGGCGGCTGGCCACCATCAGAGAGTCCTCGCAGCCCTGCAGCGTCCTCTTCAGTTCTTCCCACTCCACACTCAGCCCGTCGAAGGCCACCAGGACGTCCATTGCCCGCGATGGGTGAGCCGTGGCCAGGTGCTCCGCCTCCTCCTGCAAACAGCGCCATAGAAATCACAGAAATGTAGTTGGCAATATTTTTTTCCCAGGATGGGAAAGGCCAGTCGCTCCCTGATTGGCCAGTCTCTGATATTAGCAGCCAATGATAAGTGGAGCTGTAACCATGACATCACATTCACAAGACAACGCTGCCATAATCTAATCCAAACTAACGTATACCCGCCCTAATCCTAACCCTAATTAGAGTAGTGAAGTTTTCCAAACTATATATTGATTTATTTGGTCGGGACAGTGCATGTTAATGAACATACATGGGTCTCATGCATGTAAACAAGCCACACCGGATTATAGCCTTGGGCTAACTTCCATCCGTCGTCCCCCATGTGCACTCTCAAACACACTCTCATTCATCCTAGCCTAACCTTAGCCCCAGTCGGAAGCTTTTTGAAAGTGGGGGGGACACATTTCAAAAATGGGGGGTGGGGGGGGGGGGGTGACTTCTTAACATTAAGAACTACAGTGGGACAAGGTCAATAACAGAGCAATGTTATTGCTTTAGCGGGACTACATCCAAATCGGGCGTTACTTCAAGAATACGTGAGAGACTCGATCAGCAGCGCCTCCTCCTGGCAGCTGGGTGGACATATAGGGCGGATAACCAAACCTGTGGAGCCGCTGTTCTCCTGTCCAGCCCTGGCTTCATGACGTTTTGTGAAAAAACTCAGTGAATGAAGCTCTTATGAGACGGCGCGCTCGTGTTTGTGTCCACATTTATTCAGATTCAGCCACACCCGTTAACTCCTGCCATCGCAAACAAACATCTCAACGCTTGTATCTTCACATTTTCCACAAACGCAGATAAAATTGAGTCGAGGGGTAAAGGAAGCAAACATTTATCCATCAAATGAATAATTCAGATGTTATTTGGTTAAGTTAGAGTCCAGACAGTGAGGTTAAACGGCGTATTGACCGGTTGAACACTCGTGCTAGCCCGGGGCAGTTTCCCCAAACTCACGCTACATCAATGTCATCACTCGCTTTACAAACACATCCAAAACTGATGTTCCTCACCTTAAAGTTACTGGTCAGGCCCTTTGTACCGATGAAGACACGCTGTCCACCTGCCGAGGACCGCGAAAAGTCCTGCTCCTCCATGCAGGGGCGTAGCACCAAATTCTGGGCCCCGGGTACAAACTATCTTGGTGGACCCCTGGTGGAACCTTGGAGTTTGACTTGAAATTTCATCTTATTCGGCTTCAGTTACAGAAATGGAATAACCTTTAATCCTGTAGTGATATAGATATTTAAATTGATGGTGAAATATTCTACTTTCATTGGGCCAATTGAAATTGCTAGCTTTAGATAGAACATAATGACAATTAGCATACCACATTAAACAGGAGGGCTGCACCAGGATATTTAGGATATTTGTGCTGGGAATAACACGTTTGTGACTTTTAAAAGCTATTTTACAAACAATAATTATACTACATGGTGTCTCTTTGGCCCACAGGCATGAACAAAAAACTCAAGGGCCTGTTCCCTGGCCTCATTTAGTCTCTCACCATTTGAAGCCGACCTTTAAGTGTATAGTCAGTAAATTCTTGTTCTAAAAAGTTACGCTGGAATAAGCTAAATGGCACGAGCCCTCCACCTTTTCAATAGAACCACGTTGCTGCGCGTTTATAATGCGAGTCTCCAAATGCGCGCGGCTAATTAGCATATTTAATTCGGCGAAAATAGCGTGAGCGACCTGTGGCTTTGGTCACTCTATTGGCCTGGTGGCAGTCAGTTACAATAAATATAAGGAAAGAGAAACTTTAGAGGTTAAAACGAGGAAAGAAGGAGCTGTGTCTCTGGCTCTTTCTCTGACTCTGCACTATCCACTTCTCAGCGCATGAGGCCGGGACTCGCCTCACCTCATGTTTAACTGTCATTTAGGACAGAAAGTTGCATCTAAGGCCCGCTAGAATAGGCCAGTGTTAAATAAAAGCACATAAGAGCGAGGCAAGACTAATATCTCTCTTTTCTAGCGCTGTGTCATTGCATTTGGCACATTGTGAAAGGGGTATCAGGGCCCTGAGATTCATCCATCATTATTGTTTGTGCAAAATTCTGTCCAGCAACCATTGTATTTCAGCCCGGTTGTGTTCAATTCTTATAGTATCAATTATGAGGAAATTTAGAAAGTAAAATACAGAACGCTTTTTGCAGCACTTTTGAGGGCCCCTACCCTCCTCTGGGCCCTGGGTACTCAGTACCCTTTACCCCCCCAGTCCGACGCCCATGCCTCCATGTGATGATCCGTGAGAAACTCCGAAAACACGATGCACGAGTCCTTGTGCTTCGGTTTGGTCAAATCTGTCCAACGATAATCCTCCAGTATTCTCACTTCAGACGTTTTTCAGCGTTTACAGAGACATGTTTACATTTCAGCCGCTCTGAGGGGATGATATAGGACCTACATAAACACAGCTACGCAAAGCGGAGCGACGCGATACTGGCGCGGATAATGCCAAAAAATATTTTTTTATGTATGGAAAATAAGGCGCGGGTCATATTTAATTGTTTGGCCTCGGGGAGCCTATTGAAAAGGTCCAGTCTAAACTAGTAAATGTAAAGTCAATGAAAATTCAAGTTGTGAAAGTGGGGGGGGGGGGGCAAACAACCACTTTTCTAAAGTGGGGGGGACACGTCCCCCTCACAATGAATGGTTCCGACACCCATGCTTAGCCCTAACCCTAAGGATAGAAGAAGATCTTTATTTATATCACGCCTTTCACAGACATGGTCACAAAGCGCTTGAGACAATTGTACATTCACTCCATCCTGGTGGTAAGCTACATTTGTAGCTTCAGTTTTTGGAGGAGACTGACAGAAGTGCTGACACGACTACACACTCTGACCACCACCATACTTTTACTCACACACATCATTCATCCTGGCCTATTGTACATGTTTTTGGTGGTAGGGGAAACTGGTGTACCCGGAGGAAACCTACACAGACACGGGGAGAACATGCAAACTCCACACAGAAAGGCCACGTCCAGGTGGGAATCGAACCCGGGACCTTCTAGCTGTGAAGTAAGAGCACTAACCGCTGTACTACCGTGCCGCCCAGAGAGATTTACTAAAGGTGTCTTTCAGGTGTTAGTACAAATCTGACCAATCAGGGAGTCAATATGCAAATTTGGCCTTTCCCATCCTGGGAAAATCGCGTTTGAATTGAGTAGCAGCTCAGGACTGACACCTGAACACTATTTCAGTGTACACTTGTAAAATGACAATAAAGCACTGACTTACGTACTTAGGTTTCTGTCCCTATACAAATAAATGTTTCCATTCCCTATATTAAAGGTGCATTATGTAAGGAAAAGATTTGATTTGTTGTAACCCACTGGCTTCTATGGGTGGTTAGCAGCATGGTGCCTTTGCTTTCCATCACAAAGGCTTCTCTAGCGATCCAGGATCCATTGTATTATATAGAAGGTTTCAGATGGGTTTGCTGGATGAAATGTGTCTAAAACCATGGAGATAGTTCCATCAGCAGAGAGAACCTACCAGAAACCAAGCTAACCACCACACAGTCACTGGGTCAGATATCTAGTCTGCGGGCTGAGTTTAAACTTTAGAAGATGGACAACTCCTGTACGACTGAGACTGACAGACACACGCTGTAACATGTATATTATTTTTTCACTTCAAAAGTTACATAATGCACCTTTAGGGTATAGCAAGGTGTGACATGTCTGTCATGGCATATATATAATGTATGTGTTTTTTCTATTATTAACTCATTAATGATTATGTTGGATGGCTAATAGCTATTGGAAAAATACATTGATTTATTTATTTTATTTGACCTTTATTTAACCAGGAAAGTCTCATTGAGATTAAGAATCTCTTTTTCAGGGGAGTCCTGGCTCCAGAGGGGAATCTAATGTACATGTTTTTAGTGGTAGGGGAAACCGGAGTACCTGGAAGAAACCTACGCAGGCACGGGGAGAACATGCAAACTCCACACAGAAAGGCCCCGTCCAGGTGGGAATCGAACCCGGGTCCTTCTTGCTGTAAAGCACGAGTGCTAACCGCTGTACTACCGTGCCGTCCAGCAGGTTGATTGAGCAGGTTAACAAACGCTGAAAGGTTTCCCGGAGTAGCCGGCTTGCTAACTATCCACATATGTTTGGGTCAATCATGGTAAGCTCAAAAGCCGGTGGTACTTCTCACCTGCAGATGCAGCAGTTTGGGCTCCAGCACAGACAGAGCGCCCTCCATGGTGGACAGGCGCCGCTGCAGAGCCATGACCCCTCCCAGGTCACTGCCCACATACTGCGTGGCATCGATGGCTTTCCTCTTGTCCTGGATGTGGGACTTGATCTCGGCACACTCCAGGAGGTAGTTCTGCAGACGTAGCATGGAGTCCAGTTGGTGCTTCTTCTGCTCCACCAGCTCCACAATGCAGTTCCACCTGTGACCAGCAGAGGGACACGTATTAACTAATGGAAATTACAGCTTTTTATTTGGTTTACTTTCAAATAACTCTGCATTTGACCCATCCTCCAGGGAAGTGTCGTCTATAGATACAGTAGTTCTGTATTTGTGACATAGACTACAGGACGTGAAGCATCTATACTGTTTGGACAAATTCACTGAACCAACAAACTGTACCTCCCTGCAGCATATTCATCATGTAAAATACTGTCACTACACGTTATGTTTGAGTGCACAGGGCCCCAGCATCAGCCCATCTGGTCCCACTGAGAGCTGCACTAAAGCCAAAGTCTCCAATGTTGAGCTTGTACATGCATCCGCCATGTTGAACCATATTCTTGAAGAGAGAGTATTGTACTTTTTGCAGGTACTATTTAATATCTGCAAATATAAAATATTTGCAGGTATTTAATATACCTGCATCCGCCATGTTGAACCATATTCTTTTTTTTCTTTTCTTTTTTTCTTCTTTTTTTTCTTTTTTTTTCCACATTTTTATTTGGTTGTGCAATGGAGAAGTCATTTTTACATGCAATCACAGCTTACAATTGTAGGCATTTATATTTTTCCTTTCGAAAATGTCCAACTCTGTGTGGTCTCTCCACAACTTTCACTTTTCATTTCCTTTTTCTTTTTTTTGTTGTTATTAATAAACAAATAAAGACCAAGAACAAAACAGTGAAAAGAAAAAAATAAGAAAAAAAAAATAAATTAAAATAAAATAAAAGTAGTAGCAGTAGAACAGCGGGGGTCAGTGTTTTGTTCCTTTTTTAGTGTTCAAGAAGTCCATCCATGGTTTCCAGCAGTCCTCAAATTTGTCGTATTCCAGTCTCAAAGCAAATGTTAGTCTTTCCATCTGGGCAATTTCCATTACAATGTCTATCCATTCTTCTAATGTGGGTAGTTTGTCAGTCATCCATTTTCTTGTAATCACTTTTTTACTGGCGACCAACATAATATTCCACAGATAAAGTTTACAAAACCCTTTTAAACCATCTGGCCGTTTACCTAAAAACATAGTCTCAAAGTTTAAAGGAGTTTTTATTTCTAAGACTTTGTCAACACTACTCTTAATTTTTACCCAAAATTGAGACAGTTTGGGACAGCTCCAAAAAACATGATGGTGCTGGGCCTTGTCCGTTCCGCATAACCTCCAACATGATGTATTTGCATTTGAACCTCTTTGTGCTGGTGTTTTAAAAAAACGAATCACACTTTTCCACGCAAATTCCCTCCAATTGAGTGAGGATGTACTTTTCCATGAATTTTCTTGTACTTTGTACCACTCGTCCATATGCAACTCAAAATTACCCTCCTTTTCCCATTTTTCTTTGATGTATATTGTGTTTTCACCTTTAATATTTTGCAACTCGTTATACAGTTTTGAGATTAGTTTATCATTCGGAAGTGATTTATATGCTTTGAGTAAAATTGTTATCAATCCACTGAGTGGTCTTTGGTCATTAGTTTTGTTTTGTTCTAGATAATGGCGAATTTGTAAAAATCTATAGAAATCTTTGTTATCCAATTGGTACGTCTGTTTTATATTTTGAAAGCTCCTCAGGCAGCCTTTATGGTATAGGTCATCAAATTTTACTAGTCCCTTAGCAATCCATGTCTTGAAAGTCTTATCATTCTTTGATGGAATGAAGTCTTCATCATATGCTATCCACCTTATTTTTAAGCAGGGTTCATTGCATTCTTTAACAAGTTTTGACCAGGTACTGAGAGACGTCTCTAACCATGGATTGAGTGTGTGGATATTTTTTATCAGATCTACATTACCTATCAAAGCCTGTGTAGGGATATCCTCATTTTGACGCTCGATTTCTTTCCATTTAGCTATATAAGATGGATTGCAAATGTCTACCAGTGGGTTTATTTGAGCTGCTCTATAGTAGTTTTTCATATTTGGGAGTGAGAGGCCCCCTTTATTCTTGGCCAGTTGCAAGGTTTTATATTTAATTCGAGGTTTCTTCCCCTGCCATATAAATCTTGAAAAGAGTTTATCAATTTCTGGAAACAGTGAGTTGGGTGGTTCAGCTGGTATTGTTTGGAATAAATATAATAATTTAGGAAGTACAATCATCTTAATTGCGTCTATCCTTTGCATAAGTCCTAGGAAGGGAACCAGACTCCACCTGTCTAAATCACTTTTAATTTTAGTCATCATTGGGTCATAATTGGCTGACAATAGATTTTTTGTATCTTTTGGGATAACAATCCCTAAGTATGAAATTGATTTCATTTCCCAATTTATTTTGAAGTGTTCTTTGACAGATTCATCAGGTGTGTAGTTAAAAGTCAGCACCTGAGACTTATGAGAGTTTAGTTTATAGCCTGAGACTTTGCCAAATTCTGTTAAGATTTTGTGTAGCTCGGGGAGGGATTCACTGGGCTTTGCCAGGTAAATTAAGACGTCGTCGGCAAATAGGGCTATCTTCTGATCCAAATTATTTATCTGCATACCATGTATCTTGGGGTCCTGTCTGATCATTTGTGCCAGAGGCTCAATAAATATACTGAAGAGGAGTGGTGAAAGACTACATCCTTGTCTACAGCCCTGTTCAATCTTTAACGGATCTGATAGGCTTCCATTTATCTTAATTTTCCCAGTGGGGTTGTCATAGAGCCCTTGTATAGTTCTGATAAATATGTCAGAGAAATTGAAACGCGAGAGTGCTTTGTATAAAAAGGCCCAGTCCACGGTGTCAAATGCCTTTTGGGCATCTAGACCCAGTATAGCTGCCTGGTCTTTGTTTTTATGTATATGGTTGATCACGTGGAGTGTTCGCCTAATATTGTCTCTTGTTTTTCGTTTTTTAATGAAACCGGTTTGATCCAAGTTTATTATGTCTGGAAGAATGAGTTCGAGTCTTTTGGCTAGTATAGAAGTGAACATTTTATAGTCTTGATTTAATAAACTAATTGGCCGATAATTTGAACAGTTCAACTTGTCCTTCCCCTCTTTTGGGATTACTGTAATTATTGTGTCTCTCCATGAAGGTGGAATCTGGCCTCCATCCAAGACCCAGTTGAAGGTTTTTAAGAGAAGAGGAGATAGCTCTTCCTGGTAAATTTTAAACCAGTCACCATTGTACCCATCCGACCCTGGTGACTTGTTTGGTTTTAACCTTTTTATTGCTTTTGTTAATTCCTGGGGTGATATTTTTGCTGTTAAGATTTCATTCTGCTCGTCTGAGACGGTGGGTAATGTCAGTTTGTCTAATAACGTCTTAGTGTGCTCGTCTTCACTCTGTTCTTTTAACGCATATAACTTTTGGTAATATTTTGCAAAGCATTTTCTTATTTCTTCCTCCTTATAAGTGATTTTGTTAGAGGCTAATTCCCTGATTTTATACACCGTTCTTTCAGCTTGTTGTTTTCGCAGTCTATAAGCTAAAAGTTTTGTTGATTTGCTTCCTGCTTCATAAAAATTCTGTTTAAAAAAAACTAATTTTTTCTGAATCTGGGTCTGTAACTCTTGGTTTAGTTCATTTTTAGTTTCTTTGATCTTCTGTAAAGTTTCTTCCTGTAAATTGTTTTTATGTTCCTTTTCCAGTTCAATCAGTTTACTCTCCAGTTTCTTGAGTTTTTCTTGTCTAGTTCTTTTTAGAAAAGTCGCTTTAGCAATTAATTTGCCTCTTAAAACTGCTTTACAGGCGTCCCATAGTATGTTAGGTGAGACGGCGTCATTATCATTATCCTCTATGTATCTTTTGATGTCTAATTTTACTTCTTCTTTAATTTTCCCTTTGAGTATACTTGAGTTGAGTCTCCACATGAAAGGCGTTTTAACTTTATCAACATCAATTTTCATATAAACTGGGCTATGGTCTGATAAGTCCATTGTTCCAAACTGACAATCCTTCACCCGGCCTATATCCTTGTTAAACATAAAAAAATAATCGAGTCTTGAGTAGGAATGGTGAGTTGCTGAGTAAAATGTGTAGTCCCTTTTATGGGGGTTCAATTCTCTCCACACATCACCTAATCCTACTTCTTTCATTAGTTTTCTTATTTTCTTGCCTATGTTATTGTGCATTAGTTGTTTTGAAGAGTCCTCTGGATTCAGTCTAACATTAAAATCCCCTCCACATATTGTTATACCCTGTGCTTTAGTTATTATCATGTCAAATATATGTTTATAGAATGCCCATTGTGAACATGGCGGTGCATACACATTAACAAAAGTTACTTCCATTCCATTAAGTCTTCCCGTGACCATGTTATATCTACCTTCTTTGTCTATGTATTCAGAACTTCTCTCAAAAACAATCTTGTTGGATATTAATGTTGCTACACCTCTTTTGCGCCCTGATTTGTACGAGGCGGAGAATACTTGACCAATACCTTGTCTTCTCAGTTTGCTATGTTCTTTCTCTGTCAGGTGAGTTTCCTGGAGGAAAAAAATGTCTATTTTTTCTTTTTTCATCTTTCCCAATATTTTGGATCTTTTTACTGGGTTTAGTACTCCTTTTACATTATATGTTCCAATACGTATTAAAGCTGGATCGGCCATTTTTTGTTTAGATAAGTTGTGTACTCTAATGACACATGACTCCCTTTGCTACTCGAACAGAACAGAAAATGTAACATTTCAAAAAACTCAACTTTGTAAACAATAATAAAAAATGTCCATCTCTTGACTTCCTTTCTTGAGGTCTTTTTAATGACCTTGAAGATGTTAACGTAAGTAGTGAGCAGTTTTGAGGGAAAATCAGCGCAGCCTCGCGGTTGCGTTGAGCCCCCTGGTGGCGTTACCTGCTTACAGTAGTAAATGGTGCATTCCTCTGGGTCTCCGTCTTTTCATGGAAAATGTGTAAATCCTTCCGCTCCTTTCTCCTGTTGTGAGAAGTGTTTTTATGTCTTCTTATTCTCTCCTGTAGGCGTCTAATTTCTTCTTATATCCCGCGCTGCTCCCTTTGTCCATCGATTTTCTGTTGTCCGCTCCTGTTCTTTGCCACGTAGTTCTCCGGAGCTTGTCTGCCCACGTTGTTGGGTGTTTAACAATAGTAACTTTGAAACCTCGTTTTGCCATGTGTTCTGTCGCTTCAGCTGCATTATTATAGAGGCACGTTTCACCGTCAAAGAATACCCTCATCTTCGAGGGGTAGGGGGTTTGGAACTTAATTTTCTTTTCTCTCAGGATTTTCTTTACTTCAGTGTACTCACGGCGTTGTTTCAAAACATCAGGGGTATAGTCGTGATCCACTATCACTCTTCTTCCGTTTAATGTAAACCCTTTCATTTGCCATGCCTGTTTTAGGACCACTTCTTTAGCTCTAAATGATGAGAACTTGGCTATTATGGATCGTGGCGCAGCATCGGGTGGAGGCTTAGAGCCCAGCGAGCGGTGCGCTCTTTCTATGCGCAAGTCCAATGTTGGTGGAAGGTTAAGTTTCTCCTTTAGTAAACCCTCGAGGAAAGTTTCGACTGAGACACCATCTTCTAAGCCTTCTGCTATGCCGTGAAAGCGGAGGTTATCTCGCCTGGATCTTCCCTCCAAGTCATTAACTTTGGCTTGGAGTTTTTCCTGCATTGTAATCAGCTCGATGGTTGCCTCCTCTATCCACTGGGTTCTGTCTTCTACTTCCAGGATGCGATTTTCCGCGTCTGTCACTCTTCCTGTTATGTTCTTAATCTCTTCTTTGATTTCTTGAAAGTTGTTTTCGTTGTCACGGCGCGATGCTCTTAACTCTTCGAGGATGGCTTGAAGGCTAGCGTTAGCCGTGTCCTCAGCTAGCCCCGTCTCCGTGTCCGAGCCATCCTCGTTCATTTCTTCGTCCACTTGATGTGATTCACGAGTTCTCCGGGATACCTTTCCTTTGGTCTTAGACATATTTCTCACTTCTCACTTTTTGACATATCAATTAGACTTGTTATTTGGCGGAGAAAGGATCAGCATGAAACTTTGTTGAGAGAGCCACAGATTCAGCCTACCGCCATCTTAGGCGCTCACCCCGGAACTTGAACCATATTCTTGAAGAAAGAGTATTAAGTAATAAGTAAAGCATCTGTTTCAAAAAAGAGAAACAAATAGACCGTGCAGTCTGTATGGCTGTAGTGAAGCCATTGCAGGTGTTTTATTTTGTGATGAAAGAGATGAAGGAGTGCATTTTCTGGATTCATAGGACCTCAGGACAAGCGTTTTTGGAAGCTGTTGCCGTGGTGCGAAGAATCCAAAGATTGCTCAAAACACAACTCCAGGTCTGTTTTTGATGAGAGAACAACATTGTAGTGTGGTAAAAAGCCCCAAAAAGAAATTCTACGACAGAATGACTCTTAAATATCCAGAGGGTTCAGTGCACGTATCCAGAGATGAGGCGCGAGGGAGTACCTGGAGGTGAGGTGGTCCTGGCAGCCTCGGACCTCGGCAGACGAGGGGTGGCCTCCATCCAAAAGCTGCTGCACCATCTGGCTAACGTCCAGGATCCTCCCCATCAGACTGTTCATCTCCTGGTCCAGGCTCTCAAACCTGCACAGCACAGAGATGAGATGATCTGGACAAGTACAGAGGAGTGAATATAAGTAAATAAGAAAGTTAGAATGTATTTTTTTTTTGGCACTAGGTCCTGGTCCAGCACATGAGCCTGAAACATGCGTATAATTAATTCCTGCAAACATCAGGATGAGTGAAGTAGAACTTATAGTATGGTTACTTGTGAAGTATCCCCGAGAAGTAAACGTTTGAAGCTAACACTGCTAAGCGCTAGCCGCCTGAAGTGTTTGTGTCTAGTTTCTAATCAGACATAGTAGTGCTGTTTTTAAACAATCCTGATCAGTGGTATGTTTCAATTTTGTTCCCATTAGGGAGCTGCTCACATCCACGCTCAGATTCGTGTGTGTACGGAAGCATGTACATGTGCAAGTTGACCCCACGGGTGAGGAGTATAGCAGGACGTCTAGAACTAATGGCCACTGATGGACCACAGCGGTTAAGCCCACTCAGTAAATCATCACTCAGATAAATCGGGTTCACATGTTTCATTTTCACATGATGCTGCTGAATGACACCTCTACAGCAGTCAAGTATGGGCTTATCTTGTTTGAGCAAGCAATGTTGTTCTTAGGGTTTATTCCAGCGGTTTGCAACCGAACTTTAGAGCATTACCGCCACCTTCTGTTCCGGAGGATGGGTCAAACAGTAAGCTCACACTCTATTATCCCAGCCCCAACAAGGGAAGGGAAAAAAATAAAATAAATACATAAAATAAATAATAATAATAATAATAACTAACCTTACCTCTAAATCCTTCCATATAGCCCTGTTTCCTTTAGAAAAGTCACTACTACCTTCACATGCTCACTACTACCATTATCCAGAACTCTTAAATGAACCTCCCTAGCTCCCAGCTCCTTAAGCCTCTGCTTCATAACCTCCCGACACGCACTATACCCCCTACTCTGCAACAGAGCATGCTCTATGGACTCCTCCTCCTTCTGACCCCCCTCACACAGGCCTGTTCCATGCTTTCCTATAAGATGCAGTGTCTTGTTCAGAGCACTATGCCCAAGTCTGAGCCTAGTAATAACAATTTCCTCTCTTCTATGTCCCCTCTGCATTCTACCGCCTCTCACCTTTGATACAAATGTCTTCCTCTGGTCCCTGGATCCCAACGTCATGACCACTCCTGAGTTACCTGTATTCTAGTAACCGTCATGAGAATATTATATGAGATATCTCCCCCCCCCCATACTTCTCATTTAACCCGGAGTCAAGAAAAGAGGCAGAGCTCCAGCTGCTGCAGCAGCCTACAGCCGACAGAGCTGAGGCTGCAGCCGGTGAGGACAGAGCTCCGCTATGCTCTCAGACACCGGCCCAGTTCGGTATCAGCCAAAGAAATCTCTGGAATGTCCCACTCCGCCAGGGGTTTTTACACCCACATACACTCATTACCTCTGAGCTTGGGGAGCAGGAAAGCCTTCCTCACCTGTGGGCCACCACCTCCACGTCTTCCAGTCGCTCAGGGATCTCCATCTTGTCTAGCCACTGCTCCTTCTCATCGATCCACAGCTCACAGGCGTTGACCTCACTAAACATGTGGTACACGGCCAGAGCATCCAGGAGCCACTGCTGCCGCAGGACAGCCACCTCCACCACCTCAGTGTAGAGCTGCTCCAAGTCAGTCACCCGCACCTGCACCTCCTGCAAGCACAGCGGGGTCAGCTTCACCACACCCCCTCAGAACAGGGTCAGCCTGACCACACCCCCTCAGAGCAGGGACAGCTTGACCACACCCCCTCAGAACAGGGTCAGCCTGACCACACCCCCTCGGAGCAGGGTCAGCCTGACCACACCCCTCACAGCCTGACCACACCCCCTCAGAACAGGGTCAGCCTGACCACACCCCCTCACAGCCTGACCACACCCCTCACAGCCTGACCGCACACCCTCAGAACAGGGTCAGCCTGACCACACCCCTTCATATCCTGACCACACCCCCTCACAGCCTGGCCACACCCCTCACAGCCTGACGACACCCCCTCACAGCCTGACCACGCACCCTCACGATCAGGGGATACATCATGATAGGAATTAGATATTTAATTAAAAATATATATTTCTGAAAAATCCTCAAAATATTGTTAAGCCCAAGACTTGAGAATATAGAGTCCGTAGGAGTAATAAAGTGGCTTCTCGTTGCATGAGTGGGGTGAAAACCTCATTTTTTGAAAACCAGCCCTAAAGTTTTGTAATACGCAACACTGCTCTTCCGTCTCGCAGAAGGTAAAATACCATATTGGGATTATAGTTGTCCAGAGCATAAAAGTAGCACTTTAGTATAGGGGGCGAAATCATCATGAATTTATGAATGGACTAAGGATTAGCTAATAAATGATTTAATTACAGCAGTAAGTGGTATATTAAGATATATCTTGCAAACTAATGTTTTTCATGATGAATCATGTATTCATGCATAAACTTCATAATTATGATTAGTTAATGTTTTGGGAAAATAAATCTAATTATTTTTTGTGAATTCATGATTTTATGATCATGATATATTAACAAGATTTTCTCATGAATTCATTACAGTAGTTACTTAATTAATTCATGCATGAAGTCATCTATGAAAGAACATGAAGTCATGTTAACTCATGATGAGTCATGACATTGTCATGCATAAATACATCATGAAGTTATGCATTTCATGTTATTCATGCATGACTTTATGTAACCTTATTATAAAGTGTTACCAAAAAATCAATACTTTCACCTGCCGTGCCTCGCCTTAAAACGTTAAAGAGTCACACTTACCTCCTGCTCGCGGTACTGCAGGGGGAGCGCCACCATGTGCTTGCGCAGAGTCACTACATGCATTCGGTGTTTCTCCACCGCTTCAGTTACACCTTTGTGCTTCTTCAGCAAAGACTGTGTGGAGTATTCGTCATGCCCAAAGTCCTCGCTGGAGACCAGGCGGTAGGCATCCTGCAGCCAGGCCACCTGGTCGTCCATCTCGGTGGAGAACTGGAAGAAATTGAGCGCCTCCTGCAGGTGTCCCAAGCGCTGTGCAGCCTGCTCCTCCAGATGTTTCCACTCCTCCTTCACCCCCAGGATATGCTCTTGAATCCCCACCGCCAGAAGGCTCTGCTCACCAAGGAGCTGCTTCCCCTGCTTCATGGTGCTCTGTAACAGAGTTAAAGAGCCATGTTTACAGCAGCATGACCTCAGCTATCCCTCTCAGCAATGAAGTGAAAGACGTCAGTTCTGTGTTTTGGGGAGTAGTGTGAGGACACATTAGTGTAGTGATTAAAAGTGTACAACTATCTGCAGTACTTGTACTATATGTTCCACAGACCTGCAGCAGTGAGCGGTGCGCCAGCAGCTCTCCGGCCAGCCCCTTGTGTTTCTGCAGCAGCCTTAACACACTGCTCAGGTCTTTGCCGAACCCCTGTGTGGCCAGGATTGAACTCTTCTCCTTGATCCAAGCTTCAGACTCCTCCAGCTCCTGCAACGCCCACAATCTCAATCAGCACCACTGCAGTCACTCAAAAGCCACACACACGGAAGTCATGTGTATCACCTGGAAGAAGGCCCAGACCTTCCTTGACTCCTCTATCTCCTTGCGTCTTTTTGAGGCCAGCTGCTTGAGCTCGTCCAGGCAGGAGGACACGTGACTGACGCGGTTACAGATGACCTGAGGGTCACACGGCTGGTAACCTACAGGGGAACACAGTGTACGTCAGAGTCCTGCATTCAACTGTATAAGGCTTTTCTTTGATATGTGTCGTGACAATACTCTGATAACCAGAAGGTTAATGGTCGGATACAATGGCGCAGTTTACCAGGGAACCCACTGCGACTCGAAAGCACCGGGAGAGGGCCACCAGTATATTCACTTTCTCTCAGTCAGCTGAATAAGTAGTTGGATGTGACAAGCTCAGGGCAGGGCTACTGTTTGGGCTTTTTTGTGTGGGTGACTTGCCGTGTGGAAGCAGATAGCCCTTGCGTGACCAGCTCATTAGAGAGCTTTTAACTTGTCACTGCCCTGTGGTAGCCTATTGACAGCCTGAAGCAGAGTGTCTCTAACGACCTGCTCACCCCAGAGTTTCGGTCTGTCCTGCCCTATTCTCAGCCGATCACTGCTAATTACCTTCCTATTGTTCTGTTGTTGGCTGAGGTGCCGTCTCATTGGCAAGAGGTAGCCCTGTCAACTGGCTGCGAATGAGATTAGCATAAAGTGGAGAAAGATTAAATCTGAGTCCGCCATTCCGGTTCATGGGGGGATTTTCTTGCTTGACAAAAATAGCTTCTTTCACTCCTTTTTCAAACCAACGTTCTTTATTAGCTAAGATTTTGACCTCTCTGTCCTCAAAGGAGTGGTTGGAGGCTTTGAGGTGGAGGTGCACACCAGACTGAGGGCTGCTTGTGCTTTCTCTTCGGTGTTGATAATGCCTCGTCGGTAATACTTGTTTCGTTTCTCCAATATAATGTTCATTGCATTCTTCTTCTTTGCATCGAATAGAATAATAATTTGTGGCTCGGGATTTTGTTTTTGGGATTAACAATTTTTTATCTCAGTGTATTCACTGGTTTGTAGTAATGTGGAATCCTGTGTTGTCTAAAAATCCTCTGAAGTTTCTCTGAGACCCCGGCTACATACGGCACTACGACTCCCTTTCTTCTGGGCTCTGGAGTCTGTCTGTCTTGTTCTTTGGGTCTTCTTGTCCTTTGTGCTTTAGTGAAAGACCAGTTCGGATAGCCACAGTCTGAGAGGGCTCTCTGGACATGTTGCTCCTCTTTGGTCTTTCCTTCTGCACTGGTAGGCACCTCTTTAGCTCCATGTCTGAGCGTCATGATGACTCCTAGTTTGTGCTGAAGTGGATGGTTAGAGTCAAACATCAAATACTGGTCAGTATGAGTTGCCTTCCTGAAAACTTCTGTCTGAAGTTGTCAGTTTTCCCCTATGATAACTTTACAGTCCAAAAAGGCAAGTTCTTTCTCTTTGGCGTCCTCCCGAGTAAATTTAATGCTGACTGCTGCTGAGGTTGGGACAGTGTTGTCACGTCATAAGACATCATGGTTCCATTTGTTTCAAGCTGGAGATGTTTGATCTTCTCCACAAACTCCTTTGTGTTTTCCACATGGTGTTTTGTGTTGGCAACCAAGGGATAAGATGGTCTTGAGGTGTTTTGCCAGATTATAGGTGATGGAGTCTATGCTGCTTACAATGGGTCTGAGAGGAAAACCTTCCATGTGTACTTTTGGTCGCCCCATAGATACATGGAATAGCCTCTCCCGGGTAAAGCTGTCAATTACTTGTATTTGTATTTTACATTTATTTATTTAAAAGGGACAATGTATTTACAAAAAGCACAATATACTTAAAATGCAGGACTATAGGTAAAGTTAATTTCCATCCTCGGTCCCCAACCGGACCAGGCCCAGGTACACACCACACACCACTCACTCAGCAAAGCATCAATCAGTCGTCAACATCTATTCTGCACATACACCTATGCACTCACTCACACAGTCCGATACTGTACACCCTCAGCTGTGTTAAAGACCACCATGCATCTATCTTTATCCTTTATCCTTCTTCAAGGCTGTCAGGGCCCTTCTTTCCTCTCCTGAGATGTTTGAGGGAGGAGGTCTGGAGCTTTTGATGGCCAATAACCACATGGTGTTCTGTGTTACAATCGAGAATGACGAATCATAATGCAAGTATTGCTAGGGAGTGGTAACTAATGGTTAACCGAGTATTAACCGCTAAGAGCCTCGGCTAACGGTTAAGGAACAACTTGAAAAGTTTTCCCTACTCGATACGACTCTAAAGACTAAACTTTAGCCAGGATTCCCGACTTTTTTGTTGCTTTTAAACCGAGGAGATTCAGAGGATCAGATCAGAGGTAAAATTGTGTGGAAAAGGAAGACATACTGTAACTGAGCGCTGTAACTCCGTCCACACTGTTTCTTTGCCTTTTTCTCTATATCATGCTTCCCAAATTAATGTCTAAAACCGAAAATATAAGGTTGTTGTGAAATAAAAACTGGGCAAAAGCTTGGGAACAGTAGGCTTCGTTTATGGATTAGTTTATGTCCATAGAGTTTATGATTTTGTGATAAATGCTGTTAGATTGAGGCGCATTAACCCATGTACATGGGGAGCGGACTCAGCTGTTGCAGATCTTTCAGGAGTATTCTCCAGTTTCTCTCTGAAGAGTGGACTTCTGTCCAGCGCAGCTTCAGTAAATCAACAATAATCTCAGTAAATTAATCAATAATCTCTGGTGCTGGTGATAGTCTGGCAGATGCAGTTTTTTCATTCTTTTTTTAACCCCCAATACCCAAGGTGCTGAAACGCTGTACCGGACCGTTCCAGACCATTTGGACCATTCCAGACCGTTCCGGCCCACTTTAAACCCTGGTTATAACATGATTAAATACCCTAAAGAGGTCAATTCAAAATAAGGTGAAGGGAGGTTTGAAACAGCAGTGGAGGGACAGGAGGAAGCTCCGTGCTCAGACCTTCGATGGTGGTGAACTTGAGTGCGACGCTGTTGAGGGTCTCCACTCTCTCGGCCTGGATGCTGATGTCTGCCTCCTGCAGACTGTGCTTCTGCAGAAGGTCGTCCACCTCCAGAAGATGCTTCCCCAGGTCTTTGGACAGCAGCAGCACCTGGACAGACAGGGGACCACACTAAACAGAGTGCCACACTAAAAGGCTCTCTCAATATCCAAGGCCTTGGTGACTGCCTTGGTTTAATATAACAGCCTAAAAAAATCTAACAGATTTGCTAAAGTCCAGGTTATGTGAGAAAAGAGAAGCAACGCACACCAGAAGTAGGTGCAGATTCTTTTTCATCTTTGAACCGATGAGAAAAGAATGATCTGATAAAGGCTAATGCCAAAACGTTATCATCATCCTTTATTAAAAATTGGACATCGGCTGCTTGAATGTGCAATGCTGTTTTTTGATTTCTAAAGTCCAGGTTAATCATGATATCCTTAATTAAGCATTATTTTAGCTGTGTTATGGATATTTTTTTTAATGAAAAGTAATACAATTTAACTAAAACAACACTAGAAAATGTCTGTGTGAGTTCCAAAAGGCTTTGTCAGAGGTCCCTAGGCGGGACTTTGTCTGCTGATGAAGCCTTTTGGATGAGAGGCGAAACGTTCGAAGACTTCAACTACTGAGTACAGAAAATGACTCAAGTACCTTCATTGAAGAAAAAAACACTAGAAAATATTGCACTAATATTGTTTATTGCAGTACTCAAGACAGTTTGTTGCACTCGTTTCTCACAGAGTGCAGCTTTGCTTAGAACGTTTTCAAATTGGGACCAGATCTGATTATTATTGTATTTATTAGTTGGTTTTAAGGTTGTCCAAAAGCCCCTCAGGGAAATTAATCAGAGAATTTAATTCTATAAAGTTGTTTTTACGTTGGTGAGTGGTTCCTTGATGTAAACCTGAGCCTCACCTGCGTGTCCTCCATCCAGTCGATCATGTAGACCATGTCCTGGAAGGTCTTCTGTAGAGCTAGGTTCTTCTCCAGCCGGGACCTGCGCCCTGCTACCAGCTCCTTCAGAAGGCTCCACTGGCCCAGGATGTTTTCTTTACGGGCCAGGATACGCCGGATGTCGTAGTAACTCTCGGTCTCCATCTCGGCAGAGAGCTCCACCACCACGCCGATGCGCTCCTCGTAGGACGCGATGTCTGCCTCGATGGCCTCATGCTTCTTCATAGCAGCCTCTACAGCCGGCAGGTCGTAGCCAAAGTTGTCCTTTTGAAGAGGGGTCGAGCATCAGCTACAGTTACTCAAGTACATCACTTTTGCAACTTTACCTATTAAAGTAGCTCTGACTTGAGTATTTTTGGAGTATCCTTCTCTGCCGTGTTAGAGCCTCATATGACTAAAGGTGTCCTGCTGATATATGGCTACAGGTTAAAGACAGTGGTTCCCAGCCTTTTTTGCTTTAATAAAATATTGACCTGACCCTCTAAACAGACAAATCACCAGGTACCCCCTGCAATCCAAGGTTCAGCCTGTCCCACTGTAACACCAGTCACTGGTTCAGCCTGTCTCACTGTGACACCAGTCACTGGTTTAGCCTGTCCCACTGTAACACCAGTCACTGGTTTAGCCTGTCCCATCTGTAACACCAGTCACTGGTTCAGCCTGTGTCACTGTGACACCAGTCACTGGTTCAGCCTGTCCCACTGTAACACCAGTCACTGGTTCAGCCTGTCTCACTGTGACACCAGTCACTGGTTCAGCCTGTCCCACTGTAACACCAGTCACTGGTTCAGCCTGTCTCACTGTGACACCAGTCACTGGTTCAGCCTGTCCCACTGTAACACCAGTCCCTGGTTCAGCCTGTCCCACTGTGACACCCGTCACTGGTTCAGCCTGTCTCACTGTGACACCAGTCACTGGTTTAGCCTGTCCCATCTGTAACACCAATCACTGGTTCAGCCTGTCCCACTGTAACACCAGTTACTGGTTCAGCCTGTCCCATCTGTAACACCAGTCACTGGTTCAGCCAGTCCCACTGTAACACCAGTCACTGGTTCAGCCTGTCTCACTTTGACACCAGTCAGTGGTTTAGCCTGTCCCACTGTAACACCAGTCACTGGTTCAGCCTGTCCCACTGTAACACCAGTCACTGGTTCAGCCTGTCCCACTGTAACACCAGTCACTGGTTCTGCCTGTCCCACTGTGACACCAGTCAGTGGTTCAGCCTGTCTCACTGTGACACCAGTCACTGGTTCAGCCTGTCCCACTGTGACACCAGTCCCTGGTTCAGCCTGTCCCACTGTGACACCAGTCACTGGTTCAGCCTGTCCCACTGTAACACCCGTCACTGGTTCAGCCTGTCCCATCTGTAACACCAGTCACTGGTTCAGCCTGTCCCACTGTGACACCAGTCACTGGTTTAGCCTGTCCCATCTGTAACACCAGTCACAGGTTCAGTCTGTCTCACTGTGACACCAGTCACTGGTTTAGCCTGTCCCATCTGTAACACCAGTCACTGATTTAGCCTGTCCCATCTGTAACACCAGTCACTGGTTCAGCCTGTCCCACTGTGACACCAGTCACTGGTTCAGCCTGTCTCACTGTGACACCAGTCACTGGTTTAGCCTGTCTCACTGTGACACCAGTCACTGGTTTAGCCTGTCCCATCTGTAACACCAATCACTGGTTCAGCCTGTCCCACTGTAACACCAGTTACTGGTTCAGCCTGTCCCACTGTAACACCAGTCACTGGTTTAGCCTGTCCCATCTGTAACACCAGTCACTGGTTTAGCCTGTCCCATCTGTAACACCAGTCACTGGTTCAGCCTGTCCCACTGTAACACCAGTCACTGGTTCAGCCTGTCTCACTGTAACACCAGTCCCTGGTTCAGCCTGTCCCACTGTAACACCAGTCACTGGTTCAGCCTGTCTCACTGTGACACCAGTCACTGGTTTAGCCTGTCCCACTGTAACACCAGTCACTGGTTTAGCCTGTCCCACTGTAACACCAGTCACTGGTTTATCCTGTCCCACTTCAACACCCGTCACTGGTTCAGCCTGTCTCACTGTGACACCAGTCACTGGTTCAGCCTGTCTCACTGTGACACCAGTCGCGGGTTCAGCCTGTCTCACTGTAACACCCGTCACTGGTTCAGCCTGTCCCACTGTAACACCCGTCACTGGTTTAGCCTGTCCCACTGTAACACCAGTCACTGGTTTAGCCTGTCCCACTGTAACACCAGTAACTGGTTCAGCCTGTCCCACTGTAACACCAGTCACTGGTTCAGTCTGTCCCACTGTAACACCAGTCACTGGTTCAGCCTGTCTCACTGTGACACCAGTCACTGGTTCAGCCTGTCCCACTGTAACACCAGTCACTGGTTCAGCCTGTCCCACTGTGACACCAGTCACTGGTTCAGCCTGTCCCACTGTAACACCAGTCGCGGGTTCAGCCTGTCCCACTGTAACACCAGTCACTGGTTCAGCCTGTCCCATCTGTAACACCAGTCACTGGTTCAGCCTGTCCCACTGTGACACCAGTCACTGGTTCAGCCTGTCCCACTGTAACACCAGTCGCGGGTTCAGCCTGTCCCATCTGTAACACCAGTCACTGGTTCAGCCTGTCCCACTGTAACACCAGTCACTGGTTCAGCCTGTCCCATCTGTAACACCAGTCACTGGTTCAGCCTGTCTCACCTGTGACACCAGTCGCTGGTTCAGCCTGTCTCACCTGTGACACCAGTCGCTGGTTCTCGTTCAGCCAGGCCTGTCTCATGGTTGTCTTGTGGTCAAAGCGCTGAGCCAATAGCTCCAGTTTTTCCTGACGAATCAGCTCTTTGCGTAGAGCCACGCCCCTTTCATGCTCCGCTTTCTCCAGTCTCTCCCAGGCCTGCACACACCACAACAATTTCTTTCCATACTGACCTATTTGTACACAGAACCTACAGAATACAATATTGACCAATAAGAAAGCAGTGATGGCTGACCTTGTTGATGTCAGCAAGCAGCTTGCCGTCTTGGGGCACGTAAGGCTTCTGGTTGTTGGCGCGCAGTTTGCTCTGTATAGTGAATAGTAGCACCTCCAGGTTCCCCTTCTCCTGGAATCTACAGAGAATTATATTATTATATTGCATACAGCACTTTGCGCAGTGATGGTTGGTTTAAATGTGCTTTTTGCTGTGCTTTAACTTGACCTTTACAATTCTACAATAGAATGTTGTCCAGCTAATCATGGCATGTAATATGTACATGTTTATGTTTCTCTAAAATAAGTCTGAAGAAAGTATTACTTTTTTTTTTGCTGTTGTGATAGAGTAACAATATACAGTAGATTCAGGTTCAACATGTGGTCTGTTCAGAGATTTTATACACTGGTTTGCTGTGGACGAGGAGCAAGACCTACTTGCTGGGTTTCTCCACAGTGCAGTAGCTGGTGAAGGCCTGCAGCTGCTGTTGAACGCCGCTCAGGGAGTTGGCAAACTTCTGGTTACTGATGACGGAGATGGTCTTCTCGATCCAGTCCAGGAGCTCTGAGGCCAGCGCTTCGTACCGCTTTATGACATTCTCCGCCTCAATGCACTTGTCCAGGACCTGCCACAAAGAAGCAGCACGTCAAGAACACACTTCGCAGTACTCAAAGTCCTGGAAAAGTAGAGCGCAGGGCTGCGACCCAGCGGACGGGGAAGTTTCTTAACTTTCAAAGTCAATTTTTGACAGCAGAACTTCAGACAGACACATACCTTCCCTACACGCTTGCCCTCCACGATCAGAGCCTTCATCTTGGAGAAGTAATGGTAGTAGGAGACCACATATGTGATAATGGACTTCTCGTCTGGGTTCTCTGTGTTCACATCTGCAGGACAGAAGAACAGACGAACCATTCATGAAAAGGATAGAAAGACTTTAAACAGAGTATTTGTGGCTGTCTTTTTTTAACCAGTCAAAACCAAGGCAAAAAATTACTACGCTAGAAAGAAAATGTATCTAATATTTGGTTGTGCTTTCATAACTGTGTAGCACCAAACCATACGTTTCCTTTTCAATCTTACAAGGATCAATAAAAGTGCTTGTAGTTGGCGAAACCCTTTCGACGCTACAGTTGCTACAGGTACGTGCATAGGAGAAGAGGGAAAATCTCAGGATTCCTAAATAAAAAGATAATTCCCGCACACTTCCTAACTTACATTAACAGTGTATTTGAAATCAAAGTTTCGATCCCGAGACTTTCATCAAGCAAATTGCCAGATGATGGTCTCAGATTAGAACTATTTTTTGCAAGTTAGATGTTAGAGGATAACATTAAATCGCTATTTATCATACTGGGTCAAGCTGTAAACTCTATACTATCTGTGGGTCGAGCTGTACAGTCGTACTATCTCTGTCATAGCCTTGACTGTGGTGCTCAGGCGCCACTGAATGTTTTGCTTGCGTATCGGTATGACGCTCTTAGTCGGTATTTATCCCTCTTCTGTGGAAGCATAGGCAGACTTGAATGGTAGGACTAGCTCAATGTCTTGAGTTCATGTCTCCGGGTCCCGTATTGATGGTAAATAAACTTCTCCTGTATAAGACATCCTGACTGCTGCCTATTCTTCATCAATCCTCTCGGGCATCATTGTTATTTCTCGAACATTAGGTATAAATAATAATAACAACAAAACAAAAATAATAATAATGCATCGGTTTTATATTGCGCATGTCTGGACACTCAGAGACAATTCACATTGCATTATTCATTCACACCAAACTTGTTGGTGGTAAGCTACTATTGTAGCCACAGCTGCCCTGGGGTAGACTGATGGAA
Organism: Proterorhinus semilunaris; assembly: GCA_021464625.1. Lineage (NCBI taxonomy): Eukaryota > Metazoa > Chordata > Actinopteri > Gobiiformes > Gobiidae > Proterorhinus > Proterorhinus semilunaris. The sequence goes on from CM038354.1 coordinate 1,420,630, forward strand.
GCGAGGCAACCAGTCTGCACCATCGGCCCCTCCAAACACCACCAACCACTCACTCACTCACTACATTCACCCAGGCTTCCTGGTGTTACCAAACGGTCTCCCATCCAAGTACTGACCAGGCCCTTTCCTGCTTAGCTTCCAAGATCTGACGGGATTGGGCAGAGCACAGATGGTAGGGCCTCAAGACTAATGATTTTGTATTTGTGAAATTGAAAATTGCAGCACTTTCACACCAACCATGGATTCTCTATGCCCCTCATTTACACGAAAACACAAACAATTATGGCCACTGCCAATTAAACAAGGATTTCATTAAAGCACACAGGTTATGTCAATGAACTGCAGGTAACTTAACCATTTCAGTCTTTTGCAGATCGTGCACACCCTTTATCTATGACTCCTGTTCTACACACAGGTCAGAAAAGCCTCTGCTACTTCAGTATTTTGCAGATGAGCAAAATGAGGAGCTGGGGATGGCGCATTTAATAACCAACAATAGATATAAAAAAATATAGACTTTTCTAAACAGGCGCCGCTAGTTTCAGGTCAAACTCATCTTCTCAGGGGGAAGAACCCAGCACTCAACAGTGAGACTTCAGAACTGATGAAGCCAGTTGGATGAGAGGTGAAATCTCAACTGAAACACCACATCAACTTGACAATCTTTTTTTTTTTCTGTCCTGGACGACTGCATCCTCCATGACCAACGAAAGGAGAGCTTACCTTCTGGGTCCAGCAGCTTGGTGAGGCCCAGGTGTTGCTCGGCGATGGTGAAGGCCTGCTGCAGGTTGTGAGTGGCGTTGGAGCGGGTCAGTTTGTGGAAGTCCATCAGGTCTGGTCTGAGGGACACAGGTACAGAGGAACAGGTTTCAGAGAGGTGTTGATGTATGTAGCAGTTCATTTTAAAAGCGTATTTTGTAATACCAGGTCATGAATATACACATTATAACTACTGAATAACCAGGTGATTCCATTCATGGGCACAGGCCTATTCAGATGATGATGGGCACAGAGGACGCACCTGTGTCTGTGGATGAGGGCATTGAAGGCCAGTCCGTCTCTCCAACACGTGGTGAAGTTCTGGATGTTCACCTCGGGATACCTGGGAGCACAGAACAGGCAGGGCTTACTGTCTCGACTCAAATAACCAGACAACATTATGTTATAATAATGTTATCAATGTTATCAATCCAAATATTCTATTTTATTCATGTTGTTCAGTTTTTCTGCACACATGAAGTGATCCAGATTGATACATATTCATGTAACTATTATTGACACTGTAATATCAATCTGGCTTTTGCAGGCTATAGAAAAGTCCTTAACACACATCCTCACAAGCAAGCAGTCCATGTCAAGTCAAGTCAAGTCCATGTCCACTGCTCTGTGGCAGATGAGACATAACAGCTCAGTGTTTGTTATATGAAGCTGCATCAACTCTTCTCAAGTCACAAGTGTCAAATCCCTTAGTAATTTCAGCGAGTCCTAAGTCAGCAGTCAGGATGTAGGTCCACACCACAGGTCTGTAGTGTTGCCATGTCCAGAGTTTTTAGACTCCCCCGGTGGTCCTCATTAGACACCACTGCGGGTATTCAAAAATACTATACTAATTATGAACGAGGCAATTCTCATCCCTATGATCAGGTAGGTTGTGTAGTAGGATGTCCACATTGGGACTCACCCTGCGGTCTTCATCTGGCACCACAGCAGCAGAGCGTCTTTGGCTGAGCGCGTCTCCCTGTTGTCCTCTGTGGCGATGCGGATCACCTGAATCTGAGCACAGCCTCAGTGTTAGAACAAGGTTTGCCCCATTAAAATGTCAACTACAGACCGGTCCTTTGGAACTAATACACACTTTTGGAAAGATAGATGTAAAACAGATTATGTTTAACAAAGAGGTATTGTGTTGTGAATTTATGAAACTCTCCATCTTTATGTTTCACTGCAATCCTCCGTCCTCCTGATGACAGAGCACCTACTACAACTGCAGCCACAAGAGCACTGCCCTCCACTGACCACTCAGCCTGGCACTGCAGACCGCAGACAGAATCAGCACAAAACCTGGGAGCGATGAGTATCAATGTTAGAATCAAACAAGCCCAGCGCCTCAACTTCATTTCATTTATTCATCCTTGTCATATTTTTCTTTGCAGGGTCATACATTAATATGAACAGTATGGTGAAAAGGAGCATGATGAAGACATTTTCTTATATTTATATTAAAATCGCCAAAACGGCACGTGATCCGTTCAACAAATTTGTGACACTTTTTTTGGTTTTACAAAAATCAATAATTTGAACATGGTTAGAACCATGAGGCCGTCCTTCTGTGGACCCACCACCTGCAGGAGGAGCCATAGGGGCTGGTGCACGACCCGGCAGCGGACAAGTGGAAGAAAATGGATGGATAATTTGAACAATTTTAGAAAAAGAAACTTTTATTTTTATTTCAACATACAAGTTATGTTTTTTTATATTCCTCCATCTGCATCTCCTTGAACATATTTTTTAAATGTATCTATTGTTTGAGAACATTTTAATGTGTCCTTTAATTAATTCCATAATCTTACCCCAGCAACCAAGAAACCCCTCTGTCTTAGTGAGATTCGGGAGAACGGTACAAAAGTTTCCTTTTCGCTTGTGTCGTCTGTGATCAAGGTCAGTTTCTTGTAAATATGTTCAGGTACCAACTTGTGCTTAATTTCCCACATGGTCTGTAAAAGGTTTTAATTTGTAAGATCTTTACATTTGAATAGTTTCAGCTTCACAAACAGGTCGTTAGTGTGTTCTATAGAGCCTTTATGACTTATAATTCTTATAGCCTTTTTTTGTAGCAAAGACATTCGATCTATTAATCTTTTGCATGCGTTTCCCCAGACCTCGATACAATACGTAAAGTAAGGGACAATTAATGAAGAATATAAGGAAGCCTTATCAAGAACATATTTTACTTTATGCAAAATACCTATGCATTTACTCACTTTTGTTCGAATATATTCAATATGTGGCTTCCAGCTGAATTTAGTACCCAGCATAACTCCCAGAAATGTAATCTTGGTAACTCTTTCAATCCTTGAATTTTCAATAGTGATGTTAACATTCCCCTCAATTTTCCTTGTCCCAAAAATCATATATTTGTTTTTTTCCCAATTTAATAATTATTATTTTTGGTCGAACCATTTTTTTTTTTATTTGCCATTTCAGTGCTCACACAAGATAATAATGTATCGAGGTCACTTCCTGATTTATAAACGGTTGTGTCATCTGCAAACAATAGAAAGCCCATTCTCTTTGTTACTTCATGGATGTCATTTATGAATAAAATTAAAAGTTTTGGGCCGATTATGGAACCCTGTGGGATTCCACATACCACAGTTTCATGTTTTGAGTTTAGTCGGTCAAATTGAATGTACTGTTGTCTGTTTTGCAGGTAGCTGTCCTCTTATGCCATTTATTTATTTATTTATTAGTTTATTTGACAGGGACAGTACACATTAATGAACATTTCTGTAAATGTGTCAGTATTAGCTGCAAAGCTAGTTTTCAACTGTTGTCCCTGGGCAAGTTGTATAATGCCAACAACAATTATAAAACATAAAACAATGTAAAAGTTGAGGCTACACACATACACAACAAATGCTGACACAACTCACACACCAACAACATCCAAACGCTCGTTCTGTGACTTGCACAATAGAATGGAGATGTTGGTGCAAGGGCAGGTCATACAGTAGTCCATAGTCCTGCAACTTAGACAACAGAAGTTCAAGGTTCACCTTATTTAGGGTTTTCCACGTTTCCTTCATGTTATTTTTGTTGTCATTTAATTCATTTTGAAAATAATCTCCTTTTGCTTTTCTCATTATTGTCGTCAAATTATTCTTATAACCTTTATATTTTGTCCCGTGCCTTATTGTTCGATATTTCATGTAATCCCTATATAGTTTGTTTTTCTTTTTACATGCTTTCTGTAGCCCACTTATTATCCATGGCTTTTTTGCAAACGTGTTCTTCTTACATATGTTTACAGGACAATTTGCTTTGTAGAGGTTTACATAAGTGTTTAAGAATTTTTCATAGGCAACATTTGCTTCTGCCACATACACTTCTTCCCAGTCTTGTTTGATCAAATCATTCTCCTTCTCTGATCTAATTCGAATATATTTCAATTCCTGCATTTTCCTATTATTGATAGGTTTGGCTCTAGTAACAGTAAAAGCAGGCAAGCAATCAGTTAGTAAACCGTTGTATAGAGTATTATTCCTATCATTCGTAAAAATGTTATCAATTAACGTCGCACTTGTGCTTGTTATTCTAGTGGGCAAACAAACATCTACTATACATTTCATTAAGAAAATCATGAGTTTTCTTTGACCCGTGTGAATGAATTAGATCTATGTTAAAACCACTTTATAACAGGATGGTTTTGTTTGGAGTTGCGCTGTCAATTAATTCTGTGAGTTTGGCTGTAAATGTTTCTACGTTGGAACCTTGCGCTCTATACACACATACTATAATTATATTCCGATAAGTTTCCAGCTCTAGTTCCACCGCCACACATTCCACAAGTCCCTCGATTGCAACAGACATACTCTCCACAGTTTTACAGGTTTCCTTTACACACACAGCCACACCTCCTCCTCTTTTTTCTAGGCGATCAACGTGATACATATTATACCCATTTATTCCCAAGTGAACACCTTTTTCGGGATTTAACCATGTCTCAGAAAATGCAATAAGATTAAATTGAGATTTCAATGAGTTCAAAAAAATCTGTAATTGTATTTAAATTCGAATAAAGGCTTCTGCAATTAAAATGAATTAGTGAGTTATTTTCTAGCTCAATTTTTAAATCAAAATCTTTTTGGCAGTAATAGTTACATGAAATCTGACTAGGTTATGATGAGCCATAGATCCGAGGTCCGAGGGTTCAGATACTTCTTTAAGTCTCTTTCCATGACCTCTAATGATCATTGTCAGGTTCTTTACTCTGTAGCAGTGATTTTACCGCATCAATCCTCTCGGTTGTGGGTGTCATCTTGCGGGATCTAACCGTGTGCCATCCCACTGCGCGCAGGATAGTTTCCAGGTTTGGCTCCTCCGCTGGCAACCTCGCAGGATTTTACACACCTCCTTATATTTCCCTCGCTCTTTGTAGACGGCAGGGGTGAAGTCTTCATCGAAAAAAATCCTGCTACCACTCACTTGGATATTCCTCTTCGTCCACGCTGCCTTGAGCACGGTTTGGTGCATGACGTAGCTTCGAAATTGTACCACAATGGACCGGGGACGCTCGCTCTGTTCCAGCGGCCTCCAAGCAGGTGCCCTATGTGCGCACTCGATCTGGAGCTCGGCGTCCATTTCCAGATTCGTCACAAACTTGATCATGTTGATCATGTGTCCATTTTCTCTGGCACTGAAAAGATCCTTAAATTGTTCCTCCGCGATCGACTTTCCAAATCTTCACATTTTTCTTTCAGCTGATTTTGGACTTGTACCATATGTATCATCACTCTCGTGGTGTTCCTTTCATTGTCTTCGTTTCAGATAGTCTTCGCTCGGTAATGTCCATTCTTTCTTTAACGTCTTCAAGCTCGGTTTTTAGGTCACTTATTTCTTTACTCAGGATCTCAAAGTTCCCCGCAACTTCTCTTTGCCCTATAAAGTACATTGCTAAAGTAGCAATTGGTTGTGTTCACGACAAGATTGTCATGTGATAATTTCAGTTGGGACCTGTCCAAATGATTTCCTTGATAAAAATTTGGAAGTGATTGGATTCACAAACCTGCCTGACGGTTCTTTCATCTGACCAAGATCAAGAACAGCATTTTAAATATTGTCTCCACTTTTGGACACCTTTAAAAGACAGTCATTTGAGTGTGCTGAGAGAAGAAGTGAATTTTGTGAGAGTTTTTGAGAAACTTACACAATAGAGACACAATAGAATTCTTAGCTGCACCAAGTCAGTTTTAAATTATTGGCTGTTTAGAATGTTGTGATGTCATGAAAACGTACTGTAAGTATTACATGAGAAAAGAGAAGCAACGCACACCAGAAGCAGTCTCAGAGGTGCAGATGTTGAGGAAAATCTTCATAAATCAAAAAACAGCATCGCACACTCAAGTAGCCGATGTCCAATTTTTCTGATGAAAAAAAAAAAAAGATCTGATGAAGGCTAATGCCGAAACATTATCATCATCATTAAAAATGGGACATCGGCTACTTGAGTGTGGGATGCTGTTTGTTGATTTAACGTACGTATTAAAAACATGAATAAATAAAACCACAGTGAAGTTGATTAAATTATTGTTTTCATCAATTCCAAATAATATTTGGAATTAATCCCTCCGATTATGAAAGAAGCAGTGTGTATCCGAATCAAAGGAAATCCACCTCGTTTTGCTTCGCCCTCTGACTAAGCTGTACGCACACCCGAAACACACTCATGAAGTAGCTAGAATCGAGTTGAGCCTAATTTCACAGTTTGATTGAAATTTGGTAATACAGCTCATCATACAAATCAAGCATTAGTGTAGAGTAACAGATATGATTGGTTGGTAGACGGAGATCCTATACTGGCAAGTGTACTACTAGTATACTAGCAAGTGTACTACTATGAATACGACACAGGGCACACAGTTTCAAGAGCAACAGATACAAGCTCTCATTCCTCCCGTCTTCTGTGTCTCTTTTAAATAAACCCAAGGGAAAAGAGCAGGTGAAGAGGCCGTCCTAACTAACATTGCCTTATTGTGATGTACTGGCAGTAACTGACTAACTGAATTGTTTTATATGAATGGTTGTATGTGTGGCAGCTCCGAGCAATGAGCCAAATTTCCCCATTGGGGCCAGAAAAGGCAATCAATCAATCAATCAATATACTAACAGGTGTACAACTATGAGTATTCTGACAAGTGTGCTACAATGAATATACTGACAAGTGTACTACTAAGACTATACTGACAAGTGTACTACTAAGACTATACTGACAAGTGTACTACTAAGACTATACTGACAAGTGTACTACTAAGACTATACTGACAAGTGTACTACTAAGACTATACTGACAAGTGTACTACTAAGACTATACTGACAAGTGTACTACCATGAGTATACTGACAAGTGTAATACTAAGACTATACTGACAAGTGCACTACTAAGACTATACTGACAAGTGTACTACTAAGACTATACTGACAAGTGTACTACTATGAGTATACTGACAAGTGTACTACTAAGACTATACTGACAAGTGTACTACTAAGACTATACTGACAAGTGTACTACTAAGACTATACTGACAAGTGCACTACTAAGACTATACTGACAAGTGCACTACTAAGACTATACTGACAAGTGCACTACTAAGACTATACTGACAAGTGTACTACTAAGACTATACTGACAAGTGCACTACTAAGACTATACTGACAAGTGCACTACTAAGACTATACTGACAAGTGTACTACTAAGACTATACTGACAAGTGTACTACTAAGACTATACTGACAAGTGTACTACTATGAGTATACTGACAAGTGTACTACTAAGACTATACTGACAAGTGTACTACTATGAGTATACTGACAAGTGTACTACTAAGACTATACTGACAAGTGTACTACTAAGACTATACTGACAAGTGTACTACTAAGACTATACTGACAAGTGTACTACTAAGACTATACTGACAAGTGTACTACTAAGACTATACTGACAAGTGTACTACTTACACTATACTGACAAGTGTACTACTAAGACTATACTGACAAGTGTACTACTTACACTATACTGACAAGTGTACTACTAAGACTATACTGACAAGTGTACTACTAAGACTATACTGACAAGTGTACTACTAAGACTATACTGACAAGTGCACTACTATGAGTATACTGACAAGTGTACTACAATGAGTATACTGACAAGTGTACTACTAAGACTATACTGACAAGTGTACTACTAAGACTATACTGACAAGTGTACTACTAAGACTATACTGACAAGTGTACTACTAAGACTATACTGACAAGTGTACTACTAAGACTATACTGACAAGTGTACTACTAAGACTATACTGACAAGTGTACTACTAAGACTATACTGACAAGTGTACTACTAAGACTATACTGACAAGTGTACTACTAAGACTATACTGACAAGTGTACTACTAAGACTATACTGACAAGTGTACTACTAAGACTATACTGACAAGTGTACTACTAAGACTATACTGACAAGTGTACTACTAAGACTATACTGACAAGTGTACTACTATGAGTATACTGACAAGTGTACTACTAAGACTATACTGACAAGTGTACTACTAAGACTATACTGACAAGTGTACTACTATGAGTATACTGACAAGTGTACTACTAAGACTATGCTGACAAGTGTACTACTAAGACTATACTGACAAGTGCACTACTAAGACTATACTGACAAGTGCACTACTAAGACTATACTGACAAGTGTACTACTAAGACTATACTGACAAGTGTACTACTAAGACTATACTGACAAGTGTACTACTATGAGTATACTGACAAGTGTACTACTAAGACTATACTGACAAGTGTACTACTAAGACTATACTGACAAGTGTACTACTAAGACTATACTGACAAGTGTACTACTAAGACTATACTGACAAGTGTACTACTATGAGTATACTGACAAGTGTACTACTAAGACTATACTGACAAGTGTACTACTAAGACTATACTGACAAGTGTACTACTAAGACTATACTGACAAGTGTACTACTATGAGTATACTGACAAGTGTACTACTAAGACTATACTGACAAGTGTACTACTAAGACTATACTGACAAGTGCACTACTAAGACTATACTGACAAGTGCACTACTAAGACTATACTGACAAGTGTACTACTAAGACTATACTGACAAGTGTACTACTAAGACTATACTGACAAGTGTACTACTAAGACTATACTGACAAGTGTACTACTTACACTATACTGACAAGTGTACTACTAAGACTATACTGACAAGTGTACTACTATGAGTATACTGACAAGTGTACTACTAAGACTATACTGACAAGTGTACTACTAAGACTATACTGACAAGTGTACTACTAAGACTATACTGACAAGTGCACTACTATGAGTATACTGACAAGTGTACTACTATGAGTATACTGACAAGTGTACTACTAAGACTATACTGACAAGTGTACTACTAAGACTATACTGACAAGTGTACTACTAAGACTATACTGACAAGTGTACTACTAAGACTATACTGACAAGTGTACTACTAAGACTATACTGACAAGTGTACTACTAAGACTATACTGACAAGTGTACTACTAAGACTATACTGACAAGTGTACTACTAAGACTATACTGACAAGTGTACTACTATGAGTATACTGACAAGTGTACTACTAAGACTATACTGACAAGTGTACTACTAAGACTATACTGACAAGTGTACTACTAAGACTATACTGACAAGTGTACTACTAAGACTATACTGACAAGTGTACTACTAAGACTATACTGACAAGTGTACTACTATGAGTATACTGACAAGTGTACTACTAAGACTATACTGACAAGTGTACTACTAAGACTATACTGACAAGTGCACTACTAAGACTATACTGACAAGTGCACTACTAAGACTATACTGACAAGTGTACTACTAAGACTATACTGACAAGTGTACTACTAAGACTATACTGACAAGTGTACTACTATGAGTATACTGACAAGTGTACTACTAAGACTATACTGACAAGTGTACTACTAAGACTATACTGACAAGTGTACTACTAAGACTATACTGACAAGTGTACTACTAAGACTATACTGACAAGTGTACTACTAAGACTATACTGACAAGTGTACTACTAAGACTATACTGACAAGTGTACTACTTACACTATACTGACAAGTGTACTACTAAGACTATACTGACAAGTGTACTACTAAGACTATACTGACAAGTGTACTACTAAGACTATACTGACAAGTGTACTACTAAGACTATACTAACAAGTGTACTACTAAGACTATACTGACAAGTGTACTACTATGAGTATACTGACAAGTGTACTACTAAGACTATACTGACAAGTGTACTACTAAGACTATACTGACAAGTGTACTACTAAGACTATACTGACAAGTGTACTACTAAGACTATACTGACAAGTGTACTACTAAGACTATACTGACAAGTGTACTACTAAGACTATACTGACATGTGTACTATAAAGCTCAACGCACACCAGAATGCAGCGCGCCGCGTCACGACACTCCAGAGGCTTCTCTCAAACCGTGCGGGGCTTTACACACAGGATTTATCATGAATAAAAGAAGACACGTATGGCCGTGTTGTAAGGGAGAGGGCTAACGTGGCTCTTGTTTGTAGGTTAATAGCGAGTTGGCGACAGACACGAGTTTTACATGCTTGCCCTGATGCCTGAGCTCTGACGATGGTTTCTCTGTCTCCGCGGCTTCTCTCGTCCAAACAAACAAAGTTTACGGCGCCCCCTGTCTGTCATGGCCAGACCCCCCTCTGTGCCTCTGCAGGATGGTTAAAAGCCGGTGTTTTCCGGCGCCGCGTCTGGATTTAGCAGATCTGAATCGTGGCGCGCATCACTGCAACCACGGTGTGTGTTCTCTCATAGAAAATAAAGGAGGCGGCTCTTTAGTCAAGGCGTTCCGGTGCGTTGGGCTTAAGGGGGATAAGGCAGGGGCCAAATATAAAAGATGCTATTTTCTGTATATGTTGCACTTAATATACTATTTTATGTTGCCCGTATTACAGTATAAGGGCCCAAAATCGGAGAAAATGCAGCATAAGTATACTGACAAGTGTACTATGTGAATACTAACTATGTGTATACAACCAAATGTACTACTATGAGTACACTAACAAGTGTACTACTATGAGTATACTGATAGATTGAAAGTACTTTACTATACTGTTGAAAAAGTCCAGTTCAGTCTTTTTTATTAAATGTGACTTTTCCCCTTCTGTTGAAGGCACATGTGTGTAACTCTGTCATGTCAATTTTGCAGAAGTAGAGGAGCAAACAGGCCAGACCTGGAAGCGCAGTATGATGGTCCAGATGAGGCCCAGCGTCAGCCGGTGGTTCCCGTCCACGATGTCATGGGAGCCCACGTTCTCCAGGTGCACACGCTGCTCCTTCAGGAACTGCAGTGCCTTATCCACGTTCTCCAAACAGTGGATCCTCATGCGGCCGCGAGTGGGCCTCGGCTGTACACAGAGGGAGACAGTGAAGGAGGGGGAGAGATGGAGAGAGGAAAACGAGGGAGAGAGAGGAGAAAGAGAGTGAAAGAGGGAGAAAGAGGAAGAGAGGGAGAGAAAGGATAAAAACGGAGAATGAGAGAGGGAGGAGAACGAGGGAGAAAACAGGAGAGAGAGGTGAAAGAGAGAAAAAGGGAGAAAGGGGGGAAGAGGGAGAGAGAGAAGGAGGGAGAGAGATAGAGAAAGAGGGAGAGAGAGAAGGGGGAGAGATGGAGAGAGGAGAAAGAGGGAGAGAGAGGAGAGAGGGAGAGAGAGGAGAAGGACGGAGAGAGATGGAGAAAGTGGGAGATGGGGTGAAAGAGGGAAAAAGAGGAAGAGAGGGAGAAAAAGGATAAAAAAGGGAGAGAGGAGAAAGAGGGAGAGGGAGAAGAAAGAGGGAGAAAACAGGAGAGAGGGGTGAAAGAGGTAGAGAGGGAGAGAAATGAGAAAAAGGGAGAAAGAGAGAGAGGAGAAAGAGGGAGAGAGAGAGAGAAGAGAAAGAAGGAGAGAGAAAGAGGGCGAAAGAGTGAGAGAAAGGGAGAATGTCAGAAGCAGGTCATTTGTGAACTACTATTACAGAGGGCTTTATCTGAACTTTTTTTGCACACTGTTTTTTTTTGGTGTGTGCGAATATTTCATGAACCTAATCTTTCCATATTTCTAGATCTGAGGCCAACATACTGGTTTACTGAGATACATTTGATTTAGTCATATTGTGTTGAGTCTCCATCTGTGACAGGTCCAGCTGAAAGCTTCATCTTCATGCACCAGGCTGAACTCTCCCCTTCCTTCTGCTCCGTTAACTGTCATCTTTTTGCATGAATTGCTGTAGCTCATGTTCCTGCTGACGGGGCAGGCTCCTGTGACGCTCCTCTAACACTGAGTGAGGCTGGTTGTGACTGGGCGTGTCTCTCACCAGCAGCTCTCCGCTGAGCACCTCCAGCAGCCGGGTTAGCATGTAGCCGTCACGCAGGTCTGTGTACAGGTCGGAGATGCGGCAGGACACACGTGACAGGTGCGAGTTCACCCATTTGGTGAAGGTCTTCTTCTGCACCGCGTCCCGTTCATCTGTGGAGCACACCCCAGTCAGAACACTAATAACTACTGTATTAAGGAAAAAACTATTATTCAATATCCGCTCATTGGTCAACAAAGTCTCTGAATGGAGTACATTTTTGGCGCATTTCTCTGATGATTCATGAACTCAATCAGGACCCTGTTTGTAGAGCGAATACGTGGATAGACTGATTGGTTGGTGGATGTTCAACTCTAAATTATTTGGGCTGTCATTTACTACTGAGTACGCTTCAGTTTTATGATTCTGATGCTGGACAGACAATATACTCTGTTTGAAATAAATGGTTAGAATTGCTCTTCCAAGGGTAGAGCTTCCCAAAGTCTGTCCAGTGAAGCCTCCATCCTGTACTGGGTAAAAGTCCTCGTGTCCCTGCAGCTGTCCTCTGTGTCTCCTCATCCCTCTGACATTTACACCAGGAAGAGAAAGGCCTATATTCTAACTAAACTATTCTGATTAAAGATACGATTTATGTCAAGTTCTTTCCCCATGTACAGGAGCATTCATCAGCAAACTTCTCAGGGACTGCAGATGGAAATGAGCTCAAGCGAAATCTGGTGCAAAGCATCTTTAATTCATGTTTTTTGCACATTGCCCCTGTAGAAATAAATAAATAAAATAAAATAATAAACTAAAAGATGCTAAGACTTACTAGACTTTAGCTCTTGGAGCTCATTTCCATCTGCAGTCGTTAAGACAGACAATTACAAAACACTGTGCAAAAAGCATAAAACAATACAGTTCATAATATTTTCAGACAGGGCTATTATACATTTTATAAAAAGTAAATTTCATCAACAAGAAAACTTTCTCCTGTATACCCACCCCCTCCCCTCCCCTTCTCAGATATAAAGTTAAGTTGTTTGTTTTCTTTAATGCTGACATGTCTGAATGACCAGAACATGTTTTTTCCCCATGCAGGAAACATCTTTCGAAGTCTTTGCATAGTTTTAGTGTAGTTGGAAGTTTGTTCCATTCTGAGATTGTTTTAAAGGAAAATGCCGATTGTCCTAATGCTGTTTTCGGTTTTGGTATGTTGGTACATTGGCCATTGACTATAGACCTTGTTCTGACCATCTGATCTAGGTCCATCCATCCATCCATCTTCTTCCACTTGTCCTTTGCTGGGTCGTGGGGGCAGCTGTTGGAGCTGCACCAGCCCCTATAGCGCCCCCTGCAGGTGGTGGGTCCACAGAAGGACGGCCTCATGGTTCTAACCGGGCCTGTTGGTCTCTCATAAGGGGCTTCTGAACCGCTCTTTGTCTGACCCGTCACCTAGGACCTGTTTGCCCTGGGAGACCCTACCAGGGGCACGAAGCCCCCGACAACAGAGCCCCAGGATCATTCGGGGGCTCAAACCCCTCCACCACGTTAAGGTGGCGGTTCCAGGAGGGGTTGATCAGAGGTAAATTGGACAAACTGTTTCAGTGAAGGTGCCACAGTATTAATAATCTTGAATAGTAACTTCATATTGGCTGACTTAATTAAATTATTCAAAGTTGAACATTTTATATTTGGTTAATATTTGACAGTGATTTCCTCTCTAGATTCCTAAGTGCTTGCTTATAAAGAGTTTCTAAAGGTTTTATCATGGATTTGTTGGTTTGTGATCAACATGATAAGTCAGTAAGTAATATCATTGCGTTGAAGTAGGTTTTGGCTACTTGTACTGTCAATTAATTTCTTATAGATTTAAATGTAAACTAGCTGAGAGATCAGGCCCATATTGCCCCACAAAGGCCCACAATAAACGGCCATTTCTATTGACGTACTTATTATTTTGTGTGTGCAATTACACAACTCATCCACCAGATGTGTCTACCGTCTATGATCCCCCTCCGCTGGAATACTTTCTTGAGTTATGGTTCCCAGATAATCTCTTGCCTATATGAGCCGTGGGCGCCTCGGATATAACATTACACATTCCCCTCACGTCATAAATGCCAATATAAGTGGAAATAGTTTATTGTAACGCCCCTCAGGACCCAGATAACCTCAGGCCTCTATTTTATACATTTTAGACAAATATATGTAAAGAAGTGCATGGTTGGGAGTTGTCAGCAGTGGTTAATTTATTTATGTTTATATGTGCTCTTGTTTGAGATACTCCCATAAAGTTAGAGCAACAACCAGTCCTCACCGGGACATTCTTTTAATAATCAGATACAATTTAGTGCAATCTGGTGTATTTTAGGCAAAAATATGCTGTTTAAATTAGCTTTTTACAGTGATGAAAATAAGAACTGTCTTTTTCCTCAAAAAAAAAAAAAAAAGAAAGAAAAAAGTAACCCTGATTTTATAGCTGCAATTAGACTGCTTTTATTATTTAATCTATGTATTTACTGTTTTTTTATGTACTGTCAAAATCCTGTGTAAGTGTTTCCCTGTGGGGCCCCTCTGCTGTGGGGTCCCAGTCCCTCTGCTCCCCACAGCAGCTCCGCCCCTGTTCCTCCTCCGTCTGTAGCTGCTCATGGCGCTGAGCAGTGAGGAGGAGACACAGGCTCCAGACGAGTCTAAAGGCTCAAATTCAGCCTGGATTCATGACTCTATTGTTCCTTTTAAACCGCGGGCAGATTCAGAGGATCAGATCAGAGCGAATACTTTGTGAAAAAGGCCGACATCATGCCGTAACTGAGCGCCGTAACGCCAAACTGTTATATCGCCTTTTTCTCTTATGCTTCCTAAATTACTCTCTAAAACAGAAAATATGAGGCTGATATATGAAATTAAAAGCAGGCTAACGCTGGGGAAGAGTAGACTCCGTTTATAGATTAGTTTATGTCCATAAAGTTGATTAAAATGATTTCATGTTAAATACTGTAATATTGAGGCGCATTAAACTCGCTGCTGCTGATCTTATGATTATTCTCCAGTTTCTCTCTGAAGAGTGGACTTTTGTCCAGCGCAGCTTCAGCAAATTAACAATAAAACTACCCGTTCCTACACCTGGCCCGACCTAGTATTTTTATTGCATTGATTTATCTCACAGGCAGACATTCGTATGTGTGCGAAAATAACAAAGTCGCAATAACAATTTTTTTGTTTTTTGGGTCACAGGAGGGTTCCCGCCCACTTTAACCCCTGGTAGTGCCCGCGGAGCTCTCCTCTCACCTGCCAGGGCCTTGATGCGCGAGCACTCGAACAGCTTGGCGCTGGTGCACTCCGTTTCCCAGAACGTGGAAGAGAGCGGCCGGTTGTTGTTGTGGAGCTGCCGTTGGGCATCGGCGTTGTCCAGGTCCTGGGAGGCATTAGCCATGGTCCGCACCTGGGCATACAAGGGCAGAGGTCAGCCGGGTACAGCAGGTATACAGGGTACAGCGGGTATTACAGGGTACAGGAGGTATACAGGGTACAGCAAGTACTACAAGCCACAGCAGGTATACTGGGTACAGCGGGTACTAAAGGGCACAGCAGGCACTACAGGGCACAGCGGGTACTACAGGGTACAGCGGGTAATGCAGAGCACAGCAGGCACTATAGGGTACAGCAGGTATACAGTACTAAAACTGTGTGTAAGATCACAATTACCCTCCCCGACCACTAAACCCTAACCCCCTGATTGGGGGAACGGAAAGTAAAAGATTAACACAAACATGTCACAGTGCACTCCCCAAACTCCAGACACAGCAAGCTGGACTTCACCATCGCGGAGCGTGACTAAAGCTGAGATTTTGGTCAGAGCAGTGTTTATGTGCAGCATCCCTAACCACTAGGCTGCTGACTGCACACTCATTGAGTAGGGGAAAGCCGTGAAGCGAATCCGCCGTGATAGTGCGCCCTCTGCTGGATAAAACGGATCTAGCCTGATCAGCATTTATGAAGGTTGATGTTATACGTTGATCTACTTAACGTGCGTGGGGAGTTAGTAAGTTCTTTCAATTTTTAATAAAAACAAATGTAAAAAAACTTATGAACAAATTTGGAAAGTGTAACTCAATTATTCTGTTAATTGATAACGATAACATAACTTCTAACTGCATAGGAATTGTTTGTTATTTTTGTTCCTAAACAACCATAACCCTGATGACCGTAACCTAACCATAATCCTAACCTAAACCTAACCGTAATCCTAACAAACCTAACCTAACCTTAAACCTTATCTTATTCTAGCCCTAATCCTAATGACCCTAAACTAACCCTTCCCGTCGTGGATCCGCTCCTACCAGCAGAGGGCGCACTATCACGATCTGCCTCAGCTCCAGGCCAGCAACTTTCTATTATTGCACTCATCTGCTAATATTATTATTGAATTGACTTTGAGCATTACACAGAGATTCACGGGTCCACACAGGGAGTGTGTTAAGATCTCTGCAGAGGGACCATACATGGTGTACCTTAGTGCAGGGCAGGTTGACACAGTATGGTGATTGTCTCTATTGTTATGAATGAGTTTTTTGTTGTTAACATGGATTTAGAAAAACAATAGTGTGACTTTTTTGTTTCTTGAGGTAAAAAGATGAAAGTTTTGAATTACTCCCTAATCAAAGTCTGATGTTTCTGAGCTGACACGTGGAGGAATTCACCACGTGGCAACCACCCCATCTGACATGACAAACGTTAGACATTAGCAACCAGCATTTTCTTTCATGAGATACAATATACTTTAAACATATATATATACTTTTTCCTTCCAAAAAAAAGAAAGAAAGAAAACAATTTAGAGCACATTATTTTGATTTGGACCTTTTTATTGTATTACTTGAAGCTATGATCCACTGTAAGATACAGCCTGCGCTAAACAAATGAGAGAATCCTCTCTAGATGAGACAACAACATAAATAACTGTTTTGTTTCCCAATCATTTTAACTTGATCATAAATATAAATCAACCAGAAAGTCCTGTTGAGGTTCAGAATCCGCATATGAGGAGAGTCCTGGCTACAGAAGAGACCCATCATAGCTGCTCTGAGCGGTGCCACCCTACACAAACACAGGGAGAACCACAGACGCACCCCTTCTGATGATTGAAAACATGAAACATTTACGTTAGCGTTTCACAGCGAGGGTCAACAGACCATCCTCTGCTCCATCCCCGGCCTCCTCTGTACCCCACGGTCCTCCTTTGCACCATGAGCCACTCAAAGCTCTCGCTTCCATAATAAACATCTCTAATGTCCCGGAGCTGTTCGGGCCTTGCGCCTTTTTGTGTGACTCTGTCCCGCCCTCCGCAGCCCTCAAGCGGCATCCGGGTGTGAGTGAGGTCACGCCGGTGATTCTTTGAGCTGTGTACTATAGCCTATATTTTTTATTTCAGCAAACCTTCACGGATAGGCAAGGCGTCTTTCTGCTGACTGCCGCTTTTGCCTGTCTCGGTGCCGTGCGTAAAGGGCACGGTGAACCGGTGCACCGTGCAGCAGCAGCGCGTGCACACAGGCCGCCGCTGCTGAAGGGGCACCGAGCCACTGACAATAGGCCCGTACGGTAACGGTGATGCACCAATGTCATGTATACACGCGCAACGCCAGATCTGAACCACGAGACGCGGACATTACCGGACACTGCAGGTGTCGAACCGACGGGACACACGCGCCTCACCTTCAAGTCCCTGCGCTGCGCTCGGGACCCCTCCTCCTCTTCCTCTTCTTCCTCCTCCTCCTCCAGTGAGACGCGGTGGAGTCGGCTTTATCCCAGCAGCAGCAGCAGCGGCGGCTCCTTGTAACGCTCCTACCCGCTGCTCAGGCCGCACACCGCCGCAGCAGCCGCCTCGGAGCCTCGGAGAGACGCGGACTCCTGCCAGCACGGCGTCTGGAAGTGCCAGTGTGTGGGGGCCAGTACGTGGGGGCCGGGGTCCAAGGTCCAGGAGGCAGAGGGCGGCCAGGGGTGTTGCTGACAGCCGCAGTGTGCTGCTCCTCCGCAGCGGCTCTGCCCGAATGTCAACGTTAGTGCGGCGACCGCAGCGTGCAGCGCGCGACCACGAGGGGGCGCCGTTTACACATGGAGCCCATCGTGGATGTTTGGTGTGCCACTTGGAAGATCCTCTGCTCTCCGTGAAATACTATACTACTAATTCAACCTTTGTTACAACTCAAATAAATTTGTTTATTTTGTGTTGAATTGTATCTCAGTGCAATCTGCTCGTGCATATGATAAAATATCTAAGCTTTATTCATATGTCTCAGCTCCGCAGTCTGCATGGCCTTTCTGCTCCAAACCATGACTCTGCTAAAACCTATATTCATAAAAAAAGGTTTCCACAAATAAAGTCCCCGGCTCTAAATTACATTTGATTGGACCTACTCTAGCTTTGATTCCAGCACATTGGCTGTGGCATTGTTTCAATGAATAAATAGATCTGGTGTTGGTGATGGGAGAGTGTGACCACTGGGCAGAGCCTTCTCCAGCACAACCCAAAGATTCCCAATGGGGTTAAAGCAAGTAACTCATGCCCCTAGGGGCCATACGTGCCACTGCAGGCGTCGTAGCATGTTGTGTTTTTTTACTCATGAATCGTCCGTGAGAGTAAATATACGCTGACAGAACAGACGGAGGGACAGAGGGATGTTGTTCATCCAGTTACACAATGGAGATCTTTTTTTCATTCAAACCTGGCTGTTAATACTCTCTAACTGCGCTAGCCTGCAGTTAGCTTTGCCCGTTAGCCTGTCTTCGTGATTCCATTAGTGTGTATTGGGTATCTGACCCGGTGCAGGCAAAGTTGCAACTGTGGTTTTCTGGCCAGAGACACCAGGGGGGGATGAAAGACCCCCCAATCATCCCATTAACACTTGTATTACCTGCGACCTTACAGGGGGACTCAGACAATCATGAAGGTAAACAAGTTACTTATTGCTTTAAGATCGAGATCTCATGCTCCATGATCCACTCTTTCACGATGTGCGCCCCATGAATTATGGCGTCATCATCTTGGAATATGCCCGTGCCATCGGGGAAGAAGGAATCCACTGATTCAGGACATTCAGGTCGTCAGCTGATCTCTTTGGGAGATCATAGGGTTTCTGCAAAACAGTAGAGTACCGTCTTAAAGCGCTGTTTTTAAGATATGTTCGTTTTATCATTGGCGTTTGTTGAGTAACTGTTTGGGTATTGTGGGTGAATTCCTCCATTTTACAGCTTATTGTAGAGTATTTTGCTAAAACTGTTTTTACAGCTTTTTAATTTCAAGAAACGACAAAGGTGCACTTTAATGTTAAATACAACAACAGTGCAGCTTTATATAATTGGCCATTGGAGGAAATGCGAATGGAGAGGTCCCTTTAAGAGCGCGAGGGAGGGGTCCCGGTCCCGGGTGCTCTTCCTGCCTCCGACATTCTGCGCGGTCACTCGGTCGTGTGTCAGCCACAGCCTTCGGTCTCCTGATGGCGGACAGTGTGAAGAACGTGGCCATGTTCGGAGCCACGGGGATGACCGGCCTGGCCACGCTCCCGCAGGTGGCCGCTGCAGGTGAGGCGCTGACTGACCCACTGACCGCTGGTCACGCCACGTTATACGGGCACGGTGGCCACGTGACCGTGGAGCAGGAGCGCAGAAAGGGCTGAGCTCATTGTGGGAGGTTGTGCTGAGTCATGGTAGACTCAATATTTACTCAAGTGCGAGTGGCGGTACCTTTTTAATATTTTTACTCAAGTATTAGGCCCACAATGCTCGCAACAATAAGCTCACTCAAGGGAGAATTAAAAACAGTAAAGTAGCCCAAATAAAATACTACTCGAGTAACTGAGTGTAAAAGTGCAATGTGAAAATATAATATAATATTGCTAATTCCAGTTGTGCCGTAAAAATTAAAAGTTTAGTTTATTTCAACAGGGACAATGTGCAAACACATTAACGCTTTGCACCAGATGTAGCTTGAGCTAGTTTCCATCTGCAGTCCCTGAGAAGGTGAATTACAACATGTACAATACAAAATGTATTTATACACTCAAATACAAATATTCATTCATTCATTCACCCGTTACAGACCACATAGAATCATGCTAAAATGTCTACATAAAACATCAATAAAAGTCATATTTACATTTACAGTTTTCAGTGCTGACATGACTGGTTTTCCAACAGCACTTTTTTTATATTACGAGAGAAATCTTTCAGGTCTAAGGAAAGTTTCAGATTCTGTGGGAGTTTATTCCATTCTTTGATGCCTTTGAATGAGAAGGATGTCTGCGCAAAGGCTGAGCTACGTTTAGGCCTTACTCTACAGTCATTGCGACTCGTGGACCTGGAGCTCCTGGTCATCTGCTCAGAACAGAGCTGGACACATGTTTTCAGTGGTGGAGGCGCAGTATTATTCAACATTTAAAAAACTAATCGCATATTTGCGTACACAATTAAATTATCAAAGTTAAACATGCTGTATTTTCCAAGGATCAGACAGTGATGGATCTCAGTGGCTTTTTGTCCAGCACTTGAACAGCTTGATTATACAGAGATTTTAGAGGTTTTATTGTTGCGTCACTCGTCTGTGACCAACAAGAAATACAGTCATTAATATGAGGAATTATCATTGCCTCCAAGTACATTTTCACTGCATCTACTTGGAGGCAATGATAATATTAATTTATATGTCAGCTTTTGTCACTTTTTAAATATAATATACATTATACTGGTGTAAGGAGTAACTATTTATTTTACTGGAGTAATGTTTCCTCTGAAAGAGGCTAAAGGGAAGCCGACTATAATATTCGTCTTATATTTCACTTGTTAGAAATACCTAAACTCAACGTGGATCAGTTCAGAAGCCCTTGATATCTCTGTAACAGATGATATTTTCCATGATTTATACTTTTCTGATACAGCAGTGCATTGTACTGACCGATTCATTTGATTAATAAGAATTGTATATATTATTTGCCTCAAAGTTCAATTCTCCAGAGCTTCTGAGCCATCAGCTGTTCTGTAGTTTGAAAATTCATCAACCATGAAAAGACAAAAATAACCAAGCATGTCGGCTGATCTCTCTGTGGTGAAATTATTTTAGGAGTAAAAATAGCCTGGTTTTGGATACACAGTGTGTGGCTGTGTTTACCATGTTTAACCTTTTTGAAAATGTACCTTCTACTGGACACACTTATGCAAGAGAAGTCAACTGCTCTGTAAAGTTTTTCCACTTCTGGCCTTTTTTTGTTTGTGAGCAGAGCCCAGTGCTGTTATCAGGGGCGCACAGAGAAGGTGTGACTGCCACGGTCCTGAACGTAAGAATTAGATTAGTCATGCTGAAACTGTGGCTTTGGCTGCAAAAAGAACTGATCACAGGGACTGTGAACCCACTGATGTAGAAACGATTATGGGGACAACTTCCTGTGAGATACCGAAAGTAGTGCTGAGCTATTGATTTCCAGAGGTTCATTTCACATAGCAGTTTATTTCAACATGATTAGTCTGTGTAAGCTCTCTTTTTTCCATCCATGTAACATAAATACTTATAAATCAGAATCAGAAGAATCAGAATCAGAATTCGTTTTATTGCCAAGGTTTGTGAACAAGGTTTACAAACTAGGAATTTTACTTGGTGCAAACGTGCGACATAAAACATATAACACAGAATTAAGATAAAAAATAAGCTAAGAACGTTAAACTATAAGGCTGTAAGGGCATGCATAAAATAAAAAATATTAAATAAATAAGATAAAATAAAGTGACATATGTTAAGACAACAACAATTTGACAATGAACAACAGCGGGATTGTATATACAGATGTTTTGGCATTTAAAGTGGTATTAAGTGTTTAAAGTGATAAAGTGATAAAGTGACAGCAGCGGGTCTAAGTGTGGACACACTGCAAGTGCAGATACATCCATGACTCTGTGACTGAGCTACAGAGACTTGTATTTGTTCATGAGTCTGATGGCGGAGGGGAAAAAACTGTTCAAGTGGCGGGAGGTATGGGTCTGGATAGACCGTAGCCTCCTGCCTGAGGGGAGAGGGGTGAATAGTCCGTGTCCAGGGTGAGAAGGGTCAGCTGTGATCCGACCCACACGCCTCCGGGTCCTGGAGGTGAACAGGTCCTGGAGAGATGGAGCTCACAGCCAATCACCTTCTCTGCAGCAGCACAATGCGCTGCAGACGGTGCTTGTCCCGTTCTGTAGCGCCGGGGAACCACACGGTGATGGAGGAGGTGAGGATGGACTCGATGATGGCCGTGTAGAACTGCGCCAACATCTTGGTTGGCAGCTTGAGTTTCCTCAGCTGCCGCAGGAAGAACATCCTCTGCTGGGCCTTCTTGATGAGGGAGCTGATGGTTGGCTCCCATTTGAGGTCCTGGGTGATGGTGGTGCCCAGGAAACGGAAGGAGTCCACGATGGAAATGGGGGTGGAAGAGTCTGTCAGGGCGAGGGGGGACGGTGGGGTTGTGTCTTTCCTGAAGTCCACGATCATCTCCACTGTCTTCTGGGCGTTCAGCTCCAGGTTGTTGTGGCTGCACCAGGACGCCAGCCGTTCCACCTCTCTCCTGTAGGCGGACTCATCACCGTCCGAGATGAGCCCGATGAGGGTGGTGTCGTCCGCAAACTTGATCAGTTTAACGGTCTGGTGGCTGGAGGTGCAGCAGTTTGTATACAGGGAGAAGAGCCAGGGGGAAAGTACACAGCCCTGAGGAGTTCCAGTATTTGTAGTCCGAGTGTCCGAGACGATCTTTCCCAGCCGCACGTGCTGTCTCCGATCCGTCAGGAAGTCGGTGATCCACCTGCAGAGGGAGTCAGGCACGCTGAGCTGGTAGAGCTTGTCTCGTAGCAGTCCAGGGAGGATGGTGTTGAAGGCAGAGCTGAAGTCCACAAACAGGATCCTGGCGTAGGTTCCTGGGGAGTCCAGATGCTCCAGGGTGAAGTGGAGGGCCAGATTGACTGCGTCGTCCACAGACCTGTTGGCTCTGTAGGCGAACTGCAGCGGGTCCAGGAGGGGGGCGGTGATGTCCTTGAGGTGTGGCAGGACCAAGCGCTCAAAAGTCTTCATGACCACAGACGTCAGTGCCACCGGCCTGTAGTCATTAAGTCCTGTGATCCGTAGTTTTTTAGGGACAGGGACGATGGTGGACGATTTGAAGCAGGACGGCACGCGGCATGACTCCAGGGAGGTGTTGAAAATGTCTGTGAAGACGGGAGCCAGCTGATCCGCGCAGTGTCTCAGGGTGGAGGGGGAGACACCATCCGGCCCAGGGGCCTTCCGCAGGTTCAGCTTCAGGAATTGCCGACGCACTTCCTCTTCTTGGATGGAGAGAGCAGGGGGGGAGGGAGGGTTTGTGGAGACCTTTGATGAAGTACTGGGGTCATTGATGGTAGAGGTGATGATGGGGGGAGCAGGGGCAGCTGGAGTGTCTAGAGAGGTGTCAAAGGCTGATGGGCGTTCGTGGCGGCAGTAATGTGTATTCAGACTCTGGGCGAGGCACAGGTCGTTCAGAGCCCTGGGGGCTTTGGGCTTGTAAATGGTTATAGCCCTAAGACCCCGCCACACTGCTCCAGAGTCATTGGAGGAGAACTGATGTTGGAGACGGGCAGAGTATGCAGCTTTAGCTTTCTCCACCTCCCTGCTAAAGCTGTACCTTGCCTCCCTGTAATGGTCTCTGTCGCCATTTTTGTGGGCCGTCTCTTTCTCCTTTCGTAGGTGTCGGAGTTTGGGGGTGAACCAGGGTTTATCATTATTAAAACAAACCCTAGTGCGCGTTGGTATGATGCGCTCCTCATTGAACTGGATGTATGAGGTCACAGTGTCCGTATATTCATCCAGGTTGTTACCAGCCTTTAACGCTTCCCAGTCTGTAGTCTCCAAACATGAGCGCAGCTCCTCCACAGCCTCAGAGGTGAACGTCTTTATTGTGCTCACTACAGGTTTAGCGAGTTTCAGTCTTTGTCTGTATGAGGGGATTAAGTGGACCATCACGTGATCTGAAAGTCCGAGTGCAGCGCGGGGGACAGCGTGGTATGCGTTGCGTATTGTAGTGTAACAGTGATCCAGCGTGTTCTCCTCTCTGGTGGGGCATTTAATAAACTGTCTGTATTTGGGTAATTCCTGGCTCAGGTTCCCCTTGTTAAAGTCACCAAGCACAATAACAAGAGAGTCCGGGAAGGTCCGCTCCGTGTGTAGTATCTGCTCCGCGAGCGTGCGCTGAGCTTCGAGAATGTCCGTGCCCGGCGGTAGATAAGCAGCCACCAGAATGAATGAAACTATTTCCCGCGGTGAATAAAAAGGCTTACAGTTAATGATGAGATATTCCAGAGCAGGAGAGCAGTGTTGGGAGATCACAGTAATATCAGTACACCAGCTGCTGTTGATGTAGAAACAAACTCCACCGCCTTTTGTTTTCCCGGAGAGCCTCGGGTCCCGATCCGCGCGGAGAAGCTGAAAGCCCTCCAGCTGAACCGCGCTGTCCGGGACCTTCGCGCTCAGCCATGTCTCCGTGAAACAGAGAACGCAGGACGAGGAGAGGTCCTTGTTTCTTCTCATCAGCAGCGCTAGTTCGTCCATCTTGTTGGGAAGTGAGCGAGCGTTCGTGAGGAATACGCCAGGTAAAGGCGTGCGTGCACCGCGCCTGCGAAGGCGAACAAGGGCCCCCGCACGCTTTCCCCTCCGGCGGCGTCTCACTCGTTTGGTCAAAAAGTGGACCAAATCCGCGGCTGTTGCCAAAAAAACTGGCAGTAGGTCCGTAGAGGAAATAAATATTTCAACTGGACTTTTAGTTTTTGATTTGATGTTGTATCAATTAACGGGACTATATGCAAGTTGGTCTTTTTTATACTACTGCCCCCTCAGGTCTTACACGTAACTGCAGTCTCTATATTAAGCTCGTGTGTGACGGCAATTTCGGACCCGATTAAACACCTTTGTGAGTGACAGTGCAGGATTTTGGAGGCCGTTGTGGTGAACAGGTCTGGGCTCATTCTACACATTAGGACATGGCTGGAACATGTAGAGGGAGGAAAATACTTAAAGGAACAGGCCACCATTTTTACATACTGAGATCTGTTCTTACCTGAGCTTAGACGAGTTGATACGTACATGTCTGGTCTTTGTTTTGCGTGACTGAAGGCACGCAAAACAAACAAATATGTTGTTAGCATGTGGCCTCTCCCAGCCTCTATTCCTGTAGCTCCAAACGGGGTGAAGTTCGAAGCGACCAAGCTCTTCCACGGGCACAAAGACCAGACAGGTACATATAAACGCGTCTAAGCTCAGGTAAGAACATATCTCGGTGTGGAAAAACGATGGCCTGTTCCTTTTTTTAATTTTAACATTTTTAAACTCCGTATAGTCCCTTTAAGACGTTTCAACAGTCCTCCAACTGTCATCATCAGTTTGGTCTTTGAGACTGAGCACTGGTCTTATATACACAGCTGTAGGTCCTTCAGAGGGAGGTATACCATCTTATCTGGCAACACAGACTGACACAGGTGTGGCCTAATGGGTCATCACCTACAGCTGAAGCATTTCTATATGATTTTCTAAACGAGCAGCTCCAGTGCAATCATTTAGAAATGTAATTGGTGGAAAACCCTGTGATTGTTCACTGCTCACAATTACATTTCAGTTGTAAGTTTAAGCTTGTAGTTTTGTTTGAGCTGTGACAGCTGGGGTTCTCACAGTTTAGGTCTCTAAAGCTAATAAAAAGTGCCACATAACCAGATCATGTAGGAAATTCTACCCATAATTCACGCAAGGGCTCGAGCGAATAAAGTGGATAAAAGGTGCTCCAAGTCTGAAGCGGAAAGATTTTGGAAGAAAAAAAGCTGTTTTCAAATCATTATGGTATTGTGGCATTGCCTAAAGTGATTGTGTCATTGTCATCACATTTTGGCATGGATCCAGACATCATTAATGTAAACCCATTCTAGAGAGATGACCACTGCCTCTCCCCTTCAGGCTTCAACGCTACAGTGCTGGTACGGGACCCGTCTCAACTGCCCACGGACCACAAGGCGTCCCGCGTGGTGGTGGGAGACGTGCTGAACCGAGACGATGTGAAGAAAACACTGGAGGGACAAGAAGCGGTCATCATCATTCTGGGCACGAGGAACAACCTGAGTAAGGCCTCATAACTCACTGACCAGCCCTAGAAACAGGGTAAAAAATGAGGGCACATCAATGTCAATACCCACACTCCTCAGACTGAGGCGCACACACATACCCACACTCCTCAGACTGAGGCGCACACACATACCCACACTCCTCAGACTGACGCGCACACACATGCCCACACTCCTCAGACTGACTGACGCACACACATTCACTTTCCCACACTCTTCAGACTGGACTCAACTTGTATAGCACTTTTCTACCTTATCAGGCCCAAAGCGCTTACAGTATGTCACCCATTAACTCTCGCATTCATACACCAATGTACGCAGACAATGGAGGCAAGTAGGGTGAAGTGTCTTGCCCAAGGACACGACAGTGTGCATTTGTGGGAGCTGGGATTCGAACCCACAACTTTCCGATCATGAGATGACCCGCTCTATCAACTGCGCCACCGTTGCCCCCACATGATGCGCACACACCTGCCCACACTCCTCAGACTGACGCGCGCGCACACGTGCCCACACTCCTCAGACTGACGCGCGCGCACACGTGCCCACACTCCTCAGACTGACGCGCGCGCACACGTGCCCACACTCCTCAGACTGACGCGCGCGCACACGTGCCCACACTCCTCAGACTGAGGAGCGCGCACACGTGCCCACACTCCTCAGACTGATGCGCACGCACACCTGCCCACACTCCTCAGACTGACGCGCGCACATGCACAGACTGCTCAGAGTGAGGTGCACACACAGAGAGCAGATGTCACAGATATATTATAGCCATGGCGCCATCTTGAGTGACCTGGACCAATGACTACATTTTCTTTGTCCTAGGCCCCACCACGGTGATGTCTGAAGGCACTCGCAACATCCTAGAAGTCATGAAGGAGCGCGGCATCCGCAAAGTGGTGGCTTGCATGTCAGGTGACCGTCCGCATGTGTGCCCTGTCCTGTCTCCCGTTGGCTCTGTCCTCTCTCACATTGGTGCTCTGATAAAAGAGACTGTGGCTGAGTGGTTAGCGCTTTTGCCTTACAGCTAGAAGGTCCCAGGTTCAGTCCCCGGCCCTTTCTGTGTGGAGTTTGCAAGTTATTCCCTATGTCTGCGTATTTTCCTCCGGGTACTCCGATTTCCCCTACTTCTAAAAAACATGCTGGTCAGGTTGGCCCGCAGTGGCGACGCGGCGCAGTGGCGGCAGGACTAACCATGTATACCTCCTTTGCGATGCCCAATCCCATCAGACCTTGAAAGCTAAGCAGGGAAGGGCCTGGTCGGTACTTGGATGGGAGACCGTTTGGTAACACCAGAAAGCCTAGCGAATGAAGTGAGTGAGCGAGTGGTTGGTGGTGGTTGGTGGTGGTCGGTGATGGCGCAGACTGGTTGCCTCGCTTCTGTCAGTCTACCCCAGGGCAGCTGTGGCTACAAATGGTAGCTTACTACCACCAGGTACGGAGTAAATGAATAGTGCAATGTAAAGTGTCTTTTTTATCTGAACCGCTCTTTGTCCATGGCAAACAGGTCCTAGGTGACGGGTCAGACAAAGAGCGGTTCAGAAGCCCCTTATGAGAGACCAACAGGCCCGGTTAGAACCATGAGGCCGTCCTTCTGTGGACCCACCACCTGCAGGAGGAGCCATAGGGGGCTGGTGCAATGTGATTTGACCCACGACCCGGCAACGGACAAGTGGAAGAAGATGGATGGATGGATTATTAAAATGATTATTATTATTATTATTAACCCAACATCTGATCTTTGCAATTCCGTTGTACAATTGTATACAATGAAGTTCTTTATTTCTTCTTTTGAATGTAGGTGCTCTGTCCTGTTTCTAACATGGGCGCTCTGTTCTGTTTCCCTTGGGTGCTGTGCTGCAGCCTTCCTGCTGTGGGAGCGTTCAAAGGTGCCCCCCCGCCTGCTTCCGGTAACAGAGGACCACGAGTGCATGTACTCCCTGCTGAAGAACTCTGGACTGGACTATGTTGCAGTCATGCCCCCCCATATCGGAGGTTGGTGGGACTAGGGCTGCGTACTGTTAAACGATACCTACTTGGTACCAACCGAAAAGCTCCGGTAGGGGGCGGGATTGAAAAACACAAATTATTTTGGTGCCAAGGTATGGTACTTTTTTCTCCAGACATCAATATATGACCCGCAGTGGGTGTAATAAAACACAAGTGTGTATGTGTGTGCAGATAATTAGCCGCTTCAGCGCAAATGCAGCTGTTTCGTAAAGCGAAGCAAAGCTATAACTTACTAAAACTTTTGTAATTCTTAGAGATTGCAGCTGCCAATCT
The DNA here is from genome assembly GCA_021464625.1 of Proterorhinus semilunaris. Lineage (NCBI taxonomy): Eukaryota > Metazoa > Chordata > Actinopteri > Gobiiformes > Gobiidae > Proterorhinus > Proterorhinus semilunaris. Next base: position 1,449,254 of record CM038354.1, read on the forward strand.
GTGACAGGTTTTAGACCAGGAGTAAAAAAAACTGTTAAGTCCTGCCACAGACTGGCAGCTGCAATCTCTAAGAATTATTTAGACCAGGAGTACAACCCTGTGAACTGCTACCTTAACGTGGTGGGGTTGTTTGAGTGCTCGAATGATCCTAGGAGCTATGTTGTCTGGGGCTTTATGCCCCTGGTAGGGTCTCCCATGGCAAACAGGTCTTGGGTGACGGGTCAGACGAAGAGCAGTTCAGAAGACTTCTATGGGCAGTACAATAACAAGGACCGTGACGTCGCCCGGTATGGCGCAGCCGGGGCCCCACCCTGGAGCCAGGCCTGGGGTTGGGGCTTGAATGCGAGCGTCTGGTGGTCGGGCCTCGGCCCACGGGGCTCGGCCGGGCACAGCCCGAACGGACGACGTGGGCCCACCCTCCTGTGGACCCACCACCCGCAGAGGGATCCGTAGGGGTCGGGTGCAGAGAGGACTGGGTGGAAGTCAAAGGCAGGTGCCTCGACGAGGCTTCTGGCGTTCGGGACATGGAACGTCACCTCGTTTTGGGGGGGGGGGGGAGGGGGGGAGCCTGAGCTTGTGCGGGAGGTTGAGAGATACCGGCTAGATATAGTCGGGCTCACCTCCACGCACAGCTTGGGTTCCGGATCCCAACTCTGGAGAGGGGCTGGACGCTCCATTTTTCTGGAGAGGCGGCGGGCTGGGGTGGGTTTGCTCGTAGCCCCCCAGCTCAGCCGTCACATGTTGGAGTTCCCCCCAGTGAACGAGAGGGTCGCGTCCCTACGCCTTCGGGTCGGGGACAGGTCTCTGACCGTTGTCTCGGCCTACGGGCCCAACATTGGTGCAGAGTACCCGGCCTTCTTGGAGTCCCTGGGAGGGGTACTAGATGGTGCTCCGGCTGGGGACTCCATTGTTCTACTGGGGGACTTCAACGCCCACGTGGGTAACGACAGTGAGACCTGGGTGGGGGTGATGAGGAAGACCGGCCTCCCCGATCGGAACCCGAGTGGTGTTCTGTTATTGGACTCTGTGCTAGTTACGGTTTGTCCATAACGAACACCATGTTCGAGCACAAGGGTGTCCATAAGTGCATGTGGCACCAGGACACCCTAGGCAGGAGGTCGATGATCGACTTTGTAGTTGTGTCATCTGATCTCCGGCCGCGTGTCTCGGACACTCGGGTGAAGAGAGGGACTGAGCTGTCAACCGATCACCACCTGGTGGTGAGCTGGATCCACTGGCAGGGGAAGAAGCCGGTCAGACCTGGCAGGCCCAAACGTGTTGTGAGGGTCTGTTGGGAACGTCTGGTGGATCCCTCTGTCAGTAGGGTCTTCAACTCCCACCTCCGGAAGAGCTTCACCCAGATTCCGAGGGAGGTTGGGGACATGGAGTCCAAGTGGACCATGTTCACCTCCTCCATTGTCGATGCAGCTGCTCATAGTTGCTCATGGCCGTAAGGTCTCTGGTGCCTGTCGCGGCGGCAATCCCCGAAGTGCAGTGTATTTAGAAAAGTTTAGCTGAAAGAAAACGGTGTCATGATGTGGATCAGGAAGTAATGATATCCTTTCTCTCTTTTTATCGCTGCTTTAGTGGAAATTCTGCTCAAAACATGAAGTTGCATGTGACACTGCTGTGGCTTGTGTTGCTTTCTGTTGTGCTGTTTAATTCAATTAAAATAACATGCGTAACGAAAAAAGTACCGTTAAGACACCAGTCTCGAAAAGCAGGTATCATTTAAGTAGTGGTATTGAAAAAATTAACAACAATACCCAGCCCTAGGTGGGGACTAAACTAATACTCAGTGAATACAGTACCTAATTTTGAAGCGCAGACCCTGGAAAATGCAATCGCTGATTGCAAATGTATTTTTGATCGCTGCGCAAAATTTCACGGATAGCAACAGTATGCTAATGCTAGCGGCAACTAAGTAAGGCAGGTACAGAAACTATGATTGGATCAACTAATAAAATTAAATTGCCACTGTTGGAGGTGGCCAAGTGTTTGTGCTTTAGTTTATGAAATGCTGTTAAAGAATACCTGATATTATTTAAGCCCAAATCAAAAGTGTAAGACCACTTGGAAAAACGGCAAATTCAAATTTTACCCGGTTGTATCTTAACAAGGTTCCAAGTAGAACTTAAATATGCAAAAAGAAGAAATGAGAGTGAGACAAAAAATATGAGTAAATCTTTTGTTAAAAACAAATAAACTGAAATGGTCTGTTTTCGCAGCTGAGCCATTTGGTCCTTTAGGACCACATGACTTTTTAAAAGGCCAAATCTGTGCTTTCAATGTCATTTTCTGTCAAGTATTCACACTGTCATGACGTCCTGGTGGCAAAGTAAAAAAAAAAAATCTAATTTTGAACATGTTTGGGTTGCTGAGCTGCATAAGCATGGCCTCTCACACTGCGCCATCGCTGCTGAGGTGGGACACGGTAATGGCCCGTTTATACTTCAGCAGCAACTCTTGGCTTATGTGCTGGACGTGGGGGCCAATGCTGCAAAAAGTCACACTGCAGAACGCAAGCGCCGTGATTGGTGAACACATGACGACGTCTCTCTCCGCCCGCCCATACAGTACAGGCCAAAAGTTTGGACACACTTTTTATGTATTGGCTTTGCTTTATTTTCAACATTATTAACACACTATGATTCTCTTTAAAGGCATTAAACTATGAATGAACACATGGGATTATGAAGGAAACAAAAACAGGTGGCATATTTTCCATGAGCTTCGTAAGTTCTTCTTTTGAAATAAGTGTTTGAGAAGTCAAAACCATTTCTGGGACGACATCGTGAAGCTCACTGAGAAAATGTCCAAAGTGTAAAGCAGTAATCAAAGGGAGAGGCGGCCATTTGGAATAATTTATGTCAACGTTTTGTTTGTTTAAAACACAATTGTGTATATGTTCACTCATAAGTGAACGACTTGGAAATGAAAGGGAAAAAACATTAAAGTGTGTCCAAACCTTTGGCCTGTACTGTCAGGTTAAAACGCTTGATACTTTTTTCTTCCATAGCCCTCCTTTTGAACCAGCCATGACTTGATGAATGCTCAATTCTTTCTGTAAAGAGGTGTACAATGAACTGAACAAGGACAAAAGGACTCAGACTTTCCCTGACCACGGTTCATTAAGTTTCCAAAGAGCATAGGGTGCAGATGCCTGGTCACTGTAGCTAATTGTCTCTTTCAGATGACCTCCCGCTGACTGGGACCTACCAGGCCACCGAGAACATGCTGCGGGGGCGAGCCATCTCCAAACATGACCTGGGACACTTCTTTGTCCAATGCCTGTCCACCACATCCTGGGATGGCAAGACAGTGGGCGTGTGGGGCGACTACACCAAGTGACTCCCCACAGTGGATGGAAGCCAGTTCCACAGTATGTCTCTGTCAGTCTGCCCCAGGGTGGCCGTCAGCTGACCGCCTATGTGTGTTACTGTGGAGGAAAGGAAGTGTGTTGTGCAAAATTGATCTGAGCTTACTGAATGATGTACTTTTGGCCCATTAGGATTTTGTGAAGAAGCAACCAGTACATGTACTTGAGTAACTTATTGAAGTATCAGTACTCTTACTTGAATACCACATGCCACTTTGAGCAAGTCTCCACTGACAACAAAATAATTACATAAAAAGGTAGATTTCGGGGGTCATTTACCAAGCGTTTGCTCATGTGCAAAGCGAGTAGCACGTGCAAAAGCGGATCAGCAGCAGTGTTCATTTCATCGACTAAAATATGTAGTCATAATTTTAGTCAAAGTAATATTTTTGCTGACTAAAACTAAATGAAACGTTTTTAATGAGACCAAAACTATGACTAAAATGTTCAGATATTGTCGTTGACTGAAAAAAGAGAAGAGAATAAAATGATCCAAACTTCCATAGACAGTTTGGAAAAGCATCCGATCATAACAATGTGGGAGGACATCAATGAAGCAGATGACCTTGATTATAATAAATATTATAAATGTAAAGTCGACTAAATTTACATGCAATTTTAGTCGACCAAAACTAGACTAAAATTTAAGAAATGTATTTGACTAAATCTTGACTAAGAAGCTTGCTGCAGCGCATGCATTGTTAGCGTAACCTCATTTAATACAAAGAAGAATATATGTTATTACTTGTAAGTGTGTGCTTTACATTGTAGGGCCTGTAATCCGTGCTTTTTGATCAATAAATAAATAAACAAAGAATGGTTGGTCCTCTGTTCTGTGGATATGAGTCAGAGTTTTGTCTGACAGTTCTTGCAGTGAGAACAGATAAAAGGAAAACTATGGACTGATATTTGATTTATGTTTTTAAACATCTCTAAGCAATACAAATCTGACCATAGTAATGAGGTAGAAACCTCTGGGTATCTCGCAACAATATCAAAACGCAATATTGCGGTATGCAATATACTGCACATGACTATTTTTTGAGGTAACAAAACAATGTCAATATTTCTTTTTATGAAATGGAGTGTTACTCACCCATAGGAAGCTGGCCACTTGTTTTGCTACTGCTGCTGTTGTGGATCTAGGTGCCGATCCCATGGGTGCTTCGGGGCTTGAGCACCCACTCAAATCTTAAGGCACCCAGGCGAATTTACCTTAATTACAAAATGATTCACTAGGTATACCCTGTAAATCATGAGGCGCTACTTCCTACTCTGCGAACAGACTAGTGTGGCGCGGTATTAGAATAAAATAGCCGCTCGATCGTTTAGCTCTATATGTAGATCGCCCGGCTCTTAAGCACAAGTTTGTGAGATCGATTCTGACCCAGTCTTTCTTTTCTTTTTTCACAAAAACAAAAATTGGCGCCTATGGGTGTGGATACTCTGTAAACCAAGGCTGTCCAAAGTGGGGCCCACTGACCAGATTCGGCCCCTTACAGGGGTTTGGTTCATTCTAATTTACAGTCTATGGATGATCGCTTCATGACCGGGATGTGTTGGGTTTGAAGAGAAAAGTCATGTACACCGCGTTCCAAATTATTATGCAAATGAAATAAGATTTTCTCAATTATCAACTCAAATGACAGTAGGTGTAATTTTCAAGTCTTTAACTGTTAGAGGATAATATGAATGTGATTAATAAAACCTCCCAGTGATAAGTATTTTATTCAAAAATTAATATTGTAAACTCAAAATCTACTGTTCCAAATTATTATGCACTCATAGTTTCAATAAAGCAGTCAAGGTTGTAATTAACTGAAAATGGTCATTTGTTGAATTTGCAGCATTAGGAGGTCATATTTACTGAAATCAAAAGCTATTTCAATCAAAAACATCTTAACAGGTCAAGTTATATTTTACATTTTTTTTGTAGCACAGCGGTTAGCGCTCATGCTTCACAGCTAGAAGGTCCCGGGTTCGATTCCCACCTGGACGGGGCCTTTCTGTGTGGGGTTTGCATGTTCTCCCCCTGTCTGCGTAGGTTTCCTCCGGGTACTCCGGTTTCCCCTACCACTAAAAACATGTACAATAGGCCAGGATGAATGAGAGTGCGTTTGAGAGTGTGCATGGGGGACGACGGATGCAAATTAGCCCAAGGCTAAGCGGTGTGGCTTGTTCATTAACTTGCACTGTCCCTACCAAATAAACAAATAAACATAGGACCCTTATTTGATAGAAGCTTCAAAATTCTTAAATCCATCAAACTTGTGAGTTTTTGGAGAGCTTTCTGCTTGGGTTTCTTTGCAGGATGTCAGAATAGCCTCCCAGAGCTGCTGTTTGGACTTGAACTGCCTCCCACCCTCATAGATGTTTTGCTTGAGGCTACAAAGGTTTTCAGTAGGGTTGAGGTCAGGGTAGGATGGGTTCCACATCATGAGTTTCTCTCCTTTTATGCCCATAGCAGCCAATGATGCAGAGGTATTCTTTACTATGATATGGTGCGTTGTCATGCATGAAGATGATTCTTTTAGGGAAAACACGGCTCTTCTTTTTGTACCATGGAAGAAAGTGGTCTCTCAGAAACTCCACATATTTTTCAGAGGTCATTTTCACACCTTCAGGGAGCCTAAAGGGGCCGACCAGCTCTCTCCCCATGATTCCAGGCCAAAACATGACTCCGCCCCCTCCTTGCTGACGTCACAGCCTTGTTGGGACATGGTGGCTATTCACCAACCATCCACTACTCCATCCACCGGACCATCCAGGGTTACACGGCACTCATCAGTGAAACAGCCGTTTCTGCTCGTCAGCTTCAATGAACAGTTTAGAGGAGGCCGGATAGAAGGTTTAAGCACAACTGCAGCCTCTGGAGGTCCTACACCGTGATGTTCAGGAGACTCCAGAGGCACCAGCAGCTTCAAATACCTGTTTGCTGTTTTGTAGCAGCTGTTCTCTTAATCTGATGTGTTTGTCTGGCAGAAACCGTCCTCATTGTGTCTTTATATGCACAAACCCGTTTGTCTCTGAATCTCTTAACAGTACGATGATTACACTTAATCTTTCATGAAATATCGAAGGTTTTCATACCTAGTCCAAGATATTTAACTCTTTCACACTTTTCATCAGCAGAGATCCTTTTTCTCCTCCTTATTTATTGAAAATTGTGGTCTGCTTAATAATGGTGAATGTCCTTTTTCAGTAGTTTTTCCCTAATTGACAACTAATCATCCCAGGCATCTGAGATTGATGTCACTGATTCAAAGAGCCCGAGACACAATACCATCTATGAGTTTCACTGAAAAACTGTTATTTTTTGTACCTTTATGGCACTGAAATACAATTTGCATAATAATTTGGAACACAGTGTATTAGTGCGAAGCTGTAACAATACACCTCTCTTGGGGGGCGATGGTGGCGCAGATGGTAGAGCGGGTTGTCTCATGATCGGAAGGTCAGGGGTTCGAATCCCGCCTCCTGAAGGTGCACGCTGTCGTTGTGTCCTTGGGCAAGACACTTCACCCACCTTGCCTCCAGTGTCTGCGTACATTGGTGTATGAATGGGTGAGAGGTTCCTTACTGTAAAGCGCTTTGAGTGCCTAATGTAGGTGGAAAAGCGCTATATAAGTTGAGACCATTTACCATTTACCATTTGGTACCTTTGCTACGCCACTGCCAAGAGTAAATAGAAAATGTATCTTAAAAAAAAATTCCTAATTCATATGATGTGCTCAGATTACAGTTTTTGCCCGATGCTTGAGCACATTTTGCAAAACTTTGCTCATTGTACCAAAACTCTACACACAAGTAAACATGACACAACACTGGGAAATATTCCATTGATATCTGTGTCAAACTGAAACTCTGCTATGAAAACCTAAACTCTGCTATGAAAACCTAAACTCTACTATGAAAACCTAAACTCTGCTATCAAAACCTAAACTCTACTATCAAAACCTAAACTCTGCTATCAAAACCTAAACTCTGCTATGAAAACCTAAACTCTGCTATCAAAACCTAAACTCTGATATCAAAACCTAAACTCTGCTATCAAAACCTAAACTCTACTATCAAAACCTAAACTCTGTTATCAAAACCTAAACTCTACTATCAAAACCTAAACTCTACTATCAAAACCTAAACTCTACTATCAAAACCTAAACTCTACTATCAAAACCTAAACTCTGCTATCAAAACCTAAACTCTGCTATCAAAACCTAAACTCTGCTATCAAAACCTAAACTCTACTATCAAAACCTAAACTCTACTATCAAAACCTAAACTCTGTTATCAAAACCTAAACTCTGCTATCAAAACCTAAACTCTGCTATCAAAACCTAAACTCTACTATCAAAACCTAAACTCTACTATCAAAACCTAAACTCTATCAAAACCTAAACTCTACTATCAAAACCTAAACTCTACTATCAAAACCTAAACTCTACTATCAAAACCTAAACTCTGCTATCAAAACCTAAACTCTACTATCAAAACCCAAACTCTGCTATCAAAACCTAAACTCTGCTATCAAAACCTAAACTCTACTATCAAAACCTAAACTCTACTATCAAAACCCAAACTCTACTATCAAAACCCAAACTCTGCTATCAAAACCTAAACTCTGCTATCAAAACCTAAACTCTATTATCAAAACCTAAACTCTATTATCAAAACCCAAACTCTGCTATCAAAACCTAAACTCTGCTATCAAAACCTAAACTCTGCTATCAAAACCTAAACTCTGCTATCAAAACCTAAACTTTACTATCAAAACCTAAACTCTGCTATCAAAACCTAAACTCTGCTATCAAAACCCAAACTCTGCTATCAAAACCTAAACTGTGCTATGAAACCCCAAACTCTGCTATCAAAACCCAAACTCTGCTATGAAAACCTAAACTCTGCTATCAAAACCTAAACTCTGCTATCAAAACCTAAACTCTATTATCAAAACCTAAACTCTGCTATCAAAACCTAAACTCTGCTATCAAAACCTAAACTCTGCTATCAAAACCTAAACTCTATTATCAAAACCTAAACTCTACTATCAAAACCTAAACTCTATTATCAAAACCTAAACTCTGCTATGAAAACCTAAACTCTGCTATCACAACCTAAACTCTGCTATCAAAACCTAAACTGTGCTATCAAAACCTAAACTCTACTATCAAAACCTAAACTCTGCTATCAAAACCTAAACTCTACTATCAAAACCTAAACTGTGCTATGAAAACCTAAACTCTGCTATCAAAACCTAAACTCTATTATCAAAACCTAAACTCTGTTATCAAAACCTAACATTCCTTTGTCTAAATGTAACTCTGACGACAAAATGACACACACTTTCAGATCAGGGGAACACACTAGTCTACTTTATATAAAACACTGCAGTCTTTGATTTTCAGTGTCTATTTTCAGGAGGCAAACAACCAAAAAAGCAAATAGGTCTACTCAATATTGTACATTGCAGTAACATGAATTCAGATAAAGCAAAAGATATTTCAAAAAATACTGTAATAGAAAAAAACTACTGTAAACACAGAAAATCATGGCAATTGTGTTCTCATAGTCCACCCAAGTTGCTCTTATATCAACAGACATAGGGGTCCGTGCATGGCCTCCTCTTCCTCTTCCTCTTCCTCTGGCTTTACCTCGTCTCTCGCTCTCCCTCCATCCATGCTTGCAAACTTCTTGAACTGAGGCTTTGTGTAGCTGATTGGTGTCAGTTTTGAAAGTCAGTGCCTTCAGGTGTATTTGAGTGGTTGCAATTACCCGTTGTGTTTTGTATTTTGGATACATGTGTTTTCCAAATGGCTCCTGGGATTTCATTTTTGAACAAAGTGTCTTATGTATGAAATAGAGTGTAGTGCAGGACCAAGTGTGTTGCAGAATTGTAACTAAAGTGCAAAGCAGCGCTTTTGTTTAAGGTATGGGTTCATGTGTTTAAGGTATGGGTATATGTGTTTAAGGTATGGGTACATGTGTTTGAGGTATGGGTTCATGTGTTTGAGGTATGGGTACATGTGTTTAAGGTATGGGTACATGTGTTTGAGGTATGGGTACGTGTGTTTGAGGTATGGGTACATGTGTTTGAGGTATGGGTACATGTGTTTGAGGTATGGGTACGTGTGTTTGAGGTATGGGTACGTGTGTTTGAGGTATGGGTACATGTGTTTAAGGTATGGGTACATGTGTTTGAGGTATGGGTACGTGTGTTTGAGGTATGGGTACGTGTGTTTGAGGTATGGGTACGTGTGTTTGAGGTATGGGTACGTGTGTTTGAGGTATGGGTACATGTGTTTGAGGTATGGGTACGTGTGTTTGAGGTATGGGTACGTGTGTTTGAGGTATGGGTACATGTGTTTGAGGTATGGGTACGTGTGTTTGAGGTATGGGTACGTGTGTTTGAGGTATGGGTACGTGTGTTTGAGGTATGGGTACATGTGTTTGAGGTATGGGTACATGTGTTTGAGGTATGGGTACGTGTGTTTGAGGTATGGGTACGTGTGTTTGAGGTATGGGTACGTGTGTTTGAGGTATGGGTACGTGTGTTTGAGGTATGGGTACGTGTGTTTGAGGTATGGGTACATGTGTTTGAGGTATGGGTACGTGTGTTTGAGGTATGGGTACGTGTGTTTGAGGTATGGGTACGTGTGTTTGAGGTATGGGTACGTGTGTTTGAGGTATGGGTACGTGTGTTTGAGGTATGGGTACGTGTGTTTGAGGTATGGGTACGTGTGTTTGAGGTATGGGTACGTGTGTTTGAGGTATGGGTACATGTGTTTGAGGTATGGGTACGTGTGTTTGAGGTATGGGTACGTGTGTTTGAGGTATGGGTACATGTGTTTGAGGTATGGGTACGTGTGTTTGAGGTATGGGTACGTGTGTTTGAGGTATGGGTACGTGTGTTTGAGGTATGGGTACGTGTGTTTGAGGTATGGGTACGTGTGTTTGAGGTATGGTAACAAAAGCTTCAAGTTGTGTTACTTTAGTCAAAGCATGGCTCTATAGTGTTCAAGCAACGAGCAAAAACTGTAACAAGAAAGACAGGAGGGCAGCGAGCAGAGGGCGCACTGGGGCGTTATGGGGATTGTTTCAGAGAAAGTTTCATAGACAAGACGTTCCACTTGAGTAATGTTTGTGTTGTAATTCTCTCGGTTCATACCACAGTCCGAGCGAGGTGCCGGGGGCCCACTTCCTGTGTGCTGACCAGACTCTGATCTCAACACCAAATACCACCTCTTCTGGAAAATACATTCAGGCCACAGTTCGTTTCATCACAATTCTTTTATACATTTATTTTGAATGAACATTCTGAGAGGATTGGTGAAACTCGCCTGTCACTCAAAGGGTCAGAGGGCGTGGCTGTGCAGATGGCATATCATGGAACAATGGGCCTCATTTATGGTAAATGGTCTCAACTTATATAGCGCTTATCCACCTACATTAGGCACTCAAAGCGCTTTGAGTGCTGTGAAGCGCTCAAAGTGTATGAACATCATAAATCTAAAGAATTCATCTAAAGAAACCATTCTTACAAAGGCAGTGTCAGGAAACTGTGACAGGTTCACCACACGTTCTTAAGTATGCAAAATCCATACTTTGTTGGGTGAACGCCGACTCGGTGCGGGTCAGTCCTTTAACTAGAGCATGGTGCAATGGGGAGAGTTTGTTCGTCTTGAACATTAATCGAGCGCATTTACAGTAACGCTACATTATTTGTGAATGGCGGCATTTAAAAGATTTAGCAGTAATAATTGGTACTTTACTTGCCATTAATAAAAGTAGGCGACAAGTGCTATTGCTGACTTATTTCTGTATAAAGGCATGATCTGTGATTTATTATGATTTATATTTACAATCTGGAACTAATCAATACATGATTTAATATGTACAAATATATATATATGACTCAGAATGTTGGGGTCCATCAGGAGCCGACTGTGAACAGAACTGGACTTTTTTTTTTGTGCTTTAGAGTCCTCCAGATTTACAGAAGAATGTTTTCAGCCAAGAATAGGTTTTGTGAATACCAAAAATCTTCCAAGAAGGCCTTAAGAACAAATGTGCACATAAGAACGTGTTGTGAACGGTCGGGAATAAGGCCCACTGTCTTTTTGCCAGGTCAAATACAGACTGGAGGTCTAAATAATCTGGTTTGCTTTGGTTTTCTTCTTCTGAAGCGCTTCAATCTGTATTGACTGTCTTTTTTTTTTTTTTTTTACAAAATAGATACAATTATGAACTGTCCGATCTTCCCCTGGGGCACAGCTGGAGGTGGGTGCCCGCTTGAGTAAAACAGGATGCCCTGCAGTGAGAGCGTGGGGGGGGGGGGGGGGAGAATCGTCTGGACTTTCGAATAGGCCCCCCCCCAAGCGTTTTCCCATACACAGATGTCAATTGAGCTGAAATGTGAAACAAATGTCCAAAATCAGGTTTTTAAGCCCCTTCTAGGATAGCCTATATCCACAAGGGCTGGGACAAAATATTGGCTCCGATTGTATGCAATACCAAACCTTTCAAACTTCACAGCAGTCTGGGGACCAGGACTGAAATCTTCACATGGATTTGGGGACGAATCACAGAACGAGGAGGGACGGTAAGACGATGACGTGCTATTCGACATACAGAAGCTTGTAGTTTGTTTATGGATAAAAATAAGGAAAACGTTTACTTATGGATTGAACATGACAGCAGCAGACGCGACGCCATTTATCGATCAAGCTTCAGACCGTGTTCTAAATAGTTTACAGGGGGTCACACGTCATCTGATACAATGATACGATTGGCTCTGGCTACTGCAGACACACATGAGAGACATTCAGCACAATAAACGGCTCTGGACAATCGTAAACCACACCTCCCCTATGAGAAAATGAATAGGTGGTCCCCAGACTAAATATCACTTGTGATGTTTAGTCTGGCATTAGCCAGGCTACGCAATACCAAGTATAAATACTTCAAGTATCTCAATACTTGTGTTTAGAGGCATTTTTATCCTGCTCCTTTTCCAGTAACAGTTATAGCACTTTGTGACATTTTCCGTTAATGCACTTTTCAATCTTAACACTTAAATATCAAATAGAGTTTACTTATAATTACTACAATATGTATCGAATCGGCCCCCGAGTATCGTGATACGTATCGGATCATGACAAAAGTGGATCGTCCCATCTCGCACCAGTACACTGAAATACATCTTCACATGGTACTGAAGTATCCCTTTAAAAAGTGTTTTATTCAAAAGCAACAGTGACTATGGACTAAAACAAAAACAGACATTTGTGAAGTGATGAAACTACAGTGTCAGACATTTCAAAGTGTTCAAACAGTCAGAGGGAATACTCCTAAACTACAACAGCGAGGAAAACACTACCCCTGATATCGGCTCCAAGTCCCACACGCCAAATTCCCATTCATCCTTTCCATATTGCCATATTTTGAAAGCCGTTGTGCGTGGCGAGTCCAGCAGAGGGCGACGGCGGTCAGCCCTTGTTGATGGTGTTGTAGGTGGTCTGGGAGGCGGACTGCAGAGGCTGCGTCGGGGACTTGTCTCTGGGCTCACAGACAATGGGCTGGTGATCGTCTTCTGGGCTGGCCTCCTCACAGCGGGGTAGCTGCAGGAGCCGGGTCAAACCATGCACGTCGGCCATCTTGTGAACCGCCCGGAGCAGGAGGAACATCACCATGAGGCCCAGAAACAGGTAGACTGTAGGAGGAGAGCACTGAGGTGAGAGGGAGACCGACAACAGTTCCTATCACTGCCACTCCAAACAAATACACAAAAGGTTCAGACAAATATATTCTGCTAACAATGGACCAAAGATATGTTATATAATATTTTTTGTATATATCCGTGTATCACAATTATTGGCACCAAATTCTTATTTCTATTACCGACAGCAAATGCTGCTCGGTAAGTGCATCCTCTCCCCAAACGAGTGAAGCTGCTCATGTTTGTTGGCACTGTATCAATCTGGCTCTTGCCATGAATATGAGGTCACACATTGGCCATATTAGTAGTGCCTCACATAGACTGTCGGCGAGACCAGGGAGTGGCAGCCGAGGTCGGCGCAAGGCGCCTGGAATCAAGTCGGACACATCACGACCCCAAGAGCAGAGGAGCCTCAGATCATGCAGTTTCTCGCGTTCCTTAGGACGAGTTTGTGAATAAAACTATTTTAAAAGTTTATGAACGCATTTCTGCTTTTCCCACAGACCGATGACTCACCAACAGACTCTCCTCTTACAGTTTACAGCTTCATTTCTGCAGATCAAAGTAGATCTCTGATGAGAAGAGGAGGAAGCTGCAGCGCGTCTACAGTAAACAGAAATCAGACCCAATTGTCTGTCCGTCTGCACTTGTTGACCACACTTTATTCCCATCGTCCCTGTGGGCTTTGTAGTTCAGACGGGCGAGCCTACATGCTTACAGCTGCCTACAGAGCGAGGCAGGCACAAGGGCGTAGGTTTGGTGTCAATGTTGGTGGGGACATTGTTCGGTCTGTTAGTTTAGGTGGACGGCCGTGTCTTGGTAAGTTCGCAGTGGTGCTATACTCTTTCCATTTCTGAATGACGGATTGAACAGTGCTCCGTGAGATGTTCAAATCTTGGGAAATCTTTGTATAACTTAACGCTGCTTTAAACTTCTCCACAGCTTTATCCCTGACCTCTCTGGTGAGCTCCTTGGCCTTCATGATGTTGTTTAGTGACCAATACACTCTGACCATAGCTCTGAGGCCCTCACAGAACAGCTGGAATTATACTGAGAGTAGATTACACACAGGTGGCCTCTATTTAATAGTTAGGGCAGTGGTTCTCAATTATTTTTTGTGGCTCAGTTTGCAGAGAAGGTTTAGCTTTGTGTCTCCCTCTGTCCGGGAGAACGAGTAGAACGGGCAGGATTCTGAAGTATTGATCCTGCCCGTCCCATTTAATGACCATACACGAGTATTTGACCAATCTTCACCAAATAAACGCCGATTTAGAGCACAGGAGTAGCAGCGCAGCACTGTGGGATCTCTTAACAGTTAAATATGGACAGTTAATGTGCATTATTTCCCCTAAAGTACCCGGGATCCCCTGGACACCGGTGCGCACACTTGCGTACACTTTCACAAAGCAGGAGGATTGTTGGTGATATTCAGCAGGTTTTCACTGAAGAAACTCAAGCGGCTTCTCAGGGACTAAAGTCTTCATTTATTCGGCTTCATGCTGTCTACACTGCCCACGTTTTTAGACACAGTAACACATGGTCGCATGCCCCCCCTGGCATCGCCCCACTATTTGAGAACCACTGGGTTAGGGCAAGGTGTGAACTTTCTGCAGTCATTAGGAATGTTATAAAGGCAATTTAATGCACTCAGAAAATGCTGTATGAATACTTATGCACGCCCCACTTTTCAGTTTTCTATTTTTTGAAAAATAACAGAATCATGTATCATTTTGCTTTCACTTTACAGTTGTCTGTTATAGGGCTGAACGATTTTGGAAAATAATCTAATTGCGATTATTTTCTTCAATATTGCGATTGCGATTAAATATGCGATAATTGTTGCAAGGTCCTCTTCTAATATATTTTTGACATAACACAAGCAATAAATCAGTCTGTTTCATAGTAAACAATATTAGATTAATTTGAAGTGAAAATTGCAACAAAGCAAACAAAATTGTTGCCTGACCTATTTCATTTGTGAAAAAGTGGACTGCACTTCTTAAAAACTGTCAGAACTTAACAGTACAGTCTATAACTAAATGAAAAAGATAAATTATATAGACATTTAAAAAAAGATGAAACTCCCTGATCCAGTCAGTAACATCACCCATACTAAAGTGCAGGAAGAGTAAGAACAAACGTCTGCTTTAACTAGTTGGAAAAGTTTTAGGAAATCACACTTCCAATTAATACAAACTAAACTATTTATTATTTATTATTTCGGCCAATCAAATCCCGGTCTGAGCTGCTACTCGTAGTTGCTTCAGATGCGTGTTATTGGTGGACACGGAGAGGCCAGATGGAGCACACGCCAAAACACAGTGGAATCAGGAGCAGCATTTTGGTTTTGCGATGTAACTTTGGACAATATGAAGAAAGAAGAACAGTGACACAAGGAGACGGGACATGAGGCCAAACAGACACGTTTTCCTTTCTCTTTGACTCGCAGCCATTTAGTGACATTTCAGCTTAAACAGCTCATTTGCTCAGCAAAATAAGACACGGACTCCTGCCTCGGATCCTAGTTACCAACCCTTTCCATACACTAGTTTAGTGTTTATATCTAGCGTCTGTACGACCTACGGAGCGCATATGCGGTAGATGCAAAGGTAAATAAAGGCACATGGCACATCGCCTCCGCGGATACTTAATGGTCATGAACCGTCATTATGCTTTTGAAATAAGTTCTTTATCCACAACATTCCCAAACATAAGCCTCCTGAACTGAGCCACAAACGACTCTTTACTCGTTACAAGCAACACAGGCTCACCTGTATCTCTGTGGAGAGACGTGTGAATCCGGAGGTGAGGGAGTTTCTGTGATCATCAGAGCGTGTAGTAGCAGCGATAGAATGGTGTGATTAGCGCTGCGGCTAACGCAAAGCTAACAAGAAGAAAGCAATAGTCCTTCGTGGTAGCTTCATGATAAACGCTGATATTTCCACTGTACATCCGCAATCTACCGCGCACCTTAACTAGACAGACGTAAACAAAAAGCACGCGGCGGAGCGGACTTTGCTGCCATATCTCGCTGCTCCATTCACTTCCAAAATCGCGTGCCCTGCGATTACGAAATCGCGTTGTGTAACATCGCGATAAAATTGCAAATGCAATTAATCGTTCAGCCCTAGTCTGTTACTTGTGTGTGAACTTTCAGCAAAAAATTCTAAATAAAATCTTTACGTTTATGGTTGTAAACATGACAAAATGTGTATTAGTACTTTTGAGAGGCTCTGTATCGCTCACACAGTGACTGATACAGCGTCAGTATTGCGTCGCCCATTACCAGGATGTTAATTTAACCCATTGTAGAGTTGTTTTCCATTATGTAAAATGTATAACTGATAATGTAATTGCAATAGGATAAAGTTACTTCATGAACGGTTGTATTTCTATGTGTATGGGTTTGAAAAACCAAACAAGAAAACTTATTTTCTTATTATTGCTGTGGAAACTGAAGCATGCTTTAGGGGTCGAGAGTGATCACGATTTCATCAAGTAGAATTATCATTATTAGTATTACTTCTCTGGGGAATGTGTATAGTACATGTAATCTTCCTTAATGTAAATGCCATGTTGCCAACTATGACCGGATTGTGCACGTAATCCTTTTTTGCTGTTTTGTTCCTTTTTACATTGATTGTATTATTGTGAAATGATATTGAGTTTGGGGGTAGGCGCTCATAAGCTTCTTGCTTCAGCCCACTCCTTTTGTGCACAACGTATGCTCAAATAAATGAACAAACATGTTTTGTTTTAGAATGAGCATAATGAGCCCCACACTGCCAGTTTAAATGGCTTAAACCAGTTTGGAAATTAACATAAAGAGACTCTCCTCTACAATCCCAGGTCCATATCAATACAGCCTCCGGGAGAAAAAAACTCAACGACTGAATTCTAGAGGTCCTTAGTTTTCAAATGAGGAAGATCATGTTCACATTAAACTTTTCCCCTCCCATGTGTGTCACACCACAAAGACTACATCCGACAAAGATTATCCTTAAGTTTACTCCATCAAGATCATGACCTTAGCTTTCTGTGGCTGTATTTGTAAAACGTACAATCTTCACACACTTTTGTAGCCAATAGTTTACTCGATTACAAAAGTAATCATTAGTTGCAGCCCTAAGGTTGTTATCACATCATTTATTTGGTCATTTCTATTGCAATGTGTGGGTTTGGAAAAGTACCTCAGAGCTCAGTCCCCAGACAGAAACTGTCCCAAAGTCCAGCATCTTCCCTCTCAGCCCATATAAACTACAGTCACATGCCTGTCTCTTAAAGGAACAGCCCACGCTTTTTCCATACTGAGATATGTTCTTACCTGAGCTTAGACGAGTTGATGGGTACATGTCTGGTCATTGTGCCCTCAGTCACGCAAAACGACCAAAGATGCTGTTAGCATTTGGCCTCTCCCAGTATATTCCTATAGCTCCAAACAAGGTGAAGTTAGAAGCGACCGAGCTCTTCCACGTGTACACACAACGACCAGACAGGTACGCATCAACTCGTCTAAGCTCAGGTATGAACAGATCTCAGTATGGAAAAAAACGGTGGCCCGTTTCCTTTAAAGGCGTCCAAAAGTGGCGACAATATTCCAAATGATGGAAGGACTTTCAGCATAAGATGAATGTTGCAGGTTTGTGAATCCAATTAATGATCAGGGAAAACATTTGGACATTTCTTTCCAAATCTGTGTCTCTTCCAGTGAGTTGTATTGGCTGCTGTTCTCCATCTGAAATCACAATCATAACAATTCGAGCTGGAGCCGGGGCCGATACAACTCAATAGATAATTGTCTAAAGAGGAAAGCTCCAAATGTTTTCCCTGATTATATTTCTATTTTTTTTTTCCACAATACATTACAATTTCCTTATAATGATTGAGAGTGCCACCATGTGTTGACAACATTAAGTTTTGTGGCGACATATTAAGTTGAAGATGTTCTTAATGCTTTTATGGGATTTTCTATTGCATCATGTGTACTTGTTATATTAATGATCTCCTGACAACACTTCATGTACACGGACGGAAGGATCATGAACAAGTGTCGGACAAACGCTCAAAGGCAGATGACATGTATGCTGTGTGTACGGTATGTTGAGAGCTTACAGTATCTTTTCAGTGTTGCTCCTGGTTCCTGCTAAAAAACAAACCTCCCTCCCTCCCCCATCTTGGAGTAGCACGAGGTCGCATGACAAATAAGTATTTCATGGATTTTCCCTTGCTATGACCGACCCAGTCAGGAGCAGGAGCTGTTAATCCTCACAGCATGTCCGGGTCTGTGCACACACAGCGTGCGCACATGTATACAAAATAAAAGACGAAAAGAGGAAAAAGTTGGAGGAGGTGTGTGCAGATCGGGATTCTGGGCATCTCTGCCCATACTGCTGCCTCTGTGACCCGGCCCTGGATGAAGCGAAAGAAAATGGATGGACAATAAAAGACACTGGGCGGCCTGAAGTTGCCATTTGTGTAAAGCCATTAGACACTGGCACTGAAAAGTGATTAGTACGTATTATCTTCCAAACAGGAGTCTGACTGGAGTCCTGGCCTGGATTCCTGATCAGATGAGGAGCTGTGGTGTTTGTGCTGAATTTCACACAGTGCTGTGCGAGTCACATGACCCTCTCACATGACGGCCCTGGCCTGCACTGACCCTCATCTCTACAGCACAACAGCAGAGGAGGAGTAGGTTTGGAACAACACCCATCAGAAGCCGATGTCTGAAGAGTTACAAAGGATCCATTTGTTTAACTGTAATGTTGTGGAACATTTTAAATCTAAGCAAAAGTATTTCTCATTTCTCTGCTGGAATCTGGGTTGCGTCTGAAATCCTCAAATACGTAACTCCTATGTCCTGATCCTAGCTCCCAACACTTGACGTGATGAGGTCAACTGTTAGATCCCTCTGCAGTTAGGAACTAGAGCTTCAGAGCTGTTCGCCCAATCTGACTGTCCTTACCCAATCATCTACCTTTCTTTTTAGTTCGATTTTTTCCAATTGAACGGGTTTCATTACATCATGTAGTAAATTAATAAAGGTTGGCGTTTCTTTTTTATTCTAATTTAATAGGATCAGTCTTCTAGCCAGCACTGAAACTGTAATAACAGTTTTCTGCTTGTTAATAACAGCAGTTACTGGAGGTATTCCAAAAAGTGCAAGCACAGGGCCTGACCCTGTAACTGTGTTCCATAAACATCAGACATCAGTAAGCTGTTATGTTAGGACAGTTCCAGAAAGTGTGAGCCAGTGAAGCCTGTTCCTGTGTTCCCCACATGGAACATTCTGGAAAGCCGTACTTTGGAGATATATAGCCTGTGTAGAACTTTGAATTGGAGCAGTCCATGACGGGCACAGACTGAAAATGAGTGGACGCTGTCTTGAGCTTTAGTCCATTGAGATGCAGTGATGTTTATTCCAATGTCCTGTTGCCAAGCTTCCTTCAAGTGATCAAGTGAAGGTACAGTGAGGAAAATAAGTATTTGAACACCCTGCTATTTTGCAAGTTCTCCCACTTAGAAATCATGGAGGGGTCTGAAATTGTCATCATAGGTGCATGTCCACTGTGAGAGACATAATCTAAAAAAAAAAAAAAAAATCCAGAAATCACAATGTATGATTTTTTAACTATTTATTTGTATGATACAGCTGCAAATAAGTATTTGAACACCTGTCTATCAGCTAGAATTCTGACCCTCAAAGACCTGTTAGTCTGCCTTTAAAATGTCCACCTCCACTCCATTTATTATCCTAAATTTAGATGCACCTGTTTGAGATGGTTAGCTGCATAAAGACACCTGTCCACCCCATACAATCAGTAAGAATCCAACTACTAACATGGCCAAGACCAAAGAGCTGTCCAAAGACACTAGAGACAAAATTGTACACCTCCACAAGGTTGGAAAGGGCTACGGGGAAATTGCCAAGCAGCTTGGTGAAAAAAGGTCCACTGTTGGAGCAATCATTAGAAAATGGAAGAAGCTAAACATGACTGTCAATCTCCCTTGGACTGGGGCTCCATGCAAGATCTCACCTCGTGGGGTCTCAATGATCCTAAGAAAGGTGAGAAATCAGCCCAGAACTACACGGGAGGAGCTGGTCAATGACCTGAAAAGAGCTGGGACCACCGTTTCCAAGGTTACTGTTGGTAATACACTAAGACGTCATGGTTTGAAATCATGCATGGCACGGAAGGTTCCCCTGCTTAAACCAGCACATGTCAAGGCCCGTCTTAAGTTTGCCAATGACCATTTGGATGATCCAGAGGAGTCATGGGAGAAAGTCATGTGGTCAGATGATAATTCCACTAAACGTGTTTGGAGGAAGAAGAATGATCAGTACCATCCCAAGAACACCATCCCTACTGTGAAGCATGGGGGTGGTAGCATCATGCTTTGGGGGTGTTTTTCTGCACATGGGACAGGGCGACTGCACTGTATTAAGGAGAGGATGACCGGGGCCATGTATTGTGAGATTTTGGGGAACAACCTCCTTCCCTCAGTTAGAGCATTGAAGATGGGTCGAGGCTGGGTCTTCCAACATGACAATGACCCGAAGCACACAGCCAGGAGAACCAAGGAGTGGCTCTGTAAGAAGCATATCAAGGTTCTGGCGTGGCCTAGCCAGTCTCCAGACCTAAACCCAATAGAGAATCTTTGGAGGGAGGTCAAACTCCAGCCCAGAAACCTGACTGATCTAGAGAAGATCTGTGTGGAGGAGTGGGCCTAAAAACCCTCCTGCAGTGTGTGCAAACCTGCTGAAAAACTACAGGAAACGTTTGACCTCTGTAATTGCAAACAAAGGCTACTGTACCAAATATTAACATTGATTTTCTCAGGTGTTCAAATACTTATTTGTAGCTGTATCATACAAATAAATAGTTACAAAATCATACATTGTGATTTCTGGATTTTTTTTTTTAGATTATGTCTCTCACAGTGGACATGCACCTACGATGACAATTTCAGACCCTCCATGATTTCTAAGTGGGAGAACTTGCAAAATAGCAGGGTGTTCAAATACTTATTTTCCTCACTGTACATATTCCATATCTGACAGTTTATACATATTTTAGAAATTGACCCTTTTTTCAACCGATTTTTTTAAAGTATAGTATTCATGTCTGAGCTAGGAGGCTGGTCAGAGCCGGTTTTTCCTATACGCAAACTAAGCAAGTTGCTTAGAGCCCCCGCAGCCGCAAGGGCATAGGCACCATTCCTGTGGGTGCTGCGGGACTGGAGCACCCACTCAAATCTTTGGGCACCCAGGTGAATTTGCCCCAATTACAAAATGATTAAATAAATAAATAACGGCTAACCTGTAAAGCCGCTACTCGGTGTCCCCCAAATGCACGAGCGTTGGGCGGTTCATAAAATGATATATGTGCGTTTGCGGCTGTTCGTTCTGCTCGTTTAGCTCCATAGGTAAAGCGCAGGGCTCATATGGCCGGGTCCCAACCACGGGACCTCCGGTTCGATTTAGACTTTTTTTTTTTGACTGGGCACCCACTGGGAAGAACATAAATTGGCGCCTATGCGCAGGGGCCCCGCATCTCAGTCAAACTACGGTGTTGTTTCACTGATTAATCAACGCGTTGTTACTGGGACAGGCGCTCACTCACTCTCCGCCCACTTTGTCACATATAACACTAACACACAGCAGTCTGAAGTGGATGAGCAGGAGAGACCGACCGCCTTCAGAGAGAGAGACCCTCTCCCTACCACGGGCACGAAGCACCGGACAACAGAGCCCCCAGGATCATTTGGGCTCTCAAACCCCTCCACCGCGTTAAGGTGGGGGTTCCAGGAGGGGTGATACAATAAGTTATGATATATTAATTAATAGGCGCCTTGTGCCTTGTGTGGTCGTACCGCCTTTGCTCTTCCCAATCCCGTCGGACCGTGGAAGCTAAGCAGGGAAGTGCCTGGTCGGTACTTGGATGGGAGACCATTTGGTAACACCGGGAAGCCTAGCGAATGTAGTGAGTGGCTGGTGGTGGTCGGAGGGGCCGATTGCACAGACTGGTTGCCTGGCTTCCGTCAGTCTACCCCAGGGCAGCTGTGGCTACAATAGTACCTTACCACCACCAAGTATGGAGTGAATGAATAGTGCAATGTAAAGCGTCTGAGTACTTGAAAAGTGCTATATAAAACCGATGCAGCATCATCATCATTGTGTACGAAATGCGCTATATAAATAAAGTTGCCTTGCCTGATAAGGTAGAACATAATGGGATTAGGGGAGTAGCACTACAGTGGGTTACCAGTTATTTAAAACAATCGAATGTGTGAAAATCATACCTGTTAAGTTTTGGTTTAAAAAATATGGGACATTGAGCGCCCGCTGCGAGCCCATTTGCGAGCCGTCTCACCAGCCCAATCAAGCTCCAAGACGGGTAAAATACGGTGGTTTTCCGGCCAAAATGGGAGACTTGACAGCCATACAACCTCGTGACAACTGCCACTCAGCCTTCTGCAGGCAGCATTTCTCACGAGGCTGGCAATGGAGGGGCATTGAACTGCTTTTTAGCATATTGTGTACTAATACGGTACATTTACGGCATAAAGCTAATATGGGAGGACGGCGGGAAAGAGGGGCAAAATACGGTAGTTTCCCGGCCAAAACGGAGCACTTGGTAGCTATGGTGAAAATAGGTGATTACCTTTTGAGTTGTCAAGAAAGTGTGTGTGGTTTACCTCAAGGTTCCATCTTTAATATGTACATAAACGACATTTGTCTTGTTTAGGGTTAGGGTACGATACAAATATTTTCGCTTCAGGAGACGATTTACAACAACAACAGATTGTTAACTTGGGACTCAAAAGTGTCAATAAGCAGTTCAAACGAAATCACTAAATCAAACCATCACTAAATCTGAATAAAAGCAAAAATGATGATATTTGGCAATGGTAATTTCAATGCTCAGGAAGAAAGTTATTATAGACAATATAATTACTTGGAAATCGCACATTAAATTTATAACTACTAAAATATCAAGAAGCATTTCAGTAATGGCAAAAGCGAAGCACATTTTAAATATCAAATCTCTGATTTTGCCCTATTTAAATTATTATTCTGTGGTATGGGGGTAGTACCTATGAAAACAGTAAAACCAATAGTAATGCTGCAAAAAAGAGCTGTCCGATTAATTAATAAAGTTGTTTTTTTGGACCACACTAACTCATTTTAAAAATCGAAGATCATGACGTTTTGTGTCATTACTGAGTTCCAAACAGTAGAGATCTTCAATAAAGGTACTTGATTCATAGATGATCACTGCCCAGTATCTGTCCTATTCATGGCTGATCACTGCTAAT
Source organism: Proterorhinus semilunaris (assembly GCA_021464625.1). Taxonomy (NCBI): domain Eukaryota; kingdom Metazoa; phylum Chordata; class Actinopteri; order Gobiiformes; family Gobiidae; genus Proterorhinus; species Proterorhinus semilunaris. The sequence goes on from CM038354.1 coordinate 1,472,668, forward strand.
TACCTGCCTATTGTTCTTTTGTTAGCTGAGGTGCCGTCTCCTTGGGCTGGCCAAGCCTTTTTGGTTTCTCCCGAAGGAGATTGGAGTACAGTGACGGAAGATTAAATCTGAGGCCGCCATTCCGGTTCATAGCGGGATTTTCTTTCCTGACAAAAATAGCTTCTTTAACTCCTCTTTCAAACCAACGTTCTTCTTCAGCTAAAATGTTGACCTCTCCGTCCTCAAAGGAGAGGTTGGAGGCTTTGAGGTGGAGGTGCACCGCCGACTGAGGGCCACTTGTGCTTTCCCTTTGGTGTTGATAAAGTCTCTTCTGTAAAACCTGTTTAGTTTCTCCAATATAATGTTGTTTGCATTCTTCTTCTTTGCATTGAATTGAATAAACCACATTGCTTTGTTTGTGGCTCGGAGTTTTGTCTTTGGGATGAACTCATGTTTGTCTCAGTGTGTTCACCGGTTTGTGGTTCACTGGAATCCTGTGCTGCCTAAAGATTCTCTGAAGTTTCTCTGAGACCCCGGCTACATACGGCACTACACCTCCCTTTCTTCTGGGCTCTGGAGTCTGTCCGTCTTGTTCTTTGGGTCTTCTTGCCCTTTGTGCTTTAGTGAAAGACCAGTTAGGATAGCCACAGTCTGAGAGGGCTCTCTGGACATGTTGCTCCTCTTTGGTCTTTCCTTCTGCACTCGTTTGTGGAGAAGATCAAACACCTGCATGAAACCATGGTGTCTTACGATGTGACAGCACTGTTTACATCTGTCCCAACCTCAGCAGCAGTCACAGCGGTGAGGAAGAGCCTGACTGAGGACAGCACTCTAGCTGATAAGACCTAGCTCACTCCTGACCATATTTGCCAATTACTGGAGATCTGTCTGAGCACCACATACTTTCAGTTCATGGGAAACTTCTACAGACAGATCCACAGCTGTGCAATGGGTTCTCCAGTTTCACCCATAGTGGCTAACCTCTACATGGAGGAAATGGAGAGGAATGCCTTGGCCTCATACCCAGGAAACAAACCCAGCCACTGGTTCAGATATGTAGATGACACGTGGGTCAAAATTAAACAGAAGGAAGTGGCACCTTTTACAGATCACATCAATGCTGTGGACCCCAGCATTAAATTTACTCGGGAGGACGCCAAAGAGAAAGAACTTGCCTTTTTAGATTGTAAAGTTATCATAGGGGAAAACTGACAATTAGCAGTGATCATCTATGAATAGGACATGACTGACCGATACTGAGGGGAGCAGATCATTAGAGACGCTCTACTTCAAAGGTGTTTACCCACAGGTGAGAGTAGCTGTGATTAGAGGGGAGGAGCCGGGCCAACCCTAACTCCTCCCCGTTGGTCTATATATTCAGCTGCGAGCAGTTTGTGACCTTTGTCGATGATGAAGCCTTTTGGATGAGAGGTGAAACGTTCGAAAACTTCAACTACTGAGTACAGAAGATGAATCAAGTACCTTCATTGAAGATGGACAACTCCTGTACGACTGAGAACTTACACAGACAAACAGTAGAGATGTTATACAAAGCAAGGTACAAACTGTTGCCAATCCAAGAACGTACTGGTCATTATGAATTACTTACAATTAAACATAGCACAACTTTGAAAAGTTTCAGCCAGACAGATAATGGTGTATTCTGCACTGGTAGGCACCTCTTTAGCTCTATGTCTGAGCGTCATGATGACCCCTAGTTTGTGCTGGAGTGGATGGTAAGAGTCAAACATCAAATACTGGTCAGTATGAGTTGCCTTCCTGTAAACCTCTGTCTGAAGTTGTCCGTTTTCCCCTATGATAACTTTACAATCTAAAAAGGCAAGTTCTTTCTCTTTGGCGTCCTCCCGAGTAAATGTAATGCTGGGGTCCACAGCATTGATGTGATCTGTAAAAGGTGCCACTTCCTTCTCTTTAATTTTGACCCACGTGTCATCTACATATCTGAACCAGTGGCTGGGTTTGTTTCCTGGGTATGAGGCCAAGGCATTCCTCTCCATTTCCTCCATGTAGAGGTTAGCCACTATGGGTGAAACTGGAGAGCCCATGGCACAGCCGTGGATCTGTCTGTAGAAGTTTCCCATGAACTGAAAGTATGTGGTGCTCAGACAGATCTCCAGTAGTTGGCAAATGTGGTCAGGAGTGAACATGGTCCTATCAGCTAGAGCGCTGTCCTCAGTCAGGCTCTTCCTCACCGCTGTGACTGCTGCTGAGGTTGGGACAGATGTAAACAGTGCTGTCACATCGTAAGACACCATGGTTTCATCCGTTTCCAGCTGCAGGTGTTTGATCTTCTCCACAAACTCCTTGGTGTTTTCCACATGGTGTTCTGTGTTGCCGACCAAAGGGGATAAGATGAACATGAGGTGTTTTGGATTATAGGTGATGGAGTTGATGCCACTCACAATGGGTCTGAGATAAATGTTTTATCGGTCATTCATTGAACAATAAGCCATCCTCATTAATACTATAATGAGGATGGTCATGACAACTGGGATGTAGCAAGATCACGGGCAATATGTATATTAATGTGCCTTTTTAACATGAAACTAGTGACTTTCGGTAATGTTAACAAGGTTTGGCATTGGTAACCACATGAAAGAAATGTAGTGATGCCTTGCTTTCAACTAGACTTCTTACATGAAACAAGGCCATTGTCGTAGTTGTGCTTAGTTTATATTAATTACTTGAACATTTCAAACAGTGTTTTGTAAGTTTGGTCTGTGTTAATAAGCTGCTTTGAAGTGTAACGGGTTCTCTTTTGCCAATGAGGCAAATCAAAATATGATGCTGCTAATTGTGTGATTGATAAATTACAATAGGATAAAGTTAAATCATAAACGTGTACCTTGTGTGTATGCTGTGTTCCTGTGTTCCCATGTTCCTTGTACTTTGTACTATGTTCCTTTGTACCATTGTGATATAATTTATTGTAATGATTTGGGGAGTAGGCGCTCATAGGCTTTTGCTTGGGCCCACTCCTTTTGAGCAGAATGTTAACTGCTCAAATAAACAAACTAAAAACATACAATAAATTGTCAGCGTACAGCAAAACGTTATGCTCCGTTGTTCCCCTGAATATGCCGGAGTTTCCTTTAATAGTTCTTAATGATAGCGGACAGCCCTGCCTAGTTGAGCGCCCTAGAGGGAAGTAAGATGAGTTCAAACCAGAAGCCTGTGGTTGAACATACAATTTGATTAGACATACAAAACTGGACCCAAATCAAAACCTTGACAGGGTCGAGAAGAGATAATCCCACTCGACCCTGTCGAAAGGCCTCTTCCGCATTCAATGAGAGCAGTAATTCCTGGTTTATCCATTTCTTGGGTGGGTATATATATACATTAATTACATTTATAAACCCTGTCTGGAGATATGATGGTGGGGAGTATGCTTTCGCAAGACTTTAAGTTAAGAACGTTTATGGGCCGGTAAGAGCCGGGTTCTAAAGGGTCTTTACCTGACGACTTGTGTATGAGTGAGATATTGGCTTCATTAAATGATGGGGGCAGAGAGCCTTTCGCCAGTGCCTCATTGAACGCTTGTAATAAGAGGAGAGATCTGATCCTTAACTAGCTTGTAGAACTCTGCGGTGTAACCATCTGGGCCGGGGGCCTTTGGATTTTGCAGTTTATTTATCGCTCGTTTTAATTCTTCCAATGTTATCAGGTTTTTTTAATACATGTTTTTGTTCCATATTGATTTGGGGAATGTTAAGGTCTGACCTGTGTATTCAGATGTGTACAACTTGGTGTAAAATTTCTTAAAAGCTTCATTAATTTCTTTTGGATCAATTGTTGTTTGACCAGAATCATTCCTAATTTCAGCTATTGTTCTTGTTGAGTCTTGCTCTTTAAGTTGAGATGCCTTCCTACCTTTTCTCCATGTTCGTAGTGTTTATGCCTTAGTCGTGTTTTAGTTGTCTCAGTAGTAAATAACAAATTAAGTTTGAAGAGACAACATTTATTTATTATAGGAGGTAAGGAAAACATTTTATGGAAAAAGTTTTAATCTTTAATAAAAAATCTTAATGTTAATTTTAATACATTTTTATCATGCGCCCATTACAGTAGACATCGGAAGGCCATACTGGTGGCAAAGCTAGTCCCAAAGAAAATGCCAAAAAGTCAACATTAGAAAGAGTTTAACATCCAAAAAAACTGTCCATCATCACTTATGTTGCTTTGTTGGAATGATGCTTCAAAAAGCAGTTCCTCTTCTTTGAAACACAGCGGAATGCCTTGCACATTGTGCACAGGTTTTGCTCTTGCATCTAAATGGACACCTTGATGCATATTTCGTTCACCATCTCTGGAAGATGGATAGCACCAAAGTGTCTCAGAGCTGCATTTGACTGGGGTTTCCACTTTTGATGCTTTAGTATAATGAAATTATATTTCTCTGGCCTCATGGTGAGGCGTCAGGGCTCTCTCAGACCCTCCACCAGAGCCTCCGTTACCGGGGATTGTGTGCTTCCAAAGTTTACAAAATCATTTGGACAGTCGAGCTTCTTCTTCAGAGGGGCTACACTGTGGAACTCTCTCCCCTGGACTGAAACTGCAGACTAATATCATCTTTACCAGAGAGCTCAAACAGTGGCTCAAATCGGGCCAACGTTGTTCCCATGTGTAAAAATGTTTTTTATTGTAACCTTGTTTAATAATGAGTTTTATCTTTGTAACCTAAAAACCCCTATGGACAGGTGTTGAAAATGTAAACTATGCATCTGGTTCGTCTAATGTAATTGCCATGTCCACATTCAATTAAATTAAAATAATAATGCAGTGTACTTATTTTCTCCATCAAAATGGACGAAACAAATACAAATTTTTTAAACACTATGGTAAAACTCTGTTAAAATAAGTCCTACTGTGTATTAATGTGTTGTTAGGACACATCTAAAATATGCAAACAACATTTCAATTCAAAATATAAAGCATAAAATGTTTTATGCATTTACTTTTCTTCTTCCCATAAAATGTATCGCACTGATGGCCACCATTTTCTTTGATGAAAAAAAGAAAGTTACCAAAGCCCCACCCCTTTACATTTGGTATCGTTGAAAAGCTCTTAAAGCTCCTCTGTCGGTGCCAAAAGCAGTTCATTCAGTGGTATGTATTTGGTGGGAGATATTCAGGTTTAGAAATGGACACATTTGCATTGCTGGTAGTCAGGAGGTTTTTATGTAATCGGGTCATTATAAAGTGTTCCTGTTACAATAATGTATCTGCCCCTACTGTCTGGGATTACTACGTTCATAACAAATGGTATTGTCTCCTTAATTATAATAGCCGCTCCTCTGCTTTTAGCGGAAGAAAAAAAGAAAGGAGGGGCAAAAAACTCCCAAAACACCCCAACTTAACTCGAGTTGACTTATCACTAATTTACGCTTTTTTAATGATTAAACACAATCAATTCAACTTTCCAGATCAGACCGTCTAGGGGCTCCATCAACATACAATACATACATAAAAAACAAACACAAACAAAAAAAAATCATCCTTTGCCAGGGCCAGCTACCTAAAACTATGAGATAATAAAAAGTATTTCCACAATATATAGATGATGTAAATGAAATACACATACAAGACAGAGCTGTTGTAACCAGCTCAATGTCAGCAACAAACCTCCTGAAGATCAGTAAACATGCGTCTGGTTCCTCCTCCAGGATGAGAGTGGAGGGAACATTTTCTCTCCCCAGTATCTGCATCAAAGATCTGTCACAAAGCGAGTAGGGTTGCCCGTTTCAGCATCTTCATCCACCCCTACAATCCTGATGTTCGATCTGCGACTTCTGTTTTCCGGATCCATGCATTTGTCCCAAACCTTTTGGTACTGTTTTAACAGTGTTTCGTTACATTTTTCCAAGTGCTGCAACTTTGTCACTAACCTCAGTGAGGGACTTTTCCAGCTCCTGCTAATCGACTCTTCTTGTCCGCTAGCAACGGTCACCATCTGCGTAGAGAGCTCATTTCTGAGAGCCCGGGTGTTGTTTTCAGCATCTTGCCTGGCTGCATCCAGTGTCCCCACGTAGCTCATCCTGCACGGCCCCGCGCTTTGCCCCGATACACACATCCAGTTTGGCCAAAAACAACTTAAGCTCCTCACACACCGCGACAACAGAATCCTCCATATGCACTCCAATCGTCTGCAGGCCCCCCGTCGTCATGTCCTCTCTGCTGTCCTCCGATACCGTCCTGGGTGTAGCTTTAGCATTAGCCGGTTTATCTAGGTGGTTAGCCTTGGTCGCGGTCGGAGTCACCAAAAGACGTTTCTGCACAAGTCCGCGGGATTTGGTTGACATTTTAGCAAAAGGTATCGGATATATCACGATATATCACCAGCTGGTCCCATCAGTCCGACTGGAAAGTTAGAAATCTTTGAAATTTTGGCGGAGCTGCTCGAAAACTTTACCACAAGCATTCAGGAGGAAGTGACGAAGTCCGCGAGCGATATCATTTTCATGCAAATAAAGAAATGTGGACATTTTTGACACGTGACTTACGCAAAACACCCACATGGGAAGTTAAAAAAGTGATGGAGACACAGCTAGACACCAGACACTCACCCATCACAGACACCTGGTACAGGGGCTTGTTCTTCTGCCCAGGCTGCAGCGCAGGCACATAGTCCCCCAGTCCGATGGTGCACAGGGAGATGAAGCAGAAGTAGATTCCATCCAGAAAGGACCAGGTGCCCTCTAGCCAGCTGAAGAGTGCTGCAGGGGCCACGAAGAAACACAGCACCAGCAGCAGGAGCAGAAGCAGCAGGTGCAGCGCACAGGCCGCTCTGGGCTCCAGACCGCAGCGATGGAGCAGCCCCACCGGACCCACCACCAGAGGGAATAGCAGCTTCTGCACACAGGCCGTAAGCACCAGCATGGTGAAGGGCACTCCCAGGAGAGCGTACAGGATGGAGAAGGCCTTCCCCAGGTCGGACAGAGGCGTGCTGTGGCCGTACCCTGTGGAGAACAACAGTTCAGTCACCGGCTCTGACAAGTACACAGGTACACCTGCAGGAGTTAAATACAACTTTTCACACAGTGGTTCTGGACTGGTGGGTCGGGACCCAAAAGTGGGTGGCCGGACCATTTTCATTGCTATTTTAGAGACATTTTTAGATAATTTTTAGAGAAGAAGCCAAAATGGACTGAACTTGGCAAAGAAGGTTAAGGTTTACTTTATTGTCCCCGTTGGGAAATTTGTCCTATGCATTTGACCCATCCTCCAACACCACTGGGACGACCCGTAAGGACCAGTGGGCGACGGCAGTGCAGCACCCGGGGACCCATCTATAGATGAGGAGCGAGGCGGATGGTCAGAAACACCTGGATGGAGGACTCACCTACTGTACATGTTTTTAGTGGTAGGGGAAACTGGAATACCCGGAGGAAACCTACGCAGACACGGAGAAAACATGCAAACTCCACAGAAAGGCCCCGTCCAGGTGGGAATCGAACCCGGGACCTTTTTGCTGTGAAGCACGAGCGCTGCACCGCCGTGCAAAATACAGCTTTTTGCAATTAAATACAAGAAATATGGCCAAAAGTTAAAATGAATATTGTTTTTGGGTCGTTTCACCCTAGTTAAGAACCACTGTCCATTGTGTTTGACCAACTATGGTCAGTATCAAACTTGGACCAGTCAATAAACAAACTGTAATCTGTAAACATGAATAATGTCGTGATATGTACTTGGAGTATAAAAAGTAAACCACTGGACAGATTGAGGGATTTTTGTAGACCAGTGAGTTTTGTGCAGAATGGGACTTAAGACTCAAGAAGAGTTTGTTTTTAGCTTTTTCCTGATGACTTTTGGACATGTCTCTGTCTTCAATCGGTGAGTGTTTGGGTCATACCAATTGTGATGTTTATTGTAACCTTTAGAGTGTCCCGTTCTCTGTCAATTCTGGGAGACGTTTGAATGACTGCTTAACATGTCGAAATTCTTTTGCAAGCTAACATTTTGGTGATCTGCAAAAACTGGGGATCAAAGTATTGAAAGTATCGATTCACAATACCTTAATATTGACATTAACATTTGTTTAAATATTTTTTTTAAATATTGATCACATTATAGTTTTTGCTGATTTTTATTTCAGTTTAGTTTATTTGAACTACGTTTTCTTACTCCTTTTCTCTCAGTTTGAGCAAAGTGAGCATGATGAGACCACACCTTTGCAAATGTCCTTAATGCATTTGAATGTAATCCCAAAGTATTACTTAGTATCGGCCATCCTGAACAAAAACTACTTTGGGATCTGGTCTTATCTTTGCGAATTTAGATGAGTGTGATTGATAGGTAGATGACCAATCAGAGACATTATCCATCTGTATCAAAATAATGGCAGCTTAAGCAAGTAAAAGAAAAAGTGAAAAATATATATATATATATATATATATACACAATGTGGAAAATATACAATGTCGCCCAAGGGGCCATAAGGGGCCACTGTTCTGATCGCGGTGAAACAAAACTTTTCAGACAGTTCGGGAGATGAACCCAATCATTTACCATGATCTCCACCTGTAACACATTCAGCTGGAGACGTTTTAAAGGCTCCACAGCACAGTCTCAAGGCCTGGGCCGGTGTCCCATCCAACATTTTTTAACAAAGGAGCTGCTGATCCGTAAGGCCTGATAGAGCCGTTGGAAGGCAGAGCAGCTGGTTCCCCAAAATCTCCCTGCCCAACATCCGTCATTCAAAAACAACACCCCAGAACGTAAATGAGCTTACTCCCTCCATAAATCACTCTTCTGGTGACCAAAACCGTTTGTGTCTTTTCCACTGAGCGCCTGAACCCCCAGTCAAGTCCCCACTCCACCAGACCAAGTGCACTGTGGGACATGACCTCTGACATATATTTCATAGTGTTTTGTCCCACTTTTTCTCAGGGAGGTGAGAGGCCCGTCAGTAGGTCTGAGGGAGCACCAATATAAACTAAAAACATGTTAATTTCATCATTTAAAGTGTGATACATTTTGTCTATATTATATAGTAAATCTTCAAAGGGAAACTTTATTCGTTGGCGCCTGTCTTCAGCCTACTTTAACCTTTACTAACCTTACTTTACTTTACTTAATGTTAACTTTTACTTCAAGAGCGTGTATTCTGTTTTTTGCAGGTATTTGGTAATAATCTCAAACAGATCTTTATCATGATCTTATACATTGTTGGTTAGAAAATGCAATATTGAGCTAAAAGAGCTGAACCCAAATGTAGTTTCACTTCCTGGTTTTCACACAAACTGCTGGAAGCCCTTGACACCACCCTCCTCCTGCTCCCCTTCGCTGTGCGGCTGATTCAATAAAGAGAAAAGGTCTATGCCTGGTGTGGCTGCGGTGAAGAGTGTTTTTACCACACAATGAAAGATGAAGCCCTTCCTGGACACGTAGGCCTACGGGTCGATAAAGGTACACACGCAGACGCTAGAAACAATAAATACGGATTGTGTTCAAGAAATAGGTTATATTCCTCAGTTACTGTGAAAACGAATACATTTGAGTCATATTTGACTTTTGTAGCACAATATCCCCAACCCCCTCTCCCAGATGGAGAAGTGTAGCCCACTCAGTAGGACCCGGTCTCTCACAGACATTTCAGCTTTCGTCCCCTGCACTCCGGCTCAACGTCCCACTTCTCCAGTGAAAGAAAAGAAAAAGGAACATTTACATAAAATAAAAATACAAACATCTGTGGGCGACGCCTTGCATGAAATGGGTCTCCCACTGCACTTACCCACAGTGGTGACCAGCGTGTTGGCGTAGAACATTGAGGAGGTCAGGTCCCAGTTGGAGGGCTGGGAGGTGTTCTGCAGCGCGGACACGCCGGAGCGGTGCGCCTGCAGCACGCGGAGCAGCAGCAGCTCCAGGTCCGCGGCGCTGGAGCAGCTGCGGTTCAGGAAGTCCTCCTTCAGAGCGGCCAGCTCATGGCGCAGCCGCTCCTCCTCGGGCCGCTCGATGGTGGAGAACACCAGGGCTCCGAACAGCAGGTAGATGATGTAGAACACGACGAACCCGGCCAGGAGCACCCACGACCTGCCCGCGGAGCGCATGGTGCTTCACCGTCACCGAGTCACACCAACCTGCCCTCACCGCTGTGCCAGGCTCACTGAGGCGCGCAGACCGGGGCTCAGGGGCTGGGGCTCAGGGGCTGGACCTCCTCTCTGTAGGTGTGTCCGAGAGCAGCCGAGTTACGCTCATTTGGAAAACAGTAACAGCAAAAATATGTTTAATGATTCAACTCAAATGTGGACATTGTCTGATTGTGGAAAAATCCAATCCTGAGGTGCAAATAAACTGTTTACACAAAGTCATGATTTATATGAGAACGCGTGTATTAGGGTCCTCCTGGGCTCCACACAGGTTTAGTTTACAGACATGTTTCCGTCCTCATTTCATTTAGTTTCCCCTCTGAACACATCATTCACAGCTGTATATGTAGTATATTCTGCCTGAGCACATCCAGCCAGACTAAAATCACCAGTGATATTTAGGACCTTCCCTCCTCCCTCACTCTCCCCCTAACACCAGTGTGCGCGTGCGCGTGCGCGTGCCCGTGGAGTGGAGTTCTGTCCGACACGGAGGGGAAGTGTCTGATCGGCCCCTTCACAGCGAGTCAGCATCGATGCTTCACAGGTGTGTGCTACACCTGAGAGCTGTCCCACGAGCAACACCAAACAACCTCAGGTCTGTGTTTATTCAGGAGCACCATTTGAACAACTTTATCTTCATGTAGAGATTTATCAATGAGAAAGAAAGCGCCGATGATTGACATGATTTTATTGGGAGAGGGAACGTTCTCAGTTGTCAGTTTGAAGAAGCTAAAATATATAATGTAAATACGACACATTTGAATCTGAATTACTTTGTAAACTCGTGTGAACTTTTTTTTCATTTAAAAGTATGATCAGTCAAACATCACGGGCTGTGCAGTCGGTGGGGGGGGAGGGAGAGCGCGTCTGAAAGTCACAGCTCATTTCTCTGATGGGTGAACCTCTGAAGGTCCCTCACTGAGGCCTGAGTGGAGGGGTGTAGGGGACGGGAGGAGGGAACGGTTTCAGTCTGGGGACACCAATTCATTTTCTCGTAGGAGGGGTGTGGTTTACGATTGTCCAGAGCCGTTTATTGTGCTGAATGTCTCTCATATGCGTCTGCACGGAGCCAGAGCCAATCGTATCATCGTATTCGATGACATGTGACCCGGTGTAAACTTTCGAGCTGAACTATTTAGAACAGTCTCGTCTGCTGCCGCCATGTTGGATCCCTAAATACACTACAAGCTTCCGTTTGTCCAATAGCGTGTCATCGTTTTGCTGTCCCTCCTCGTTCTGTGATTGGTCCCAAATCCAAGTGGAGATTTCGGCCACGCCCCCAGGCCGCTGTGAAGTTTAAATGATTCGAGCTCAAAACGATGACGCACGGTGCATTTTTTAAAATTATTATTAGTTTCGTTTTTTATTGCAGTATTAAAGACACTTTTTTATGCGGAAAAACAAAACAAAAATCATAGCCAAGGGTACACAAACTAAAACAAAAATACAGTCCAGAAACAATAGCAGAACAAGAGACAGCACTTTATCACATTCACCTGTGTTTACCAACTTTGAACACATGACTTTTTTTCTTTTATACACATTTTAGGGTAAAATGTGTATAAAAGAATAAGAGACTCCCAATCTCTTTCCTTGTTAAATAAAGGTCAAATAAATAAATACAAATACATTATAATTGCGTACTATTTACCTCATGTTAAACTTATCTCACACATTTTTAGTTTGGATCGCCTGTAAGTATAGCGTCAGATTCTTGCGAAACATGGTGAACATCGGCTTACTGCCAGAACATCTGGATTTGTGAATATAACATTTTGCACGGTGCATGCTGGTTAGAGTTCTGCTCCACACAGGCTCTGATGTCACGGAAAGACCGCGAGACCCCAACGAGACCAGCCGACTTGATCAGCGGCTCCATGGGCCCCCACCTGTCAGCGGCTCCATGGGCCCCCACCTGTCAGCGGCTCCATGGGCCCCCACCTGTCAGCGGCTCCATGGGCCCCTACCTGTCAGCGGCTCCATGGGCCCCCACCTGTCAGCGGCTCCATGGGCCCCCACCTGTCGGCTCACACACTGTGATCAGAAACATGTGACCCCCTCCTCTCCTCAGATCTGAACAAATAAACTATTCAAGTTGTTTATTGCTCCTAAAATAGAGCTCATGTTTGATGTTTTTCAGAACAAACTCATGATTTAAAAGGAAATATTAATAAATACATTAATAACAAACAAATGAACGTTTTCTCTCATGAAGAATGATGTCACTGGAGTAAAGGAAACCGAGCAGGAGGTCAATGAGTTTCATTTAAGAAACTTGAAATGAACGCGATATCTGAACGAGACGCTGCGTGATCTGAGGTCGCTCTCGCTGAGGCCGCTCTCGCTGAGGCCGCTCTCGCTGAGGCCGCTCTCGCTGAGGCCGCTCTCGCTGAGGTCGGTCTCGCTGAGGCCGATCTTGCTGAGGTCGCCGCTCTCGCTGAGGCCGCTCGTCGCTGAGGCCGCTCTCGCTGAGGCCGCTCTCGCTGAGGCCGCTCGTCGCTGAGGCCGCTCTCGCTGAGGCCGCTCTCGCTGAGGCCGCTCTCGCTGAGGCCGCTCTCGCTGAGGCCGCTCTCGCTGAGGCCGATCTCGCTGAGGTCGCTCTCGCTGAGGCCGCTCGTCGCTCTCGCTGAGGTCGCTCTCGCTGAGGCCGATCTTGCTGAGGCCGCTCTCGCTGAGGCCGATCTTGCTGAGGCCGCTCTCGCTGAGGCCGATCTTGCTAAGGTCGCTCGTCGCTCTCGCTGAGGCCGCGCTCGCTGAGGCCGCGCTCGCTGAGGCCGCGCTCGCTGAGGCCGCGCTCGCTGAGGCCGCGCTCGCTGAGGCCGCGCTCGCTGAGGCTGCTCTTGCTGAGGTCGCTCTCGCTGAGGTCGGTCTCGCTGAGGTCGCTCTTGCTGAGGTCGCTCGTCGGTCTCGCTGAGGCCGCTCTCGCTGAGGCCGCTCTCGCTGAGGTCGGTCTCGCTGAGGTCGCTCTTGCTGAGGTCGCTCGTCGGTCTCGCTGAGGCCGCTCTCGCTGAGGTCGCTCTCGCTGAGGTCGGTCTCGCTGAGGTCGCTCTTGCTGAGGTCGCTCGTCGCTCTCGCTGAGGCCGCTCTAGCTTAGGCCGCGCTCGCTGAGGCCGCTCTGAGACCGCTCTTGCTGAGGTCGCTCTCGCTGAGGTCGGTCTCGCTGAGGCCGCTCTCGCTGAGGTCGGTCTCGCTGAGGCCGCGCTCGCTGAGGCCGCTCTTGCTGAGGCCGCTCTTGCTGAGGCCGCTCTTGCTGAGGTCGCTCTCGCTGAGGTCGGTCTCGCTGAGGCCGCTCTGAGACCGCTCTTGCTGAGGTCGCTCTCGCTGAGGTCGCTCTCGCTGAGGTCGGTCTCGCTGAGGCCGCTCTCGCTGAGGTCGCTAGTCGCTGAGGTCGCTCTCGCTGAGGTCGGTCTCGCTGAGGCCGCTCTCGCTGAGGTCGCTCTCGCTGAGGCCGCTCTGAGGCCGCTCTCGCTGTTCTCTGCAGTTGAAGCGGTCGGATGGACTTTTTTCTCACCATCGCTCCCGTGAGAGCCTGAACTACAAAGGCCCAAGGGCTGATGGGAAATGCAGTGCGGTCACATGTGCACTGACAGCCGACTGACGGATGACTGAATCATACTTCTGTTTTGCCCTGACGCTCCACGGCCTCCGGCCTCCTCTTTTCTCATCACAGAGATCTACTTTGTTCTGCAGAAATGCTTCATGTAACTGCCACACTTTCATTTCCTTTGTTTTCCATGTATTTTTATGTTATGGTTGAGCGCCACCAGAGGGCGCTGTGACGCTTACGTCTGCAGAGCAGAGGTTAATTATCTTAAGAAGAAGCGATCTCACAAGAGAGAAAAAGAAGCATGATAAAGCATGGACACTAAGTTAAAAGTTTAAGAAGAAACTAAACCAGAAGTAAGAAGAAACCTGAAGCTAATTCCTTCTCTCCTTGCCCCTAAAACAGAGCTCATGTTTGATGTTTTTCAGAACAAACTCATGATTTAAAAGGAAATATTTATAAATACATTAATAACAAACAAATGAACGTTTTCTCTCATGAAGAATGATGTCACTGGAGTAAAGGAAACCGAGCAGGAGGTCAATGAGTTTCATTTAAGAAACTTGAAATGAACGCGATATCTGAACGAGACGCTGCGTGATCTGAGGTCGCTCTCGCTGAGGCCGCTCTCGCTGAGGTCGCTCTCGCTGAGGCCGCTCTCGCTGAGGCCGCTCTCGCTGAGGTCGGTCTCGCTGAGGCCGATCTTGCTGAGGCCGCTCTCGCTGAGGCCGATCTTGCTGAGGTCGCTCGTCGCTCTCGCTGAGGCCGCGCTCGCTGAGGCCGCGCTCGCTGAGGCCGCGCTCGCTGAGGCCGCGCTCGCTGAGGCCGCGCTCGCTGAGGCCGCGCTCGCTGAGGCCGCTCTCGCTGAGGCTGCTCTCGCTGAGGTCGCTCTCGCTGAGGTTGGTCTCGCTGAGGTCGCTCTTGCTGAGGTCGGTCTCGCTGAGGCCGCTCTCGCTGAGGTCGGTCTCGCTGAGGTCGCTCTTGCTGAGGTCGCTCGTCGGTCTCGCTGAGGCCGCTCTCGCTGAGGTCGCTCTCGCTGAGGTCGGTCTCGCTGAGGTCGCTCTTGCTGAGGTCGCTCGTCGCTCTCGCTGAGGCCGCTCTAGCTTAGGCCGCGCTCGCTGAGGCCGCGCTCGCTGAGGCCGCTCTGAGACCGCTCTTGCTGAGGTCGCTCTCGCTGAGGTCGCTCTCGCTGAGGTCGCTCTCGCTGAGGTCGCTAGTCGCTGAGGTCGCTCTCGCTGAGGTCGGTCTCGCTGAGGCCGCTCTCGCTGAGGTCGCTCTCGCTGAGGCCGCTCTGAGGCCGCTCTCGCTGTTCTCTGCAGTTGAAGCGGTCGGATGGACTTTTTTCTCACCATCGCTCCCGTGAGAGCCTGAACTACAAAGGCCCAAGGGCTGATGGGAAATGCAGTGCGGTCACATGTGCACTGACAGCAGACTGACGGATGACTGAATCATACTTCTGTTTTGCCCTGACGCTCCACGGCCTCCGGCCTCCTCTTTTCTCATCACAGAGATCTACTTTGTTCTGCAGAAATGCTTCATGTAACTGCCACACTTTCATTTCCTTTGTTTTCCATGTATTTTTATGTTATGGTTGAGCGCCACCAGAGGGCGCTGTGACGCTTACGTCTGCAGAGCAGAGGTTAATTATCTTAAGAAGAAGCGATCTCACAAGAGAGAAAAAGAAGCATGATAAAGCATGGACACTAAGTTAAAAGTTTAAGAAGAAACTAAACCAGAAGTAAGAAGAAACCTGAAGCTAATTCCTTCTCTCGGTACTCAGCCAACGAGGTATTGTGTTTTGTTTTATAGAAGTATTTTTATTTGATAATTGTCTTTATTTTTCTTGAAGCTAATCTTGTCTTGTCTGTGTTTTATAGTTTTCACGGTGTGTTTATTAAGATGAAGAAAATAAATTCATCAGTAGAGAAAGCCACTTGTGTCTGTTGGTACCTGGAGGAATTATAGTGAAAACTCAGCTGATCTGTGGAGTGGAGAGCACATGACGAGGCGGCATGATCAGAGGAGCAGAGCTGTGATGGGACAGTGGAGCCAGGAGTACGCAAGGACCAAAAGCACGCAGTTTGAGGAGCAATGCTTTAAGATAAGGCCATAAGAAGAAGAAGATCTTTATTTATATAGCGCCTTTCACAGACATGGTCACAAAGCGCTTTACATTCACTCCACACTCGATGGTGGTAAACTAAGTTAGTAGCTTCAGTTTCCCCTGGGGGAGACTGACGGAAGCGCTGTCACGACTGCACACATCTGCGCCTACGGTCCCTCTGACCACCACCATACATTGACACACATCATTCATCCTGGCCTATTGTACATGTTTTTGGTGGTAGGGGAAACCGGAGTACCCGGAGGAAACCTACGCAGACACGGGGAGAACATGCAAACTCCACAAAGAAAGGCCCTGTCCAGGTGGGATCAAACCTGGGACCTTCTAGCTGTGAAGCGAGAGCACTAACCGCTGCGCTACCGTGCCGCCCACCTAAGAGGCTTGGGCACTTCAAGTCAAGTGTGTCTAAGTAAAAAGGGCAAGTTTAAAGGTTGTCTAAGTGAACTGTGAAGAAAGCAACGTCCTAGCCCTCCCAGGTTTACTGTTCATAAGGTGACAGCTTCCTCAAATTTATAAGTTTAAAAGGTACACAAGTTAAGAACTAGTATATGTTTTATTTTATTGGGACATTGTTAACAGCCAAGTGAATGCTGTATTTTATTTAGTTTAAAAGGCATTTTTCATATTTGAGGATATTTTGCACAAAGAGATATTTAAGTTACTTTTATACCAAGTTACATTCTAATTTTATTTTGCCTTTGATTAGAAGAATATTAAGAAGTGTACATTTTCAAGTACCTACAGTGTAAAAGAGACGTTTACATAAGACATTTTAACGACCTTTTGAGTAACAGAACGTTACCATGACAGAGCCAAGTGACCTCCCAGTTGAAACTGAGGTTAGTGCAGACCTCCACGAACTGTTTGAAGAAAAACTTACTGATTCTAGCAAGCAACAAGAGCTAGCAGAACCAAGAAGAAGTCAGAGGGTGAAAACACTCACAGAGAAAGGAAAAGAAATGCAAGATGAAAGAATTAAAGAACTCCAACAAAGATTTAACTACAGTTACGTGGAGAACACATGCTAAATCATCTAAGCAACCCCTCTCTCGATCTGACCCGTTAAGTGAAGACTTACTGAAAGATATTATTGGTGACGTTACAGGTTGTGTGCAGATGTCACAAAGGTTTATGGTGAGTTACGCAAGCTCACCCCACCAGATCATGAGACACGTCGCAGAGTAGATCAATGCGTGGAGATTTCAAACTTCATTGTGGATCGAGCAACTAATCGATTAAATGGGAAAGAGGAAGAGGAACAAGATTGGCCTGATGCAGGCTCCCTCTTTCAGAAAACAAGCAGTAAGTCAAGCTCCTTTAACACAACTAAGAACACATCTGAGCATTCAAGTAGGTCCTCTGTAAAGCATCAAGAAGCTGCAGCAGAAGTAGCTGCAAGTCAAGCTGTTCTCAACGTGTTACAAGAACAAGAGAAGGAACAGCAAGAAATTGCTATGCTTGAAGTTGAAGTCAGGAAAAATTTAGCAAATGCGCTTAGAAAGAGAGGCAGAGGAAATCAAACTGAGAATGCAAAGAGAAGCTGATGAAGCAAAGTTAAAGGCTCAACAAGAAGAAGAGTATGCAGTACTGCAAAGAACTCTTGATGACAAGAAAAGAAAAGTACAGCACCTGGAAAAGGTTAAAGATCTCAAGGCAGCACAAGCAAGGATGCAAGTGTATGACCAAGCAAGTGTTACAGGGGAGCACCAAGTTGATTTGACAAAGATCAATAAATAAGTTAAAGACGACAAACATGTACGCTTCCCTTCTCTGCTTGAAGCTGTACCTCAAGTCAAAATCGAAGAACAGACAAATCAGTTTCCCACCTTCAGCCAGTTTGTTGCATTTCTAACAAGAGAAGCCAAGATTGCTTGTAACCCTGTTACGTCGCTGCAGTCGCTGAAGCAAGGTGAACAGCTGAAACCCGCACACACACTTTCAAGTTCAGAGTTCAAGTCAAGTCAAATCAACTGACAAGATATACCGTAGCCTCTATTTATGACCCCCTTGGCTTTATCGCACCGTTTGTCCTCCAAAGGCAAGCAGATTCTCCAGCAAATGTGCAGGGATAAGGTTGATTGGGATCAAGAGCTTCCAGAACATCTGAAGCCTCAGTGGGAGTCGTGGGTCAGACCTACCAAGTTTAGCCGACGTATAAATTCCAAAATGTTTCGTTCCTACAGATCTCGGATCAGTCAAGAGCTACGAGTTTCATCACTTCGCAGACGCCAGTGTTAACGGATATGGCGCGTGTACTTACCTGCAAGTCATTAACCATTCCGATCAAGTCCATTGCTGTTTAGTAATGGCCAAGTCAAGAGTTACACCCACTAGTGTCACGACTATCCCAAGACTCGAGCTCTCAGCAGCAGTTGTTGTAGTTAGAGTCGGTGGTCTTCTCAAAACGGAGCTTGAAATCCCAGACATACAAGAGTTCTTCTGGACAGACTCCACCGTTGTTCTCGGCCACCTAAATAATGACGCCAGAAAGTTTCAAGTATTCGTAGCTAATTGTATACAAAGAATCAAGTCAAGCACAAGACCAGAGCAATGGGCATATGTAGCGTCAGAGCATAACCCTGCGGACTACACTTCTCGAGGTTTAACTGCAGAGCAACTCAAGTCCTCCGATTGGTTTAAAGGACCAGCATTTCTCTGGGAAAGGAACCTACCTGATAGAGATGTCAAGGTGGGAGAGATGAAAGAAAATAATCCAGAGCTTCGCAAAGCTTTTGTGTGTACCACCAAGGCAAAAGAAGAGCGAACTATTCTCGACAGATTTGAGAAGTTCTCAGAATGGACCAGATTGGTAAGAGCGCTTGCAATCTTGAGAAGGAAAGTCAAGGAACACAAAGGTGAAATAACAAAGACCAAAGAAAGTACAAGTTTGGAAGAAAGAAAAGAAACTGAACTGTTTGTCATTAAACTAGTTCAAGAGAAAGCTTTTGCAGAAGAAATAAAGAATCTGAAGTCAAAGAAAACAGTTTCCAAGACCAAAGATAGAAAACTGTACAAACTAAGTCCTTTTCTGGATGGTGAAGGAATCCTCAGAGTTGGCGGACGTTTGAGTCAAGCTGTGCTACACCCACACGTAAAGCATCCAGCCATACTCCCCAAGGAAAGTCATGTCTCAACTTTGTTAATCAGACATTTCCACTCGAAAGTTCAACACCAAGGTCGTGGAATGACTATGAATGAACTGCGAGCTAACGTTTGGTGGATCCTTGGAAGCAGTTGTGCAGTCTCATCATACATCTTCAAATGTGTCAGTACAGAAGGAAGACAGAATATCAAAGTATGGGAGATTTACCAATCGATCGGACAGAACCTACTCCACCCTTTACTTATGTCGGAATGGATTGTATTGGACCGGTATATGTCAAAGACGGACGTAAGGAACTCAAGAGATATGGACTTATACTCACCTGTCTATGTTCACGAGCCTTACATATCGAAGTTGTGGACGATCTAAGTACAGACGCATTCCTTAATGCTTTACGAGCGTTTATTGCAATCAGAGGGAATGTTCGTCAACTAAGATGTGACAGAGGAACCAATTTCGTTGGTGCCCAGAGAGAATTCGCGAATCTCTTGAAAGATTTGGACCAAGAGAAAGTGAAAGTACTTGGATGTGAATTTCTTATGAATCCCCCATCAGCAAGCCACATGGGCGGAGTGTGGGAAAGGCAGATAAGGACCATCCGTAGTGTTCTTTCAGCTATCCTTGACCATTCCGCAAAGAGACTTGACAGTACATCTTTAAGAACCTTGTTGTACGAAGTCATGGCGATTATCAACAGCAGGCCACTCTCAGTTGAACATTTGAGCGATCCAACTGGCCCTGAACCGCTAACACCTAGCCACATCTTAACAATGAAGTCAACCATTATCCAGCCTCCACCAGGAGAGTTCATGAAAGAAGACTTGTATCTTCAAAAACGTTGGAGAAGAGTACAATATTTGGCCAACAAGTTTTGGATCCGTTGGAGGAAAGAATATTTACTCAACTTGCAACCAAGACAGACGTGGAATGCACACAGAAGAGATCTGAAGATAAACGATGTAGTGCTTCTACAAGAAGATCTTGAACCACGTAATGAATGGAAGTTAGCCAAAGTCACAGATGTCTATCCTGGACCTGATAACAAAGTGAGAAAGGTTCGACTTTTTGTTAGTGAAAGGACTTTTGACAAACACAACAAACTTACCATTAAAACCGTTTCACTAGAACGACCTATACATAAGGTTATTGTTTTGAGAGAAGCATGTTCAGACTATGTGTCTTTCGAGTTTGAGTTTAATTAATAGAAATCCCACAGTAAGAGTGGTGAGATTTGGTGGTAGTGTAACTGCCACACTTTCATTTCCTTTGTTTTCCATGTATTTTTATGTTATGGTTGAGCGCCACCAGAGGGCGCTGTGATGCTTACGTCTGCAGAGCAGAGGTTAATTATCTTAAGAAGAAGCGATCTCACAAGAGAGAAAAAGAAGCATGATAAAGCATGGACACTAAGTTAAAAGTTTAAGAAGAAACTAAACAAGAAGTAAGAAGAAACCTGAAGCTAATTCCTTCTCTCGGTACTCAGCCAGCGAGGTATTTTGTTTTATTTTATGTGTATCATCAGCGTAACTATGAAAGTTGACTCCATGTCTCCTGATAGCATATTCAGGTTAAAAAGCACTGGGCCTAAAATCGAACCCTGGGGCACACCACATGTAATGTTATGGACCTTAGAGGAGCAGGTATCCACACTTACCATGAATGTCCTGTCTGTGAGGTAGGATGTAAACCATTTGTGGACAGCACCAGAGAGGCCGATGTGTTTTAAACGAGTTAAAAGAATAGTATGGTCGACTGTATCAAAGGCAGCGCTCAGATCCAGTAGAACCAACACTGTGACCTTCTGTGAGTCATAATTTAATCTAAAATCATTTAAAATCTTGAAACGGGCCGTCTCACTGCTGTGGTTTACCCTAAATTCCAGAATGGAATTTCTCAAGGACCTTGGCCCTCATTTATCAACATTGCGTAAACAAATGGTGTATGCGTAGGTGTATTTCCGATATACACCAGAGTGCGCGTGACATTTATGAACCTGTGTTTCCGCTCAGATCTGATCGTACGCAAGAGCAGCTGATGGTAAACGCCACGGAGAAATCCCAGCGTCATTTGAACGCCCTAAAATATTCACGTATGAGGAGGCCTCACCCATGGGTTTTACGGCACGCACGTGTGGCAGTATGAATGATGCGTGGTTTCCTTGCGGGGTATAAATAGGGCCGCAGTCTCCTTTTGTTCGTCCCACCTGACCTCTCCCCTCTGTGACGTCACCCGCCGACCAGGAGCTAGCATGGCTGTGAGAGCGTAGTGTTGGATGAATGAAGAGTGTCGCTAAGAACGAGGAAATGTCACTGTCTCAAGGCGTCAAGCCCAGTGTTCAGAGCATGCGGTGTAGTATGTGCTCTCGCTTCTCGGCTGTGAGGTTGGCGTCGCGGTTGTAGCCCTCGCGTGTGTATCAATGGGGCTTATGTGATCACAGCCACCCGGCTGCTGGTCGGCGGGAGAGCCTCCCTTTCTCTCTGCTCATTCCACTTGGTCCACGACTCGTGTGGTGGTCGAGGCTGTGTGTACTGACATAGACTGGTAACAGGACTAAACAAACAAACGGACAATTGCGTGACATCTACACGAAATAATACCTGTGTATCTACGAAGGATGTAATAAATCAACCAACTGTATTATTGTCTCTGTCCTCGGTTAATACGAACCTGTGTTTGCCTTTTAGCGTGGGGATATTAGTATTTGCCCAGTATAATTCTGGGCTGGCGTTGTCGACAATTCTAAGGCAATTTTGAGTTTAGCCAAAGTGATATTTGGGGCGGAAAATTGTAACATCTTTGGTAAGATATATAGCGCCCTCCCCCCCCCCCGTCGGGTCACACACGCACAAAACACGGCAAAAAAGAACATTTCTCCAATCAGGAAATGATAAATAGTTTTTCATATGATATTAAAAAATCTGTCAGTAACCAACGTCACATTTACTAAAAAAAAGGGGGAAAAAGAAATAGGCTAATAATAAAAAGTGACCTTTATTAAATAAGCTGTAGGCCTAAATAGCCTGTATAAAAAAGGGCATAAAATTAGACCACATTAATAAAGCGTGGATACAACGCTGCAGTCAGAGCAGACTCTGGACCATGATCTGAACAGTGAAAAGCAGCTCAGCTCCGTGGAATCAGCGTTAGAGCCGGGGCAGAACTACGGGTCTTTCGGCCTGAGCAGAGCTTTCCTCCGGGAGGAAACAGGTGCGCGGAGAGCTGACAGCCGACCAGAACCTAACCAACCTGTCCAGACCGAAGACAGCCCTACGAGACGTGTAGGGGTGTCACGATTTCAATTTTTTGAGTCACGATTATTGTGAAACAAAAAATTGCGATTTTACGATTATTCCCCGAATGAAAGGAAAGAACTGATATTTTTTGTTTTTGTCTTTAAAAAGCTTTTTAATACAAACAGTCACTGTTTCTAAAAATTAAAAATGCTTTAAGATTGTTTTGCATTAAAATAAATAGGCCTACATTAAATAATACAAAACAATGTCAACTTTACTTCTTTATAATGACCATAATTATCATAATTATTTTACTATATATTATTAGGCCACAAACTAGGCTAGGTTTTATGCTCTCAAAAGTTAAGCTGTTGCTTAATTATTTTGATGAACAGAGAATGAAACGTGTTTACAAAGTGACTAACGAGACTCTTTTGAACAGCCGATTTCCACATGTGCAGTTTCACTTTCCTTTCTGTTGCTGAAGCAGAGCGGAGCGTTAGCCTTTTGTTTTACATCCTGAGCCAGTTGTGGCTATTTCTGAACATCTGGACAACTTTTTTGGGAATGATGCAGTTCGTTACCTTGACCTGGACATTCACAGCGAAGGATTATCTCCAAGATGTTGTTTATATTCGACGTAGCCGATATCAGCGGCTTTTGCTGCAACTTTCTGACGACAGGGTTTGCATAACGGACGTCCATCGACAACAACAACGCCTTGGTCATCTTCTGGATCCTAAAGAGGTCCCACTCTGCTGACTTCAATGGTTTTTGGGTGGATACAACACTGGAGGAGAGCGTCCTTCTGCCTCGTTCAACTACCGCTGAGTTTACGGCGCAGCGGCTCGTGCGTCAGCGTGAAACAATTCCGCGGTAAACCGTGGCTTCTGAAATTCTTACGGATAACCTACCACGTCCTTTTATAATCGTGGTAATCGTAAAACCGGTTAATCTTGACATCCCTAGAGACGTGTTTCCATCATTCCCCTGACGAGAGGAGAGGGTGCGGTCAGCAGACCCTGTGCTCCGCTCAAACCCGGACTTTACGAACCCGTCCGGACCGACGAAAGCTGTGGAGCTGTCGAAGGATTTGTTTGACGCCCGGGATACTCGCGAGCACGGAATACGGTCCACAGACTCCAACCAGCCAGAACACGGAGCATGGCCTCGTGCAGACCCAGGTGAGGCCCGGTGTCCCGGGACACGGCAGCGGCCGCGGGTGTGAGGCAGTGTTTAGTTAAATTGGTGTATCATGTTCCACCTCCTGACTCGGTGCCGAGTCACACCCCACATACGCTCTGATTTCACCGTACGCAAGTTTGATAAATGAGGGCCATTATGTGCAGTAATAAAATCATTAAGTTGGGTAAAGACAAGTTTTTCTAAGATTTTGCTTAAAAATGGTAAGTTGGATACCGGTGTAGTCGGTGGTGTAATACTGATAATTAGAAGCCGACAACGCCACCTAGTGGAAAGGGACTAGGACCCAATAAAAAGGCTAAAAGGAGGTTCGTAATCACGGGGGTGAGTAGTGAGACCAGAGAATTAGAAAAGTTACTAGCGTTTATTACAACAATAAAAAAACAAGGACACTCAAAATGACTAAAAGCTAGGCCTAGTTGTACTAAAAATAGAAGTCATAAAAGTCCATTAAAAAAATAGTGATGCAGCAAGCCAGACAACCGGGTCCGGAACCGACTCCGCCACGTGGGTGGGTCCTAGGTCCGCGTATCCCCTTGGTCTGCGTCCGCCGTCCTCTCCCCTAAGACACACAACACAGCCAGGAGACAGTCCCCGACACCAAAACGCCGCTTAGGCCCTTTTGTATCCGCGTCTGAAGAACACCGCTCCAATGTCTGATACTTACAACGAGGGCAGGGTTTCCCCGGCCGCTGCGTGTTGTCGGCGTGCGGTGTTCTATCCTTGGACCAATCCTGTCTCCTTCAGTTCAGCTCGCCGATTATGCTTCACCGTTGTCGCGAGCCCGTGCCATGTCGTCCTTGTCCCTTACAGTCGACCGTCCGTGCGTCGTTCTGCCTCGGAGTTGCTTCCACCCGGGGGAATCAGCCACTCTGCCTTGACACCTGACACGTGTCCGGGGCGACCGGGGATGCCAACGGGGCACCTGCGGGGTGGTTCTCCGTTTCTTCCGGATATCCGAGCGCTCCGCTCCACGGCTCTTCCCTCCAGGTACTGCCATGCCACCGCACACGGTTCAGGAACTCGGCCCCACGACCCCGGAGCCATAGGCCTACCGCCCGATCGTGCCGGTCCTGCCTTCCGTGTGCAGTGGCTGGCGACCCTGCGAGCTCCGCGTCCTCTGGTTTAGATTAATCCTCGTTCCGGTCCCGGCATCCCACCACGTACCGCCGCGGCCCCCGGTCGCCCAGTCACCCTTTGGGCTCCAGTGCCTTCTTACACTTCACCTGCTCACACCTGTTTCCTGGTTCACACCTCTGTTGTCTGTCACGCACTCCGATTATCCCCCGACTCCTGATCCACGTCTGCAGCTGCACTGATGGGTTAATTGTCCCCAGGTGCGCCTGGCCAATGGCGGTGGTGTGGGCGGGCCTGCATCAATCCACTCCAAATAATCATAAAACATGCAACAACTGGAAACTAACATGCACATAAAAATTCAAAAACAATATTGGCCACGGGCCCACACCGGTCTAAAGTTGTTAAAATCATTACGGTCCAAATTGCTCTTCTTCAGCAGAGGCCTTACCACCGCCCCCTTAAAGGCAGCCGGGAAGACCCCCGTCTGAAGAGAGCAATTCATGATGTTTAAAAGCTCGTCTCTAAGAGATCCATAAAACGTTTTAAAAAACGGGGTTGGGACCGGGTCTAAAAGACATGTGGTGGGCCTCACTGAGGAGAAAACTTTATCATCTCAGCATTAACCTGGACAAAACTGTGCAGTGTTTCCTCTGAAGGCGGACACCCAGATGCACTTAAAACCGTATGATTTTGAGAGGATAAAAGCATATGGTTCATGAGGAAGGATCTGATTGTGTCCATCTTCCCCATTAGGTGGTCTGCAAATACAGTCACAAATACAGTCAGATGCTGTAAAGTGGGGTTTGTTTAAATCCGGGTTGAATAAATGATCTGGAAAAAATACAATTTTGGGGTTATTTTTATGTTGATTGATCCATCCATCCATTTTCTTCCGCTTTATCCGGGGCCGGGTCGCGGGGGCAACAGTCTCAGCAGAGATGCCCAGACTTCCCGATCCACGCACACCTCCTCCAGCTGCTCTGGGGGGACCCTGAGGCGACACCAGGCCAGCTCGGAGACATAGTCCCACCAGCATGTCCTGGGCCTTCCACGAGGCCTCCTCCCAGTGGGACATGCCTGGAGCACCTGTTGATTGATGAGATTGTT
Source organism: Proterorhinus semilunaris (assembly GCA_021464625.1). Lineage (NCBI taxonomy): Eukaryota > Metazoa > Chordata > Actinopteri > Gobiiformes > Gobiidae > Proterorhinus > Proterorhinus semilunaris. Next base: position 1,498,154 of record CM038354.1, read on the forward strand.
GTATATTTTTTGATGCTCAGAGAATATTTGATAGTTTATGGTTATTCTCTCCTTCCTCCATGTCCTCTCCGCCGCCCTGCATTTTCACTTCAAGTTTTATAAGTCCTTGATTTCTCCATGGAAGGACATTTCTTTAAAACACCAATTAAATGTGCTGCCATGGGGTAAGATGTCGTTTCCTCAGAGTTCTCACAGAGGGCTACCGCTGGATAAAACAGGTGATATAGGGATCAAATACAATAGGTTTGGAGCAAAGAGTGTTTGTACATATAGAAGCGGCGCCACCTCCATTTTTATCATCTCTGGTTAAAAAAGCACTGCTAAAATGGTGGAGAGGCCTCAGTGAGGACAAGTGCATCTGCACCAGCGAGGTTTCAGTTAAAAACAAACAATCATGTTATGGTCTAAAATCAAATCATGTACAATAAAAGACTTGTTCAGGAGTGAGTGGACATTTAAAAGGGCCGTGTTTATTCTGGATATTAACAGTATATGGTGGTTGTGATTTGGAGATAGGCCTGAGGTTAATGATGTTAACAGTGTGAACAATAGTTTTACCTGTAGTCTGCTCTCTGCTGATTAAAACTGGGATGTTCATTATGGCGGATGTGGAGGGGGACTTTCATAGATAGATAGATTTTTTGTTTTGCAGTTCAGCAGCTCCGTATCAACACAAAATACAGACAAGACACACAGATGTAAGACAATTCACAAAGACATTATAAACAGTTGTCCACTCGCCATAACACACTTTGATTGTATGACATAAGCTCCTCATTTAGTATTAGGATGGACTGATGGACAAAATAATTCCTCAATCTGACCTTATTAAAGTGTGGCACACGGTACCGCCGCCCTGATGGTCACAGCACATATTTGAGGTTCAGAACATGGCTGGGGTCTGAGGTGATGTTCTTAGCCAGCCTCGTACAGGCTATCCAGGGGCTGTCCTACAATCTTTGAGCAGATTTGAATCAAGTGTCTCAGTCCAGATGTGGCAGTGACAGAGAGACAGCTGTACCACACAGCGTTACAGGAGAATCCCAGAAGTGAAGAACAGAAGCAACACCTGACGAGACGCTCCAAAAGACCGCAGGCGACGGAGGACATATATTCTTTTAGTCTTTTTACAGATGAAGTCGATGTGGTGTTTCCAAGACAAGGAACAGTCTAACACCACACCCAGATATTTAAAGGACTCCACCTGTTTGATTGGCTCGTTACTGATGATAGTGGGAGCTGTAGTTATCGGTTTTAAACTAAATACCACCTCCTCTGTTTTTGTGGTGTTTATTTCCAGAGCGTTGTTTTGCTCCACATCACAACCTCGTCGATGGTCTGCTGGTGCAGCCCAGGACTGTCAGTGTTTGACAGGAGGGTCACCAGGACCGTATCATCTGAGAGTTTGGAAATCAGAATGTGCAGTTTTATTGCATTGAAGGCAGATGAATAGTCCAGAAAGAGCTCTTGTGTAGTTGTTGGCTTTGTCGAGATGTTTGGTGAGTGTGGATGAGGGAAACAACAGCATCCTCAGTGCCACAACCTGTTTTATACGCACACAGAAAAGGATCCAGTTTGGCACTGATTGAACTTTGTAGATGTTTTAGCAGGATTCTTCCAAGGCCTCCGAGGTTAGAGCAGTGGGTCTGAAATCCTTGTGTGCTTTTGGGCCTGGAGTTTTGGGCAGTGGTTTGATATGAGACGTGTTCAATGCTGTGGGAGTCAGTTGATAACTGAAATACCGGTTGCCAAGCTGGAGCCAACTCTGTGGCAACATTTTTTTTAAAGAAAGGGAGTGCACTTATCGAGCCCTTCCGCTTTTTTATGTTTGCTGTTTTAAATGTTTTTCTTACTTCATCAACAGTGATCTCCATCCTGTCCAAACCTGGTTGAATATTTGCAAGAAGCTTTTGACATTTGCCATGACTGCCAGAGGATTCATATCTGGAGAAAAATGTATTCAAGTCATTTGAAAATGTGTATTCATTATCTGTGGCAATAGGTTTACTAGGAGAGTTCATTCTTTCGTGTCCCATACCTTTTTGGAGTTATTACTTTTAAAGGTGTTGATTTTGCTTCTCTTAATTTGTTTCTTATCTCCTTTTCTGTTCGTTTGAGTGCCCCTGTGTCTTTCTTCCTGGGGGCCACATTTCTCACATTTATCGTTCTTTTAATGTCTTTTGTCACATATGATTGTTATTTGCATAGATTTTAATTTCTTTAGTTGGGACTACTAAGTGCACGCTGAAATGAATGTAATCATTAATAACTGTGCTTGATGCTTCTATGGTGAGTCGAATGTTCCTGACTCAATGTGACACATGGCTCATGGTAACGTTAACCTCATGATGTGCCAATACTGCGATAATTGATATATTGCACAAAATAATCTACAGGAAATCACATTTTTGAATCAAACATGCGATTTTTAACCTTCTTGAACATGCTCCTTTTTCTTAAATTAATGAAATAAGTGAATAAACGATCCCCGGGCCTGTTGATCAGTCAGAAGCAGACCACTTCACTAACATTTAAATGTACAAGGAACCAAAGTCCTACTTCAAAAGGAATACATGTTCCTCTAATTAATCGTATTCATAGTTACAAACTCTATCATTAAAATTACTTTGTGTGACGGTGTTTGGTCCAAGTGCTGCCCCCTACTGTCCTGACTGAATTCTTTACCATTACTGGCTCTGTTAACAGTGACGCAGTGGAGCCCGTGGCCTCATTCAAATGCATGACATCATCCAAAGTATCAGAACATTATTTTAATAATCAATTTGCCAGTGATTACACTGCACTTTGGTCTCCCTGCTGTTGTTGCTGTTGTTTTTTTTAATAACATGTGAATAGTGCAAGTGCATTCCCATCATTTCACACCAATAGGAGCGCAAACCTCTGTAGAGTAACACATTCTCCGAGTATGCTGGATTCATCAACTGCTAAAGCTGAATGATTTAGGAATTATATCGCATTGGGATTTTGTTAAGATTAGCAAATTGTCATTTACATTAAAGACTTATTCCACAATGACCATTGAATATGACCAGGATAATATTTGAGCATAATTTAACAATTATATATCACTGTTTTGTAAGCACTAAAGCAGCAAATATCGACGTAAGGAAAGCTTAAAGTATATATTTAGAATGCACAATTTATTCTCAGGCCGTTTTCCCACTGGCACTGTTATGTTGACCTAACGAGGCTTTGGACCCAAGAGTGGCGCTTTTCATTCCTCTTTTTTGAGTGATGAAAATACTTATGAATGTCTGCACGGCACGCTGCAGGACTGGACGTTTGGATTAGGGCCTGACCGATATGGATTTTTTGGTCCAATACTCATATGAAGGGGGTTGGCTGATTGTCGATATATAGGATATTTTAAGTAATTTAATTTGAATTTATTTATTTTTTATCTCTCAAATAGCCTATAGTTGAACATTATAGTAAAGGTTTCAATCATAGAAATATATAGAAATATCTATTATTGGTCGACCAATTTTCTGAGGCCGATGACAATATGTACCAACAATATTTTTGGCTAACTTCGATCAAATGTTTAGTCTATAATCCTGTGTATGATGCTTGTTAATGTGTCAGTGTTGAACTGTGACAGCATGGGGTGCTGTATGTGGGGGAGAGGGCTGATTTATTCAGGACATTTATGTTTAGTCGGTACTTCAGAGGGAGCTTGTTTGAAAGACAAAAAACAGTAAGGGCCAGATCTCCTGGCATTTTCCGAGTGGCGCTGCTCTTGCTGTTTCGCCTTCGCCACTTGTGAGAGGGCCGTCACGTATGAAGGGAGGTCGACTGAGGCGTGGTTCATTACAAGCAGCATTTGCCTCCCATTCATTTCACGCTGCCTTGTGTTCTTCCTTACACATTATAGGCTCTCACAGGTCAACTAAAAACTTTATTAACTGATAACAAACTGATCAATGTTTGTGTCCCGAGAGAAAGAGCCTATGGTCCCACTTGCTTGGCTGTAAACACAAACAAAACAACTGCACATGTTCAAGTACTCTAATGCACTACCAACTAACTCTGCCTACCACAATCTCTGCAATTGAAATTTAAATACGTAATGATCTTATTCCTTAAGAATGATGCCCTTTACCTAGTTTGCATAGTGAATTATTTAGTAATCACCAGTTCAGCAGAGAAGACAGTGACACCGGGGCGGAGTGGGGTTCAGTTGCTTTAATTTGTGACACACATGATGTTCCACTGTCTCCAAACTCTCTCCCACACAGCAGTGAGCGTGCGCTGAGTGAGGGTCCAGTCCGGGCCGTGGGCTCTAGAGACTGTGAAGCTTTTCGGGGCGATGGTAGCAGTTCCATGTGTGTGTGAAGAGGATTAGCTGGAGTAACAAAATAATCTATGCATATTAAAGGTTTCTCATGTCCTTGATAAAGCCAGGGACGAGGCCAGTCCACGGATCCCACTCCAATGGCACAGGAGAGGGGGCGTGGCTTACGGGAGACCTGGATGGGTGGAGGCGTGGCCATGGGAAAGACGGCGGTGGGCGGTTCCCCGGGCTCTGACTCCCTGCACACACAATAGCAATCTTAACAGGTTTTGATTCTGGTTTGATAATTGTCACTCAGAGTTAGCGCGAGTGAAGGAACGTTCAAATGTGGAGGTTATAAAACATAAGAGTCAAGGATGGCTGCATGGCGGTGACAGATATGGAATAAGTGAAATCAAAAACACTCGAACACACTTGAAAAATGTGATAAATGTAAAAAGATTAAAATGTGTAACTGTGTGTTCTAACCCAATAGTTCATGTGTGTGTTTTCAGTGGATTTATGCCTAAAACAACTATCGAATAATTGATTGGTCAATAAATTGTTAAAGGTCCTATATCATGCAAAATCGACTTTTGGGAGTTTTTAACCATGTTGTTATGCTATTTCCTTCTCAAAAACACCCCCAGAGCGGTTTTTGGCTTCATTCACACAGTTCTCAGTAATCCTCCTGAATCCTGCTCTCTGGGCAGCTGCTCCGCCCTCTCCTGGAAAACCACTGAGCTGTGACACTCTGAGGTATTTACGTCATAGTGTCAAAAAGGAAGGGCCAGACCTCTGTAATGTAATGCCTTATGGCATGATTTTAATTTATAAAACAGCGTTTTCATTATTTCTGTTGTAAGAAAGAAAAAAAAGAAAAACGAAAAAAAGGAAGTCCCCGACGCATCTGTGCTGTCCCGGGAGTGTAAACAAACGCACCCCCGAAGGATCTGAACAGAGGTCATGTTTGTGAAGACAGAGCTCTTTCTAACCTACCCTGGACACGCCTGTTCTTTTTTCTTACCCAACGATAATGTCACGGGTTCGCGTTTGGCTACGAGAGGAACAGGACTATTCAACCTTCCTAAAGAAGAGTGCACTCGCCAGAAGTTGGAATTTCTTTCCGGGATTCAGCGACTTTATCAACCAACCTGATGGATGCTTGGTGAACCTTGGCCCGAATCAAAGTGGATTCACTTTTATAACCAACGCAAGTCCCATAACGTAAACACCCGATGATGGGGAGGCCAGGCTGAACGGTAAGGCAATCAAAACACGTGTTAGCGTGTGTGTTAGCGTGTGTGTTAGCGTGTGTGTTTGCGTGTGTGTTAGCGTGTGTGTTAGCCATTTATGAAACTGTGTTGCACATGTCAACTCCTTATAACTGCATTATGTGAAGTAACTTCACTTTTTGCAGCGATATTTATATTTATAATACTGTAAATGTGGAATGAGCGGAGAGAGGGGCGGAGTTAACTGAATCGAAGTGTCTTGTCTTCCAGGTTTGAAAAATACCCCCAGAAAATACTTATATTTCTCACAAAAATGAGTACTCCATAGTGATAGAGGTACAATATATCATATACATGCCTATAGTTTACTTTGGAATGGCTAAAATAGCAGGATACAGATCCTTTAAGTGCTATAATAAATGTTAGAAACAACATGTGTGTGATTAATTACTTTGTTTTCGAGATTAAAGAATCTACAAAAGACCACACTGCGGAGTAAACCAATCGGCAAAGGGTAGATGTGTGTTGTTGGTGTTATTAACCATCTTGCACTAATGCTTCAGCAGGATTATGATTCACAAAACTCACCTACTGTCAATGTGCTTTTGGTCATTTACTGCTGAGGGATATCAGTCTGAACTTGCCATGACACATGGAGGTGGGTCTTGAAACTCTCCCAGCTGAGAACCACTAGTCTAACCTCAGAACTTCAATGGCTCGGATTAAAAGTGCACTTCCATTCTAGATGGATTACTGCTGCAAGTAAACAGACGACTGCGACTACGTTCGAGCACAAGGTTCTTCGGTTCTTTGCAGAGCAACTATCTGTGCAGTATGCAGTATGGAGTATGGAGTATGGAGTATGCAGTATGGCTGTGCCCAGCTGCATTCAGCTGCAGAGGGCAATAATAACCCAGGGAAGGGTAAGACAGGTATTTGGAATTAGGTTAGTGAGGACACATCAGGTCCCGTTCCCACTCACTGCTCTGTATGTAATGTTCTCAGATCACACAGGTGTCCACCTAAGGGGGAGACTCACCGGGGGCAGAGGGGTAAGGCCCATGCTCCCCTGCAGACGCTCCCGGGACACTCCACTGACTCGCCTGTCAATCATCCTGTTCAGGTCATGAAAGAGGTCCAACAGCCTGGGACAGAGCAAGACAAGACATTCTCATGTAAAAACAGAGGCACTTCATTACACTAATAATATTAATAAAGTAAATTTCATGCATTATTCATTCACTGTCAATGACACATCCTGCATCACTGTGGCCTCTTAAGATCATGTATACAGTTGTGCTAAAAGTTTACATACCCTGGCAGAATTTGGCCATTTTTCTGTTTTTTCACTCATAGTTAGTGGTTGTGTGATATGGAGGATTGAAAGTGCCACAATTAAATAAATAAATACACCATTAAATAATTAAATAAATGTGTCATTAATTAATTAAATGATTCATTCATTCATTAAATATGGAATTAAATAAATAAATACACCATTAAATAATTAAATAAATGTGTACTTAATTAATTAAATGATTCATTCATCCATCCATCCATCCATTTTCTTCCGCTTTATCCGGGGCCGGGTCGCGGGGGCAGCAGTCTCAGCAGAGATGCCCAGACTTCCCGATCCACGCACACCTCTTCCAGCTGTTCTGGGGGGACCCCGAGGCGACACCAGGCCAGCTCGGAGACATAGTCCCACCAGCGTGTCCTGGGCCTTCCACGAGGCCTCCTCCCAATAGGACATGCCTGGAACACCTCCCGAGGGAGGCGACCAGGAGGCATCCGGTACAGATGCCCTAGCCACCTCAGCTGGCTCCTTTCGACGTGGAGGAGTAGCGGCTCGAGTCCGAGCTCCTCCCGGGTAACTGAGCTCCTCACCCGATCTCGGAGGGTGCGCCCAGCCACCCTGCGAAGGAAACTCATTTCGGCCGCTTGTATTCGCGATCTTGTCCTTTCGGTCATTACCCAAATCTCATGACCATAGGTGAGGGTGGGAACGTAGATCGATCGGTAAATCGAGAGCTTTGCCTCAGACTCAGCTCCCTCTTCACCACAACAGTCCGATACAGCGACCGCATCACTGCTGACGCCGCACCGATCCGTCTATCGATCTCACGCTCCGTCCGTCCCTCACTCGTGAACAGGACCCCGAGATACTTGAACTCCTCCACTTGAGGCAAGGACACCCCACCGACCTGAAGCGGGGAAGCCACCTTTTTCCGGTGGAGGACCATGGCCTCAGATTTGGAGGTGCTGATCCTCATCCCGGCCGCTTCACACTCGGCTGCAAACCGCCCCAGTGCGCGCTGGAGGTCCTGATTTGATGAAGCCAACAGAACAACATCGTCTGCAAACAGCAGAGATGAGATTCTGAGGTTCCCAAACCGGACACCCTCCGGCCCCTGGCTGCGCCTAGAAATTCTGTCCATAAAAGTAATGAACAGAACCGGTGACAAAGGGCAGCCCTAGCGGAGCCCAACACGCACCGGGAACAGGTCTGACTTACTGCCGGCAATGCGAACCAAGCTCCTGCTACGGTCATACAGGGAACGGACAACCCTTAGCAGAGGGCCCCGTACCCCATACTCCCGGAGCACCCCCCACAGGGCACCACGAGGGACACGGTCGAACGCTTTCTCCAGGTCCACAAAGCACATGTGGACTGGTTGGGCGAACTCCCACAAACCCTCGAGCACCCGATGAAGGGTATAGAGCTGGTCCAGTGTTCCACGACCAGGACGAAAACCGCATTGTTCCTCCTGAATCCGAGGTTCGACTATTGGCCGGATCCTCCTCTCCAGCACCCTGGAATAGACCTTACCAGGGAGGCTGAGAAGTGTGATCCCTCTGTAATTGGAGCACACTCTCCGATCCCCCTTCTTGAAGAGGGGGACCACCACCCCGGTCTGCCAATCCAGAGGCACTGTCCCCAACCGCCACGCGATGTTGCAGAGACGTGTCAGCCAAGACAGCCCTACAACATCCAGAGACTTAAGGTACTCGGGACGAATCTCATCCACCCCCGGGGCCTTGCCACCGAGGAGCTTTCTAACCACCTCGGTGACTTCAGCCTGGGTGATGGACGAGCCCCCCTCCGAGTCCCCAGCCTCTGCCTCCTCATCGGAAGACGTGACAGTGGGATTGAGGAGATCCTCGAAGTACTCCTTCCACCGCCCGACCACATCCCCAGTCGAGGTCAGCAGCCCCCCGCCCGCACTGTAAACAGTGTTGGTGAAGCACTGCTTCCCCCTCCTGAGGCGCCGGATGGTTTGCCAGAATCTCTTCGAGGCCGACCGATAGTCCTCCTCCATGGCTTCTCCAAACTCCTCCCAGACCCGAGTTTTTGCCTCTTTGACCACACGAGCTGCAGCACGCTTGGCCTGCCGGTACCTCTCAGCTGCCTCCGGAGTCCCACAAGCCAACAAGGCCAGATAGGACTCCTTCTTCAGCTTGACGGCATCCCTTACTTCCGGGCGCCACCACCGGGTTCGGGGGTTGCCGCCGCGACAGGCACCAGAGACCTTACGGCCACAACTACGAGCAGCCGCATCGACAATGGAGGAGGAGAACATGGTCCACTCGGACTCCATGTCCCCTACCTCCCTCGGAATCTGGGTGAAGCTCTTCCGGAGGTGGGAGTTAAAGACCCTACTGACAGAGGGATCCACCAGACGTTCCCAACAGACCCTCACAACACGTTTGGGCCTGCCAGGTCTGACCGGCTTCTTCCCCTGCCAGCGGATCCAGCTCACCACCAGGTGGTGATCGGTTGACAGCTCAGCCCCTCTCTTCACCCGAGTGTCCGAGACACGCGGCCGGAGATCAGATGACACAACTACAAAGTCGATCATCGACCTCCTGCCTAGGGTGTCCTGGTGCCACGTGCACTTATGGACATCCTTGTGCTCGAACATGGTGTTCGTTATGGACAAACCGTAACTAGCACAGAAGTCCAATAACAGAACACCACTCGGGTTCCGATCGGGGAGGCCGTTCTTCCCCATCACCCCCACCCAGGTCTCACTGTCGTTACCCACGTGGGCGTTGAAGTCCCCCAGTAGAACAATGGAGTCCCCAGCCGGAGCACTATCTAGTACCCCCCCCAGGGACTCCAAGAAGGCCGGGTACTCTGCACCGATGTTGGGCCCGTAGGCCGAGACAACGGTGAGAGACCTGTCCCCGACCCGAAGGCGACTATATCTAGCCGGTATCTCTCTACCTCCCGCACGAGCTCAGGCTCCTTCCCCCCCAGCGAAGTGACGTACCATGTCCCGAACGCCAGAAGCTGCGCACGCGGACCAGGTCGTCGAGGCACCTGCCTTCGACTGCCACCCAGTCCTCTCTGCACCCGACCCCTACGGATCCCTCTGCGGGTGGTGGGTCCACAGGAAGGCGGGCCCACGTCGTCCGTTCGGGCTGTGCCCGGCCGAGCCCCGTGGGCAGAGGCCCGACCACCAGACGCTCGCATTCGAGCCCCAACCCCAGGCCTGGCTCCAGGGTGGGGCCCCGGCTGCGCCATACCGGGCGACGTCACGGTCCTTGTTTTAATACTATCCATAGAAGCCTTTGAACTGCTCTTCGTCTGACCCGTCACCTAAGACCTGTTTGCCATGGGAGACCCTACCAGGGGCATGAAGCCCCAGACAACATAGCTCCTCGGATCATTCGGGCACTCAAACAACCCCACCACGTTAAGGTAGCAGTTCACGGGGTTGCTGATTCATTGAAATGATTCATTCATTCATTAAATATGGAATTAAATAAATAAATGCACCAATAAATAATTAAATAAATGTGTCATTAATTACAGTAATTAAATATGGAATAAATAATTATTTATCCATCCATCCATCCATCCATCCATTTTCTTCCGCTTTATCCGGGGCCGGGTCGCGGGGGCAGCAGTCTCAGCAGAGATGCCCAGACTTCCCGATCCACGCACACCTCCTCCAGCTGTTCTGGGGGGATCCCGAGGCGACACCAGGCCAGCACGGAGACATAGTCCCACCAGCGTGTCCTGGGCCTTCCACGAGGCCTCCTCCCAATAGGACATGCCTGCATGTTAATTAATTATTTCATGGTCCTGTCAAACTCGCCCATAAATGTTTGGGGGGTAGGTCCTAACACCTGATTGGTCACCCTGCTCATCGAGTCAAGGCAAATCAATTCCAGAATAATGGATTGACGCAGACTAGTGAACATACTCCGATACGCTGGGTGGCGCTATTCACCCTTAGGTTGGTTTGAATACTCAAGCAAAAACAACTAAACACGATCCTTTATTAAGCTGGCTTCATGCTTACAAAGAAAGTTTCTGAAAATATAGGCGTTTTGTCTTCATGTGGATATAGACTGAGATGGCCACTCCAGAACCTTCACTTTATTCTGCTGGAGCCAGTGAGAGGTGGACATGGCCTTGTGCTTTGGATCGTTGTCATGTTGGAACGTCCAAGTGTGTCCCATGTGCAGCTTCCAGACTGATGAGTGACACTTTCCCTCCAGTATTCTTTAATAACAGCTGCATTCATCCTGAAATCAATTTTGACCATGTTCCCTGAAGCTCACACACCCAAAACATCAATGATCCACCGCCATGTTTCACTGTAGGAATGATGCACTGTTCATCACAGGCCTTGTTGACTCAAAATGTAACGTTTATGGTTATGGCCAAAAAGTCCCATTTTGATTTCATCATTCTAAATGACAATGTTTCAGAAATGTTGAGGCTTGTCTCTGTACAGTTTGGCATATTGTAAGTGGATACTTTGTGGCATTTGTGAAGTAATGGCTTACATCTGGCGACTTGTTTCTTCAAGTGTCTCCATATTGTGCATCTTGAAACCGCTACACAACTTTTTTCAAGTTATTTGTCGGGTTTTCTTAACATCACAAACAATTTTCTTTGTAGTTGTGCTGAAATGTTTGTTGGTCGACCTGACCGTGGTTTGGTTTCAACAGAATTACAAATTTTCCACTTCTTAATTAGAGTTAGTGCCTTGGATATCTTTTTATATCCCTTTCCTTTTTTAATACAGTTCAACTACCTTTTCTCGCAGATCCTTTGAAATTCATTTGCTTTCCTCATGACTCACAAAGCAGAGGCTTTATCAACACCGCAGGGGAAGCACAAGCGACCCTGAGTCTAATGTTCACCTCCACCTCAAAGCCACCAACCACTCCTTTGAGGACAGAGACGTTCAAATGTTAGCTTTGAGCGAGGAGTCAAAGAAGCAATTTCTGTAAAGAAGGAGAACCCTGCTATGAACAGGAATGGAGGACTATTTCATCTTTCTCCAGTGTACAGAAATCTCTTACGGCCCATATCTCGAGGGCCCTGTCATGCTAATGAGGTTTAAACTCAGCCCAGGACATCTTAATAGGCAGGGCTGTTCAAAGTGAAACTTAGGTGTGATTTAGGTCATTAGAACCTAGAAAGACATAATTACAAAGATGTTTACCTACAGGTGAGATTAGCTGTTAATAGAGGGGAGGGACTAAGCTAGGCTAAGCTCCTCCCTGGGGTCTATATCTGCAGGCTGAGCTGAACATTAGTTCGCTGACAAAGCCTTTTGGATGAGAGGAGAAACGTTCGACACTTCAACTACAGAGTACAGAAGACGACTGAAGAACCTTCATTGAACATTTACCAAGCATGCAAATCGACGTGCTAAAGTGGAGCAGCAACACAGTCACCTGTGCATCATTTACTCATGTAGAAATCTCTCATTTACATATCCGATTTGTGGCCCTCATGGGCTCGACACACTGGAGCTGACAGACAACCACGACTGGCGAAACACATCGCCTTTGAGTTGAAGACCAACACACTGGATGTGACAAACTGCGGCAGCCGGCGGAAGCACACACACAGTTTGTTGAGCGGTGAAAGTGGAGGTTATTTTACATGGCGTGGAGATGAAGGCAATGATACATATCATTGGTGATAGTTTGAAACGGGGAAAACATATTGAATGTGGTTCATTCCAAGACAAGTTGGTCGGATATTAAGTTTTCTAATAGGCTTATACTAATGTTGGGAAATTTATACAAATCGTAACCCTCTCAGATTGTTGTTCTGTCTATTAAACTCTCGCTGATTGGTTGTCGTGCCAGGCGAAAGCATACATAATCATTTTTACTTTTCTTTTAATTTTCTTGTATCACATTCCTTAAGAATGCAGAGCTACTCAGAATGGATATGGTGTTGGATGGCAGACTTTGAAAATGTGCAGGACAATCAATACAATCAAATGTGGGATGCTGGTGGGGCTGAGAAGTGTTCGCAGTGTGGGGAGCTTACCTCTGGTCTGAACACCCATCCTTGAGGGCCACACCTCCCCTGAGCAGCTGCGTCAGAGTGGGCACCGCGCAGTCCACCGATTCATCCAGAGGAGAGGGGAGCACTGCGGGCTCACCTGGAGAAGGGTCCAGAGTAGAGGGGAACGCCGTGGTGAAGACTGACCCCTGCATTCACACACACACACATGTTTGTATTTCTATCTCTCATAGATATAATGTATTACCAAGACCCTAACCCTGAACCCTAAGCTCCTAACCCTTACCCTACCCTTAGTCTAAACGCAATTCTAACCCTAAAACCACATCTTGACCCTCAAACAGCCCTTCAAATAAGTGAGGACCACCCAAAATGTCCTCACTTTCCAAAAATGTCCTCACTCTGTTGGTTAAAAACTCAAACTGGTCCTCACAATGTCGTAATTACAAGAACACGAACATACACACACACACACATACACACGGAGGGGGGATTTGTTAAAGGACCTGTATCATGCTATTTTAGCCATTCCAAAGTAAAGTATAGGCATTTATATGATATATTGTACCTCTACCACTACGGAGCACTAATTTTTGTGATAAATATAAGTATTTTCTGGAGGTATTTTTCCAACCCGGAAGACAAAACGCTTGGATTCAGTTAACTCCGCCCCCTCTCGCCGCTCATACAACTTTAGCAGTAGTAGAAATATATATATCACAGCAAAAAGTGAAGTTACTTCATGATGCTGTTATAAGGAGTTAACATGTGCAACACAGCTTCATGGCTAAATGGCTAACACACACGCTAACATGCATTTTGATCGACTCACCAGTCTGATGTTTCCATTATGGGATTTGCGCTGGTTATAAAAGTTAATCCACTTTGATTCTGGCCAAGGTTCATTAGCATCCATCAGCGACAGGCACAGACAAACACTATTGTGGCTGATAGTCGCTGAATCCCGGAGGGAAAGTCCAACTTCTATGGCCTCTTCTTTGGGAAGGTTGAATAAAGTCCAGTCCTCGCAGCCAAACGCGGTTTTCTCCGTGACATTATCGTGAGGTAAGAAAAAAGAACAGGCGTCCAGACTCCAGAGTAGGTTAGAAAAAGCTCCCTCTTCACAACTTTCGGTGCAACATGACATGACCATCTGTTCAGACCGGTCGGACGCTCAGGAGGAGCGTTTGTTTTCGGTACAGGGGCAGCGCAGCGTCAGGCACTTCCTCTTTTTTTTTTTTTTTTTTTCTTTTTTTTTTTTATTGATTTTTTCTTACGACAGAAATAATGAAAAAAGCAATTTTACAAATGAAAATCATGCCGTAAGGCATTAGATTACAGACGTCGAGCACTTCCGTTCCGCTGTGACGACACAACTGAACATGCCAGTCGTTTACCAGGAGAGGGCGGAGCAGCTGCTCAGAGCGCAGGATTCAGGAGGATTACTGAGAACTGCGTGAATGAATCCAGAAACCACTCTGGGGGTGTTTTTGATAAGGAAATAGCATAACAACATGGTTAAAAGCTCCAAAAAGTCGATTTTGCATGATATAGGACCTTTAAATGCAACTATTCAAATTGTGATTTGGATTTGTCTGCAGTTATCTGTGCAGCCTTTAGCCACAGAACAAGTCTGTACAGATTCAGGTAAATTGTCTGTGAAATGCTTTGTGACTTGTGTCAAATGTCATCCTATACAATAAAATTCCCTTCCCTACATACAGTTTGCATCTAAAAATCGAACGGACATATGTGTGACAGGAAAAAAAATTAAACAAAAACTTCATTCCTATTTGCTGTCCGTGCCTGGGTGGCTACAACAACAATTTAAAGCACTAAATGTTGCTGCTTCAGCTATTTTGCGCTCTCTGCACATGTTTGTGTTTACATGGTGCAGGGGCAGGTGAGAGGGTGCGCTGTAAGTGAGGGAGGGGCCGAGCTAGTCTCTACTTCTGTGGGACAAAGTTAGCTCACTATTTCAAAGGTGGCACATCTAGCCATGTAGATGGCAAAATGGATATTCTTATAGTAGCTCTAACCGTCACTGTTTAGAAAGTATAAGGCATGCATTTTCATTCTCCGCAAAGACACCTGTCCTCTTGTCATTTCACACCAAAATCTCTAAATTGTATCTACAGTGGGAGGAAAATGTATGTAAATGCTTTGGAATTTCTCACATTTCTGCCTAAATTGGTCATAAATTGTGGTCTGATCTTCATCAAAATCATAAGAATGAATACACATTCACAGGACAGGGAGGTAAACGTAAGCAAACCCAGGAATCTCGCTGAACTGCAGCAGTTTTGTAAAGAGGAATGTTCCAAGATTCATCCTGATCATTGTGCACGTCTAATCTGCAACTACAGAAAAGCAGTTATTGCTACAAAAGAAGAATCAGCCAGCTATTTAATACAGGGGTTCACTTACTTATTCCATCCTGTTGTGAATGTCTCGTTTTTCGTGTGCAAAATATCTTGATAAACTAGTGAATTACTCATCCTATTTTCCTACTCCAAAAAAAGGCAATAAGAATCATCACTAAAGCAGATTTCTATGCACCAACAACCCCCATTTTTGTAGAGCTAAATCTATTGAAAATCCATGACCTTGTTGATCTAAATACTTTAGTAATAGTGCACAGAGCACATCTCCCTCCAAACATCCAGCAGCTTTTTGAACACAGGGAAAGTCCGTATAACCTCCGAGGAATTGCCATATTCAAAAAAGCAAAAGCTAAAAAGAATAAAAAAAGTCGATGTATTTCTGTAAGAGGTGTTAATCTGTGGAACGATTTGGAAGATTAGTTAAAACAGTCTAAAACAGTCAAAGCTTTCAAAAAGTTGTATAAATCTTCTATCATTCAAAAATATATAAGTTAAGGATGAATAAAGTAAGAAACTAGTGAAAAGACTTTAATAGATCCATAATGAATGAATTTAAATGACATTGGGGGCGACGGTGGCGCAGATGGTAGAGCGGATCGTCTCATGATCGGAAGATCAGGGGTTCGAATCCCGCCTCCTGAAGGTGCACATTGTCGTTGTGTCCTTGGGCAAGACACTTCACCCTCCTTGCCTCCAGTGTCTGCGTACACTGGCGTATGAATGAGAGAGTGAATGGGCCCCCTATGAGAGACCAACAGGCCCGTTTGGAACCATGAGGCCGTCCTTCTGTGGACCCACCACCTGCAGAAGGAGCCATAGGGGACTGGTGCAATGTGACTTGGGCAGCTCCAACAGCTGCCCCCACGACCCGGCAACGGACAAGTGGGAGAAAATGGATGGATGGATGGATGGATTTAGTTAAAATAAATTAACGTAAAACAAAATGTATAATTACGTATATTATATTGGAGTGTTGAAATTTATGTTAAAATCAATTCTAAATACATGCTAATTTCTCTTCTGTTTGACACTTGATATTGTTTACTATTAATGTTTGTGTTTGTTTTCTCGTGGAAGTCTGTAAATTTGGTTAGGCACAATAAGTTTTTACTTCAGCCTAAACCCTTTCGGTCATGTTGTGCACGAATTATGGAGAGGCTTGTTTTATGTTTAAAAGAATGAAAATTACCGAATAAACTACTACTACTACTACTTCAATTCATTATTTCATGGATGATATCACGTTGTCCTGGTCCTGAGGCAACAAAACAGCCCCACACCATGATGGTCCTGCCCCAGACTGTAAAGCGCTTTGTGACCATGTCTGTGAAAGGCGCTATATAAATAAAGATCTTCTTCAGACTTCACAGTGAGGATAAGGTATTGATGTTGATGTGCTGTTCCATTTGTCCTCCACACATGATGTTGTGTGTTCCGCCCAAACAATTTAACTTTGGTTTGCGAAAGAGCACTTGGATGCTCCATTGCACTAGTAGCAAAATATTCTTTGGACTGATAAAACTAAAGTTGAATTGTTTGGGCGGAACACACACCACACAACTGCTTTTCTGTCATTGCAGATTAGTCGCTCACAACAATCAGGATGAATCTTGGACCATTCCGCTTTACAAAACTGTTGCAGTTCAGTGACATTCCTGGGTTCACTTACTTTTTCCTCCGTGTCCTGTGAATGTTTACAAGATACAAGATACAAGATATTTTATTTGTCAAACCATTCACATGGTTAGAAATTGTATTTCTCTCATCCTTGATTGTGGAGCGGGGGGTGGGGGAAGGGGGTAGGAGGGAGGGCAGGGAGTTCAGCTTCCCGATGGCCTTGTGTATGAAACTGTTTTTCAGTCGACTGGACCTGGCACGTAGATTCCGCAGTCTCCTCCCTGAAGGCATTACTCTGAAGAGACTGTGTGATGGGTGCGTAGGGTCCCTGGTGAGTCTGACGGCTTTGCGGGTGAGACGGGTGGAGTACATGTCCTTAATGGTGGGGAGAGGAGCTCCACAGATCTTCTCCGCTGCTCTCACGATGCGCTGGAGGCTCCTTCGGCAGGAGGCAGTGCTGGCGCCGTGCCACACAGTAATGGAGCTGGTCAGGATGCTCTCTATAGTCCCTCTGTAGAAGAACCACATAGTGTTGGAGCTGGTCAGGATGCTCTCTATAGTCCCTCTGTAGAAGAACCACACAGTGATGGAGCTGGTCAGGATGCTCTCTATAGTCCCTCTGTAGAAGTTGCACATAACAGAGGCTGGGACTCTAGCTCTTCTTAACTTGCGGAGAAAGTAGAGACGCTGATTACTTTTCTTGACCAGAGATGTAGTGTGCATGGTCCAGGAAAGGTTCTCTGTGATGTGCACACCCAGGAACTTAGTGCTGGTCACCCTCTCCACTGCAGCACCATTGATTGTTAGAGGAGCATGCTGGACCCGTGCTCTTCGAAAGTCCACAACAATCTCTTTTGTCTTCTCCACATTTAGAGAGAGGTTGTTCTGTGTGCACCACATGGCCAGACTGCTCACCTCACTCCTGTAGTTTGACTCGTCTCTGTTGTTGATGAGACCCACCACTGTTGTGTCGTCTGCAAACTTGATGAAGAGGTTTGAGTCGTACTTTGGAGCACAGTCATGGGTCAGCAGAGTGAACAGGAGGGGGCTCAGCACACAGCCTTGGGGAGCTCTCGTGTTCAGTGTGATGGTTCTGGAGGACTTTCCGCCGACACGTACAGCCTGTGGTCTCCCCGTCAGAAAGTCCAGCAGCCAGTTGCACAGTGATGTGTTGATCCCCAGGTGGAGCAGTTTGTGTATTAGCTGCTGTGGGATTATAGTGTTGAATGCTGAGCTAAAGTCTAAAAACAGCATTCTAACGTAAGAGTCCTTTGTTTCAAGGTGAGTGAGGGCTGAATGAAGTGCAGTGGAGATGGCATCTTCAGTTGAGCGATTGGACCGGTAAGCAAACTGGTATGGGTCCAGGGTGGGAGGGAGAACAGACTTGATATGTTCCATGACGAGCCGCTCGAAGCACTTCATAAGAATTGGAGTGAGTGCTACTGGGCGGTGTCATTAAAGCAGGAGGGTGGTGACTTCTTTGGCACCGGAATGATGGTGGTCGCTTTGAGGCACGTTGGGACCACAGCCTGCTGCAGAGATGTGTTAAAAATGTCTGTGAAGACTTCAGTGAGTTCATCAGCGCAACCTTTCAGTACACGACCTGGTATGTTGTCTGGACCCGGTGCTTTGTGTATGTTGATCCTGCTTAGAGATCTTCTCACACTCTCTGGAGATAGCTTCAGTACTTGGTCTTCAGGAGGGGGTGTTGACTTTTGTGCCGGGGTTCTGTTGAGTGCCAGATCCAGGATGTTGTTTCCCCTTGTTGGAAAATCAATGTGTTGATAGACTTTGGGGAAAACGCTCTTTGGGTCTGCGTGGTTAAAATCCCCAGCTAAGATGAGAAAGGCATCTGGGTGGGCTGTCTGTTGGTCACTGGCACTCTGGAAAAGTTCATTCAGTGCCTCTTTCCTGTTTTTGAGGTTAGAGGTGGGCGGTATGTAGACAGCCACAAGCAGTACAACAGTAAATTCCCTGGGCAGGTAGATAGGGCGACACTTAATGATCATAAACTCCACGAGGGGTGAGCAGTGTCTGCAGACCACGGCAACGTCACGGCACCAGGTGTCATTGATGTAGACACAGAGACCACCTCCACGTGTCTTACCTCCCTCGGAGATCACTCTGTCTGCTCTGCAGCAGGAAAGCCCCTCAAGCTGGATTGCACTGTCCGGTATATTACCATTGAGCCAAGTCTCAGTGAATATAAAAACACAACTGTCTTTCACCATCCTCCGAGAGGAGCGTAGCAGACGGATATAATCCATCTTATTGTCCAGTGACATACGTTAGCCAGAACAATAGTAGGGATAGAAGGCCGGTGTGGTTTAGCTGTGAGTCTTGCTCGGATACCTCCTCGTTTGCTCCTATTTTGCTTCCTGTAGCGCCTCTTGTGACGCCTCCACTGCGCTGCAGGTGCGGGGGGCCCTCGGTGAGCGCTTCAGAAGATGGTATTTTTGGATTTGTAGGTCTCAAATGCTGCTTAAATGCCTTTAGGTTGGATGCTAACTGTGTGTTTACTTTTAAAACACATCCTCTGTTCATTGCTAGCAAAGATCTTTGGCAGTAAAAAATCTGCTGAACTCCACAAAAACATGGCAAAGATGTACAACGTGAATCACAAAAACTGCAAATGCAGTTTGCGGAAAAGGGTAGAAACGTTGCTTTGTCAAGAGAGAGAAAAGCTGCAGCCTGTTTAGGCATGTAAATGTTTGGGTGGTATTAGTTTAAGCAGACACTGTTCACTCATTCTTATGATTTTAATGAAGATCAGACCACATTTTATGACCTATTTAGGCAGAAATTAGAGAAACACACAAGTAACAGACAACTGTGAAGTGAAAGCAAAATGATACATGATTCTGTTATTTTTCAAAAAATAGAAAACCAAAAAGTGGGGCGTGCATAAGTATTCATACA
Source organism: Proterorhinus semilunaris (assembly GCA_021464625.1). Classification (NCBI taxonomy): domain Eukaryota; kingdom Metazoa; phylum Chordata; class Actinopteri; order Gobiiformes; family Gobiidae; genus Proterorhinus; species Proterorhinus semilunaris. Next base: position 1,517,888 of record CM038354.1, read on the forward strand.
GCATGACTGAATAGTTTGTGGAACCCCCTTTTGCTGCAATAACAGCAGCAAGTCTTCTGGGGTTTGACTCTACAAGGTTTGCACATGTAGAGACTGACATTTTAGCCCATTCCTCTTTACAAAACAACTCAAGCTCTGTCACATTAGAAGGAGAGCGTTTGTGAACAGCAGTTTTCAGGTCTTTCCACAGATTTTCAATAGGATTTAGGTCAGGACTTTGACTGGGCCATTCTAACACATTAATATGTTTGTTTTGAAACCATTCCATTGTAGATGTTTGTGTTTAGGGTCATTGTCCTGCTGGAAGGTGAATCTCCGCCCCAGCCTCAATTCTCTTGCTGACTCCAGCAGGTTTTCCTCCAAAATGTCTCTGTATTTGGCTCCATCCATCTTCCCAACTATTCTTACAATCTTCCCAGTCCCCGCTGAGGAAAAGCAGCCCCATAGCATGATGCCCCCCCACCATATTTGACACTGGGGATGGTGCACTCAGGACGATGAGCAGTGTTAGGTTTGCTCCATACATAACGTTTTGCATTTGGGCCAAAAAGTTCAATGTTTGTCTCATCTGACCAAAGCACCTTCTTCCACATGGGAGCTGTGTCCTCCATATGACTTCTAGCAAACTTCAAACGGGATTTCTTATGGCCTCCTTTCAATAATGGCTTTCTTCTGCCACTCGTCCATGAAGGCCAGATTTGTTTAGAGTACGACTTATAGTTGTCCCATGTACAGATTCCCCCAGCTCAGCGGCAGGATGTCGCAGCTCCTCCAGAGTTATCTTGGGGCACTTGGTTGCATTTCTGACCAGTGCTCTCCTTGTTCGGTCTGTTAGTTTAGGTGGACGGCCGTGTCTTGGTAAGTTCACAGTGGTGCTATACTCTTTCCATTTCTGAATGACGGATTGAACAGTGCTCCGTGAGATGTTAAAATCTTGGGAAATCTTTGTATAACTTAACGCTGCTTTAAACTTCTCCACAGCTTTATCCCTGACCTCTCTGGTGAGCTCCTTGGCCTTCATGATGTTGTTTAGTGACCAATACACTCTGACCATAGCTCTGAGGCCCTCACAGAACAGCTGGAATAGATTACACACAGGTGGCCTCTATTTAATGGTTAGGGCAAGGTGTGAACTTTCTGCAGTCATTAGGAATGTTATAAAGGCAATTTAATGCACTCAGAAAAATGTTGTATGAATACTTATGCACGCCCCACTTTTCACTTTTCTATTTTTGAAAAATAACAGAATCATGTATCATTTTGCTTTCACTTCACAGTTGTCTGTTACTTGTGTGGGAACTTTCAGTAAAAACATTCTAAATAAAATCTTTATGTTTATGGTTGTAAAAATAACAAAATGAACAAAAGTTCAAGGTGTATTAGTACGTTCGAGAGGCACTGTACATTTCCCTCCCAGTGTAACTATAAATATAATAGTGTGATCGCCTATTATACACATGAGGACTATATCACCTGGACTTTCTAAAAAGGCTATAATCGGACATTTGAATGTGACCTTTGCAGTGTGATTTATTCCACATTTTGTCCCCAACTTTCCCCCCAATTTTTGCCACAATTTCTCAAAATGTTTTCCCAAATTCTAGGCAACTGATATTGGAGATGGACACAATATTTTTGCACTTTTGCAGTGCGACCTTTGCATTGCAACTTTAACAAACGCGACCCTCACAGTTCTTCACAGTGCCACCATCACAGTGCGACATTTGCACTGTGACCTCGGCAGTGCCACCATTGTAGTGAGGCCTTCACTGTGCAACATTTGCAGTGTGACCCTCTTGTGCCTGTTTGATGTTGTATGAAAATAAATACATTTAATAATTACCAGTTCCCGATTAGTCACTGGTGTGGGATCCCTGCCATCCTCAGAGCTGAGGGACCACCACTGACCCCCACAGTCTTCCGTCTGCTCTGTCTCTTCTGCAGGAAACTCTACCCACACGCTGTCTGATTGGTCCCAGCCGCTGCAGGTCCCGCTCCCACTGTAGTTCCACATGTGATTGGTGCATTCTGGGGGTCATCAAAGCACAGAAAATCACTGTAAACCATGATAGTTAAGCATAGGAAACAACATAGTTGAGGCCATTAACAATACAGCCCTTATACAAAAACAATATAAGCTAAAAAACAATATGAGGTTAATGAAATTACATTTGGTGTGCCCCAGGGTTCGATTTTAGGCCCAGTGCTTTTTAACCTGTATATGCTCCCTCTTGGTGATGTCATCAGGAGACATGGAGTCAACTTTCATAGTTACGCTGATGATACACAGTTGTACATCTCCATGTCTCCTGAGGACACCAGGCCAATGGATGCACTTTTTAACTGCATTTTAGATCAAATCCTGGATGGCAAAAAACTTTCTCCAGCTTAACCAGGACAAAACTGAAGTTTTAGTCATCGGTCCTGAGGCCCAGGGAGAGAAACTTTTACCCAAACTACAGTCATTGTCTTTTAATCCTTCCTCACAGGTGAAGAACCTGGGTGTGATTTTTGACTCTGAGCTGACTTTAATTCCACACATTAAGAATATCACAAAGATAGGTTTTTACCATCTAAAGAACATAGACAGAGTCCGCCCCATTCTCTCTCGGGCCAACACGGAGACGCTCATGCATGCTTTTATCACCAGTCGTATTGACTACTGTAATGCCCTGCTTTCTGGTCTTCCCAAAAAGGCAAGGCAAGGCAAGGCAACTTTATTTATACCGCGCATTTCGTACACAAGGCAAGTATCTCAGGTTTACAACTTTTACAAAATTCAGCAGCTCGTGTCCTGACGAAGACCAGGAGGCGGGACCACATTACACCGGTTTTAGAGTCGCTGCATTGGCTCCCCGTGTGTTTCAGGATCGATTTTGAAGTTCTTTTAATGGTTTTTAAATGTCTTAATGGTCTTGGTCCTTCTTATCTTTCAGAACTGCTTTTACCTTATGAACCTTCATGGCCCCTTCGCTCCTCCGGCAGGGGTCTCCTAGTTATTCCTAAAGTCAACAGAAAGACTCACGGCGAGGCGTCTTTCCAATATTATGGCCCTCGCCTCTGGAACGACCTGAGGAGGAGCTCAGGACCACAGAGAACGTTCATGTTTTTAAGAGCAGGCTCAAGACCCACCTTTTTAGTTAAGCTTTTAACTAATATCTATTTATTTAGTCCTAATTATTGATATATTTATTTATGTTTATAATTTATTTATGTTTACATGTATTTCTAGCTTCCTTAATTGCCATTACTGCTGGATTTTAAATGTATGAGTGTTTTTAGATGGTTTCTTATATTTTTAGGCTTTCCCAGTGTTTCCTCTGAGGGGGCCCTCTGCCACGGGAGCAGTGATAGGCTGTGGCTGTGTGGGTGCTGTCCTGTGGGTGCTCAGGTGGAGGTGTGGTGTCTCTCTTGGATCAGTGCCCTGTAGCTGTGCTGGACTGCTGCTCCCGGCTCTCCTTGCTTAGTGACCAATACACTCTGACCATAGCTCTGAGGCCCTCACAGAACGGCTGGAATAATACTGAGAGTAGATTACACACAGGTGGCCTCTAAAAATAACAGAATCATGTATCATTTTGCTTTCACTTCACAGTTGTCTGTTACTTGTGTGTGAACTTTCAGTAAAACATTCAAAATAAAATCTTTATGTTTCATGGTACATGACAAAATGTGCAAAGGTTCAAGGTGTATTAGTACTTTTGAGAGGCACTGTATTTCAGTTTCTGTGGCCGGAGTGGCGCAATATGGGCCTATTTATTCATCTGGTCTGACCGGCCCAAAGGTTTGTTGGCCCACCAGGAAAACTCCCGGTGCTCCTGATGGCTAGCCCAGGTCGGTGGTACTTGTCCTATTCAGTGCAGATGATGCACGGCCAATGTTCACATTCCTACCAAGCTTTCACATCAAAGTCCTCAGCAGACTTTAGCTGAGGACTCTCACAGGTCTTTCTTCAACTTTTACTGTCAAACAAAAAAAAACTGGACATCAGCAGGACCACCTCCCCCGCTGACATAGTACTGCACATTGGGACTATTTTACAAGACCATTTCATTTTAATTTAGAATAAAACACCACACTATACCGAACGTGAGGATATGGCAATAAGCAAGCACGTTTACATGCTGAACGTGTTTTTTCATTGACTTGGCCTTAAAGACTTGGGCTACCCAAGGTGCTACCATTGTATAACTACCTCACTGGATCACCTCATCATTATGGATATTTTGGATCTTATCTGGATATTTTCAGATCTCTGTCCATGGGTTTAGGATACTGGGACCAATCCAGAAGGTTAAGATTGTATTTGGCTGAAGTAAAGTGGTTTAGTTTTCTGTGCATCAGTGTTCACCTTCACATCTGCTCCATGCCAATCCAGGTCAGACCTCAGAGGAAATAAGAGCTCAAGAGCCTGGAACATGTGACACCGCACCAACAATACACGCTACACTCTGTTCAAAACCTACACAGAGAGGATTTCTCACAGGATTTAGCTTGCACAACTTCACCCCAACTCTCTGAACCCACCAGGGAGGCAGTTCTCAACATACAATATTTGGGATTTCCTTTTGGTTGTGGCTACATAAATGTTTGGGGGAAATAAAATCTAATTGCAATTTCTCTAGCATTGCGATTGTAGCTGTGTGAAAATCAAGATTCAGTTTGGTGTGCTCTGTGCTCATTTGAAAAAGTGCATATTTTTGGTGGTTAGGACTTATGAAGCTTATGCGCAAATTCAACAAGGAAGACTCAACAGCTGTTTAAACCACCGCTCATCACCAGCAGCTGTTTCCACTCATCAATCACAGTCCAGCCATTCAGCTTCTCCACATCAACCAATCATCGCTCCAAGATTCCTTCATAAGCACCATGGCCCATCACTCCGAGTTTCCCAGCCGTGCTGCAACCCTCCTCCACCCCTATTCTCCACCTGGGCTCTCTCGGCGCCGCTCGAACGTCTGGTCACCCTGGGTCTTCTACCACCACCAGTGTCCAGGCTCCGGGGGAAGATCCTGGCTATCGTTCTACGCCGTGCGGATTTATCGTTCATCCAATCCTCCGCCGGGGTCTGAGCCCCAAATTATGTTTTGCATTCATTCAATAAAACGTCTAAAACGCTTTTCTGTCTGTGTGAGTCTATCAGGTTGAATTGCCTCATTGTATAAAGGTCCAATTCCTGGAATAAATGGGTTATTGTGTGTGGAGTTTGCATGTTCACCCCGTGTCTGGGTGGATTTCCACCCCAGCAGCATTAAAGGATAAATCAAATGCATCCATTTTCTCTACGGGGACAATCAAGTACAACTTAACTCAACTATGAACTGGCAAACTAATACAACAGTCAAGATGATTTCAGCACATAAATTGGCCAAAAAACACCTAAAACATGTACAGTAGTCCAGTATGAATGATATTTGTGAGTGCCTGAATGGAGGTGGTTGCGATGTTGGCTTCTGTCGGTCTGATAAAATGAACCGTGTATTGGCATGTAAATACACCATGTCTTTTGCCAATTACAAGCCTTCCAATTGTGATTTCAAACTGATTGAAAGTTAAACACATTTTGTAACCCTAATGTACGTATAGGCAAAGTCTGTCCACACTCACCAGGGCTCCAGGCAGTTTGGGCCTGCACAAACCCTCCAAACTCCAGCTCCTCAGAGGGGTCCTCCCTGTCAAAGTCTAGGCTGCTGACCCTCAGTGCACCCCGCTCTGGGTCATCCGGTGCTGGGTCCCTCAGTGCACCCCGCTCTGGGTCATCAGGTGCTGGGTCCCTCAGTGCACCCCTCTCTGGGTCATCAGGTGCTGAGTCCCTCAGTGTGCCCCTGTCTGGGTCATCAGGTGCTGGGTCCCCCAGTGCGCCCCGCTCTGGGTCATCAGGCGCTGGGTCCCCCAGTGCGCCCCGCTCTGGGTCATCAGGCGCTGGGTCCCCCAGTGCGCCCCGCTCTGGGTCATCAGGCGCTGGGGCCCTCAGTGCCCCCCCTTCTGGGTCAGCAGAGCCTGGGTATGAACTGTCCCCTGTGGGGCTCCTCCAGTGTTCTCCTGGACTGGCCGTCTTCTCCAGTACGCTGGGACCATTCCAGCTGACTGTAATAGGATCAGCTTCTTCAGTGTTGGATTTACAAGTGCTGCCCCCTTGTGGAGCAGAGGAGAGGGCACAGGCTGGGTCCCAGAGGGAGCACACCAGGCCATTCGTGTTATTGGCGCTTCCTTGGTATAAGGATCCATCTGTGATTGCGACTCCTGACTCAACTCTGGTGGGGTTTTGGAGTCGTTTACTGCATGTAGGTGCAGATGCAGATGCAGAGTTGTGAGGTTCCTCAAACGGGAGGGTCTGGGTCTGCAGTTTGATGAGACTCTCTTCGATCAGGGCTTTGACTAAAGATACTCCTCCAGGTTTGTACATGTGCAATAAAAGTTCATGATCTATAAAGTCTATTTTTTGCTTCTCTCCGAGCTTCTTTTCATGATCCTCTCTGACCTCCTCTCTGATATTCTTGCTTGGCACCTCTCTTGACGCTGGTTTAAACTCCTCTCTGAGTTCCTCTATGAGATTCTCTGTGACCTTCCCTATGAGCTCCTCTGTGAGCTCTCTCGGCGTCTCTGAGAGCTCCCCTCTGGACTCTGCGATCTCCTCTCTGATCTCATCTCTAAGTCCCTCTTTACCCTTCTCTATGAGCTCCTCTGTGAGTTTCTCTCTGGGCCCCTCTGTGACATCTTTGAGCTCCTCTGAGAGCTCCCCTCTGGGCTTCTCTGTGACCTTCTCTGAGAGCTCCTCTGTGACCTCTCTGGGGTCCTCTGTGAGTTCCTCTCTGGGCTCTCTGATCTCCTCTGTGAGTTCCTCTGTGAGTTCCTCTGTGACCTCTCTGGGCTCCTCTGCGAGTTCCTCTCTGGGCTCTGTGATCTCCTCTGTGAATTCCTCAGTGACCTCTCTGGGCTCCTCTGTGAGCTCCTCTGTGAGCTTCTCTGTGAGCTCTTCTGTGACATCTCTGGGCTGCTCTATGAGTTCCTCTCTGGGCTCTGTGATCGCCTCTGTGAGCGTCTCCGTGAGCGTCTCCGTGAGCTCCTTTGTGACATATCTGGGCTCCTCTGTGAGTTCCTCTCTGGGCTCTGTGATCTCCTCTGTGAGCTTCTCTGTGAGCTCTTCTGTGACATCTCTGGGCTCCTCTCTGAGCTCTGTGATTGCCTCTGTGAGCTTCTGTGTGAGCTCCTCTGTGACATATCTGGGCCCCTCTGTGAGTTCCTCTCTGGGCTCTGTGATCTCCTCTGTGAGCTTCTCTGTGACCTTCTCTATGAGATCCTCTGAGAGTTCCCCTCTGGGCTCCTCTGTGACCTTGCTGAGCTCACCTGGGACCCCCTTTGTGGGCCCCTCTGTGAACTCTCTGAGCTCCCCTGGGACCTCCTTACTAGGCTCCTCTGTAAGCTCCTCTGTAAGCTCCTCTCTGAATTCCTCTCTGGGCACCTGTTCTCTAGAACATTTGAGTCTGGGCTGATCCAGCCGGAGTTGCCTCGTGTGGACCTTCTCTCGGCCTGCTGTGTGGTTAGCTGACTTCCTCCAGCGCCGACCTGAAACAGAGATCTATTATCAAAGTCATCTGTGATTGAGCGGTGGACGATGTGCATTTACAAAGACAAAGCCAATAGGTTCACACTATCCTTAAAGAAAAGAGAAGTTACCTGAGCGTTCTCTGGCCCTGCTGGCTGCTGTATGCGTAGGCTGAGCCTGGGCCCCTCCAGTCTGGCTGCGGAGCCACCCTCTCAGCACCCCCCCAGGCTGAGGAGTGGGGGCCTGAGCTGTGCGGAGGAACAGACTCTGTGTCCTGCTGCTGCCCTCTCTGCTCTGCAGGGTGGCCACCAGCGCCCCGATACCGGCCCGTCTGGCGTCCAGGCCAAGGGACAGCCCCCACTCTTCACTAAGGTGTACATCTACGGGCCAAGGGCAGCTCACAGGGGCCTGTCCCAGGGGTCCTCCAGGTCGGTGACGGCTCTTGGAGCACAGAGCCCATGCTCGTAGGCCCCTGATCAGAGGCAGGCCCGTCAGGCCCAGCTCTGGGCGGCTGGAAAGGGGCAGAGCAGGACGTTGGCACTTGAGAGGCAGGGGCCCAGGGCCCACTGCGCTCAGGCAGGGGTAGTTGTTATTATTGTTCTGTTGGAGAAGGGTACTGGTTATTGGCCTCATGGGTGGTTTAGGCAGCACTGCTCAATCAGAAGATCCCCGCAGCACTGACACGACCTGCAACACCAAACACATTAGAGCGGTTAGAGATCAGGAACATCCCAAACACATTAGAGCAGTTAGAGATCAGGAACACCCCAAACACATTAGAGCGGTCAGAGATCAGGAACACCCCAAACACATTAGAGCGGTCAGAGATCAGGAACACCCCAAACACATTAGAGCGGTCAGAGATCAGGAACACCCCAAACACATTAGAGCGATTAGAGATCAGGAACACCCCAAACACATTAGAGCGATTAGAGATCAGGAACACCCCAAACACATTAGAGCGATTAGAGATCAGGAACACCCCAAACACATTAGAGCGATTAGAGATCAGGAACACCCCAAACACATTAGAGCGGTTAGAGATCAGGAACACCCCAAACACATTAGAGCGGTTAGAGATCAGGAACACCCCAAACACATTAGAGCGGTTAGAGATCAGGAACACCCCAAACACATTAGAGCAGTTAGAGATCAGGAACACCCCAAACACATTAGAGCAGTTAGAGATCAGGAACACCCCAAACACATTAGAGCGGTTAGAGATCAGGAACACCCCAAACACATTAGAGCGGTTAGAGATCAGGAACACCCCAAACACATTAGAGCAGTTAGAGATCAGGAACATCCCAAACACATTAGAGCGGTTAGAGATCAGGAACACCCCAAACACATTAGAGCAGTTAGAGATCAGGAACACCCCAAACACATTAGAGCGGTTAGAGATCAGGAACACCCCAAACACATTAGAGCGGTTAGAGATCAGGAACACCCCAAACACATTAGAGCGGTTAGAGATCAGGAACACCCCAAACACATTAGAGCAGTTAGAGATCAGGAACACCCCAAACACATTAGAGCGGTTAGAGATCAGGAACACCCCAAACACATTAGAGCGGTTAGAGATCAGGAACACCCCAAACACATTAGAGCGGTTAGAGATCAGGAACACCCCAAACACATTAGAGCGGTTAGAGATCAGGAACACCCCTAACACATTAGAGCGGTTAGAGATCAGGAACACCCCAAACACATTAGAGCAGTTAGAGATCAGGAACACCCCAAACACATTAGAGCGGTTAGAGATCAGGAACACCCCAAACACATTAGAGCGGTTAGAGATCAGGAACACCCCAAACACATTAGAGCGGTTAGAGATCAGGAACACCCCAAACACATTAGAGCGGTCAGAGATCAGGAACACCCCAAACACATTAGAGCAGTTAGAGATCAGGAACACCCCAAACACATTAGAGCGGTTAGAGATCAGGAACACCCCAAACACATTAGAGCGGTTAGAGATCAGGAACACCCCAAACACATTAGAGCGGTTAGAGATCAGGAACACCCCAAACACATTAGAGCAGTTAGAGATCAGGAACACCCCAAACACATTAGAGCGGTTAGAGATCAGGAACACCCCTAACACATTAGAGCGGTCAGAGATCAGGAACACCCCAAACACATTAGAGCGGTCAGAGATCAGGAACACCCCTAACACATTAGAGCGGTTAGAGATCAGGAACACCCCAAACACATTAGAGCGGTCAGAGATCAGGAACACCCCTAACACATTAGAGCGGTTAGAGATCAGGAACACCCCAAACACATTAGAGCGGTCAGAGATCAGGAACACCCCAAACACATTAGAGCGGTTAGAGATCAGGAACACCCCAAACACATTAGAGCGGTTAGAGATCAGGAACACCCCAAACACATTAGAGCGGTTAGAGATCAGGAACACCCCAAACACATTAGAGCGGTCAGAGATCAGGAACACCCCAAACACATTAGAGCGATTAGAGATCAGGAACACCCCAAACACATTAGAGCGGTCAGAGATCAGGAACACCCCAAACACATTAGAGCGGTCAGAGATCAGGAACACCCCAAACACATTAGAGCGGTTAGAGATCAGGAACACCCCAAACACATTAGAGCGGTTAGAGATCAGGAACACCCCAAACACATTAGAGCGGTCAGAGATCAGGAACACCCCAAACACATTAGAGCGATTAGAGATCAGGAACACCCCAAACACATTAGAGCGGTCAGAGATCAGGAACACCCCAAACACATTAGAGCGGTCAGAGATCAGGAACACCCCAAACACATTAGAGCGGTTAGAGATCAGGAACACCCCAAACACATTAGAGCGGTTAGAGATCAGGAACACCCCAAACACATTAGAGCAGTTACAGATCAGGAACACCCCAAACACATTAGAGCGGCCAGAGATCAGGAACACCCCAAACACATTAGAGCGGCCAGAGATCAGGAACACCCCAAACACATTAGAGCGGCCAGAGATCAGGAACACCCCAAACACATTAGAGCGGCCAGAGATCAGGAACACCCCAAACACATTAGAGCAGTCAGAGATCAGGAACACCCCAAACACATTAGAGCGGTTAGAGATCAGGAACACCCCAAACACATTAAAGCGGTTAGAGATCAGGAACACCCCAAACACAGGCTAGGTTTAACTGGAGTAATCAGATTACTCAGCAATCAGACCTGATTTGTTTATATTCACTTCAGAACTCAGAGAATCCAAAACTCCGGGTTCTACATGAGTCAGCGCAGATGTGGATTTTTAAAGCAACTGAACTCTCTCCCCTCCCTTCAGTTAGACCCAGGCGGAGATGCACAGCAACGCAGCGGTTAGCACTTGTGCTTCACAGCGAAAAATGTCCAATTTTGGCCCATGGAGCTTAAGGCCGCGACGTCCGCTCCGCCGCGTGCTTTGTTTTTACTTCTCAGTCCAGTTAAGACGCGGTAGCTCGTGGATGTACAGTGAAAATATCAGCGTTAATTCAGCCACTGCGAAAGACTATTGCTTTCTTCTCCGTTAGCATTGCGTTAGCCTCAGCGCTAATCACTCCATTCCCTCGCTGCTACTACACGCTCTGATGCACTGATCCCAGAAACTCCCTCACCTCCGGATTCACACGTGCTGCATTCCAGCGGTCAGACATCAGGGACACACCACACTGCTCTATTAGAGGGGTCAGACATCACGGACACACCACACTGCTCTATTAGAGCGGTCAGACATCAGGGACACACCACACTGCTCTATTAGAGCGGTCAGACATCATGGACACCACACTGCTCTATTAGAGCGGTCAGACATCAGGGACACACCACACTGCTCTATTAGAGGGGTCAGACATCAGGGACACACCACACTGCTCTATTAGAGCGGTCAGACATCAGGGACACACCACACTGCTCTATTAGAGGGGTCAGACATCACGGACACACCACACTGCTCTATTAGAGCGGTCAGACATCAGGGACACACCACACTGCTCTATTAGAGCGGTCAGACATCATGGACACCACACTGCTCTATTAGAGCGGTCAGACATCAGGGACACACCACACTGCTCTATTAGAGGGGTCAGACATCAGGGACACACCACACTGCTCTATTAGAGCGGTCAGACATCAGGGACACACCACACTGCTCTATTAGAGGGGTCAGACATCACGGACACACCACACTGCTCTATTAGAGCGGTCAGACATCAGGGACACACCACACTGCTCTATTAGAGCGGTCAGACATCATGGACACCACACTGCTCTATTAGAGCGGTCAGACATCAGGGACACACCACACTGCTCTATTAGAGGGGTCAGACATCAGGGACACACCACACTGCTCTATTAGAGCGGTCAGACATCAGGGACACACCACACTGCTCTATTAGAGCGGTCAGACATCAGGGACACACCACACTGCTCTATTAGAGCGGTCAGACATCATGGACACCACACTGCTCTATTAGAGCGGTCAGACATCAGGGACACACCACACTGCTCTATTAGAGGGGTCAGACATCACAGACACACCACACTGCTCTATTAGAGCGGTCAGACATCAGGGACACACCACACTGCTCTATTAGAGCGGTCAGACATCATGGACACCACACTGCTCTATTAGAGCGGTCAGACATCAGGGACACACCACACTGCTCTATTAGAGGGGTCAGACATCACGGACACACCACACTGCTCTATTAGAGCGGTCAGACATCAGGGACACAACACACTGCTCTATTAGAGCGGTCAGACATCAGGGACACACCACACTGCTCTATTAGAGCGGTCAGACATCAGGGACACACCACACTGCTCTATTAGAGCGGTCAGACATCAGGGACACACCACACTGCTCTATTAGAGCGGTCAGACATCAGGGACACACCACACTGCTCTATTAGAGCGGTCAGACATCAGGGACACCACACTGCTCTATTAGAGCGGTCAGACATCAGGGACACCACACTGCTCTATTAGAGCGGTCAGACATCAGGGACACACCACACTGCTCTATTAGAGCGGTCAGACATCATGGACACCACACTGCTCTATTAGAGCGGTCAGACATCACGGACACACCACACTGCTCTATTAGAGGGGTCAGACATCACGGACACACCACACTGCTCTATTAGAGCGGTCAGACATCAGGGACACAACACACTGCTCTATTAGAGCGGTCAGACATCAGGGACACACCACACTGCTCTATTAGAGCGGTCAGACATCAGGGACACACCACACTGCTCTATTAGAGCGGTCAGACATCATGGACACCACACTGCTCTATTAGAGCGGTCAGACATCATGGACACCACACTGCTCTATTAGAGCGGTCAGACATCATGGACACCACACTGCTCTATTAGAGCGGTCAGACATCAGGGACACACCACACTGCTCTATTAGAGCGGTCAGACATCATGGACACCACACTGCTCTATTAGAGCGGTCAGACATCATGGACACCACACTGCTCTATTAGAGCGGTCAGACATCATGGACACCACACTGCTCTATTAGAGCGGTCAGACATCAGGGACACACCACACTGCTCTATTAGAGCGGTCAGACATCAGGGACACACCACACTGCTCTATTAGAGCGGTCAGACATCAGGGACACACCACACTGCTCTATTAGAGCGGTCAGACATCATGGACACCACACTGCTCTATTAGAGCGGTCAGACATCAGGGACACACCACACTGCTCTATTAGAGCGGTCAGACATCAGGGACACACCACACTGCTCTATTAGAGCGGTCAGACATCAGGGACACCACACTGCTCTATTAGAGCGGTCAGACATCAGGGACACCACACTGCTCTATTAGAGCGGTCAGACATCAGGGACACACCACACTGCTCTATTAGAGCGGTCAGACATCAGGGACACACCACACTGCTCTATTAGAGCGGTCAGACATCATGGACACCACACTGCTCTATTAGAGCGGTCAGACATCACGGACACACCACACTGCTCTATTAGAGGGGTCAGACATCACGGACACACCACACTGCTCTATTAGAGCGGTCAGACATCAGGGACACAACACACTGCTCTATTAGAGCGGTCAGACATCAGGGACACACCACACTGCTCTATTAGAGGGGTCAGACATCAGGGACACACCACACTGCTCTATTAGAGCGGTCAGACATCAGGGACACACCACACTGCTCTATTAGAGCGGTCAGACATCAGGGACACACCACACTGCTCTATTAGAGCGGTCAGACATCATGGACACCACACTGCTCTATTAGAGCGGTCAGACATCATGGACACCACACTGCTCTATTAGAGCGGTCAGACATCATGGACACCACACTGCTCTATTAGAGCGGTCAGACATCAGGGACACACCACACTGCTCTATTAGAGCGGTCAGACATCAGGGACACCACACTGCTCTATTAGAGCGGTCAGACATCATGGACACCACACTGCTCTATTAGAGCGGTCAGACATCATGGACACCACACTGCTCTATTAGAGCGGTCAGACATCAGGGACACACCACACTGCTCTATTAGAGCGGTCAGACATCAGGGACACACCACACTGCTCTATTAGAGCGGTCAGACATCAGGGACACACCACACTGCTCTATTAGAGCGGTCAGACATCATGGACACCACACTGCTCTATTAGAGCGGTCAGACATCAGGGACACACCACACTGCTCTATTAGAGGGGTCAGACATCAGGGACACACCACACTGCTCTATTAGAGCGGTCAGACATCATGGACACCACACTGCTCTATTAGAGCGGTCAGACATCAGGGACACACCACACTGCTCTATTAGAGCGGTCAGACATCAGGGACACACCACACTGCTCTATTAGAGCGGTCAGACATCATGGACACCACACTGCTCTATTAGAGCGGTCAGACATCATGGACACCACACTGCTCTATTAGAGCGGTCAGACATCAGGGACACACCACACATTAGAGCTGTCGGACTGGAGTAGTCAGAGAAACGGGTTTACTTTTTACTCTGGATTGATTAATCCCGTACTGAGCTCACACAGAAGTGACTGTACCTGTGCGTGTGTGCGTGTGTGCGTGTGTGTGTGCGTGTGTGCGTGTGTGTGTGCGCGTGTGTGCGTGTGTGCCTTACTGAACGAACGTAAAGGCCAATACCCCCCAAATCCTGATCGGCCCAGCACATCCCAAACACATCCGGCCGCATCCTGACTGGAGCACAGGCTCATTGTCCTCGGTGGCCCGGATGGTCGTTAGCGCTCGTAGATAATGAGGCTGATTTGGGCCCAACACTACACCGGTATTAACTGCACTTGAGCGCGGGCCTACCGTGCCTGGATGCGTCCTCCCATAGCCGTAGCCTATGCACAGAGAGACAACACGCAGATACGGCTGACGCGGGTTAGTGAATGGCTCTCTGCGCGCTCCATTTGCCCCGGTAACCCTCCCCAGACATGGAGCTACCTGTGTCGCTCTGAGCGCCGCTTCGTGATGCGGACAGTCAGGTGCTTCTCCTCTCACGTCTCGCTGTTGTCGTTGTTGTTTGGACGAGAAACATGGCTGTAGTCGTTATCCTCAACCGCCCCCGCGCGCTGTGGTCCTGCGCCATCGGCTCCGCATCCCCCCCCACACACACACCCCGCTGTGCCCTGCGCGGTCCGGCCTGTGCGCATGCAGCCTGTCCCGCTGTATCCTCCCGCAGTCGGCTCCCAGGCAGTGACGGAGCCCGCTTACGGAGAAGGGGGAGATGGGGGGGTGAGAGGGGGCTGGGCCGTGCCGCCTCCTCGCGCGTCCACAGCAGAGCGTGAGAGTGTGTCATCCACAAAGGCTACGTCATTGGCTTTCTGACGTTGATCCGTTTTTCTTTTTTCTGTCTTTTTTAAAGTGGATGCCTGCCATGAATGACCTGCATCGGCCCACCCCCACTCCGAGCGCTTGACGTCACGAGTGATGTCACGTGGTTACAAAAGAGGTGTTTGTCCCAATCTCCTTGAGTTCCGTGAAGCCATGGACCTACTATAATCTAATAATGGAGCCTGACGTCATCTCCAGGTCTAGTGCAGGACACACTCCGCTGAGGGGCATCATCCAGAGCTAAGGAGACATTTTAATTGCAGAAAAATTCATTGAGCCTATGCTGGTGTGATTTTGCTGTAGCTTACTATATAAGCATATAGGTCTACTGGAAAATGTTCATTTGGACACATTTATGTGTTTTAGTTAAACAATACAAATTGAGGATACCGGGTTCTTCCAAACACATAGTTTTGAGGAGCCTGCAGGTACAGGGCTGCATTCTTTCTCAAATGTTTATGCTTTATTCTTTGGAAACATTGCTCTTACTTAAGAATATTTAAATGCACCTCTGGTTATATGGTATTGATAGAAATAGAGACATTTCCTGAATATTATAAGTGAACAGGCCTGACCTATAACCACACACACACTGGAGAGCCACACTCACATTAAACCCTTGGCTTGAAGTAGATCGTGCTTCCTGTTTTATTTCTCATTGCATCAAACAGTTATTAACCATCAAAGACTGAAAAGTCCACTGTGACAGTGTGCCCCATGTGGGGGGCCAGTGGTCCCCGTGAGTGGGATTGGTCGTCCCTCTTGTTATTTAGCCTTTAAAGGTGGGTCTGAACGTAAACATGTGACTGACTGCAGCGACCGTCACAGAGAATGTACACGTGTGTTTTATTTTTTATTCAACATTTACAAACCGTAAGGCACATAACAGCATATCAAGACACATTTGGTTGAGTAGAAACAAATTCACAGAACAGTGTAAATTTAAAGCAAGTGTAAAAATAAAACGAATAATAATAATTGGCACAAATAATCAAATAATACAATTAAATAAATAGATAAGTATACATCTTACTTCAGGTTTAAGGGTCAGTTATTTTATAATGTTGTATTTGCTCTATTGTTAATTTCATAACTTTTAAAGATTTGCAATACAGATTAAACTCAAATGAATACAAACCTCTATTTTAATTGTTTGAGTTATGTATATAGTTGTCTGTGTAAGTTCTCAGTCGTACAGGAGTTGTCCATCTTCAATGAAGGCACTTGATTCATCTTGGAAGACTTCAACTACTGAGTACAGAAGATGACTGGAGTACCTTCACTGATTATGTATATAGTGTTTTGCCAGTATGAGGATTACGTTTACCAGCAGTTTTCCAAAACCATTTCATATAAAATATCTACATGCGATGCATCCTTTCTCTCCAACCACTGTTGGATCTGAGACCAAAATACTTGAACACATTTACAGTCATAAACAATGTGACATGTGGTTTCCACTTCTGTTTTACAAAAGGAACATTCATTACTATCGAAATTAAATCTTAGTCTTAAAAATGTGCTTGATATGTTGTTACAAAGTTTAAAATGAATTTCCTTGGATTTTGGAATAATAGGATACTTCAGATATTCTGTTCTTAATTTCTTTAGAATAATAAACATGTTATTATTTTTTTTAATCAAAGCATTTAATATCACCTATAAAACATTGGTATATGGAGTTGGGATGAATTACCACCTCTGTAGCTAACAGCAAGAATGGTTTTGGAATTGCATTAACAAGACCGAAAAACTGTTTTGGGTGACAGAAAAAGTTCTACTTCATGCTAAAGTCATTATATGAGAGCAGGTTTCCATTTAAGTCCAACAAATCCATAACGCACCAAATATGTGTGTCCATCCAGTCCTTGTAATATATAGACTTGTTTCTATGGAGAACACATCTGTTGTTCCAAAGCGAAGTATATGAGGAGTGAAGTTATGTTTGAACAGCATCTTCCAGTAAAAGAGAACTTGCTGGTGAAAACTAGACTGCTTGATATTAAGTTTTTTAAACCTCAAAATCACATTTTAATAGAAACTGTAATCCTCCACAAGATGAAAAAATATTATTGGGGAATATATGGATTTTTAAAAAATGATTTGAACCGAATGTTTTTGATTGTGCCATTCATACACTCATAATCAATAGCTTTGAGGCCACCATTGTCAGAATCCTGAAGCAAAGCCGCTTTTTTAAGTGATGGGGGTTGTTATTCCAAATAACAGCTTTGACAAAGGACGGCTGTAATGCTTAAGAGAATGTGGGATAAAGAATTCTAAAAATATCATCAACCTCTGTAAGATCTCTTTGCAACCAAAGATTAAAAATACTCTTACATTTGACCCGATTATTGTCTAAATCAGAACTTATTCTGCTCAACTTTAGCCGATTGTACATTACACTAAATCGTGTATTTCGAATAGCGGATACTATACTACTGTTATTAAAGGACTATTATTTTTAGCCAGATCAAGCCAAGCATGTGTGAGCATCGTTATTTAAGCTATTCAACTTCTTATCCTCGTGATCTTTTTCCATCGCGCTGAAAGCACCTCTGTGTTTGAATGAAATGAAGCGATGCACTGTAGCAGGGGTCTACAATTAAATTTCCCTGAAATTGTTTTAATTGGGGAAATCCTGTTGAGGAAACTTTGTTCAATAAATGAATAATAATGAGCCTGACAGGACTGTAGCCAATGTGTTGTTCATATCCTGATCTCTCATTATGTCAGTGCCCTCTGCTGGACACGTGTGAAATTCATTATTTTATTTTTTTATTTAAGCAGCCCCCTAGTGGCTGGAGTGAGCATTCTGGTCATTTCTTCAATTATAACTCCGCACAGGAATGGGCTAGAGCAGACCTGGGCAAAATACGGGCCGAGATGATTCAATCCAGCCCACGGCTTGTAGGACATACATTTCTGAGTATGTCAAAAAAAAAAAGGAGAAGTGTGACTGCTGCTGAGGTTGGGACAGATGTAAACAGTGCTGTCACATCGTAAGACACCATGGTTTCATCTGTTTCCAGCTGCAGGTGTTTGATCTTCTCCACAAACTCCTCTGTGTTTTCCACATGGTGTTCCGTTGCTAAAGGGGATAAGATGGTCTTGAGGTGTGATGGAGTCTATGCTGCTCACAATGGGTCTGAGAAGAAAACCTTCCTTGTGTACTTTTGGCAGCGCATAAATACACATAATAGCCTCTTCCGTGTAAAGCTTGTAATACATTTTTTTTTTTTTAATATTTCTTCCTTTTTTAGTTTCTGAAGATGCTCTATAATTTTCTTCCTGTAACCGCGGGTGGGGTTTCTTCACAGTCGCTCATAGGTGTTGGCATTACAGAGCAGGTGACTGATCTTGGCATCATAGTCAGCTGTGTTAAGGACCACTGTGCACCTACCTTCATCTGCTGGAAGGATGGTGATGCTTTCATTCTTCTTCAAGGCAATTTCACACAAGTGGCTCAGATGGACCAACACAGAAGGTCCAAATAGAGACAGAAAACTAAGTTTCTAAAACTCTTAGGGCAAAACCAGCCAAGATACAGCAGGCAGTGGCGTGGGAATGAGGGAGTGGATAAAGATCTTAAAATTGGGTTAACCTGTTACCTGTCGTCCCCCCAATCAGGGGGCTAGGGTTAGGGTTAGTTAACCCTAATCAGGATATGATTAGGGTTAAGAACGGCAAATGTAATGTAAGTTGTGTTTCCCTCACACATATTGATAGAAACTAAAAGGTCTTGGCTTTCAAATTAGGTATCACACTGGCATATAGGCTGTAAGCTCTCCAGTCAATACGCTTTGAGATTTGGATGTAAATAATTGTTAACCCTAACCCTAATCCTAACCCTAAGGTGGCAGTTAACAGGTTAAAAATCTCTCTGACAGAGAACTCTCCCACGTGGAGAAGAGCATGCTCTCCATGGAGTTTAACTTCTCCATTACAACCAAATCCATTCCTACAGTGGACGTGATCACAGCAACAGAATCAGCCATCAGGAACAACAGGATGACTGAGTCTGAAGCAGGAGATCTTCGGCTGAAAATCTCAGCAGCCTTCAAGAGCTCCAGACCTCCTCCCCCCAACATCATAGCTCTTGGTATAGTGATAATAGGATAATGATTATAACAAACTATATGATGATGCTATTTGTTTTGACAAAATCTCTCTCTTTCTGCTACAGACTACTATTTTAGCCACAGCTGCCTTGGGTAGGCTTCCAAACTGTGCCATTGGCCTCTCCGACCACCACCAAGCACTCATTCACACATGCACCACATTCATACATGCAATGTGAGTAAAGTGCCTTGCCCAAGGACACGGCGACGTCATGCACTTGTCGAAGGAGGGACTTGAATCAGCAATCTTTCCATCGTAATAACCCGCTTTACAGCTTGGGCCACCGTCGTAGGAAAAAGCAAGTGCGATACAACAAGATACCGGAAGTGAAAAAATAAAACAGTAAAAACAGTCAAATACAGAAGCTGATGAAAAAGCCACAAAATAACAGGTCATCTAACAATTTAGAGAAAACAGCACAAAAGCATAAAATAAAAAACGAAATATATTAAAATAATAATAATAATAATAATGCCGTACACTTGTATTGCGCTTTACAATTTTGGTTTCTCAATGTGCTACACTGTCGTCATTATTCATTCACTCCATACTCGGTGGTGATAAGCTACTGTTGTAGCCACAGCTGCCCTGGGGTAGACTGACGGAAGCGAGGCAGCCAATCTGCGCCATCGGCCCCTCCGACCACCACCAACCACTCACATCATTCATCCCGCCCTATTGTACATGTTTTTGGTGGTAGGGGAAACCGGAGTACCCGGAGGAAACCTACGCAGACACGGGGAGAACATGCAAACTCCACACAGAAAGGCCCCATCCAGGTGGGAATCGAACCCGGGACCTTCTAGCTGTGAAGCCACAGCACTAACCGCTGTGCTACCGTGCCGCCAAAATTGATGTATCATCACATTATTTGGCTGAATTTATTACATTTGTAAAAGATTTTCATCTAGTCAGCCCAATAATGTAATAATTATCACATTATCGGCAATACATCGCCATTACATTATCGGCTTATTACATTTTGAAACAGGACACATTTATTACATTATTGGCCGTTATCACGTTATCAGTTCCTACAGGGTCCAAAGGTTTTTTTTCGAGGAGGGGTTTGATGAGAGCGGTTTTGAGGGAGGTGGGAACATGGCCTGTTTCTACAAACAGATTTATTATTTTGGTCATGAGGGGACTGATGGAGTTGATGTGAGTTTGAAGCAGACGGGATGGGAGGGGATCAAGACGGTAAGTGGATGGTTTGGATCGACGGATGATGTTCTCAACCTCCTGCTAGGTTGTGAGGGAGGATTGTGATGGGTGTTGCGGGCAGGTCTTGTGAGGTGCTATTGAGAAGTGGGAAAGAGGAACGGATATTGTCAATTTTTGATGTGAAAAAATCAAGAAACCAGTTGCAATTAGTATCTGTATGACTGAGGATGGCAGGGTTAGAAGATGTGATTTATTGTGGAGAACAGTTTTTTTGAGTTACCTGGGTTGTTGTTTATGAGTGTTGAGTTGTGTTCTGACCTAGCCTTGGAGAGTGCTTTGGCATAAGCCCTACGATGTTCCTGGTAGGCCAACTTATGCACCACAGGCCAGATGTTGTTTGCAGGAACGCTCCAGGACACATGGAGTGTCCGGAGGAATAGTTCTTATTAATAAGAACTATTACTCCTTGTTTCGTTGTTGGTGGGAGGTTTTCATTTTCAGTGGCTTCCCTAAATACTTCGAGTAACATTTCCCTTATCTCAGTCCAAAACTGTTTATAAAAGTTTGAAGTCAGGCCATCAGAACCTGGGGACTTTAGTTTTAATTTATGAACTGCTTGATCCAATTCATTCAGAGATATGTTAGAGTCACAAAGTTTGCTAGATTCATTCTTGAGTTTGGGAATGATATGATTTTTTATTTAATTAAAACATAATTCAGAATCAGTTGGTGAGAAACAAGATCTGTTTAGTGAAGTATAGAATGAAGACATTTGTTCATGTTCTGACTCTGTTAATTTAGAGTCAGAACACCCTTTACCATTTATTATTAATGAATTCATTTCATTTTTTCTTTGTCTGCCTTTTTCTAACTTGTGATTTTTTTTAGCTTCTTCGGTCTATTTAGCTTTAGATCTGATAAATGCACCTTTTGCTTTATTTTGATAGAAATGGTCTATTTGACTTTGAAATTTAAGACATTTTTGAATTTGTTCATTTGATTCATTTGTAATATTACATAGGTCGTTTATTCTGATTACTAATTCTTTTTATTTTGTATACTTTGTTTCAGCAAGTTTTTTGCTGAAACTAATTGCATATTGTCTTATTTTATATTTCAAAAATTCCCATTTTCCATAGTATGTTTCAAGATCATTGTTATTTTTAATTTTCTTAATCGATGCACACACTGTTTGACAAAAATCTTCATCTAACAGTAGAGATGAGTTCAATTTCCAATTCAATTTCTTTTCAAGGAGACTGGAGGTTTCATTGCTAGTGTAATAAGAGAATGATCTGTCATCGGAGCTGAATCCATTGCCACATTCGATATGATATGGCTTAAGTTGTTGTTAACCAGCCATGAATCAATTCTAGATTTAGCACCATGAGAACTGTTGTGTACCTCCATAAGTTTCCCTCCAAATATCAGTTCAATTTAAATAATTGCAAAAGGTTTAAATTTGTGTATTATAGTGATTTTGATAGTATTTTTTTAGGTACACACTTAAAATCACTCCCTGTAATAATGACCTCGGTGGGGTGAATTCCTTTTGTTCTAAAATAGTTTCAGCCACTTTAGATAGAAATTCCTTATTTTGGGAAGGCTTATTGTAACCATAAATATTTGCGAGCTGTCAATGCTCATAACTATGACAGTGTCTTTTTTAATAGATGTATTTAGTTATTTAGTAAACTGGCTACTCCAGCTGATTTTGAGGTATCATGGCTATAATACACTTTGTTCCCCCATCGATTATTCAAACATTTTTCATCAGCTGATGTTGAGTGTGTTTCTTGTAGAAAGTTAATCTGAGATTTCTGATTTTTACAAAATAAAAAAGAAAAAATTCTTGTGCGTTTAAAGAAGTAAATAAAAGATCACTTTAAAACAGCAACATCAAATAAATTGAATTATATAAAATATGTATATATATATTTGTAGAAAGGATTAGATAAATTATTATTAATAATAAAAATAATAATTAAAGCCGCAAGCGGTGGTGCAGCCCCCCCTTGCGACTGCCGCCGCTCGCGCTCGCCTCGGCCTCACACCCAACCCTCACTCTTGCGCCCACTAGCTCTTACCCCGGCAAGTTTTTCGCATGTTTTTTTTTTGGAGCGAGAGGAAGCAGGTTTATCGAGAGGAAGGAGCGTACAGCAGAGAGGAGCGCAATGGCGTGCTGCATAATTGGGAGAGTCGACACTTTTCCCGGTGGGCCGCTCAGTTGCTTTTGGGCTGAAATAATTAAATAATGAATTAATAACAGATGCACAGTTGCGCCATTCCCGGTGGAAAGGCTTTAACTGGGCTGCAGCAGGAGCATTAGCTGCTGTTTCAGATTTAAAGTAAGTAACACAAGTAACTGTCAGGTAAATCTATAAAAAAAAAAACGACTGACATCTCAAAATCAGGGAAAAAAGTTGCATCAAACTTTTAATTCTTGTGGCAGGAAGATACTATTTGACGTTGAACTTAACAGAGGGGTGTTTAAGTGGTGCAGTCCAATCAGGCAGAGAATAGTGTCTGCAATGGTCTGCATGAGTAAAGAGGGAAAAGTATGTGAAAGGTAGGAAAGTACACAAATACATAATTGTGTCTACATAACTTGGTGCTCATTCTGGAGTATTATCAGGCTCAGCCAATGTGTGCAGCGGCCCATGTAAGAGAAATTATTAGAAAAGTGTCAAAGCCGTTTTTGAATTGGTGACCTCCTGCACCTGAGACCAGCTCACTATCATGGAGCTATACATCCATACAAATACCGGCCTGATGAGGGCTAGTCTTCTCTAAATTCCCGGGCCAAAATTAGGTCCCAGCATGCCACTGTATGAGAGGGGTTATTTTCGCCGTTTTTAATGAGGGTGGGACCATAGGCGCCGATTCATGTTCTTCTCAGTAGTTGCCGAGTCAAAAAAAAAAGAGTCAAGATCAGAATAGATCCAGCAATCTCATGGTTGGGAGCCCAGCACTGTACCTATGGAGCTACACTAGCCAAGAAAGTAGCACAGCAAATTGTAAATTAATCTTATGAAACACCACACACTATTGTATTTTCCCCTCGGACAATGTGTGCAGCGGCTCGTGTAACAAGAGAACGCATTAGAAAAGTGTCAAGGCCATGTTTGAATTAGCTACCTCCTTCACCTGAAACCACCACACTATCACTGAGCTATAATTCCATACAAAAATGGGTCTGATGAGAGCTGGTCTTCTCTAAATTCCCGGTCCGAAATTAGGTACAAGCATGCCACTGGAGGAGAGAGGTCATTTCAGGTAATTTTTCCGCCTCCATTTTCTCGATTGTTTTTTCGACATTTACCCCAGTGTTGCCTGAATTGTTTCCCTACTATCCCCCATGTCTTTCTCTTTAGTTCCTCTTTTCTCGTTTTTCATGAGGTTGGGACCATAGGCGCCAATTCACGTTCTTCCCAGTAGGTGCTGAGTAAAAAAAAAAATAATAATAAGAGAGTCAAGGTCAGAATTGCTCCAGGAGTCTCAATGTTGGGAACCCAGCACTCTACCCATGTAGCTACACAAGCACAGCAAGTGTCATGGCCGAACTGACAAATATCTTATGAAACGCCTTGCGCTCATGTAGTCGAGGCTCAGACAACGTGTGGATCATTTCCCCGTTTTTAATGAGGGTGGGACCATAGGCATCGATACAGGTTCTTCCCAGTAGGTATCAAGTAAAAAACAACAGCAGTCATGGTAGGAATTGAACCAGCAATATGACAGATGGGAACCCTGCACTCTACCGTTGGAGCTACACAGGCTTTAGCAATGACATAGCGAAACTTGAATGAACTTGATGAAACACTTGCCAAAGCCAAAAACGTTCAAATTGAAGCTTCTTTCTATGACACAGGGGTAGTATATGTACGTACGAGTCTAAAACTGTGGCTTTTGTGAATAAAGGGGGAAATTGGGGAAATTGACGAATTTCAGGAGAAACTCTGACAGAGGCCAGACTGCTGCCAGGCTAAGAACTCTGGCTATTTTCACGGAAGATGGGCGGGTCACTTGAAAGCCATCTTAACCCAACAGCAGGTGGTGCTGGTGTGCCACTTTGCTCGTGCATAATAAGTGGAGTGATTTGCCTTGACCCCCACATGTTATACATTTTCGGAAAACTCTGACTGAGGCGCACGTGACTGTCAGGTTCATTGGTCACTGCCGAGTAGGCAGCGACCAGGGGGTGCTGTCCTGGGAGCAGCCTATATTTTAATGGCTGCATTCTGTTTAGGTTTGGGTGGCGCATTAGTGACTTGATTATGAGGTCTATTGGCCAATGCCTGTGAGCGTGAGCTGTCTTTGAAAATACACGAAATGTAGGCATTCTTCGCCGCGGCGATATGAGGAGACTGTTGAAATGTTTTACAAACCGTTGTTGATTCTTGAAGTTAAAGATGTCTAGACGCACTGTGAAAAGTCTGATTTTATTTGGATGAAAAACCAAGGACTAGTTCATTAATACATAAGTTGAGTCCAGCCGGTTTCCCAATTGAAAGTCAAAATGGCTGACTCCCTGTGCGTCCGGGCGTGGCGCTCCAATTCCGTTTTTGGTTTGTCCTGATGTGCCCTTTCACTGTAACAAAGGGTTTGGGCATACACCGGAAAACACATGTTTTCATTTGAACTTTGAGGGGGCGCTGTGGAGCCATTTTGCTTTGGACGTGGCCAATTAGTCTATTTCCATACATTTTCACGCCACCCGGATGTCTTCGCCAAATTTGGTGAGTTTTCGGCAACATTTAGCGGGTCAAAAATGCGCTCGTTGACAGAGAAAACTGCTCAGTTCGTGCTCAGGGACGAGAGCATAGGAAAGGACCTTTCCTATGCTGTTGTGTTTCTGTCGCTTGTGCTAGCTGATGTGTATTGTTGATGCGTGACCAATTAACCGCTTTACACAAGGCTGCGCCATATTATTTGGAGTAATGCTTACCATGTTAAATAATTAGCCTTTTAAATGTGTTCTGATTAACCTGTGTTTTAAGTTGTCTACTACTGTGAGTGCAGTAAATTATAATTTCTGTACTGTGCTAACTGTAATGAGGACACCAGGCATAGTTAATTTATTAATGTATATTATTTAATTTCCTTTCTTTAATTACTTTATTTCCCGTTGTGTTCTTTTTGTATTCAGACCACACATGAGATGCGTGTGGAAACCTGTATACTCCCTGCTGCTGTAAATAAAGTTGAAGAAAGATTCTCTGACCTGAGTCGTCTGTAGTGCTCCAACCCTAACCACTAGTCCAAACTTTACAACCCGTTTTCCTTCCACATTGAACCTTTGAATCCCGCCTTCTTCCCCTCTGTCCGCCTTGGCGACGATGGGCCACACAGCATCCCGAGCCAGCTTGTCCTCCTGGATCATGTGCTCCGAGGAGTGTATCTTCAGATCCTCACATAGCTTATGCTTGTTTGTTGCTCTCCATATGTCGTCTCCGTCAACGCTTGACAAACTGCATAATGACTTGACATGGCTTGTTGAGTTTTTTTCCCGAGCCAATGAACCGTGTTCACAGCATTCTCCATCTTCGGGGCAAGTTGTGCTGAAATGCGGCACAAGAGGTTGATCCTGCCTTATATTTTTTTACCTTCTCTTTCCCTGAGCCCGTTGTTCCACCGTCTTTTATATCTTTCGACTCCTTTGACTCTTTTACGCAGCTCGTTGTTTTCCTGGGTTAACTCTGCTATCGCACTTTTAATCTCGGCCATTTATTTTTTGCACTCCTCTCCGTCATGTTGAAAGCGATGCTCTCACTGTGTTCTTTGATAGTAGTGGTCATGTCATCAAGCTTCTTGTCTTGTTTGTCAAAACGCTCAATGAAAGATGGTAGAGAGGCTTGGATAGCCATCAGCAGAGTAGTAGTATCTGAAAGTTCTGGCTCAGAATTCATCTCACCGGTTTTAAATTTCTTCATCTCACTTTTAGTCGGAGTTGTTGGCGGGCGTTTGGCCATGGTTTCTTTTCCTGCGTTTTTCAACAATTTAAAAATAGTGTCAGTTGATTGATGATGAAGGTTTGAGGGCATTTGTTTTGGTAAACCCTGAAAATCCAATATTATTTGTGAGAGTTTGTGTCTGCTAACCGTAGAGCGTCCACTCAGACCGCCATCTTGGCTCCCTGAATTAATAATAATAATAATGCCTTACACTTATATTGCGCTTTACAAGCCTGTATTACCAAGTTTCTCAAAGCGCTACACTGTCGTCATTATTCATTCACTCCATACTTAGTGGTGAGCTGCTGTTGCAGCCACAGCTGCCCTGGGGCAGCCAGTCTGCGCTATCGGCCCACCACCTGCCACTCACTCATACACCAGGGTACGCAGACACTGGAGGCAAGGAGGGTGAAGTGTCTTGCCCAAGGACACAACGACAATGTGCACCTTCAGGAGGCGGGATTCGAACCCCTGACCTTCCGATCACGAGACGACCCGCTCTACCATCTGCGCCACCGTCGCCCATTGACAAGGTTACGTCACTCGCTGCACCGCTATGTTGTAGTTCAATCACCAGTGACACATGCAGAAGTTAATAGCCAAAACTAATCATGGATCCATCCATCCATCTTCCCCCACTTGTCCGTTGCCGGGTCGTGGGGGCAGCTGTTGGAGCTGCCCAAATCACACTGCACCAGCCCCTATAGCGCCCCCTGCAGGTGGTGGGTCCACAGAAGGACGGCCTCATGGTTCTAACCGGGCCTGTTGGTCTCTCAAAAGGGGCTTCTGAACCGCTCTTTGTCTGACCCGTCACCTAGGACCTGTTTGAAATGGGAGACCCTACCAGGGGCACCAAGACAACAGAGCTCCAGGATCATTCGGCTCAAACCCCTCCACCACATTTAGGTTGCGGCTCCAGGAGGGGGCTAATCATGGATGATATTTATTATTATTATACTCTGAGTATTTCAGTTCATATTTTGTGAATTGGACTACAGCTGTCATCACGTCCGCTGATTGTTTTATTTCACAGACAATCTGTGCTGTAGAAATCAAGTTGATGCGGACTCTTACCAGACTCACATGCTGGTACAGCAGTGAGCAGGATTTTTCCAGGCTAGTGACAAACAGCCCCGGTCTTTCCAACACACATATGACGTTCCTGATCTCAGTTAAACACAATGGGGGCACAGGCGGACGGGAGGGCAGCTGAATTGTTCTCAAATTTGGTGTAATCTGACATGTTCTTTGTTTCAATGAGAAGTTTTATAAGAACAATCTGGCCCATACCCTGAACATTTTTCATAAAAGTGTCAAAGCTGTGAATAAACCACGCAGATGGAATTTTGTGTTTTATTCATGTCACATTTAATGAGACAAAGTTGTAATTAGTTATTTCTTCTGACAAACACGATCAACTTCAGCTTTGTGTATGAGTAAATACAGTTCACATGCTTCCTCTGTTCCAGCCGTCTCGATTCTCCGCGGAAACATCGGTGATTATAAACAAAACCAAAGAACGCATATTTACAAAAACAACTTCAGCAATACTGTCCCACTCTGAAGGCTACCAAATATGCTTTCTACAGCACTGACAGCATTCAGGACTACAAGCGGCAGCTCTTTGGATTGCACTCAGCAATCTTAAAAATATCGGCTATTGCTCTAACAATTTTACATAACAGCATACTTTGACTGTTTCACCAGTTATCAAGGCACATTGTTGATGCAGCCAGTGTCTGGTGCATGCAGGTACGTCACATCAGTCGATCTGAAGTAGAGTAGTAGCCGTGTATTTGTTATCTTTAAAGTGCATATGGCACACAGGTTAGACCATCAAGAACAAACATTGTGTTTGAAGGTGGTTTAAAAAGGCACTACAGCTGAACTCTGGGGATGAGATGAGGATACAAGCACAAACCTCCAGAGTTCAGTCACTGCAGACGCTGTGCTAGCACTGATTAGGACCTGATTGGGGACAGAAGCTGGGATTGAGGTAGGGGGAGAGCCCCTTTCAGCTAGTTTTATGTCTGATAACACAAAGTGAAGGACTCATTCCACTTTCATTTGATCTTGGCACCCAAAAGAAAAAGTGTAAAATGTTTTTTTGTAATTGTGAATAAATAATTCTAATATACATAAATAGGTCATGTTTATGAAATAATGTTATGCCATATCTAAACAATTTTGGGGCACAGGATTCGACATATCATCAGCCTCAAGCAAAACTGCCTACGTCATATTTTAAAGTCGTAAGGAAAATGGAAAATGTTTGGAGAGTAGAATGAAATCAAAATCTCAATTTGGTCAATAAATGACTCAGGCATTTATTAAAAGAAGGCTGACATTCCACAACTGTCACCCTGCGACCATACTGTACATATGGGCAATGAGCAAGACCCATCTCTATCCCTCCAAGCAGAATGGAGCTCAGCTTGAAACCCGCTCAGAAGTCAATTTTCCACAAGTTTTGAAAATATTGACTATTAATAATTTTGAAAAAAAGAGTGATTGAAGCTAATTAGCCTGTGGTATTTCATGACCATACAGTAAAACACACTATTTTGGATTTATGCAAAACTTTATAAACTGGACTTAAAGTCTATGACGGAAATGAGTGGACAATGTAAATCTGGAATCTATGTGATTTCTGGACAGTTGAGCTCCATTCTGGGCTTAGAACACAGACAAATTCTTAAACAGTGAAAAAGGGAGAGAGACTTAATGTTATTGGTAGCCTCTTGTGGCCTCACTGTTGTACTGCATTTCGTGTACCAAATCATAATCATTTTACCAGATCTGTATATGTACAAAAAGTGCATTTCCTGAAGCAGTGTTTCCTTAAATATTGACTTAAATACTACTACTACTACTACTACTACTACTAATAATAATAATAATAACAATAATACTAATAATAATAATAATAATAATAATAATAATAATAATAATCCAGCAGAATGAACATAAATAATGCATGAATCCAACTTGACCACATGAAATACATGTCATAACCACAATTGTAATTGCTGATTAATAAGATCTACACAAACGTATGAAAACAAATATTTATAATAAAAACTAGTATAAATAGACCATTGGGTTAAGGTAAAGGTTCAGCCTAAAAGCACTGCATTCCATCAGGTGAAGATGTCAACCTCAGCCCATCAGGAGTAGATTTCCATCGCAGCCCATAAGGAGAAGATTTCCGCCGCAGCCCATCAGGAGAAGGTTTCCATCGCAGCCCATAAAGAGAAGGTTTCCGCCGCATCAGGAGAAGGTTTGTAGCATGGCCTCAGTGTCTCGGCTCAGTCCATTCAGAGGGTTCAGGGGTTGGGGTCTGGGTTCTTGTCGTGTACCGAGTCACTCTGGTGGTCTTGGTTAGCAGCGTGACAGTGCCTTCAGCAGCAGAACCCTGGAGCTCCTGGTGCTGGGTGGAGGTGCGTGAGCTCTGGTGCTCCTCACACAGTGGCTGGGAAGAGATGCTGTGGAAGCAGAAGGAGCCCGGCACATCGTGCTCGCCTGCAACCTCGCCTCTGCGCTGGGCCTGGGGAGAGCCCTCTGGGGTTATCTGCAGAAAACCTGTGAAACAAGGACAGTCGGAACATCAGAGAAAGGCCAAAAATATAATTTAGGATCTGATGTGTTAAGATTAACAGTCAAAGGTTAAACACAGTTGCATGATTGAAGTGTTTATTAGTGGAAATTCTTCTCCTAAAATAAACTGGTAGAGAGCCCTGGTAACCTTAACCCAGGTACGGACACAGTGCTTCAAGAACGAGACGAGACAAGACAACCAAGGATTTAAATATGCTTCATCAAAAGCGCGATGTGATGACAGAAGATGTCTAAAATGATGGGGATTATTTACAAAAAGGCAACAATGATACACACAGTAAGTTTTAACTAAACTTTTCATGTTAGATCCCTTTCGTCAATACCACATGCAAAATATAGACACCTTGCAGTATTGAAAATTAACTTTTTGAATGTGAAACATTTCCCAGTACATTGAACAATATTTTTTTCTTATTTATAGGCTAACCATCATGTATTCATAAAAACCTGGCCTAAATATTATTGTTGTCTGACATATGCTGGAGCAGGGATGTTGTGTTGCCTTTAAAGCAGTTCATTGTTTAATAAGTTTAATAAGTGCACTTTATTTTCATGTGTACATCAGCCGTTTGCACTGTGCTGTATGTTTTACAGTTTTCACCATCCAGTAAAGGGAAATAATTCAAGCAACTACAGTCTCCGAGGTTTCTTTGCTGGTGGTTTAACTATGTGTTTCGCGAAGACACTAACGATGTGTTTTGAGAATGTAAGAGAAGAACTAAATATGACTAAATAGGCTTATATAACTTGGTTTAAATATCTGTGTAGGCTCTCAGTCGTACAGGAACCTTCATTGAAAGCTTGATTTAAAGCATCCAAAAGTCAGTTTCAGCAGGCTCTTTGAAACTGTTAGTGTTTGCCAAATGAAATGGAAGATGCTGTAAACTACAACTACTGTTTACAACTGTAAACTTTGCTTACCAGTGGAGTGTGGCTTCAGGGTGAACTTGGGAACCCTGAACCATGGAGAGGATTCCCTTTCTTCAGACCCAGGCTCTGCTCTCCTACTCTCCGCCTCTGTCCAGGTCAGCACCTTGGAGCTCTCCACAGTGAAGTGGGAAGGGGATTCTGAGCTGCCTCTGTCCAGCATGTGACTTCTTACTTCTTTTAACATATGTAACGTGTCCGTCGTGGCCTCAGAAACTTGTTCCTTTGACAATTTGCACCCCAGTGATGATTGCTCTCCCAGTTTGCGATTAAGATTCAAGATGTCTTCTGTAAGGGGCACCTGGCTGTGTGAGGATGTTATTTCTACTTTTGGAAGTTTTATTTCACCACTAATCCCCCCCTTCTCAGATGTGCTACATACATGTATTGATTCTTGTACTGTGGTTACTTCAAATGGCCCTGTCTTGCCTGATGATGACAAGACTTGGGTCACTGGCCTCCTCTCTCCAACTGAACTTTCCATTTCTTCAGACAATGCTTGATCGGACTTCCTAAATCTCGCAAGCATTTCTCCTGTAATGGATTCCATTTCTGCTGTTTTGATTAGTTTTGAACTTGGATAAGAAGCCTCATCGGGATTTACAAGCAAAAATACAGCTTTCTTCACCTTGGGAACTTTTGGACCTACATAATGAATCTCTTGCCCACGGACATCTTGTCTTCCTTCTGGAGATGTTAAGGAAGGTAACGGAACTCCAAATTTAGGTATTTTGAATGTAATATCTTTGGATACTTTATCATCCTCCTCAGGTGATGTGCCAATGTCAAAGTCAATGTCTGGAATTCTGGGCATCTTGATTTGTCCAGGGAAACTACCGTCGGACCCTGTTCCCACTTGCGTGTTTGGTTTTGAGATGGCTATATCCCTGTTCAATGATGTTGGGTAATCTAGTTTGTCTGCTCCTGTGGTATCTTTCTGTGATTTCTTTTTTGGCATTCCTATGTTAAATTTAGTTCCTTTCAGTTTAGCTTTTGTCTTCTTGCCACTGATTCCATTAGTGTCCTTACCTAGGTCAGATAAATCCATTGATAACTCTCCTTTGCCATCTAGTTCTAAACCAACTGGTCGATCAACGTGACTTTCTGTAAAGTCTGCCTTTCCAAGTGATAGGGTTATGTTAGGCATTTTGAACTTTCCTCCTGTTGATCCTTCAAGATTAGCCTCAGGAACATCTTTGGTGATCTCTGGAGCATCTGGCAGGTTAAATTTTACACCACTATGATGCACTATGTCAACTTCTGGGCCTTGAATCTTGTCTTTTGGATGTGAAATATCTACAAAATGGAGAGTGCCTTCAATGTCTGTTTCTATTCCTTTACCTTTTCCCTTTGGTAAAGATATGCCAATATTAGGCATCTTTATTCCAGGCATTTTGAACTTTGGTCCCTCAGTATCAACTTCAGGGCCTTCGATCTTCCCTTTGGGCAAAGAAATATCAATATCAGGAATTTTCATGTGAGGCATTTCAAACTTTCCTTCCTTGTGTCCTTCAACATTCACTCCAGGGGCCTCTATATGGACGTCAGGGCCTTTGGTCTTGGCTTTAGGCAGTGTGATGTCGACAGAGGGCATTTTTAGATCAGGCATTTTTATTTTACCTCCTTTAGAAACATCAACATTGACTACGGGACCTTTGATATTTCCTTTTGGAAGTGAAATATCTAAAGAAGGAAGATTTGTATGTGGCAGGTAAAATGTTCCACCATGGCCTTCAATTTCCAGCTCCGGTTCCTCTATCCTTCCTTTGGGAAGAGATATATCAATATCTGGAATTTTTCCTCCTTTTGATGGCTTGATATCAAATTCTGGACTTTTAAGTTTTCCTTTTTGTAGTGAAATATCAATATTCTGCATTTTCATGTGAGGCCTTTTGAATTTGCCTCCTGCTGATCCTTCAAGATTAGCTTCAGGGACATCTGTGGTGATATTTGCACCTTCAATATTTACTTTAGGGAGAGTTATATCAAATGTCGGTATTTTGATATCTGGCTTTTTGAACTTTCCTCCAGTAGGACCTTCTATATCCACCTTTGGACCTTCAATCATCCCTTTGGGAAGTGAAATATCAACAGAGGGGAGAGTACCTTCAATATCTGCATCTAGACCTTTACCTTTTCCCTCAGGTAAGGATATATCGATGTTAGGCATCTTAATTCCAGGCATTTTGAACTTTCCTCCTGTTGATCCTTCAAGATTAGCTTCAGGAACATCTGTTGTGATCTCTGGACCTTCAATCTTTCCTTTTGGGAGATGTATGTCAAATCTCGGCATTTTGATATCTGGCCTTTTAAATTTACCTCTAGTAGGACCTTCTATATCCAACTCTGGACTTTGAACCTTTCCTTTGGGAAGTGAAATATCAACAGAAGGGAGAGTACCTTCAATCCCCACCTTTGGACCCTCAACTTTCGCCTTGGGTAAAGATAAGTCAACATCAGGCATTTTCAGGTGAGGCATCTTGAACTTCTTTCCTTTAGGTCCCTCCAGATCAACTTTTGGGCCTTGGATCTTCGCTTTTGGAAGTGAAATATCTATGGAAGGAAGAGTAGCCTCAAAGTCTGCTTCTGGACCTTTACCTTTAAACTTTGGCAAAGATATGTCGATATTAGGCATCTTTATTCCAGGCATTTTGAACTTTGTTCCCTCAGTATCAACTTCAGGGCCTTCGATCTTTCCTTTGGGCAAAGACATATCAATATCAGGCATTTCCATGTGAGGCATTTTGAATTTGCCTCCTGCTGATCCTTCAAGATTAGCTTCAAGGACATCTGTGGTGATATTTGGACCTTCAATCTTTCCTTTTTGGAGATTTATGTCAAATGTTGGTATTTTGATACCTGGCATTTTGAATTTACCTCCAGCAGGACCTTCTATATCCACCTCTGGACCTTGAACCTTTCCTTTGGGAAATGAAATATCAACAGAAGGGAGAGCACCTTCAATCCCCACCTCTAGACCCTCACCTTTCGCCTTGGGTAAAGATAAGTCGACATCTGGCATTTTCAGGTGAGGCATCTTGAACTTCTTTCCTTTAGGTCCCTCCAGATCAACTTCTGGGCCTTGGATCTTCCCTTTTGGAAGTGAAATATCTACAGAAGGAAGAGTACCCTCAAAGTCTGCTTCTGGACCTTTACCTTTAAACTTTGGCAAAGATATGTCGACATTAGGCATCTTTATTCCAGGCATTTTGAACTTTGTTCCCTCAGTGTCAACTTCAGGGCCTTCGATCTTCCCTTTGGGCAAAGAAATATCAATATCAGGCATTTCCATGTGAGGCATTTTGAACTTTCCTCCTGCTGATCCTTCAAGATTAGCTTCAGGAACATCTGTTGTTATCTCTGGACCTTCAATCTTTCCTTTTGGGAAATTTATGTCAAATGTCGGCATTTTGATATCTGGCATTTTGAATTTACCTCCAGCAGGACCTTCTATATCCAACTCTGGACCTTGAACCTTTCCTTTGGGAAGTGAAATATCAACAGAGGGGAGAGCACCTTCAATCCCCACCTCTGGACCCTCACCTTTCACTTTGGGTAAAGATAAGTCGACATCTGGCATTTTAGGGTGAGGCATCTTGAACTTCCTTCCTTTATGTCCCTCCAGATCAACTTCTGGGCCTTGGATCTTCTTACCTTTTGGAAGTGAAATATCAACAGAAGGGAGAGCACCTTCAATCCCCACCTCTAGACCCTCACCTTTCGCCTTGGGTAAAGATAAGTCGACATCTGGCATTTTCAGGTGAGGCATCTTGAACTTCTTTCCTTTAGGTCCCTCCAGATCAACTTTTGGGCCTTGGATCTTCCCTTTTGGAAGTGAAATATCTACAGAAGGAAGAGTAGCCTCAAAGTCTGCTTCTGGACCTTTACCTTTAAACTTTGGCAAAGATATGTCGATATTAGGCATCTTTATTCCAGGCATTTTGAACTTTGTTCCCTCAGTATCAACTTCAGGGCCTTCGATCTTCCCTTTGGGCAAAGAAATATCAATATCAGGCATTTCCATGTGAGGCATTTTGAATTTGCCTCCTGCTGATCCTTCAAGATTAGCTTCAAGGACATCTGTGGTGATATTTGGACCTTCAATCTTTCCTTTTTGGAGATTTATGTCAAATGTTGGTATTTTGATACCTGGCATTTTGAATTTACCTCCAGCAGGACCTTCTATATCCACCTCTGGACCTTGAACCTTTCCTTTGGGAAGTGAAATATCAACAGAAGGGAGAGCACCTTCAATCCCCACCTCTAGACCCTCACCTTTCGCCTTGGGTAAAGATAAGTCGACATCTGGCATTTTCAGGTGAGGCATCTTGAACTTCTTTCCTTTAGGTCCCTCCAGATCAACTTCTGGGCCTTGGATCTTCCCTTTTGGAAGTGAAATATCTACAGAAGGAAGAGTACCCTCAAAGTCTGCTTCTGGACCTTTACTTTTAAACTTTGGCAAAGATATGTCGACATTAGGCATCTTTATTCCAGGCATTTTGAACTTTGTTCCCTCAGTGTCAACTTCAGGGCCTTCGATCTTCCCTTTGGGCAAAGAAATATCAATATCAGGCAATTCCATGTGAGGCATTTTGAACTTTCCTCCTGCTGATCCTTCAAGATTAGCATCAGGAACATCTGTTGTTATCTCTGGACCTTCAATCTTTCCTTTTGGGAAATTTATGTCAAATGTCGGCATTTTGATATCTGGCATTTTGAATTTACCTCCAGCAGGACCTTCTATATCCAACTCTGGACCTTGAACCTTTCCTTTGGGAAGTGAAATATCAACAGAAGGGAGAGCACCTTTAATCCCCAACTCTGGACCCTCACCTTTCACCTTGGGTAAAGATAAGTCGACATCTGGCATTTTCAGGTGAGGCATCTTGAACTTCTTTCCTTTAGGTCCCTCCAGATCAACTTCTGGGCCTTGGATCTTCCCTTTTGGAAGTGAAATATCTACAGAAGAGAGAGTACCCTCAAAGTCTGCTTCTGGACCTTTACCTTTAAAATTTGGCAAAGATATGTCAATATTAGGCATCTTTATTCCAGGCATTTTGAATTTGGTTCCCTCAGTATCAACTTCAGGGCGTTCGATCTTCCCTTTGGGCAAAGAAATATCAATATCAGGAATTTTCATGTGAGGCATTTTGAATTTTCCTCCTGCTGATCCTTCAAGATTAGCTTCAGGGACATCTGTGGTTATATTTGGACCTTCAATCTTTCCTTTAGGGAGAGTTATGTCAAATGTTGGCACTTTGATATCTGGCATTTTGAACTTTCCTCCAGTAGGACCTTCTATATCCACCTTTGGACCTTCAACCATTCCTTTGGGAAGTGAAATATCAACAGAGGGGAGAGTACCTTCAATATCTGCATCTAGACCTTTACCTTTTCCCTTAGGTAAGGATATATCGATGGTGGGCATCTTAATTCCAGGCATTTTGAACTTTCCTCCTGCCGATCCTTCAAGATTAGCTTCAGGAACATCTGTTGTGATCTCTGGACCTTCAATCTTTCCTTTTGGGAGATGTATGTCAAATGTCGGCATTTTGATATCTGGCCCTTTTAATTTACCTCTAGTAGGACCTTCTATAACCAACTCTGGAACTTGAACCTTTCCTTTGGGAATTGAAATATCAACAGAAGGGAGAGCACCTTTAATCCCCAACTCTGGACCCTCACCTTTCACCTTGGGTAAAGATAAGTCAACATCTGGCATTTTCAGGTGAGGCATCTTGAACTTCTTTCCTTTAGGACCCTCCAGATCAACTTCTGGGCCTTGGATCTTCTCTTTTGGAAGTGAAATATCTACAGAAGGGAGAGTACCCTCAAAGTCTGCTTCTGGACCTTTACCTTTAAACTTTGGCAAAGATATGTCAATATTAGGCATCTTTATTCCAGGCATTTTGAACTTTGTTCCCTCAGTATCAACTTCAGGGCCTTCGATATTCCCTTTGGGCAAAGAAATATCAATATCAGGAATTTTCATGTGAGGCATTTTGAAATTTCCTCCTGCTGATCCTTCAAGATTAGCTTCAGGCACATCTGTGCTGATATTTGGACCTTCAATCTTTCCTTTAGGGAGAGTTATGTCAAATGTTGGCATTTTGATATCTGGCATTTTGAACTTTCCTCCAGTAGGACCTTCTATATCCACCTTTGGACCTTCAACCATCCCTTTGGGAAGTGAAATATCAACAGAGGGGAGAGTACCTTCAATATCTGCATCTAGACCTTTACCTTTTCCCTTAGGTAAGGATATATCAATGGTGGGCATCTTAATTCCAGGCATTTTGAACTTTCCTCCTGCGGATCCTTCAAGATTAGCTTCAGGAACATCTGTTGTGATCTCTGGACCTTCAATCTTTCCTTTTGGGAGATGTATGTCAAATGTCGGCATTTTGATATCTGGCCTTTTGAATTTACCTCTAGTAGGACCTTCTATATCCAACTCTGGACCTTGAACCTTTCCTTTGGGAAGTGAAATATCAACAGAAGGGAGAGCACCTTTAATCCCCACCTCTGGACCCTCACCTTTCACCTTGGGTAAAGATAAGTCGACATCTGGCATTTTCAGGTGAGGCATCTTGAACTTCTTTCCTTTAGGTCCCCCCAGATCAACTTCTGGGCCTTGGATCTTCCCTTTTGGAAGTGAAATATCTACAGAAGGGAGAGTACCCTCAAAGTCTGCTTCTGGACCTTTACCTTTTCCCTTTGGCAAAGATATGTCAATATTAGGCATCTTTATTCCAGGCATTTTGAATTTGGTTCCCTCAGTATCAACTTCAGGGCCTTCGATCTTCCCTTTGGGCAAAGAAATATCAATATCAGGAATTTTCATGTGAGGCATTTTGAATTTTCCTCCTGCTGATCCTTCAAGATTAGCTTCAGGGACATCTGTGGTGATATTTGGACCTTCAATCTTTCCTTTAGGGAGAGTTATGTCAAATGTTGGCACTTTGATATCTGGCATTTTGAACTTTCCTCCAGTAGGACCTTCTATATCCACCTTTGGACCTTCAACCATCCCTTTGGGAAGTGAAATATCAACAGAGGGGAGAGTACCTTCAATATCTGCATCTAGACCTTTACCTTTTCCCTTAGGTAAGGATATATCGATGGTGGGCATCTTAATTCCAGGCATTTTGAACTTTCCTCCTGCCGATCCTTCAAGATTAGCTTCAGGAACATCTGTTGTGATCTCTGGACCTTCAATCTTTCCTTTTGGGAGATGTATGTCAAATGTCGGCATTTTGATATCTGGCCCTTTTAATTTACCTCTAGTAGGACCTTCTATAACCAACTCTGGACCTTGAACCTTTCCTTTGGGAATTGAAATATCAACAGAAGGGAGAGCACCTTTAATCCCCAACTCTGGACCCTCACCTTTCACCTTGGGTAAAGATAAGTCAACATCTGGTATTTTCAGGTGAGGCATCTTGAACTTCTTTCCTTTAGGACCCTCCAGATCAACTTCTGGGCCTTGGATCTTCCCTTTTGGAAGTGAAATATCTACAGAAGGGAGAGTACCCTCAAAGTCTGCTTCTGGACCTTTACCTTTAAACTTTGGCAAAGATATGTCAATATTAGGCATCTTTATTCCAGGCATTTTGAACTTTGTTCCCTCAGTATCAACTTCAGGGCCTTCGATCTTCCCTTTGGGCAAAGAAATATCAATATCAGGCATTTTCATGTGAGGCATTTTGAATTTTCCTCCTGCTGATCCTTCAAGATTAGCTTCAGGCACATCTGTGCTGATATTTGGACCTTCAATCTTTCCTTTAGGGAGAGTTATGTCAAATGTTGGCATTTTGATATCTGGCATTTTGAACTTTCCTCCAGTAGGACCTTCTATATCCACCTTTGGACCTTCAACCATCCCTTTGGGAAGTGAAATATCAACAGAGGGGAGAGTACCTTCAATATCTGCATCTAGACCTTTACCTTTTCCCTTAGGTAAGGATATATCGATGGTGGGCATCTTAATTCCAGGCATTTTGAACTTTCCTCCTGCCGATCCTTCAAGATTAGCTTCAGGAACATCTGTTGTGATCTCTGGACCTTCAATCTTTCCTTTTGGGAGATGTATGTCAAATGTCGGCATTTTGATATCTGGCCCTTTTAATTTACCTCTAGTAGGACCTTCTATAACCAACTCTGGACCTTGAACCTTTCCTTTGGGAATTGAAATATCAACAGAAGGGAGAGCACCTTTAATCCCCAACTCTGGACCCTCACCTTTCACCTTGGGTAAAGATAAGTCAACATCTGGCATTTTCAGGTGAGGCATCTTGAACTTCTTTCCTTTAGGACCCTCCAGATCAACTTCTGGGCCTTGGATCTTCCCTTTTGGAAGTGAAATATCTACAGAAGGGAGAGTACCCTCAAAGTCTGCTTCTGGACCTTTACCTTTAAACTTTGGCAAAGATATGTCAATATTAGGCATCTTTATTCCAGGCATTTTGAACGTTGTTCCCTCAGTATCAACTTCAGGGCCTTCGATCTTCCCTTTGGGCAAAGAAATATCAATATCAGGCATTTTCATGTGAGGCATTTTGAATTTTCCTCCTGCTGATCCTTCAAGATTAGCTTCAGGCACATCTGTGCTGATATTTGGACCTTCAATCTTTCCTTTAGGGAGAGTTATGTCAAATGTTGGCATTTTGATATCTGGCATTTTGAACTTTCCTCCAGTAGGACCTTCTATATCCACCTTTGGACCTTCAACCATCCCTTTGGGAAGTGAAATATCAACAGAGGGGAGAGTACCTTCAATATCTGCATCTAGACCTTTTCCCTTAGGTAAGGCTATATCGATGGTGGGCATCTTAATTCCAGGCATTTTGAACTTTCCTCCTGCTGATCCTTCAAGATTAGCTCCAGGAACATCTGTTGTGATCTCTGGACCTTCAATCTTTCCTTTTGGGAGATGTATGTCAAATGTCGGCATTTTGATATCTGGCCTTTTGAATTTACCTCTAGTAGGACCTTCTATATCCAACTCTGGACCTTGAACCTTTCCTTTGGGAAGTGAAATATCAACAGAAGGGAGAGCACCTTTAATCCCCAACTCTGGACCCTCACCTTTCGCCTTGGGTAAAGATAAGTCAACATCAGGCATTTTCAGGTGAGGCATCTTGAACTTTTTTCCTTTAGGTCCTTCCAGATCAACTTCTGGGCCTTGGATCTTCCCTTTTGGAAGTGAAATATCTACAGAAGGAAGAGTAGCCTCAAAGTCTGCTTCTGGACCTTTACCTTTAAACTTGGGCAAAGATATGTCGATATTAGGCATCTTTATTCCAGGCATTTTGAACTTTGTTCCCTCAGTATCAACTTCAGGGCCTTCGATCTTTCCTTTGGGCAAAGACATATCAATTACAGGCATTTCCATGTGAGGCATTTTGAATTTGCCTCCTGCTGATCCTTCAAGATTAGCTTCAGGCACATCTGTGGTGATATTTGGACCTTCAATCTTTCCTTTTTGGAGATTTATGTCAAATGTTGGTATTTTGATACCTGGCATTTTGAATTTACCTCCAGCAGGACCTTCTATATCCAACTCTGGACCTTGAACCTTTCCTTTGGGAAGTGAAATATCAACAGAAGGGAGAGCACCTTCAATCCCCACCTCTAGACCCTCACCTTTCGCTTTGGGTAAAGATAAGTCAACATCTGGCATTTTCAGGTGAGGCATCTTGAACTTCTTTCCTTTAGGTCCCTCCAGATCAACTTCTGGGCCTTGGATCTTCCCTTTTGGAAGTGAAATATCTACAGAAGGGAGAGTACCCTCAAAGTCTGCTTCTGGACCTTTACCTTTAAAATTTGGCAACGATATGTCAATATTAGGCATCTTTATTCCAGGCATTTTGAACTTTGTTCCCTCAGTATCAACTTCAGGGCCTTCGATCTTCCCTTTGGGCAAAGAAATATCAATATCAGGAATTTTCATGTGAGGCATTTTGAATTTTCCTCCTGCTGATCCTTCAAGATTAGCTTCAGTGACATCTGTGGTGATATTTGGACCTTCAATCTTTCCTTTAGGGAGAGTTATGTCAAATGTTGGCATTTTGAACTTTCCTCCAGTAGGACCTTCTATATCCACCTTTGGACCTTCAACCATCCCTTTGGGAAGTGAAAT
This sequence comes from Proterorhinus semilunaris, assembly GCA_021464625.1. Taxonomy (NCBI): domain Eukaryota; kingdom Metazoa; phylum Chordata; class Actinopteri; order Gobiiformes; family Gobiidae; genus Proterorhinus; species Proterorhinus semilunaris. The sequence continues at coordinate 1,559,228 of CM038354.1, forward strand.
ATCAACAGAGGGGAGAGTACCTTCAATATCTGCATCTAGACCTTTACCTTTTCCCTTAGGTAAAGATATATCAATGGTGGGCATCTTAATTCCAGGCATTTTGAACTTTCCTCCTGCTGATCCTTCAAGATTAGCTTCAGGAACATCTGTTGTGATCTCTGGACCTTCAATCTTTCCTTTTGGGAGATTTATGTCAAATGTCGGCATTTTGATATCTGGCCTTTTGAATTTACCTCTAGTAGGACCTTCTATATCCAACTCTGGACCTTGAACCTTTCCTTTGGGAAGTGAAATATCAACAGAAGGGAGAGTACCTTCAATCCCCACCTTTGGACCCTCAACTTTCGCCTTGGGTAAAGATAAGTCAACATCAGGCATTTTAGGGTGAGGCATCTTGAACTTCCTTCCTTTATGTCCCTCCAGATCAACTTCTGGGCCTTGGATCTTCTTACCTTTTGGAAGTGAAATATCAACAGAAGGGACGGCACCTTCAATCCCCACCTCTAGACCCTCACCTTTCGCCTTGGGTAAAGATAAGTCGACATCTGGCATTTTCAGGTGAGGCATCTTGAACTTCTTTCCTTTAGGTCCCTCCAGATGAACTTCTGGGCCTTGGATCTTCCCTTTTGGAAGTGAAATATCTACAGAAGGAAGAGTACCCTCAAAGTCTGCTTCTGGGCCTTTACCTTTTAAATTTGGCAAAGATATGTCAATATTAGGCATCTTTATTCCAGGCATTTTTAACTTTGTTGCCTCAGTATCAACTTCAGGGCCTTCGATCTTCCCTTTGGGCAAAGAAATATCAATATCAGGAATTTTCATGTGAGGCATTTTGAATTTTCCTCCTGCTGATCCTTCAAGATTAGCTTCAGGGACATCTGTGGTGATATTTGGACCTTCAATCTTTCCTTTAGGGAGAGTTATGTCAAATGTTGGCATTTTGATATCTGGCATTTTGAACTTTCCTCCAGTAGGACCTTCTGTATCCACCTTTAGACCTTCAACCATTCCTTTGGGAAGTGAAATATCAACAGAGGGGAGAGTACCTTCAATATCTGCATCTAGACCTTTACCTTTTCCCTTAGGTAAGGATATATCGATGTTGGGCATCTTAATTCCAGGCATTTTGAACTTTCCTCCTGCTGATCCTTCAAGATTATCTTTAGGGACATCTGTTGTGATCTCTGGACCTTCAATCTTTCCTTTTGGGAAATTTATGTCAAATGTCGGCATTTTGATATCTGGCATTTTGAATTTACCTCCAGCAGGACCTTCTATATCCAACTCTGGACCTTGAACCTTTCCTTTGGGAAGTGAAATATCAACAGAAGGTAGAGCACCTTCAATCCCCACCTCTGGACCCTCACCTTTCACTTTGGGTAAAGATAAGTCGACATCTGGCATTTTCAGGTGAGGCATCTTGAACTTCTTTCCTTTAGGTCCCTCCAGATCAACTTCTGGGCCTTGGATCTTCCCTTTTGGAAGTGAAATATCTACAGAAGGGAGAGTACCCTCAAAGTCTGCTTCTGGACCTTTACCTTTAAACTTTGGCAAAGATATGTCGATATTAGGCATCTTTATTCCAGGCATTTTGAACTTTGTTCCCTCAGTATCAACTTCAGGGCCTTCGATCTTTCCTTTGGGCAAAGAAATATCAATATCAGGCATTTCCATGTGAGGCATTTTGAATTTGCCTCCTGCTGATCCTTCAAGATTAGCTTCAGGCACATCTGTGCTGATATTTGGACCCTCAATCTTTCCTTTAGGGAGAGGTATGTCAAATGTCGGTATTTTGATATCTGGCATTTTGAACTTTCCTCCAGTAGGACCTTCTATATCCACCTTTGGACCTTCAACCATCCCTTTGGGAATGGAAATATCAACAGAGGGGAGAATACCTTCAATATCTGCATCTAGACCTTTACCTTTTCCCTTAGGTAAGGATATATCGATGTTTGGCATCTTAATTCCAGGCATTTTAAACTTTCCTCCTGCTAATCCTTCAAGATTAGCTTCAGGAACATCTGTTGTGATCTCTGGACCTTCAATCTTTCCTTTTGGGAAATTTATGTCAAATGTCGGCATTTTGATATCTGGCATTTTGAATTTATCTCCAGTAGGACCTTCTATATCCCCATCTAGACCTTGAACCTTTCCTTTGGGAAGTGAAATATCAACAGAAGGGACAGCACCTTTAATCCCCACCTCTGGACCCTCACCTTTCGCCTTGGGTAAAGATAAGTCGACATCCGGCATTTTAAGGTGAGGCATCTTGAACTTCTTTCCTTTAGGTCCCTCCAGATGAACTTCTGGGCCTTGGATCTTCCCTTTTGGAAGTGAAATATCTACAGAAGGGAGAGTACCCTCAACGTTTGCTTCAGGGCCTTTACCTTTTCCCTTTGGCAAAGATATGTCAATATTAGGCATCTTTATTCCAGGCATTTTGAACTTTGTTCCCTCAGTATCAACTTCAGGGCCTTCGATCTTCCCTTTGGGCAAAGAAATATCAATATCAGGAATTTTCATGTGAGGCATTTCAAACTTTCCTTCCTTCTGTCCTTTGACATTAAATCCAGGGGCCTCTATATGGACGTAAGGGCCTTTGGTCTTGGCTTTAGGCAGTGTGATGTCGACAGAGGGCATCTTTAGATCGGGCATTTTTATTTTACCTCCTTTAGAAACATCAACATTGACTTCGGGACCTTTGATATTTCCTTTTGGAAGTGACATATCTAAAGAAGGAAGATTTGGATGTGGCAGGTTAAATTTTCCACCTTTGCCTTCAATTTCCAGCTCCGGTCCCTCTATCCTTCCTTTGGGAAGAGATATTTCAAAATCTGGACTTTTAAGCTTTCCCTTTGGTAATGAAATATCAATATTCTGCATTTTCATGCGAGGCATTTTGAACTTTCCTTCTGCTGATCCTTCAAGATTAGCTTCAGACACATCTGTTGTGATCTCTGGACCTTCAATCTTTCCTTTTGGGAGAGTTATGTCGAATGTAGGCATTTTGATATCTGGCATTTTGAATTTTCCTCCAGTAGGACCTTCTATATTCACCTCTGGACCTTCAACCTTTCCTTTGGGAATGGAAATATCAACAGAAGGGAGATTTGGATGCTGTGTGGTCAATTTTCCATTTTTACCTTCAATTTCCACGTCCGGTCCTTCTATACTTCCTTTTAGAAGAGATATTTCAACACCTGGCATTTTCATGTTAGGCCTTTTTATTTTCATTTTACTTGATCCTGTTTCTTCTCCATCTTCTTCTCCTTGACCTTTGTGCAAAGATAAATCTAGGTCAAACTTTGGAACTGAGACGTCAATTGATGGTATTTTGGGAATTTTAATGCTTCCATCAGAGCTCTTGATATCTGCTCCTGAAACATCTAATTCGGCTTTTGGCAGAAGGATTTCAGTTTCTGGAGATTTACTTGTTAATGTCCCTGCCTTTGAAAACTTTGGAAGTTTTATTTGAATATCCGGTCCTTGGAAGCCACCTCTTACCTCTGAGGTAGACTCTAGTTTGGCCTCACCTCCTCCCTCTGGGAGATGTATTTTAAGTGGAGATAAGGTGACACTAGGGACATTGTCAGCAGATCTATTTTTAGAAAATCCAAATGAAGGCATTTTTATTTTTGCTTTCTTGCCCTTAACTTTTTTATCAACATGCAGTGCCCCAGTTTTACTGTCTGCGGGTGTTGGTCTCAGAGAAAGGCTTCCCTTTGGAGGTGAAATAGCAACATTTTCTCTTGATTTTTCATTGAACATTGTTGGTGATGCACCTGGTACTTTGATTGAAATATTGGGAGGATCATAGCTACCACCCGAAGAAGGTCTGCTGCCTTCAGCCCGGAGGAGCTCTAATTCGACATCGTCACCTTGCTTTGAGAGACCAAAATCTAAATCAACCTTTGGTGCTGAAATATCAACTGTGGGTAATTTAAAATGTGGAAATTTGATGCCAGCGCCTGCTCCATCTGCCTTTTCTTTAGGGATGGTAATATCAATGTCTGGCATATGGATTTTCCTACCCTCAGGCCCTTTGACGTCTGCACTGGCTTGTGGAATATGAACTGTTGGGGAAGAAATGTCTACTTTAGGGAGTTTTTTCTTTCCATCTGAAGTAATGTCAACTTCAATTCCTCCTTGAGATTTCCTTTTTGACACCGACAAATCAATTTGTGGAATCTCAAACCCTCCTCCACCTTCAACTTTTGGTCCCTGAAATTGTATATTTGTGTCAGGTAATTTGAGATTAGCGAGGGGTATATCAGAATGTAGACCTTGTTCACCACTATTTCCCCCCGGGCCTCCTTCTGGTAACACGATATCAATGCACGGAAGCCTAACCTTTTCAGATTCAACTTCTTGCATTCTAATGGTAACATCACTTGTTTTTAGAGACATTTCTGGAACGGAGACCCCAATGGAAGGCTCTGATATATCGATCTTACATTTCTCTATACCTTTTGTTACATGTTCATCGACAACTCTTTGCCCCTGCTTAGGTTGAGTCGTGTCAAATTTTGGCAATTGAAAAGATGCCTTTTTGGAAAATGAACCACCGATATCTGGGGTTGTCACAGAAATACGAGCTTCAGGGGCGGTCATGTTTGGCATGTCCATGTCCAGAGATAGTGCACTGAGAGTCCCTTCTATATGAGGTCCTTTCAGTTTATTTTTGCTCTCCTGGATCAACTCTGAAGAACCACCGGCAGAAGACATTTTGATTTCTGCTTTTGCTCCCAAAACATCAAGGTCATTATTTTCTCCTTTCATCGTCTTGAGTTTTGGAAGGGTCAAATCTACCTTGGGGAATGCAATTGTCCCTTCTTTTCGTGCTTCTAATTCTGTCTTAAGAGGGTCAGCAGTTGGCATGATCAGTTGAAAATCTGGCATTTTAAACTGTCCGTCCCCTCCAACGAAACGGCCCATGTCCACATCAACACTTCCTTTTTTCAACGTGACTTCTGCTTTACCAGCTTGTCTGCCAAAATCCGATTCAATTTTTGGCAAAGAGATTTGGGGACGTCTAAGTGTCCCTTCCACTTCATCTGGAACTCTCTGTCCACTGTCCACTCCAAAACTCACATCAGGCGCACGGATATTAACTGCTGACACTACTACGATGTCCTCAGCCTGGTTAACCTGTGGCAGTGAAACGTCTGCACCTGTCTGTCCATCAGCTTCAGGCAGAGAAACACGCACAGAAGCCATCGCTGGGTCCCCTTTCATTTTCACATCACCTTCCAGTTCATCTGAATGCCGTGACAGTCGAACCTTTGGTAGTTTTAACTTTGGCATTCTGAGCTTAGCATTACCTTTACCGACATCAACCTTCCAAGCTTCTGCGCTCAGTTCTCCGTGGACATCTGCCCCTCCCGAAGGATGTGCCAAGACTACACAAGGTTTACTGATGTCGACTCTGATTGTGCTGTGCTCTGGCTGCTGTCCATCTATAGGCACTGTCACCTGGGGTCCTCTGAGCTCAGCAGAAGCAGACTTTGGGAATTTGGACTTTGGGATGTTCACGCCAAACTTGTGGACTTTGCCTTGAACCTTCCCTTTATCTCCAGACTCCTCCATCTGTGACGTATCCTCCTCATCTTCTAGTTTTGCTCCATGGCCAGCTCTTGCTTTCATGTGGGGAAACCTGGTAAACAAAGGTATATAAATATTAGGCCTGCTTCAATCATTATGAGAGACACAGTTGTGGCTCACCTGAGGTACTGTCTAGTCTTCCCCTCTGCAGCCCCAGCATGGCCCTTGGAACTCTTGGTCAGCTTCGCTGTGGGGAGAGAGGACTCCACATCCACATCGCTTGCTTCTTCTCCAGGTGAGCTATCTATCACCTGCCCGTCTTTGTGCTTTTCCTTCAGCCGCTTCAAACCAAAGCGACCTCCACGTTTCTTTTGGACTTTAAAAGGCTTTATTCCTTTCACACTCTGAAACATCACAGATCATTGGTGTTAGTCAGATGCACAAACAAACCTGGCCTAAGATTTTATTTTCCCCGCTAGCAATACATACAATCAAAAGTTTAAGACCTGAAAAATTGCAATATATCAAATTTTGCATGGTTGGATCTTAGCAACGTACCAAGTCAAATCTCAATTTGCAACAAAAAATGAATGAAGCATTTATTGAAAACAACAATTTAAGTGAAATAGTCAGTTTTTGCAGCTGATCAAAAGTTTAGCACCACATGCCTTTAAAAGGCCATTTCTGTGCAAAAATGTGGATTCAGTGTCATTTTCTGTCAGGTATTCACTCTGTCATGACGTCCTGATGGCAAAGGCAAAAGAACGTTCTCAGTTTGAATGTGGTCGGGTTGTTGAGCTGCATAAGCAGGCCTCTCAATAAACCAAACATTCGCGTTTGCCATCAGGATGTGAATACCTGAATTTGGCCTTTTAAAGTTAAGGTTAAGATGTATTTTATTGTCCCAGTAGGGAAATTTGTCCTCTGCATTTGACCCATCCTTTGATGCCGCTGGGGCGACCCGTCAGGAGCAGTGGGTGATGACAGGGCTGTGCTCGTGGACCCATCTCCACATGGCTGGAGGATCACTTATTGTACATGTTTTTTGGACGAAACCTACACAGACACGGGGAGAACTTGCAAACTCCAGACAGAAAGGCCCCGTTGAGGTAGGAATCGAACCTGGGACTTTCTTGTTGTGCTAACTGCGGCCCCACCATCACGTGGTCCTAAACCTTTGATCAGCTGCAATATAGCCTATTTCAGCCTAATTGTTGTTTTCAAAACAGATCTACAATTTGTTTTTGTCTCACTCCTATTTCTTCTTCTTGTATAATGAAGTTCTACTTAGAACCTTGTAAAGATCAAACAATGAAAAATAAGATACAAAAAAAATCGGTCTTAAACCTTTGATCAAGACTGTATGAATAAAAGGATTGCCACGTTTATACATGTCTGTCATTCAGAGAGTCATAGGAATGATAGTTTTACGTCTTTAGCTAATCCTCATCCCTTCTGAAGAAGGTGCTCTCATTTCTCCAGTTAAAGTCCAAGGTCTGTACGCTCTGATTGACCACACATGCAGCGGCACGAACTGACCCCCGCCCGATCACGTCCTCATGACAAGCTGTTTGTGTCCGTGTCAGGCCAAAGTGCTAGTATGTACTATGGACGTGAGGTCTATTAGTCACGTGATTCAGTGTTTCCCACATAGACACCGCCCGCCACATATTGCGCTTCTTTTCTTTTCTTTTTTAAACGCTATTTCAAACACGCCTCGTATAGAACCGCCGCAGCGGTCAGTTTGACTGCGGGGAGGGGGGGTTAAAATGTCGCAAAAAGGGCAGACCCCATATGCCTTGCGTAGGGGTTTCGGTCGCGAACGATCCGGCTCTTTTGAACGAGTCTTTACAGTGAACGATATGAACGGGTCACGGAGGTGAAGTATTTTGTTTTATTCCTCTTTGGGGGAGGGGCGTCACTTTAGTTGTGCTTATTTTGCGAAACAAAAGTCACTGCTGGAGTGGGGCGGAGAGCAGTTTGTGAACGCACGGCCGCGGGACGTGAGCGCGCCCCCAGGGCCAGCGCTGTCCCGGGCCATAGGAGAGAACAAGGCGCGCGGGGTCCGTGAGTGACGAGGCGGCTACAGGCTACATGTTCACCTGTCGCTCATCCCCGGGCGTCTCCAAAGTGTCAGCTGGTACATGCGTGATTTCCTGGTGGATTGATATTCTCTGCTTCTCTCTCCAGCCGCTGGGGGAGTGTTTGAAATGTTAATTTATAACTGAACCTAATATTTTGGATTCGTTTTCCTGGTAGTCCGTTTTGCTCAAATAGAAATAAAGGCCTGTCTCTAATTTTGGCCTGGTTCCAATAAAGGCCGGGTCCTCCATGCGCTTGAGGCCGGGGCCTCTAATATAGGCCCGGGCTATATTAGAGGATTAATGGTAAGTCATTTGCATATCACATTTGCAGCACTAATAATACGCACAGTTTCTAATAGTCAATCAGGAGCAACACGCCCACTCGCTAATTTGAAGTACTACTCGCAATTAAGCACCTGGCTTAGAAAATGACCCCCCAGGTCTTTCTTTCTTGAGCCCACGTAAAATGTAGAATTAGAATAGCATGAAAAAGTTCATTTATTTCTGTAATTAAACTTAAAATGTGACACTAATATATGATATAGACTCATTACATCCCCTCCTAGAACCGCCACCTTAACGTGGTGGAGGGGTTTGAGCCTGATTGATCCTGGAGCTCTGTTGTCAGGGGCTTGGTGCCCCTGGTAGGGTCTCCCATGGCAAACAGGTCCTAGGGGACGGGTCAGACAAAGAGCGGTTCAGAAGCCCCTTATGAGAGACCAACAGGCCCGGTTAGAACCATGAGGCCGTCCTTCTGTGGACCCACCACCTGCAGGGGGCGCTATAGGAGCTGGTGCAGCTCCAATAGCTGCCCCCACGACCCGGCAACGGACAAGTGGAAGAAGATGGATGGATGGAAGAACTCATGACATGCACAGTGACATATGTCAAGCCTTTATTTGTTATAATTTGGATGATTATGGCTTTAAAAACATTTAATTTAGGGTTTTTACAAGCTGAGCCATAATCAAAATGAAAACAAATAAAGGCTATACATATGTCACTTTGCATGTAATAAGTCTATCATATATTAGTTTCACATTTTAAGTTGAATTACAGAAATAAGTGGACATTTGAACCGTATTAAAATTGTTTGAGGTTCACCTGTACGTATTAGTTTTGTGGCTCTATAACTAATTTCACGTGTTATATCAGGGGCAGAGAGTCCACATGTTTCATGATGCAGCTTATGATAAATGGAAAAAAAAAAGGTAGTAGTTACCAGTTTGGCCAGTTTAGCACGGGGCCCTTTGAGCGCCACACTGGGCAGCCTGGCCATCTCACTGGGGTCCGCTCCCGTGACGGTCCTCTTGACCTGGAAGCTGACTTTATATGGCTCTGCACACTGCAGGATCTTCAAGGCATCTTCATACCTGACATTATCAAAGTAGACCTTGGCACTCAGCAGCTGATCTCCTGCAAAACATTAAAGAGGAGTTAGTGAGTCACTGTCACTCCTCACAACTACAGGGCTATATTCATCCATAAATGTGTCATTATGAAATATGTCAATAATTATTATTATATTTTAAATACATTTTATTTAATTATGTATTTACAATGAACAAAAATATAAACGCAACACTTTTGTTTTTGTTCCGAGGAGTGAGGGGAACGAGAAACGTCGTTCAGAATCAGAATGGGTTTTATTGCCATGGTAACGAACAGGTTCACAACTTGGAATTTGTTTTGGTCGATCGTGCAACATGACACATACAATATATAACTTAAGATAAATAATAAACCTTTGAACTATAAGACTATAAGGGCATGCGTAAGAAGATTACATTTAAACTATGATAAAGACTATTTGGCGTAAAACATCAGCGTGAGTTCCTGCTCTGCTCTGCCCGCCGTCACAAAGAGGAAGGCTTTGTATCTGTCACATTCAAGTGATGGGAGTCATTTACTAAACGTTTTAACAGGTACCAACACGACAGAGTACTAAAGTGGAGCAAAGAGCAAGTGCAGTTTATATTCAAGGACAGGCATTGCTTCAGCCTTTTTTGGTTTAATATGTTTTGTTATTGTTACTGTTTGGAAATTGTATTCATTTAAATGCATCAATCAACCAAAATAAACCATTCATTCATTGATTTTTTTTATATAAAAAAAACAGCAGTCGTAGAGAAAACTGAGCGCACGTGTCCTCATGAATATGCAAACGAAGGCAATTTTGCCACAATGACGGGCCGACCCATGATGGTGGACATCTGTCATTTATCCATCATAACTTATAAATTTTCCCTCAAAGGCGCTCAGGAATACGTTCTGCACAGACTGTGCTCGTGCAGTAAAGTCATTTGCATATCATAGTTTCTACGACTAGTCACAATTAAGCTCCTGGCTTAGTAAAGGACCCCCATAGTCCCTATGGTTTAAAAGTGAGTGAAAAGCGAGAGCGGAGATTTGTGTTTGAAATCAGCAAAGGGGGGAACTAGGATTCAGTGCGATTATAGAAGGTCTGGGGGTTCACACTGAACGACTGAGAATCGTCAGAGCGAACACGCTACACAAACAGCTGATGTTTATAACACAGCACGTCTGTGTCTCTGTCGCTTCAAAAACTGACCCCAAATCCACAAAGATAGGCCGTGTTTGTGAGCGTGCGAAAACATGTTTGTCCCAGTTTGGTCAGGGGTGTCAACAGTGTCACAACATCGCAGTGCAAGGCTCCTACTGCTACGAAGCCTCAACCTGGCTATAGTTCTGTCAAATGGAGATAAAAGTCGGCGAGAAGAAGAAGCGGGACGTATTTTAGTGGATTTAATAAGAAAAGGAGACGGGCCTCCGCTCCGAGATGGAGGAGGCGGAGGAGACAGCGGAGAGAGGCGAGCAGCTAGCGGCGAGGTGAAGCTGAACAGTTCGTCTCCAAACTCAGTTAGTTCCGCTAAACTCTGTTTGCGGTTGAAATGTAGCCTGAAAAGGTGGTTCTCGTGAACGTTTGGTGATATAAAGTTGTGCTGTTTCGTGTGGGGCTGTGGCCATGACATGGGCTGTGTGTGCCGCTGTTTCCACGGAGAAATGAAAATGAGGCGTGGCTGTGTTTTTCTGTCTTTATTTCACTCTGTCATGGCCGCTGCTTTCTGTGTGTTCACTTTGGGGAGCGTACAATCACCCACGTTTCTCCTGTGCGTCCAAAATCGGCCTTAAAGAGCGAATAAACACCCCTTCCAGAGTTTACTCCACCCACTCCCAAAATTAAAAAAACTCAGCGAAAGAGGCGTGGCGGGAGGCTTTGGGGGACGCGGGGAGGGGGAGTGTGTGGGCGGTCTCTGTTCTGTTGACAGTCTCAGCCCATGTGTGACCGGGACTGACTGACTCCCGTTATGCCGCATTTAGACAATGTTTGCGCCACTGCAGCCTCTCGTACCGGCTAGCTTCTCCGGACATGTGGCGCCACTTTCCCGGACTCTCGAGCCCGTCGTCCCGGCTACAGGCCGAGCACACGCGGCGGACATTTGGCGCTCGTATCTCCCCGTTCCCCCTCCTGGCTTTAGCGGACACTCAGTCACACACTGCCCCGCTCTGAGCCTCCAAGGCAGGGGATGGCTAACCACTGCCCCGTTGTCTGTGAGCTCTCCCTGGGGGAGACTACAGTAAAAAGCCCTCAGCCCCGTCTCATAAGCACTGACAGCCCCGATGAGCTCTGTCTGCCCGATACAGCTTTATCGTGTCTGTAGTTTCAACGTGAAAACATCCAGCCATGTCACTAAAGAAGTGACTCTGGGTATTTTGGGGAAACATTTGTCTTTATTTAGTAGGAGAGGTCGGGGATGTGAGTGCTGTGGTTCACAGAGTGGAGCGGAGCCTGTAGGTCAAATCCCGTCTCGGGTCTTCTCTCCTCATCCTCCCGCTCCGTGGCCGCTCTGTGACGTTATTATAATAGATCCATGTCTGTGACAAGCCTGTTGTGCACACGTCACAAAAGGGGAGGGGTCAGCTTTTATACCACAGCGGCAGATTTGGTGACGTATGATGGCTCTGAGACGTATGATGGTACGTCATCAGCCAACCCCTAAATTCAAATGCAGTAAGTGCTGTTCAAACGTGAGAGGCGCTGAACAGACGGTTTTGTACACAAAAATTGGATTTTGAACAAGTTTGCACTAAAATGTCAAAATAATGATAAGGACATGTAGATAACTGTGTTAGTGACCCACATAGAAAAGTTGATTAGGTGTTTAGTTGCTCTTTAAAAATCAAACATGTTTGATTTCCTGCGACTGTAGTCCAGTTGCGTCTGACTGCTGCCCACACTACACGATTCCAACGCCAGTCCAGTCGTGACCCCCCCACACTACGAGACACGACTCTCTGCGACTGCCTTCAACTAAACACGACTCGGGAAAACTCGGCGCAACGGAGAATTGTATGAAAATCGGCCATAAAAATCGTGTAGTGTGTGCGGACCTTTAGATTAAGGTGTTCTCATTAAGTATTAATAAGCATTGGTAATCATTTTAGGGTTAGGGTAAGGTTAGGGTTAGGGTTAGGTTAAGGATTAGATATGAATAAGTGTATTATTACTGGCCTATTAGTATGTTAACAGATGTGTTAATACTTTACAAGCATATTATTAATGCTTATTAATACCTTATTAATATTCAATTAGCGCACCTTAATATAAAGTGTTACCAAAACATTATTATTTACTTATATTTACTTATATAGTTACTTATACTACCTAAAATTTCAGACCCATGCGTCAATTATACACAAACTATCAAATTCGTAAAACATTTAAACTTACAGACTACAGTAAATCCTCTAATATAGGCCGGGGCCTTTATTTACTCAAGTGCATGGAGGACCAGGTCTTTATTGGAACCAGGCCAAAATTAGAGACAGGCCTTTATTTCTATTTGAGCAAAACGGACTACCAGGAAAATGAAGAAAAATATGATTTGTCCATTTGAACCTAAAATATTAGGTTCATTTATGAGACTGACCTGCACACGGAGCCGCTGGATGTGCTTCGAGGACGCGATGGTGACTTTATTAAAACCCTGGAGGGTCACACAACATTTGTTGTTTGCCGTGTTTAGTCACAGAAGGTTTGAAAAGTGGCTAAATCTGTCTTAAAGTTACGCTTGGATCAGCTCCACTCCGCAGCGTTCCCTCTCGGCCTGGGTTCCCGTTTGTTTACTTCCTGCACGTGAGTTATCATTTACACTAGTATGAGACAAATTCCTGTAGAGTTAAACTATCACCCAACCCCAGTTTCTAATAATAGCCCGGTCTAAATTAGAGACTGGCTTTTAATTGTCTCCGCCAGCAGCGAGCCCGGCCACTGTTAGAGACCCGGCCGCTAATGGAATACAGTATTAGAGGATTTACGGTACCACTGTAAGTGATATTTTAATACATTTGGAACCAAATACTACCCCAAGTGTGTTTCTGATAAGGCACGATGTTACAACAAGGTTAAGAGCTTAAAAAGTCAGTCTCCTTTAAGCTACAGGAACCCTCATGTAAAGGTCCATCATGTCCCATACATTGTGTTTTCTGGGCGTTTGGAGACTGCATTAGTAAAGTCCAACATGATAGTTAGAACGGCTGAATGTGGCGGCCGTACCCTGCTGTAGGCTCAGGTGTTTCGCCGCCGGAGAGTCTTTGAGGACATCTCTTACGAAGATCCCCTGATGTCCTCCTCCAGTCACACTGTAGCCACTGGCTCCTGCCTCGGCCTCCGTCTCCATCACAATCTCCACCTCTTCAGAGCTGGAATCCGCCTCCTGACACACACAGACAGTCAGACAGGGCTTTTCTTTTCCGGAGCGTGCACGTGGGGTACTGACCGAGGGCTGGTCGGCTGGCTCTGGCTCCATGTTTCTCAGGCTTCTCTTTTGACTCAGCACCTGCTTTAGTTCAGCATGGAGCTTCTCCTTCTGCACCTACTCACATGAACAGTACAGTAAGTGTATGGACATATGCTGAGGGGGGGTCATAACTATTTCACTGGTGACTTGTGACCATGCTAGTGTTTCTCCAAACTTAGTAACCTTCTGTTTAGCTATTGATCGTTCTTATTTAACTCAGTCATGACGTGGTGGCACGGTAGTACAGGGGTTAGTGCTCCTGTTCCACAGCTAGAAGGTCCTGGGTTCGATTCCCACCTGGACGGGGCCTTTCTGTGTGGAGTTTGAATGTTCTCCCCGTGTCTGCGTAGGTTTCCTCCGGGTAGTCCGGTTTCCCCTACCACTAAAAACATGTACAATAGGCCAGGATGAATGATGTGTGTGAGTGAATGAATGGTGGTGGTCGGAGGGACCATTGGCACAGATGTGTGCAGTCGCAACAGCGCTTCTGTCAGTCTCCCCCAGGGGAAACTGAAGCTACATTACATAGCTTACCACCACCGAGTGTGGGGTAAATGTACATTGTCTCATGTAAAGCACTTTGTGACCATGTATTTCCTAATTCCAACATTTCAACATTAACCCTCGTCTAGGGTGACCAGATTGTCAGACAAAAAAACTGGGACACTATTTGGGACTTCGTTGCACGGTCAACCAGGGAGCCATTTATTGACTGTTTTTCCTAAGCTAAATGGTAAATCTGCTTGTTACTATCTTACACCAGGCACCAATCAGCATTAACATGATAGACTTGATATTTTTTATTGGTTTCTACTTAGTAATGGACATTTGCATGGCCCAAAGACATGAATTTTCAAGCAAAGTTTGTTACTTTGTGGATCATATTGGCCAAAAACTGGGACACTTGGGACAGATCCTGTGTAAAACTGGGACAAATTAATGGTTTTGGGGGAATGTGTGGGGACATGGGACAGAGGACTCAAAACTGGGACTGTCCCAGGTAAACTGGGACTTCTGGTCACCCTACCCTATAGTCCCCTGATCAGGGATCAAGTAACAGGTTTAAAGGGATAGAGGGACCTTGTGCACATGTGAGGAGTAATCATTTTGGCAATAGTGGCTAAATCCTGTAGAGATCACTTTTCCAAACACACTAATTGCAGAGAAAGGCACAGATGTGATCCATTCAACAGATGGAACTATGCAAGGATTGTAAGGAAATCTGAACAAGCTTCTGACTCATGTCAGTGAGATTAGCTGATAGACAATGGTCAACACCATAATCATTCTGCACGTAACGTACAGATAAAGTACAAACACATAGACACAAACAACTGATTCACTGATAGGCAGTCACCCTCTCTGCGCAGAGAAGTGCAAGACTAGGATAAAAGGGAACTGTCGACGGAGGTCTGGACTTCACTTCTTCTCTTTCTCTGAAGTCATCAGCTGGTTATACTGCTTTGTAACTAGTACCAATGGCAATACACGCCTTTTCTTTGAGACGACTTCTCAAATGTATGCTTTGGCTATTTCCTCGCGTGATACAAAAGAGTCCTAAGAACAATCAAAGCTGTTTGTCAAAGTGGGATGTACTTTTCATCTCCACTGGGCTAAAGCTAAGATAAGCTATGACTGCAGTGTTTCGACATAATCCCCAAAAATGAACTCCAACAAGCTCGAACGGTCTCCTGTATCCAATATCCAACTACTTCAATCGTGAGCAGTGTGAGTGTGTGGTGGCATACCACTCTCTCCGGGCTGTCCTGCTCCTCCGGGGGGCTGCTGTAGGGGCTGTGCCGTGGAGGTACTCTCCGGTCCCTCACCTGTTGACAGAGGAACGGTGCTAAACAACAAATACTTAGAGAACTTTGTGGTTACAATGTGGTATGTGGTTTTACTGTTGTCAGATAACGCCTAGATAGTTGTGGCCCCTCAAACCCCCCTTTTGGCTGCGGTACGACTGAACGCCAGGACGTCACTGTGTGCAGATGGGACGAGGGAGAAGGACTTACGGCTGAGCCTCTGCGAGTGGGGTCAGAATCATGGCTGTCCTCTCGGTCAGACTCTGGAAGAGAACAGCACTGTTAGGATCATCATCATGACAATATCCCCTCATAGAGACCATCCCATTGTAGCCACGGCCGCTGACGTTCTCACACATCAGGGAAGGAGGGAGACGAGTCCAATGATGAAGAACCGAAGTGCGTAGTGCTGGCTTTGTAAACCTGGGCTGCTTGACACCACTTTCAAACCTTGGTCTGAAAGTGGATCAAGTCTTCAGATTTGACCAACAGATTAGTGCTGTGGTGAAGGCTAGTTTGGCAAAGTCCTCACTTGCCATCCATGATTTGGATATAGGTCCATGCTTTTGCCCCGACGTGGCTGGACTATTGTAATGCCCTGTTCACGGCACCAGCCAGTCCTCGCTCGGACGCAGCAGCTGGTTCAGAACACTGCAGTGCATCTTATAACTGTCTCACGGAAACAAGAACATACAGAATCTCTTCAATTCTGGTGCCAAATACATTTTAAAATTATTTTATTTGTTTGTGAATGCCTCAAGGGCCTTGTCCTGCCTTATCTGTCTGACCTTCTAGTGTCATATTGGCCGGCACGTTCTCTCATGTCACAGATAAAGCTCTGCATGTCGTTCTGAGTTCAGGGATAGATCCAATCATCAGGGCACACATCTTGGGTCCTGCTGTCGCCTTCTCATCCATCTCACTTTCATCATCATCAGGAAATGATTAAGCATATTGGCTTCAACACTTCGCCCGTTGATTCTGAAGTGTGCGCTTGTTCAACTCTAATGTTTCAAATTCTCGGATAAGCTGTCATGAGGGTAATGAGCCGGTACTCTTGGTATCAAAAGCAGGTACAGGGATGTTTTGAAGCCAGTTGGTCCAGGGACCGCATTAAATACTTGGTTGTTTAAGCTCAAAAACATGATACACATTTAAAAGAAATTGTATTTTATGGAACATATGAACTTAATTTTTTCTATTTTATGGTTCTAGATGACAAATATTGAGAATAGTTATCACTCAGGTATTTGTATCATAAACCAAGTATCGTGAAGTACTAGGATCATCAAAAAACGATTTGTTCCCCGCCCTATTCGTGTCTTATAAATGACTGTAGGGAGGGTAGTTCCAGCGCCACAGAAATCAGTTCATATGCAGACAGTTCCAAATCACCGATCAGTGATGGACTCAGTAGATCCAATTGAAATGTTTAGTCCACATTGGTGTTGTGATGGTATTTCTGAGCGTGGGGTCTCAGGTGTCCTAGCAGGCATGTCCCCCTCCACCCCCTCTACCCAGACCCCCCCTTGCTCTGAAGGGGACAGCGTGCCTCGCATTCTTTCCATGGCCTCAGCTCGCAGCTCTGGCCATACCATCTGTGCAGCCCCCCGGCGTGTGTCAGGTTCCAAATACTCCTCCCAAACATTTTGCAGCAGATACCACCGCCGCCCATCAGCGTTATACAACAGTCACACCGTCTCTTTCATGGCCGGTCGGAGAGAGCTAATGGGTATAAACAGGACCGCCCCATCACAGGACAGTTAAAGGCGCACGGTTTGAGTATACTGAAAACCCAGAGCAGTCGAACTTCAGAGCTTCTCCACACTTACTAATGAACCGGAGCTCTTTCCAGGGGTGCAGTCGTTGGTGTGGTACATGGTGTCAACATGTCGGACCGAGCCTTCCTGTGTGGACTTTGCATGTTCTAACCCAACCAGTAAAAACATGTACAATAGGTTAATCCTCCACATCTCAAGATGGGTCCCCTGCTTGCCTGCCTACTGCGGCTGCCCACTGCTCCTACAGGTCACCCAGTGGCAGTGAGGACGGGTCAAATGCAGAGAACCAACTCTCCCGCGGGGATTGATAAAGTAATAAATGCCATGACCCGCTCACGTCAAAAAACAGGAACAAAAAAACAAATCAGAGTCTCCAAAAGTTCACACTCTCACTATTGGGTTTAGCAACAGCCATCAGGACAAAACAACGTTCAATACTTGTAAACCCTTCTGGTTTAATGATGTTAGTTTGAATACTGTATTTTGATATTTGGCCTAATTTCCCTAAAATATGCTTTCATGTTTTCAATCAAAAAATTCACTTGTGTCCCGCGACCCCCCGATGGTTCCGACCCCCACTTTGGGAACCACCGCAGAAGAGTATTGTCTAACACAAAAGGGGCCCGTACACTGACGGAAACTCTTCCAGCCCACTGTTTATTAAAGCTCAATGGGCTTAGTCTGCTCCACTAAAACAGCTTCCAACTGTCCTGTCATTTCCACCACTACGCAGCGAAAAAGGCCTGATTTGGGCAAGGGCGCATAAAGAGCGAGGGCATACATTTGAAATAGTGAGCTGTGTCCAAACTAACTTTTCAAACACATTTCCAACAGAGGGGGTTTATTATAAGCACAACTTTCAGAGAGCAACACTGTCACCGTGATGTAAACAACAACAACTAGCTCCTAGTTCCCCACTGGTTAGATGCACCCTATAAATGTCTGCATTTGCAATATACTAATCTCATTTCACTACAGAATCCGTGCCATGTCCAAAGCAGTCTGTGACCTGAGTGTTTCCCAGATAAACACACTCAGACAGGCAGCAGCAGGTGGCCGTGCCTTGGTGGAGCTCGTCTTATTATAGCCCCTCACATCTGCAGGCCTTTACACGTCTGCTGCCCACTCCTCTCTAACGACCAAACACTTCAGCTGAAGCCGTCCACTGTGTCCACTGTTCACACGAATCTACTGGTATGACAGCGTTTAGTTTATTCTCCAAAACCATAGCCCCTCGTACCACTGCCCGTGAGCATGGCAGCTGCTTTACTCAAAGCAAAGCACAGAGCGGGTCACTGACCAAGTAGCACATGTACAAGTGGAGTCTTTGAAGGATCGTGGAGCATTCTCTCATTCACGCACACATCGGATTTCTGGTCCATGTTATTTCCCAGTTTAGCATCTGCCTTGATAAATGACCCCAGAGCGTAATCTCCATTTCACATTGACGTAGACACGCCTTGAGTGTGCGGTGTCCCCGAGGCGCTCGTCATCAACGCCCAGATGAGCAGATAACAAGACACACCCACAGACCCAATGAGCCCGGAAACAGACACGTGTAAACAGGAAGTGGCTGTTTAGGGGGACGGCATTCCTCTGGCTGTTTCCCAATGGCGTCTGGACCACTTCACAGCGCCGCCTAGTGGTGTTCCAATTCACTCAGACCACTCGCCTCCTCGCAGCTCGACTCCTCCGTTTGGATCATTTACGAAGGATTTACCGGTGGATCCCCCGCTGCCTCGGAGAGCTGAAATTACCCATGATGCACTGCAACAGTTTTTTTCTTCCCTTTCTTGAAGTTTTGTTCCACATTTGTGCAAAAAATAATTGTAATAATAAAATCATTGGTAGAAGTGTGTAAGCAAGTAAAGATGTAAAAAAGAGGTTTATATAAAGTTAATGAAAGGCCAAATAAATTATATTTATTGATAAATCAGGCCTATGGTTGTTAACGTAAGTCTGCAATTGAAGACGATTAGTGATAAGCTGGACCTGCTTTGATATTTTAATTGAATTTCTTACAAATCCTTACAGAAATATTATTTTATTCAGGCCAGAATGTTCAAACAGTAAGACATCCAACCAAAACCAGTTTATACACAGCTTTTATTCATAAAACAGTAGTTTTTGAAAGCATAGATTTACATTTTGTTATATGATTTGACACAAAGCCGTTCCAATTGAGCTCAAATGTGGCGGCGAGAGGACACCCGGCTCCACCACCGAGTGGAAGTGGACCAACGGAGGACGGATCCTGGCAATTGGGACACAGCCGCTGTCTGCATTGAAGATGGATGCAGGAGGACCCACTGGTATTCAGAAGAATGACCAGTTCAGGTTCATTCACTTTTACTTGTGATGGACATGGTTCACAGAACTTCTAACGGGGAGAAATGTATTTCTTGTCATTCCGAGCATCTGTTTAAATTTAGTTGAAAGGTAAAAAAAATAAAATAAATACTATTAAATGTTTAGTTTAGTTTCCAATGGAAAATTTAAAGCTTCACATTTACAACCATAAAACTGCTGAGATAAACATGTTTAAATCAAATATTGGTTCTTAAGACGATTAACTGGGAACTCTCTCTGACTTTCACAACCCCACCTGTCCCCAATCACATCCTAAATGGAGGTTCTTAGCTTTCAAATAGGAATGGTGTGTTCAGGTATAATCCACCACCAAGAGCAAATCCTGCCTTTAGTTTTGAATAAAGTTGAGACTATTTACCATTTAAACTCTTCCAAGTTTGGCATTATTATTGCAAAGACAAACTCACCCCTCTGTTTACCCCAGACTTCCTCCTGGAAGTGTCCAAACCTATTCAGATGTCAGCACACGTTTCCTCAGCCTTAGCTCCTGACCCCTCTTCCTGGTCTAAATACAACCACCGGAGCACCACTCCTCGTCTGCTGCCGGGAAACTGCCATCTCTATGAACCGCTCTGTGCACGTCCGGCCCAGTGCAGCACAGGCAGTACCGTTACACACTGGGCCAGGACCAACCTGCTCTCCCTGGGTTTGAGCCTGCCCTCGCAGCCCGCTCCCGCCTCAAAATGCCTGGGTTTTGTCCTGCTCCCTCCTCAGAACGCCTGGGTGTTGTCCTGCTCCCTCCTCAGAATGCCTGGGTTTTGCCCTGTTCCCTCCTCAGAATGCCTGGGTTTTGTCCTGCTCCCTCCTCAGAACGCCTGGGTGTTGTCCTGCTCCCTCCTCAGAATGCCTGGGTTTTGCCCTGTTCCCTCCTCAGAATGCCTGGGTTTTGTCCTGCTCCCTCCTCAGAACGCCTGGGTGTTGTCCTGCTCCCTCCTCAGAACGCCTGGGTTTTGTCCTGTTCCCTCCTCAGAACGCCTGGGTGTTGTGCTCCCTCCTCAGAACGCCTGGGTGTTGCTGTGCTCCCTCCTCAGAACGCCTGGGTGTTGTGCTCCCTCCTCAGAACGCCTGGGTGTTGTGCTCCCTCCTCAGAACGCCTGGGTGTTGTGCTCCCTCCTCAGAACGCCTGGGTGTTGTGCTCCCTCCTCAGAACGCCTGGGTGTCGTGCTCCCTCCTCAGAATGCCTGGCCCTTGGCCTGCCGCTCCGTGCTCCTCCCTGGGCCAACATTAGCAGCTGATGGAGGTCTGGAATGGAGGTCAGCAGATCCTGTGACCATCGCCCTGCACCTGTCCCGCAGTGAAACCGGACACTAGGTACCACGCCCTGCTCACAAGTGTCTTGCTCAAGGATACGACAACAGTGTGTACTGATCTGAACTGGAACAGGATTGCCAATGCTTCATCACGTCCGTCTTTTTGTAAAGAAAAGGAAAAACACCTCATGCCTGATCTGGAGGCAGGGACAGGGACAGGGACAGGGACAGTCCAGGGTAAAGGAGAGACGCACGTGAGAAGTCAAGCTACCAGTCAAGTCAAAACCACAATTTAAATAGTCACAAATGACAATTCGCATTATAATTGATATAATTCCCTCATCTCCAGCAGCTAACCCCTTTAACAAACAGTCTGCTCTCAAACATGAACGCTCCTGGTACAAATGTGTAATATGAACTGAACTGAGCTTTTCAAACATACAGTCACCTCTTTTGAACCAATATCTCAGTCAGGACTTCCGACAAACCAGCGCTGTGTCAAATGCCCACAAGTGTGAGTGGAGAGCAGATATCAATCAGCTCTCAGGCATTCATGTAAATGCACTCCTTCTGCCCTACATCACTGAGCTCCCTCCTGCTGTGCTCTGCATCAGTCTATCCATTCAGAAAAGTGCAGTGTCTCCAAGTTGGACTGGAGTTTGTCAACTTATCAACTTAAAATGCTCTCATGTAAAGCGCTTTGTGGCTATGTATGTGAAAGGCGCTATATAAATAAAGGTTCTTCTTCTTCTTCTTCTTCTTATCCTACTGTAATGTGGTGTTTTGATGAAAATGTTTTATTCAACAATAGGCGCCTTCATTATTTGTGAGTGATTTATTTGGGTATGTGTAGATTACGTCAAGATACTCCAAAACATGCACATGAGGTAAATCAGGGGGTCTACAGGAGGCACCAAGTCAAATGTAATGTGTTTTAATGAATTATTGAAATATTTTTAATGCCACAAATGCAAAAAATCTGGGCATATTTCTTTTTGTAGGATTTTTGTGGACACAACGGGCAGCTTTTGAGCAAAAACTGCAGCTGAATTAGTTCTAGACCAGAGTTTTGATATTTTTGACGAATGTATGCTGTAAATATAGTTGTGAATTTCATTGTGTGGGTTCTGCCTTTAAGGAAAAATACATTTACATGGAATACCGTTTGAATCGAAATGAATGCCAACATTAGGTGATTTTGATCAGGAGATGGACCCCTATAGACTGCTCCTGAAATGTCCAGGGACGGATCAGAAAACTAATCTGACTGATCGATATAGATCATAGATCGATAGTAGGTGGGGACTGAGCCGCCAACCCTCTGGTCTGGGGGCCCTTGCTGTCCCGCTGAATGTTGTGCAGTCTAAATGCGTCTTGCGTGCGGGCTGGACACTCTACTCTCGGCTCTGGTTACAAAACAGCGGGCAGAGGATAGTGACATGCCACGCTGCAAATAGTTCCCCCCGGAGGGTGTGAATAGCTCTATGTCCCGCGGCTGTGGCATGTCCTGCTCTGCGCACACGGCTGAAGGGAGCGCAACTAAACAACACGCTATTGTTTTGTGCCAGACCGCTCCGGCACACGATGGAGTCACCGCAGGGAGAAGTTTGAGAAGCATCCAAATGCACAAAAGGAACCTGGTCTCCGAAAAGTCAGGGACTATTTTTTTGCTACACTTTTAAAAGTCCTATAAGAAGTGAAAAGTGTTCCCGGGGGTGCTGACCTGCTCGTGCCCATGTCCGGTGGGTGTTGTCGCGATGTGTTGGTGGATGGGTGGGCGCCCTCGGTGGTGGTGATGGTGGTGGTGCTCCAGCCGACCCGCTGCTCCCTCTGACAGCCCCGGAGCCGGGCCGGGACAGGGCACTGGGAGATGGGCATGTCCCGCTTCCGGATTGGGCAGGGGGATGAGGCACACACCCATGTAAGGGCGCAAGAGGGCGGGCTGCAGGGTAACACAGGAGGGAACTGACCATTGACTAGTCTGACCTTTCACGGCACAACCTCTAGTTTCAGATTAAAAGTAAGGCCGACATTTCACTGACAACCAGTGTTAATTAGTTTGAGTTATAATAATATAACTACTTTTTAGTCGAGATTTAGTCAAATAATTCTCATCAATTTCAAGACAAATTGAGTGAACTTTACTTTAATAATATTTATTATAATCATCAATCAATCAGACTTCATTTATAAAGCGCTTTTCATACAAAATGTAACACAAAGTGCTTTACAGAGCTTCAAAGTCATTCGAATCATCCCCAAACAAATCATAGTTTGATGTTTTTCCCCACATGAACAAAGCTCAGAGTGTCCAGGGAATTGAAATGATCTGAGGCTCTTTCAAACTGGCAGTGGAAGTTTGAAAGATTCTTGTCTCTTCTTTTCATTTTTATTCAGTCACATTTTTGTCGTCACAGTTTTCTCATAAGCCAACGACTAAAATTATGACAAAAGTTTTTAGTCGACAAAATTAAGACTGACTGTAACGTTGATTTACAGTGCCTTGCAAAAGTATTAATACACCTTGAACTTTTGCACATTTGGTCATGTTTACAACCCTAACCATAAAGATTTTATTTTTATTTTTTTGCTGAACATTCACACACAAGTAACAGACAACTGTGAAGTGAAAGCAAAATGATACATGATTCTGTTATTTTTCCAAAAATAGAACAGTGAAAAGTGGGGCGTGCATAAGTATTCATACAGCATGAATTAATACTTTGTGGAAAGTAAGTAAGTGCTTTATTGTCATTGTACAAGTGTACAACGAAATAGTGTTCAGGTGTTAGTCCTGAGCCGCTGCGGCTGAGCCGCGCTGCCACTGTGTGTCGACCTGACCCGCATGACCTTGGAGGTCGGGGAAACTGTAGCACTCGGAAGAAACCTGGCTGTCCTCTGTCTCCTCTGATCCTCTGAAACAGTGCACCGCCTGCTGGGTTTGTCCCCGTTTCAGAGCGTGGTGTCCTGCACTGGTCAGCTCCTCCTCCTCCTTCCTTTTCCTCCCTCCGTCACAACAGTCATTCACCATCTCTCGTTTGTCCCTTCCTTGTTTCCTGTAGCTCCTCTTGTGGCGCCTCCTCTGTGCTGCAGGGGGGGCTCTTGGTGCCTCTTCAGTGTCTTAGAAGAAGACATGTGTAGGTCTCAAATGGGTTTAGCTGATAAGCTAGCATTTTGTTTACCTTTAAAAAGCTGCTTTCTTCAGGTCCGGGGTTCCGCCGATTGAGGACGGCGTCAGGATGTCCCTCCTTCCGTCCTCATCATCTTGGCCAGGCGATAAAGCGTTTCTTCCCTCTGACAAGGATAAGCTGATGATGGCCGTTTTAGACCGCTGCTATGCTAACGCCGCTCAGGTAGTGGCTCCTTTTGGCTCTGGTCTCTGCCAAGAGGGCGGGTGACCTGACTGTGCTGTCTGTGCATCCATCCTGTACGTCCTTCGGTGAGGATGGGGGTCTACTTGAGATATGGCCTAATCCGGCTTTTCAGCCCAAGATTATCACTTCTTCTTTCAGGTCTAGGGTTATCAGAGTTAGACCCTTCTTTCCTCCCCCACATGCTTCTGTGGAGGATAAGAGGCTGTGTCCGATTCGGGCCCTGTGTTGTTATCTGGACCGTACAGCGACGTTCAGGCGGTCGGACCAACTGTTTGTGGGGTTTGGAGCCGGGCGCAAAGGTGCCCCACTCTCTACCCAACGACTGGCTCATTGGGTCTGTCATGCCATTCGTATGGCATACGAGGCTCGGGGTCTTCCTGCTCCTAGGGTCGTCAGGGCCCACTCTACTCGAGGGGTGGCTGCCTCTACTGCTTTGTTTAGAGGGGTGTCGATAGAGGATGTGTGCTTGGCGGCTTCCTGGTCATCCTCGTCGACCTTCGCCCACTCGTACTTGATGGACGTCGCTTCTGGGTCTGTCGCTCATTCGGTTTTGAGCGGCGGGCGGGTTTAATTTGATTTTGAGTGCCCAGTGCAGGTGCTCTTGGGAGAGGCGACCTGTCTGGGCGTGGGGGTGCGGGCGCTCTTGGGAGAGGTGGCCTATGCACCTTCACTCCTCCTTTTCGGTTGTGGGTGCGTGTGTGCTCTTGGGAGAGGCGACACGCGTGCTCTGTGTTTTGTTTTGGTTGCATGTACGCTCTTGGGAGAGGCGACACGCGTGCTCTGTTTTTTGTTTTGGTTGCATGTACGCTCTTGGGAGAGGCGACACGCGTGCTCTGTTTTTGTTTTGGTTGCATGTACGCTCTTGGGAGAGGCGACACGCGTGCTCTGTTTTTGTTTTGGTTGCATGTGCGCTCTTGGGAGAGGCGGCCGCTATGCTTCCTTCTGTATATGGTGCTAGGTGCCTTGGTGCTCTGGTGGAGCAGCCTGTGGCCTTGCTCTGACTGCCCATGGGTGCGTCTGGTTGGTGACACTGACTGCGTGACGTTGTCCTGGGTGCGCTCCAATCGTGGTCATTTGTGCCTGCTGTACATTCTTCCCTACGGTCATGGCGCAGGGTTTTAACCAATAGCGAAGCCCGTAGAGGGCGTAGCCCATACGAAACATAAATGACAGTTACTTGACGTAACAATAGTTCTGTGAGTATGGGCGTAGCCCTCTACCTGCGTGCCCAGCAGGCCCATCCTGTCTTCTATGGCTGAGTTCAAAGGATATGAGCGGTGGGCAGATGGGGTTTATATACCCCAGATGGATATGCCACCACCTTGACATGATTGGAGCGGGTAGATGTTTTTATCTCTCAGGCGTGAGGCGATGCCTCGGGTTATAACCAATAGCGAAGCCCGTAGAGGGCTACGCCCATACTCACAGAACTATAGTTACGTCAAGTAACTGTCATTTCTATTGGCGGGGGAACATCGGACCCGGGGAACATCGGGCTGACCCCTTTGTGAACAGCAGTTTTCAGGTCTTTCCACAGATTTTCAATAGGATTTAGGTCAGGACTTTGACTGGGCCATTCTAACATATTATGTTTGTTTTTAACTTCCCAACTATTCTTACAATCTTCCCAGTCCCCGCTGAGGAAAAGCAGCCCCATAGCATGATGCTCCCCCCACCATATTTGACACTGGGGATGGTGCACTCAGGACGATGAGCAGTGTTAGGTTTGCTCCATACATAACGTTTGTCTCATCTGACCAAAGCACCTTCTTCCACATGGGAGCTGTGTCCTCCATATGACTTCTAGCAAACTTCAGACGGGATTTCTTATGGCCTCCTTTCAATAATGGCTTTCTTCTGCCACTCGTCCATGAAGGCCAGATTTGTGTAGAGTACGACTTATAGTTGTCCCATGTACAGATTCCCCCAGCTCAGCGGCAGGACGTCCCAGCTCCTCCAGAGTTATCTTGGGGCACTTGGTTGCATTTCTGACCAGTGCTCTCCTTGTTCGGTCTGTTAGTTTAGGTGGACGGCCGTGTCTTGGTAAGTTCTCAGTGGTGCTATACTCTTTCCATTTCTGAATGATGGATTGAACAGTGCTCCGTGAGATGTTCAAATCTTGGGAAATCTTTGTATAACTTAACGCTGCTTTAAACTTCTCCACAGCTTTATCCCTGACCTCTCTGGTGAGCTCCTTGGCCTTCATGATGTTGCTTAGTGACCAATACACTCTGACCATAGCTCTGAGGCCCTCACAGAACAGCTGGAATTATACTGAGAGTAGATTACACACAGGTGGCCTCTATTTAATGGTTAGAGCGAGGTGTGAACTTTCTGCAGTCATTAGGAATGTTATAAAGGCAATTTAATGCACTCAGGAAATGCTGTATGAATACTTATGCACGCCCCACTTTTCACTTTTCTATTTTTTTTTTAAATAACAGAATCATGTATCATTTTGCCTTCACTTCACAGTTGTCTGTTACCTGTGTGTAAACTTTCAATAAAAAATAAAATCTTTATGTTTATGGTTGTAAACATAACAAAATGTGCAAAATTTCAAGGTGTATTAGTACTTTTGCAAGGCTTTCGAGAGGCTCTGTATATTCAAACAAAAAAATTACTTTTACTTCCTTGTTTTTGTTCTGAAGATTGATTGTTTTTACCCTTTTTAATTGTAAGGTGACCATGGGTGTTCAGAAAGGTGCCAACAAATAAAATGTGTGTATATATATATATATATATGCAGTTAACCAATCCAACGTAGGGGGCGCGCCATAAAAGGAGCCCTTTCATGCGTACCTGACCTCATCTCCCTCCGACGTCACATCCGCCATGCAGCACTCGGGCTAGGCGTGCAGTGGACGAGTTGTTGACAAAGTTGTGAAGTCGTGTTGGAGCGTCAAGCCGGCGGCTTGAGGCGTAAAGCCAGCAACCGAGTCCTCAACTTCCATGGTGCATCGCGGCTTGCAATCGCTGGTCCGGAGGCTTCCGTGTAGCTGGGCAGGGTCGGATGCTCGGGGTCTGGGAATGGCTCGTCCGGAGAGCGCAGTGCAACATTCATCTGGGTCCTGATGGCGTGCCCACCCCTCCTTTTTGTTCCTTTCTTAACTATTGTGATAACTCCGCTTCAGTGTTTGGTGATACAAGACTGTCCTCTGGGTCGTCGTTGGACCGTCGAACAGGAACTGAACTGAACTTGTCTAAAGAACTTTTACTAAACTACGTATCTTATCTTAAAGAGAATAAATCCATGCTTTTGTAACTTTCCTTTGTCCTGTCAATTTTAACGAACCTTCGTAGCCTATGCCTACTTTTATCTTTTATTTGGGGCGCAATGCCCCTGGCGTTGTCTAAAGGATGTGTATAACATACATTGAGTGGTGGGTCTGCACAGCCACCTAGCTCACCCACTCGCCTTGCCACACCCAGATCTCATGACCATAGGTGAGGGTGGGAACGTAGATCGATGGGTAAATCGAGAGCTTTGCCTCAGACTCAGCTCCCTCTTCACCACAACAGTCCGATACAGCGACCGCATCACTGCTGACGCCGCACCGATCCGTCTACCGATCTCACGCTCCATCCGTCCCTCACTCGTGAACAGGACCCCGAGATACTTGAACTCCTCCACTTGAGGCAAGGACACCCCACCGACCTGAAGCGGGGAAGCCACCTTTTTCCGGTGGAGAACCATGGCCTCAGATTTGGAGGTGCTGATCCTCATCCCGGCCGCTTCCTTGTGCCTCCTGAATCCGAGGTTCGACTATCGGCCCGATCCTCCTCTCCCGCTGTATATATTATTATTATTATTATTATTGTTATTCGTCCAATCAGAAGACCGAATGGGACCCACACTTAAGGCTGCCAGTCTCTTAGTCTGAACCCGGTTTGGAAGTGGACCTCAGGGACCAGTTGTGTTTATTAAAAGGATAGAAGTCCTTTATTGAATGAGGGACACGCCCTTTTCCTCTTTAACCAATCTGGACCCACTCAGGCTAATAATAATTATGGCTTCACCTTGTTTTTACTTTACAAGCCTCTGTTACCAAGTTTCTCAAAGCCCCGGACGGTCGTCATTCACTCCAGACTTGGTGGTGGTAAGCTACTAATGTAGCCACAGCTGCCCTGGGGTAGACTGATGGAAGCCAGGCAACCATTCTGTGCCATCGGCCCCTTCGACCAACACCAACCAATCATTCTGGCCTATTGTACATGTTTTTAGTGATGGGGAAACCGGAGTACCCAGAGGAAACCTACACAGACACAGAGAGAACATGCAAACTCCACACAGGAATTGAACCCGGGACCTTCTAGCTTTGAAGCATGAGTGCTAACTGCTGCGCCACCGTGCTGGCGACACTCATCTACAGTATATCGTGCTTTGCATAAAAATTATGTTTATTTTCAAAATAATGAGTGGTTCAACTGGGGCTGCACGATGGGACAGTGGTTAGCTCTCGTGCTTCACGAGTTCAATTCCCACCTGGACAGGGCCTTTCTGTGGAGTTTACATGTTCTCCCCATGTCAGCGTAGGTTTCCTCCGGGTACTCCGGTTTCCCCTACCACTAAAAACATGTACAATAGGTAATACTGGCTCCACATCTGGAGATGGGCCCTGAGCGCAGGCTGCTCACTGCTCCTACAGGACGGGTCAAATGCAGACAACACATTTCCCTACAGGGATTAACTTATACTAGCTCCACTTCCCACTCTCTCCTACTACACTTACACGTTTCAGGGACAGGGTGGATATTTTTCTTTTTTGTATTTTAAATTCTGTGTCACAACTGTTTTAATGACAAACACATACATACACAATAGGAAATAAAAAAGATGATGATAATTAAACCCAAATTAAAATTATACTGAGGATGGTAATGACAACTGGGAAGTATCAAGATCTCGGAGTATAATATCTATTAATGTACCTTCATAACATAAAAGTAACTCTCTGTACTGACTGCTTTGTACTAGACATCGTACATGAAACCAGATCGTTGTTGTAGTTGTGCTTTGTTTCAATTAATTATATAAACAGTTCAGGGGGGGGGGTGCTCATAAGCTTTTTGCTTCAGCCCACTCCTTTTGAGCAGAATGTATACTGCTCAAATAAACAAACAAACTAAACTATACTAAAAAATAGCAATCGCCATTTTGTCCAATAACATTTCCAACAAATGACTCTCAGCCTTCTGCTAACATGATTCTGCATGATGTGTATTTGATGTAGGGGTGTGACACCAATTAAGAATTGATTTCAATTGTACTTTTTCCTGAATATTCTGTGGGTGTATCAGCGTTAAATTGTATTGTATTTTACTAATGGAACCGGCTGATGCAAATGGCCGTAACCCCGACGACGTGTCAAAAAGGCCCACAGTAAAAAGTGACCTGGTAAAAGACGTGGTTCTTTATGTTTTCCAGAATGAGGCTTTTAAACTCCTCAGACCCAACACTGGAAAGTGACACTGATTACACCACGGTCAATTATTTGGTCTGAAATATCTGAAATCATGCTTGTGAGTTTCATTTGAAATCTGCAAATAACTGAAGCCCATTCTCGGTTTGTTTGGATTTGGCAAGAAACCGCTCATGAACTGAAAACTTGCAAAGATATGATGTTGGAGATTCTGAAGGCTACGTGTTTAAATACATTATGCTGGATGTAAATACTTGAGTTCTGTGTTCAGGAGTTTTTATCTCAGCGCTAACGGCTAGTAGCAAAAATCAACAACACAAAAAATGAAACTAGAGCTAAAGACGGACTCGGTCAAATCTTGGTGCTAGTGTAAATATTGAGTCCGTGTTAGCGGTTAGCTTTGAGACACAAACTAGTACACAGACATTTCCTCCAGGGAAGTCTTTGCCCCCGCCGTGACTGTCCGTCAGCAACGCACCGCCATGATATTTGTTAAAGGTTAAAGGCCCTGTCGGATTGTTTTAAATTACAAACAATGAAAGAGGAAGTCACTAAATTAAAATGTTTGCTGTGGTGTAAATTCCTTCCTCACTTTCCTGACATATTTGTAGCATCCCAGGTCTTCAAAGGGATGATTTTATCGCCACGTTTCACATTTAGCAGGGTCACTTTTCAGGGATATATTGATCAAAGATTTGATCTCAAATGATCTGCATCTTGTAATAAGCTCAACATATAGGTTTAATCTAATATTTCATTTTCAGGTGCAGGTGTGTGTCCTCATCTGACGAGCTCCAACAGTTACTGTTTTGAGTTTCACTGGAGGTCGAGCGCCCTCTACTGGCACCAAAATGTTTACCACTCACCTTATTGGAAGTGATAGAAAATGACATTTGAAAAGGCCTGAAAGAAACGTCATACTCAATCCCTGTCCCCTCTGTGAGGCTTCGGGAGCCCCTCCTTCATCAAGGGAACAACCAACCAGATCAAATAGACTAACCTGATTTTTTATACATTTCCAAACTATGAATATAGGGAGCGTGTATATTTTAAGTCGTCAGTTTCCTAAGCACTTGTGACATAACAGTTTTCCACAGGGATGAGTTTTCTACAGGGGAGCAGAACCTCAGTCATGTAAACAACGACAAAGACGAGCTGCAAGTTCACCCGCGTTAAAACGTCTGAAACATCCTTCTGCACAAACGTCCGCTTTCACAGCCACTGAAGACGCCATTGCCATGTTCAATACAATCAAGTCAATCCTTCGTTCCATTACAGTCAAACATATTGGTAAATAATTAGGCTATAAGGCGTTTAATGGGACTCTGTAGTATTAATTAGTCCCTAAGCACATCCCATCTCTGAACAGCCCACTTTAAAGGGCTCATTCATTTTGGGACACTCACGTTTGTAACACCAGGTGATGCGTTCACACGACGCCACAATCATATCTCTCACGGCGGGACCTATCCACATATAACAAAAACTGTCAAACATTCCAACGCCTTCTCTCTCAGCACGTGTGAACTGAGGTCACATGACGGTCTGAGGGTGTCCAATAGTGGAGACAATATTCCGAAGGACCCTCAACCATAGGTTTGTGAGTCCAATCACTTCCAAGTAAAGCTCAGGGAAAACATTTGGACATTTCTTTCCAAAACCGTGTCTCCCCCTCTGAGTTATCGGCCCCTGGTCCCGCTGAAATGATCACATGACGTTCTAAAATGACTGGACATGTCCGGACTCCGTCGTGGACATTAAGCTTTGTTAGACTCCTGGCGAACCCCCCCCCAACACAGCTGTGGTACTGACCCGTGTCTGAGGAGGGCGGCCAGGTGACCCGCAGCAGGCCGCGCAGACACTCACACATGCTGGGGCAGGACCTGGGCGCCGCTCAGGGGAACGATCCACGGACGGTCCCAGCTACATGCACAGGCGGTCCCTCCCCCCGGGACGTCTGACCGCTGTCCCGAAGACAGGCAGGGCTCGGCCGGCAGCGCAGTCCACCGTGAGGCAGGGTCCAGCGGAGGGGACAGTCTCTGAGGCACGTCTGACCACTGTCCCGCAGAGTAGCAGGGTCCGGCCCAGCGGACAGAATAGGGGTGTTAGTGCGAGCGGTCAGTCAGCAGTTTAGTGGTCAGTCTAAAGCCCGTCCATTGTTGCGCCTTGTTACTGGGCTTAGAGAGGCCAAAAGCAGACACAAGCAGAGCCAGCCAGCAGAAAACACGGCCCTGCGGGCAGACCGGGCCCGGGCGGGGCGGGATGTTTGTCAGAGGGTCTGAAACACTCCACACAGGCCACAATGTAGCGCAGGAGGTTTTGTTTTCCGAGGGTCCCAATTCGCACTGCCGTGTTTAATAAAGCAATTACTCGTGAAATGAGGCCAAATAAAAGCAGATTGGAAAGTTCAAAAGGCTTGCACATAAGTCGCGGTGGGGGCTGAAATATTTGGGGGGCCCCCTGTCACATAATAATAATAATAATAATAATAATGCATTAGTCTTATATAGCGCTTTTCCAGACGCTCAAAGTCGCTTTTACAGTTTGGTGCATTATTCATTCACTCCATACTCGGTGATGATAAGCGAGGCAACCAGCCTGCGCACATCAGCCCCCACCCCCCAGGGCAAAGTGGCAGGTCCATAAATGACTTCAGGGCTTGAACAGGCAGACGTTCACAGTTTAGGGCCTCTGCCGGTCCTGTAGCTTATTCATATGGAATAGACGAGTGAGAAAGCAGACACTGTTCGTTATTAAAATAGGTTTATTATTGTAGAACTTTGTGGTAAACAGACAATGTATGAAGTCATATTCATCACAGTTTTCATCTCTGATCGACAAAATGATTACCCCCGGCCTTAACCCAGTGCATTTTTTCCAGTTCGGCTTTACCCAAATCTAAAAGCTTCTCGACTGGAGAGAACACAGTGTAACGCCTCATTTGAAAGCTAATTTGAAAACTGATTCTAACTTTTTTTGTCTCGTTGCCGCGTTTTTGTCTTTTTTTCATTGCCCTGTTTTGCGTATTCATCCTCGCTTTTGTCTCTATTTTGATGATTTTGGGTAATGCCAAACTGGAGAAAATGTGCTCGGTTCCGGTGGGGGTTCAGAGGTTAATAACAACACTATCCTGTAGAGCGCCGCTGGCCGAGCACCTGCAAACACCTGAGGAGGTAGGAGTGTTCTCCCTGAGAGCTCCCAGAGGGAGACACAGCTCTATGATAAAGCTCTGGATGGGACGTTGCCATGGTAATCCATTGGAACTAATGTCCAGCTTTGGCAGCCATGTTGATAGTCCATTTCACATGTAAACTAAAAGACTTTCTGTTCATTTCCTTCGTTAATTTGACTTACGTTTAGTGGAAACACCTAAAATAACTTTGGATTAAAGTGATAAAGTGATAGTCTGTCAGTTGCGTATAACTGACCATCTGGGTCTGAAATTTGACATAGCCTGAAATAAAATGAAACAATAATATTTTTCTAAGTCCCTCCCTTTGCAGATCTCAGACACTAATCACAATCCCCGGGCTGTCACTTTGACCAATGAGACGAGCTTCCCTGTCAGGTCCAAAGGGGCGGGAACTTGATCGTTTACTTTTAAAAGTTTGTTCTCCCTCTACTCATTTTGCAAACTGGGAGTGGCTTTCTCGTCCAGTCAGAGGGGACGAACTTGATTGTTAGTTTTAAAAGATACAGACTCGGGATTATGGAAAACTAAAAATGTTCTTGACCGACCACCGAGCCTCATGAGCCGGGTTGAAACCGACAACCGCCAGCTTGATCGGTTAACATTGACACGGACATCCCTAATACAGACTATCACTTTAAGACTAACTGGTGTAAAATGAACGTCCTATCTAAATGTTTATCATACAGCTGTGTCCTGGATGCTGTGAGTTAAAGGTCAGAGGCCACACGGGTCCTTGTTGCTGTGAGTTAAAGGGGAGCTGTAGGCTGAGCTCCAGTCCCGCTCAAACACTTCCTGTAGTTGTTCCTGGACGGTGGAGCCTTCAGAGGGGCGGTCCTGCTGTACCACCAGAGCGGCGCCTGCTGTGTTCACGAAGTAGTCCCCAGACCAGTTGGACGTCCCTGCGCCAGAGCACACACAGCTCACCGACATGTTACTCGTCATTTGAAGGCTAAGAACCTCCAGAATGCAGTTATCTACAGCACAGATGAGGACTAAGACCTTCCAGAGTGTATACTGTACCTATGTAGGCCGTCTTGTCAGTGACCATGTACTTGTTGTGGTTGACTCGAGCGAAGGGGATTTTCTTCTGTGAGGGGGAGGAGGGCACCACGAACAGCCTCTGGAGGAGCAGCACAGGCGTTAGAGGAATCAGAACTGACATTATGGAACGATGACTAACTATGACTAAACCTCCAGGAATTTTTTTTGACTACTTGACTAATACAAATGTAATAACATTTACTAAAATGAAAAAAAAAAAAATACAATATTTATATAAAAAAAAACACTAGAAACAAGATTTTTAAATGATAACTTGTAACCGACCTAACCCGACTTGCGCATCACGACTGCCCTGGTGTACAAAACGGGGAAGTGCACCCTCTGCTGGCATTCAGTATAACAGCATTTTAAAAGAATCCATCTTAAGGTTAGGGTGACTAGATCTTAACCGGCCAAATGTGGGACATGAAAGAGGAACAAAGCAGGACAATGAGGGACATTTTTTAAAGACGTAGAATTACATTCAATTGAAACATAATAATTTTAAATAGCCTATTTTAATCACATTGGTAATATATATCAATCAGTTGATCGTTCACTTTCATTTGTTATGAAAGTCCATAAATGGTGAAGATTCCCAATAATAAATACCCACTGTGCAAACATTAGCAGGGCAATAATCGCTTATAATTCAGTGAAGGGAAAAAATTTATAGCCTACAGTAACAGCCTGCAGCAAAGTATAAAATATAACATTTTATTTAATTTCAACAGAGACATCAAACTTTGTTAAAAGTTCATCTTGTCTTCCTGGTTAGACTAGTACTGTTTTGTTCTTTTAGTAAGACAGAAGGTTTGTTTACCTGCTTTACTACTTTTAATACATTTTCCTCAGAAGCACCACCTGGTGGTGGGGGTGACGTGCGGATCCATGTAAGCTGCTTACGACACGCCACCACCAGGTGATACTTCTGAGGAAAATGTATTAAAAGTAGTAAAGCAGGTAAATAAACCTTCTGTCTTACTAGAAGAACAATAAGAGAACTCAAAGTGTTTAGAGCTGTCATCGACCTCATGTGTCTCTGTAGCAGCTCAAGTCACTTTAAACTAAGCAGACCCTCATCAGCGACCCACAGTTCAATAACTCCATTATATAAGTTCTCATTGGAGGCTGCAGCTGCAGAGCACCAGCGAGTGAGAGGCGGGCTTTGCGTAGAGTATCCAATCAGAGACGACCTAACACGTCAAAACACGGCGCTATTGGCTGTCACTCAGACGCGGAGGATCTGTCGATCGCTCACTCCACGTCTGAGGAGGAAAATAACGTTTCTGACTGTGGGACACAGATCCAGCTCCCGCACAATGCAGGACATCTGGTCACCCTACTTAAGGTGTGGAAAGTAGTTCGAAAACCATGACTAAAGTACAATGCTGACCACTTGTATGTCCAGTCTGCTGTGGGGCGCCTGCAGAGAGTCCAGGGAGCGGAGGAAGGGGAACATGAGTGGCTGCGTGCTGGGCCAGCAGCTGATCAGAAGCCTCACCGCCACACGCCGCTCGTACGCCACACGCCGCAGCGCTGTGTCGATGCTGCCCCAGTACCTGCCACGGAGAGGTCAGAGAGGGTCAGAGAGGGTCAGAGAGGTCAGAGGGTCAGAGAGGTCAGAGAGGTCAGAGAGGGTCAGAGAGGGTCAGAGAGGGTCAGAGGGTCAGAGAGGTCAGAGAGGGTCAGAGAGGGTCAGAGAGGGTCAGAGAGGGTCAGAGAGGTCAGAGAGGGTCAGAGAGGTCAGAGATGAGAGAGGGTCAGAGAGGAGAGGTGAGAGGGTCAGAGCGGGTCAGAGAGATCAGAGAGGGTCAGAGAGGAGAGAGGGTCAGAGATGAGAGAGGGTCAGAGAAGGTCAGAGATGAGAGAGGTCAGAGAGGGTCAGAGAGGGTCAGAGAGGAGAAAGGGTCAGAGAGGTCAGAGAGGAGAGAGGGTCAGAGAAGGTTAGAGATGAGTCAGAGAGGAGAGGAGAGAGGGTCAGAGAGGTCAGAGGGTCAGAGAGGTCAGAGAGGGTCAGAGATGAGAGAGGGTCAGAGAGGAGAGGTGAGAGGGTCAGAGAGGTCAGAGAGGAGAGAGGGTCAGAGAAGGTTAGAGAGGAGAGGGGGTGAGAGAGGGTCAGAGAGGTCAGAGATGAGAGAGGGTCAGAGAGGAGAAACGGTCAGAGAGGTCAGAGATGAGAGCGGGTCAGAGAAGGTTAGAGATGAGAGAGGGTCAGAGAGGAGAGGAGAGAGAGTCAGAGAGGTCAGAGAGGGTCAGAGAGGAGAGAGGGTCAGAGAGGTCAGAGATGAGAGAGGGTCAGAGAGGTCAGAGAGGGTCAGAGAGGAGAGAGGGTCAGAGAGGAGAAAGGGTCAGAGAGGTCAGAGATGAGAGAGGGTCAGAGAGGAGATAGGGTCAGAGAGGGTCAGAGAGGGTCAGAGGGGGTAAAATAAAAAGCTAGATTTCCAAACTTTTCTTAGAGTAGAATTGAACCCCAACCTGCTACTTGCTTGACTTAAACACTGTGTGTGAGCAAACTTAGAAGTGAAACTGCTTCTGGTAATGGTAATATAGACATAGGTTCTGAACAGTCTCTCCTAACACTCCCCCGCCCCCCCTAACACACCCCCGCCTTCCCCTAACACACCCCCGCCCCCACTAACACACCCCCGCCTTCCCCTAACACACTCCCGCCCCCACTAACACACCCCCGCCTTCCCCTAACACACCCCCGCCCCCACTAACACACCCCCGCCTTCCCCTAACACACTCCCGCCCCCACTAACACACCCCCGCCTTCCCCTAACACACCCCCGCCCCCACTAACACACCCCCGCCCTCCCCCTAACATTCTCCCGCCTTCCCCTAACACTCCCCCGCCCCCCCTAACACACCCCCGCCTTCCCCTAACACACCCCCGCCCCCACTAACACACCCCCGCCCTCCCCCTAACATTCTCCCGCCTTCCCCTAACACTCCCCCGCCCCCCCTAACACACCCCCGCCTTCCCCTAACACTCCCCCGCCCCCACTAACACACCCCCGCCCTCCCCCTAACACACCCCCGCCCCCACTAACACACCCCCGCCTTCCCCTAACACAGCCCCGCCCCCACTAACACACCCCCGCCCCCACTAACCCGTGCTTCGCCGATACAGAGCGCAACATCACTGCTCCATGGTGGGCAGGGTCAGAGCTTACTTCTTGGGATGAGAGAACTCCATGGTGGGCAGGTAGTTCATGACTGCGATGTAGATGAAGCTCTGGGCCTCATCGATCACGCCGAGGATGGCCTGGAGGTCGGAGGTTCTCCCCGATGCACAGAAGGATGGAGGCGAGCTCTGCAGGAGGAGACGTCACTGCAGCGAGAAACACCGCGACAGACGGACAGGCTAATGCTAACGCCACGCTTACCGACAGATAGATGCTGGCCTGGGAACTGTTGAAGCTCAGCTGCAGTGGAGAATCCTGGTTGTAAGCTGTGGAGAAGCTGCTGGGCCATGGAGAGGGGATGGTCTGGCTCTCTCCCATAAACCAGTAGGCCTCAAAGATCTTCAGCAGGTCTGCGGCCAGACAGCTGCAGTTGTACACCACTGCCCCCAGCTCCTTCACCTGCCACACGTCATAGCTTTACAACCCGGTCCCGGGACTGTGCGCAGTGACAGATCTGCTTATCCCATTCACACCAACTCTGGATGACCTTTGACCATTGCTTAGTAAAAAATAGTGTGTGCCTTAAAGGGATTAGACAGAGTTTAAAAATTATGTATTTTCTACCTCCTACATGTTCCTGGAATGTTCTGAATTGTAGAATGAGCCCAGACCTATTCACCACAACTGCCGCTAAAGGTTTGCACTGTTACTTAAAAAGTTGTCATCGTCTGTACTCTGTAGTTGAAGTGTCGAACGTTTTGCCTAGCATCCAAGCGGCTTCGTCAGGGCACTAAAGTTCCAGTTCAGCCCACAGCCCAGATAATAACCATGGTTCTTTGCTCAGTCTCAGCCAGAGACTGTAAATTAAGAATGGACTAATTGTGGCCAACTTCTTCCTGAAATAGTAAAGAAGAGACGGCTGGTTCAAGAAGTACCTGGCTCTTATGGACTTTCCGTTAACACTTTATATTTAAGTAAATAAGTCAAATTAAAGTGATTTATTTGTCATTTTAATTGTACCAGGAAATAGCGTTCAGGTGTTGGGTTAGTCTCTTATTGAACACAGGCTTGTCATTCTGACCTCCAAGTGTTTGTCTTAACATGTCTTTACGCGTTTGTTTGACATCTTAACATCATCCTAATCTAATCGATTTACTATTTATTATTTTTGCCCAATTCTAAATAATAGAGCTGGCTTCAAAAACCCTTCCGAAGTGCTAGCATGCACGAGCCTCAGTTAGCCCGCGCTGAATGGGGAAAGCCATGCACTCCTAGTAATTTACAGTCTATGGTTTCAGCAGAGCCAAGAAGAAGACACATTATGAAAGCTCGTACTAAAGGCGTGTCAGGACATTTATACACAAGTATAACACATATATTATATACTGTATGTATACATATATAATATGTATATAAATACACATATTACTTTCAACATGGTTAGCATCCTCTAGGGCTGGGTACCTTTCAATTTAACCCCACACCAGTACTATAACGGTACTGGTAGGCTACTTACTGTATATATTTTTATCAGTTTGTTTATTCCATAAAATACCATTTCCTTTGATTATTGTATCATTTATTTGAGCTGGAACCAGTTTTGTCAGTGTTGTCTCAGTACCCACCAGGCATCAACACTTTGTACCCAAAGTTTGAATCTAAAGAAAAAACAGTTTGTTTCCATACCAGTAGCACCTTCAATATCATACTAGTTCCATTTAACAACACCCAGCCTTATCCTCCTCACAGTGCAGCTCTCAGTATTGAACCACAATATGGCTGCCTTACCAAACTAAGCAGTGTCCCAGTGCTCCAGTACCTGCGTGAGGGACCTCCAGTCCATATTAGCGCTGCCGATGTAGATGTGTTTCTTGTCCACCACCCAGAACTTAGTGTGGAGAACTCCTGAGGTCAGCTCTTTCATGTTCACTGTCCTGATGTGAGCTCCTACAACACAAGAACAGCACAATCACTCCCCACTCCTCAGAGCCCACACTCAACACACTCCTCAGAGCCCACACTCCCCACACTCCTCCGAGCCCACACTCCCCACACT
Source organism: Proterorhinus semilunaris (assembly GCA_021464625.1). Taxonomy (NCBI): domain Eukaryota; kingdom Metazoa; phylum Chordata; class Actinopteri; order Gobiiformes; family Gobiidae; genus Proterorhinus; species Proterorhinus semilunaris. The sequence goes on from CM038354.1 coordinate 1,598,102, forward strand.
CCTCAGAGCCCACACTCAACACACTCCTCAGAGCCCACACTCCTCAGAGCCCACACTCAACACACTCCTTAGAGGCCTTACTCCTCACACTCCTCACACTCCTCAGAGCCCACACTCACCACAGACCTCAAAGCCCTTACACCTCACACTCAGTGCCCACACTCCTCATACTCTCCAGAACTCACACTCCCCACATTGCCCAGACATCCCACACTCCCCACATCGGGTCGGGTCAGGCTTTATGTCCGCAAGTATGTAAGGGTAAGCAGCTAACGCTAGCATTTTTTAACCATAACCGTTTATATTTAAGTCATTTATTAATGAGAAATACGCAACACACGATTGAAACAGCTGATTTCATTCAGTCGTGTTCTTGTTTAGTTCAAAGACCTGTGGCTGTGTCCGTTATTCTCCGACTCTCGCAATGCATTGTGGTCTATATTGACCCGTTTAGTGATCACTGCTGCTCACTACTTTTCAGAATGCATTGTGTGAAATTTTGAGTGCACTACTTTTTTCTCTCTGGACATTCGGACACCCCTACAAAATGGCGTGACCACTGTATACTGCACTATATAGGGAATAGTGTGGACATTCGGACACAGCCATACTGTGTCTTGTATTGTGTAAAAGGCTAACCGGAAGCAGATAGTTACCATAAGTTATTACTTGCCACTTCAGTGGAAGTGCGCCCTGTGTTGTGTTGCTGCGTCAGCGTTAGCTGTGTTAGCGATAGCTCTGAACAAGTGAATACTTTTTTTTTCTACTGGTTTTGCAAAAAATGCCAAAAAAGACGCCGGTAGAGACGGCGACTGAGGAGAACTACGTAAGCCTCAGGCGAGTTACGGAACTCATGGAGCAGCAGAGGGACATGTTCAGGGAAGTAATACAACAACAACAACAGGAGAACTTCAAAGGATTCATAAAAATCATCATGGAATCAACAAACACCCGAATGGATTTACAGACTAAGGACATTCAAGAGCTAAAAACAAGCCTGCGGTTCACGCAAGCTGAGGTGGACACTTTAAAAGAACAGACATTGAAACTCACGGAGCGCACAAATACTTTACAAAACGATTGTTATAAAGTATGTGACAATTTGCACATCATCACGGACAAACTGGAGTATCTGGAGGGACAGAGCCGCAGAAACAACCTGGTCTTTGAGGGAGTGTCGAGGAAAAAGTAAAAGAACTACTGAAGGAGAAGCTCCAGTTACACTCGCGGTGGAGGTGGAGAGGGCTCACCGCGTAGGGAAACCCGACGGAGGGAGAGACCGCCCGAGACCCATCATCGCCAGACTACTGCGGTGGAAGGATCGTGAAGAAATCTTGCAGCACGCTAAACGACTCAAAGGAACAAAAATCTTCATAAACGAGGACTACACGCAATCCATTAAAAGAAAATGTAAAGATCTGATGCCGGAGCTGAGATATGACAAACTCATCATACGTCTGCGCAGCAGTACACCACATCCAGTATAAACACCGGGAAAAACGTATGGATTTTGGTTTGTAAAAGCACATCATTTCACATGTCCAGTAATACATACAGTTCTATAGGATTGGATTTTTCAATCAGGAGAATTGCTGAAGCAAACTCCAAGGATTTTACATTCTCACAATACAACTTACAGAACACTGAGATCGACATCGACCCTAAAAATAACTTCTTTACTAGAGCTACCAATGACTGTCAATATTGTACAGAAGATCTTTACAATAGTAAACTTAAGAACATTAAGGCATTCACTGTAATCCACTTCAATAGTCGAAGCCTCTATGCAAACTTTGACCACATCAAAAGCTTCTTAAAACATGTCTAATGTAGTGTTTAGACCTAAGGACAGACTGGCTCAGCTCATCCCAATCTCTACACCTGCTCATAATCACAATACAAGACGTAAAACCCTCTTACAAGGAAAAATTAGAAAACTCAAGTGCACAAGCTTCAGTGTGGCGTGTAAAGGCCCACAAGTTTGGAATGAGCTGAACATTAACATTAAAACCGTAACATCTCTGGCTATTTTTAAAAAGAAACTAAAAATTGAGCTTCTAGAAAATTACAATAAACCCTAGTTGATGACCTCTAACAAGACTTATGTAATTCATGTCTGATGGTAGTATGGACTAATGTGTGTAAGCAAAAAATAAAAAAATAACAATAAAATAAAAAAATACGTACCTTTTAAAGTAAAATTCATGCAACTCCTAAGCTAGTAAAAGTAAGGTAAGACAGTTTTAAATTAGAGTAGGTAAGGTTAGTTGGTAGGTAATAGGTATCTTGGGTAATATGTATCCCAGGTTACTAATGTATATCTGTGTTTTTTAATATTGTGTATTGTCTTGGGCCCCATATATAAGCTAAATGTTGCTTCAAGGGTGTCCCGTTTATGAATATGCACTATCATCTATGAATGAATGTTAAAATGCTTTTACCGTATATTTGTAATAAACTAAACTGAAACTGAAACTGAAACTAAACCATTCAGTGTAATTTTAATCATGGAAACATGGATTCATAATGACAGAGAATGAGTTTCCTATTGATAAACACCTCTGAAATAGAGACTGAACGCTGGGTTTAAAAGCTCCAGATTGAGGGGCCTGGTCGTGTACGTGACTGTAGAGGAGCGGCTCGCTGCCAAACGCTCGCATTAGTGTCCGACATTGTGTAGCAGGAAGTGCGCGGCTTGGGTTCACGTCACTGACGGTGAAAAGAGTCAACTGTGCAGAAGTGCTTAGAACCGCGATTAAATGATCCCACAAAAATAACAGATCGTCAGCTCTGGAGATCGTAAGACGGTCTAATATCGTCATATCGCCCAGCCCTAGGTAGGGATGTCAAGATGAACCGGTTTTACGATTACCACGATTATAAAAGGACGCGGTAGGTTATCCGTAAGAATTTCAGAAGCCACGGTTTACCGCAGAAATGTTTCACGCTGACGCACGGCAAAAACAGCGTATTTATTTTAATGCAAAACAATCTTAAAGCATTTTTAGAAACAGTGAATGTTTAAAAGTATTAAAAAGCTTTTTAAAAACAAAAACAAAAAATATTAGTCCTTTCATTCAGTCGATAAACGTGAATAATCGTAAAATCGCAATATTTTCTTTCACAATAATCGTACTCAAAACATTGGAATCGTGACAGCCCTAGTGTGTGGTGGTGAGTAGTGACCTGCTGCTGGTGGCAGTGTGGAGAACGCACCTGCGCGGGTCAGCATTCCGAGGTCGGACTTCTGAGGCCCCTGTGGCGTGTTCACAGCGATCCGCACAGTCAGCTTATGGGACAGGCCAGCGAGAGACTGCAGGACCGCCTCACCCTGTACCACAGAACCAGGACAGAGACAGGTCAAGCTGAGACGGGCACGTCAAACAAATCCAGGAGCGTTCAAAAGAGGAAACTATAGAACAGCTCCTACAATGGCTTTGAGCTATGATTTAAAAGTACAAAAGAGAAATATTTACAGTGCCTCTCGAAAGTACTAATACACCTTGAACTTTTGCACATTTTGTCATGTTTACAACCCTAAACATAAAGATTTTAATTTTTTTACTGAAAGTAAAAGTAACAGACAACTGTGAAGTGAAAGCAAAATGACATGATTCTGTTATTTTACAAAAAATAGGAAAGTGAAAAATGGGACGTGCATAAGTATTCATACAGCATGACTTAATACTTTGTGGAACCCCCTTTAGCTGCAATAACAGCAGCAAGTCTTCTGGGGTTTGACTCTACAAGGTTTGCACATGTAGAGACTGACATTTTAGCCCATTCTTCTTTACAAAACAACTCAAGCTCTGTCACATTAGAAGGAGAGCGTTTGTGAACAGCAGTTTTCAGGTCTTTCCACAGATTTTCAATAGGATTTAGGTCAGGACTTTGACTGGGCCATTCTAACACATTAATATGTTTGTTTTGAAACCATTCCATTGTAGATGTTTGTGTTTAGGGTCATTGTCCTGCTGGAAGGTGAATCTCCGCCCCAGCCTCAATTCTCTTGCTGACTCCAGCAGGTTTTCCTCCAAAATGTCTCTGTATTTGACTCCATCCATCTTCCCAACTATTCTTACAATCTTCCCAGTCCCCGCTGAGGAAAAGCAGCCCCATAGCATGATGCCCCCCCCCCCCCCCCCCACCATATTTGACACTGGGGATGGTGCACTCAGGACGAGGAGCAGTGTTAGGTTTGCTCCATACATAACGTCTCATCTGACCAAAGCACCTTCTTCCACATGGTAGCTGTGTCCTCCATATGACTTCTAGTAAACTTCAAACGGGATTTCTTATGGCCTCCTTTCAATAATGGCTTTCTTCTGCCACTCGTCTATGAAGGCCAGATTTGTGTAGAGTACGACTTATAGTTGTCCCATGTACAGATTCCCCCAGCTCAGCGGCAGGACGTCCCAGCTCCTCCAGAGTTATCTTGGGGCACTTGGTTACATTTCTGACCAGTGCTCTCCTTGTTCGGTCTGTTAGTTTAGGTGGACGGCCGTGTCTTGGTAAGTTCGCAGTGGTGCTATACTCTTTCCATTTCTGAATGATGGATTGAACAGTGCTCCGTGAGATGTTCAAATCTTGTGAAATCTTTGTATAACTTAACGCTGCTTTAAACTTCTCCACAGCTTTATCCCTGACCTCTCTGGTGAGCTCCTTGGCCTTCATGATGTTGTTTAGTGACCAATACACTCTGACCATAGCTCTGAGGCCCTCACAGAACAGCTGGAATTATACTGAGAGTAGATTACACACAGGTGGCCTCTATTTAATGGTTAGGGCAAGGTGTGAACTTTCTGCAGTCATTAGGAATGTTATAAAGGCAATTTAATGCACTCAGGAAATGCTGTATGAATACTTATGCACGCCCCACTTTTCACTTTTCTGTTTTTTGTAAAATAACAGAGTCATGTATCATTTTGCTTTCACTTCACAGTTGTCTGTTACTTGTGTGTAAACTTTCAATAAAAAATTCAAAATAAAATCTGTATGTTTATGGTTGCAAACATGACAAAATTAGCAAAAAATAAGGTGTATTAGTACTTTCGAGAGTACTAATCCAATTATATTCTTGAATAGAATGGGATTATATTCAATAATCCCATTCTTACTGAAAGAGTTCAGGTCAAATAATGATCTGCAAAGGCCAACATATGATGAAACTATATGAAATGCTTTCCTGCTTAATATTATTATATTGTTATTGTTACTATGATTTAGAGCCACAAAGTAGAGACCTGCACGGAACGAGAAATCCCGCGGGACTTGCAGGACCTGACACAAATCTCGCGGGAGCAGGCGGGATTCAAACTGCCTCGGGCGGGAGCGGGCGGTCCATTCCCGTGCAGGTCTCTACCACAAAGGCACTGACTATTGGCGAGATCCAGGGGTGGTAGTTTATTGTGATTAAATGTTAAGTGATCATTATATTTAATCACAATAAACTATAACTGTATGCCTGGCCTTTTTCTTTTCTTTTCAATAATCTAAATTGTATTAGATTTAATGGTTTTACTCCTCACCAAGATTTAACTCAATTTGTATTAAATAAACTGACATTTTCTGCTGTGCTGCTCTGACTGGGACAGCATTTGATTTATTTATCAACCCTATTATTATTTCAACTCTAATGCTGGAGTATGTTTGTGTGAGGCGCCCTGCACACTGACCCCCCTCTGATTCACCCATGGCCTGGGCGCTCAGTGCCTGCAGCTTGGTCATGACTGGACTGTGCAGAGAATGTACTCTCGGCTGCACAAAGTTCACAAACTTTGATCAGGAGCGTCTGGAGGACGTCTGAGATTCTGTCTTACAGGTGAAACTCTGAATATTGTGGGGAGGAATAAGAAAGCACAAGCTGGTTCAAAGAACGCGACTTTATTCCTCGAGAGACAATAACAGACTGAGGACGAACACAAGATGCCGGGGCAAGACAGACCCCCAAATCCCCCCAAGCCCACTGGGTGAGAGAACTCTACCACACATCACCACAATATCGTTAAAAAGTGCATTCATTTCTGTTATTCAACTCAAAACCCCAAATTAAAAATCTCAGAAAATTTGAATATTTTGAAATTGGTTGTTTTAAGCCACTTCCCCGTGCCCTGGTCACGCAAGCACATAAGAGCTCACTCTCTCCTGGAGACCTAATGATTTTCTGTTGGTATTCTGATACCTGTGCCGCGGACGGTTCGTGTGTCCCTGTGTCCGCGTTGGTGAGGGTCCAGTAGAAGGAGGCGATGTCCAGGCTGCTGCGGGCCTCACTCATCAGCTGCTGCCAGGCCCAGAAGATGGAGGGGTGGGTGAAGCTGGAATTAAAGCTCAGCCCCTCAGGGATGCTCTCCAACAGCACAAAACTGGGACAGGACAGAGGACAATCATGCCAGAAAACCTTCCAAACAATACTTTATGAATACAGGGCATACGTGCATCATAAGCTCTTAATGGCTTACACTTGTATTATGCTTTACCAGCCTGTGTTACCAAGTTTCTCAAAGCACCACACCGTAGTCATTATTCATTCACACCATATGTCTAGGATGTAAACATGTTGTGTGTGGATGGTTTTATCTCTGTCTGTGAAGCCCTTTGGTCCTCCTGGTGTTGTTGTATAGTGCTATAGAAATCAAATGTGATTGATTGATACCTGGGGTAAGCTACTATTCCCTAACCCTAACCCTGGTGTACGCCATCCTGTCGTAGATAAATGTTAGTGCCTACTAAGGCTGGGTATCGATTAGGATTTCCAAAATCGATTTGATTCGATTCACTTCACAAGGGCCAGATTCGATTCACGATTCAATTTGATTTATTTTCGATTCAGTTAATCACGCAGTACCAATTTTATTTGGATATGGAAGACATTCTCAGAAGAAAGAATGCTGCAAATAGTAGAAACTCCAACTTGGTAAATTAGTCAAATATAAATAATTACATTAAGAATTGAAGCCGCCCTTTGTTGCCATGCACGTAATGACGCACTGGCACAGCCAATCAGGTCGGCCTTTGAAAGTAAACAACATGGCTGCCCCTTCTACAGTCCGACTGAAGCTGTCCATGGCAAGATCTTTGGCGATCAACCACTAAATATTTGTTTGGAAGATGTGCGGGACAAGGAAACATGTGCAAAAAGAAGTAAGTTTCTATTTCATTTAGTTATTGTCAATTGAAATACACTACCTTTAGAATCGATTTAAGGGTGTTTTGATATCAGCCTATTCAAAGGAAAATCTATTCAAATCGAGCTTTTTAAGGCAAAAAAGTGGAATGTTATTCAGTGGCCAAATCAATCACGTGACATGAATCCAATTGAGCTGCATTTCACTTGCTAAAGACCAAACTGAAGGGAAAATGTCCCAAGAACAAGCAGGAACTGAAGACATTTACAGTAGAGGCCTGGGAGAACATCACCAGGGATGAAACCCAGCGTCTGGTGACGTCTATGCCTTCTAGACTTCAGGCTGGAATTGACTGCAAAGAATTTGCAACCAAATATTAAAAAGAAAAAAAGTGTGATTAATAATTGTTGCTTTGTCCCATTACTTTTGGTCCCTTAAAAAGTGGGAGGCTCACAAAGAAAAGCTTTTAATTCCTACACCGTTCATCCGATCTGGATGTACATACTCTAAAATTAAAGCTGAAAGTCTGCAGTTTAACTACATGTTTATTTTGTTTCAAATCCATTGTGGTGGTTTATGGCGCCAAAAACATAAATGAGTCGATGTCCCAATATTTATGGACCTGACTGTATGTTTTTCTTCATTCGTTCACTAGTGCCAAACAAGAGCAAAGCAAGTTGTGAGGCCTGGTGGGATCAGAGACTGCACTAAAGAAAGTTGCTTGGTTGTTCCACCTCAAATAAATGATAAAAAAAATAAATAAAAGAAAACAAACAGTCTTTTACAGAATACATGAACATTATTGTTCTGTTTTATGGTTCTAAATAACAAATAATGTAATATGTATCAAAAACATATTGTTTAGTTATCGGTATCGTAAAGTAAGTATTGTACTACAGCAAAAGTGAAGGGTACCCAGCTAAACAAACAGAAGAATCCCATACAGAACATGTCTGTGGAGTCCCAAACTACAGGGTAAACAGAAACCCATGAGGAAGCTCCCTGGATGGGCAGTGAAATGTCAGACAGAACATAGTAATGCTTTTGGATGTAGTCTAAAATACTGGAGCCTTTGCTATTTGCTAATTGCGACCACTCAAATTACGTGTGTAATTTGATTGTGAATTTGTGGCGTCCCTGCGATGCTGTGTTACCTGCAGGGGTCCGTGCAGGCCGGCTCCTCAGGGAGGACAGAGGTACTCCTGTGTCCTGGTGTGGACAGGAGCGTGGTCACTGCCATGGTGGTCAGCAGCACAGCGGTCAGAAAGAGCAGGAGCAGCAGCCCACACAGACACTGCAGGGAGAGGGGAACACTCATTATGTTTACATTAAGGTCTAGTCCGACTATGCTAAAGATTCGACTCCGATCCACTTAGTGGACAAGTGTGAAAGGGAGTTGGGTATAGGGCTGAGTATGAGGCTGGGTATAGGGCTGAGAAGGGTAGGGTATAGGGCAGAGTATGGGACTGGGTATAGGGCAGAGTATGAGGCTGGGTATAGGGCAGAGTATGGGGCTGGGTATAGGAAAGAGTATGGGGCTGGGTATAGGGCAGAGTATGGGACTGGGTATAGGGCAGAGTATGGGGCTGGGTATAGGGCAGAGTATGGGGCTGAGTATAGGGCAGAGTATGGGACTGGGTATAGGGCAGAGTATGGGGCTGGGTATAGGGCAGAGTATGGGGCTGAGTATAGGGCAGAGTACGGGGCTGGGTATAGGGCAGAGTACGGGGTTAGGTATAGGCAGAGTATGGGGCTGGGTATAGGGCTGAGAAGGGTAGGGTATAGGGCAGAGTATGGGACTGGGTATAGGGCAGAGTATGAGGCTGGGTATAGGGCAGAGTATGGGGCTGGGTATAGGGAAGAGTATGGGGCTGGGTATAGGGCAGAGTATGGGGCTGGGTATAGGGCAGAGTATGGGGCTGAGTATAGGGCAGAGTATGGGACTGGGTATAGGGCAGAGTATGGGGCTGGGTATAGGGCAGAGTATGGGGCTGAGTATAGGGCAGAGTATGGGACTGGGTATAGGGCAGAGTATGGGGCTGGGTATAGGGCAGAGTATGGGGCTGAGTATAGGGCAGAGTACGGGGCTGGGTATAGGGCAGAGTACGGGGTTAGGTATAGGCAGAGTATGGGGCTGGGTATAGGGCTGAGAAGGGTAGGGTATAGGGCAGAGTATGGGACTGGGTATAGGGCAGAGTATGAGGCTGGGTATAGGGCAGAGTATGGGGCTGGGTATAGGGAAGAGTATGGGGCTGGGTATAGGGCAGAGTATGGGGCTGGGTATAGGGCAGAGTATGGGGCTGAGTATAGGGCAGAGTATGGGACTGGGTATAGGGCAGAGTATGGGGCTGGGTATAGGGCAGAGTATGGGGCTGAGTATAGGGCAGAGTATGGGGCTAGGTATAGGGCAGGGGTAGGGTAGGGCTGGGTATAGGGCAGAGTACGGGGCTAGGTATAGGCAGAGTATGGGGCTGGGTATAGGGCTGAGAAGGGTAGGGCTGGGTATAGAACTGAGAAGGGTAGGGCTGGGTATAGGGCTGAGTAGGGTATAGGGCAGAGTATGGGACTGGGTATAGGGCAGAGTATGGGGCTGGGTATAGGGAAGAGTATGGGGCTGAGTATAGGGCAGAGTATGGGGCTGGGTATAGGGCAGGGGTAGGGCTGGGTATAGGGCAGAGTACGGGCCTAGGTATAGGCAGAGTATGGGGCTGGGTATAGGGCTGAGTAGGGTAGGGCTGGGTATAGGGCAGAGTATGGGGCTGGGTATAGGGCAGAGTAGGGTAGGGCTGGGTATAGGGCAGAGTATGGGACTGGGTATAGGGCTGAGAATGGAACTGGGTATAGGGCAGAGTAGGGTAGGGCTGGGTATAGGGCAGAGTATGGGACTGGGTATAGGGCAGAGTATGGGACTGGGTATAGGGCAGAGTATGGGGGTGGGTATAGAGTAGGGTAGAGCAGAGTAGGGTAGAGTAGTTTCTAGTGAAAATTTCAACAATAAAGCAAATAAAATTGTTGCTTGACCTATTAAAATGTGTGAACATATGGACTGCACTTCTTAAAAACTGTCTGAACTTACAGTCTATAAATAAAAGATAAATTATATAGATGGTAAATGGTCTCAACTTATATAGCGCTTTTCCACCTACATTAGGCACTCAAAGCGCTTTACAGCAAGGAACCTCTCAACCATTCATACACCAATGTACGCAGACACTATTATATCTATTTTTTAGATATAAAAAATAAATAAAACCTCCCTGATCCAGTCAGTAACATCACCCATACTAAAGTGCAGGAAAAGTAAGAACAAACGTCTGCTTTAACTAGTTGGAAAAGTTTTAGGAAATCAAACTCCCAATTAATACAAAATACAATATTGATTATTTATTTCGGCCAATCAAATCCCGGTCTGAGCTGCGACTCGTAGTTGCTTCAGATGCGTGTTATTGATGCACACGGAGAGGCCAGATGGAGCACACGCCAAAACACAGTGGAATCAGGAGCAGCATTTTGGTTTTGGGATGTAACTTTGGACAATATGAAGAAAGAAGAACAGTGACACAAGGAGACGGGACATGAGGCCAAACACAGACACGTCTCTTTGACTTTACTGACATTTCAGCTTAAACGGCACATTTCCTTCAAAATAAGACATGACACGCACTCATACCTCGGATCATGGTTTCCAACCCTTTTCATACACTAGTTTAGTGTTTATATCTAGCGTCTGGGAGCACATATGCGGCAGATGCAAAGGTAAATAAAGGCACATGGCACATCGCCTCTGCGGATACTTAATGGTCATGAACCGTCATTATGCTTTTGAGATACGTTCTTTATCCACAACATTTCCAAACACAAGCCTAAACTGAGCCACAAACGACTCTTTACTCTTTACAAGCAGCACAGGCTCACCTGTATCTCTGTGGAGGCAGAGGCGTAGAATCCGGAGGTGAGGGAGTTTCTGTGGTCATCAGAGCGTGTAGTAGCAGCGAGAGAATGGCATGATTAGCGCTGCGGCTAACGCAATGCTAACGGAGAAGAAAGCAATAGTCCTTCATGGTGGCTGCAGGATAAACGCTGATATTTTCACTGTACATCCGCAATCTACCCCGCACCTTAACTAGACTACATTTACTTCCCAAATAGCGTGCCCTGCGATTACGAAATCGCGTTGTGTAATATCGCGATAAAATTGCAAATGCAATTAATCGTTCAGCCCTAGGGTATAGGGCTGAGAAGGGTAGGGCTGGGTATAGGGCTGAGTAGGGTAGGGCTGGGTATAGGGCAGAGTATGGGACTGGGTATAGGGCAGAGTATGGGGCTGGGTATAGGGCAGAGTATAGGACTGGGTATAGGGCAGAGTATGGGGCTGGGTATAGGGCTGAGTAGGGTAGGGCTGGGTATAGGCAGAGTAGGGTAGGGCTGGGTATAGGGCAGAGTATGGGACTGGGTATAGGGCAGAGTATGGGGCTGGGTATAGGGCAGAGTATAGGACTGGGTATAGGGCAGAGTATGGGGCAGGGTATAGGGCTGAGAAGGATTGAGGAAGTCCAGGCGAAAGGGGCCATCACAGGGGCTGATGTGAAACTGTGCAGACCTACCACAGGAGTCTTCCTCTGGGACAGCCTCTTCTGTTTAGAGTCCGCCAGCTGAAAAACCACCACATTGTCAGGCCAAGAGTTAAATACAATCTAAAGGATGTTTCCGATTTAGCTCTGCATTCATTTGTTACAATCACGGTTCAGTGAACCGCGTGTTACAATACAGCACATTTGAAACAGGAGCGGTACGGCCAGGCTTACTCCAGCAAATACAACAAGCCTAAAAGAAAATAAACTAATTTTAGCTGATTTAACCATCCGCTTTGGTTCATTTTGGTGATCAGCTGTTGTATTCTGTGAGATAGAAAGATAAAGTTTAGCTAAAATGTTTAGTTAAAAAAAACTAGCTTATTAGCAACAGCTGTTTTCCAGTTGGGCACCTGAACAATAACGATAAATGTTTTGTTTGGAAAGCATTTAGTAAGATCTAATACTAGTTAAATTCATTATATTACATGAAGAATTATCAAAATGCCGTGCAGTGGTGCAGAGATGTGAAAGTAATACAACATTTGGAAATAAGACAGGAAGAAGTGGGCAGATGCTTCTCAGTGTCACAGACCCATTGGTAACACCCATAGCAATGCTATTATTAGACTTACACATTTAGTTCAGATACATTTAGTTCTCTGCACAGGGTTATACAGTACAACTTACATGAACCTTTGCTAATTGGATTTTAGTGTAATTTGAATTTGATGGTTGTTCAGCCTTGGGTTTGTGTTTACAAAGTCTGTTTATCTCAGCTGCATGTTTACAGAGTACATTTTAAATAAATAGAAGATGATTTTGGCCCACCTGCTTATACGGGATCTCTTCCGTCATATTGATAGCACTCGCAGGTTAACAGAAGACACGCATCAAGGGCCGGGTCTGAGGACCAACCTGGGAACAGAAACAGCCAATCAGAAAGCAGCTCAAGCTCTACATGGGGAAACCCTCTGACCACCACCAACCCACTACCCTCCGGACAGAACAATTATTAATATAATAATATATAGACTGCACAAACCAAGTATGTTGATCAGTTGAAGAGACAAAGCCATTGTTAACATCGAATTCCAACCTATTTGTGGTATACATATAAGGACGGAGGACCTCTTGGGAGAATTAGCTCATTGTGTAAATAGCCTGATCCTTCAGCCAGGTCCTCCTGACCAAAGCAAGCTCAGCTCTGCTCCTTACAGCTTTAACCGGCAGCATTCACAGATGGGTCAAATGCAAGGGACACATTTCCCAATGAGACTTTTCAAATGTGAACAAATGAAGCCGAGCTCATTCACACAGCACCATTGTGTCCCGCGAGTCCAGACAAAGAGAATCTTCCAGAGCCCCACAGCTTTATAACGGACAAAGTCAGCTGGTCAGCTGCAGCCACCTCTTCACGGGGGCGCCACACACCACCACTACAGCTAACATTGTATTCTTACAAGGGCCCCATCCGAAAGCAGCAGATTGGTAAGAGGTCTTACGCCAAACCGGATGTGCGTCAGCGTCCGCCATGATAAGAAGCCTCTGAATTGGGCTGTCAGTTAGGAAGGAGTTAAGGAAAGGAGCCTCAATGCTAACTATCATAGCCACTTTAGCATGGGGACCTCTGATGCTAACTAATCGGTGATTAGGAGCTATGTGCCATCCCATAAGCCATTGGGTCAACCCCCCCGCCCCCCTCGCCCCCACCCTCGAGTGATTCATGCACAACCACTGTTGATTGACAGGCGCACATTTAATAATAATACAAATAAAAAAAGATGCTGCACAAGCCAAACTTTATAAAAGTGACAAAATACATGTCGTCGTCACCACAGCACAGTCACATGGTTATAAAGAGCCGCCTCAGGAAATGGCCTAAATGAAGCAGTTTGTGCTTTTGCTTTCATTTAGTAGAAACTTAAGCCACATGTCTAATTTGCATACTGTAACTTTATGAAACCGCTGTTGAGATAAAATAAATGTGAAGGATGTTTCTTTTTTTTTCCGACTTAAATGTCTTTATTTGGACACTATGTTGTTGTTGAACAATATACAGTAGGGGGCGCTATGCGCTTTTGTTTGGCCTGCACTGAACTTTAAAGAAGAAAAACAGCTGTTGGTGATGTCCCTTCCCCTTCCCCTGGGTAAGGACGGTGGAATTGGGCAAAGCTGCTGAACAGTTGACCCCAGGAAAGGTTAAGGATTAGTTGCTAGTGTTAGTACTTGGAGGCTATCATTTAGACGCAGCCCAGGATAATTACGCGACTTCAAATGTCAAAGTGCATCACTAAGGTCTATGTTCACCTGGTCTGAGGGAGGTCTAACGTATTGGCTGAGGGGCGGGACCCAGAGCGTTGTCTGTCTTTGGTCTTATAGAGATCATATTTAATTTAGATGATAAAATAAATAAAATGGTAAACGAGGGCAAGGCAAGGCAACTTTATTCATACCGCGCATTTCGTACACAAGGCAACTCAATGCACCAGGCGACGGTGGCGCAGATGGTAGAGCGGGTCGTCTAATGATCGGAAGGTCGGGTGTTCGAATCCTGCCTCCTGAAGGTGCATGCTGTCGTTGTGTCCTTGGGCAAGACACTTCACCCACCTTGCCTCCAGTGTCTGCATACACTGGTGTATGAATGGGTGAGAGGTTCCTTGCTGTAAAGCGCTTTGAGTGCCTAATGTAGGTGGAAAAGCGCTGTATAAGTTGAGACCATTTACCATTTTACCTTTTACCAAATACCACTTTAGAAGGGAAGTGGGAAATGCCAAATCTGTATATTCAGCCCGTCTCCAACAGCAATCTCCTCAAACGACCCGAGAGCAGTGTGGAGGGGGCTTAAGGCCATCACGAACTATAAGCCCAAGGCCCCCCGGACTCTGAACAACCTGTCCCTCGCCCAGGGTCTGAATACACACTACTGCCGCCATGAACGCCCATCAGCTCCTCACACTCCAGACACTACAGAGACTCCAGAGAACCCAGCCAACCATCTGCTCCCTCATCAAGAAGGCCCAGCAGAGGATGTTCTTCCTGCGGCAGCTGAGGAAACTTAAGCTGTCAACTAAGATGCTGGTGCAGTTCTACACGGCCATCATCGAGTCCATCCTCACTTCCTCCATCACCGTGTGGTCCATCCTCACCTCCTCCATCACTGTGTGGTCCATCCTCACCTCCTCCATCACTGTGTGGTCCATCCTCACCTCCTCCATCACCGTGTGGTTCCCCGGTGCTACAGAACGGGACAAGCACCGACTGCAGCACATTGTACATGCTGCAGAGAAGGTGATTGGCTGTGAGCTCCCATCTCTCCAGGACCTGTTCACCTCCAGGACCCGGAGGCGTGTGGGTCGGATCACAGCTGACCCTTCTCACCCTGGACACGGACTATTCACCGCCCTCCCCTCAGGCAGGAGGCTACGGTCTATCCAGACCCATACCTCCCGCCACTTGAACAGTTTTTTCCCCTCCGCCATCAGACTCATGAACAAATACAAGTCTCTGTAGCTCAGTCACAGACTCATGGATGTTTCTGCACTTGCAGTGTGCGGTGTGTCCACACTTAGACCGGCCGCTATCACTTTATCACTTTATAACACTTAATACCACTTTATATGCTACACATCTGTAAATACAATCCCGCTGTTGTTCATTGTCAAATTGTTGTTGTCTCACCATATGTCACTTTATTTTATCTTATTTATTTAATATTTTTTTTGCATGCCTTATAGTTTAAAGTTTTTAAGCTTATTTTTATCTTAACTCTGTGTTATATGTTTTATGTTGCACGTTTGCACCGAGAAAAATTCCTAGTTTGTGAACCTGTTCTGAAACAATGGCAATAAAACCTATTCTAATTCTGAGATATGAGCAGAAAAGAATCCACTACTACGACCTGGCTTCACTTCAGTTTAAACTGGGATTAAACAAGATCCAAAGCAGCACTACACTCAAGTCCAAAGCAGCACTACACTCAAGTCCAAAGTAGGACTACACTCAGGTCCAAAGTAGGACTACACTCAAGTCCAAAGCAGCACTACACTCAGGTCCAAAGTAGGACTACACTCAGGTCCAAAGTAGGACTGCACTCAGTCCAAAGTAGGACTACACTCAGGTCCAAAGCAGGACTACACTCAAGTCCAAAGCAGGACTACACTCAAGTCCAAAGTAGGACTACACTCAGGTCCAAAGTAGGACTACACTCAAGTCCAAAGCAGCACTACACTCAGGTCCAAAGTAGGACTACACTCAGGTCCAAAGTAGGACTGCACTCAGTCCAAAGTAGGACTACACTCAGGTCCAAAGCAAGACTACACTCAAGTCCAAAGCAGGACTACACTCAGGTCCAAAGTAGGACTACACTCAGGTCCAGAGTAGGACTACACTCAGGTCCAAAGTAGGTCTACACTCAAATCCAAAGTAGGACTACACTCAAGTCCAAAGTAAGACTACACTCAAGTCCAAAGTAGAACTACACTCAAGTCCAAAGTAAGACTACACTCAAGTCCAAAGTAAGACTACACTCAAGTCCAAAGTAGGACTACACTCAAGTCCAAAGTAAGACTACACTCAAGTCCAAAGTAGAACTACACTCAAGTCCAAAGTAGGACTACACTCGGGTCCAAAGTAAGACTACACTCGGGTCCAAAGTAAGACTACACTCAAGTCCAAAGTAGAACTACACTCAAGTCCAAAGTAAGACTACAATCAAGTCCAAAGTAGGACTACACTCAAGTCCAAAGTAGGACTACACTCAAGTCCAAAGTAGGACTACACTCAAGTCCAAAGTAAGACTACACTCAAGTCCAAAGTAGGACTACACTCAAGTCCAAAGTAGAACTACACTCAAGTTCAAAGTAGGACTACACTCAAGTCCAAAGTAGGACTACACTCGGGTCCAAAGTAAGACTACACTCAAGTCCAAAGTAAGACTACACTCGGGTCCAAAGTAAGACTACACTCAAGTCCAAAGTAAGACTACACTCAAGTCCAAAGTAAGACTACACTCAAGTCCAAAGTAGGACTACACTCAGGTCCAAAGTAAGACTACACTCAAGTCCAAAGTAGAACTACACTCAAGTCCAAAGTAAGACTACACTCAAGTCCAAAGTAGGACTACACTCAAGTCCAAAGTAAGACTACACTCAAGTCCAAAGTAGGACTACACTCAAGTCCAAAGTAGGACTACACTCAAGTCCAAAGTAGGTCTACACTCAAGTCCAAAGTAGGACTACACTCAGGTCCAAAGTAGGACTACACTCAGGTCCAAAGTAGGACTACACTCAAGTCCAAAAGTAAGACTACACTCAAGTCCAAAGTAGGACTACACTCAAGTCCAAAGTAAGACTACACTCAAGTCCAAAGTAGAACTACACTCAAGTCCAAAGTAAGACTACACTCAAGTCCAAAGTAGGACTACACTCAAGTCCAAAGTAGAACTACACTCAAGTTCAAAGTAGGACTACACTCAAGTCCAAAGTAGGACTACACTCGGGTCCAAAGTAAGACTACACTCAAGTCCAAAGTAAGACTAAACTCAAGTCCAAAGTAGAACTACACTCAAGTCCAAAGTAAGACTACACTCAAGTCCAAAGAAAGACTACACTCAAGTCCAAAGTAAGACTACACTCAAGTCCAAAGTAAGACTACACTCAAGTCCAAAGTAAGACTACACTCAAGTCCAAAGTAGGACTACACTCAGGTCCAAAGTAAGACTACACTCAAGTCCAAAGTAGAACTACACTCAAGTCCAAAGCAGGACTACACTCAGGTCCAAAGCAGGACTACACTCAAGTCCAAAGCAGGACTACACTCAGGTCCAAAGTAAGACTACACTCGGGTCCAAAGCAAGACTACACTCAGGTCCAAAGCAGGACTACACTCAAGTCCAAAGTAGAACTACACTCAAGTCCAAAGTAGGACTACACTTAAGTCCAAAGTAAGACTACACTCAAGTCCAAAGTAGAACTACACTCAAGTCCAAAGTAGGACTACACTCAAGTCCAAAGTAGGACTACACTCAAGTCCAAAGTAGGACTACACTCAAGTCCAAAGTAGGACTACACTCAAGTCCAAAGTAGGACTACACTCAAGTCCAAAGTAGGACTACACTCAAGTCCAAAGCAGGACTACACTCAAGTCCAAAGTAGAACTACACTCAGGTCCAAAGTAAGACTACAGTCAAGTCCAAAGTAGGACTACACTCAAGTCCAAAGTAGGACTACACTCAAGTCCAAAGTAGAACTACACTCAAGTCCAAAGTAGAACTACACTCAAGTCCAAAGTAAGACTACACTCAAGTCCAAAGTAGGACTACACTCAGGTCCAAAGTAGGACTACACTCAGGTCCAAAGTAGGACTACACTCAAGTCCAAATTAGAACTACACTCGGGTCCGAAGCAGGACTACTCTCAAGTCCAAAGCAGGACTACACTCAGGTCCAAAGTAGAACTACACTCAAGTCCAAAGTAAGACTACACTCAAGTCCAAAGTAGAACTACACTCAAGTTCAAAGTAGGACTACACTCAAGTCCAAAGTAGGACTATACTCAGGTCCAAAGTAGAACTACACTCAGGTCCAAAGTAGGACTACACTCAAGTCCAAAGTAAGACTACACTCAAGTCCAAAGTAGGACTACACTCAGGTCCAAAGTAGGACTACACTCAAGTCCAAAGTAGGACTACACTCAAGTCCAAAGTAGGACTACACTCAGGTCCAAAGTAAGACTACACTCAGGTCCAAAGCAGGACTACACTCAGGTCCAAGGTAGCACTACACTCAGGTTCAAAGTAGAACTACACTCAAGTCCAAAGTAGGACTACACTCAAGTCCAAAGTAGCACTACACTCAGGTCCAAAGTAGGACTACACTTAAGTCCAAAGTAGGACTACACTCAAGTCCAAAGTAAGACTACAGTCAAGTCCAAAGTAGAACTACACTCAAGTCCAAAGTAGGACTACACTCAAGTCCAAAGTAGGACTACACTCAAGTCCAAAGTAGGACTACACTCAAGTCCAAAGTAGGACTACACTCAAGTCCAAAGTAAGACTACACTCAAGTCCAAAGTAGGACTACACTCAAGTCCAAAGTAGGACTACACTCGGGTCCAAAGCAGGACTACACTCGGGTCCAAAGCAAGACTACACTCGGGTCCAAAGCAGGACTACACTCAAGTCCAAAGTAGGACTACACTCAAGTCCAAAGTAAGACTACACTCAAGTCCAAAGTAAGACTACACTCAAGTCCAAAGTAGAACTACACTCAAGTCCAAAGTAGGACTACACTCAGGTCCAAAGTAGGACTACACTCAAGTCCAAAGTAGGACTACACTCAGGTCCAAAGTAGGACTACACTCAAGTCCAAAGTAAGACTACACTCAAGTCCAAAGTAAGACTACACTCAGGTCCAAAGTAGGACTACATTCAGGTCCAAAGTAGGACTACACTCAAGTCCAAAGTAGGACTACACTCAAGTCCAAAGTAGGACTACACTCAAGTCCAAAGTAGGACTACACTCGGGTCCAAAGTAGGACTACACTCGGGTCCAAAGCAGGACTACACTCGGGTCCAAAGCAGGACTACACTCAAGTCCAAAGTAGGACTACACTCAAGTCCAAAGTAAGACTACACTCAAGTCCAAAGTAAGACTACACTCAAGTCCAAAGTAGAACTACACTCAAGTCCAAAGTAGGACTACACTCAGGTCCAAAGTAGGACTACACTCAAGTCCAAAGTAGGACTACACTCAAGTCCAAAGTAGGACTACACTCAGGTCCAAAGTAGAACTACACTCAAGTCCAAAGTAGGACTACACTCAGGTCCAAAGTAGGACTACACTCAGGTCCAAAGTAGGACTACACTCAAGTCCAAAGTAGGACTACACTCAGGTCCAAAGTAGGACTACACTCAAGTCCAAAGTAAGACTACACTCAGGTCCAAAGTAGGACTACACTCAAGTCCAAAGCAGGACTACACTCAGGTCCAAAGCAAGACTACACTCAGGTCCAAAGTAGGACTACACTCAAGTCCAAAGTAGGACTACACTCAAGTCCAAAGTAAGACTACAGTCAAGTCCAAAGTAAGACTACAGTCAAGTCCAAAGTAGGACTACACTCAAGTCCAAAGTAGGACTACACTCGGGTCCAAAGCAGGACTACACTCGGGTCCAAAGCAAGACTACACTCAGGTCCAAAGTAGGACTACACTCAAGTCCAAAGTAGGACTACACTCAAGTCCAAAGTAAGACTACAGTCAAGTCCAAAGTAGAACTACACTCAAGTCCAAAGTAGGACTACACTTAAGTCCAAAGTAAGACTACACTCAAGTCCAAAGTAGAACTACACTCAAGTCCAAAGTAGGACTACACTGAAGTCCAAAGTAGGACTACACTCAAGTCCAAAGTAGGAATACACTCAGGTCCAAAGTAGGACTACAATCGGGACTAAAGTAGGACTACACTCAGGTCCAAAGTAGGACTACACTCAGGTCCAAAGTAGGACTACAATCGGGACTAAAGTAGGACTACACTCAGGTCCAAAGTAGGACTACACTCAGGTCCAAAGTAGGACTACACTCAGGTCCAAAGTAGGACTACAATCGGGACTAAAGTAGGACTACACTCAGGTCCAAAGTAGGACTACACTCAGGTCCAAAGCAGGACTACACTCAAGTCCAAAGTAGAACTACACTCAGGTCCAAAGTAAGACTACACTCAAGTCCAAAGTAGGACTACACTCAAGTCCAAAGCAGGACTACACTCAAGTCCAAAGCAGGACTACACTCAAGTCCAAAGTAGAACTACACTCAGGTCCAAAGTAAGACTACACTCAAGTCCAAAGTAGGACTACACTCAAGTCCAAAGTAGGACTACACTCAAGTCCAAAGTAGAACTACACTCAAGTCCAAAGTAGAACTACACTCAAGTCCAAAGTAGGACTACACTCAGCTCCAAAGTAGGACTACACTCAGGTCCAAAGTAGGACTACACTCAGGTCCAAAGTAGGACTACACTCAGGTCCAAAGTAGGACTACACTCAAGTCCAAAGTAGAACTACACTCGGGTCCAAAGCAGGACTACTCTCAAGTCCAAAGCAGGACTACACTCAGGTCCAAAGTAGGACTACACTCAAGTCCAAAGTAAGACTACAGTCAAGTCCAAAGTAGAACTACACTCAAGTCCAAAGTAGGACTACACACAAGTCCAAAGTAAGACTACACTCAAGTCCAAAGTAGAACTACACTCAAGTCCAAAGTAGAACTACACTCAAGTCCAAAGTAGGACTACACTCAGGTCCAAAGTAGGACTACACTCAAGTCCAAAGTAGGACTACACTCAGGTCCAAAGTAGGACTACACTCAAGTCCAAAGTAGGACTACACTCAGGTCCAAAGTAGGACTACAATCGGGACTAAAGTAGGACTACACTCAGGTCCAAAGTAAGACTACACTCAAGTCCAAAGTAGGACTACACTCAAGTCCAAAGTAAGACTACACTCAAGTCCAAAGTAAGACTACACTCAAGTCCAAAGTAGAACTACACTCAAGTCCAAAGTAAGACTACACTCAGGTCCAAAGTAAGACTACACTCAAGTCCAAAGTAAGACTAAACTCAAGTCCAAAGTAGAACTACACTCAAGTCCAAAGTAAGACTACACTCAAGTCCAAAGAAAGACTACACTCAAGTCCAAAGTAAGACTACACTCAAGTCCAAAGTAAGACTACACTCAAGTCCAAAGTAAGACTACACTCAAGTCCAAAGTAGGACTACACTCAGGTCCAAAGTAAGACTACACCCAAGTCCAAAGTAGAACTACACTCAAGTCCAAAGCAGGACTACACTCAGGTCCAAAGCAGGACTACACTCAAGTCCAAAGCAGGACTACACTCAGGTCCAAAGTAAGACTACACTCGGGTCCAAAGCAAGACTACACTCAGGTCCAAAGTAGGACTACACTCAAGTCCAAAGTAGAACTACACTCAAGTCCAAAGTAGGACTACACTTAAGTCCAAAGTAAGACTACACTCAAGTCCAAAGTAGAACTACACTCAAGTCCAAAGTAGGACTACACTCAAGTCCAAAGTAGGACTACACTCAAGTCCAAAGTAGGACTACACTCAAGTCCAAAGTAGGACTACACTCAAGTCCAAAGTAGGACTACACTCAAGTCCAAAGCAGGACTACACTCAAGTCCAAAGTAGAACTACACTCAGGTCCAAAGTAAGACTACAGTCAAGTCCAAAGTAGGACTACACTCAAGTCCAAAGTAGGACTACACTCAAGTCCAAAGTAGAACTACACTCAAGTCCAAAGTAGAACTACACTCAAGTCCAAAGTAAGACTACACTCAAGTCCAAAGTAGGACTACACTCAGGTCCAAAGTAGGACTACACTCAGGTCCAAAGTAGGACTACACTCAAGTCCAAATTAGAACTACACTCGGGTCCGAAGCAGGACTACTCTCAAGTCCAAAGCAGGACTACACTCAGGTCCAAAGTAGAACTACACTCAAGTCCAAAGTAAGACTACACTCAAGTCCAAAGTAGAACTACACTCAAGTTCAAAGTAGGACTACACTCAAGTCCAAAGTAGGACTATACTCAGGTCCAAAGTAGAACTACACTCAGGTCCAAAGTAGGACTACACTCAAGTCCAAAGTAAGACTACACTCAAGTCCAAAGTAGGACTACACTCAGGTCCAAAGTAGGACTACACTCAAGTCCAAAGTAGGACTACACTCAAGTCCAAAGTAGGACTACACTCAGGTCCAAAGTAAGACTACACTCAGGTCCAAAGCAGGACTACACTCAGGTCCAAGGTAGCACTACACTCAGGTTCAAAGTAGAACTACACTCAAGTCCAAAGTAGGACTACACTCAAGTCCAAAGTAGCACTACACTCAGGTCCAAAGTAGGACTACACTTAAGTCCAAAGTAGGACTACACTCAAGTCCAAAGTAAGACTACAGTCAAGTCCAAAGTAGAACTACACTCAAGTCCAAAGTAGGACTACACTCAAGTCCAAAGTAGGACTACACTCAAGTCCAAAGTAGGACTACACTCAAGTCCAAAGTAGGACTACACTCAAGTCCAAAGTAAGACTACACTCAAGTCCAAAGTAGGACTACACTCAAGTCCAAAGTAGGACTACACTCGGGTCCAAAGCAGGACTACACTCGGGTCCAAAGCAAGACTACACTCGGGTCCAAAGCAGGACTACACTCAAGTCCAAAGTAGGACTACACTCAAGTCCAAAGTAAGACTACACTCAAGTCCAAAGTAAGACTACACTCAAGTCCAAAGTAGAACTACACTCAAGTCCAAAGTAGGACTACACTCAAGTCCAAAGTAGGACTACACTCAGGTCCAAAGTAGGACTACACTCAAGTCCAAAGTAGGACTACACTCAGGTCCAAAGTAGGACTACACTCAAGTCCAAAGTAAGACTACACTCAAGTCCAAAGTAAGACTACACTCAGGTCCAAAGTAGGACTACATTCAGGTCCAAAGTAGGACTACACTCAAGTCCAAAGTAGGACTACACTCAAGTCCAAAGTAGGACTACACTCAAGTCCAAAGTAGGACTACACTCGGGTCCAAAGTAGGACTACACTCGGGTCCAAAGCAGGACTACACTCGGGTCCAAAGCAGGACTACACTCAAGTCCAAAGTAGGACTACACTCAAGTCCAAAGTAAGACTACACTCAAGTCCAAAGTAAGACTACACTCAAGTCCAAAGTAGAACTACACTCAAGTCCAAAGTAGGACTACACTCAGGTCCAAAGTAGGACTACACTCAAGTCCAAAGTAGGACTACACTCAAGTCCAAAGTAGGACTACACTCAGGTCCAAAGTAGAACTACACTCAAGTCCAAAGTAGGACTACACTCAGGTCCAAAGTAGGACTACACTCAAGTCCAAAGTAGGACTACACTCAGGTCCAAAGTAGGACTACACTCAAGTCCAAAGTAAGACTACACTCAGGTCCAAAGTAGGACTACACTCAAGTCCAAAGCAGGACTACACTCAGGTCCAAAGCAAGACTACACTCAGGTCCAAAGTAGGACTACACTCAAGTCCAAAGTAGGACTACACTCAAGTCCAAAGTAAGACTACAGTCAAGTCCAAAGTAAGACTACAGTCAAGTCCAAAGTAGGACTACACTCAAGTCCAAAGTAGGACTACACTCGGGTCCAAAGCAGGACTACACTCGGGTCCAAAGCAAGACTACACTCAGGTCCAAAGTAGGACTACACTCAAGTCCAAAGTAGGACTACACTCAAGTCCAAAGTAAGACTACAGTCAAGTCCAAAGTAGAACTACACTCAAGTCCAAAGTAGGACTACACTTAAGTCCAAAGTAAGACTACACTCAAGTCCAAAGTAGAACTACACTCAAGTCCAAAGTAGGACTACACTGAAGTCCAAAGTAGGACTACACTCAAGTCCAAAGTAGGACTACACTCAGGTCCAAAGTAGGACTACAATCGGGACTAAAGTAGGACTACACTCAGGTCCAAAGTAGGACTACACTCAGGTCCAAAGTAGGACTACAATCGGGACTAAAGTAGGACTACACTCAGGTCCAAAGTAGGACTACACTCAGGTCCAAAGTAGGACTACACTCAGGTCCAAAGTAGGACTACAATCGGGACTAAAGTAGGACTACACTCAGGTCCAAAGTAGGACTACACTCAGGTCCAAAGCAGGACTACACTCAAGTCCAAAGTAGAACTACACTCAGGTCCAAAGTAAGACTACACTCAAGTCCAAAGTAGGACTACACTCAAGTCCAAAGCAGGACTACACTCAAGTCCAAAGCAGGACTACACTCAAGTCCAAAGTAGAACTACACTCAGGTCCAAAGTAAGACTACACTCAAGTCCAAAGTAGGACTACACTCAAGTCCAAAGTAGGACTACACTCAAGTCCAAAGTAGAACTACACTCAAGTCCAAAGTAGAACTACACTCAAGTCCAAAGTAAGACTACACTCAAGTCCAAAGTAGGACTACACTCAGCTCCAAAGTAGGACTACACTCAGGTCCAAAGTAGGACTACACTCAGGTCCAAAGTAGGACTACACTCAGGTCCAAAGTAGGACTACACTCAAGTCCAAAGTAGAACTACACTCGGGTCCAAAGCAGGACTACTCTCAAGTCCAAAGCAGGACTACACTCAGGTCCAAAGTAGGACTACACTCAAGTCCAAAGTAAGACTACAGTCAAGTCCAAAGTAGAACTACACTCAAGTCCAAAGTAGGACTACACACAAGTCCAAAGTAAGACTACACTCAAGTCCAAAGTAGAACTACACTCAAGTCCAAAGTAGAACTACACTCAAGTCCAAAGTAGGACTACACTCAGGTCCAAAGTAGGACTACACTCAAGTCCAAAGTAGGACTACACTCAGGTCCAAAGTAGGACTACACTCAAGTCCAAAGTAGGACTACACTCAGGTCCAAAGTAGGACTACAATCGGGACTAAAGTAGGACTACACTCAGGTCCAAAGTAAGACTACACTCAAGTCCAAAGTAGGACTACACTCAAGTCCAAAGTAAGACTACACTCAAGTCCAAAGTAAGACTACACTCAAGTCCAAAGTAGAACTACACTCAAGTCCAAAGTAAGACTACACTCAGGTCCAAAGTAAGACTACACTCAAGTCCAAAGTAGGACTACACTCAAGTCCAAAGTAGGACTACACTCAAGTCCAAAGTAGGACTACACTCAAGTCCAAAGTAAGACTACACTCAGGTCCAAAGTAGGACTACACTCAAGTCCAAAGTAGGACTACACTCAGGTCCAAAGTAGGACTACAATCGGGACTAAAGTAGGACTACACTCAGGTCCAAAGTAGGACTACAATCGGGACTAAAGTAGAACTACACTCAGGTCCAAAGTAGAACTACACTCAGGTCCAAAGCAGGACTACACTCAAGTCCAAAGTAGAACTACACTCAGGTCCAAAGTAAGACTACACTCAAGTCCAATGTAGGACTACACTCAAGTCCAAAGTAGGACTACACTCAAGTCCAAAGCAGGACTACACTCAAGTCCAAAGTAGAACTACACTCAGGTCCAAAGTAAGACTACACTCAAGTCCAAAGTAGGACTACACTCAAGTCCAAAGTAAGACTACACTCAAGTCCAAAGTAAGACTACACTCAAGTCCAAAGTAGAACTACACTCAGGTCCAAAGTAAGACTACACTCAAGTCCAAAGTAGGACTACACTCAAGTCCAAAGTAGGACTACACTCAAGTCCAAAGTAGAACTACACTCAAGTCCAAAGTAGAACTACACTCAAATCCAAAGTAAGACTACACTCAAGTCCAAAGTAGGACTACACTCAGGTCCAAAGTAGGACTACACTCAGGTCCAAAGTAGGACTACACTCAAGTCCAAAGTAGGACTACACTCGGGTCCAAAGCAGGACTACTCTCAAGTCCAAAGCAGGACTACACTCAGGTCCAAAGTAGGACTACACTCAAGTCCAAAGTAAGACTACAGTCAAGTCCAAAGTAGAACTACACTCAAGTCCAAAGTAGGACTACACACAAGTCCAAAGTAAGACTACACTCAAGTCCAAAGTAGAACTACACTCAGGTCCAAAGTAGGACTACACTCAAGTCCAAAGTAGGACTACACTCAGGTCCAAAGTAGGACTACACTCAAGTCCAAAGTAGGACTACACTCAAGTCCAAAGTAGGACTACACTCAAGTCCAAAGTAGGACTACAATCGGGACTAAAGTAGGACTACACTCAGGTCCAAAGTAAGACTACACTCAAGTCCAAAGTAGGACTACACTCAAGTCCAAAGTAAGACTACACTCAGGTCCAAAGTAAGACTACACTCAAGTCCAAAGTAGGACTACACTCAAGTCCAAAGTAGGACTACACTCAGGTCCAAAGTAGGACTACACTCAAGTCCAAAGTAGGACTACACTCAGGTCCAAAGTAGGACTACAATCGGGACTAAAGTAGGACTACACTCAGGTCCAAAGTAGGACTACAATCGGGACTAAAGTAGAACTACACTCAGGTCCAAAGTAGGACTACACTCAAGTCTAAAGTAGGACTACGCACAGAACTGAAGTAGGACTAAAGAAGGTTTCACTAGGATTATACCAGGACTCAATCGAACCAAGGACCAGACCTGAACTAAACCTGGTCTAGAACACAAACGGGTTAACCCTAACAAAGCAGATCGAACACATCACAGACCGGAATAATACAAATGAGGAACCTTTTTCTGCTTCATTATGGTCTGGATAATAGACTGAATCAGCGGAGTTAGAATCACGTGAAGCCGCAGACTTCCTTCCTCCTCTGGCGGGCAGTCCGAGGAGCCACCGCGGTGACTGACCCGGGACCGTATGGCCCCGGTGTGTTTCAGACAGACTCGGGCTGAGACCTGACCCGTGAGATCCAGGCTGTCGGATCAACATCTAAACACAGCGCGCTGCTATGAGTCCTATAACAACAACAACAACAACAACAGTATGCGCCCGTTCTGAACACACGTTTGTCAAAATAAACGCTGAAAATGCCTAAACAAAATAGTTACAAATTGATCATAAACCTCGCGCTAATTCCAGAACTCACCGGCGAGAAGAGCTTTTGGGGACAAGTTGAAAACAAGAGTACTCGCTCTCCTCTGACTGGTGCCTTTGGGCTGGTGGTCATGTGACACGAGCAGAGCATGTGATTGGATGGTGTTTTTGCACGTAACTGAGGAGGTTCAGAGTGCTGCCGCTAGAGGGCGCCACATGTTATAGCTCATAATGATCATAGACTGTATAATAATATGCGGATAAGGACTTGGCTTATCGGGTCATTTTCTAGAAAGTAGAGACTTCAATAGTGATACACAGAGATGGGTAGAGGAGCTAAAACATTTAGAGAAATTACGTTTGAAATATTTTACTAGAGTAAGAGACAGAGTAAAAAAAAGTACCTGGGGAAATGTTACTTGAGTACTGATAACTGCTTGAGTAAAAATATTGATTTATGATTCAGTAAAAGATGAGAAATTAACCATGAAAAAAATCTACGGAAATGCCAGAAAAAATATATAAAAATAAATATTTCTGAAGAATAAAGTACAAGAAACACAAAGTAGGCGTCATGTTTCACATGAAGCTTTTGCCTCTTAAAGATTCACTCGCTGTGGAACAAGTTTTTTTTTTTTTATTCAAGTAAGAGTACAGGTACTTCATTAACATGTTACGTAGAAGTAAAACGTATGGTATATGGTAAAACGAAGTACTGTACAATTACTTCAAAAACTACTACTCGCCGAATGGCAACACAAGTAATAAATACAAAAAACACATCATACTTCGTGAAAGTACTTTTATAGCCTGTACTTAGGCTACGGAGAAACAAAACATAAAGTCCATCCATCCATCTTCTTCCACATGTCCGTTGCCGGGTCGTGGGGGCAGCTGTTGGAGCAGCCCCTATAGCGCCCCCTGCAGGTGGTGGGTCCACAGAAGGACGGCCTCATGGTTCTAACCGGGCCTGTTGGTCTCTCATAAGGGGCTTCTGAACCGCTCTCTGTCTGACCCGTCACCTATGACCTGTTTGCCCTGGGAGACCCTACCAGGGGCACGAAGCCCCCGACAACAGAGCCCCCAGGATCATTCGGGGGCTCAAACCAGTGCTTAATTTGATCCCCCGTTTGGGGGAACGCATTCCCCCAATTCTCAGTTTTTCAGGGTAAAGATTTGATCTGATATAATGGTGTTTAATGAGAGTGTTCCGGCAAATGTTTTGGCCTGTTCCCCGAATACATAACATCAGACGAAAAGTGTTCCTGAAAATACAAATTTACAAATTAAGCACTGGCTCAAACCCTCCCCCACGTTAAGGTGGCGGTTCCAGGAGGGGACAAAACATAAAGTAACACAAAAATTTTAAAAAATGAACTATCAAACTTAAAAGAATGAAAATTCATTCCAAATTTGTAAAAACAAAACCAAGCAGAGCTGACCCAATGTTTTACTGTTACATAGTTACTGTTAACATAAGTAAATCATGAAATGATGAAATGACTCAAGTATATATACTTGAGTCAGTGCACTGTAGATTATAGAATAAACTTTAGCCCTTGTAGTAGGCCTACATGGTTCTTAGCTTATTTTTTATCTTAATTCTGTGTTATATGTTTTATGTCGCACGTTTGCACCAAGTAAAATTCCTAGTTTGTAAACCTTGTTCACAAACAGCAAATGTAATAATCCCACACAACTGTAAGAGCGGAGCCTTTTAGCGCGGATAAAGCGACGGTGGCGCAGATGGTAGAGCGGGTCGTCTCATGATCGGAAGGTCAGGGGTTCGAATCCTGCCTCCTGAAGGTGCACGCTGTCGTTGTGTCCTTGGGCAAGACACTTCACCCACCTTGCCTCCAGTGTCTGCGTACATTGGTGTATGAATGGGTGAGAGGTTCCTTGCTGTAAAGCGCTTTGAGTGCCTAATGTAGGTGGAAAAGCTCTATATAAGTAGAAGCCATTTACCATTTACCATTTACCAAAGCCTCCATGAACGCTCCCATATGCCGCGGATATCATTCCAGGTATCATGCGTGTGTGTGTGTGCGTGCGTGTGTGTGTGCGTGCGTGTGTGTGTGGGGTGGAAACAAAAAGGTCTGCGGGGTAGTGTCGATACGTGCACGTAGATCGTGACGTGCGCGCCCGGGTCGCGCTATGAGGAACGACAATAATGCGTGTCTCCGTCTGTGGCCCCTGAGTCCTCTGAGTCCATCCACTCATGTCTGTACTGACAGACCGCCGCCAGCAGGGGGCGCCACAGGACTGTCTGAGAACCGACGGACCGGGACATTTCCGCACTCACTGCTCTTTTCTCGGCCCCAGAATCCACCCTGCGTCGCTTTGGCTGTTCCGGAGTGGGTTGAAAAAGATTTTAATCCTTCGACCCCCACGTGGAACCGAACACATTTCCTCCAGTTCGGCTTCACTGACGGTAAAAACCGCCAAACACTTAGATACAAACGAAACCACTTCGGTTTCAGTGGTTTCAGATCTTTTTGTTCTTTATCAACACTGTCGGTAAAGTCCAACCACCAGCTCTGTCCCCCGAGTTAAAAAGGCTCTCACTGTCTGCTTTCACGATAGACTCAATCTGATTCCAAAAGCAAAACGTTGTCTGGCCCTCCAGCCCCTGTCACGTGTCCCTCAGTCCGGGGGGTCAATGTGTCCCTCTGTCAGCGGGGATTCATTCAATCCAACTTTATCTGTGGCACATTTCAACACAATAACATATAAACCCAAGAACAATCTGTTTGGCCACTGTAAGACTTGGTTTAGTCCTGACTTCATCGTGACCTATCGGCCTCTGGTGATGAAGAAATATGACTCCACTACTGTAATCGGATTACTCTTTCAGTAATGTTATGGATTATAAACTACATTACTAAATGTCAGAAGTTTAGAAAACACCGTGGTCTGTCTGAGACTAAAGCAAACAGGGCGAGGGCGGGGCCTTTATCTCGGCTAAAGCTGAGGGAGTACTCAGTTACATTTACTCTTTCTAACGTAACTGTACTTCTAATAGTAGTTGTACCATATGGTACGGTTTACTTCTACTTGAGTAATATTAAAATGTGAAAGTCGTTTGTGTTTCATGGACTTTATTCTTCAGAATAATTGTTTTGCAAACAGTACTCTCAGTACTGACAGTACTCTCAGTACCCAAGCAACATTTTCCCCAGGTACTTTTTTACTCTCACTTGAGTCAATATTTTGATCACTACGTTTTACTTGAGGACAATCCTTTCTTACTTGAGTAAATATGTTAGCTCCCCTCCTGACCTCTGATTGGTGCAGGAAACCGACCTCCATGTCCAACTCATTGAAACTTTTCGCCACATCCCTTTTTAAAAACTAAAGCAACTAGTACTCAGTAATCAGATTACAGTTAAAGTCATCAGAGTAGCTCGATTACCTTTTGAGAGCGTGATCAGTAATGAGTAGTAATGTAATGTGTTTGGACATGGAATGGAAAGATGGAAATCAGTTTGATCTGGACTCTTTGTTGGAGACTTTTGTCTCATTTGTTTTGGTGAATTTCGTTTCATAGCTTTGTTTTTAGGAGCGTGTTCTCTTCCTAATCGTACGGGGCTAAACAAGTTTGCACAAAAAACATAAACAAAAGTCCCAGCGTGACTCAACTCTGGAGGTTCTGAGCTTTCAAATGAAGTAGTGCATGTCCAATTCCATGTAGATGTAGTCGACTTTACTTTAATTTGCTTGTATTCAGGCTTTGAAGTGTCCTTACAGCCACGGGACAGGGAGATGTCCTAACACCACGGGCCGGGGGGTGCCGGTCAGAGCTCGTCTTCCTCTAAACGGGCCGCTCTTCCACAGCATCGGGTAAATGTTTGACCGAGCTCGCTGTCGTGTCACTTCCTGTCAGCGGAGCGCGGCGCGGGACCAACGTGCGAGGCCGCTTTCAGACGCGCATTGATTTTGACACAAAGCCAGTTCTCCGTGTCCTGCGCCCACACACCGCCCCCTCCTGGACTCTGGGCCCCCAGCGGGGGAGGGACGGAGGCCCCTGGACTCTGGGCTCAGGTCACTGTAGATAACGGGACCAGAGCTGGGGCACGGCGTGTTCCATTGAGGGCCACGTCCTCGAATGGGTTTGGAGGGTCGGATGTAAACGGGACAACGAACCGTTTCATCAGATGTTTTTGCTCCGGGACACTCCATCTAAAGCTATGATGTCATGATAAGGGTGGGATCCAGACATGTTAGGATCCAAAACATACTTCTTCCATAGAGACCAGAGGCAATTCTCAATTTAGGAATTGGATTTTGTAACTGCTGCACTCCATATCAATGTCCTGCAGACTGAAAACAGGGACTCTCAAGGCACTTCTTTGGGTCAGCACTTTCACATTTTGCAATGGTCCAAATACAGTTTTCTATAAATCATTTATTAGCAGATCAGGGCCAGAGCATTCTGCAGACACCTTACCCAGACATGGAGCCTTATGGAGCTTTATTTAGTTTTATTGGGTAGTGTTTCAAGCCCCCCTTTGGTCACTAGAGTGTGGTCACAGGTGCTACTGTATTCCTGTTATCTATCACATCCTGGTTATGGTCATGTGACGTGTCAGAGAAACCAGGATACTCAGGAGACACTGCAATGGTCGCTATTCTCAAGCGCACGTATCGACT
The DNA here is from genome assembly GCA_021464625.1 of Proterorhinus semilunaris. NCBI lineage: Eukaryota > Metazoa > Chordata > Actinopteri > Gobiiformes > Gobiidae > Proterorhinus > Proterorhinus semilunaris. Next base: position 1,630,003 of record CM038354.1, read on the forward strand.
CTGCCCAGGACACGCTTTTGTTTCCAGCACATGGCACAACTGCCGTAGAGGAGCACACTGTACAGGTCGTCATTAAAGTTTTAGAGCCGCGATGAGACACATGCTGCCCTCTGGTGGGAGTTATGGAATCATTCAGAGGAGCCAAGCTGTAATAAAACAGAAAAGAAACCACTAAAATACAAACTATGAAGGTTTAAGCAACATGCTAATGTTATGCTAACACCAGCTAAAGTTGCGCTAACAGCGGCTAAATGCTAATATCTGCAAAATCCCGCCGTATGATGTTGTAAAATCATAAATCCGTATGACCAGTGTGGTCAGCAGTCTGTTCTCGTCACATTCGTCACGGTTTAGGCCGGTCCCAAAACCTACACCTGGTCAGGCCGCTTTGGCACTGGCGTCCGCTGAGTCACGCCTGTCTGTGGAAAAGAGACGAATATCGTGGATATTTTAGGCTAATGCCAAATACGGTAAGGAGAGTAAGACGTGCACGTGTTTTTTTAGGAAGCACTGTAATCTGTCGAGCTCTGTCCCAGGACCCAACAGCATGAACACTTGGATCTGAAGATAAGAGTCTTTTTGGAAAGTTTCTTTTGTAAAGTTGACTGTGATGTTTTTATTTTTCAAAATACAAAGCTTTAAAAGCCCAGATACAAGCTCCAGTCGCTGGAGGATCTGTTTCAAAAGTTGACACATGCTCAGTTCGTCCACAGCGGTGAGAAACTAGGGCACGACGCTCACAGGACACAGTGTCACAAAATAGCCCATAGCTTTCAAATCATGTAATCTAGTGTCACGACGTTTTCCAAATGATTCCACAGTAATCATTTGAGTCGCTGCGTTTCGCCTTTACCTGAGTATAATCATTCTGAGTACGCGTCTGTGTTAATGTGGCCCATCTGCAGGTGAAATGTGCATCACTGCCCCGTACGTGCGCGTGCCCCAGAGCGGCCGCTGCTGGCCTTTGTTTTCTTTATGGAGTGCTTTGTGGAGAGACTCACATCCATGGAGTGCAAACAAGCGGTCACCGGGGCAACAGGACCCGCCCCCGCAGTCAGGTGTGTGCGGCCTGCTTTCATTTCCTGTGCTGTTTGGTGCACGCACTTACACACACACATTCAGGGAAGGTACATCGTCTGTCCACGGACATTCACTAAAAAACAAAAACCATGTGTTTGTCTACAGCAGGTACGTCCACATTAGTCCAGCGCTCCGGTCTCTGCACTGGCCCCTGTCGCTCAGAGATGAGACTTTAATCTCCTAACCCCCACATGAACCCAGCACATATTCTCCAGTTCGGCATTACCCAAATCTAAAAACAAAAGAGCGGTAAAAACGTACTGGAAAAGCAACAATAACGCGACAAAAAAGGCGAATAAAATGCGGCAAAAGAGTGACGAAAAAAGCATTAAAACAATCAACTACAAAGAGGTAATGAAAAAGTGACCAAAGCGCGACAAAGATCGATGAAAACACATATTATAAAACGCTTAAAAATGCGACAAAAAATGGGCTACAACGTGCCAAAAAAGTTACGATCAGTTTTGTAGGTCTTGGCTTTCAAATGAAGCCTCACACTGGCCTCTAGGCTCTAAGCTCCAGTCGAGAAGCTTTTAGATTCAGGTAAAGCTGAGCTGGAGAAAAGGCACTCGGTTAAGGCGGGGGAAAGCCCCATGGCCCAGCACCAAAGAAGATCTCATACATGTTACAGCCATATGAAGGGCCCCAGAGTCCGGACTAAACACGCTGAGGCTAAAGCTACACTCCGGAACAGTCCCATGAGGATGAGAAAGCAGATCTTTTTACTCGGGCATTCGACACTGAAAATATTTGACCTGCACTCTTGCTTTTACTGTAATTAATACATTTTCATGTTGATGTTTTATGGATTGATTTGATCGGTTTTCTTGTCATTTTTTGAATTGCCTTGTGTATGAATTGTGCTCTACAAATAAACGTGCCTTACTGTGAGTAAGGGAGTACCTGTTTAAGCGTTAAAGTCTGATTCTTGTTGTGCCATAAATGATGAGAAACGAAACATGAAATGAAACAAGTAGAAATTGTAATATTTGTAATATTTCCTAATTGTAAAATATCCTAAAAACTTGTAAAAAGGTATCATTATGAAGAATGAAGTAACACAACAATAATCTATTTTACGTCAGAATGAATATTTCACAGTATCAGGAGTTTCTATATTTATTTTATATTTACTCAAGAAAGAAAGTATTTTAATCTTACTTATTTGAGTAGAAATAAAAAGTGCATGTGCTTGAGTAAATGTTCATATTCAGGCTGAAAACAGTTTTATTGACCGACGCTGTGACACTGCAAGGATTTTATCTGCACACTTCACTCTTGATTCAACCATATGACGGTATTTTGTGTTTTTACTCGTTTCATTTGCCTTAAGGCACATTGAGTTGCCTTGTGTACAAAATGAGCGGGATAAGTAAACATGCCCTTGCCTCAAGTGTCATTTGAAGACTTGTGACTTTGACGGGGACTTGACTACAACTCTACCTACTCTAAAAAAGGACAAACGAGAGATGGTGAAAGACTGTTGTGAAGCGGAGGGTGGAAGAGGAAGGAGGAGCTGACCAGTGCAGGACACCACGCTCTGAAACAGGAAAGAACCCAGGAGGCGCGGCACCATTTCAGAGGATCAGAGGAGACAGAGGACAGCCAGGTTTCAGTGGCTCAGGACTAACACCTGAACACTATTTCGTTGTACCCTTGTACAATAACAATAAAGCACTTACTTACTTACTTACTTACTTAGTTACTTACTTACTTACTTACTTAGTTACTTACTTACTTACCTGTACCATAAAGAACCTTCAGTTTAACTTGTGAAAATGGACTCAAGTAGGGCATCTTGTACACATTCACATAATGTCATGTTTTATCTGTAGGGAAAGTCACTCCTAAACTTGAACATGCTATACTGTTAGAAGTACACGGCACCAAACATTTCCCTCCTCTCACTGGAGTCAGTCCCTGGGGTCCTCTCCCCTCTCTCCCCTCTCTCCCCTCTCTCGGTCTGCACGACTCGAGTAAACAAACGCTCCTCATCTCAGCTGTATCTGAGCAGCACATGGAGACACCACCCACTCACGACCAAACACCGTCCCTTCAGCTCTACGGGTCATTTAAAGTCCCACTGTGTCCAAACAATAAGACACATGCTCGTGTGCTTTCCCCGAGTCAAACACGCATGAGGCCGGCTCTAAGGTACTCAGAAAAACTCTATTGTTCTGTAGATACAAAGATTTGAAGCCGGATGGGTCCAGACACAGCTCGAAAGAAAGTGTTGGTTGTTCCAGCTCAAAGAAATGAGGATGAGGTGTTCTCAATGGTTGTAAATGAGGAATAATGTTGGATAGCTACTGAAAAAATAAGATTGTTCAAGTGCAGTTAGCATTCCCAGATGTGCTCAGCTCGAGGAGGCCTGATGGGTCAGCCTGACACGGCCACACTGAGGTCTTTCTATTTAATACAGAACCTCGGTCTGGTCAGCTGAATCGGAGCCGGACACAGATGTTTATGTGTTATGACACAGTCTTGCTGCTTGTCCCAATGGTTTAGTCCACGTTTCTGTTTGCCCCTTCCAGATACTCACTTCCACAGCGAGTGTAGGCAGTGCCTGGTCCCGGGACACCCTCTGGTGTGATACAGTAAGCTGTGTTTCAGAGGGCTGTCTTGTCCCTGCTCTAGCGGGTCAGTGGTCAGCAGTCTGTCGGGGTTTAGAATTGAAGCAGTTGTGGAGATGCTTGAAATCCGGAATGAGAAGACATGGTCAAAGCACTTTTCAATACGTCATTAAAAGTGCAAATATCACTCCGAAAATAAAAATATTTCTAAACTATAACATAATATATGCAACATTTCAAAATCATGATATAAAAACATGGTATGGTCAGAGTACAGGCAGGAGGAAATGTGTACTTGATTGTTAATGGGTGTTTGAAAGTGCTATATATTCTTTAAAGGACAGATCAAGCCAATGATGAAGTCTATTATTATTATTATTATTATTATTATTATTATTAGGCCCGAGCGGACCTGGCAGGTCTCGGGCCTCTTGTAATTGTACAAGCAGTGCGCGGAGCGCACTGAAGAAAGACGTGCGCGTAGCGCACGTCCCACGGGAAAAGAGCGCGGAGTGCTCAAAACCCATGTATGAGACAGTAATCAGGGGGCTCCCGGCACCAACACCTGTCCGGTGATATAGGCGTGTGCCGCGAAAGCGGCACATTTGTTGCTGCTTTTAAAAAAAAAGAGGTGAAAACCACAGTGAAGGCGCAACATGGACAAGAAAGTGGTCGATGACGAGCGAAGCTCGTCATCGACCATGGCCACTCACCAAAGCCCAAAACACTGATACAGTGACTCAGGGCATCGAGCCCTATCCGGTGATATAAGTATTTGCCGCGAAAGCGGCAAATTTGTTCTTGTACTCACAAAAATACGCAAAAAAAATCCCATAGAGAAACATTGACAAAGAAGAGGTAAAATACGAGCGCAACGCGCTCGTATTTGACTATAAACCCCACGGGTGGATTACTGGACGTGAGACCTTTCCGAATATATAAGGTTTGCCGCCGGAGGCGGCCCCATATTGTTATTGTAAGAGTTTTTCTTATTATTATTAGGCCCGAGCGGACCTGGCAGGTCTCGGGCCTTTTGTAATTGTACAAGCAGTGCGCGGAGCGCACTGAAGAAAGACGTGCGCGTCTTTCTTCTTTCTTCGTCTTTCTTTTTCACCTTTTTTAAAAAAAAGGTGAAAACCACAGTGAAGGCGCAACATGGACAAGAAAGTGGTCGATGACGAGCGAAGCTCGTCATCGACCATGGCCACTCACCAAAACACTGTTACAGTGACTCAGGGCATCGAGCCCTATCCGGTGATATAAGTCTTTGCCGCGAAAGCGGCAAATTTGTTCTTGTACTCACAAAAATACGGAAAAAAAAATGGATTGGAAAATATTGAAAAAGAAGAGGTAAAAGACGAGCGCAACGCGCTCGTATTGGACTATAAACCTTACGGTTGGATTACTGGACGTGAGACCTTTCCGAATATATAAGAATGCGCCGCCGAAGGCGGCGCTATATTGTTATTGTATGAGTTTTTCTTTTTCTTATTATTAGGCCCGAGCGGCCTGCCGTAGCAAGGGCCTATTGTAATCGCAACGCAGTGCGCGCAGCGCACTGAACCGAGGTGCGCGGAGCGCACGAAAACAGCGCGAAGCGCTGTCCCCATGTCAAACGTAAACTCACCGTGTAAAACAGTGACTGCCCACACCTCTGGTGTGGGCCCTTATACTTATAATTGCAGCAAAATGAATGGGGGTATATGGCCAACTGTCATACGGAGGTGGATGACGAGCGCGAAGCGCTCGTCATCCACCTCCGAGCCCCACGGGTGCGTGGGGGACTTCGAAAGCTTTCCAAAAATGTATAATATGTTGTAGTCGCGAAAGCGACTATATTGTTTTTGCAAGAAATATTATTATTAGGCCCGAGCGGCCTGCCGTAGCAAGGGCCTATTGTAATCGCAACGCAGTGCGCGCAGCGCACTGAACCTAGGTGCGCGGAGCGCACGAAAACAGCGCGAAGCGCTGTCCCCATGTCCAACGTAAACTCACCGTGTAAAACAGTGACTGCCCACACCTCTGGTGTGGGCCCTTATACTTATAATTGCTGCAAAATGAATGGGGGTATATGGCCAACTGTCATACGGAGGTGGATGACGAGCGCGAAGCGCTCGTCATTCACCTCCGAGCCCCACCGGTGCGTGCGGGAAGTCGAAAGCTTTAAAAAAATGCATAATATGTTGTAGTCGCGAAAGCGACTATATTGTTTTTGCAAGAAATATTATTATTCTTCTTTATTCTTCTTCTTTCTTCTTCTGCTCTTTGAGCAGGAATTTGACCCCCTGAACGTAGTTGAAAACTCACCAAACTTTGCCCAAAATTCAGATCCGGCGAAAAATTTATTAAAATGTGTGTTTCGTTTTGGGGAAATAAAAAATGGCGCGACAGCGCCACCTACAAAAGTGAAAATACATTGCGCCTATGGGGAGGGGGCCAACATAAACTTTGTCGCAGAGCGACGGGATTCGGTACAGACCTTCGTCCTGTGAGGACAAACAAAATATATTATTGTGGCCACGCCCCCAGACAAACCGGAAGTCCGCCATTTTGACAGGAAGTCGGGAAAATGGTGAGTCAGCGTTTTCGCTGACGTCGCATTTTAACGAACTCCTCCTAGGGCGTTTCACCAAATGAGCTCCAAATCGCTCCAGCTCATCTCGAGATATGGGGCATCAAAAGTTATCCAAATTTTTTGGCTAAGTTTTACGGTTTGTTTGCGGCGAAGCCGCAATCTTTACGAAGAATTTTGCGACTTACCGAAAACAACAAAATGCTCCCATTTGCACAAACGAACTCCGATTAAAAATCGGAAATATACATTTTATTGACCTTTCACCCCCGGACACAACAAATGTGAAAAAGTGAGATTTGGCGCGATAGCGCCCCCTCTAGGCCGAGAACAAAAAATGCATTATGGGAAAAAAATTAGTTTCTCGGAAATGAATAAAATTTGGCACAATATTAGCTGATGGCATCCCGATCCAAAAAGCCAATGAGACCCATACCGTATTTTGTACGGTGTTGCCATGGAGACGACCGAGGCTCGCCATGTTATTCCAATGGGACTGACCCGCATATCACACATTATACACATTACAGCGCGTTAGCGCCCTCTGTGAGGAGCTTGTGGACAGTGGTCATGGAAGTACGGCCCGTCCGATGCTGCTTGTGAAATAAAAAAGATTTGGGGCGCGCTAGCGCCCTCTGCAGGCTGGAGCCATCATTCACATGAAGACGCTAAAAATGTCGTTTTGATGTTTACTCAAAGATTAATGGCTCATCAGGGCAATACAATGTAGTGTGGCCACGTTGGCGCCCCCGGTGGGTTACGGCGCGGCAATGGAGTCACTAAGGGAGGCCTCCATTACATGGTTGCTAGGCGACCAACAGGTGGTCGGCCATTTTGGGAAAAATCGAGTAATCAGCGCCGAAGGCGCCATTTCTCGCCTTTGCTCTTTTATAATCTCGACCTAGGGTGGCAGCGACATTATAAGCAGGTAGGGCGCGGCAGCGCCTCCCGGTTATTGCGGCGGCGTGCGGCAACCGGCGTCAACCGGCCACCGCGTCCCGCGAGGGCCTCTCGATGCCGCTTGCGGCTTTAATTAGGCCCGAGCGGCCTGCCGTAGCAAGGGCCTATTGTAATCGCAACGCAGTGCGCGCAGCGCACTGTACTGAGGTGCGCGGAGCGCACGAAAACAGCGCGAAGCGCTGTCCCCATGTCAAACGTAAACTCACCGTGTAAAACAGTGACTGCCCACACCTCTGGTGTGGGCCCTTATACTTATAATTGCAGCAAAATGAATGGGGGTATATGGCCAACTGTCATACGGAGGTGGATGACGAGCGCGAAGCGCTCGTCATTCACCTCCGAGCCCCACCGGTGCGTCGGGGAAGTCGAAAGCTTTAAAAAAATGCATAATATGTTGTAGTCGCGAAAGCGACTATATTGTTTTTGCAAGAAATATTATTATTCTTCTTTATTCTTCTTTCTTTCTTCTGCTCTTTGAGCAGGAATTTGACCCCCTGAACATAGTCAAAAACTCACCAAACTTTGCCCAAAATTCAGATCCGGTGAAAAATTAATTAAAATGTGTGTTTCGTTTTGGGGAAATAAAAAATGGCGCGACAGCGCCACCTACAAAAGTGAAAATACATTGCGCCTATGGGGAGGGGGCCAACATAAACTTTGTCGCAGAGCGACGGGATTCGGTACAGACATTCGTCCTGTGAGGACAAACAAAATATATTATTGTGGCCACGCCCCCAGACAAACCGGAAGTCCGCCATTTTGACAGGAAGTCGGGAAAATGCTGAGTCAGCGTTTTCGCTGACGTCGCATTTTAACGAACTCCTCCTAGGGCGTTTCACCAAATGAGCCCAAAATCGCTCCACTTCATCTCGAGATGTGGGGCATCAAAAGTTATCCAAATTTTTTGGCTACGTTTTACGGTTTGTTTGCGGCGAAGCCGCAATCTTTACGAAGATTTTTGCGACTTTCCGAAAACAACAAAATGCTCCCATTTGCACAAACGAACTCCGATTAAAAATCGGAAATATACATTTTATTGACCTTTCACCCCCGGACACAACAAATGTGAAAAAGTGAGATTTGGCGCGATAGCGCCCCCTCTAGGCTGAGAAGAAAATATGCATTATGGGAAAAAAATTAGTTTCTCGGAAATGGATAAAATTCGGCACAATAATAGCTGATGGCATCCCGATCCAAAAAGCCAATGAGACCCATACCGTATTTTGTACGGTGTTGCCATGGAGACGACCGAGGCTCGCCATGTTATTCCAATGGGACTGACCCGCATATCACACATTATACACAATTACAGCTCGTTAGCGCCCTCTGTCAGGAGCTTGTGGACAGTAGTGATTGAAGTACGGGCCGTCAAGGCCGTCCGATGCCGCTTGTGAAATTAAAAAGATTCGGGGCGCGCTAGCGCCCTCTGCAGGTTGGAGCCATCATTCACATGGAGACGCTAAAAATCTCGTTTTGATGTTTATTCACAAAGATTAATGGCTCATCAGGGCAATAAAATGTAGTGTGGCCACGTTGGCGCCCTCGGTAGGGTTATGGCGCGGCAATGGAGGCACTAAGGGAGGCATCCATTACATGGTTGCTAGGCGACCAACAGGTGGTCGGCCATTTTGGGAAAAATCGAGTAATCAGCGCCGAAGGCGCCATTTCTCGCCTTTGCTCTTTTATAATCTCGACCTATGGTGACAGCGACATTATAACCACGTAGGGCGCGGCAGCGCCTCTCGGTTATTGCGGCGGCGTGCGGGAACCGGCGTCAACCGGCCCACGAGACCCGCGAGGGCCTCTCGATGCCGCTTGCGGCTTTAATTAGGCCCGAGCGGCCTGCCGTAGCAAGGGCCTATTGTAATCGCAACGCAGTGCGCGCAGCGCACTGTACTGAGGTGCGCGGAGCGCACGAAAACAGCGCGAAGCGCTGTCCCCATGTCAAACGTAAACTCACCGTGTAATACAGTGACTGCCCACACCTCTGGTGTGGGCCCTTATACTTATAATTGCAGCAAAATGAATGGGGGAATATGGCCAACTGTCATACGGAGGTGGATGACGAGCGCGAAGCGCTCGTCATCCACCTCCGAGCCCCACGGGTGTGTGGGGGAAGTCGAAAGCTTTAAAAAAATGCATAATATGTTGTAGTCGCGAAAGCGACTATATTGTTTTTGCAAGAAATATTATTATTCTTCTTTATTCTTCTTTCTTTCTTCTGCTCTTTGAGCAGGAATTTGACCCCCTGAACATAGTCAAAAACTCACCAAACTTTGCCCAAAATTCAGATCCGGTGAAAAATTAATTAAAATGTGTGTTTCGTTTTGGGGAAATAAAAAATGGCGCGACAGCGCCACCTACAAAAGTGAAAATACATTGCGCCTATGGGGAGGGGGCCAACATAAACTTTGTCGCAGAGCGACGGGATTCGGTACAGACATTCGTCCTGTGAGGACAAACAAAATATATTATTGTGGCCACGCCCCCAGACAAACCGGAAGTCCGCCATTTTGACAGGAAGTCGGGAAAATGCTGAGTCAGCGTTTTCGCTGACGTCGCATTTTAACGAACTCCTCCTAGGGCGTTTCACCAAATGAGCCCAAAATCGCTCCACTTCATCTCGAGATGTGGGGCATCAAAAGTTATCCAAATTTTTTGGCTAAGTCTTACGGTTTGTTTGCGGCGAAGCCGCAATCTTTACGAAGAATTTTGCGACTTACCGAAAACAACAAAATGCTCCCATTCACACAAACGAACTCCGATTAAAAATCGGAAATATACAGTTTGTTGATCTTTTGCCCCCGGACACAACCAATGTGAAAAAGTGAAATTTGGCGCGATAGCGCCCCCTCTAGGTTGAGAAGAAAAAATGCATTATGGGAAAAAAATTAGTTTATCGGAAATTGATAAAATTCGGCACAAATATAGCTGACGGCATCCCGATCCAAAAAGCCAATGAGACCCATACCGTATTTTGTACGGTGTTGCCATGGTGATGCCCGGGGCCCACCATGTTATTCCAATGGGACTGACCCGCATATCACACATTATACACATTACAGCTCGTTAGCGCCCTCTGTGAGGAGCTTGTGAACAGTAGTCATTGAAGTACGGCCCGTCAAGGCCGTCCGATGCTGCTTGTGAAATAAAAAAGATTTGGGGCGCGCTAGCGCCCTCTGCAGGTTGGAGCCATCATTCACATGGAGACGCTAAAAATCTCGTTTTGATGTTTACTCACAAAGATTAATGGCACATCAGGGCAATAAAATGTAGTGTGGCCACGTTGGCGCCCTCGGTAGGGTTATGGCGCGGCAATGGAGGCACTAAGGGAGGCCTCCATTACATGGTTGCTAGGCGACCAACAGGTGGTCGGCCATTTTGGGAAAAATCGAGTAATCAGCGCCGAAGGCGCCATTTCTCGCCTTTGCTCTTTTATAATCTCGACCTAGGGTGGCAGCGACATTATAACCACGTAGGGCGCGGCAGCGCCTCCCGGTTATTGCGGCGGCGTGCGGGAACCGGCGTCAACCGGCCCACAAACCCCCGCGAGGGCCTCTCGATGCCGCTTGCGGCTTTAATTTCTTCTTCTTCTTCTTCTGCTCTTTGAGCAGGAATTTGACCCCCTGAACATAGTTGAAAACTCACCAAACTTTGCCCAAAATTCAGATCCGGTGAAAAATTAATTAAAATGTGTGTTTCGTTTTGGGGAAATAAAAAATGGCGCGACAGCGCCACCTACAAAAGTGAAAATACATTGCGCCTATGGGGAGGGGGCCAACATAAACTTTGTCGCAGAGCGACGGGATTCGGTACAGACATTCGTCCTGTGAGGACAAACAAAATATATTATTGTGGCCACGCCCCCAGACAAACCGGAAGTCCGCCATTTTGACAGGAAGTCGGGAAAATGCTGAGTCAGCGTTTTCGCTGACGTCGCATTTTAACGAACTCCTCCTAGGGCGTTTCACCAAATGAGCCCAAAATCGCTCCAGCTCATCCCGAGATGTGGGGCATCAAAAGTTATCCAAATTTTTTGGCTAAGTTTTACGGTTTGTGTGCAGCGAAGCCGCAATCTTTACGAAGATTTTTGCGACTTTCCGAAAACAACAAAATGCTCCCATTTGCACAAACGAACTCCGATTAAAAATCGGAAATATACATTTTATTGACCTTTCACCCCCGGACACAACAAATGTGAAAAAGTGACATTTGGCGCGATAGCGCCCCCTCCAGGCTGAGAAGAAAAAATGCATTATGGGAAAAAAATTAGTTTCTCGGAAATGGATAAAATTCGGCACAATAATAGCTGATGGCATCCCGATCCAAAAAGCCAATGAGACCCATACCGTATTTTGTACGGTGTTGCCATGGAGACGACCGAGGCTCGCCATGTTATTCCAATGGGACTGACCCGCATATCACACATTATACACATTACAGCTCGTTAGCGCCCTCTGTAATGTTCTTGTGAACAGTGGTAAATTGAAGTACGGCCCGTAAGGGCCATCCGATGCTGCTTGTGAAATAAAAAAGATTTGGGGCGCGATAGCGCCCTCTGCAGGTTGGGGCCATCATTCACATGGAGACGCTAAAAATCTCGTTTTGATGTTTACTCACAAAGATTAATGGCACATCAGGGCAATAAAATGTAGTGTGGCCACGTTGGCGCCCTCGGTGGGTTATGGCACGGCAATGGAGGCACTAAGGGAGGCCTCCATTACATGGTTGCTAGGCGACCAACAGGTGGTCGGCCATTTTGGGAAAAATCGAGTAATCAGCGCCGAAGGCGCCATTTCTTGCCTTTGCTCTTTTATAATCTCGACCTAGGGTGGCAGCGACGTTATAAACCACGTAGGGCGCGGCAGCGCCTCCCGGTTATTGCGGCGGCGTGCGGCAACCGGCGTCAACCGGCCAACGAACCCCCGCGAGGGCCTCTCGATGCCGCTTGCGGCTTTAATTTTTTTAGGCCCGAGCGGCCTGCCGTAGCAAGGGCCTATTGTAATCGCAACGCAGTGCGCGCAGCGCACTGTACCTAGGTGCGCGGAGCGCACGAAAACAGCGCGAAGCGCTGTCCCCATGTCAAACGTAAACTCACCGTGTAAAACAGTGACTGCCCACACCTCTGGTGTGGGCCCTTATACTTATAATTGCAGCAAAATGAATGGGGGAATATGGCCAACTGTCATACGGAGGTGGATGACGAGCGCGAAGCGCTCGTCATCCACCTCCGAGCCCCACGGGTGTGTGGGGGAAGTCGAAAGCTTTAAAAAAATGCATAATATGTTGTAGTCGCGAAAGCGACTATATTGTTTTTGCAAGAAATATTATTATTCTTCTTTATTCTTCTTTCTTTCTTCTGCTCTTTGAGCAGGAATTTGACCCCCTGAACATAGTCAAAAACTCACCAAACTTTGCCCAAAATTCAGGTCCGGTGAAAAATTAATTAAAATGTGTGTTTCGTTTTGGGGAAATAAAAAATGGCGCGACAGCGCCACCTACAAAAGTGAAAATACATTGCGCCTATGGGGAGGGGGCCAACATAAACTTTGTCATAGAGCGACGGGATTCGGTACAGACATTCGTCATGTGACGACAACCAAAAAACATTATTGTGGCCACGCCCCCTGACAAACCGGAAGTCCGCCATTTTGACAGGAAGTCTGGAAAATGGTGAGTCAGCGTTTTCGCTGACGTCGCATTTTAACGAACTCCTCCTAGGGCGTTTCACCAAATGAGCCCAAAATCGCTCCAGCTCATCCCGAGATGTGGGGCATCAAAAGTTATCCAAATTTTTTGGCTACGTTTTACGGTTTGTTTGCGGCGAAGCCGCAATCTTTACGAAGAATTTTGTGACTTACCGAAAACAACAAAATGCTCCCATTTGCACAAATGAACTTCGATTAAAAATCGGAAATATACATTTTATTGACCTTTCACCCCCGGACACAACAAATGTGAAAAAGTGAGATTTGGCGCGATAGCGCCCCCTCTAGGCCGAGAACAAAAAATGCATTATGGGAAAAAAATTAGTTTCTCGGAAATTGATAAAATTCGGCACAATAATAGCTGATGGCATCCCGATCCAAAAAGCCAATAAGACCCATACCGTATTTTGTACGGTGTTGCCATGGAGACGATCAAGGCTCCCCATGTTAATCCAATAGGACTGACACACAAATATCACATTATACACAATTACAGCGCGCTAGCGCCCTCTGTCAGGAGCTTGTGGACAGTAGTAATTGAAGTACGGCCCGTCAAGGCCGTCCGATGCTGCTTGTGAAATAAAAAAGATTTGGGGCGCGCTAGCGCCCTCTGCAGGTTGGAGCCATCATTCACATGGAGACGCTAAAAATCTCATTTTGACGTTTACTCACAAAGATTAATGGCTCATCAGGGCAATAAAATGTAGTGTGGCCACGTTGGCGCACTCGGTGGGTTATGGCGCGGCAATGGAGGCACTGAGGGAGGCCTCCATTACATGGTTGCTAGGCGACCAACAGGTGGTCGGCCAATTTGGGAAAAATAGAGTAATCAGCGCCGAAGGCGCCATTTCTCGCCTTTGCTCTTTTATAATCTCGACCTAGGGTGGCAGCGACATTATAACCACGTAGGGCGCGGCAGCGCCTCCCGGTTATTGCGGCGGCGTGCGGCAACCGGCGTCAACCGGCCAACGAGACCCGCGAGGGCCTCTCGATGCCGCTTGCGGCTTTAATTCTTCTTCTTCTTCTTCTTATTCTTTTTCCTCTCCCCCTAAAAGCCAGTTTCGGCACTTTCCCACCGACGAAAAGTCCTGAATTTTTGCACAAAATTCAATTAGGTGAAAAAAAAAACCTTCACATCTCCAAAAATGTAAAATTCAAAAAAATGGGGCGTCAGCGCCCCCTGGAAAAACCACGTTAACATTGCGCCCTATGACAAGACCCCCCAAAATACCGAAAAACCCGAAGATTTTAGTTCGTCGTAGACGAAAAAAAATCGTCACAGTTATTGGTCACGTGAAGCCAAACAAAAAAACTCATTACGCGGTTGCTAGGCAACCAACAGTATGGCGGCCATTTTGGCCCGAAGAGGGACTTGGCGCCGAAGGCGCCATTTCATGCCCACGCATTTGAACGAACTCGTCCTAGGCCGTTGAACGCAGCGACTCCCCGTTCGCTCCAGATCATCTCCACATGTGGGACATCAAAAGTTATTAAAAACTTTTTAATAGGACTTTTGGTTTTGCCGTGGCAACGCCATGAATTTGGCGTCCGTTTTCGCCGCTCGCCGCCGCGTTCAAACAGTCGTAACTCGCACATACTTTGGCCGATTTGAGCGAAACTTGAATCGTTGGTCGAGTCGTCGACCCCGGATGTTCTGATATAGGAAATTCTAAAATTGCCGCAATAGCGCCCCCTGCAGAGCACAAAATAAAAATGAATGGAGCCAAAAATTAAACTTTGTCGTAGATGCATGAAATTTGGTACAGACATCCGTCACGTGATCCCGAACAAAAAATATATTGATGCCCCGCCCCTTTTCCCACCGTGTTGCCATGGCAACGACCCAATGTCAACTTCGTCGGAGCCAAACCAAAATTGGTACACTCGTGCGTCATGACTGTCCCAACAAAAAAGTACATTACATGGTTGCTAGGCAACCAACAGGAGGTCGGCCATTTTGGGAAAAAAGGCGCCGAAGGCGCCATTTCTTTTGCCAGCTCTTTTATAAAACTCCACCGAGGGTGGCAGCGACATTATAAGCAGGTATGGCGTGGCAGCGCCTCCCGGTTATTGCGGCGGCGTGCGGGAACCGGCGTCAATCGGCCACCGCGGCCCGCGAGGGCCTCCCAATGCCGCTTGCGGCTTTAATTATTATTATTTTTTTTCCTCTCCCCCAAAACGCCAGTTTCGGCACTTTCCCACCGACGAAAACTCCTGAATTTTTGCCCAAAATTCAATTAGGTGAAAAAAAAAAACTTCACATCTCCAAATTGTAAAAATTCAAAAAAATGGCGCGTCAGCGCCCCCTGGAAAAACGACGTTAACATTGCGCCCTATGGCAGGACGCCCCAAAATACCGCAAAACCCGAAAAACGTACTTTGTCGTAGACGAAAAAAATTCGGCACAGTTATTGGTCACGTGAAGCCAAACAAAAAAACACATTACGCGGTTGCTAGGCAACCAACAGTATGGCGGCCATATTGGCCCGAAGAGGGACTTGGCGCCAAAGGCGCCATTTCATGCCCACGCATTTGAACGAACTCGTCCTAGGCCGTTAAACGCAGCGACTCCCCGTTCGCTCCAGATCATCTCCACATGTGGGACATCAAAAGTTATTAAAAACTTTTTAATAGGATTTTTGGTTTTGCCGTGGCAACGCCATGAATTTGGCGTCCGTTTTCGCCGCTCGCCGCCGTGTTCAAACAGCCGTAACTCACACATACTTTGGCCGATTTGAGCGAAACTTGAACCGTTGGTCGAGTCGTTGACCCCGGATGTTCTGATATAGGAATTTTGAAAATTGCCGCAATAGCGCCCCCTGCAGAGCACAAAATAAAAATGAATGGAGCCAAAAATTAAACTTTGTCGTAGATGCATGAAATTTGGCACAGACATCCGTCACGTGATCCCGAACAAAAAATATATTGATGCCCCGCCCCTTTTCCCACCGTGTTGCCATGGCAACGACCCAATGTCAACTTTGTCGTAGCCAAACCAAAATTGGTACACTCGTGCGTCATGACTGTCCCAACAAAAAAGTACATTACACGGTTGCGGCCATTTTGGGAAAAATAAGCGCCGAAGGCGCCATTTCTTGCCTTTGCTCTTTTATAAACTCCACCGAGGGTGGCAGCGAAATTATAAGCAGGTAGGGCGCGGCAGCGCCTCCCGGTTATTGCGGCGGCGTGCGGGAACCGGCGTCAACCGGCCACCGCGGCCCGCGAGGGCCTCCCAATGCCGCTTGCGGCTTTAATTAGGCCCGAGCGGACCTGGCAGGTCTCGGGCCTCTTGTAATTGTACAAGCAGTGCGCGGAGCGCACTAAAGAAAGACGTGCGCGTAGCGCACGTCCCACGGGAAAAGAGCGCGGAGCGCTCAAAACCCATGTATGAGACAGTAATCAGGGGACTCCCGGCACCAACACCTGTCCGATGATATAGGCGTGTGCCGCGAAAGCGGCACATTTGTTGCTGCTCGTAAAAAAAAAGAGGTGAAAACCACAGTGAAGGCGCAACATGGACAAGAAAGTGGTCGATGACGAGCGACGCTCGTCATCGACCATGGCCACTCACCAAAGCCCAAAACACTGATACAGTGACTCAGGGCATCGAGGCCTATCCGGTGATATAAGTATTTGCCGCGAAAGCGGCAAATTTGTTCTTGTACTCACAAAAATACGAAAAAAAAAACGGATAGAGAAACATTGAGAAAGAGGAGGTAAAAGACGAGCGCAACGCGCTCGTATTGGATAATAAACCTTACGGTTGGATTACTGGACGTGAGACCTTTCCGAATATATAAGGTTTGCCGCCGGAGGCGGCCCCATATTGTTATTGTATGAGTTTTTCTTTTTATTAGGCCCGAGCGGACCTGGCAGGTCTCGGGCCTCTTGTAATTGTACAAGCAGTGCGCGGAGCGCACTAAAGAAAGACGTGCGCGTAGCGCACGTCCCACGGGAAAAGAGCGCGGAGCGCTCAAAACCCATGTATGAGACAGTAATCAGGGGACTCCCGGCACCAACACCTGTCCGATGATATAGGCGTGTGCCGCGAAAGCGGCACATTTGTTGCTGCTTTTAAAAAAAAAGAGGTGAAAACCACAGTCAAGGCGCAACATGGACAAGAAAGTGGTCGATGACGAGCGAAGCTCGTCATCGACCATGGCCACTCACCAAAGCCCAAAACACTGATACAGTGAATCAGGGCATCGAGCCCTATCCGGTGATATAAGTATTTGCCGCGAAAGCGGCAAATTTGTTCTTGTACTCACAAAAATACAAAAAAAAAAACGGATAGAGAAACATTGAGAAAGAGGAGGTAAAAGACGAGCGCAACGCGCTCGTATTGGATAATAAACCTTACGGTTGGATTACTGGACGTGAGACCTTTCCGAATATATAAGGTTTGCCGCCGGAGGCGGCCCCATATTGTTATTGTATGGGTTTTTCTTATTATTATTATTATTTTTCTTCTCCCCCCCTAAATCCACTTTCCCACTGACGAAAAGTCCTGAATTTTTGCTCAAAATTCAAGCACGTGATTCTAAGAACTTTCACATTTAGAAAATTGAAAAATTCAAAAAAATGGCGCGTCAGCGCCCCCTGGAAAAACCACGTTAACATTGCGCCCTATGTAAAACACCCCCAAAATACCGCAAAACCTGAAAAACGTACTTTGTCGTAGACGAAAAAAATTCGGCACAGTGATTGGTCACGTGAAGCCAAACAAAAAAACACATTACGCGGTTGCTAGGCAACCAACAGTATGGCGGCCATATTGGCCCGAAGAGGGACTTGGCGCCGAAGGCGCCATTTCATGCCCACGCATTTGAACGAACTCGTCCTAGGGCTTTTAACGCAGCGACTCCCCGTTCGCTCCAGATCATCTCCACATGTGGGAGATTAAAAGTTATTAAAAACTTTTTAATAGCATTTTTGGTTTTGCCGTGGCAACGCCATGAATTTGGCGTCCGTTTTCGCCGCTCGCCGCCGTGTTCAAACAGCCGTAACTCACACATACTTTGGCCGATTTGAACAAAACTTGAATCGTTGGTCGAGTCGTCGACCCCGGATGTTTTGATATAGGAATTTTGAAAATTGCCGCAATAGCGCCCCCTGCAGAGCACAAAATAAAAATGAATGGAGCCAAAAATTAAACTTTGTCGTAGATGCATGAAATTTGGTACAGACATCCGTCACGTGATCCCGAATAAAAAATATATTGATGCCCCGCCCCTTTTCCCACCGTGTTGCCATGGCAACGACCCAATGTCAACTTTGCCGCAGCCAAACCAAAATTGGTACACGCGTGCGTCATGACTGTCCGAACAAAAAAGTACATTACATGGTTGCTAGGTGACCAACAGGAGGTCGGCCATTTTGGGAAAAATCAGCGCCGAAGGCGCCATTTCTTTTGCCAGCTCTTTTATAAACTCCACCGAGGGTGGCAGCGACATTATAAGCAGGTAGGGCGCGGCAGCGCCTCCCGGTTATTGCGGCGGCGTGCGGGAACCGGCGTCAATCGGCCACCGCGGCCCGCGAGGGCCTCCCAATGCCGCTTGCGGCTTTAATTATTATTATTATTATTTTTCTTCTCCGAAAAAAGTCCACTTTCCCACTGACGAAAAGTCCTGAATTTTTGCACAAAATTCAAGCACATGAAAAAAACATTTTTCACATTTAGAAAAAAAAAAAAATCTCAAAGATGGCGCGTCAGCGCCCCCTGGAAAATCAAGTTTACATTGCGCCCTATGACAAGACCCGAAAACCCCGAAAATTTTAGTTTGTCGTAGACGAAAAAAATTCGGCACAGTTATTGGTCACGTGAAGCCAAACAAAAAAACACATTACGCGGTTGCTAGGCAACCAACAGTATGGCGGCCATATTGGCCAGAAGAGGGAATTGGCGCCGAAGGCGCCATTTCATGCCCTCGCATTTGAACGAACTCGTCCTAGGCCGTTGAACGCAGCGACTCCCCGTTCGCTCCAGATCATCTCCACATGTGGGACATCAAAAGTTATTAAAAACTTTTTAATAGGATTTTTGGTTTTGCCGTGGCAACGCCATGAATTTGGCGTCCGTTTTCGCCGCTCGCCGCCGCGTTCAAACAGTCATAACTCGCACATACTTTGGCCGATTTGAGCGAAACTTGAATCGTTGGTCGAGTCGTTGACCCCGGATGTTTTGATATAGGAATTTTGAAAATTGCCGCAATAGCGCCCCCTGCAGAGCACAAAATATAAATGAATGGAGCCAAAAATTAAACTTTGCCGTAGATGCATGAAATTTGGTACAGACATCCGTCACGTGATCCCGAACAAAAAATATATTGATGCCCCGCCCCTTTTTCCATCGTGTTGCCATGGCAACGGCCCAATGTCAACTTTGCCGCAGCCAAACCAAAATTGGTACACGCGTGCGTCATGACTGTCCGAACAAAAAAGTACATTATGTGGTTGCTAGGCGACCAACAGGAGGTCGGCCATTTTGGGAAAATCAGCGCCGAAGGCGCCATTTCTTTTGCCAGCTCTTTTATAAACTCCACCGAGGGTGGCAGCGACATTATAAGCAGGTAGGGCGCGGCAGCGCCTCCCGGTTATTGCGGCGGCGTGCGCGAACCGGCGTCAATCGGCCACCGCGGCCCGCGAGGGCCTCCCAATGCCGCTTGCGGCTTTAATTATTATTATTTTTCTTCTCCGAAAAAAGTCCACTTTCCCACTGACGAAAAGTCCTGAATTTTTGCACAAAATTCAAGCACATGAAAAAAACATTTTTCACATTTAGAAAAAAAAAAAAATCTCAAAGATGGCGCGTCAGCGCCCCCTGGAAAATCAAGTTTACATTGCGCCCTATGACAAGACCCGAAAACCCCGAAAATTTTAGTTTGTCGTAGACGAAAAAAATTCGGCACAGTTATTGGTCACGTGAAGCCAAACAAAAAAACACATTACGCGGTTGCTAGGCAACCAACAGTATGGCGGCCATATTGGCCAGAAGAGGGAATTGGCGCCGAAGGCGCCATTTCATGCCCTCGCATTTGAACGAACTCGTCCTAGGCCGTTGAACGCAGCGACTCCCCGTTCGCTCCAGATCATCTCCACATGTGGGACATCAAAAGTTATTAAAAACTTTTTAATAGGATTTTTGGTTTTGCCGTGGCAACGCCATGAATTTGGCGTCCGTTTTCGCCGCTCGCCGCCGCGTTCAAACAGTCATAACTCGCACATACTTTGGCCGATTTGAGCGAAACTTGAATCGTTGGTCGAGTCGTTGACCCCGGATGTTTTGATATAGGAATTTTGAAAATTGCCGCAATAGCGCCCCCTGCAGAGCACAAAATATAAATGAATGGAGCCAAAAATTAAACTTTGCCGTAGATGCATGAAATTTGGTACAGACATCCGTCACGTGATCCCAAACAAAAAATATATTGATGCCCCGCCCCTTTTCCCACCGTGTTGCCATGGCAACGACCCAATGTCAACTTTGCTGCAGCCAAACCAAAATTGGTACACGCGTGCGTCATGACTGTCCGAACAAAAAAGTACATTACATGGTTGCTAGGTGACCACCAGGAGGTCGGCCATTTTGGGAAAATCAGCGCCGAAGGCGCCATTTCTTTTGCCAGCTCTTTTATAAACTCCACCGAGGGTGGCAGCGACATTATAAGCAGGTAGGGCGCGGCAGCGCCCCCCGGTTATTGTACATTACATGGTTGCTAGGCAACCAACAGTATGGCGGCCATATTGGCCCGAAGAGAGACTTGGCGCCAAAGGCGCCATTTTATGCCCACACATTTGAACAAACTCGTCCTAGGCCATTGAACGCAGCGACTCCCCGTTCGCTCCAGATCATCTCCACATGTGGGAGATTAAAAGTTATTAAAAACTTTTTAATAGGATTAACGGTGTTGCCGTGGCAACGCCATGAATTCCGCGTCCGTTTTTGGCGCTCGCCGCCGCGTTCAAACAGCCGTAACTCGCACATACTTTGGCCGATTTGAGCGAAACTTGAATAGTTGGTCGAGTCGTCGACCCCGGATGTTTTGATATAGGAAATTAGAAAATTGCCGCAATAGCGCCCCCTGCAGAGCACAAAATAAAAATGAATGAGGACAAAAATTAAACTTTGTCGTAGATTCATGAAATTTGGTACAGACATCCGTCACGTGATCCCGAACAAAATATATATTGATGCCCCGCCCCTTTTCCCACCGTGTTGCCATGGCAACGACCCAATGTCAACTTTGTCGTAGCCAAACCAAAATTGGTACACGCGTGCGTCATGACTGTCCGAACAAAAAAGTACATTACATGGTTGCTAGGTGACCAACAGGAGGTCGGCCATTTTGGGAAAAATAAGCGCCGAAGGCGCCATTTCTTTTGCCAGCTCTTTTATAAACTCCACCGAAGGTGGCAGCGACATTATAAGCAGGTAGGGCGCGGCAGCGCCCCCCGGTTATTGTACATTACATGGTTGCTAGGTGACCAACAGGAGGTCGGCCATTTTGGAACAATCGGCGCCGAAGGCGCCATTTCTTGCCTATGCTCTTTTATACACTCCACCGAGGGTGGCTGCGACATTATAAGCAGGTAGGGCGCGGCAGCGCCTCCCGGTTATTGCGGCGGCGTGCGGGAACCGGCGTCAACCGGCCACCGCGGCCCGCGAGGGCCTCCCAATGCCGCTTGCGGCTTTAATTATTATTATTATTATTTTTTTTCCTCTCCCCCAAAACGCCAGTTTCGGCACTTTCCCACCGACGAAAAGTCCTGAATTTTTGCCCAAAATTCAATTAGGTGAAAAAAAAAAACTTCACATCTCCAAATTGTAAAAATTCAAAAAAATGGCGCGTCAGCGCCCCCTGGAAAAACGACGTTAACATTGCGCCCTATGGCAGGACGCCCCAAAATAAGGATATTAGCGAAAAACGTACTTCGTCGTAGACGAAAAAAATTCGGCACAGTGATTGGTCACGTGAAGCCAAACAAAAAAACACATTACGCGGTTGCTAGGCAACCAACAGTATGGCGGCCATATTGGCCCGAAGAGGGACTTGGCGCCGAAGGCGCCATTTCATGCCCACGCATTTGAACGAACTCGTCCTAGGGCTTTTAACGCAGCGACTCCCCGTTCGCTCCAGATCATCTCCACATGTGGGACATCAAAAGTTATTAAAAACTTTTTAATAGGATTTTTGGTTTTGCCGTGGCAACGCCATGAATTTGGCGTCCGTTTTCGCCGCTCGCCGCCGCGTTCAAACAACCGTAACTCACACATACTTTGGCCGATTTGAACAAAACTTGAATCGTTGGTCGAGTCGTTGACCCCGGATGTTTTGATATAGGAAATTTGAAAATTGCCGCAATAGCGCCCCCTGCAGAGCACAAAATAAAAATGAATGGAGCCAAAAATTAAACTTTGTCGTAGAGTCATGAAATTTGGTACAGACATCCGTCACGTGATCCCGAACAAAAAATATATTGATGCCCCGCCCCTTTTCCCATCGTGTTGCCATGGCAACGACCCAATGTCAACTTTGTCGTAGCCAAACCAAAATTGGTACACACGTGCGTCACGACTGTCCGAACAAAAAAGTACATTACATGGTTGCTAGGCGACCAACAGGAGGTCGGCCATTTTGGGAAAAATAAGCGCCGAAGGTGCCATTTCTTTTGCCAGCTCTTTTATAAACTCCACCGAGGGTGGCAGTGAAATTATAAGCAGGTAGGGCGCGGCAGCGCCTCCCGGTTATTGTACATTACATGGTTGCTAGGTGACCAACAGGAGGTCGGCCATTTTGGGACAATGGGCGCCGAAGGCGCCATTTCTTGGCTTTGCTCTTTTATAAACTCCACCGAGGGTGGCGGCGACATTATAAGCAGGTAGGGCGCGGCAGCGCCTCCCGGTTATTGCGGCGGCGTGCGGGAGCCGGCGTCAACCGGCCACCGCGGCCCGCGAGGGCCTCCCAATGCCGCTTGCGGCTTTAATTATTATTATTATTGTAAGAGGACATAACCTATAACAAAGTAAATAAGAAAAACTACGTGACTATATTGTATTAGTAATATCTTATATTAACGATATGACTTGGTTGTTTTTTTGTTGTTTTTTTAAAAAAATTTTTATTAATGCTGGTGATCAATAATGTATTGTGACTATATTAGTAATATATAAGAATAGATTATGTGGGGTAGTTGTTATTGCTATTGCTGTTGTATTATTATCATCATTATACAAATATATAACAATCATTATCGTATTCTTAGAAACAAACTAAATCGATTCAGACAGCGGTATTGGTGCTGATGGTAATAAAAAGGAATTACATTCTTAGAAGCTATAACATGTACATAACCATGTATTTATGCATTCAACATAATCGTAGTACAGGGCAGACAGGCGGGGGCGGCGGCTCGAGGAAAGCCTCTTCTGGCAGCTGACTCCTAAGTCTCGTCTCTTTTAATGCACAGCATAGGACACTTAACAAATGAGGGTCCGGTTGCTCGGGGGCCGCTCCCCTCTGGCAGCAGGTCCAGACACAGGAAGAAAAAAGAAAAAAGAAGAACCTCGATTATTTTTTAACACATCATTAAGAGTAATCGTGTAATCATGAGCAACAATCAGTCTATAAATACTATACTCTCCATGAATAAATGTGGAATATGTTATGTATCATTCAAGCACTTTGATACAAAGTAATGCCATGGGTTGTGATGATGATGATGATGATGATGATGATGATGATGAATAACAGTAACACTAACACTTTTGTGCCAGTGTTGTGTAGCTCGAAATAAAATATTCAGATCAAATATACTTGTGTATTCAAATTAAAAAAGTATCCCCCACACACAGCAGTGTGGCGCGGCGACAGAGCCAGAGTACAGGGCAGTTACACATTAACCAGTGGCAGACGCCCGACAGGTCAGTGACACACCCACGCTGTCCACGGAGGGCCACCAGGAGGGCCTCAAAGAGGGCCACTAGGAGGGCCACCAGGAGAGCCACCAGGTGGGCCTCAAAGAAGGCCACTAGGAGGGCCACCAGGAGAGGCACCAGGAGGACCACAAACAGAGTCACCAAGAGGGCCACAAATAGAGCCACCAGGAAGGCCACAAAGAGAGCCACTAGGAGGGCCACCAGGAGAGCCACCAGGTGGGCCTCAAAGAGAGCCACTAGGAGGGCCACCAGGAGAGGCACCAGGAGGGCCTCAAAGAGAGCCACTAGGAGGGCCACCAGGAGGGCCACAAAGAGAGCCACCAAGAGGGCCAGAAAGAGAGCCACCAGGAAGGCCACAAAGAGGCCCACCAGGCAGGCCACAAAGAGGGCCACCAGGAGGGCCACAAAGAGAGCCACCAGGAGGGCCAACAGGAGGGCCACAAAGAGGGCCACCAGGAGGACCACAAAGATAGCCACAAGGAGGGCCACAAGGAGGGCCAAGGAGGAGACACCTTTCCCTTTAACAACAGGAGCGTGTCTAATCATACTTTAGTTTAATTTATTTATTTATTTGAGCAGTTAGTCTGCTCTAAAGGAGTGGGCCGAAGCAAAAGGCTTATAAGGGCACGCCCCCAAAATGAAATTTACATTTAACAATCAAAGCAAGGAACGTAGTGCAAGGTAACAAGAAATAATAAAGCACAATAATAAAGAAACAACAGCAAAAGAATGTACTACAATGCTCACAATATCTATGTCCAGTCAATTACAAAACATCTCACCAAAGCTCTATTTTAACTCATCCAGCAATAAACAGAAACGAGTACATACAAAACACAACAACAACTGTTTCATTTCTTGTACAATGTCTAGGACAGAGCAAGTAACAAAGGATGATCATTAATATATTTCTTACAAGTTGTTACCGATGCCAAACATTGGTACATTACTAACATCACTAGTGTAACATTACTGAAGTCACTATTTTAATGTTATAAAGGCACGTTACTATGCAGCAGTATATATTATACTTCGTGATCCTGCTACTTCCCAGTTGTCATTACCATCCTCAGTATAATATCAATGTGTGTACAATTTCCTCTTTTCTTTTTTACTTTACTTCCTTTTAAACAAAAAACTGGGAAAAACTGATGATACCATAGTCTAGAAAAGTAACCGTCATTATGTCAGAATGTTTCAAAAAAAAAAGTCACATTCGGACTTCTTTCATCAGCTGTTTTTAGATATGCAAAAACAAATATTCTACTCTTCGCTTGAATTCATGTTCAATAATAACTGCGGTATGTGTGTCAGTGGCAGCACATGGGCCGGCCCTGATGGTGCGTGGGCCGGCCCTGACGGTACAATACCTATTACACTTTACACTACCTAGCCCTTTTAGTGAATACTTCCCCAGTCTCACGCTCCATTTGATAAGGCGTGGAGTCAGCGGGGCCATAAAGACTGCATTCGAATAATGTGTATGTGTGTGTGTGTGTGTGTGGTGATGGGGGTGGTGTGTTTGTGTGTGTGTGTGTGTGTGTGTGGGGCAGACTTGAACAATCATTAATGCGGCAGGTATGTCCCTGTTATCTGCTGGCTCAGAGCCCGGCCCTGCACACAAAAACAGAGTGCCTTATCACGGAGACCGGAGAGTGAACTGCGCCGCCCCCACCCACTGCCACCGACTCCACCATATATATGTTCAATTTATATCTACCTCCACCGGGCCAGCTCATCAAGAAACACAGTCTAAAGCATCAGAATGATCCTTGTCTCACATTTGTATATTTCCCTTCCATTTGATAATCATAGTCGATTTCTATGTGGGGCATAGAAAACGCAGTTGTATGGAAAAATGACTTTGTGTTGGCCCAAAGAACTACACACAAAGACTTTGAGTTTTTTTTTAAAACAGTTAAATGGACTAGACGGAAGTTAAAATTTTTTGACTGGCCACTGCCACCTCAGGTCCAACTGCAGTCTCTATGTTAGGCTTATGCAGGACGATGGAGATATTTTGTATTTTGGTCCAAAATACCAACTTTTTGAGTGACAGCGCAAACCTTTAGCGCCGTTGTGGTGAATAGTCCTGGGTTCATTCTACACATTAGGACATTGCTGGAGCATGTTAGAAAATACAAAACTCTAACATTGTTAAATTCCGTCTAGTCCCTTGAACCATATCTCAAAAATCAGAGTTTTGTTTTTTTCCATCTTCCATATTGTCACATGCAGACTGGACTAGTGTAGTGTCTCCTTTCTGCACTTGACGCTTACAGCACATTCAAATGCAATGTTATTTTAGTTAGGGATGGCGAAATATCGTTTGGCGAAATATCGCGATACAAAACGTGACGAAACGCATCGAGTAAAAAAAAAATGGATCGCAAATGTTCTTTTTTTTTTTTTTCATGTAAAGCGTCTTGGAGTGTCCAAAAAGTGCTATACAATTTTGATGTATTATTAGGCCCGAGCAACGGACACGAAGTGCCCGGCGAGGGACTAATTAAAATCGTAAAAAAAAAGGGAAAACGCAAGAATTCAAATAGCAAACGTGGACCGATACACAAGTAACAGGTATCAGGAATTAGTGCTCCGGGAGGTCTAATTTTGGGTGGCGTTTGCAAGAGAAAATAATAAAAGATGGCTCAGTGGCGCCCCCTCAAACAGGCAGTTTACATTGAGTCAATGAGAGCCCGGTGGCAAAAAATGTCATCGTACAGAGGTGACACTGGCCAGGGACATAGACCACATCAGGACATGTAAAGAAATATATTATGAGCCCGGCCTAAACTCTACAGGAAGTCGGCCATCTTGGCCCAAACCTCGAACCTTCAAAATCGTACCTGTTGAACTTGTGACCCCTGATCCCCGAGTTTTCAATCAAAAGCTTCAATTTTTGGCCAAAATGTCCCAGACCCATGTGGCTTTCCAAATCCTCATTTCAATTTTGGAAATATTATTGGGCGTGGTCATGACAAGGCCGCACCTCAGAGGCCATTTTCAACCAAATTCAAAGTCTCATATCTTTCACAGACTTTGTCGGATTGCAACGGCCCCAATACGGCACACGTGCACCTTCTCGAGCTGGACCTAACCATGTGCAAACGCAGCCACTATGGCCAAAAATGACCCACTGGCGCCCCCTTCAAGGTTTTTTCTTGAAACATTCGAATCAAAAAATCCGGATGGTATGGAGTTGTGAAAATAATCACACAGGCCTTCCCCGTCATGGGGATCAACATACCAAAGAGGCATCACTCTGAGTAATGTCGTTTGGGAGAAATAAAATGCCAAAACATAGCAAAAAAAACCGTTTCCATTATTAGGCCCGAGCAACGGACACGAAGTGCCCGGCGAGGGACTAATTAAAATCGTAAAAAAAAAGGGAAAACGCAAGAATTCACATAGCAAACGTGGACCGATACACAAGTAACAGGTATCAGGAATTAGTGCTCCGGGAGGTCTAATTTTGGGTGGCGTTGGCAAGAGAAAATAATAAAAGATGGCTCAGTGGCGCCCCCTCAAACAGGCAGTTTACATTGAGTCAATGAGAGCCCGGTGGCAAAAAATGTCATCGTACAGAGGTGACACTGGCCAGGGACATAGACCACGTCAGGACATGTCAAAAAATGTATTATGAGCCCGGCCTAAACTCTACAGGAAGTCGGCCATCTTGGCCCAAACCTCGAACCTTCAAAATCGTACCTGTTGAACTTGTGACCCCTGATCCCCGAGTTTTCAATCAAAAGCTTCAATTTTTGGCCAAAATGTCCCAGACCCATGTGGCTTTCCAAATCCTCATTTCAATTTTGGAAATATTATTGGGCGTGGTCATGACAAGGCCTCAACTCAGAGGCCATTTTCAACCAAATTCAAAGTCTCCTATCTTTCACAGACTTTGTGGGATTGCAACGGACCCAATACGGCGCACGTGCACATTCTCGAGCTGGACCTAACCATGTGCAAACGCAGCCACTATGGCCAAAAATGACCCACTGGCGCCCCCTTCAAGGTTTTTTCTTGAAAAATTCGAATCAAAAAATCGGGATGGTATGGAGTTGTGAAAATAATCACACAGGCCTTCCCCGTCATGGGGATCGCGTCGGCCTTAGTCAGAGCTTTCTGAAAATGTATAACATGTGGGGGTACAAGTAACCAGTCCACTTATACAGCCTGATCAAAGTGGCAGTATAGCGCCACCTGCTGTTTTAAGATGTGTTTTAAGTGGCTTGTAAGTGGTCCGCCAAAAGTGGCCCGCCCATCCTCCGTGGAAATAGCCAAAGTTGTTCTTCTGGCAGCATGTTGGCCTCTGTCAGAGTTGCCACTGTCATAGTTTCTCATGAAAATCGTCAATTTTCCCAAATACCCCCTTTAGTCACAAAAGCCACACTTTTAGACTCCTACGTAGATATACTACCCCTCTGTGACAGAAAGAAGCTTTAATTTGGACGTGTTTGCCTACAAATTGAGCTTTTTTGGACTTTACAGTCATAGGAAGTTCACTTAGGCTGTTTCCTGTCCGTCTCTGCATGTTCCTCGTACTATGTGGCTCTCACCAGTTCTGCTGTCCTGTTGTGTAAGCCTGTGTAGCTCCATTGGTAGAGTGCAGGGTTACCACCGTTATATTGCCGGTTCAATCCCCACCATGACTTTTTTTTTTTTTTTTTTTTTACGCAGTACCTACTGGGAAGAACCTGAATCGGCGACTATGCTCCCACCCTCATTAAAAACGGGGACATGACCCTCACGTTGTACCACATGCCGTTTCATAAGATATTTCACATTTCGGCTGCAAAATAAATCTGCTTGTGTAGCTACATGGGTAGAGTGATTCCCAACCATGGGATTGCTGGATCAATTCTCACCTTGACTCTTTTTTATTTTTTTTGACTCGGCAACTACTGGGAAGAACATGAATCGGCACCTATGGTCCCACCCTCATTTAAAACTGTGAAAATAACCCCTGTCAACAAAATATTGTTTCACCTATCAAGTATGCTGAATGTCCGAGGCATCCTCTCAAATATTTGTCCCCCAGGCAAGTTTGCTCTAATTATAAAATGATTCAAATCATCTTGGCTCTCCGTTTTCTTCATATACGTGAGCTTAGTGATCTTTATAATAGTAATCCAAGGTCTTCTCATGTGTACCTGCCTTAGCTCCATGGGTAGAGTTCTGGACTCACAATCACAAGTTTGTTGGATCAGTTCCAAGCTGTAAATTTTTTTACTTTTTATTTGTATTTATGTTTTTATTTGATTTTTTTACTGGCCACCTACAGGAAAGAACATAAATGAAACATGAAATGAGAAAATGGAGGGGGGGTGGGGAGCTTGACCGGAAATGACCTCCCTCCTCCAGTGGCGTGCTAGGACCTAATTTAGAGAATATTAGCCCATATTCGTCCTGTTGTGACACAGCGTTATAGCTCAGTGATAGAGTGCTGGTCTTTGGTGCAGTGGGTTGCCAGTTCAAACACAGCTTGGACTCTTTTCTAATGCTTTCTCTTTTCACATGGGCTGCTGCACTCTGAGCCTGATACAACTCAAGAATGAGCACCAAGTTATGTAGACACAATTATTTAATTGTCCACTTTTCTACGTTTCACTCCCTTTTTCCTCTTTACTTACTGTTTTCTGTATATATAAGAGTGCAGGATGTTTCATAAGATTGATATACGTTTAGTTTGCGTGGTTTCCTTCAGCTTGCCTAGCTCCATAGGTAGAGCACTGGGATACCAATCATGAGATTGCCAGTTCAAGCTCAACTATGCTTCCTTTTTTTTTTTTTACTTTTGTAGTTTGGACTGGGCATCTACGGAGCCCGCCAGGGGACATGAAAGGAAAAAAAAAAGGGGAGGAGAATTTTTTTTTATATCGAAATCCCTACTTATTATCTCGGGATCCCGGGATAATTAAGTCGAGATCCCGAGATAATTATGACGAGATCCCGAAAAAGTTTTACGGAATTCTGGTTGAAACTGTAGATGGCACGCAAACACCAGAAGTATGATACTTCGGTAAAGTTAGAAAGATATTCACAGATTCGGCTTTTCCGGATCAATAACTCATCATCGTAACATTGCTTTCACAAAAACGACACTTCAGTGCGATCACGGCAAGGTGGACTACTGCCTACAATCGTATTTTCCTCAAAACAAGCCGCACTCCGTGCTGGGAGACTTGCATTGGCCTCTACGCAGAGCCTGCTGGTGCTCGAATACGCAGGGACCACTGCGCCAATGCTCCACCCCTAGTCTGAATGTACCGCACCCTGGTCTCAATGTACCGATCGAGGGGTCTCAATGTCCCGGGCATGGACCTATTATGGTCCCGGGGCGTTGAGGCAACGGTACATTCCGACTAGCGCCCTCCATGTTGAACTGACAGACAAATGATGAACATAGGTAATTAATGCCATAAAAAAAATGTTTTATTAACTTTCACGGGATCCTGACTTAATTATCTCGGGATCTCGACTTAATTATCTCGGGATCCCGACTTATTATCCCGGGATCCCGAGATAATAAGTAGGGATTTTGATATAAAAAAAAATTCTCCTCCCCTTTTTTTTTTTCCTTTCATGTCCCCTGGTGGGCTCCGTAGGCATCTACTGGGAGGAACATAAATCAGACTCAGGGATTTAGAGAAAAGTAGCCCACATCAGGTGTACTTCTGTATGGGGTTATTGTTTACCGGTCTCTGGTTCAGGAGGTTACCACTTCAAATATGACTTGGACATTTTTATAATGTTTTTTCTTTATTTTTTGATAGATTTACCTAGTGCCAAAAAAAAAAGTCTAGGTCGAGATCGAACCAATTTTTAGGTAAATAAAGTCAGGTGTAAGGACAGAATTCAATTCATTTTCTTCAATCATGTTTAAACATCTTCTTAACTCCTCCTCCTAAGCTGCATTGTTACACAAAAGTATCTCACCAGGTAAAAAAGGTTGAAGACACCGGCTTTATATAGTGATTGGGTTTCTGAACAAAGATGTTCATCATCTGTTCGAGCCAGTTTGCACATAATGATGCCCTGAGCCCTGTCACACATTGGGCCTTAAACCACCTGGAATACCCTCTCTGCTTACCAGAAGACAACTTCCCAGTGTCAGGCTCACAGACAGTGAACATCAGGGATGAACACCACATAATAGAGCGGTTAAGTTTCATCACAGTTAGCCCATACCATAAGGTTTATTTTTAGATGTGGAGGTAAGCTGTATTTGACCTCTGATGACCGTGAGAGGTCATTGATTTTTTAAGCCTGTATGAAACAAAATCATATTCAAATAGTCTAAAATAGTGTATTTCTATGCATTTAAAATTTCTAACACATTATTATATTATTGTGCATTGTCTAGTATAAAAATATGCTTTGCCACCTGGTGAGTGTTAGAATCTGCCTATGTTGCTATGGAAACGTGTACATGAGAAAACCACATGGCTGCAAATGGGATGGTCCAAAGTTGTTCAGGTAATTACAAGAGTAACAATTAATTACATAATTAAAGAATTATGTATATATATATTACATAATAATAACAACAACAATAATAGGACTACTTTCATTGCTTTTTTCTCCAAAACTGACATTAACTCACTGGAGAATTATAATCCCACTGATCAAATTTGCATTAGTGCTTACTATAAGCACTAATGCTTCATCCCGGACCTGTCTGGTCCCCCCCGCCATTATAAATAATGTTATAGCAGTGATTCTGTAACAGTATTTCTCAAACTAAAATGCAAACACTTGGTCATAGTTTCTGTTGCAGCCTTGACTGATTGAAGCTAGCATTTGCATGCTGCTGCTATTATTTTTCTAGTATTTTCACTTTTAAAACCACATCTGTTTGAGTTGGCTTTCAATCAAAGTTGAGTTGAACTTTGCATTTAAACGTTTATCTGTTTATATTTGTTTATCTTGATGCCACAGAAACGAATAATTAATAAATCTCAGACCGGCATTGACCTGTGGGGTTCCCCAGGGGTCGATTCTGGGGCCCCTCTTAATCAATCTGTATGCTTCAATTGGGTTAATTAATATCTAGTAACAACGGGTCCTGTCACAATTACGCAGACGATACTCAGATCTATGTTTCACTGACAGTGGGTGGATCTGCCTGTAGATGTGTGGATGCAAAACATCTTCCTTTAGTTTTCAGGTTTATGCAGCAAAGGTGTGGTACAGTCTCTGTGAGGAAGTGAGACAGGCCTCAACTCTGACTATGTTTAAGTCCAGGCTGAAAGGACACTTATTTACTGCTGCATTGTGGTCAGGTCTAGCTTATTGAATTTGATTCCATTGGATTCATTGCCCCTTAAAATTGACACTAAGATCAAAACTATAGGTCAATTAGAAGCTATAAAAGATTGAGAAAAATACGTTTTACAGTGGCCATTTTGAAAAATCCAAGATGGCCCTCGGAGGTCAATTCCAGCTTACCTCCACATCTGCAATGAATGCTTATAATATGTAATAACACTGGTAGAAATGTTATGCTTTCTTCATAAAGTGCACACTTGTTATGCTTAACCGCTCTACTAACAGGGCGGTAAGCTCACCCGTCGATTTTACAGGAACGTGCACCAAACAACTACAATCTTCAGATGACACCATACACACAAATTACAGACATTAACCTTTACAAATCAGAGTTTCCAATATTTGAAGGAGTGGTGCGAGTTACACAATGTTGTACTGAATGTGATGAAAATGAAAGAAACCAATTGCGCCACCGTCAAGTTGATACCCGACAAGTATCAACACTTGTTTGTTCCTCTCGGTTAAACAGGTCCAAACAAACTTGACATCTATGGTCAGTACTTTGAGTAGTAGTAGTATTGAATGAATGTAAGGCGTCTTTTATTGTCCAAAAAAGTGCTATATATAACCAATGCATTATTATTAATATTATTAATATTATTATTATTATTTACATTATTATTGACGTTATTATTATCATTATTATTAATGTTATTAATATAATAATAATAATTATTATTATTATATATATATTATTTTTATTATTATTACATGCCTGTTCACTTTTTGCAGTGGCGTCTGGGAGTGACTATGGCGCCTTGTGATCTAGCAGCAAATGTTGTCCATTTGATGTCTGCAACACATGAACTGTGTGTGTGTGTTCATTTATGTTTGTACCTGATTGTCTAAGACACATTTGTCCCTATAAGAAGACGATATATATTCCATTGTATTATCTTTCACTCCACACTTGTGGCAGTGAAGCTTGTGCTACAACACCAGACCAACTCCAGCGACTCCCTGCAGAGTATCCAGAGTGTCCCAGAGCATGTCCATCATGGTCTCTGCTGTGTCCACCTGCAGGACACAAACTGTGAGTGCCCCTGACTGGAGGACAGTCAGGGGCTGTCCCATCCGTGAGGACAGTTAGAGGCCCCTGACTCTCCCAGCTGTGAGGACAGCGAGGGGCCCATTGTCCTGCACACAAAGGGCCCGCTTCTCTCACCGTTCCCGATCAAACAAGGGTGGGTCGGTGATCCCATCAGCCGCCGGCCTGCCTCTGTTTGCTCAGTAGTAAAAGCCTGTTCTTAAAGCCACGGGGCCGGTGTGCGGAGCAGGGACACCCAGGTGTGACCAAACAAACACACGGCAGGATGAGCTCAGCTGCAGCAGGACACCTCCACCCCCACATCAGCTGGGGGCCCGATGCCACCATAGCACTGACATTTCATTTATGAGAGGGAACCCAATGTGTCTAACCACTAGATATACTGTACTGCTGCGTGTACTGCTGCGTGTACTGCAGCAGTACAGGCCGTGTGTACTGGTGTGTGTACTGCTGTGTGTACTGCTGCAGTACAGGCCGCGTGTACTGCTGCAGTGTACAATGATTGGAGCAATATCAGAGTCTAAACACCGAGGAGCCTGAGGGACAGAACTGCGGCCCCTGAATGCAGGTGCACATGAGAGTATCAACTCTCAAAACAATTATAGATTTTGAAGGCTTAAGAAAGAACAAAAGAAAAGTACTGAATACTTTGTGAGATATTATTTGATAATTTTTCACCTTTTAACATGTCAATGAATTCATTAAAAATGTGTTTTATGGTCAACAGTCAGCTGAGAAACATTTCTTTTATTTATTTATTTTTATTTACAAAACGTGATAATGTATATGATTCAGTTGTGTTGATAATGAGGTCCATTTAACTTGTTTTTAAAAAAGTTTAGGAAAAATGAAAGAATCAGAACCATTAGACTAAACTAATGGAGAGTTGGGGATATTCAGGTATAACTCTGCCTCTGTGTGCATAATGTTTGACTCAGTCGATCCGTGGGTCCATGAGGTCCTCCATGAGGTGGCACCTGGGAGGAGCTTGGAGAAGAGCCGCTGCTCCTGCACGTGGCTTGTCTCGGTCACCTCCGTGTTATTTACCAGTGTTGCTGTTTCATGGAAGCCTGGCTGTCACCGGGGGACCACTGATTCATTTTCTCATAGGAGAGGTGTGGTTTACGAGTCGTTTATTGTGCTGAATGTCTCTCATGCGTATCATCGTATCAGATGACGTATAACGCTGTAAACGTTTGAGCTAAACTATTTAGGACACGGTCTGAAGCTGCGGGCATGTTGGATCTGTGCATGTTTTTTGTGCCCTAAACAAACTCCAAGCTTCCGTGCGTCCAATAGCGCGTCA
The DNA here is from genome assembly GCA_021464625.1 of Proterorhinus semilunaris. Taxonomy (NCBI): domain Eukaryota; kingdom Metazoa; phylum Chordata; class Actinopteri; order Gobiiformes; family Gobiidae; genus Proterorhinus; species Proterorhinus semilunaris. The sequence continues at coordinate 1,664,520 of CM038354.1, forward strand.
TCGTCTCGCCGTCCCTCCTCGTTCTGTGATTGGCCCCATGGCCCCCAGGCTGCTGTGAAGTTCTTAATGATTCCAGCACACAGCAGTCTGGCGTTAGCCCGGCTAGCTTCATGGCTCTGCACGGCCTGAATGACCCCCCTGTCAAAATGTCAACGTCGGAGGTAGTATGATTAAAGTCTCTGAGCCTCTGCCCAAACTCGTTTCTAGCTCTCACTGACCCTCCACACATCCCCGTGTTCATGAGTTAATGAGATGCCGGATGTTGGAGTGAAACAGTGTTGAGAAGTGAACGGGGCGGACCGCCTTCAGGAAGAGTGCCTTACGCAGCGTTTACAAAGCCCATCTGAAGCTCTACAAGAAAATAAAGTAGGAACTGAACTAAAGATACTAAACAAATAGTTTGTCAATAAATAAATATAAATATATTGTGTTTGGAAACAGGAAAGTTCATTAACAATGTCAACGTTGGGAAAATAGAAATGGAAAGGGTGTAATTAACAACATTTTGGGGACTCAATATTGATGACAAGCTCGATTGGAAAATAAATAAATATTCAAACTACTAAAATATCTAAACTTATTGAAATGCACTTTACTGTGTATATTGTTCAATATACACAGTACAACAGTACAACATACAGCCTATTTTCCTATTACAAAAGAATGCAATTAGAGCGATGCATGCATTATATATCGCTCCAACAAATCCACTGCATGATCTTGTTGATCTAAAGACAGCAGTTGTGTTGTACAAAGGTAATAACCTCATGCTTCCTCGCGGTTCACAAGAGATGTTCCAATCAGGAGAATCTAGGTACAACCTCAGATGAACAGATGTTTTCCAAAAACCCAAAGAGGAGGTGTTTATCCGTCAAATGGAACGGTTTACATAAAATGGTCACATTTATATTAGCGCCTTTCTACCTGCTTTAGGCACTCTACATCAAGGAACCAGTCACCCATGCATTCATACACCAGTGTACACAGACACTGGAGGCAAGGAGGGTGAAGTGTCTTGCCCAAGCACCCAATGACAGTGTGCAGCTGCGGGATCCTCTTATCACAAGTCAACCCACTCTACTCTCTGCGCCACCATCACCCCACTAGCAATTTAAATAATATGGAAAAGTATATTCATGTGTGTTCATGTGTTATCGTTGGTACTAGAGCAGTGGTTCTTAACTACAGTAACTGTATTATGTATTTTAGTATTATTGTATTATGTATAAGATCACTAAAAATATGTGATGTGTGTTTTAATGTTCATAATAACCTGATGCCTCTGAGGACAGGCTCCTGATGACGGAGGTTTTCATTTGTAGATGAGACATTTTAAACACTAATACCTGCCCCCTCCTCCCACTGAGGCTGAGCCGGTCCTGCCCTGAGCAAACAACAGCAGCAGGAACAAAGCCCGGGGATAATGGCAGTGAAGTGTCCAGAGCCGCGGCCCAGCTCCGGTTAAGCATTAACCCGCCTCGCCACACCTGCCCCGCTCCGCTCTGAGACAGGCCGAGGCGCTCAGACGCACTCTCCATCAACAGTTTGGAAAAGTGACGCACATTTGTGTTTCCTGAGATGTTTTCTCCATCATTATTGCCTGTTTGCCTATTATATCTGTTTTTATAACGTTGCCTTGGGAAATATGAAGCTTTTCAAAAGGTTTGAAGTTATTTCTCAAATGACGTCGTCATAAATCCGACGGTCAGATTTGTGAATGTTGTGCTGTTGACTGTTATTAGAGATCTGTTCCAAAGCCTCCAGTGCTGGAGCGCTCTGTTCCAGGCCAGCCTGCGCTGTCTTGCCCCGCACTGCAGTGTCCGGTTGGAAATGGCCCCTGGCTCGGACACAGAGTGGCTCAGACGAACTCAGAAAAAGCCATGAGTGTTGGGCTCACACTGCGCCCTTTGTCCACAGATCAGTCCAGCCTTTAATTACGGCCCTACCTGCTCCACAGGAAGAGTATTTTTAGACCCGCAGTCGGCGCAGGAGTGATCCACGTGTGCAAAGTATATTCACCAGGAGATAGTTTGAGAAAGGGAGAAGGTGAGGCTTCGTTATCACTGTGTTGTCATCGATATAAAAGCAGCTGGCCCGGATCTATTTCCTGAAAACAGGGTCAATATTTGGGGTCCGGACTAAAAATACCACCGCGTTTGTTTATCCTGATGCCGCGGTTTTTCTGGGAGCTCTCTGAGGGCCCTTTGAGTCCACGCGGTTTGGGGAGCGGGCCCGTTTCAGCCAGCTACCACTTGTGGGCGGCGAGGAGGAGACAGGGCGGAGCCGGGTGGGGCCGCCAGCGGGAGGGGGTGGTCTCTGAATGAGATGTCCGATTCATGGAGCGGATGTTTTGAAGGAAAGACACAGAGGATGGAGCAGGACGAAGTGTTCCCCGTCTGGAAAGTGCTGGAGCTGACCCTAAGGCTGAAAAGGCCCGAGACGGGATTCAAGTCGAATAAGTTTAAGGCCAGAGGCTGGAGGTGGATGGGGAACACATTTCAATTAGAGATACCACGTTGAACCTTCTGCTGTAGATTACTGACATAAGGTTACAAATGCATGTTTTTTGTCATTTCAGGCTTTCATATAAAAATGAAATTTTATGAACAAAAATGCCCAATTAATGAATGGACCCAGGTTTAAATGTATAGTTTTATTTTGCTGAAGGGATTTTCGATCTTGTTTAGTTTTAGGAAAAGCTTTAGAAAGGGTGAGGCGTGGGAACTTTATTTGAAAATTAACTTGGACACGTTTCAAAACTCTTTATTCTTATTTTTTTTTTGCCAGTTTTGAAAAGAATATCTTTAAATATCAGCCTCCATTGTAAATACACTGATTCAGATGCTTTGGAAACTTTTGGTGCACTCTTTCAAGCACGTTATTTATTGGTCTATTGGTGTTGTTCTGTAGGTCTTCGGAGTCTGTGGACGATCGTTATAAACCAAGGATTGGAAATAAACCCACAGGAAATAATCACAGGTTAAAATCAGGCGAGCGCAGGCCAGTTTACTTCCCCTCTCAAAAAAATCCATTAAAACATGTGTCTGGGTGAAGATGGAGTTCATTGTGAAGAATTAGATGAAGAGAACGTCCCGACACGCCAAGGCCAAGTGCACGTTTAAGGCGTAACGCTTGGGAGAGAGCGCGGCTGACAGACCGGTTTGCTAAAGGCGACCACCCACGATACGATCAATTTGCGATCGAGAACACGACTTTGCAGGGGAATTTTGTAGTGACGATGAAAGACGCATTCCACCGCGATGACAGGCCGTCAGAACAATATGCCTATAGGTCAAAACCGCGGCTCCCTCAACCACAGCATGGGTGCCACTGAACTGGTGGGTATGGACAAACACTTCCTGTTGGGCCCTGACTCACCCCCTTGGCTCTCTGGGCTCCTCTGTCAAACCCAGCCTCAGAAACCTGGGGGTTGTGTTTGACCAGGCCATGTCTTTGGAGACACACTCTAAACAGCTCGTCCGAAATTGTCTTTATCACCTTAGGACCATCTCTAAAATTCGCAAAATATTGTCAAGGAAGGATCTGGAAATGATTATTCATGCTTTCATTTTAACAAGACTGAATTATTGTAACTCTGTTTTTACCTGTTTGAATAAGTCTGTTTTGAACAAACTGCAAATTGTTCAAAATTCTGCTGCTAGACTTTTAACTGGTTTCTCTTGAAGGTCTCATATCACCCCAGTCTTGTCTGCTCTCCATTGGCTCCCTGTAAAATTCAGGATTGATTTTAAGATTCTAGTGCGGACTTTCAGAGCCTTAAACGGTCAGGCCCCACAGTACATCCTGGACCTTTTGTGCCCATATTCTTCTGGCCGCACCCTTCGGTCCTCTGGTCAGAACCTGCTTGTTGTCCCTAAGACTCGTTATAAAACCCGAGGGGACCTGTCTTTTCAGTCTGCTGCTCCCAGACTGTGGAACGCCTTGCCCCTGTCTCTGCGTCTGGCCGGCTCTGTGGACTCTTTTCAAAAGGACCTGAAGACATGTTTATTCAAAAAAGCTTTTGGTTGATGGGTTTTCACTAGTGTCACTTTGATTTTACATATGTCCCCACATTTTTATTGTTTTTTGCTCTTACCCTGTACAGCACTTTGTGATTTTATCTGTGAAAAGCGCTTTACAAATAAACTTTACTTACTTACTTACTTACTTACTCACCCCACTGTGACCCTCGCTAACCTCATCACCCCCTTTTCAAATAAGGACGTTCCCACGCTCCACCTTGTATAAGTAAAATAATATGTAAACATTTTAATTTCTCCTTTTCTTGGTTCAAAGCTCAATAAATCAGGCAGGAATAAGATATTGAAAAATCCTTGTGAAAAATGTCTAAATGTTGTTAAGACCAAGCCTGTAAAGTGTGGAGTCTGCCAGAGCTACTAAAGTGGAGATGTTGTTGCAAGAGTGGAATGCAAACCTCATTTGGTCCATGAAAATCGTTTGTTTCTAGGGCCCAGAATGTGACGCTACACCCTGCATGTATCTCCCGTCTTTAGCCGCTGCCGTCTCCCACAAAGGAAATGACCATAATTGGATTACAGCGTCAGCTCGGTGCCTTTCGTGTTACCCACTTGCATTAAATGTGTGAATATTTGAGGGTCAATAAGCGTGGGGAAACGGACGGTGCGCTGTGACGTTGTTATTTCTGGGAAGTCTCTGGATCGGTAGCGATAAAAAGCATTCTACGGAGTAAGTTTCATCTTCTTTTACTCTGACGCCTTAAGCAAAAAGCTCACTGCCGACTCTGCCACGTCACGTATGTGTCCAGTCAAAGGCATGCTGATAATGAATCAATGACAAACTCCCACAGTGGTGCAATTCCAGGCCTAAAGGCTTTGACCGGGCTGCAGCAGGAGCCTGGGCTGCTGTTCCAGATGTAAATGAAGTGAAACTAGCGTAATTGTCGTGTAAACCGATCAAATAATGATTCAAAATCAGGTAGAACTTTCGCATCAAAACGTTTCATCCATTGTGGCAAGGAGATACCATTCGATTTAACTTCGAGGGATGTTTAAGTTGAACACCCCTCTGCTTTAGCTTAAGTCGGTGCAGTCCAATCCGGCGGAGACAGAGAAGTGTCCGCGTGAGTAAAGAAGGGAAGAGAAATAGGCCTTAGCGTTCAATGTAGAAAAGTGGAGGAATAATATGTTTCATCTCCATAACTTGGTGCTGACTGTGGAAATGTATCAGGCTAAGACTGCGGCCCAGGAGAAAAGAGTGTCAGCTGAGACCGAACTTACATCCTTTGACTTATCCCGCCCGACGAGTTGAACTTAAACTCTGTGAGCTTGTGGGCCGGTCTAAATCACTAACGTCCCGGGCCAAAAGGGGTTTGGTTTACCAGGCTACAGCCTAGAACTCCACAAAAATAAACGTAGCACAGCAAGTTCTGAAGATTATGAGGACAATCTTGTGAATATCCTATACTGGCCCCTGTTGCGCTTGGAGGTGCAGGGACTAACTTGCTACTGTTTGGAAAAGTAACTTAGACACACAAACTATTACATCATAGTACTTGTTAAAAGGTATTTGGTGTACTGTGATGCAGTACTAGCCAATACCTCAACACCTGCCATCAGTGTAAAAATATATAAATGATCTGTTCAAAGCATTTATGTTAAACCGAGCTGCTTCACTCATGACCAACCGTCTCTACTACAGTTCTTCTGAGTCTCTCCTCAGGTTCTCCAGAGTCTCTCCTAAGGTTCTCCTGAGTCTCTCCTAAGGTTCTTCTGAATCTCTCCTCAGGTTCTCCAGAGTCTCTCCTAAGGTTCTTCTGAGTCTCTCCTAAGGTTCTCCTGAGTCTCTCCTAAGGTTCTTCTGAGACTCTCCTAAGGTTCTTATGAGTCTGTCCTATGGTTCTTATGAGTCTCTCCTCAGGTTCTCCAGAGTCTCTCCTAAGGTTCTTCTGAGTCTCTCCTAAGGTTCTTATGAGTCTCTCCTCAGGTTCTCCAGAGTCTCTCCTAAGGTTCTCCTGAGTCTCTCCTAAGGTTCTCCTGAATCTCTCCTCAGGTTCTCCTGAGTCTCTCCTAAGGTTCTCATGAGTCTCTCCTAAGGTTCTCCTGAGTCTCTCCTAAGGTTCTTCTGAGACTCTCCTAAGGTTCTTATGAGTCTCTCCTAAGGTTCTTCTGAGACTCTCCTATGGTTCTCCTGAGTCTCTCCTAAGGTTCTTATGAGTCTCTCCTCAGGTTCTCCAGAGTCTCTCCTAAGGTTCTTCTGAGTCTCTCCTCAGGTTCTCCTGAGTCTCTCCTAAGGTTCTCCTGAGTCTATCCTAAGGTTCTCCTGAGTCTCTCCTATGGTTCTCCTGAGTCTCTCCTAAAGTTCTTCTAAGTCTCTCTTAAGGTTCTCCTGAGTCGCTTCTGGTCTGGTCATTGAAAAAAAATATATAATTAAAAATGAACATAACTTTTCTCTCTCCACCTCACATGGCAGTTCATTTGCTTTTATGACCCTTTTAACTAGGAGGGTAATTAATTAGTGAACTTTCTGTACCGGATTAACCTTTCCTACTTCTTTTTTCTACACGAGTTGTTTTGTTCATCTAAGTGGAGGCGCCGTATATCTTTCTTTATATCTTCTTTTTGGTTTGTTTTGATGCTTGTGGTTGGTTGGTAGTTTTTGTTCCGTGTGTGTGTGTGCTTTAAGGAGAATGTACCAGTATTCTTTGATCTTTGTGTTGGTAAGGACATTGCTGTACAATTTCTGTAAAACTTTAAATAAGAAACGTTTTTTGGGGAAAAAATTAACATAACTCAAAATCCTAGACCAGTGGTAGGTAACCGTTCTCTCAAGAGCCACATGCGGGTCTTTAAAGCCTTTAGTGCCTCATACTCCAGAGTACGAGGCATTACATCGGAGCATTATATCTAAGCACGAAAGAACCACACAGATCTCCCTACATTTCTTTCAAATGCAGTTAGCTTTTTAAAATAACATTACATGTGTACATTTAGTTCATTCATTTATCACCATACTATCAATACACATATGTTCTCTGTGGTTTGGGGATAAAATGACTTCGGCTCATCTTGTGGTTTGAAACGGACCTAAGAGGCTCTTTTGATTAAGGTCGCAGACCTCTGATCCAGACTCACCAAATTCATTCATCAAGTTTACTCAAACTATAAAATCAGTATAACTATTTTTTTCTTCAGTCTCTCGTTCCGGGACAGCCCCCCTTCACCTGCCCCCCGTCCTGGGACATACCCCCTCTCCTGGCCCTCGTCCTGGGACAGCCTCCAGAAGTGTCCTAAAAAAAAAGAAGCTAAATTTAAACCTGCACAAGGTGTCTTTGTGGAGGAGCCTGGGAGCTTCAGAGGGAACTGTTCCAGGACGACAGACAGTCCCACCTTAGGGTGGGGTGATTGGAAGTCGAGCTACAGCCGTAAGAACTGGATATAAACAATAATCCAAACTAATATCTCTTTGAAGTGGACAGATGCAGAGGTTCATCTCTGGTGTGTGGACATCTGGGTGCCTTCAGGGTTACAGCAGTGTAGGGGGGGCGGGGGGTGATGGTCCCGGGCACACGGCGGAGGATGTAGTGGCGCGGCCCGTATGAAAGCTGGGATTGTCCCGAGGTTTCTCCACGCCAGGAAACTTCTCCATTAGCCCCCTCCTCCTCTCTGACCCCATCCCCTGCTCCTTCGGCGCCCCGCTCCAAACCAGAGGTGCCAACATATGCAAGATCATCTCAGACATCAGCAGTTAGCGCTCTTGTCCCCCAGCGAAAAGGTCCCGCGTTTCATTTCTGGGTCTGGGATGGAGTTTGCCGTTTCCCCTGTCTACAAAAACATGCTCAGTACACTGTAAATTCCAACTCATTGCGCTTACTTGGAATAAGTTGTAAACCCAATGCATAATTATTAAGCCCAATGTTAAGCATTGATTACTAGTAACGCTAGTATGATTAAGAGGGATTTCAAAGTATTCATTACTTATTATACAAGTTCTGATTACTAGACATGTTAGTACAGGCAACTGGGAATTCCTAGTACTGATTACTTTTGTTACTTAAATATGGTCTTTACCTGTACCATTATTCTTAGTAATGGTTACTGAAATATTCCTCTTCCCTTTATGGTTTATTTGTTTTTCCCATTAATGAAGTTTCACAAATTTAGTACAAGATATAAATGTTAAATAAATCAAAAGTATAGTTTATTTAACATTGAACAGTGGTAGTTTTCTGCAGTTATAGTTTGAATCAGTCCGAACAGGTGGATTAGTCTGTACTGAGCCGATGAAGCCGAGGAGCTGAAGTGTCTCAGAAGGTTCCACAGACTCTGTACATGCAGCAGGTTCTGCAGACTCACAGCAGGAGGAAGGGCATCTTTGTATCACTGTCAAAGCTCACTCCTCAAAGTCTTCATCAGCATGGTCAGATTTCTGTAAGACATATGAAGAACAAAAGTACTTTAGTCATAAGTCCCTATGGCAAGACCAAACCAAAACCTACAGGTAAAATGTTGCTTTGTCTCATCCAAACATCTCAGCTCTGACTCTGTCTCACCTCAGTGTGTTCAGCTCCAGCCTCAGCAGATCCTTCCACCGCTGCAGTCTTCAGTCTGACACTGGACACACAAACCATTCACAAATGTTATTTCACATCCAACTCATGGCCAATTTGTCCAAATATAACGATTAGTGCCGTCTTACCGTCTGGATGCTGAGATGGTCTCAAAGTTTTTACAGCAGGTCAGATTTCTGTAAAACAAAGAAATACAATCAGTAAGTTCACTACAGGATTGCAATTAGCTAATGACCTCAGGTGAAAAGCAAAGACTACGGATGTCCTCAAAGTTTAATTACAAGTAGAATAAACTATATCATATAAAAATCAGGACTAATAGTGGAAGACCAAACAGTTCTGTACTGACACTAAAGTCCAAACCACAGGTCAAATGTTTTTGACACAAACATTTGAGTCCCATCTCACCTGAGAGTTCAGCTCCGTCTCATCAGGTCTTTCCACAGCTGGACTCCTCAGTCTGACACTGGACACACAAACCATTTCAAAGATTATTTGACTAGATTATATACTGTTTAAAAGTCTTACCTTCAGCGTTGATTCCGAGTCAGTCTCTAAATCGTCACAGCTGTCACTGTCTGGAAAAAAGAAAAACTTGAATCATAACCAGTAGTATTAGATATACATTAATTTAATGCTGGGAGTTGTTAAATGGTGAGTGCAAACTGAAAAAATATAATATGCTATTTTGTGGACATTCCGCACCTGATTTAACATTTGAAATAACGAGTATTACAGTAATAGGGCCAAAGCTAATTATGTAAATGAGTAAAAAAATACACAAATCTTGTGCTGCTGCTGCACTTTTGCATGTGAGCAAACACTTAGTAAATGACCCTTAAGTATCTATTTTCTGTCTTAAAATGACAGGTCTGGAGCTTTACTATTTAAATTAGTATCACTAATATTAGACAGACCACTGTGCGGTTGAAAATAGTAACAATACATCAAACTCTCAGAGCAATCACAAATATATCCAAAGACATATATGACATATATGTCGATTAATGAGAAATAAAACTGTTTCTGCTCGATGAAACACTGAGGGCTGTTGAACACTTCTCTTTTGAATTCAAAACAGTTCAGTGCAATCTGATTGGCTGATTCTGCACATGTGACATATGACCTGAACCAATCCCGGGCAACGTAGGTTATAGCTTAGTTTTGTCCGTTATGGTTAAGTGGGGTAGGTGGGGGTTAGGTGGGGGTTGTAGTTATTTATGTATATTTACTGGTGGGGACGATTTTAATGATTTTTAAGCACTGTAAAGCACTTTGTGTTACATTTTGTACGAAAAGCGCTTTATAAATAAAGTTTGATTTAATTTCATTTGAAAGAGAAAAGCAAGTAAAGCCAATGTTAAGCCTATTTTAATCAAAACTGGCAAATCCTAGTAAATGGGACAGAATCTTAAAATGGATACTTTAGAATGAGTGTGATCACAACAGGGCTACAAATAATCATTACTGGCATCATATAGAGTTAGTCAGTACTGGCAAAACCATGTCATTGGAACGGAAACATGTTGCTGTAAAATGGAAAAGCAATTAAACACAATTTCTCTTGAAAATGTACATCTTACATGGAATAGAGGGTAAATGCTGAACATTTCAGGTCTCCTAGTAATTATAACACTTTATTTCATGTTACGACCGTAATCGGAATTTACAGTGTATGTACTTCTGACCACGTTACTGGCTCAAGATGTGGAGATGAGTCTCTATAGCATTATGAAAATATACTGATGCAGACCTGAGGGGCCACAAGGGGCTGCCTCTTGGACAGTGGACAGTGAGGACCCCGGGGCCAACTGTCCCCGGCAGAGTGAACCTGCCTCTGGCTTTAAGGTGGTAAGGTCTATAAGGTCTGATATCTGCCTGTATGCAAATACACCGGAGGCCCCAGACTGAGGAGGTAGGAGTGCCCCGGGGGAAACTGTTACAGTTGTATTGTTACCAGACAATACAACTGGGGGGCGCTCCGGTTTCTCCTACCACTGAAAACATGTACAATAGGTGGCTGAGAGTGTGTTTGAGAGTACAAGTGGGGGACAACAGATGGAAATCCGCCGTGGCATGTTTTGCATGAGGCCCATGAGTGTTCTTTAATTTGCACTGTACCGTCGTATAAACCAATTGTTTTTCTTCTGATAACAATTGTAATGTTGATGCAGAACCGTTCTACATCATGTAAAGTAGTTTATGTTTTGGTTCCTGAGACGACTTTGGGCATGAGATCCTATAATGCTAAAATGAATAAAGGCTCACACTTGTTTGCATTTAACAAGCCTGTGTTAGTACGTTTTAAATTGTTCACTGGATGGTTCTAATCCAAAGAATTCTGCTCCCACAACCACGTCTGGGAGGGAGCAGATTGGTTTTACGTCAGGCGTATTGTTTTAGATGCTGTAATCTGTAAAGCACTTTGTCATAACTTTCAGTATGAAAAGCGCTTTATAAATAGTTTGATTGATTGAATGATGAACGACTGATTTTTTTTATGCTGATTTATATTTACTTTGAGTGACAATCAGTTTTCTGTGTCCCAAGTCTGAACGTGAGGAACATGGCCTTTCAGTGGGTTAGTCACTCTGTGTAGCCCACTTCAGAATGTTCCATAAAAGTGATAGAAGGGTACTACTGGAGGTGTGTGCTCCAGCTCTGGCCCCGGGACAGCACATAGTGGGCCCCATTCATCCACCCACTCCCCCTTCTCTGTGTCGGGCTGGAGAGGCGCGCCTATCGCCAACTCCTTCACTCAGAGGCAAGAGACAAACTCCTGGACAAATGGGAATTTCCTAATATCGTGCGCTGTTTATGTAAATGGTTGGTGGCCCCTTCTTTAGCCGGGCTCTGCCAGACCGTTCCCTCGTGCAGTTCAGGTCATTCTCCCTTTAGGATCTACACTGAAGGAGTCAGTATACTGCGCAGCGCCAAATCAAACATGGGCCGCTACAAGACGGCAGCATAAAGCCGTGTGCAACTGTTCCTCTCCAGGATGCTAGCACTGGCAATACTTTAGCAAAATAGACTACCGATCTTAATAATTAAGGCTGGGGTACCTGAGCTTTTTCTGTTCACACAGTAACATGTTTAGTTTTGGCCCATACTCGTTTCTAGCTCTCACTATCCCTCCTTCAAATCCAAATTCTTCAAGCAAATGAATTGTTTGCATGTTTCATGCCCGTGTACAGCTTTGAGCATACACAGTCGTGAAGCAGGGGGGACCACCCCTAAAATAAATGGATATCAATATATCAACTCATTTTTCCATATTCTCCAGTGAACATACATTAGCCAGAACAATTGTAGGGATAGAAGGCTTGTGTGGCTGTGAGTCTTGTCCGGATAATCTCCTCGTCTGTCCCTGTTTTGTTTTGTTTTGTTTCGTGTGTGTGTGTGTGTGTGTGTGTGTGTGTGTGTGTGTGTGTGTGTGTGTCTGTATATATGGTTTATGGAGCCAATTGACCTGACTACTCACCAGCACTACGAGAACCTAAGGGGATTAGCAGGACTATGCTACGGTCCTCATAAACCAAGATTTTGTATTTTCATTTTTAGCATATAAAGAGCATAATTTCATTGTTTTTCTGAAGTCCTTTTAATGCTCAATGATAATATATCATGCACATATCAAGTTTTTTTAAATTCTTAGCTTTTAAAGACCATAAATTGAAAGTTTATTTGACGTCCATATAATACCCCAACCTGACTTCTTGTGTATGGAGTGTATGATGTGCTCCCCCTACCCTACTCTGGCGGTATTGAAGGCTCCATTGTGATTGGTTCTTTATGGGGACACGTGCGGGATATGTGTCCGGGCATGTTGAGTGATTTCGGAAGACATCTAATGGTAATGCGAAGAAGAAGGACCAAGAGAAAGTTCACTCCAAAGAAGACAAGAAAATATATTGGTAAGTATCTAGTCCTTGTTAAATATACGTTATCAAGTATTTTCTGAATGGAACTTAGCCCCGGCCTGGAGGATTTATCCCCGGGCTGGATGATTTGGGGACCGGGCTATTGGGTTTTGGAGCTGGCTGTGGAACTTAGCCCCAGCCTTGGTGAGTTTTCCCCGGCCTGGATGAGTTGGGGGGTGTAGTCCGAGGAGGGGTGCTTAAGAGTGGGTCCGAGATGTGGGCTGTGTGTCCCCGGAGGTCCAGAGGAGCCAGGGGGGCGAGTGTGTGCACGTAGGCCGGGGTTGGAGTGCCCTGATCCGGGTAGTGTAAGTGGAGTAGAGGGTGGGTCATTGTGGTGGATGTTGGTGCGGGGCTGGTAGCTTTAGGAGCAGGCTGGTCAGAGGAGGTCCAGAGGAGCCAGGGGGGCGAGTGTGTGCACGTAGGCCGGGGTTGGAGTGCCCTGAGCCGGGTAGTGTAAGTGGAGTAGAGGGTGGGTCATTGTGGTGGATGTTGGTGCGGGGCTGGTAGCTTTAGGAGCAGGCTGGTCAGAGGAGGTCCAGAGGAGCCAGGGGGGCGAGTGTGTGCACGTAGGCCGGGGTTGGAGTGCCCTGAGCCGGGTAGTGTAAGTGGAGTAGAGGGTGGGTCATTGTGGTGGATGTTGGTGCGGGGCTGGTAGCTTTAGGAGCAGGCTGGTCAGAGGAGGTCCAGAGGAGCCAGGGGGGCGAGTGTGTGCACGTAGGCCGGGGTTGGAGTGCCCTGAGCCGGGTAGTGTAAGTGGAGTAGAGGGTGGGTCATTGTGGTGGATGTTGGTGCGGGGCTGGTAGCTTTAGGAGCAGGCTGGTCAGAGGCTGGTCAGAGGAGGTCCAGAGGAGCCAGGGGGGCGAGTGTGTGCATGTAGGGCCGGGGTAGGAGTGCCCTGAGCCGGGTAGTGTAAGTGGAGTAGAGGGTGGGTCATTGTGGTGGATGTTGGTGCGGGGCTGGTAGCTTTAGGAGCAGGCTGGTCAGAGGAGGTCCAGAGGAGCCAGGGGGGCGAGTGTGTGCACGTAGGCCGGGGTTGGAGTGCCCTGAGCCGGGTAGTGTAAGTGGAGGAGAGGGTGGGTCATTGTGGTGGATGTTGGTGCGGGGCTGGTAGCTTTAGGAGCAGGCTGGTCAGAGGCTGGTCAGAGGAGGTCCAGAGGAGCCAGGGGGGCGAGTGTGTGCATGTAGGGCCGGGGTAGGAGTGCCCTGAGCCGGGTAGTGTAAGTGGAGTAGAGGGTGGGTCATTGTGGTGGATGTTGGTGCGGGGCTGGTAGCTTTAGGAGCAGGCTGGTCAGAGGAGGTCCAGAGGAGCCAGGGGGGCGAGTGTGTGCACGTAGGCCGGGGTTGGAGTGCCCTGAGCCGGGTAGTGTAAGTGGAGTAGAGGGTGGGTCATTGTGGTGGATGTTGGTGCGGGGCTGGTAGCTTTAGGAGCAGGCTGGTCAGAGGCTGGTCAGAGGAGGTCCAGAGGAGCCAGGGGGGCGAGTGTGTGCATGTAGGGCCGGGGTAGGAGTGCCCTGAGCCGGGTAGTGTAAGTGGAGTAGAGGGTGGGTCATTGTGGTGGATGTTGGTGCGGGGCTGGTAGCTTTAGGAGCAGGCTGGTCAGAGGAGGTCCAGAGGAGCCAGGGGGGCGAGTGTGTGCACGTAGGCCGGGGTTGGAGTGCCCTGAGCCGGGTAGTGTAAGTGGAGTAGAGGGTGGGTCATTGTGGTGGATGTTGGTGCGGGGCTGGTAGCTTTAGGAGCAGGCTGGTCAGAGGCTGGTCAGAGGAGGTCCAGAGGAGCCAGGGGGGCGAGTGTGTGCATGTAGGGCCGGGGTAGGAGTGCCCTGAGCCGGGTAGTGTAAGTGGAGTAGAGGGTGGGTCATTGTGGTGGATGTTGGTGCGGGGCTGGTAGCTTTAGGAGCAGGCTGTGGAACTTAGCCCCAGCCTTGGTGAGTTTTCCCCGGCCCTGATGAGTTGGGGACCGGGGTATTGGGTTTAGGAGCTGGCTGTGGAACTTAGCCCCAGCCTGGGTGGTTCTTTGTAGGTTCAAGTATTGTCTGTTTATCTTTCAGAGTGACACTGGGAAGGACCAAAGGCAGGAGATGGCACAAGAAAAAAACAACCCAGACTCAGACCCAGACTATGTGGGTGATGAAGATTTAGATGAGCTCCCCCATCCAAATATATGGCTGACACAAAAGTCGGATACAAGTCTTGCTCCTGCTTCTAGTGCACCGGGAACCAGCCAGCAAGGTAGTTCTTCATACACCTCAGAGTTGCATTCAGAGAATGGTCCACAAAGAGGAGACCCACAGCGGACAAGTTCCATAAATTACTGCTTTGTCTGCGGTAAGCCCCAGAAGAAAATATCGAGACATCTTAAAACACACAAGACCAATGCAGAGATTGTACAAGTCTTTTCCCTTACTGATGTCAAGGAGCGCAACAAACGGATTGAAAAAATTAGGAATAAAGGGAACTTTTTACATAATCAAGCAGTATTACAAAGTGGGAAAGGGCAATTGAAAGTGAAGCGACGATGCAAAAAAAAAGCTTTGGATGGAAAGTTTATTCACTGCATGTATTGTCAAGGCATGTTTCTCCGCAAAGAACTATGGAGGCATACTCGCAGGTGCCCTCACAAACCCGAAGATGCAAACCAAGAAGAGACGTCTGGAAGGAGAAGGATCCTCGGCTCTGCATCAGCTCAGGATGCCGCCTTATGTGCGCAAATCTCGGGTGGGGTTTGGAAGCTTCTCAGTGTTATGAACGTGGATGAAGTTGGATCAGTTGTGCGAAATGACTTCTGTATTCTCCAGTTTGCCCAGTCACTTTACAACATTCATGGACAAGATACAACAAAGTATGAATACATAAGACAAAAACTGAGAGAAGTGGGACGTCTGCTGCTGTGCTTGCGGACAGATTTCTCTGTGCCGACCCTGGAAGATGCTGTTAGGCCTGCAAACTTTGAGAAAGTGGTACAAGCGGTCAAAAAGGTAGCAGGTTTTAATGATGACAATCTTTCGTACAAAACCCCGAGCCTTGCTCTTAAACTCGGCCACACACTGAATAAGATCTGCGACATCATCCACTGCCGGAGCTTGATGGCAGAAGATGAGAAGCTGGTGAAGTATACTGAAACATTTAAGAAGTTGCTCAGTACCAAGTGGAAAGAATATGTATCTCACAATGCCCTTAACACACTGAGTGATGCCAAGTTTAATAAACCGTTAACCTTACCATTCACTGAAGATGTTGTGAAACTTCACAAGTTTTTGGAAAAGGCAGCAGAAGAGGCCACAAGCAAACTGCAAGAAACAGATGATGCTCAAACTTATGCCCGTCTTGCCATGGTGTTGCTCACACAAATCATTGTGTTCAACCGTCGGCGAGCTGGAGAGGTTTCCAAAATGCCTCTGAAACATTTTCTGGAGAGGGATAATCAACAACTTCATGCGGATGTAAGCCTTGGTTTATCGGACACAGAAAAGAAGCTCTGCCGGTATCTAAGTCGCGTGGAAATTATGGGTAAAAGAGGGAGAAAAGTTGCAGTTCTTCTCCCCCGACCTGTTGTCAATGGTCTTACACTACTCACAAATAAGAGGAAAGAATGTGGTGTGTCTCCCTCAAACCCATTCTTATTTGCACGACCCAAAGCACCAACCCATTATAGAGGAAGTGACTGCCTGAGACGTTTCTCCACACAGTGCGACACAAAGTACCCCGAGCACCTCCGGTCGACCGGTCTCAGGAAACATGTGGCCACGCTATCTCAAGTCTTAAACCTCCAGGAGAATGAGCTGGATCAGGTGGCAGACTTCCTTGGACATGATATCCGCGTACACAGGGAATTCTACAGACTGCCTGTTCCAACAACACAACTTGCAAAGATATCCAAAGTATTGCTTTTAATGGAGAAGGGATCCATTTCCTCGCTAAAAGGAAAGACGCTGGAGGAGATTGAACTTGAAGGTTTGTTAAATGTATCTCTTATCTGGGTGTGCATGTAGGGCCGGGGTAGGAGTGCCCTGAGCCGGGTAGTGTTAGTGGAGGAGAGGGTGGGTCATTGTGGTGGATGTTGGTGCGGGGCTGGTAGCTTTAGGAGCAGGCTGGTCAGAGGAGGTCCAGAGGAGGTCCAGAGGAGTCAGGGGGGCGAGGGTGTGCATGTAGGGCCGGGGTAGGAGTGCCCTGAGCCGGGTAGTGTAAGTGGAGGAGAGGGTGGGTCATTGTGGTGGATGTTGGTGCGGGGCTGGTAGCTTTAGGAGCAGGCTGGTCAGAGGAGGTCCAGAGAAGCCAGGGGGGCGAGTGTGTGCACGTAGGCCGGGGTTGGAGTGCCCTGAGCCGGGTAGTGTAAGTGGAGGAGAGGGTGGGTCATTGTGGTGGATGTTGGTGCGGGGCTGGTAGCTTTAGGAGCAGGCTGGTCAGAGGAGGTCCAGAGGAGGTCCAGAGGAGTCAGGGGGGCGAGGGTGTGCATGTAGGGCCGGGGTAGGAGTGCCCTGAGCCGGGTAGTGTAAGTGGAGTAGAGGGTGGGTCATTGTGGTGGATGTTGGTGCGGGGCTGGTAGCTTTAGGAGCAGGCTGGTCAGAGGCTGGTCAGAGGAGGTCCAGAGGAGTCAGGGGGGCGAGGGTGTGCATGTAGAGCCGGGGTAGGAGTGCCCTGAGCCGGGTAGTGTAAGTGGAGGAGAGGGTGGGTCATTGTGGTGGATGTTGGTGCGGGGCTGGTAGCTTTAGGAGCCGGCTGGGGATCTTAGCCCCAGCCTTGGTGAGTTTTCCCAGGCCTGGTGGCTTTAGGAGCGGGCTGATTGAATTGAATCCCCCTTTTGTTTTTAGATGAAATTCCCATCAGTGCAGATGAGGCCGAAGAGGAGAGTCACAGTGACTCGGGGGACTCTGCTGAGAAACAAGCGGCAACTGTGGTTATAGATGATGACCCGATCGACATAGCTGATGGAGATACCTCTGATTTTGAAGGCAAGTTCTTCTGTTTACTCTTGTAGTAGTCTTGCTCTGACTTATTCACATTGTTTTGTTTAAATTAATTCCTAATTTTCCTTTTCAGAGGCAGCACAGAGGCCTGCAAAGCAACCTGGACCAAAACGCAGAGTGACAAAAAGAGCATGGTCAAAGACTGAAGAAGCAGCTGTAATGCGGCATTTTAAAAAACACATCAAGAGAGGAAAACTGGCCACAAAAAATGAAGTAACTCAGTGTAAGCAAGCAGAAATGGCCTTAAGTCAGAGAACACTGCAGAATATAAGAGACTTTGTGAGAAATCGTGGACTAGCACATAAAAGACAACTAAAGGTAAAAGATGGATAAGCATGGAGTGTATGTATGAAGAACATTAAAACTTTTCCAGCCTCTAATTGTGGTTCATCCATCCATCCATTTTCTCCCACTTGTCCGTTGCCGGGTCGTGGAGGCAGCCGTTGGAGCTGCCCAAATCACATAGCACCAGTCCCCTATGGCTCCTCCTGCAGGTGGTGGGTCCACGGAAGGACGGCCTCATGGTTCCAAACGGGCCTGTTGGTCTCTCATAGGGGAATTGTGGTTCAGTTATGTTTAAAGTCCTCATAATTCATCTTTGGTCCTCATGAACCACCTTCTGGTCGGTGGCTGTGTATAGACAACCGTAGCTGATACAAGGATGTTAAATAGACCTAAATTTTTTTCAGATTTTTTACAGTTAGTCTATCCAGAGCTTATCTCTCTAGGACCTTGGGAAACCATAGTCCTCTTAAACCACACCAGGGTTGGTTTTTCCAAAAGGTCAACATAAACCATAAAACCACGTATGTGTGTGTGTGTGTGTGTGTGTGTGTGTGTGTGTGTGTGTGTGTGTGTGTGTGTGTGTGTGGGATGCTGAGTTGAGATTTGGACACACAAAAAACACGAGTTATTATTTATTATAATTTTTTTTTTTTTTTTTTATAATTTAAATATAATGATGTAAATATTGTAAATAATAACTCACTGTAAATAATGGCTCAAATAAATCAAATTAAAAAACTATTCTTGCTCATGGCCACATCCTCGTGCAGCTGTGCACTCTAAATGTATTCATTGAATTTCAGTTTGTGGCCACACCTCGGCAGGTAGATCTGTATCTGTATGTAGATCTGTATTTCTGTATTAATAATGAATTTGTGCACTAAATGTTCTCCTCACAGCTCACAGGAGACCAAACCAGTCTGTCCTTTGAAACGGAACTTTGATAAAGATGATTTAGTCAATGCTCTGTTTGCAGATGATCTCATTACATGCTGAATATGAATGCACTTGGCCATTTGCAGCTGTGATGCATTTATAATTCAGCCCTGCAGGAGGAGGTCAGGGCTTTGCTGGTGAGGGCTGTTGTTGGCTGTAAACCAAAGGAGTGAGGGCCCTGACTCAGAGATGGAAGACACAGTTCTCCAGGTCATTCCAGCAGTGTTAAAGTGTGGGTCAAATGCAGAAGACACTGGTTCCTGTTCAAAGCTACACTGTATTGAGTCTGTGTAAGTTCTCAGTCGTACAGGAGTTGTACGACTGTACCTGTATCAAGTACCTTCATTGAAAACTGTGTTGAGTGTTACAAAAGAACAACAACTAAACATTTGTATTGTTCGATTGTGATTATACAATCAGAAAGCACAACAGTATATGCATAAGTACAGTTTCATGATTTTCCTTTATAAATCATTGGATGTCTGTATAATTAATATCAGTTAAATATATCATATAGGAGACAAACACAGTGATACTTGAGAAGTGAAATAAAATTTACATGATTTTTGGATCGGGTGCAAGAATTATATAAACAAAATTAGGCATGTGCATAAATTTAAGAACCACAAAAGAAAAATTAACTCAATATTTTGTGCAGCCTCTAAACAGCCTCTTTCTATAGCTTCCAATTAGAGTCTGGATTCTGGCGAAAGGTATTTTGGACCATTCTTCTTTACAAAACATCTCCAGTTCAGTCAGGTTTGATGGTTTCCTGCTTTAAATCACACCACGAATGTTCAATAATATTCAGGTCTGGGGACTGAGACGGCCATTCCAGAACATTGTCCTTGTTCCTCTGCATGAAGGCCTTAGTAGATGTTGAGCATTGTTTAGGGTCGTTGTTTTGTTGAAAGATCCAGCCCCGGCGCAACTTCAACTTTGTCACTGATTCTTGGACATTGTTCTCCAGAATCTGCTGATAATGAGTGGAATCCATGCGACCCTCAACTTTAACAAGATTCCCAGTCCCTGCACTGGCCACACAGCCCCACAGCGTGATGGAACCACCACCACATTTTACTGCAGGCAGCAAGTGTTTTTCTTGGAATGCTGTGTTCTTTTTCCGACCCTTGTTTTGCCCAAATAACTCTATTTAAGTTTCATCAGTCCACAGCACCTTGTTCCAAAATGAAGCTGGCTTGTCCAAATGTGCTTCAGCAGACCCCAGGTCTTTGGAGCTGGTCTGTGGGTTGATGGTGAGATTATGTTGTAGGTCTTTGGAGCTGGTCTGTGGGTTGATGGTGAGATGATGTTGTAGGTCTTTGGAGCTGGTCTGTGGGTTGATGGTGAGATGATGTTGTAGGTCTTTGGAGCTGGTCTGTGGGTTGATGGTGAGATGATGTTGTAGTTCTTTGGAGCTGGTCCGTGGGTTGATGGTGAGATGATGTTGTAGGTCTTTGCAGCTG
Source organism: Proterorhinus semilunaris (assembly GCA_021464625.1). NCBI lineage: Eukaryota > Metazoa > Chordata > Actinopteri > Gobiiformes > Gobiidae > Proterorhinus > Proterorhinus semilunaris. The sequence continues at coordinate 1,684,638 of CM038354.1, forward strand.
GTCCGTGGGTTGATGGTGAGATGATGTTGTAGGTCTTTGGAGCTGGTCTGTGGGTTGATGGTGAGATGATGTTGTAGGTCTTTGGAGCTGGTCTGTGGGTTGATGGAGAGACGATGTTGTAGGTCTTTGGAGCTGGTCTGTGGGTTGATGGTGAGATGATGTTGTAGGTCTTTGGAGCTGGTCTGTGGGTTGATGGAGAGACGATGTTGTAGGTCTTTGGAGCTGGTCTGTGGGTTGATGGTGAGATGATGTTGTAGGTCTTTGGAGCTGGTCCGCGGGTTGGTGGTGAGACGATGTTGTAGGTCTTTGGAGCTGGTCTGTGGGTTGATGGTGAGACAATGTTGTAGGTCTTTGGAGCTGGTCTGTGGGTTGATGGTGAGATGATGTTTTAGGTCTTTGGAGCTGGTCTGTGGGTTGATGGTGAGATGATGATGTAGGTCTTTGGAGCTGGTCTGTGGGTTGATGGTGAGATGATGTTGTAGGTCTTTGGAGCTGGTCTGTGATTGGATTCAACTGTGTATGGAGGTCAAGGGTCACTGAGGTTACCAAACCAATTTTGAGATGTAATAATTAGTACTAAAGACATTGAATCAATAAAATGACATGGGTGCCTACATTTATGCACATGCCTAAGTTTGTTTAAATAATTCTTGCACACTTTCCATGAATCATATAAACTTTATTTCACTTCTCAAATATCACTGTGTTTGTCTCCTATATGATATATTTTACTGACATTTTTTATCCAGACAGCCAATGATTTATAAAGGAAAATCATGCAAACATTTACAGGGGTGCCCAAACTTTTGCATACCACTCAAATCAAATCAAATCAAACTTTATTCATAAAGTGATACCCTTCATACCGAAAGGTATCACAAAGAGCTTTACAGATAACAAACAGACAAACAGGTGCTTGCGCACGTGCACGCGCACACACACACACACACACACACACACACACACACACACACACACAAAATATATCGTTAGGACTAAATAAATAGATATCAGTTAAAAGCTAAGCTAAAAGGGTGGGTCTTGAGCCTGCTCTTAAAAACATGAACGTTCTCTGTGGTCCTGAGCTCCTCCTCAGGTCGTTCCAGAGGCGAGGGCCATAATATTGGAAAGACGCCTCGCCGTGAGTCTTTCTGTTGACTTTAGGAATAACTAGGAGACCCCAGCCGGAGGAGCGAAGGGGCCGTGAAGGTTCATAAGGTAAAAGCAGTTCTGAAAGATAAGAAGGACCAAGACCATTAAGACATTTAAAAACCATTAAAAGAACTTCAAAATCGATCCTGAAACACACGGGGAGCCAATGCAGCGACTCTAAAACCGGTGTAATGTGGTCCCGCCTCCTGGTCTTCAGGACACGAGCTGCTGAATTTTGTAAACGTTGTAAACCTGAAATACTCTTTTTGGGAAGACCAGAAAGCAGGGCATTACAGTAGTCAATACGACTGGTGATAAAAGCATGCATGAGCGTCTCCGTGTTGGCCCGAGAGAGAATGGGACGGACTCTGGCTATGTTCTTTAGATGTAAAAACCTATCTTTGTGATATTCTTAATGTGTGGAATTAAAAGTCAGCTCAGAGTCAAAAATCACACCCAGGTTCTTCACCTGTGAGGAAGGATTAAAAGACAATGACTGTAGTTTGGGTAAAAGTTTCTCTCTCTGGGCCTTAGGTTTGGTTAAGCTGGAGAAAGTTTTTTGCCATCCAGGATTTGATCTAAAATGCAGTTAAAAAGTGCATCCATTGGCCTGGTGTCATCAGGAGACATGGAGATGTACAACTGTGTATCATCAGCGTAACTATGAAGGTTGACTCCATGTCTCCTGATGACATCACCAAGAGGGAGCATATACAGGTTAAAAAACACTGGGCCTAAAATCAAACCCTGGGGCACACCACATGTAATTTTATGGACCTTAGAGGAGCAGGTATCCACACTCACCATGAATGTCCTGTCTGTGAGGTAGGATGTAAGCCATTTGTGGACAGCACCAGAGAGGCCGATGTGTTTTAAACGAGTTAAAAGAATAGTATGGTCGACTGTATCAAAGGCAGCGCTCAGATCCAGTAGAACCAACACTGTGACCTTCTGTGAGTCATAGTTTAATCTAAGATCATTTAAGATCTTTAAAAGGGCCGTCTCTGTGCTGTGGTTTACCCTAAAGCCAGACTGGAATTTCTCAAGGACGTTATGTGCATTTATTAAGTTGGATAAAGACAAGTTTTTCTAAGATTTTGCTTAAAAATGGTAAGTTGGATACCGGTCTAAAGTTGTTAAAATCATTACGGTCCAAATTGCTCTTCTTCAGCAGAGGCCTCACCACCGCCCCCTTAAAGGCAGCAGGGAAGACCCCCGTCTGAAGAGAGCAATTCATGATGTTTAAAAGCTCGTCTCTAAAGGATTCATACAATGTTTTAAAAAACGGGATTGGGACCGGGTCTAAAGGACATGTGGTGGACCTCACTGAGGAGAAAACTTTATCATCTCAGCCCTAACCTGGACAAAACTGTGCAGTGTTTCCTCTGGAACAAGTAGACAACCAGATGTGTTTAAAGCCGTGTTACTTTGGTTAGATAAAATATTACATCTGATAGTGTCTATCTTTCCCCTGGTCTGCAAACGCCTCACAGAGAGCGTCTGTGGGGTTTAAAGGAGCTCTGTTAAAATTAGGATTTAAAACATTTTCTATTCTTGAGAAAATGAATTTTGGGTTATTTTTGTGGTTGGTGATTATTGTGGAAAAGAATGTATTTCTTCCATTTCTTATTGCTGTATTGTAGGTCTTTGGTTGAGCACGGAATATTTGATCATTTATTGTTATTTTGAATTTCCTCCATCTCCTCTCGGCCTTCCTGCAATTTCTCTTGAGTTGCTTTAGCTCCTCGTTTCTCCAGGGGGGGGGAGGTTTGGGATTCATCTTTTTAAGTTTGAATGGTGCAACTGCATCGAGGGCGATGAGTAGTTTACTGTTAAAATTGTCGACAATAAAATCACAGTTAGCAGATAAAATCACAGGAGGAATTTGTTGTAAAGCATCAATTAATTTTGCAGCCACTTCAGGGGTGAGATCACGTTTCCTCACAGTTTTTGCCGAGGATTCTCGCTGGATAAAACCGGTGACATAAACACACAGTAATGGTCAGAGACGGCCAGGTCGATCACACAGGACACAGTAGTGGACAGAGGTCAGAGTTCGATAACAGAGGACACAGTGGTGGACAGAGGTCGATAACAGTGGACACAGTAGTGGACAGAGGTCAGAGGTCGATCACAGAGGACACAGTAGTGGACAGAGGTCAGAGGTCGATCACAGAGGACACAGTAGTGGACAGAGGTCAGAGGTCGATAACAGAGGACACAGTAGTGGACAGAGGTCAGAGGTCGATCACAGAGGACACAGTAGTGGACAGAGGTCAGAGGTCGATAACAGAGGACACAGTAGTGGACAGAGGTCAGAGGTCGATAACAGAGGACACAGTAGTGGACAGAGGTCGATAACAGTGGACACAGTCGTGGACAGAGGTCAGAGGTCGATCACAGAGGACACAGTAGTGGACAGAGGTCAGAGGTCGATCACAGAGGACACAGTAGTGGACAGAGGTCAGAGTTCGATAACAGAGGACACAGTGGTGGACAGAGGTCGATAACAGTGGACACAGTAGTGGACAGAGGTCAGAGGTCGATCACAGAGGACACAGTAGTGGACAGAGGTCAGAGGTCGATCACAGAGGACACAGTAGTGGACAGAGGTCAGAGGTCGATCACAGAGGACACAGTAGTGGACAGAGGTCAGAGTTCGATAACAGAGGACACAGTGGTGGACAGAGGTCGATAACAGTGGACACAGTAGTGGACAGAGGTCAGAGGTCGATCACAGAGGACACAGTAGTGGACAGAGGTCAGAGGTCGATCACAGAGGACACAGTAGTGGACAGAGGTCAGAGGTCGATAACAGAGGACACAGTAGTGGACAGAGGTCAGAGGTCGATCACAGAGGACACAGTAGTGGACAGAGGTCAGAGGTCGATAACAGAGGACACAGTAGTGGACAGAGGTCAGAGGTCGATAACAGAGGACACAGTAGTGGACAGAGGTCGATAACAGTGGACACAGTAGTGGACAGAGGTCAGAGGTCGATCACAGAGGACACAGTAGTGGACAGAGGTCAGAGGTCGATCACAGAGGACACAGTAGTGGACAGAGGTCAGAGTTCGATAACAGAGGACACAGTGGTGGACAGAGGTCGATAACAGTGGACACAGTAGTGGACAGAGGTCAGAGGTCGATCACAGAGGACACAGTAGTGGACAGAGGTCAGAGGTCGATCACAGAGGACACAGTAGTGGACAGAGGTCAGAGGTCGATCACAGAGGACACAGTAGTGGACAGAGGTCAGAGTTCGATAACAGAGGACACAGTGGTGGACAGAGGTCGATAACAGTGGACACAGTAGTGGACAGAGGTCAGAGGTCGATCACAGAGGACACAGTAGTGGACAGAGGTCAGAGGTCGATCACAGAGGACACAGTAGTGGACAGAGGTCAGAGGTCGATCACAGAGGACACAGTAGTGGACAGAGGTCAGAGTTCGATAACAGAGGACACAGTGGTGGACAGAGGTCGATAACAGTGGACACAGTAGTGGACAGAGGTCAGAGGTCGATCACAGAGGACACAGTAGTGGACAGAGGTCAGAGGTCGATAACAGAGGACACAGTAGTGGACAGAGGTCAGAGGTCGATAACAGAGGACACAGTAGTGGAGAGAGGTCAGAGGTCGATAACAGAGGACACAGTGGTGGACAGAGGTCGATAACAGTGGACACAGTAGTGGACAGAGGTCAGAGGTCGATCACAGAGGACACAGTAGTGGACAGAGGTCAGAGGTCGATCACAGAGGACACAGTAGTGGACAGAGGTCAGAGGTCGATCACAGAGGACACAGTAGTGGACAGAGGTCGATGACAGAGGACACAGTGGTGGACAGAGGTCAGAGGTAGATAACAGAGGACACAGTAGTGGACAGAGGTCAGAGGTCGATCACAGAGGACACAGTAGTGGACAGAGGTCAGAGGTCGATCACAGAGGACACAGTAGTGGACAGAGGACAGAGGTCGATCACAGAGGACACAGTAGTGGACAGAGGTCGATCACAGAGGACACAGTAGTGGACAGAGGTCGATAACAGAGGACACAGTAGTGGACAGAGGTCAGAGGTCGATCACAGAGGACACAATAGTGGACAGAGGACAGAGGTCGATCACAGAGGACACAGTAGTGGACAGAGGTCGATCACAGAGGACACAGTAGTGGACAGAGGTCGATAACAGAGGACACAGTAGTGGACAGAGGTCAGAGGTCGATCACAGAGGACACAATAGTGGACAGAGGACAGAGGTCGATCACAGAGGACACAGTAGTGGACAGAGGTCGATCACAGAGGACACAGTAGTGGACAGAGGTCGATAACAGAGGACACAGTAGTGGACAGAGGTCGATAACAGTGGACACAGTAGTGGACAGAGGTCAGAGGTCGATCACAGAGGACACAGTAGTGGACAGAGGTCAGAGGTCGATCACAGAGGACACAGTAGTGGACAGAGGTCAGAGTTCGATAACAGAGGACACAGTGGTGGACAGAGGTCGATAACAGTGGACACAGTAGTGGACAGAGGTCAGAGGTCGATCACAGAGGACACAGTAGTGGACAGAGGTCAGAGGTCGATCACAGAGGACACAGTAGTGGACAGAGGTCAGAGGTCGATCACAGAGGACACAGTAGTGGACAGAGGTCAGAGTTCGATAACAGAGGACACAGTGGTGGACAGAGGTCGATAACAGTGGACACAGTAGTGGACAGAGGTCAGAGGTCGATCACAGAGGACACAGTAGTGGACAGAGGTCAGAGGTCGATCACAGAGGACACAGTAGTGGACAGAGGTCAGAGGTCGATCACAGAGGACACAGTAGTGGACAGAGGTCAGAGTTCGATAACAGAGGACACAGTGGTGGACAGAGGTCGATAACAGTGGACACAGTAGTGGACAGAGGTCAGAGGTCGATCACAGAGGACACAGTAGTGGACAGAGGTCAGAGGTCGATAACAGAGGACACAGTAGTGGACAGAGGTCAGAGGTCGATAACAGAGGACACAGTAGTGGAGAGAGGTCAGAGGTCGATAACAGAGGACACAGTGGTGGACAGAGGTCGATAACAGTGGACACAGTAGTGGACAGAGGTCAGAGGTCGATCACAGAGGACACAGTAGTGGACAGAGGTCAGAGGTCGATCACAGAGGACACAGTAGTGGACAGAGGTCAGAGGTCGATCACAGAGGACACAGTAGTGGACAGAGGTCGATGACAGAGGACACAGTGGTGGACAGAGGTCAGAGGTAGATAACAGAGGACACAGTAGTGGACAGAGGTCAGAGGTCGATCACAGAGGACACAGTAGTGGACAGAGGTCAGAGGTCGATCACAGAGGACACAGTAGTGGACAGAGGACAGAGGTCGATCACAGAGGACACAGTAGTGGACAGAGGTCGATCACAGAGGACACAGTAGTGGACAGAGGTCGATAACAGAGGACACAGTAGTGGACAGAGGTCAGAGGTCGATCACAGAGGACACAATAGTGGACAGAGGACAGAGGTCGATCACAGAGGACACAGTAGTGGACAGAGGTCGATCACAGAGGACACAGTAGTGGACAGAGGTCGATAACAGAGGACACAGTAGTGGACAGAGGTCAGAGGTCGATCACAGAGGACACAATAGTGGACAGAGGACAGAGGTCGATCACAGAGGACACAGTAGTGGACAGAGGTCGATCACAGAGGACACAGTAGTGGACAGAGGTCGATAACAGAGGACACAGTAGTGGACAGAGGTCGATAACAGTGGACACAGTAGTGGACAGAGGTCAGATGTCGATCACAGAGGACACAGTAGTGGACAGAGGTCAGAGGTCGATCACAGAGGACACAGTAGTGGACAGAGGTCAGAGGTCGATCACAGAGGACACAGTAGTGGACAGAGGTCAGAGGTCGATCACAGAGGACACAGTAGTGGACAGAGGTCAGAGTTCGATAACAGAGGACACAGTGGTGGACAGAGGTCGATAACAGTGGACACAGTAGTGGACAGAGGTCAGAGGTCGATCACAGAGGACACAGTAGTGGACAGAGGTCAGAGGTCGATCACAGAGGACACAGTAGTGGACAGAGGTCAGAGGTCGATAACAGAGGACACAGTAGTGGACAGAGGTCAGAGGTCGATCACAGAGGACACAGTAGTGGACAGAGGTCAGAGGTCGATAACAGAGGACACAGTGGTGGACAGAGGTCGATAACAGTGGACACAGTAGTGGACAGAGGTCAGAGGTCGATCACAGAGGACACAGTAGTGGACAGAGGTCAGAGGTCGATGACAGAGGACACAGTAGTGGACAGAGGTCAGAGTTCGATAACAGAGGACACAGTAGTGGACAGAGGTCAGAGGTCGATGACAGAGGACACAGTGGTGGACAGAGGTCAGAGGTCGATAACAGAGGACACAGTAGTGGACAGAGGTCAGAGGTCGATCACAGAGGACACAGTAGTGGACAGAGGTCAGAGGTCGATCACAGAGGACACAGTAGTGGACAGAGGACAGAGGTCGATCACAGAGGACACAGTAGTGGACAGAGGTCGATCACAGAGGACACAGTAGTGGACAGAGGTCAGAGGTCGATAACAGAGGACACAGTAGTGGACAGAGGTCGATCACAGAGGACACAGTAGTGGACAGAGGTCAGAGGTCGATCACAGAGGACACAATAGTGGACAGAGGACAGAGGTCGATCACAGAGGACACAGTAGTGGACAGAGGTCGATCACAGAGGACACAGTAGTGGACAGAGGTCGATAACAGAGGACACAGTAGTGGACAGAGGTCAGAGGTCGATAACAGAGGACACAGTAGTGGACAGAGGTCAGAGGTCGATTACAGAGGACACAATAGTGGACAGAGGACAGAGGTCGATCACAGAGGACACAGTAGTGGACAGAGGTCGATAACAGAGGACACAGTAGTGGACAGAGGTCAGAGGTCGATCACAGAGGACACAATAGTGGACAGAGGACAGAGGTCGATCACAGAGGACACAGTAGTGGACAGAGGTCGATCACAGAGGACACAGTAGTGGACAGAGGTCGATAACAGAGGACACAGTAGTGGACAGAGGTCAGAGGTCGATAACAGAGGACACAGTAGTGGACAGAGGTCAGAGGTCGATTACAGAGGACACAATAGTGGACAGAGGACAGAGGTCGATCACAGAGGACACAGTAGTGGACAGAGGTCGATAACAGAGGACACAGTAGTGGACAGAGGTCAGAGGTCGATTACAGAGGACACAATAGTGGACAGAGGTCAGAGGTCGATAACAGAGGACACAGTAGTGGACAGAGGTCAGAGGTCGATTACAGAGGACACAGTAGTGGACAGAGGTCAGAGGTCGATTACAGAGGACACAGTAGTGGACAGAGGTCGATAACAGAGGACACAGTAGTGGACAGAGGTCGATAACAGAGGACACAGTAGTGGTCAGAGGTCGATCACAGAGGACACAGTAGTGGTCAGAGGTCGATCACAGAGGACACAGTAGTGGTCAGAGGTCGATCACAGAGGACACAGTAGTGGACAGGCCATACGTGATGACCAGGTCCAGACTGGGGCCTTTCTCATGAGTTGGCTGCATGACGTGTTTTGGGTGAAATCCATAGAATTAAGAACATTTAAAAACTCAGAAATGGGTCTAAAACGTTGTCTATGTGTAGATTAAAATCACCGTTAAAATGATCATTTTGGGCGGTCTAGATAGCGACACATAAAGATAATTGTATCTTTCACGCACACACAATCACACTTGCTCATTGTGTCTATTGAAACAGGCAGAATTTGCATAACAAGTTTAAATTGTGAGGTAGTAAAGATGCGTTTGAGATTATGAAAGAAGCAAACCCTCTGACTCTGCAGCTCTGAAAGAGATGTTCTGACTTTTGTGTGGCCAAACCCAGCAGCACCAGGTCCTCAAACAGTCGACTCGTGGCCATGTTTAAATGATTGGTATAAAGCATATTTGATCTGCACTATTAAACAGTCAGAGATTGTTGCTGCTGTAAACACTGATTGGTGCAAATATTTGCTGCCTAGAACCAGTGTTTGACTTGTGTCTGGAGGAAATCTCCTACTCCTCCAGCGGGACAATCAATCAAAACGTATTAATAAAGCACTTTTCATACACAAGCGCATCACAAAGCGCTTTACATTTAAAAAGACATGAGCAACATGTTCACCCGTCCAACCCTCCAAATGTTTCAGGTATCACAATGGTCTCACACACACACACAAACACACACACACACACGACAGAATCAAAATCATGTACATAATGCTGGGTACAGACGAACAAAGTGAGGAAACCCAATCAGAGCAGCCAACACAAAGGTCCCTAGGAGGCACGGCAGAGCTCCACCTGGGCACCCACAGGAGAGCATCCACACAGTCACAGCCCATCACCACCCCCGAGGCAGAGGCCCCCTCAGAGGAAACACTGGAGATTCAAAAAATAAAAGAAACAGAATATGAACATTAATCAAAGCCTACAAAACACAATGTAAAATACTGTAAGAAACTAGAAATAAATATAGAACTATCAATAAATATAATAAATAATAAATAAAAGGATATGAGTTAAAAGCTACACTAAAAAGGTGGGTCTTGAGCCTGCTCTTAAAAACCTGAACGGCCCTGAGCTTCTCTTCAGGTTGTTCTAGAGGCGAGGGTATGTGTTTGTCCTGACTTCAGGAATAACTAGGAGACCCTAGCGGGAGGAGTGTGAGGGCTGGCTAACCCTAACCCCTAACCTTTAAGACACCAAAAACCATTCAAATAACCATACACGTGATCCTGAAACACACGGGGAGCCCATGCAGCATGGGCCACATGGGCCACATGGGCCACATGGGCCCTAACCCAGTGGGACAAGGTCTCACTAGGGCTCAAACTTCTTCCGCTTTATCCACACTTCCTCCAGCTCTTCTGGGAGAGCTCCTCTCCGCCATCATTTTTCGTTTTTTCTTGTCTTACCAGAATGTATGTCTGATGTATCAATAAAATAAAATTACATTGTCATTTACATTATAACTATGTATTTTGCCCAGGGAGACAATAGAAAATTAATACAACAATCCCAAGAGGACAATAGTGTTCTTTTCTACCTTTTGGAGAATAAAATAATATACACTTTACTTTCTAATTAGAGTCTAATAATATGTATTATTCTCTTGAATGTGGCTCTACAATAGTGTTTCCAAATCAGGGGTACAGGGACCTAGCAGGGGTATTTAAAAAAAAAAAGAAATATTACTTTCAAAAGAACGTTAAGCTGAATTATGTTTTTCAGTAAAAGGTTTGAATTTCAGAGTATTTTAGCTTTGATTTGATTAATCTGAGTTTAGGTGATCACTGTAAAGAATATAAGGCAGGATCCTGGACATGGGGGTACTCTGAATGTAAATGAACGACTCAAACAAACAGCAGATGATGAATATATTGTTGAAGGATTGGCATTGGGCCTAATTTCGGGGCCTTTCTAAAGTGGTGCCTGAATGACAAAGGGAGCTTTTCCCTACATTAGAATGTTTAGAATAAAACAACTTGTGAGATATGGACTATGTATTTATAACAACTTCTGTACATGTGGATCTGTTTATTAGGAAATCCTTTATCTTTTTTATTTCATACTTTTTTATTTATGTGTAGGTATATGTACGTGTATGTACATGTTTGTTTATATGTGTATATGTATGTATATATATATATATATATATATATATATATATATATATGTATATATATGTGTATGTATGTGTGTATATATGTATATGTGTGTATGTATGTATGTATGTATGTATGTGTAGGTGTGTCTATGCGTGTGTACGTGTATATATATTTATATATATTTTTTTACTTCATCGCTCCTGTGTTTTCTTACCATAAATTTGATGTCATAGCTTGGCTACTAACCTAAGACGCCTACACAGGTGCCTTTACCGTTTTGATTATAGGTTTGGTACTGTGGTGATGTGTATGTGTATTTGATTTTATCTTGTTTATTTTGGAAGAAAACTGCATAAATAAATATAAAAAAAAAGAAAAAAAAGAATGTTTCCATCCTGGACAGATCCTGGGCAGGGCCACACCTGTCCCACAGCAGGATCAGGCTGTCACAGGGGGTGGGGCAGTACCTGTCCTGAAGCAGGACATAGTCATCACAGAGAGGGAGGGAGGTGGTGGTGTGGGGGGTTAGAGCAGGATACAGCCCGGGCGTCACACTCCACGCCTTGGCAAACAGGATCAGGTTACAGCGACAGTTAGGAATAATACAATTCATGACTCTTACTTGGAGCCCGATCTATATCTGTGAATTTCAAAGAGCCATTCAAAAGACTGGCTCATTTTGATATGTTTCTGAAGAAGCCAGTCTGATCAATGGCATTATTTAAGAAAATGATCTTGTAACATCAGTGGTGCGTCCTTCACTAGTTAAAAACATACTCTGTAGAGACTCTATACCTTTATTTAAAGTTGTTGTTTTTTTGTTTATTGCATGATGGATTGTACTTCAGTGGCCTCATGGCTGTGGCCGTTAAATACTTGAGTTGGTTGTGTCCAATTCACTTTTTCAAACACATTTGTTACGTCCCAGTTCACCTGAGGGATGATCTTAGAAACACGTTTCACCACTTCCCTGGAGCTAAAGTAAACAGCAGCAACCAGTCCCACACTTCTCTTTGATAATAAAAAAGAAGATATTTTTCCCCCAAAGTCTGATTCCACAGTTCACTGGCTGCTTGGTGATGGGATTTACGGCTCTTTACTTGGAGCTGAGTCTCTGGGATCGGTTCATTTCAAAGAGCCGTTCAAAAGACTTGTTCTTTTTAATATAACGTTTGCATAACTCCAGCCAGATACCTCACAATAACTAAGACACCATCAATAAAAGGCCCTTTTTGGATTTAAATAATCTCAAATTAAAATGGGACTGATTATCTTGCGCCACAACTAATAAAAAGAGGCTTTAATTGTCTGACAAATGAGTTTTAGTACAAAAAGCTTTCATGTGTGTTGGGCTGATTCTTGTGTCCAAAGAGGCGCTCGGCCCTCACCAGTGCAGGGCCTTTACCCTAAACCATACTGTACCAACCCTGGGCCTAAATCAGGTCTGGACCAGGACTGACTCCAGAAAAAACCAAGACGAAAGCATCGGGCCAAACCCAGACTACGCCAGGACCTTATCTTAACTTCATCACCTTATATTTTTGTCAACACATAGGGACTTAATAAAAAGTGAAACGTGTGAACTTCAGTGACATTTGTAAGAGCCTCATATCATGTTGATTCACTGCCAAAGGAACAGGTCTGTGGAATACAAACAGGAGACACTATGGTTCTTCAGATTGTAATACTGCAGAAGGTTCATCATTTACATAAAGTCCAATTCATTGTTTACGTTCACTTTATTTGAAACGTTGTTTTTTTACTCCCTTGAACTGTTATTTGAATGATGGTAGACAGATTTCTCTCATTAAATGATTCATCTCTGAACTGTAGTTGAATGAACAGAAATAAACACTGCGTTGTTTATGTGATTCAGACAGTTAAATGTCCCTGATGAGGGACATGTAGGTCCATCGAGAAGGTAGTTAACGGGAACACAAGGACAATCTGCAACATATTGAATCACTCAAAGTGCCGGTGCCTGGTACAAGGCCTTTAAAGTGTCTGATTTGGAGTGGGGTTTTTGGTGTGTGGTCGTGTAAAGCTAAAGTCGAACACTGCAGCAGCGGCTTATCTCAGGCCTGTCCCGCAGTCCAAAGTCCAGGCTTTATCAGTGTCTGCGCCCACAGTCTGTCACAGTCTGTGCCCCGTATAGGCAGGGGACAGTTTATAGGCAGAGACAGAGGCTATAAACCAACATGTGTCCAAAAGTGGAGACAGTATTAAAAAGGATGTGCTTGATGCTGGTCGGATGAAAGATGAATGTTTCAGGTTTGTGAATCCAATCACCTCCAAATAATGATCAGGGGAAACATTTGGACACCTCTTTCAAAAAAGGTCTCTGCCATTGACTTGTATCGGCCCCTGCTCCAACTCAAATGATCATAGTATAAAATGGTCACATTTGTGAATGTTGTGAACCCAACCTATTTCACTTGAATAATTCAATCCAAATCCACACGACTTTACAAAACACTGTATCACTTACAGCAGCAACAGTAGCAGCAGTCAAATATGAGTATGACGGAATAGGACTCTGGATGGTGTGAGTCAGCTGTGTTGGAGCGTGTGAGTGAGACAGTTCCAGGCGGGACGTCCCGGAGACATAACCTTCCCTCCCCCCCTCTCCTCAGGTCTGAGTAAACAGTTGCTCCAGGATCCAGGATGCAGTGGCTCATTTGCATCGCGCTAATTCTCCCAAACACTCCACCCTTAAACCGCTGCCACCTGATTCCATCCTCTGCCCCTTCCGCCTCTGCCCCTGCTGCTCCTGCCCCCTTTGCTCCTTCTCCCTTCTGCTCCTGCCCCTTTCAAGACTTATCACAGAATCGTCACGCTGAGCTTTTCTTTTGACCTAAGACAAATGACTCTCTAATCGTGTTTAAAGACCCATTCCAAAGTCCCAGTACGACTCCATGCACTCTCCATTTACTAATGAAGTAAATGGACCACACACGGGACCGGTTGGAGTAACTCTGTTGGGTTAGAGAGAGCCTGTTGGAGTGACTCTGTTGGGTTAGAGAGAGCGTGTTGGAGTGACTCTGTTAGGTTAGAGAGAGCCTGTTGGAGTGACTCTGGTGGGTTAGAGAGAGCCTGTTGGAGTGACTCTGGTGGGTTAGAGAGAGCCTGTTGGAGTGACTCTGGTGGGTTAGAGAGAGCCTGTTGGAGTGACTCTGGTGGGTTAGTGAGAGCCTGTTGGAGTGACTCTGTTGGGTTAGAGAGAGCCTGTTGGAGTGACTCTGGCAGGTTAGAGAGAGCCTGTTGGAGTGACTCTGGTGGGTTAGAGAGAGCCTGTTGGAGTGACTCTGGTGGGTTAGTGAGAGCCTGTTGGAGTGACTCTGTTGGGTTAGTGAGAGCCTGTTGGAGTGACTCTGTTGGGTTAGAGAGAGCCTGTTGGAGTGACTCTGGTGGGTTAGAGAGAGCCTGTTGGAGTGACTCTGGTGGGTTAGAGAGAGTCTGTTGGAGTGACTCTGGCAGGTTAGAGAGAGCCTGTTGGAGTGACTCTGGCGGGTTAGAGAGAGCCTGTTGGAGTGACTCTGGTGGGTTAGAGAGAGCCTGTTGGAGTGACTCTGTTGGGTTAGAGAGAGCCTGTTGGAGTGACTCTGGTGGGTTAGAGAGAGCCTGTTGGAGTGACTCTGGTGGGTTAGAGAGAGCCTGTTGGAGTGACTCTGGTGGGTTAGTGAGAGCCTGTTGGAGTGACTCTGTTAGGTTAGAGAGAGCCTGTTGGAGTGACTCTGGTGGGTTAGAGAGAGCCTGTTGGAGTGACTCTGGTGGGTTAGTGAGAGCCTGTTGGAGTGACTCTGTTGGGTTAGTGAGAGCCTGTTGGAGTGACTCTGTTGGGTTAGAGAGAGCCTGTTGGAGTGACTCTGGTGGGTTAGAGAGAGCCTGTTGGAGTGACTCTGGTGGGTTAGAGAGAGTCTGTTGGAGTGACTCTGGCAGGTTAGAGAGAGCCTGTTGGAGTGACTCTGGCGGGTTAGAGAGAGCCTGTTGGAGTGACTCTGGTGGGTTAGTGAGAGCCTGTTGGAGTGACTCTGTTGGGTTAGAGAGAGCCTGTTGGAGTGACTCTGTTGGGTTAGAGAGAGCCTGTTGGAGTGACTCTGGTGGGTTAGTGAGAGCCTGTTGGAGTGACTCTGTTAGGTTAGAGAGAGCGTGTTGGAGTGACTCTGGTGGGTTAGTGAGAGCCTGTTGGAGTGACTCTGTTGGGTTAGAGAGAGCCTGTTGGAGTGACTCTGTTGGGTTAGAGAGAGCCTGTTGGAGTGACTCTGGTGGGTTAGTGAGAGCCTGTTGGAGTGACTCTGTTGGGTTAGTGAGAGCCTGTTGGAGTGACTCTGGCAGGTTAGATGTGGGTCAGTGCGGGGTCAGATTTTATCAGGTACTCAGCTCTGACCCAGACTGGGTCTTATCTCTACTCATGCTCATGTGACTTCACTGAGCCAATCAGAGTGGAGCGTGAGAGGTCCACCTGAGCGTTATATCAGGCCCTTATCTACATCAGAGGCCAGTGTTAGAGCAGTGTTGGGCCCCTGCGATCTAGGCTGGGGCCCCGCTCAGAGCACAAGCAGGCCCTTGATCACTGAACTGGACGACAATGAAAAGAGTACGTTGACAGTAGAGGGCATGCACGGTTTAAAGTGTGTGGACTCATTGTGCGTCTGTAGCTACAACGCTGTTGCCATGACGTCACAAACCTCAGTTAAACATGACTTTAACAGATTCTGCTGAATAATGATGTCCATTCATGTATCTGACACAGTCACTGTAACAGTACAGTCCCCAGCATGTTTCCTTTGGCCCTTCAGATGGTTTTGAGAAATATGACCCTATGAAGAATACAGGAAAATAAGTATTTGAACACGCTGCTATTTTGCAAGTTCTCCCACTTAGAAATCATGGAGGGTCTGAAATTGTCATCGTAGGTGCATGTCCACTGTGAGAGACATAATCTAAAAAAAAAATCCAGAAATCACAATGTATGATTTTGTAACTATTTATTTGTATGATACAGCTGCAAATAAGTATTTGAACACCTGAGAAAATCAATGTTAATATTTGGTACAGTAGCCTTTGTTTGCAATTACAGAGGTCAAACGTTTCCTGTAGTTCTTCACCAGGTTTGCACACACTGCAGGAGGGATTTTGGCCCACTCCTCCACACAGATCTTCTCTAGATCAGTCAGGTTTCTGGGCTGGAGTTTGAGCTCCCTCCAAAGATCCTCTATTGGGTTTAGGTCTGGAGACTGGCTAGGCCACGCCAGAACCTTGATATGCTTCTTACAGAGCCACTCCTTGGTTCTCCTGGCTGTGTGCTTCGGGTCATTGTCATGTTGGAAGACCCAGCCTCGACCCATCTTCAATGCTCTAACTGAGGGAAGGAGGTTGTTCCCCAAAATCTCACAATACATGGCCCGGTCATCCTCTCCTTAATACAGTGCAGTCGCCCTGTCCCATGTGCAGAAAAACACCCCCAAAGCATGATGCTACCACCCCCATGCTTCACAGTAGGGATGGTGTTCTTGGGATGGTACTCATCATTCTTCTTCCTCCAAACACGTTTAGTGGAATCATCTGACCACATGACTTTCTCCCATGACTCCTCTGGATCATCCAAATGGTCATTGGCAAACTTAAGACGGGCCTTGACATGTGCTGGTTTAAGCAGGGGAACCTTCCGTGCCATGCATGATTTCAAACCATGACGTCTTAGTGTATTACCAACAGTAACCTTGGAAACGGTGGTCCCAGCTCTTTCCAGGTCATTGACCAGCTCCTCCCGTGTAGTTCTGGGCTGATTTCTCACCTTTCTTAGGATCATTGAGACCCCACGAGGTGAGATCTTGCATGGAGCCCCAGTCCGAGGGAGATTGACAGTCATGTTTAGCTTCTTCCATTTTCTAATGATTGCTCCAACAGTGGACCTTTTTTCACCAAACTGCTTGGCAATTTCCCCGTAGCCCTTTCCAACCTTGTGGAGGTGTACAGTTTTGTCTCTAGTGTCTTTGGACAGCTCTTTGGTCTTGGCCATGTTAGTAGTTGGATTCTTACTGATTGTATGGGGTGGACAGGTGTCTTTATGCAGCTAACCACCTCAAACAGGTGCATCTAAATTTAGAATAATAAATGGAGTGGAGGTGGACATTTTAAAGGCAGACTAACAGGTCTTTGAGGGTCAGAATTCTAGCTTATAGACAGGTGTTCCAATACTTATTTGCAGCTGTATCATACAAATAAATAGTTACAAAATCATACATTGTGATTTCTGGATTTTTTTTTTAGATTATGTCTCTCACAGTGGACATGCACCTACGGTGACAATTTCAGACCCCTCCATGATTTCTAAGTGGGAGAACTTGCAAAGTACCAGGGTGTTCACATACTTATTTTCCTCACTGTATTAACAGTTCCTTAAAATGTTTCTGGGGGAGTGCTACTGGACCCCCTGTTTAGTCATTATTCATTTGTACGATACAACTATTGCATTTGGGACAACAGGGGGACGCTCAGACCCCCATCTTCTGACAGAAAAGAAAATCTGTCCTCGATACAGTAAACTTGCATACCCCTAATATAAATATTTACTGGATGATTGTGTGCATGAACATACTGGTGTAAAACTGGTTTCAGATTCTCCTCATTCATGTGTGAACAGTGTGACTCCATACAGAAAACGACCCGCAGCACTTCCAATGTTAAACTGCATTTTGCTGGGATCAAACCAATGCTTTTTTTTTTTCTTAAAAGAAATGTGTCAACGCGATCGAGGAAAACCATAAAAGGTAAATAATCAACCTTCCCACAAACGCAGTGAATTAGTCCCTCTATCTGGAACTCTAACATCAAACTAAAAACAAACGGTAGTCAACCTAATCCGCACTATACTTGATACAGATGTATGTGCATTCATTGTTTACCCCCAGGCAGCTGTGGCTACAAGGGGGAACTACATTTTTAGTTTATAATTTTTGGAGTCTTCAACGGAAACGTGCTGCACTTTCTGAGCTGCATTGGGTCACACCGCCATGTTAGATCGTTCTTTCCTTTTTGTATAAAACAATAAGCACTAGCACACTAGTGGAGAGGGTTATGGCCGAAAGTGAAGTGCAAACATGATGGAGTCAGCACACACAGAGAGTAGGGATGTCAAGATTAACCGGTTTTACGATTACCGCGATTATAAAAGGACGCGGTAGGTTAACCGTAAGAATTTCAGAAGCCACGGTTTACCGCAGCCTTTTTTTCACGTGGACTCACGAGCCGCTGCTCGCCATAAACAGCGCGTAAACTCACCGGTAGTTGAACGAGGCAGAAGGACGCTCTCCTCCAGTGTTATATCATCCAAAAACGATTGAAGTCAGCAGAGTGGGACCTCTTTAGGATCCAAAACATGATCAAGGCTTTGTTGTTGATGGACGTCCGTTATGCAAACCCTGTCCTCAGAAAGTTGCAGCTACGTCGAATATAAACAACATCTTGGAGATAATCCTTCGCTCTGAATGTCCAGGTAACGAACTGCATACTTCCCAAAAAAGTTGTCCAAATGTTCGGAAATAGCCGCCACGACTGGCTCAGGATGTAAAACAAAAGGCTAACGCTCCGCTCTGCTTCAGCGATGCGTAGCAGAAATGAAAGTGAAACCGCGCACATGTGGGAATCAGCTGTTCATTAGTCACTTTGTAAACACGTTTCATTCTCTGTTCATCAAAATAATTAAGCAACAGCTTAACTTTTGAGAGCATAAAACCGAGCCTAGCTTGTGGCCTAATAATATATAGTAAAATAATTATGATAATTATGGTCATTATAAAGAAGTAAAGTTGACATTGTTTTGTATTATTCAATGTAGGCCTATTTATTTTAATGCAAAACAATCTTAAAGCATTTTTCATTTTTAGAAACAGTGACTGTTTGTATTAAAAAGCTTTTTAAAGACAAAAACTAAAAATATCAGTTTTTTCCTTTCATTCGGGGAATAATCGTGAATAATCGTAAAATCGCAATTTTTTGTCTCACAATAATCGTGACTCAAAAAATTGAAATCGTGACACCCCTAACAGAGAGTATGAATATTTATGCATGAATGAAATATAACATCCTGATAAATGAACGCGCCCTGTCCTTCTCGGCGGGTACGAGGACTGCTCTGTGTTAATGAGTCTGCAGGAACAGCACCTCCTGTGTGTCCCGGTACTGTTTATTCAGAAGAGCCTATCTCCAAATCTGCCCCGAGGATTTCGCAACAGCAGTTATTTCTCTCTCTGTCTTTCACTCTCTAATCATATTTGAAATATATAAAATAATATAATATCCTGCATATTCAGTCTGTCTCCTTCTCAAGAGCTCAACACCCTCTGTTCCCCCGATGATGTCATGGTAGAGCACGAAGCCCGTTCATTGAGCGGAGCTGAAGGGGAAATGTTCACTGCTCAAATCTGATTGATTTGTGTAAAATGTCCAGTGTTCACCTTCACCAACAAGTCAACACTGTAGCGTTTCTCTGCTTTGTATTCATGCACCTGACTGGATCTGCGCCCGTCCCATGTTAACTGATAGGAGAGAAGGGGCGGGACAATAAGTGGCGGCGTCCACGTGAACCTCCGGAATAAGGTGAATAAATGCTTTACAGTCACAGGACTTTTGTCACGATTTGTGGACCTCTGGAAAGTCAAAATGTATTCATCTATTTATTTATTCATGTCATGTCATTACACAATATCATTATTATTACCATACATGAACAAAAAGGAACAGAAGGAAGATTAATCGTGTGTTATCTGTTTCTACACTGCGTTCCACATGATTATGCAAATTGTATTTCAGTTTCATAAAAGTAAAAAAAAAAAAAGTTTTTCAATTAAACTCATGGTCTGTATTGTGTCTCAGGGCTCTTTGAATCACTGACATCGATCTCAGACGCCTGTTATGATTATGTTGTCAGGTAAGCCCAGTCAAGGGAAAAACTACTGAAAAAGGACGTTCCACATTATTAAGCAGACCACCATTTACAATCAATATGGGAAAGAAAAAGGATCTCTGCTGATGAAAAGCGTGAAATAGTTGAATGTCTTGGACTAGGTATGAAAACATTTGATATTTCACGAAAGATTAAGCGTGATAATCGTACTGTTAATAAATTTGTGGCTGATTCAGAGACACACGGGTTTGTGCAGATAAAGACACCATGAGGACGGTTTCTGCCAGACAAACACCTCAGATTAAGAGAACAGCTGCTACAAAACAGCAAACAGGTATTTGAAGCTGCTGGTGCCTCTGGAGTCTCCTGAACATCACGGTGTAAGACCTCCAGAAGCTGCAGTTGTGCATAAACCTTCTATCCGGCCTCCTCTAAACTGTTCATTGAAGCTGACGAGCAGAAACGGCTGCAGTGGCTCAGAAATACATGAAGACTCATTTTCAAACAGTTTTGTTCACTGATGAGTGACTGTAGAGGCGCATTGAGTTGCCTTGTGTACGAAATGCGCGGTATATATAAAGTTGCCTTGCCACTGTGCGGAAGGAGACTGGCTTCCTTGATTTAGCTGTGTTGTGGATCGTAAAGTAGAGCCCACCGCGGGTGATCGGTCAGAATCACATGAGATATTCACTTTAGATGACCTCCTAATGCTGCAAATTCAACAAAGGACCATTTCCAGTTAACTACAAGCTTTACAATGTATTGAAACTATGAGTTGCATGATAATTTGGAACAGTAGATTTATCACTGGGAGTTTTTTTCCAATCACATTCAAATGATCCTCCAACAGTTAAAGACTTGAAAGTTATGCTGACTGACATTTGAGTTGACAATTTAGGAAATCAGAGAAAAATATTATTTGCATAATAATTTGCAACACGGTGTAAATGATCAATCCTATCAAGCTCTACATCTACACTGACTAAACTCAAAATGCTACATCCAAAAATAGCGCTGATACTTAAACCAAAAGCGTAGGATTTTATCTTTATAAACCGCCGTTACTAACACCATTTCAAAACCAACACAGTAGTTTCAAGTTAAGATACGAACGTGTCCAAGAGGACGCCCTGAACCAAACTCTACACAGCCTCGGATTCAACGTGGGACAGAAGTACGAGCTGAGCCCCGGTCATGGATGTGACCGCAGCAGTGTGGTGTGCGGGGGCTACATGCTACATGCTAACCATGTTTAATAAGGTCTTGAGCAGCTTAAACACGGACACAGAGAAACGTTTGGTTTCCTCTTCCACGTGTTCATTTAGTCTGAGGAGGGGAAGCAGATCTTCGGCAAAGTCCTGCAGCAGCTGGACCAACGGTCACATACGTTCAAATGCTCGGGATATTATTATTAGGTAGTGCAGCATCATTTCTCTACAGTCCTCACACTGGCGGAGTTAACTATTGGGCCTAGTTACACAAATGTTATGTAATTCAGTTTTTTCTGCCTTTGGACACATGAAAGTCAGGCAATACAGGTGTAAACATTAACACAATTATCTTTATGGAAGAAAAAGGAACAACAGAACATTTTTTGAATGCAATGTACAGTAATACATTTTATCCATTGATTACACTACCTACAAGAATAACGGCTACGACTGCTTCCCTAATTGATAACATATTTACCAACATGTTGGAGAGTGTTCATCAAAGTGGGATTTTATTAAATGACATAAGTGATCATTTACCGATATTTACACTAGTCAAGGTAAAACAGGACCGTTCTTTGGAGACTAAACCCAACAAAGTGATAAAATATAGACCCAGGAGTGAAAGTTCAATGAATGCCTTTCAACAAAGCTTATCAAGACAAAGCTGGGATAAAGTTCTTGGTGAAAATGAGGTAGATGATGCATACAATGAATTCCTGCAAATATTTAAGTTTCTCTATGATTTACACTGTCCAACAAAAACATACAAGATGAAAGCAAAAAAGGAGGAGAGGCCATGGATAACAAAAGGGATAAGGAACGCATGTAAAAAAAAAAATGCTCTGTACAAAACATTTCTTAGGAAAAGAACCTTAGAATCTGAAACAAAATATAAAAGGTATAAAAACAAATTAACCAATATAATGCGAATATCTAAGAAAGAATACTACACAAACCAGCTCGAGAAAAATAAAAATAGTATGAGAGGCCTATGGAGTACATTAAATAGTGTTATAAGAAGGAACATCGGGAAAAACCCTGTTCCAGATTATATCACACATAATGGAAAAAAAGAAGCCAAACTGGGCAACATTGTAAATATGTTTAATGACTATTTTGTCAACATTGGGCCCGAAATGGCAAATCAAATTAATAATTTGGACAATGCAAATGTTCTAGAAAATGTATTGGAAAGCAGAGATTCATTGTGTGTGACTCCTACAGATACAAAAGAAATTATAGATTTAGTTAACCAATGTAAGAGCAAAAAATCTAGGGACTATAATGACATTGATATGACTCTTATCAAAAGGGTCATACATGAAATTGTAGTGCCCATAACTTATATATGTAACCTATCTCTCCAGACTGGGAAATTCCCAAGTCAAATGAAAATTGCCAAAGTTGTGCCTATATTTAAAAATGGTGATAGTCATGAGGTGCCAAATTACAGACCTGTATCGATTCTACCTCAGTTCTCTAAGATCCTTGAAAAACTTTTCTCTAATCGTCTTGATAGGTTTATAGAACAATATAATTTACTCAATGAAAGTCAGTATGGCTTTAGAAAAAATAGAGGAACTGCCCTAGCACTAACAGAAGTATTTGAGGATATAACCAACAGTATTGACCAAAAGCTATACTCTGTAGGAATATTTATAGACCTTAAAAAAGCGTTTGACACAATGAACCATCAAATACTACTGCAAAAAATGGAAAAATATGGCATTCGTGGAGTTGCACTGAACTGGGTCAAATCATACCTCTCAGACCGGAAACAGTATGTTCAACTGGAGGAATGCATGTCTGAAATGCAGAATATTACTTGCGGGGTGCCACAAGGATCGATTTTGGGTCCTATGTTGTTTTTATTATACATAAATGATCTCTGTTATACCTCTTCTAAACTGAAATTCATACTATTTGCGGACGATACAACGATTCTGTGTTCAGGAAAGGATTTACAGCTTCTTATGACGGAAATCTCAACAGAAATAAACAAGTTAAAACAATGGTTCGATAATAACAAACTGTCAATGAATATTAGGAAAACAAAAATGATGATTTTTGGGAAACGAATCAAAGATACTGAAGTAAAACTTAAAATCAACAATATGGAAATAGAGAGAGTTCACGAATGTAAATTTCTGGGTGTGATTTTAAGTCATAATGTAAGCTGGAAACCCCATATAACAAGTATACAATCAAAAATGGCAAAGAGTATATCGGTAATGTACAGAGCTAGACATCTGCTAAAATATAGAGCCTTACATATTATATATAGTTCTTTAATTCTCCCATATATCAGCTACTGTGCGGAGGTTTGGGGTAACACTTATAAAACTCATTTAGATCCACTTTTAAAACTTCAGAAAAAAGCCATAAGAATCGTTCATAACGTTGGTTTTAGGGACCATACAAATGAGTTGTTCTTAGCATCTCGTATAATGAAAATTGAAGACTTAATTAAATTTAAAACTCTTGTTGTATTATACAAAGCATGTCGTGACCTTCTCCCTAGGAACACTCAGAAATTGTTCAGCAGTAGAGAAGGAACTTATAATTTAAGAGGAGAATTTGTGATGAGGAAACAGTGTGTTCACACCACCCTCAAAAGTATGTGTATCTCACAAGCAGGAATAACATTGTGGAATGACCTAAATAAAGAGACAAAACAGAGCAAAACACTAGTACACTTTAAAAAAACATGTAAAGACATTATCTTTAAAAATTATGCTAGTGAAGTATCATAATTACTATTATTTTCACAGACAGGCACACACTCGCGCTTTTTTGTTGTTGTTATGGGGTTTGCCCGTATATGAGGATTGAGGTATTGTAGAGAGGGATGAGAAAAAAAACAATAAAATAAAATAAAAAAAATAAAAAATAAAAAACGAACGTTTACACATGCATAAGTTCAATGCATTGAGTTTGTAAAAAATGTGTCGATTTCAGTCAGATGAAGTGATGTTGCAATATAATTGCTATACATATTAAATACCATATGGTGTATTTATTTTTGTAAAACTGTAAATGATAAATCCTTTATTTATTTTGTACGACTGTAAATGATAAATCCTTTGTGATATTTTGTGTTACTTGAATGAGAGATAAGGGGTAGGTTTATTATAAGTTCTTTGAACTTCTTCCTACTCCTTTTGAGCACAATAGTCTTGTTTTGTTTTCTTCTGTAAAATGTTTTAAATAAGTTTCTGCTCAAATAAATAAATGAAAGAAAGAAAGAAAGAATACATTTTTACATACATTACTAGAACATTATTATTTTTATTTATTTTTTATTTATTATTTTTTTTTTTTGGGGGGGGGGGGGGGTCAACAAATCCTTCTGGGGGGAAAATAAATAGTTATCTAATGTGTCATATGCACTTTAAAGATCCCACGATTGATTTTTTAACTCTAATAATTATATTCATTATTAATACTTGGCCGACATTGAAAACCCTTTGTTTACATGTCATTAACCAAATATTCACAGTTTCATAATTCTATGGGAAAAGCCCAACAGTTTATAATGGGGATCTCACTCGCCCAAGGCTTTTAACATTTCTACACGCACTTCATAAGTCACATTTTAGAGACATTTCCCTTTTGTGCTGAACATTTTGAACAGAATCTGCAAACCGTTCATAAAGTAGAGTTTAAGGGCACAATGAAAGTCCTTTTTTTTAAAATGGCATCATTACCTTTGAGTTCTGTCACTTTTGTTACATAAAAGTACCTCATTCTGTGAAAAAGTGACTCGTGGCTTCCAACATGTAGTTAATGCAAGTGCGTGTGTGCTCCAAACCATCCTTTGTGATTAATTCATGAATAAAGCACAAATCATTTTTTTGATGAATCATGAGTTAAAGCTTGACCTTTGACAGCCCTATTTATGAATTCACCAAAACCAAAATCATCGTAATAGGGAAGAGTTGACTGCCTTTGTGAGAGTTACACATGCACCTTCCCCTGGGCTAATCAGTGTGCAAACAGACTGACATCCAGACATGCTTAGAGACAATTAAATAAGTTTATTCTTAAGATTTTCACAAAATAAAAATTCCCATGAAATGTATAAAATTACAAAAGTGGTTACTTCATATCCAAAATTCAGATAAAGGGCTTTGTACAGTCTGGAATTAGGACGTCTTTGGGTTTGGCAGATATAAATATAAACAACAGAATGACACGGGATTTTGGAAGCTGACATTTCAACTTTAAGGTGACATTTCTCCAAGTAACAAGAGTACCTACAGCCCCCAACCAGAGAGTAACTACAGCCCCCGATCAGAGAGTAACTACAGCCCCCGATCAGAGAGTAACTACAGCCCCCGATCAGAGAGTAACTACAGCCCCCGATAAGAGAGTAACTACAGCCCCCGGTCAGAGAGTAACTACAGCCCCCGATAAGAGAGTAACTACAGCCCCCGATCAGAGAGTAACTACAGCCCCCGATCAGAGAGTAACTACAGCCCCCGATAAGAGAGTAACTACAGCCCCCGATCAGAGAGTAACTACAGCCCCCGATCAGACAGTAACTACAGCCCCCGATAAGAGAGTAACTACAGCCCCCGATCAGAGAGTAACTACAGCCCCCGGTCAGAGAGTAACTACAGCCCCCGATCAGAGAGTAACTACAGCCCCCGGTCAGAGAGTAACTACAGCCCCTGATCAGAGAGTAACTACAGCCCCTGATCAGAGAGTAACTACAGCCCCTGATAAGAGAGTAACTACAGCCCCCGATCAGAGAGTAACTACAGCCCCCGATCAGAGAGTAACTACAGCCCCCGGTCAGAGAGTAACTACAGCCCCTGATCAGAGAGTAACTACAGCCCCTGATAAGAGAGTAACTACAGCCCCCGATCAGAGAGTAACTACAGCCCCCGGTCAGAGAGTAACTACAGCCCCTGATCAGAGAGTAACTACAGCCCCTGATAAGAGAGTAACTACAGCCCCCGATCAGAGAGTAACTACAGGCCCCGGTCAAAGAGTAACTACAGCCCCCGATCAGAGAGTAACTACAGCCCCTGGTCAGAGAGTAACTACAGCCCCTGATAAGAGAGTAACTACAGCCCCTGGTCAGAGAGTAACTACAGCCCCCGGTCAGAGAGTAACTACAGCCCCCGGTCAGAGAGTAACTACAGCCCCTGGTCAGAGAGTAACTACAGCCCCCGGTCAGAGAGTAACTACAGCCCCCGATAAGAGAGTAACTACAGGCCCCGATCAGAGAGTAACTACAGCCCCCGGTCAGAGAGTAACTACAGCCCCTGATAAGAGAGTAACTACAGCCCCCGGTCAGAGAGTAACTACAGCCCCTGGTCAGAGAGTAACTACAGCCCCCGGTCAGAGAGTAACTACAGCCCCTGGTCAGAGAGTAACTACAGCCCCCGGTCAGAGAGTATCCCCGTTCAGAGTACCTACAGCAGTAACAGGACAGTAACCATGCTCCAGATGCCCTCCCACACACATATATTAGATTCTCCCATAAATCCATAAATAAGACACTGCTGTCTGCTCACACGTATGTACAAAATACACGCACTGCTCGGTGCTCAACACTAGGAGGCGTTGAGCACCGAGCGGCTGTACAGCGTCTGGTAATAGGCCCCTGAGTCCATGGCCGAGGCCCCGGGCCCCTCGTACACGGCTTTGGCCCCAACCGGAGAGGCCCCTCCGTAGCCATAGCCCATGACCTGCTCCTGGTAGCTCTTCAGCTCCATCTTCTGCTCGCTGGACATGAGGTTGGTGATGGAGAAGGGGTGGTTGAAGTTATAGTGGGGGTCGCTCTGCAGGTCCATGTGCTGCTGCATGGGGCCTGGCAGCAGGGGCCCCTGGTGCAGCAGAGAGGAGGACAGACCCATAGGGGGCGACGAGGAGTTGGCTGGGGGCAAATGTGAGCTGGTGAGAGGGGGACAGTCCATGGAGCCCAGAGAGGTGCGGTGCAGACTGGGTTCCTCAGATGCCGAGCCTGGGTGGGAGCTGTCTGAGTGGGCGGAGTCAGGCCCTTCAGACGCCCTCGTGGGGCTGTGCTCATCCGGCTCAGCCCGGGGCCCTTTGGAGGGGCCCTCCTGATTCTTAGAGCCCTTCTTGGAGGCCTTCTCCTCAATCTTGAAGCGCTTCTGTCGGCGCAGGTAACAGCCGTTCTCGAACATGTTCCCGGACTGGGGGTGTAGGGTCCAGTAGGACCCCTTGCCGGGCTTGTCGGGCGAGCGGGCCACTTTGACAAAGCAGTCATTGAAGGAGAGCGAGTGGCGGATGGAGTTCTGCCAACGCTGCTGATTGTCACGGTAATAAGGAAACAGGTCCATGATCCACTGGTAGATCTCGTTGAGCGTGAGCATCTTGCTGTTGCTCTGCTGGATGGCCATGGTGATGAGGGAGATGTAGGAGTAGGGTGGCTTGGCGTGGGTCAGCGAGCGCCTATAGGGCTTGGGGGGCGTGTCTTTGGGGCTGCGGCTCATGTTGGCGGGGGAGGAGTAACCCAGCTGACTCATAGACTGGCCCACATTTTGGTAGTGGGACATGGAGGACAGGGCGGGGGCCGTGGAGCCCAGCGAAGTGAGGGGGGCAGAGCTGACCGGAGACAGGGACATGTGTGTGGGCCCTGTGTTCATGGACCCCAGGGGGGAGCTGCTCAGGGACGGGCTGGGGTACGCCATGTTCAGGCTGGGGGCCATGTTCAGGCTCTGGGCCATGTTCAGGCTGGGTGCTGTGTTCAGGTTGATGTAGCTGTTGATGGGGCCCATGGAGCCCATAGATCCCAGAGATGTCATGGAGGAGGGCGGCGCGTACATCTGAGAACAACAAAACACAGGTCAGACCTCACGCTTACAGGTCAGACTGCGTGTGCTCAGGACCTCACACGCATACACGCTTCCTCCCTGATGTGACCTGAACATAAACATGCTCCTGGTTTACGTTGTTATTTAAATGGAGCATATTTGAAATATTATTTACTTGCAGTTGCAGAAGTATACAATTCAAAATGCATTTAGTTACATTTCACAGGGCAGCTTGCTCCTGTAGCTACTGTCGTGTGTACTAGTGATATATATATATATATATATATATATATATATATATATATATATTGGGTAATTGTATTATGTAGTATTGTGTGTTTGGTGTTGCTGTGAGGCACACTGAGTTGTCTCTGACATTAAAGGTACTGTATAAATAAATGTATTTATTTATTTATTGGTTTATTTGGTCGGGACAGTGCATGTTAATGAACATACATGGGTCTCATGTAACTTGCCGTGTGTACTGGTAATATACTCTGACTCCCATAGCCCTGTGTACTGGTGATATACACTGACTCCCATAGCCCCTGTGTACTGGTAATAAACTCGGACTCCCATAGCCCCTGTGTACTGGTGATATACTCTGACTCCCGTAGCCCCTGTCGTGTGTACTGGTAATATACTCTGACTCCCATAGCCCCTGTGTACTGGTAACATACTCGGACTCCCATAGCCCCTGTGTACTGGTAATATACTCTGACTCCCGTAGCCCCTGTACTGGTAATATACTCTGACTCCCATACCCCCTGTGTACTGGTAATATACTCTGACTCCCATAGCCCCTGTACTGGTAATATACTCTGACTCCCATAGCCCCTGTGTACTGGTAATATACTCGGACTCCCATAGCCCCTGTGTACTGGTAATATACTCTGACTCCCATAGCCCCTGTACTGGTAATATACTCTGACTCCCATAGCCCCTGTCGTGTGTACTGGTAATATACTCTGACTCCCATACCCCCTGTCGTGTGTACTGGTAATATACTCTGACTCCCATAGCCCCTGTCGTGTGTACTGGTAATATACTCTTACTCCCATAGCCCCTGTCGTGTGTACTGGTAATATACTCTTACTCCCGTAGCCCCTGTGTACTGGTAATATACTCTGACTCCCATAGCCCCTGGCGTGTGTACTGGTAATATACTCTTACTCCCATAGCCCCTGTGTACTGGTAATATACTCTGACTCCCATAGCCCCTGGCGTGTGTACTGGTAATATACTCTTACTCCCATACCCCCTGTCGTGTGTACTGGTAATATACTCTGACTCCCATACCCCCTGTGTACTGGTAATATACTCTGACTCCCATAGCCCCTGTACTGGTAATATACTCTGACTCCCATACCCCCTGTGTACTGGTAATATACTCTGACTCCCATAGCCCCTGTACTGGTAATATACTCTGACTCCCATAGCCCCTGTCGTGTGTACTGGTAATATACTCTGACTCCCATACCCCCTGTCGTGTGTACTGGTAATATACTCTGACTCCCATAGCCCCTGGCGTGTGTACTGGTAATATACTCGGACTCCCATAGCCCCTGTGTACTGGTAATATACTCTGACTCCCATAGCCCCTGTCGTGTGTACTGGTAATATACTCTGACTCCCATACCCCCTGTCGTGTGTACTGGTAATATACTCGGACTCCCATAGCCCCTGTGTACTGGTAATATACTCTGACTCCCATAGCCCCTGTGTACTGGTAATATACTCTGACTCCCGTAGCCCCTGTGTACTGGTAATATACTCTGACTCCCGTAGCCCCTGTGTACTGGTAATATACTCTGACTCCCATACCCCTTGTCGTGTGTACTGGTGATTTACTCTGGTCGGTGGGCAGTATTTCTCACAGGCAGGAGAGGCTCTGAAACGCTCCTCCAAATATGTGTATGAATGCACAAAGAGGCCTCAGTGCGCGCGGCTTCGCACGGCCGTGTTAACCTGAAAATGCGTAAAAAGCGCGTCAGCTGCAAACACAGACGTCCTCTGAGGATCTGCAGGGCACGCACCAAACGCATCTCCGAATAAGGACTACACTCACGGTCGTTTCTGTTTGATTATTATGGGCCTGTTCCCTGCAACGGAACTCACGGGGCTCGTGCAGACGTGTTAATGAGATCAGAAGGTGACACCGAGACGGAGCTGATGGGCTTAACTTCAGACTGATGAAGTTACTGCGGCCTCTGGCTCCCTCACGGCATGTGCGTAAAACGGAACAAACTCCACGCTTTATTATCTTTTTATATGTTATTTAAGGTATTATTTTCTATAATAATAATAATTATTATTAATTGAATAATTGAATAACTAAACATGTGTTTACATTGACTAATAGCCAACCTTTCATGTTCTATTTTCTTTCTGAATGAAGCCTTGATTGTAGACTAAGCATATGTCGGTATATACAGACAATGTAGGAGCTGTCTTTCTTTACTATTCCTACTTTCTTCATCTTTCTTTTTTCTTTAAATTGTGTTTTTATATTCTATTGTCTTTAAGTAAGTTTATTATTATTATTATTATTATTAATAGTAATAATAATAATAATAATAATAATAATAATAATAATAATAATTGTTATTATTATTATCATGTTATAATGGAGCTACAACGACCACTTCCCTCGTGAATCCATGACGCTTTCCCTGAGCCTTGTGGCCCAAAGGCCGCTGTGAGCAGCTCTTACCTCGCTGGCTTCGCTGTAAAAAGTATTCCACTCCGGCAGGTCGTGGGTCTCCATCTTCACGGAGCTCAACATCCCCGAAGCCTGAGTCCTGCTGCGGTCGGTGGGTCTAAACGTCAGGCTGTAGGTAAAAGGTAAAACGTATAGGCTCCTCACGACGCGCTCCTCTGCGGCACAGGGAAATCCAGTCACAGATCCAGAGGGAGTCACAGTCGCGCCATGGTCCGGGGCTCGGTCGCTCTGACGCAGTGTGGTGCTGAGTGGAGACCTGGGCAGTGTACGTCGCGTACGTGGTGTGCGGCGCTTAAAAGGTGCTCACTACGCCCCGCCCACAGCTCCTCACAGGAAAGGCCTCACAAACTGGCACCGTCGGCCCCCTGATGCGCTGTATATTGGCCCGGCGGCCGCACAAGGCCACCCCGAGAGCCGCTCCACAGCGCAGGAGGCTCCACCAAACATCTGTGACAATAACGAGTCACTGTCACTTATAAAACCGTATACGTAAAAGGCACACCGACTCATGCGCCTTTACGCACCAGTCTCCAGAGCGGGACGCACTGGCAGTGTCCACAGAACGGAACATGGCCTGTCGAAGGACTGTTATACGGCCTGGTGCAGTCGATCACACAGGCCACACATTCAGTGTAGGCCACGCACTCGTGGCTTACTCCTTAAGTGATTGCTTCTGCGTTAACCTAACATAATATACATGCATATGTTAAAGATACGTGCATTTATTTTCGTCTTTTCTAATCGTTTGCAGTTGTGAAATAATTAGCTGATGCACATAATGTTGTAGACCCAATAACAGCTGACAGTGAGCAATGTTCCTAAAGTCTCCTGCACATTGTCACTAAACCGCAGAGGGCACGTGTACGTGCTGTCGGTTCTGTTCTTGGCCGTATTTAGATGTGTCGGCCCTTTTGCCTTAATGTTATTCCCAGACTGTGTGGCCGTGGTTTCATTGGATCAGAGCTGCTGAGGAACAGCGGAGAGGTTCGGGGCCCGTACAGTCGCTGGGCCCCGGGGCGTGAGAAAAGGCCGGTGTGGAGAGAGGGAGCGCACACTGCGAGGTGCGAAAGTCCTTCATTCCTCAGGCTCGCGCCAGTGTCCTAATTTGAGCCGATGTAGATTGCAGGGACTGAGAGAAAAATACACGATCAGGCATCTGATTACAGGCAAATGGGTGCGAAAGAATGCGAGTTCACAGGTCCAAACAATCAGATGGGCTGCTCGCTGCTCGTTTAAGCTCTCATTCATTGTGGCCATATCGCCTGTGCTCTGCCCGATCCCGTCGGACCGTGGAAGGGCCTGGTCGGTACTGGGATGGGAGACCGTTTGGGAACACCAGGAAGCCTGGTGAATGTAGTGAGTGAGTGAGTGGTTGGTGGTGGTCTGAGGGGCCGATGGCGTAGGACAGGCTGCCTCGCTTCCGTCAGTCTACCCCAGGGCAGCTGTGGCTACAATAGTAACTTACCACCACCAAGTATGGCCTGAATAAATAGTTATTATTATTATTATTATTATTCATTCATTCAAGCTTTATTAAGGACACAGATTGCTGGTCCATGTTCAGAGTTTTGTGACTGAATAACCTAAATACAGCAGGATGATGGAATACAGTGATAAGGGAAAATATATTATATAATGGAAATATTGACCAAATAAGGCAGTACATCTGAGAGTTATCACCCAATCATCCTGAAAGCAAACAACCGAACAGGCCGCTGTCCGCACGCGGAGAGGCTGGATGCGCGAGGAGGGGTGCGCTGTCACGGCACGGGGGGAATACACATGCGGCCCGCTGCAGACGGGGGCCACTGAATGTCAATCGGGCGCCCTAATGGCCCCTGAATGGGCATGTAACTGATGCGCAGGCGGGAGGTCCGAGCGCGGGGGAGCTGTGAGAACGGGCACCCGGAGAAATAACAGGAAGCAATGGCCCGTTAGCGACGCTCCCATCAGCAGCGTTTGGATTTCATCCCGATCCCTCCCGAACTGGACAGCGGCTCAAGATCTCGAACTTCGGGCTCATACAGATGTCCCCCCGTGTCAAATGCAGCAGGGACACTTTTCAACGCGGACAGTTCAATGTTGTCAAACGCTTCACACCAGGAAGGCCTACTACCTGCTCTTAGAGACTCGACTTTGGATTAATCTGGACCTCTTCATCAGAACTCGCCCGGGTGCAACAAGGAAAAACAAGATTTTATTTAACAACATCGCCGATGATCCTGCCATCGACCTGGTGCGCAATGGAGGCAAGGCGCACAGCGGGGGACACTTCACATTTAGCCGATATGAAAATGGAGAGACATTTAATTAGAGCAGGCTGCTTCATATTATTTAGGCTACTTGTGATTTAAAAAAATAAAGGACAAAATGGGGCTTGAAAGATGCTCCTTGTTTTGTTGCACGTATTTTACCACTGGCGGCTAAAACAAGTTGTCCTTTGTCAGAAAAAATAAAAAAACTTTTGTCAGTGAGTTTTCAGACTGCAGACTGTGGTGGACTCACATGGGGATGGAGCCATGACTCTAAACACTCATTTCTGTCAGTGTAGGTGCATTATGACTCTAAAGCCAGTTTCAAACCAATGGTTGGGTTTGAAGCCTCGTGCATGGTCGTGTGGACTGGACGGCGCACGCAGCGGTCCATCCGATGGCAATTAACACCTCTGTCTACGGCCTAACAATGGGCCTAATGAGGACGGACTCATAAAGGAAGCGGTGCGCTGGGTTTGGGCCCTTTGTTTATGTGGGAGTGCGCGGGCTGCAGTCGGCTGGGGGTAAGTGGGAGGGGTGCGCCATCTACTGGACATACGGAGGGAAAAGGCTTTGCCCGAAATAAACCCCAGTCTAATGGCAAATGGACTCAATAAATATGCACTTATCAAAAATAGGTCCAGCCATATGGAAGACTATTAGCACCTTAATTCAATTGTCTATTCATTTGTCAAATGGCTATGCATTATGTTATTTTTGTATTTATTTTGGAGTTGTTTATGGCAAAGTTGCATGTTATATCCAATTTTGACATTTAATGTTCTATTCCAAAAGTTCTAATGGCAATTCAATGTGTAAAGTGTCTATACAATGTCTTTACATATATCAAATTACAAGATTTTGAAATGAATAGCATATTGACATGGAAATGTGGCCTCTTTATTCATTGTTCTATTCATTCTTAAAATGGCATTTAATTTGGAGTTGTTTTTTGGCAAAGTTGAATGTCATATCTTATTTTGACTTGTAATGTTCTATTCCACATTTGAGTATGTTAAGTTTCATTTAATGTGTTGTGAAACAGCACCTCCCTTTGGATTGGATTGCAAATTGCCACACGCTGTAAGTGCATCTTTATTCAATATGCTATGCAGTTGTTGACCCCTGGGAAGGCGAGCCCTGGTCCGCTCTCGGCCAATCAGAGACGAGTCGATATCCTCCTATTTCAGTTTGTTGTAAGATAAGAAAGGCTGCACTTATCCCACACAAGGGAAATGGTATGTTTGAAAAAGCCAAGTACAAAAGAGCAACTGAATAAGGAAGCAAATGTCAAAAAGACCTTGTGCTAAATATTAACTAAAGAACAAAAACTATTCAAACAAAGTGTGTACTATATAAGGTACCAAATTAAATTAAACTAGAACAAAGCGATTACTATGCAGCAAGAGGTCAAGGGACTGTATGTACATGAACGTGAACAGCGTGTGAATATTTGTCAACATTTCGCATAGTAATAAGATAATACAGATCTAATTTTGTTCTATCCTTAGCATCCAACAGTAATCAATATAATTTTAGAAATATCTTGTTCAAGAACACTTGTCTACATAATTCAACTATACTGCTAGCATACAAGTATTGTGAACTCAAGGTACACTAGTTAAGCAAAATAGGCTTTACCATTTTATTTTACACTTTCATTTCTTATACAGCATACTATGCATATACTAGTTTAGTTAACTACTGTATGTAAATGGTAAATGGTCTCAACTTATGCCGTCCTTCTGTGGACCCACCACCTGCAGGAGGAGCCATAGGGGCTGGTGCAGCTCCAACAGCTGCTCCCACGACCCGGTAACGGACAAGTGGCAGAAAATGGATGGATGGATGTTCAGTGGTTTCAATGTTTGAGTCACAGAAAGTACAATTGTTATATTCTATACCAAACCTTACTCTGAGAAGCTCACTGGATGGATATATCACATTCAAATTTTTCAAATGAACTTCCTTAGTTTTTGGACTAACGGGGAATTTTAAATATTTTTAATCTGTTCTTTTGAACATTTTTGAACAATTGAGTTTCTGTTAGATTTGATTGGATAAAAGTGATAATTTAGACACTTTCGCAAAGTTTTGTTTGGTATCCCTTTTCTCATAAAATCTTGCTCATTGATATATAGTGTTGCCAATTTGGGAGGAGCTAAACTCCTCAAATCAGTATTTTCAATTAATGTGTAATGGGTTTTTTTTTTTTTTGTAAAACAGAAATTTAGTAAATTAATGAATGCCGAATAAAAACTGAAGACTAAAACAAGAGCAGGCTGGTGTGACCAATAAGGACAACTGATATGCAAAATATAACAAAGTTTTATTACAAAACTAAAAACAAGCTTTAAAATGCGATTAAAATGTTAAAAATGCTAAAATTAATTAAAACGGGGCACAACGCGCAGAGGAGGCCCGAATTCCGCGGCGGGGGTCGTTGGTGGGGAAGCGGCTACTCCTACTCCGTCTCCCTTGGTCCCAGGTCCTGGAGCTCTCTGGAACCGCACCTGGGCAAAAGGTAAGGGGAGCCAGCACACACGTCCACCACACCAGATCGTAACGGCCCAAGGCCACTCAGTGCAGGGCAGTTCTGCGTCTTAGCGGTACTCACTGACAGGGAGAGCTCCTCACTCTCCCACTGCTTGATCCGTCCTCTCAGCTCTCCCCGAACCGCATTGCGTCCCCTGCTGCTCTCTGGTCGCTTAACGATCTCCGGACGGGCGAGGCAGGGTCTGGTTGTCTGGCTGGGTGGGTGGGTGGGTGGGTTTCGTGTGCACCGTCGTTCTCCTGCTCCTCCGTCTCTCACAGTTCCCCTCTTTCTGCTCCCGGTTTGACTGCGTCGACTCCTTTTATCCTGTGTCCTTTCCCACAGAACAGGTGTGGTGATTGCAGGCAGGTGGGCGGGGGTTTCCACGGTAGCAAATGAGGGGGCGTAGCTCAAAACATGCATAAAGAAAAACACTGCAAACCAAACAATAGCAAATGCCCTCCTCTGACCGGATTACAAATGGTTTAACAGATTGGGGAATAGCTTTGCATATTTTTTTTTATTCAGTTATTTTGCATGTTATATTGTAAGTGGAGATGGAGTTCTGGTATGATAACCAATTACCCTGTCTGTCCATTAGGTGGCGTAAGGACCACACTCCTTTATCCATCCAATGTTGCAAAAACTACGACTTTCTATTACACAACACACATCTGTTATTCCATATTGGTGTTTGATGCGGAGTGAAATTGTGGTTGTACATAAGTTTCCAGCTTAACAGAACTTGCTTGTGAAAAGACGACAACTTAATTGGAAGTTTCTCAATATCAAAGTCGCATGCAAGGACAAACTCAATACCTCCTATTTTCTCAAATAACCCCCTGGACAGACAAAACCATACACTGTTCTTCTCTGTTATAAAGGACTTCAGCCATTTCATTTTTAGGACCACATTTAGACATTCAAAATCAATAGGTTGCGTTCACGATTTAGAATTCCATTTCAGTTGGAGGGCAGGTGTCAATACAAGTCTATGGGAGAGAAACAGTTTTTGAAAGAAATTTCCAAAAAGAAAATGTCCAAATGTTTTCTCTGATCATCATGTGACAGTGATTGGATTCACAAACCTGACATGTGCATTTTATGGCTGAAAGTCCTTTCTACTGGCCAACATCAAGCACATGTTTTTGAATATTGTCTCCACTTTTGGACGCCCTTGTGAAGAAATAATTAGACATATGTTCATATCTGCTGAAAGATGTGACTTTGAACTTTGTGTCAGTTTTTGTTTCATGTGAATTGGCCCAGGAATTACAGAGAAATTAGCAATGATTTAAGACTATAAATCTGCATTTTGAGCGTTACTATGGTTACGGCCGTGGAATTTTCAGTTGCCCTCCACCTCAATTTTAA
Source organism: Proterorhinus semilunaris (assembly GCA_021464625.1). NCBI lineage: Eukaryota > Metazoa > Chordata > Actinopteri > Gobiiformes > Gobiidae > Proterorhinus > Proterorhinus semilunaris. Next base: position 1,721,268 of record CM038354.1, read on the forward strand.
ACTATAGGCTCTTTAGAATGTAGTGATGTCACGTGAACGCTACCTATTGCCTGTAGGCCACCATCCTTGTATTCTTTGACAATTTCAGATTTTTTTATATAATGGACTTTATTTTTCCAAATGTAATTGAAGTTTAATTGATAATTTTTTTGATATCTCTGTCTGGTATTGCCAATGAATAGGCTGGATAGATGCACCTCGCTAGTGATTCCATCTTTGTTAGATGTGTTCTTCCAAAAACTGTTAGATCCCGTTGTAGCCAAGAGTTTAGTTTGGATTTGCATTGAACGATTTTATCTTGAATGTTTTGTTTCTCGCTTGAGGCCTTATCTTTGGTCACGTTAATTCCTAAATATTTAACACATGATTTCATTGGGATACTATAGGCTACAGAAAGGTCGCAATCATAGATAGCCATAAGCTCACATTTATTATGGTTCAGTGTCAAACCTGACGCTTCGGAGAAAAGGCTAATATGTGATTTGTTCCACATTTTTTAGAAACATAGTTATGTCATCTGCAAGTTGACTTATAATTAAATGTTCATTAAAAACCTTTAAATTCTCAATATCAGAGTTTTTCATTAAGATTGCCAACATTTCTACTGCCATAATAAATAAAAATGGAGAGATATTACAGCCTTGTTTCGCGCCTCTATTTACAGAGAAACTGTAAACTTTCACAAGGCTTATGATAATAAGCCTTGTGAAAGTCTAGAAAAAGAATGAAGCCATTATCCTCAATAATATCGATATAATCCAAGAGATCTTGAATTAGTTTTATGTTATTATGTATAGATTTTAAATTTTCAAAAAAACAGATTGTGTTTCACTGATTACTTGAGATAATCCACTTTTTAATCTATTGCTGAAAATAATGTAAACAATTTGTAATCGCTGTTCAAAAGGGAAATAGGGCGGTAGTTTTCTAATATTTTGTTATCCTTGTTTGGTTTGGGAATTAAAGTTATGATGCCTTGTTTCATGCTTGTTGGCAAATTCAAATTAGAAATAATCTCTTTAAATGTTTCGAAAAGGAGTTCTTTAAGAGACTCCCAAAAATGCCTATAAAAATTGGCCGTAAATCCATCTGGGCCAGGTGATTTATCCAGTTTAAGGCACATAATGGCGCTATCTAGTTCTATCAGTTCTATGTCTTTTTCACATTTTGTCTTTAAAATCATTGTCAATTTTTGGAATAAAATGTTCTATTCTGTTGAGGAAGCCCTCTGCTTTTTTGGCTGAATAAGAGGAGGTATATAGTTTTGATAGAAAGTACTGATTTCTTCTGCAATGACAGCCTGATCTGAACATTCGCAACCATTTATTATCAGCGTTTTTATACTATTTCTTTCTTGTCTCTGTCTTTCTAATCTGCAGAAGTAAGCAGAATTTCTCTCGCCTTCCTCTATCCACCTTGCTCGAGATCTTATATATGCTCCTCTGGCCTTCCTTTCATACATGTTATCAAGTTTTTCTTGTAACTGCAATAGTTTTATTTGATTATTTTCAGACTGTATGGGGCAAGTCGTGATCGACAAAATATTTTTAATAATATCTTCTTCTTCCATATAATTTTTCTCCTTCATCTGTTTGCTAAAAGAGATTGATAACTGACGGATTTTGTATTTTAGGAATTCCCATTTCTGAGTGTATGTTACTATTGATTCATCTAATACAGTGTTCTGGATTAGAGATTCTATAGTATTACAAAAGTCATCATATTAAATTTGAGTTAAATTTCCAATAACCTTTTCTACGAGTAGATTTTAAGACAGGAGTTCCACACAACAATGATTGGTGAGGGGTGCTGGTATTATTTCACAGTTTGAGATCTGATTGAGGATAATGTCTGTGACTAACCAATAGTCAAGTCTGGATTTAGCTGAACCATCTGGTTTAAACCAAGAGTATTGTTTTGAATCAGGATATTTTTCTCTCCAAGGGTCTCGGAAATGTAATAAGTCACAAAATTCATCTAATACAGTATTGGGATGTCCATCCATCCATTTTCTTCCACTTGTCCGTTGTCGGGTCGTGGGGGCAGCCGCTGGAGCCGCCCAAATCACATTGCACCAGGCTCCTATGGCTCCTCCTGCAGGTGGTGGCTCCACAGAAGGACGGCCTCTTAGTTCCAAACGGGCCTGTTGGTCTCTCATAGGGGCTTCACCCATTCACACTCTCATTCATACACCAGTGTACGCAGACACTGGAGGCAAGGAGGGTGAAGTGTCTTGCCCAAGGACACAACGACAATGTGCACCTTCAGGAGGCAGGATTTGAACCCCCGACCTTCCCATCATGAGACGATCCGCTCTACCATCTGCGCCACCGTCGCCCCCGTATTGGGATGTATAGTGGAATATTTGCCAGGAAGTCTGTCTAACCAGTCATCCCTGACTGTATTCCAATCTCCTCCCATTATGATATTTTCCATTGCATATTTAGTTTTAAGTTCAAACAAGATTTCTTTGACTTCTCCCAAAATAATGGTATTTCTTCCTTTATTACAGTATCCATAAACATTTCCTAATATTAATATAGATGTATCTACTTGTAAAACTTAAATTAACCAGTGACCATCTTTGCTAACTTCAGTTCTAAGAATTTTCCCATTACAATTATTAAATAGGATTGCTACACCTGCTGATTTTGTTGTGCCATGTGAAAAACATATTTTATCCCCCCATTGTGTTGTCCAGAATGTTTCATTGGTTTCATTTGAATGGGTTTCCTGAAGTAGTACACATTGAGTATTTTTGCCCTTACAGTAAAGGAATAAAGCCTTTCTTTTTACACTATCCCTGAGACCTCTGGTGTTAATTGTTAATAGTTTGAGATTAGTTTACATTTACAATCACTCACACACTCACGCAAAAATAAATAAATAGAATAAAACAAAAACATAAAAGAGAAACCTTCCAGCTTAAGATGAAAAAAATAAGTAAAACTTCAGGCAGGTCCTTATTAACATTGCCTCCCCCCGTTTTTTTTCTTCTTTTTTTTAACAAATCAATCTCAACAAGAGTAAACATTAACCGTCTAGAATACTTCAAATGTTTGCCTACTCAAAGCTGAAACCTTGTTGGTTTTAGGCAGTCACAACCTGTCCATCAATGACAGCCACGTGTCCTCTGTAGTAGGCCACCTTACCCTGTGATCTGGCCACCTTACCCTGTGATCTGGCCACCTTACCCTGTGATCTGGCCACCTTACTGTAGTGAGGTGGGGTAGGTGTCCCTGCATTTAGATAATTAAATGTAGGGGGCGCGCTATAAAAAGGGCCTTTTCAGTCTCACCTGCCCTCTCACCTCTCTGACGTCACACCTGCTGCGGGACACAGCGTGGCTAGCGGCTAGTCTGGAGTTGTCTGGTTGTCGTTGTGTCGGGAGCGTCAAGCCGGCAACGTAGGCTTAAGGCCAACGACTTATGACTGCAACTTCCATGCCTCGTTGGTAAGCGCGTCCCTCGTAGTTGGTACGATCAATGCGTGTGCATTTTTAAGTTTCCTACTGTTCAGACAGCGCCGATGCCGGTCCGAGTGGTGCCGTATAGCTGGATGCGGTCCGGGGTCTGCGGGCTCGTAGGGTGTCGCGCTTTGTCTTTCGTCAACTGGTAGGATCTTTTGTGTTCTTTGTGCCTGGTTATATGTATTAAGTGTACTCATGTTTACCATATATTCGCAGGGTCCTGGCAGCACCATCATGCCTCCCCTGTTGTCACCTGTACGTCCACTGTCTGTTAAGATGTCTATCTTGTTGCGCTAAATGCGCTTCTCCTCCTGTACATGTGTGCTGGACTTTATTTTTAACGAAAGAAGTGAAACATGATTTTACCCAATGGGGAATCTAACTTATATAATAAAATCAAGACATATTTTGTAAATCATTTGCCTCTGCCCGGTCCTTTTTAACGAACCTGTGTGCCTTAAGTTGGAACCTTAAGAAGTTTTCCCAGTTATACTGGGTGGCGTTGTGGCAACCTTATTTATTTTAAGCCAACTATTTCGCATCACCCCCACTCTGCTACATTTGGCGTTTGTCGGCCAGATTGATTCCCAACACAGGCATGTGTTCCATAGCCTACTGTTTGTGGCAAGCAATGCTAAAGCTAAATTTTCAGTGTCCGCAGTAATCCTGGTTTCATAGTAGGCCTAAGCCTGTCCTGACCTGCCGTTTGTGTTTATTTTTATGTACATTTTTTTGCATGTTGTGCTTTACTTTTAAACTTGTTTTCTGCATGTACAATTTATGTTGGTAGTAATGTGACTTGCAAACCTGTATGAAATGGTGGTAATGCAACATTTGATCCAAATGCTTGTGCTATGCCAGCCTACAGCTAAATTATGTCAAATGTAACGACTGTTCTGTGTTTTTAAAGACAAGGCAACAGCAGAGAAGTCCAGTGTAGAAGAGAGGAACTTGCAGGATTGTCGTGGGTGAGGTCACAGCATCTTGATGCCCGTTCCTATAGTCCCATATTTGGTGGCCTCTAGTGGGTGGCTCAAACCCCCTAGTAGCGGTGTAGGTAAGGCGAGATGTGAATTCCTCGATTACTAAATAGCACACCGGTGCGCAGCCACTATTGCCACTGAGATGGTCAGAGGTAGCCCAATATAGCCCTTAGGGAGCTCAAGATGATCGTGTAGTTGCTCATACCTGGGCAGCGGTGGGTGCATTGGAGATGAAGGATGCCTCAATGACCCATTTGCGTTAAGCAGCCGTTGTAAGAAAGCTATGGAGCCTCTAGTATTTATTATTTGCGCTATCCGTACTCAACACGCCCTTCTGCGGCCTTCATGGCACCTAGTCTATAGCCCATGTGCACGGGTTGTACGACTTGGAAATATGCAGTCCTGGTAGTTGGTTGCTTTAGTGCTTCATTTATTTTTTTGGGAGAGCAGTGTTTGGTAACTACTCTCTCGCTGTGTGAATGAGTTTGGTTTGTCGTGGGGGTAATTGTGTGAATGATTTAGTTTATCGTCGGGGCGACGATACAGTTGGCCGGGTGGAATGTGGCATGGCGCCTGTTGCATCTCCTCCAGCCAGCTGGTGGCGCCGCGGGTATATAGGCGCAGTGCATTCACTGTTTCGTTCTCTGACGTCACTCACTTCCTGGTCCGGCCGGTGTGTCGGTGCGTTCCTCGCTTCTCCGACGGACAGGTAGCGTTTGCTCTAGATTGTATTGCTTGTAACGTAACTAATTCCTGGTCCTAACTGGAGGTTTTGCAATTTAGCTCCGCGTCCGGTTCCACGATGCAGCCCCCAGATGCTCCATGTGCAGGGATGGTGTGCGCGCGCTGTCATGGCCTCACACCCGTGTGTTACGCCCTGCGTTCGATGGTACGTTTGGGCAGAGCTTCAGTTTACGTCCCAACAGTGAGGCTAGGTTTTAACCGTTTTATTATTTACAGGTGATCTGGCCCGCGCTGGTGCGATGACAGCGCTGTCCTAATGTTGTTGCCTTGTCTTTTTAACCTTTTTATTCTTTTGGTTCACTCACGGACTCTTTTTGGTTTTAATTACTCAGCTGGAACTGATGTGAACTGTGAAAATGATGAATTGTGAACCAAATGAACCCTTTTTAATACGAAAGAGAAACTGAACATAATTTATTGAACGAAATATATATATAGTAAATAAAACTTGTATTTTTGCTAACTATGGACTCTGCCTGTGTCAATCATAAACGAACCTGCGTGCCTTAAGGTCCGGAGCCTTCTCTCCGGTGGCGTTGTCTATTAGTTGTTGGCTGTAACATTATTTTACAGACGCCAAACCGCTCGTATTGCTACATTACCCTGTGATCTGGCCACCTTACCCTGTGATCTGGCCACCTTACCCTGTGATCTGGCCACCTTACCCTGTGATCTGGCCAACTTTATTTTGGGCCAGAGCAGCTCTTGCCAGCCGATCTTCCTTCGTGAAGTCCTGGACGAAACGGACCCCTCGCTCCTTGCAGATAGAAGAGTCCTTGGTAGATTTCCACACTGCGTCTCGGTGAAGCCTCCTCACGAACTGCATGATAACCTGTCGGCTGCGCCCCTTATCCTTAGGACCAACCCGGTGCACCGAGTCAATGACATTCCCGATGTTGGTGGCCCACTGTGGGAAAAGTTGCAGCAGCAGCTCCTCGATCTTCCCTCTGATGTTTTCTCCTTCTTCTTCTTCTTTGAGTCCGGACAGTCACAGGTTCCAGCGGCGTTTGTACCGTTCAAACTCCTGCACACATTCTCTCAGTAGCTTATTTTCTTTTTTCACTTTAACATTCTCTTTCTCCAACTTTACAACTTTTGACTTGATTTCCGCGATCTGCCTTGTGTCCTCATCCAAGCGTTTCACACAGTTAGAAATCATCTCGAGTTCTTTTCCAGCTGCGCTGCGTTTTTCATCAGCTGCTCTGTATTTTCAACCATTGGCCTTTCCATGGCGTCCACTTTCTTTCTTTGGTTTCCAACTTTCGAATAACCGCCACCAGGTCCGCAAACGAGGCATCTTTCGCAGTATTAACAGTTGGTGTCGGTTTCTTCGCGGGTGGTTGTTGTTTAGTGGGCGTGGGATTAAGTGGTCTTCTGGTACCCTGTTGCGACGGGTTTGCGTTAGCCTTGTTCGGTTTTGAGGTGTCCATAGCCTCTTCGTGGTTAGCGGAGTAGTTGTGGAGGGCTAACAAGTTTCCCGCCTTACCGTTAGCTGGCTGGAGCGGTGGAAAATCCTCGTCATTTATGTCAGACATCGTGTAACTGTATTTCCTCTTTCACAGTTAGGTAGAAAAAAGGTTCAAGGTAGTTTGAGAGAGTCTTTTTTTTGTCTGAAGGGGGCGGTGTAATGTCTAGTTTAGGACCAACCGAGCGGAGCTTAAAAGGTTGCTTGTGCCCTGTCCGCCATCTTGCCTGATGTTTGCGTCACAGAGAATTGACAAGGTTACGTCACTCACTGCGCTGCTATGTTGCGTTCAATTAACCACATTAACATTAGCCAAAACTAATCATGGATAAAGTAGTCGAGGGTTTTGCCTCCGCGTGCTCGTGAGTTTATATTCAGTTCATATTTTGTGAGTTGGACCACAGCTGTCGTCACGTCCGCTAATTGCTAATGGGTTTATTTCACTGACAATCTGGGCCCGTCAGGCCCGCTCCAGATAGCAAAAGGACATTGTTTCAACATTTGAAATAGTGTTATGGCCTGTGATCGAAGAGATGTTGAAAAATGACGTTGAACGGCGACTGAAAGCGCTCGATATGATAGATGTTGAACACAACGTCGATTTTTGATCTTTTCTGACATGGAATCAATGTCATGCAAATAACATTGATTAGGAGTTGAATAGATGTTGAAATTCAAACGTTTTTTAAACATGGATTTAACATTGATTAAACTATAGAAATATACCTATATTCAACCTTTTGTAAACAATATTTTGATTATTGGAGCTACTTACAGTGTCACCACATAAATCACTGCGGTCATCATGTTGAGTCATTTCCACAGGCATAACCAGTCCAAACTATGAATCTGAGGCATAAAATCCATTTCCTCCTGTTTGTGTACATTTTGCATCCATATAGCACTCAGAATCACCACTTTATCGAAGTTTACCACGGTATTTACATTACGAAACTTTACAGCACATGCCCCATTTAAATCGTTATTTTGGTGCCTTTATCGTGACGGTGCCTCCTGCAGTCCTAAGACAGATATTGCAGCCTAAGAATACTGCATTTACTAGACAGAGGCCAAAACTTTTTCAGCCTTTGCTTCCATAAATATAGTATAACCCATAACCAGTGCATCCGTGAAGAATGTGCAGTACATTAAACAAACAAAAAGCATTCGGAGCAGAAGAGCATGAGACATGGAGGAAAGGCAGGAGATTGAGTTTGTGACCACATAACACCAAAAAAAAAAAAGGTACACTCATTATTTAACATTTTTGACAGTTAATAGATTGAGCGCCTGGGTCTGAAATTTGACTTAACGTAAGTAATATTTAATATAATAATATTTTTCTTAAGTCCCTCCTATTGCTGATTTCAGACACTAATCCGAATCCCCGGGCTTTGACCAAGAAGACGAGCTTTCCCGTGAACTGGCCTGTCAGGTCCAATCAGGAAAGAGGGGGAGGACCTTGATCGTTGACTTCAGAAAGTTTGATCTTTATTGTTCAATCGGGAAGGGGAGGAATTTTATTTTTAACTTTCAAATTTTACTCTTGCTTTCTCCTCATTTTGCAATCTTGCAGACTATCACTTTAAGTGTTTGTCTTGTTTTCAGATAGGTATGGTTGTCACATGGGGGAGTAACTCTACTCTGGTGTGAGCAATAAAAACTGGTGAGCATTTTTCAGTTGTGCGGATCTTTTTTCCACTTTCCATGGTTGTCACACGGGACATAAATCAAAACCCCAATAACAGCACGTTTCAACCTCTGAGGAAGGCCACAGTAGCCGAAACCGCCAGGTACAAAACTAACATTAAGGTCTGGCTACATGAACAACAGTAGCATCATTCTTAGAAGACCTAATGAACCTTACTGGGCCCATTAATAACAATATGGACAACCAACCACATTGTGACAACCAACCCTGCAAATGGGGCATATGGTCGCTGTCAAATATCCTGTATTTGACTTTAATAACTAATTCTTGCATTAAGATATAAAAAAGGGCGACGGGCCAACATCATTTAATAAAGTGTGACTCTGATAGTGTTAGTGACAACCAGCCCCGGTCTCACGTCCACCGACTGTACACCAGGTCTCACCTCCATGAGCTATATTGAGTTTGCATGAACGACCACAGACTCAAAAGTGTGAAAATGTCCTTCGTATAGAAGATCCATCTTTATTTATTACACATATAAAATTAGGTACACATTTCGAATTGTAATAAACGATAGTCCGTGCTGCATTAGAAGAAAAGATTGTTTTTTGATAAAAGATGCAATTACTTTAGTTTGGTCTAAAGTGAGCTTTGGTTAACCTGTGCTTCTGTACTAAGCTGACCTGGACATGAGAAATCCACTGCTCTCATCGACAAACGCCCTGCACCAGGGGGGCCAAACATGAGGGACGCTTCAACAGAGAAAACATGCTTTCAACGTGATTTAAAGTCTACTATAACTGAAATATTCATAAACCCAAGATTTCATAGTAAAGTTAAATACATGGCAAACAGAGCCTTCTCAAGGTAAAGGGGCCTCAGAGCTCCAATAGGGGGCAGGTACAGGGGTCGCTATCGATGAACTCCATAGACTGTAAATTAAGAATTGACTAATAACTTTCTTATCTGAAGCCGGCTCCGGACATTCCTTGCTCTAATGGAAACTTGTTTGCCCGTCTTTCAGCCACCTGACTTCCCCTTGTGTCTCAACACTCACATCATTGTCCTTTTTTCCCCTTTTGCTATTTTTATATTTGCCCTGTTAATGAAGCTGGCTCCTAAAACCCAGCCAGTGTTAGCATGAACAGGCTTCAGTTAGCCCACCCTGAAAACTATAGGGGGAGCGCTCCTCTCTTAGTTCCATTCTCAATTTAGTCTTTGCTAAAACAGAGTGGATATCTGGTCTACAGAAAAAGGTGAAAAGCAGTTATCCTGGACTTTTAATATTGGAGTAAGGCTTGTTTGCTTGTTTGAATTTTCAAAAACAAGTGGAAAAATTAAACACATGTAGAATGTTAGCCAAGATTTGCATATTTGACACGGGATTGCACATATACAGATATTAACATTCTGTAGAGATTACAACATAGTACTTGGCAGAGGGATAGATATCTGTTGGTAGAGTACATTCGGAAACAGGCTTGTGGCTGGTGCAGGCTTTTCATCCAACACAGCAAAAACATTCACCTTTCCTTACGTTTCATTTGATGGACTGTCAATACACAGATATTTTTCTTATCGGTTTACAGTAAGACAAAAAAGGGTTTGGCGTATAAATAGGTCTGCAGTGCAGCTACACAAATGCAGCAAAGCAGTTAAAGCAAGAGGCCAATTCCAGTAAATGATTGTCCATCCACATTAAGTATGTGAGACTTACCAAAACAATTTTAACTAAGAATTTATACAGTGTGGCCAAAAAGTCCAAAAGCTTAGATAAATACATGAGTAAAAATATCTGTGTATGTGCTGCCACCAGAGCAAACAAGCACCAGAATGGTCTAATCTTAGCTTAAACGTCAACTCATTTGAATGTAATATACAAAGTTAAAATAAGTTTTAAAGTAAGGGTACATTTCTTTCCTGTCCGTTTTATTGTAGGAACACAGAGTGTTCAATATGACACAGAGCACACAGTGGGACCAGAGGGATTTCATACAAAGACAGATGATCAAATGTGCTGGCAGTTTAGTGTCCGAAGTTCAACATCTTCACCACTGAACCAAAATAAATGCCTCAGGTCAAATACTGACCACATGAAGTTAGGACTGAGCAGAAACTGTCCTGTACTTGTACAACATGAACAGTTGCCCTGTTCAAAGGAATGCCACTTTTTTTGTGACAGAGTGGCCGATCAGGAGGAAGAATATTCCTGAATAAAATAAGTTGCCATTGGTTTTCAGAAATCAGTGCGACATGGGGCGCATGTTTTAGTTCAGTGTATTGCATCTGCATTGACTAATATTGTGACGATCATCTCCATAATGTGACGTGAGCCTGTGTTGGTTGATGATGGTGATCTGTCTTCGTAGCAAACTCCTCTGGGATAGAGATGATGGGACACACTGCGCCTCTTGACTGAATGAGGGGTAACGGTGTTGGGGGGGGCTCGCTGAGTGGCTTCGTCCTGTGCTGGTTCAGAGCAGACGTGTGTTCGGACCAATGTTCTTCCACTGTGAGACAGAGAACACATGTTACCAAAACCAGCAATACTTGGGGCGTGTTGTCTCATGGACTACGGGGTTGGTTGTCACATGGCGTATTCGTATGAATAATTGTATCATTAACTTTGGTTGAGGAGATATTTTTGTGCATCCCTACAGTCTGACTGCTGTAGGCACACGCAGCTATGGGTGGGCCTTCAGAGTGCATGTGCATGTGTGCACTCCGCTCATGTGTCCCGTGGTCAATACCACATGTACGCAGTTTGCCATCCCCACAGTACACAGAGCTCTATATTGTGAAAGGGAATCGAGCTGCTAATCACTGGTCAAGAGCATTGGGAGCTTATTTTTAGCTGTAGCAGTTGTAGCAGACTTTGTGAGGACGCACCCTAAAGTTTACAAGAAGCTTTGGGCAAACAGGCAGCCGTTGGTGTCAAGAGGGAGTAATATCTTGAAAACAAACGAGTGGCATGTGCAGATTACTGATATCTGCAGATACGCCACTTCCGTGTGTTTGTCAAACCAAGACATACTCTTCCCCAACTAAATTCTTTAGTTTCACTGAGCTTGATTTTTTATTTGGTAGGGACAGTGCAAGTTAATGAACAAGCCACACATTGTAGCCTTGGGCTAATTTCCATCCGTCGTCCCCATGCACACTCTCTGACCTATTGTACATGTTTTTAGTGGTAAGGGAAACCGGAGTACCCGGAGGAAACCTACGCAGACACGGGGAGAACATGCAAACTCCACACAGAAAGGTCCCGTCCCTGGTGGGAATCGAACCCGGACCTTCTAGCTGTGAAGCACGAGCGAACATGGTTCAGAGCAAAGACTGAAGCAGCGTAGAGCAAACCATGTCCCACAGACCAATAGGTGTGAGCATGCTCTCGGTTTCCCATGTGGAGACCACACACCTGCCTCACGTCTCTCGCTCCTTCTTAACAGTGACATCTCCAGCCGTGGCCCCTGGTCCTGCTGCAGGAGTGGGGCTGGGGCCCGGTGCTGTGGCAGGGGCCGGGATGGATGCAGCTCCCGCTCCGCCTGAGCCCAGAATGGTGGTGACCTCCCCCTGCATAAAGGCCCAGGGCGGGCTGTTGGGCGTGTTATCCAGTGGACAGCGCTCTCCACTGGGGCAGTACACTTCCCCGTCTGCCCTACGGCTCTGGATGTACACACGAGTGCAGGGGAAGCAGAACCTGAGGACAAGCACAAGACCGTCATTTTGACTTTTCTTTTCCATCATATTTACTCACATTATTTTGCACAATAATATTCAGTTTAGTGTACATGTTCACAAAAGCTTATGCAACTATTCCCAGTATGAATGTGACAAAGAGCTGTGTCCGGTAGATCAGTGGACACTGACCTGTGTCCTTGCACTGAGGGACACTGCACAAAGTGTGTGTCCTCCAGCCTCTCGTGGCAGAGGGTGCAGGACAGCGTGTTTCCCACAGCGTGGCCGCTGCTGCCTGATGCTGAGCCCAGCTCTGATGCTCCTCCATGGGGTAAGGCTGGGGCGGTGGTGGCTGCTTCTACAGATGTGCTGGAACTCAAGGGTTCTCCTCCAGGCCGAGTGGCCAGGGGGCGTGGCTGTCTAGCGGGAGAAGATGCCGGTTTGGGGCTGGTCTGGCTCACACCTCCAGCCATGACTGAGGCAGTGAGAGGGAGACCTGTGGTTTTACCGCAGCTGCTGCCCACCACAGCCGAGTGCCCCGGCGTCTGGGACTTGGACTGAGTAGCACTCAGCTCCCGCTCCAGCTCTTGGGAAATGAACGGTCCTATGCCCATGCCGATGCCCAGCTGTCTGCGGCTCATCTCGGCCAGCACAGGGGCGGGAAAGATCATTGGGTTGCTTAATGGGGCTGGTCTGGCAGATAAACCCGCAGGCAGCATCCCGGGGGGTATTCCAGCGATACTCTGAGACACAAGGCTGGGAGGGATGGCAGCACCCAGCATGGGCCTCCTGCTGCCACTGGGACTCTGGCGGTTCAGTTCCTGGGGATGTCCATCTCGATGTAGTCCATTGGGGGGGACCCTGACTGCAGACCCGACACTCTCGCCTCTCCCCGCTCGCTCGAAGCGGTCAGCGTGCTGTGTCCTGGCCGTGTCCGCAGCCGCCTCTCTCCCTGACGCGCTGTGTTTGTTTGGGGAGGGACCCGGGGACCGCACGTTACCGTCCTGCATGCCGTGGCTCCGTTTGAGCTGTCGGGCGTTCGCGATCAGGAACTCGATCTGATTGGCGCCCTCGTAGTTGACGCAGCCACGGCACACCACCTCACTGAAGTCCCACACCACGGTCCAGGGCATCTTCGGCAGGTCGCACAGGTAGCACCACTGGCGCCTGGACGAGGACGGAGACGACATAGCGTGCGGCTAATGCTAGCTCCAGCCTCCACATAAACAACAGCAGCCCGCCGCTAGCCTGCTAACGGAGGCTACACGCTACTATCGTGTTCAGCAAACGACAGAAAACTAAAATATCACAGTTCCAATGGTTTCCCAACACTCGTGCCGCACATTACTGAGAGAAGATAAAGACATAGATTTGTTCGGAGAAGACGCTCTCAAACGCTTGTTTTGTTTACAGACTTCGGCCTACTCTTCTCTGCTGTCAACTCCCGACAGGCGAAGTGACGTTACGTAACATAGTAATGGTGCATTGTGGGATTTGCAGTCCTTCATCTTCTTCTCTTGCTCTAGTGCAGCGTCACTGGAGCTACATTAAAAACTACACTTTAAAAAGAAGCGGAAGTCACGTGTCCTAGATCAGAGGTCAGAGTTCGTCACAGAAACGTGCGCATATCAGAGCCACGCGCTCGGGCAAAACATCCGAGAACATTAGTTATTAGTTATTAGTGAATTCTTGAGTTAAAATGTCCCAAGGCAGATTGTCCAAGTCCTCAAGGGAAAACGGGGATCCCAGCAATGATGCACCGGCCGGTCCAGAGTCGACAGGTAATGTTTACCCCAACACACGCACACACGGGGCAGGGGAGAAACCTCTGTTCCTTTGGATGATTTTGAGAAAGATTATTATTGCGTATCAGAGATCAAACCCGTGTTAAAGTAGTCTACTCGTGCATTTATTACAGTTTTCTGCTGGACGTCCCGAAACCTCTTCTTAGGTCATAGATGATATTGGATACTTCATCACTTGTTTGAGTTGTGACGAAAATAATGACAGCAGAGGTAGTGTAGTACTACAGTGCCTCTCAAAAGTACTACTACATCTGGAACTTTTGCACATTTTGTCATGTTTACAACCATAAACATAAAGATTTTATTTTGAATGTTTTACTGAAAGTTCACACACAGGTAACAGACAACTGTGAAGTGAAAGCAAAATGATTCATGATTCTGTTATTTTACAAAAGAATAGAAAAGTGAATAGTGGGGCGTGCATAAGTATTCATACAGCATTTTTCGGAGTGCATTAAATTGCCTTTATAACATTCCTAATGACTGCAGAAAGTTCACACCTTGCCCTAACCATTAAATAGAGGCCACCTGTGTGTAATCTACTCTCAGTATAATTCCAGCTGTTCTGTGAGGGCCTCAGAGCTATGGTCAGAGTGTATTGGTCACTAAACAACATCATGAAGGCCAAGGAGCTCACCAGAGAGGTCAGGGGTAAAGCTGTGGAGAAGTTTAAAGCAGCGTTAAATTATACAAGGATTTATATTTATATTATAATGAAGTAGTATACTCTTACTTTTTAAAAAACATTTAAAAGTAAAGTTACTCTTACTAAAGTAAAGATTTAAGCTCCTGTACCCACCTCTGGGTAGTAGGTCATCAAGTCTGAACAAAAACAGGATTTGAAACGTTCATGCAGTTCTGTCGGTAATATTGGAAACACTCGTAGGACACGACTTGGAGAAAGCCCTGACATATTTCTGACTGCAGCGAAGCCTCGTCACATAAACTTGTTTAACTTCGTCTAAGATGAAGACTATTTTATCTTTATCTCTAAATTCATCCCTTGTGTAAATCACGATTTGAACAAATACCTGTGTGCCTGTGAAACAAAGTGTGGTCTTTTTCCAGATGGCGCCAGGTTCCAGTGTCCGGCTGACTTTGTGCCCTTTAGCTACAAACCCTGCAGCTCCACTTTGAGCTGCAGCAGCGACACCGAGCTCTGGCTCATCAAAGCTCCTGCCAGCTTCAACCCGGAGAGGTCAGTCACAAACGCACATTTACTCTGGGCCGACTTCTGCAATACACTGAAGGTGTTTCCCTTGATCTGATTCTGGTCCAGAGTAGGGATGTCAAGATGAACCGGTTTTACGATGACCACGATTATAAAAGGACGCGGTAGGTTATCCGTAAGAATTTTAGAAGCCACGGTTTACCGCAGAAATGTTTGACGCGGACGCACGAGCCGCTGCGCGACATAAACAGCGTAAACTCAGCGGTAGTTGAGCGAGGCAGAACTTCCAGTGTTGTATCCACCCAAAAACGATTGAAGTCAGCAGAGTGGGACCTCTTTAGGATCCAGAACATGACCACGGCGTTGTTGTTGTCGATGGACGTCCGTTATGCAAACCCTGTGGTCAGAAAGTTGCAGCAAAAGCCGCTGATATCGGCTACGTCGAATATAAACTACATCTTGGAGATAATCCTTAGCTGTGAATGTCCAGGTCAAGGTAACGAACTGCATACTTCCCAAAAAAGTTGTCCAAATGTTCGGAAATAGCCACATCTGGCTCAGGATGTAAAACAGAAAGCTAACGCTCCGCTCTGCTTCAGCAGAAAGGAAAGTGAAACCGCACATGTGGAAATCAGCTGTTAAAGAGTCTCCTTAGTCACTTTGTAAACGCGTTTCATTCTCTGTTCATCAAAATAATTAAGCAACAGCTTAACTTTTGAGAGCATAAAACCGAGCCTAGCTTGTGGCTTAATAATATATAGTAAAATAATTATGATAATTATAGTCATTATAAAGAAGTAAAGTTGACATTGTTTTGTATTATTCAATGTAGGCCTATTTATTTTAATGCAAAACAATCTTAAAGCATTTTTCATTTTTAGACACGGTGAATGTTTACAAGTATTAAAAAGCTTTTTAAAGACAAAAACTAAAAATATCAGTTCTTTCCTTTCATTCGGGGAATAATCGTGAATAATCGTAAAATCGCAATTTTTTGTTTCACAATCGTGACTCAAAAAATTTAAATCGTGACACCCCTAGTCCAGAGCTTTGAACAAGGAGAGCCAATTTGCACTATTGGCTCTGTGATTTTTGCCTCGCTATAGTTTACATATAAAAATGGACTTTTGTCCCACACTGAGGCCATGTCCACACGTATTCTGATATCACAACAAACACACTTTTCTACAACCGTATACAAAGTAACTCTGTCCACACCATAGATTGTTTGCAGAACTGATGACACAACGTTCCATCTCCATGGGCTCATTTATTGGTCAAACAAATAATGTTGTCATGGATACGCGCAGCTTGGAGAAAAAAGTATCCAGATATTCTGTCCACACCTCTCCGTTTATAAAAGTATCCAAAGTAATGATGTCATTTATCTGGATGTGTGTGGCCAGAAGCCCAAACGCAGACAAATATCTTACTAAAGTATCCATGTAGGTGTTGGACCGTACTGAGAATGGAGCACGAGAGAGGGATTGGTGATCGTCTTTGAGCCTGTGTCCCTGTTGGGGGGGGGGGGGGGGGGGGGGGGTCAGAGGACTGGACACGGCTTGAACTTACCCACAGATTGCATCTTTTAAATTGAAGCAGAACTAAGTAACTCAGGCCCCTAGAGGCCATAAGCACCACTGCAGGTGTCATAGCATATTGCATTTTCTTGCTCATTAATTGTCCGTGAGAGTAAATATTACACCCCTCCTGGAACCGCCACCTTAACGTGGTGGAGGGGTTTGAGCACCTGAATGATCCTGGAGCTCTGTTGTCGGGGGCTTCGTGCTCCTGGTAGGGTCTCCCATGGCAAACAGGTCCTATGTGACGGGTCAGACAAAGAGCGGTTCAGAAGCCCCTTATGAGAAAGTTGTAATTGTGGTTTTCTGGCCAGAGACACCAGGGGGGGATGAAAGACCCCCCAATCATCCCCATGACACTTGTACTACCGAAAGGATGTATAAGGTAAACAAGTTACTTAGTTCTGCTTTAATATTTTACAGACTATTGTCTTACAGGGTTTCCGTGGGGCTTTAAAAAGCATTAAGTCATTAAATGAAATGTGCCAAAATTAAGGCCTTAAAAGCATTCAACTGGATTCAAACTAAACTATTAAATCAAACTGTTAGAAAATTAGTACATCGCTTTTGTCTTTAAGTTCATCGAAATGGTCAAAACAGGGGTTACCAAACTTTAGTTTAGTTTAGTTTAGTTTATTTGTTTATTTGAGCAATACACATTGTGCTCAAAAGGAGTGGGCTGAAGCAAAAAGCTTATGAGCCCCCACCCCCAAGTGCAATAAAATAAAAAAGAACATTTCAAAACATTACAAGCAGCTACATTCGTACAGACAAACTTACAACAACAAAAACAAAAACAACAAAAATGTATGAACTGTTTATATAATTAATTGGAACAACGCACAGCTACAACAACGATCTAGTTTCATATATGATGTCTAATACAAAGCAAGTCAAAAAATTTGTTCCTTTAATATATTTCTTGCAGATTTTTACCCGTGATTACCGAGTTACTTTTATGGTATAAAGGTACATTAATAGATATTATAATCTGAGATCTTGATACTTTCCAGTTGTCATTACCATTCTCAGTATAATTTTAATTTGGGTTTAATTATCATCATCTGTATTATATATTTATTGAATTGAGTTATATGTGAAGTATGATGAAAGCCCTGCACAGTGTGGTGCATTAAAAAGCCAGAGTGTAGAGCGGGCCAGTTGAAGAGGGCAGTAGCTCCCCTTCAACAAACCCCCACACGGCTGCCCTAACAGCTGATTTTGTAGATGATGTTCCTATGCTGAGTGGTGCATTAAAAGACAAGGTTTAGAGCCCGTTGGGAGGATTCCTCTCAACAGATCCATAACCTGCCAACCCTAATTCTCCATTTGTGAGTTTGAGCAATAGAATGACAACCGTTCCAAACAGCAACACTCTTCCTTTATATAGAGGAAAAAATACACATAATTGATCCCACTGCTCCCCCTAGTGGCAACACATTTCTTCTCGTCTGTATATTTCAAAAGTCTTTTGTTTGTATTTAAATTTGAACAGGTTGATGTTTGGACATCGTTTCAATTCCATCTACAGTTTATTCCACAATTGTACACCATTAACTGTTGGACTAAAACTTTTCAAAGTTGTGCTATGTTTCTGAATCCTAAAGTTTAATTCATCACGTAATTCATAACGACCAGTACGTTCTTGGAACCTTCTTTGTATTTGGTTTGGTAACAATTTATACCTTGCTTTGAATAACATCTGTACAGTTTGGAACTCAACAATGTCACAAAACTTCATGATCTTTGAATTTAAAAATAATGAGTTTGTGTGGTCCAAAAACCCAACTTTATGAATTACTCGGATAGCTCTTTTTTGCAACAATATTATTGGTTTAACTGTGTTTTTATAAGTACTACCCCAAACCACAGTACAATAATATAAGTAGGGCAAAATCAGAGAACAGTATAAGGTATGTAGAGCTTTGATTTTTAAAATGTGCTTTGCTTTTGCTATTACTGAAATGCTTCTAGAAATTTTCGTAGATATATATTTAATATGAGATTTCCAAGTAATTCTGTCATCAATAATCACACCGAGAAATTTAATTTCATGCACTCGCTCGATAACCACGCCCTCTATCTGAATCGCTTCCTGAGCATTGGAATTACAGTTGCCAAATATCATCATTTTGCTTTTACTCAGATTTAGAGATAATTTATTTTGTTTGAACCACTTGACACTTTTGAGTTCCAAGTTAACAATCTGACACAGCTGCTGTAAGTCGTCTCCTGATGCAAAAATATTTGTATCGTCAGCAAACAAGATAAATTTAAGTACTTCAGATGTTTTACAAATATCATTAATATACATATTAAACAATTTTGGGCCTAGAATAGAACCTTGAGGTAAACCACAGACAATTTGTCGACAACTCGACTGATAATCACCGATTTTCACGCATTGTTTTCTATTTTTTAAGTAACTGGTAACCCACTGTAGAGCTACCCCCCTAATTCCATAAAGTTCTAGTTTATTAATTAATATATCATAGTTTATTGTATCAAACGCTTTACTCAGGTCAATAAATAACCCTATTGCATATTTCTTGTTATCTACAGCATTAGTTATTTCTTCAGTTATATCAAAGAGCGCGTGTGAGGTTGAGTGATTGTTCCTAAAACCAAACTGATTGTCCGAGAGTAAATTACACTTTTCAATAAAGCTGTCAAGTCTAGAGTTAAAAACCTTTTCTAAGATTTTAGAGAATTGCGGTAAAAGGGAAACAGGCCTGTAGTTTGTAAAGAGATGTTTATCTCCTGCGTTGAACAGAGGAATCACTTTTGCTACTTTCATACCATCAGGAAAAGTTCCAGTTTGCAACGATAAGTTACAGATGTAAGTTAACGGCTTAGAGATACTTTCAATAACACTTTTTAAAGTTTTCATGTCCATGTCATGGTAATCGGTCGAGGTCTTATTTTTTACACCCTTTAACAATGTCCAGTATCTCCTTTTCCTCCACAGGTTTGAGGAACAGGGACATAGGATTTGCTTCTATCAGATCACAATTATAATTCTCAACGTTTGTAATTTTTGCAGCAAGGTTCGGTCCAACATCTACAAAGAATTTATTAAATGTTTCGACTACTTCATTCATATTATTTAAAGTGTTATCCTCATCTTTGAAATATTTTGGATAATTAATCGTTCTTGGTTTATTTCTAATTATACTATTTAAGATGTTCCATAAACCTTTAATATTATTCTTATTGCTATCTAACAATGTATTATAATAATCCTGTTTACATTTTCTAATGATACCTGTCAGTTTATTTTTATATTTCTTATATTTATCCTCAGCTTCTTTTGTTTTGTTATTTATAAAGTTTTTGTAAAGATTATTTTTTTTCTTGCAAGCATTTAGTAAACCTTTAGACATCCATGGTGTTTCCTTACACTTTCTGTTTTTACAGTATTTCTTCATTGGGCAGTTTTTGTCATATACTTTTTGAAATACTCGCGTAAACTCATCATAAGCCATATTCGTGTCATTCTCTCTGTACACAATACTCCAGTCTTGAGCTAAAAGCTCCTTTTTAAATGCATCAATAGTTTTCTCTGTTTTTACCCTTCTAAACCAATACTTATTTTCCTCCTCATCTTTTACATATCCATTTTTGTACAGTACGAAAACTGGAAGGTGATCACTAATGTCATTTATAATTAACCCGCTGACTGTATCACTTTCTATTTCATTTGAGAAAATGTTATCAATCAAGGTTGCACTATGGGTTGTTATTCTACTTGGTTTAGTGATTAGAGGAAACAGACCTATACTAAATAAAGTATTTATAAATTCGTCCGTCTTTTTATGTTTATATGGGTTTAACAGATCGATGTTGAGGTCTCCCCCCACAAACATGACTTTATGATTTAATCCTGAAAAGTGCTCCTCCATCCAATTTGAAAAAACATCTATATCAGAGCCAGGTGTTCTATAAATAGAACTCACAATAATATTTTTCTTTTTTTGCCTTGTAATTTCAACAGTAAGGCATTCAAGTGTATCATCCACCACCATGGTCTTATTTTCCATTACTTTGTAACTATAGTTGGAGTCTACAAACATAGCTACGCCCCCTCCATGCTTGTTCCTTCTGTTCATACTTATAAATTCATAACCATCAATAGAAAACTCAAATTCTCTGTCATTATTAATCCATGTTTCTGTGATTAGAATGACACTGAATGGTGTGGAAAACTGTTTTAAGAAGCTTTTGATGTGGTCAAAGTTTTCATAGAGGCTTCGACTATTGAAGTGGATTACAATGAATGCCTTAATGTTCTTAAATTTACTATTGTAAAGATCTTCTGTGTAATATTGACAGTCATTGGTAGCTCTAGTAAATAAGTTATTTTCAGGGTCGATGTCGATCTCGGTGTCTGTAGGTCGTATTGTGAGAATGTAAAATCCTGGGAGTTTGCTTCAGCAATTCTCCTTAATGAAAAATCCAAGTTGATGCTTCCTATAGAACTGTATGTATTACTAGACATGTGAAATTATGTGCTTTTACAAACCAAAATCCATACGTTTTTCCCGGTGTTTATACTGGATGTGGTGTACTGCTGCGTGGACGTATAATGAGTTTGTCATATCGCAAGAAGGCGATCTCCCCCCTCTCCCGTGCAGCTCTCAGCTCCGGCATCAGTTCTTTACATTTTCTTTTTATTGATTCGGTGTAGTCCTCGTTTATGAAGATTTTTGTTCCTTTGAGTCGTTTAGCGCGCTGCAAGATTTCCTCGCGATCCTTCCACCGCAGTAGTCTGGCGATGATGGGTCACGGCCAGTCTCTCCCGTTGTGTTTCCCTACGCGGTGAGCCCTCTCCACCTCCACCGCGTGCTGTAGCTGGAGCTTCTCCTTCAGTATCTCCTTAACTTTTTCCTCGGCGTCGGCCCAAGTCTCCCCGGGCGACTCCAACACTCCCTCAAATACCAGGTTGTTTCTGCGGCTCTGCCCCTCCAGATACTCCAGTTTGTCCGTGATGATGTGTAAATTGTCACATACTTTGTAAAAATCGGTTTGTAAAGTGTTCGTGCGCTCCGTGAGTTTCAAATTTTGTTCTTTTAAAGTGTCCACCTCACCTTGCGTGAACTGCAGGCTTGTTTTTAGTTCTTGAATCCATGCGGGTGTTTGTCGATTCCATTATGAGTTTAATAAATCCTTTGAAGTTCTCCTGTTGTTGTTGAATTAGTTCCCTGAACATGTCCCTCTGCTGCTCCATGAGTTCCGTAACTCGACTGAGACTTGCGTAGTCCTCCTCAGTCGCCGCCTCTACCGGCGGCTTTTTTGGCTTTTTTGTTTTGCAAACCAGTAAAATAAAATAAAAGTATTAACTTGTTCAGAGCTTATCTCTAACACCGCTAACGCTGTCACAGCAAACAAACACAGCGCACTTCCGCTTCCGCCTTTTCAGGCGTGACCCTCAAAATGACCCAACCAATGCACATGAAAACAAATGTAAATGACGAATAATATGTAGTATTAGTAGTTTTTGTGCAATATATCGATTATCGTATCGTAAGGTTATCGTTATCATGAGCCATGTATCGCGTATCGAATAGTTTAGCTTTTTCCTTCTGGATTGGGGGGTTTTGCAAAGTGCTTTTTTGCATTCCAAATGAGTGGTAAATAAGTTTGTAACAGGTATGGGATGGGCAAAGTGAAGCTTCATGAAACTCCAAAGCAGTTTAAGTGATTGAGCCTCGAATCACAGTTCAAAATAATCACTCCAGTGTTATCTAGTGTCATTACAACCACATTTACAGTGTTCCAGGATTCAACCATGGTATTGATACGCCTGTGGTTGAAATAAAACATTCTGTTTGATTTTATTTACTTTTCCTGAATGTGTTCTTACTAGGAAAATAAATAAATGAAGCAATTGTCATACATTTTCCACATTTTTCCTCCAACGCATTGCTTCTTTTTTGATAAAACGTGTTGGCATTAACAATTATTTAAACACGACTTCAGGGCTTGTAGTTCAGAGTGAATGAGATTGACCACTATTCATCAGAGGTGGGGTTCATACAGCTTAGGGCAGTGGTTCCCAAACTTTGTGTACCCCCTGAAGCTTTAGGTGAAGAGTCGAGTACCCCCTACTTTGACGCGATTGAAAACACTGGGAATGTCACATGATTATTTCCTCCATTATTACAGTGAACTCAAGCAGGTTTTCCACATGCAACATTTTTTACTCGTCTGGGCTATTAAGAATATGTAAATATGAAAATGTCAGTTTTTGATTATTTTGGAGACGAGATTGTTAGTGAGAATGGGTTAGGCCCCGCCCCCTCTGCGTCTCCTTCAGTCGTCCTGTCACCACCGGGACAGACTCAAATGTGCTGCTTTAAGCTTTTGTTAAAGCGAAGATAATGTGTACACAGGACATCACCATCTGTGTACGAGCCCCCACACATCAGCTCGTAAATGTAAACGTGTCAGATACAAAGCCACGGGTTTAGCGGCAGAGGGGGGGCCACAGACGCTTCTCCCCTCGCTCCTCGGATCAGAATGAGAGGAAACCTCCTGTTGAAGTCGAAGTCGCCATCAGTCTGACGGCGCACAGGCTCCTCCCTCTTTATGACAGAAATTGCTGCTCGATCAGGCTCTGGCACGGTTCCCGTTAAAGGCGCTGCTGTCGTATCGAGGCGCTCCCAGCCTCCGGGCGCGCAGAGTTTTACGCACTCGGGTCCAAAGCGGACCCGAGTGCGCTTGAGGTTCTGGAGTCACACGTTTAGGTCCAGGACAAGCTCATCCACGTCTGAATTATAAGACTCTTTCGCCTGTAGAAGCACGTTTCCCATGCGGCGGTTTTAATGGGTCAATATCGATCAGATTGTGATAAACATTAATTTTTTGCCAACATTTCTTTGCGTAGCCCCGGGGTCGTCCTGGCGTACCACAGTTTGGGAACCCCTGGCTTAGGGCAGTGTTTATCAACCTTTTTTGAGCCAAGGCAATTTTTATTTATTTTTTATTGAAAAAAAATCACGAGACACCACCAGCAGAACATGTCAAAAAAACTGTAAATCTGTAGCCTATATTCACAATATAAAGTGTCTTTAACAGGAACACTGTGTAGTCTCGCTGCCACAATGCCACTGTCATCGCCACCTGTCGCATCCATGAAATGAGCTCCTGTGGCCACTTCCTGATATAGAAGAGTATTACATGGTGACTCTGCCGATCACTGGACAGCACAGAGACTGTACAGCGGCACATTATTTCCGGATAACAATTATTTGTATTTTTTTTTCAACAGCTATATTTTCGACCATGGTTCAACACAGACGCCCCCTAGTGAAGGGTTTTGAAACAATGGTGCCTGAGTCATGTGACATGTGTGTTTTGAATCGTGTTTCGGAGCAGTGTTGGTTAGAGGCGGTCATCCCTAGTAACAGGCGAGTAACAAGTGTAGCCTAAATCACACACAGCTTTTATACAGGAGTATAACGCAAATCAACCTGTATTCAGAATACAGTAGTACAAAGTAACAGAATACATTACCAAATACATGTTAAGGTGAGTATTCAGTGACTAAATACAATTTCAAAGTATTCTCCCCAGCACTGGTTATAAGGATCCGTTACTACATACCTTTAGAACAAGGGAAGCCTGAGATATCCATTTTCTTTTTAAGTTAGTTTCAGTGACGTCAAGTGGTCCACAATAATAAGTTGCACTACTTGTCGGACTTTAAGTGTTGTTATCGTGACCGGCCTAAAACCACCTAACATGTTCTGAAATGCATGTGCTTCAGTTTAGAAGTCCATATTTCTGTCTTCTGTCTAATCTGAATGCTCCAGGATGAGTGAAATCTAGATGCTGGACTGAGTCCTGATTTCTAAGGGATAAATGTTTGTGATTTCCCGTTAGCTAACCCTGTCCCGTTGTAGTTTCAGTGGCGTCCAGCTGCCCCTGCGCGGCCTGGAGACGGTGAGCGTCCCGTCGGTAGATGGGATGGAGCGGCCCTACAGCGTCTTGGGCTCGTCAGACCGCTGCCCTGAGCTCCGCCTCCTCACCCTGCCCACCTCGCTGGCCCCGCCCTTCTCCGGACTAATTAGCATATGCGAGAGCCACGGCGATCACAGTGGTGAGCGGCCTCTCCACGTGGTCCCGGCCATCCCGCCCCCCTCCCTGCCCTCGGGGCTCAAACAGCGGTTTCAGCACTTTCCCGCGGCCTGTGCACGCCGGGCGGAGCCGCCGAGGAAGAGGAAGAGGGAGAGGAAGATTAAGAGTGAGCCGCAGGAGGCGAGTGAGTGTGCCGCTCGCGAGGACGCCATGGTAACCAAGACTGTCATAAAGACTGAGGTCAAACAGGAGCCGCTGGACACCGCCTTCGGAGAGCAGCCGGAGGTCCGGAAGAAGAAGAAAAAGAAGAAGAAGTCCAAAAGTGTCAAAGAGACTGAGCAGCTTTAGCTTCATTAACGTGAACGTCTGTAAGTTTAAATGTTATAGATTGTTTATAATTGACCACCTGGGTCTGAAGTCTGAGGTAACATAATTTAAGTAATATTAAATCATGTTTTTCCCTAAATTTTCGGATTTCAGACACTAATCAGAATCCCTGGGATACCACTTTGACCAATGAGACAAGCTTTCCAATGAATCAGCCTGTCAAGTCCAATCAGGAAGGAGGGGGAGGAGCTTGGTCGTTCACTTTCAAATTTCTCTCCTCACTTTGCAAACTATCACTTTAACCCTCACCCCCCCCAGTCAGAGCAGGTCTGTTCTCTTCAACCCCATGGAGGGTTTTTTGGTGTTTTCTCTCATAAAACATATTTGATGACCCATAGTTCAGAGGGAGGTGAGGGACACCATTGTCGTAGGGATTCTTCCTGTGACTCCCCAAGCCCCTCTGAAAGATTCCTGCGGCGTGGAAATGTAAATGCTTTGGTGACGAGCATTGGACGTGCTGTATGTTACACAAGTTCACGTACACCACTGAATTAAATCTTTAAATCTTTATACACTCGCCCTCTTCCATCGCTCTTTGCTTTGTGCATCATGGGCAGAAGCAGTGACACTGAATCCTTCTCTTTGTGCAAACCCCCAGAGCCTAGTGTGATCTGGAGCTTTCGGACACATGCGATAAACTTTAAGCACAGTGGAGGTTCCACTATTCCAAGAATAACCGTTTGTATTCTCTGTGCTGTTCTATGACTTTGACAATAAAGCTGACTGAACTGATAATCCTTCCCATTGGTGCATCAATCTGAGTTTTACTGTTTGCTCCGACCTACCAACAATTTCTTTGCATTTACTTGAAGAAATGTTCTAACTATTGACAATTTCACATGAGTTGTGAGGGTCAAGTATCGGTTTGGGGGCCTTGTTGGGCCTCTGCTGTTGCTCACCTGCCTTGACTTGTATCGCTTTTAGGACTGAAACAACTAATATCCTATTTCCTATTCGTTGGTTTTACACAGAATGAAAAGGAGCAAAAATGACCTGAACGTGTTTCATACATTGTATATTTAATACATAGCTGTGTCTCAGGACAATTCTCCAATTGGAAAGTAGAATAACAAGCTTTTTACAATCGTTCTCTTTAACTTTAACCATCAGCATGTCCTCATGTATCAGCTTTATGTGCGAAAACGTTCACAGGCAAACGATTAAATCTGCAGAATAATCGATCACTAAATATTCATTAGTCGCTGTCCTAGTCTCATTGTTAATCCATAGGGTTAAATATGGCGTCTGTCTGCCGCGCTCACAGCTTCAGCTCTTCTGCGAAGGTGGGGTTTATGGGGACCTTTGACTGTTTTCCAACATCAGTGCGTGACCTCACTCAAGTACCTCCTGGAGGAAGGCCTGGCTCTCACTCTGCTCTGGGTTGAGGTCACTGAAGATCATCCACACCAAGTCTCTCCTCCGTGTCTGTACCGACCGGGCTGGGTCATTGGTGTGCAGTTATGCTGGAACAAGAATGGGCCGTCCCAAACTCGTCCCACAAAGACTCAACGAGAACTAGCTCCTGAAAGATGTTTGGCCCACATGTAGAGTCGCTAAAATCAGCTTCAAATGAGAGACGCTCACTTCCACAAACCCAGTTACTGCAGCCTCCAGTTGTTCAGCTCAGTGACTGAACCAAGTCTGAAGGTCCTTAGCTTTCAAATATAGTCAAAGCTCCTTGTGTCCTCTTCTGCAGTGGAAGGCGACGGTAGCGCCTCTTTAAGCCAATAAGAGCTCAACTTAAAGTGCGTAGGACACATTAGACACACACATAGTTAACACAATTCTATTCAAGATTTAGCAAATAATGAAAGTACATAGTTTTCTTTCGTTTGACCATTTTTGTGATGTTTATGGTTTCACTTCCTTATTGGACACTGACAGGAAGTGACAGGCAAACCATTTTAAGCTGTGCCGACCATGCTATGCATTCACAACATTTTAAAGAGTTAAAGTTGAGGCGGTGGGCAACTGAAAAATGCAACTGTCAAGCTGCATATTTTCTTTTATTTTCTTTTTTTTTGGGGGGGGGGCTAATATCTATGTCATTACTTTTATCCACATGAAACTAAAATGGTCTTCTCTGTCAGTTTGCAGAAATTAATGTCCAATTATTTTCTCTAAAAGGCGTCCAGAAGGGGTGACAACATTCAAAAACAGAAGCGTGATGTTGACCAGGTGAAAGGACTTGGGTTTGTGAGTCCAGTCACTATTAAGTTATTAAAAATGCTGCTCACATTCGCAACAGGTGCTTCAACAACAGAACTAAAAGTACACCGTATCAGATGACATCAGGGAAAAGACCAGATCTATCAAAATGGATATTTGGATCTGAGTGTTGCGTTTACATTCATGATCACAAGAAGCTTGACCCCAGGTGTGAAAAAGCGATATGTGTGGGTTATTCTAAGAATAGCCCAGCATACCTGGTTTATAACCCTCACACAGGAGAAGTGTCAAAGCATAGACTGGTCACGTTTATCAAAAAGAGCATATGAACAGACTGAACAACAAACACAGACTCAGAAATACAAATGTACAACTACAAATTACCCAGTGAACAAAATGAAAAGGCTACTGAGGATGAACAAGCACAGGACTTTGAGGGAGAGACGGATGAAACAAAATATGACACTGTAGAAACAACACAACAGGAACGTTATCCAAAAAGGGAAACAAAACCTCCAAAATACTTTTTACACATCAAACTGTTTAGATGAACCAAATGTAACCTCTGTAAGTGTTGATTATTGTTACAGGGCAGCCTGTGGGACCCCCCAAACCTATAGAGAAGCCTTGATGTCACCAGAGGCATCCAAGTGGGCCCAAGCTATGGCAGAAGAGATGACCTAAAACCAAATGAGACATCTGAACTAACATTACCTGAAGGTAGAACCACCGTGGGTGGAAAATGGGTACACGCACTTAAAGAAAACCACCATGGAAATATTTGAAGCAAAAGGATCTATCCAAACAGAAGGAATAGACTACCATGAAACATTTGCACCAACAGCTAACATCACATCTGCTCTTATGCAGATAGCAGCTAGGAACGATCTTGTTGTTCATCAAATGGACGTCAAGACGGCATATTTACATGCCCCCATAGAGGAAGAAATATTCATGGCCCAACCTGAGGGTTTTGAACAAAACTAAAAAGAAACACAAAACACAAGAAAAAATGGTGTACAAATTAAATAAATCTCTTTATGGCTTAAAAACAATCTGGTCGAAACTGGTACAAACTCTTAAACGATTACCTAGAACAAAATGTTTTTTACAGAAATCCCTCAGATCATTGTGTGTACAGGACATGTGTTGAGGACTTGCACAAGACCAGATATAAGCTAGGTTGTAAGTAAACATTCACAAACTTTAGCACAACCAAAAAGGGAAGATTTTGTGACTGATATCTCAAAGGCACAAATAACTACGAGTTAGTCTTTAAGAAAAGCAGTGAAGAACTAAACATTGTGGCATGTAGCGACTCTGACTGGATTTGTGTTCTCATGTACTGTTAGTGCATTTTATTGTGAAATGTATTGACCTTTTAAGTTGAAGGAAAACTATGCAGCTAATTTCCTGTTTGTTGTTCTACATGGGGTCCATAGATCCATGTCTCTAACGCACATGTTGGAAAAATGAAAGAAAACAAATAAGAAGTGACCGTTCTGCTCATTCGACAATGGCCAACGAAACTGAAGATGCACCAAACTCAACAGTCCCTACCATGGGTTCTGCTCCAATAAGCCTTATTAGCCAATATGAATCCAATCAGAAATGAACATTCATCGTGTCTTCAGTATCCCGCCCACTGGCCCTGCAGGGAGTGAGAGCAGAGGCCTCCTGCACAGAACCATGATCTCTGCACCTTGTGCTTCAGATCGCCCTTTATTTTTTATCATATGTCCATAATCATAATCGTGGACCAATGAGGTCAACAAGCCGACAGCTTTGTATGATCTAAAAATAAACCTTGTGTCAGATGCAGCGCCGCATCCCCACGCCGTATTTTTGTCAAAACCTTTCAGCTTGATCTTTTAAAACGTGACACACCCAGAGAAGAGAGGAACATGAAAGTCGACTAAAACTAGACTAAAATTGAAGATAATTATTTGACTAAATCGCGACTATTTTAAGACGAAAATAGTCTTAGTCTATTTTCGTCAATAGACTAAGACTAAAACTAAA
The DNA here is from genome assembly GCA_021464625.1 of Proterorhinus semilunaris. NCBI lineage: Eukaryota > Metazoa > Chordata > Actinopteri > Gobiiformes > Gobiidae > Proterorhinus > Proterorhinus semilunaris. The sequence goes on from CM038354.1 coordinate 1,750,474, forward strand.
TTAAGATATGTTCATATTAACACTGGTCCCTTAGCCCCACCCCTCGGTCAATGGCCGGTCGTCCTTCCTGGATCCAACACCTGCCCTTGTGTACTGGGTATTTCCCATGTCTTGATGTTTTATCTTTGTGCTTTGCCTTAACTTAACCTCATTGTAATGTTGCATATCTTTTGTAAGGCGCATTGAGATGCCCTGTGTACCAAATGTGCGGAATAAATAAACATGCCTTACCTTGCCTTTCAAAGATATACAGTATATTATATGTAGGTGGTTTCATTGCTCAATAAAAAACAGGTTGCAGTGCATCATGGGAGGATCCACAGGTGTATTCTTGGTAAATGAGCCGAAGGAGTCGCACCGCGAGGGTGCGCCGGGTCCAAGTGAATCGGAACACGGCGTGTGATGACGTGGATTCTGTCCGTGGTGGTCGAGACGCTGAGAAACAGCCAGTGACACATCGACACATTGTTGCTGTTTATTAGCCGACCCAATGGAAGCATGAGGGGTCCTAAGATTGACCCCTGGGGGACTCCACAGGTCATGTGCCGAGATAGGATCCAAATATTTATGAGGTGGAACATTTGTCAATTTTCTGTTTGGACATTTCTTACAAAAAACGGTATCCCTGCCCTCCATCTGAGATTAAGACTTTATCACATTCTAGAACGTGAGTCAAACTGCGATGGAACTTTATGTCTATCTAGTGTGTCACTTCCTGTCAGTAGCTTAAAAATAAAAAATACTTATCTGCCCAACATTTCTTCATGAATTTGCTGCTTCACTGAAATAAAATTATAATTATTACTTAAACAGATGCTATTGATCTAAATGAATTATATTTTCAAAAGCATTAAAACCTGTGATATGCACTATAAGTCTCTTTGCCCTTCTCTCTTTTCATTAGAAAGGTACTTGTGAAGTGATTGTTTCCTGTCCAGCCCTGGACAAACTGCCCCGCTGAGTTACAGGGAAAGGACTGTATATGGTGCTGCTTTGCATCATAACTGAACTTACTAGAACCTCTGCAGGCGGACCTGGGTTGTTTCCATGCGCCAAAAGAACATATGTTAAGTGACCAGCAGAGGGCAGCAGAGCTCTGTCATAGTAAAAGTAGAGAAAGGAGGAAAAATACATCTCATGTCTTGTTTTTATATTAATCGATACTTTTCTTTAATTGGATCAATTGCTTGTGAAATTGTATTAATCACAGTAAATGTTTGTAAACACAATCATAATTAATACTTGGCCGACTTAAAACACTCAAGTTTAAAGCATTTGCTCTCATTTCATTAAGCAAACACTCACAGTTTCATATTGTAGAGGAAAAGCCTAACCGTTTATAACAGGGGTCTCGCTCGCCCAAGGCTTTAACATTTCTAAACCCGCTTCATAATAACATTTTAGAGACATTTTCTTTGGTGCTGAACATTTGGAATAGAATTGGCAAACGTTTAGTAAGTTCAGAATCAGAATCAGAATTCGTTTATTGCCAAGGTTTGTGAACAAGGTTCACAAACTAGGAATTTTACTTGGTGCAAACGTGCGACATAAAACATATAACACAGAATTAAGATAAAAAATAAGCTAAGAACTTTAAACTATAAGGCTATAAGGGCATGCATAAAATAAAAAATATTAAATAAATAAGATAAAATAAAGTGACGTATGGTAAGACAACAACAATTTGACAATAAACAACAGCGGGATTGTATTTACAGATGTGTAGCATATAAAGTGGTATTAAGTGTTATAAAGTGACAGCAGCGGGTCTAAGTGTGGACACACCGCACACTGCAAGAGCAGAAACATCCATGAGTCTGTGACTGAGCTACAGAGACTTGTATTTGTTCATGAGTCTGATGGCGGAGGGAAAAAACTGTTCAAGTGGCGGGAGGTATGGGTCTGGATAGACCGTAGCCTCCTGCCTGAGGGGAGGGCGGTGAATAGTCCGTGTCCAGGGTGAGAAGGGTCAGCTGTGATCCGACCCACACGCCTCCGGGTCCTGGAGGTGAACAGGTCCTGGAGAGATGGGAGCTCACAGCCAATCACCTTCTCTGCAGCAGCACAATGCGCTGCAGTCGGTGCTTGTCCCGTTCTGTAGCGCCGGGGAACCACACGGTGATGGAGGAGGTGAGGATGGACCACATGGTGATGGAGGAGGTGAGGATGGACCACACGGTGATGGAGGAGGTGAGGATGGACCACACGGTGATGGAGGAGGTGAGGATGGACCACACGGTGATGGAGGAGGTGAGGATGGACCACACGGTGATGGAGGAGGTGAGGATGGACCACACGGTGATGGAGGAGGTGAGGATGGACCACACGGTGATGGAGGAGGTGAGGATGGACCACACGGTGATGGAGGTGAGGATGGACCACACGGTGATTGAGGAGGTGAGGATGGACCACACGGTGATGGAGGAGGTGAGGATGAACCACACGGTGATGGAGGAGGTGAGGATGGACCACACGGTGATGGAGGAGGTGAGGATGGACTCGATGATGGCCGTGTAGAACTGCACCAGCATCTTGGTTGGCAGCTTGAGTTTCCTCAGCTGCCGCAGGAAGAACATCCTCTGCTGGGCCTTCTTGATGAGGGAGCTGATGGTTGGCTCCCATCTGAGGTCCTGGGTGATGGTGGTGCCCAGGAAACGGAAGGAGTCCACGATGGAAATGGGGGTGGAAGTAAAGTAAGTAAGTGCTTTATTTGTCACTGTACAAAAACATTGCATTCAGGTGTTAGTCCTGAGCCGCTGCAACATAGCGCATGTTTTTGGAGGTTCTGCCTTCAGTGCTCATGTGACACGGTCTCCGCCTCCTGGGTTTGTCCCTGTCTCAGAGCGTGATGTCCTGCACTGGTCAGCTCCTCCACCTCCTCCTTCCTCTCCTTGTGACCCCTCCACTGTGCTGCAGGTGTGGGGGGCTCTCGGCACCGCTTTAGTGTTTCAGAAGAAGACATTTGTAGGACTCAAATGTCTGAAACTCAAAAGTTGCTGTTTGTTTATTTTGTTTAAACATCCGCTGAACCTCACACAAACACAGCAAAGATGTACACAAGTATCCAGAAAAACAATGTGGAACAATAATAAACAGTCCATCATGGATTATCCCTGGTTTTCCTTTGTGCTATGCTACTTCCATCCTAGTACCAAGTTATCACTGTGATGTAAAGTTGTTAATTTTGTACTTTTTGTATCAGTTCTCAGCCCCTCACTTTGAGTTGAGATCAATCAAGTGCAAATGAGTGCTGCAAGCCTAATGCTAGCTTTTAAACTCCTCCATATGCGGCTAAAGGGAACCCACTGGATGACTTGTTCTGACTAGTTCTCTGCCGCTTTTGTTACATAAAAGTACCTCATCGTGCAGGTTGGAGACTCCTGGATCACATATGTCCTTCAGGTACAGGAGTGTGTTTGCGATTAATTCATGATTTATGTACTAATTATTTTTTCATTGTGAGTTTTATGTTATTGTTGTGCCAGGGGCCGGAGGGTGTCCGGTTTGGGAACCTCAGAATCTCATCTCTGCCGTTTGCAGACGATGTTGTTCTGTTGGTTTCATCAAATCTGGACCTCCAGCTGCACTGGGGCGGTTTGCAGCCGAGTGTGAAGCGGCCGGGATGAGGATCAGCACCTCCAAATCTGAGGCCATGGTTCTCCACCGGAAAAAGGTGGCTTCCCCGCTTCAGGTCGGTGGGGTGTCCTTGCCTCAAGTGGAGGAGTTCAAGTATCTCGGGGTCCTGTTCACGAGTGAGGGACGGATGGAGCGTGAGATCGGTAGACGGATCGGTGCGGCGTCAGCAGTGATGCGGTCGCTGTATCGGACCGTTGTGGTGAAGAGGGAGCTGAGTCAGGGGGCGAAGCTCTCGATTTACCGATCGATCTACGTTCCCACCCTCACCTATGGTCATGAGATTTGGGTAATGACCGAAAGGACAAGATCGCGAATACAAGCGGCCGAAATGAGTTTCCTTCGCAGGGTGGCTGGGCGCACCCTCCGAGATCGGGTGAGGAGCTCAGTTACCCGGGAGGAGCTCGGACTCGAGTCGCTACTCCTCCACGTCGAAAGAAGCCAGCTGAGGTGGCTAGGGCATCTGTTCCGGATGCCTCCTGGTCGCCTCCCTCGGGAGGTGTTCCAGGCATGTCCTATTGGGAGGAGGCCTCGTGGAAGGCCCAGGACACGCTGGTGGGACTATGTCTCCGAGCTGGCCTGGTGTCGCCTCGGGGTCCCCCAGAACAGCTGGAGGAGGTGTTTGCGTGGATCGGGAAGTCTGGGCATCTCTGCTGAGACTGCTGCCCCCGCGACCCGGCCCCGGATAAAGCGGAAGAAAATGGATGGATGGATGGATGGATGTTTTTATTGACAGGATCCCCATTAGCTGTTCCTGGGGCCCAGGGACAGGATCCCCATTAGCTGTTCCTGGGGCCCAGTTAAAGATTTAACTTTAACAGCCCAATTTTACCTATGGGAAGAAAGCACACCGTTTGAAATTTCTCACATTTCTGCCTAAATTGGTTATAAAATATGGTCTGATCTTTATTAAAGTCATAAGCGTGATTAAACAGTGCTTAAACTTAATACCACCCAAACATTTACATATTATCATATTTTTATTGGCCATAACATGTAAACATTCACAGGAGAGTGTGGAATAAGTAAGTACACCCCCTGAATCGTGCTGAACTGCAGCAGTTTTATAAAGAGGAATGATCCAAGATTCATCCTGATCGTTGTGAGCGTCTGATTTGCAACGACAGAAAAGCAGTTATTGCTACAAGAATCAGCCAGATATTTAATACAAGGGGTCACTTACTTATTCCTAGAACTATTGTGAATGTCTCTGGTCTTTCCGCAAAATACCTTAATAAACTTGTGAATTTATTTTTTAATGGATGATCACGTTGTCCAGGCCCTGGGGCAAACAGCCCCGCACCATGATGCTCCTGCCCCATCATTTTACTGACAGGAAGTGACATACTGTACGTAGATAGACGTACAGTTCCATCGCAGTTTGACTCACTGTTCACGTTCTAGAATGTGATAAAGTCATAATCTCAGATGGAGGGCAGGGATACCGTTTTTATAAGAAATGTCCGAACAGAAAATTGACAAATGTTCCACCTCCTCAAGTGACGTGTGTTCCGCTAAAAAAATTCAACCGTGGGTCCATCAGTCCACAGTATGATTTTCCAGGAGTGCTGTGGAGCATCCAAGAGCTCCACAGCAAACCAGTTGAATAGTCTGGGAGGAACACACAACGTCATGTGTGGAAGACCCTGTCCTCACTGTGAAGTCTGGGGCAGGAGCATCAGGGTGGGGGGCTGTTGTGTTGCTTCTGGGCCTGGACAACGTGCTATTATCAATAGAAACATTAATTCACAAGTTTATCAAGATATTTTGCAGAAAGACCTGAGACATTAAAAATAATAATAATAATGCATTTTATTTCTTAGGGGCCTTTCAAGACACTCAATGTCGCCTCACATCTACAAGTAAATTAACATCAACAATTAAAAACTATTAAAATAGAAAGTTAAAACAGCATGAATAAAAAAGGACGATGCCGTTGTGGTCACAGCGAGGAGGCGTGTCTAAACAGATGAGTTTTGAGGATGGATTTGAAGTGTGGGAGTGAGTCGGTGTTACGGAGGTCAGGAGGGAGAGTGTTCCAGAGCTGAGGAGCAGAGAGACTGAAGGCTCTATTCACAACAGTATGTGAATAAGTAAGTGAACCCCTGTTTTAAATATCTGGCTTCTTTTGCAGCAACAGCTGCTTTTCTGTAGTCGTTGATTAGACGCTCATAATGATCAGGATGAATCGTGCGGTCAGGGTGCGGTCACGCGGCCATAGTTGTGTAAATGAATATTTTCAGTGATTCCTCTTTACAAAACTGCTGCAGTTCAGTGAGATTCAGGGGGTGTACTTACTTATTCCTCCCTGTCCTGTGAATGTTTACATGTTATGGCCAATACAAATAGGATCAAATGTAAATGTTTGGGTGGTGTTAGTTTAAGCAGACACTGTTTACTCATTCTTATGATCTTTATGAAGTTCAGACACATTTAGGCAGAAATGTGAGAAATTCCAAATGGTGTTCTTACTTTTTCTTCCCACTGTACATTTTAACACAAGTATTTTGAGCTTTGTTATATGTGTTGTAAAAAGTAAAGAACTTTGAGTAACTGAGCCTGTTGAAATCTGTTTTAGTGTTGATGTAATCAGACTAGAATTGTGATATCTCTAAAGTGTGGACTGTAATACTTGATCAAAGATCAAATACGATATAAGAAAGTGAGACCCAGGTTTAGGAAAGTAAAGGATCATGTTTTTTGGGCCCACCCTCCTGGTACAGGTCTGGGGTGTGACTTACTCCAAATGCATCAAAAACATAATCAATGGGTAACTTAATCGACCAATACTTGTTTATTCAATGAAAAAGGCCAAAATAGAATGTTTTGAAAGTTTAAAATGTTTAAAAATGCCCCACATTTTGGAGCTAAAGTTCCCATAGAAAATCCTTGTAACGTTTCAGAACGTTTATCGGGAGTGTTCCGCCTATGTGCAGCCCGAGTCTGGACTTGGTGTAATAAAGCGAAGAATGCTGCTGGACGCTGAGTTTACAGCTGAGCTCACGCTTCACTTTTTCCACCTGGCTCTGGCTCTGGCCCTGGCCCTGGCCCTGGCTCTGGCTCTGGCTCTGGCTCTGGCTCTGGCCCTGGCTCTGGCTCTGGCTCTGCTCCTGGAGCCCACATCTCTGCTCTCCACCACACGGACACAGAGAAGATTTCAGAACGATGACGCCAGGGGGGGCCACTCTTTCGGGGCCCGGCTGTCCGTCCTGTTTCTTGATGAGATAGACACATGTCCGTTTCCAGGCGGATTCAGGACGCGTCGTGGAATTCTCTGGCCCTGATGGTGGGAAGCCGCTGCAGTCGGACACCCACTCTGACTCTCAGGTTTGGGAGTAAAGAATACATGTTGGGTCGCTTTAGAGTTGGATGGTGTTTATGAAGGCAGGGATGATACGGACGTTCTGTGATGATGGAACGACCACCTTTTATTACAAAATAATCTGATAAACTAAGATCCACCCTTGACTGTAAATGGTGTGGGTTTTCGGGATATTTTAGGCCCATCTTATGGTCAATGATCTTTTATTATCTCCATGGGCGTCGGACTGGGGGGGTAAAGGGTACTGAGTACCCAGGGCCCAGAGCAGGGTAGGGGCCCTCAAAAGTGCTGCAAAAAGCGTTCTGTACTTTCTACGTGTCCTCAAAATGGATACAATAGGAATTGAACAAAACAGGGCTGAAGTACAATGGTTGCCAGACAGAACTTTGCACAAACAATAATGATGGATGAATCTCAGGGCCCTGTCACCCCTTTAAAAATGTGCCAAATGGTTCAGCCCCCACACGCTTCAACTCAACAGTGACTTCGATGAGGTGGCTCTGCAATGCAAGGACACTAAGCTAGGAAAGAGAGATATTAGTCTGGTCACGCTCTTATTTAACACTAGCTCATTCTAGCGGGGCTTAGATGCAACTTTCTGTCATAAATGACAGTTAAACATGAGGTGAGGCGAGTCCTGCCTCTGCCTGCTGAGAAGTGGAAGGTGCAGAGTCAGAAAGCGCCACAGACAGAGCTCCTTCTCGTTTTAACCCCTAAAGTTTCTCTTTCCTTATATTTATTGTAACTGACTGCAATCAGGCCAATACAGTGACAAAGGCCACAGGTCGCTCACGCTATATCAAATATGTGATATAGCAGACATAAACATCATCATTTTTTGTAAAGTAGCATTTTAATGCTTATTTTAAAGTCATGAATGTGTTATTCCCAGCACAAATATACTAATAATCATTATGTTCTATCTCGAAATAGCAATTTCAATTGGCCTAATGAAAGTAGAATGTTCCACCACTAATTTAAATATCTATATCACTACAGGATTAAAGGTTATTATTTCTGTAACTGAAGCCAAATCAGATGAAATTTCAAGTCAAACATTGAGTACACAACAAACAAACAAACCATGAACTAAGTATCCAGGACGAATCTTTACTGGATATGTGTTTGTATATGAAGCATTTTTTTAGGTCGACCTATTTTTTCACCTGGTTAGGCTGTATATAATAGAAAATAAATGAACTGTACTGTCAAATCACTAAACCACTGTTATGTGGTTAAAGAACATAAATATGAGGGGGGGTCCACCAATATAGTTTGTACCCAAGGCCCAGGATTTGGTGCTACGCCCCTGATTATCAACACCTGCTCTTTTGTGTCAGTGACATGTTTGAGCGATACAGCACATTCTGTCTCCACACTTTCCTTCTCCTGAAACCAGTCACCTGGTCATTTCAGTTCTCAAATTGTCATCATGTGCCTATACAGTCGAACGCATCTGTCCAGCCCGGTATATGGAAATGTGGAAAGAAGTGTTCACACATGCTGCTTAGTTTGCTCAGTTTAGGCCATAACAAGTGATTTTATATGATATACAGGGCATTGAAAGTCGGTGAATGAATTGAATGAATGAAGTCTTGAGATGTTCTTACCTGAGCTTAGCCGAGTTCATTTGTACCTGTCTGGTCTTCACGTGTGCCCCCCCTCACGTAAAGCACCGACGGCGTAATAATACCAGGAGCACTTCGGCGTCCGCACAGTAAAGTGAAGATATTATTGCACGGATGTCGAAGTACTCCTGGTATTATTACGCCTTACAATATAGTTCCCCTTTTTATCGGCTTAGAACATCCACATTGTTTCATTTTGTGTAATTATACTTTATAGTGTAACACTTCACGTAACCATATTTAAATAAGGAAAACGTGGAAGAGTTAGGTAGCTTCTGTCTTCACCTCGTTTGGAGCTATAGCGGAGAGAGGCTAAATGCTAACGCCGTCTGTGCTGTGTTTACGTGAGGGGAGGGGGGGGGGGGGGGGCACGCGTGAAGACCAGACAGATACAAATGAACTCGGCTAAGCTAAGAACATATCTCAGTATGTACAAATGATGGCCTATTCCTTTAAAGGGACTATACGGACTTTAAAAATGTTCAAATTAAGTATTTTAGAATGAGCCCAGACCTGTTCACCACAACGGCCTCTATAGCCTGCACTGTCACTCAGAAAGGTGTTACTTCAGGTCTGAAGTGCTGTCATGCACGAGCTTAATATAGAGACTGCAGTTCCGCGTTAGACCTGAGGTGGCAGTAGTGAGAATGAAAATGACCAACTTGCAGCTAGTCCCTTTAAGGGCCAGACCTTGTGCCTGGCGCCTCTGGTGAACTGAGATTGTCCCATGAGATGTGCTTTGCGAGAGGGCGTGGCCAGAGGAGGTGACTGCTCTGATAGGAGCACGCTGACATTCACTTCCTGGTTCACATAGAAGAACACAGCCTATCATGTGTTCTTCCTTAAGCATGACAGGCTCTCACAGGTCAAACTTTATTAACCCCGGCGACCTCGCTCTCTCCTTGTGCAGCTGACTTTTTTCTGCGACCTGCATTTGTGGTTTCTGTGTTCTGTGTATTTCTGGATACTGTGTAAAAAGTGAAAGTGTTTCCAAACCTTTGCTGTGTAATGCCACATGCAGGGCTTTGACTCCAAATATGGAGGCGCAGTCATTTTCAATCAGCCCCGCCTGGTTCTGCAGGTGGAGATGACTGGGGAGAACATTCAGCCCCTCAACGAATCCCAAACTGCTCTGGCTCAGGTTTCCTGAAGTGAATATAAACGCGTCTGGTCTGATTATTGGGTTTTCTGATCACTTATCAGATTGTTCTGGTCATATAAACGAAGCTACTCCAGTGTCCAAATGTGAACCCACAAATACTGTATTTCACTTCTTCAAAATCTATCCCTGAGATCTCCGCAGATCCATCTCGCTGAAGCTCATGTTGCTGTGCGTCCTCCAGGGGCAGCCCTTTGTTGACTATTTTCCCCCAAATGAGTTCATAGCGGTGGGAGGACCATCAGACCTTGATCGCTGAATATTTTAAAACTTTAAAACTCTTTTCATCTGAAGAAACAAAAAGTAACATTTCAAAAAATAATAACCTTTAATTCAACAACACATTGCAGTGTTAATTTGGTCGACCAACATATCTCATCATCATTTTAGTCACAGTAATATTATTGCCGGACTAAAATTGGACTAAAACCAAATTAAAAGTTGTCCATGAGACTAAAATGTCCAGATATTTGTGTCGATTAAAATACGACTAAATAAAAATGAAAAGAAGAGACGAAAATCATCCCAACTTCACTGACAGTCTGAGAGAACCTCATGTCATATAACGGCTCTGAGCTTTGTTCATGTCTGAGAAGCTCTGTGAAGAAGAGGACCGCCATTAAATATGATTATACTAAATATTATAAATGTTAAGCTGACTCTATTCGTCTTAAATTAAGTCGACCAAATTTACATGCAATGTTAGTTGACTAGACTAAAAGTGAAGATAATGATTTGACTAAATCTCGACTAAAATGAAATCACATTTCTTTCAAAAGACTAAAACTACATTAAAATATGTGTCAAAATCAACACTGGCAGATGGTCCATTAATAACTACATGTAATTACAATAAGATGAAAAAGGAAAAGAGTCAAGGGTTTAAGCTTCATTTAATGTAAGTGTGACTCAGCCCCGGTCTGCCCCCCGCCTGTCCCCCCCCCCCCTGTCCCCTGCCCGGGTCCCTTTCCCTCTCACGGTGCTCGCTCCGTAACGATCTTAAAGAAGGGGGCTTCCCACTCGCTCCGCAGTCACGTGACCCCGGCGCATACGGAGCCATAATAAAGGCCCCTCAGCGGCAGGTCTCTTTGTCCCGTCTGCTTTCACTGTGCTGCCTTCAGGGCCGCTCGGAAATCACAACACGCACTGGCCCGGGCTGGTGTTGTGTTGACAGGATGGTTTGTGTGTTCTTCTTTGAGTTGTGCCTCACAGGTTCTTTTGTGTGACCTTGTGAATTCTTTTGTAAAGGACCTCTTACCCCCGCCTTAACCGAGCACATTCTGTCTAGTTCAGCTTTACCCAAATCTATAAGCTTCTTGAAAAGATCTAAATGAAAATAGGAGATTTAAACAAGGATGAAAATGTGACAAAAAAGCACAGAAAAGTGTCAAAAATACGACAAAAAAGTGACGACAGCGCGGCAACAACTTGATTCATACTCAGTAGTTGAAGTCTTGAACGTTTCGCCTCTCATCCAAAAGGCTTCGTCAGCGACAAAAGTCCCGCTCAGTCTTAAATAAAGACCACGAGGAGGAGTTGGGGTATATACTATGTCATATTTTCCCTTCTTTTCTTTTTTCTTTTACAGCGTTATTTCAGTATTATTGTAATAACTCTGGACTGTATCATTTATATCATGTATTCACAATAATTATGCTCAGATAACTCAAATAAACAACTCATGATGACAGTCCAATGCAAAGAAGATAAGCTTAGTGAACGTCCATCGTCATAATAAACCACAGTAATGAAAGCCCAGTCTAACCTTTAGCAGACAGACTTTAGCTGAACTCTTACAGATGGAAGTCTCTCTGTTACAGAGGTGATTCTTAAAGGTTCATGTCTGTGCTTTCCAAAGTGTCTCACAAACACTTCCATGTTCTGGAGCTTGTGCAGCTCCTCAGGCTCCATTCTGTCTGCAGTCCGCCTCATCTCATCTTTGTTTTGTTTTTGTCGCATCTACGAGGTCAAACGGGCACATCACTCTCGTGCTCGTCGCCACTTGTGAGAAACCTCAATGACCTCGGTACAGGTGGGGTCTCTGATTCTGACCTTGTTCTTTTACTGCTCTGGAGTCAGGAGAGCAGAGTCAAGAGTCAAGTCATATTTTAACCGAGCAGCCTCTCCGGGATCCGCACGTTGAGTTGTTTACAGCGGCTACAGCGACGCATGCACTTTTCACTCATTAAACTCAAGGGAGTCTGGGTAATGTAGTCTCTGCTCACGGTGGGACAAAGTAGGAAGCGTGCATTGTGAAGGGCGCTCTGAAAAGCAGCTAAAGGGTTAAAACAGATGTGCAGATGAGCGTACCGGGACGCGAAAAGCACGTTCTTGACGCACGGAGAGGTGGCGGTACGCTCACGAGCTATTTTTGGAAGTGGAGTACCGGCGCGTACCGGCCCACTTAAAGCACTGCCCTACCACTAAAACATGTACAATAGGCCAGGATCAATGGAGTGTGTTTGAGTGTGGGACAACAGATACAAATGAGCCCATGGCTACAGTCCGGTGCGGTGTGTTCATCAACATCCCGACCAAATAAACCAACAGATAAAGATAGTTTATTAGACCGTGTGCACCTTCAGGCGGCACAATTAGAACGCCTGACCTTCTGATCATGAGATGGCCCGCTCCACCATCTGCGCCACATTAACAGCAGCTTATCCAAGGAGCCCCTATACCTGATGTTTTCCATTCAGTGCATTTGAATCAAATAGCGCACTTCTAATTGTACAGCCTCTCTGGTGGATACATTGCTCTGGTTGTTGTGTGGGGGGACCATGTTGCTCCCTGGAGGTGGTGAAGCGTGTTTATGAGCTCATCCCGGAATGGGAGGTTAGTAATGAGTTAAGGCTTGTGCTATGAACATGTGGTAGCTATTCTCATTTTTGTTTGTTTTGTCCAAATGCCTGAATGAATCCTTTGAAAACATGTTTTTATGTTTTCAACAGGAAATGGATATGTGTTTATTTATAATCCGTCAAAACCGAGAAAATCTTTGTTATGTGGTATTGATGTAAATGCAATGAAACTGTAATTTATGTGTATGTTTCCCTCCCCTTGGATGTATTTTAGAAATATGATTTCTCACATTGTTGAACTATATGCAATTTTTCATTAAAACAAACAAATGAAATGTATGAGCTCCTTCTTCCATAGTTTGTTAACAGAATGGTAGGCTATATTAAAAGCCACTTGTGTGCAGCAAAAACATGTGAATATCAGTTCAGCATAATTATATTGGCATTCGGTTTTATTTACTCACACACACACGCACACACACACACGCACGCACGCACGCACGCATGCACACACACACAAGCTGAACGTGTAACAGCGCAGTTTGGGTCGACATGTTTTCTGCGCGCGTCACAAAGACGTGAAAGTTCCGATTGTCCCGTTGCACGTGAAGGCGTCTCCGGGCTGTGGGTACGTCAGCCGCCCCCTGCGCTCGCTCCAGCCGCCAGTGAGAGGGAGATGCTCTGAGCGCCGCAGCCTCCTCCGTCATTCTGCGTCTCCAGCCCGGTGAAAGTGCACGGACACGTTATCCATCCAACCCGCTCCTCTCGGATATCTACGGACACCCACCCAGCCCGCTCCTCCCGGATACCCGCGCACACCCCTGGGCTTCAGTGCAGACTGTGCACGCGGCGAAAGGCTTTTTGTTGCTGCGTTGCGGAGGAGCGCCATCATCTTGCAGTGGCACTCACGAAAACACGCTGCGGTCCGGAATGACACACGTACCGTAGCCGGGGTTTATTGTGATGGAAAACTGACGCACTTTGGCACGTTTTAGCGCTCCCTGCTCGCTCCTTGGCATCTTTGTCCAGAGCGCGCAGCATCTTTCCGTGGTCACGTACAGGCCTCTTCTCCGCTGCTCTCCTTCAAGGACTCCTCTCCGCGGTGACGGCTGCGCAGCGAGAAAACACAAAGGGGACGGGATCTAACGCGACCGCGAGCATCCGAGAACGAGCTCCAAAATGATGGCAGGCGGAGCAGTGCAGCAGAACGGCATTTTCGCCACCGCGCACCACCACAGCCAGCAGCCGCACATGGAGGCGGACCCGCCGGACTCACGGAAAAGACCCCTGGAGACCCCCACGGAGGCCAGCAGCACCAAGCGCACCAACACGGGAGGTAAGAGCGTGCACGGCGGGCAGGTGCGGCTAGAGCGGGCTCAGCATCCGCACAGAGCGGGGCTTGCCTCGTCCTTATATCAGTGAGTAGCAGAGTGGTAGGGAACAAAGGCGCCGTGGATGAGGGGACACCAGCGGTGGATGACCTTGTGCTAATCTCACATCAGCCTCCGCCGCCGCTTTGTGCCCAATAACAAAAGCGGATAAACAAGCGCCGTTAGAGCGGCCTTTCACTGCGACACTGGCTCCGTGCGCGCGACAGCCGGAGCGCGTGAGAGTGGTGGTCGGTGGAATATGGATATGTTACCATGGCAATCACCATATTTGGTTTTTGTTTACATGTCATGTGCCAAGCATCTCCATCACCGGCATCCCAACCATCAGCAGCCCGCAGCCATAACCATCCTGGACATGTGCTATAGCTGTGTTTACCCTGAGCTGCTGCTGAGGCTCCTGCGGCCTAAAACAGCCATCTACCCCATTAGATCAGCGGCCATTCATGTGCTAATGTTCACTTTCACATCTCTGCTGCCCAGGCCAACCCCCAGGCACACTACCATGAGGACATTCAACACGCTGCACATAGACACATTCAACACGCTGCACAAAAACACATTCAACACGCTGCACATAAACACATTCAACACGCTGCACAAAAACATATTCAACACGCTGCACAAAACATATTCAACACGCTGCACATAAACACATTCAACACGCTGCACATAAACACATTCAACACGCTGCACAAAACATATTCAACACGCTGCACATAAACATATTCAACACGCTGCACAAAAACATATTCAACACGCTGCACATAAACACATTCAACACGCTGCACAAAAACATATTCAACACGCTGCACATAAACACATTCAACACGCTGCACAAAAACATATTCAACACGCTGCACATGTGAATAAACATATTCAACACGCTGCACAGAAACATATTCAACACGCTGCACATAAACACATTCAACACGCTGCACATAAACATATTCAACACGCTGCATAAAAACATATTCAACACGCTGCACATGTGAATAAACATATTCAACACGCTGCACATGTGAATAAACACATTCAACACGCTGCACATAAACATATTCACCACGCTGCACATAAACATATTCAACACGCTGCACATAAACATATTCAACACGCTGCACATGTGAATAAACACATTCAACACGCTGCACATAAACATATTCAACACGCTGCACATAAACATATTCAACACGCTGCACATAAACATATTTAACACGCTGCACATGTGAATAAACATATTCAACACGCTGCACATGTGAATAAACATATTCAACACGCTGCACATAAACATATTCAACACGCTGCACATAAACATATTCAACACGCTGCACATAAACATATTCAACACGCTGCACATGTGAATAAACATATTCAACACGCTGCACATGTGAATAGACACATTCAACATGCTGCACATAAACATATTCAACACGCTGCACAAAAACATATTCAACACGCTGCACATAAACATATTCAACACGCTGCACATAGACACATTCAACACGCTGCACATAAACATATTCAACACGCTGCACATGTGAATAAACATATTCAACACGCTGCACATGTGAATAGACACATTCAACACGCTGCACATGTGAATAAACATATTCAACACACTGCACATAAACATATTCAACACGCTGCACATAAACATATTCAACACGTTGCACATGTGAATAAACATATTCAACACGTTGCACATAAACATATTCAACACGCTGCACATAAACATATTCAACACGCTGCACATGTGAATAAACATATTCAACACGCTGCACATAAACATATTCAACACGCTGCACATAAACATATTCAACACGCTGCACATGTGAATAGACACATTCAACACGCTGCACATGTGAATAGACATATTCAACACGCTGCACATAAACATATTCAACACGCTGCACATAAACATATTCAACACGCTGCACATAAACATATTCAACACGCTGCACATGTGAATAGACACATTCAACACGCTGCACAAAAACATATTCAACACGCTGCACATAAACATATTCAACACACTGCACATAAACATATTCAACACGCTGCACATAAACATATTCAACACGTTGCACATGTGAATAAACATATTCAACACGTTGCACATAAACATATTCAACACGCTGCACATAAACATATTCAACACGCTGCACATGTGAATAAACATATTCAACACGCTGCACATAAACATATTCAACACGCTGCACATGTGAATAGACATATTCAACACGCTGCACATAAACATATTCAACACGCTGCACATAAACATATTCAACACGCTGCACATAAACATATTCAACACGTTGCACATGTGAATAAACATATTCAACACGTTGCACATAAACATATTCAACACGCTGCACATGTGAATAAACATATTCAACACGCTGCACATAAACATATTCAACACGTTGCACATGTGAATAAACATATTCAACACGTTGCACATAAACATATTCAACACGCTGCACATAAACATATTCAACACGCTGCACATAAATATATTCAACACGCTGCACATGTGAATAAACATATTCAACACGCTGCACATAAATATATTCAACACGCTGCACATAAACATATTCAACACGCTGCACATAAACATATTCAACACGCTGCACATGTGAATAAACATATTCAACACGTTGCACATAAACATATTCAACACGCTGCACATGTGAATAAACATATTCAACACGCTGCACATAAACATATTCAACACGCTGCACATAAACATATTCAACACGCTGCACAAAAACATATTCAACACGCTGCACATGTGAATAAACATATTCAACACGTTGCACATAAACATATTCAACACACTGCACATGAACATAATCTTAAATGTCATTGAGCTGTGGTTTGGTTTAGCAGCACTTATGCTTCGGTTTGGTTAGCCGCACTTATGTTTTGGTTTGGTACTTATGTTTTGGTTTAGTATTTATGGTTTGGTTCGGTTAGCAACACTTATGTTTTGGTTTAGTACTTATGTTTTGGTTTAGTATTTATGGTTTGGTTTGGTTTAGTTCTTATGTTTTGGTTTCTTTACTGTATATTTTGGTTAGGTTTAGTACTTATGTTTTGGTTTAGTATTTATGTTTTGGTTTATAGTACTTCTGCTTCGGTTTGGTTAGCCACACTTATGTTTTGGTTTGGTTAGCAGCACTTATGTTTTGGTTTAGTATTTATGGTTTGGTTCGGTTAGCAGCACTTGTGTTTTGGTTTAGTACTTATGTTTTTGATTTAGTATTTATGGTTTGGTTCGGTTAGCAACACTTGTGTTTTGGTTTAGTACTTATGTTTTGGTTTAGTATTTATGGTTTGGTTCGGTTAGCAACACTTATGTTTTGGTTTAGTATTTATGGTTTGGTTCGGTTAGCAGCACTTGTGTTTTGGTTTAGTATTTATGGTTTGGTTCGGTTAGCAGCACTTATGTTTTGGTTTAGTATTTATGGTTTGGTTCGGTTAGCAGCACTTATGTTTTGGTTTAGTACGTATGTTTTGGTTTAGTATTTATGGTTTGGTTTGGTTTAGTACTTATGTTTTGGTTTATTTACTGTATGTTTTGGTTTGGTTTAGTACTTATGTTTTGGTTTAGTATTTATGGTTTGGTTTATTTACTGTATGTTTTGGTTTAGTTCTTATGTTTTGGTTTATTTACTGTATGTTTTGGTTTAGTACTAATGTTTTGGTTTAGTACTTACATACGTTTTGGTTTGGTTAGCCGCACTTATGTATGGTTTGCAGCACATGTGTTTTGGTTTAGTACTAATATTTTGGTTTAGTACTTAGATATGTTTTGGTTTGGTTTAGTGTTTACGTTTTGGTTTGGTTAGCAGCACTTATGTGTTGGTTTGGTTGAGTACTTACATACGTTTTGGTTTGGTTAGCCGCACTTATGTGTTGGTTTGGTTTGCAGCACATGTGTTTTGGTTTAGTACTAATGTTTTGGTTTAGTATTTATGGTTTGATTCAGTTAGCAACACTTATGTTTTGGTTTAGTACTTACATATGTTTTGGTTTGGTTAGCCGCACTTATGTATCAGTTTGGTTAGCAGCACTTATGTTTTGGTTTAGTACTTATGTTTTGGTTTGGTTTTGTAGCACTTATGTTTTGGTTTGGTTTTGTAGCACTTATGTTTTGGTTTAGTACTTGTGTATGTTTTGGTTTGGTTTAGGTGGTATGTGTGATAGTGTTAGTGCTAGACAGACCTACCTCAGACTCCTGCCTGTTACTGCAGAGACTCAGAGATGAACTGAACACAGCAGCACTAACACGCCACATGTTTAAGAATGGCCCAATGCAGCACTCTGAGGCCATCACACTGCCCCTCCACCGGCTCCTCCGGGGAGTCCTCGCGGCAGCAGCAACACATTCGTCAGAAACTTTTATTCTAGTTTTGCACTTGGATTATATATATATATATATATATTAGTATATAGTGGAAGCAGTAGTACTAGTAGTGGTAGCTTTGGTGTTTGTAGTAGTGATGGCAGTGGCAGTAGTAGAAATAGTAGTTGTAATTTTAGCATATTATGGCAGCCGTTTTATGGTGAAATCTTAATTATTATTATATCCCAAGTTGATTCTTCTGATAATAAATTACAAACTGTGACTTTTAAACTTAAGTTGATGCAAGTTTGTGTTAATATTCTGTTTTGTTTTTTTTCTCAAGTGGTTAGTTTTGTACAAATTTGAGAATTGTACATCTAGGATTTGTGAACTGCCTTTCTGTATATTAATATGTAAAAAGTTTCTATAGGCTTTTATGGAACCTACTTTAGCTGACAGAAGCACAGGTGAATCAGTGCTGCGGTATGTGGAATGTAACGCTGGCCACACGCCCCTGTCTCCCTCTCTCTGTAGTGGCCTTCCTGCAGCCTCTGTTTGAAACGGAAGGCATTGTATTCCCTCCGCCACAGGACTCTGAGACTCATGGTAAGCCTGACTTATTTTTGCTCTTCTCTGTCTGCCCCTTGTCCCCCGCCCCCTGTCCCTCGCCCTCTACCCTCTGACCTGAGGGCCGGGCTGGGCACTCCTGCACACTCCAGGTAGTGCATGTTCCAGTCTGTCACCCACCTCCACCCACTGCTTCTACACCGCCTCACCCCATCACAGTCCACCCATCACTGATCACTCATCCCTGTTCACCCTGACCAGTGTGTGCTAACCAATATGACCAGAGTGTACTAATTGAAATGACCAGTGTGTACTCATCAATATGACCAGTTTTTGCTAATCGAAATGACCTGTGTGTAGTGCTAATCAATATGACCAGTGTGTCCTAATCAATATGACTAGTGTGTGCTCACCAAAGTACATTGACCATGTGTGTACTAATCTTAAGTATACCAAACTGCATGCACTAACCAATATGACAAGTGTGTACAGACCAAAGTATACTGACCAGTGCGCACTAACCAATATGACTAGTGTGTACAAATCAATGTACACTGACTAGTGTGCACTGACCAATGACACAACTGTACCAACCAAAGTATACTGACAAGTGTGTACTAAACAATATGACTAGTGTGTACAAATCAATGTACACTGACCAGTGTGCACTAACCAATATATAGTCTGTACTAACCAAGAAGGCTGCTGTATAGTAACCAAAGTGACTAGTGTGTACTTGTGTATTAGAACTAATGTGTTCTAATATCATACTGTTGAGTGTGTACTAACCTGTTTGTTAAAATGGTAGATAGATCCGCACAACTGTATGCTCACCAATTGGTTATTGCTCTCATCGGCAGCATTGACGTCACTGCGAAACGTTCTGTTTTTCACTGTACTATTTTTCACTGTACTATTTTTCACTGTACTATTTTTCACTGTACTATTTTTCACTGTACTGTTTGTTTGTTTGATCCAGCACACTGGTTGAGAGCTGTAGATGTGCGTGTCTTTCCTCCTAAACTAACCTGTGTGTTAGACTGGCTTTACGTATTTGTCATTGTACACTGTTCAGAGGAAGTCGATCTGGTGTTTGTGCCATAGACTGTAATATGGATAGACAACCCCTCCTCACTCCTCCCCATTTACCATAAAAACAACGTTCGAGGGGGAAATCATGGCGGATTTACAGACTCCTCCTCCCCTGCTGACTCGGCCCACTCGCGGGGTACGTAGTTCGGTCGTAGCCACGCCATTAGCTCTAATGCTAACGGCCTGTCAATCAAAGTCAGGCACTCATTAGTATACGAGATTTCTAAAATGTTTCTTACGAAAAAAAAACTGGTCCCTTTAAATGTAACTTACCCAGCGTTATCACAGGAGGAATATCTAGCTGTAGAATGTTTTTAAAAATTAGGCAGCAGGCTTTACAATTGTTTAGAACATGTCTAAAGTGCTATGCTAACAAATGGAAACGCTAGCTAGCTTGTTTTGCCGCTCACATATGGAGGTACTGCAGCAATGTCGGCCCCTAGCCTCGCGGTCTTAAAGCAGTGCAACCAGCGGCCATTGGTTGGTGCCCGTCCAACTCAAGGTCTTGAAATAAAATCCCATTCATTATTATATAATATAAATGCAAATATTTCTAGCTTAAAGGCACTGCATCAGCCATTGTCTTTTTTAAATATGTGTTTAATGATAAAAGCAAGAAACTGTGTTGATTTTATGAGGATCTAGCCAATATGAGAATAAGATACTTACCTTGATCATATTTTTTTTATATAATTTTTGATTTTGTTAGCTCTTTGTAAAGCCAAAATTGTCAAAGTGGCTAGACATGAATAAATCTGCCGGTGTTTGGCTGGTGGCAAAGGCTAACATTAAGCCTTGGTGATTACATTGAATAAAACAAAATATCCCAAACTTGGGGCTATGTCATATGCCGGCTTTTGCAGTCGCCCAGAGACAAAAGGGGAAGTAGGGACAGCGTGTCACAGTCAGAACTTCCTTTGACACAAAACAGTGGAGACGGAGGCCAAGCAGCACCAGAGCGACCTCCTCTGCAGAGTGGCGGGACTTTGGGTATTTCTTTATCCCTACATGTTATCGATCACCTTCACCTCCAGTGTTTCACATCAGGCAGTTCATGTAGAAACACCATTTTCATCTTTGTCTCAGTTTTGTACCCAAATATTTCACTGTAGATTCGAATTGTCACAGAATCAGAGTCAGTATGAAACATAGCCATTTATTTGTGTTACGTTAGTCAAAAGCAGGAGACTCTTCCTTTCAAACTTCTCCACATTCTCTCACCTCCAGTTAACAGTGTTTCATCTCCTTCGTACTACGTTTGTTTCATGAGAGCTGCACTACACTACTATATCAATATCACAACAAGTTAAAGATGCATCACGATATCATTGCGGTGTCCGTCTGACTCACATGTACACAAACGCACATAACAACTTTGTAAAATGCGCAAAGGTTCTGTTTGAGTCATGATTTCCCAAGTTTAGTCTTGTTTTTCCAGATTTAGGATTTTGTATGTAGCCTTGTTTTACACAATCGGACAGGGAAAAAAGACTCACAATTTCAGAGAACGTACTGTGTTGAATCAGTTCAGTAAAATGATCGTTACCTCGATCTTCAACACTTGTATTGGGTATCGTTAGTAATCCCTCCGGTCAGTCCGGCCCACTGGAACTCTGGGAGATGAGACTCTTTGCAAAGAAGAGGATAGACTGTAACATGAGAACATGTGTGTATTATCTTAAGGCGAGACGCTCCAGGAAAATGAGGAAACCTTTTAAATGTAGTGATATCGATTTGACAGATTCGCTGCAGATTACTGACATGAATATGAGGGGGAAATGTCAAACATTGCCTATGTTTTCATCGACACGATCCGAATAATGGGATGAGCCAGGTTTAAATGTGTGGGTTCATTTTGTGTATTAGTTACAATGATCTGCCCAGAGGGATTTTGGACCTGTTCTTTATTTATTTACCCATTTGGCAGTTTCACCGTGACAAAGATTAACGCACTTACAGAGAACGCAAACAAATGAGGTCATCTAAATCCAAAAACATGAACATGATATATATTATATACACACATATACATACATATACATACATGTATACACACGCACACACACACACACACACACACACACACACACACACACACACACACACCAAAAAAGACAAATAGCAAAGTAATTATGATATAAAATAATATATGTATTATTTAGTTGGTTAACCAAGTAAACATTTTTTTGTAATTCAAATTCATTTGGAGTCTGTAGGAGAAAGTGGACATGTCGTCGCCACGATGTGAGAAAAATGCATTTTGATAAAATGGTCCTGACAGTTTCTTAAATAATTTAAAATAAAACTTTAAATCAGTGAATAAGTTAACATGTTATTGTGAAATTAGGTTTTTGTTGTTTTGTTTTTTGTTTCTAGGTGAAAGTGACCAGAGACCAAATTGGCCAAAATCCTAAAAAACAATAAGAAAAAATAAGTGTTTTGCTGCAGTGTCTCCCCTTAAATGTCTCACACTTTTCTCTAGCCTATATTTCATGCTGTGAGGAAGACGGGTGGGAGGGAGGGCAGGGAGTTCAGTTTCCCGATGGCCTTGTGTATGAAACTGTTCTTCAGTCAACTGGACCTGGCCTGTAGATTCCGCAGTCTCCTCCCAGAAGGCATTACCTTGAAGAGACTGTGTGATAGGTGCGTAGGGTCCCTGGTGATGCCATGTCCTTAATGGAGGGGAGAGGGGCTCCACAGATCTTCTTCGCTGCTCTCACAATGCACTGGAGGCTCCTTCAGCAGGAGGCAGTGCTGGCGCCGTGCCACACAGTGATGGAGCTGGTCAGGGTTCTCTCTATAGTCCCTCTGTAGAAGTACCACACATTGATGGAGCTGGTCAGGATGCTCTCTATAGTCCCTCTGTAGAAGTACCACACAGTGATGGAGCTGGTCAGGATGCTCTCTATAGTCCCTCTGTAGAAGAACCACACAGTGATGGAGCTGGTCAGGATGCTCTCTATAGTCCCTCTGTAGAAGAACCACACAGTGATGGAGCTAGTCAGGATGCTCTCTATAGTCCCTCTGTAGAAGAACCACACAGTGATGGAGCTGGTCAGGATGCTCTCTATAGTCCCTCTGTAGAAGTACTTCACAGTGATGGAGCTGGTCAGGATGCTCTCTATAGTCCCTCTGTAGAAGTACCACACAGTGATGGAGCTGGTCAGGATGCTCTCTATAGTCCCTCTGTAGAAGAACCACACAGTGATGGAGCTAGTCAGGATGCTCTCTATAGTCCCTCTGTAGAAGAACCACACAGTGATGGAGCTGGTCAGGATGCTCTCTATAGTCCCTCTGTAGAAGTACTTCACAGTGATGGAGCTGGTCAGGATGCTCTCTATAGTCCCTCTGTAGAAGTTCCACACAGTGATGGAGCTGGTCAGGATGCTCTCTATAGTCCCTCTGTAGAAGAACCACACAGTGATGGAGCTGGTCAGGATGCTCTCTATAGTCCCTCTGTAGAAGAACCACACAGTGATGGAGCTGGTCAGGATGCTCTCTATAGTCCCTCTGTAGAAGTACTTCACAGTGATGGAGCTGGTCAGGATGCTCTCTTTAGTCCCTCTGTAGAAGTTCCACACAGTGATGGAGCTGGTCAGGATGCTCTCTATAGTCCCTCTGTAGAAGAACCACACAGTGATGGAGCTGGTCAGGATGCTCTCTATAGTCCCTCTGTAGAAGTTGCACATAACAGAGGCTGGGACTCTAGCTCTTCTTAACTTGCGGAGAAAGTAGAGACGCTGATTACTTTTCTTGACCAGAGATGTAGTGTGCATGGTCCAGGAAAGGTTCTCTGTGATGTGCACACCCAGGAACTTAGTGCTGGTCACCCTCTCCACTGCAGCACCATTGATTGTTAGAGGAGCATGCTGGACCCGTGCTCTTCGAAAGTCCACAACAATCTCTTTTGTCTTCTCCACATTTAGAGAGAGGTTGTTCTGTGTGCACCACATGGCCAGACTGCTCACCTCACTCCTGTAGTTTGACTCGTCTCTGTTGTTGATGAGACCCACCACTGTTGTGTCGTCTGCAAACTTGATGAAGAGGTTTGAGTCGTACTTTGGAGCGCAGTCATGGGTCAGCAGAGTGAACAGGAGGGGTCTCAGCACACAGCCTTGGGGAGGCCCATGTTCAGTGTGATGGTTATGGATGACTTTCCGCCGACACGTACAGCCGCACGTACAGTGGTCTCCCCGTCAGAAAGTCCAGCAGCCAGTTGCACAGTGATGTGTTGATCCCCAGGTGGAGCAGTTTGTGTATTAGCTGCTGTGGGATTATAGTGTTGAATGCTGAGCTAAAGTCTAAAAACAGCATTCTAACATAAGAGTCCTTTGTTTCAAGGTGAGTGAGGGAGATGGCATCTTCAGTTCAGCAATTGGACCGGTAAGCAAACTGGTATGGGTCCAGGGTGGGAGGGAGAACAGACTTCATAAGAATTGGAGTGAGTGCTACTGGGCGGTAGTCATTAAATCACCTAATCTTCCAAATAAATGTTTTTTTACTGCTCTCGTTTCTCCACAGATTTAGTTAGGAAACTGTGACTTTAAAGGCCTTTCTCAAAAGGCATTTTTCTCACCTTGTTACGACATCTGGACGCAGGTAGCACCTTAATCATATTTGGAAAGTTTCATCTGATCCCTGGCCTGATCTATTGAACCCCTGATATATATGAGCCTATTGTCATTTGGATATTCCATGTGTTGTTCTGAACAGTCCTAAATCATGTCCTGCCCTCTCTGGGTTAGTGAAGGCCGCCATCTTTCAGCCTGTGCACAGCTGCTGCAGGGACAGTGCAACAAAAGCAGCAGCTCTGGGGGGGGTGGCGGCGGGCGGGGATAGGATTCGGCAAAGGGGCGTCCCAGACAAAAGCCCCCTCCTCCCCTCACACACACACACTCTCACACACTCTCGCTGCTTAAGGCGGACGGAGTGTTTCCAAGTCCCCTGAGCGCCACGGGAGGGGGGCCCTGCCGGAGGACGGGGTGAGGGGCTGCGCAGTGTCCCACTTCAGGACGGATAACTGGGACAAAAGGCCCACTGCTACATTATCCGTGCTACTGTCAGAACGCCCACAGTCAGTCGTATTTCAATCAAATGTTTGCAGACTATTATTATCATTTTGAGGTCAGACACGGCAGCGAAGTTGAGAGTTTAGTCTGAAACATTTCTAATGACATGAATATAAGAAAAGGGTAATGCAGGGTTCCCATCATTAAATGCTTTCCCCTACAAAAGAAAGGATATGAGTACGGGATTGAGCTCCAAATAGGTTCACATTTTTTATATCTTGATACAAAGTGTTTTACTTAAAGGTGCATTGTGCAACTTTTTATGAATAAAAAGTTTGTTGTGCGTATTTGACCTTTCAGTGACCCAGTGGCTGTATGGGGCGTTAACATGGGACCTTTGCTTTCCTTTGCTTTCTGTCGAGATTGCACTGCCTTGTCCAGTGGCACTCAAAGTTCCACTGCTCCTGCTCCCAGTGCTAGTTTTGCGTGTAAACTGTGTATAAAACTTTGTATTACATATGTCTGTGTAAGCTCTCAGTCGTACAGGAGTCCATCTTCAATGAAGGTACTTGATTCATCTTCTGTACTCAGTAGATGAAGTCTCGAACGTTTCGCCTCTCATCCAAAAGGCTTCGTCAGCGACAAAAGTCCTACTCAGCAGCTGAGGTAAAGACCATGAGGAGGAGTTGGGGTTGGCCCGGCTCCTCCCCTCTAATCCCTACTCCTCTACTCTCACCTGTGGGTAAACACCTTTGAAGCAGAGCATCTTCAACAACCTGCTCACCCCAGTAACGGCTGTGCCATGGGCTCCCCAGTTTCACCCACAGTGGCTAACCTCTACATGGAGGAAATGGAGAGGAATGCCTTGGCCTCATACCCAGGAAACCAACCCAGCCACTGGTTCAGATATGTAGATGACACGTGGGCCAAATTAAACAGAAGGAAGTGGCACCTTTTACAGATCACATCAATGCTGTGGACCCCAGCATTACATTTACTCGGGAGGACGCCAAAGAGAAACAACTTGCCTTTTTAGATTGTAAAGTTATCATAGGGGAAAACGGACAACTTCAGACAGAGGTTTACAGGAAGGCAACTCATACTGACCAGTATTTGATGTTTGACTCTAACCATCCACTCCAGCACAAACTAGGGGTCATCATGACGCTCAGACATAGAGCTAAAGAGGTGCTACCAGTGCAGAGGGAAAGACCAAAGAGGAACAACATGTCCAGAGAGCCCTCTCAGACTGTGGCTATCCTAACTGGTCTTTCACTAAAGCACAAAGGGCAAGAAGACCCAAAGAACAAGACAGACAGACTCCAGAGCCCAGAAGAAAGGGAGTCGTAGTGCCGTATGTAGCCCGGGTCTCAGAGAAACTTCAGAGAATCTTTAGGCAGCACAGGATTCCAGTGAACCACAAACCGGTGAACACACTGAGACAAACATGAGTTCATCCCAAAGACAAAACTCTGAGCCACAAACAAAGCAATGTGGTTTATTCAATTCAATGCAAAGAAGAAGAATGCAAACATTATATTGGAGAAACAAAACAGGTTTTACAGAAGAGACTTTATCAACACCGAAGAGAAAGCACAAGTGGCCCTCAGTCTGCGGTGCACCTCCACCTCAAAGCCTCCAACCACTCCTTTGAGGACGGGGAGGTCGACATTTTAGCTAAAGAAGAACGTTGGTTTGAAAGAGGAGTTAAAGAAGCTATTTTTGTCAGGAAAGAAAATCCCTCCATGGGGGGTTCTGGTAGGGTTTCACTGCAGATCTCCACGGTTAGGTATATAATTACATCTAGATTACGTGCCAAAAACCCTAAAAAATAAAATATAATGAATCCTGGAGCGTCCTCGAGGCCACTGTGATGCAGAGCAAAGCTAACCTCCCATACAGCCGCTGGGTCAATGTTTTTTTTTAACATAAAAAGTTGCATAATACACGTTTAACTTACGTTTTGGATGTAGTTGTACTGATCAAATCAGTGGCTGTAGTGGTTGTAGCACTAGTCTCTGTGGCGTTGTTTCAATAAGCTTCTAAAGAGCCCGTGTTAAATCTTGTATTGGGCACATTGCGTTGCCTTGTGTATGAAATGCACGGTATAAATAAACATGCCTTGCCAAGATGATGGGAGAGTGTGACCACTGCGCAAAGCCTTCTCCAGCACATCCCAAAGATTCTCAACCCCTGAAGTTGGTCTAGTCACTAGTCACAGCTGTTTTGTTATTTCACTAGACTAGTGAAGGAAGACAGAAAAGCTTCTCTAGCAACAGTCGGACCTAGGGTTAGAGTTAGTGCCTAAACCGATGCAGTCAGTTATATGGGAGATTTGCAAAAGCTTCCATTCAGCTGAAATGACTAACTGGGCCTGTATTTGACTTTGACGTGTGCGCATTCATGCAGAAATGTAGAAACACGTGTGAGCTACCGTTTTAAAGAAACATAGTGACAGGAGATGCATACGGGACGGGGTCAGCAAACTGGACTTTCCGCTGACCACAGTTGTGCTTTTGTGAGTGAATGATAAGGCTGTGGAGAGAAAAGGATTTCGGTTCACTGTGGTTCCTCAGTGCTGCGACAGAGAAGACTTCAACTTTACACCAGACACGGATGTTCGGCCTCCAAATAAATGATGTCATAGGACTGATGAAAGTCCAGTCGTTTGTTCATGTATTTGTGTTAATATGAAGGAAGTGAATGGACTTCAGCAGGTTCAGTAATGTTACATAAATCATCTGAAAGTAACAGCCAGGACAGAGATCTTTTAATGCCCTTTAGGTCTGTAAAAGAATTAAAGTCGAGGTGATGGGCAGCTAAGAGTCATGTGGTGGTAACTATGGTAACCGTCCAAATGCTGTGTTTTGGATCTGGTTTAGAGTTAATAGGTTGTGTTTATGTTCAGTGTCCTCTCTGTCAGTGCATATAGACCAGTCCAATCATTTGGATCAAGGAGTCCAAAAGTCTTCAAAGACATGGTGTCAGTAGAAAGGACTTTGAATAAAATGGGTTTGGAGTTCTAATCACAGTTTGAGTTTCTGTTTGAAACGTCAGTGCCTCTGCTTCGATTTCCGCCGGTCCCCTCTTCACGTGAGAAGATTCCTTCCGAGAACGTGAACGCCGTACAGTTTGGATAGTTTTTGACAGCCTTATTGATAGGGTTGGGTATCGTTAAACAATACCTGTATAGTATCGGAAAAAAAGTACTAGGCAAGGCAAGGCAAGGCAAGTTTATTTGTAGAGCACAATTCATACACAAGGCAATTCAAAGTGCTTCACAGTTGCATAAAATTACAAGAAAACAGATCAAATCAATCATTAAAACATCAACATAAAAATTTATCAATGACAGTAAAAGGCAAGAGTGCAGATAAAATACTTTCAGTTTTCATCTGCTCGGGTAAAAAGAGCTGTTTTCAGCCTGGATTTGAACATTGTCAGAGTTGAGGCCTGTCTCACATCCTCATGAAGACTGTTCCAGATTTTAGCTGCATGAAACTGAAACGCAGCCTCACCGTGTTTAGTCCTGACTCTGGGAACCACCAGGAGACCCCTCCCTGAAGTTCTCAGGGCCCGAGATGGTTCATACGGCTCTAACATGTCAGAGATGTACTTTGGTGCTAAACCATGAAACGACTTGTACACAAGCAGAGCAGTTTTAAATTCTATTCTCTGAGTGACAGGAAGCCAGTGCAGAGACCGGAGCACTGGACTAATATGGTCATATTTCCTGGTTCTTGTCAGGTTCTGACAAGAACCTGACAAGAACCTGGTTCTTGTCATACTACCGGTATGAAATCGAAAGCAGGAACCAAACTTACTTCTATTTTTAGAGTTTTGATGCTGTTGATCCAGGGACAGCATTAACGGTGTGTGTTGGGAAGTGACTTTGTTTCAGCTCAAATAAATGATTTGTTTGCACATTTTTGCCCAATGTTTGCCCCAACACGTTATTTTCTCTCTAATTTCCCAAATTTCTGGTCATATTTTATAAAAGATGTTTTCCCTATTTCCCCCCATTCATTCCCCATTTTTAACTCAATGTCTTCCCTAATTTTACCTCATTTTTTTTCATATATTTTGGACAGTTTTCTTTTATTTAGCCACTTTCCCCAGTTCCCAATTTTTCACACATTTCTTGACATTGGTGATCAACCTGATATTGTAAATGTGCAGATCCTCCACATATTATTGTTCTGTTTTCTGGTTCTAGATAACAACTATTTTAGTATAGGTATCGGAAAAAGTATATGAAAAAGTATCGGAAAAAGTATCGGTATCGAAAACTAAGTATCAGTATTAAAAATATCGACAAAAGCTCAGATAAAGCGATGAGCGGGTGAACTGAACCCTGTGATATCATATGAATGCACTTCATCATTGAGCCCTGTCAGGGAGACCCCCCCCACACCCCCAGCTCCAGCCCCATGCCCCGGCCTGGCCCTGCAGTGCGGACACCAGATCCCCGGATTTGAGCCTCCGTCCCGGGCACACTGCACCTATTCTGGGCTTGGCGGCTCCGCCAGGGCATTAGCAACTTCGCGCTGTTTACCCCGCCGCTCTGTTACGGTGGACGGGGGATTATTGGTTGTGGCTCATGCCTCGGTGGTCATTGTGTGAGAGGGTGTGCGTGTAACCTCGGCCTGACCTCTGACCTCACTCGGTCTTTGGGTAAACCGTGGGTTCTGTGGCCAAACATGAGTCCATCTCTTTTAGCTCAACTGTGCTCCTAAACACACCAACAGTTT
Organism: Proterorhinus semilunaris; assembly: GCA_021464625.1. Classification (NCBI taxonomy): domain Eukaryota; kingdom Metazoa; phylum Chordata; class Actinopteri; order Gobiiformes; family Gobiidae; genus Proterorhinus; species Proterorhinus semilunaris. The sequence continues at coordinate 1,780,172 of CM038354.1, forward strand.
GGGCCTAAAGCGGACCTTAACCCTCACCAAATGTTAAAGCTTCTTGAGCTGAGAGTTTACAGCCTATAGGCCTCATTTGAAAGCTAAGGCCTACAAAACTCATCTAAGCTTCTTCCTTGTTTTAGTCGTTTTCATTTCTAGGGTTTTTGACACAATTATGCCACTTCAAGCTTTTTTTTCTTATAGACAGACCAAGTGTTGGTTTTCGTACCTGACGGTTTCGGCTACAACTGTGGCCTTCCTCAGAGGTTGTCACGTGGTGTTACTGTGACGTGTCTGGTCAGCTGATTTATACAGGTTGACCAGACACGTCACAGTAACACCACGTGACAACCTCTGAGGAAGGCCACAGTTGTAGCCGAAACCGTCAGGTACGAAAACCAACACTTGGTCTGTCTATAAGAAAAAAAAGCTTGAATAATTCTTAGAAGACCTAATGAATCTAATCGAACTACAATTAAGCCACGTTTTCGTCACGTTTTCACTGCTTTTCTTTGTTGCGTTTTGGCCACATGGTTTGTAATGTAACGGATACAATGTAGCAAAACCCCAACAAAAACGGGACAAAACTACACAAAAATGCAACAAAAATGAAATAAAAAAAAAGGGAAGAGTTTAGGTCTTAGCTTCCAAGTGAGGTGCTCCACTGGCCTATCGGCTGTAAGAAGCTTTTAGATTTAGGTAATGCTGAACTGGAGGAAATGTACTTGTTTAAGGCAGAGATTAAGAGGTTAAAACGTGATCCGACCAAAATGCTTTCTGTAGCCAGAAAGACTTAGTTTTCCTGAAGATGTAAAAACGACTTCTCGATTTACTTGTGTGAAAAGTATCTCTCCTCAAGTCTGTGCCCAAACTCCCAGGAGCCAACCAAACAAGAATCTCTAACAGACTATTATTTTAAAGTTTACTTTTCTACAGTTAGTTTGAGTGACCCACAGGGCTTTAGCTGAACGCCCACATCGCTGCAACATCCAGCAGAGCTCCACATAGAAGTGTGGGGGCAGTATGGGTGCAGTGAGGGGGCAGTGTGAGGGCAGTGTGGGGGCAGTATGGGTGCAGTGAGGGGGCAGTGTGGGGAAGTGTGTTTCCCCACTTTAATTTCTCACTCGTCACTGCGAGCACAAGCTCCAAAGAACATTACATGATGCAAAGGTTTGTTCAGGATCTGACCTTCAGTTTCAGCAAATGCGTGCGTTGTTGTGTCGGTTGCATTGGCCGTATTTCTACAGCTCTTCTTTCTCATTGAATACGGGCCGTTCTTTTGCTGTGTTAATAAAACAGCGGCGCAAATACTGTACAACGCCATTCGATCACAGTGGCCTCAGTGTGGGGCTCCTCGGAGAGGAGAGGCTATGAGAGAGTAGCACTGATTAGCATCATGGTTAGCATTGTCCATTTTTTAATTAGGGGCTGTTGAAGCACTTTGCCCCTCTCCATGTCTCTGTATGTTTATTTAGTAGAAAAAATATATCCATAATTTTTGGGATCTATTAGACAAAAAGAAATGTAAAAGTAACAATAATAAAAGAGCTGTGAAACAATACGGAGGGTTTCTGTCAAGTGATGTAATATTTGAACCATTGCTGTAGAAATAAACATCATTGTATTTCTGGTCAAAGTTGTCATAATGGCGTCTACAGCAGGAAAGGGTCATGTGGCTAAAGCCATGAATGGCGTTGGAACAGACTTTGGAGTGAGTTCTGACGGCACGCTCCCCCGTCTCTCGTAGCGTTAGCCATGTGTAGCAGCCTGCTGTCACGCACACACTCACTGCTGCGGCGTCGGCGTGTGTGGCAGCGGGGGTGTGGTGGTGAGTCATGCCGTGCCGTGGGGGCCGCTGTGGGGGCCCCTCTGTGAGCATGTGCTGAGTTTGAGGCTGGATGCTGTAATTCCCTGCTCTTATTAATGCAGCGGCTTATTAATATCTGTCCTCAGTGAAGTGGGCCAGACCTGGTGCACACTCCACCGTCCCACATTCGGCTTCACACATGGACCAGTGTAGAGCAGCAAAGTGTTCGCTCGGGTCACGGTTGGAAAATTTAAACACAATCTAGAAATGGATCCGTTTTCATCAATATCGCTTGAAGGTCAGTAACCATGGCGATACAACAACCATAACAGATTTTCACTTAGCAGACACTTGACCACAGAAATCCAAAGGAGAAATGGGCTTTGATATGAACATATTCATATAGGTACTGAAAGTTACTGTTTACTGTGGGTGATCCCGTCGAAGGGTAAAAGGCTCAACCCACTCAAAACTGTATTCATATCTCAGACATCGGTGACTCATTTAGATCACCATTGTGCCGCTGATTTCTCCCTTGATCATGGGAACATCTACATCATCTACACGCGAGGCCTTACACACAGACACCATGTAGGCGCGGGTGTCTCGGGAGCAGTAACCTTTGTGTGTCTTACCTCTAATAACGTGAAATGAAGAAATCCACTCCTGAGATGGTCATTCAGTCTCGACGCTGGTTTGTACATTTCTAACTGCATGTGTGTACAGCGGTACACACACGGGCAAGCAGGAAGTGGAGTAAACCAATCAGCGAAGAGCATCTGCCATTGATAGCGTTGTTGGCGGTTCTGTGTAAATATTCGCACAGGATTATGAATCACGAAAGTCACCTGCTGTCCATTTGTGTTTGGTCATTTACCGAGTGAACTTCCGCATCCAGTGAGCGACGCAAATAAACAAATCTGATATCACGGGCCGTTTGAGTTTTCTACTGCCGCCAACGTGGGCGTGGGTCTCAGACTAATATCCCTCCGTATAAAAGAAGTTGTCATTCTGGTCTTGCCAGGTGACGGTTTCTTCGTGTTAAATCTGATTGACTTTCCTTCCTCCATTTGATTTCCTCCTACAGCGACGTGTGTGTTGACCACATTGATTTAGTTCTATGTAACATGATCTTTTGTCAGACGTTTTCAGCTGATGCACAATTTCCTTTTGCCCTGTTTATCACGGCAAGTGCCTCTCACTTTGCTATGTCGATGGATCTATTTCTATTTTTAGATTTCAAATGTGCATACCTTCTCTAGAAACACACGGCCACGTGTCATGTTTGTTAAGGCAATCACAAAATTGTTCACTCCTTTTTTTTTTTTACAGATGTTTTTCTGGCAGACCACTGGTGAAACTCGAAACATTAGAATATCGTTTAAAAGTGCATTCACTTCTGTTATTCAACTTAAACTGTGAAACTGATATATGACAGACTCATTACATGTAAAGTGACATATGTACAGTGCCTTGCGAAAGTACTAATACACCTTGAACTTTTGCACATTTTGTCATGTTTACAACCCTAAACATAAAGATTTAATTTTGATTTTTTTACTGAACGTTCACACACAAGTAACAGACAACTGAGAAGTGAAAGCAAAATGATACATGATTCTGTTGTTTTTCAAAAAATTGAAAAGTGAAAAGTGGGTATAGCACCACTGCGAACTTACCAAGACACGGCCGTCCACCTAAACTAACAGACCGAACAAGGAGAGCACTGGTCAGAAATGCAACCAAGTGCCCCAAGATAACTCTGGAGGAGCTGCGACGTCCTGCCGCTGAGCTGGAGGAATCTGTACATGGGACAACTATAAGTCGTACTCTACACAAATCTGGCCTTCATGGACGAGTGGCAGAAGAAAGCCATTATTGAAAGGAGGCCATAAGAAATCCCGTTTGAAGTTTGCTAGAAGTCATATGGAGGACACAGCTCCATGTGGAAGAAGGTGCTTTGGTCAGATGAGACAAAAATTTAACTTTTTGGCCCAAATGCAAAACGTTATGTATGGAGCAAACCTAACACTGCTCATCGTCCTGAGTGCACCATCCCCAGGGTCAAATATGGTGGGGGGAGCATCATGCTATGGGGCGGCTTTTCCTCAGCGGGGACTGGGAAGATTGTAAGAATAGTTGGGAAGATGGATGGAGCCAAATACAGAGACATTTTGGAGGAAAACCTGCTGGAGTCAGCAAGAGAATTGAGGCTGGGGCGGAGATTCACCTTCCAGCAGGACAATGACCCTAAACACAAACATGTACAATGGAATGGTTTAAAAACAAACATATGAATGTGTTAGAATGGCCCAGTCAAAGTCCTGACCTAAATCCTATTGAACATCTGTGGAAAGACCTGAAAACTGCTGTTCACAAACGCTCTCCTTCTAATGTGACAGAGCTGGAGTTGTTTTGTAAAGAGGAATGGGCTAAAATGTCAGTCTCTACATGTGCAAACCTTGTAGAGTCAAACCCAAGAAGACTTGCTGCTGTTATTGCAGCAAAAGGGGGTTCACAAAGTATTAAGTCATGCTGTATGAATACTTATGCACGCCCCACTTTTCACTTTTCTATGTTTTGAAAAATAACAGAATCATGTATCATTTTGCTTTCACTTCACAGTTGTCTGTTACTTGTGTGTGAACTTTCAGTACAAAAATTCTAAATAAAATCTTTACGTTTAGGGTTGTGAACATGACAAAATGTGCAAAAGTTCAAAGTGTATTAGTACTTTCGCAAGGCACTGTATGTATAGCCTTAATTAACCCTCCTGGAACCGCCACCTTAACGTGGTGGAGGGGTTTGAGAGCACGAATGATCCTGGAGCTCTGTTGTCGGGGGCTTGGTGCCCCTGGTAGGGTCTCCCAGGGCAAACAGGTCCTAGGTGACGGGTCAGACACAGAGCGGTTCAGAAGCCCCTTATGAGAGACCAACAGGCCCGGTTAGAACCATGAGGCCGTCCTTCTGTGGACCCACCACCTGCAGGAGGCGCTATAGGGGCTGGTGCAGCTCCAATGGCTGCCCCCACGACCCGACAATGGACAAGTGGCAGAAAATGGATGGATGGATGTATAGCCTTTATTTGTTATAGTTTTGATCATTATGGCTCAGCTAAAAATCCCAAATTAAACAATAACTTGAAATTGGACTGTAAACCATAATCAAAATTATAACAAAGGCTTGACAGCTCACTTTGCATGTAATGAGTCTATATCATATACTTTTCAACGATATTCTAATTTTCCGAGTATCACCTTTATAAGCATAGTTAGAGCACACAAATGAAGCCTCATGAATGTTTAGTCTCTGTTAGGCAGAAAAAGACCCACAATGCAAACAGCCCAAAAGTAAGCAGGAAAAAGTAAATTTAATGGAACGTCCAACAACCAATACAGGCAAAAGAAACTTACAAGCTGGCACGGGACGGGAACCGGCGACAAAACACCAACAAACAGAAAACAATGAACCGACCAGGACAAGGGAAAACACAGGGGTCTAAATACAGAAGGGACAGGGAACAAGTGAAACACATTAGGCACAAGGGCAGCAAAGCAAAACCACAAAGACAGAACAGACATGTCAAAATAAAACACACAAGGACAAGAACACTAAACACTAAACAACCAAGGGGGAACTGAACAAACCAGTCGGAACCATAAAACTATAACAGTCTCATTCTTGCATTACAAAACGAAGTAAATCTTTCAGTAGAAGAGAAAACAAAAAAATAAACTATTGCTCTTGTGAAACAGAGGTGTTAGCCTGCACAACAGTTGTATTTCCAAGTCGATTCTTTTAGTACGTAAAAACGAAGCTTTTAGACAGGAACGTTAACCTGCTCAGCTTCATGAGGAGACGCTGCAGACGAAGCTCACTTCAGAGGTTCTGGGCCAGCGGCCACTCAGCCCAGTTGTTTTGTTTGACATTAAAGTCTAACCTTTATTATTTTACTGAGTCAGTGTTTCTGATTTAAATGGGAACTTCCAGGGCCGTTTTCTCACTTGGGGCCACAGTTTAGTACTTTCCCACAAACCCTAAAAACAGGCGTCATTTTAATGAAAAATGTCAATGAAACCACAGACTCCTGGCCTTTCCAATGTTCAGATTGTCACCACAAACAATTTCATTTGTTTGTTTATTTAATAATGAAAATGTAAATATAAAATTCACGTAAACCTTACCGTTGCTACACAGTTTCCTCGTTTATGTCAGTAATCTACAAGAACAGTTTCAAATGAATATTTCTAAATGATTAGAGTATTCGTATTCCTATTTCCAGCATCTCGCCCAAAGTGTATTATGAATCAGCTGTGATGTGGACAACTATAGCACAGCGTGTTATTAGGATTTAGTTCATTTGAAGACTGACTTAGGACAGACAGGCGGTAGAAGCAGACAGGAGAATACTTTCATACTTTACACTTTATACTGTACTGCTTTAAAACACATTCTAAAATGCATGTGATTCCTTTTTATCCAAAGTCTAGAGCGTCACGGCCGGTTATCGAAGAGAAGACCCACTGAGGTCCCCAAACTGACCTTCACTCTATCCAGAAGAATTTGTCATGTTTAAAATGGCCGTTGTCGCAAGGCCCAGGGGTGGATGAGATTCGTCCCGAGTACCTTAAGTCTCTGGATGTTGTAGGACTCTCTTGGTTGACACGTCTCTGCAACATCGCGGGGGCGACGGTGGCGCACATGGTAGAGCGGGTCGTCTCATGGTCCCTCTCTTCAAGAAGGGGGATCGGAGAGTGTGCTCCAATTATAGAGGGATCACACTTCTCAGCCTCCCTGGTAAGGTCTACTCCAGGGTGCTGGAGAGGAGGATCCGGCCGATAGTCGAACCTCGGATCCAGGAACAATGCGGTTTTCGTCCTGGTCATGTACCACTGAGGCGCCTGTGGTGGGCCATTGGATGATTCCATTCCAGAAAGCACGGGGCACGGGCTGCGCAGAAAAGAAAAAAAGAAAATCTACGGCACCGGCCCACCGGTCAAATGCGCGGTCAAATGTACAACACATTCCTTGGCTCAGACAGACTCAGTTTTATGTATGAATGGTACAGCCAATACTTAACCCTGGAAGTGAACATTTGAGACTGAATTCCACAGTGTTGGAACCTTTGGCAGAATCATATCACAGTCTTCCCTCGAATGTTACTGCTTCTTCCTGTTGAAAATGGGACCTGGAAAGTGAATTGACTTATGCAATTACATGGATTTCAGACAATTTCCCTGAGTCCAAAGTGAAATGATCATAGTCATCTCCTCATTCTTTAACCCTTCATCTCCGCACAGGCTGATCACTGTGTGTTTGTGTGTCCTTGGCTGTGCCGTTCCTCACTTCCTGTTTCCTGTTTCAGAGGAAGGCGAGTATTTCCTCAAAGTACTGATCCCCAGCTACGCGGCGGGCTCCATCATCGGGAAGGGGGGCCAGACCATCGTGCAGCTGCAGAAGGAAACTGGGGCCACCATCAAGCTGTCCAAGTCCAAAGACTTCTACCCCGGTAAGACGCCACCACCGCAACACTCACACAGGGGCCCACAATGCAACAGCGGCCCCCTAATGTAGCTGCTTATTGTCTGGTACTCCTGTTCTTTGCTCCGAGAAAGTGCTTAAAGCTTGATTTACCAATACAAAGGGATTGGGTGAAGTTTACAATGTTAGAGGTGGTACAACTTTCCAAACACATTTCCAACATAGCTTAATAGCTTGTAGCAAACAGCCTCAGCAACAGGTCTACAGTGCACAGAGGTCTTTTTTTATTTTTTTTTATCTGCTCTTACAATATGACAAATCAAATTTTATTCCACTACAAGAAAAGAATCGGGTCCATTAGAATAAGACGCTATCATGACTTTACACTCCTAGAGTAACGTGTAGCTTAGCACTAAACCAAAAGCATGCGTGTGCTGCCGGTCGTGGGTAAACAGTGTCATACATTTGGATTCTCGAAGATCCGTTGTTCCTGCCAACGCCCTCACCCCAGTGAGCTCAAGGCCGCTCACTCTGACACAGAGAAGGACTCGGGAACGGGCCATATGTACACGGGCGTCACGTGACTCCGAGTGGCCCCCTTAGGAGACACTGGTCTTCCTGTTTTGTTTCTTTCCCTGTGAGTTTGTAGCAGTGTCTTGTCCAAATAAATACATTTCACAGATTCCAGACAGACAGTGAGTTACTGAGGGACAGTCACAGCATCAGGTTTAAAACATCGCGTCAGGAGCAAAGGATTCACCAGAGGAAACCCACATCACTGTGGGTGTTTTTGTCTTGAAGCTAACGGCTAACAATAATCAAACAATAAAATAGCACCAAGATTTAGCTCAGAGATAAAAACCCTCCTAAATGCACACAGACGTTTCCTGCAGTCAAGAATTTGTATCCGACGTAATGTTTCTAACACGTAGCCCGTGACTTCCATCAGTATCTCACTGTCTCGTTCGTTGATATGTGCATGACATCACTGATTCTGATTGGGAAAGCAGTGAGAGAGGAAGCCCCGTGGCGTCGGGAGATCACACTCGGAGTCATGTGTCACTCGTGCATAAAGCCTCTGCACCCAGGCAGCATCACTATAGCGTCTCATGGGCACTTACCAGAGTCGATAGGGTACCTGTGTTAAAATAGAGTCCCCCAAATGCATCTGGGATAGAGCCTCAGCTAGAGCAGTCTGCCCCTTCAGAACCGTGGAGGGTTCGCTCAGTCAAAGCTTGTTTGAACCAGTTTATTCGTCTTGTAGCTTGTCTGTTGAGTTTTGTTTCGCCAGCCTGGGACCCCTGTGTGTGCCTTTAGCACCTGCAGACGCTCTGAGGTCTGCATTGTCCCTGTGAGTGCGCGCACATACAGGTCCGGCAGTGATCAGAGCAGTCTGCCCAGGGTACGGGGGCCGAGAGAGGCCGAGAGCCCCCCAGAGCTGCCTCCGCCCCGGGCATCTGTATGCTAATGCTGCTGCCTCCTTCCTGAGCCACAATCAAAAGGACCACCTGCTGCAGGGGCCGACACAGGGGCCGCACTCAGGGGCCACAGAGCCTCATTCTGCCGAGACTTCCTCTGCTCACAGCTGAGACCTGCGGCGCTCCAAAGAAAGCACAGCGCTCTTCAATGACGCCTTAGATGTTTCTTCAGTATAAATCTGCTCCTATAGAACACATATACACACCCTTCTGTGTCAGGGCGCCAACCTCACATGCTAACATGCTAACATTCGGGGCCGCTTTTACTTTAGAAATGGCCCCAAAAGATGATCTGACAATTTACTTAAGGGAAAAAAGGACATTGGCTCCATAGAGCTCATAAGAATGTTATTATCACCATGCTTTGCAGCAGCTGGACTGTCAGGAGATCTGAATGTTCAGTCTCACAATAAATCCATTTGGAAAGGCTCCAGCTGAATCCAACAGTGGCTTAGACATTTAGAACAATCAGGTGACAGTATTGCCATAAGTGGGTGGAGATTAATATTATAAACAGAGGAAACATTTAAAACCGACATATTTTATTACTTCAGTGCTTTTGAGTCAGCTACAATTTAAGTGTCAAAGAAAGTGCACGTAAAAACCCTCATTCAGTTTTGATTTGATTGCTTCCTTGACGTTTAGAATGTGCTTTTTAACAGAATGCAACAACTCATGAAGTTTGGAGCCTTGCAAAAAGTGATCATTATAAGCACACAACCCTAATACTATTCAAATACTATTAGGGTTTGTCCTAAGAGTAATAAGGTTTGTCTGTTTTTGATAATGCACCACACAATCCTTATTTTGCTTTTCATGAATGGCCCGGTGTGAAACGATAGAACAAACATAACAGTATGTGTCTTATTTCAGTGGCATCGCCCATAAACATCCCGTTACAGACACTACACGAAAACCCAGACAGTTCCATTTTCAATGGTTCATCATTGCAAGAATTCTATCAATTGTGATATTTATTACACACGCCATGTTTTAGTTTTATTACACATATTACACTGAACGACCTTGGTCTGACCCTTTCTAACAGCACAAACCCAGTTTCAGAAGCAGAAAACGATACAATAGCATTTTGGGGAGAAAATGGTCAAACTTGAAATCGTCCTCACTCTTGTAATAATCCTCAGATCAGAAGCATGTGACATAATAAGAAAGAGCTCACACATAAAAATGACATGGTTCAATTCAGGTCTATTAAGGGTTTTTGGGTGACACCATTAAAAGTCACGTTCACGTATGAACATAGGTATCTGTCACATAATAATCATGTGACAGATGATGAAATATTATATTGTGTATAATCTTGAATCTGCAGGAGCGTTTACTACCCGTTTGTTGCCTGGCCACAAAACGAAATAAATAAAAATAAAGGTGCGTTTGATCCAATCAGCAGCTGATATCTCAGTGAGTGTTTCAACCAGAGCCTCTCCAGATGGATACTTCTGTGCTAATGATATTACGCACTGTTCTGTCAATCTGGCCTTTGCAGGTTACACCCAAAGTGTTGTCTCTCTGGCTCAGGCACCGAGGTGAGCAAAGATTCCTCAGGCACCACAGAGCACTTATCCCAGATTGTCCGACACTAAAACCAAGAGGTGATTCTAAGTGTCCGCGCAGCGCGTCCCAGGTGCGCCCGGAAATAATGGACCAGTGAGTGTGCAGCTGCTTCGCTCAGAGCCGCCTCTGTGTTCGTCTGGTGACAGGGAAGTGAATGTGGGGGCCACTCTGGAGTATAGAAGGAAGTGCCACGTAACAGGTGACCTTGCCTGACCTCCCCCTCTCCACAAGCCCCCTGTCCGTGGAGGCGGTGGCGGCAGATCTCCCAGCACAGCAGGGTTCAGAAGCTAACGCCACTGCGCTGGCAGGAAGAGCAGACCCAACGATATCTACGCCTCGTGACTGTCCACAGAGGCGCGTCTGTACACACGGGTTTGGGGAGTTGGTGATGGTAAACAAACGGCGCTTGTACATGTGATATTCATGAGACAGCTGTCCTAACCAGCTCCGCCCCTGCCCTCGTCTGCTCCGCCCGCTCACGCTGACCTGTGGCTGGGTCACTTACGGTACGCACTACGCACTCGTCTCAGACTGCAACAACAGCCATCCCATAATGATGGTGGAAGCATTGAGTTTGGACCATTGTCTCCGTACACACTGACTTTTGACCTGGGCGCATTCACTCAGCGCTCTCTTCCATTCTGGTTGATCTCTGAAGGGTTGATCTCTAGTGGGTTGATCTCTGTGGGGTTGGTCTCTAATGAGTTGATCTGTGAAGGGTTGATCTCTGGTTTGTTTGATCTCTGGGGGGTTGATCTCTGGTTTGTTTGATCTCTGGGGGGTTGATCTCTGAAGGGTTGATCTCTGCTTTTTTTTTTTATCTCCGGGGGGTTGATCTCTGAAGGGTTGATCTCTGAAGGGTTGATCTCTGGTTTGTTTGATCTCTGGAGGGTTGACCTCTGGTGGGTTGATCTCTGGTTTGTTTGATCTCTGGGTGGTTGATCTCTGGGTGGTTGATCTCTGGTGGGTTGATCTCTGGAGGGTTGACCTCTGGTGGGTTGACCTCTGGAGGGTTGATCTCTGGTGGGTTGATCTCTGAAGGGTTGACCTCTGATTGCTCCTCGAGATGTCTCCTCTCTCCTGGTCACAGCTGCCGTCTGGGCCACCATTTTGAGTCCTCCTATAATCCCTGCTCTGATTGCACTTCTAGTCCTGTAATATCCTGACGCAGCCTCCATCAACATGGCCGAATTCTGCCATAAGCCTCTTATGGCTCTAAGCCCCCGCTCCGAGACGGAAACCAAAACATTCCCCATTCTCTCGTACAGCGCTGGCCCATAACCTGGGCGCTGACTCTGGGGCTGTGAGAGAGCGGAGTGTCAGTGGGCTTCTGCTGTGCACTGAACTGAACACAGTGGGGGACACCCCTCAGTTGTCCAGTATCACAGCTTCTCCCTGTCCCATCCGTAAGCTCGCTTTGCTCCACAGAACTGAGAAGCAGCTAACTGTTTAAATCCTGCTGTTCATTGTGTCATTGGGTTGTGGTGGTTGACCCATCTTGGGATCAACGTGGGAAAGAGTGATTGGTGGTGATCGGAGGGGTCGCTGGTGCAGATTTGCAGCCACCTGTCGACCACTCAGCCCCAGGGCAGCAGTGTAGCTTCCCATTACTGAGTATGAAGTGATTGAGAATCCTGTCAAATTTGTAAAATGCATAAACCATTATGTTATAATGCCTGTGTCAAAGAAACATAATCCAAATGTAATCATAAAGTTATAAAACAACATAGTCGACCAAAGTGCTGTACCCATATTCAAAATACAAACTACAAATACATAAATGCAAACAAGAAGGGGAATAAAAGTAAACTCTCAGACTGAGTTAAATGCCAAGGAGATAAAACGTTGCTTTACAACTTTTGTTTTATATTTTATCCTTGTCATATTATATTTATTATTTATTCTAGGCATGTTTATAGGCAAGGCAAGGCAAGTTTATTTGTATGGCACATTTCATGTACATGACAACTCAATGTGCCTCACAGCCACACCAGACACAATAAAAACAAATATTTAAAAACACAATCAAAAATCAACAAATCAATTGATAAAATTACATAATATATAAATATATACATACATACATACATACACACACACACATATCCATACACATATATACATACATATATACATACACATGCGTGCACATACACATGCATGTACACGTACATACTAAAATTTTAGTCTTCTGGTCTTTAAAGGCAGTGTTAGGGAGAATAATTAGAAATTGTTTTTCATTACAGAATGCTGAATACTCGACTTGGAATGTATTTTGAAATGTATTCCATTACTTTATCCAGGTAGAGTACTGTTGTCTGTATACTTTCACCTTGATTTGCATTTTATGTATGTATAAATGAGGCGTATGATTTGAAAGATGTTGACCTGTTGTGAACTCCTTAGGAACATAAAAAAGCACTTTGCAAATGCAGCAGATCAGACGTCACATGATGCACGGTGCACATGTGTTTGAACTGTAAATATTTACAGTATGTTTTAAAGGAGAGACAGATCATTGATTATGAAAAATGAGGCATTACAGAGCTCAACATTTCTCTGATCATTTGGGTCTTTTATTTATTATTAATGTTGTGCAATATGAAGCTGAAATGTAATGATTGAGTACTGCAATGTATTCCTTTGATTTTAGGAAAGTAACTGTGCCAGAATACAGTTACTCAGTATTCTAAATAGTATTTAGTTACTACCCAACACTGTTTAGCCTCTTAACCCCCGCATGAACCAAGCACGTGTTCTCCAGTTGGGCATTACCCAAATCTAGAAGCAGAAGAGTGGCAAAAGAGCGACAAAAACATGCTGGAAAAGCATCAATAACACAATAAAAAACACGACAAAAACTTGACTAAAGAGTAGGGATGTAACGATTCATTCAAGCCCCGATTCGATTCGATTTCCGATTTGAAGTTCCCGATTTCGATTTTTCACAATTTTTTTAAACCTTTTTTCTTTTTAGAAAAGAATGACTCCTTCATACCAATGTTTCTTTTGTTTTAACATCTGTATTTTTGTCCTTGTAACAAATTGCAACTGTCTCAGTAAGAACTTTATATTACAAACAATTACAAGACATGAAAATGAACTATAATCATTTGACAGAGTGCTTGTAAATTTACATGTTTTCAGCATAAATAAACTATGTAGCAAAGCAAACATTTTGAGATTATATTTATTTTACCAAACCTTTATGTTTTAATTTTTGCAGTTTGAACATAATACTACCATTTAGAACTAATTTTACAGTGCAGTATTGTTCCCCCTTGAAGCCTCACTGCCTCCGGTGTAGCCTAGCCTTTGTGAACATAAGGAGGAAAAAGACCTGACAGCTCCTGTAGGTGTTGGATTATTTGACAAACGGACATTTGATGAGGATTTCTGCAGAATCAGAGCAGGTCAGATGTTTGTCAGTTTACGATCTTTGGTAAACTTCTGTCAAAATGCTAAACTCTGCGTTAGCTGCTAACGCTAATCTCGTAGCCGCTAACTTTAGCTGCGTCTGTTGCTTTGATGCCTACACATGTATGTGTTTACATGGTGTTGGGGGATGAGGCGGGGAAGGTGTGGAGCTTGTCTGGAGAAAAGGTTAACGTTGTTAGAAACAACGAGCTCGTATGTTCCGGTCGGTTTCAGTCGCGCAAAATGGAGTAGCTGAGGGTGGCTTTAAAATCGATTCTTTTATTTTTTACATCGATTCACAATTTACGCATATTAAATCGATTTTAAATCGATTTTCGATGAATCATTACATCCCTACTAAAGAGTGATGAAAACGCAACAAAAAAGTGACAAAAATTAGATGAAAAAAAGCAAGGTGAAAACACAACGAAAACACTTCATGTGACAAAAACACGGCAAAAGGGTGACGCAAAAGCAACAATAACAAACAAAAAATGCGACAAAAACACGACTTAAGAGCATCCATCCATCCATCCATTTTCTTCCGCTTTATCCGGGGCCGGGTCGCGGGGGCAGCAGTCTCAGCAGAGATGCCCAGACTTCCCGATCCACGCAAACACCTCCTCCAGCTGTTCTGGGGGGACCCCGAGACGACACCAGGCCAGCTCGGAGACATAGTCCCACCAGCGTGTCCTGGGCCTTCCACGAGGCCTCTTCCCAGTGGGACATGCCTGGAACACCTCCCGAGGGAGGCGACCAGGAGGCATCCGGAACAGATGCCCTAGCCACCTCAGCTGGCTCCTTTCGACGTGGAGGAGTAGCGGCTCGAGTCCGAGCTCCTCCCGGGTAACTGAGCTCCTCACCCGATCTCGGAGGGTGCGCCCAGCCACCCTGCGGAGGAAACTCATTTCGGCCGCTTGTATTCGCGATCTTGTCCTTTCGGTCATTACCCAAATCTCATGACCATAGGTGAGGGTGGGAACGTAGATCGATCGGTAAATCGAGAGCTTCGCCCCCTGACTCAGCTCCCTCTTCACCACAACGGTCCGATACAGCGACCGCATCACTGCTGACGCCGCACCGATCCGTCTACCGATCTCACGCTCCATCCGTCCCTCACTCGTGAACATGACCCCGAGATACTTGAACTCCTCCACTTGGGGCAAGGACTCCCCACCGACCTGAAGCGGGAGAACCACCTTTTTCCGGTGGAGAACCATGGCCTCAGATTTGGAGGTGCTGATCCTCATCCCGCCCGCTTCACACTCGGCTGCAAACCGCCCCAGTGCGCGCTGGAGGTCCTGATTTGATGAAGCCAACAGAACAACATCGTCTGCAAAGAGCAGAGATGATATTCTGAGGTTCCCAAACCGGACACCCTCCGGCCCCTGGCTGCGCCTAGAAATTCTGTCCATATAGGTAATGAACAGAACCGGTGACAAAGGGCAGCCCTGCCGGAGACCAACACGCACCGGGAACAGGTCTGACTTACTGCCGGCAATGCGAACCAAGCTCCTGCTGCAGTCATACAGGGAACGGACAGCCCTTAGTAGAGGGCCCCGGACCCCATACTCCCGGAGCACCCCCCACAGGGCACCACGAGGGACACGGTCGAACGCTTTCTCCAGATCCACAAAACACATGTGGACTGGTTGGGCGAACTCCCACAAACCCTCGAGCACCCGATGAAGGGTATAGAGCTGGTCCAGTGTTCCACGACCGGGACGAAAACCGCATTGTTCCTCCTGGATCCGAGGTTCGACTATCGGCCGAATCCTCCTCTCCAGCACCCTGGAATAGACCTTACCAGGGAGGCTGAGGAGTGTGATCCCTCTGTAATTGGAGCACACCCTCCGATCCCCCTTCTTGAAGAGAGGGACCACCACCCCGGTCTGCCAATCCAGAGGCACTGTCCCCGACCGCCACGCGATGTTGCAGAGACGTGTCAGCCAAGACAGCCCTACAACATCCAGAGACTTAAGGTACTCAGGACGAATCTCATCCACCCCTGGGGCCTTGCCACCGAGGAGCTTTCTAACCACCTCGGTGACTTCAGCCTGGGTGATGGACGAGCCCCCCTCCGAGTCCCCAGCCTCTGCTTCCTCATCGGAAGACGTAACGGTGGGATTGAGGAGATCCTCGAAGTACTCCTTCCACCGCCCGACCACATCCCCAGTCGAGGTCAGCAGCCCCCCACCCACACTGTAAACAGTGTTGGTGGAGCACTGCTTCCCCTTCCTGAGGCGCCGGATGGTTTGCCAGAATCTCTTCGAGGCCGACCGATAGTCCTCCTCCATGGCTTCTCCAAACTCCTCCCAAACCCGAGTTTTTGCCTCTGCGACTGCACGGGCTGCAGCACGCTTGGCCTGCCGGTACCTCTCAGCTGCCTCCGGAGTCCCACAAGCCAACAAGGCCAGATAGGACTCCTTCTTCAGCTTGACGGCATCCCTTACCTCCGGGCGCCACCACCGGGTTCGGGGATTGCCGCCGCGACAGGCACCAGAGACCTTACGGCCACAACTACGAGCAGCCGCATCGACAATGGAGGAGGAGAACATGGTCCACTCGGACTCCATGTCCCCTACCTCCCTCGGAATCTGGTTGAAGCTCTTCCGGAGGTGGGAGTTGAAGACCCTACTGACAGAGGGATCCACCAGACGTTCCCAACAGACCCTCACAACACGTTTGGGCCTGCCAGGCCTGACCGGCTTCTTCCCCTGCCAGCGGATCCAGCTCACCACCAGGTGGTGATCGGTTGACAGCTCAGCCCCTCTCTTCACCCGAGTGTCCGAGACACGCGGCCAGAGATCGGATGACACAACTACAAAGTCGATCATCGACCTCCTGCCTAGGGTGTCCTGGTGCCACGTGCACTTATGGACATCCTTGTGCTCGAACATGGTGTTCGTTATGGACAAACCGTAACTAGCACAGAAGTCCAATAACAGAACACCACTCGGGTTCCGATCGGGGAGGCCGTTCTTCCCCATCACCCCCACCCAGGTCTCACTGTCGTTACCCACGTGGGCGTTGAAGTCCCCCAGTAGAACAATGGAGTCCCCAGCCGGAGCACCATCTAGTACCCCTCCCAGGGACTCCAAGAAGGCCGGGTACTCTGCATCGATGTTGGGCCCGTAGGCCGAGACAACGGTGAGAGACCTGTCCCCGACCCGAAGGCGTAGGGACGCGACCCTCTCGTTCACCGGGGTGAACTCCAACACGTGACGGCTGAGCTGGGGGGCTATGAGCAAACCCACCCCAGCCCGCCGCCTCTCCCCGCGGGCAACTCCAGAAAAATGGAGCGTCCAGCCCCTCTCCAGGAGTTGGGATCCGGAACCCAGGCTGTGCGTGGAGGTGAGCCCGACTATATCTAGCCGGTACCTCTCAACCTCCCGCACAAGCTCAGGCTCCTTCCCCCCAGCGAAGTGACGTTCCATGTCCCGAACGCCAGAAGCTGCGCACGCGGACCAGGTCGTCGAGGCACCTGCCTTCGACTGCCACCCAGTCCTCTCTGCACCCGACCCCTACGGATCCCTCTGCGGGTGGTGGGTCCACAGGAGGGCGGGCCCACGTCGTCCTTTCGGGCTGTGCCCGGCCGGGCCCCGTGGGCAGAGGCCCGACCACCAGACGCTCGCATTCGAGCCCCAACCCCAGGCCTGGCTCCAGGGTGGGGCCCCGGCTGCGCCATACCGGGCGACGTCACGGTCCTTGATATTAAACTGTCCATAGGTGTCTTCGAACTGCTCTTTGTCTGACCCGTCACCTAAGACCTGTTTGCCATGGGAGACCCTACCAGGGGCATGAAGCCCCAGACAACATAGCTCCTCGGATCATTCGGGTGCTCAAACAACCCCACCACGTTAAGGTGGCAGTTCACGGGGTTGGACTTAAGAGCAATGAAAAAAAAATAAAAATAATAATCAACAGGAAAGCCACGAAAGAGTGACAAAAAGTGAAAAAAATGTGATGAAAAAGTGGCCAAAACATGACTGTCTTCATTTCTACAGACGCTTCATGAGTTTGTGAAGCAGCTCATATGAAGTCACATTTATAGATGCAAATGACAGTCATGAACACATTTGACTCAATCTGCAAACAGTTCAAATATACTCCACTAGTAACTACAGTCAAGTATTCGAGGATACTAAATGGATTTCTTTCACTGTCCTTAAGTCCCAGAGTTACTCACGTATCTTCTAGGCACAAGCACTGGTGTTTTATTTCACAAAAGTAACTGAAGGAAGAAAACACGTTGGAAACTCTGCTTTAGGGAAATGATGGGCCCAAAGTCAAATACTGCTGGAGGACAGTTTTAAAGGTTGTGTCCATAACAGGAAAGTCATGTGAATGAAATCTATACATACATAATGAAATGAGCAGGTTCTGCTCTGACTGGACGGACTGTAATAATTAACAATGCAATCTCTCTAATGCTTGTTTAGACTAATGCATTGGTCCTGCTCATTCAGAAGCACACCGCGGATCAATAGCCTCCATCTCCGCTCCGCGTGTTTAGACTTTTAATCAGGACGCGCTGAGGGCCCCAGAGGGACCAGCCATAACCCACAGTGCAGCAGCAGGACGGCCTGCGCTGATCCATGCTCTCTCCTCGGGTTCTGTTGTCCGCTCATCCTCTCACCGACAGTGACCCCTGAGGGGTCAGCAGGGTTTAGCTGGGGTCACCACTCAAAACATATACAAGAGGGTCCCACTGAGATCCGGAATTTCAAATAAGGTAAAAAAAAAAATTATAATAAAAAAATTCAACATTTCCAATGGAGGATAAGCGCATCAGTTACATTTGGTTTGTGTAAAATCAAACGTTTATGTCAATACAATCATTTCATCTTCTCTTCATATTTTTGGACGTAGACCATGTTACGTTTATGGGTTTGTTTTGTTGACGTCAGAGATACAAACATTTTCTTTTGATAAAGCTAGTTATTAGCGGGGAAAAAAGGAAAAAAAACAACATTTGATGTTTTTTGTCAATGACACGGTGTAAAAAGATGCATTTTGGATTAAGTGCAATAATCAGACGCCTGAGAGAAAGTTAATATGTTACGAGAATAAACTGTCCCAAAATGTAAAAGTAAAAATAAGCTGTGTCCTGAACTGTCATGTATGTAAACGGTGGGGGTGGGGTCCCAAGTGAAAGTGAATAATAAAAGAATGGGCAGCAGCCCGAGTGATCCAACTGTCAAACACAAAGGCTGCACAGCAACGCCGTGACAATAGGCTCTTTGACCGGGTCATGTGAGGGGGGCAGAGGAGGGGCAGTGGGGGTCCCTTCTGTCTGACCACATCTGCAGGACACTGGCACTAAAGCAAACGTGGAGTGGAGGCTGTTCTCAAATGCTTTAGCCTGGCCATAAGGGCCGAGGAGTCTGATCTCATCAGTCCATAAAAGCTTTTAGATCATCCCTGACCACGTGTAAACCTTCCAGCTAATGTTCTTGTTCAATATGAATCAGGATCAAGTGTGTGCGAGGCTCATTATATAGTGATTTATTTGACTGGAATATTGCATATTAATGAACACATGGGGGACTCATGCATGTAAACATGCCACACTGGATTATAACCATGGGCTCATTTCCATCCGTCGTCCCCTACTCGCACTCTCAAACACACTCTCATTTATTCTGATCTATTGTACATGTTTTAGAGATGGGGAGGAAACCCCCACAGACACGGGAGAACACGCAAACTCCACAGACAGGGATCAAACCCGGGACCTTCTATGTACACAGTACATATTTGCTGCAGTCTGGCACCTCCTCTGGTAAACCTCTGGGTCCACGCAGGTTTGCCTAGGACTGCAGCGGACTGGCCGTGTTGCCATGGCGACTGCAGTGGTCCTGATGTGAGAGAATCACCTGTTGCCATGGTGATGTGAGCTCCACGCCCGTTGCCGTGGAAACTCCCTCATAGGACCCATCCCCCTCAGCAGGTACAAGGAGACTTCAGACAGGAGCCTCCCCCAGGGCGGCTCTGACTGCGGTCCAGGCAGTTGGAGTTATCTGGGTCATAGTGTCCATCATGCCTCCAGGTCTTACCGCAGAAACCTACACACCCTGTAGTTTAGACCTCTACAAACATGTGCAGTTCAGATATCAGTCTTATTTCATATTAGTGCCGCAGAACCAAATATGGCACAAATGTTCTAGAAAAGCCGACCAGCAAAATCAATATAACTACATCACCGTTCTCGGATGACTTGACCTTGACCCGTTACAAAATGGGCTACGGTCTTTTGTTCTAACTTTCTAACTAAGATTCATTAATAGGTCGGGTGTTTTTACCTTTTCAAATATTACTCATTGTATATGTTTTATAAAGTGAAGGACTGATTTTGCCTAATCCTCTGTATGTTTATGTAAATGCACTATTGGGGAGAGGACTTTGAAATTGTATTTAGTTATTGAATACTGAATATTTGCCTTAAAATGTATTTTGTAATGTATTCCGTCACTTTGTCTAATCAGAGTACTGTATTCTGAATACTTTGATGATTTTTAGAATACTTTCACATTGATTATATCTTTGTATAAATATGACGTATAATTACCTCGATATTTGGAAAGTAACTGTATTCTAAAAACCCTCAAATAAAAGTGTTACTTTACCAGAATACAGTCACTCAGAATGACAATTCTAAATACGTATTCTAAATACATGTATTTAGTTACTGCCCAACACTGTGTAAACGTATGTGAACATATTTGAAATGTGCAGTATCTACTGGAGCTTGTTCAACCCTGGTCGCAGTCGGAAGAATTGCATTGGCCTAGCCCAAGAGATTTAACCAAACCGGGGGGGTAGCACATAATTACAGTAATTACAGAGACATTAACCATACACATCTGCAGAGCTGTTGTTACTTAGAGACAATTTTTTGTTTATCATGTTGCGAGTTTGTTAGGAGATTATAATTGTATGATTAGGGAATTAGAACAAAAACGTATTTGCTTATAAAATTGGCAATTTAATGTATAAGAGAAAATAAAAATAAAAATATGTTTTCAGGTTGTGTTCAGAAATTGTTTGCAATAAAAAAAAAAACACTGTATGTGTTTAGAGGATCATTTACGTTTGCTAAACTTAAAGCGCGAACAGTCATTTGGAGGTGTGAATGAGTGGAAGTGTTTAGAGGATGTTCATCATTATTATTTTTTTAAACAAAAGCTTAAAGATAAAATAAGGAACTCATATATAGAAGAGAAATTGTAAAATATTCTTCTGAAATTGTATTCTTGGTTCTTGGGAAATGTACATTTGTATAGATATTCTGCAAACTCACTTGGTCAGTGTACAAATTATAGTTTGTGAAAAGGGTCAGTAAAATATGCTATTTTAAACTAAACATAACCAAATACAAAGGACAATACCTGCCACTGCCTGAAAAAATGGCACCAATGTTAGAAATGGGCTGATTTTGAGGATGATGATGTGCGTTCCTGAGGATTCGGCTCCGCTGATGTTGGCGCGGCCGACTGCTGCAGTTATTCAAAGGAATCTCAGCGGTGAAAGAAAGACCAGCCCACACCCAAACACAAACACACACCGACACTCGCATGTGTGCTCGCTGCCGATTGGCTCCACAACAATGACACAGCGTCCATGGTTGCCATGGTAACAGCCCTGCACAAAAGGCTCCAGTCTGAAGGGCTCGTCTCAGGCCTGGCCCCGCAGTCACTGCTTCACTGCAAGACACAAGCTCTTTTCCGTTTTGTACTTTTTTCATTGGAATTCCTAAAGTTTGGCAAAAAGTAGAGAGATGTTTCAAAAGAGACATGAACCGGGCATTTTACTATAAACAACTTTAAATCCAGGACGTTATTTGTCATTTTAGATTTACAAAACCTAAAAGCTTAGCATTGGAAACAGTGAAAGGCTGAAGGGACATCCCTGACGAACCCCTCTTTAAACATTATGCATTTAATGGTTACGATCAGTGAAAGTGATCATTCGAGTGATGTGTCCCCACAAGGTCGCAGATGTCCTTAAAGTGACAGGTGCTTTGTTAAAGGGGAGGTTTGTTAGAGAGTGTGTGGGGGGGGGGTCGTGTTATGGTGAAGGTGAGAGTGGCAGACAAAGAGCTGCAGCGTCCCCGCCACCTCCCCCATCCACCAAGCACCCTCTGTGGCAATGAAACAAATGTACACCCGTCCCTTTCCCCCGCCCTCGTGACAAATACATGTATGTTTATGTTCATACATGTATTTTAAAGTGAACCTCAATGTTGGTGGTTCAATTCCAGCCGTGGCCAATGCATACTGTTATCATGTCACCTTCTCTGTGTGAAGGTGTAAATGCGATCGAGTGGGGCTGTATGCAGATGATGTCACAGCGTGGCAACAGAAGCCAAGTGACTGTCAATTCTACTTAATTTGTTTTGACAGTTGCTAAGAGTTCTCTTTAGAATGGAAGTCATACCCTACCCTAGCAGGGGTTCTCAAACTTTTATGCGTCGACAACCCCCAATCACGGGGCGCAAAACCGTCCTCCTCCCCCAACAATGTGACGTGACAATGAACGCAGGTCTTTAATATCTCGTGTAAACACATAACATAGTGTCCTAAGTGATTTTCAAATTAGAATAGTTAGTTCCATTAAATGTTTTTAAGATTAGATCCTTGCAAAGTCTGTTGAGTATCAGGGGAAAAGTCTAGGGCCTTGTACGTAGGGCTTCAAGAATATTTGTTTTCACAACAATGTGACCGATAAGTGAAGGAATAACCCCCGGCTCACACTGAATCCGGTTAAGGTCCGGTATGGCGTCCGCGATCTTAGAAAGTCATTAAAACCAATGTAGCACACTCACACTGCTCCGCGAGGTCCGGCTCCGGCTACCGAGGCCATCCGGCGGCAACGGAAAGAATCCGCAAGAAGTCTATTTTTGCCCAACGGATCAAACTGACAGAAAACACGAGCCAAACCGGAAGTCAGGTCTCGTGAGAAAGGAAGATCCGGTGTATTTCAAAATAAAATCTGTCCGCTTACTACTTAAGCGTAACATCGTAAATGTAAACATGTCTCCATTACCAGTGACACGGGGGCACTAGTGTGTTTAAAGCATCCACTTCACTGGGAGAGTCGTTGTTCTGGCAAATACGGCTTTTGTTACAAAAACTACCGATATATGGGGCGACTTATGACGTGACATCGCACCAAGAGGGAAACTCACGTGCGCTTCTGTTCTCGCGAGGGCCGTTTCTGTGCCTGGCGCAGCTTCTGGCGCCGGAGCCGACGGAGCCACAGTGTCAGCCGGACTCAATGTGTGGTAGTTTGGGGCAAACCTGGACCGGATCAGGATCGAAAACCGGGGCCGGGGCCGGACCGTAGTTAATGTGAGCCGGGGGTAAGGCAGTAAATGTGAAATGATGGACTTGAATCCCTTTTCCACTGGCACTTCCTGTCTACTGTGGGTAGAGCCCAGCTCTACCCACTGGTCAGACTAGGGTCAAAAGGTGTCTTTCCACAGGCAGGCGCGTATCAGCCCAATGCCCGGTCAACCCACTGGCACTGGCCTCCACAGTGGAAAAGCTCGCCAAACCGGTCTGACCAGGTATATGCTCCCGGACCGATCTCTGGCCGTGGCCGCGGTGCTGAGTAACTCCACCAATAGGCAGACTGTCCACATTGTTCTCATAGCGACTTTTGATCGCCGTTCTGTTGTTCCTTCAGTAATGTGAATTCTATTGTTCGTGCCCTTTGACCTCGTTGGTATGCTGGTGCCTCAGAAAGTGAGGTGTCGTTTATTGGCTCCTTTCTTGAGTGCTTAAAGGGCCATTTATGACCCAAGCATTTATACCAACTGTTTGCGTAATCTACTGTCACCACCAGGGGCGCTAGAAGGCCATTACAATGCAACAAAACAGAAGTAAAGGCTATAATGATACAAATATGGTGGACAACAAAAGGCTTTACATTAACGGAGCATGAGCAGAGCAGAAACAACAAACTTTTCAAACATAGAGCAGAAAGGTGTCTTTACGGGGCCTTTTTTTCATGACAGTGAACAAGTAGCTTGTTGTGTTTGTTTACTTTACTGTGACAGAATTGTGCTCTGACGGTTGTGAAACATTCTTATACATGTTTAATGGGACACTACAGGCAAAACTCAATTTTTATTTTTTTATTTTATTTGGGGGGGAGGCGATTAAGATTCTTAAAGGAATAGGCCACCGTTTTTACATACTGACATATGTTCTTACCTTACCTTAGACTAGTTAATATGTACCTGTCTGGTCTTTGTCCGTGCGCTCTGTCATGCAAACGGAGCACAAACGCAGCCTCTTCCACATACTGTGTAGTTCCAAATCAGCTCCCGTTAGAAGCTACCAAACTCGTCCACGTTTTCCCTATTTAAATACAGTTACGTGACGTGTTACACTACAAAGTATAGTAACACAGAAATGTAACATGTCGATTTTCTCAGCGGATAAAAAGGGGTACTATATTGTGAGGCGTAATAATACGAGGAGCACTACGTCCGCGCACTAACACCTAAAGACTTCTCCCCCGCTCACTTCCGTCAATAGAAGCAGCGTGACTTGTAGTGAGCGGGAGAAAAGTCTTTAGGTGTTAGTGCGCGGACGTAGTGCTCCTCGTATTATTACGCCTCACAATATAGTACCCCTTTTTATCCGCTGAGAAAATCGACATGTTACATTTCTGTGTTACTATACTTTGTAGTGTAACACGTCACGTAACTGTATTTAAATAGGGAAAACGTGGAAGAGTTTGGTAGCTTCTAACGGGAGCTGATTTGGAACTAGACAGTATGTGGAAGAGGCTGCGTTTGTGCTCCGTTTGCATGACAGAGCGCACGGACAAAGACCAGACAGGTACATATCAACTAGTCTAAGGTAAGGTAAGAACATATGTCAGTATGTAAAAACGGTGGCCTATTCCTTTAACATATTAACTTTTACCTGGAAACAAAAAAAAACGTAATCTTCACAATAACACGTTTGCAGTGACTCAATGATATAGATTTATTTGGGATATTGTCATTTTAAGGGTCATTTTCTCAAAATATATTTTTCTCACTTTGGTGCGATACTGATCTCCACATAAGTAGCTCCTACAAACTTCAAATTGTCCAGTCTGTCCAGTCAGAGGGATTTTAAATATCTAATCCCCAGCCTGATTTATAGAGTTTTGAATTTTGCCTTGAAAAAACAAGGCAAAATTTATATTTTCCCACAAAAAAACTGCTTATTTTTAATCTAAACAAGATTCATAATCCCCTCTGAGAAAGTCTTTGTCATAAATATGTCAAAATAACAAAATGAAACGATGCATTTCACCCACTTGACCCATTAGGATTTCGTCACTGAAATTTTTGGCATACCTTATTTTTATCTGAAAACATAAAATGACAACATATACTTGCAATACATTTTTAATCAGAAATCTACAATAAAAGTTTCAAATGAATATCAATAAAGATTCCCTGTTCACCTGCAGCGTCTCATGTTGTGACAGTGCGGACTGTGACTCACGCAGGTCAGTGTTAGCGTGTGTGTGTGTGCGTGTGTGTGTGTGTGTGTGTGTGTGTGCTAGTTAGCGATGTCCTCCTCCTGCGAGCTCCCAGTGCCTGGTCAACTATTCTGCGAGCGTAGATCACAAAGCGTTTTCCATATGCTCGCCCTGCTGGTGAGGTCACATGACCCTGCACATGCTCAGTGCAAACCCTGGCGCCGGCGGCTGACCGAGGGCTTCAAACTGCACACGCCTGACTCCTCTGTCCATGTTACAAAGAGTTCTCACCGCGACATTGGAACCAGAGACAGGCCTCGGAACAGAAGAACCTGTAGAAAGGCTGACTTTCCGAGCTGCTCCTCTGGGTTTTGGAGTTCTTACACCTCTGGAAGCAGTTTACGCTCACTTTTTCATAATAGGTTGTATCTACAGGTTTACAAAAAACACTTTTCTCCAGTGTCTGTCTGTGAGTGTGCGGACAGAATAATCATCAATAATGATTATGACATTTCTTTACATTTTGCACTATCTACTGCCAGGACTGAAGGTGTTTTTGTGTCATTTGTGCAGACAGACAAGCTGCTCAACTTTGGGGCAGGTTTTGGTTCGTGTGGTAGGCCCAGTAATTACAGTTAGCCTATTGATCATGTGTTTTTTTCTTTCTACTCACTAATCTGGCTAATTGTATATTTGAATTCCCCCTAAGTTTGGCTCCATGTGTCAACGCCTCCATGTTTCAAAAGTGCATTAGAAACCATTCTGAAACACGTTTTTCCTAATATGTGCGCCATTCTGAGGAATTGTCACCTAAATCCAGAGGCGTTAGCTATCTGAGCCTACATGCAGTTGTAGTTTAACAGTACAGTGTTGCAAGGCATGTTATAATGGCTGTAGTTTCTCCATCATTCACATGTGTGTGTGTCCGACATCTGGATCTTTCATCATTTCTGATGTTTCATGGCTAAAGGCTAAAGGCTAAAGGCTAAAGCATAAACATTTGGAAACATACGTACAATGAACAGGATAGAATTCTGAAAAGTTTCCCAGACGGCCATTACAATCCAACAAAACAGAAGTAAAGGCTATAATGATACAAATATGTTGTAACTTAGTGTATTTTTTTATTTTTTTTACAAAACATTAACTGAAAAGAGTCGTCTTGACTCTTTTCAGTTATCGAGCTGGCTCGATAACTGCACATAGGTTAGTTTCGAAACCCATTCATTCTTTTCATTTTTATCTTGTCACCATAGAAATAAAAGGGAGGCGCAGTGTTCGATCCTAACCATTAGCAAGTCGGCTACACCGGGAAACGTTTCTGAATTTTAGCCTGCTCAGTGTATTTTTCCTATAGCCGTTAGCATTAGCCTCAAACATCACAAATGATGAAAGATCCAGATGTTTTCATCTGTTGTCAACCCATCGACCACATTTAGGTGAGGTAAAAGCCTGGTTAGAAATCAAGAATAAATGTACAGACCTTTGCATAGTTTATATACAAATAAGCCATTTAGTGTCTCTGAGCTAAATGCTAAATAAATTCAGTTCAGTTTCTGCTTTTTGTGGGTCAGAATCACATCCAATGTCCACTAAACATCATTTTATAACAAACATACCTGAACATATTTAATGTCGGGCCTGCCTTCACCATTCCGTTGTATGGGGATAGAGCTCAATAGAAACAGGTCAAGGAGTATGTATTTGTAGGGATGGGCTCAGATAAGCTAAAGGCATTTCTATGACCTCAGTGGTTGTCACCAATGGAATGTTTAGTTTGGAGTCGTTCCTTACTATGGCAGCGGCCCTCAAGTCCCGCCCCCTCTGCCCCTGCCCAGACAGACTTGTGGTGGGACAGAGGTGTGGGAGAGGCTGAGTGTGGACAGCTGCAGTTAGGCCCACAGAGCCAGGGATCCACTGGGGCTTAGAGCAGCTGACACTGTCCACCACACGCCCCACGCCAGAGGAGCAGAGATGGAGATAAAAATATGGAGATGAATCTGGGCTTAAGTGGCTCACATGTGCCCCAGGCCGACCGCCCGGTGTTCCACACAGCTTTTCGGGGCTATTGTGGCGCGAGAGCATGTGGAGGGAGGGGGAGCGGCGGTGGAGACAGGTGGAGACACCAGATCTCAGCGCGGTAATGAACTGTGGACAGACAGTGGCCAGCAGAGCGTCCCACACTGTCCCCCCCCCACTCGGGCTGTTTATTCTGCGCGTGTTCGGGGCCTCCCGGGGCCACTCGGAGATGACGGTATCCCAGCAGCAGCTTGTTCGGTCTGCTCCACCTCCACTGACCTTTCCACGCGCCCTCTAGTGGTGGGTTCAGTCGGCGCGGACATCTGAGCTGAGAGACTTTACAGGAGAGACTTGGATTAGATACAAAGCCTCGTGGAATCGAGGCTCAGAATAGTTTCTTTATGTTTAAATATAGTTTGGCCGTGGCCTGCAGCTCATACCGAAAGGTCGCACACGGCACTGTCCATTCAGGACGAAAGATGGGGAAATATGATTTATCATTTTCATTTCTCTAATCCATTGTCATTTATGTTCGCGTTATTGATATACTTAAGGTTTATATAAAACCTTGCATTTCGTAATGTATTTTTAAAGAGTGCATTACACAAAAAGGTTTTTAAATGTGGCATGGTGGGAAATCTTCAACACCTGTGCGCTGGAATGTGTCCCCACACTCTGATATATCATTTGCATAATAACTGTGAACGCAGGATATTTAAGGAAGGGATAATGCACGACGAGGGGTCCATTATCAGAAATGTTTTGCAACGCCTCCTCGTCGGGCTTATCCCGCTTATACCACCGTCCCGCGAACTGAAACTGTCCATTGGGGCCTGTTCGCTCAGTCCTGGGCCGGAGTTATTTCACTTTTTAATCTGTTTTACCTGAAGCTAGTTCCAGCTCAATTGTTTATCGTTACTATGGAAACAGCTGCAGTGGACTGATATAGAAAGTGATTTAACTGTTATTTAACTGTTGCCAGGCTAGGTGTACATTATCACTTTTTACCGGGCACCTTCCAGCCATTCAGAATCGAGTATTCACCCAGACCATGGTATAATCACCATTAATCCCATGAATGTCTCAGTTAACTCACGATTAATCGCAAATGAATTGGACGTTTGTATCTAATGAACAGAAAGTGATATTTGTAGTTTTTGTCTTTAAAATGCTTTTTAAAAAGGCTTTGAGACTCCTTTGCATTTAAGGAATTCATTGAATAATACAAAACAATTTCAACTTTACTACTTTATAATGATCATAATTATTATATTAATATTATTATTATGCTACAATCTAGGACAGGTTTTATGTTATCAAAACTTATGTTGCCCTGCTTCACTATATGATTTATGTTTTGCTGAACAGACAAAGGTGTTTCTAAAGTCGGGACTCGCGTGAACAGCTTTTATGTTCCTTTATTGTTTATTACGCTGAAGCGGAGCGTTAGCTTTTTGTTTACATCCTGAGCCAGTGCGGCTATTTCTGAACATTTGGACAAACTTTATTGTGAATTATGCAGTTCTTTATCCTGACTTGGACATTTACAGCGAAGGATTATCTCCAAGATGTTGTTCATATTCATATTCATATTGGACGTATCAGCGCGTTCCCTTTTGCTGCATCTTTCCGACGACAGGATTTGCAACAACACCTCAGTCATCTTCTGAATACCTAAAGAGGTCCCACTGCAGCTCGGGACATTCACTATCAGTGAGTTTACATCACGTGCAATGGTTTCCTTTTCCTTACTAAGGAGTCCTCAGCGGTGCAGAAGGAAAACCAACCAGCAACCTGCCATGTCTCCTCCTGTAAAGTCGTGGTCACGTGAGGCACTCCCGTTGGACTGGCTCTTTGTGTGTTGGCAGATCGAGACGGATTAATCGTGCGATAAATAACTGATGCCGTTAAAATTGATTTGTGTTCAGGCGTTAATAACGCACTTCTTTTAATGCTTTATAATGCCCTGCGAAAACCCTGACAGTTGAAGAATTCCTCAAATACGCTGTGTGCAGCTCTCCTCAGGCCTGACTTTACTGAGCTGGACGTCTCCGGCTCGTCTCCATGGAGACAGTAATGTTAGATCAATCCATTGACGACCCACTCTGTGAGGAGCAGCTTTTGTTTTAGCGACAGTCGGATCCAGAATGTTCCGCAGTGTGGCTTAAAGTCTGAAACAGTTGGACTGATGCAGGGGTTCTGATCACAGGCCGAGCTCGGGGCCTCCGCGGCGTGAGGGTCCTTTGTAGACGTCCGTGTGGGTGAATGGAGCAGCTGCAGAGGGGCTGAGCTCACAGCTCAGAAATGCTGCTTTCTCCTCTCAGGCCTTTGTCATCATTGAGGGGCTCAGCTTTATTCAGATGGTCCCGGGATTCAATAGGAGCGGGTCCAGGGGGAGGGTGCTCTCCTCAAACTGACCTGAGCGCCATCTTGTGCTCCTCAAAGTCCGACACTTATTCTAAAATGTTGGTTTTTTTAATTCCTTTTTCTTGTTTTTTGTTGAAGGGGAAAATGCTCAGGTTCTGGGTCAGTTTGGTCGACTCTACACACTTAAACTTTCACCTGGAAACAAAACAATAACATGTGGAATTACTGCACTGATTCAAAGTTTCTCCATAGAATGATTTGGGGGTTTCAAGCTCCATTTCTCAAAATGCCTAATTCCAGACTGATTTACTGAGGTGAAATGTTGTGATTTTTGAAGATTTTTCCACAAATAAACATTATTATTTTGTAACTTAACAAGATTCAAAATACTTCCTGAAAAAGTATTTGTAGCTAAAATACCAACCAAATAAACCCATCAACTTAAACCTGGCTCCATTCAGATGTTTTTGAAAATATTGGCAATTTTTGGCATTTTTAGGCACACCAATAAAAGGAGGTGCAGGTCAGCACTGGTGTGGGGGTCAGACACATAAGAAGACACATTTCAAAACTCTGTCTGGCACTAGTTCAGACTGGATTGTGGACAGGTGCAGGAATTTTGGTCACAAACATTTACATCCTTTCAGTCATTGGATCTGGCAACCCAAAGCATGGAGCACCAGAACCCAAACTAAAGATGTAAACATTCAAACATTGTTGCTCAGTGGTTGTAAATGAAAGATGAATCAATTCAAATGATGAAATCTGTCAAATACATGCTTCATTTGGAAATATTCTTTCCTAAGTTCCCCCATGTGTGAAAACACAGGAAGGCAATAACAATGAATGTTATTTTGGGACATTTCTACAATTCCAGTCTGGGAGAGCAGTTAAAGGTCTTACACCAGAGTGTGTTCTCTTTTCTCGGGTAAATCAGTGTAGCTCCACTATAAAAGTTGTATTGTGTGAAAAAGGAGTTTCCCTTTTTGAAGACAACTGTGATGGTAATATTTACTTCTCGTCCGATTGGATCTAAAACGTGTTTTGTCCAAATGTGATGGAAAAGGTAAACATGTGTGGGCTCTTTAAAGGTGGGGTTGACCTGCTGACCTGCTGCTCCAGACCACTGCCCGGTTCTGCTAATATAAATCCACACATATGGAATAGGCCAATATTTAATTTGTTATTTGAATAATAAGGGAATAAGACTTTAATGGCTTTAATTGTGCAGCTCTAAACAGAACGTTTCTCTCAGTGTCAGACTGGTTTCCCTTGTACATTTGGGAAGATCGACCTGTCCTTCAAAGTGTTGCCATTTGTTATTGTATGGATTTGTCCAAAACAATATGGACAATACTGTATGTCCGCACAATACTAAAGGGTGCAGGTGACCAGTGCCCTGTGTTGGGCTCCTGGGTCCAGTGGATGTGGACTGATGGTGTGGTCAGTGATGACGGCCCTAACCACACTGTGTCTTCAGCTTCTGTCCTGTGTGTGCCGTGTGGGGACAGTCCTGATGCAGAGCACAGCTGTGATGTTCTCTGACAGACTGGCCTTTCAGCCCGCCCCACTCTCCCTCAGCCAAGACAATGGCCCGCTAATCCTCCCTTCTGATTGGAGCGCAGCAGATTACCCAGAGGCCACCAGCTGTCAGGAGCCGAGGCCCACTTTCTGCTCCTGAGCTCAAAGACAAATGCTAATGCTGCTACTTTGTTAGCTCCACATGTCAGCACTCTGCAGGAAAAGAGCCCTGTAATGGCCGCTGATGGGCCCCGGCGCTGGAGCTCACCCAGACGCTGCACCCAGACCTGCCCAGGCTTTTTATTTGGGCCTGAGGCACACACACACTCACCTTTCACACAGTATGAGGTCAGGCCTGTCCCATCACAGGCCACTGAGACTCTGCCCGAAACTCCAACGACTCCAGACGATCCCAGTGATGTGCAACAACTTCTTTTTTTGATTTGATTTGATTTATTTGAGCTATTATTTGCAGTGTGTTATTATTTACAATATTCACAACATTACATTTACATTATCACAAAAAAAACTATAAAAATAAATAATAACTCAAAAAGAGTAGGCCGAAGCAAGAAAGCTTATAAGTGCGTACCCAAATTTCAAAATACAATACAATACAATATCATATCCATGACTAGTTTATGCAGTAATAAGAGGATATGAAGGTCATGGTTTATAAATACAGTAAAAAGTGTCTAAATCCTGCAGCATCTTCTTTATTCCACTGGATGTTGTGGTCATGATCATGGTTAATCGATTATTACAGTTTGTAATAGTGTGTGTGTGTGCGTGTGTGTGTGTGTGTGTGTTTCTAGGGACCACGGAGCGCGTGTGTCTCATCCAGGGCACGGTGGAGGCCCTCAACAATGTGCACGACTTCATCGCAGAAAAGGTGCGGGAGATGCCCCAGAGCAGCCAGAAGACGGAGCCAGTGAGCATCCTGCAGCCCCAGACCACTGTCAACCCGGACCGCATCAAACAGGTGAGGCCCCCAGGCCCCACACAAACAGGTGAGGCCCCCTGGCCCCACACAAACAGGTGAGGCCCCCGGGCCCCACACAAACAGGTGAGGGGCTCACACAAAACCAGACCAGGGTCAACCCCTTTTTGCAGAGGAAAAGTTGAATCATTCTTTCGGGTCTTATGTATCTGAACAGAAATGGGCCCTCAGTGATAGGCCCTCAGACTCCATTATACTACAATAAGACTAGTGACTGCACTGTGGGATCTGGTGTCATGTCTCAGGATCTGACCCCGATTTAGGACATAGACTCCTGCCATTCTTTATTATGTTGTGTTTTAATAGAGAAACAATTATTCAGCATTAGTTTATGCACAAACATCAGGGGGAGTTTTCAAACCAGAACAGGGAGGTAACTTCCACAGCCTGGATAAGGAACAGCCCAATGTTAGATTCCCTTCCCCGATCCGTAAATGAAAGTGTGGTCATTTTTATCATGGACTCTGCTGAGGGGCAGGAGAGCTGCGGCCACTTCCTGTCGGCGCCCACCCACTTCCTGTCACCTTTCACCTCCAACGCCAACACCTGTTTCCTTCTTCCTGTTATTCTGCAGCGTTAGCCCCGCCCACAGAGGAAAGGGAGAGGGCGAGCGGCTTCCTACTGGTGCTCTGTGCTTGGACTCACAGCTGGAGACGGGCCAGGAGGCGGATTGGGACATTAGTGATGTCCTGGCTCAAGTGCAGAGGACACATTTCATTATGAGGCAACAACCTCTTTATTGGTGTCACAATGGAGAAACACTCGGGGGGTGCAAAATAGACAGGAAATGTGCAATCAAGTAATAGTAACCAGAGGTATCTTATATACAAATATACAGTTTGCGGACTCTTGAGCACACCTGAGCACATCCCAGCCCTGGACATACTGGTGAATGGTGGCCTACAGGTACATTCGCTTTTATAAAAGTGTGTTAAGAACCTTGATTATATTATTCTTTAAACCTGTGTGTTCAGTGACCGCACACTGACTCCTCCTCAGGATGTTTCTCCTGCTGAGGACCAGGCTGCCGTGAGTGAAAGATCCAGTGCACCAGACAAATGTGTCTGGTGCACTGTGTTTGGTCATAATCTGCCTCAAAAAGTCTAAGCAGAATGTTGTCCAAGAACAGCCCGAGCCTCAAATCAGGCGCTGCTCTGAGTGTTTCAGCTCCGTCTAAAGACAAACCCCAAACTAAACGAGCTCATGGCCGACATGTGACTTCAGAGCATTACGGTTTCTATTTTGTTTTCCATCGAGAGCCCAGGGGCACATTTTATTATAAAGCAGCTTTGAAAAATTAGAATGTATCGGCAATTTTATTCTGAGATTATAAATACCGCCTAATAAGGAACATGCAGACGATGGAAACAGTTCACTACTATCTCCACGCTGTAGTAGAGCGATAAATACCTACAAGAGACAGATTCATATTTATGGGTATATGTCAGTCAGGTCAGTTTGATTTTACATGGGCTTGACGTGAATGGAGGAAACGTCTTGGATTATCGCCTTTGTGCCTGAGAGAAGAAACATTTAACAGCTCAGGCTAAAGGTCAGCAGCTAACCCCTTACAGATCCACCTCTCACGATGCATTGTGAAAAATATGAAGTTCCATAGTTCCTCTCTGGACATTCTGACACACACAATGACGTGAACACGATATAGTTTGCTTTAGGGACATTCGGAAAACAAATGAGACAAATTTCTCAAAATGAGACAGGGGGCGCTAGAGAGAACAAAAGTCATGTTCATAAAGCGGTCAGTGGAGAGAATGAGGTGCTGCCAGCTGTCTCTAATCCTCTGAGCTCAAACACGCAGGGCATTATGGGTAGGAAGCGCCCGACGCAGCTGCCATTAAGAAAGGTGCAGCATCGACGGCAATCATACAGCCCAGTTGAAGGTGGTCGGAGTGTTTGGCAGAGTGTTTAGTTGCCTGAGTTCTGCAGTGGTTTCCATGACAACCCTGACCCTGAGCATGGTGCCTCCTCCCACTCGCTGCACCACTGCTGAGAAAACCTCTGCAGCCCGCTCAGTCCATGGACCGTCTCTTGTCTCCCTCCTTTTTACCAATGCTGCTGTTTGACACAAACATAACCTCACATCTGTCACAGCGGGTACATGTGTGCCCTTCAGCCCCTCAGCCACCCTCAGCCCTCCCCCTCAGGCCTCTCCCTCAGCCCTCTACTTCAGCCCTCCCCCTCAGGCCTCTCCCTCAGCCCTCTACTTCAGCCCTCCCCCTCAGGCCTCTCCCTCAGCCCTCTACTTCAGCCCTCCCCCTCAGGCCTCTCCCTCAGCCCTCTCCCTTTGCCCTCCCTCAGGCCTCTCCCTCAGCCCTCTCCCTTTGCCCTCTCCCTTTGCCCTCTCCCTCAGCCCTCTCCCTCAGCCCTTTCCCTCAGCCCTCTCCCTCAGCCCTCTCCCTTTGCCCTCCCTCAGCCCTCTCCCTTTGCCCTCCCTCCGCCCTCTCCCTCAGCCCTCTCCCTTTGCCCTCCCTCAGCCCTCTCCCTTTGCCCTCTCCCTCAGCCCTCTCCCTCAGCCCTCTCCCTTTGCCCTCCCTCAGCCCTCTCCCTTTGCCCTCCCTCAGCCCTCTCCCTTTGCCCTCCCTCAGGCCTCTCCCTCAGCCCTCTCCCTTTGCCCTCTCCCTTTGCCCTCTCCCTCAGCCCTCTCCCTCAGCCCTTTCCCTCAGCCCTCTCCCTCAGCCCTCTCCCTTTGCCCTCCCTCAGCCCTCTCCCTTTGCCCTCCCTCCGCCCTCTCCCTCAGCCCTCTCCCTTTGCCCTCCCTCAGCCCTCTCCCTTTGCCCTCTCCCTCAGCCCTCTCCCTCAGCCCTCTCCCTTTGCCCTCCCTCAGCCCTCTCCCTTTGCCCTCCCTCAGCCCTCTCCCTTTGCCCTCTCTCAGCCCTCTCCCTCAGCCCTCTCCCTTTGCCCTCCCTCAGCCCTCTCCCTCAGCCCTCTCCCTCAGCCCTCTCCCTCTGCCCTCTCTTGCTGCCCTCTCTCTCTCTCTCTCTCTCTCTCTCTCTCTCTCTCTCTGTCCTCTCTCTCAGCCCTCTCTTGCTGCCCTTCTCTCTCTCTCTCTGCCCCCTCTCTCAGCCCTTTCTTGCTGCCCTTCTCTCTCTCTCTGCCCTCTCTCTCAGCCCTCTCCCTCTGATGATGTCCCATCGCATGTTCCTTAAATATAACTGTCCGCACTTCTGTCCTCTGCAGGCCAAGCTGATCGTCCCAAACAGCACAGCAGGCCTGATCATTGGGAAAGGTGGAGCAACAGTGAAAGCAGTGATGGAGCAGTCTGGGGCGTGGGTGCAGCTTTCCCAGAAGCCAGAAGGTATCAACCTGCAGGAGCGCGTGGTGACCATCAGCGGGGAACCGGAGCAGAACCGCAAAGCTGTGGAGATCATTGTGCAGAAGATCCAAGAGGATCCTCAGAGCTCATCCTGTCTCAACATCTCCTACTCCAACATCACAGGCCCTGTGGCCAACTCCAACCCCACAGGCTCTCCCTACGCCAACTCCACCGAGGTGATGCCTGCAGCAGCAGCCGCGGCCGCTGCCACGGCCTCCTCCCTGCTGGGACAGGCCGGGCTGGCAGGAGTGGGGGCTTTTCCCACCACCATGTCCAGCCTGTCAGGAAACGACCTGCTGACCATCACATCGGCTTTGAACACGTTAGCAAGCTACGGCTACAACACCAACTCTCTGGGACTGGGCCTCAACCCGGCCGCCGCATCAGGAGTCCTCGCCGCTGTGGCAGCAAACGCTAACCCTGCAGCCGCAGCCGCTGCTAACCTACTAGCATCGTATGCTAGCGACGCATCTACCAGTGCAGCTCACTCTGCGGCCAGCCTAGGGGGCTTCTCTTTGGGGTCCCTGGCTGCAGCGACGGGGGCCACTAACGGATACTTGAGCGCCGCTTCACCGCTGGTGGCATCGTCACTGCTGGCTACGGAGAAACTCGGTGAAGGTGCAAAGGAGGTGGTGGAGATCGCGGTCCCAGAAAACTTGGTAGGAGCCATTCTGGGTAAGGGTGGGAAGACCTTAGTGGAGTACCAGGAGCTGACTGGGGCCAGGATCCAAATCTCCAAAAAGGGCGAGTTCATCCCCGGGACGCGCAACAGGAAGGTGACCATCACAGGCTCACAAGCCGCCACACAGGCCGCACAGTACCTGATCAGCCAAAGGATCACGTACGAGCAGGGCGTCCGCGCCACCAACCCACAGAAAGTGGGCTAAAGCGGGGAGCAAACCATTGAGGAAAGAAGCGGGGGCTTGGAGGAGGAGTGTATCATTGTTGAGAATGTGTGAGGGAACGGTCTCGGCCGGTTCCTTCAGCCAGTTTCCAGTATTCTTAAAAAAAAAAGGTGTATTTGCTGAACCCGAGGAGGCAGTGGAGGGAGATATGTTTAAAAAAGAAACAAGAAAAAAATTGTAAAATGTAAATACGGTTTTATGACTTTTGAATTGTTTACTCTGTTCTGCTGGTTCTGTCCGTTGTCTGTGTACTGTGTGACGAGGCTGACCGGCCACCACCAGCTGCTGCTGGGATTTCTTTGCCCTTTTTATTTGCCCTGAACGCCCAGAGTCACTGCCCCTGGGCCCCGCGAGCCGGCCCAGGCAGTGCACCTCGGTGTGACTGAAGCAGCAGCCTGTCGTGGGGGCTGCTCCTTCACTCACTCCTGCCGCTGACTGCACTGTGCTACTTTACTGAACACCAGTGTCCACCGATGAGCGCGACACTGTGCTAGCTATAGCAAGTCCTCAGCACTGCAGTCTGCCAGCTGGCTATGATTACCTTTATATTTGAATAGAAACTATAATTTTATTTATTGAGGAATTGACCCATGAAAGCTCAGCTGTTCTTTGTAAATCTGTTCGTTCAGGTTGACATGAATGTAAATGTTTCTGTGGAATCTTTTTATTTAAATAGAATGAAGATGAATAGTGTAATATATGTCTTATTTAAGTCCAGTTCTAAAGCCCACTGAGGCAGATGACCCAGCTAAGCTATCACTGAGAACAGGGAAGTCCACTGACAGAGTCCAACTCATTGACGCCATATCTGGTGCTGATCTTGAGCATATCCCAGTGAGATGACCTCTGCGTGCTCGGCCTGTGCTCTGGGCCTTTGGAAGCTCTCTCACGGCCATCTGCTTCCTGCTTCTTGCTGGTTCACGGTCTTCCTTCGGTCCTGTACTGGCACTCACAACATTTCAAACCCCCGATGTGACAATTTTAACCACTAAAATGACACTTTGAGTCCCTTAATCAAACAGTGAACAGAAGCATTTGAAGCCTGGTCCTGGGAGGAGCTTCAGGTCAGAGCTGGCGGAAGCACCCCCCCGTCATGTACTACTGACCGAGTCCGAAACACTGGCGCCCCCTCTGGTCTGTCTGTACCACTGCCAGTGAGCCACAGGGCCGCCCCAGCAGCCCCCCACACTCACCACATAGAGGCGCTGTGTGGCTCTTTTGTTTCTTTCTAATGGAATACACTTGTTTGTCTTAATGCACTGTGAAGCGAGGGCGCGGTCCTCGACCCGAGAGGGACTTGGCCCACAGCATTGTGACTGTTGGTCTGTATGGCAGGGATTTGTGTAATATGTTGTGTGTGAACTGATAGGTCCATGAAGAGGGTCGCTGAGCTGAGGGCAGCTGGAATGGGTTCGGCCTGCTCTTGTGTAAAGATTGTAAGCGAGGCGTGGGTTTATGTTCTCCGGCGTGAGGCAGATACAAGACCTACATTTACATTTCCAAAGCATATCATTGTTAAGCAAAGCGTCAGCGCACATATCCGACAGGGGAATTCCTGACACAAAACACTCCAATGTACTGAAGGCATATCACACGATCGGCTCCCACTGGCCAAAGGCGTGCGTCCACTCCGCAGGTGTCTGTGAGGCTCGGTAAGGAGGCTTCTTTATCCATCTAACACCTCCACCCTCTCCTCCGCCACTCCTCTGAGCACTCCCATCCTAACACCCCCCATCGCTCCATGGGTGACTCTGTCTGGGCCGCACCGATGAGGTGTATGTGTGAGGAGACGACATGCAGGTCTCACTGCGAGCCCGCTGTGCTCTGTGACCATGAGGGAGAGCCTGACCGGGGTCTGAGTCTATGAGTCAGGGCATCTCCAGCCTGGGCCAGTGCCCACCAGGCCGCACAGAGCGATTCACATTAGATCACAGTTTGATTAGAAACTGAGGCTGTTGTTTGTGAATGTATCGTATCAACCCTCCTCAGGACAAAGACAGGATCATGTCATTTCCGGAGACTGTCCTGAAGGGGGCGCATGTGTGAGTCGGGCACAGCGTGGCTGCAGTGGGCGAGGCCACCTCCTGGTGAGAGCTGGTACTGCAGGACATAGTTGAGTTTAATGTGATGAGTTTTAAAGCAATACATGTGTCCTGTCCCTGTCTGTGCGAGCTGTGTGCAGCGGAATAGTTTACACTAGGCAACCTCCATTTGTAAAAATGCTGCTATTTGATAAACCTGTCCATGTCAAACATATCGACGTCATGTAGCTGCAGAGGCTACTCTGAAATGCTACTTTTATAGCTCCAATTCAATTTGTGCCAAAACCATGTACTGCTTTCATGCGTGTTAGGAAAAGACTTACTTTTATAAAAACTAGAAAATGTGAAAAGTGCCAAATGAGCATGTTTAAAAGCCCACCCTGTTGTTCGGATGAATCTGAGTGGCAAACGGCCTCCAGAGGGCGCTGGGCTCTAACCCTGGTATAGGAGTAGGTTAGCATACTAATGCGACATATAATGTGACTAGACAGCAGTCTTACATACAGCCTTTTCTAGTTACTCAAATGTATTTTGTGACATAGATGTTCTCTTTTTGCACGTTGATATTGCATGATCTTTAAGTGAAGCGTGAGCAGAAAAAAGGCTAAGGAATCAGCTGTGTGTCTTCATTTTGCATGTGGATAAGATAGAGCATTTGGATTGCTTTACATGTGTACAGACTATTTTCATTTTAGGAAACCACTTTGTCATGTTAATTGTCTATGTGTCTATAGAAGCCTACGGAAATTACTTTGTAACAAACGAAAAGGCCATTTTGTTAGTGAGCTTCTCGTCAGGGCGCTGTGGTCTGCTGAACTACTCCCCCAGATCAGTGTGTGACCGGGCAGAGCACTCCAGGCACCAGCACTACCCGGGGGTCTCACATGTGTTTGTGTTCAGTGTTGTATTGTGACATGACTAACCCTCAGTGCACTGCTCTAACACCAACCTAACCCCCCAGTGTCCTGCCCGAGTCTGCCGGCCGGGGTTGACCCGCCGCCCGACCGTGCCATCGCAGGGAGTGTCTCTGAGCGCCCCTGTGACACTTTAGCGAGGGCACGAATATCAACCAACACTGTGTTTCCGCTGTGGGGCCGGGGAGGGCTGGGAGGGTGTGGCCAGGCGCATGTCCCGTGGGCTGCAGAGTAGGGCTGCACCATTTCACAAACGGTTGCAGTTTGCACGACTCAAATGCTTTCCATTCGACCGTGGGTTCCCAAACTTTTTTGGCCGCGATCCCCAAAAATCGCCATTGCAAACAACCCAGGACCCACAAGTCATAGCCTTCTTAGGGCAGCAGGACATTTACTATCGAGTTCATTACATGTCCTTTATTTTTGTCGAGGTCTGTGCTTCAGACCTCGACAAACATCTGCCCCGTGTCATTGAAGAACAAAACAGCAAAAACAATGGCAGTTATTTGGTTCCCAGCCGAAATAGTGCCACCCTACTGTGCAGCATGCTCCCGCTGCTTGTGCTGGCTGGGAGAGACACCTCACCGCCCCAGTCGCCCTCACCAGTCATGGCCCCCTCCTTATAGGACAGACCCGCAGAGTCCATCGCAGCACCAGCAGCTGTAGACTGCATCTGCCATGCCACTGTTCCTCTGCTCCTCTTTCCTGTTCTCTGTATTTCCCTGTTTTTTTTATTTAATTTGTACTGTACGCTTCTGTCTAACCATAGAGCAGTTCTGAACAAAATGCCATTTGTGTGTGTAGCCTGTTTACCTCCTAATCCCCCGCACACCCACCCACCACCTCCTCCACTTCCTCTTCTTGCACTTTCACCGCCCCCCATGAGTGTCCTCTTTCTCTCCGAACCAGTGCCAAACCGCGCTCACAGGGTGCCCGCTGTGCCACCCAAACGCCAGGAGACTCTCTCACCCGAGCGCTATCTCTGTGTGTTTTTCTCCGGGACATCCATCCGTCCTCCGGACCCATGAAGCCAGCATGCTCATCACATGATGTCGCTCTAAAAAAAATAAAATAAAAAAAAACAAGCACCTTGCCCTCCCACCACCACCACCACCTCCACCACCTCCTCTTCCTCCTCCTCCTCACCCCCCGCCAGGATTAACTCGGAGGGGTTAGGGGGGGGGGCCTCCAGCCGCACCCCGCTCATGCCAGCTGCTTTCTTTAATCCTGCCATCCAATAAGAGTGTGGGACTCATTGATTGTGCCATATAGCGTCGTCGCGGGGGGTGGGGGCACCTCACTGCTCACCCCCTACACACACCACCACCACCTCTCCACTACCACCACCACTACTACTACTACTACTACTACTACTACCACCACTACTACTACCACTACTACTGTCTTCTCTCTCTGCTCTCGATCCATTTGAGTTGTTGTTTTTTTTTTCCCCTCTGTGGCGGGAAAAGACGTTCGAGAGCAATTTTCGAGCCCATTTCAAGTTCTCTCTCTGTTTTTGTTTTCCTTGTTTTGACATCCCCCCCCCCCCCCCCCCCCACCACCACCACCACCGCACACCGACACTCGACAGCGAGGGCCGCCGTGCGAAGCGGAGCCATGTGAACTCTTTTGAACTCTCACCCTTTATATCATAAACTCGATTGACGTTGCTCCTCCCCCCCCCCCCCCCCCCTGTGTGTCTATCCAAACCGCTTGGAACAGTAACTCTCCATTCCATCCCCCCGCCCCCCTCCCAAAAAAAAAAACCTCTCTTGAGACTGTGCAATGCTAGCTCTTATCGGATTTTTGATTTGTTTCTCTTTCCTTTCTATTGCTTAACTTTGGGGGTAACTATAGCAAAAGAGTCGCAAAAGAACAAACAAACGAGGGGGGGGGGGGGGGGAATGCAGTTGCGGGGGAAAAAAAACAAAACTAAAAAAGAAAGGTCAACTGCTCTCTCTTATTGTAAATACTTTGTCAGGTTTTGCTGTAAAGAGAGTCGGGGCGGGCAGCACAGGGCTGGGGCAGTGGACGCTCTCTCCCTCATCATGTCCTATAGCTGTCCCATGTTCAGTCCCACATTAGCGCCCAAAAGCATCCATGCCACCCAGCGCTGTAGATGTGCCCATCCGTCCCAAGAGCCCATCCTCGTGTCTGTAGTGTGTGAGGACGTGTGCCATCGGTGGGGACACTAGA
Organism: Proterorhinus semilunaris; assembly: GCA_021464625.1. NCBI lineage: Eukaryota > Metazoa > Chordata > Actinopteri > Gobiiformes > Gobiidae > Proterorhinus > Proterorhinus semilunaris. Next base: position 1,821,700 of record CM038354.1, read on the forward strand.
CACACCCATCATATCATCGACGGAGGACGAGCTCCCCGACTTGGCCGAGCCGAGCCGCCGGACCCCCGCACCCCTCCCTCCTCCGCCCCGTGTTAGATTAGCGCTGCCATCCCATCGCTCTGAGCTCCACTCTTAGCTTTATGCTGCCTGCCTCATCGCCCCCGGCAACACCACATGAGCTATTTAGTATCATAAACGCAAAGAGTAAAAAAGGGAAAGACTGGAAAAAGGTGAACTGATATTACTGTTTTGTTTCATTTGTAGTATTTTAGTGGTTGCTTTTTACAGCATCATAAAATGACTTCTAAAGTATTGAATATTTAATGTTAACTGTAGCATTGTGTTTGTAAAGAGAAAAAAAAAAGTACCTAGTGAGTTGTGTTTCTTGACTTGTGGATTACCAGTGAAGTGGGCAATCTAGTGCTAATATATCTATTTCTGAGTTTTTTTTTTTAAGGATTATTTTGCAAAAGCAACAGCAGTCATTATAAATGTTCATTTTAGCATCACCTGTCTTCTGTTGTCTTATTCTTCACATCCCACCACACTCCGCATCATCACAGTAACACGTGTGGGTCCAGTCCGTGTGAGAGGGTCTATGCAACATGTTTACTCTGAGCGTGTGCGTGTGTTTGGAGGGGAGCGTGATCCCAGTGCTGGTCTACAGTACTAGCTCTAGTTAACCTGCATAAAAGTACAGGTCTGTTGTATCAAAACATGGTATTGAACGTCTTTGATACTAAGACTACAGAAGTATCGTTGGTCCGTACACAGCCCGGCTCAAGAAGTCAAGGTACGCGTCAACGATAAAACCCTAATCCACCTTTTATCTGCTGATAACTGTAGATACAGACGGCATCACTAATGGCCACACTGAAGGGGAATTACTCTTTAACAAATGCAGGAAAATACATGTACTGAGACACGGAAAAGAACAGAGTGATTCATCTACCCACATCTGAATGTAAAACAGTAAATGCTAACCATTATGTTCATGCTAATGCTAACAACACGCTTCAAGTGTCCCTTTCACTTCTAGTGGTCAATCAGCGACTTGATTTGACTTTATTTGTGTGTCGACTATGCTTATAGTACACCAGGAAGCGTACTTCCCTCCCCCTCGCTAGGCCACGCCCCCTAGTATGACGCGCTGCCGTCTGTATCTAAGAGTATTGTCTCCGGTTCTCAGTCCATTTATTTTCCATTTTAGTGTAAAAATAGTCATTTGCACTTTTGAGGTTTAAAACCATGGTGAACCTAGCAGAGAAGACTTAGACGGCAGGAAGCGCATGAACAGCATCAGGCGTTTTAGCTGCACTTCCTGCTCCGTAGAGAAGCGAGCGGCACGGCCACGCCCCGTGTTAAGTTCCACTTCATGGTAAGCGTTAGTAACAGTTATGTGTGGATGTGTGCTTGGGTGGCCCGTGTGTGTGCGAGCGTGTGGGGGACCGGGTGGGTGTTCTGTCCAGCCTTCACCAAAAGCTAAAACCTGTCGGGCTTCCATCCGTTTCCATGGAACCTCCTGACGTTATAGCAAACCCTCATCATGTGATCTGACTGCTCGACTGTCCATAACCCCTCAGTCACCTGACCAGTCACCTGACCAATCAAACCAACCAATCACTACCTCCCCCCTGTGCCCATGTGACCTCGTCCATCTATAACATACTAGTGCCTCATGCTCTCAGCTGCTTCTTTCTTGGCGTGCATGGCCCGTGCGCGGCCCGGACACGGCAGCCGGAGCGGGGCCGGGTGTGGCGCAGCAGGTTGGATGGCGCACTTGTATGCACACAGACCACCAACACATCACCCATATCCGCAGTGTGTTTATACTCACGAAATGCCTTTAGACTGTTCCTTCAAATGCATATCTGTTATGATTTAGCATGTAGCTCAGAGGCCACTTATGAATTCTGATCTAAAGTAAAATCCCTAAAGGTCTGTACATTGGTCAATGATTTCTAACTAGGCTTTGACCTGACCTAAATGTGGTTGATGGTTGACAACAGCTGGAAACATCTTGATCGTTGATCATTTCGGATGTTAGAGGCTGAATCCTAATGGGAAATAATAATATAGGAAAAATACATTGAGCAGGCTAATAAACCCGGGGTAGCTGCCTCGCTCACTGCCTGCACGTTAGGATGGAACCCCGCTTCTCCTTTTCATTTCTGTGGGCGGGGATCACCTCAGCGATGGCCTCATTGTAACATTCACGCTACCAGTTATGATGGTCATTAGCAAGTTTTTCACCGTAAACTCAACTAAACTTTCAGTCTCACCCAGATTGCAAAGTTTCGCACTTACTCACTAATGTGAAACAAAGGGTTAGTTGTTTGTCCGAATGGAGTACCCAGATGCTAAATCGTGACGTCAGCTCTGAAAAGTGCTACTATTCCTCGACTCCAAAAGTCATGTCTTTTTCAAGTGCTCCAAGCAACTGGCATCCCAAACAAGAGCAGGGGCACCTCATCAGAAAGCCACACATCTCTCGCATGAGGTGCATTCATGCTGATCCATTGTTTCACATCGGCCTGAAGATCCGTCTCCTAGTCATACTTCTCCATGTGCTGTGCATTTCTGACAGTAGTGGAGCAGATGAAGTAAATGGCTCACTTTATGATACAGGCGCAAATGGGTTTGTTAATCATCCAAAAACCATTCACTTTGGCCAAGTGTTTCAGTTTCTTTTCCAAAGTGTTAAAATCCTGATAATGATATCTGAGTTTCCTTTATGAACCAAGTTTTTATTTAGAGTTGACTTCAGCCCATGACAAGTTTGGAATCTGTTGTTTAAGGTTGTCCCCGTTTTGTCCCTAGACCCTATAATCTATTCTTCCTTCATTTGAAGGCCAATGACACAGACAGACTTAGTGACAGGATTATGGAATTTGGCTCAAGCTATTCCGAGATGATGAGGACAATAATAATGAATAAATAAATAAAAGTAAATGGGCTTTGACCAAAAGAGCATTCTTGCCAAAAGTGGCGCTTGTATCACAAAGTGAAGGTGTTTTTTGTTTTTTTTGCTTGATCTGCCCCACTAACAAGGTCAACATCCGCATTAACCCGTCTCCATGCCAACCTCAGTGGATACCACAAGAACCAGTCATGTTCAGCCGCCAAGGCCGCGGCGGCGTAGGTCAGTCCAGAGTTAGCTGTGCTTCTCAGGGTGTTCTCCAAAGGGCCAGCTCCGATCCACAACCCTCTTCCATCAGACCATCCATGCCGACTGTCCACCTCTCTCCGCGACAGACTCTGATGTTTACAACCCAAATGAGACCAACAACGCTGTTCAAAGAATGTCTAGGACTTCAAAACAGAGTACTTTATTCTTTAAAAAAAAAAAAAGAACTCTTTGCTTACTTTTTATGTGACCTGAGGTAATGTATTTTTAAATCATTGCATGTGACTATTTTGATTTGCAATGACTGATGGTACGTTCATATGCAGAGACGCCATTCCATGTCTCCCAGAGGAGCGCTTATCGATGGACCACTGAATGCTCATGTGACCATGCAAAGCTGTAAAGGTTTTGTTCATTTGTACATGATTGTGGGCAAAATAAACCGTTCAACCAAATGCTCCTGGTTAGGCCACACCTCCATTCCCTCAGCTGCCTGTGTTCACCTTCGTTCTTTCTGTTCCTCTGCATGGCCCGATCTACAGAGCTAGAGCTAAAGGATCAGATCTATAAAGACACCATTAAACGTACAGCGACATTCTATGCCCCTTTTCCACAAGTCCTGACTCTGCCTTGACCTGGCTTTGGCGCTTTTCTACAGTTGGTCAGAACCACTGTTCTCCAACATTAGTTCCTTGATTTTTGAGGAAGTCCTGCTCTTCACCCTCCTAGCTGCTTCTTGACTGATAAGAGGTCTTGCTGTTACTGACAGTTCCACATCCAAATCTTAACCCTGACCACAACCCATCCTCCTCTGATGGGTCCAGCAACAATACCAGGTCCAATCCTGGTCCTAGCCCTTAGCCCTGGCACTGGGAACATCAATGTGCTATTTGAATGGGTGCAATTTTCACAAACTGAAATAGTTTAGGAATGTATCTCATAACATATGTACAGACTCCAGTCTGCTAACTCTGTAGTGTAGACCGCTACAAACATACCGTTCACATTTCAGTCCTCATGCTCCTCTACATGTTTAGCCTGTGTACTGAGAGCTGAACCTCAATGTATACCATAAATCACACATGTGACGGAAATGACCAATTACTCACTAACTTCCCCCAAAGAGATGGGTTATGTCCCCCCACTCAGGGCGCTGAAGAATATGAGGGTTTTTATATGTCACAATACTATTACAAGAACCATAAATTAGCATAAATGTATATACGTTTACCAGCACCCAGAAATGTGGGCGACATGGTGGCGCAGCGGTTAGCAGCTGTTTCTGTTTACCCTGCCACTAAAAACATGTACAATAGCTTCCCCTATGTGGCCTGGACTCCCCTGAAAATGAGATTCCTAATCTCAGTGGGACTTTCCTGGTTAAATAAATAAATGTCAAATTTGAGTGTCAATCTTTCATTAAATGAAAGCCCCTCCATAAGAAGGACACACTTCTCCAAAGTGTTCCTCCTTCACGGCCTGAATCCTTCTGAACGTAAACACACTACAGGGGTTAGACAGACGATCGTTGAATGATAACCTGCTCATAGGGGCCAGTTCTATGACACTGTAAAGTACACTTAAGTTCAAAAGTTAGACACGTACAAAACCAACCTAAGAAAAATACAGTCTATGTTTCTGAAACGAAGTCATGTTAAACTAAGATGTCCATAAATAAGAATTCACATCCTCTAGTCTGTTTGTATCTCTCCAGCTCTCTAAAATAGGTCCTTGGATCAAACGGAATAACCCAATAAACAACTAGAAATAGGAGCGTGACCGTGGTGACGACAGGTCTCCGTGGTAACGATGAGGGGCGGAGTTGACTCAGACAAAGTGAGGCTCATGTGATGTGCCCGTCCCTTCCCTCTCTCTTCGAGAGGGTGTTCCACGTCGGGTCATTCCACGCTCCTCCGTCTGTGTGCAGCGAGACGGACGGGCCTGTGGAAAAGGGGCTTTTGTCACTACTCAGGACAGTGTTCAGAAGCCGGTCCTGTTTGTTGTCAGTGAAGTAGACTAGAGCGATGTGTTCGTGCTTCCCAAAGGTATATACTCGTAGACAAAGGCAGTGCAAAGCGTGAATGCTACAGAAATGTCGTCTTCATCTTAATACATCCTTCTTACAACAGCATTTTTATCAAGAAGGGATGGCTCCAACATGTCCATCTGCCACCCTGGTCATGTGATCTGCTCCTGCACCACATCCACCATGAGTCCACCCAACTGCCAACAACCTCCGCCCGCCGACCCTCTCTCCATGCCATCGGCTGAATGGCTTCGGGCTTTCGAGCTGCCATTGTAAAGGCCTCTGGGAAATGGAGTCCACCAATCCAACCTTCCTCACTATCCTGTCTCACCTACGTTCGCCCACATCCTCCACTAAAGAAGCGTCTCCGCGGGACAGCAGCACCGGACTGTTCGGCACATATACTCCTGTACAGATAGGCCGGGTTCATGGGGCGGGTTTTACTGGGACTTGCTATAGTTCAGGGTGGTCTTACGATCGCGTAAGCGTGATTGCCACAGCATTAACATGTTATAAACTTATTTGCTATTTTCAGGCACCTAATTGACCAGCTGTAGGGCCGCAAATCTGATATGCAAATTAGAGAATTATTCTGCTGCTCATCCGCTTTTGCACATGAAGTGTATTCATCACGTCGGCATGGATTTAGCAGCATGCCGTTAGACCAAAGGGAAAATTTGTTTTCACTGTTTTATAATGTGTCCATCCCGGTACTGCCTGCAGAGGGTGCTCCAGGCCAAATTTAAATCTTGTCTTTCACTTAAAATGATCGGTTCTTTACATTTACAATCCATCCTGAGGTTTGTTTGCTTTTTTATTTTATGTCGAGACATGGCAGGTGAAAATATACATTTCTCAAGCAGAGGTCAATGTTGAGAGCTTTTGCTAGTTTTAATGTAAACATAGACCACGTTTTGGCGTTTCACTCACAAGTATTGACATATTTAGTACTTAGCGTATCCAATCCACATCCAAAATCATTGTAACTAATGCGTCAACAAAATAAAACCCTAAATTTAAACCTTTGTTTAGATTGTGTTGCTGAAAATCTGGGCCATTTTGTCACTTTAAAATGCCTTACTTTACCACAACAGGTCAGAAAACTCCCCTCATACTGTATTTATGTCATATTGAAATCACAATTATCATTTTTTCCCTATTCACCTGCAGTGTCTCGACTTAAACCCCATTTATGTCCATTTTCAGGCACAAGATTAATATTGCAACATGAAGCTACCTATAGACTCCGGTATTCTGTCAGATCTCTCTTATTTAAACAGTTAACCGCGGAGGATTCAACAAAACACGACAATCAGGACTTTTGTAAAGAAATGCTGCATGAGACAGAACGGAGAAGTTTGCAGCGTCCCAGTTCCCCAGGTGTTGGGCCGCGCTCTCCTCCTGAAGTGACCTGCTTAGGACTATTTCTTCACTCTGTGTCCCCTAAAACAGGCCGCTCCAGTCCGAGGAGCTGAATGTGACCTGCTTTGGAGAGGAAGAAGATATTCTTAGCCGCTGAAGAATAATGTGTAGCCAGGCCCTCGCTGTAAACGCCTGCCTTAAAGAAATACATCTGTTTGTAATGTTGTGATCTCAATTGAATGCTCACGTTAAAGCAGAGGTTCTCAAACTTTTCACGCCGAGTTCAACCTCATAAATATAATTCTTGGCTTTCAAAGATCCACCAGACCAAGATCTCAAATGGAAAACTGAACTAAATCATTCATAAACCAGGGGGAAAGAATGACTATAGTACAAATGAATACAGTTTCAAATTGCAGATGGCCCAGTACCACCTGGACCACAGTTTGAGAACCACTGCTTCAGTATAGATAATAGCAACATCCGGGCACTTTGGCTGAGTCCCCGCCCCCTCTGGGTGAAAACAAAAGGAGGATCAGTACAGTATGACGGCGGAATGGGAAATCTGGGATTGTTTCTCACACTGGAGATAACAAATTCAGAACCACAGGACGATGTCCAGTCTCACTCACTCTCAGCTAGTTTATTGATTACTTCTCATTATTAGGAACAGCTCCACCTGGTGGCTGTGTGTCAGCCCTTTGAGACTTCTTTAATCAATAAATCTTCAGCGTTAGGCCTAATTTATGATTCAGCGAGTCGTAAACGCACATTAACGTTAGCAATAGCAGCAGCTGAATCAACCACATGTTTGACTCTCACAATCTAGAAAACGGCATTGTCGGCTGCTACTAATAACAATATCAAAGGGAATGAATAAAAGATGTAGTTGACTGTAAAGAGTAAAGTTACTCAACCAAATGTGACTGATGTGATGATCACAGTGAGTTCAGCCCAGACTCTCTTCTTTATGAATTATCTGGAGCAACAAATCACTTCCCTTGCATCTTCACATTTGACAAATAAAACGTTTTCTCAGACGAACGTTCAAAGTTCTCAAGACAATCTCTTCCCATTCATGTCAATGCACGAGACCTCCTGTTTCAACCCACAGGGGGCGCTAACCTCCTCAGTGACGGAGACGTTGCGTCCGTGTATCCCTTACTGACATTGAACGACCAAACTGTGACGTCTGCAGCTCCGCTCAGGCCGCTGCAGTGAATGTAAAACCCTTCTCTTTACTGTATGTCAGACATGGCAGCTTGAATGACAAAAAGAATAATTATGTTTTGAATTAAAGTCTATTTTCTTCCAAACCACGTGTCGCAGTGTCTCTCCCACAGGATCTATCCACATCCTTGACGGTCCAGAAGCCTCACTGCAGCACAGGTGTATGAGTGTGCACAGTGTGGCACAGTGGTTAAGTAAGTGTGCGCTCAGTACTCTGTCTTTGCCTTTTCTCTTGTGAGTCCACTTCATTTGAACTAATGGTGGCCCCAGAGGAGACGCTGAGGTGTTATTCTGAGGGCTACACGTGTAGTCCGGCCCTGGGCCGATCCCAGGAGGGACAGGGAGATGAATGTGCTGTTCACTCCAGAAGTGGGACACACTAAATCTGTACCGCACACGTATTTGTCCAATCAGCACTTCTCAAAGACATGAGCTATTAGCTATTAGCTATTAGCTATTAGCGTTCCCTTTAGTAGAGCACATTAAGTCCAAGTCACTCACACAGTGACATAAGGACTTTGGGTTTGTTAGCGTCACTTTCTATGAGGGGCTCCAAGGATTTGTGTTCGACAGTCAGACTCCTGATTGTTAGAGAATGAAATGAAATCGGTATTTATCCTCACTTTGGCCCTCTGGCACTGTATGTTTTGGCTCCATATATGAACACAGAGGTCACTTATCTTCTGCATGTGGAAGCATAGTTAGACCAGCACAAAGTCTCAAGGTCATGTCTCCAGGTCCTGCACTGATGAAATACAGACTCCTGCCTATTTTTCCTCCTGGACACCATTGTTGTTTTTTCACTCTAACACTGATAATGTTTTTCTTTCCCTTTTTGATTAATATTGTTTAGAGTTGAGTATTTCGAGTTGACCTCATTCCATTACAATTGTATCATTTTCAGTTTTTAGTAGATGGATCGGGGAAACCTGCACTGACATGCTTCACATACAGTATGTTTCATGTTTACACCGCACATGTTCCAGTGTTAATTTGACTCTGTTTCATATGAATCACACCTTCTCAGTGTAAATGGGAATTATTCTCTTCAAGGTTCATTTCAGGTCAGACACCAGGAGTACCACCAGACTAGCCTGGTATATTTAGTCTGGGGACCACCAATTCATCTCGCCGTAGGAGACACAGAACCAGAGCCAATCGTATCATCGTCTCTCAAACTTTCCAGCTAAACTATTTAACACGGTCTGAAGCTTGCTGTCATGTAGGATCCGTAAATAAACTTGTTTTGAAACAAACTACAAGCTTCCGTATGTCGAATAGTGCGTCATCGTCTCGCCGTCCCTCCTCGTTCTGTGATTGTCCCAAATCCAATGCGTAGATTTCGGCCATGGCCCCCAGACCGCTGTCCAGTTCCAAATGATTCGAGTGCACACAGCATGAGTCAGGCTAATGAGTGACAGTAATATGAGATCAAATACAATGTGCTATTTTTCTGTAAAAAAGGCTGAGGTCTCCTTGCTCTTCAGTCTGTCACGGTTACACCCCGCCATTCCGACACACCGCTAATCCGACATTGAGTTCTAATTGTCGGAATTGCGGTGTTTCCATTTATTATCAAACGTCCCGCCACTCCGACAATTTTTTTCACCCTTTGTCGGAGTGGTGACACCTTTATCTTTTATGCAACGTGCCGCTATTCCGACACACAAGATAATAATCAACAATTATTATTGTTTTACGTTTTGCCTGATGAATGAAGAGACAATGCCTGTGCGTCTCCCCTGATCGTTGGTACGTGTTTTTTTTTTTTTCTACTTTCGCATCGTTCTCCTAACTCATAACATCAGTGTTCCGTCGGCTTTTCTTCCTCCTGCGGTGGTTCCTCCTGATGTTTGGGAGCGAGTCCCTAAACACTCCGCTGGAGAACCCGACTGTTATATCAGTATTTGTCCCGAATTTCCGCGCGTTTGTGGACAAAAAAAGGGAGAGTGAATGCATCTCCCACGCCGCCTTGGCTATAACTTTTGACATGTAAAACAAGCGGCGATGAGCGCAGCAGGTGGAGACAGACCTGTTGTTGTGGATTACGAAAAATAAGTTTTGCCAAATGGAGCTAATGATGGACCAGACGAGTGAGAGTCGTGGATAAAGAGGTGAAGAGCTCTACACAGGTGATGGAGTGCACAGTGAGTGTTTTTATGCTGATTCTGTGGAGTAAAGTCTGGCTGAATGTGCCGCTGTTGCACAGACTCATGTGACATAAAGCGCGTGTGTTTATTGCTATTGTTTGTCTTGATAGATTCAGTGTTTGCCCGTGTCACACAGTGACTGGAGCATATGACCCCCCCCCCCCCAAAATACACACACCCATGCGCGCTGCTTTGTGGAGAAGGCCTTGTTTTCGGACAGTGTTTTGAACGAAGGGGAGCGCGTGGCTCGGTCAGCGCTGTGAGCGGCTCGTGCGCTTGTCTTAAAGCCTTGAGCGACAGCTCCAGTGTCTGAGTGGAAAACGTCCAACAGTGCGCGGCGTATTAACCGCGGACTTCAGCGCTTTGTTGTAAAATACAGACTAGCCTGCACCTGTCACTGCCTTTGCCCAAAACCATCTCACGAGCCTCTGCATCCCTGGGCCGACAGCGGGGATGAACAGGGAAGGTGGCGTTGACAGAAGGCAAACAGATACGCTCAAAATGATTGTCGGAATAGCGGTACCAAAAAGTGTCGGATTGGTGGGGTGTCGGAATGACGGTGTGTCGGGATGGCGGGGTGTCGGGATAGCGGGGTGTCTGAATGACGGTCCGTCCCCGTCTGTCACAGACCAAGAGGTGAAGAAAGAAGTTAAAGACAGAACATTTGTTAGTAACAAGTTCAAGAGATGAAAATCTTTTTTAAACTTGTTTCTATGATTTGTGATAAATGAAATAAACAAAAGCTTTGAACTGTATCTGATGGAGAGTCATGTGTGCCCTAGGGCTGTCACGGTATGAACATTTTACCTCACGGTTATTGTCACCAAAATGATCACGGTTTTCGGTATTATCGCTGTATTTTTTTTAATGTGTGTTAATAAGTTCAGAAATCTGGGTAATCCACCGAGATAATATAGTTTTTCAAAAACAAGACGGTAATTTTTACCATCAAAATTTTTACCGCTACACCGGTAACCGTGACATCCCTAGTGTGCCCCAGTTCCTCTGAGTCGTGGTACAGCAGGACTGATGTGGACAGACCCATGTTACAGAAGAAGCTCGTGAGGTTTGTTTCCAGTTTAACTACAGTAACTATTTTGTATTTATTTATTTATTTATTTTGCTCAAAAGGAGTGGGCCGAAGAAACTAGCTTATCTTTTCTCCAAAGTAAAAGTAGAGCTACCACAGTCTTATCCACATCTGTTATGGTCCACCATGACCCACCATGACTCTGAGAAACTGGGATAAACCTGACCCTACATCGGATACAAGTTGTTCCCTTTTCTACTTTGTATGTATTTTAGATTGTGTAATTTATGATTGTTTTCTTTGCCTCCAATACTTGATATAAATAAACACTTTTAGTTTTTAATGCGGGGACGGACCGTCATTCCGACACCCCGCCATCTCGACACACCGTCATTCCGACACCCCGCCATCTCGACACTTTGTGGTACCGCTATTCCGACAATCATTTTGAGCGTATCTGTTTGCCTTCTGTCAACGCCACCTTCCCTGTTCATCCCCGCTGTCGGCCCAGGGGGGCAGAGGCTCGTGAGATGGTTTTGGGCAAAGGCAGTGACAGGTGCAGCAAGTCTGTATTTTACAACAAAGCGCTGAAGTCCGCGGCACATTCAGCCAGACTTTACTCCACAGAATCAGCATAAAAACACTCGATCATCTGTCGTAGAACTCTTCACCTCTTTATCCACGACTCTCACTCGTCTGGTCCATCATTAGCTCCATTTGGCAAAACTTATTTTTCGTAATCCACAACAACAGGTCTGTCTCCACCTGCTGCGCTCATCACGCTTGTTTTACATGTCAACAGTTGTAAATAAGCCTTAACACTTATCCATGTTACAGTCAAGGCGCGTGGGAGATGCATTCACTCTCCCTTTTTTTGTCCACAAACGCACAGACATTCGGGACAAATAATGATATAACAGTCGGGTTCTCCAGCGGAGTGTTTAGGGACTCGCTCCCAAACATCAGGAGGAACCACCGCAGGAGGAAGAAAAGCTTAAGCAGCTGATGTTATGAGTTATGAGAACGATGCGAAAGACAAGTAGACAAAAAAAACACGTACCAACGATCAGGGGAGACGCACAGGCATGGTCTCTTCATTCATCAGGCAAAACGTAAAACAATAATAATTGTTGATAATTATCTTGTGTGTCGAAATAGCGGCACGTTGCATAAAAGATAAAGGTGTCACCACTCCGACAAAGGGTGAAAAAAATGGTCGGAGTGGCGGGACGTTTGATAATAAATGGAAACACCGCAATTCCGACAATTAGAACTCAATGTCGGATTAGCGGTGTGTCGGAATGGCGGGGTGTAACCTTTTAATGCACAATCTCCATGACTTCCTTCTTCACCTGTCGGTCTGTGGCTGACTGAAGAGCAATGAGGCGTGTGTCCCGGTGTGTGTCCCGGTGTGTGTCCCGGTGTGTCCCCCGGTGTGTCCCGGTGTGTGTCCCGGTGCGCCCCGGTGTACATGTGGATGTTTCGCGCTTATTCAGGTTCTCAATCTACTGACTCTGATTCAAGCTTCCAGTAAATACAATGGTCTCCAGCTGAACCCGTTCTCCTGTGTGACTGTGGCTTGTTTACGTTCTCCTTATGTGACACAGATGATTATTGATGAAAACAGTGATGCATCAGGTTTAACTGTTGAATAGACTGGATGCAAACTATACGGTCTGAATGTGTAGGTCGTCTGTTTTTAGACACAACGGTAGTTGGCAGCTAAGTTGAGCCAAGTGCCAAAATTAAACAAAACAACATACCAGAAACATCCTGACCGTCACAAACATACCTGAAACATCCCGACCGTCACAAACATACCTGGAACATCCCGACCGTCACAAACATACCTGTAACATCCCGACCGTCACAAACATACCTGAAACATCCCGACCGTCACAAACATACCTGGAACATCCCGACCGTCACAAACATACCTGGAACATCCCGACCGTCACAAACATACCTGAAACATCCCGACCGTCACAAACATACCTGAAACATCCCGACCGTCACAAACATACCTGGAACATCCCGACCGTCACAAACATACCTGGAACATCCCGACCGTCACAAACATACCTGAAACATCCCGACCGTCACAAACATACCTGAAACATCCCGACCGTCACAAACATACCTGAAACATCCCGACCGTCACAAACATACCTGGAACATTCCGACCGTCACAAACATACCTGAAACATCCCGACCGTCACAAACATACCTGTAACATCCCGACCGTCACAAACATACCTGAAACATCCCGACCGTCACAAACATACCTGGAACATCCCGACCGTCACAAACATACCTGGAACATCCCGACCGTCACAAACATACCTGAAACATCCCGACCGTCACAAACATACCTGAAACATCCCGACCGTCACAAACATACCTGGAACATCCCGACCGTCACAAACATACCTGGAACATCCCGACCGTCACAAACATACCTGGAACATCCCGACCGTCACAAACATACCTGGAACATCCCGACCGTCACAAACATACCTGGAACATCCCGACCGTCACAAACATACCTGAAACATCCCGACCGTCACAAACATACCTGAAACATCCCGACCGTCACAAACATATCTGCAAACATCCCAACCGTCACAAACATACCTGAAACATCCCGACCGTCACAAACATACCTGACACATCCCGACCGTCACAAACATACCTGAAACATCCCGACCGTCACAAACATATCTGCAAACATCCCGACCGTCACAAACATACCTGAAACATCCCGACCGTCACAAACATACCTGAAACATCCCGACCGTCACAAACATACCTGAAACATCCCGACCGTCACAAACATACCTGAAACATCCCGACCGTCACAAACATACCTGAAACATCCCGACCGTCACAAACAAACCTGAAACATCCCGACCGTCACAAACATACCTGAAACATCCCGACCGTCACAAACATACCTGATGAGTTTCCTCATCCTGTCAATATGTAGCTATAGTAAAACGCTGGATTTCACACATTTCTGGGGGCATTTGTGCGCGGGTTGCGGGTTCCCCTGCGGTCTTCGCAGCCATGCCCGCAGATCGGGTCATACTTCTCCTTTGATCGCGGGTCGGGTTGTGGCGGGTCGAATAATCCCGGCCTGCTGCCGGCGCCACCGTATCCACTGTCTGCAGCCACGACTCATTCTACCACAGCAGGTGTTTGACCTCAATATGCGGCGGATTTTCGTAGAATAAGCAGCGTTTTGTTGCTTGTGATCCAGAGAACGCTTGTGGAGCCAAATGTCTCCTATTTTCCACGGCATGAGTGTCTGTGCACGAGTTTGTGTTACTGAACATCCAAAGCTTGCAGAGTCTGCCCTCAAAGTGCTCATGCCCTTCCTAATACTGTAGAACTGTGAAGGTGCAATTCTCCTCTTGTGCTGCACCGAGCATTAAGGCAATAAAACAGAGTCGTAAATAAGACAATGTAAAGTTCAGGTGAATCAAGTATCCAGGCAAACATAAAGTCCAAATAAGTGTCAGCTGTGGCGACGAGGGGCTCGGGCGTCCCCTGTCCTTAGACTCTCCAGCACGGCAAGGACAAACTCAAAAACCCGGTGGGAGAAACGAGAAACCTTGTGGAGAACCACAGAAGGAGAGATCCACTCCCATGGACGGACAGGCTATAGAGACCCAGGGCCGAAGGAGTCCCTCAGCAGACGGGCCAAGATCACAGACCGTCCTTGTTGTCAGTAGGAAGGGTTCCTCCGTTCAGCCGGGTTCCTCCCGAGGGGGAGTGGAACAGGAGACACCATGTGAATAGTAATGAACAGACTACAGATAAAATAAATATTGTATCATAATTAGACAAAGTTTGCAGTAAGAAGAAGAAGAGGATAGCGCTCAGTGTACCGTACTTCCCACAGCAGAGTTTCTTCTAAGGCAGCTTTACTTCAGCCTATGGGTTAGAGCTTTACTTCAGGCTGAGGGTTAGAGCTTCACTTCAGGCTGAGGGTTAGAGCTTTACTTCAGGCTGAGGGTTAGAGCTTTACTTCAGGCTGTGGGTTAGAGCTTTACTTCAGGCTGTGGGTTAGAGCTTTACTTCAGGTTGAGTGTTAGAGCTTTACTTCAGGCTGAGGGTTAGAGCTTTACTTCAGGCTGTGGGTTAGAGCTTTACCTCAGGCTGTGGGTTAGAGCTTTACTTCAGGCTGAGGGTTAGAGCTTTACCTCAGGCTGTGGGTTAGAGCTTTACTTCAGGCTGTGGGTTAGAGCTTTACCTCAGGCTGTGGGTTAGAGCTTTACTTCAGGCTGTGGGTTAGAGCTTTACCTCAGGCTGTGGGTTAGAGCTTTTCCTCAGGCTGTGGGTTAGAGCTTTACCTAACTGACCTGATCATAAGCTAATTCTCAGAGGTACGTTTTGAGCCTAGTCTTAAATGTAGAGACTGTTTCTGCTTCTTTAACGTGAGCTGGGAGTTTATTCCATCAAACCGGAGCTTGGAGCTAAAGGCTCTTCCTCCTACAGTGATTTTGGAGCTAAAGGTTCTTCCTCCTACAGTGATGTTGGAGCTAAAGGCTCTTCCTCCTACAGTGATGTTGGAGCTAAAGGCTCTTCCTCCTACAGTGATGTTGGAGCTAAAGGCTCTTCCTCCTACAGTGATGTTGGAGCTAAAGGCTCTTCCTCCTACAGTGATGTTGGAGCTAAAGGCTCTTCCTACAGTGATGTTGGAGCTAAAGGCTCTTCCTCCTACAGTGATGTTGGAGCTAAAGGCTCTTCCTCCTACAGTGATGTTGGAGCTAAAGGCTCTTCCTCCTACAGTGATTTTGGAGCTAAAGGCTCTTCCTCCTACAGTGATTTTGGAGACCCGAGGAATCACTAGTAGCCCTGAGTTTTGAGAGCGGAGAGCTCTGGTTGGCCGATATGGAACGATAACGTCTTGGAGATAAAGCGGAGCCAAACCCTTTATGGCTTTAAATGTAAGGAGCAGGATTTTAATTTTGATTCTAAACTCAACAGGAAGCCAATGGAGAGACTTTAGCACAGGTGTCATGTGTTCTCTTCTCTTTGTACGCGTTAACAATCTTGCAGCTGCATTTTGAACTAATTGAAAACTTTTTAGAGAACTTTTAGGACACGCTGCTAGCAGGCAGTTGCAGTAGTCCAGCCTTGAGGAAACAAATGCATGAATACGTTTTTCTGCATCACTCTTAGGTAGGCTGTTTCGTATTTTATCAATGTTGTGCAGGTGAAAGAACGCAATTTTACAAGCCTGGTTTATATGCGTTTTAAAAGAGAGGTCTTGGTCACGAATTAAACTTTAGGTTATTTTGGGGATTTAGAACAAGATTAGAGTGTGATATCACTGCAACCCCACCACCTTGCCTGAAAATGTCTGTAACTAGGAGGGCTAGATTCTTTAAGCCTAACGCCGAATTTACACCAGGAGCTATTACTGGACGTTACGTACGCGGCGCGTTATACGCGCGCATTTTCGAAAGCTCAAATTTACACATACGGCGTCAGAGCAGCTAAAGCTACGCTTGTGTTTTCGGGTGTCTCTTCCCCAAATCACTTGGAATAATTTTGCTTATAAAAATGGGTAAGTAATAACATTTCTCATGTTATATCATACGTTTTGCTAGTCGTACATCGAACTCTGCCAATTTATGAAATGATTTGCATATTTTTTTAGCTTACCTTAGCTTAGCTTGTGCATTTATTTATAGAAACTGTGCCGAGTAGAAGGCGCACCTTGGCCTTTCTTCTTTTGGTAGAAGAAGTGAGGAGACCGGAGAGACAACAGACCAGGCGACTATGGGTGCATCCAATTAACCAGCAGCTCATCAGCGAGGTGACTTCTACCACCTTGTGGCCGAGCTGAGGCTTGACAGCCAAAGACACCACCAATATGCGTGTTGTGAACTTCGACAAATCAACAGAAAACTTATTTTGACAGGGTGTTGGAAGTTTACTTTGAAAGACTGTGCCATTTTCCCGTCTAAAATTACGGAGTTTGCCGCGTATACGCGTCAAAATTAGAACTCCATTCTATTTTAGGCGCAGCCTCGCGTCAATACGTCCGTCTGACGCGCGTATAACAACGCTAGTGTAAATATCATGATAGGTTAGAATGGAAAACAGTGACGCGCGTCTGCTGCGCTACAACGCTTACGCGCTGTAATTCCTCTGGTGTAAATTCGGCGTAACATAGTCATCCTGCTGAAGCCATGTTTCAGTTAGGGCGAGAAGGTCAATGTCGCAAATTAAGTCATTTACTAAAATGGACGTTGATGAGCTAACCTAAATTTGACGTACACAAAATGTACAGTCACATACAATAGTTTATGTTATTTCATCATGAGAGTCAATCCATTTACGTTTAGTTAAGAAAGGAGAAACATGGGAATTATGTATTAATGTCTTAAAGAAGAGCGGCGCAGTGCTTGCTGGATCACTACAGGAGGATAGTAAATGCTAAAGGAAAGCAAACACACTTACAATTCAGGTGCTCTTCAAGCGTGTAGGGCCAGGCATACGTGATAGCGAAAGAGTAGCGTGACGTCACGCTATTAATAAAAGTTTATCTGCAAATTCAGAGTGCCTCAGCCCACCCTTGTTTTGAGTCGTGCTATATCTGTGAACACAGGATCAGGTAATGGCCCCCTCAAGAAGAAGAAGAAGAAGAAGATGATGATGAAGATTATGATAATGACGATGATGAAGTTGATGGTGGTGATGAAGATGATTATATAGATGAAGTTGATGATGATAATAATGAAGTTGATGGTGAAGAAGACGATGAAGGTCATGATGATCAGAAGGGCTGCTGGACGGCGCCTCTGCAGAAGCTGTGTGTGCTCACTACAGGATGCACTCATACTTTCAGAGCAGGGATGCATCATAGTCTCATGTCTTTGCAAAAACTTGAAGGAAACTGAGTGCTGTGAACAGGAGAATGGCATTGGAGTTTCCATGGCAACTGCTGCAAGCTGCTAAGAGCACTGCTTTGAAAACATATGTCAGGCAGACTGGTGTGTGCACCGCCGGCCTAGCAACACATCGGCTCTGTGTGCAGCCTATCAGCATTTGCCAGGGATAACCCGCCATCACGATCTGTCTTAAGGCGGCCATTATACGACCAGCAAAAATGAGGATACCGGGTTTTTGGGCAGACATTTTAGTGCCTCGTAACCAGAGGATTGCAGCGAAATTAAATGGTGTCCAAAACCTTTTTGCCACTATCTGTACCGCACGGAGAACCCCCTGACAGATCTCAATAAACTAAACTAACAGGCGCCCATCTGTGCCATCACCTGTCCACCATTAAGCGCTGGTTGTATTGATTTCAATGGCTTCATTCATATGGCCTTACAAAATGCTCGTTTTCTTCCCATGTTGTTATGGGTGCATTGCGGTATACTTGTCCACCAGAGCTAACCAGACAACCAGAGCTAACCTGTCCACCAGACCTAACCTGTCCACCAGGGCTAACCTGTCCACCAGAGCTAACCAGTCCACCAGAGCTAACCTGTCCACCAGAGCTAACCTGTCCACCAGAGCTAGCCTGTCCACCAGAGCTAACCTATCCACCAGAGCTAACCAGTCCACCAGAGCTAACCTGTCCACCAGAGCTAACCAGTCCACCAGGGCTAACCTGTCCACCAGAGCTAACCTGTCCACCACCAGAGCTAACCAGTCCACCAGGGCTAACCTGTCCACCAGAGCTAACCTGTCCACCAGAGCTAACCTGTCCACCAGAGCTAACCTGTCAACCAGAGCTAACCTGTCCACCACCAGAGCTAGCCTGTCCACCAGAGCTAATCTGTCCACCACAACTAACCTGTCCACCAGAGCTAACCTGTCCACCAGAGCTAACCTCTCCACCAGGGCTAACCTGTCCACCAGAGCTAACCTGTCCACCAGGGCTAACCTGTCCACCACCAGAGCTAGCCTGTCCACCAGAGCTAACCTGTCCACCAGAGCTAACCTGTCCACCAGGGCTAACCTGTCCACCAGAGCTAACCAGTCCACCAGAGCTAACCTGTCTACCACCACAGCTAATCTGTCCACCAGAGCTAACCTGTCCACCAGGGCTAACCTGCCCACCAGAGCTAACCTGTCCACCACAACTAACCTGTCCACCAGAGCTAACCTGTCAACCAGAGCTAACATGTCCACCAGAGCTAACCTGTCCACCAGAGCTAACCAGTCCACCAGAGCTAACCTGTCAACCAGAGCTAACCTGTCCACCACCAGAGCTAGCCTGTCCACCAGAGCTAATCTGTCCACCACAACTAACCTGTCCACCAGAGCTAACCTGTCCACCAGAGCTAACCTCTCCACCAGGGCTAACCTGTCCACCAGAGCTAACCTGTCCACCAGGGCTAACCTGTCCACCAGAGCTAACCTGTCCACCACCAGAGCTAGCCTGTCCACCAGAGCTAACCTGTCTACCACCACAGCTAACCTGTCCACCAGAGCTAACCTGTCCACCAGAGCTAACCTGTCCACCAGGGCTAACCTGTCCACCAGAGCTAACCTGTCTACCACCACAGCTAATCTGTCCACCAGAGCTAACCTGTCCACCAGGGCTAACCTGTCCACCAGAGCTAACCTGTCCACCACAACTAACCTGTCCACCAGAGCTAACCTGTCAACCAGAGCTAACCTGTCCACCAGAGCTAACCTGTCCACCAGAGCTAACCAGTCCACCAGAGCTAACCTGTCCACCAGAGCTAACCTGTCCACCAGAGCTAACCGGTCCACCAGAGCTAACCTGTCTACCACCACAGCTAACCAGTCCACCAGAGCTAACCTGTCCACCAGAGCTAACCAGTCCACCACAGCTAACCTGTCCACCAGAGCTAACCTGTCCACCACCAGAGCTAGCCTGTCCACCAGAGCTAACCTGTCCACAGGAGATAACCAGTCCACCAGAGCTAACCTGTCTACCACCACAGCTAACCTGTCCACCAGAGCTAACCTGTCCACCAGAGCTAACCTGTCCACCAGGGCTAACCTGTCCACCAGAGCTAACCAGTCCACCAGAGCTAACCTGTCTACCACCACAGCTAATCTGTCCACCAGAGCTAACCTGTCCACCAGGGCTAACCTGTCCACCAGAGCTAACCTGTCCACCACAACTAACCTGTCCACCAGAGCTAACCTGTCAACCAGAGCTAACATGTCCACCAGAGCTAACCTGTCCACCAGAGCTAACCAGTCCACCAGAGCTAACCTGTCCACCAGAGCTAACCTGTCCACCAGAGCTAACCAGTCCACCAGAGCTAACCTGTCTACCACCACAGCTAACCAGTCCACCAGAGCTAACCAGTCCACCAAAGCTAACCAGTCCACCACAGCTAACCTGTCCACCAGAGCTAACCTGTCCACCAGGGCTAACCTCTCAACCAGAGCTAACCAGTCCACCAAAGCTAACCTGTCCACCACCAGAGCTAACCTGTCCACCAGGGCTAACCTGTCCACCAGAGCTAACCAGTCCACCAGAGCTAACCAGTCCACCAGAGCTAACCAGTCCACCACAGCTAACCTGTTCACCAGGGCTAACCTGTCCACCAGAGCTAACATGTCCACCAGAGCTAACCTGTCTACCACCACAGCTAAACTGTCCACCAGAGATAACCTGTCCACAGGAGATAACCTGTCCACCAGGGCTAACATGTCCACCAGAGCTAACCTGTCTACCACCACAGCTAACCTGTCCACAGGAGATAACCAGTCCACCATAACCTTCTTCCTAACGTCTCCACAATAGCTCCCATGGTCCAAGCCTATAGTCCAACATAATGCCGTCACTGCAGGCAGCACGTGCATCGCGAGGGTCTGTTGTCCATGTGAAACAGACGGTAGAGGGAGTCTGGCCTGGGACACGGGGACAGGGGGAGGGGTGCGTCATAGCTGCATTAGTATGCACCCGGGCTGCTGGTGCGACACACTCCAAACACCGCAATGTCACTCTGCGGTGGGCATACAGGAGCGAAGCGGCTCTCGTGTGCAGTTTGCCCCATCAACCAAAAGTATACATAGGTCAAACCTCCAGCTAGGTACTCTGGAGCAAACCAAGATCTGTATACTGGTCTCCCCAATGCTCCAACCGACGGATTGTGGATGATGTTGCCATGTTAAAAGAGTCTACGAGGTTTTAGCTACTCCTTATTCCTTCTGTCGTTTAGGTCGGTGAGGATGAACGTCCGAGAGCTACTCGTCTCCTTCACGTCATCTTTACTTGTTTAATAAAGTTGTTCTCTGCTCGTCACTTCGAGTCAAATTGAAATGATTGGTACGACATTATTAATGTGCTCCTGTAGTCGCACTGACCCAGGACACACAGGACTCAAACTCACATCAAATAAAAATAGGGGAGACCTGGTCTGGTTGTAACATGGGGAGAGTTGTAAAACCACCAATTCCACCACTCAGGGGTAAGATAGGAGTCACATGATCATATCAGTGTTTAATCAATCAATCAATCTTTATTTGTATAGCGCTTTTTATACATTTCATGTAACACAAAGTGCTTTACAGATTTAAAACATTCTCCTCCACCTTCCCAGAGACACACCACACACACTCAAGGTAAAACAATGGACACAATGGACATAAGGCTGAGATAAGGCTGGGTACAGATAAACCAGGTAAGGAAACACCATCCAAGGAGCCATCTGCATCTGGAGCAGCACCTCGGCCGTAGCCACAGGGCACCAACACAGGGCGCCCAGAGGAGAAACACCACACCTCCATCCAGACACCCACAGGACAGCACCCCAGCAGCCACAGCCAATGACTGCTCCCGAGGCAGAGGGCTCCTCCAGAGGAAACTGGGAGAGCATCAAAATTGTAAAAATAAGCTCCACGTGAGGTTAAGCATATGAGGTTAGAGAGAGAGAGAGAGAGAGACATTGTTCTGGATTGTTCTTTTATTTAAATAAACCTCTATTTATTTATTTTATGGAGATAAAACAATCTTCCATACTTTATATGACTATTTACAAACCACCACAGAATTGTTTTATTGAAGATTTTATTGAATTACTTTCATTTATACTGACTGATTTTGATTGTTTAGTCATTTCAGGTGATTTTAATGTGCATGTGGATGTGACCAATGACAGGCATGCAAGAGAATTTAGTGCTGTTCTTGAAATGTTTGATTTAACTCAGCACGTGAGTGAAGCGACTCACAACAAAGGCCACACTCTAGATCTAGTCATTACAAAAAGTATTAATATATCAAATGTGAATGTTGTTGATGTTGCTTTATCTGATCATTTTTGTGTCTTCTTTGACCTGTCTGTTACACCCAAACCAGAGGCTGGGCCTGGAGTTATTCAAAGAAGACACATAAATGATACAACGAGGACACAGTTTATGGAAATGATCAGATTTGAAAATCCCCCATGTTCTAATGTTGATAATCTGTCGGACTCTTACACATCAAGCGTCTTAAATGTGTTGGATACTATTGCTCCTGTCAAGGTTAAAATGGTTAACAATAGACAAAGGGCACCTTGGAGAAGTGAAGATTCGGTCAGGGCACAGAAAAGGGAGTGCTGAAAAGCCGAACGGAAATGGCGCAAGTCAAAGCTCCAGGTTCATTTTGAGATATACAAAGAAGTGCTTTGTGAGTTCAACCAGATCTTGCGTGGAGAAAGGGAGAAGTACTTCTCTAAAATCATCGCAAACTGCAGAAACAATTCTCGTGTTCTGTTTTCCACAGTGAACAGATTAACTAACCCTCCAGTTTCACTGCCCTGAGAACTAATCTCTACATCTAAGTGCAATGAGTTTGCAATATTTTTTTATGACAAAGTCCAAGGCATTAAAAATGCCATAATTTCAGCAACACAAATAGCAACCCTGCCACCAGATAAACACCTTGAGCTGACACATCTCACACCTGTTACTGACAAAACAATGGAAGAGGTTATCTCCGGTCTGAGTTCATGCACATGCTGCCTTGATGAATTACCCACTAGATTTCTGAAGTCTGTGCTGACCAGCTTGTTACCACAACTTGTTCAGTTAGTCAACATTTCATTTGAGACGGGAGGATTTCCAAAGGCTTTGAAAACCGCGGTCATTAAGCCTCTTCTAAAGAAGAGCAGCCTTGATCCCAAGATACTGAACAACTACCGGCCCATATCAAACCTACCATTCTTAGGAAAAGTCCTGGAGAAAGTAATATATCAACAGCTCACTTACTTTCTCCTATCTAACAATGTGTTTGATATTTTCCAATCAGGTTTTAGGCCCCACCACAGCACTGAGACAGCTCTGATCAAGGTGACAAATGATATCCGTATGAACACCAACGCAGGTAAGGTCTCAGTTTTAGTTCTGCTGGACCTGAGCGCTGCCTTCGACACAGTGGACCACGGGATCTTACTTCACAGGTTAGAAAACTGGGTGGGAATCTCTGGTACTGCGCTAAACTGGTTCAAGTCCTATCTGGAGGATAGGACGTACTTTGTCGAAATTGGCAACTGTGTCTCAGACAAAATTTCCATGACCTGTGGAGTCCCCCAGGGGTCAATCTTGGGACCCCTCTTATTCAACTTGTACATGCTTCCATTGGGTCAGCTAATAAACAGCAACAATGTGTCGTACCACAACTACGCAGATGACACTCAGATCTACGTGTCACTGACGGCAGGTGAACATGGGCCTGTAGATACTCTCTGTCACTGATACAGGTGAACATGGGCCTGTAGATACTCTCTGTCACTGATACAGGTGAACATGGGCCTGTAGATACTCTCTGTCACTGATACAGGTGAACATGGGCCTGTAGATACTCTCTGTCACTGATACAGGTGAACGTGGGCCTGTAGATACTCTCTGTCACTGATACAGGTGAACATGGGCCTGTAGATACTCTCTGTCACTGATACAGGTGAACGTGGGCCTGTAGATACTCTCTGTCACTGATACAGGTGAACATGGGTCTTTAGATACTCTCTGTCACTGATACAGGTGAACGTGGGCCTGTAGATACTCTCTGTCACTGATACAGGTGAACATGGGCCTGTAGATACTCTCTGTCACTGCATCCAACAGATCAGTTTGTGGATGCAAAACAACTTTCTCCAACTAAACGCAGACAAAACTGAGATCATTGTTTTTGGCCCACAGACACAAAGACAAAGTGTTATCAGTCACCTTGAGTCTCTCTCTCTAAAACCAAAAAATCAGGTTAGAAATCTAGGAGTAATCATGGACTCAGACCTGAACTTAAACAGCCACATCAAAGCAATAACATCATCAGCTTTTTACCATCTGAAAAACATTGCTAAGATCAGAGGAATAGTGTCAAAACCAGACTTGGAGACACTCATCCATGCATTTGTCTCCAGCAGGTTAAACTACTGTAACGGCTGCTCACTGGCCTTTCTAAACGAGCTGTTAGAGCTGCAGAACATCCAGAACGCTGCTGCTCGAGTCCTGACAAGAACCAGGAAATACCACCATATTAGTCCAGTGCTCCGGTCCCTGCACTGGCTTCCTGTCACTCAGAGAATAGAATTTAAAACAGCTCTGCTTGTGTACAAGTCGTTTCATGGTTTAGCACCAAAGCACATCTCTGACATGTTAGAGCCGTATGAACCATCTCGGGCCCTGAGAACTTCAGGGAGGGGTCTCCTGGTGGTTCCCAGAGTCAGGACTAAACACGGTGAGGCTGCGTTTCAGTTTCATGCAGCTAAAATCTGGAACAGTCTTCATGAGGATGTGAGACAGGCCTTAACTCTGACAATGTTCAAATCCAGGCTGAAAACAGCTCTTTTTACCCGAGCAGATGAAAACTGAAAGTATTTTATCTGCACTCTTGCCTTTTACTGTAATTGATTAACTTTATGTTGATGTTTTAATGATTGATTTGATCTGTTTTCTTGTAATTTTATGCAACTGTGAAGCACTTTGAATTGCCTTGTGTATGAATTGTGCTCTACAAATAAACTTGCCTTGCCTTGCCTATTTGAATCATATCTCATGATGTGGCCTCTGTTTTTGCTTCTTTTGTTTAACTGTTACAACTTACCCCATCATGTGTTACAACCTACCCCGGTACTGGGATAGGGTGTAACAAAGGACCACCGTGTATTT
Organism: Proterorhinus semilunaris; assembly: GCA_021464625.1. Lineage (NCBI taxonomy): Eukaryota > Metazoa > Chordata > Actinopteri > Gobiiformes > Gobiidae > Proterorhinus > Proterorhinus semilunaris. The sequence continues at coordinate 1,846,722 of CM038354.1, forward strand.
GACGTCAAGTCACGAGGTCTGTGAGATTCTTGCAGAGGTTTGAATTGGGGCCATTTGTAGTTAACACATGTGGGGACTTTGTACAAACGTTTGAGAACTCTAGCTCTAAAATTCAGCGAGTTACAGGTGAGTGTTACAACCATACCCCTTACGTCTATACAAATATTTAGGCTTTTTGACCTGTAGGCCTATGATTTGTTTTTGTTTTTTTAAACAAACAATATAGGCCTACATTTGATCAACACTAAGGATAGGCCTATGGGGTCGAAAGGGACAGACATTCATACACATTCATGCAAAATCCTTACAATCAAGGATCTCGGAAATAGGCTGCAGCAAATATCAGAGATCGGATTAAGGTTAAACTAGGCTTATTCCAGTCGCTGCTGTTATTGCGGCGGGCTAGTCCTGGCATAGGTGCTGTTTCACTTTTGACTTCTTTTCCACACAGTGCTTCATCATTTAAGTTGTGCGACATGAACGTTGTCACTAGTAGCGGCCATTGAAGCGGAGACCGGAATAGCTCCAGCCTAAACCTCCCTCCTCCTCAGGCCTGTCCTGTGACTGCCCCGTCCTGGTCTGTCATCAGCTGGAAAACTGCGGAGTCTTCTCGGGGGAGGGGGGCTCCATGACCACCCCCTCTGCCCCTCCTCCCTCCCTCTCCTCCTCCTCCTCCAGCTCAGTGGTCTTCGTTGTTGCCATGGAAATGCTCACACAGGCACAGGTCGGCTGAAGTGTTCTGCGCCGGCAAGGGGGAAAAAAGGGTGCAGAGAAGCACAGTGCAAGACTGAAGCAGCCTCTCCTTCCTCCTGCTCCAGCACCGGCCGCACGCCAAAACCCTCCCTCCGCCCCAGCACAGAACACCCCCCTCCCCCCATCACAAGCGAGCGAGCCAGGCCCCGCTCTGTAGTCCCGACACGTCAGATCCAAACTTCGGCTCATTTATAATTCATCCTCATCATCCTCCAACAAAGCAGCCTCTCACTCTATACACCCGGGCGGCACCGGGCCTGTGCACGGACCAGTCCATTGAGAAGAGGGTCCAGGGCCAGCAGCGCAGGACCCCTCAGCCCGTGGCAGTGGCCTGAAGAATCAACAATGCACAAGAGAACGGCCTGTAGGTTTATTTTGGCCATGTATCTGCTTGACTTATTTGAAATCCTGACCCAGAGTTGTACATCTTTTTTTTTTTTTCTACTGTTGCACTTGCAGAGCCTTTTGCCCACAGCTCCAGGCGGGTCAAAGCAGGGACACTGACTGAGGAACGGGACAGGGAGAAGCACCTTGACCTTCTGAACGTAGTCGGGAGAGCCCTCTTTCTTAAACCTGAAGTGCATACAACAAATCCCCGCTTCCTAATGCTCTGCCATTCCCCAAAACAAAGGCCCAACTCCAGTGAGCTGTGACTGCAGGGCTACAGGAGCCTGTCCTGTGTAGGCATCCGGGATTCAAGAGAGGCAAGGGCTTTGAATAAAAGAACCCACGTGTAAAGTGGGACTGGTTATTCCCCTCAAACAACTGCTAACGAATGTTTGCGCAATAATATGCCTTTGTGTTGGGTGCTTCTTTCCTTTATACAGTATGTCTGAAATTAAAAGGGGGGGGGGGGAAATCTGTTAAAAACGCAGCTGCAAAGGCGCTGTTCTGCAGCATTCTGGCGCCCCCTGCTGTCCATGTGCCGAACTCACAGTCTTCAGCAAACTGCAGAGCTCAGATCGAGTGGGTTGTGTTGCACTTTAGCAGACACGGACCGAGTGTTTTCTGAAAGCTCGTGACCCAAACGGCATTCCTTATCTTTCATAGATTACATTTTCTGCTATAGAAGAAGAAGAAGAACTTAATTTATATAGCACCTTTCACAGGCAAAGTACCAAAGCACTTTGCATGAGATGATTATACATTCACTCGGTGGTGTTCAGTTTCCCCCGGGGGAGACTGACAGAAACGGCTGCACACATCTGCGCCCACGGTCCCTCTGACCTCCATCATTCACAGGCCTATTGGAAACCTACGCAGACACGGGGAGAACATGACGCAAACTCCACCTAGAAAGGCCCCGTCCAGGTGGGAATCGAACCTGGGACCTTCTAGCCATGAAGCACGAGCGCTGTGCATAATTATAAAGCATTCGTATCCATTCTGTGAACTTACAGGCGAGTTTTCCAGCTGTCTGTGAAAGTGACCCAGAAAAGTGACTCTGTGAAATGAGCTGATATATGGGGCGCCAAATGTAACATGCCTTATTTCGTGGACAGAATGACTTTTGTGTCACGAAATACATATATTCATCACGAAAACACCTTACATCGTAATGCCGTTTGTGCACGGAATACACACATTGGTTTGCATTGTGTCGTGGACATGAGGCTGAATGCACTATTCACTGTCATACACGAAATAAACTTTCGTCATAAAAGTATTGTGATGTGATACAGAAATTATCATGTGTACAAAAGGGATTTATTCTCTAACTCTGCAGTTACAGAAGGCCTTCCGTCCACGGAATAGTAACTTCATAACTTACGAAATGCATTCAGTGACATATGCTTTCATTCCGTGGACGAAATGCATAATGGAATACATTTCATGAGTCAGCAGTTTACGGAATGAATTATGTCTCATAATAATACATTACGTGGACGAAATGCATTATAGAATCACGAAAGCAGTTTTGTGACCTACAACAATACATTTCGTGAGTCAGCAGTTTATTATGTAAACTGTTGACTCACGAAATAGTGAGTCAACAGTTATGTTATGTTTACGAAATGTCACATAATTGATTTCGTAAACTGCTGACTCACGAAATGTATGCCATTATGCATTTCGTCCATGGAATGAAAGCACGTGTCACTGAATACATTTCGTAAGTTATGAAGTTACTATTCCGTGGACGGAATGCGTTCTGTAACTGCAGAGTTAGAGAATAAATCCCTTTTGTACACATCATCATTTCTGTATCACATCACAATACTTTTATGACGAAAGTTTATTTCGTGTACGACAGTGAATAGTGCATTCAGCCTTATGTCCACGAAAGAAAAGGCCACCAGTCAATTTGGTCCACGAAACGACGAGCTCTCTTCAGTGTTTCGTGGACACAATGCAAACCAATGTGTGTACTCCGTGGACAAACGGCGTTACGATGTAACGTGATTTCGTGATGAATATATGTATTTCGTGACACAAAAGTCATTCTGTCCACGAAATAAGGCATGTTACATTTGGCGCCCCATAGATAAAGTCGACCCTGTGAAGAAGTGGAATGCAACAAATATGTTGGAAAGTAAGGAATAGGTCTGGCCCACAACTGACATTTTAAATAGAATAAATGGAATTTAAAAAATCTATCTAGTCTTTTTGTGTTTTTAATTATCGGTACATGTGTGATCATGAATCGAGCGCACCAAAAGGAGGAACGCCGGTCTTTACAGTGTGCATGAATGTCACGTGGCCGCCTCTGGGAGCCAGGAAGAGTTTGTTTGTCCCGTCTGCTCACGGTCATACAGGCACGTCCCGGGGTTACTGACACCCCACACACCAGCTCCTCAGTGGACTCCTCTCTGTGGTCCCGCTGTGTTCACGTGGAGCTGCAGACCGGTCTGACCAAAACAAAAGTGTCCCTCACCTGAATGTAACTAAGTGTTCGGATCTGGGGCTGCTGCGGTCGGTCAGGTCTATGTGACGGCCTAAACATCCTGAATGACCAGGTTATTCCATCAGTGGATCTCTTCCCTGATAGTGCAGGCATATTCCGAGATGACCATGCCAGGGTTCGTTTGGCTCACGTTGTGAAAGAGTGGTTCAGGGAGCAGGAGATTGATTGGTGGCCAGAGTCCAGATCTTAACTGTGGTTGTGTGGGCGCTCTCCTGTGGGTGCCTGGATGGAGGTTGGACGTCTCTCCTACACCTCCTCCGGGCGGTGTTTCCTCTTCCGGTTCATCTGTACTCAGCCTCGTCCGTTTTTATTAAGACCTTTATCTAACTGCTTGGCTTTCTGTATAAAATGTGTCTGTGACACAAACTAAAACTGCAGACCTCTGAGGGACCCAGAAGCTGTGTGGGTGGTTAGCACGTCCCAGTGGCCTCCAGGATCAGTTGTTTTTAGTGTTTCTGGTAGGTGTTCTGGGTGGAATGTACAGGTATATACGTAACCATGGAGACAGTCACATCAGTAGTGACTCTGGAGCGTCCTAAAGGCCTCTGGGATGGAAAGGAAAGGCGCTGGGTCCCAGGACGGCGAAAGAGAGATCGTGATTTCGATCACGTTTGGATTCTTTGCCCAGTCTTAGTGAGACGTTGCAGAAGTCTGTGGAGTGTGATCAAAGCTAAAGGCGTCCCAACACGGGTCACCTTTGCTGTGGTCGGGCCGTGCAGCCCGATGGTGCTCTTGTGTGAACATGTGCTGCAGAGCAGGTCCCAGGCTGGAAATAAAAGTGCTTATTGATGTTCTGATGTTATCTCAGTGCTTCAAAATAAACGCCGTGAGGAGCTCCCTGAAACAGTTTGTTTCTTTAAGAACACGATCCCTCTGTCTTCTCAGCATAAATGAATTTCCTCAATCTCCCCTCGGGGAGAATTCAACGGAATAATCCTCCAATAAACTCCTTAATGACGTCCCATTTCCAGCTGCTACAAACAGGTAAATTGAACCAACAGATTTAAAGGTGAAATTGACGCTAAAAAAAACAAAATCTTATTTGTATGTACATTTTAGTGTTTACATGAGCAATTTTATGCAAAAATGAAAATCATAATACATATTTTTCTTTTCATACAAACCATCTGCAGATTATGACATGTTGTCTTTAAAGAAATCCCCAAATAATTGAATGTAATACAGTATATCTCATTTTAATTTGATTGCCTCTACTAAACCCGAAGCTACAAATAAATAAAGCAAAAACTGAAGAAATATACATTTAATAGTTTGTTATTCATTGTTTTTTCAGGACCAGAGGCTCCATTCACCCCGATGTTCCCGGGTCAATTTATGAAGGGCTAAGCCCGAAACGTTACCACTTAGGTGTTATCATTAATAAATCGCTACTTGGGAGCTAAGTAAGCTGTGCGGATCTTCTTTGTTTTTTGTTTCCCGGATCAATTTACCCCATTTCTTTCTTCTTTGAAAGCACCGACACAGTTGTGTTTATTTAAGAGGAAATCTGCCTAAACTATTGATCTGATTTATTCTGAACAAAATGACCCCGACATCAATTCTTCTTTTAAACCTTTTTTTACATCAGGCCTTTGAGTGGTGAGAAACATTGTTTTCATTAAAAGTAGGGTTATTTTACAGCCAAGTTTTCTTTTCTTTTTTGTCTGGCAAGTTGAATGAATGTAAAGATGAAATCTCTACTCTTACACATCACGTCTGTCAGACTGACCTGAAGGACCACGGCCGCTGGTCAGAAGATGATCTTATGAGCGTCAGAACAGAGATCTGCTAACAGTAGCTCGTCCGCCAAATTACTCCAAAAAAGACTTTTTAGCTAGATGAGTCATGTTCGCTCTGAACATGGAGCCCTATCTGCTAACATTTAGATGAAAAATGTAGATGACTATAGACAAGTATAAACAGGAAACACAAGTTTAACTCATGTTACTGAAATATGATTTGGGCAACTCCAGAGTGAAATCCATGGAAGGCCCAAAGTCACACGCTTTCTTCCCAGCAGAAGTACAGTAGCTCTCTTCCATTTTTGTTATGTAAAAGTAGCTCTCCTGGGAACTGGAAAAGAACATTTTAATCAAGGATGAAGACATAAAATAACAAACATAAGAGTATAGGTTTGATCATTCTGGGAATCTTCCCTAAATCGTTAATGGACCTCTCAAGGCCTTCAAAACCAAATGAAACAGGAATAAAACCATATTACATATGAAACAAAACATGAATACATTAAAGCACTTTGAGAAAGTTGGTAATACAGGCTTGTAAAGCGCAATACAATTGTAAGCCATTATTAAAGTGCACTTTGGTAAATGGTCTCCATCACTGAGAAAATGATGGTGTCCCGTCGAAGAACAGGAGGAAATATTTGCACAACTGCAACTTATTCCTGGACAATACATCTGATGAATTCACACATGAAAAGCCCGGGGAGTTTCATTGTAATGCTGGCTCCATCTTTATTCCATGGTCACGCGCAGCCAGTGAACCGACATCGTCTCTTACATTTCAAGGAATTTTTCTAAAGGTGGATGATGTGACTTGGACTAAAGATTTTAAATAAAGATAATTTTCTCCTCTCCACTGGGTTTGGTTGCATTTCCATTACAAATACGCACTAAGAAACACATACAAAATTCCACAATGCACCTTTAAAAAAGGGGAAAGGTATCCTAAATGAACATTGTTAAACGTTTCGACTGGACATTTTTACACAGTTGCCCAACGTTTTGAGAGTCATCGAACTCTCTTCTCAAAAGGACTAAAGATGTTCAGTCACATCAAATGTTTAGAGTGGGTTTGGTGACACTAATGTTGTATCTACCTGGATGAGATCAATCTTTGCAAATTATTTATTTATTTATTGACCTTTATTTAACCAGGGAAGTCCCACTGAGATGAATAATCTCTTTTTTCAGGGGAGTGAACCTATTGTGCATGTTTTTAGTGGTAGGGGAAACCGGAGTACCCAGAGGAAACCTACGCAGACACGGGGAGAACATTCAAACTCCACACAGAAAGGCCCCGTCCAGGTGGGAATCGAACCCGGGACCTTGTAGCTGTGAAGCACGAGCGCTAACCGCTGTGCTACCACTATTTAAATATTTAAATGAAGAAATAAACAGTAGATTTCTGTGTTTTTCTTTGGAAGAGAATTTCCCCTGGTTAAATTTGGCCCCTGCCCTCCATGAAGTCGTACTTAATCAGTCACTACGAAAGGCTGGTTTTGATACGGTCCTGGAATCAGACCTGGCCCCTCACCCAGACATACCTACAGGTAATGGTAACATTAAGGGCCTGATCTTCTGCCTGGCACAACAACAGCTGTAGTGCAGAAGAGAGTGACAAACAAACGTCCAGGGCTCGGGCCCCGTTCAAGACTTACTGCGTTTAGTCTGGAGCTGAAGATTTCACAGAGCGCCCCTCGTCAGTGCCAAAGTCTAGTCTAAAGCCTGCATTTATAAACACAAGATTTGGCCCTCAGTGTTATTTCTCCAAATATGACCCACCTTCAGTCCCACCGGGAGAGCCAGGACCAAAGGGTGTTTTGCCAGGGTACCAGATCTGTGCCAGAAGAACCATACGGCTCAGAACATGCACCTGCCACTGAGGCTCCGTGTGGTAGAAACACAAGACACGAAAACAGTAACAAGGCTTTATTAGACCAAAACATCAGCACGGACCCGAGCAGAGCACAGCTGTGTTCAGCCATCACCAAGAGCACATACTTCCATCCCCAGGATTCATCTAAAAGTAGGTTTCTAAACTCTGAGCCTGTTTGTTAGGGCAGGCCTGGCTTCTGACTGAGTGTGAACCTACACCACTGGAAATGACCATCTAACATGAGACAAATGACTAAGAATTCTTTGAAAGTTTGGACTAATGTCAAATAAGATGTTTCATAACATTACCAATAGACAACCAGTTTGTCTGTCTTACTAATATCTGACCTTAAGTGTAAAAGTTCACTTGTTTTCTTCCTAAAGTGGACATAATCAAAGCTTAAACCATTCTTTTGGGCATGTTTAAAAAGGTGAATAGTGTCTGTGTAAGGACAAGACAGTGACCCTGACACAGGGGCAAGGGCTAAGAGTTTGCCTGGAGCTCCATCCAGGCCGCAGAGGGAATGCCTTTGTGAACAGGTTTCTGCTAACAGTGTGGTTAGCAGCTCTGTGGCGTCACGATGAACACACTTTGAGTTCAGACCTGCTATGACCTGGTCCAAAGTTGGAACATGGGCTTTGAGAATGCGGAGGACAGCTCACTTCCGGAGGATGGTCATCTGCAGACACTCCTGCTTCAGAGCCACCAGTTCGGTCTTGTAGTTGTTGGTCTTATCCGTGTCACTGAACACACAGGCGTACTTCTTGGTGGACAGAGGTGTTTCCATGGTGACAGAGGCGGTGTGGATGATGTCAGCATGGGAGGGTGAGGAGGCGGAGCCCCGTTGGCAGGCGGCGGACAGCAGGGCCATCAGAGCGCGGCCCACATCGTTGCGTGCCCCTTCGTTCACAAAACAATACAGTATAGGGTCAGCCACACAGTTCAGGCTGGTCAGGGCTAGAGCCACGTGGTACGCGGCGAACAGGCTCTCCTCGGAGCCGCAGTCACATGGGCGCCGCAGGAACATGATGCTGCGCACCAGCAGCAGCGCGTGGTACGGCCCAAAGCACAGCAGCACGATCAGGATGAGGCTCAGAGCCAAGCGCTGGATCTTGGCCTTCTCCTGCCGCTCCGTGGACACGTTACAGCGCACAGCGGCCAGTATGCCGCGGTACGCTACCAACATGGCCGTCCAGGGGGCCAGGAACCCTAGGAACGTCCTGTACAGATTCATGCCCGCCACCCAGTCCTGCATGGGGTACTTCTCGAAACAGAAGGTGTGGTTGAAACGGTCCTGGAAGAGCTCGTCGTGGAACAACGGAGCAGAGTTGGCCACAATCTCGATGATCCACACCACCGCACTGACCAGGACGGCTGCAGGAGGAGAACACGGGTTAACAGACAAACAGCTGAGGCACACTCAGGCACTTCGAGTCAACCACACTGACCGGTCTTGATGCGGCGCACCTTGGCGAAGCGCAGAGGGTAGGCCACAGCCAGGAAGCGGTCGAGGGAGATGCAGCAGAGGAAGGCGATGCTGACGTAGATGTTGGTGTAGAAGATGAAGCCGAAGAGCTTGCAGCTCTCCTGGCCGTGGATCCAGTCGTCGCGCTGCAGGAAGTAGTCGATCCACAGAGGCAGAGTGGAGATGTACAGCAGGTCCGCCACAGACAGGTTTATCAGGTACACACCCAGCTCATTCCTCTGCCGCACCTGCCATCACAACGCACGCTGGTTACCACTGTGCTTCTCATCACAAGTCAGTCGTTTGTGCTGTAAACATCTTCATTTTTGCTGTCATTTCTGAGATATTAACTCTTATTTTCAGATGTGAGGTCACCGCCCGTCATAATGGTATGGTATGTTTTTTATTTAGACATGTGCACAATTTAACATTGTCCAAAAGGAATGATGCATTGTACCAGGTCATAGTAAAAGTGCTAATTTCCACCTGTAGTCCCAGGGCAGGTTGATGTTACAGTGCAAAACATTATTTTAAATGTAGATGAGTATGTGAGCATTTAAGGGTGATCCTTAAAATGGAAATTAAGAAAATTTAAACTCCAACCCTTGGAATTCATTGCAATAGTAGAGAAAAATTGGATAACATTTACCACTGCTCATCGACCTTGAGGTTTTACCCTAGGAAACCCTTAGAGATGCTTTGTATTTGGGAGTGAATAAAGCAAATATATATATATATATATATTTTTTTTAACTATAGAAAATAAAGAATCCCGTCTGAAAAAGTCTTTGTTACAAATATATAAACAAAGTAAAACCATAAATTTAAACCTAGCTTGATCCATCATTCAGATTTTGTCACCGAAAATATGGGGAGTTTTGGACATTTTTAGGCAAAAAACACCTTATTAATGAAAACATAAAATGATTAAAAAAAACTTGCAATAAATGTTTTTCTCATATTCATGTCAGTAACAGAAACAGTTTAAAATTAGTATCTTTACATTTGAAAATGTTCCCTATTCACCTGCGGTGTCTCGCCTTAACAAAGTGTGTGTTCTAGGTGGAAAACTTCGAGGTCAGTGAGGCAGAGGTAAATGTTCTTGGAATTTAAAAAAAAAATCAGGAGAGTTTTTGTGACTATTCAAACAAAATTCAGGGGTTGGAGCTTAAAAAATATTAATTAGAAAATGTACATGGGATTAAGGACCACCTTGGTGACCATGGATTTATACATTTTAACATCATCATTAACATACATTTAATTTAAATAAGTTTGAAACATTATAACATTATCCACCAATCCTCTTTCCAGGTGAATGGAAAGAGGATCATGCGTGCAAAATGCTCCAAAGCGGCTCAAATAGACTGTCAAATGTATATGCTACGTTTGTGCTGTACTTTGCCATAAAGATTTCCATTTGTGCTGGTTCAGTTTTCAAAATATAAAAAATTATAAAGCCTTGAGGCATTTCACACATACCATGCCAAAAAGAATCATCAATATCTAACGGCACAAACATAGCTCTTATGTCTTATGTCTACTTTGTGTTGAAACTTGAAAACATTGCCTTTGCCAAACAGACAACATGGTTCTAAAGCTCCTATAGTTTAATATTGGGCAGGTCGTATTGTTTGGTTGTACTAATATTTGTCTGATTTCTGTAAATCCTACACCTACACACAAGAAACAAACTGGCAAAAAGTGTGTTATTTCTGTTGGCAAAATGTATAAGGTTATGTCCAAAATCCCAGAAGACCTCTTGTGTCTGATAAAAGTATATACTAAACACACTATTTAAGATCTGGCTTGTTTCTAAATGATCGTTCTGATTTAGATTTTCCTCCTGCCCCGCGCTGTCCCTGAAGTGGTCCTTACCTGCATGTAGGCCGCCCACAGAGCCATGCAGTTGGTGGGCAGCCCCAGCACGATGACGATGATGTAGAGCGTGGGCTGGAAGTACTGGTCCACTTTACTGTCCACGTCACAGAAGGAGATGTTGCACATAGCTCTGTGTGGAAGGGCCCTGCATACCCCCAGGTAGTCCCTCAGGGGCCCCTCACTGCAGCCATCAGCTCCGGCACAGGCTCTCTCCGGCTCCGTGACGGCTCAGAATCATTGGCTTTGGTCCCAGAAACAAAGAGAATGTGTTATCAGTCACTTTGAGTCTCTCTGAACTTAAACAGTCACTTAGAATCAATAAGAGCAGTGGCTTTTACCAACTAACAACATTGACAAGATCCAAATGATAGTGCAGGGCTCTGCAATAGTGGCTCAAAACAGTTTACTCGGCTTAATCTAGTTGTTCCATCATTTTCCATGGCTCTCTCAAACAGTGGTAGCGGGCTAAACTAAGAAAACAGAAGGCTGATCTGACAGATATAGCAAAACAGGCACAAGGATCATGTGCATCGTGTTTTTGAAGTTTGCTCAGATGATCACATACAGAGGCAGGATCATCACGGGCCACAGCAGGTGGCCAAGGCTCTTTCTTCATCACCACAAAGGGCCTAACCAGCAACTCAAGGCTATCCAACCTCAGGGAGCCGTCTGCTGCTGGTCCCAGAGTCAGGACTAAACACAGAAAGAACCTGCTGGTCCCAGAGTCAGGACTAAACACAGAAAGAACCTGCTGTTCCCAGAGTCAGGACTAAATATGGGGTGAACCTGCTGGTCCCAAAGTCTGGACTAAAAATGGGAAGAACCTCCTGGTCCCAGAGTCAGGACTAAACACAGAGAGAACCTGCTGGTCCCAGAGTCTGGACTAAAAACGCGGAGAACCTGCTGTTCCAGAGTCTAGACTAAACACGTGTGGAACCTGCTGGTCCCAGAGTCTGGACTCAACACGGGGAGAACCTGCTGGTCCCAGAGTCTGGACTAAACACGGGTGGAACCTGCTGCTCCCAGAGTTTGGACTAAACACGGGTGGAACCTGCTGGTCCCAGAGTCAGGACTAAACACAGAAATAACCTGCTGGTCCCAGAGTCAGGACTAAACACAGAAAGAACCTGCTGTTCCCAGAGTCAGGACTAAATATGGGGTGAACCTGCTGGTCCCAAAGTCTGGACTAAAAATGGGAAGAACCTCCTGGTCCCAGAGTCAGGACTAAACACAGAGAGAACCTGCTGGTCCCAGAGTCTGGACTAAAAACGCGGAGAACCTGCTGTTCCAGAGTCTGGACTAAACACGTGTGGAACCTGCTGGTCCCAGAGTCAGGACTAAACACGGGTGGAACCTGCTGGTCCCAGAGTCAGGACTAAACAGGGGGAGAACCTGTTGGTCCCAGAGTCTGGACTAAACAGGGGGAGAACCGGCTGGTCCCAGAGTCAGGACTAAACAGGGGGAGAACCTGCTGGTCCCAGAGTCTGGACTAAACACGGGTGAAACCTGCTGGTCCCAGAGTTTGGACTAAACAGGGGGAGAACCTGCTGGTCCCAGAGTCTGGACTAAACACGGGTGGAACCTGCTGGTCCCAGAGTTTGGACTAAACAGGGGGAGAACCTGCTGGTCCCAGAGTCAGGACTAAACAGGGGGAGAACCTGCTGGTCCCAGAGTCAGGACTAAACACGGGTGGAACCTGCTGGTCCCAGAGTTTGGACTAAACAGGGGGAGAACCTGTTGGTCCCAGAGTCTGGACTAAACACGGGTGGAACCTGCTGGTCCCAGAGTCAGGACTAAACACGGGTGGAATCTGCTGGTCCCAGAGTTGGGCCTAAACACGGGTGGAACCTGCTGGTTCCAGAGTCTGGACTAAACACAGTGAGAACCTGCTGGTCCTAGAGTCTGGACTAAACACAGTGAGAACCTGCTGGTCCCAGAGTCAGGACTAAACAGGGGGAGAACCTGCTGTTCCCAGAGTCTGGACTAAACACGGGTGGAATCTGCTGGTCCCAGAGTTGGGCCTAAACACGGGTGGAACCTGCTGGTTCCAGAGTCTGTACTAAACACAGTGAGAACCTGCTGGTCCTAGAGTCTGGACTAAACACAGTGAGAACCTGCTGGTCCCAGAGTCAGGACTAAAATGTCTTTCAGTTTTACGCAGCTAAAATGTGGAAAGGATTTACAAAAGATGTGAGAAAACTCTGACACTGTAATGTAATCTAATCCAGGCTGAATATCATCTCAATGTAACTGGTTGTATTTGTAGAACACAATTCATAACCATGGGCCTTTGGCAGCAGATGATCGACACAAAAAAGAACAGAATTTAGTTTCTTAAGTTAGTTGATAAGTTCATGGAGGTTCACAGCCTCATTTGTCTGATTGAGACAAATGTGACAAATGTCTTCCAGCTTCCAACTTCCAACACAAGTCCGAGATAACATTTAAGACAGATTTTGCGGTTGTATCACCGAATGACAAATCCTTTAAAGGCCAAAGAGAAAAGGTTCTTGATACATGAATAGTTTTGCAACAACATTAATGAAACTCCCAGGCTTCTGTAGACATGTAGAGAGTCTTTGAGGAGGTGCTGGGAAAGGGCTGGAGAGTGAGTGCAGCTTTCATCAGGTTGTTGTTACAGTGGGGGCCGGGCCCCTGCAGGTGAAGCGCTGGTGTCCAGCCAAAGCACCACAGGACTCTGCTCCACAGACTTCCCGGAAACAGGAATGTGTTTTTGGGTGTGTGTCAGGGGTCTAATGAGTGAGGGCTGGGGTCTAACCGCATTATGATTGGGACGAGATTTGTGATTCCATTATCAGATCACAATTCAGCTGACAGTGCACCTTTAGTCGCTAATCTCAGACCCGCTGTGGAGGGCTCTGATCTACAGGTTTGGAAGGTTTCATGCATAACAATGGCGATGGATTATTTTATTATTACACATCTTTCCAAATTAGGTGAACCCAAACCTTTGCAATTTGCTAACCAAAGCCAGAAACACTTTAGATTACAGCCCACACTTTACAGGTAATTACACATTAAAGTGCGAGGTTTCATAAAGTGTAACAAAGCTGCACAACGTGGAGGGGCAGGTATGTCGGCCGTCGTATAGATGTGGTTTATAAACAGGTCAGACAAAGAGCGGTTCAGAAGCCCCTTATGAGAGACCAACAGGCCCCCATTAGAATGGTGAGGACCCACCACCTGCAGGAGGAGGCCTGGGGGCCGGTGCAGCTCCAACAGCTGCCCCCACGACCCGGCAACAGACAAGTGGAAGAAAATGACCACACAACTAATACGCCGTACCTAATGTGTAACTACACATCAGCACGGGCTGTAATTTAAAGTGAGACTATGGAATAAATAATGATCTGTATCCAGATCATTTATAGATCAGCTGCTTTTGGAGAGAGGGGGCTGTAAACAAAGTGCCGTGCTACTACGGAGCTGCTGATTCAGCCAAAAGAACTCATCACGGAGAGGATAACAACATTAATGCGACTGCAGGTATGTCCAACATGAGAACGAAACGAAACCACCACCCGGTCAGTGCATCAAAACTAATCAGCGCTACTGTTAGCGAGAGGAACCCGAGCGCTTTAGCCACTGTCCAAATACAAGCGCGATGGTCCTGTGAACATTACTCAGGGCTTAGGACTATGTTACTGTCCAAATACAAGCGCGATGGTCCTGTGAACATTACTCAGGGCTTAGGACTATGTTACTGTCCAAATACAAGCGCGTTAGTCCTGAGAACATTACTCAGGGCTTAGGACTATGTTACTGTTCAAATACAAGCGCGATAGTCCTGAGAACATTACTCAGGGCTTAGGACTATGTTACTGTCCAAATACAAGCGGGATAGTCCTGAGAACATTACTCAGTGCTTAGGACTATGTTACTGTCCAAATACAAGCGGGATAGTCCTGAGAACATTACTCAGGGCTTAGGACTATGTTACTGTCCAAATACAAGCGGGATAGTCCTGAGAACATTACTCAGGACTTAGGACTATGTTACTGTCCAAATACAAGCGGGATAGTCCTGAGAACATTACTCAGGGCTTAGGACTATGTTACTGTCCAAATACAAGCGCGATAGTCCTGAGAACATTACTCAGGGCTTAGGACTATGTTACTGTCCAAATACAAGCGGGATAGTCCTGAGAACATTACTCAGGGCTTAGGACTATGTTACTGTCCAAATACAAGCGGGATAGTCCTGAGAACATTACTCAGGGCTTAGGACTATGTTACTGTCCAAATACAAGCGCGATGGTCCTGAGAACATTACTCAGGGCTTAGGACTATGTTACTGTCCAAATACAAGCGCGATAGTCCTGAGAACATTACTCAGTGCTTAGGACTATGTTACTGTCCAAATACAAGCGGGATAGTCCTGAGAACATTACTCAGGGCTTAGGACTATGTTACTGAGAAATGCTGCAGCGGTTTGACAAACAGTCCACAAGTTTCCCAAAAAAGCTGCTTCACTCCGACGGCCGTACAGGAGGTTATATTTGAAAAGAAAAGGAAAAAGAACACAACATATGGCTACTCTACTTTAGCAGTAATACAGTATTATCTGAATCCATACAATTAAAATACATTATATTCTAAACACAGAAGTGAGTTTGTGTCAGGAAATATTTAACCAGAATAATGCAGATGAAATATCAATATTATTGTTATTGGGATATTTTTTAAAGATGTTGTGACAGGCCTAGTTCAAACACAGAACCTGGTGAGAGTGTAAGTTATGTTAAAAGGTTGAGAAGCACAGATGGAAACAGTGTCCGAGAATATGTCGACCCTTCTAGTTTGCTTTGTTTGGTATAAGGTGTTAATATTGAATGTCAGAAGTTCAAAACATTATAATTGATTGACTGCGGAACTTTCCGCAGTCAATAATTGGTTTTCATGTTCTTTATTATTATTCAACTTCCATCTTTTTCCTGATTTTCTGCAGCTTTCACAGCTTTCACAGTTTCAGCGATTTCCACAAGTTATACATCAAACGTTCCGCATGTTTGCAGGAATCCTGCTATTACTTTTGGGAATTCAGCGATTTCCGGTTTTTCCGCAATCAGCCGATATTCAACCGATTTTTCCCATTGACTTATAATGGGGCTTCCGCAAATTCATGGTTTTCAGCGATTTTTTCAACTTTTTCTGCAATTTCTGCAGTTTGTACATGTTCAGCTTCCACAACTTGTGAGTTTTCAGAAAAAATTTGAGTTCTGCGGTTTTCCAGTTTTTTTATACGGGCTTGGGAATTCTGCCATTAATTTGCATTGAGAATTCTGCCATTCATTTTAATAGGCCCATGCAATTTAATAGGACTTCAGGTCTTTCAGACATTTCAACAGTTTCAAGGATTCAACAGTTTCAAGGATTCAACAGTTTCAAGGACTTCATCAGTTTCAAGGATTCAGCAGTTTCAAGGATTCAACAGTTTCAAGGATTCAACAGTTTCAAGGACTTCAACAGTTTCAAGGATTCAACAGTTTCAAGGACTTCAACAGTTTCAAGGATTCAGCAGTTTCAAGGATTCAACAGTTTCAAGGACTTCAACAGTTTCAAGGATTCAACAGTTTCAAGGACTTCAACAGTTTCAAGGACTTCAACAGTTTCAAGGACTTCATCAGTTTCAAGGACTTCATCAGTTTCAAGGATTCAACAGTTTCAAGGATTCAACAGTTTCAAGGATTCAACAGTTTCAAGGACTTCATCAGTTTCAAGGACTTCATCAGTTTCAAGGATTCAACAGTTTCAAGGACTTCAACAGTTTCAAGGATTCAGTAGTTTCAAGGATTCAGCAGTTTCAAGGATTCAACAGTTTCAAGGTTTTCAGGAGTTTCAAGGACTTCAACAGTTTCAAGGATTCAGCAGTTTCAAGGATTCAGCAGTTTCAAGGATTCAGCAGTTTTAAGGATTCAACAGTTTCAAGTTTTCCAGGAGTTTCAAGGACTTCAGTGCAATAATGCAACCTAATAGGGTTTTTTACATGTAAACCAGTATAATGCAACTTAATAGGGATTTTTCCATGTAAACCAGTATAAGGCAACCTAATAGGGGTTTTTACATGTAAACCAGTATACGGCAACCTAATAGGGATTTTACATGTAAACCAGTATAAACCAGTATAATGCAACTTAATAGGGATTTTTACATGTAAACCAGTATAATGCAACTTCATAGGGATTTTTACATGTAAACCAGTATAAACCAGTATAATGCAACCTAATAGGGTTTTTTACATGTAAACCAGTATAAACCAGTATAATGGAACCTAATAGGGTTTTTTACATGTAAACCAGTATAATGGAACCTAATAGGGTTTTTTCCATGTAAACCAGTATAAAGCAACCTAATAGGGATTTTTACATGTAAACCAGTATAATGCAACTTAATAGGGATTTTTCCATGTAAACCAGTATAATGCAACCTAATAGGGTTTTTTCCATGTAAACCAGTATAATGCAACTTAATAGGGATTTTTCCATGTAAACCAGTATAATGCAACTTAATAAGGGTTTTTACATGTAAACCAGTATAATGCAACTTAATAGGGGTTTTTACATGTAAACCAGTATAATGCAACTTAATAGGGGTTTTTACATGTAAACCAGTATAATGCAACTTAATAGGGATTTCTACATGTAAACCAGTATAAAGCAACTTAATAGGGATTTTTGCATTTAAAGCAGCATTTTGCAACAGTTTCAAGGATTTCAACAGTTTCAAGGATTTCAACAGTTTCAAGGACTTCAGCAGTTTCAAGGTTTCAACAGTTTCAAGGACTTGAACAGTTTCAAGGATTTCAACAGTTTCAAGGACTTCAACAGTTTCAAGGATTTAACAGTTTCAATGACTTCAACAGTTTCAATGATTTCAACAGTTTCAAGGACTTCAGCGGTTTCAAGGTTTCAACAGTTTCAAGGACTTCAGCAGTTTCAGAGATGTATCAAGTATTTTAACAGTTTCAAGGCCTTTTCAAGGATTTCAAGGATTTTTCAGCTAAATTCCACATTAGATCTGTTCCGCAGTCAATCGCAATGGCTTCAGCCATTGCAAGTTTCTAGTTAAAATTGTTGCTTACAGTTTTCTTTTTATTGCCTACAGTATTTGCATTATACTCAATATTATCGTTTATCGCGATATAGCAGCTACAATATATCATCCTCAAAATGTTTTTATCGTGGCAGGCCTATGTACTTTAATGTGTAATTACCTGTACTTACACGTGTAATTACTTATTACCTGTACCTAGACATGGAACTTGCGGGCTGTAATCTAAAGTGTTACCCAGTTGCCTTTCAGATTACAATTGCGATTCATTTTGCAGCGCGGTGCTCACCCCTTCACTCGGCTCTCACCTGCTCACGGAAACTGCAGGGGCAATGGAGTTTAGTGTTTTGGGGAGGACAGTGGATCGGACTGTCCCAGAACATGATGGATGAGGCAGCGCTGAACTCTGCTGCTGCTCATCTGTAACCACGGTTTGTTTATTGCCCTAATGTCCGCTCTGTCTCTACACCGCCATCACCTTCAGAAGCTCCTCCATGTCCAGGTTCTGACTCCTCATCTGAACCCACCTATTTAGATGATGTCCCACTTTTTTAATATTGCCAAGGGATTCACATACAGAGAAGGACTTCATAGCCACACTTCTTACAATAATGGGTATCTGTGTTGGAGTATTTTATAATCTATTGCTATCCCGATGTTTGGGGCCCGAAACACTTGAAGCACTTGAAATGGTTTTATTCCTCAAAAGTGTCCCATCTCGTTCCCCCACATTGCACGTGTCCACCTTTGACTTGTTTCAGAGGTGGTTGGTGGTCTCCCTCTCGCTCATACAGCTCGATTTCGGCCCGGCTTCAGAAGCCTCCTGCGCCTCTCCATGAGGCGCCAGCTTGTTTTCATGTCCATATGGGTGAGGTGAGGCAGCCCCGAAAAGAACGCTCTTCTCAGAAAACAGGAACGAGGACCGAGCAGAGCGCCGAATAGTGCAGCCCCGCCCCTGTGGCAAGCACCGTCTGACAAGGGCATTAATCACACAGTTCTGGAGTTTAAACCCAAGTGATCTTCTTTTCTTCTGTTGAAATTATCTGCTAACTTTTAACACAAGCAGAGAGTGTTTTGAGTGTTTTATTGATTGCCAATAAAATGGACAACAAATGGAAAAAAGACAGAAGATCCAGCTCTGAGCACATTTGTTCTTCTGTCCTGATTCTTTCTCTTTCTCTGCTGCAGCTCTCATCTCTGTCCATGAGGTTTACAGCGATCCCTGTGGCCGTTACAGACCAGAGAACTGCTTGTACTATCTGCAGAGATGACCCACATCCATGTGGAAAAGGTTTGCTCTCTCGCAGACATAAATAATGGAAGCATTTAATAATATGATTACTACAGCTGATCCAGGACTATGATCATGTCCAGGACAGTTCGGGCTGGATTCTGGATCATGGATAAAAGCCTGGATTTGGGGACACTCCTGGATTTCTTGGGACGTCTGGCCACCTTCATCACATCACACAGCATGATCACAACAAGACGAGGGTCCACAAATATCAAGACAACTGCAAGAGAGGCCACATGACCAGCTTTTACGCTTTTCCTCTTCTTACGTCATGAATCTTACATTCCTCCAAACGAACTTGAAAAAGCGATACATGCACTCATTAGCACTCGTTTAGATTATTGTAATGTCTTGCACTGTGGTTTGGACCAAGCGTCCATAAAGAGGCTGTAAATGGTCCAAAACGCAGCGGCCCGTTTGCTGACTGGCACCAGGCGACGGGAGCACATCCCACCTGTGCTCGCCCGTCTGCACTGGCTCCCTGTCTGCCACAGAATCAACTTCAAGATGGCTTTCTGTCCATGCCCCGTCCAGAGCACTTCGCTCAGCTGACCTGCTCCTTCTGGATGTGCCCAAAACGCACATGAAAACCAGAGGAGACAGAGCGTTTTTCCACTGCTGCCCTGGGCAGCATTAGCGTCCGTTTGGCCCTGACTCTTAAACCCACCTGCTTGCACAGGCTTGCATAGAACAATGTATTTTCTGTTTCATTGTTCTTGACGTTATAGTTTATTATGCCTTGTTTGTATTTGTATTCCTAGTTTTTATCATCTGTTTTTTGTAGTGAAGCACTTTGGGCAGCCGTTGTTGTTGTATATATGCTATAGAAATAAAGGGTCAAATAAATTGACCTTGACAAAGATGTGTGTCTGGGATAAGGGGAGATTTTTTCCCGGTGGCCGTGGTGATTGACAAGCCTTTTAACCAATCAGAGGAAAGCCAGATATGACCAAAGGTGGGTAGAGTAGCCAAAATACTTACTCAGGTAAGAGTAACGTTACTTTGAAATAATAAGTACAAGTAAAAAGTAGTGACCCGAACAATTACTCAAGTAAGAGTAAAAAAGTACTTAGAGAAAATGTTACAATAGTACTGTGAGTACTGAGTAACTGAGTGGGAAAAAATATATTTTGAATGACGCCATAAATTGTGTGAAACAAAACATAAAATAATCGAGATACAAAAATGCAAAAAAACTCACAGTAACAATTATTTTCACTCAAGTAATAGTACAGATACTTCAATATAATTGTACTCAAATAGAAGTAAAAAGTACTGTATGAAAAAATTACACTATGAAGTACAATTTCTTCCAAATGTAACTACACGCCTCTGGATTAAGGTTAGGGTTATGGTGCTTTCTTTGTCATTTTACAACAACTGTATGTGGCAAGGCGAGTGGGGGAGCCAGGCGGCTGGGACCCAATTTACTTCAACCCACAACATCCCGAGACAACGCCAGGGGCATGGCGCCCCAAATAATAAAAGTTAAGATAAAGTTAACCCATAGGCAATGAAGGTTTGTTCAAATTGACAGGACAAAAGCAAGTTACAAAACATGGATTTATTCTCTTTAAGTTAGGTAGTTTAGTAAAATATTTTTAGACAAGTTCAGTTCATAGAAGGTTCACCATTATCTCGGCAGTTCAAACATAGGTCCATATGAAAGTTTGTAGAATCCAGGTACATACTTTGAATTCATCAGGTGAAGTTATCACAGCAGTTATAAAATGGTGAAAAAGGGGAGTGGGCACGCCATCAGGACCCAGGTGAATGGTTGATTGCATTGCACTCTCTGGACGAGCCATTCCGGGACCCCGAGCATCCGACCCTGTCCAGCAATGCAGAAGCCTCCGGACCAGCGCTAGCAAGCTACAAATGATGACCATCTATTAACAACCACCCAATCACTTTAGTACAAACGCCATTGCACTAGCTTAGCCGCGATGCACCATGGACGTTCACTACGACTCAGTGGCTGGCTTTACGCCGCCGGCTTGACGCTCCAACACGACATGAACAACATGTAAACAACTCGTCCACTGCACACCTAGCTCCTTTTATCAACTGCTTTTATTAGCGTCTCATTAATTAACTGCAGGACGCTAAACCCCAACTCACCACATGTAAAATGAAACGTGTGTTTTGGATATGATGCGAGCGGCATGCGGTGTATTTTGTAAACAAAGAAGTTAGTGGAGACAAATGTGAACCATCTGTGTCGTTTTTGCCACAAAAACTTAAGGAACAAGAAGTCATTCGTAATATTAAAAGTAGAAGAAATCAACACGAATGCGTAACAGCTGTTTCAATTAATGTAAGTATAGAACTGAACAAATATACTTTCGATAGACGGCAAGTTTTTCTTCGGAGAGGGCAGGTAAGATTCTCACCCTGCCCAGTTTGGGGGGCAGTACGGCCGTGGATCTAATGGACAATATGCTATCGCTCCTCGGTTCAGATGAAGGCGGTTTCCTTTTCACGCACATTTTCCTGCGGTAGCTCCGGCCACAGGTACGGGGAGTTTTGGCTAACTCTCCTCGTCTCGCTGCTGGTGATTACCGAGGCCTGGCGGAGGAAGCGGACCGGGTCCTGCTGGCTACCAGGCGTTTTGCGGTGCAGAGCACGACGGCGGTGCCCCAGCAGACGTCGATGGAGGATCCAGCGGTGGTGGCTGCAGGCGGTGTGAGGACGCCTCGTCGTGGGAACTCCCTGTGTTTTTACCGCTGGACGTTTGGCGGCAAAGCGAAGCGCTGTGTCCCGCCGTGCACGTTCCAGTTGTCGGGGAAGGGGTGGCCGGCGCTCAGGAGCAGCTGTGGGCGTTGGTGAACGAGGTGAGCTGCTCTTCATTAAAGACTCCCTTGTCAGGACATAGTTTTTTGGTGGACTCCGGTTCTAAGAAGAGTTTGGTCCACCCCACCGGTCCAGATGTGTCGGGCCGCGGCGGTGGCCCATTGCTGAGCGCTGCGAACGGTTCTCCCATTGGAACATTCGGCACAAAACGGACGACTGTGTGTTTCCACGGGTGTGAGTACGAGTGGGACTTTGTAGTTGCCTCTGTGCCTCCAATCATTGGTGCTGATTTTTTGTGTGCTCATGGCTTGTTAGTTGATGTTGCTTATTGATGCTGTAACTTTTGCCACTTTTCCAGAAAGTTGTTCGACCAAGGTACAACACGGAAACACGCACGCTTAAGCGAAAGACTCGCAAATTAGAACGGTTATGGCGCAATTCTAGCACTGAGCAATCTCTTAGATCTTGGAAAAAATGCCTACTCGCCTATAAGCAAGCCATGAGGGAAGCAAAAACAAATGACTACTCTTCATTAATCGAAGTAAATAAAAAATAACCCTAGGTTTCTTTTTAACACGGTGGCCCGGCTAACAAACAGTCACAGCGCAGTAGACCCTTTCATTCCTGATACCCTTAGCTGCGATGACTTCCTTCAATTCTAGAGATAAAATAAATGATAAGCTTCCCTTGTCTTGTTCTGATCTAAATCCAGCTGTAGAATCTTTGTCTCCATCTGAAGTCTTAGACAGGTTCATAACTGTAGATGAGGCTGAGGTGTTATCGATCATTATGTCTTCAAAACCGTCAACCGTCTTCTAGATCCAATTCCAATTAAACTCCTCAAAGAAATTACTCCAGAAATCTCAGATACCATATTGAAAATAATTAACTCATCTTTAAAAAATGGGTATGTGCCAAAGTCCTTTAAATATGCTGTTATCAAACCACTTTTGAAATCTCGATCCTGATATTTTAGCAAACTATAGGCCCATATCTAATCTGCCTTTCATTTCAAAAGTTCTTGAAAAAGTAGTGGCTAAGCAGATTTGCTGCCACCTACAAGACAATAGTTTATTTGAAAAATTTCAGTCAGGGTACAGAACTTATCATAGCACTTAGTCAAAGTTACCAACGACCTGTTATTAGCAGCTGACGCCGGACTAGCTTCAGTCCTGGTTCTGTTAGACCTCAGACCTTTGACACAATCGACCACAATATTCTCCTGCAGAGGTTAGAGACTGACGTAGGCATCAGGGGAACAGCCCTCTCTTGGTTTAAATCTTACTTATCTGATAGGCACCAATTTGTTAAAGTAAACCAACAGTCTTCACCGTATTACAAAGTGTGCTATGGGGTGCCACAGGGTTCAGTGCTCGGGCCAATTTTATTTATATTATACATGCTTCTGTAACCCATATACTACACGGTTACTAATATTTTATCGCCTAAAACCCTTATATCCAACGCCCCTTAAATGCACCATACAATTCCCAGTCCCCTCGAATGTATCTTGAACGCATGCGGCCTGCGTCTAGCTAGAGACGGCAGAGCGAGACACGTGAGCAAATTAACAAGAAACACAGTGAGTGAAATGATATAAAATACGTGTTAAAATGTACTTTTAACAAGTAGTAAGGTTATGTACTTTTCAGAGCCTTTTACGTGTTTTGCTCTCAATCAAACTGAGTGGAGTGTGTTTATGTTCTTGGAAACTCCGGTGAGTTATTACAAACTAGCAGGAAAATCTTAGCTAACTTTACACGTGGTAACCACTACAACAGTATGCGATCAATATTGTCATGAAAAGCTAAAACCAGTCGGAGTACTTAACCAAAATGGTACTGTGTATAAATTGGTATGACAGATTTTATTTAGTGATGTTACTGTTTGAAGTACTTTAACAAATGCACTTTTATTTCAAATGATCTTTTATTCAGTGCCTGTTTAGCACTTTGTCATTTCATTTATGAGTTAATTAATTTAAATAAGTTGTTTAAAATCAGTTATTTACAAATACTGAATAAGTTAATCTCATATGCCTTAAAAAGGTAAAACATAAATAATTTGATTACATGTAATGCAGTACGGCAATACATTTTGAATTCATAGAAACAGAAACGGTGTTAAAACAACAGTGTAAAGGATTTTGAACACTTTTTGAGATCTTATTTTATTTTGAAACTACTGTCCAGAATCATTTTATTCATTGTTCTGTACTGTATGTGCAGACTGGTTTTTTAGTGATCCTTGATCTGATCTTGGAGTTGGTTTGGGATACGGATGGCGAGCCAGACCCAGTGAGAACTCGTGGCTGATCCAGAAGCAGTGTGGCCAGCTGTTCTGGATGCAGGAGCAGATCTACAGACCCAATCACTTCCAATCACAGGATCCCAGAGAAGAACGAACTAAAACCACGTTACCCTTCCCGGATTAATCTGCTGGGAAATACATTTTCGAACTCACCAAATCCTGCACAACGGATTCCTTAGAGACTGTTGAAGCATCCCACCTTTTATTTTATTTTCAATGAGCGCTTTGCATTTCATTTCATTTACATTGGTTAATTGTACCATTGAGAGATTGTAATACATCTGCCGGCTGTTCAACATTCAATTCTCTTGATTTAATTTTACTCCTCTTGAACCTAGTCGATAAGCTTAGCCTCTCCACTAAGCAGGCGTTACACTTCCATTAGATAGTAACATTTTCACTGTTACGCGGACGACACACAGCTGTACTTATCAATGAAACCAGGTCAGACAGATAAATTAGATACGCTTAGTTCCTGCGTAAAAGCCATTAAGACCTGGATGACTGTAAATTACCTCCTCCTTAACCCTGATGAAACCGAGGTTATTATAATAGGTCCTAATATAATAACAGTCATTACCTTTGTGTTTACCATGAGACCCCATTATTTCATATAAATGAGAACATGCTGACGAAGAGGAAAGGGAATCAAACTGTCGGCAACGAGGAAGGAGACCAGGCACTTAAGGCCAATGTTGGAGATGCTAGTGTTAGCCCAGTTCTTGGACATTATACAGGCACTCACAGCAAACTGAGCCTGCCCTGGGTTAAAAACGTTCCTGTTCTTAAGAATAATATGATCAACACACAGTATGCACAATTACTACAAATGTTCACACAGGGGAATTTAACCCTGAATATAGAAAGTTTCAAAGAATACAACATATCACGAGAGCCGTCCTCCTGGGCACGAGCATGTTTCAAATCAGTTTATTTTGGTTTGTGTATGCACTCTAGTATCAAGTATTTGGAATGAGTCTACATGTTTGTTAACACTTCAGTTATACAGGTGGAGAAGACTGTATAAAGGCCTGCTCACTGGCCTGCTGCTCGAGTCCTGACAAGAACCAGGAAATACGACCATATTAGTCCAGTGCTCCGGTCTCTGCACTGGCTTCCTGTCACTCAGAGAATAGAATTTAAAACAGCTCTGCTTGTGTACAAGTCTTTTCATGGTTTAGCACCAAAGTCCATCTCTGACATGTTAGAGCCGTATGAACCATCTCGGGCCCTGAGAACTTCAGGGAGGGGTCTCCTGGTGGTTCCCAGAGTCAATAATAAACACGGTGAAGCTGCGTTTCAGTTTCATGCAGCAAAACTGCATGTGTGGTTTCTGTGCACCACATTGTTTTTCTGGATGCTTTTGTACATCTTTGCCGTCTTTTTGTGGGGTTTGTGGATTTCTTTTTACTGCAGAAAGCCCATAATGGTCCTGAAGAAAGCAGCTTTTTTTTAAAGTAAACAGCTAGCTTATGAGCTGAAGACATTTGAAACCTACACATTTCTTCTTCTGAGACACTGAAGAGGCACCAAAAGCCCCCACACAGGAGCTACAGGAAACAAGGAAGGGACAAACGAGGAGATGGTGAAAGACTGTTGTGGAGCGGAGGGAGCTGCGCAGGAGGAAGAGGAAGAAGGAGGTGGAGCTGACCAGTGCAGAACACCACGCTCTGTCCCGGAGGCACCGCCTCCGGGACAAACCCGGAGGCGGTGCACTGTTTCAGAGGATCAGAGGAGATTGAAGGCAGCCAGGCAGGTTTCCTCTGGATGCTATGGTTTCCCCAAAAAGCCAAAAACATGCTGGTCAGGTTGACCCACAATGGCATTTTGTTGTACGCTGGTACAATGACAAATAAAGCACTTACTTAGTTACTACATACAGGAATAATGTCATGTTCGGCTGGTCCTCAGGAACTGGGGAAAAGCATAGAAATAAAAAGGAGAAGTGACGATCGATTCTAACGTACAGTGCCTTGCGAAATGATTCAGCCCCCTTAAGTTAATACTTTGTAGCGCCACCTTTTGCTGCGATTACTGCTGTAAGTCCTTGGGGTTTGTCTCTATCAGTTTTGCACATTGAGAGACTGAAATATTTGCCCATTCCTTCTTGCAAAACAGCTGGAGCTCAGTGAAGTTGGATGGACAGCGTTTGTGAACAGCAGTTTTCAGTTCTTTCCACAGATTCTCGATTGGATTCAGGTCTGGACTTTGACTTGGCCATTCTAACACCTGGATATGTTATTTGTGAACCACTCTATTGTAGATTTTACTTTATGTTTTGGATCATTGTCTTGTTGGAAGACAAATCTCCGTCCCAGTCTCAGGTCTTTGGCAGACTCCATCAGGTTTTCTTCCAGAATGGTCCTGTATTTGGCTCCATCCATCTTCCCATCAGTTTGAACCATCTTCCCTGTCCCTGCTGAAGAAAAGCCCAAACCATGATGCTGCCACCACCATGTTTGACAGTGGGGATGGTGTGTTCAGGATGATGAGCTGTGTTGCTTTTACGCCAAACATAACGTTTTGCATTGTTGCCAAAAAGTTGGATTTTGGTTTCATCTGACCAGAGCACCTTCTTCCACATGTTTGGTGTGTCTCCCAGGTGGCTTGTGGCAAACTTTAAACAACACTTTTTATGGATATCTTTAAGAAATGGCTTTCTTCTTGCCACTCTTCCATAAAGGCCAGAGTTGTGCAGTATACGACTGAGTCTCCCACCTCAGCTGTACATTTCTGCAGTTCATCCAGAGTGATCATGGGCCTCTTGGCAGCATCTCTGATCAGTTTTCTCCTTGTACAGTGAGGAAAATAAGTATTTGAACACCCTGCTATTTTGCAAGTTCTCCCACTTAGAAATCATGGAGGGTCTGAAATTGTCATCGTAGGTGCATGTCCACTGTGAGAGACATAATCTAAAAAAAAAAGTCCAGAAATCACAATGTAGTTTTTAACTATTTATTTGTATGATACAGCTGCAAATAAGTATTTGAACACCTGAGAAGATCAATGTTAATATTTGGTACAGTAGCCTTTGTTTGCAATTACAGAGGTCAAACGTTTCCTGTAGTTTTTCACCAGGTTTGCACACACTGCAGGAGGGATTTTGGCCCACTCCTCCACACAGATCTTCTCTAGATCAGTCGGGTTTCTGGGCTGGAGTTTGAGCTCCCTCCAAAGATTCTCTATTGGGTTTAGGTCTGGAGACTGGCTAGGCCACGCCAGAACCTTGATATGCTTCTTACAGAGCCACTCCTTGGTTCTCCTGGCTGTGTGCTTCGGGTCATTGTCATGTTGGAAGACCCAGCCTCGACCCATCTTCAATGCTCTAACTGAGGGAAGGAGGTTGTTCCCCAAAATCTCACAATACATGGCCCGGTCATCCTCTCCTTAATACAGTGCAGTCGCCCGGTCCCATGTGCAGAAAAACACCCCCAAAGCATGATGCTACCACCCCCATGCTTCACAGTAGGGATGGTGTTCTTGGGATGGTACTCATCATTCTTCTTCCTCCAAACACGTTTAGTGGAATCATCTGACCACATGACTTTCTCCCATGACTCCTCTGGATCATCCAAATGGTCATTGGCAAACTTAAGACGGGCCTTGACATGTGCTGGTTTAAGCAGGGGAACCTTCCGTGCCATGCATGATTTCAAACCATGACGTCTTAGTGTATTACCAACAGTAACCTTGGAAACGGTGGTCCCAGCTCTTTCCAGGTCATTGACCAGCTCCTCCCGTGTAGTTCTGGGCTGATTTCTCATCTTTCTTAGGATCATTGAGACCCCACGAGGTGAGATCTTGCATGGAGCCCCAGTCCGAGGGAGATTGACAGTCATGTTTAGCTTCTTCCATTTTCTAATGATTGCTCCAACAGTGGACCTTTTTTCACCAAACTGCTTGGCAATGTCCCCGTAGCCCTTTCCAACCTTGTGGAGGTGTACAATTTTGTCTCTAGTGTCTTTGGACAGCTCTTTGGTCTTGGCCATGTTAGTAGTTGGATTCTTACTGATTGTATGGGGTGGACAGGTGTCTTTATGCAGCCAACCACCTCAAACAGGTGCATCTAAATTTAGAATAATAAATGGAGTGGAGGTGGACATTTTAAAGGCAGACTAACAGGTCTTTGAGGGTCAGAATTCTAGCTGATAGACAGGTGTTCAAATACTTATTTTGCAGCAGTATCATACAAATAAATAGTTACAAAATCATACATTGTGATTTTTTTTTTAGATTATGTCTCTCACAGTGGACATGCACCTACGATGACAATTTCAGACCCCTCCATGATTTCTAAGTGGGAGAACTTGCAAAATAGCAGGGTGGTTCACATACTTATTTTCCTCACTGTATGAGCTGAAAGTTTAGAGGGAAGGCCGGGTCTTTGTAGATTTGCAGTGGTCTGATACTCCTTCCATTTCAATGTTATCGCTTGCACAGTGTTCCTTGGGATGTTTAAAGCTTGGGAAATCTTTTTGTATCCAAATCTGGCTTTAAACTTCCCCACAACAGTATCTCGGACCTGCCTGGTGTGTTCCTTGTTCTTCATGATGCTCTCTGCACTTTAAACTGACCTCTGAGACTATCACAGAGCAGGTGCATTTATACGGAGACTTGTTTACACACAGGTGGATTCTATTTATCATCATTAGTCATTTAGGTCAACATTGGATCATTTAGAGATCCTCACTGAACTTCTGGAGAGAGTTTGCTGCACTGAAAGTAAAGGGGCTGAATAATTTTGCACGCCCAATTTTTCAGTTGTTTATTTGTTAACATTTTTTGAAATATCCAATAAATTTCGTTTCACTTCATGATTGTGTCCCACTTGTTGTTGGTTCTTCACAAAAAAATACAGTTTTATATCTTTATGTTTGAAGCCTGAAATGTGGCAAAAGGTCGAAAAGTTCAAGGGGGCCAAATACTTTCGCAAGGCACTGTATGTGGACAGTTAGCAACTTTACAGAGTCCGTTAGCCTGCACAATGCATTTTTCCTATAGCCGTTAGTAGTGCTGGGCGATATGACGATACATATCGTGGGGACGATAGAAAAGTGTCCATCGTGGCATTTCTCTTCTATCGTTTATATCGTTTCTAACCTAATTTCATCAATTATTAAAGCAAATATTACATTAAATAGGCCACAAAGAATGTATTAGTGTTTTCTTGTCACCACGCATCCTCTAAGTTTATATTAAGTGATTATAAACAAGAATAAAAAAGAACTTTTTCGCAAAGAAACTCCGTCTTGTGGTTTTGCGACACCTGCTTTACGATATTGCTGTCCGCCGCCCGCCACACCTGCTGTCGCAACGGCGACATCTAATGGACGTACACCGCTACTACAACACTCAGCATTCTTATTTCTGAGTTAAATGTCACTTCATAACAGACGTTACATTAACCGAAAATTCTCCGTCATTTGCGTAATATGTTTAGCTTTGACGCTGATCCGTCTCTGAGCGCGGGGCTCTCTCAGCTACTTCCCTAAACACCGCGTGGTTTCGCTCTGCTTCACGTACGGCAAATAAACAGCTTTTTAGTGATGGATCTCACAACGGAGCTGACTGATAGGCAAGGCAACTTTATTTATACCACGCATTTCGTACACAAGGCCACTCAATGCGCATTGATAGTGCATGGATCTGGATTAAACACAGAGAGAGAAGAGAGAGGAGAGGCTGGTGCAGGAGGTAAGAGACGGATCAGCGCGTAGAGCAGCTAAAGACGTACAATGCAAACTGCTCGCCCACTGTTTCTTAAACATTACGTTAAAATTGAGATATAAGCTCCAATTTACATTTGTATTGGTGTAATATGAGCCTTGATATTGAGGAGCAGATGATGCTCTGAATAAGTCGTTCTCTACGCACGAGTTTACACATTTCTGTTGTTAAATTGGTGTCAGGACTCAGATGTTCAGATCATGTTTAGCCCATTTATCCTGACATAAACAATACAGGATATATAAATTATCCATAGCGAAACCACTGCTTCAAAATAAAGTTAAAAAAAAGTAAGTAAGATAAAAATTACTTACTTACTTTTTTTTAAACTTTTGAAAGAATAACTGAAAACGGACTATATTATGGTATATCGTGATATATATCGTTATCGTGATATAAAATAATCCATATCGTGATATAGGTTTTTTCCATATCGCCCAGCACTAGCCGTTAGCATTGGCCATCAAACATCGCAAATTGTGAACGATCCAGATGTTTTCTGCTGTTGTCAACCATCGACCACATTAAGGTCAAAGCCCGGTTAGAAATCATTCATGAATGTACAGACCTTTTTGAGATTTTATAGATAGGGGGATAGAATGTTCAACTCATACGCCGTTGGTATGTATTTGCAGAAACAGGCTCACATAGCTAAAGGTATTTTTTATGATTTCTATGGGAGTTTGCTCCAGTTGAAAAATGCACATCAACACTAAGTAGTTGTTGGAAACTCAAAACGAGCCGATCTGTCCATTTATCGTCTAATAGGAGCCGCCGTCGTTCTCGGAGTAACATGCAATTGTGAGAGAAATGCCCTACATTAATGCTAGCAAAAAGAAAATTGCCGTGATATTTTTTTTCAAACCAACAAATCATCGCGTAGCTAGCTTACAAGACGCTAACACCGAATTGAAATGGTTAGACCAACTACATGCTAATTAGTGATAAAAGATTATTTTCTGTTTGCTGTCATCCAAATCGACATAAAAAGCAGATGAACACAAACCACCTGGGAACAATCACGCCACATCTCAGAATAACAAGCGCCTCAGTTCACAGGAGGAATTATTAGCTAGTTTAAATGTTGTATAAGGCGAGAGAAGTGTGAAGGTGTGTGCTCCTTGTGACAAGAGGAGACAGAGACTGTACAAACGCCATCACTTAAGCTATCTCCACCCCGCTCCGCCTCTCAATAAGCCCCAATGCTGTCGTTCTCACCGAAAACCAAATGTCTCGCCATCCACCTGCCAATGAGGACCCGCAGACCAGTCATCATTGACCCGTCCTCTGTCCACACACGCTGCAGGGAGTTTATTTGAGTAGCGCCGAGACGTATACCGTTGTGTCCTTTTGTCCTGGCCTTTTGGAGCTGCTGTGTGCACTGCCATCTGCGCAGAGGTCAAATCGTATTAAAACTTGTGGGCCCCTGAGACGGTCCCCGGGGCCCCACTGTCCCAGCGCTGTGGTGGGAACAGCCCAGCCTCCCCCGTCAAAGGCTAAGGGTCGCAGTGTAAACAGAGACGAGAGGATGTGTCGGCCCCATCCCAGGGATCCATTACACTGTCCCCAGTATGTCCCAATCCTGTCCCCACACCGCCTCCACTCTCTGCTTGATATTATAATAAGCACCAATAAGCACTTTAGAAATGTTTTGAAGCGGGTCCTCAAGTGTTCACGTGGTCATTTTGGGGGTATGCCTGAAAAGTTTGGGAACCCCTGCTCCAGGACACCTTGGCCTTGGTTTTGTATTTTTGTAGCATAAGTTAAAACAATAAATGTGTTGAAAAAGTACACGTAGGACTCAAAATGTTCTAAAATGTAGTCATCCAAAACGCCAGCTCCCCAGCAGCAAACAAGCACATGTACACATATACACATGTACACATGCACGCTGTGATGGAGTTACGCTTGTACTGCATTTGTTGTGTACACACGTTTCATGGTGCCCATGGTACTTTATAAAGTTGCCAGTCCTTCATCGAATGATTTGTTGTCATGCACACCAGATTTTAACAATGTTTTGGGGCAGGGGAACCCAGAGTATCCGGGTACTCTGAAACAGGGAGAATATGCAAACGTCACACAGAAACAAACTGTTGAACAACAGCTGTTAAACAAACTGAGCAGTACTTACATAGACAAGAAGCCCAAAGAGCAATGGAAGAACTACATGTGCTCCACAATCTGGGCCTCTCGCCCTGATGTAAAATCACCAATCAGCAACAACCCCATCCCTGCCGATCACCGATTCAAGTTTGGTCCTATTACGGTCCAGTCCATGATCGTGTGTGAGTGGAACAGTCTCACAGAGACTGTGGGCGCGCTCTGACGTGGGCAGGCAATTTCTCCCGTCTTTAGCCATGGCTGTCTCCCGCAGAAGAAATGACCATATTTGGATTGCAGCGTCATCTCGGTCGCCTTTCATGTGGAAACCAAACAGGTCAATATGTGGGAAGGAATTAGCGTGAGAAACCAGCCGGTGCTCCGCATTGTTATTTGTAGGAACATTCCCGGCTCGCTAGGGGACAAAACGGTGACGCAGACGGTAGAGCGGGTCGTCTCATGATCGGAAGGTCGGGGGTTCGAATCCTGCCTCCTGAAGGTGCATGCTGTCGTTGTGTCCTTGGGCAAGACACTTCACCCACCTTGCCTCCAGTGTCTGCGTACATTGGTGTATGAATAGGTGAGAGGTTCCTTGCTGTAAAGCGCTTTGAGTGCCTAATGTAGGTGGAAAAGCGCTATACAAGTTGAGACCATTTACCATATAATATAATAAATATAATATAATAAATATAATATAATTAATATAATATAATAAACCCCACAAAGAGAGTGAGGTAAGTCTTTTTTAATTTGATATTAAACTAAGATGTTAAGGGAGAAAACTAGCTTGACCACTGCGTGACAAATCAATGTTTTCACCTACACGTATCCTCCGTGTGACCTTCATGTGTCCCAGGTCTCGGCTCGGTGTCCCCGGTCTCGGCTCGGTGTCCCCTTCTCTCACACCTGCTGCAGTGATGTGGACAGTCCCTAATTACAGCTGGTCCCGGAGAGACGCTGAGCTCACCTGAGCACACCTGTGATTACCGCCCACAGTGGTCATTACACAGAGGACGCAACACAACAACATGTGTCATCACAGTCACCGTGTCCTGGGTCCACCGTCCCAGACACATGTCCCTGCACTGTCACCAAGCCCCAGGAGCACCACCAGACAACAAGTGCGTCTGCTGCAATGAAGAAAAGCCAAAGACAATGGAAGCGAAGCTGTCCAGGGATGACCGATGTTCTGTAGAGCCACACTTCTAAATGTAATCAAACGTTCACTTTGTATAACTGCACCCTTTCAAGCATGTGGTCAGTATTTGAACACTAAAACATTTCCAAGGTCTCCCTTATCATTTCATCTATAAGCACCGTAATAGCAGACCATGAATATGTTTATTGAGCACAGACCTGGACCTCGTTCTCCACACTCTTCACTGACAAACATGCTGCCTTTTTTAGGTCAGGTGTTTTGATGTGGGCTGGATGAGGACAGCGGGGACGTTGTCATATAGTCAAACTACAAGAATCCCGTACACTTCCACATATGTTTCAGAACAGGGAAAAAACTACACAAAGTGTTTAAGAAGTCAATAACAAAATTAGTTTTTTAGGGGAATGTGCTCTTTGGTGTTTGGGGAACTAGGACTCAAAAGAAAAACAAAAAACCAAGTCACTTCTCCCACATCATAATTCTCTATTTACCTTTAAAAAGCCTTTATTGTGCTGGGCTGATGAATCTATGAAACATACTGCTGTAGCCTGGCTTTGCCATCCATAAACCCCGGTCAATTATCTTTTCCCTACGTCTGGCTCTGATCTCAGTGGCTGCGTTTCATCAGTTGAATTCCAACCTACCACTCAGCGAGCGGGGGGGGGGGGGGGGGGGGGGTTGTAGGTGACGTTACACATTTGCACCGGATTTGCTGGTTGTAGTTTGAAAACAGATCCAATCGTTTCAAAAGGAGTTCATCCCCCCCACCTGAAAACGGAGCTCAATTGTGAAGTTCCAGACCCTCTGTATGAAATGAGGACGAGGGCATGGTAACACCAGGCTACCAGGCTACTATTGCTGGTTTCTTCCACGTGTATCGGCTCCATACAAGCCTTTGTCAAGGCTCAGGCTTTCAGAACAGGTTTAACGCAGGGATAATTTGTTCTCTTCAGACAATATGTGTATCCACATTGGAGCACGCAGGACCCTTTGTCAGGTCATGAACTAGTTTTGGTCAGGAGGACTAGCCTATTGCTCCTTACGGCGAGGACAGATCCATGACGTGACTATTACAAAAGCCTTTTACAAACAAACAGGGCACACTGTGGCTGCTGCGTGTTGTAACACGTCAAAAAAGTACGCGGCACTTTGGTATTTTGCAAATGAACAAATGCGTTTGCTAGTTCAGTCTATGTGATACGCAGATATATGCTGTAGAACGCCTGCAGGATTACCGTAAACCATTGAGGACATGTATTCCACCCGTCTCACCCACAAAGCCGTCAGAATCACCAGGGACCCTATACACCCATCACACGGTCTCTTCAAGGTAATGCCTTCAGGCAGGAGACTGCGGAATCTACAGGTCAGGTCCCGTCGACTTAAGAACAGTTTCATACACAAGGCCTTTTTTCACTAACTAAAGAATATGACATACACAATATGGGCATATATTAGTCATTATAATTTAAGTAACTCGAGTTACAAGAGCATTTAAATGTATCAATAAAAATATGCCAAACAAGTCGGACACCGGTGAATTAGAACGGCAGTCTGTAGTTAATGTCGTCAAAACAAAACACAAGAGAATAGGGGAAAGTGAATGAAAAGGAAATCTCTGACTGCACCTTTGCTTGGTGGCATTATTACTATATTCAGTTTATATTTTGCCAAAAGTAACTCAAATTAGTGTAACTCAGCTACATTTTTGATACAGGAACATATAATACTAACATATTAAATTTTTAGAGCTGTAACTACTAGAGGTGTTGAAAAATATCGATCCGCCGATATATCGCGATATTACGTATTACGCTATTCTCGTACCGATACAAAAAGCGCCCGTATCGATATTTAAACATCTATTTTTGGGGAAATATTCATTGCAGCATCTCTCTTTGGTCCTGCACTTGTACTCCCGCCCACTAGCTGGCAGCACACCACGCAGCCCACTTGAGGAACACTCGAGTAGAATCTCGTGAGAGTTAGAGAAACACAGGAAGAGCTATGAGACGCTCCGGGGCTCTTTTAAAACTCTACATTTGGCCTCACTTTGGCTTTTACAGCAAAGACCGAGACCTGGATTATTACGAGAGCCACAGCTGTGTGCAGATGTTGCTGAGTGTGTCGCCGCTGCGAGAGGAGAGGATTTATCTTTGTAGTATTTTATTATGGAATTAAACGAAGCCGAGGGAAAACTAAATACAGAATGCTCATGTTAAACCTGTGTCTCGCCTGCTAATACAAAAAGATTTGGAAGAGATGAGCGCTATCGTCACGGTGATGCCCGTGTTGTCATTATGTCCCTGATCTACGAGTGACACCTGCTGTGGAGCAGATAAGATTTTAAATGCCCCGTCTGAGTTATTGTATATTTGAATGGATGAAACCCATAATAGTTATTACTGATCGCTAAGGACTCCCAACTATAGAAATACTAGAAAACGTGCCTCCCCAGTAATTGGTTTCATTACTAGGTTTCCAAGAAATCTGTTTTCAGTTCAAAGTTACATAATCCCCACAACACATTAGTGAAAAGCATTTATATCATAAGAAAGCTAGATAGATCAAATATATTTGTTACAAATCTAATGAAGGTGGACTAGTTTACTGAATAGTTGTTTCCAAAGTAGTAAAAAAATACTTATATCGTATCGTATCACAACCCTTGTATCGGGATACGTATTGTATCGCCTGAGACTATGTGATTCACACCCCTAGTAACTACTAATAATATATTACATGTTTTAAGTAACTTGCCCAACACTGTCCACCACTATAACAATATAAAGGCGTCACTTTTATTTATCATTTTAGGTTCATCACAGTCTCTGTCTGAAGCTCCTCTTAAGTCCTGGGTGTCTGTGAAAAAGGATGGAACGGTAATGTGCAAAGCAGGTCTGGGAGAAGTGTGCTCTCATGTCACAGCGTTCCTCTACGCACTTGACCCTGGGGTCAAATGTTTAGAGGATAAAAGTTGAGCACAGATGGACCTGGGCAGTGGGGCCTTCCTCCAGTTAAAACAGGAAAAGCTCTTTATGAAGAAGCAACTGCAATTACCTCCCCCAAATCCAGCCAAAAAACATGACACAGACACCAAATCCCATACAAGACAACCTGAAAAGAGAAGAGCGAAAAGAGGCTGCCATAGAGAAGTTCTACAAAGATCTGGCCAACGTAGCCCCAACAGCATCAGGGAACCTGCTGAGGGTCTTGCCAGAGGACTGTAATCAGTTCTTGCCAAAGGTGATTTCTCTCAAACTGCCACAGCCTCATAACCGCGGGTTGTCTGCCTCTGACCTTATGATGAAATGTGAGTAATTCATGAACATGGAAGTCACACAAGAGCAGGTAACTCATTTTCTTAATCAAAACTATATATACTGAAATTTGATTTGCGAGTGTTGTTTTCATGCTATTTTGAATGTTGTAGGCAGTCAAAGTTGAGGAAGAGGCACGGGAACAGGGACAGTCCAGGCTATGGTTTGACATGAGAGCTGGCAGGGTGATCCAGGTTCAAATCAGCAGCAAGACCCGACCCGACAAATCCTTCCAAATCTTTGATTAGGCAGATATGTTATCCCAACCAGGGCCGCCTTTCTACAGCGGCAACAAGGCATGTGTATGATGACACAAACATTCAAGACGTGTGTTTATAGTGAGACTATGCTTACATCTTTCAAATCAAACATGAATAAGCACATTTATGCATGTTACAAAGTTAAGGAGAGTTCAGAGAACGGTCTCAGGAGCTTATAGGAAAATTGACTGGGAACAGGGTTTCCATGGGTAAAAAAAAAAAAAAGCATTAGAAGAATGAATTGTTCCAAAATCTAGGCCTTAAATGTCATTCAAAAGCATTTCATTTTTTACTGTATAAGTTCATTGAAAATACCTACATTAAAGGAATAGGCCACCGTTTTTACATACTGACATATGTTCTTACCTTACCTTAGACTAGTTGATATGTACCTGTCTGGTCTTTGTCCGTGCGCTCTGTCATGCAAACGCAGCACAAACGCAGCCTCTTCCACATACTGTGTAGTTCCAAATCAG
Organism: Proterorhinus semilunaris; assembly: GCA_021464625.1. Taxonomy (NCBI): domain Eukaryota; kingdom Metazoa; phylum Chordata; class Actinopteri; order Gobiiformes; family Gobiidae; genus Proterorhinus; species Proterorhinus semilunaris. Next base: position 1,883,856 of record CM038354.1, read on the forward strand.
CTCCCGTTAGAAGCTACCAAACTCTTCCACGTTGTCCCTATTTAAATACAGTTACGTGACGTGTTACACTACAAAGTATAGTAACACAGAAATGTAACATGTCGATTTTCTCAGCGGATAAAAAGGGGTACTATATTGTGAGGCGTAATAATACGAGGAGCACTACGTCCGCGCACTAACTCCTAAAGACTTCTCTCCCGCTCACTACAAGTCACGCTGCTTCTATTGACGGAAGCTCCGTTTGCATGACAGAGCGCACGGACAAAGACCAGACAGGTACATATCAACTAGTCTAAGGTAAGGTAAGAACATATGTCAGTATGTAAAAACGGTGGCCTATTCCTTTAAGGTCTAAAACATGCTTTAGCTGAAATTGACAACATTTTTTTTACTTACAAGTTGCTCATTTTTTTCCAATTATCTTTCCACTTTTTGATGAAATGTTTGCAAATTCTAAGAAAGGAAAAATGTGTCATTTTTTTCTGCGTTTGTGGCATTAAAATATAGTATTTGGGCAATAAAATTACATTAAAAAGCATTACATTGAACTCGCTTCTGCCTGTATGAACCCTGAAGGAAAATGGTTGAAATCATAACAACTTGTTTTTTCTTGTTTGTTAGATGGGGCTGTAAACATGATAAAATAGCGAGGCGGACATATGAACCATCGCTGGAGCACAGCATCAGGACCTGAGAGTTTGTGACTCCGGACTGCACATCAACCCTCCATGGCCATGTGCACTGCTTTCCTGCACCTGCAGTGGTAATGGATGCGCAGATTGGCTGCCTCGCTTCCGTCAGTCTACCCCAGGGCAGCTGTGGCTACAATAGTAGCTTACCACCACCAAGTATGGAGTGAATGAATAGTGCAATGTAAAGCGTCTTTGAGTGTCCAGAAAAGCGCGATATAAAACTGATGCATTATTATGATTATTAATGGTGTTTTGGAGATTAAGTGTCCACATTGTGCCAAAGCTGCTGGAGTTCTCGATGCCACAGACAAGAAACATTTCTGCCTTGACAACACAAATGGGATTTACGCACTGAGCAGAGATCACGCGTACTACCAGGTGCAAACTCAGTTGTTTGTGACAGAGCGAATGTGAATTCATGGTGTGGTCTGAATCAGATTGTTTTTATACAGAGGATTATGCCTGATAGTATCTTCTTTACAGAAGCATTGCAAAACGTAGATATGTTCTATAGGGCAGCAATTTTACCTGAGCTATTGGCCAAAATATATACATGTCCAGTAATGCTAACTAGGGTAACTGTTTATTTTTAGTCTTCGTTTATTGCTAATTTATCTGTAATAATTGGGCCAATTCACATGGAAAAAAACTGTCACGAAGTTCAAAGTCATATCTTCCAACATATGAACTATGGTCTAATTGTTTCCTCATAAAGGTGTCCAAAAGTGGAGACAATATTCAAAAACATGTCATAAGAATAATGTGTCAGGTTTGTGAATACAATCACTATCAAAAAATGATCAGGGAAAACATTTGGACATTTTCTTTTTGGAAATTTCTTTCAAAAACTGTTTCTCTCCCATCGATGTTTTATTGATACTAAGGATGTCAAGATGAACCGGTTTTACGATGACCTCGATTATAAAAGGACGCGGTAGGTTATCCGTAAGAATTTCAGAAGCCACGGTTTACCGCAGAAATGTTTCACGCTGACGCACGAGCCGCTGCACGCCATAAACAGCGTAAACTCAGCGGTAGTTGAGCGAGGCAGAAGGACGCTCTCCTCCAGTGTTGTATCCATCCAAAAAACATTGAAGTCAGCAGAGTGGGACCTCTTTAGGATCCAAAACATGACCAAGGCGTTGTTGTCGATGGACATCCGTTATGCAAACCCTGTGGCGCTGATATCGGCTACAGCGAATATAAACAACATCTTGGAGATAATCCTTCGCTGTGAATGTCCAGGTCAAGGTAACGAACTGCATCATTCCCAAAAAAGTTGTCCAAATGTTCGGAAATAGCCACAACTGGCTCAGGATGTAAAACAAAAAGGCTAACGCTCCGCTCTGCTTCAGCGACAGAAAGGAAAGTGAAACCGCACATGTGGAAATCAGATGTTCAAAAGAGTCTCCTTAGTCACTTTGTAAACACGTTTCATTCTCTGTTCATCAAAACATCTGACAAATAATTAAACAGCAGCTTAACTTTTGAGAGCATAAAACCTAGCCTAGCTTGTGGCCTAATAATATATAGTAAAATAATTATGATAATTATGGTCATTATAAAGAAGTAAAGGTCACATTGTTTTGTATTATTCAATGTAGGCCTATTTAGTTTAATGCAAAACAATCTTAAAGCATTTTTCATTTTTAGAAACACTGAATGTTTACAAATATTACAAAGCTTTATAAAGACAAAAATATCAGTTCTTTCCTTTCATTCGGTCGATAATCGTGAATAATCATAAAACCGCAATATTTTCATTCACAATAATCGTGACTCAAAAAATTGAAATCGTGACACCCCTACTTGATACCTCCCCTACATCTGAAATAGTCATGTGAACGCAACCTGTATACATAGTTCAGGTTTCAAAATAAATGTGTTTACCGTGTGGATTTGAAGAGAGGACATTCTAATGGCTGAAATAGTAAGATATGCAGGGTGCGATTTGTCAAAAAAAACAGAAGGGGGGATAGTTACTCAGTCACTTTATTATTGCATAAAAAGCTTTCATGCTGTTGAACTTGAACCCCGGTGTTGTAAGATGTGTTCTAACTGTGTAGTAGCTCAGTGTGTGTGGAGCGGAGGGTGAAGTCGATGCCGCTGTGTGCAGGGCGTTTTTGGGCTGAATATAAGCGCGCACAGCCCCATTCAGTGCATAATGGTCCAGCCAGCTGGGGAACTGCAACTTTATTTAACATTAAAAACAATCAGACCAAAATGCTACAAAGGTAAAGACAATAAACTCAGTACACTTCGAACTTGTCAAACAGATGATTGTCTGTACATTTTGGAGATCAGCCTTCCTCAGCCTTGTCAGCCTCACATCGCTACGATGATTATGAATATGATTACGATGAGAACATCTGCTACAAAGAGTTTATAGGAGACATGAAGGTAGTCAATGATCCAGCTGAAAGGGCTCATCCTTGTTTGTAGCGATCATCTTGAAGCCTATGATAACTATTTGGAAATATGGCTGAAAATGGGTTTATACTGAGGCCCAGTTCTTGCATATAGATGTGATAAACTGAGTCTGACAAGACGACTGGTAGTGGTATTTTTTAACATAAATTAAAGCCAGACAACGCCATCCAGTATGACTGGAAAATTATCCTTATGGTTCGACCCATAAGGACAGAGGCAGCATGTTCCTTTACATATATCATTTAGTTTATTTCTATGTTTCACTTTTATCTTTCTGTTCAGATTTCATACTTTTAGACATTTCATTTCACTGTTTTGGTACATTTGTTAGCTCACATTAGCTTTCAGTTAGCTCACAGTTTGTACACAAAACTCAGTTCACATACGCATTTTCTTAAAACCCTTTTTGAGTTTGTACAAAACAAAAATAACAATTAGAAACAAGACAGCAGCATCAGGCCCACCCGAATTTAAATAACTTAGGTTAGTTTTAAGCAGGGGACTGAAAGGTCTGTCCTACCGTCACGCGCCCACATCTAGCCCCTCGGTGCTTCGATAGCCCGCGGTTACACGAGGGCCCCAGCAGACCCCGAACCACAAAGCGCTGAGAGAGCAATGGCCGCCATGGAGTGACGTGCGTTGAGGCTCTCTACCACCCGAGACGCTCAAATAAACCCCGCGTTAGTGATCAACAAACTCTAAGTATGTGGAATAAGCGAGATAGCTACCTGGACCCGTCGAACACAGCTACGCCCGGACCTCAGCCCAGCCAGGCCGGAAGACACCGGTGAGGAGACAGACGAGGTAAGAGTGAGCGAGGGTGGCTTTTATACTTATTTTGAGTGGTGGCGCCATCTGCTGACCGTTTCAATATTTAAAACACATAATTATTAATTAATTAATTATTAATAAGTTATTTAAAATACAGTTGATATAACTGGTAATGCCACATGAGTAAATTATTAGGTAAATAGAAGACCATAATTCAGAATATTTTTTTTACATAAAATGTTTCCTCTGCACTGGGCAACCCCTAAACGTCCTTCAAATAATAATACAAAAAAAAAATCACTAAACTTTCTACCTCAAAAGAAGCACGAATCCACATGGGAAAGTTTACTTTAAAAAAAATGTAAAAAAATAAAACATTATTTTGAGCCACCCTAACCCACACCCTACAAGCGCACACCTCGCTGCACCATATTCACCAACCAGAGCGCGGTCCGTGTGAAAAATCCCCTTCAGCCGCAGACTGACGGGTCGACTGTGCGTCCACAGTGCACAGAGCTGTGGGGAATGTGTGCTGATGAGCTGCATGTGAGGACCATCTGAGGACCATCTGAGGCCTGCTGTCGCGGAGGACAGGTCACAACTCTGCGTCGGAAATACGTGGGATTCTAGTTTAAAAGTTTATACTTGAGTCTTCTTTCAAATGTTAAAGGGGTAGGAATTTATTTTTTTGCTGTAATATTCCATTCTTCAAGTTTTTTGTGTCCACACCTTGATTTATTCAACTATTGATGTAATGTTGTTTATATTGATATATTTCTTTGTTTTGGTCCTAAACAAAATGATCAAAAACAACAGTTGAATGAGATTGTCAGATCATGTAGCTAAAACCGGTTTGGAAATTAAGATAAAGGGACTCATACTTCCATAATCAGTGTTTCCCACACATAGACACAGCCCCTCCCCTTTGTGCACACCACATGTCTCCATCAGCGAGGTGCAGAGAAGACAGGTCATTGAGTTGCCTTGTGTACGAAATGCGCGGTATAAATAAAGTTGCCTTGCCTTGCCTTGCCTACTACAGAAATAAACAAGACAAAGGCTACAGAGGAGGATTAAGGACATAACCAAGACCCCAGTCACCCTTAAACAACATGCCTCTGGCTCCTACAGCTGTGCGGACAGAGGCTGATCGGGCACATGTCCGTGTCCAGGCTTTATGAAAGAAACTCTGTAAATGACAGTGACACTCCACGGGGACGCATGCTCATGTGTGCATCGTTATTTAGACCTACAGCTTAATATCTGAAAAAATGCTAACCACGGAGCAAGGGCTGTCCTACCGTCACGCCAGAAAGCGCTGAGAGAGCAATGGCCGCCATGGAGTGACGCGTGTTGAGGCGCTCTACCACCCGAGACGCTAAAATAAACCCCGCGTTAGTGATCAACAAACTCTAAGTATGCTCATGTGTAGGGATGTAACGATTCATCGAAAATCCATTTAAAATCGATTTAATATGCGTAAAATGTGAATCGATGTAAAAAATAAAAGAATCGATTTTAAAGCCGCCCTCAGCTACTCCATTTTGCGCGACCGAAACAGACCGGAACATACTAGCTCGTTGTTTCTAACGACGTTAACTTTTTCTCCAGACAAGCTCCACACCTTCCCCGCCTCACCCCCAACACACACCACCCCATGTAAACACATACATGTGTAGGCATCGAAGAAACAGACGCAGCTAATGTTAGCGGCTACGAGATTAGCGTTAGCGGCTAACGCAGTTTAGCATTTTGACAGAGGTTTACCAAAGATCGTAAACTGACAAACATCTGACCAACCTGCTCTGATTCTGCTGAAATCCTCATCAAATGTCCGTTTGTCAAATAATCCAACACCTACAGGAGCTGTCATGTCTTTTTCCTCCTTATGTTTACAAAAGCTGCACCGGAGGCAGGGAGGCTTCAAGGGGGAACAAAACTGCACTGTAAAATTAGTTCTAAATAGTAGTATTATGTTCAAACTGCAAAAATTCAAAATAAAAAAAATAAAGGTTTGGTCAAAAAAATATAATCTCAAAATGTTTGCTTTGCTACATAGTTTATTTATGCTGAAAACAAAAACAAAAGCACAAAATGATTATAGTTCATTTTCATGTCTTGTAATTTTTCGTAATGTAAAGTTCTCTTACTGAGACAGTTGCAATTTGTTACAAGGACAAAAATACAGATGTTAAAAAAAAGAAACATTGGTATGAAGGAGTCATTCTTTTCTAAAAAAGAAAAAAAAAAAGGTTTAAAAAATAGAAATCGGGAACGTCAAATCGGAAATCGAATCGAATCGGGGCTTGAGTGAATCGTTACATCCCTACTCATGTGTGCATCGTTATTTAGACCTACAGCTTAATATCTACTTAATGTCTACCATCGCACAGAAGTACCTGTGCTTCTCTTTGCTTTCAAACAGAGTTTGTGGGAAATGCGAAGGAGTCAAAGGGGAAAGGAAGCGATGTCTTAACTCTTACCCCGCGGCCATGTCGTGGGTGCCATCTGAGACAATGTTTTACATTATTGTGTGTCAATTTTGATCCGTAAATGATAGAAACTTACTTTTTTTTGCACCAAAACCGTAACATTCTGAAGAACGCGAGTCGACGGTCCGCCATCTTGAAATGCACTAAGAAACTACAGAATGATGTCGTGGCAAACTGTCCAATAGTAGCATCTCCTTTTTGGCACATGGCCGCGGTTCTCCCTTGGTAACGCAAGGGAACTTCTACCAAAGAGTGTGAGCTGGGTCAAGATAATTATGTCCTCCGTGTGCAGCGCTCTCTGACCCGGATATGATCAGACACAGAGAGAAGTGGAAAGCTATTATCCCTATCGCCAAAACAAATGCGGTCTTTGTAAATTTTACGCGTGGAATCTGGATGAAAAACTTTACTACATGGATTACGCGCATTCGAAGATGTTTTCACCGTTTATTTGACTGTAATAATATGTCGTAGGCCCGGAAAGGATGACACATCAGAAAGTAAGTAGGAAATCTGCGCTAACACCGGCGCAAAATGCTATTTTGAGCCAGACGCACGAAGGATAGGCCACAGATACAGGCGCACTCACCATTGACAACAGTATACCGTCAATGGTGTTCACGTGTGAGGTCCTCTGTCTACAGCCGGGTGATTGAAAAGAAACATATGCCCTAAATCTTTTTGAAGATTTTGTGAACAAAAAGACACTTATAAAATAGTTACAACTTTGGGCTCTTTTGTTTTGACCAATTGGGCCACATACGACATTTTTATAATGTGTATACCCATGTTCAGTCACTTTTTGGGGTTTATTTGATGAACAAAATGTCTAAAATGATTTTCGCCTGAATTATTCCCTTATATAATGGTTAAAATAATTTCAATTAGATGCATCTGAACCTAACAAGTCCTACAGATCTAAAAAGCCCAGGGTGTCCTGAAAAAAACAAGGTATAACAAGTGATGTATAATATTGAAATAATGGAAAAAATCTGCAATTAAGTGGGAAAAAATACAGGCGAGAATCCCAAAATATAGCCCTCAGACCCCTAGGGGTTAATTAGAAACACATTATATCATCCACTTTCTAAATACATCCATTACCTGTCCCTTACCTTGGAGTTGCTGCTCAGCCTAATTTAAACTTAGAATGCAGATAAACAAGCTCTTCCTGTCCCGTGAGGAATGCTGCCTCAGCCATAGCAGACTTTAAAAACATGATGCACGCAGTCATTATGCTTCTGTTTTTTGACATCCATCATTTAGCCTCGTACGTTTGACAGAGGCACAAAAATGTGCCTAAAGCCCATTGTTGGACGCTTGTCACAAATGTCACCGAGCGTTAAGACGCTCTGGCCACACGTCAGCTCAGAGTGTGTTTATAGCCATCTTGGAAGTAGCTCTTGCCTGAAAAATACCTGCTGTTTGGGACAAACTAGTCTCTCTCTTTGCTACTACCATGTCCTATGGATCTTTAACTATATCCCCATGGTCTACTCGAAATCTCCCTAGTATTTAAGCCGATATCCAGCCCATACGATTGAATATGGGACATATTTTGTGCCGGTAGCAAGTAGCTATCAGCCCGGTTAGCCCCGTTAGCATGTTACAAGCGCCTACAGCTCATTGTTGATTAAAAGTCTGCAATAAACCACAAATGCGTGAAGCCCAGCTCAGTGTGTGATCATTGTTAAACAGTTCTTTATGTAGATGGTGGTTTTATTGACTTTATTTGTGCATATTTCTCGTTTTCACATGATGACCGGAGATTTAGCTTGTAGCATTAGCTTTCTCCGGTGGTAATGCTACAACAGGCATCCTCGAGGCCCAAACACATTCCCAGCGCAGATTCAGCCACTAAAAGAAGTTTTCTTGTCGCTGCTTTTAATGCTGGGTGTTTAGGTCAAAGAAACACTGATGTGTGTCTTTGTAAAAGTCCCAGAGCTGCTGTAGCTTCGGTTCACAATGAAGCTAATCCTCCGTGACTTGTTTACATCTGCGGGCATAGCTTCCTCCCCGGTGGCTCAGCTACAACCTACCTCCCGATTGGTCAACGCTCGTGAATTTCTCAAAAAAGTTTGTCATTTCCCGACTTTAGCGTCGTCTACGCTGGACGCCCTGGAGGCGCGTCAAAAGCTTACCACACGTGAAAAGCTTCGGACAGGAGGCGCGTGACTCGCTGCGGGACCTCTTGATGCTCCCTGAGGCGTTTGGTATGGATGGACCTTAAGGGGTCGCAAATGCATCTCCAAAGCGCCTTAGAAAATGCAGAAAATGTTTTACTTTGCACATCTGGTCATCTTTGCACTAAGGGCACATCTCACAAACTTTGACTAGACCCTAAACCACCAGATTAATAATGTAAGTTACGTAACACACTGCAGTGTTCTAATGCGCTGCTGTAGACGCCGACTGCAGTATTTCACTTGTAAAATCCCCATTGGTTTAACATGAGGCCTGAATCTGGCTAACACCAGACTGCTGTCTGCACTCAAATCCTTTCGAACTGCACAGCAGCCCGGGGACCATGGCCGAAATCTTCGCATGGATTTGGGGACCAATCACAGAACGAGGAGGGCAAGACGGCGATGAGCTATTACCTGCCTTTTTAATATAACCGTCAAAAAACAATAAGAATAAGCAAGCTCGCGTGGAACAGCGCATTGTAAATAAGATAAGATCAACTTAATTGTCCCGCGAGTGGGAAATTTGTCTTGGGCTATTCACCCATGCTGCAGCCAAAATCAATACACACAGACAACACAAATAAAATATAAACATACAACATTCTCTAAGAGTACAATCAATAAAAGAGCATGTCCATTCATACACCTATCAAAGTTCATCTTTGAATAGATTTGTTCAACAGCCTAATTGAAGCCGGGACAAAAGAGCCTTTAAATCTGCAGAGGTTACAGCGGGGGACCCTGAGCCGTGTTCCTGAAGGCAACATTTCGTACTCTGAATACAGAGCATGTGACGGATCGCTCAGAATCGTGTTGGCCAAACGCAGAGTGGCCTGTTCAGAGACGCTCTCCTGTTCACCAATGATTTTCCAAGCAGTGAAAAAAAGGATCATGGTCTAAACTACATAGACCATGATCCTTTGCACTGCGTTGTTGAGCCAATAGGAGAGCATGCTGTCCACACAACAAGTGGGCATGGCGGATAGCGGCCACTGATGAAAACAAAAACAAAGTTAAGATTGTGAATCCCCTGCAGCTTTTAAGTCAGATGTGAGAAGCATTTTGGCTTCGCCATGTGGAAAAACGCTAAAGGAGAGAGTGTGACAGACAGACCATGGACCAGATGTAGAACAACTGCTACACTAACAAGAGGGGGAACAACATGCGGAATCATCTGACGACTCATCACCACCAAAAGCTGAGGTCTCTTCTTCTCCCTTAGAATCAAAGATCTTTGGATCTTTCTGAAGAAAAACATTCTTTAACATAAGCTTTTTGCCTGACTATTTTATTTAAGTTATGTGTAAGTATGTTTTTATTTACACAGTGATCAGCGTTTTATGTTGTCATGATCCATAGATATAACAAAATATATCCTGGTGACTGGCAAAAGCAGATTAAATATCCCTTTTTTGTTGTTATTATTATCACAAACACAATATTGTGAGCTATTTTACAATACCCTAAACCTCTTCACAATATCGCAATAAATATGATACTGTGCAGGGTTTCCCGCAGCCCTTTCCTGTATTAAACAATACCGGGCTGTCGCCTTAACTAACTTCTTCAAAAATAAAAAATTCAGAAATTTGAATATATAATTATTAGTGGTGGGCCGTTATCGGCGTTAACGTGCTGCGTTAACGTGATAGTCTTGTCGGGCGATAAAAAAAATCTATTCTCAAAGTTGAGTTGGGAGTGGGGTCTATACTACTATGATGACTCGCGTTGAGCTCCTCGTGGAGCCGCGGGGGAGATGACCGGGGCGGGCTGAGGAGGAGACTGTGTGCGGTGATGTCGCTGCCGTTCGGAGGCGGCCCAGAGCGGAGCTGAGCGAACAGGTGGAAGACGTGAGTGACGGGGCTCCTGTAGCCGCCTCGTCACTCACGGACCCCGCGGGCCTTTTACTCTCCTATGGCCCGGGACAGCGCTGGCGCTGGGAGTGTTTCCCCAGAGCTGCGCTCTGAAACCGCTTCCCCGCAGGCCGCGCTCACGTCCCGCGGTCATGCATTCACAAACTGTCCCTCTGTCAATCCTACACTCCTCTCTCCGCCCCCCTCCAGCAGTGACTTTTGTTACGCAAAATAAGCATGTTGAGGCTATGGGGCGCCAATGTCAAATGCTATGAGGAAATGGCCTATGGGGCGCCGCTGTCCGACTATATTTAAATATTTTTTTCTCTCTCGCCCCGTCCTTTATTATCATAGTTTAACAGCTTTCTTAAGCAGCTTGTGATGCATTTTGTAAACAACTGGTCTCAATTTTAGTTATTATTTTTGGGTAGCACATATTCCGTCAGAAATAAAATAAACCATTTTAATCTATAGATTAATCTAGATTAATTTCAAAATTAATCTAGATTAAAAAAAATTAATCTATGCCCACCCCTAATATTTATATACAGGTGCTCATCATATAATTAGAATATCATGAAAAAGTTCATTTATTTCTGTAATTCAACTTAAAATTTGAAACAAATATATGATATAGACTCATTATATGCAAAGTGAAATATGGCAAGCCTTTATTTATACTACACTACACATCTGTAAATGCAATCCCGCTGTTCAATTTCAAATTGTTGTCTTACCACACGTCACTTTTATTTAACCATTTATTTAATATTTGTTTATGCATGCCCCTATAGCCTTATAGTTTAAAGTTCTTCAGCTCATCTTATTTTTATCTTTTATCTTAACTCTGTGTTATATGTTTTATGTCGCACGTTTGCACCGAGAAAAAATCCTGGTTTGTGAACCTGTTCTCAAACTATGGCAATAAAACCTATTCTGATTCTGATCATTTTGATGATTATGTTTTTTACAAGCTGAGCCATAATAATCAAAATGATAACAATTAAAGGCTATACAGTGCTTGCGAAAGTACTAATACACCTTGAACTTTTGCACATGTTGTCATGTTTACAACCATAAACATAAAGATTTTATTTTTAATTTTTTACTGAAAGTTCACACACAAGTAACAGACAACTGTGAAGTGAAAGCAAAATGAAACATGATTCTGTTATTTTATGTTATTTTTTTTTATTAGAAAACCTAAAAGTGGGTCATGCATAAGTATTCATACAGCATGACTGAATAGTTTGTGGAACCCCCTTTTGCTGCAATAACAGCAGCAAGTCTTCTGGGGTTTGACTCTACAAGGTTTGCACATGTAGAGACTGACATTTTAGCCCATTCCTCTTTACAAAACAACTCAAGCTCTGTCACATTAGAAGGAGAGCGTTTGTGAACAGCAGTTTTCAGGTCTTTCCACAGATTTTCAATAGGATTTAGGTCAGGACTTTAACTGGGCCATTCTAACACATTAATATGTTTGTTTTTAAACCATTCCATTGTAGATGTTTGTGTTTAGGGTCATTGTCCTGCTGGAAGGTGAATCTCCGCCCCAGCCTCAATTCTCTTGCTGACTCCAGCAGGTTTTCCTCCAAAATGTCCCTGTATTTGGCTCCATCCATCTTCCCAACTATTCTTACAATCTTCCCAGTCCCCGCTGAGGAAAAGCAGCCCCATAGCATGATGCTCCCCCCACCATATTTGACACTGGGGATGGTGCACTCAGGACGATGAGCAGTGTTAGGTTTGCTCCATACATAACGTTTTGCATTTGGGCCAAAAAGTTCAATGTTTGTCTCATCTGACCAAAGCACCTTCTTCCACATGGTAGCTGTGTCCTCCATATGACTTCTAGCAAACTTCAAACGGGATTTCTTATGGCCTCCTTTCAATAATGGCTTTCTTCTGCCACTCGTCCATGAAGGCCAGATTTGTGTAGAGTACGACTTATAGTTGTCCTATGTACAGATTCCCCCAGCTCAGCGGCAGGACGTCCCAGCTCCTCCAGAGTTATCTTGGGGCACTTGGTTGCATTTCTGACCAGTGCTCTCCTTGTTCGGTCTGTTAGTTTAGGTGGACGGCCGTGTCTTGGTAAGTTCACAGTGGTGCTATACTCTTTCCATTTCTGAATGACGGATTGAACAGTGCTCCGTGAGATGTTCAAATCTTGGGAAATCTTTGTATAACTTAACGCTGCTTTAAACTTCTCCACAGCTTTATCCCTGACCTCTCTGGTGAGCTCCTTGGCCTTCATGATGTTGTTTAGTGACCAATACACTCTGACCATAGCTCTGAGGCCCTCACAGAACAGCTGGAATTATACTGAGAGTAGATTACACACAGGTGGCCTCTATTTAATGGTTAGGGCAAGGTGTGAACTTTCTGCAGTCATTAGGAATGTTATAAAGGCAAATTAATGCACTCAGAAAATGCTGTATGAATACTTATGCACGCCCCACTTTTCACTTTTCTATTTTTGAAAAATAACAGAATCATGTATATTTTTTTTATTTTAGTAAAAAATTAAACATTAAATCTTTACGTTTATGGTTGTAAACATGACAAAATGTGCAAAGGTTCAAGGTGTATTAGTACTTTCGAGAGGCACAGTACATATAACACTTTGCATGTAATGAGTCTATCACATATTAGTTTCACAGTTTAAGTTGAATAACAGAAGTGAATGCACTTTTTCATGATATTTTAACTATTGGACGAGCGCCTGTATATACTATTCTGAGTTTCTGTTAACAATACGAACTGTAAACATAAAGCAGGTTACAAAAGTCAGTGACTGACATAACACCGTCTTGATGGGGCCTAAATAATAAATATTAAACTATATATTAGGACTACTACGCAGCTGATCCCGGCCGATCGCCTTGGAAAAGTGTCTTTGCAGCTCGTCAAAGTTTCCAAGAGAGCTGTGTCCTACAGGTAAGTTTTATTTCATATAAGTGCGCTAAGAACTTTAGGGCTATAAAATGAAATGAGTTTATTGTTTGAACCACACGACTCCAGTGAGACTGGAGCGAAACCTGAAGCAGCTCCTCCTGGGACTGTCCCAGAATGTGGCGCTATAGTGTCTCCGTACATGTTGGTCAAACTGAGTGCACCATATAGCTGCTCTGCGGTGAAAAATTATTGGCCGTGTATTTAACCGCTATTTTTTTACAATCTGGCATGGCGTGTTTACATGCATAGTTCCCATGTAAAGCTGGGGTAGCCTACCTGAATTTTCCTGTTCAAACATTGACTTTTTTTTATATGCACATTTTACACCCATATACAGCACTGAGTGGTGACGAAGTGAAGCAGGGGCATCCCTAAGATAAATTCCATTCATGTAGATCAGACTTCTATCATCCATCGCTCAATAAACTTTAGGTGAAGAAAATACAACACGGTCTGTGTTTTGCTGTGTTTGCAGCATACTCTGAGGTGGCATAAATGTATTCTCCAACACAGAAAAATCAGGTACCCCAGCTTTAACACGCACTGTCCCGACCAACTAAACCAACACATACAATAAATCCACTTTGAGATGCAAACTAAGGCCGTGTTCACACGTGTTGGAGCCATGTGGGTCGTCCTGAGACCATCCGGGTTCCACCTGCATTTACTCCAAAGTCTGTGTTCACACGCGCCCGCACCAGACATCGCCCCGTCAGCCACGGAACAAGGGTCAGCTGTTCAACACACTTATTGCCATGACAACGGGCATCGACCTGTCAATGTGCGCTGGGCAATATTGACAAAAGTGAACGTCTCAATATTTTTGGGAACTTACTTGATAACGATATTTTTGCTACAAAGGGCAGAAAACACACTTTTTCAAACATTTTCTCCCATATATTTTTTTTTGACATTTTTCTCTAATTATTCTTTTTTTTTCATATTTTCCCCAATTTTGTTCCGATTTCTTCCCCATTTCTTGACATTGGAGGTAAACTCGATATTGTAAATTTGCATATCTTCCAAATGGTGTAAGAGCAATTTCTATATGACGATATATTTACCACAGGTTATAAACGCTCACAGTAAGAATTGTAGGCCCGCTAAATCCAGCCCAAACACATGAAGTTCAATAATCCAATGTGCAGAGAAAAAAATCTCATCCATTTTCCTGATAGTTCAAGGAAGAATCCCAAAAGAAGCATGTCTGCATCAGGGTAAAAACAAAGGTGATCCTGTTCGAGTGCAAGGACATCAGATGATAGCTTCGTTTAGGAATTCTTTTGTTCTTATGCTGAACTCATGAGTCTTTTGAAAACTTTCACCCACGTTCTTCCACTATGGCTACAAATCATATCCGATTGCCTATTTATTATTTTAAAATCATTATTTAACTTTCCTTTTTTTTCACAAGGGTAAAAGTATAAAAATCAAAGATAACACAGGCTGAATGTTCACTGGGTTTTCATTTTCTGTATGAATAATCTAAATGTCCCCACACAATAATCGAGTCAGTTATTTCGGATCGTGGGACGTCCCGACTCTCTTGTGATGGATTCAATTCTAAAGCCGATAGTTCAGGAGCAAGAGCGATGTGTCTGCCGCGGTGGACCGGGGAGCAAGGGCGCGGCGGTGTCCGGTTACAGGGGCTCCGAGGCGGGCATCATTTATTAACGCGCCTCAGTCACCGCCGGGACCGAGCGCCGTCTCTGCACGCGCTCCCACTGAACCGGCAAAAATCACTCAGCGCCAAGGTCACGCAGCCGGCAGCGAGGCGCCGCCCGGCCCGGGGCTGGAGCACGGCTCAAACCAGAACTCACCTCAACGTTAAAAATGGCCACGCACACACTGAATAAAAGAGGAAATGAGGATGGAAATGCAGCAAAAAAAAAAAAAGCATCAAAAGACCGACAAAAACAGGTGACAAAAAAGTGTTGAAAAAGCGAGAAAAAAAAAAAATCTTAGCTTTCAAATGAGGCGTTACTCTGGCCTATAGCCTGTAAATGCTCCAGGAGCATTTATTTGGGTAAAGCTGGAGAAAACATGCTCAGTTAAGGCGGGGGTTAAGAGGTTTTTAACCCGGACAGTGCCAGGACTAACCAGGAGGACTAAACCTATAATGACCAGGCCTGAAACAGGAGCCTGAGTCCAAGTCTTTAGTATAAGGGTCTGAATCAGTAGCTACTAAACCAGGACTAACCCGAGACTTAAACCGGGGGGGTTTTAGCCCTTGACCCTAACCCTTAAGTCTGAACCAGGACGAACCGAGGTAACTCAAGTTTAAACAAGCTCTGAACCAGGATTAAACCAGGCTGAGAGAGACCAGGACAGAGTGGGCCAGTTCCAAACGGGATGGACTTCTCGTAGACAGACAGCCCAAAAGAACTCCGCCGGCTGCATCTTCCACCCCAGCCCTACTTCATTCCAACACCACTGAGCTGAATCAAAACAGTGTGACCAGAGAGCGCTATGTGCCTGTTAAAAAGGGACAAGAGGGGGTCAAACTCACCGAAGCGTCCCGGGACTGTCCCAGCTGAAGCACCGCAGAGCCCCTCCGACCCCCGAGCAGCATCCAGCGAGCGAGAGAGAGAGAGGGAGAGAGAGAGGGAGGCTGTACGCGCTCCTCCACGTCCCCGAGCGGAGTGAGCCAACAGTGTGCAGGGGAGCGCAGAGCCAGCCCTGAGGAGGCGGGCGGAGGCGGGCCGGGGCGAGGCGGGCCGGGGCGGACACACGACACCGGGAGGCTCAGGCGCAGCGCTCACACCGCGGCTACGGGACCAGGTGCGGCTGCTGCTGGATCTGTCTCACATTACCCCAGTTCGATTATGTCCCTGCATCATGAGAGGACCGCGGCTGGTTCTCACACCGGTCAGCCCGAGTAGGGGCCCTTGAGTTCAGGAGTCGGAGCTTCGCTTCCTTCTTTCTGTCATATTAAGATAAATAGTTATTAACACTAGAAACTCGGCTGTGACTTGGGGTTGACTGTCACTGAGTGTTTCATGTTAATGTAGCAGAGTGGGGGTGATACTAAATAATTGGCTTAAAATAAATAATGTTGCCACAACGCCCCCCAGTATAACTGCGGAAACAACAGGGTTTAACTTAAGGCACACGGGGTCGCTAAAAAGGACCGGGCAGAGGCAAATGATTTACAAAATATGTGTTGCTTTTATTATATATTATATAAGTTTGGTTTGGTTTCTTAATAGTTTCATGTTTCACTTGAGTCCTTCGGTTAAAAGTCCAGTCCAGAGCACATTTACAGGACAAACAGAATAACAGACAGGGGGGGCATATTGGTGCTGCCGGGACCCTGCACCACATTGTAAACATGAGTACACTTGAAATACATTCAACAGGGCCCAAAGAACACACAACAAAAAGCTTTGAAAAATATGCTCAAACTTCTTTTTAGATTGATTGATTGATTGATTCTTTATGATCCCCGAGGGGTAATTTGTTCCACAGCAGCCATTGGCACAGCCAACACATAAATACAGTCAAATATACAATAAAATGGACTATAAGTTGCTCAAATAAAGAAAAAGAAATAACACAGTTAACCTATAGATGTCATCCTGGAAAAGTGACACATGTTAATGTTTAGAGCTGGTTCAAGTATTTAACAGCTAACGCTACAAATGAGCTTATGCATCGGTTTGACTTCAAATGGAACGGTATTGAGTGATCGCCTCATGATTGGCTCAGGGCCACTGTCGTGGAACCAATCAGATAAAGGATGTGATTAAGCACTAGCCAATCATATGCCTCAATAATCTTTGACATGAGTGTTTTAAAAAGGACTTTCCTGAAGATATAAGAAGTTCTTCATTCATTTCACTTTGGATTCATTGGAAATACCCGCATGATGTGACTGGTAGGTCAAAATCTTTTCCTTTTAATAGTTGTAAAAATAGAGCTAAGTTTGTATGCTTGATTAGTATCCTGTTTCAATTGTGAAATGAAGCTTGTGATTTATTAATACCATATTCTTTTAACCTGTCTTTTGCTATATGGTGAATTGTTTGCCATATTAGACATTTACTTACTTTTATTAGGTTATATTTTGATAACATTTTGAACCCTGTAGTTTTAAATCCTTTAAAAAAAAAAGGATATCATGTCCATGTAGGATTTCAGGTTTTATTTTTCCTTTCCTTAGACTACAAGCTGTTAAGACAATGGTGAGAGTGAAAAAAGTAAAGGTTGCTATTAGGAAGTATAGGTTCTAAATGGGGATGACTCGCTGCGCCCTTAGCGTTTCCAATTTCGCAATCCGAAACACCGTCCATAATAAAATCCCACTATTTACACAACAAAATTACAATGTAGGCTCCTACAGGAAGGATTTATGGGCAAAAGCTGGTGGAATAGCAGCCCTGGTCAAAATACTGAAGAGTAAAAACATAACGAGCCAAAACACAGATTATTCTTCACAAATCTCGTCAGAAATGTCATTAGCCCTTTTTGGTAAAGATGATCCTAAAAACCGCCATTGGCTCTGGGTAGTGTGGACCAAAAATCAGGAGGAGTCAGGGAGTTTATAAGCACACACCAAAAAAGTCAAAAGAACAGGAAGACAAAGACGAATCAGAGGAACATCATAGCAGGAAACACTAAAGAAGACGAACAAGAGAAGACAGAGGACGATGTTGCAAACGTGAACACACAAAATACTGAAGAAGACCACCAAGACGAGATGGTCATGGACCAGCAAAATATTCAAACAACGCATACTGTCATGGTCCTGTGTTGCCACTCCTCCCCTCCCTCCTGTTTTGTGTTTGTCTGTCTCCTCCCCTGGGCGGAGCCATCAGATCAGCCACCTGTTACTCACACACCTGCATCCAATCCACAGCTCATTACCTGGACTTGAAGACCACCAGTTTCTCCACCGCCCGTTTGCCAGTTCGTTTGTTTCCCACTGCTACAGTCAGTAGACGCTTTTGGTTCTGTCTTGTTACCGGTTGGATTCGTGAGTCTGTTAGTTTTTTTCCTGCCTGTCCAGTTTTTCCGTTAATAAATACTCTTATAATTTACCGTCTGTGTTCTGCTTTTGGGTCCAACTTCAACCCATGACAGATAATGTCGACATGCACAACCATGAAAAGGAAGAAAAAAAGAACATGTCTGGGGGTTGTTCATATTGTGAATATAACTTATGCTACTCTGTCATATTATAATTGCACTCCTTTTCAAAACGTGATATAATCTAAAAGCACTGGTGTAAATAGTTGTGATGTGTAATCTGCAAGTTTCGGTCATCACGGCAATCAATGAAATAGTTATGTTTTGTGTTGATGCTCCACCCACTGTAACAGTCCCCAGTGCCCCACC
Source organism: Proterorhinus semilunaris (assembly GCA_021464625.1). Classification (NCBI taxonomy): domain Eukaryota; kingdom Metazoa; phylum Chordata; class Actinopteri; order Gobiiformes; family Gobiidae; genus Proterorhinus; species Proterorhinus semilunaris. The sequence goes on from CM038354.1 coordinate 1,902,575, forward strand.
CTCACCTGCCCCTAGGTGAATGTGGGGCAGTGATTGGCTGGGACACAAAGGGGGGGTGGTCTTTGCCTTACATTACCCTTTAAAAGAAACTTTTGTCCCCTGTTTTTGAAATTGGACATCTGTGGCTGAATCTTGGACCCTCAGCAAGTCAAGGCACTTAATCTGCACGGCTGGTTGAATAAAATGTGTGGTGAAATGCTTGCCCTGGTGTGCTTGCAGTTTTGGTTGAACCTGTACTATGTAGAAGCTAATGCTAATCAGTGTTGTATGTGTTGAGTTTGAAACTGTTAAACAGAATTGGCTCCAAGTTGGTGTCTGTGTGAAAGTGATGTACAGGCGTAGTCTGATGCTTGAAATGAAGTTATCATATTAAGCGGAATAAAGACAGATTGGTTCCATTTTGCAATGTCCTTTTGTTAGGGTGTTTATTGTTGTGGCTATTTTTTACCTAGTTAGTTATTTTCCAGTGTAGGTGTAGTGACAAAGCTTTATGTTATGACTGTTGTGTTTGTAAGGGACAGTTGCTCTCAGTAAATTGCTCTGTTGTCCCACAGGTCAGTGGCTTAGACTGTTGTGTCATTGGTGTAGTTCTTACCTGGTTTAGACTTGTTGTCAAGTAAGCCCTGATGTAGTGTGTCCTTGTGAGATCATGTGTTAAGGGAGTCCTCTGAGCGGCCATTTTGTGGAAAAGCGGCCATTTTGTGGAAGAGCGGGTGCCACTGAGCCATGTTTTATTATTTTTCTCTCGCGGGCCACCATCCAAAATTAGAGCTCCCGGAGCACTCATTTCTGATCCCTGTTACTTGCATATCGGTTCACGTTTGCTATGTGAATTCTTGCGTTTTCCCTCTTAACGATTTTAATTAGTCCCTCGCTTAGGGTTGCCACCTATTTCTGAGAAAAAACCTGGACATTTCGGCAACCCAATCAGCCTTTTTGCTTATACGCAGTGACACCCGTCACATCTAACCCAAATACCCTTCTACAGCGAAATTTAACATAACCTTGTGATGGAGCTGTTTTAGTTTTGCTTTAAGTAGTCAGTTACTTAGTGGTTAAAGTCCAGTGGTGGAAAGAAAATGTGAACTTAAGTAAAAGTACACTTACATGGCTGAAATTTTACTCAATTACAAGAGCAACCACTATCCCTCGGTTAAGAATAATAAAAGTCAAAAAAGTATTAGCAGAGGCCCTTTCCCAAACTGTCAAGTGTTCTGGAAGTGGTAGTACTATGTTCAATGTTACCCACGTAGGGAGAGCTAGCTCCTGTAAACTCCTCCCTTCTCTATATAGCGATACTCTGCACACAATGTCTGTTATGTGCCTGATTACTGACGCTGTTTGTGTCCTGGTGTTCATAAGACCGTCTCCTCGCGTTGTCTATAGTTCAGTCTCTGTGTCCCCGCGGTAAAAACAAAGAGCCACGCTGAGCCAAACACAAGTGAGCAGAGTCAAAGAGCAGGCAGAGGAGGCGGGACATGCACCCGAGGAGCCAATGTCAGCCTCGCGCTCTTTAGCTCTGGCCAATCAGAGCAGGGAGTGAGCTGCTGCTGCTGCTGTTGTGTGTGTGTGGAGCGATCAGCGGAGGAGAGGGAGCGGCTGGAGAACAAGAGCAGAAACTCTCAACGATGAAAAAAAAAAGTGTGGGACTCGCGCTGTAGTAGTGTCCCGGGAGAATATTTTTTTCCCCGGGACAGACCATTAAAAAGGACAATCAGGTAAAACCGGGACAGGTGGCAACACTGCGTGTCCGTTGCTCGGGCCTAATTATGAAAGAATAAAGCAAGATGGAGGCATGTTGTGATTGACTTTTTTGATCAGTGTGACATGGAGAATCCAAATATAACCTTTGTTTTCACTTCCGTGAAAATAATTTTTTCACGGACATGTAATGTGCACAGGGGGCGCCGTTGGGCACTTTGTTTCGTGGACTTCAAAATCGTACATTCACCAATCCTGATCATTGGGTCAAATAAAATTGATGCCGCTGTGTCAACGTTGAGATCAAAGACGTAATAATAATAATAATGGAAAAAGAAATGTTGCTATGTTTTGGCATTTTATTTCTCCCAAACGACATTACTCAGAGTGACTCCTCTTCGGTATGTTGATCCCCATGACGGGGAAGGCCTGTCTGATTATTTTCACAACTCCATACCATCCCGATTTTTATTTTTATTTTTTTTTTATTATAATTTTTAGGCGGTCGGTCTCTCCTGCTCATCCACTTCAGACTGCTGCGTTTTGGTGTTGTATGTGGCAAAGTGGGCGGAGATGAGCGAGCGCCTGTCCCGTAACAACGCGTTGATTAATCAGTGAAACAACACCGTAGTTTGCCTGAGATGCGGGGCCCCTGCGGGGGCCCTACGCACCTTGCGTAGTTTGCGTATAGGAACATCTCTGGCCATGGGAGAGAAAAAGGCACACGGGGTCTGAGTGACGAGGGAAATACTGGCGCCCCGTCACACGTGTCTTGTCTTTGCAGGAATGGAAGCCTCAACAAGTAGAGCAGAGCCGGCGATTCCCAACAATGTAAGCAGAACTTATTTATTCCTATTGTAGCCACAGGGCAGCTGTGGCTACAATAGTAGCTTACCACCACCAAGTATGGAGTGAATGAATAGTGCAATGTAAAGCGTCTTTGAGTGTCCAGAAAAGCGCTATATTATCAAGGCCAAGCCCTGGAGCTCTGGGTTATATTTTGCATAACACTGACTTTCAGATTGTAAGCAACTGCACACACATACCCCCCTCTAACCACGCCCCCGTCGTTCTGCCTCAACATGTTTACTCAGCCCCGCCCCCCGGTCAATGGCCGCTCGTCCTTCCTGTCCCACACACGTGACCTCATGTAATGTGTATTTCCCATGTCATTGATGTTTTTTATATTTGTGCTTTGCCTTAACTTAACCTGTAATTTTGCCCTCTCTCTGCCCGCAGTGTGCGGTACGCGGCTCCGGGGGACCACGAGGCCTGAGTCGAGGCCTGAGTCGAGGCCTGAGTCGAGGCCGGAAGGTGTCCCCGGGGGGAAGGTGTCCCACATATCCACATGCCTGCGGCGATTGGCGCGCAAACTAGAGCGCCCCAATCCCAGCCCGTCACAGCCCAATCGCTGGCCAGTCACAGCCCAATTTTTAGCGGTGTTACATCAACATATCTAAATCATGTTGATGCCAAATGAAAATGTTACATTTTGTCCTTGCCCCTGAATTTGTGACGCGTGAAACCCCGTGCATCGAGAAGCATTCCTCGTGGGGATTTTAGTCCGCCATTTTACAACCGATGCTGCATGAACCTGCATCATGAGGACACCCGCATAAGGTAAATTCAATTTTGGCAGATCCTGTAGGTGACTGCTGCATCCAGGAGCCCATCTTCAGATATCAAGGATCTTCATCAGGAGCAGCTGAAAGATTGACCTGTTGCTCAAGTGAGTGAACATAATGAAGCTTGTATGCTGCATACAATCTCGTACTGTACAATGCATATTGTATATTATTTGTTTTTGCTACAGTGACGCCAACAAACCATGAGCATCGAGAAGAACCTCTTTCCCTGCTTTTACGGCAGTCTTCCACCTGGATAGGAGTCGGCCCTCAGGAATGTAAGTAGACAGTGGTTGTCCAAGTCTGCTGCAGCAGTTGAGAGCTGGTGTCTGTAATAAATGTCAACTACTAGCAGGCCCGTCTGATAAATGCGTTATCTCTACATTTGCTTAACATTTACATTTTATTTTCTTGTGTTTAAGGTTTATCACCTGCATTAGTGCAAAGTCTTCAATAAAAAAAAGTGGAAAGAAATAGAGATTGGAGTGAAAACCCTCATGTAGAAAGGTCCCCCTTTCAAGTTGGGGAGGCGCAAGGACAAACTTGATACTTTGTGTGAATGTTAAGACATTTCGGGCTAAGAAAGGCTGTTTTTTATACAAAACAGGTTTATAAAAAGGATGAAACAGGGGTTAACGTAAAAAGAGGACCCAAGAAGATTATAAAATGGTTTCTAAATTAAACCAAAACTATAACCACAGGGAAGCCTGACCACCAAAGTTTGAGAGACATTGCTTTATAATGTCTGTAAGTTCTCAGTCGTACAGGAGTTGTCCATCTTCAATGAAGGTACTTGATTCATCTTCTGTACTCAGTAGTTGAAGTCTACGAACGTTTCGCCTCTCATCCAAAAGGCTTCGTCAGCGACAAAGTAATCGCTTTATAATGTTATGGTCACATGGAAAAGTTGTCACAGTGGCTATTAAGTATTCCAAAAAGACTTCAGTCAGCTGTCCTTAAATTTACGAGGTTAGAGGCAGCTCTTCTGTAAGAGGCAGAGGAGTCCACATGACCCTCAAGGCCACCTTCACCATTCAGCGCAGATGCACTGCTACATACTCGAGGCAGAAACAATTGCTGAACATGCCCTCAACAGTCCAGAGGTGGAAGTTGCTGAAGATCTCATACAGTTGCTGCTGAGCCATCCTCATCATCTGTTTGGCCTTTTGGATCCTCAGTTTGAGATTTCTCATCCTGGATTTTTTTTAAAAAGTGTTGAGTAAATCATATCACTTTGAGGAAGAATGTAACTGACTTTGTTTCATCATCCTTCCCTGACTAGCTCACTTGTGTACTTTTTGTCCGTGTATAATATGCCCTTAAAACACAGCACAAAATACTATTGTATCAATGCAATGTATGCAGCAAAGGTTATACGGTTGAACTGAATACCGTTCACCTTGGTGTGTGTCAAATGTTGAGTGACATGTTATTTGTTGAACTGTAACATTTCCAGCTCATAGCGTGTGGCCTCTAAATCGACATACACCTACATTTTATCAGACGGGCCTGCTAGTAGTTGACATTTATTACAGACACCAGCTCTCAACTGCTGCAGCAGACTTGGACAACCAGTTGAAGTCACCATGGATGTTGGTGACTTCAACATCCATATTGACTCCCCTACAGTTAAATCCACATCTGACTTTTTGGACATTTTAAACTGCCTCAACCTCACCCAGCACGTCACTTCTCCCACACACAATCATGGACACATCCTGGACCTGGTCTGTTCCACACCCTCCCTAACCATACATAACCTGTCATTGACCGACCTCACAATTTCTGATCATCTGGCCATCACACTGGACATCATTACCCCCTCCCCCACTGCCAAACACTCAAGAATAATTACATTCCGCAACCTGAAATCCGTCAGTCCCATCTCTCTCTCTGCCTCCATATCCCATGCCATCTCCAGCTCTTTGCTTCCCTCAGATCCAACTGCCACTGATCTCGTCAACTTCTACAACCACACTCTCTCCTCCTGCCTCAACCAAATAGCCCCCCTCAAAACTGCCTCGGTCTCCTTCTCCACCTCCGCCCCTTGGTTCACCCCAGATCTCCACAATCTCAAAAAACAAAAAAGACAACTTGAAAGACTCCATAAAAAATCCGGTCTTATTGTCCATGCCCAAGCCTACAAACAAGCTGTAACCACATATAACTCCGCCCTCAAAACTGCCCGGTCCAACTCATCCACTCAAACTCTTCCAACCCCCGCACACTGTTCTCTACATTTGCAAAACTGACCAAGGACAATCCCAGATAGCAAAAGATGTTATTTCAACGTTGATTTTTGGTCAGATTGGTTATTTTTGGTTGAGATTGAAATGTCAACGTTAATTCAACGTTTAATCAACGTCGCATAATCAATGGTTGAAAAAAAGCTGTTGAAACAACGTTGAATAAACGTAGGTATTTTAAGGTTGAAGTGCCAACATTGACTCAACATTGTTTCAATGTACATGGCCCTGATGGTTCAGCAGGTGCAAAAAGAGCGGGAATTTGAAGTGGTCATGTGACCTAAAGCCTTCAAATCTCAACTGCTCTGGAGCCACTTAGTGCAGTTTTCTCTCGGAGACGTCAGGAGCAGACCGTCTAAAGGTAAGTTTGCTGAGATTTTTATTAGGATTAGATGATTAATAATATTTATAATGCCACACACTTAACCCACACAGCATGTAACATCATAGTTTGATAACTGTTCCTTTTAACGTGTTAGTTATATTGTTAGCTCACTTAAATACTGTATATTACTTATAATCTGATAAAAAATAGTAGATTCAGTGATCTAATTTGAACTTTGTTTTGTACAATGTCAATACAATCAAACTATGAATAAAAAATAATTCAATGTCTAATGTTGTTTTAATGTTGGTCTCATTGTCTTTTTAGACTTAACCTCAAGGATAAAAGGATCTTAATGCACATAATCTTGGTATGTTATTATTTCAACTAATTCATTTCTTTAAAAAAAACACATATTGTTGTTTGTTCAAGTCTGTCTTTTCCACTAACTTACAGCAGAATATATTCTTCCTGAATATGATTAGATATTTATGCTTCTACATGTACAGCCCTACTTACATGTTACCTTCAATAGGTTGTGTTCACGTGACATCGCCACATCCTAAAGAGCCATAGTGAAAAACTGAGGCGAAGCAACTGAAGATTCCATGGCGGTAACTATGGTAACGGCATTAACTGACAAAATGCTGATTTGTATGTCTTTGTTTTTGGCTCATATCTCAGTCATTACTGGAAGAATCCACATGAAACAAAAACTGTCACAAAGTTCTGTGTGTCGTCTTCCAGCGCAAATGAACAAATGTCCAATTACTTTTTCCGAGAGGCGTCAAAAACTGGTGACAATGTTCAAAAACATGAGCGTGATGTTGTCCAGTATTTTTGACTTTCAGACATAAAAATAATATCACAGGTTTGTGAATCCAATCACTGTCAAATACTGAAGAGGAAAAACATTTGTCAATTTTTGTTTTGGAGATTTCTTACAACAACTGTATTTCTCCCATAGAGTTGTATTGGCCCCTGCCCTCCACCTGACATTATGACATCACCACATTCTAAATTACCTATTTATTTATTTATTTTTTTGTTTGATTTTAGACTCCACACCGGCCTGCAGCACAACTGCGTTTGATCTCTTTGATACAGGTATTTACTTGTTACATTGGTATCATTGTTTCCTATAAATATACAAACTGATAATAGTTTACTAAAACTTTTACCAAAGTGGATCACAATTTAACTCAACGCAAACATAATGTGACTTTATTATTTCTGTTGTAGCTGTTAAGGTTAAGCTCCAGGAACTGCCCTGTAGAGCCCAAAGTGTGAAGAGGTGAGTGTCAGTTCTGTGCAGCTTGTAGTTCTGGTTTAGTCTGGGTTGTATCAGCACCAGTGCCGCCTGTGGGCCTGGTTTAGTCTGGGTTGTATCAGGCCCAGTGCAGCCTGTGGGCCTGGTTTAGTCTGGGTTGTATCAGGCCCAGTGCAGCCTGTGGGCCTGATTTAGTCTGGGTTGTATCAGGCCCAGTGCAGCTTGTAGTCCTGGTTTAGTCTGGGTTGTATCAGCCCCAGTGCAGCCTGTGGGCCTGGTTTAGTCTGGGTTGTATCAGGCCCAGTGCAGCCTGTGGGTCTGGTTTAGTCTGGGTTGTATCAGGCCCAGTGCAGCCTGTGGGTCTGGTTTAGTCTGCGTTGTATCAGGCCCAGTGCAGCCTGTGGGCCTGGTTTAGTCTGGGTTGTATCAGCCCCAGTGCAGCTTGTAGTCCTGATTTAGTCTTGGTTGTATCAGGCCCAGTGCAGCTTGTAGTCCTGATTTAGTCTGGGTTGTATCAGGCCCAGTGCAGCTTGTAGTCCTGGTTTAGTCTGGGTTGTATCAGGCCCAGTGCAGCTTGTAGTCAGGGTTTAGTCTGGGTTGTATCAGCCCCAGTGCAGCTTGTAGTCCTGGTTTAGTCTGGGTTGTATCAGGCCCAGTGCAGCTTGTAGTCCTGATTTAGTCTGGGTTGTATCAGGCCCAGTGCAGCTTGTAGTCCTGGTTTAGTCTGGGTTGTATCAGCCCCAGTGCAGCCTGTGGGCCTGGTTTAGTCTGGGTTGTATCAGCACCAGTGCCGCCTGTGGGCCTGGTTTAGTCTGGGTTGTATCAGCACCAGTGCCGCCTGTGGGCCTGGTTTAGTCTGGGTTGTATCAGCACCAGTGCCGCCTGTGGGCCTGGTTTAGTCTGGGTTGTATCAGCACCAGTGCCGCCTGTGGGCCTGGTTTAGTCTGGGTTGTATCAGCACCAGTGCCGCCTGTGGGCCTGGTTTAGTCTGGGTTGTATCAGCACCAGTGCCGCCTGTGGGCCTGGTTTAGTCTGGGTTGTATCAGCACCAGTGCCGCCTGTGGGCCTGGTTTAGTCTGGGTTGTATCAGCACCAGTGCCGCCTGTGGGCCTGGTTTAGTCTGGGTTGTATCAGCACCAGTGCCGCCTGTGGGCCTGGTTTAGTCTGGGTTGTATCAGCACCAGTGCCGCCTGTGGGCCTGGTTTAGGTCTATTCTAGTACATTTTATATCAAACTGTGTCGGTTTTCTCCTCTTTGTTAAAATTAAAGTAAGTAATTAAGTCTTTTTTTCTTTCTTTTTCCCCTAGCGGCTTCTTGTCAGTTTTCTTCACCTAAACTCACCTACAGCGATGGGCTGAAGAAGTGGATGATAAGAAGATATATGGACTAGAAAGAAAGGATGGCATGAAAAGCAAGGTAGAACATGTCTAATGTGTCCAGAAGCATTTGACCCACAGTATGAGAGGAATAAAATATGAACTGTTGAACTAATACAAGAATCAAAAGCATTTCTAAAAGTGTTTGCTCTAAACTACAAACTGTATGTACTCTGTGAAGGCCATTCATTATATATATATATATATTCAACATAATTTGTAACATATTGCCATTTTAATTGGACTGTGCTTTATGATACAGTCTGGAGTGATTATCTGAATTGAGCTCAACAGTCCCGCCCACTTCCTGTTCTTTAGTGAGTCCGAGGTATGAATCCCATTTAATCCACTGACTTTGAGAAATATCAAGAGTTTAAAAGCTCAACACAGACTCATCAGCTATGTGCTAAAACACACAATTTTAAACTGAATATGTATTTAAAATGTTATAACTGAAATAAATGTCACCTTATTTTCAAGTATTTAGTGAGATTCTTTGTATAAAATATACATGCCATGGTTGGCAGTGAGCACAGAGCTGATAACCATGTGTCGTGCTCTTTTTTTTTTTTCTTCTTTTTATCAATAGACTAAATCAATGGGGTTTTTACCTGCGACACACGTCCAAGACTGGAAGTGGGGGCGGTACTTGGTGTCATTAAAGCTAAATTTAGACAAAAAGGTTAATTCTAGTATGACAATTCTTCACATGCATTGTAATGTTACATTGTCTGGTAGTTAAGAAGGTAGTTTTGTACAGTCATGTTTTTGTATTACAGTATAATAAATTGTGTAATAAAGAAGCTGCAATAAGATTGATGGTCTGTTGATTTTAGAACATTGTTTCAATGTCAAATCAATGAAATATTAATGCTTAATACTGTTAAATCCATGTTGATTCAATGTTGATGTAGGGTTGAAAATGTGACGTTGTTTCAATGTTGATTCAATGTTAATAATTCTAGTTGATCTGATATTGTTTCAATGTCATTATCAATGAAAGATCAACGTTGAATCAACATTCAACATAACGAGCAAAATGGCGCCATTTCAACGTCAGAAATCAACGTTGATTCAACGAAAAAGCCTGACGCTAGATCAACGTTGATTCAACGACATTTTGCTATCTGGGATATAACCTCCACATTCACCACTGACAAATGCAATAATTTCCTGTCATCCTACCATACTAAAATCCATACCATACACTGTTCACTTGCAGCCACTTCCTCCGCTTCTCCTCCCTCTGAACATGAACTCGCTCCACTCACACTCCATAGCCTTCCCTCCTTCTCTCCTCTGTCCCCCTCCGACACCACCAAACTCCTCTCAATCATGAAATTTCCCAGTTGCCAGCTTGACCCGATCCCATCTCCCCCCCTCAAAACCTGCATTCCAACTCATCACCAGCATCAACACTTCCCTTACCTCTGGATCTGTCCCATCCCCGCTCAAACTTGCCTCCATCTCACCCCTCCTGAAAAAACCCGGCCTCAACCCTGACAACCTGGACAACTTCAGACCCATCTCCAATCTCCCGCTGCTTTCAAAAATTCTGGAACGCGCCGTCATAACCCAACTCCACCAACATCTCCACTCCTCCCATCTCTTTGAAACATTTCAGTCCGGATTCCGTTCACACCACAGCACAGAAACAGCACTTCTAAAAGTTACAAACGATCTCCTCCTCGCCGCCGACTCTGGTTCCATATCCATCCTCCTCCTCCTCGACCTCTCCGCAGCTTTTGACACAATAAACCATACCATCCTCCTCCACCGTCTACAATCAATCGGCATCTCCGGCACAGCACTCCTCTGGTTCACCTCCTACCTCTCCGACCGTCACCACTTTGTCTCTGTCAACAACTGCAACTCCCACACCTCCCCCGTCACCCATGGTGTCCCCCAAGGTTCCGTGCTCGGCCCCCTCCTCTTTACCATCTACATGCTTCCCCTCGGTCAGATCATCCGTCACCATGGACTCAACTTTCACTGCTACGCCGACGATGCCCAACTCTACATCTCCACCAAATCCATCACCCCGGTTATCCTCTCCACCATCACTGCCTGTATCTCCGACATCAAAACCTGGATGGACAATAACTTTCTCAAACTCAACAGCAATAAAACAGAACTCCTCATCACCGGCCCCAAATCTCTCCTCCCTTCTGTCCAGAACTTTACCCTCCTCATTGACGGTCACACTGTCGCCCCCTCCCCCTCCGTACGCAACCTCGGCATCATAATGGACTCCACCCTCTTATACAAAACACACAACAACATCACTAAAACATCATCCTTCCACCTCCGCAACATTGCCCGCCTCCGCCTCTCCCTTACCCAGTCAACAGCTGAAATCCTCATCCACGCTTTCATCACTTCCAGACTCGACTACTACAATAGCCTCCTCTACGGACTTCCCACTCATCTCCAAAAACTGCAATACATCCAGAACTCTGCTGCCCGCCTTCTCACCCACACCCGGTCCAGAGAACACATCACCCCCGTCCTCCAACAGCTCCACTGGCTCCCCATTCAATACAAGCTCCTCCTCCTCACCTACAAGTCCCTCCATAACCTGGCCCCGCCCTACATCACCAAGCTCCTGCAACAACACCAGCCCACCCGCCACCTCCGCTCAGCCGGCACCAACCGCCTCACCCCCATCACCCGCACTAACCGCCGGACCTTGGGGGACCGAGCCTTTGCCATCGCCGCCCCCACCCTCTAGAACTCACTCCCACTGCCCATTAGAAACTCGGCCTCACTTCCAACCTTCAAATCAGTACTCAAAACCCATCTGTTCAAACTAGCTTTTCTTTAAACCCCTTTTTTTGTTTTATTTTTCCCCATGTGAAGCGTCTTTGAGTGTCCAAAAAAGCGCTATACAAGTTTGATTTATTATTATTATTACTTACATTTCTGAGGGCCGACTCCTATCCAGGTGGAAGACTGCTGTAAAGCAGATAAAGAGGTTCTTCCTGATGCTCGTGGTTTGTTGGAAACTTCACTGTAGCAAAAACAAATAATATACAATATGCATTGTACAGTACGAGATTGTACGCAGCATACAAGCTTCATTATGTTCACTCACTTGAACAACAGGTCAATCTTTCAGCTGCTCCTGATGAAGATCCTTGATATCTGAAGATGGGCTCCTGGATGCAGCAGTCACCTACAGGATCTGCCATGCTGGGGCTTGTTGATTATCATGGCAGATTTTTCTATGTAGCAGTCATTAAACTGAAAATATGGAACATAATTAAATCTGTTATATTGTGGTCATTCTTTGCCAAGTACTGTTATTTCTTTCTTTTTATAATTCAGCTTTTAATAATTTCAATATTTTATTGTGAATGTGCAATATTTTTGGCCAGTCAATGACAGGGTAGTGATTATTACACTTTTGAAAAACCATAACACTGTTGCTCCTTTGACACAGAAGACCGTATTTGTGTGTATGACCCTAAAAACACATTAGCTGTCTGTTAACATTAGGCAGAAGCATTTTCTCATGAAATGTTTTGTGAGAAAGGTTAGCTAGCCTTAAGCTATTACAAAACCCTTTTTTTTTTTTTTTTTTTACAAATCGGAGCTAATGCTAATTGCTAACTAGCATTCCTAGCCTACCACACTGACACCTTCCCCATTGCCAAATAAACGTCTAGTTCATAGTTACAGAAGAAGAGCACACGACTTACCTGAAGCAGAAGTATCCTCCTGGTTTCATCAAATCAAATCAAATCAAACTTTATTTATAAAGCGCTTTTCATACAAAATGTAACACAAAGTGCTTTACAGTGCTTAGAAATCATTAAAATCGTCCCCACCAGTAAATATACATAAAAACTACAACCCCACCACCCCACCCGCACACACAGACACATATACGTACAGACAGCCAGCAGTTAAAAAGTCTTAAATAAAAATGGACATAGAGTTGAGTATGTAAGGCTGAGTACAGATAGACCGAAAGAGGAAACATCATCCAAGGAGCGTCTGCACCAGGAGCAGCCCATCGGCCACAGCCACAGAGCGCCAACTCAGGGGGCCCGGAGTAGGTGTAGGAGAGATGTCCTATCTCCATCCAGGCACCCCCAGGAGAGCGCCCTCCTGGTCCTCCTGGTTTCAGCTCAGAGGTTGATGGCGCTGCTCTTGCCTCAGCAGAGAAGGGTTTGGCAATGGCTTGTTCCTATTGGCTGCAAAACCATCCATTTTGCTGGCGGTCCAAACTTCAGGGTGGAGATCATTAGCATTTCTATGAAAATATTCGTCGTCCTCTGCAGTCCAGGTTCAGAACTTCAGAACAGGACACCCAAACACAGCAAAACAGCACCATCTACTGGCGATTTATGGTTTTAACAACCAGCCTGGCAGTCAAAACTTTGGGTGGAAAAAGTTACGCACAAATCTCTGACATGGCAGGACTGTGTCTAAAAGATTTGTGCGTAAAACAGAGACTCGTGTAAAACAGAAACTTGTGCGTGGGACTTAGATTACAGACACATTGTTCATTTACACTTGCAAAAAAACAAATACGCACGCACACATCTGAATACACACGCACACATCTTATTACACACGCACACATCTGATTACACACGCACACAGCCCAGGTTACGCTTGCAACTTCAACAAGGCAGGACTGTGTCAAAAGTGTCGTGTGTAAAACAGAGCCTTGTGCGCAAGACTTAGACATTTTCCGTTGATTTTTTTTTACAACATGGAAATTTACACACACATTCTTTTATTGCACATGCAAATATAATGTTACGCACGCAAAAAAAAATTACGCATGCACACATCTGTTTACACACACACACACATCTGGTTACGGACGCACAAATCTGGTTACACACAGACAAATGTTTTTGACACAATATCTCCATAGTGAATACTTCACACTCATGTACCCATGACTTGACACTCACCCAAACACTGACACACACACACTGATTACACTCAATCATTTTTTTTTTATATTTGTTTCTTATGCAGTGTAAAGCTTGTTCTGAATCAACTGCAAGTAGGAACGAACTTCTTTCTCACTATAAACTCAAACATCCACACTTTGGAAGCACCACCTGTTACCCCTGTGTGTATTTAAGCTGCCCATGCTCATTCAAAACATAGAATGCCTTAATTATTCACCACAGTAGGGTTCATTCCACTCGCACAGCTCAAAGACCGACAGAGCATACTGTATTTTCCTGTCACATATGCAGCTGTAAAGCTTTATCAACAGAAATAGATTTCTTTAGTCATATTACCACACATCTTAGGCGGAATGAGAATGTTCCTTGTCTGTTTTTTAGACTGTTCATTTCAAAGTAATATTTATCGCACCTTTAAAAGTCACAAAAGCCGTAAACATGCACCCTATACCTATGCTGATTTAAAGCCGGGAATAGTCAGAACCACAAGACTAGCAACTCAAACAGATGAACAGTCTTCAGATCAAGAGGAAGATGACGATGGAGAGGTTTCTTCTGTATCCTCTTTGCCCGATTTAAACACACAGCCCAAAGAACTCTCTGGTTTAATAGATTAACAACTTGGAGCTGCTCTATTAAAATTAGAATCTATGTCCATGTCCATGTCCCTGGAACAGCCATTGAGTTTTTACAAGAGCTACACCATTTACTCGGCTCTCCAACTTGCACAGTATCTAAAAGTTTGGTCGGTGCCATACTTCAGAGCAACAGCATCCAAGTAAACAAATCTATTATTGCAGATATTGCCACAGCAGTTTGCTCAGCTACCCCTGTACACAAGGCTATTGAAAAGGGTGGACCTTAAGTACATCATATCAACGCAGATGTTGTTATAACCAAAAATGTGGAGTTGTCGAACCAGTTACACATGTGTTCAATGCGAAAGAGAAGCATACATTTCAGTATGTGCCAATTTTGAAGTCTCTTCAGCAAATTTTAAAGAGCCAATCTATAGTTGAGGAGGTTATAAAAAATCATCGAGGAGCACAGCATACACAACCTGATGAGTTTTACGAGTACAAGGCCCCCCAAGATGGTTCTCATTTTCAAAAGAACAGCTTTTTGAATAATGGTGAGTTAAGAATATCTCTAGGCCTTTATGTTGATGACTTCGAGACATGTAACCCTCTTGGCACCTTAAGGAGGAAGCACAAGCTGTGTGCAGTATATTGGATCTTGGGTAACCTACCACCTGGGTCTCACTCATCATTATCATCTATCTACTTGGCGCTACTTGCCAAAACTGATCATATCAAAAAGTATGGCTATGAAAAGACATTCAAGCCTCTCTTGCAGGACCTTAAAGTCTTAGAGGATCAAGGAGTGTACACCCCACTTTGGGAAAATCTTTGAAAGGTACAGTTCAGACTGTAGCAGCAGACAACCTGGGAGCTCACAGCCTAGCTGGATTTCAGGAAAGCTTTTCTGGAGACTACGACTGCCGCCAATGCACAGCAAAAAGTTGTGATGTTCAACAACATTGTGTTTCATCAGGTGTGTTTGGAGGGAGCTGCATGAATCTCATGTAAAGTCTGCACAGGAGACAGGCAAAAGTGTTTTTGGAGTTAAAAGAGAGTGTATCTTATCAGAACATTTGAGTTTTTTCCATGTAGTTGGTGGCTACCCACCGGATCTGGCTAATGACCTTCTTGAAGGAATTGTACCAGTAGAACTTGCACACTTTATATCTCAGAGTTTCTTCAGATTGGATGATCTTAACACAGCCATACGAACTTTTCCTTTTAAATGGACGGACAAAACTAACAAGCCAAATCCAGTACCAAGAAGCTTTGAAAGTCATAAATCCATCGGTGGAAATGCTCATGAAAACTGGGCTTTGTTGAGGCTGCTTCCATTTCTCATAGGGCATTGTGTACCTGAGAGTGAGCCAGCCTGGCTTGTGCTCATGGATTTGAAAGAAATTGTTGAACTCGTTGTCGCACCCATACATACTGATCAGTCCATTGCGTACCTTGAAAGTAAAATCGTTGAGCATAGGCAACGATATCAAGAGCAGTTCCCTGGCATAAAACTTCGTCCGAAGCACCATTACATGGAACATTACCCCCTCATGATCCGTGCTTTTGGTCCTCTTGTCTGTCATTGGACCATGCGCTTCGAAGCGAAGCAGTTTTTTTTAAGCAGATTGTTAAACATACCAGCTGCTTCAAGTATATACCTCTGACATTGGCATCAAAACATCAGCTGATGATAGCGTTTCATGTGAAAACTCCATCTTATGGTAAATCTCCTCTAGAGATGTCTGATGTTTCCACAGTCCCAATAGATGTGGTAAAAGATGAAATGGCTCATGCTATTCAGCAGAGGTACCCTGACACAAATGAAGTACATCTAGCCAAGAAGGCAACAAGCTGTGGCGTCACATACTGCAAGGGTATGATAGTTGTTCATGGGACCGAATCTGGATTACCAGAGTTCTCAGAAATCTTTCAAATGTGCGTCATTGATGATAGGCTATTCCTCATTGTGAACGTGTTGTGTGCATGGTACACTGAGCACTACAGAGCCTTTGCACTGGAGCAGTCATCAAAAACAATGAAACTTGTTGCACTCGAGGAACTAATGGATACCTATCCATTGAGTGATTACTGGGTGGGAAGAAGCTAGCCTGGAAAAATCCAGACTCACCGCTGTACCAGCCGGTGAGTCTGGTCACCGTTGCGTCGAATCCATTTTCCACAGCGGTAGATACGCAAGCAAACAGGAAGTGGAGTAAACCAATCAGCGAAGGGCGGGCGTCTGCTGTTGATGTGGTGTTATTAGCGGTTTTGCGTTAATATTTGCGCAGGATTATGAAGAACGAAACTCACCTACTGTCGATGTGTTTTTGGTCATTTACCGCCGACTGGAGACACGCTTTCTCTCTTTCGTGCATCGTTTGTAGATTGTTATTGAGGGACTTCCGCGTCCCGTGAGTGACGTTGCTCGCTAACAACACGTCACGGCAAATAAACGATTCAGATTGGACGTGAACGGATTAATTCTGCGGAAGGCGCGAGCGTTGACTGGGTGACCAGACTGATCCCCCGCTGGATAAAAAAATACAGAGGGGAATCATTCTGGTCTCACCAGGCTAGGAAGAAGCCACATGGTAACCTTAAAACGGCACATTGTCATTAGGGGTAAGATTTGAACACGTGGTTGCACTGAGAAGGTGACAATGGAGTAGGGCTGAACGATTCTTTCTGGCATATATTGCGATTTAAATTCAATACACAATTTTCTTCAGTTAAATAATCACAATGTGCAGTAGCATTTACATACTTGGCCAAAAATTACATCAGAGTCAAAACATTACACACAGGAATAGTTCAGCAATTTCCCATACAATTTTCCATTCCAGTCAAAATTCAAGTTAAGTCAAAATCATGAGAAATAAACACTTTTTTAAGCATAATACCCCCGTTAACATAAAGTCAAATTTTGATTTTCCTCGAACTTTTCATGCAATATGAGCTAAACACTTAGTCTAACACCTCAACTGAGTCTGACACAACAACAAAAACAGCAGAAACAACAGATCCTGGGTCAGTCAGGAGCAAAAAAATTGCTGCTTTTGGGATCACATGATCACCATGTCTGAAATTTCGATCATAAAACAATAAATCTTTCAGCCCTACAATGGAGGATCCAAAATGGCACACTAAATTGCTTCCTGTTTTTCCTTTCTGATTTGCACGCTGTCAATAATGGAGAATGTAATCACTAAATCTTACCTGTTCTGTTTTTTCCTCCACAGATTAAGAGATCATCAATGGCTGCCTTCCTAGTGTTAAGAGTTATCTTGGATGCTGAAAACTCTCAAAGACTGCTGTTTGAAGGTGGTTTTCCAAGATCTGTTGAAGTGGTTCAGGAGGTAAAGAGACAGTGCAACCTCAACTATACCTTCAGACTCCAGTTTATGGATGAGCATTTTGGAAACGTGTTTACAAACCTAACAAAAGTGGAGGAACTCAAGGATAAGGGGACAATTAAAGTAATCCAGATTGAGCGTTCCCAGTGTGATGAGGCTTCTGTCAGTCATTCCGTAGTTCAGGCTCCGCTTTCACCTTGTTCAGTGTCGGTGTGCTATGGGTCTGTTGACACAGATATTCTGTCCTCTTCGGATTCTTCAAGCTCAAGAACATCATGGCCAGTCAATTTTCCTGTGCCCCAGTTTTCTCATGAGTTGAAACTTGACAGAGGCAATGTGACGTACAAAAAGGATGGCACTCTCCTCATTCCTGATCCAAAACTTAAATCAAACATTCTTGAGACCCTGGTGCAAGAAATTATCAAATACAAACTTTACTGTAGTGGCAAGGAATTAAATGCTGTGGCGAAGGCCCTTGTATCGAAGCATCCTTGCTTGAGTGAGAGGTTCTCACTGGGCATGCAGGATGGAAGACCAGTTTGGGAAATAAGCTTTCTATGTACCGCACGCAGCTGAGACAACTGGGATGTACTGATGTGAGTATAAATTCCATGAAGAACAAGCCAGCGGGAAAAGCAAGTCCTGCAGCTTCCATAAAGAAACCTCGGCGGTCAGAGGTTAATTATTGCCCCCCGCATCCCATTGGAGAATCCGACACAAGCCTGGAAAGTGTGAGTTGAACTTGTTGATGATGTGACAAGAACAAACAGGGAGGTGATCAAAAGAAAAATGGAGAAAACCTTTTCTTATAGGAGAAGAGAAGTCATTTCCGAGGAGCCAATGGTTCAGGACTTCAAGACCAGATGGCCAGCATTCTTTCACATGAGTGAGGTTTGTGATACTTTTTTTTTTTTTATTATTATTATAAACGATACATGTACCTATAATATGGTTTTGTTCCCTTGACTTTGCATTGACATTTTTTGCAGTTTTGAGTATTAATGCTTTATCTGTGTGCTTACAGATAAATGCCGAATTTAAGAGGATAACTACCATGCTTCAGTCCAGATTTCTCTCCCAGCTGGATATTCATACAGTCAAAATGATCAAGTTATTCAGGAAACGAGGAGGAGTGATTGGAGCCAAACTGAAGCACATCCTGAAAGAGATCGAGAGGGCAAGTGTTGATTGTACTTTTATGCCCTACTAGGGCAATGTGTGTCTGTTTTGAGGAGCATTCATTATGTCATTAATACAAACGCCTTAAATTAGACAATAATAAAATTCAAAAATTCAAAACCTCTCATCATTTAATTGCAGTTTAAAGTTCCACATACCAATCTTGTATGTTAAGGGAGCCAGTGTAACTTTTTTTTCAGTCTGACATTACCAAAAAAAGCAATAATGCCCGAAAATCAATCTTGCTACCGACTATTCAGAAACGTGAGCAGACTTTGAAAACCAAAGTCAGAATTGTATTTTATGATTTGTGTTGCAGTTAGTAGTTCACTCTAGTTGTAGGGATCAATGAGATAAAATGTTTTTCTACAAAAAATGTGTTCAAAAAAATAATCAATTTTCTGCTGTGGGAAATTTCGACCTTGTAACCCCTCACAATGAGGATTACACTGATCTTTAATGTCCAATCATAACTACCTCAATAAGTTCTTCAACTTTCAGCAATACCCAAGCAAAATTTGTATTTTAAAATTAAATATACCAGATCTTGAATAGGTTTGATCCTTGGCGAGTCAAATAAATTGGAACATTTGCGCAAGTCCCAAATCAGTTAATAAAGTAACTCTCTTTCCAGACAGAGGACATTGACATTCTCAGAAAATTCATCCTAAAGGGACTGTGCATATATCTCCAGGAGGACCCAGCACACCTGTTCAGAGAATATGAGGTGAGTCCAACTGATGTATTGAGTTGACCGTTTAATCCCAGCTGTCGCAGTAAGAACAACCACAGGATGCACTTCGAGAACATCAACACTTATTGTCTCCCGTCATTCTCCTTATGTTGCTGTATTTTCTAAAGAGGGCTGTGATGGCTTTCTGGCTTTTTTTTGTGGACATGGTAATGAGTGTGATGAACTAACATCATTCCTTCCCCCTCCCCTCATGTTAACTGTCTGGTTCCTCCTCCACAGCAGAACAGTTTCTCTCCTACCACTGTTATGAACTTGAGAGCTGTTTGGCTCCCTGAAAACGTCCTTAAGTCATCTTGATGTTCTTCCAAGGGTTTCTCCACAGTGAGCCCCAGTCTCCTCACTATCATTAACGCTTCTCTGCATTCAGGAGTGTTTCTGTCCTATTTTAAGCAGGCAGCTGCCCAGCCATTCCTAAAGAAACCGAACGTAGACCACACATCTCCAAGACCTCATTTGAATCCAAGCTCCTGGAGAAATTTGTTGCCTATTTTTTTATATGATTATTATAATAATATTATTATTTAACTACAAACTGAACATAATCAGACTCTAGGGCTGTGGGTAAGAAAGTGCGAGACAACTCCTGCATCGTGCATGGTGATGCCTTCAATGGCCATTCATCAACGTGGGGAAAAAAGCACGTCAGCCTGAGCAACCTTAAAGAGGCATGAAAATGAACTTCATTAAAGAACTCTAACATTTAAAATAACAATTTGGTGACACCTAAATTAAATCAATTAAAATGGGTCTTATCTTGGAGTAGTTTGTATTTAGACATGAATGTGTACTATTTTCTTATATGTATTAAAGTTCCTTTGAGATGAAGAACATCTTGAATAAGAAAATGGTTTGTTTTGTTTTATGGATTTCTTTTGCATCACAACTGTTACTTTGCCTAATTTAAGTAAAAGTAAATTATTTTACCTTTAATTTTTCAAACCAAAAGTCACATTCCTGGGCCAGTAGTTGAAGTAGTGGGGCCAGTTCATTTGATTCGCTGGCAAAAAGACCTCAATCAGTCCCTGACATTCACACTCTTTTAATTCTGCTTGATTTTTCACTCAAATTGCATCAGGTTGATGCTTTTAAATGCCAAATATTGAACATTTTCAATATTTTCCTAGAGGGGTTGTAAACTTCTCACCTTTTTCACCCCTGACCCGTTTTAATGCCTGAGTTTTGTTAAGGGTCTGGGGGACTCCTGACAAACTATTTATTCACACAGGTTCTACCTTTATCTTTTTATTGTATGACATGTTAATTTATACTTTTAAAGTGTTTTGAAGCACTCTGTGCTCTTGTGCTGTGAATAGCACTATACAGTATACATGATTAAGTGTTTAAAGAAAGCTTATAAAAGCTTTCTGCCTCCCCTTCAGGTGGTGATTGGTAATATTGTTTCTATAAAACTGTGTTCCGTAGAAAGAAGACCATGCTGCAATCCAGGAGGCCATCGAGGACACCACGGTGGGAATTTTCCTCATCAGGGAAAGTGGCGGTGATGGGGAAGAGGACATCCTCGTTGTCCTTGAAGGCCGTGGTGGTTGACCTACCAAGTGTGGGGGTGGCGGTTGCCATGCTGTTTGGCCTTATTTACAACTTAAACCTGGACTACCCTCATCTCAGATACACCTTTGAGGTAATACAGAAAGTTTTAATGGAGTTGGAAGGCAAAGTGCTCAGGCCTTGAAGATCCGACTCTTTGAGTAAAGATGGAACCTTAACCTCCACCCGGACCGGATTGGCTTTACCCAAATTGAAAAGCTTCTTGAAAATTAGTCAAAAAAGTGCCAAAAAGAGACCACAAAATGCCACAAACGGCAACAGAAAAGTGACAAGAACAACAAAAATGTTACAAAAAAGCGATTGAAGTGCAACACAAGTGGAAAAAACTACATTTTCAAAAACTCAACCAATAATGTGAGATTAACTAAAGAAAAGAATGACAAATGTGACAAACTGAACGCGAGACAAAAAAACGCAAATTAGGTGTAAAATGTGAAAAAAGTGATGGTAACGACACAAGGTCGTCATTGTTCAGATAATTGTTGTGTAAAAGTATATTGTTTAATTAATAAAAGGGTTGAGCCTTAAATTTGTGTTCAGTGTCCTGTGTTTGAATTGTAATAATGCATGTGATTCTTGCAAAAACATATTGGCAGAATATGCTTTTTTTAGACATTAAAATGATCAGCAATTGTATTTTTATTGCAACCAATGTCCATACTTTATGTTAATCCAACAGATTTTTTTCTTTCAGTGTGGACGACCGAGTGTATGGTGCCACTTTTATAAATTTTTACTAATGTTTTAGCCCTCTTTTAACCTGTGTTTTATACTGGCCTTTTAATGTTGTCCCTTTTTTAACCATATATATATTAAATTGTATTTTTATCCTTTTAACTGTTTGTAAATTATTGGCTACACCACGATATACAATATCCTCCAATAGAACTCGAACCTGTGACATGTCTGTACAAACAGAAGACCAGCTTCAATTAAACATTGCTCAATGGAGAAAGCTGCCAGTGGTACCAAAGTTCACCATTACAGTCAAAAGGGAGAAATGGCAGAAAATTCTTCAAGGTTCACTGAAACTAAGAAGACCTTGGACCAATGTCACATACAACAGCTTCCTGTTGTACTCTTGCTTTCAAGAGTCAGCATATTAAATCAACTCGCAGCCGAAAACTCAAAAGCCCATATTTAAATATTAGTGCCATCTGTACCTTTCCGTCCTGTAGAGCTAAATACTTTTTTAGAATGAAAAGAAAGCCGGCACCGAACACCCGAATCGAAATATCTGTGCTACAAAAGGGAGAGATAAAACACAAAAGGGAGAGAAAATTTAGACCGACAGCACAAGAAGAGGAAGGATTGCAAGGGCTCTCCGCAAGGGAGTAAGCCAACATTTATGACAAACTAAAGAAAACACCAATTGCTGAACTCATGGGAACATAACCAGAAGTCTGAATGAGAATGTTCTGAAAGTGATAAGTTCAGAATTCAGCAAAAGCAAAAGAATGCATGATGTGTTCTTCGAGATGTACCTCACACAAAAAATCATCAAGGAATGTGACACTCAATTTCGGAAAATTTCTGTTTACATTCAGCACCTTCAAATTGATCCGTTTGGT
This sequence comes from Proterorhinus semilunaris, assembly GCA_021464625.1. Taxonomy (NCBI): domain Eukaryota; kingdom Metazoa; phylum Chordata; class Actinopteri; order Gobiiformes; family Gobiidae; genus Proterorhinus; species Proterorhinus semilunaris. The sequence goes on from CM038354.1 coordinate 1,925,056, forward strand.
GTACATATGTACACAGAAACAGGAATCGGCATTCTTGTACAACATCTTAGACCTTGTACCTGGATGCAACTGGTAAAGTTGCATCTAAAGGTCCTGGTCAGACCAGGAGACTTTATTATTCTCTCACTCTTCCTGGAGGTGGTCAGAGTGCACCTCCCCTTCCAGTCTGAGATGCTCACTAATGAGCACTCAGTACATCACATTCTGGCTGATGCAGTTTCTGCGATATGTGTCACAGTACACAAAGTACAAAGTACATCAGGTTGAAACGGACTACAGCGGGCACTGATGAATAGGAAGGTACAGAGAACACATCATGTGTCATAACCTCTCTGAAAAGATCCTCCTCAAAATAGTAAGAGAGTCTGGCTGCAGACCTCCACTGTCAGGACCGGAAGTTTATTCGAAGCCTTTCAAAATAAAACCGGATATACTGGAAGCACGTATTTGTCGTTGTTCCTTGGGCTTTATTTTATGTAATATGATAATATGATATAAAAATGTATAATATATGTATAAACATATGATATAAAAGCAACTATAAGTAGTAGCCTTCATGTTTGGCTGCAGACCTCCACACTCCCCTTCCAAAATGAAAAGCAGGCATACCGGAGGACGTATTTGTCGTTTTTTTAGCAGTTTTCAAAAGTCAGTGTAAATGAGTAGAACAGACAGGTGATTGTATATGTACTATCATGTACAAGATGTTCATAGTAACTGAATGAACTGAATGGGGGTAGAGTAGAGGGGGGGCCTCTGTGACTGAATGGTATTGACCAGTATTTGCGCCGCTGTTTTATTAATGTAGGAATACGGCCGTAATCAAAGAGAATGTGGAGGAACAGGAATAAAAGAAACTTGTGCTAACACAGCCAACGACCAGGGCAGAGTTTACGCACAGTCTTTGTGCAAGTCGTAACGAATAAGTATATGTTTATTTTTGCAATGGGGAAGGTGTCAGTGTGGTAGGATAGGAATGCTCCGATCTGTCAAAGGGCCTTTGTTTTGATAGAATAGCTCAAGGGGAGCTAACTTGCGTTTTTTGACCATGAAAATTCTTATTCCTAATGTTGTCAGACAACTAATGTGTTTTAAGGTCATACACACATGACTCTTCTGTGTAAAAGGAGAAACAGTTTTATGGTTGTTTGGAAGTGTAGCACTACTCTCCGTCAGCCCTCATTTACTCGCAAAATATATTGCACATTCACAATGAAATATTTAAAACATTAGGGGAATAATAAAGGGGACAAAATAAAAGTACATGGCAAAGAATAACCACCATATAACCGACTAATTATGTTTTACATGTTGTCTGCTACATAGCACATTAAGTATTTATTTCAAACAAATACACTGAAATTGGTGTGTTTAATGCACATTGTTTAATCCACACTTTTGTTTAATTTTAATCCAGGATGAGGAACTTTAAACTGAGGATCCAAATGCCTCACGGATGATGATGAGGATGGCTCCGCAGCAACTGTATGAGATCTGCAGCAACTTCCACCTCTGGACCGTTGAGGACATGTTCAGCAATTGTTACTGCCTCCAGTACATAGCAGTGCATCTGCTCTAAATGGTGATGGTGGCCTTCCTTGAGGATCATTTGGACTCCACCGCCTCTCACAGTATAGCTGCCTCTAAGCTCGTGAATTTCAGGACAGCTGACTGAAGCATATTTGGTTTACTTCATAGCCACACTGATGACTTTTTTCAATGGGCTGCACTCGTGTGACCGTAACATTCTAAAGCAATGCCTCTCAAACTGTGGGAGTCAGGCTTCCCTGCTGTTGTAATTTTGGTTTAATTTTGAAACCATTTGATACATTTTGTTGGTCCCCTTTTTCAGAAATATTCAGCCTGGCATAGTCCTTTTTATAGACCTGTTTTGCATGTGGTGGTACACTGAATGGCAAATTATTATATTATTATTATTATTTGAAAGTAGGCTTGAGGTGAACTTGGAAAAACTGAGCCTTCCTTAGTCCAAAAACGTTCATACAAGTTTGTCTTGGTGCCTTCCCAACTTTAAAGGCTGACCTTTCCACATCAAGGCTGTATTGGGTTTTCACTCCGTATATTTTTTTTTATTGAAGAATTTGCATTAATGCAGGAGATAAAACCTGAAAATAAAGTGTAAAGATGTATGTTAACCAAATGCATAGATAAAGCATTGTATTAAATGTATGATCTAGTTGATGCATTTGAATGAAAAATGTAAACAAGCCTTTTTGTTCACTTTTTTTCTTTATATACACATGTGGCATTACGGAGTGGTAGTTAATGTAAAGAGCCGAACAACGCCAGCTGGTCAAATTCCAGCACTTACTATTGATGTACAGGCACACAGGTAAGTTAGTTGAAAATGAAGGCAGGCAAGGTTCCATATATAAAAACATAGTTGGGTTTATTTATACAATTATTATTTAAAATATCAGCAGCCATAAACGTTGCTTTGATTGGGATACATCCAACCAGTAACATGTCCATGGTCCATTTCCACAAGGCGCAAGACAAAGCAGCCGTCCCTGTACCTAAACTCAAAACATGGCTCCTGCCACACCCATGTCACCATCTGAGACGCTTTGCAGCACCAGTGCGGAGCTTTAACAGCCAACCACACCGCCAAGCCTGTCAGACAGCTGGAGACACCAAAGGCAGCGATCCTGGAGCAACCATTGCGAGGCAAAGGCCTGGGTAGTGCAAGGGAATTGAGGACAAAGGTTCAGGATGTAGGCGAGGTCAGAGGGTGACGGTGTCAAAGAGCAGGGCTTTTATAGACCTTGACTTCTGCCCTCTGATGGTAACTGAACCACACTACACTCATCAGATCCCCACATGCTACACACACGTTTACAGCATTTGCACTCTCATAACGTAAGCAATGATTTTAGCAGTTTACATTGAAATAGGTCGCCCAGCGGGATTGTAAAATAACAGAAATGCAGCTTACTTAGTCTTCTCTTTGTTTACGCCTTGGAAGTCCTTTGTTTCATGTAGGAATCGATTTCGACATTGGTTCTACCTGATCGGACTGCCTGCTGTTGGAGGAGCGAGACAGCTGGCCAGCACACAAACTCTTGTCAGTGATGAAATGTGATCAAATCAGAGTTAACTCTTAAATATTCGTTTAGGGGAGCAGCACAACCAGTGACTGTCATTACTAGTATTAGCCCTGTAGATGGCAGCAATAGCAATCTTGCATAAGTATTCATACAGCATGACTTAATACTTTGTGGAACCCCCTTTTGCTGCAATAACAGCAGCAAGTCTTCTGGGGTTTGACTCTACAAGGTTTGCACATGTAGAGACTGACATTTTAGCCCATTCCTCTTTACAAAACAACTCCAGCTCTGTCACATTAGAAGGAGAGCGTTTGTGAACAGCAGTTTTCAGGTCTTTCCACAGATTTTCAATAGGATTTAGGTCAGGGCTTTGACTGGGCCATTCTAACACATTAATATGTTTGTTTTGAAACCATTCCATTGTAGATGTTTGTGTTTAGGGTCATTGTCCTGCTGGAAGGTGAATCTCCGTCCCAGCCTCAATTCTCTTGCTGACTCCAGCAGGTTTTCCTCCAGGAAAAGCAGCCCCATAGCATGATGCTCCCCCCACCATATTTGACACTGGGGATGGTGCACTCAGGACGATGAGCAGTGTTAGGTTTGCTCCATACATAACGTTTTGCCTTTGGTCCAAAAAGTTACATTTTTGTCTCATCTGACCAAAGCACCTTCTTCCACATGGTAGCTGTGTCCTTCAAACGGGGTTTCTTATGGCCTCTGCTAAACTGCTAAAATCATTGCTTAAGTTATGAGAGTGCAAATGCTGTAAACGTGTGTATATAAAGAAAAAAAGTGAACAAAAAGGCTTGTTTACATTTTTCATTCAAATGCATCAACTAGATCATACATTTAATACAATGCTTTATCTATGCATTTGGTTAACATACATCTTTACACTTTATTTTCAGGTTTTATCTCCTGCATTAATGCAAATTCTTCAATAAAAAAAAATATACGGAGTGAAAACCCAATACAGCCTTGATGTGGAAAGGTCAGCCTTTAAAGTTGGGAAGGCACCAAGACAAACTTGTATGAACGTTTTTGGACTAAGGAAGGCTCAGTTTTTCCAAGTTCACCTCAAGCCTACTTTCAAATAATAATAATAATATAATAATTTGCCATTCAGTGTACCACCACATGCAAAACAGGTCTATAAAAAGGACTATGCCAGGCTGAATATTTCTGAAAAAGGGGACCAACAAAATGTATCAAATGGTTTCAAAATTAAACCAAAATTACAACAGCAGGGAAGCCTGACTCCCACAGTTTGAGAGGCATTGCTTTAGAATGTTACGGTCACACGAGTGCAGCCCATTGAAAAAAGTCATCAGTGTGGCTATGAAGTAAACCAAATATGCTTCAGTCAGCTGTCCTGAAATTCACGAGCTTAGAGGCAGCTATACTGTGAGAGGCGGTGGAGTCCAAATGATCCTCAAGGAAGGCCACCATCACCATTTAGAGCAGATGCACTGCTATGTACTGGAGGCAGTAACAATTGCTGAACATGTCCTCAACGGTCCAGAGGTGGAAGCCATCCTCATCATCATCCGTGAGGCATTTGGATCCTCAGTTTAAAGTTCCTCATCCTGGATTAAAATTAAACAAAAGTGTGGATTAAACAATGTGCATTAAACACACCAATTTCAGTGTATTTGTTTGAAATAAATACTTAATGTGCTATGTAGCAGACAACATGTAAAACATAATTAGTCGGTTATATGGTGGTTATTCTTTGCCATGTACTTTTATTTTGTTCCCTTTATTATTCCCCTAATGTTTTAAATATTTCATTGTGAATGTGCAATATATTTTGCGAGTAAATGAGGGCTGACGGAGAGTAGTGCTACACTTCCAAACAACCATAAAACTGTTTCTCCTTTTACACAGAAGAGTCATGTGTGTATGACCTTAAAACACATTAGTTGTCTGTCAACATTAGGAATAAGAATTTTCATGGTCAAAAAGCTATTCTATCAAAGCAAAGGCCCTTTGACAGATCGGAGCATTCCTATCCTACCACACTGACACCTTCCCCATTGCAAAAATAAACATATACTTATTCGTTACGTTGGAAGAGCACACCGCTTTTTATTTGTCAGTAGATAACGATTTACCTGAGGCAGATGTATCCTCCTGGTTTCAGCCCAGAGACGATCGATGGTGCTGCTCTTGCCTTAGCAGAGAAGGGTTTGGCTTGTTCCCATTGGCTGCAAAACCATCCATTTTACTGGCTGTCCAAACTTTAGGGTGGAGATTATTAGCATTTCTATTAAAATATATCAATACGCCGGTCGCCGTGTGGCGTAAAAAGCGGCGTTTATTTTGAAAATACGGCGTCAAAAGCGCCGCAAGAAAGTGGCGAGCATGACCATATCGGCCCACCATAGCAGAGAGCACGAGCTCTGCACACACAGGCAGCGCGAGTCCTCCGTGAAACTCCGCCCACCCTCTCCCCATGCTGACACCGCGAGTTCATTCAGTCCAATTGTAACGAGCCACTGTGTGGACCCAGTAACCATAACGGCGTTGTAACGACGGGGAATCTAATGAATTAGATTACTCCGTTACTGAAAAAATAACGTCGTTACCTAACGCCGTTATTTTAAAGGCGTTATTCCAAACACTGCTGACTTGTTCTTATGCTGCCCATGCTGCCCTCTTCCGTTCAATATGCACTTCCGGTCCGGTCCTGACAGCGGAGGGGACCTGACAGTGGAGGTCTGAAAGGCAGGGTCCTGAGAGTGGAGGTCTACAGCCAGACCCCTCTCCAAAATAGGGATCTGTAATGACATCACACAATCCCAGGGAGGTTGGGCAAAGAGAGATAGGGACAAACCCCGCACTGGAAGCTCCAAATATTTCTCAACTCCTTTCACTGTTCCTGTTCCACAAAGAGCAAAATCCAGAATGGTCCTGTATTTGGCTCCATCCATCTTCCCATCAATTTGAACCATCTTCCCTGTCCCTGCTGAAGAAAAGCCCAAACCATGATGCTGCCACCACCATGTTTGACAGTGGGGATGGTGTGTTCAGGGTGATGAGCTGTGTTGCTTTTACGCCAAACATAACGTTTTGCATTGTTGCCAAAAAGTTGGATTTTGGTTCATCTGACCAGAGCACCTTCTTCCACATGTTTGGTGTGTCTCCCAGGTGGCTTGTGGCAAACTTTAAACAACACTTTTTATGGATATCTTTAAGAAATGGCTTTCTTCTTGCCACTCTTCCATAAAGGCCAGAGTTGTGCAGTATACGACTGATTGTTGTCCTATGGACAGAGTCTCCACCTCAGCTGTACATTTCTGCAGTTCATCCAGAGTGATCATGGGCCTCTTGGCAGCATCTCTGATCAGTTTTCTCCTTGTATGAGCTGAAGGTTTAGAGGGACGGCCGGGTCTTTGTAGATTTGCAGTGGTCTGATACTCCTTCCATTTCAATATTATCGCTTGCACAGTGCTCCTTGGGATGTTTAAAGCTTGGGAAATCTTTTTGTATCCAAATCCGGCTTTAAACTTCTCCAACAGTATCTCGGACCTGCCTGGTGTGTTCCATGTTCTTCATGATGCTCTCTGCGCTTTAAACTGACCTCTGAGACTATCACAGAGCAGGTGCATTTATATGGAGACTTGTTTACACACAGGTGAATAAAATATACATATGTACATATACAATAAAAACATATAGTGGCACATGAAATACATATCAATCAAACTTTATTTATAAAGAGCTTTTCATTCCGAAAGGTATCACAAAGTGCTTTACAACATTTAAAATACGCCCCGCCTACGCCCCCGCATCATACATATATATATATATATATATATATATATATATACATCCATATATACACACTCAACAAAAATATAAACGCAACACCTTTGTTTCTGCTCCATTTTTCACGAGATGGACTTAAAGATCTAAAATTCATTCCAGATCCACAATATTACCATTTCTCTCAAACATTGTTCACAAATCAGTCCAAATGTGTGATAGTGAGCACTTCTGCTTTGCTGAGATAATCCATCCCACCTCACAGGTGCGCCACATCAAGATGCTGATCTGACATCATGATTAGTGCACAGGTGTACCTTATACTGCCCACAATAAAAGGCCACCCTGAAATGTGCAGTTTTTTGCTTTATTGGGGGTCTGGGGACTCAGAACCAGTCAGTATCTGGTGTGACCACCATTTGCCTCATGCAGTGCAACACATCTTCTTCCATAGAGTTTATCAGATTGTCAATCGTGGCCTGTGGAATGTTGGTCCACTCCTCTTCAATGGCTGTGCGAAGTTGCTGGATATTAGTGGGAACTGGTACACGCTGTCGTATTCGCCGGTCAAGCACATCCCAAACATGCTCAATGGGTGACATGTCCGGTGAGTATGCTGGCCATGCAAGAACTGGGACATTTTCAGCTTCCAAGAATTGTGTACAGATCCTTGCAACATGGGGCCGTGCATCATCTTGCTGAAACATGAGGTGATGTTCATGGATGTATGGCACAACAATGGGCCTCAGGATCTCATCACGGTATCTCTGTGCATTCGAAATGCCATCAATAAAATGCACCTGTGTTCTTCGTCCATAACAGATGCCTGCCCATACCATAACCCCACCACCACCATGGGCCACTCGATCCACAACACTGACATCAGCAAAGCGCTCACCCGCACGACGCCACACACGCTGTCTGCCATCTGCCCTGAACAATGTAAACCGACGCCATCGAATGTGAGCATTTGCTCAAGTCTGTTACGGCGACGAGCTGGAGTCAGGTCAAGACCCCGATGAGGACGACGAGCTGGAGTCAGGTCAAGACCCCGATGAGGACGACGAGCTGGAGTCAGGTCAAGACCCCGATGAGGACGACGAGCTGGAGTCAGGTCAAGACCCCGATGAGGATGACGAGCTGGAGTCAGGTCAAGACCCCGATGAGGTCGACGAGCTGGAGTCAGGTCAAGACCCCGATGAGGACGACGAGCTGGAGTCAGGTCAAGACCCCGATGAGGACGACGAGCTGGAGTCAGGTCAAGACCCCGATGAGGACGACGAGCTGGAGTCAGGTCAAGACCCCGATCAGGACGACGAGCTGGAGTCAGGTCAAGACCCCGATGAGGACGACGAGCTGGAGTCAGGTCAAGACCCCGATGAGGACGACGAGCTGGAGTCAGGTCAAGACACCGATGAGGACGACGAGCTGGAGTCAGGTCAAGACCCCGATGAGGACGACGAGCTGGAGTCAGGTCAAGACCCCGATGAGGACGACGAGCTGGAGTCAGGTCAAGACCCCGATGAGGACGACGAGCTGGAGTCAGGTCAAGACCCCGATGAGGACGACGAGCATGCAGTTGAGCTTCCCTGAGACGGTTTCTGACAGTTTGTGCAGAAATTGTTTGGTTATGCAAACCAATTGTTTCAGCAGCTGTCTGAGTGGCTGGTCTCAGACGATCTTGGAGGTGAACCTGCTGGATGTGGAGGTCCTGGGCTGGTGTGGTTACACGTGGTCTGCGGTTGTGAGGCCGGTTGGATGTACTGCCATATTCTTACTGTAACTTTTGTTTTCTCATTTTTTATTTATTTAGATCAAAAAGAGTCACAATTATTTCTACAGAGGTCAAATTGACTCTCCTTCTTGGCCCCTCCTCTTGTTAATAATCATAACGAGCTCTGTGTGCACCCAGAGTCGGGATGAATGTTAAAAAAAACTGGGCAATATACTTTTGAGGTCATAAGTGTTTTTTTGCTATTTCGAAATAAAACACGTTTGCCAGCACAAATTTCAGATTTGAAGACACCGTTTTACTTACACTGTATGCAAACCTCTTCATCAGACTGCATACAACTCAAAATCACAGCCTCAGATCTAAAATCTAAAAGCAGTATAACCAGCTGGTGACTTCAGAGAGAGAGAAGAAGTGAAGTCCAGACCCCCGTCCACCGTTTTCTTTTATCCTCGTCTTGCACTTCTCCACGCAGAGAGGGTGACAGCCTGTCAGTGAATCAGTTGTTTGTGTCTATGTGCTTGTACTGTATCTGTACTTCACGTTATGTTCAGAATGATTTTGGTGTTGACCGTGGTTTATCAGCTAATCTCACTGACATAGTCTTCTTATTCTGTAGCGTGTGAGCAAAGCCTGAGTCAGGAGTTTGTTCAGATTTCGTTACAACCCTTACAATCCCCCTGTGACTTCAGAGACTCTAGGGCCTAGGGTATGATTCTCGCTTTGGGTGGTCCCGGGTTTCGGCACCAATTGTAAGGACTTTCTTTTGTATCACGCGAGAAGAGATATTTGGATATAGCCAAAGCATACACTGGAGATGGAAGTTGTCTCAAAGAAAAGGCTTTTATTGCCATTGTTCCTAATATGTTAATGTTTGTAAGCTACGAAAACGAGTAGCTTACTTACCCTGCCATACTGGTGCAGTTTGCTGTCAGTATGTAGTTCTCGCCTTTGTTGATAATCACCCATGCCTTATACATTGTAGTCTTGTGCCCTTGCTTTTGACTGGGTAGGATTTCAGACTTTAGAACACAAAAATCTTCATCGATGTCGTGGTATCTAACCATGGGCGCCGTAAAGGGGTGGAAGGTTAGGACGATTCTAAGGGCCCAGGCTGATGAAGGGCCCAGAAGAGCAGACTCTTTTTCTTTTCTTATTTCTTTTCTCTTTTTTATACATACGTGTAATGTGCTAGGGCCCCTCATACACTTAATGTGTATTTTGTCCGTTTTGACCATAGATTTAATATTTAACAAACAAATAATGTATTTACTGTTTAAGTCACACCCCTCCCCCTCACAATGGTTCATTCCACCTGCGCTGTCCGAGCTACGCTCGTTAGCCTAGCGTTTGTTATGATGCAGTGCAGATAGTGACACACGCAGGCATGCCACATCAAAAGTCAGGGCATCAAAAACGGAAAGAAAAGAAGGAAAGAGAAGACTGAGAACGCCAAAGTCGACAGTATGTCACACAGTTTTTCAAAAACAAAGGTAGCTTGCCCTATTCCTGTATTCCAAAACTTTCACTTACTTATTTTTGTTGCTACATGACCTGCTTTTATCTAGCTAGCTTAGTCAAATAATTACTGAATTATGATTTACATCCAACAATAATAACATCTCTGCTGTCTCCGGGTTATCGTGTCTCGTAGACACAGATTCAGCGGCCGCTGCACACCCACGTCTTCCTTCCCCCGCGGCCCCCGTCCCCCGTCCCCGTCTCAGCCAAACAAGGTGAGCCTGAGCGCAAAACTTCACGAAGATTGAAAGCTCTAAGCACGTCTTATCTACTGTGTTCTCCACATGATGATAACTTTACTAAACAAAAAGTAATCTACACGCTTCAAAAATTACAAAAAACAGTTTGCCGTGTGTTCTGTGAAGTTAATAAAATAAAAAATGTGTCTGTGGTAACCATTGGCTATAATTAGTTTACAGAATAGATATTTTAATATTTTATATTAAGAAAACTAAATCGGCCAATACACTGTGTGTGTGCGTGCGTGTGTGCGTGCGTGTGTGCGTGCGTGTGTGCGTGTGTGTGTGTGTGTGTGTGTGCCAATCTTACCTGGGCGGAGCTTGCCATTTACCCCACACCTGCTGCCATCACTCACCTGAGGTCCATCTACAATCAGTCCAGTCCTTCATGACCCTGGTTCAGCAGCCATTCTTCGTCAGTAAAGCGACTGCGGTCCCCGTCTTTTGGCTCTACACTAAAATCTGACCTAGCTTACCTGTCCGCCTCGCTCTCACAGGTTGCATCAGAGCAAGGCGGCGCCATCTTGGACACGAATCAGACCGGCATGCACCGCTCGCCTGCAGCGCCTCGCTCATCTTAAACACACCTAATATTAGGCACATAGAAAACATTTACCACATGGCGCCTGTTGAATCTTCTCCTGCCAGCTGGTGGCGCCGCAGGTATATAAACACAATTCATTGACTCTTTCGTTCTCTGACGTCACTCACTTCCTGCTCCAGCTGCGAGCGTTCCTCGCTCCTCCGAAGGACAGGCCAGATTTGATACTTACTGGCCCGACCTGGAGGTTTTGTCATTTAGCTGTGTTGTGGTGACGGCTCCACGGATATGGGTGTCATTTATCTATCTTTAAGTTGAGGGTGCTTAGGCTGTACAACATCAACGTGCGCAGGACACAGGGACTTCCATTTTCACACTTGTTCGTATGCATCACTCTTTCCTTTGTATGCCCTCTTTGTTCCCCTTATACCCATTTCCCTTGTGATGGGCAGAGAAACTCAATTTGCACAAAATGAGAAAAAAAAAGCAGTGTGACACTTGACCCTGTGGGACAAATAGCCCCGGTCTCTCCTACGGCCTACGTCGATTTTGGGGTCTTAAAGGATCCCCAGTGTAACAGACTATACGGTGAAATAGCCTGTTCATAATGACGATATTATCTTTATAGACGCCGTCATTCATTTCCTCAATCAGATTCATCACAGAGAAATTGGACAAATCCCGATTAATGTTGATGTAATTCTTATATTCATAATTAATACTTACTAATTACCCGGGGGCCTCCTCCCTATGGAACGAAGCCTAGAACACCTCCCCAGGGAGGGACCAGGAGGCATCCAGCCACCTCAACTGCTCCCATCCACGTGAAGGAGCAGCAGCTCCACACTGAGCAGCGTCACTCTTGAGATGCAGAATTCCCTCTAACAGTCTATGGACAGACAGACAGAGAGCTTCTTCTGCCTCATTGATAGTATCACTTTTGTGATTCTGACTTCTGATTGGTTTACTCTGCTTCCTGTTTGCTTGCGTGTGTTCTGTTCGATTTATGGTTGAAGCCGACTGTAAGTCTGGATATTTCCAGATAAAGGAAATGCATCCTCACAAACAGGAAGAGCACAGACCAACTCAACAATGGACTATTGAACACCAGAAAAAGAAAACTATAGTACTTTGTATATTCTGGAGTATAGCCTATTAAACACATTTTTGCTGATTTAAACAACTATTACATTTGGACATAAACAAACCAAAATAAAGACTTGCAATATGCTTTTATAAAATATAGTTGCTAGCAGAAAGGAAAGGATTTGCACAGTACTAGAGACTACAATACTTCATATAATACAGTATTATGTAATGCGCATATACTGCCATGCTGTGGCAGTATATGCGCATTACCCACATGTACTACCTTTTCAATGCAGACACTCAGCGGAAAAGTAAACCATTTCTCTTAAAGCTTAGTTCAAAATGTCGTTTTGTGCAAATAAAGAAACCGCTCTGACCGGATCATGATCATGTTCTTAAGTCTATTTGCTCCAGAATCAATATCTGCACTGCAGTTCCTCACAACAGGCTCATGTCTGTCCTACATCTACTATGACTCGAATAATACTCTGCCTGACTCCGTTATTGAACTTGCTGTGGAGGCTGCTGCACTGACCAGGTGGATTTACTCTCATACAGGTACTTGACTCAGCGCAGCGTACTTCGGTGTTATACCACATTTTTGGAGAAACAACACCCTTACTTGAGTAAAACATACTGTTCCAAGAGTTAAAACTTTATTTACACGTATTAAAAAAGTCAATTGTTATTCCTCCAAATCACAGTGGGTTAGCTGCAGCGGTTGGTCCCGATGTTGCATTCAGGTGACGCTCAGAACTTCGACCGCTCTGAGCTGCACGTCTCGGGTTAAAGATTGAAGACAGAAGAATAAAACATTGAAAATCAAAACAGCACACAGCAGACGTCCAGGGGCCACTGAGAGGGCCCGGGCTGGACAATAGGTTCAAGATGCTGGCTCTTATATCTGGGGCCCCTCCTCCTCAGCTCCTAGGGGCCCGCCAGAGGCAGTGGCCATGATGGCATGGAGACGGGTGAGAGAGCGGGAGCGCTGTGTGTGTGTGTGAGCCGTCCCCGGCTCCTGAGAGGGGCCCCGGGGCAGGTGACCGTACCTCTGCCCCGCCTCGTCGTACTGGTACAGACGGATGACACGCACACGCTGCCCCCTGCAGGTGTCTAAGGCGCAGTCCTCTCCCAGGCCCTCCTCTGCACCACCCTGGTCCTCCTCTGCACCACCCTGGTCCTCCTCTGAACCACCCTGGTCCTCCTCTGCACCACCCTGGTCCTCCTCTGCACCATCCTGGTCCTCTTCTGCACCACCATGGTCCTCCTCTGCACCACAATGTTCATCCTCTGCACCACCCTGGTCCTCCTCTGCACCACAATGTTCATCCTCTGCACCACCCTGGTCCTCCTCTGCACCACCGTGGTCCTCCTCTGCACCACAATGTTCATCCTCTGCACCACCCTGGTCCTCCTCTGCACCACCGTGGTCCTCCTCTGCACCATCCTGGTCCTCCTCTGCACCACCGTGGTCCTCCTCTGCACCACCGTGGTCCTCCTCTGCACCTCCATGTTCATCCTCTGCACCTCCATGTTTCTCCTCTGCACCTCCTTGTTCATCCTCTGCACCCCTGTCCTCCTCTGCACCTCCCTGTTGCTCCTCTGCAACCCTGTCCTCCTCTGCACCGTCGTCACATGACTCCAGGTAGGCGGTGTGCTGCGGGGGCTGGTCCAGCCTGTAGCTCCGCCGGGGTTTGGCAGGTGGCGCTGTGGCCATCCTGAACTCAGGATGGTCTGAGGGGGTCCGCCTTCGGCCCATTGCACGGAGGCACCTGAAACAGATGGAAACACAAACGGAAAACAGAGTATTATTGTCCAGTTTTATAAATGAGATGCAGTCAGAAAAATATTTATCATTGTAAGTTTATGTAATGGTCAAATAATTAAAATATTTATGTAACTTTGAAAAGATTAAAAAACAAATCTAAAAAAAGACATAGGTTTTCCCTGCCAAAGAGGACTCATGATTCAAATACGCTCCTCTGTCACATGACTCTCCAGCAGATAGTGTCCTTGCTAGCTGCCTGGTTTGCTTATGCCCCTGGAGGAGCTGCAGAAGAAGCCAATGTCCCACCTGAGAACATGAGAGCGGCTCAGAGCTCCAGCGCTGAAGCCCACCACAAATGTGATGAACACAGCCGCTACTACGGCCCCTACAAGCCACTCCTGTGAGACTGGGGCATCGTTTGAGGGCCCCTGGGCGCCTGGGTTCCTCTGCTGTACGTGTCCATGGAGCTCTCCTGCACATATATACAGATCAGATAGTGTTCATGAGTCTGCCCACAGTGAGGCGCTCACCTGAAGCCTCTCTGTCTCCACAGCCCAGCGGGTACTCCTCCTCAGGGTGGCCTCGGAGCCCACAGGGTGCTCTCTGCACACAGGCACAGGCTGACAGAAGCACCAGGACAGGCAGCCACCAGCACAGCATTCTGTCCCAGGGCACATACATCCTGTGTTCCGCTCACAGACAGGTCCTACACAGTCAGGGACATAAACAACACCAGGCGACACTGAAATCCTCACGGACAGTCCCGGCTCTGTACCTGCGGGAGTCCGGCCGGTCCCGGGGCAAAGGGCACGGCTCACATGACGAGCAGCCTCCTCACTGTTAAACATTAGCACTAACTGTGTTTATGAGCAGCACATACTAACATCCCCCTGAGACACACTCTCCACACGCCCCGAGGCGAACACCAGGGGGCGCCCCAGTGCAACACTGACTACTCTCTTCTGTGTTCCTATAAGTTTATGATTAACGGGGCCACTTGATAAAGAATATAAAGTAACATTGTATAGCTTTTCATTTAGGTGTGTTAAACTTGATTCCATAAACATTTCACCCAATGATCTGATCATTTCACTAATCAACTGCAAGGATTGTTTTAAATTACATTTACATTTTTCAGCCAGTGATGATATTCATATGATCAGTGTATAATAGAGGAACGTGTGCGCCCCCTAATACAGCAGCCCAATGGGAGGAAAGACAAGAGACTGAGTTATGTTTTGGCGACTTAATCCAACAGACATGAATTACAAATAGGAAAGTATAGTTATTTTGTTTTCCATAAATATATGTGTAAAAGAAATTGTTTGTAAAATAAGGTCGACCTGAATTTGGTAAACAGTAACCAAAGGCTTTACACAAGCAATGCATCAGTAAATACTTAAATAAATATTATTCAAGTAGAAAGTACAGTCTGTGTGGGAAAAGAACTCGAGTGACTGTAACTGATTACTCTCACAGCTCTGGTGAAATGAAGCAGTCAGAGGCACCGGCAGAAACATAAGCACTGTTTTATTGTTCACACGTAACAACAGGTGCTGAGCAGAGGGCTTCTTCAAGAGCATCCTTTTAAAAACAAAAACAGAAAAAGAAAAGCTTAAAGGCGCATTATGGAACTTTTTATCAGTGCGTATTTTACCTTTTAGTGGCCCAGTGGTTAGCATTGCACATTTACTTTCAATCACAGTTGCTCTATGATGCTCCAGGACCAGTTAGAGTTCCTGGGGGGTTTTCACTGCGGATGGACACTCGGACGAGAAAACCTACAAAGCAAATGATTCTGAAGAATTATAGAGGCCGCTGTGATCGAAAGTGCCATGCTGACCACCCATACAGCCATTGGGTTACATAAAGGTCAACAACGCACAAATATACAGATTATTATTTTTATTTTATTTTTTGGGGGGGGGGGCATAATAAGTTCAAAAAATGTATCTTTAATATTACACTATTAGGTTTTTTTTTTTATTATTAGTTTTAAAGGAATAGAGAGCCAAAGGAAGTCATTCTAGGGCTACAGTACAAAATACCCGAAAAACTAAAAACACACTGTTTAATTGTACGATAAAACCCACATCATGTCACAAAGTCAGACGTTTACACAAATAAGCCATAAGAACTGCACAATAAATCGTGTAACATATCACATTGCAGTATTTGTATCACACAAAGCCAGAATTGATCACAAAATCATTTAAGTCTTTCAACATTTTTTACAAACTTAGCCAAAAACTAAAAATGCATAGAACTTTATTTTCTCATTTCATTCCATTTCAGCCTCGTTTTGGTGCTAATTTAATAAAAGTCTTATTTAACTTCTTTAGCTACAATTTACTGTAAAACAAACTGTATGTTCAAGAATCAGATTGTAGGAAAAGAAGACAACGGGAGAAAAGGTCTGGAGACAGTGTTAGGGTCAGGAGCAAGGCCGTGGGAACCCAGGGTGCTGAGGGCGCTGCAGCGCCCCCTGGTGGATAGTTTGAAAACTGCAGGCAATATTATTAAATAGGAAATATGCACAGAAAAAGTGGTTTTGGGGTAAACTTTATCCCTCAGCACCCCCTAACTAAAATGTCTTCCAACGGCTCTGGTCAGGAGGGTGTTTAAAGAGAGGGGACGGTGTTAGGGTCAGGAGGGTGTTTAAAGAGAGGGGACTGTGTTAGGGTCAGGAGGGTGTTTAAAGAGAGGGGACGGTGTTAGGGTCAGGAGGGTGTTTAAAGAGAGGGGACGGTGTTAGGGTCAGGAGGGTGTTTAAAGAGAGGGGACGGTGTTAGGGTCAGGAGGGTGTTTAAAGAGAGGGGACGGTGTTAGGGTCAGGAGGGTGTTTAAAGAGAGGGGACGGTGTTAGGGTCAGGAGGGTGTTTAAAGAGGGAGGACGGTGTTAGGGTCAGGAGGGTGTTTAAAGAGGGGGGACGGTGTTAGGGTCAGGAGGGTGTTTAAAGAGAGGGGACGGTGTTAGGGTCAGGAGGGTGTTTAAAGAGAGGGGACGGTGTTAGGGTCAGGAGGGTGTTTAAAGAGAGGGGACGGTGTTAGGGTCAGGAGGGTGTTTAAAAAGAGGGGACGGTGTTAGGGTCAGGAGGGTGTTTAAAGAGAGGGGACGGTGTTAGGGTCAGGAGGGTGTTTAAAGAGAGGGGACGGTGTTATGGTCAGGAGGGTGTTTAAAGAGAGGGGACGGTGTTAGGGTCAGGAGGGTGTTTAAAGAGGGAGGATCTGTTGGATGGGGATATTGTTGGTGCATGTGAAGGGCACATGGATCTTTGTGTTTGTCCCATGGGGCGATAGTAGGTGGGAAGTCAGTTGTGTGCCGTGAACTGGATGGCACAGCTCAGGTGCCCCGCCTCGGCTCCCTCCTTGAAGGCCAGGAGGAAGTACATGACGCGGCGGACCTTGGCCAGCTCAGCGATCCTCTCCCCAAACTCCTGCATGTCGGCCTCCAGGCACTTGAGCGGCGAGTCGAGCGGGTCGACCGCGTTCCTCCAGAAGGTGCCGATGGGCTCCAGCAGCTGGCGGCTCATGAGGTGGGTGAGGTCAGGGGTCCAGAGTTGGGAGATGCCCGTAATGGTGATTCTGCCATGGGCGCGGAGAGAGAAGATCCAGCGCTGGAAGAGCAGCTCCTGGCTGGGGAAGTCCAGGCGGTACACGGCCTCATTAGGAAGCAGCAGACGCTCACCCTCCTGCCGCTTCTGCCCGGAACGCTGCAGCGAAGACACACGCATGCGCATCATCTGTGAAGGACACACGGCAGGTTAGTCAACTACAGGTCTGCAAACATCAACAACAACTACAGGTCTGCAAACATCTAAATTAACTACAGGTCTGCAAACATCTAAATTAACTACAGGTCTGCAAACATCTAAATTAACTACAGGTCTGCAAACATCTACAACAACTACAGGTCTGCAAACATCTAAATTAACTACAGGTCTGCAAACATCTACAACAACTACAGGTCTGCAAACATCTACAACAACTACAGGTCTGCAAACATCTAAATTAACTACAGGTCTATAAACATCTACAACAACTACAGGTCTGCAAACATCTAAATTAACTACAGGTCTGCAAACATCTACAACAACTACAGGTCTGCAAACATCTAAATTAACTACAGGTCTGCAAACATCTAAATTAACTACAGGTCTGCAAACATCTACAACAACTACAGGTCTGCAAACATCTAAATTAACTACAGGTCTGCAAACATCAACAACAACTACAGGTCTGCAAACATCTAAATTAACTACAGGTCTGCAAACATCTACAACAACTACAGGTCTGCAAACATCTACAACAACTACAGGTCTGTAAACATCTAAATTAACTACAGGTCTGCAAACATCAACAACAACTACAGGTCTGCAAACATCTATATTAACTACAGGTCTGCAAACATCTACAAAAACTACAGGTCTGTAAACATCTAAATTAACTACAGGTCTGCAAACATCAACAACAACTACAGGTCTGCAAACATCAACAACAACTACAGGTCTGCAAACATCTAAATTAACTACAGGTCTGCAAACATCTACAACAACTACAGGTCTGCAAACATCTAAATTAACTACAGGTCTGCAAACATCTACAACAACTACAGGTCTGCAAACATCTACAACAACTACAGGTCTGTAAACATCTAAATTAACTACAGGTCTGCAAACATCAACAACAACTACAGGTCTGCAAACATCTATATTAACTACAGGTCTGCAAACATCTACAACAACTACAGGTCTGCAAACATCAACAACAACTACAGGTCTACAAACATCTAAATTAACTACAGGTCTGCAAACATCTACAACAACTACAGGTCTGCAAACATCTAAATTAACTACAGGTCTGCAAACATCTACAACAACTACAGGTCTGCAAACATCTACAACAACTACAGGTCTGCAAACATCTAAATTAACTACAGGTCTGCAAACATCTACAACAACTACAGGTCTGCAAACATCTAAATTAACTACAGGTCTACAAACATCTAAATTAACTACAGGTCTGCAAACATCAACAACAACTACAGGTCTGCAAACATCTAAATTAACTACAGGTCTGCAAACATCAACAACAACTACAGGTCTGCAAACATCTAAATTAACTACAGGTCTGCAAACATCAACAACAACTACAGGTCTGCAAAACATCAACAACAACTACAGGTCTGTAAACATCTAAATTAACTACAGGTCTGCAAACATCAACAACAACTACAGGTCTGCAAACATCTATATTAACTACAGGTCTGCAAACATCTACAAAAACTACAGGTCTGTAAACATCTAAATTAACTACAGGTCTGCAAACATCAACAACAACTACAGGTCTGCAAACATCAACAACAACTACAGGTCTGCAAAACATCAACAACAACTACAGGTCTGCAAACATCAACAACAACTACAGGTCTGCAAACATCTAAATTAACTACAGGTCTGCAAACATCTACAACAACTACAGGTCTGCAAACATCTAAATTAACTACAGGTCTGCAAACATCTACAACAACTACAGGTCTGCAAACATCTAAATTAACTACAGGTCTACAAACATCTAAATTAACTACAGGTCTGCAAACATCAACAACAACTACAGGTCTGCAAACATCTAAATTAACTACAGGTCTGCAAACATTTTATTTATTTATTTATTTGAACAGGGACAGTGTACAATCTACATTAGTCTCAGAAAGGAGAGATGCATTGTACCAGGTTATAGCACTTGTGCTAATTTCCACCTGCAGTCCCTGGGCCTATTTTACATGTTTTTAGTGGTAGGGGAAACCGGAGTACCCGGAGGAAACCTACGCAGACACGGGGAGAACATGCAAACTCGACACAGAAAGGCCCCGTCCAGGTGGGAATCGAACCCGGGACCTTGTAGCTGTGAAACACGAGCGCTAACCGCTGTCCTACCGTGCCGCACATCAACAACAACTACAGGTCTGCAAACATCTAAATTAACTACAGGTCTGCAAACATCAACAACAACTACAGGTCTGCAAACATCTAAATTAACTACAGGTCTGCAAACATCAACAACAACTACAGGTCTGCAAACATCTACAACAACTACAGGTCTGCAAACATCTAAATTAACTACAGGTCTGCAAACATCAATAACAACTACAGGTCTGCAAAACATCTACAACAACTACAGGTCTGCAAACATCTACAACAACTACAGGTCTGCAAACATCTACAACAACTACAGGTCTACAAACATCTAAATTAACTACAGGTCTGCAAAACATCTACAACAACAACGACAGGTCTGCAACCATCTACAACAACTACAGGTCTGCAAACATCAACAACAACGACCGGTCTGCAAACATCTAAATTAACTACAGGTCTGCAAACATCTACAACAACTACAGCTCTGCAAACATCAACAACAACTACAGGTCTACAAACATCTACAACAACTACAGGTCTGCAAACATCTACAACAACTACAGGTCTGCAAACATCAATAACAACTACAGGTCTGCAAACATCTACAACAACTACAGGTCTGCAAACATCTACAACAACTACAGGTCTGCAAACATCTACAACAACTACAGGTCTGCAAACATCTACAACAACTACAGGTCTGCAAACATCTACAACAACTACAGGTCTACAAACATCTAAATTAACTACAGGTCTGCAAAACATCTACAACAACAACGACAGGTCTGCAACCATCTACAACAACTACAGGTCTGCAAACATCTACAACAACTACAGGTCTGCAAACATCAATAACAACTACAGGTCTGCAAACATCTACAACAACTACAGGTCTGCAAACATCTACAACAACTACAGGTCTGCAAACATCAATAACAACTACAGGTCTGCAAACATCTACAACAACTACAGGTCTGCAAACATCTAAAACAACTACAGGTCTACAAACATCAATAACAACTACAGGTCTGCAACCATCTAAATTAACTACAGGTCTGCAAACATCTAAATTAACTACAGGTCTGCAAACATCTACAACAACTACAGCTCTGCAAACATCTACAACAACTACAGGTCTGCAAACATCTAAAACAACTACAGGTCTGCAAACATCTACAACAACTACAGGTCTGCAAACATCTACAACAACTACAGGTCTGCAAACATCAATAACAACTACAGGTCTGCAAACATCTAAAACAACTACAGGTCTGCAAACATCAATAACAACTACAGGTCTGCAAACATCAATAACAACTACAGGTCTGCAAACATCTACAACAACTACAGGTCTACACACATCAATAACAACTACAGGTCTGCAAACATCTACAACAACTACAGGTCTACAAACATCTAAATTAACTACTGGTCTGCAAAACATCTACAACAACAACGACAGGTCTGCAACCATCTACAACAACTACAGGTCTGCAAACATCTACAACAACTACAGGTCTGTGTAATCTAAATGATGCTTATGTAGTTTCAGAGTGCCATCATCACCACTCGCCTTGCCACATTCGAATGATAAAACCACTTTTTCAGGCTTAGAACTTCCACAAACATCTCGGGTAAACAACCTTCTTTGATAGAAGATGTAGAAACGAAATCTAGGATAAATTCAGGCAATTTGGGACAATTTTGTCCTATTTTCATTCGTGACTCCGCTCTTCTCCACAGTGAAAACAATGTCCCAGTGCGTGCCTAAAGTCCGCGGTGTGTCTTCTTTATGTAAAATCTGAGTGATGTTTTTACAAAATGTGATTACAACGTTGTTGAGTTTGACAGAGAATGCCTTTTGGGGTTGTGTTTGGTCATCTGATAGGTAAAACAATGTATTACTTTTTCGTTGAGTCCAGTTCCACTAAATTGCTGGTTCAGAGTCTAAAAAAGGAACCACAACTGAACCGGATGTAAATTTAGTCTCTAACTTTTACAATTAACCAAATATAGCCTATAGCCGAAGGAAAATCAGTCTGAATAAGAATTTAATTAGGAGAAAACACAACAATTTGAGAGCAACATTTAGTCAAAGTTCCATTAAATATTGTCAAATATTTTGTGAAACATTATCAGCAAACACATTTTATTTGGTTACAAGAAGAAAACTAAACTTTCAAATATACCCACCAAATACCCATTTACAATCACCTACCAACAGGATCACATTTACAGTAAAGGAAGCTTGTGAATTCAGCCATTCAGTCTCTACACATTTTACTGTTCAAATCAGATTTGAAGTTACATCTTGAAGATTTGCAAGATGTCCCATGCATTCAAGGGCCAGACCAAAATGTTTGGTAATTTGGGACACCATTGAAAAGTGTTACACAAAAAATATAATTTGGAAATAATTAGGATATAATTTGTTGCTCTATAGCACAATGCTTGATTTTATACTCACATTATATAATAGACTCCAGAGCAAGAATTCAAGGCCATTCTCTTAGGTTTACACTTTTTAGCCAGACGTAATGGGCCATTTGCTTATTTAGTTTAGTTTAGTTTATTAATTTCCTTGAGCAGTAAACATACTGCTCAAAAGGAGTGGGCTGCAGCAAGAAGCTCCCAACACCAATACAATAACAAATTCTCATTTCACAAGAAATATGGTGGAACAAATGCTATCCTAAATTACCTGAATTCACCCTACAGCTTTGAAGTAATGTAAACTGCATAAACATGTCATTACAACAAATGAAATACGCTTGAGGGTATCTCCTGCTGAACATTGTGGAACTGGCTTCACTTTTTGCATTAATTATTTTTGTTTTCTGTTTTGCTCGTTCATGTTCCACTTTCCAAAATGTCATCAATAACTGTGCAGAGGCCGTACCTCGGTCAGTGCGTGGTCTTCAGTGAAGTCCAGCGTGAGGTTTTGGGAGCCAGCCTGGTCCATGTCGTCACTGCCCCGGTCCTTTACCTCAGATCCTTTACCTCAGGTCCTTTACCTCAGATCCTTTACCTCAGGTCCTTTACCTCAGATCCTTTACCTCAGGTCCTTTACCTCAGATCCTTTACCTCAGGTCCTTTACCTCAGGTCCTTTACCTCAGATCCTTTACCTCAGGTCCTTTACCTGCGCCCCGGCGCTCTGGAGTGGCTGGTGTTGTTCTCCTGCTGTGATGCTGCACTCGCTCCGCTCTCTGCTGATTGGCTGACAACTCCCCCCCCCTTCTCCCAACTGTTTCCATCACCCCCTTCCCCTCCAGGGCATGTTCTAGGTTACATCGAACGAGTCCAGTCAATCTGCAATCTGGAGCGTGAAGCGGATTCACAGCTGCAGATCTAGGACCCTTGTTTGTGACTTTCAACATGACTTTTGTTTTTTCCTGGCAGCAGAATTAAATGTTTATTTTTGTGTCCTTCAGTAAATTGTCAAAGTAGACATGTGCAAAAAGACTGTGCATCTAATTATAAAACCTTTCTTTCGCTCAAGAACAGGCAGGTACGTGTTTTTGTTAGCATTACTGTGACAGTGACCCTGAAATGTGTCCTTGGAAGTCGTGAAACGTGCTCATAATCTCATTCCTGTGAGTAACTGGGATGTTAGGAATGAGTTAGGAATTTTATTTTATTTTTTATTTTATTGTGTCATCATGTATCACATGATTAACATTATAACACAATATAATTAGTTTCATTTAGATGCCCCTTTTCACAAATGTCTGCATTTACACTATATTAAAGAACAAAAATTATTCCCCTTCATGAAAAAATATCAACTACAGAGCCTTTAACCAGATTAACAGTGAACCATATCAAAAAACAATGACTGAAGGGGATCAAAAGCATGTATAGACAAAATGTTGCCTGATTAGATAATGTATCCATATTCAAACATAAAAAGGTAAGCAAGGTTTGACAAACACATAGGCTAAAACTAACCAGTAGTTTTTAGATATTTTACAATCAAATTTTACAAGCTGAAACTCGTAACATCTATGGAAATTAGATTTGTGCATTCTGCCAGCTCTTGGATTCATAGTTGTTCCAAACAGCACAAGGCACTAAATAATAAAGAGGTTCTTAAATGTGTGGTCCTAAATCTGTAGCTGCTCCGGTCTGCAGATGCATCATTTATTTTTTTGCAGCCTATTGATCTGTTCATGAACTAACACAGTGTCACGGACAAATGTGAAAACATGTAATGTCTTCAATGCAGTCGTTAAAGTTGTCATGTAGTAACTGAACTGTAACTAGTCGCTGTCTCCTGTTTGACGGTCTCTGTGGAGGCGATGTTGGAGGTGATGTGCCAGGCGCTAAGCAACGGCGGCCCGGTGACGTGGGGCTGGATCTGTGGGAGTTTCCTTTGGGGCTGCTGTTTCCACTCAGTGCACCTGGATTTAGATCAGTGTCTCAGCGAACAGTTCTGGGCTGAGACGGTCCCTTGCCCGGTGCCCCGTGGCTCCCACTCCTCTCGCTCCTTCCTCCCCGGGTTAATTAAAGGTGTAGGTGAGCTAGGATCATTACTTGGTGTGGACTGTTAACGGCAGTTATGGCATAAAAGAAAACTTAAAATCTGCTATTTCGGTCCAAAATGTATTTAATGGGTTGGCAACACAGCAATAATCGAAAACTGGTCACAAATACAAACTTTGGAACGGAAGGCTTGAAATGGGACCCACAGACCCTGAATGGAGATGAGGGAGCGTTCACATTCTCACACTTGGGACCCACTTCTCCAAAGACCACCAGGCATGACATAAAAAAATCATAAATATTAAAATGGCCAAAAGTGCTCATGTTTTCAGAGACAACATCTAAATAATGGATTATTTAGATTTTGTAAATAATGTTAAAAGATGAACTGATCATGTGTAGCAGAGTGGGATGTGTAACTTGTGTGTAATTTAACCTAAATTACTTTTATGGTAACGCCAACACAGTGCCACCCAAGGAATTTCTAAACAGGATATAACAAGAGGTTCAACAAAAAGGAGGAAGACGTAAAAAACAAAACACACCGCAAACCAAAAAAATGGGACCACTACCAATGAGATCCACCACCACCTCTGGGACGGGCCATCAACTCCTAGGGCACATACAGTGCTTGCAAAAGTACTAATACACCTTGAACATTTGCACATTTTGTCATGTTTACAACCCTAAACATAAAAGATTTTATTTAGAATTTGTTACTGAAAATTCACACACAAGTAACAGACAACTGTGAAGTGAAAGCAAAATGATACATGATTCTGTTATTTTTCAAAAAATAGAAAAGTGGGGCGTGCACAAGTATTCATACAGCATGACTTAATACTTTGTGGAACCCCCTTTTTCTGCAATAACAGCAGCAAGTCTTCTGGGGTTTGACTCTACAAGGTTTGCACATGTAGAGACTGACATTTTAGCCCATTCCTCTTTACAAAACAACTCAAGCTCTGTCACATTAGAAGGAGAGCGTTTGTGAACAGCAGTTTTCAGGTCTTTCCACAGATTTTCAATAGGATTTAGGTCAGGACTTTGACTGGGCCATTCTAACACATTAATATGTTTGTTTTAAAACCATTCCATTGTAGATGTTTGTGTTTAGGGTCATTGTCCTGCTGGAAGGTGAATCTCCGCCCCAGCCTCAATTCTCTTGCTGACTCCAGCAGGTTTTCCTCCAAAATGTCTCTGTATTTGGCTCCATCCATCTTCCCAACTATTCTTACAATCTTCCCAGTCCCCGCTGAGGAAAAGCAGCCCCATAGCATGATGCTCCCCCCACCATATTTGACACTGGGGATGGTGCACTCAGGACGATGAGCAGTGTTAGGTTTGCTCCATACATAACGTTTTGCATTTGGGCCAAAAAGTTCAATTTGTGTCTCATCTGACCAAAGCACCTTCTTCCACATGGGAGCTGTGTCCTCCATATGACTTCTAGCAAACTTCAAACGGGATTTCTTATGGCCTCCTTTCAATAATGGCTTTCTTCTGCCACTCGTCCATGAAGGCCAGATTTGTGTAGAGTACGACTTATAGTTGTCCCGTGTACAGATTCCCCCAGCTCAGCGGCAGGACGTCCCAGCTCCTCCAGAGTTATCTTGAGGCACTTGGTTACATTTCTGACCAGTGCTCTCCTTGTTTGGTCTGTTAGTTTAGGTGGACGGCCGTGTCTTGGTAAGTTCACAGTGGTGCTATACTCTTTCCATTTCCGAATGATGGATGGAACAGTGCTCCGTGAGATGTTCAAATCTTGGGAAATCTTTGTATAACTTAACGCTGCTTTAAACTTCTCCACAGCTTTATCCCTGACCTCTCTGGTGAGCTCCTTGGCCTTCATGATGTTGTTTAGTGACCAATACACTCTGACCATAGCTCTGAGGCCCTCACAGAACAGCTGGAATTATACTGAGAGTAGATTACACACAGGTGGCCTCTATTTAATGGTTAGGGCAAGGTGTGAACTTTCTGCAGTCATTAGGAATGTTATAAAGGCAATTTAATGCACTCAGAAAAATGTTGTATGAATACTTATGCACGCCCCACTTTTCACTTTTCTATTTTTTGTAAAATAACAGAATCATGTATCATTTTTACTTCACAGTTGTCTGTTACTTGTGTGGGAACTTTCAGTAAAAAGTTCAAAATAAAATCTTTATGTTTAGGGTTGTAAACATGACAAAATGTGCAAAAGTTCAAGGTGTATTAGTACAGGTTAATCTGAGGCTTAATGCAGGATATATTCATTTCACACATAACTTTAACATAGGTTGTCTCTCAACAGTTTCAGCAGGTTAGTGTAGAGCTGCGATGCGCCGAGCAGCTGGACTTCTCTCCAGGTGATCAGGCGGGAGGAGAAGCCAGTGTTAGGCACCGCGCAGAGTAACCAGAGTTGGATCATCTCTTGTAGCATCAAGAGTATGTAGGGCAGAGGCATCTGAAGTAACAGGCAGGGGAAAGTTATTAGATGCTGCTCTAGAAGCTCTATACCCAGGACATGCATTATCACTTTTGAGGTTAAATGCAGCTCCTATGACGGGGGGAGGTGAGGGATCTAGAAACAGCCTAAATAGTAGAGAAGCTAAGTTACCGCAGATTGCTTTAAATAAGTAGGAGGAGCTTACTCCTCATTACTCATTACTTTGTAGCAAGCAGCGCGTCTGTCCCTGTTCAGACGAGCGAGCGACGGCCAGCGCTACATTAGACATTAACATTAGCAACAATAAATCTCTCCTCAAAATTGATTGATGGATTGATTTGAGTTTTTATTTACTTTATTTTACACTTACTCTCACACTTACATTGTCACAGGACAAAAACAACTCAAAAGGGTTAGTCCGAAGCAAGAAAGCTTATAGGTGCCTACCCCATTCAAGATTAGTTTACTTTGCAGCTGCAGGCAGTCCCCAATAGGGGTGATAATAACAGTAGTACTAGCAGCATCTCGTGAACTTTCACATTACATCATTAATCCCTGAGTTATCCAGGCACAAACTCTGTCTTACCCCGGCACATGGGCAGCAGGAGCGTGCATGTGCCTGTGTTAGTTATTAGTGAATAACAAATTCATATTTCATTTTATTTTTCATATTCATGGGCACACACACAACTCTGTGGGTGTACATATCTATGAATTACAGTAATGTTGTTGCAGATTTCAACAGTACAATTTTCAGCATTATCAATAGGATTAGCAGCATTGATGATTAGAAGCTTAGATAGAAATCTAATGAGACTTACAAGACTACTTACAAGGATGAGAGCCGGAGAACCAAATACAAAAGTATGTGCTTACTGATAATGTATTTGTATTTGTTATTATTATTATTATTTTTGTTATTTTTATTTATTTTTATTTCCCATTCACAAAATACCATATCCAATCATTACGTATAAAACCCAGTCATCATTCTATTCATTTACTTCATTATTTAAGTATTACATTTCTCTTTGTTTTTATAATACTGTATATATACCCGCATATATACATACACACACACACACGTATATATACATACATACATACATAAATCAGTAGTACACATTATTATTGTTATACTGTTTTCACCATCACCTTAATAACAATAATAATAATAGCATTCTCCAAAATATCATCTTTCTTCTTGCTGTCATTCTCATCACCACTGCAATAATATTGTGATTTTTGTTAATCAGTGGTTTATGATTGTTTGCCTTATTTTGTGAGGTGCGTTAAAAAGCCAGGGTGTAATGTGCCCGTTGGTAGAGGGCAGCAGCCCCCAATCAGTGAGCCCCCACCCTGCTGCCCTAACTAGATTGTGGATGTGAGCAGTTTTGGAACCTATACTGAGTAGTGCTTCAAAAAGACAAAAAGGTTAAGAAGGTTTATGAACCTGGGGGGGAGCCCAACAACAGGTAATAATAACAAGCAATAACAGCATTTTGGTTATCTTTTGCTAGTTCATTTCTCTCAAGTTCATGTACGATAGGATTGTCAATATTGATTTGAATCTGAAGCTTACTATTCCGTCTACTAAATAAAATCATTTTTTGTTTTCTATATGTTCATCAGTAGTTTGTTCTTATTAAACCATTCTTTTAGTTTGTATAATTCAGTGGTGACCTCTGATATGAGCAGTGGTAGATCTTTGCCAGAGCCGCGTATAATTATGTCATCAGCAAATAATATACATTTTAACTTTGTGGAGACTTCACACAAATCATTTATGTACAACAGAAACAATTGAGGTCCTAATATCGATCCTTGGAGGACTCCACATGTTATGTTCTTCCATGCAGATACGTGTTCATCAATTTGTATTTACTTTCTTTCCGTCAAATATGACTTCAACCAATTGTTAGCGATCCCTCTAATCCCGTGATTATGTCGTTTATTTAGTAATATTTCATAGTGGTGGGCCGAGATACAAATCCCACAAGAACGAGACAAGATTTTGACATAATTTGCAATAATAAATAATATTTTGCAATTATTATTCCTTTGTATGGATCGTTGTATCGTATTGTATTGTATTGTTTGTAACAAAATGAACAAACTAATAAGGATGGGAATTGATAAGATTTGACCAATATCATCAGGCTCTATTTGTGTGCATACAGTTTAATATTAGAACAAGCCTAATACATTTGGCTCTTTTGACAAGTGTATTCTGATTACATTTCCAAATTTTAAATAATAATTAGATATAATTTGAAGCTTAAAAGTTGATTTCAGGTGGAGGAGGAGACGGGTTTAGATGTAGTATCTGAACAGTCTGGCGTGAATCTGCAGCGGCTCCAGTCTGCAGGTTTGAACACGAGGCAGTGGTTCCAAGCGACTGACCTTAAAAAGTTTTCTTTTCTTTTTTACGTTCCAATCAATACAGATCAGTACACATTATTAGAGAACTATTGCCTAAATATTCCCATGAGTCCTATAAGCAGTCTACAGGAAGAAGGTCTATATCTAAATTTCAGCCTATAAAAAAAAAATAAAAGAAGAAAAAAAATATTACGAGATCATTTTACATTGTGATGAGAAATCTTGTGGCAATTTGATCTCGCGCCATGAGATCTGGGCCCCTCCCTAGTATGTCATGATCTATAGTGTCAAAAGCTTTCTCGAGGTCTATGAATATACCCAAAGAATACAAATGATTGTCAATATTGTTGGTGACTTGCTCAGATTGATAATGCTTGTTGACCTGTTGTTTCTGCGGTCTTACGTCCCAATCAAGCGGAGGTGAAAACAACGGGAGATCGCTGATATTGGGTGGTTGTTTGAGAGGATTTATTAAGGTGAATAATTGTCAGATTGTGATCAAATGTCATTGATTATTGGACTTAATTGGTCTCAATGAATGTTTGTACAAACTGCCAAGGGAAATAATCATGATCTAAGTTAAACGTGATGCTGACGAGAAAATGTTTTAGTTTATTCAGCTTTAGATTTAGCTAAAGCGTCATGACATTAAACATTTGATTAACAATTTATCTGATGTTTAAAGCAAAGTAAATGGTAGGATTTAGAGCCTGACGTGTCCGGCACAGTTACGTTAAACTTTAAAACATAATCCACACAATGTGTTTAGATCTGCAGACGTCCATTCTAATCATAAAACTTACTCAGTTTACAAGATTGAAGCTGTAGTTCCACATCCAACAGCTTTCCAGAGAAAAACTAAATGTATCGAACACAATCTGTGTGGCAACTGCATTTATGAAAAAAAACACCTAACCCCAAAAAAATTGCTACAAAAGGTTTTTCAACAGTTTTCTGTAGTATCAGGTGCTCCTTTATTATTCATCCTAGACAAGTCATGTCGGTGTCCAACCCCATGTTTGGGGTTTCTAGGAATCCAATAGGCTTGTTCAAATTGTAGTCACATGATTGCATAATTGTGAAATAGAAGATGGTGGACAAATGCTCTATACATTGACATTAGCGAGGTTGTCACGGCAACGACAACGCAACCTTCCCAGAGGCTGAGAGGGACATGGATGGGCTCATGTTAAAGCCCCAACCCTCTTCTTCCCAACACAATAAAAGACACGTCTCTACAATATTTACTCGTGGAGATATTTGCTGAAGTCTGTGAGGTGAGCGACAAATCTCTTATATATATTTGAAAAAATACCTTTGATCTGCATCAAGTTTACAAATAGTCATCGTCACACTCTTCCTCCCGTAAAGGTTGATGGTAGTCCATATCCTCTGCAACTACACTGTGGTGTTCAAAGATCAGATCAAAGGTATTTTTTCAAATATATATAAGAGATTTGTAATCAATGTGTAATTGTAATCATTCCACTATAATGTAAATATGCTAATTGCTAATGTGCTGAGATAACAGAGAGGTTAAAACCCTTCCAGGTCTACCATGTCAGGGCCGACATGGTCGCTCACCTCACAGACTTCAGCAAATATCTCCACGAGTAAATGTCGTAGAGACGTGTCTTTTATTGTGTTGGGATGAACAGGGCTGGGGCTTTAACATGAGCCCATCCATGTCCCTCTCAGCCTCTGGGAAGCGATGTAAGGTTGCGTTGTCGTTGCCGTGACAACCTCGCTAATGTCAATGTATAGAGCATTTGTCCACCATCTTCTATTTCACAATTATGCAATCACGTGACTACAATTTGAACAAGCCTATTGGATTCCTAGAAACCCCAAACATGGGGTTGGACACCGACATGACTTGTCTAGGATGAATAATACAGGAGTAATGGGCATTTTAAGGATTTGGCGCCCCTCTTGGAAATTTGACTTTTCCACTGGTCAGATTTTGGTAGACTTTTAGTATGTTAATAAGCACACCTGATACTACAGAAAACCATTGAAAACCTTTTGTAGCATTTTTTTGGGGTCAAACCATATGACACATGACTAAATGTGTCATATGAAAGTACCCGGACCCATACTGACAGTCACTAAGTAAATTATGTTTATTTACAAAGCTGTCCAAGCGGGCAGCCAAAAGGTTTTCCAGAATCTTGGATAGTTGAGGAAGGTAGAGATTGGTCTATGATTTGTAAACTGACGATTATCCACACTTTTATAAATTGGAACGACCTTGGCAATCTTCATGAGGCCAGTTGAAAAGGGGAGATTGCGTAATGTGTTAATGGCATTGATATGTTGTATTACTTTTTTAATCAGGTTCATGTCAAAGTCATTTCCCCCCCCCCCTGGGTACAGATGGACCGAAAGAGGAAACATCATCCAAGGAGCGTCTGCACCAGGAGCAGCCCATCGGCCACAGAGCGCCACCTCAGGGGGCCCGGAGGAGGTGCAGGAGAGACGTCCTACCTCCATCCAGGCACCCCCAGGAGAGCGCCCGCACGGCCACAGCCAACCAGCAGTCCCGGGGCAGAGGGCTCCCTCAGAGGAACCACTAGGACAGGGGTGGCCAACTGGTCAGAGGCCAAGAGCCGAAATGTTCAATCTTGATCCTGTGAAGAGCCACAAAGGCACCGATCATTCACGAAATCCGAGTGCGGTAGTTTAATATGATTAAATGTAATTAAACTGTTATATTAAATCATAATAAACAATAACTTTATGTGTGGCCTTTTTCTTTGATCTATTTATTAACAATATTATTATTTCGAATAGTTTTTGTCGTTGCTTGTTTTGTTTTTTTCAATGCTGGTGTATATTTGTGTGTGGGGCCCTGCCCACTGAGCCCCCTCCTCTGGTTCGCCCCTGGCCTGTGTGCTCAGTGCCTGCAGCTTGGTCCTGACTGGACTGTGCAGAGAGAGAAGTTCATAAGCTTTAATCAGGAGCCTCTGGACGACTGAGAGTCTGTTTATGTTGCATTTGTTACAGTTACAACATGTGACAGAAAAGTCAATGACTTTGCGTATTTCCGCGTTACGATGTCGCGCTTCGCATCATGTGCTTCATTAGAGCTCGGCTTTTTTCCATTTCCTAATTTTGATCTTTTTCTGTGAATATGAGGCCAACTTTCATCAAATAAAGAGTAGGCTAATCAGAAACTTGAAACGCACAGAAGCTGATCCCAGTGCCACGATCTGCCTGACTGTTGTTTAACTACATCCCGCTTTGAGTAAAGCTGCAGCACCTTTTACACGCCGCCTCGAACAGGAGAGACAGACTCTCATTCATGTGTGTAGAGATGGAACAAGGGTCTGTAGGACTATGGTTGGATTTTTGGTCAAGATTCTTAAAGACTGTTACAGTTTATGGGAAATATGTACCAATTCTATTGCAAAGAGCCGCACTCTGATTGGCCGAGAGCCGCGGGTTGGCCACCCCTGCACTAGGAGAACATAAAAAAATATATTAAATAAATAAATAAATACAATAAAAATCATATATATATATACAAATAAATACAATAAAAATTTAAAATAAATACATATTTAATAAGAGAAATTAAGAACAACTAAAACTGTGTGTGAAATGGCACAGGATGAAAAGAGGGAAACTAAAGAAATAATAGAACTAAAACCGGTAAATAAAGTTAATATAAGTAAACTATTTAACTATTTTAATGATTTCATTTTCATTCGTTGCCGGGAGAAAAAATGAGTAAACATTCACATTTTTGTGTTGAGAGATATCACTGTTTGTTTTGGCTATTTTCGATGCCAGGTGAGGCCCAGTGACAAAGTCATTGAACGCATTTACTACATTCCCCCCGTTTGTAATCTTCTCATCATTTTGAATCATGTAGTCTGGGTATATATTATATCTTTTCATGGGACAACAATGAATGACTTTGCTAGAGTTTAAAGAGGTCTGTGCATAGCGTGTATAACAGGTCACCACTGGACTCCTCTGAGACAACACGGACCTGGTGGATGAGACCTTGTGTTCCTCCAGCCTCTGTTTGGGGATGTCCTACAGATGCTCAGCAGGGTTTAGATGGAGGGAAGTGCTTGACCAGTCGGTTACTTTTGTCCTCTGCTGCGTCGCCGGGCAGTGGTCTCCTCTTTGGGATCAGTATCCCGTTGGAGTACGACCCTGTGGTCTAGTTTCTGGAGGGGAACAGTACATTTTGGTGTTGATGATTCGCTTCGGGAATCGGGCCACAGAGGAGGGTTTTGGGTTGTTCTCATATTGGAGTACATCCCTGAGACCACTGCTCATGCAGCATGTGGGCCGTCCTAAACAGAGGATAGAGGAGCTGACTTTTGGTACCACCACTTTTTACATGAACGGCTGCTTGTTGAGATATTTTGATGGACATTGAAACCATATTGTTATACAAGCTGTACACAGACTGCTTTATATTGTAGAAAAGTGTTGGAAAGATATAATGAAATATAAATGTTCAGTACAAACGGCCGTGGCAGTGTAGCGTGTTTTGGATGGTCACACAGAGACACGGGAGGCCAGACTCTGGGTACTGCTCTTTTAATGCCAGGTCCTTTAAAAACAGCAACAGGAGACACAATCAGAGGACACACAGTGGCACAGCTCCCAGCACGCAGGTTGCTCAGCTCAATGAATTAACATAAAGTATACAATATTCAACATAAAATTTATATAATTTTGCACAATACTCAAAATGTTCTAATTAAATAATTTGGTTATTGTACTAATTGGCTAATTTGGATTTACAGTTTTGGAAATATAACAAAAATAAAATACAGCATAAAAATTTGCAGTACCAGAATTTATATATTTTTCTCTAAAACCTTTAACAAACCTTTAAAAACAGCAACAGGAGACACAATCAGAGGACACACAGTGGCACAGCTCCCTACAGAGCAAACGAAAAAAAATAAAAAAAACGTCAACATAGGTGCTAAGAAGTCCGTTTCACAGGCTAAAAATAGTTTGTGACCTAATTAACTTCTACTTCATTTCAGTTTATGGTGTTATGTTCGTGTTTCTGACACGTTTATTTGACTAACACAGCTTAAACAAGTGTTAGCTAAACTCATAGGGAGACTCGAGGAGCACAACTTACCAGCACGCAGGTTGCTCAGCTCAATGAGGGACAGAGCAGACCGCGCGCTGCATAGAGGGGGGGTGTGTCGCACCAATTATGGTCCCTGCGCAACAGGCACTAAAGGAACTATATTACTCAGTAATAACACTTGTAAAAATAAAATACCAAAATTACATTAAAAAATTACCAAAAACGGATAATAACAATAATAAAAGGGATTCACTATAAAGTTTTGAGGATGTTCACTTAAAAAAATAATAATCCTGCTACATACTCCCCTCTGAACTTCTCAAAACCGTACCAACAGGTGTCAAACTGGACTCAGAGTAACATTCTCGCCATCAAACATAGACATTTACTTTCTATATGTCTGCAACATAAATGTCTTCCTCCTCAAAAGGAAAAGCAACAGTGATAAGTTGGCCAAACTCAACAATGTATACTTGCAATAAGATAGTGCCGTACACACAACCTCTTACAGGTAAGTTAGTGGCTGTTACTCTCCAATAACCCTGAGCTAATTGGTAGATTACATTACTCACAGTGATTTGATTACATTTGGATCACAACCAAAAAAAATACAGGTTGCATCTACAAAAATAAACTTTTTGCAAAACCTGAGACTGCAGTACGAGTCTGAATGTTCTTTTGCGTCATATTCTGTATCAGTCTGTTAACTGGTTTCACAATTCTACCAGCCCTAGTTCTGAAAAGACTCATTGTATCAGGCGACGGAACAGTAGGTCCAATGGTAACTGCTTCACTGGACTGGTCACAAGAATGTCTAGGACTTGGGTCTGGACTAACAGTGTCTCTGTCACCACTCTCGGGTTTATGAGGATTTTCAACATCAGACTCAACACGTGACTCGATGACAAGGTCTGAAGCGACCTCAGAGGGACATGGACAGGAATCTTTCAAGGACACTGTTCTTTCCACCCACTCAACTGTGCGATCTATTGCATTAGGCCCTGAGTCAAGAACTGAACGATCCTGATTGACAGTACTCTGCTCAAGGGACGAATCAAAGGAGGACACTGACTCTTGTTCGTGATCGAGTTTGAGCGGCAGAAAGTTTGCTAACAGGAGGAGGTTCCGGTGAACAACTTTCTCTTGCCCAGTGACTGTATTTCTGATTCGATAAGTGTGACATTTGTGGTCTTTGGACACAACCGTGTAAATGGTGGAGCACCACTTGTCAGCAAGTTTCCTACGACCTCGCTCACCTTTATTTGCCAAGAGAACTTGGTCTCCTTCCTCAATGTCTGTACCCTTGACTTTCAAGTTATACAAGCGGGCTTGGCGCCGCTGACTGGTGTTTGCATTAGCCTGGGCTGCAACGAGGGCCTCTTTGAGATTATCTCTTATCTTTTTGACATAACTGTTATAATCGGTGATCTCATTGTCTCTTTCTGCGTTGTGGAACATTACATCGATTGGGAGTCTGGGTATGCGCCCAAACATTAAATAGAACGGCGCATAGCCAGTCGACTCATGTGCTGTGCAGTTGTAGGCGAATGTTAAGGTTTGGAGCATTTGTGGCCATTTACTCTTATCGCGGGCGGGCAAGGCTCTGATCATGTTTCCTAAAGTCCGATTGAACCTTTCAGTTTGGCCATTGCCCATAGGGTGATAAGGCGTGGTCCTCGATTTTTTTACTCCTGAGATCTTTAACAGCTCCTGAATCAGTTCGCTTTCAAAGTTTGCACCTTGGTCAGCATGAAGTCTTTGCGGGAAGCCATACACACAAAAGTATTTGTCCCATAACTGGCGTGCCACTTGTTTCGCTGACTGATCGGGGCACTGAAATGCGTGGGCCATTTTGGTAAAATGATCAGTGGCAACTAACACATCCACGCTGCGTCCTTTTAAATCCTCTGCCGACCAGAAGTCAAGGCACACTAACTCTAGGGGACTTGTGGTTTTGATACTTTCCAAAGGTGCCCTTGCCTCTGGTTCAAGGGTTTTGCTCACGACACAGCGTTTACAGCATTTAACGTACTCGCGGACAGTAAGCTCCATGTTCAGCCAAAAGAAGCGCTGCCTGGCAAGGTGTAATGTCCGGCTTTGACCTTGATGTCCAGCGTTATCGTGCACACCCTGAAGGACATGACTAACGAGTGACAGGGGAGTAACATACTGATGTCGCTTTTTGCCAGTTACTAGATCTTTGGACACCCTGTAGAGAATGTTGTCAAGCATTTTCAATTTCTCCCACTGTTTCAGAAGCTTCAGGGTTTTTGGAGACAGATTAGACTTTTCTCTCCTAGATGGTCGCCTACCACGTATGACAAATGGGATGACTTTTGAAATGGTAGTGTCATTTTGCTGTGCATCTTGGAGCTCCTGAACAGAGAACACAGGTAAAGTGATTTGGCTTGGGGGCAATAGCCTGTCTAAATCTTGAGCTAGCCAGGAGAAAACCCTTGCCTCACAACTGTTTTCCCTTTCTAAGTGACCTGAGAGGACTGCGGACACTTCCTCACTACCCAATGACTGATGTTCTAAACACTGGGTAATTTGGAGACACTGAACTTCCTGACAATCTGTGCTGGCCCTAAAGACCCCTTGAACTGTGCCTTCCCTTAACTGCTCTGACTCTTTCAACAAACTGTCATAGGGTTCGGTCACAAGTCTCTGGGAAACACGGCCTTTGACAAAGGGCTGGCGGCTTAGGGCATCTGCGACTATGTTTTTACTGCCGGGTATGTATTTGATATTGAAGTTGTATGGGGATAACTTTGCGACCCACCTTTGCTCACACGCGTCGAGTTTTGGCTTTGTGAGAATATAGGTAAGGGGATTATTATCAGTCCATACAGTGAATGAGTTCCCCTTTAGCCAGTGACTGAACTTGTCGCAGACTGACCACTTTAGCGCTAGAAACTCTAAGCGATGGGCTGGGTATTTGCTTTGTGCACGAGTGAGCGCTTTACTGGCGAATGCAATGGGCCGTGCCTTTGTTTCTCCCTCTTGGACCTGAGATATCACAGCACCTAGTCCATCAGTTGAGGCATCTGTGGAAAGGATGAACGGGCGACCGAAATCTGGGTGTGCCAAAACAACGGACTCTAGGAGGGCAGTTTTCAAGTGTTCAAATGAATCTTTGTGCTCTTGTTTCCAATCGCTTGGGTGTAACTTTTTGAAAGCAGCAGCACCACGGGCATTTCCTTTCCTCCCTTTAGGGGCAGCAGTGAGTGCAAAAAGGGGCTTAGCAATGCGAGAACAATCTTGGAGGAACTGTTGATAGTACATGATCATGCCCAAGAACGATCTGATTTTCTTTTGTGATGGTGTTTTACCGTCCTCCATCATGAGGTCTGACTCTGTCATTGAAGTGATAGCTTTGACCTTATCGGGATCAGTTGAAACTCCACTCTCATCCACAATGTGTCCAAGAAATGTCACTGTCTTTCTGAGGAGTTGACATTTTTTGGGAGCTAGCTTCAATCCATGAGTTCTCAGCCGGTTAAAGACCATTTCCAGCCTTTTTAGAGCCTCTGCCTCATCAGGTGCATAGACCAACACGTCGTCCAAGTAACAAAGCAGTGTTAAGAAGTTTTGGTCGCCGAATATACCCATCATGAGCCGCATGAAACTAGCGGGACTATTGCACAGGCCTTGTGGTAGCCTATTGAACTCATAAAGACCCATGGGGGTTGTGAACGCTGTAAACTTTTTGTCCTCCTCGGCCATTGCGATGTTATAGAAACCGGAGGTAAGATCCATTGCACTGAATATGGCACTTCCTCCCAGGGCAGCAAGACAATCCGCTTGATGGGGCAAAGGGTGAGCATCTTTGATTGTGCGTGCATTTAGCCAGCGATAGTCCACGCAAATCCTTAAGTCTCCATTCTTTTTCCAGACGAGGACCAGCGGCGACGCCCACTCACTGTTTGATTTGCGAATGATATCTAGCTCTTCCATTTCTGAAAGAACTTGTCTGAGTTTGTGATACTGTCCTGGGGGTACTCGGCGGTATGGGAGTCTGAACGGTCGGCTGTCGGACAGGTGAATTCTATGGACAATGTCTTTTGCTGAGCCACAGTCAAGTTTGTTTTTTGAAAAGACATCCTCATACTTTTGAATGAGCTGCAGGAGTTGTTTTTTCCAATAAGGTGACACCTCACAGGAATCAATGTCCAAACTTTCAAGTCCGAGATTTGCTAAGGTGTCTTTGTGGCTTTGGGAGTGATCAACTTGTTCATTTGTCACTGTCTGTTTATGTTGTTCCAGTGAGTCAACAGCACCAGAGTCCTCATCCAGATCCTCTATAGCAATACAAGCAGACACCTCCGCAATCTTTGCATTGCGCCTCAGAGTCACTGGTTTGTTGGAGGTGTTTACCACTCTAACTGGGATCCACCTGTCGCCATGCATGTTGGACACAGACCTGCATACGACAATGTCATTTTTGTGAGTCAGGGTCTTTGGTGGCTCGACCAGCACTGCACTACCTTCAGAGATGGCCGAGTCTGCAGGCAACTTGCTCCACACGAGGTGTTCCTGTCTGGGCTGGAGGGTTACTGCTTTAGTCAACTTGGCTGTCCCAATAACATCAGGGATGTTGTCCCCTCTCCACCTGTTAATGCCAGACAACATATTAAGGAACTGCATGATCTCAGGTTCTTCTGCTGATTCGGGTTTACTTAGGACTTGCCAAAACTGTGTCGACTGTTTAAACTGTTTGAGGAGATGCTTAATGACATTAGTTCCAATGATCATTTGGTCTTTTTGCCCAGGAACAACTAATGCAGGAACTCTGAATGTGCACCCGTACACTTCCACCTTTAAATCACAGATGCACTTGGGCTTAACTTTAACGCCACCACAACCTACAAGCACAATATCAGGGCATATATCAGTGGACACGGCTACTGAGTCAGCACTGCTTAACATTTGTTCAGCTTCTTCACTGATGGTACATGCCATTGACCCTGTGTCAAGGAGGGCTTTAAATGAAACTACATCCTCCACTAGAGCATCGGTGTAAAATAGACTATCTGCTTTGTCAAGCCTAGTTATGTTCTGGAACAATACAACAGTATCTGGTGGGGATGATGTCACACATTCAGAGTAAACAGACTGAGCATCATCATCGGGTTTGAGGGTCTCTGCTTTATCACTCACACTGTCCCCTCTCGCATGTGAGTGCATTAGTTTCCCTGACTGACTGCCTGAGGTGTGGGGGACTTGGGACAGTCTTTTCTTTGGTGACCCGTTTCTAGACAGCTCAAGCATCTTTTTTCTCTCATACAGTGATTCCGGGTTGAATGTGCGTTTTGCCCACAGACGCGACATGGAGATGAGCGAGCAAATGGGGAGGACTGTGCTCCGGTTGCAGCAGGTACAGGCTGGCTTGTACGTTCTAGCACTCTCTCCAACATACTTAGCACTCTCTCCAATGCATTTGACTCTGGGGTAGTTGCATCACTTTGTTTGACTGGGCTGGTGATCTTAGCTGTATTTACTTTAGTGTACTCTGCGTCATGGTCTGGAGGGTCACTCTCAGCTACAGCAGTGGCAACACGGACAGCGTGTGCTTTGGGTGTACCTACAGCGGGCTTTTTGACTTGGTGCTCTCTCTGATGCTCATCGATAGCTTCCTGCACCTCAGTGAGTGACCACTTACTGATGGGTTTACATTTGAAAACACAGGCAAGGTCATAATCGGGGCAGTTTCTGATAACATCATGGCTATAGTACATATTGTCCATTTTTCCCCCTTGGAGCTTTAGATGTCTGTCAGCTACTTCAGCGGCTGTGTTTAGCCTGACCCAATAATCTACTGGTGTTTCTTTAGCTGTTGGCTGGGTGGCATAGAAATCAGCTAATGGCAGACAAGAGCCGGGGGTCTCACTAAAGTAACGCCTGAGAATGTTGTAAATTGTCTCTGGGCTTACTGGTGTGTTGCTTGAGGAGCTACTTTTCAGTCCCACTTTGACAATACTTTTTGCGCGGCCAAGAAGGTGGTTTAAAACTTCCTCTACTTGTTGGCTAGGTGGGAGATCTTTTTTGTGCAAATACACTTCGACAGCATCGATCCACTCATGAATGGAGTACTTGTCTGTGCTATCACCGCGATACATGGGTGGGTCTTTAATGTCTGGTCTGACTATCAAGCTAACCTTAGATAGGTCAGCGGTTGCATTAAAAGTCTCTGTTCTGGGTGGATTACCAAGGGGAGGCTGTGAGCTATGGGGCTGCTGGCTGGCTAGGAGACGGCCAGCTATGGATTCACCAATCTGACTCCCCAATTCACCAATGAGTTCACGTAACTGATGGGCGGTGTTGGGATTAACAGGTGTAGAATACTGTGGTACATGTCCATTTGTAACACCTTCTGACCCAAACAGCGGCTGGGGGACAGGCCCTGGACTTTCATTCAAAAACGTAAATAAACCTCTCCCTCTACCAACAGGTGAAAGTATATCATATGTCTGATCGTATCTACGCGCCATGGTTTGAAAGTCACTTGAACAGAAAAGTACCACAAAATAATGTCTGACTCAAAATAAAATTCACAAGTGGTAAATTCTCCGAATTACTTCAATGTATGAGCTGTATGATTCACAGTCTTATGCCTAAATTCTCTCAAAATGGCGACCAACACAAAGGCTAACAGGGATCCACTTGAAGACCAGCTTGGACTCCGGGCATCACGAGCACACAGCAGAACCTCGGCGATCGGCAGCGGCTAATCAAGGGATCCGGGTCACGGCACCAGTTTTATGTAGCGTGTTTTGGATGGTCACACAGAGACACGGGAGGCCAGACTCTGGGTACTGCTCTTTTAATGCCAGGTCCTTTAAAAACAGCAACAGGAGACACAATCAGAGGACACACAGTGGCACAGCTCCCAGCACGCAGGTTGCTCAGCTCAATGAATTAACATAAAGTATACAATATTCAACATAAAATTTATATAATTTTGCACAATACTCAAAATGTTCTAATTAAATAATTTGGTTATTGTACTAATTGGCTAATTTGGATTTACAGTTTTGGAAATATAACAAAAATAAAATACAGCATAAAAATTTGCAGTACCAGAATTTATATATTTTTCTCTAAAACCTTTAACAAACCTTTAAAAACAGCAACAGGAGACACAATCAGAGGACACACAGTGGCACAGCTCCCTACAGAGCAAACGAAAAAAAATAAAAAAAACGTCAACATAGGTGCTAAGAAGTCCGTTTCACAGGCTAAAAATAGTTTGTGACCTAATTAACTTCTACTTCATTTCAGTTTATGGTGTTATGTTCGTGTTTCTGACACGTTTATTTGACTAACACAGCTTAAACAAGTGTTAGCTAAACTCATAGGGAGACTCGAGGAGCACAACTTACCAGCACGCAGGTTGCTCAGCTCAATGAGGGACAGAGCAGACCGCGCGCTGCATAGAGGGGGGGTGTGTCGCACCAATTATGGTCCCTGCGCAACAGGCACTAAAGGAACTATATTACTCAGTAATAACACTTGTAAAAATAAAATACCAAAATTACATTAAAAAATTACCAAAAACGGATAATAACAATAATAAAAGGGATTCACTATAAAGTTTTGAGGATGTTCACTTAAAAAAATAATAATCCTGCTACAGCAGCACCGCCGCCGTGCACACAGGTAAAGCATCGCACGAGAATACATTTAAGGAATGCGTACTTATGTTAACAGCTTTAATTCGCGATATTAGTCTGCCGAAGGACTCATATTAAATCCAACATAACTCTGAAGTCTCGGAGAAGGTTTGGGTTGCACTTACTTTTCTGAGTTAATGTAGTCGTTTTTAATACGCTTTCTATTTGTGAAATAATCTCTACAAACATTACACCTTCTTATCTTTCAGAACTGATTTTACCTTATGAACCTTCATGGCCCCTTCGCTCCTCTGGCAGGGGTCTCCTAGTTATTCCTAAAGTCAACAGAAAGACTCACGGCGAGGCGTCTTTCCAATACTATGGCCCTCGCCTCTGGAACGACCTGAGGAGGAGCTCAGGACCGCAGAGAACGTTCATGTTTTTAAGAGCAGGCTCAAGACCCACCTTTTTAGTTTAGCTTTTAACTAATATTTACTTATATTAACCTTATTTACCGGTTTTAGTTCTATTATTTCTTTAGTTTCCCTCTTTTTATCCTGTGCTATTTCACGCACAGTTTTAGCTGTTTTTTAATGTATCTCTTATTAAATATTAATTTATTTATTTTTTTATGTGTGTGTATATATATATATATATTTATAATTTTTATTGTATTTATTTATCTATTTTTTAGTTATTTTATTTATTTATTTATTTTTTATGTTCTCCTAGTGGTTCCTCTGAGGGAGCCCTCTGCCCCAGGAGTGCTGGTTGGCTGCGGCTATGCGGGCGCTCTCCTGGGGGTGCCTGGATGGAGATAGGACATCTCTCCTGCACCTCCTCCGGGCCCCCTGAGTTGGCGCTCTGTGGCTGTGGCCGATGGGCTGCTCCTGGTGCAGACGGCTCCTTGGATGATGTTTCCTCTTTCGGTCCATCTGTACTCAGCCTTACATACTCAACTCTATGTCCATTTTTATTTAAGACTTTTTAACTGCTGGCTGTCTGTACGTATATGTGTCTGTGTGTCTGTGTGTGCGGGTGGGGTGGTGGGGTTGTAGTTTTTATGTATATTTACTGGTGGGGACGATTTTAATGATTTTTAAGCACTGTAAAGCACTTTGTGTTACATTTTGTATGAAAAGCGCTTTATAAATAAAGTTTGATTTGATTTGATTTGATACATTGTTAACCTTAATATGGTTCTGTACCAGACTGTGTGTGTTGGAGCTTCTAAAGTGGAGATGTTCTCTGAGTATATACTGTATAGTTTGATCTCATTTTGAGCAGACTGGTGTTGGTGTCCTCCATTAACAAAATGACCCGACAGGAATAACACACTTTTAGTGATTTCCTCCTGACCAAATCTAAAAGTGTAAGTTGACAAAAAGTCATTGAAGTGTTAAAATTGTTTCGTCTATATTGTTTTTAACTTTTACAATAAAATGAAGATGTTAAAGGAGACAACTTGCCGTGTCTCACCTTCTATTCTACTCACCTCCTGTTTCAGAAAAATGGGCCTTTAACAAAGGTCTCATACTGAGGGGTCATAATGTATTCAAGGCTAACCCTCTCACCTTTCTAGCTTCACAAAGAACTGAAACAGTCGGCATTATTCATTCTCACCATACTCTGCTCCTGTGTAGCCACTGTTGCCCTGGGACAGACTGATGGAAGTGAGGCTGCTAAAATCCGACCACCACCAACCACTCACTTACACACAGGCAAGAGTCTTGCCCAAGGACACACAGTCGGATTATGAGACCACCTGCTCAATTAAGAGAATAACTTTACTCCGTTAAAATCAAAAAGTAAGAATATCTTCGAGTATGGAAGTGTGAATGCTGCTGACACATTTCATATTTAGCGTAACACAAACGGTCCATGATAGACGTCATCCTCGCCTGGGACTGTGTCCGCCCACACGTTACTGCAGGAGTCCTGGGAGCCGGAGGAGAACAGGTCAGTGGTCCGTTACTTTGATGTAAGTGTGTTCATGGGAGGGGCGCCCCCTTGTGACTGAATCAACAAACAGCTGATAGCAGTCATCATCATCTTTATTTATGAACTCCGGTTAGTCAGGTCCTCTATCAGGTGCGGTGTCAGGTCAACTGTCAGGTGCGGTGTCAGGTCCTCTGCCAGGTGCGGTGTCAGGTCCTCTGCCAGGTGCGGTGTCAGGTCCTCCGCCAGGTGCGGTGTCAGGTCCTCCGTCAGGTGCGGTGTCAGGTCCTCCGTCAGGTGCGGTGTCAGGTCCTCCGTCAGGTGCGGTGTCAGGTCCTTTGCCAGGTGCGGTGTCAGGTCCTCTGTCAGGTGCGGTGTCAGGTCCTCTGCCAGGTGCCGTGTCAGGTCCTCTGCCAGGTGCCGTGTCAGGTCCTCTGCCAGGTGCGGTGTCAGGTCCTCTGCCAGGTGCGGTGTCAGGTCCTCTGCCAGGTGCGGTGTCAGGTCCTCTGCCAGGTCCACTGTCAGGTGCGGTGTCAGGTCCTCTGCCAGGTGCGGTGTCAGGTCCGGTGTCAGGTCCTCTGCCAGGTGCGGTGTCAGGTCCTCTGCCAGGTGCGGTGTCAGGTCCTCTGCCAGGTGCGTTGTCAGGTCCTCTGCCAGGTGCGTTGTCAGGTCCTCTGCCAGGTGCGGTGTCAGGTCCTCTGCCAGGTGCGGTGTCAGGTCCTCTGCCAGGTGCGGTGTCAGGTCCTCTGCCAGGTGCGGTGTCAGGTCCACTGTCAGGTGCGGTGTCAGGTCCTCTGTCCGGTCCACTGTCAGGTGCGGTGTCAGGTCCTCTGTCCGGTCCACTGTCAGGTGCGGTGTCAGGTCCTCTGTCCGGTCCACTGTCAGGTGCGGTGTCAGGTCCTCTGTCCGGTCCACTGTCAGGTGCGGTGTCAGGTCCTCTGCCAGGTGCGGTGTCAGGTCCTCTG
The DNA here is from genome assembly GCA_021464625.1 of Proterorhinus semilunaris. Lineage (NCBI taxonomy): Eukaryota > Metazoa > Chordata > Actinopteri > Gobiiformes > Gobiidae > Proterorhinus > Proterorhinus semilunaris. The sequence continues at coordinate 1,969,583 of CM038354.1, forward strand.
CCAGGTGCGGTGTCAGGTCCACTGTCAGGTGCGGTGTCAGGTCCTCTGTCCGGTCCACTGTCAGGTGCGGTGTCAGGTCCTCTGTCCGGTCCACTGTCAGGTGCGGTGTCAGGTCCTCTGTCCGGTCCACTGTCAGGTGCGGTGTCAGGTCCGGTGTCAGGTCCTCTGCCAGGTGCGGTGTCAGGTCCTCTGCCAGGTGCGGTGTCAGGTCCACTGCCAGGTGCGGTGTCAGGTCCTCTGTCCGGTCCACTGTCAGGTGCGGTGTCAGGTCCTCTGTCCGGTCCACTGTCAGGTGCGGTGTCAGGTCCTCTGTCCGGTCCACTGTCAGGTGCGGTGTGAGGTCCTCTGCCAGGTGCGGTGTCAGGTCCTCTGCCAGGTGCGGTGTCAGGTCCACTGTCAGGTGCGGTGTCAGGTCCTCTGTCCGGTCCACTGTCAGGTGCGGTGTCAGGTCCTCTGTCCGGTCCACTGTCAGGTGCGGTGTCAGGTCCGGTGTCAGGTCCTCTGCCAGGTGCGGTGTCAGGTCCTCTGCCAGGTGCGGTGTCAGGTCCTCTGCCAGGTGCGGTGTCAGGTCCTCTGCCAGGTGCGGTGTCAGGTCCACTGCCAGGTGCGGTGTCAGGTCCTCTGTCCGGTCCACTGTCAGGTGCGGTGTCAGGTCCTCTGTCCGGTCCACTGTCAGGTGCGGTGTCAGGTCCTCTGCCAGGTGCGGTGTCAGGTCCTCTGCCAGGTGCGGTGTCAGGTCCTCTGCCAGGTGCGGTGTCAGGTCCTCTGCCAGGTGCGGTGTCAGGTCCACTGTCAGGTGCGGTGTCAGGTCCTCTGCCAGGTGCGGTGTCAGGTCCACTGTCAGGTGCGGTGTCAGGTCCTCCGTCCGGTCCACTGTCAGGTGCGGTGTCAGGTCCTCTGTCCGGTCCACTGTCAGGTGCGGTGTCAGGTCCTCTGTCCGGTCCACTGTCAGGTGCGGTGTCAGGTCCTCTGTCCGGTCCACTGTCAGGTGCGGTGTCAGGTCCTCTGCCAGGTGCGGTGTCAGGTCCTCTGCCAGGTGCGGTGTCAGGTCCTCTGCCAGGTGCGGTGTCAGGTCCTCTGCCAGGTGCGGTGTCAGGTCAACTGCCAGGTGCGGTGTCAGGTCCTCTGCCAGGTGCGGTGTCAGGTCCTCTGTCAGGTCCTCTGCCAGGTGCGGTGTCAGGTCCGGTGTCAGGTCCTCTGCCAGGTGCGGTGTCAGGTCCTCTGCCAGGTGCGGTGTCAGGTCCTCTGCCAGGTGCGGTGTCAGGTCCACTGCCAGGTGCGGTGTCAGGTCCTCTGTCCGGTCCACTGTCAGGTGCGGTGTCAGGTCCTCTGTCCGGTCCACTGTCAGGTGCGGTGTCAGGTCCTCTGTCCGGTCCACTGTCAGGTGCGGTGTCAGGTCCTCTGCCAGGTGCGGTGTCAGGTCCTCTGCCAGGTGCGGTGTCAGGTCCTCTGCCAGGTGCGGTGTCAGGTCCTCTGCCAGGTGCGGTGTCAGGTCCACTGTCAGGTGCGGTGTCAGGTCCTCTGTCCGGTCCACTGTCAGGTGCGGTGTCAGGTCCTCTGTCCGGTCCACTGTCAGGTGCGGTGTCAGGTCCTCTGTCCGGTCCACTGTCAGGTGCGGTGTCAGGTCCTCTGTCCGGTCCACTGTCAGGTGCGGTGTCAGGTCCTCTGTCCGGTCCACTGTCAGGTGCGGTGTCAGGTCCTCTGTCCGGTCCACTGTCAGGTGCGGTGTCAGGTCCTCTGTCCGGTCCACTGTCAGGTGCGGTGTCAGGTCCTCTGTCCGGTCCACTGTCAGGTGCGGTGTCAGGTCCTCTGTCCGGTCCACTGTCAGGTGCGGTGTCAGGTCCTCTGTCCGGTCCACTGTCAGGTGCGGTGTCAGGTCCTCTGTCCGGTCCACTGTCAGGTGCGGTGTCAGGTCCTCTGTCCGGTCCACTGTCAGGTGCGGTGTCAGGTCCTCTGTCCGGTCCACTGTCAGGTGCGGTGTCAGGTCCTCTGTCCGGTCCACTGTCAGGTGCGGTGTCAGGTCCTCTGTCCGGTCCACTGTCAGGTGCGGTGTCAGGTCCTCTGTCCGGTCCACTGTCAGGTGCGGTGTCAGGTCCTCTGTCCGGTCCACTGTCAGGTGCGGTGTCAGGTCCTCTGCCAGGTGCGGTGTCAGGTCCTCTGCCAGGTGCGGTGTCAGGTCCTCTGTCCGGTCCACTGTCAGGTGCGGTGTCAGGTCCTCTGTCCGGTCCACTGTCAGGTGCGGTGTCAGGTCCTCTGTCCGGTCCACTGTCAGGTGCGGTGTCAGGTCCTCTGTCCGGTCCACTGTCAGGTGCGGTGTCAGGTCCGGTGTCAGGTCCTCTGCCAGGTGCGGTGTCAGGTCCTCTGTCCGGTCCACTGTCAGGTGCGGTGTCAGGTCCTCTGTCCGGTCCACTGTCAGGTGCGGTGTCAGGTCCTCTGTCCGGTCCACTGTCAGGTGCGGTGTCAGGTCCTCTGTCCGGTCCACTGTCAGGTGCGGTGTCAGGTCCTCTGTCCGGTCCACTGTCAGGTGCGGTGTCAGGTCCTCTGTCCGGTATCCCTAATGTTCTGGACGGTCTGCCTTACTTATCTATAATATAAACCTCAATCGGGGCGGGCGGGGCTTAAGCTCCATAGGGCGCTGCCATTTGTCTTTCCCAGAACTCTGCGGGGCCCCCACGTGACCCAGCGCCACAACAACACGACTGAATGAGGGGTGTGTGTGTGTGTGTGTGTGTGTGTGTGTGTGTGTGTGTGTTACAAATTACAAGCAGACAGTTGTCCAAGAACAGCCCATTTATTTTTTAAGTTAAGTGCTCTACAATTTGTTTTCTGTTTTGTTTTGTGTGCAGAGGTACATTTTATTATACGGCAGCTTTGAAAGCATTGGCGATTTTATTCTAAGAGTACGGTCTAATGATTGTTTGCACCGTGACACTGATAGCTACTGGGTCTGTAGCTATAGGGCCTGGCGGGTTATAGTGACTGTGTCACTCATAACCTCAGAACATCACATGTGGAGTAAATATAGAATAGTCTAAGCTCGGGACAATAGAGGCGCTGCCTGAAGAGGGAGGGAACGGGAGCTCGCGCACTTCCGCACGGACACACGTGTGCCCGCTGCGTCCTGTGAGTCAGGTGGGACCTCCAGCTCGGTGCTGGGTCTGTGGATACCGGGAGCTCCGTGGTCGGTCAGAGCGGATGGAGGCGGCAGAGCTTGCGCAGTGGGCGGCGGACCGCGCGGATGTGGCCGTATCACTCGCGGTGCTCGTAGGGCTCGTGCTGCTCGGTGAGGGGGCACGGAGGATACTGGGCAGGGTCCTCGCGCACAGCGGGCTGGAGGCGCACGCAGCGGAGCTCGTGTCCACTCTGCAGCTGTGCTGCTGCACGCACGAGCTGCGCGTCTTGTCGGACGTGGGCAGGATCGAGCGTCGCCTCGCGTACACACTGACTTACGTGGCGGCGGTGGTGCACGCACTCACGTTCAGAGGCGCCATCGGGAACCCCGCGTGTACGCTCGTCCACGTGTATCGCCGTAGGCTCGTACTCGGTGCCGCGCTGCGGAGGATCGTCTGTCAGTTCGCGGCTGCCGCAGCTGCGCGCACCGTTATGCGCTTTGCGTGGAGTCTGGGTCTGTCCGGTATGCACGTGCATCACCAGGCTCGCGGTTTCCAGTGCACGAGCCCCATCCACGCGCCGCTCACCGCCACCGCAGTCGAATTGGCGTGCGCGTTTGCCGTGCAGACGGTTATGACGCACACGCGCAATGTGGAGGACAAATACCGCGTGCACGCTGTGGCAGCAGTCATCACCACCGCCGCGTACGCAGGTAAACGGTCTGCCGCGGAGGGAGGGTCCTGGCCGTGCTGTCCGGTAATAATTGTTTGTGTGTTTGTGTGCGCGCGCGAAGGAGGCCCGAGCACGGGAGCCGTGTTTAACCCCGCCCTCGCCTTCTCCACTCAGTTCCGCTGCAGCGGGCCCTCTCTGGCGGAGTACTGCCTGGTGTATTGGCTGGGCCCTATGCTAGGTGAGGCCCCTGGGGTGATGTGCACGTGTGCATATGTGCGTCTGTCTAACCGCTGTGTTCTGCTGCAGGCATGTTGGGCTCCGTGCTGCTTTCTGATTGGCTGGCGGGTCAGAAGCCCGTGCAGTGGAGGTGAGGAGGAGACCGCTGTGGTTTGGAATCCACTCTGGGGCCAAAGGTCTGGGCTCCAGCGACAGGAGTGTCCGTTACAAGGACACTCGTGATGTAGACTGTGCAGGAGCTGTGCAGGGGACACATCGTCTGCTCATTATCACATTAGGTGGTGCTAGTTTTTATTTGATTTATTTATTTAAATAGGGGCAGTACATATTAATGAACATATAAAATATGTAAATATGTCAGATTTTAGCCATAGGCTAATTTCCACCTGTTGTCCCTAGACAGGCTGATTTCAAACTTCACATTGAACATTTAACAATGAGACAAAGTCACAAAGCAATACAGGAAACAGGACAACGGAACCACAAGATACACAGACGTTCACATTTTCTAGTTCCGAACATTAGACTCTTATGCTTTTCCAGATGCTCAAAGTTGTTTTACAATTCCACACGTTACATTCCCCACAGACTGGTGAAGTGCTGTTAAGGTAATACAAAAGTGCAGAAGAAACTGTTAGCGCCAAATTAGGATTAAAAAACTGAACATATAAAAGGAGATTTTTTGACTAAATAACGTGATTTTGACGTATTTGCAAAGGCACTGTTTTGTGACCTTGATAACATAGCTGTATATATATATATATATATATATATATGTATATATTCCATGTAGCTGCTAACTTTCTCAGGGACAGACACTGAAGAGTCCTCTTGTTTTGGCTCATACGTGATATACCGTGACATGCCAACAGGCTGTAATCACGTATTGGTTCTTTTTGTTGATGGTCAGATTTATCAAATACATTACTGACCTAGTAGCAGTGCTTCATTTGTAAATGAGTATTTTCAGGAACACTTTTGGTCTGATGTGATGGATTCAGGGAACAACACTCTCATTAAACACCATTATATCAGATCAAATCTTTGCCGGATCCTCCTAAATATTTCCCAGATCCTTTACCCTGAAATACGGATCAAATTAAGTAGATACTACCTTAATTTGATGCAACACGCCAGACAAAAACGTAAGATATTTTCTGCTTCAAGGCTTATCCATGGTTACCATCGCTGACATTGCACTCGACCGAGCACAAACATCCTTAATAGAAGATGTTTATCTAACTGATCAAAAGTGACCACATTGCATTTGTACTCACTCAGTTATGGACAGGGGAAAGCCTGCTGATCTAGGAAATCTAATTGAGTTCAGCTCCCACTTTCCAGTCCTGACCGCAGCTGCCCATGCAGTATTTGCATGATCGCTACAGGACTAATCTTGGTCATGAGGGTTTGGTGACGAAATCAAGCTATAAAGGCCTGAGCAACGCCTACGTCAGTCAGAATCGCAGGCACTGTGGGCAGGTGATGGGCAAAGAGATTCCACATCCACAACCTGATGGCATTTCGGATCAGAGGAAGAGTCTTCAAGATGCCATGCTTGAAGATCCAAAGGGTGAAGAAATGGCTGCTCCTGCTCTCATTAGGCAAAAGGTAGATGCTTACCCCAGTCAGCTTGCCACCACATCCCCACGCCTGGTCCATCACGAGCAAGGAAACCAGTGCAGGACTTTACTGTCCAGCACTGGCAGCCTTCAACACATTCTTTGGGAGTTTTCAATGTTGGAGTACGTCGTGGATGCTTTCACTGCCTTCAGCGTGGTCAGACAGGCCCCCCGACATGGACCTGCTTTGGCATGACATGCAGGGAACATTTCGAGGTCCATATCAGGTGGTTTGCTGAGGCCTTCTTGGAACTGGGCTTGAGTGTCTTTGTGCCAGTACTTCTAAACGTCTCCAATTAAAGGACTGGGATGTTAGTCCGTGCAGGCCTTAGAGACACTGCACTACAGCTACAAAAGAGGACTATACCAGTCAACTCCACAGGTGTGTTGTAACAGTAACATTTATGAATCAACATGTTTTTTGTGTTTTTTTTTTTCCATCTGCTCCTTGTCAGAATTTCCATTTGTTTAATTATCATCAGAATTGCTTAAATAAAAATAAAAATAATAATTAAAAAAAAAAAACACCTGTATGGTATGGGAATCCTCTGAATTAAATCCAGTCAAACACTCTCAGAACACTTGCTTTGGGGAAAAATATGTATAATTTGAAATGGTAATCTCGTGAGAATACCTCAACAGATACTGTAGCCTGGTGAGACCAGAATGATTCCCCTGTATATTTTTATATACAAAGGGGGATCCGTCTGGAGCACCCGCCTCGTTCGCGGCATCAGAAAAATCAAAACAAACCCATGCAATCAGATTTGTTTATTTGCGTCACTCACTCAATACTGATCTACAAACAGAGAGAGCGACAGAGAGAGAGACACAGACAGACAGACAGACACAGACAGACATAGACAGACAGACAGACAGAGAGACACACAGACAGACAGACACACACAGACAGAAAGAGACAGACAGGAGACAGACAGACAGACAGACACACACACACACACACACACACACACACACACAGACAGACAGACACACACACAGACTAACTCGCTGGTACAGTGCTAAAGATACTGCAGTTTCTTCTGCACCTTCTCATTACCTTAACTGCCCTTTGCAAACCTGTGTGGTGTTCTCTGGCAGTCTCCAGGCTCAGGAATTGGGCAGAGCAAAATCAGCATGTGTAGCACATCTGCTTTTTACTTTCCAAAACTCTTTCTATTAAATGTTTCTCCCAGGACATTATTAGTGTGATGTACTTTCTGTATAGATGTTTGCACGGCATGACCCCAAAAAAGCTGCTGCTGCCACTTGTGTGTGCCACTGGTGTACCCAACCTCTGCACAATGTTTAAGAAAATAAAAAATCTTACAAACATATCCTACAAAACAAGTGCTCTTTATTCAAACTTCCATACAAACGCAAACAGATTTGATTTCAGCTGACTCTAAACTGTTTCCAGGTACAAAACATTCAAGCAGACAAAGCAAGGAGCAGGAGCATGACGAAACCAGGACTTCCAGCAGTACCCTGTGGCCCTTTGGCTCACACCTGACCGAAAAATACAAACAGAAGATGAGTGAAGAGTAATAACAGGGCTCAAGCAGCAGCCGTCCCATGGAGAGGAGACTTTGAAATCTAAACCCGTCTGTCTGCACTAAACATACAGCTGAATATTTGTACACTTAAAGGCCAAAGTTCTTCTACTACTGAGCAACGGTATTTTACTACTATTGAAACGGTGAACAATGGGCTGAACCAACACCCACATGTAGTACTTGAATGCTTCTGAAAGCCCTGTGATGTCTGGAGGAGGGGAACGTGAAGTGTAGTTCTCACCAGGACGAGCTGCTCAGTGATCCACGTCTGCGTCCTCAAACTGACCCGCCTCTGCTGCCGCCTCCACCTCCATACCATCTGCAACACAGCAGCCCGTCATACACATCTTTTTTTAATGTTTTTATATATATATTAGGGCCGGGACTTTTTTCGATTAATTGCGATTAATTAATTACATGAGGTTTAGTGCGATTAAAAATATTAATCGAAATTAATCACACTTTGCTTTCCACACTTCAGTTTCCTTTTTTCCTGCAGACGCACAATTAATGGCAATATTGCACAAGTCTGTTGGACTTGGTTGAACAAAAACAAACAATATTTTGTTGCTTAAGCTCATGTATTCAGTCATTATTCAATGGTATACTAAAAATCCTTATGAAAAAACTTACTCCTCACTGTTCTCAGGTCAAATATTTATATGCGATTAATTTCGATTAATTAATTACAAAGCCTTTTAATTAATTAGATTCATTTTTTTAATCGAGTCCCGGCCCTAATATATATATATTTATTTATGCAGTTTTCTTCCAAAATAAACAAGACAAAATCAAATACACATACACATCACCACAGTACCAAACCTATAATCAAAACGGTAAAGGCACCTGTGTAGGCGTCTTAGGTTAGTAGCCAAGCTATTACATCAAATTTATGGTAAAAAAACACAGGAGCGATGAAGTAAAAAAAATAATTAAAAAAATAAAAATAATATATATATATATATATATATATATGTATGTGTATATGTGTGTGTGTATATGTGTGTATGTGTATGTGTATATGTATGTGTGTGTAGGTGTGTTAGTCCAAAAGATAACTCCACTTTTAGTTCAAGTAACTTTATTCCACAACCGCCATGTTCAACTGCGTAGTCAACAACTCACCTCCACCCGGATCACCTTTCCCCACACAACATCTCCTACACCAGCAACAGTGCCCCCTAGCTGAATGGCATGTAACGTACATATAGGGGTGGGCGATATTGACAAAAATGAATATCTCGATTTTTTTTTTCAATATCTCGATATTGATATTCAGACGATATTTTTGCAATCCTTCAAAGAAATGTGTGCAAACTGGCAAAGAAGGTCCGGTTGGTCTTTTGCATCTGACCTATTATTGTATACAGTGGCAGCTGGTGATGTAAACTCTAGGTGGGGCTGTTGCACAAAGTGTTTGTGCTTTTTTTATTTTTACTATCAGATCTACTAAACGCATTTGCCACCACTTGTCAGACTAAAAAGAAGCATGTAACCACGTATCAGCAAATACTCACGGAACAAGCATTACAAACAACACTTATTTCCAGAGCATCAGACCGACAGTAAGGCAAAAGTCAAACAGCTCCAAAACGTAATTTAAACAGCAGGCTATGAAACCGCACATTACCTAACAATGCATTCACCCAAATGATATGAGGCATAAAGGAGTCGTTTATGTCCTGCTAACCGTGGCCACCGTGGTGTAAACATGGACTCACCCGCGTCCAGAAGCATCGCGCCCTCCTTACGAACATAAACGCACGGCAGCTTCCACACTTCATCTTGTGTCGCCAGCAAAAAAGTCCCGTCGCGAGGAGTCGTCCAAAAAACGAAGAATATCCGAGTAATCCACCGGTATTATTGTATTTTCGCTTTCTTCGCTCATTGTTGTGTTGTTGCGCTTGAAGCTAGATAACAAGTGATTGATAGTAACATACTAACGGCTGTAATGACGTAAGCGTCAGGGGCACTGAGGCATCATGGGCAGTTCCCCGTAATGATAAATACAAATGTTTAGAAGTTAAAAGAAGTCCTGTTTCGGAGGCTATTCCGGTGGATCTCTTGGGGAAATGTATTCCATCTTTTGGACTCATCGTTATATTATACAACCCAAGTTTCTAACGATACAATCACGAAGCTCGCCACTTGAGGACGCCACAGACGGTTAAGAAAAATGTTTCACTTTAGACTTCAGTTTTTCGCAAACAACGCAGATTTGGCCTTTTTTAGCAGCTATTTTATTAATCGTACATCAGCTTTACTCTTTATGTTTTTGGATTGTTGCTTCAACCTAAGAAACGCCATAACACACAGGTAAGAACTCCGTCGTTGTTTTGCAAATTAGTAGCAGCTTACGCGCGTGCAATTGAGGAACGATTGTAATTTTGTACAAAAAAAAAAACATAAAATACAGTCAAACCAAACCCGACAGTATTGAAGTCGCTGCATATAATTGTTTAGAAGGTTAAAGTGTGTGTTATTTGTTTTCTCTAACTTCCTTCTGCTCTTTTCATGTTTGGGGGTCGTATTGTACAAAATATGAAATATTATCTCGATATCCATTTTTGCATATCGTCCAGACAACAATTTCGATATTATCGTCAAAACAATATATCTCCCACCTCTACGTACATAAGACATATGAGTAACAGGTGTGTCTATGCGTGTGTGTATGTATGTCCGTCATACACATCTGTCCCGCTCCTGCCCCGCTCCGCTCCTGACCTTCTAACTGTGCGGTGGACTCCTCGGTGCGGACCCCTGCCATGTGGTACTGCTCGGAGACGGACTGCGCCAACATGCCCTCCAGCCGCTCCAGCGTGGCCTGGCCTTCGACCGTCAGCGCCGACAGTCCCTCCTCACAGGTGTAGAAGGAGGGCACGTCTCCCTGCCCCAGCTCTGGAGGTGGGGACAACATGGAAGGTTACGACGAGACGTGTGGGGGGAAGAGCATAGAGACAGTTGGACAGTAGGGGGCGCTGAAGACTCACCTGCCTCTGGATCCGCAGACCCGGAGAATACGCACAGGACACAAACATGAGCTCAGAGTTATTTATGATGTGCAACAGTTAGCTGCTGCTTTTGCTGAAAATGTGCCTTTGTCCTTATTCATGTAACCGGACTTGGTTAGTCTGCCCTGTCCCGCCCCGTCCCACCGTATCCTGCCCGCCCTGTGCAGGGTAAAGGGAGCAGCAGGAAGCTATTTATTCTGTTGGCTTCATCAAATCAGGACCTCCAGCTGCACTGGGGCGGTTTGCAGCCGAGTGTGAAGCGGCCGGGATGAGGATCAGCACCTCCAAATCTGAGGCCATGGTTCTCCACCGGAAAAAGGTGGCTTCCCCGCTTCAGGTCGGTGGGGAGTCCTTACCCCAAGTGGAGGAGTTCAAGTATCTCGGGGTCATGTTCACGAGTGAGGGACGGATGGAGCGTGAGATCGGTAGACGGATCGGTGCGGCGTCAGCAGTGATGCGGTCGCTGTATCGGACTGTTGTGGTGAAGAGGGAGCTGAGCCAAGCGGCAAAACTCTCGATTTACCGATCGATCTACGTTCCCACCCTCACCTATGGTCATGAGATTTGGGTAATGACCGAAAGGACAAGATCGCGAATACAAGCGGCCGAAATGAGTTTCCTTCGCAGGGTGGCTGGGCGCACCCTCCGAGATCGGGTGAGGAGCTCAGTTACCCGGGAGGAGCTCGGACTCGAGCCGCTACTCCTCCACGTCGAAAGGAGCCAGCTGAGGTGGCTAGGGCATCTGTTCCGGATGCCTCCTGGTCGCCTCCCTCGGGAGGTGTTCCGGGCATGTCCCACTGGGAGGAGGCCTTGTGGAAGGCCCAGGACACGCTGGTGGGACTATGTCTCCGAGCTGGCCTGGTGTCGCCTCGGGGTCCCCCCAGAACAGCTGGAGGAGGTGTGCGTGGATCGGGAAGTCTGGGCATCTCTGCTGAGACTGCTGCCCCCGCGACCCGGCCCCGGATAAAGCGGAAGAAAATGGATGGATGGATGGACAATTTAAATATGAACAATGATTTTTCTGAAATGATAACCTTAAAAAGGATTTGAAAACCTTGGGAAAGCGGCCGACTCACTCACCGGCCTCCTCCACGTCGTACTCGTCTCCCTCGAAGTCGGAGTCGGAGTCCTGGTCCTCGGGGTCGGGGTGCAGCGCCTGGCAGTCACACATGGCGCTGAACATGGGCTCCACTGCACACAGCATTTACATCATCAGTAAAACACACACGCGCACACACACGCGCACACACACACACTCACGGGCACTCTTGTCAGAGGGCACAAATCGGATCTCTGTGATGGCGCGCTCCTCTTCGCTGCCACTGTCCTCCTCGTCATCAGCCGGCATTTCCGATTCATTTTCTTCTGAAACACAAAGAAAAACTATTATTCATCATCTCACATTTTCAATAAACCAAATAAAACATCTAAGAAAGGGTCATGAATCCTGGCATTGTCATCTTGGAATAAATGATGCCTGTCCCATCAGGGAAGAACAAATCCACTGATGGAATAGCAGTGTTGCTGAACCCAGACCTGACCGACTGCAGCAGCCCCAGGTCAGAACAGTGACATCCAGGTAAAGGACACTTGGAGGTGTGTAATAATTATTATTTTTTTTTTTTCAAGTAACACCTTGTATTCTTTGTAAATACCAGGATTTGTATTGCATTAGTTTACATTTTGGTTGTCAGATTACAACAACACTAAACAAATTATTTTCAAAAAGTGCTGTATAAATTGAATACATTATTATTATTATTATTATTATTATGTACTCCCAGTACAGTTTTTCACCTAGCTCTTTTTAACTTTTACCAAGTTATTATTTGGGTCACTACTTTTTATATATCAACTTAACAAGAATGATTTCTAAGTAATGTCAGCTCTTACTTACACTCTCACCTGAACTATGAGCAGTGTCTAGTGGAGCCGAGTGTCGGGACACTAATGTGACGACAGTGATGTGCTCATGGTCCTGTGGTTGACGATTTTATACATTAGTCTGAACAGATAGATTTTTTTCATCAATGTGTGTCAAGACAAAAGACATGTTGATAGATTCTCGTAAATCGCCCCCTCGTGGCCCTAACGCTGTAATCCAGGGAAAACTGGTGGAAGCAGTCTCTGGATAAAAGTTATACTTTGAAGCCAACACTGATGCGGTCTGCGAAAAGGTGCAGCATCGTTCCTTTAAGAGGAATATTAACTGGTTTAGGGTTTGTAATGTTTTAAAGAGTTAGTTTTAACATTTTGCTGTGAGTCCTGGGTTACATCTAGCCTGGTTTTAGCATACCCTCGTACTTGTTTCGTACAGAGGGTCTGGACTTTCTCAATTCAGCTCCGTTTACAAGTGGGAGGGGTGAATTCTGTTTAAAGTTTGAAACGATTGGGTCTGATTTTACCCAATCGCTAGCGTTTGGTTGTGAAGTAATGCGCCCGGCCGAGTCAAGCTATGCTTGACGTCACCTACAACACCCGCCTCCCCCGCTCGCTGAATGGTAGGATGAAATTCAACCGATTGAATCGCAGCCATTGAGATCAAACCCAGACGTACATGCAGGGAAAAATATTTGGAGGTCCAACGCCAAAAACTGGATGTGCGTCAGCGTCCGCCATGACAAGAAGCCTCTGAATAGTGCTGTCAGTGAGGAGGGTGGTAGGGAAAGGAGCCAGTAAGTAAGGAAGCTTTATTTGTATAGTGCTTTTCTTTTCACAGAGTCACAAAGTGCTTCACAGTAATAAAACAATTATAAAACGGCATATTCATATTGTAACAATTCAAAAAACATAGTACAATTTGTGTCAATAATGAGTCAGCCGGACTCGAATGCTTTCTCAAACAGATGGGTTTTTAGGTCTTTTTTTTTTTTTTAAAGGAATGCATATTGTATGCTTCCCATGATAGCTACTTTAGCATAGGGACCTCTGGTGGTTCCTCACTGGCGATTAGGAGCCATGTGCCATCTCATAAGCCACTGCGCCTCCAATCCCCCACCCTCAAGTGATTCTTCATGCAGGTGCTCATTTAATAAAAAATAAATAAAAATAAGATTCTGCACAAGCCAAACTTTCAAATGTGACAAAATACATGTTAGAGTCACCACAGGATAGTTGCATCTGTTTTAAAGAGCAGCCGTTTCTGCTCATCAGCATTCAGTTAACAGTTTGGGGGAGGCTGGATAGAAGGTTTATGCACAACTGCAGCCTCTGCAGGGTCCTACACCTTAATGTTCGGGAGACTCCAGAGACACCAGCAGCTGATGTATTTGTCTGGCAGAAACCGTCCTCATGGTGTCTTTATCTGCACAAACCCGTGTGTCTCTGAATCAGCCACAAATCTCTTAACAGTACGATGATCACGCTTAATCTTTCATGAAATATCAAAAGTTTTCATACCCAGTCCAAGGCATTCAACTATTTCACACTTTATCAGCAGAGATCCTTTTTCTTTCCCCTATTGATTGAAAATGTGGAACATCCTTTTTCAGTAGTTTTTCCCTTAACTGGGTTACCCTGACAACTAATCATAACAGGCGTCTGAGACTGATGTCAGTAATCCAAGTCCTGAGACACAATACCAATTTTTTTTTTATCTTTATGGCACTGAAATATAATTTGCATAATAATTCTTAACATAGTGTACTTGTAAATAAATGTTAATATCGGGCCTCACCACTGAGTTTGCCGTTGACCATGACGTACAGGTGCTCCTGGGGGTAGGCGCTCACGTCTCTGGAGATGGCGTGCAGCCCGATGGAGGGGTACTCCAGAGCAAAGCCCAGCCCCGAGCCATCGAACCATGACAGGCGCCTTGGGGGCAGTGACAGAGGGAATACACATGAGAAGCAGTGACTGACAAAGAGCCTCAGATGAGGACGATACAGCATAAAGCCAGACTGACTTTATTTATGCATTTAGAAATACATATAAAGACTGTCTGGAATTGTGGTAATAGGACGCAATTTCTAAATCGAGACTGGAGGCGGGGCTAACGGCTGGAGGATCACTGGTTGATGGGCAATCCTAGCGCAGAAGATGACCCACTGTTAGTTCCCGCTAGAGACCTGCATGGGAATGGATTTCAATCCCGTTCCCGCCCGCTCCCGACGCCCCCCCCCTGCCCGCTCCCGAGTCTCCCGCGGGTGTGTCCTCCCCTGTCCGCCCGGGGGAAACTCACGGGATCCGGAAAGTCCCAAGTTTTTTTTTTTTAAGCCCAGCAGCGAGTGCGCACCAGAACTCAACGCGTCATGTGCTAAAAAGGCTTTTCTCAAACCGTTGAGTTGGGGACGAAACATTTACCTTCCCAGAGGAGTTCTGACGATGGTTTGTCTTTTTCCGCTGCTGCTCTTATCCAAAGCGCACGGACAGAGGGAGGTTTGGACAAGTATTGAATTGACCTGTGCCAGGAGATAACGGCGGGTTTGAGTGTAGTTCAGCTGTAAGTCCGGTTGGTCAGTGTGGAGCAAAAGCAGCCAGTGAAGGTGCTGTGGCGTGAGGATCGAGTCTGAGGATCGAGTCTGCATCATCCTGGTGTTCACTGGCAGTGATGCGTAAAAAGGCTGCGCTCGTGTCCACGTGTGTCTAACACCCTGATGTTTTCTTATACGGGACATGTCGGACATATCGGGACCTGCTCCCGCCCGAGGCAGTTTAAATCTCGCCTGCTTCCGCGAGATTTGTGTCGGGTCCTGCAAGTCCTGCGGGATTACCCGTCCTGTGCAGGTCTCTAGCTCCGGCCTCCCGGGGAATCAACTTCTAAACATATTCTATAGTTACGCTGGTAATGTAGTAGTGTGAGACTACATAACTGAAAGTAGAGCTTTCACAGGCCAGAGCAGACCCCTCCCGAAGGGTCAGGGGGTGGCTCCTGCTGTTGCCTCCTCCACTGAGTGGGGTAGGAGACTCTGCTCACCCATTGAGTCAACAAACAAAATAACAAAAAATAAATTAAAAAGTCCAATCTTAGTCTGCATAATCCCAAGGAATCCCAACAAGGGCCATTTGGCAGCAGAGGTGACGATCGAAGTAGTACTTTGAATATGAAGCCAAGATGACGTCTCAAAAAACAAAACATATGACTTGAGTTTTGTCCTTACATCTTACTATCCATACAACTGCAAATGATGTTCAACATGTTCAGAACGAAAGGAAAACATCTAAAATCACTAGAGAGTCATGTCATTCTGACCCCCCACCCCCAAACATACACACTTTTTATTTTTATGTTGCTTTTGTACACATTTCATTTTCTTTACTGTACTGTCTCATGTCAATGTTTAGTGTATCTGCATTATATTCATTCATTCATTTTCTCCCACTTGTCCGTTGCTGGGTCATGGGGGCAGCCGCCGGAGCTGCCCAAGTCACATAGCAGCATATGCATTATATTACAAAATAACATAAAAAGAAGATAGGCTGCAGGTGACGAAGTGGCAGTATGGGGTCGCTCCCTCTCCGCTGTCGCTTGGAAGTGTTTTGTTTTGGGGGACTCTCTTGTACTTTCCACTTTGTCAAAATGTCCCGATTTATGGAACCGTCATTGTTGTGCCTTGGACATTTTTTATTATATATATATATATATTAGTAATACATTAGGTAAAGTAAATGGTCTTGTCTGTCATAATTAAGCCTGCTAGTAAGAAGTGGAGTATTGTTTACATACATACGTAGTATGTATGTATACTCATTTCCGTTACACGAAGATAAGCTGCTGAAGATGGGCTGTAGCATCCTCTTCATCACCCCAACACTGTATGCATCATAGTGCTCACAGCAGAAGCTCGCTTGCAGCACTCGTCCCTAGAGGCTTTTACAAAAACAAACGTTAAACTTACGTTTCAGTCACGTAGAGAGTGCCGCAACCGAGCCGCTGTCCGTCCATCACCGCCGTGGTCTCGGGCTGTTCGTGTCGCACACCCTCGGTGGGTGGCGAGAGGTGTTTCAGCACCACCATACCGGGCTCTGACCGGGGACTGAGCGTGTCTGAGAGGAATCTGGGGGAACACACCGGAAAGCTCCGTGATCGACTGGCGCTAACCGCTACGAATAATGAGAGCTGCGGATTTACACTGTCGCTCTTTTCAGTCAAACTGCTGAGAAATGTACATGAAAAAAAACCTGACGACTGTGTGGGAGAAATATCCTCAATTACAGCTCTACAGGTCCATGTGATAAGCTTTCAAACAAGTGTCGCGGTGATCACTTCCGTACACGCAATATCCGGTACGCACAAGAGCACATCCGGTGTATACAAAATATCTAGCGAGCGTGCGAGACACTTTTTTATTTTTATTCATGAGGTGAGTGAGATTGTCAAGAACAATTAAAAGAGTCATATTCGTTTATTTTATTGCACACGCTTCGACCTAAAATGGCGTTCATACAACAGAACAATATTAATACTTTAATTCTTCAGCCCATTTTAATAAAGCGCTGTGGCTTCATTCATCTGTAGGCCTATGTGTGCCGTGGCAACTTCCTACAGATCCGGAATTGTAAAAAATAGTACTATATAAACATTCTGCTGGACAAATATACTGGGCCATGGAAGTCAATGAATTTTATCCATAATAACCAAGAGAATAATTTGAAAAATGCACGTTCCATCTCTACAGTGACACCTATCCAAAACATGACAGTACTGTACTCAAAACAGACCGTGCGACAACACATATTTACAGTGTCCTAGCTGCAGTTACAGTAACACCCACTGTGTGGCACTAATGCACAACTTTAGGGCAGAATAGCTCTATTACAGCCGGACATCATTATGCATTAACCCAGGAAGTTTACTGCCATCATTTTAGCGCTCAAATAGCCTTTCACTACGCTGGATAAGGTGCCGTTTCTGATCCATTCAAACATTATTGAAATAATACAAAGTAACACGCCCAGGCTAAGGTGTCCAAAAGTGTTTGAATTCTGCAAAAAACAAAGTACACAATGACAGGTGTTTTTACTCCAATAATGCCTTACTTTGAGGGATAACATCTGGGGTCACACCAGTAAAGTGGCAATTTTATATATAAACAGTTTTTGTTCTATCTAGAACATCAGTGACAGAAAATGGGAGAGTGTTCCATATTCCAAGGACAGAACTGTGACTCAATTCTGGCCCTTATGTACAGTATGGTTGCAATATTTACCTCTTTGTATGTTACAATAAAGACGTAAAATAATAAACATAATGAAAATGACAAACCAGGGAAAAGTAGGTCATAATTTTAGCTCTAAACCTTAAATATATTTGTGCTAACTATGTCCTGGAGGAATGGGTGCCTGAACCGTACTTTGAGTGTTCCCGGTAAAACGCGCTCCGGAGTCGCAGTGCTGTCAGGACTGGGCGTGGCGGTGCTGTCTGCTGTGGGGGCGCCTCTGCCCCTCCTCGTCAGAGTCCAGACAGATGGGCCTCCTGCGAAGGGGCCGCTCGTCCTCTGAAGACGGGGGGGACATGTCAGTCTGCCTGGGGGGGTTGGACCTGGGCCTCTGTTTGACTCTCACTCGGTGCCTGGTCCGTGTTCGTTTCCGCCTGCCGTGCTCTTCCTTGGCGCACTCCTCGTCTGAGTCTCTGGAAAATGCAGAGACTGACAGTGGAAGTGTGATTAGTTTGAAAAGAACAAGTGCTAACAGAGCATCATGCTAAAACTCAGTCAAACATAAATATAGGAGGTGCACAGCTCACTAGGGTGACCAGATGTCCAGATCGAGCTTAAATTGTCCCAAAAATGACACCGAGCTCGCTGTAACCTGATTAGCTGTAGTTACTGCCTGAGCGCCTTTATTACTGTGTGTGTGAGAGCACTGGTAACAGTCGTGTGCACGGTGATCCTCCACAGCTTCTGGTACAGTGCCTTGCGAAAGTATTCGGCCCCCTTGAACTTTTCGACCTTTTGCCACATTTCAGGCTTCAGACATAAAGATATAAAACTGTAATTTTTTGTGAAGAACCAACAACAAGTGGGACACAATCATGAAGTGAAACGAAATTTATTGGATATTTCAAACATTTTTAACAAATAAAAAACTGAAAAATTGGGCGTGCTAAATTATTCAGCCCCTTAAGTTAATACTTTGTAGCGCCACCTTTTGCTGCGATTACTGCTGTAAGTCCTTGGGGTTTGTCTCTATCAGTTTTGCACATTGAGAGACTGAAATATTTGCCCATTCCTTCTTGCAAAACAGCTGGAGCTCAGTGAAGTTGGATGGACAGCGTTTGTGAACAGCAGTTTTCAGTTCTTCCCACAGATTCTCGATTGGATTCAGGTCTGGACTTTGACTTGGCCATTCTAACACCTGGATATGTTTATTTGTGAACCACTCTATTGTAGATTTTGCTTTATGTTTTGGATCATTGTCTTGTTGGAAGACAAATCTCCGTCCCAGTCTCAGGTCTTTTGCAGACTCCATCAGGTTTTCTTCCAGAATGGTCCTGTATTTGGCTCCATCCATCTTCCCATCAGTTTGAACCATCTTCCCTGTCCCTGCTGAAGAAAAGCCCAAACCATGATGCTGCCACCACCATGTTTGACAGTGGGGATGGTGTGTTCAGGGTGATGAGCTGTGTTGCTTTTACGCCAAACATAACGTTTTGCATTGTTGCCAAAAAGTTTGATTTTGGTTCATCTGACCAGAGCACCTTCTTCCACATGTTTGGTGTGTCTCCCAGGTGGCTTGTGGCAAACTTTAAACAACACTTTTTATGGATATCTTTAAGAAATGGCTTTCTTCTTGCCACTCTTCCATAAAGGCCAGAGTTGTGCAGTATACGACTGAGTCTCCCACCTCAGCTGTACATTTCTGCAGTTCATCCAGAGTGATCATGGGCCTCTTGGCAGCATCTCTGATCAGTTTTCTCCTTGTATGAGCTGAAAGTTTAGAGGGACGGCCGGGTCTTTGTAGATTCGCAGTGGTCTGATACTCCTTCCATTTCAATATTATCGCTTGCACAGTGCTCCTTGGGATGTTTAAAGCTTGGGAAATCTTTTTGTATCCAAATCCGGCTTTAAACTTCTCCACAACAGTATCTCGGACCTGCCTGGTGTGTTCCATGTTCTTCATGATGCTCTCTGCGCTTTAAAGTGACCTCTGAGACTATCACAGAGCAGGTGCATTTATACGGAGACTTGTTTACACACAGGTGGATTCTATTTATCAGCATTAGTCATTTAGGTCAACATTGGATCATTCAGAGATCCTCACTGAACTTCTGGAGAGAGTTTGCTGCACTGAAAGTAAAGGGGCTGAATAATTTTGCACGCCCAATTTTTCAGTTTTTTATTTGTTAAAAATGTTTGAAATATCCAATAAATTTCGTTTCACTTCATGATTGTGTCCCACTTGTTGTTGGTTCTTCACACAAAATTACAGTTTTATATCTTTATGTTTGAAGCCTGAAATGTGGCAAAAGGTCGAAAAGTTCAAGGGGGCCAAATACTTTCGCAAGAATATGGGAATTTCTCTGTTACAGACATTAGGACGCTGTAAACCTGGAGGACCCACGAGATCTGCTCAGAGAGAAACTCCAAATACGGTTAGAGCTGGGTCTTCTCTCTGTCTGTAATAACTAGGGATACACCGATCCGATACTGGGATCGCGAATGATTCTAAATATCTGATACCGAACAGATACCTGTTTTGGCTCTCACCATTTTAGCAACACAACTCTCATCGACTAAATCTCAGTGAATGTGGGCATGCTGTATGTCATTTTGAAGCTCAGAACCTGGAGATTTCTCTGAGACAGTCTTCTGGTGTGTTCCAGGCAACTGGTATTTTTTCCCACTTAAATTAAATTCCAACTTACAACCTCAGAGCGTTCCAGATAAATAAAGTCATATGTAAACAAAACGGCTAATGCTACAACAGTTAGCTAATAAGTTACTAAAATTATATAAATGTTTTTAAGCACTAGGTATAATTCAAACATGCTACATAACCTTATACTGAAAGCTGTGACCAAAAGTAACCTCCACATCACTGATTTTATCATTAGCTGCACAACTCCACTGGGGGCTGCCATTGCAGTCTTCACCTTGTATCTGAACTCGGAGCAGAGTTTACAGGTTGTAATTACCAGTACGAGCGGCGTTCCAAGGCTAATTTACCAGCTGCACCATTTAACCTCCGCAAACACATTGCAGTGCAAATCGCTGTGGCTAGCAGCAGTATGCTAATACTAACGTCAACTAATCAAGGCTGGGACAGAAACTATGACAGATCACCTAAAATAATAACATACTATTGAACACTACTGGAGTGGCTAATTGTTTGTAATTTAGTTTACGAAACGCTGTTAAAGAATAACTGATCTAACATATTTGTAATTTTCAGATCACTTTATGCGAGTTGTTTATATTAACGTAACCTAAAGCCTATCATATAGACGAGGATATTTAGGCTAAAAAAGTCCTTGGATCCTTATTTGATGTTTTTCCATTAGTTTATTAAAATATATAATTGATCTGAAACATCTTGTTTGCAAGAAAATATATAACTTTTTCACTCACAGCAGCCACTTTCAAGTCTCTTGTATCGTTAATAATGGATATCGGCAAATACTTAAACCCCTAGTATCGGTATCAGTAATAAAAAAGCTGGATCGGTGCATCTCCTGTAGTAACCCTAAACAGTTCGTCTCCCTTCGCTCACATTATGCTACATTTAGTTGGTGATCAGCAAATGAAGCACTTGTTTAAAACACTGATGGGATCTGATTTCAAGCACAGTCATCTGGTAATCCTGTATCAATGTGTGACTAATGTTTGTTTGGGATTTGTGAATTAGGAATTGTGAGCCCAAGCCAGAATTACTAACTCAAAGCTTAGTTTGAGTTAGTAATTCTCAAACTAAGCTTGAGAATTACTCAAACGTCTGACACAAAACGTCTTTGTGGCAGACGTTTCCATTACATAACGTGGACATGTATTTGAGAAGCACCAGACTCCACTGGAGAGTCATTTGTAGATTCCTCCAAACATCCGTTAAACTTGTATGTATGCACTGACCATCGCTGTAGTCACTGGACACTCGCTCCTGCTGTCTCTTCTGTGTCTTCAGAGCAGGTGTGTGTCCACTGTCGGAGCTGGAGCTCTCGCAGTAGTTTACCTGCTGGGTCAGCCCTCTGCGCAGAGCCCTCCTGCTGCTCTCCTCTCCGCTGTCACTCAGGCTGGACACGTCCCAGTCTGAAACACAGGCATGTTTACAATGTTGTCTGAGCAGAATTATCATCATTAAAGGTTTACTGGTCACACCCATCCAGACCTCATCCATCAGACGCAAGAAGTGTAAAGCAGCAGGACAGTGTAAAAATTAAATCTTTTCAAACTGATAAATGTTACTGTAAAATATTTTTAAAATATAAGTCAAATTCAAACACTGAATCTATGTGACTATCTATCTACAGCAGGGGTCCTCAAACTAAGGCCCGCGGGCCAAGTACGGCCCGCCAAGGCCCTTTGACCAGCCCCTCCGCCCCCCACCACTTGAACCGGCCCGATGAGGCAATTCCCAAAAGTGGTCATGGCCTATTTTTGAAACATTTCTTTTTTTTATTATTATTTTTTTTTATTAACATTTTTATTAGACAAGGGTTACAGCATTACAAAAATGTACCATCATTTGTGTTTATATCGTAGTCCTTCTCTTATTTTGTATATGTAAACAGAACCAGACAGAAATGGAAAAAAAAAAGAGAAAAAATTAAAATAAAAATAAATAAATAAATCAAAGCAAAAACAAACTGGGAGCTTACAGTCATGACAAGAGCAATAATACACTTTCACATTCGTATAATTATTATTTATCAATTACATTTGGGGGTTATTTAAAGTCATTTCGGGTGGGGGAAACAAAACTGATCCATTTGTTCCAAATTGAGTAAAATGTATCCATTTGTGTTCTTAAAGAATATGTTAATTTTTCCATTTTGAATATTTCCAGAATTGTTCCATACCAATCGTCAAGTGACGGTGGGGTTAGATTCAGCCATCTCCTAGTGATGGATTTTTTGCTGGCAGCTAGAAGTGCCTGATACAGCTTTATATCCCCCCTCCTAACCAAGTTTGGAGCCAAACCCAAGTATAGACTTGAAAAGTCATTCATAATTTGTACCTTAAACACCTTGTTTACTGTGTCGTGAACTCCAGACCAGTAATGTTGTAGTGAGGGACATTCCCAGAATATATGAAAATGATGTGCCTCCATAGAACCGCATTTTCTCCAGCACTCTGCCGTTTTATTCCTAAATTTACCTTGGTGGGGGGATAAAAAGAATCTAATAACGTTTTTCCAGCAGTGTTCTCTCCAGCTCAATGAATTAGTGGAAGTCCAATGAAAGATGCAGACCTCTCTCCCGCTCTCTCTGCGATCACTTGACTCTGTTGATATATTTAAATCCCAACTCAAAACGTTCTTGTTCAGTCGAGCGTTTTGAAAGTACGGTTTTATGGGCTGATATGACTGTCTCCACTGTTGTTTGATTTGTGTAATTTTATCCTGTGTTTTTAGTCATTGCTTGTTTTGATGTGAAGCACTTTGTGACCTTCTGTCTGAGAAAGGTGCTATATAAATAAACTTTGCTTGCTTGCTTGCTTGCTTGCTCTTCCCAATCCCCATCAGAGATGACCATTCCAGCTTCATGCTCCCACTTATTCTTAATGTGTACAGTATTATCCTTTCTTGCATTTAACAATCCATTGTATAACTTTGAAATAGCCTTTTTTATCGTAGTATTGTGTGCTGATTTTAGAATTTTGAAGAAGTCAGCCTCCACTGAAGATAAATTTGAGCTTTTGCAATGTTTGTTGAAATAATCCCTCATCTGGAGGAACCTGAAGAAATCTGCCCGATCCAGACCAAAGTTAGTTTGCAGAAATTGGAAACTGTGTAATACACCTTTATGTGTAAAGGAAAGGTATGACGTTAATCCCTTCTTAATCCAAGTTTGGAATGTTTTATCACTTTTGTTTGGTAGAAAATCAGAATCAAAGGCAACCCATCGAAAGATTTTCACCATATTGCCGATATCGCTAGTTCTGACTATTTTATGCCATATCTTTAGAGTGTGGTCGATCCATGGATTTAAAACTTCCAATTGATCGGCCAAGCTTTTGTCCGCAATTGCGGCTTGTAGTGGGATTTTAGAAGAAAAACTGGTTTCTATTATCTTCCATTTGGCTAGATAATGTGGATTGCACCAATGTAATAAAGGGATAATTTGAGAGGCGTAGTAATAATATTGTAGACATGGGAGTGATGCTCCACCCTTTAGTTTTTGTAGCTGTAGGACACTATAGCGGATTCTTGGTTTTTTCCCCTGCCATATAAAACGAGAAATCCATTTGTCCCATTCCTTGAACTGATTATCACTAACTTCAATAGGAAGTGTTCTGAACAAATACAGTAGTCGTGGGAGTATATTCATTTTCACTGCAATAATCCTTGAGTTTAAATTAAGAAAGGGGACAAGATTCCACCTTTGAAAGTCTGATTTTATTGCTAATGATAATGGACCATAGTTCGATTGGGACAATTTAGAAGTGTCTTTAGTGAGATTTATTCCTAAATATTTTAGAGAGACGGCCTCCCAATCAAGGTTGTATTTATCCTTGAGAGGTTTTGAGACGTTATAATTAAGCGACATTACTTGAGTTTTAGACACATTTAGCTTGTAGCCGGCCATCTTACCAAAACTACTTAATAAAGACATCAGCTCCACAAATGATTCTTCAGGCTCCTCCAGAAAGACTAAAACATCGTCTGCAAACATTGCAACTTTTTGTTCCTTCCCAGCCACCATAACCCCCTTAATCCCTTCAGTCTGTCTTATCCATTGGCCAAGAGGCTCAATATAGAGGGCAAAAAGCAGGGGCGAAATCGGACATCCCTGCCTCGTCCCCCGCTCCAGGGGGAAGGAGTCAGAGAGATCCCCATTGATCTTTACTCGGGCCCTTGGCCTACTGTAGAGGGATTGTATTAAAGTGATAAAATTGTCTTCAAAACAAAATTTTTCCAATGCTTTGTAGAGGAATACCCATCTAACCGAATCAAACGCTTTTTCGGCATCTAATCCGACAATTACGGCCTTTGTCTTATCCTTATTTATTTGTCCTATCACATGTAAAGAACGTCTTATGTTGTCTGAACTCTGTCTTTGCTGGATAAATCCACACTGGTCCAGGTGTATTAGTTCAGGTAGAACTTTTTCTAGTCTTCTAGCCATTATAGCTGTGAAAATTTTATAATCTAAATTGAGGACACTAATGGGACGGTAGCTGCCGCATTCCTGTTTGTCTTTACCCTCCTTAGGTATGACCGAAATAACAGCCTCATTCCAAGATGGGGGAATTTCACCATTTTGTATAATCCAATTAAATGTATTGAGTAGAACAGGAGCCAGTTCCTCTTTAAAAGTTTTATACCATTCGGTGGTGTAGCCATCTGCGCCCGGTGATTTCCCCACCTTTAATTTCGAGATGGCCAAATTTATTTCATTGGTTGTTATATGCTGTATTAATTTTGCATTCTGTAAATCTGTTAACCTTGGTAGATTTAATGTTTTAAAATAATCTTCTATTTGTGTCTCGTCAGACAATTGGGGTTGGGAATACAATTCTTTGTAAAATAGTTCAAAACTCTCCTGAATTTTTTCAAGTTTATTTTCTACTGTTTTAGTACATGGGTGTTTTATTTTATAAATTGTGCTTTCCACCCTCTGTTTACGTAATTTATATGCTAGTAATTTAGTGGATTTGCCCCCAATGTCATAATATTTCTGTCTGAGGAAAAAAAAAATTTTCTGCGTGTCCTCTAAATAAATGTTATCAATTTCTTTCCTAATCAATTTGATTTCCTCTTTTACTTTGGATTTACGACTATTACTATCAACATGTTGTAACTGTTTTAATTTGCCTTGGAGATCAGCTAATTTTTGCCCCTTTAATTTTTTCAAGTGTGAAGTTACTGAAATAATCTTTCCTCTCATTACAGCTTTTAAAGCATCCCACAGCATGATCTGGGACACTTCACCCGTGTCATTCAATTCCAAATAACTCTTGATGTCTGCCTTAAATTTATCTTTCAGTTTAGGATCATTTAAAATATTTGAATTTAACTTCCATAATACTTTTCTCCTCTTTTTTACCAGTACGATTGACAGTGAAATGGGACTGTGATCTGAAAGGTCAATTGTCTTAATTCTGCTGTCTCTGACTCTGTGACAATCATTATTGAACATAAAAAAGTAGTCTATTCTTGAATAGACACTGTGAGGGCTCGAGTAGTGTGTATAATCCCTGCTACAAGGGTGTAATTCTCTCTAAATGTCGCAGATTCCCAGTTCTTTCATCATTTACCTTTTTAATTAGTGCATTTTCTCTGGTCAATGTACTTGATGCATCCAATTTAGGATTCAACCTGATATTGAAGTCTCCTCCACAAATAACCACATTATCTGGATACTCCAGTTTAAACATCCACTTGGTCTGAACAACAATAGACACTGATAAATCGAATGAGTGGTGCTTTCCCAAAAGTTATTTCAAAACGTATAACCTGAAATAAACCTTTTAAAGATAAAGATAACTCTGGCAAATTTTAAGCTATATCAAAGTCACTGAGGTGTTGTGGAGGCCGTCGGCGCCTGGCCGGGTACCTTGCTAACACCGGGACCGTGTCAGCGGTGACTTCGTCATCCTCCTCATCTGTCGCAGATGTGTCGTGTAGGCTAGGACCAAGCTTCTTGAAAAAGGAGGAGTTTCTCGTCACATAGTGTCCGTTTCGCTCAGCCGTGACCATAGAGCCCTTGGCGGCGGTCATTCTGTACGGCTTAGGATTGTAGGCTGCAGTAAGTTTGTTGTGCCTGGGTTGAGCGCACAACACCATGTCACCAGGCCGGAGATGGCGAGGTGTAGCGCGTCGGCGAGTGTCCGCGTACTTCTTCATTTTTGCTTTGGCCTTGCGGTCTCTCTTACGAAGATCCTTGTCCGACGCAATGGGTGTGTTCATGGAAGGCATCTTTGTACGTAACCTGCGCTTGAACAGCAACTCAGCGGGTGATGATGCTGTCGTGCTGTGTGGTGTTGCACGATACTCACGCAGGAATGTGTAGAGATACTGCTTCCAGGGGATGTTCTCCATGTGGGCAACACGGAGGCACTTTCCAAGCGTTCTCATAAACCTCTCTGCGGTGGCGTTTGCCTGAGGCCATAGTGGTGTGATCTTTCGATATCGGAACCCCATGTAGGCCGCAAACTTGCCAAACTGATCACCATTGAAAGGGGGCCCGTTGTCTGTCTTCACAGTTCTGGGGACGCCAAGCATCGAAAAGATCTTGTCCATAACTGGGATAACTGAATTTGCAGAGGTGGAGTGCATGATCTCTACTACAGGGTATCGGGAATATTCATCCACAACAACTAGTAAGTGTTCACCTGTCGGCAGTGGGCCGTAGAAATCTGCACTGACGTCTTGCCAGACTGTGTCGGGGAGATCTGACATCTGCAGAGGTTCATTGTGTGACTCAGGTGTAGTGGCTTGACATGCCAAACAGTTTCTCACCATCGCCTCGGCTTGTCGATCAATGTGTGGAAACCACACCTTCTCTCTCAGGAGGGCCTTTGTCTTTGTGATTCCCTGATGTGCCTCATGCGCAAGCTGGAGGACCCTGTGCTCAAGTGAGGATGGAATGACGATCCTGGAACCCTTCAATATGATGTCATTTTCGTTAGACACTGTAAGCTCACGTTTTACATGTTCATATTGTCTCAGTATAGTGTCCTTTGTGACTGTGTGCCATGCATTGTTGCGTATGAGAGCACTGACCTTTTGTAGCGTTTCGTCTTTGAGAGTTTCACACTTGATTTCATCCAGAGTCATTGCTTTTGGCGTGTTGTTCTGCATGATGAAGTTTACATACTCTTCAGCTACTTTTGTTGCACGAGTGCTTTTGGTGTGCGTCTGTGTTTGGAGTGGGTGACGGGACATGTAGTCTGCCGGGTTGTCAGACCCTTTTCTGTATTCTACCTTCAAGTTGTACGGCTGCAGTCGGAGTCCCCATCGCTCGATCCGGGCTGGCGGCTTGGACCTCGGATTATTCCATATGAGCTCTAGTGGCTTATGATCCGTCACCATTGTGAACTCGTTCCCGTAGATGTAGAGATGGAAATGTTCACAACTCCATATGATGGCAAGCGCTTCACGCTCTGTTTGGGAGTAGCGCCGCTCGACATCGCTGAGCGCTCGACTTGCGTATGCGATGATGTGTTTCTTTGCTTTGTCCTTTTGTAGAAGTATTGCTCCTAGTCCTACCGGACTGGCGTCGACAATGAGCTCGGTTTCCATGTTTGGGTTGAAGTAGGCCATTGTCGTGTCACTAGTGAGGCTCTCTTTCAGTTTGCTCAGCGCTGCGTCCTGTTCCATACCCCAATTCCAGGGAGCGTTCTTTCTTGTGAGCTTTCTTAGTGGCTCAGTGACTGTGGCGAAGTCAGGAATAAAACGTGAGCAGTAATTTGCCATCCCTAAGAGACTTCTCACTGCTGCTGCATCCTCGGGGTTGTCGGCTTGGCGTATGCTGTCGACTTTCTTTGGGTCAGCTGAAATGCCACCACCGGAGAACACGAACCCGAAGAACTCTAGTCGTGTCTTGTTGAACTCACACTTCTTCCGGTTCAGCGTCAGGCCACAGTCCTTTAGTCGTTGGAACACGGCAGTCAGGCTCTTGTCGTGCTTAGCCTGCGTTTCCCCATAGATGATTATGTCATCACTGAGGTTTTTCACTCCAGCGATGCCCTGAAGCGTCTGACAGATGGCGTTTTGAAACACCTCTGCAGCAGAGGAGATGCCAAAATTGAGGCGCTTGTACCTTCTCAGTCCTAGGTGTGTTGTGAACGTGGTAATGTATCTGCTGTCGGGGTGTAATTCAAGCTGATGGTATCCCGCTGTCAGATCTAGTTTGGAGAACACCGTGGCTCCGTTCAATTTATGAATAACATCATTCATAATCAATCCCAGTTCATCAGCTGTCTGATAGCTGAGTAGAGAGCAGCCATCACCTTTGATCACATAGAAAGTTCCATCTGTTTTGTTCTTGTCCTTTGTTTGTACGCTGCCTATGAACTTCCCTAGGATGGGCAGCGCGTCCTTGGATCCATAGGCTAGTATCCTGAGATCTGTATGTAGGAGACGGGGCTGGTGACTCAGGTTGTTGTATGTCTTTTCACTGATTATATTTACCGCAGCACCGGAGTCGATCAGAGCTGGCACTGTGTCTCCATTTAGTGTGATTTTTGTCAGTGGCTGCTTAGCGTCTCTATTGCTTTTAACAGTGTATGCATAACATTCATCACTGCTGGAGGATGACTCACGCTGAGCTGGTTCACTTTGTGTTTCTACTTGGTTGACTCTTTTCTTATAGCCTTTCTTGAATGTCCGTGTCTCTGTTTTCTGCTCTGTATGTTGTGGTTTCGACCTGCACTGTCTTGCGAAGTGATTTTGCTTCCCACAGGCTTTGCACTGTCTGCCTCTTGCAGGGCATTCGCTTGTGTGTGGCCACTCACCGCCACAGTTTCTGCACCGGGCGCTGCTGCCACCAGGACGCTTATTGTAGGTTTTCTGCTGAGGTTGTTTATGCACTTGATTCACTGCTGCAGTGAGATTGGAACCTTGTTCAATTCCTTTTGACTGCAATTCAGACAGTTCAAGAGTCCTGCCATATTCAAGGAGGTCTTTCAAAGTCTTATTCGTCTCTCTCAAACCGTATTTGCGCACCCTGGAGGACGTGCAGCTTTGAATGATCTGTGACTTTATTTCATTGTCCACGTCAAGGAACTCGCAGTGTTTAGCTAGCATGCGAAGTCTGGTATTATAAACATCCAGAGTCTCACCGGGTAGTTGTGTAGCTTTTCTGAACATGTAGATCTCGTACTGGATGTTCTTTTTGGGCGAGAAGTAGTCGGTGAGTTTTGTTTTCACGTCTGCATACTTGTCCCCTTCTCCCGCCACTGTGTCATAGATGTCGTGTACTCTTTCACCGGCCAGATGCAACAGAAGCGCTTTTAATCTTGCATCCCCAGTAATGTTTATGGCTGTGGTGTAGTTTTCAAATCTCTGGATCCACTTGTTCCACCGCGGTCCGACGGAGCCGGGTTCATTTTCCGGATCAAACGGTGGTATCGCCGGGCCGTGCGATAGCATCATGTGGATTGTTTAGCAGCTAACCAGCTAGCACACTTAACTTTCTTCCGCACGTAATATTCCGCTCTCTGGGAACAACGTCGGTGTGGCCGTCTTAACCTGGATCCTCGTCGCCAGTGTGGTATTTATGTGATCATATATTTGTATTCATGAAACAATACACGGAGCTTCTCATTTGGTCGCTTTATTCTTGAGTATCCCACAATGCATATATCTGCACACGACTTCCGGCTTCCGTTTTCTATCAGCGTAACGACGCAAACAGCATGTGTAAACTTAATGACAAACATACATACTGGCGTGATCTGGATATTACACTTCCCAACCTAAGGTCCATTTACCGACCTGTTGCTGGTTAGAGGGATAGCCTCTACACCCCGAGTGTGTCAGAGGGCCCTCCAATATGACAGCCACCGTGCAGGTAGTGTCCTTTCTTGTCCTCCTTCATCCGACCAAAAGTTTCCTAGTTCTTTAGTTATAATTGGCTCGTTTATTTCTCATCTTTTAATATAATTATAGTAAAAAACAAACAAAAAAGAGCCTTAACCAACGTCCTCCGGTGGTGTGCGTCGATATACTTGCAGCTTTTGCTTGAAGCTCTGCGATTTCCCAGCTGCGGCGCTCCTCTTGGTCCGCACTGGATGCCAGGCTGCTTGCTGGACCCTCTCCCACAGCGTCGACGGCATTTCAATCACCGTGACTGGTAGACCTCGGCTCGCCATGTCCGCTGTTGCCTCTTCCACTGTATCATACGTTATCTGCCCTTTTTCGTAATGAACTCTCAGCCGTGATGGGTACAGAGTTTGAAAACGTATGTTGTTTGCCTTTAGGACTCGTCGCGCCTCAGCGTATGCTTTCCGTTTGTGTAGAATGGCTGGTGCGTAGTCGTGATCCAAGCTTATTCTGTGTCCATCTAGATCAAAGCCTTTCTTTTGCCACGCCAGCCGGATTACTTCTTCTTTCACTCGAAAGCTCTGAAATTTGACAAGGATAGATCTTGGTTTGGCATCAGGTGAGGGCTTGGGAGCGAGTGCTCTATGAGCCCTCTCTATCTGCAGGTCAACTGAAGCGGGAATGCCAAGGTTTTCTCGTAGCACTTTCTCAACGAACGTTGTCATTGCTTTGGAAGACGTGTCTTTTGGTTCTTGTTCGGGAATGCCATATATTCTGATATTGTCTCTTCGCGACCGACACTCTTGGTCTGTCAATTTCTCCTGGAGTTGCTCTTGAATTTTAAGCATTCCTGTGATCACGTCTTCCACATCTTGTAGCCTTTCTTCGTTCCCCACAATTCTTTTCTCCGCTTCGTCCAGCCTTGAATTTGTCTTTGCAAATTCTGTCTTAATCTCTTGCCTGTATTCACGTATTTCTTTCAGTATCGTGCTATTCGTCACTTCTTCATCATCCATGTTTTCCTCTTCTTGTCCCAAGTTAGCCGCGGTGAGGTTAGCAATAGCTTCTTCGTCGTGCAACACTTCTGCGTTTTCGTTCGCTGCAGGATTTATTGATTTTCCTCGTCTTCTCGGAGGTGGCATCTCTTCCCCTTTCTAAAGGATCGCAACAGTAGTTTTTATCCGTCTTACTTTGACTTTTTCGGGGTAATTACGCTCTTTTGGTCGGGAGATCACGCTCTAAGCTGCCATCCTTTGGTGACCCGGAAGTACCCTTTTGAAACATTTCTATTTGGCAAATAACATGTCTGTTAGTGATGCGCGGGTTGCACGTTTCACCGCGGTCCCCGTGGGCTGCCCGTGGATCGGCTCGGGTCATGAAATTCTCCTTTTATTGCGGGGCAGGTTGGAGCAAGTTATGAAATTCCGGTCGCGGCCGCTCTTTGCCGCCGTCCGCGCGTTCATTGACGTCAGTCGCAACTTATTTCATCATCTTTAGAGCAGGTGTTTGACGTAAATATGCGACGGATTTTCATAAAACGCTCGATTTCTCTTATTGCCCCCCCTGTGCGTCTGTGAGTGTGTTCACTTTACCTGCGCTGTCTGCCCCTCTCCTGATCCCAGCGTGCAGGAGGGCGAGAGAGAGCGCGAGGGGAGGACGCGCCAGTTCGGTTCATTTCAAGCACATTTTGGACGGACCTAAAGCCGTGGTCAATTCAGACGGATCATATTTGTATCGCGTAATTCTCAATGATTGCGGGGACAATTTATATTTGCTGACTGTCCATCCCCTGACGTGCGGCGGTGACAGACAAGGCAGGTGCAGAGAACTGTGTTCAGGAAAACAAAATGGCAAACGAAAAGTTGACAGAGAATGCAGGTGTTCAAAGAACAGTGGATTATTGTTTTATTCAGTGCAAGGACCGTGCCATTTGTCTCATCTATATAGAAAGTGTGGCGGTTTTTAAAGTCTAGGCTATATTTTACGTCGTTACGAGGAGGGACGCCACAGCGGAGGCCAGAGGGAAACTCGCGAGCGGAGAATTGGGACCACCGAGCCGTGGATGCACAGATAAAAAGACAGTCGTCCAGCCTTCTCTGTGCGTAAAACTGCCGAAGCTGAGGCTGCGCGCGCTCGTCTCCGCCTGGATGCGGGGCGCGCTCTGCCATGGCCCTGATCCAGCACACATAGCTACACTTTGTATGAAAAGTGCTTTATAAATATCCATTTGCACAAATTAATTCCAAAATATGTTTTGCGCGCAAAGAAAAGTTTGTGTGGCACCGGCTCCACTCGGGACATCACAGATCATATGGTCCACGTACTCACAACATGGATTCAAAAGAGTTGTTACTTCAGGATATGGTTGATTGTAATTTTTGTGACGTGATAGTGAGGCTAGGCCAAAGGGAACTCTGGTCACATTACGCAATGATGTTTAATTTGAAAATGAAAATAAATGGAATACCTGTGGTATTTCAAATTAAAACAGTGTGAAGACTTGATTACTGTTTTTCCAAACCACTGCATCTAAACAAATATGTGCCTGGATCAAGTGTTGATCTTGTGGATATAGTAGTGGGGATGACTGTATAGCCGGCCCGGCCCCCCATCACAGTCCGGAACGATAATGTGGCCCCCAGAGAAAATAGTTTGAGGACCCCTGATCTACAGGATCTATCTACCCATCTATAGTTTCCTGGCTGGTTACCTCTGACTTGCTGTGAACTGAAAAGCACACAGTTTGGAGACTGAGCTGCAGTGTTATACCCATGAGTTCAGGGACGTCCTCAGGGTGGGTCCTCCGTCTGGGCCGTCCCACACCGGGCCTGGGCCCTCTCCGCCTGGTCCTGTCCCCGCTCAGACTGTCCCCGCTGCACAGCTCACTGTCAGCTTCGTCCCCTGCGCCCCAGCCGAGCAGCTCCTCCTCCTCCTCAGAGCTGAAAGCCACACAGACCTTCTCATTACTTTGGGCCTGGGCCACACATCTCGCATCTGCGCTTACGGGAAGAAAGTAATCTTCAAGTAAGTAACATTTTGTTGAAATACCGTGATGTTGGAACTATTGAGCGTACCTGAATATAAGCCGCACCAACCAAATGAAAAAAGAAAAATATATTTTGTACACGTTTCGGCTGTCTATAAACCGCAGGTCTCCACGTTGTTACAAAGCACAGCTGAATGCGGCCTCAGCGCTGGCGATACGGTTGTAGTGTATGTCCCTGTCCTTTTATTTTGTCTGTCCCGTCTCCTGCTGCTGTGGGCGTGGCAGTTCATTCCGCCTACTGTTCCCTGATTGGCTAGGCAGACCTGAGTCCACTCTACTCCCCATCACCTGTAGTATTTAAGCATGGCCTCTCCTTCACATCTCTCTTTTTGCTGCACCTCGTCAGATCTCGGCCTATTCGCCACTAGTCTGCCAAGAACTCACTCCAGGAACCAGCCCCAACCTACCTGCTAGTATATACTAGTATATACTTGTGTGTACTTGTTAGTACCTGTGGCTGAGCAGGTACTCCTCCTCGCTGTCTTGTACGTGTACATACTTGTGTGTACTTGTTCGTACCTGTGGCTGAGCAGGTACTCCTCCTCGCTGTCTTGTACGTGTACATACTTGTGTGTACTTGTTAGTACCTGTGGCTGAGCAGGTACTCCTCCTCGCTGTCTTGTACGTGTACATACTTGTGTGTACTTGTTAGTACCTGTGGCTGAGCAGGTACTCCTCTTCGCTGTCTTGTACGTGTACATACTTGTGTGTACTTGTTAGTACCTGTGGCTGAGCAGGTACTCCTCCTCGCTGTCTTGTACGTGTACATACTTGTGTGTACTTGTTAGTACCTGTGGCTGAGCAGGTACTCCTCCTCGCTGTCTTGTACGTGTACATACTTGTGTGTACTTGTTCGTACCTGTGGCTGAGCAGGTACTCCTCCTCGCTGTGTGTACTTGTTAGTACCTGTGGCTGAGCAGGTACTCCTCCTCGCTGTGTGTACTTGTTAGTACCTGTGGCTGAGCAGGTACTCCTCCTCGCTGTCTTGTACGTGTACATACTTGTGTGTACTTGTTAGTACCTGTGGCTGAGCAGGTACTCCTCCTCGCTGTCTTGTACGTGTACATACTTGTGTGTACTTGTTCGTACCTGTGGCTGAGCAGGTACTCCTCCTCGCTGTGTGTACTTGTTAGTACCTGTGGCTGAGCAGGTACTCCTCCTCGCTGTGTGTACTTGTTAGTACCTGTGGCTGAGCAGGTACTCCTCCTCGCTGTCTTGTACGTGTACATACTTGTGTGTACTTGTTAGTACCTGTGGCTGAGCAGGTACTCCTCCTCGCTGTGTGTACTTGTTAGTACCTGTGGCTGAGCAGGTACTCCTCCTCGCTGTCTGCTGCCGTGCTGTCGCTCTCCAGGTCGTTGAGGCGCCGTTTCTGCTTCCTCCTGACGCGGCCAGCGGGCCATCTGATTGGTCGCTGTGTCTCAGTCCTCTTGGCAGCGTGCTCTGTGATTGGATGCTTGATGTCGATCCCTTCGTCAGAACCTGAACCTAAGGGTTTGGAGTGTGTTCCTTAGAGAGCGAGCAAAGACAGAGCACCACTGTCACCAGCAGAGGGCGCATAGACAGTTAAAGAACAACACAGAGGAGACCACCTCATGAACCTCGTGGAACATGCAGGAAAGCACACACACGTCCAGGCCGACACTAAACCTGGTGACTCCTGTATGAGCTTTTTTTTTTCTACAGCAGATGTTCAGATAAGCTCTCAGTCATACAGGAGTTCTCCATGATGCAGTCAGAGCAGACTTACCCCTCAGCTCTCTGTTGTCCTCAATGGCCTCATTAATGGCATCGTCAAAGTCATCAAACCTACAAAGCGTGACAGACGTGGTCAGCGACACGTGAACACGTCAGCGACACGTGAACACGTCAGCGCGAGCAGAGCTCACCTGTAGCTGATGTGCTTCCTGGCTCTAGTGGAGCGTCTCCCCAGGTGGCTCCGGCGGACGTCCTTTTTCTTCAGACTCTTCTCTTTGTCTCCCTCCTACAAACCCAGACAGAACATTAAGATTTTCATAACCAGACATGGTTACAGTCGACAAGTTACAGGTAATAAACCCACTTTGAGAATGGATCACTGGGTAGCCGGTTGGTACCCCTTAAGCCCAGCTTAAGAGACGCTCTTTTATTTTCTATGAGAGCACGCCGAGGCTGCAGTGATGCGTAGGATAACACATGCTTTTAACCTTCTGCAGAGGCACAGAAGGGCTCATGCTTCAGCGGAAGCATGTTAAACACGTGCCACGTTCAACACGGACATACGTGTCTTCTTTTATTTATGATAAATGTATAAATCACATGTTTAAAGCCTCTGAAGTACCGTGACGCATCGCGCTCCAGTGTGTGTGGAAATCCCACATGGACGCGTGTCAGATGCCACGGCACGCTGCGTCCCGGTGTGCGTTGGGCTTTACTGTGATTGAAACCGCTGTGAATATAGCACATAATAAAATATCTATTTCAGCCATTATCACAGTGCAGTCAAGCAAGTTGTGGTGGCTCCTCCCAGTGGCCCTCATGTATTCAAAGTCAACTTTATGCAGGGTGTACACCACAGGCGCAGCTTTATCAGTCTAGACATGGGCAGTTCACACCAAGTCACAAGATTGTGATTATACATTTCAATTAAATCAAAATGCACAGAACAAATGCTTAACACCCTTTCCACATTAGCAGAGTCCAAACCAGTGTGTGACGTTCAAAATGAACTGCTGCACTGGGAAAGAGCAAAACACTCAGCTCTACCCTTTCACACTAACAGCCTCATTTTCAAAATAATTTAAAACGAACATTTTCACAATTGTTTTAATGTTGAACACTGGTTCTTATACACTGCGTTAAGAATTATTATGCACATTGTATTTTTGTTTCATAAATGTAAAACAAAACAAAAATTTCAATAAAACCCATGGATGGTATTGTGTCTCAGGGCTCTTTGAATCACTATCAATCTCAGACGCCTGTTATGATTAGTTGTTAGGTAAGCCTAGTTAAGGGAAAAACTACTGAAAAAGGACGTTCCACATTATTAAGCAGACCACCATTTTCAAGCAAAAAGGGAAAGAAAAAGGATCTCTGCTGATGAAAATGGTGAAATAGTTGAATGTCTTGGACTAGGTATGAAAACCTTCGATATTTCATGAAAGATAAGGCGTAATCATCGTACTGTTAAGAGATTTGTGGCTGATTCAGAGACACACGGGTTTGTGCAGATAAAGACACCATGAGGACGGTTTCTGCCAGACAAACACATCACGAGCACAAGCAGAAACGGCTGCAGTGGGCTCAGAAATACATACAGCATGAAGATGATTTTGTTAGGAAGAAAGTGGTCAGTCACATATTTTTCAGAGGTCATTTTCACACCTTCAGGGAGCCTAAAGGGGACGACCAGCTCTCTCCCCATGATTCCAGGCCAAAACATGACGTCACAGCCTTGTTGGGACATGGTGGCCATTCACCAACCATCCACTACTCCATCCACCTGACCATCCAGGGTTACACGGCACTCATCAGTGAAACAGCCGTTTCTGCTCGTCAGCTTCAATGAACAGTTTAGAGGAGGCCGGATAGAAGGTTTATGCACAACTGCAGCTTCTGGAGGTCCTACACCGTGATGTTCAGGAGACTCCAGAGGCACCAGCAGCTTCAAATACCTGTTTGCTGTTTTGTAGCAGCTGTTCTCTTAATCTGAGGTGTTTGTCTGGCAGAAACCGTCCTCATGGTGTCTTTATCTGCACAAACCCGTGTGTCTCTGAATCAGCCACAAATGTATTAACAGTACGATGATCACGCTTAATCTTTCGTGAAATATCAAAGGTTTTCATACCTAGTCCAAGACATTCAACTATTTCACGCTTTTCATCAGCAGAGATCCTTTTTCTTTCCCATATTGATTGTAAATGGTGGTCTGCCTAATAATGTGGAACGTCCTTTTTCAGTAGTTTTTCCCTTAACTGGGCTTACCTGACAACTAATTATCACAGCTCTGGCATTCAAAGAGTCCTGAGACACAATACCATCCATGAGTTAAATTGAATATATATATATATTTTTTTTGTACCTTTATGACACTGAAATACAATGTGCATAATAATTCTTAACACAGTGTAGAAGACTGGTGCTGTAGGGCCCTGTGT
Organism: Proterorhinus semilunaris; assembly: GCA_021464625.1. Taxonomy (NCBI): domain Eukaryota; kingdom Metazoa; phylum Chordata; class Actinopteri; order Gobiiformes; family Gobiidae; genus Proterorhinus; species Proterorhinus semilunaris. The sequence goes on from CM038354.1 coordinate 2,006,567, forward strand.
CTCACCGGGAGGATGTTCTCCACACTGATGCCCACATACACCAGCCGCTCCCTCCTGCATACACACAAACACACAGGTCAGTGCACGTGAGAAGGCAGAGAGAAGGACAGACTGAAAGTCAGAGAGAAGGACAGAGTGAAGGACAATTCATTTATTGATTTATTTAATATGGACATAGCAATTACATTGGATGAACCAGATGCTCAAATCGGCCCAACTTTGGGCCGATTTGAGCCACTGTTTGAGCTCTCTGGTAAAGATGTTATTAGGCTGCAGTTTCAGTCCAGGGGAGAGAGTTCCACAGGGCAGCCCCTCTGAAGAAGAAGCTAGATTGTCCAAAGGATTTTGTAAACTTTGGAAGCACACAATCCCCGGTAACGGAGGCTCTGATGGCGGGTCTGAGTGAGCCCTGACGCCTCACCATGAGGCCAGAGAACAGTGGTGACACACAGTTGTTCATTTAAAAGTCAATTTCATTATACTAAAATATACAAAGTTTTCCAAAGTATAAAGCTTGTGCTTTTGTATTATACCAGGGGTGGCCAACTGGTCAGAGGCCAAGAGCCGAAATGTTCAACCTTGATCCTGTGAAGAGCCACAAAGGCACCGACCATTCACGAAATCCGAGTGCGGTAGTTTAATATGATTAAATGTAATTAAACTGTTATATTAAATCATAATAAACAATAACTTTATGTGTGGCCTTTTTCTTTTCTTTTCAATAATTGTGGTAGTTTTACTCCTCACCAAGATTGAAATAAATGTATATTAAAAAAACTGACATTTTCTGCTATTCTGTTCCGACTGGGACAACATTTGATCTATTTATTAACAATATTATTATTTCGAATAGTTTTTGTCGTTGCTTGTTTTGTTTTTTTCAATGCTGGTGTATATTTGTGTGTGGGGCCCTGCTCACTGAGCCCCCTCCTCTGGTTCGCCCCTGGCCTGTGTGCTCAGTGCCTGCAGCTTGGTCCTGACTGGACTGTGCAGAGAGAGAAGTTCATAAGCTTTAATCAGGAGCCTCTGGACGACTGAGAGTCTGTTTATGTTGCATTTGTTACAGTTACAACATGTGACAGAAAAGTCAATGACTTTGAGTATTTCCGCGTTACGATGTCGCGCTTCGCATCATGTGCTTCATTAGAGCTCGGCTTTTTCCATTTCCTAATTTTGATCTTTTTCTGTGAATATGAGGCCAACTTTCATCAAATAAAGAGTAGGCTAATCAGAAACTTGAAACGCACAGAAGCTGATCCCACGATCTGCCTGACTGTTGTTTAACTACATCCCGCTTTGAGTAAAGCTGCTGCACCTTTTACACGCCGCCTCGAAGGAGAGATACGTATACAGACTCTCATTCATGTGTGTAGAGATGGGAAACAGGGTCTGTAGGACTATGGTTGGATTTTTGGTAAAGATTCTTAAAGACTGTTACAGTTTATGGGCAATATGTACCAATTCTATTGCAAAGAGCCGCACTCTGATTGGCCGAGAGCCGCATTCGGCTGGAGAGCCGCGGGTTGGCCACCCCTGTATTATACTATCACAATGATAGTCATAGGTTTCTGGTCAATGATAGTCATAGGTTTCTGGTCAAATATCTGGTCAAATATCTTAATTACCTGTTTATACAGAGTGGACGCCGATGTTTGTGACCATGCTGTAATGGAGTATGACAGATGTGAAAAAACCTGTGAAGGCCAGAGACAAGGCCATAGACAAGGCCAGAGACAAGGCCAGAGTGAAGGCCAGAATGAAGGCTACTGTGATGGCCAGAGTGGAGGCAAGAGTGAAGCCCAGAGTGACGGTCAGAGTGGAGGCAAGGGTGAAGCCCAGAGTGACGGTCAGAAAGAAGGTCAGAGACAAGGCCAGAGTGAAGCCCAGAGTGGAGGTCAGAGTTAAGGCTAGAGTGAAGGCCAGAGTGAAGGTTAGACTGAAGGCCAGAGTGAAGGAGAAAGACAGCGTGAAGGTCAGAGAGAAGCCCAGAGTGAAGGTCAGAGTGAAGGTCAGAGTGAAGGTCAGAGTGAAGGCCAGAGAGAAATACAGAGTGAAGGTCAAAGTGAAGGTCAGAGTGAAGCCCAAAGTCAAGGTTAGAGTGAAGGCCATAGTAAAGGTCAGAGTGAAGCCCAGAGTGAAGGTCAGTGTGAAGGCCAGAGTGAAGGCCATAGTGAAGGTCAGAGTGAAGGCCGGAGACAAGGCCAGAGTGAAGGACAGAGAGAAGGCCAGAGAGAAGGCCAAAGTGAAGGCCAGAGTGGAGGCCAGAGTCAAGGCCATAGTAAAGGTCAGAGTGAAGGCCGGAGACAAGGCCAGAGTGAAGGCCAGAGAGAAGGTCAGAGAGAAGGCCAAAGTGAAGGCCAAAGTGGAGGCCAGAGTGAAGGCCAGAGAGAAGGTCAGAGTGAAGCCCACAGTGAAGGCCAGAGTGAAGACTAGAGTGAAGGCCAGAGTGAAGGGGAGAGAAAGACAGAGTGAAGGTCAGAGAGAAGGGCCAGGGTGAAGGTCAGAGTAAAGGCCAGAGTGAAGGTCAGAGTGAAACCCAGAGTGAAGGCCAGAGAGACGGTCAGAGTAAAGGCCAAAGTGGAGGCCAGAGTGAAGGCCAGAGAGACGGTCAGAGTAAAGGCCATAGTGAAGGCCAGAGTTTATTTATTTGTTTATTTATTTGGATCCCCATTAGCTGTCTCCAAATGGACAGCTACTCTTCCTGGGGTCCGGTTCAAGCAATTACAATATTCACATCATGCAGTTAAATTGAAAAAAACACTTCACATACAAAACCTCTCCTCAGTTATACGCACACATACTGTACATATAAAGAATTTAAATATACTGTATATGAAGATATAGACATACACACACAAACAGACTTAGGCTTCCATCAGAAAATGTCTTTTCAATAGTCTTTTAAAAGAGAGCTTTGTTTCAGCCAGTTTAACAGCCGGTGGCAGTTTGTTCCATAAAGTCACAGCTCTAAATATGACCGACCTACGCACGGCTTCTGTTCTGGGTTTGGGGCGGGTCAAATGACCCTGAGCCGCTTGCCTAGTTGGATAGTTGTGCAGATCTCTCACATAATGTAAAAGGTTGTACAAATTAGTAGGTTTTTGACTATAGCATATATTTGTGAAGAAAGTCATTAAATGACATTTGAGTCAATCTTCTACTCTGAGCCATGAGAGACGGTCATGATGCTCAGCTGAGCTCTGTCCCCACACGAGTGGGCAGCCCAGAGCCAGCCTGGCAGCCTTGTTCTGTGCTGTCTGCAGTTTCGTCATGTGTTTCTTAGCTGCACCTGACCACACCACAGAGCAGTAGTCCAGGTGAGACAAGGCCAATGACTGAACCACCAGAACTCTAGAAGCCGGTGTCATGAATGAGCAGCACCTTCTAATACATGCCATATTTCTACCCATTTTTTTCACAACAGTGTTAATGTGCTTATCCCAAGATAAACGTTCATCGAAAGTAACTCCAAGGAGTTTTACCTCCTGAACCTGCTCTATTTGCATGTCTTTTAATACAATGTTAAGTGGATCGGCACTATCTTGGTGTCGAGATCTAAACAACATACTCTTTGTTTTAGACACATTCAAAACCAGTTTGTTTTCGTGAATCCAGTCCAATAACAACTGCAGATCATCCTGTAGTGTATTTCTCAGCTCAGACATACTTGATGCCGCACAGTAAACAGTGGCGTCATCTGCATAGAGAGTTGCGCTGCACCTTTTAAGGCCGTACTGCATATCATTAATGAAAATTGAAAAAAGCAGTGGTCCCAAACAACTGCCTTGAGGTACACCACACTGCAGACTTTTAGGCGCAGAAAAGCTTCCATTAAAAAATACTGATTGTGATCTACAAGTTAAGTAACTATTCATCCATTTCAGTGGTGTAGCATCAAATCTATATGCAGATAATTTATCAAGTAGCAGTTTATGATCCACCAAATCAAAAGCTGCGCTGAAATCTAGGAATACTGCACCCACCATTAACTTCTTATCAATATAAGACAAGTGAAGACTAGAGTGAAGGCCAGAGTGAAGGAGAGAGAAAGACAGAGTGAAGGTCAGAGAGAAGGGCCAGGGTGAAGGTCAGAGTAAAGGCCAGAGTGAAGGTCAGAGTGAAACCCAGAGTGAAGGCCAGAGAGACGGTTAGAGTAAAGGCCATAGTGAAGGCCAGAGTGAAGGCCAGAGTCAAGGTTAGAGTGAAGGCCAAAGTGAAGGCCAGAGTCAAGGTTAGAGTGAAGGCCAGAGACAAGGCCAGAGTGAAGGCCAGAGTGAAGGCTAGAGAGAAGGTCAGAGAGAAGGGCCAGAGTGAAGGTCAGAGTAAAGGCCAGAGTGAAGGCCAGAGTGAGGCCCAGAGTGAAGGACAGAATGAAGACCAGAGAGAAGGCTCGAGAGAAAGACAGTGTGACGGTCAGAGTGAAGCCCAGAGTGAAGGCCAGAGTCAAGGTTAGAGTGAAGGCCATAGTGAAGGTCAGAGTGAAGGCCAGAGTCAAGGTTAGAGTGAAGGCCATAGTTAAGGTCAGAGTGAAGCCCAGAGTGAAGGCCAGAGTGAAGGCCAGAGTGGAGGCCAGAGTGGAGGCCAGAGAGAAGGCTCGAGAGAAAGACAGTGTGAAGGTCATAGTGAAGGCCAGAGTGAAAGCCAGAGTGAAAGACAGCGTGAAGGTCAGAGTGAAGGTCATAGTGAAGGCCAGAGTGAAAGCCAGAGTGAAAGACAGCGTGAAGGTCAGAGTGAAGGTCATAGTGAAGGCCAGAGTGAAAGCCAGAGTGAAGGCCATAGTGAAGGCCAGAGTGAAGGCCATAGTGAAGGCCAGAGTGAAAGCCAGAGAGAAAGCCAGAGTGAAGGCCAGAGTCAAGGTTGGAGTGAAGGCCAGAGAGAAGGTCAGAGAGAAGGTCAGAGCCAAAGTGAAGGCCAGAGTGAAGGTCAGAGTGAAACCCACAATGAAGGCCATAGTGAAGACTAGAGTGAAGGGCAGAGAGAAGGCCAGATAGAAGGTCAGAGCCAAAGTGAAGGCCAGAGTGAAGGTCAGAGTGAAACCCACAGTGAAGGCCAGAGTGAAGACTAGAGTGAAGGAGAGAGAAAGACAGAGTGAAGGTCAGAAAGAAGGGCCAGAGTGAAGGTCAGAGTGAAGGTCAGAGTAAAGGCCAGAGTGAAGGTCAGAGTGAAACCCAGAGTGAAAGCCAGAGAGAAGGCTCGAGAGAAAGACAGCGTGAAGGTCAGAGTGAAGCCCAGAGTGAAGGCCGACAGAAAGACAGAGTGAAGCCCAGAGTAAAGGCCATAGAGAAGGCCGACAGAAAGACAGAGTGAAGGTCAGAGAGAAAGCCAGAGTGAAGGCCGGAGTCAAGGTTAGAGTGAAGGCCATAGTGAAGGTCAGAGTCAAGGTTAGAGTGAAGGCCATAGTGAAGGTTAGAGTTAAGGCCAGAGTCAAGGTTAGAGTGAAGGCCAGAGTCAAGGTTGGAGTGAAGGCCAGAGAGAAGGCCAGAGTGAAGGCTAGAGTGAAAGAGAGAGAAAGAAAGTAGGTCATAAAGGTGGTCTTGAAAGAAGGTCATAGTGAAGGTCAGAGAGAAGGGCCAGAGTGAAGGTCAGAGTAAAGGCCAGAGTGAAGGCCAGAGTAAAGGCCAGAGTGAAGGACAGAGTTAAGGCCAGAAAGAAGTCTCGGGAGAAAGACAGCGTGAAGGTCAGAGTGAAGCCCAGAGTAAAGGCCATAGAGAAGGCCAGAGTGAAGGCCGACAGAAAGACAGTGTGAAGGCCAGAGAGAAAGACAGAGTGAAGGTCAGAGAGAAAGACAGTGTGAAGGCCAGAGAGAAAGACAGAGTGAAGGTCAGAGTGAAAGCCATAGTGAAGACCATAGTGAAGGCCAAAGTGAAGGCCAGAGACAAGGCCAAAGTGAAGGCCAGAGTGGAGGCCAGAGAGAAGGTCAGAGTGAAGGCCATAGTGAAGGCCAGAGTGAACGCCAGAGACAAGGCCAAAGTGAAGGCCAGAGTGGAGGCCAGAGAGAAGGGCCAGAGTGAAGGTCAGAGAGAAGGGCCAGAGTGAAGGTCAGAGTGAAGGTCAGAGTAAAGGCCAGAGTGAAGGCCAGAGTGAAGGCCAGAGAGAAGGCTCGAGAGAAAGACAGCGTGAAGGTCAGAGTGAAGCCCAGAGTGAAGGCCAGAGTGAAGGCTAGTGCGTACCGTTTCTCAGCCAGCTCCTGCCTCTTCAGGGCACTGTCCAGACAGCTCAGCTGCTCCTCCAGACGCTCACACAGCTGCTTCTGAGGGAACAACACCAACATTTCATACTAGAAAAGGAAAAGAAGGATCTCATCGTAGCTTCTGACACATATCCATCGGTTCTGGGGAGGAGTCACGGCCCCCTCGATAGTGTTTATCCGTGGACGGGTTTAGTCTGCCATCTGTTGACATTGGTTTGGACTGAACACCGACTGTTTCGAGAAAGTTGCAATCCTCAGACCAGCTTTATACTTGGGTCTACCAGATCTCTTTTCTTGCCCACTTTGGCTGACAAAAGCTGCATAATAATTCGGCACACCCATATGGCCCCATAGACCGTGGGCCTACAGCCACAGCTCGCCCTCGTTACACAGCAGCTCATCATCACCTCATATGCTTTAATCTGACTCTTCAACACCATCGCTACAAAACCCTCCTCATGTCGCGTTATGTGTTCATGTTCTCCATTCACGTTGACTGTTAATGTGGTATATTTATTAGTACGTTTGTTTTTTGTCTCTGTTTTGTTTTCTGGGAGACATTTTGACGCTGTGTTTTGGTGACGTCTCTAGTGACGTTTGCAGACAACAATTTAAATGTCTGTGTCGATCATTTTAACCATTTTGCATTTAAAATAACTTATATTTGAGCAGCATCAGCTTCGTGGCTGTAAGCTAACGCAGCGGCGGAGTGATCTGCGAGAAAATAGTTCCTCAAAATGCGGTAATTCATGTGATACAAGGTCAGTTACATTTCAAATATTATTCTATTAACACAGACATTTATATGGGTAGTCTGGCGTTACAAGTGATTTACCTCAGGTGCACTGTGGAGTGGATCAGACTGTTTTAAATGCAGGCTAGCTGATACCATAGAAATGCTTTAGCATTGCCCTAGCCTAGCGCCACTAAGCTCTTCAAATATAAGAACTCCATGAATTTAAGAAAAAAATATCTCCAGAAATCAACAACACTCTGGATAACTAGGAAATGAGGCCCTATGTCAAAAATCCAGAAATATCCCTTTAACGGCAGGTTGAAATCAATTCCGTTGGCTTTGGACTGGAAATAAATGACTTGTTTCTCTTTTAACCTCTTAAACCCAGGGTTTTATTATTTTTGTCTCAGAGCTTGGATCTTGGTGTTTGGTGCCCATTTGAGCCCAACCCACTCTGAGTCATTGTGATTTGATTGGCTGCAGAGTTACACTGTAGGTCAGACACCATGAGTGACAGTAACAAGACGCTAAATAGTGACCCTTTATTTTCAGTAAAAAGGCTCAAACCTTCTGCTTGATGTAACAACACAAGTTTGAAATTCAAGTTTTCCTTAGTATTAGTTGTGAAAATCCTAAATGTATGTGATTAAAATGTCAGTTAATTACTCTCATCCTATAAAAATAAACCCTTGTCATTTGTATCTGCTGTAGAGTGATGTTTGTCCCGGTTCCTTTGCGTCGTGGTGCAGCAGGACTGATGGGGACAGATGTTACAGAGCTCATGAGGTTCATTTCTTCAACACAGTTACTATAGTAACTATTTTCACCAAAGTAAAGGTAGATCTATCACAGTCCTGTCCACATCTGTCATGGTCCACCATGACCCACCATGACTCAGAAGAACCGGGACACACATGACTCTCCATCAGATATATTTGTCATGTTTTTTTGTTTTGTTTTTTGTAAAAAGAGAGTAATTAATAATCAACTCATATTCGTAATGATATAATTCCAGCAATTTAACATTTATATTTTTCCTTTTATTTATTAGAAAAATATATTTTTTTGAACTATGTTTTTGAGTTTCAGAATACAATATGACTCTTAGATCGAGCAGAAGTCTGAAGTTCTGTCTAAAACAGACTCTCCATGACTTCCTTCTTCACTTCTCAGTCTGACTGAAGAGCAACGACGCCTCAGCTTTTTTACAGACAATAAAGAGCTCACTATTTAGCGTCATGTTACCGTCACTCATGGTGTCTGACCTAAAGTCTAACTGAAGAAATTCAATTCACATTTTCACTGAGAAGGTTGGAAGGGCGCCCCCTTGTGCCCAGTGGCGTCCAACTGCCCGGAGCATTACTGGCCCCCGATCGGGTGCCGTTAGGGCTGAGGAGGTTAAAGTGGTTTCTCTAACTGATGTTGTACATGTGTGATAGATAAGGCTTTGGTTTAACTCGGTACTGTTAAATGCAGTAAAAGTGGATGTAGGCAGCTCCTGAACTCACGTGCTGACAGGGAGGGCAGAACCAGTCTCCGTCGGGCACCAGCATCAGTGGGGGGCGGAGGCAGGCCGTGTGGTAGCCCCGGTCACACAGGTCACACAGGAGGATCTGAGGGAGGACACACCTCACATTTAAAACAGGGGAGTCATGAAGTGAACTGTACCCAGAGGAAAGCCTGAAAGGACACTGAAAAGCCGCCAAACCTGCAAACTTGACGGGCTGATGCTCATGCTACCTGCACAAACCCTGTCCAAGATGTTTTAGTTTGATGCCAACAGAAGAAGTTATTCTGGTCAAATTACCCTATGGGGACAATAAAGTATACCTTAACCTTAGCCGATCCATCTCCTGCTCCCTGAACCACTCTTTCACAATGTCATCTTGGAATATGCCAGTGCCATCAGGGAAGAGGAAACCTACTGATGGAATAAACTGGTCATTAAGGATGTTCAGGTCGTCATACGGTGTTGTTGAACCTGACCAACTGCAGCCGCCACAGATCAGAACGGTTAGTGACATCCAGGAAAAGGACACTTTTGTTTTGGTCAAACGGTGTATTGTGCATTGTGTGTGCTGAGAAGGTGATTGGCTGTAAGCCAATCTCTCCAGGACCCGGAGGCGTGTGGGTCGGATCCCAGCTGACCCTCCTCACCCTGGACACGGACAATTCACGCCTCTCCCCTCAGGCAGGAGGCTACAGTCTATCCAGATCCATTGATCCCGCCACTTGAACAGCACTTAGACCCGCTGCTGTCATTTTATGCACCTACACATCTGTAAATACAATCCCTCTGTTGTTCTATATAGAATGACAATAAGAATTGTCGTCTTATCATACTTTACTTTTTATTTTTCATTTATTTATTTTAATATTCTTTATTCATGCCCTTATAGCCTTATAGTTTTCAAGTGTTTATAGCTTTTGATCTAAATTCTGTGTTATATGTTTTATGTTCCACGATTGTACCGAGAAAAAAACGTAGTTTGTGAACCTGTTCTCAAACAATGGCAATACAAAATTTCGGATTTTGATTCTGATTATATATTTAGCTGCGAGAAATACATTCTTGAAGTGGATGTAATTTGAGCACTGAAAAGAACAGGAGAACGTCTGGGGAAGCTGTCTGGACCAGGACTCTTCAGATTAGAACACTACAATATGGTCAAAGGACGTGCGGTTTAGAAAATTAGTTGGATTTGGACACTTTAGGACAGTGGTTCTCAACTACAGACCCCTTCACAGGGGGTCGCAGGCAAAATTATCAACCGTTTTGCTTGATCAATGATTGAATCAACAACTACATTTTGATATTATAAACCACAACGTCGTCAAACTGCACAATGTTATGTTTTATTTAGGGTACATTCAGTACAGTTACATGTGAAGTCTAATCCGACTAGGCTAAAGATCTAACGCTGATAAGTTTCCCCAATAAAACCAAAATCAAAACAGTTTTGTCCTGGTCTACATGACAGCCACCGATCCGAATTTCCTTTGGGAGCAGCAGGGGAGCGGCGCAACTCCTGGCCAGCAGGGGGTTGATGGCTATGTGCACCATTTCTGGTTCACCATTGGCTGTTATGTTGTCGTTAGCAAACAGTTAGCACAGATTCGCCCAAGGTGCTTTCAGACCTTTAGGACCCATCTGCTACTTCCTACGGACCCATGGTCTACACCAGGGTCTGCCCGGTGTGTAAGCTCAAATAGTGGATAGCCAACTACTAACATTAGCTGTAGCGCCGATGGGAATCACATGGGCCAACACACATTCTCAGCGCCGATTCAGCCACCAAAATGAGCTCTCCTGTCCCTGTTGGAGTAGTACACAGATTTACTGAACAACGGCAGTAGTCCATTAGAAGTAGCTAACTCAATGTTACTTGACAATATGTTGTCCCAGGTTACCACTCGGCTCAGGGTAAAAGTTGGATCACATTTGCACATGTAGAGACTGACATTTTAGCCCATTCCTCTTTACAAAACAACTCAAGCTCTGTCACATTAGAAGGAGGGCGTTTGTGAACAGCAGTTTTCAGGTCTTTCCACAGATGTTCAATAGGATTTAGGTCAGGACTTTGACTGGGCCATTCTAACACATGTTGAACACACATCATGTGGCCCCTTATGAAAATTAATTCCCCACCCCTGGTCCACATTTTTTTTATTTGACCTTTATTTAAAAAAAAAAAGTCCCACTGAGATTAAGAATCTCTTTTTCAGGAGAGTCCTGGCCCCAGAGGGGAAAATGTTTTAGTGGTAGGGGAAACCGGAGTACCCGGAGGAAACCTACGCAGACATGGGGAGAACATGCAAACTCCACACAGAAAGGCCCCAGGCCTTGGTGGGAATCGAACCCGGGACCTTCTAGCTGTGAAGCACAAGCGCTAACCGCTGTGCTACCGTGCCGCCACACGGTAGCTGTGTCCTCCATATGACTTCTAGCAAACGTCAAACGGGATTTCTTATGGCCTCCTTTCAATAATGGCTTTCTTCTGCCACTCGTCCATGAAGGCCAGATTTGTGTAGAGTACGACTTATAGTTGTCCCGTGTACAGATTCCCCCAGCTCAGCGGCAGGACGTCCCAGCTCCTCCAGAGTTATCTTGGAGCACTTGGTTGCATTTCTGACCAGTGCTCCCCTTGTTCGGTCTGTTAGTTTAGGTGGACGGCCGTGTCTTGGTAAGTTCGCAGTGGTGCTATACTCTTTCCATTTCTGAATGATGGATTGAACAGTGCTCCGTGAGATGTTCAAATCTTGGGAAATCTTTGTATAACTTAACGCTGCTTTAAACTTCTCCACAGCTTTATCCCTGACCTCTCTGGTGAGCTCCTTGGCCTTCATGATGTTGTTTATGATGTTGACCATAGCTCTGAGGCCCTCACAGAACAGCTGGAATTATACTGAGAGCAGATTACACACAGGTGGCCTCTAATTAATAGTTAGGACAAGGTGTGAACATTCTGCAGTCATTAGGAATGTTATAAAGGCAATTGAATGCACTCAGAAAATGCTGTATGAATACTTATGCACGCCACACTTTTCACTTTTCCATTTTCTGAAAAATAACAGAATCATGTATCAGTTTGCTTTCACTTCACAGTTGTCTGTTACTTGTGTGTGAACTTTCAGTAAAAGGCACTGTAAATTTCCCAGCTTTACATGGGTTTGGATAATCCTGTTCTAGTCTGAATAGGCGAGAGATTCAACTTTCCCGTCGTTATGTAACCACACTGAATGTTACTCATGTTAGTTTTCCTAAAACTGTTTTCACTAGTCTAATGAAGGAGAGAGCATGGTACCAGCTCCGGGTGAGTGGCCTGTCCACACTGGGTGCAGGCGTCTGCTGCACTGAGCTGTGTCTCTCTCTCTCCCTCCGGCTGCTCCGTGTGCTCCTCGAGGTCCTCCAGCTCCTGCTTCACTTTGGGCCTCTTGGAGCGCACAGGGGTCCACTTAGGACAGCCCTGCAAATACACAAAAGACATTCAAACCAACTCCAAACAAGAGTACGATCAGGAATACGAATAAGTGTTTACAACGACTCCAGTGGCTCTCAACTGGTAAGTCGGGACCAAAAAGAAGGGCCCCGGGTCTGTCCCGGGAAGAAAATTCTGTTCAAATGAATATTATGAGATCGGGTGAGGAGCTCAGTTACCCGGGAGGAGCTCGGAGTAGCTCCTTCACGTCGAAAGGAGCAGCTGAGGTGGCTAGGGCATCTGTTCCGGATACCTCCTGGTCGACTCCCTCGAGAGGTGCTCCAGACATGTCCTATTGGGAGGAGGCCTCGTGGAAGGCCCAGGACACGCTGGTGGGACTATGTCTCCGAGCTGGCCTGGTGTCGTCTCGGGGTCCCCCCAGAACAGCTGGAGGAGGTGTGCGTGGATCGGGAAGTCTGGGCATCTCTGCTGAGACTGCTGCCCCCGCGACCCGGCCCCGGATAAAGCGGAAGAAAATGGATGGATGGATATAATGGGGTTGTTTTGATCATGATTTCAGTTTGATGGGCTCATTAAGTGTAATAAACTGGTAGAAATATACAGTATTTTTCTCGATTTATCAGAAATTCAACTCAAAATTTGGGTCACAGCTTGTCATTCTATGATTACGGTGGGTCCTGACGGCACACCAGTTGAGAACCACTGTTATAGACTACATGTTGTCCATAACATTAGCCATAATAACAGCAACAATCAGTGTCAAAAATGAAATATGCATGCAGATAAAAATTCAACCCTGTTTCAATTGGATTTTGATTTGTTTCCTACTCCTGCTACAACCAGGGAGAAGAGATGTTTTAAGAGTGGAGAAAAGGAGGACCTTCTGCCCAGTCGCCACAGGGCGGGGGACCTTTCTATGACGGCCTGTTGAGATCAGGTGAGCGACCCTCCATTGTTAAAGCTAATAGGTCTGTCTCTGCATCAGAGCATAACAAAGACAGGCTAAGTGAGTGATACTGTAAACTACTTGAATAGAAGAAGATCTTTATTTATATAGCGCCTTTCACAGACAAGGCCACAAAGCGCTTTACATGAGAGCATTTACAGTCACTCCACACTCGGTGGTGGTAAACTATGTTAGTAGCTTCAGGTTCCCCTGGGGGAGACTGACAGAAGCGCTGTCGCGACTGCACACATCTGCACCAACCACCACCATACTTTCACTCACACACATCATTCATCCTATTGTACATGTTTTTAGTGGTAGGGGAAACCGGAGTACCCAGAGGAAACCTATGCAGACACGGGGAGAACATGCAAACTCCACACAGGAAGGCCCCGTGAAAGGCCCTCCTTCTGGAAGGAAATTGAGTCATAAACAGTCCCAACAAAATGTTTAAGACCAGTTGAAAAATAGTAAAAATGTACATGGTTGGAAATAGGGCCCGACAGATATGGATTTTTGGGTCTAATACTGATATGAAGGGGGTTGGCCGATATTTTAAGCAATTTATTATTATTATTATTTATTATTATTATAGAAAAGGTTTCAATCATACAAGTATATCTAATAGAGGTCGACGGGGTTTTCCTGAAGCCGATAGGATTTTTGGGGGCTGTTGCCGATATGCACCGCTGAAGTTTTTGGCCAATATTTATATCCCGTGTATGAAGCTTCTAAACGTGTCAGTGTTGAACTGTGACAGCAGGGGGCGCTGTCTATTCACGTTTAGTAGGTACTTTAGAGGGAGCTTGTTTGAAAGACAAAAATCAGTAGATTCCAAAACAAAAAAATTGTAAGTCTCTTTCTCTTATGGTTCCGAAATAAGAAGCAAAAGTCAAAAACATAAAATATATAAAATAGGTGAACAAACTTGTGACCGATTTTCACCGCAATGTTCCTCCGCTTCCCTGCGGCTCATTTTAAAGCCCTGACTAAGCCCTTTCAAGAGCAAAGAACGGGAAGTCGGTTCCTGAGATATTGGTAGATATAAAAGCTGATATCAGCCAATAGCCGATATTGAAATTGCTCAAATATCAGCCCCTAAATAGAACTTTATAATGTGCAACAAGAAAAAATGGGAGTGAGACAAAAAAAAGAAAATAAATAGATATAGATACAGACGGCATCTCTGGAATCGCCCATATACGGTCATGTTTTGAAGCAGCAACAAAGTGGAGAAACATCTAAACTTTCTCTAATTATTTAAAAACTACAGGCTTCATCAGGCTTAAGAACATTTTGTTTTGTGTTATTGTAAATAATTATTGAGTTTTATCGCAAAGTATTGTGAAATAACGCCATCATTAATTTTCTTATGGTGTCCCCTGGCGGGCTCCGTACAGACACATACTCAGATATTTGTCTCAAATTGGGCATTCAGGCCACACACATTTGGATGTCATTAAATGAATCATTTCAAAGTAGACATTTCTCTAATGTATGAACAGCATTTATTTCTCCAAGTTGTGCATATCCACAGCAACAGCTGTTCTGCTGCCATGAACTTTACTCAACTGTTTTGTCATTAGCTTTAGTTCTGAAAGGCAAGAAACACAAAATGTGTTTTGTTCTTAAACCACACAAAAGACAAGCAACAGTAATAACTTGTGAAGAATCAACAGTGATGTGTGAGTCTGACCCTGGACTGATTTGTGGATAAGATACTTTTCTGATGAGGACACCATGTGAGGTGCTCCTTACCCTTCGCTTCCTGGTCTGCACGGCCCTCACTGGGAGATGAAGCGGGCCTTTACTCCTCCCCGCTCTCTTCCTCTGGCTCTCGGCTGCCTTTGAGCTGGGCCTGCAGTCAAACCAATAACCAATAACAGTGGTAATCCTCCGCGATGAGCCAAACAGGTCCTACAATACTGCAGCTTAGACACAAACCTGGACACGTTAGAACTACTGTACTGTATGTGTGGATAAGATGTTGCTATGAGCGCCCTCTACTTGCAACAGAGGGAATTAATCAGGGGAACATTGCAACAGAGGGAATTAATTAGGGGAACAAGAAGATACAAGCCACTAATTTCAACAAGAACATGATAACAAATCAATGGTAACAAAATCCAAGAAGCGCAAATCAGAGTGGGTTCTATTGTAGAAGAAGAAACAACCGAGGTAAACAGAATGATTGAAACCGTGAATGAAGCAAATGAGGTCTGTGTTTGACGATGGGACGATGTTATAACATGATTAACAATGAGAGGAGCGAGTGGGATCGACTCACCTGCAGATCCTGGCAGACCTCCTGAGGTGCGGCTCGTCCCCTGCCTCCCCCTCCTCTTCCTCCTCGTCCTGCTGCTGGGGTTTGGCGCTTCGGCCTCGGAGCTTGTTTCGGCGCTGAGGTGGGATCTTGATCTTCAGACGGATGCCTTCTCTCTGCAGCTCCGATGAAGCCTCTTCTTCTTTGAGCGCGCCCGAGGTCCTGAGGTTCGGTACAGAGGAAAATGTTGACGCCGCAGCCCGGGCCTCCGTCTGGTGAACCAGCACGGTCTCCCTCCTCGCTGGCCTCTGCTCATGCGGACACTGGGGACTGGGCTGCGGCGACTGAATACACTCCCGGAGATGGCGAATGACCCCGACATGGCCAAAGGCGGGGCCTGGGACCCGGTCCGGGCCGCTCCTGTGGGGCAGAAGTGGTGGAGGTGTTCCATTGGTCAGCTCGGGTCCAGGCGTGTGGATGACAGACGGGTTGAGGACGATGATGCTGCTGTTGATCCGATGGTTGCTGTGGTAATCCTGGAATAGTTTGAGCTCCCTCTTCTTCAGCGGGATGGTGGCCTGCTGGCTGCTCCTCACGCTGCCTGCCGGAGCTCTGAGGACAGATACAGCGTTTTGGAGGGGTGCCCTGCTCTCCTCTCTCACGGCGGTGATGGTGCGGACGTGGTTATCAAAAGGTGGTTTGTCGTCACTTCTTTCCACTGCCTCCCCCACCTTAGGGCCATCCTGCTGAACGTCTGCACAACAAACCAGACCATTAGATCTTTTTTAATATGAATGTGTGACTCTGTATCCAGGAGTCCACCAGTGCTGCAGCTCATTATTCGCTCAGCACACGGGGTCACCATCAAACATTTCTGCTTAGGGCAGTTCCACATAACACGCGTGTATCCCGCGGTCACGCCTTGTCGCATATGGACTCTACCCAGTACACGCAACAGTTTACAACACGCAAGGATGGCCGTTGTGGGCGGTGCTCCCACAGATGCGCAAACAACAACAGAACGGCCTGAAAAGTTCTGTGAGTCGTGATGAGACCAATGTGGACGAATTATGCCTTTTGCTGGGGTTTATGAAATCACTCAGAGGTGCCAAGGCAAAAACTAGAGGAAAGAAGCAGCTACACCAGCAAAAGTTGTGTAACTGTGGCTAAATGCTTTTAGAGCAGCAGTATGGTGTTGTGAAATATTAAATCCATATGACCTGCCTGTTAATAGTGAGGGCGGTCCTCTCAGTGCTCAGTCTGTGCCAGTGGGTGAGCAAAGCTCTTCTCTTTGGTCCTCATGGCGGGGAGCTGACATTGCTGTAATATCACCCCCTGGTGGTCAGGGGCAACTCCACAAGACACTAGGTAAAGAGGGTTCTAATGTAGCTTTGGGCCTTATTTAAACGGCTTAAAAGCCTGGCTCCAAAGAGGTTTTATTTTTCTAAAAATTGCTATGAGCCAACGCTGGGGTAGGCGTCATATTTTTGAACTACATACTGTTTTTTGTTTTGTGTGTGTGTGTGTGTGTGTGTGTGTGTGTGTGTGTGTGTGCGCATGCACCTGTTTGTCTGTTTGTTATCTGTAAAGCACTTTGTGATATCTTTCGGTATGAAAAGCGCTTTATAAATAAAGTTTGATTTGATTTGAAAGGATTTTTAAATGATTTGTAATGCTCTGTAGTTTCCAGGCCTCTACTTCTCTACTTTCTTTGAGGTATGAGCTCGCTGTCTCCTCTGGAGCCCATCATCTCTACACTCGCCTTTCACCTCCAGCTTGTTTATGGGAGACCGTTTAGCCTGGGTGAATGTAGTGAGTGAGTGGTTGGTGGTGGTCGGAGGGGCCGATGGCGCAGGACAGGCTGCCTCGCTTTCGTCAGTCTACCCCAGGGCAGCTGTGGCTACAATAGTAGCTTACCACCACCAAGTACAGAGTGAATGAATAGTGCAATGTAAAGCGTCTTTGAGTGTCCAGAAAAGCGCTATATAAAACCGATAAATGATGATTATTATTATTATTAATGTGTATTTCACTTTATTCAGGTTGTGTCCTTCTACATAATATTAATATACTCATTAGTTGCTGTGTTTTATCATTGGCTTTAGGCCCTGGATACTTTGATGACTGCCGCCTACTCTCACAGTCACAGGCTGTGGCTTGTTTTTTACTGTCTGTATTATAAATAACCAAATTCAGTGTTTCTGGGGGAGGTGATAAAGACTCTGTAAAAAGGCGAGTATATTAAAAACCAGTGTTTGAGCCTCTCGATCAGCATTGTGTGTTTAGCATGAACATCATGTGAAAAAGTATTTCCATTGCAGCCGTACCTGGTTTATTTGGCTCTTCTTTCAGGGAAACGGGACGCTCGCCATCACTTTGCTTCATGTCTGAGCAGCTGCGTTCCTCTTGGATAAAAGACAGAGACATTCAGTACAAACTTAAAAAAGCTGCATGCAGCCTAGCTGTGCGCACCGAAAGAGGGGCACTGCTGGGGCTCTTGTTGGGGCAGGTTTGGGTGGGTCTGGGCCTTTAGGAGCTTTAGGGCGTCCACCAGATCTGTCCGGGACCTGACAGAGGAGAGAACAGAACAGACACACGACAAACAGTGTCATACTGAATCTGCACCAAAAATTGGAAATAATATAATTTAGAGTTAAATACAAAACAAAGTGTGGCTCTCTTTGTGCGTTGTGATATGGGGACTAAAAACAAGATGAATGATTGAATGATATTAAATACACAATGTAAACAAAAAGTATTACATTAGAACCTGGACCTGACCAACTGCAGCAGCTCCAGATCAGAACCGTTAGTTACATCCAGGTAAAGCTTTCTCTGGTCACAGTGCCCTTTATATACTGTATATAAAAATACACTTTTACTGAGGGAGCCTTCTTCAAATATTGGTAAAGAGTATTAAAAGGTCAGTGACCTGCTGAAATGAATGAAAGTGAAATCCACATTTGGGTCCCAACCAGTGGCGGCTGGTGATGTGAAAACCAGGGGGGGATGTTGCCTCTACCTACCTTCAATTATATTTTAAAAGATACTTATAAACATTGTTTTTAACTTCAAAAAGAAAGGTATCTTTGGGGCATTTAATGTTATTATTTTATGCAGAATATAATCAAAACTAAACTTACTTACAAAATAAAGAAGCATGGAATTAATTTATGCTTTTGGAAAATCTTTCTGTAAAGATAGTCACTATACATATTTTTGTTTTGCTCCACTGATTTGTGTTTTGTACCAACAGAACAAGGCAGGAGGTGTTTCCTCCTTGATTTCATGTATTAGTTCCAGACCTGCTGTGGTTCCATGATGAGCCTCAGAGCCACAGGTTTAAACCGTCAGACAAATGATCCGGTCAGAAATCATGTGCAGCTAACGTTTAGATGAGAGTCCTCCTCCGTAGCTCCTGGAGCTCCACCTCTGTTTCACTCAATGATGACTGAATGAATGAGTTCCCTCTTCTGTCGTAGCTCCTCACGGTCCTGAATCATCTCTCCATCAAATGTCCACGTCCTGGGACATAACTGTCCAAGTCAGCGAGGGTTGTCCCAAAGCGTGAAATAAACAAGCAGTAGCTAAAGCAGACGAGATAGTCATGCTTGTCATGGCGACGTGAAAACAGGAAGCAACCTCCCTCTCTCCTTTTATTATATTCAAATTGTGTATTTTATATATATGTATTTTTGTGTACAGCACTTTGGGCAGCATTGTTGTTTTAAATGTGCTTTATAAATAAACTTGACCTTGTGCAGCTGAGTTTTTTACCTTTTTCTGCGACCTGCGTTTGTGGTTTCTGTTCCACAGTGTTTTTCTGGATACTTTTGTACGTCTTTGCCGTGTTTTTGTGGAGGTTTGGTGGATTTGTTTACTTTGAGAGTCTAAAATGGTCCTGAAGAAAGCAGCTTTTTAAAGGTAAACAAAATGCTAGCTTATCAGCTAAACCCATTTGAGACCTACAAGCTTCTTCTTCTGAGACACTGAAGAGGCACCAAGAGCCCCCCCTGCAGCACAGAGGAGGCATCACAAGAGGAGCTACAGGAAACAAGGAAGGGACAAACGAGAGATGGTGAAAGACTGTTGTGAAGCGGAGGGGGGAAGAGGAAGGAGGAGGTGACCAGTGCAGGACACCACGCTCTGAAACAGGGACAAACCCAGGAGGCACGGCACCATTTCAGAGGTTCAGAGGAGACAGAGGGCAGCCAGCCAGGTTTCTTCCGAGTGCTACAGTTTCCCCGACCTCCAAGGTCATGCGGGTCAGGTTGACACAGTGGCAGCGCGGCTCAGGACTAACACCTGAACACTATTTCGTTGTACACTTGTACAATGACAATAAAGCACTGACTTAGTTAGCATCCTGCTACCTCCAGTAAAGTCAGTTTAGACGTGACTTCTGACTGAAGAAAGTTGTCAAAGTCCATAAGTTGGACAACATCCTTTCACCTCCTCTCAGGAAACAACACGAAGATTCTCCGGTCTCTTAGTTTAGACGTTTTTCCTCCGATCGTCCGTGAGCTCAGAGCTGCTGCTCGCGTTTGTTTACAGCAGACGCCTCGTCTTTCACCTGTTAAATCTCCGATAACATTGCGCGTCTGATTGGTTGAATTAATGATATGTAGTGATGTTTTTATACCATATCAGAGCGCCATTGGTTAGATCGCGAGGGGGCTGTTCCTCGCCCCCCCAGGCATTAAACTACACATTTATGACGCTGTTACGGCACACGATGAAGCTGTGCTGCAACAGCACTCCCTCAGTGTATAAAACACCTGTACAGAAGAAAGTCATGATTTTGCTAAACTTAAAACTTTTTATTTATTTATTTTTTATTTGAAAAAATTGATAGGAGGGGCGGAGCCCCACCGCCCATAATGGACCAGCCGCCACTGGTCCCGACCCACCAGTTGAGAAACACTAGCACATTGCACATCTCTACACTTGGCCCATGTGTGGACTACTTCAACGACACTGATCTACAGGGGGGGGGGGGGGGGGGGGGCACATGTGTTCCTCTCACTCTGCTGTCTGCATAACCTCTGCTAAACTGTTACCTGACGATGCACCTCCAGGTGGCGCCGTGCGGGTCGTCCTGCTCCTCGGTGTACAGCCTGATATTGTGCTCCTGGTCCCGCTGCAGCCAGTACAGGTGGCCCTGGTGGTCCCGTCCGATGGGCTGCAGCCTCATCCTCGCGGGCGCCTCCTCGTTCACGGCCAGCTTGAACTTCAGGTTGTCGTCAAACTGACTCTCGCAGAGATACTGGCAGGACAGAGGGGAGAGCTGAAAGCAGAGCTTCAATGTGCACAGTCACACGTGTGTCGCAGTCACCACGTGTGTCACTGTGCACACACCTGCAGCTGTCCACACGCATGTGCCGCTGTCCACACGTGTGTCGCTGTCCACACGCATGTGCCGCTGTCCACACGCGTGTGCCGCTGTCCACACGTGTGTCACTGTCCACACGCATGTCACAGTCTGAATGCTGCTATTGTAGCCACAGCCGCCCTTGGGGAGAATTACCATTTTACCACATGGCTATGATGTGTTGTTTATATCCTGATCTCTTACGTCAGTGCCCTCTGCAGGACACGTGTGGAATGTATTTAAGATGTCCTCTAGTGGCTGGAGTGAGCATTGTGGATATTTCCATTCAAATTCATAACTTTGCACAGGAATGGGCTAGAGACTTACTTTTCTTTTTTGACATACTCATAAAATGTTTTACAAGTCGTAATTATAATAAAAATTACTTCCCGCACACTACCAACCTTGCAAAAGTGGTTTATTAGGATATGGTCAACGTTTCGGTCCTGAGACCAAGTCGTAATTATAAAATCTTTGTGTTTGACCCATGTGCCCTAAAAGAGAGTGTATAAAAAGCATAAAGCAATATCTTGTCTAGCCCTAATATGAGCAGCTCTTATAGTATTCTGTTCAAATTAAAAGAGTTTTGTTAAATATTTATTGTTTTGTAAAAGGTAGTTTAGCCTGTAGAACATGTGGAAGTGACATATTACAGCCACATATTAAACGCACTGAGAAGTGTTGGCATACAGTTTTTAGGATGTTTTTGAGCCTGCCATTTGATGCAATGTAAACAATATTAAACTATTCTATATTTGCTTTGCTGATCTCAGAATCCCCTGTGAATTCTTTGAAGCGGACAGGCAGGTCCAAACAGGAGGGACTTCATTTCTCATTTTGCAAACTTAGACTAACACTTTAATGGCTTCAGTTTCTCCCTGTGTTGTATTTCTCACTCACTGCACTAAATGAATAAGTAACACCTCAGACCGGGACCCCGTCCCGCATATCAGGCCATGTGGTCACCCTCGGAGAGTGGTTCCCAACTTTTTTTGTCTTGTGGACCCACTTGGGCCTTTTAGTGGCAATCCACGTACCCCCATCTCAATGGTGTTGCAGTTTATTAAGAAAGGCATCACTATTTTGTCGTGTGTTCAAAATAAACCTAACATGCAAAAATATAGCTTTTCCTTTCAAAATGAGGTTTAAATAGTATTCAATTTCACCTTCCTCAATCTGAAATAGTCCAACTAAGTACTTCCTGCTAAGTCCTGGAGTACCCCCAGGGGTTCCCGTACCCTTAGTTGGGAAATACTGCCCAAGGTCACCGGGATTGAGCAACATGTTCACTGAAAAGTCCAATACACACTCATATCAACTCTTTTCTTTACTTAACAAGTGGCATAGTGCACCTTTAACAAAAGTATAAGTTGCAAATAAGTAAAGTGTTATTATGACAAACAATATTCCAACCCACAGAGGGGCCTGTATGAGTGGATGGTTTGACTGACAGAAAAGATATTGAACTTGTTTCTGTTTATTACAGATGATCCTGTAATTACAAGGACATTACCCATGAGCCAAGACGAAACCTCTGCACATTTAGAGTTATCCGCTACAAAAAAAAAAAAAAAAACTCTGACATGGACCCGTCAGTACGCTCTAGGTGGACAGGAGGGACCAAGACCTACACAGCTGTTGTGCATCCAGCAGTGAGACAAGTACTAGTACATACTTTCAGAATGCCAGACTTGCACTCCATGGTCATCTCCTGGTAGCCCCTCTGCTCCAGTTCCCAGGCCCATGTGCTGTTCAGCTCCTGGCAAACCTGCACATCACACACACTGCGTTTGTACAACTGTCAGAGGAAATGTAGGGACGATCTGCGGCTCTCACCTTGGCCAGGTACTTTTCCCAGCGATCGGTGGACACCATCTTCCCCAGCTTCCTGAGCAGCTTCACGTGGAGTTCTACTAGGGGTCTGGGGACTGGAGGGAGAACAGCAGTGAATTGACCCGCTGCTCAATCACACTCATCATGGGATTTAAGTGTGGGTCATCACTTCTAAAGCATTTGTAGTGAACCATGTGGACGGTGTGTATGGAGTCTGCCACAGCCCAGTAATGTCAATAGCAAAACAAAGTGGATGTAGATCAGTGAAAGTAAAACTACTCTGCAGTCTAATTGTAATCATTTGGCAGGAGCTCATTAAATCAGGCACGAGTGACCATGTACGCATGTACCAGCGCTTTGGCTTCTGTCAATAATGAACTTCTGCTGGTGACACTGCAGGCCGTGGGCGCTCCACCTGGCGCTGCTAACTGCGCTCATCTGCACCATGGCTCCCACATGTTTAAACGCTCTCATAGGGCTGAGGTGGAGATGGAAAAGGTACTTTGTAAACTTGTCGTCACAAATGGTCTCCTGATGTGTGAAGTCAATCCTTAAATCTGTCCGTGTAGTGAGCACACAGTCCGCAGCACACTCCCATCAGAGATGAAGGGGTGATGCTGACGGGGAGCGGTGGCCCTTTTGGGGATTGTGTCGCAACGTTTCCACCGCTCCTTGGCCCTGACGGCACTGGCGCAGCGCGCTAACCTGTCGATGTGTCCCGCAAATAAGACTCCATTTGTGGGAAGGACATCTCAGGGAGGTCCAGCGCGGCTCCGTACCGCTCGAGAAAGGAGCAGACCACCGCGAAGCTCGGGCAGAGCGGGAGCCTGGAGCTGCTCACAGCCGCCTCAGCAGCCATGTTTCCAGGCATAGCGGAACAGGAGGGCCCGCTGCTGCATGCGGCTGGAGCCGCGCACCAATCAGATGAATGGAGTCAGGATGAGCGGCGCAAAGTGCGCAGCATCACGGAGCAAGTGACTTCCGCTTCTACAATAATGGGGGCTCTTTATGTCGACATAAATGAGTGGATACATTACCCCTGCTTCGCAAAAACAAAAGTGGAACAATAAAAGTGTTATACATTAGCTGCAGAGACTACTGCCCATGATTCAGGCAGAGTACCAGAGGAAAACACCACGACATCCAAATATGATTTATTCATGTTTTTATTTTTCTTAAACCACAACCATTAGAATACCAAGTAAGAAAACAGAGGTCTGGATAAGAGTGGATCATTCTTTAATTCGAGTCCTTGATGAAGCACTTAGCCTTTGCATTTGGTTCAAATAAAACATTAAAAACATTTAAACACACGATACTTTGTGCTTTTGACCATCCAAAGCCCACAGTTAATGTACCAACAATAACTGAATAACACATTCCATCCGCACATGTGACTTGGGGAACATGGCAAATACAAAAAAAAATATGAAGAAAAAGTTCAAAAAGTATAATACAAAAAGAAAAACTGAATACGCCCACCAAGCCGTCTCTGCGCTCTCTTTGTTCTGAAAATGGCAGACTAGTTGGCGTGTTGCACCGTGGAGAAACACAGCTTTAAGGTGTACGGGTACGGCCCAGCTGAAAAACACAAAGCAGAATACGTCATGATTAACCAAACACTCGGGGGGGGCTGTATGACTGCATCCTCAGTCTGCGCGACAATCTGAGTAAAGTGTCTCAAGACAGACAAACTAATGTGTCTGAAATGATTGGTGCAAACCGCTGCCAGGCCACACCCATTGAACTTGGCGAAAACGTGCCGGCATTTGACTCTTTCCACATCTCTGAAGTGTCCCCTTATAGTTAACCATGAGGTCAATCAAACAGTACGTGTTCAGGATTATTTAGGCTGTAGTAAATACGTTTGTGACAGTTTAGATCAGCTCAGTTAGAAATATTGTGAAGTGAGTAATGTTATACTGCTGCGGTCAATGTTTAGAACTACAAAACAACTTATAGAGTAAGAGATAATTATTTAAATGTAATAAAGCTAGAAAGGATTCTGTGCTGACATAACCTACCTGAATTCTTCATCTGAAAGTGGTTCAACATGGCCAGCGCCTCCATAGCATCGTTGATAGACTCCCACTCGAGCAGGCCGGATGAACTGCGGTCACTGGGAGCAGCGCCACCTGAAAGAAGCGTGGAAGTGTCAGTGAACTGAAGTGGGGCAGAAATAAGCCTGTGAGAATTTAGCAGCTTACTTTTTCCTGTGAACAGCTTAACATCTGCTGGATTCTTCACACCTGCATCCTCACACATCTGCAAACACACAACTGTGTTCTGTAAAGTATTCAAAGAGCTGTCAAGGATGTGCCCTCTTTAAACTAACCTGGGTGAAAATGTCTGTGGTGACATCTGGTGGAGCATTGAAAAAGTGCAAGACGTTGCTGGGATGCTGGATTCGGTTTTTAGCTGCCTGCTCTGGAGAGGTGAAGCGGTTATTTCTGGTGCCGTGGAAATCCTTGTAACTGCTACTTCCGTCTTCCAGCTCGTAACTCTGGCCGGGCACAATGGCCTGCTGTTTGGACACACTTTGGACAGGAGACTAAAATCAGACATACAAGTCCCACTCGAACCTACACCTACACTACAACACTTACCACACATTTAACTTTTGTCCAAAAAGGAAAGTGTTGTTCAGATGAGTCAGGGCACGGTCCACAGCATAGCAGTCTCCCATTTCTACCATAGCTGCACCGGGCTTACTTTTCATGAATTTCACCTGAAAATGACAGTAGTAAAGGCGTAGCATTGTAATAACCAAATTACCATTAAAAAAATAATAAAAACATTTCAGACACTGCAAAAGGGTGAGGATGAATTTCATGTGTCTGATCCTATGGCTGGGAGCTTCATAATTATGTATAACCAGTGGTGTAGTGGGGCATTGTAGGGGAACCCCTGACTCAAACAGTCAGAAACGGAAAAAAAATTATAATAAAATAAAATAAAAAATAAATAAATAAATAAATAAATATCTTTCAGACTGGATGGACAAACCGGAAAAATTTAAACAAGACAATTTTGTCCTAAGTCACATCCGCGTGATTTTGTACATGGACTGAAACGTTCAAAATATACCACTCAAGGTTTGTGGCACTTAAAGTCCTTATTTTTGAAAGCAAAGCACTGCTTTTTTTAATGCGGCCAACATTAAATTAATCAAAAATACAGTCTAGATATGTTAATGTTGTGAATGCCTATTCTCGCTGCAAACGGGTGATCAAATAATTGGATTTTACTGTGGGTTTGGGTCTCCACCTCTCAAAGCTCAGGGGTTTTACTGTTCCATTGTCAGAGCAGATCCGTCTTTGCTCATCTGTGTCACATCTCTAATTTAAAACATTTTATAATATTACTTCCTTAAGTAATACAATTATTTTTTCTTTTTGTTGACGTCATACTAATGAATTCTTAGATACAAAACTGGTGGAATATAGACAGAATATTTCACTGTGTCTAGAGGCTTGTCTGCTGTTTCGTCCCGCGCTGCTGTTCTGCTGCTGAATTCATGCCTGACAGATTAAAGTTTGCATTGCTCAAGAAGTGGATAAAAAAAAAAAACACTAAAGCAAGACTCTGTCCTGCATTTGTGTGGCAGAAACACAAGCTAATTTCATCAACGTAAAACTTCTCGTTATGAGCGCTGTGTGTTTTTCACATGGATTATAATTGCAGTGAAAATAATGAAGTGGCTTCGATGTAAAAAGCTCTTCCTTCGCCTGCACAGCGTTTTGCCAGAATACTCTTCGGATTTTTTGACTAAAACAGCAGAATTTGCTTGGGGAGCATATCTGCAGTCATGAATGAAGTCATGTAGTCGTGAATCTGCAGCAGCTCCGGGCTGCAGTAGGAGCGGGGCGCCGAGAGAAAGGCAGCGACCTTGAGGTGTAGATTCAATGTAATTTGAGCGGATAATTATCGGGCCTAATTATCGGCTAAAAAAATTTATTATCGGCTTATAAAAAGGCAGATAATTGCAGATAATTATTGGCGGACGATCTCATCTTGCATCGCTATTTCATATTAGCCTAAATTTTCTAAATTGCCAAATCTTGAGAAAGCACTTTTGTTTACATATTTATAATCTACTTCAAAATATGCAACAAGAAGAATGAATAGTCCAAAAGTAAAAATTAGACTCAACGCTGACATTTGCCAATTGAGGTGACTTGCCAGACTTGACAAAAGCCATGACTAATTGACTTTGACTTACTTGGGACTTGGACCCTCACGATTTGGACCCGACACGAGACGTGCATTTAAGGACTTACTCCCACCTCTGAGAGTTTCTATGAATATGTATATTATACAATAAATACAAATGAACACTTACCCGCTCAACGTTGCCATAAAGGCAGAAAATGTTGAAGACTCTATCGGAGTTCATTTTGGTGGGCTCCAGTCCATAGACCATAACTACAGGAGAATCAGCATGGGCCCCGTACTCTCCAGGGGGAGGGGGTGGGGGGCCATAGCTGGGCCCATAACCCCTTCCTCGTCCTCTCATTGGTGGACCCATGCGCCGGCCCTCGTAAGGCTGTGATCCATAGCCTTCCTCATAACCATGGTAACCGCCTCCTGCACAAGAATACATTTCTTTATTATCGGGCAAGGGAACTGACCGTTTTTTTTGTCCCATATGTATACCGCCCTACAAAAAGTTAAAATGCAGTAACTGCATAGTTTGTCAGAAGAAGAGCAGATTTGAACTTCTTCTCATCTGTACCAAAGTGGTTTGTTTCAAAACTATTGTTTTAGAGAAAATCCATAATTTAATTTGCAGTAACTACAAAATTGACAAAAACCAAGGGGACTGCAGTTACTGCGCATTCCACTAAGGTTGCCGTGGCAACCAGGACTCCTCTCCGGCAAACCCGTCTTGGCTTCATCAGCCTTTACTGCGGTGTATTTCAAATGCTCAAAAAAGCGATTATGTGCCATTCCACTTCCCCCTTTTAGTCGACCAATTGCTGTTCAAGGCATGTTTTTAAGTCAACTAAGGATTTCTTTAGTAGGGGACAGCCCTAGAATGGATTGGGCGGGCATGTTAGAAAACAAGGACCAGATTTCTAAGAATACATGGTTTCTAATGGGTCAGCAGAGAGGATTTGGTAAGCGAGTTCTGTAACAAAATAATGGTGGGGGAAATTTGTTTTATTACTTTCCAATCTTGCTTACCGTACTCAGGAGGGTGGTCTCCCAGCAGTGCAGGTTGCCTCTGGCGCTTGTTTGGGTTAGCATTCGCATCATCTGACAAAAACAGAACATTAAAACAATCACTATCGAATGGAATGTACTGCTCAAAGGTGTTACTATATTACAAAATGGTCTGCAAGTGAATGAAAGCCAAGATCTGTGATGCAAAGTTATGGAGACCGCACCGTGGCCATTGAATAGTTTGTATCTTCCCCACACGTCATGTGCATATGCCATCAAGACTGAGGTTAAAGTGGCACGTCTAGTAAGCAGGTCAGGCTTGTAAGCTTGCTGACTTTTCCCCTTTCTTTAGTATCAGTGCATCATGTGAACACTGACGATGACAAAGAACAGCTAGTGTGTCAGAGTGGTATGGCGGTCTGGCTCGACTCTGTGTGGGCTGAGTGTGCCAGTGTCCGTGCTGCTATGCTGTGGCCCAGGAAGGAGCAGGTTACTTACTGCATGCTACAAAACACAGGAGGACAGCAGTTCCACCATTTATTTCAGCACACACTTTAGGCCATTCCCATTCATCAGCAAGCGTCACTGATTTTATTGAAGAGACAGGCCCCATCTTTGGTGTTTTGTTTAGGAAAGTCCTCTCTAGCAGACGTCAGTAGGCTGGAGGGTTAGCACAGTTCAGTTGCGATGCCACCTTCTCTTTGGCTGCAAAATACCAAACCTGCATCACATGGAAGGTGTTACACAGGTTTGAAAAGCTCCATGAGAAAAGGAGAAGAACTTAGGAGACGACTAATTAATCAAGGATGTAAGTGGTGGTTGTAGTAGCAAGGACACTTTACTCCATGAAGGAAAAGGCTGAATGAGCCTGAGTGGATTGTGAGTGACTGTTGTCAGCAGTGTCTTCATCAGTCGACGGTAGCGGCAATGTTCATCAGCAATGTTCTGAATGTTCAGAATCTGGTGTCCATCAGTGGTGTTCATCAGCAATGTTCTGAATCTGGTGTCCATCAGTGGTGTTCATCAGCATTGTTCTGAATGTTCAGAATCTGGTGTCCATCAGCAATGTTCTGAATCTGGTGTCCATCAGCAATGTTCTGAATGTTCAGAATCTGGTGTCCATCAGTGGTGTTCATCAGCAATGTTCTGAATCTGGTGTCCATCAGTGGTGTTCATCTGCAATGTTCTGAATGTTCAGAATCTGGTGTCCATCAGTGGTGTTCATCGGCAATGTTCTGAATGTTCAGAATCTGGTGTCCATCAGTGGTGTTCATCTGCAATGTTCTGCATGTTCAGAATCTGGTGTCCATCAGTGGTGTTCATCTGCAATGTTCTGCATGTTCAGAATCTGGTGTCCATCAGTGGTGTTCATCTGCAATGTTCTGCATGTTCAGAATCTGGTGTCCATCAGTGGTGTTCATCTGCAATGTGCTGAATGTTCAGGATCTCATGTCCATCAGTGGTGTTCATCAGCAATGTTCTGAATGTTCAGAATCTGGTGTCCATTAGTGGTGTTCATCTGCAATGTTCTGAATTTCAGAATCTGGTGTCCATCAGTGGTGTTCATCAGCAATGTTCTGAATGTTCAGGATCTCATGTCCATCAGTGGTGTTCATCAGCAATGTTCTGAATGTTCAGAATCTGGTGTTCGTCAGTAATGTTTTAAATGTCCAGAATTTGGTGTCCATCAGTGGTGGTCCTCAACAAGGTTTTGAAATAATCTGTTCACCAGCAATGTTCAGGTGTTGATCAGTGTTCAAGAATGATCTGGGGCCTCATTTATAAATCTTTCATTCATATACATTGAGACATATCTGAATGTTTAGACCCTGCTGCACAGACAATATCTCCTCCTGCGATACAACTGGAGCATAGGCCAGCCAGGCAACCACCAACGGCGCCATCTGCTGGAGAGAACACTAAATTGTGCATCAAGTCTCTCCTTTTTTCAGACTCTTCTCCAAAAAACATTCACACAGTGAACTTTTCTTACTTTAAAACACTGGCATATAAATAATGTTTAGGGTTTAAAGAAGTGTCGATAACGGCTGTACTGTAGTTCTAATGTCCGTTTATGCACGAAAGGATCATAAACCCCTTCATGCATACTAGCCTGAGGGTTGGTCAGACTTATTTCAGAGTATTTTATAAATGCTCAATGATTTTTTTCATTCAGTTTGACTTCTATAAAATACCAGCTTTGGCAGAGAGGTTCATACAGAAGGTTTGGTCTCATTTTGTACGTAGAAGGGCTTTATAAATGAGGCCTGCGGTTCAGCTGTGCTCAGGAATAATCTCGTGTTCAACAGCAGTGTTGCACTGTTCAGTTGTGTCATTAACTTAGTGGTCTTTGTAAAATCCTGGAATCCGCCTGGTAGTGTATCAGAATGTCAATCTGCTTTGTTGGAGAAAGTGTGGGGGTATATTGTAGAGGAGCGCCCCATCAAAATAAAAAAGTGTCATCTTTGTGACTTGGATGTTGAAATGCAACGATGAGCGGTGAATGACCACAGTCCAACAGCATTGAGAATGTGACATATTTCCTGAAAGCTGTAAGTCACGTGTTTGGTTGCACTGTAGTTTTATGTGCAGTTTGTCTGAGGCATAAACAAAGTACCTCAAACACAACAGTCAGTTCTGTGCACTGCAGAGACAATATTAATACCAACTGTGCAGAACGTTTTGCAGAAATGAAAATTCCACTGAGGGGTCAAAATGACCCATCAAGGAAGGCCACCTTTTCTATTTGTGTTGAAATCCTTTTTAGTATACAGTGGTCCCTCTCTATAACGCGGTTCACCTTTCACAGATTTATTTTTAGCACAATTTTGCATGCTTTTTTACAGCGTATGAATGCCATATGCGCATTGTATTCTGCGTCCTCATTGGCTAGTCGCAGAGTGAGCCTCTCAGTGCAAAGAGGATCTTTGTGTGTCCCGTCAACACATCAGCGCACACACTGCACACCGCAGAGTCACAGCAGCACAGGCCGGGCATGAGCGGGTCCAACTCAGCGATTACTTTCTCTGAACTTAAACCCCGCTAGCATGTGGCGCTCGCCTGAGCTAAACACTCGCCTTCTGAAGCCTGAAACTGCTAAGATAAAACTTTGGTCGTAGCTACGATTGTCTCTTAGTTTGACCAAGCGCACAGCGGAGACGAGTGCAGCTCACAATGTTTCCATCCCCACGTCTGTAATGTGAGGCAAAATCACACAGTGTACACCAGGCATAAGGGAGAACCCGTGTGAACTAGTCACAAAAGTGTATACAGTGTGAGGGGTTTTACAGCCTTAAAACATATATAGTAATTGTAAAAAATAAAGCCGACTACTTCGCGGATTTTGTTTATTGTGGGTTACTTTTAGAATGTAACCCCCGAGATAAACGAGGGACCACTGTACTGCACTTCTGGTTCAGCAGATGCTGTTGTAAAGCACAATACAAATAAAACGTTTATTAATTGGTGTACACTGTACATGGATCCATGTTTGTTTGTTTCCCCAACATCAATATATTCAATAGTTACTTAGAAGGCTTCAAGAGCCTTGCTTTTTAAAAATTGCAATTAGCATCCTTTTGGGCTTTTTTGTTTTTCTTGTACCGTCATAAAAATATCAAATTATCTACACAGCTTAATATTATATATATATATATTAATATTACTTCTTAAAGATTAAACAAAAACGACTAAGATATTTTACTCCACAATTGAATTTTGTTAAAATTCTTCAAATAGGGAAAAAATAGGCCTATGCCATAACAGACTTTTGTGTTGCTCCATTGATGTTCTGAAGTTAATCTGCTCTTATGGTGGAAGAATAGAATGTTGCTGGGAGTCATTGGAACTACAATACCGAAACTTTATTCTGCAGTTTTCCACATTTTTAGCTTCTTTTGTACACCATCAAATAAAATGCAGAATTGGATGGAATTTTGAAAATGTGAAATAAATGTCTATTTTTTAGAATTAGTATCATCAAAGGTTATTCTACGCGTTTGTCAATTGTTCTGGTCATATGAGGCTCAAAACACTTGCAGCACTAGTTTCCCTCCACCTTTCCAGCAGATCAATAAATACAATGATTTAATAAATGAATCAGTCTTAACTTAAATGCATTCAGTGCAATGTAACCTTTCTGACCTCAGTGTGTTCCATAGTTTCCACAGGTAGCATCTGTAGTAAAGCATGTACTAATGTGCAATAAGTGGGTTTGTTTGCTTATGGTTTTACCTGGCCCTCCCAAATTAGGGTTTGTGTAATCCCATGTGTCTTGATCATTCTTAAACACATTCAGGCGGGTGGGCTGTGGGGAAAAAAGCACAGATCATCAAACATGTCTATGGAGTCAGCCCCTTTGAAGTGAAAGTAGCTGGTTAAAGCTTATGTAACATGGAGGCCATAGAGGAGGAATCCTTTCACAATAGGTGGTGTTCACGTTCTACTGTAGAATATGACGTCATAATGTCAGTATTTGGTAGTAATTTGATCACAAACCTGACACATTTTTATGTCTAAAAGTCTTTTCTACTGGACAACATCACGCTCATGTTTTTAAATAGTCTCCACTTTTGGACGCCTTTCAGAGAAACACACGATTTTCTTTGTCTTAAACAATTATAAAGAAGGGAAGGTCCACACTACACAACTGGATTTAGTGAGATTATGGAACATCTATGGGTTCACTCTTAACGACTGAGAATCGTAAGAGGAAAACACACTACACTGTTCTGTCAAACATCAGCTATTTGACAGAATTGATTTTCCAGACCAGAAAATATAGGCCTCCGTTTGTAAACGTGGGGAACGTGTGGTCAACAGTTTCATGTGATCGCTGTCACAACAATGCTGCTGCAGGAGCTACTGCTACTACGAGCCTTCAACTTGGCTATAGTTCTGTCAAAATGGAGATAAACGCCAGCAACACAAAGATGCGGCATGTTTCAGTGGATTTAATAAGAAAAGGAGATGGACCATCAGCCGTGGGATGGAGGCGGCGGAGGAGAAAAAAAGTGGGTAGAAGCTAGCGGAGAAAAGTAGCTGGAAAGTTTGTGTCCAAACTCAGTAAGTGCCGCCGGTAAACTCTGTGGTTAAAATGTAGCTGGAAACTGTGTCTCTCATGAACTTTTGGTTCACGAGCTGCATCGTTGAAGTTGAGCTGTATCGCGTGGGGCTTTTTATTTCACTCAGTCATTGGCCGCAGCATTCTGTGTGTTCGCTTTGGGGCAGTGAAATCACCCGTGTTTCTCCTGTGCCTTAATGCTTAAAGGTACATTTCAGGATTTTTGACATTGGCTAACTAGGAAATGAGGCCCAGAGTGTTGCCGATTTCTGGAGATATATATTTTTTTTTATTCATGCAGTCCTTATATTTGAAGAGTCTAGTGGCGCTAGGCTAGTGCAAGCCAGCTAGCCTACTTTAAAAACAGTCTGACCCACTCCACAATTCACCTGAGGCAAATCACTTAAAAAGCCAGACTAACGATATAAATGTGTGTTATAATAATTTTAACCATTTTGCATTTAAAATAACTTATATTTGAGCAGCTTCGTGGTTGTAAGTTACGTAGCGGCGGAGTGATCTGCGAGAAAACAGTCCCTCATAATGCGATAATTCATGTGATGCAAGGTCAGTTATATTTCAATTATTCTATCAAACACATTTATATCGGTAGCCTGGCGGTTTAAGTGATTTGCCTCAGGTGAACCTTGGAGTGGGTCGGACTGTTTTTAATGCAGGCTAGCAGTTACTGTAGAAATGCACTAGCCTTGAATTAGCTTGGTGCCACTAGACTCAAATATAAGGACTACATGATTTTTTTTTTTTTTTATATCCCCCTATGAGAGACCAACAGGCCCGTTTGGAACCATGAGGCCGTCCTTCCGTGGACCCACCACCTGCAGAAGGAGCCATAGGGGACTGGTGCAATGTGACTTGGGCAGCTCCAACAGCTGCCCCCAGACCTTTAGTTTATATGTACAGCTGGAGAAGACAATGAACTGTGAGACAGTTTTTTTTCCATGTGGATTCTTCCAGTAATGACTGGGATATTAACCAAAAACTATGGTAACTGCAGTTCGCCAGTTACCTTAGTTACGCCATAGAACTGTCAGTTGCCCTCCACCTCAGTTTGAAAGTATAGGCTATTTAGGATGTTTTGATGTCGCGTGAACGCAACCCATTCGCTCAATAAAAAAATACTTCTGAGGACTAGAAGAAGCACGGCTATACAACATCTTGCCAAGAAAGAATACACAATAGATTTCTATAGAAAAAAGTATGACATTACCTTGGCATACTCAATCTTCAGAGTGCAACAGCCCGAGTAGATATCTGCTCCGTTGAGTGATGCCTTGGCGCGTTGGGCATTTTGTACAGAGTCAAATGTAAAACTTAGTTAAGGGTGTTATCAAATAAAGTACGATTATTTTTCTATTAACAATATTCCACATCCTAAA
The DNA here is from genome assembly GCA_021464625.1 of Proterorhinus semilunaris. NCBI lineage: Eukaryota > Metazoa > Chordata > Actinopteri > Gobiiformes > Gobiidae > Proterorhinus > Proterorhinus semilunaris. The sequence continues at coordinate 2,040,471 of CM038354.1, forward strand.
AGGATATTCAACCATGGCCTGGACTCCATTCTTGCGGAAAATGACGATTCTTTGAACCGGGCCACAGTTGTTGCAAATAGTGTAGAGAACATCCTGTCAAATTAAAAAAAACAAAGGGTGGATCAGAGTACAGTTCTGGTACGAAAAAGAAAAAACCCAAAGCAAATTTAAAAAAAGAGCATTTACCGTTGTGATGGGGTAAATGGGGTTCATGATGGTGAAGAGGAGAACGTTGTTGACACTCCGCGAGTCATCCGAGTCCCCGGGCCTGGAGATCTTCTGGCTGGTGGAATAGTTGATAAAAGCTGGATGGCCCGCAATGTAAACTTGGTTGTCCGCAGCATATGTTACAGCTGTGGACGAGCCGTTCATGTCTTCGTATTCAACCAGGGCCTGGCGCTTCTTAGGCATCACAACGACATAACTACAACCACAAAAACAATGGTGGGGATAATTAAGATTATATGTAGGTCAAATTGGTTACCTTAGGGCCTTTCCCACAAGCAGGCCAGCCCAATGACTGTTCAACCCGGTTTGGCAAGTTTGTCCATAGCAGAGGCCAGTGCCAAAGCGGTCTGACCCGGTATAAGTTGGCTGTGGCCAAAGTGCTAAACCGTGACTAATGTAACGAGAACAGATTGCTGGCCTGTGATTGGCCAAAAAGAGTATACGCAGGTCATACGGATTTAATATTTCATCATACCGCTTTTCTAAAAGAGGATTTTGCCGATCTTAGCATTGAGCCGCTAAAGTGTTAACGTAACATTTGCAAGTGGCTTAAACCTTCATGTTTGTATTTTAGCAGCTTCTTTTTTGTTTTATTAGCCTTGAAGCCCAACACACACCGGAACGCCTTGACTAAAGAGCCGCCTCCTTTATTTTCTATGAGAGAACACACACCGTGGTTGCAGTGACGCGCGCCACGATTCAGATCTGCTAAATCCAGACGCGGCGCCGGAAAACACCGGCTTTTAACCATCCTGCAGAGGCACAGAGGGGGTCTGGCCATGAAAGACAGGGGGCGCCGTGAACTTTGTTTGTTTGGACGAGAGAAGCCGCGGAGACAGAGAAACCATCGTCAGAGCTCAGGCATCAGGGCAAGCATGTTAAACTCGTGTCTGTCGCCAACTCGCTATTAACCTACAAACAAGAGCCACGTTAGCTCTCTCCCTTACAACACAGCCATACGCGTCTTCTTTTATTCATGATAAATCCTGTGTGTAAAGCCCCGCACGGTTTGAGAAAAGCCTCTGAAGTGCCGTGACGCGGCGCGCTCCAGTGTGTCGAAATCCCACATGGACGCGTGTCAGAGGACGTGCCGCGGCGCTGAGCGTGCGTTGAGCTTAATGCGTCTGAATGATTCCATAACCCCCACCAGAAGGCAGCATTTGTCCACAATTATTTTCATCGTGGCCCTAAAAACTTTAGATAATCTGTACAGCATGCTCCTCTGTCGGCAAAAATCGGATATCGTCCACAGCAGAAAATGTTCATATCGGACCATCCCTAGTTTATTTACGGATCAAACATGACAGCGGCAGAAGCGACGCCATCTTTTGATCAAGCTTTAGACGGTGTTCTATATAGTTTAGCTCGAAAGTGTACCGCGTGTACGTCATAGGATACGATTGGCTATGGCTACGTGCAGACGCATATGATAGACATTCGTAGCGCCCGATAAACGGCTATGGACATTAGTATACCACACATCTCCGAGAAAATGTATTGGTGGTCCCAGACAAACTACAACTTGTGATATTTAGTCTGGCGATAGCCAGGCTACATTTTGGCAGCAATAAATATAAAATGGACACGTAAAAAGTAGAAACCAGAAAGCATTTATGGGCGACGGTGGCACAGATGGTAGAGCGGGTCGTCTCGCGATCGGAAGGCCGGGGGTTCGAATCCCGCCTCCTGAAGGTGCATGCTGTCGTTGTGTCCTTGGGCAAGACACTTCACCCACCTTGCCTCCAGTGTCTGCATTGGTGTATGAATGGGTGAGAGGTTCCTTGCTGTAAAGCGCTTTGAGTGCCTAATGTAGGTGGAAAAGCGCTATATAAGTTGAGACCATTTACCATTTACCATTCAAAGTTTGACACTTGTATAATAAAGCGAATATTTTTTGGTCTAGTTGGCTCCGCTGCAAAAACTACAGGTCTACAGATGACTACAGCAGTTTACCTTATAGTGCCAAATTCTTGTAGTGCTTCAACCAAGTCAGCTTCTGTAACACCATCCACGAGGCCTCGTACATGCACCACGAGAGATGGGAGAGGCTTGTGGGGATCCTCGTACCCCTGTAGATCAGATGGACACATATTTAAGCTTAGAATTTCCAACAGGAAGGAAACCGTCTGTGTAGGCTCTCAGTCGTAAAGGAGTTGTACACAAGAACCTTCATTGAACAGAAAGTTAACCTCTCAACCCCCACCTGAACCGAGCACATTATTTCAGTTTGGCTTTACCCAAATCTAAAGCTTCTTGAAGAAAGCATCTAAATAGTGACAGAAACGAGACGAAAATTATGAACGAACAAAAAAGCGTCAACAAGTGCCACAAAAAAAATGAGGAAAGTTCAACAAGGGACAAAACAAAAAAATGTGAACAAAAATCTTTCGTTACTCCGCGGCTTAAGTCTGTAAGCTCCAGACGAGAACACTTTAGATTTGAGAAGCCGAACAGAAGAAATGCACTCGTTTAAGGCGGTCCACAGGATAAAAAATAAAATGTGGTAATTTGTCCTATGTTTTCTATATACACTGTATATTAACCTGTGTGCAGTCATATTTCTCAAATGTATGATTCTCTTGGCCATTACACAAATATTACAGAGGAACCCATGAAAATCCTCAGGTAACATTCATTTAAAAAATAAATTTGTTTGCAACTTTGGTTACATAATTTCAAGTTCCAAAGTCAATAGATTAAAAGCAATTGTAGCTACAACTGTCATGCGTGACCATATTTTACACAATTCCATATATTATCACCATAGACTAAATAATTTCATTTTATGCAAATTAATATACGATTACATACAGTAAAGTGAAAAGCACAAGCTTCATACAAAATTCATTCTGCGCCTTGTTAATGCCTTTTGGTCATGGATCTTATATTTTACTTTATAAAGGAATGCATTTCGATTCTTTGATGGCCTTAAAGGATGGTCAGTGACATTTCCTCCACAGTGGAAACAACAAGTTTACTATAACTGGAATTTGTTCCTGTTCTGTGTACTTTGCAATGATTTAAATATGTCTGCATTCCACAATACAAGGCCATTAAAGATGTCTAAATTAGGCAGCAGAAAATGAGTGCTCAACCACCAAAGTCTAAGTAGAATCACTTAGTCTCACTCAGTGCAGAACTCTGCGCTTGCATCATACAACCCAAATGATTGAAGACATTGAAACTGAAGCAGGTTAACATAAATGTTTGATTTCTGAATATCAAAAATTTACTTATGGAATTCCACCCCCACAGGACATTCCACCAACAAGTGAGGAGCGAAAACAACTGGCAGAAAAAGAGACAAGACCTAAACTGGCAGAAGCAAAGGAGACAGACTCAGCAAGTCATTGCATGGCCAAGAGAGGGTAATCTTTATTTCTTTGTTTACTTCAGCTAGCAAAAAAAAAGGTGTGCAATAATCGCTACATAACTGCAAACAAAGTAATTGTGTACAGCTTCAAAATCATTATTTACTACATTTTTTTGAGTGCTTTCCATAACCACATCAAACATGCGTTTTGGATTCAGTGCAACGACTGCCTGGAATGGTTGCTCTTTTAATGTGCTGGAGTTAAGGGTGACATGTCCAAAACCACATTCTATTGTGGATGCAGGCAATCAGCAATGTGCCCCGTTTATTGTAACATGAATATCATGGTATTATAATATTTTTAAAATAGGAATGCCATCTTTCTTTCAACCAAGAGTGAACACATTTTAAAAGATAAAGAAATATTAATGCTCTAAAGGCAATATCTGCTTAAAGTACATATTACATTTAAGAGAAAACTAGTGTTTTAGGAATTGACGAAGAACCTCGAAAATGGCAACGTGTTGTATAACAGGATGTGCATGCGGACAAACAGAGGATTTGATCCTATTCTTAAAGAAAAGTACAAAAAACACCTAGTTTTAATGGAAGAATCCCTGGTACGCTTGCGTTGTACCCTATTCTGGTCAAATTACTGTTGGACTTGCTCTGCATTTTATTTTATTATGGACGACGTGTTTCAGCGACTTGAACTAATTCTTTCAGAAAAAGAAATGGCAAAGAAACATCTGTTCATTTCTGAAGTGTTGTTGCCAGAGGTTATCTGTAGATTTCAAAGCATACGTCCAACTTGTGTAATTTTTTCTATAGAAATACATTCTTCTTCCTAGGTTTTAACTCTGTGGCTTCAACGAACAGACAAAATGTTCAGATACAGCGCCAACACACATCTGTAGCATGGATCCAGAGGGATCATGGAGCGCCAAAGGTTATCCAAAGTACTTGGATAACCAAAGTATAACCAACGGTTATCCAAAGTACTTGGATAACCTTTGTGGATTTTCTGCGGTGCAGCCACAACCCCAAGTAAAATGTAAAAATATGTTTCAGTTTGCAGATAGTGACATACAAATTCATACAAATTTTTCTCTGTATAATGTAAAAATTTAGCGCGGATGTCAAAAATCCTAAAACTAAGACCCTAGGGAAAAAAGTTCAAAACACACCAACATAAAGGCAGTAGCAATACCGTAAATTTAGATTGAATTGAATTCCATAGTTTATTTTGGACACATACAAAAATATTCGCAATATAACTGATTACTAGATTCATTAATAATTCATAAATACCCTTAAAAGTGTTATTGTTAATTGCAATCCACGACTCATAGCTCGTGTGTCACACTTTCACAATACATGGAGAGCAACAAAAACACGTAACGGTTAATAAAGCACGTGTAAGGCACTGATAACATGTAAACTGTTCATCCAGATCCGTATATTGTCATTAAAAAGCAAAGAGTTGTGGCGTGTTTTAACTGCGAGCCATGATTGATGACTGGTAATACAATGGGCAGAGCAATGCAAACGCATTACAGCTGATAGAGCTGTGCAAGGCCGCGACTCAAGACTCGTGAGTCACCGGAAGTGGCCGTGAGTCGCAAATAGTGCTTGCCCTCTTTCCACTGGTGTGTAAATTATAGCTGTTATATGTGGCGTTTATAAGAGTTTCATAGTTAATCTGGATGTTACAAGCAATAATGCAAACTTCCTGCTAACTATCATCACTTGGGCAAAATCCCAAATCTTTAGGGAGTCCAAGTCATAGCTACATGTCTGGCCAGGTGGCTAACATAACTATGTGCAGCTAATTCTACCGTCAAATGCTATGCTAGCAGCAAGAACAAAGCCAAACCTCCTGCATTAGCTGCCCGTTTATCTAGGCCAAATGTTTCAATCTTTTGTCGAAACGTTAAATATATGCGAGAAAGGGGTGGGTCTGATTTCAGCAAACATTAGCTACCGATTACTAACTAACATATTTAACACCAACATGGAGCCAGAGGCATTTGAATACTACGCCAAAGCACTACAACAGGCTAGCTAACGTAAGACAAAGATTTGTCGCATGTCGGTACACGGTAGACTGTCAAAAAACTCACAGTGGCCATTCCGTCGGTTTTCTGTCTCTTGGGTGCCCTGCCGTCTTCGCTATAGTAACGGCTTGCTGCAGTAGCCATGATGTCCTGGTTCAGAAGAAGCTGGAGCGCGAGGTCTCCAGTTGAATCAGCAAAACGGAACAGAGCGCGAGCCTCAAAGAGACACGCCCACACACACAAATCATGAGCGTTGATTGGTCCGGGCACATGTCAATCCAGGGTCGTCAGTTTGTATGGACCAGGCACTGAAGTGACTACACAATCTAGATCCAAATCCCCAAATATAATAAAGCATTATTCTTATATAGCGTTATCCCTGACACTCAAAGTCACTTTAGAAGTTGGTGTATTATTCATTCACACCAGACTCGGTGGTGGTAAACAACTATTGTAGCCTGTGGTAGACAAAAGCGAGGCTACCAGTTTACCCCATCGGCCTGTCCGACCACCATCCACACCCACACACTACATTCACCCATAAACAATTTATAATCTGTTTTTATACTTTTTGCCCCCTAAAGTTTTTGTAGTCATGGTGTATAAAATACCTTTTTTACTATTTAAAGCCACACCACGTAGACTTTTACCAAATAAATACAATTGAAATACAAGCATTTATTTGATAAGAGACATCTCCATAATTGGAAAAATACCGTATAAATGTACAACAAAAAACATGTTCGTTTTCTCAGCTCTCCTAAGACATGACTAACTTTACTGGGAGTGGGTCTCCAGCTCGTCTCCATGGAGATGTTGACTAAAGTAACTAGACAATAGACATTGAGATTTAAATCCATGATTTGATTACCCACTGCAATAATAGCATTGTGTGTGTCGAGCTGGCCATTAGGATCATGTTCTGCATTTATGGAAACAGTATATTCCAAAATGTTAGTGTGCCTTTAATTGTCTGCTCATTTCCTGTCTATTTTTCACACCCTGAAGCCCAACTAACACCGAAACTACTTGACTCGCGGCAAAAGAGCCGCCATTTTCTATGAGAGAACACACACACAGAGGTTGCAGCGACGCTAGACCGCGCGCCACGATTGAGATTGGTTGAATCCAGACACGGCGTCGCGGAGAAAAACACAGGCTTTTAACCATCCTGCAGAGAAACGTCTGGTCAGTGACAGACAGGGAGACCGCCGTGAACTTTCTTTGTTTGGACGAGAGAAGCCGCGGAGACAGCGAAACCATCATCGGGGCTCAGGCATCAGGGGAAGCATGTTAAACCGTTTCACACCGCACACGGATTCGTGAACGAATTCGTCTTCGAGTCCCTCTCCGCATGCATTCGCAATGCTCGCTTTAAGTCGCGTCCTGTTCAGATGAGAAAGCTCGTGTGTGTACAGACCGGCACAGAGACGGCGCACGCCTCCGCTCCTGAAACCAAAAATGGAACTCTCAACCCCTTTTTTCACGTGTGGGCTGCGCAGCAAAGCAGCTTTCAGCACCAAAAATCACGTTTATAAAGCAATTTCACATCTATTCAATATTGTACTTGGAATACATAAGGAAATACAACTTTAGGCGTATTAACGTTTTTTATATGCATAAACACATTTTGCACTTTGAGACATATTCCTATCTTTACAATTAACAGTGCTGCTTTAGAATGAACCATGAGTTGTTTTGAGTTGTATGGCAGTCTGAATACATGCCGCTCGCCGCGAGGTAGTTTGGCTGCAAAGGTCACTCGGCTCACCCCGCAGAGCCGAGCTGAATGCAACAAGTGAATTTCTCCATTGTAAGATCAATAAAGGCTGATCTTATCTCTTACCAAATGGTCGCCCATCCAAGTACTGACCAGGCCCTTTCCTGCTTAGCTTTGAGCAGTAATGGCCCGCATAATGATATGTACATTAACCCACCAAAATCAACTTTTTGGATGGGTGTTTCATATTTCTTTACCTCGTGTATACCTGCATCTCGTTGTGTACATTTTTGCATACAAATTTGAACACAAAAATTGACAAAGGTCCAGAAAAAAGGTCAACAGCACAGGTTGACTCCCAAAGCTAGAGCGCCGCCATTTGTAATAAGTTTTAACTTGAACTACCAGAGACAGTCTCGTGTGAATAGAATGTCTGAACCATAACCTTTAGGTCTGAACAGAATAGCGCCAACAGTAAACTTTACAATCATTGGTGGTGTGTGTTAAGTTAGGGAAGACACTGAAATTGAAAACATTTATTTCAAAATAAAACGGCCACTAATTTTAAACAAGCTGGGGAAATCAAAATGTTTAATTAAAATAGTTAACCTGTAATTAGCTCGTTTGGAAGTACACAGTAATGCCTGCGTCCACACTAGGTGTGAGTGGAGCACTAAAACAGCAGGAATGTGACAAATCCACACAGGACTGTGACATATGCCAGTCTCGTACAAAAAAAAGAAAATCTTGGTTTTTAAGCCTTAAAAGCATTGCTGACATAACAGCTACATTGCAAAGAAAATTTTAAAAACACAATGTAACATGCAATATTACCTTGTATTTTCTTACAGCCGCTTAGCAGTCGGACAATGTCATCTAGACACCAATCTCCATAACAGACAATTTGCCACAGCACTCAGAAGAGCCCAAAGAGGGTCATCAGTGCAATTGGACTAAATGTACGAAGAGCTGTATTAGCAGTGTTTAGGGCTGAGCGTCTGTTTACAAGCAGATAAAAGCTTCTTAATCATCTGCTGGTGTGGGACTTCTGGCAGGGGTTGCCGACCTGGAACGACTAAAATGGAGAGAACAGTTAGAATGGCCCATAAGACACAGCAAAAATTCATTCATTAGCCTTGCACTTCAAGGGAGCGCTCGCAGCTCAGTGTATGGAAGGTTTCAACCTATTTCCTCCAAGTGGTACAGTCTGAGTAACATGCAGTTTCCACTAAGGAGTATGCTATGATAAAGTTCTTCTAACACAGCAAGCAGACCAGTAGGACAGGTATATATGAACGGTTTTCCTTTAAATGCAAGGCGGCAGATGACGCAGGGCAACTCCCAAGCATGCAAATATTTGTTAGTCTTCAGGAAGCACTGTTGCATTATACAAGTGAGTGATCTGTGCCACTTGGTAGGAAAAGGCCTCAATGAACCACCAACTATCCTGCATTAGGTAATACAAAAATAGTAGCCCACAATGCTCAGCAGATGGGGACAAAATTGTTTCCTTCCACTATGTTAACTCTTAAAAACATGTTCAATAAAATAACCTAAAACTTATTAAAAAAAACACACTTTTTTTCAGACACGGGAGCCAGGAGTTTGTATTTGGAAAAACAGCCAAATAAGTTGGGTATACAACTGGGCCTTCAGTTTAATTTTTACAATTCTTAGGGCATTTGATTGTATATTCCATTATATCTAAACATGGTGTTCGATGGACCAATATTATCCACATCTGTAGTCTTAAAATTGCATGTCACTACAACAGTACATTTAACACCCATGTGTCAGATAGGAATACGAGTATTAATCTGATATACTGAACATCTCACAAACCCTGCTGTAAAGTTCATAAAGGAAGTCTCACACACCCAATCATTCTCTTTCACATACATACATTCTGGACATGCTAAATAAGCTTACTCTTATCACCCATTGTCAAAATATTGACCAGAAACTGATTTACCCATCAACATTTTGTTTTCAGGGGTTGATTTTTGGTTACCTTTGCAGACAGTAGCAGAAACAACAAGTACAGAGAAGCGAAGGATGATGACTACAACTCGGAGAGACACTGCGCAGGGAGGGTCTTGAAGACTGATCTCTCGTCAGCTCTCTTTGACTTTCAGAAGCTAAGAGGCAGTAGACTCTGGTAGGTAGTGGGCTCTGGTTGGTAGGGGAATGGATTTAAACTGCAGTAGCACTGATCTGTGTGGATCAGCCCCCAGTACATCTGAAGGCTGGCTGACTCTAGAAGAACGACTATGTGTGCGGGCTGATCTCGTCTGAGCGCGGCGGTCGAACACACGTGGCTGTCTAACAGCAGCTGCAGGCGGAGGCTGATCTCAGGTCAGCGCTAAGTCACCCTCCCGCAGGACGTACAGAGCCTGGGCCTGGGATCTGCTGCAGTGTCAATGCAGTGCTCAGGTCCCACCAAATGCTTTAAAGAAAATATGAAAAATAAACAAAACTGTACTGCAAAAATGCTAACGCTTTGTTTGAACTACAGTAAGAAATTTTGGTGACATAGCAATAGCAGTAAGTGAGATATATCACTACCTCTAGATATGTTTAACATTATAAAATAACTTTTTTTTATCGTTTGCCTTATACTAATACTGCTTTTTGAAGTCACCATCAAACTTAGTTGGAGTAAAAGTATCAAAATTCATCTTTTTTTTTTTTTTACCTGCTGTTGGTTGAATCCCATCACACGGTCATAGCTTAAAAAGGCCAGACAGGGCTCTGCACCACTGCCTACCATCTAAAGCTTTGTCTACTGCAGAGGACCAACACACAGCTGTAGCGTGGATCCAGAGGGATCTCAGTCAAGTGTCAGTTTGACTTAGTAAACTAAGTGGTATACTAAAATGCATTCAACAGAGAGGGTAAACTCATAGTTACCTGTTCCTTTTGCGAGTCGACGGTGATCGAGAGCGGGAGCGCGAGGCAGAGCGCCTTCTGGGTGCTGAGCCGGACCGGGACCTAGAGCGACTTAAACACAGACAGACATGGGCACCATTTCAAAGTTGCAGGGGGAGGAAGGTAAAATAAAAGGCTACAATGAACCGTGCATCTTTGACCGAGGACATTGCAAACTGCTCAGGGCCAAAGGCATTCAAATGCCTCACAACCCCGCTTACCTTCTGACTGGAGTCCTGGATTTGGAGCGTGCAGGGGAGCCAGATCTGAATACACAGAAGAGCAACCTTAAAAAGAGCTCAATACAGAAAGTAAAACACCCCCTTGCAGGACAGAGGGAGCCTATTCTTGCGGTGTTACCGTTATGTACATACATGTACAGTAACTTGTGAAACGTGTGTGTGTAAGCCATAATTACCTGCTTCTGTGCCTGGAGTAGGATGGAGAACGACGGCGGCTTCTAGAATGATGCAAAAATAATTATATTCCAGAGAGTACAACAGTTTCTAGTGTCATTACATTTGTGGTGAGTGAACCACGACAAGTAGAAATCGCTCACATACCTGCTGTAACTACGGCTGCGGGAGCGAGAGCGGTAACGGCGGCCATGCGAGCGAGAGCGGGACCGAGAACGAGAGCGAGACCTGAACAGAAGAAAATCAATCTTCAAACCTCACTCTGGTGAACATGTTTGTGTAAGATGAACTTTAAACGCATAAGATATACCATGTTATTATTTTTGCTCTTCTGATAGAGATTACATTTTTTTTTTTTTAAAGGGTTGCCACACACCTGCTGCTGCGCCGTCCTCCTCCTCCTCCTCCCCCTCCTCTCTTACTGAAGCGATAGCAGTCATAGGCATAGTGGCCCCTGTCCCCACACTGATAGCAGCGATCATTGGGGTCAAACTGCCGGCGGCTGGGACGTCCACGGCCCTTCCGAGAGAGGCCCGTCGACATCTCCACCCGGACACGAGAACCACAAAGCACCCTGAAAAAGCAATAAATTAATGGCCCATTCATAAACCTTTACAGTTGCACTCAAGGCAAAAGAGGGAGGTAAGGCAACTTGTACTTACTTCCCATCCATGCCCTTAACAGCGTCTTCAGCATCTCTGGAGTCTTCAAACTCCACAAAGGCAAAGCCGGGTGGGTTCCTGGCAACCCACACAGTCCTTAGAGGGCCATAATAACTGAAGGCTCGCTCCAGTTCTCCTTTTGCTGCACCATTCCCCAAATCCCCCACGTAGACTTTACAATCAGGGACCCGAGAGGAACTTCGGGATGAGGAGTGGTAGGACATGGTCTACGCCTAAAAACAGAAAGCGCTACAATTATAATTTGGACAAACTCATCAACTACACTCAGAGCCGGACTAACGTGCAGAAATACAAAGACGCAACGGCAGCGCCACCTTTCTCCTTATCGTCGCGCGCATAATTCATCGCAGGTCCATCAAAACACCATGATTTGTTTGACTTGCATTTCATGGCATTGTTGCTTTACAAATTAATACAAAAAAAATGTGCCAGTCCGCCACTTTTAAAGCGAACACAACAAATGACAAACGACGACCTACGGAAGCTAACCCTCGCAGCTAGCATACACGCTAGCGTTAGCGCGCCGTGCAAACACATACACTAAACAGGATTCGGGAGGATATTTTTTACGTATTTCTTTCACATATTAACATACATACAAGTTTAATGTTACATTTAAAACCGAGGTAAATAAAATACTGCTTTACAGAAGAGGGAAACCAGCCTTGCTCGTCTCAATTACAAACAATGGCGTCAACACGCGTTAGCTTAGCCTTACCTCCTGTCGTTGTCTCGAACGTTGCTCCAGAGACGATCGGATGATTTGATCGGAATCGTGATAAAGAAGAATATATTACTGATCAAATGGAGTTGACTGACTAAACGGAGCTAGAGTCAGAGTATATGGAGCCGAACAACCTGAGCTCAGTACAGGCCTGTCCCTGTGCCCTGCTCACACTTCTGCTCTATGCGCAGGCGCACCAGCCGTTTTCAGGCAATCAGAACCGCCTGATTTGCGCATGTGCGAGACGGTCGGTCTTCCTATTAAGTTAAAAACATTTATTTACTTTTATTTCATTTTTTTAAGGAATGAGGTTCATGTATTGTTTTTGATAAAACCATATCTCAACTTTTTCTGTGAATGTCTGTTCTCAAAACCTTTTTGGTCTGACATGGAGTCCCTTACTGAACACACAAACCATATTGCATTTGAAAATGCAATCTAGGATAACCATTTTACCCGTGAAGAACGCAAAACTGAATATATAATATGGTTACCTTATATGGTTACCTTTTTTGGAGAATTATATCACATTCAGGAGGCAAAATTCTCAAAAGACAAACACTGCATAACATTTCACCCAATAAAGAAAATAAAATACAAGCATTTTTACATTTGTTTCATTACAGATATTGCTATTGTTAACCAAAAAATAAGCAGACAAATATGTGTGCTTGCTCTGAATGGCTCACCTCTCCTAAGACCTGACCGTAACTTTACAAGGAGCAGGACGTATCCAGCTCGTCTCCATGACTAAATGCAGCCAAAGATGAGATTTAAAAAGGTTAGGTCCTCATCCAGATCTATTATCCACAGCAAAAATAGTTAGAAGCTATCTATGTATTCATAGATATACCATACATTTATATGGCTGACTGTATAGCCCAAAAAAGGTTGTGCACAAGTGTTAGTGGCTTAATTTTCTTCTCTGTAGAAAATAATATCCTAAACAATTAGATAAGATTTTAAATTTCAGAAGCGTTTAAAAACTTAAACGTAGCAATATCAAGCTACTAAATATACATGGATCGTGATATAACCTAGATTCCAATTCAGACAATCGTGATATGGATATGATAACATTAAATGGTGCATTTTTAGAAGAGTTCAACCTACTGCGTCCAGGGCCATATACGTTTGCCCATTGTTCCGCTGAATGGTTCCAAATGTTATAGGTTGTTTTACAGTTTGAAAAAAGCTTTGTATTCCCCTACATCCACAAAGAAGACAGTGGAGATGATCGTGGACTTTAGGAAAGACACAGCCCCACCGTCCCCCCTCGCCCTGAAAGACTCTCCCACCCCCATCTCCATCGCCGACTCCTTCCGTTTCCTGGGCACCACCATCACCCAGGACCTCAGATGGGAGCCAACCATCAGCTCCCTCATCAAGAAGGCCCAGCAGAGGATGTTCTTCCTGCGGCAGCTGAGGAAACTCAAGCTACCAACCAAGATGCTGGTGCAGTTCTACACGGTCATCATCGAGTCCATCCTCACCTCCTCCATCACCGTGTGGTCCATCCTCACCTCCTCCATCACTGTGTGGTCCATCCTCACCTCCTCCATCACTGTGTGGTCCATCCTCACCTCCTCCATCACTGTGTGGTCCATCCTCACCTCCTCCATCACCGTGTGGTCCATCCTCACCTCCTCCATCACTGTGTGGTCCATCCTCACCTCCTCCATCACCGTGTGGTTCCCCGGCGCTACAGAACGGGACAAGCACCGACTGCAGCGCATTGTGGGTGCTGCAGAGAAGGTGATTGGCTGTGAGCTCCATCTCTCCAGGACCTGTTCACCTCCAGGACCCGGAGGCGTGTGGGTCGGATCACAGCTGACCCTTCTCACCCTGGACACGGACTATTCACCCCTCTCCCCTCAGGAAGGAGGCTACGGTCTATCCAGACCCATACCTCCCGCCACTTGAACAGTTTTTTCCCTCCGACATCAGACTCATGAACAAAAACAAGTCTCTGTAGCTCAGTCACAGAGTCATGGATGTTTCTGCTCTTGCAGTGTGCGGTGTGTCCACACTTAGACCCGCTGCTGTCACTCATCACTTAATATCACTTTATATGCCGACACATCTGTAAATACAATCCCGCTGTTGTTCAATGTCAAATTGTTGTCTTACCACACGTCACTTTTATTTTATCTTATTTAATATTTTTTATGCATGCCCCCATAGCCTTATTGTTTAAAGTTCTTTAGCATATTTGTATCTTAACTCTATGTTATATGTTTTATGTTGCACGTTTGCACCGAGAAAAATGCCTAGTTTGTGAACCTGTTCTCAAACCATGGCAGTAAAACCTATTCTGATTCTGAAGAAAGCCTTTTTGGTGTGAGGCAGACCCTGAACAAAGGCGTGAAGGGCGAAGGGTCTACTGCGAACTTGCAAAAGGAACCCATTTGACTGAGTCACTGCATCAGATGTTCAATAGAAGAGCCAGCCAGACGCTCTGTCATGTGGGGCACATACTAACCTTCCTCTGCTTTACATATTTTAGTATGTGACACTTAAAGTCTGGACACTCCTGGTGTAAATGCCCCCAAAAAAATGTGTGAACACTGAAAACCAAATCCTATTTTATTTCTGATGCAAAACACATTACATGTAAACATTACAGATCATTTTATTAAAAAAAAAAAACAACATTCTATTGCAATGTGATTTTACAGGCAGAAACTGTACGCAGAGCGCAGCCTCCACTCGGAGTACCAGCTTCACTCAGGTCAGGCTTCAACTCTATTATATTGAGCCAACAGACTTTAATGGCAATAAGTTAGCAGAACACAATGTTCCTTTGTTAAAGTCACATCACCCAGCTGCAAAACCTCAATCTCATACCAACCCTGCTCATAAACTGTACCAATACTTACTGTGTATCCTCACAATAAATGTCTGCAGCTTTTATTAAATGTTACTACATTTTAGAGTACAAGGATCAAGTCACACATTTGAAAAAACACACACAGGCTGACCAACAAAAAGTAAAAACAAAAAAAGCTCACACGCTCTGATGTTTGGTTGGACGCCTTTAGCTTTGAGTACAGCGCCATTCGCTGTGGCATTGTTTCAAAGAGCTCCTGCCATGTCCAAGATCCAGTGTTGCATTAATTTTTCACTAAGATCTTGTATTGATGATGGGAGAGTGTGACCACTGCGAAAAGCCTTCTCCAGCACTTCCCAAAGGGGTAAAGATTTGGACTCTGTGGCAGCCGATCCATCTCATTCTTTGGGCACATAGTGTTGCTGAACCTAGACTTGACCAACGGCTGCAGTCACATCCAGGCAAAGGACTTTTTTGGGGTCATGCAGTGACCCCAAAAAGACCAAGAATGTGGTTAAGACCAAGAATGCCTAATTTAGGGGAAAACTAACAAGTGTTGCAAATGTGCTCAAGATACAGTTCACAGCCCACAGTGTGAACACGTAACATTTGACAGGAGCCTGGTATATGGACTAATCCAACTAATCCAATGTGTTTAAGTGTGTCTGTAGAGGTCTAAATCAGTGGATCTCATCTGGTGGCGCTCCAGGGCAACAACAACAACAACCCAAATGAAAATATCAACATATCAACTATTTTTGATTTAGTTTTAGCCAGCAAAATTATTTTAGCCAGAGAAACACCGACTGACCCACCTTTGACTCCTGACCCATAAGTTGAGAACCACTGATCTAAACGTAGGCCGACAGGCTTTATGCACAAGTCAAACTTGCATCAGGATTAATCTTGCAGCTTTAGTTCACGCAAATATGAGAATACAGCAGCTCACCACAGACAGCGATCTGTCTCCAAATGTCATTAATAATTCCTAAGGCTGGATTGTCCCCTGAACAGTATTTTATTATATAAGAGTGTAAATAAACATTCATCAGCTGATAATGTTAGACCCTGAACGTTAAAAAATAAAATAAAAGAGAATACAAACTATGGACACGGTTTAAACTCCCACACTGTAAACATTTTTCTTCCACAAAAGTGAAGAGGACAAGTAAATTCATGCACGCAGTATCCAACAGAGGGCACTAGGAGACACAGTTCTGGTACCTTCAGCGTGTGCCAGTGCGTTTGGACGGTTTGGACACTGGTCTGGACACAGAACGAGACCTCAGCTTGTCTCATTCTTTCCTCTGAGGAGGGGACGCAGCTCTGAAACAACAGCAACAACAGCCTTTGGTTAGCAGTCATGGGCAGATGGAGCCTCAAGGAGTGTGTGGCACTTTCCCCTCCAACTGTCTGGACAAGGGTGGCCTGATCAATGGCCCAATCTCAATACTCTTTTCTACCCCTTAGCCATCACCCTTCCCCTACACCTACACACAGATATGGAGGAGATTATCTAGGTTTTGGAATGGAAAGGAAGCTTATTTGTATATTTTCATCTACTTGTCTCTATAGCATGTCTCTACTGAACTAGGTCATGAGTAACTTGTAACAGACTGATGCTGCAATCAGAATCAGAATCATTTATTAATGGCCACACAACAGAGTTGGTGGAATTAGTTTTCGGTACAGCACATCATGCTCACATCTCCTGTGTCAGTCACATACAGTGGGTTGAAAAAGTATCCGTACCCCTTTAACTTTTCAACATTTTGCCACGCTATGGATCACAAACATAAATATATTTTATTGAAATTTTACGTGAAAGACACACAATTGTGAAATGAAATGAAATTAATACATGATTTAGAATTTATTTTATAAATAAAAAACTGAAAAGTGGGATGTGCATAAGTATCCGCCCCTTTCCTTTTAGTGCAACCAATTGCCTTCAGAAGTAGCCTGATGATTTCTGAATGATCACATGTTGCCCCAATGACTAGAGTCTACCTGTGTGTAATCTATAGTCAGTTCAAATACAGCTGCTCTGTGATGGCCTCAGAGGTCTGTTAAGAGAATTAGTTGAACTTCTTGGCCTAAATGCAAAAAGTTGTTTGGCGTCAAAGTAACACTGCACACCACCCTGAAAACACCATCCCCACTGTCAAACGTGGTGGGGATGCTTTCGGGATGGACCGATAAGCATCGCTGAAGGGGAGCGGAGCAGTGGTCGAGGATGTGGGCGCCCCTGCTTGGACTTGCTGAATATAGTTGGGAAGATTCGTGGACAGATTAGTATGGTTAAAGTCGCCTAAAACAAATCACTGCTGCGTCCGGATTAGAGTTATCTACAGAAGATATATATAAGATGCCAATTCCGAAGTGGCTATGTTAGCATTAGCCGATGGTGGGACGTAGACCTTGATCCAAACCTCCGATGCAAACTCTATAATATGGCCTACACTTGACATAGATGTATTCCAGGTAAGGGCTGCAGAAAATGTCTATCTCTTAGAGTAGCTATTCCCAAAGTCCGGGACATCGCGGCCCCCTTATTGATCAGAAAATCTCTTGGGGTCCCCCAAATCATAATAATTTACTCCATTCAAAAGAATGTGTTAACATTGTACAGCTAAAATTACATTAAAAGTAACATCTAGCTATGACAGTAGACTAAATACTGGTTTAAAATGGTGCATGTGTCCAGATAAATGTATTTTTCCTTTCAAAATGAATGAACTTTTTTCATTTTACTTGTTTTGCAGACAAGCTTTGGGGCCCCCCTGTAGTGCCTCTGAGGCCCCCCAGGGGGCTCCGGACCCCACTTTGGGAAGCACTGTCTTAGAGAAAGCAACTCCCAATAGGTCAGTGTTTCTAACATGAACACTGAACACAAGTAGCAGACACAGGAGCAGAGCTCGTACTGTGGCAAGCCTCACGGCCAACATCTTCAGGTGAAAAATAGGGAGACATTTTAATCGCCCAAGGAACAACGTTTTTTTGCCTGGTGTGCGTGTAATACAATGTTTCTTGCCTTGTAAGGCCAGGCCTGGATTTGAACATTGTCAGAGTTGAGGCCTGTCTCACATCCTCATGAAGACTGTTCCAGATTTTAGCTGCATGAAACTGAAATGCAGCCTCACCATGTTTAGTCCTGACTCTGGGAACCACCAGGAGACCCCTCCCTGAAGTTCTCAGGGCCCGAGATGGTTCATACGGCTCTAACATGTCAGAGATGTGCTTTGGTGCTAAACCATGAAACGACTTGTACACGAGCAGAGCTGTTTTAAATTCTATTCTCTGAGTGACAGGAAGCCAGTGCAGAGACCGGAGCACTGGACTAATATGGTGGTATTTCCTGGTTCTTGTCAGGACTCGAGCAGCAGTGTTCTGGATGTTCTGCAGCTCGTGGGCTCAGGCCAGTGAGCAGCCGTTACAGTCGTCTAACCTGCTGGAGACAAATGCATGGATGAGTGTCTCCAAGTCTGGTTTTGACACTATTCCTCTGATCTTAATGTTTTTCAGATGGTAAAAAGCCGATGATGTTATTGCTTTGATGTGGCTGTTTAAGTTCAGGTCTGAGTCCATGATTACTCCTAGATTTCTAACCTGATTTTTTGGTTTTAGAGAGAGAGACTCAAGGTGACTGATAACACTTTGTCTTTGTGTCTGTGGGCCAAAAACAATGATCTCAGTTTTGTCTGCGTTTAGTTGGAGAAAGTTGTTTTGCATCCACAAACTGATCTGTTCAGGCATGTCCCACAGGGAGGAGGTCTCGTGGAAGGCCCAGGACACGCTGGTGGGACTATGTCTCCGAGCTGGCCTGGTGTCGTCTCGGGGTCCCCCCAGAACAGCTGGAGGAGGTGTGCGTGGATCGGGAAGTCTGGGCATCTCTGCTGAGACTGCTGCCCCCGCGACCCGGCCCCGGATAAAGCGGAAGAAAATGGATGGTATGGATGGACTGATCTGTTCGATGCAGTATTTACAGGCCCCTGTTCACCTGCCGTCAGTGCCACTTAGATGTAGAGATTAGTTCTAAGGGCAGTGAAACTGAAGGGTTAGTTAATCTGTTTACTGTGGAAAACAGAACACGAGAATTGTTTCTGCAGTTTGTGATGATTTTAGAGAAGTACTTCTCCCTTTCTCCACGCAAAATCTGGTTGAACTCACAAAGCACTTCTTTGTATATCTCAAAATGAACCTGGAGCTTTGACTTTGCCATTTCCGTTCGGCTTTTCAGCACTCCCTTTTTCTGTGCCCTGACCGAATCTTCACTTCTCCAAGGTGCCCTTTGTCTATTGTTAACCATTTTAACCTTGACAGGAGCAATAGTATCCAACACATTTAAGACGCTTGATGTGTAAGAGTCCGACAGATTATCAACATTAGAACATGGGGGATTTTCAAATCTGATCATTTCCATAAACTGTGTCCTCGTTGTATCATTTATGTGTCTTCTTTGAATAACTCCAGGCCCAGCCTCTGGTTTGGGTGTAACAGACAGGTCAAAGAAGACACAAAAATGATCAGATAAAGCAACATCAACAACATTCACATTTGACATATTAACACTTTTTGTAATGACTAGATCCAGAGTGTGACCTTTGTTGTGAGTCGCTTCACTCCCGTGCTGAGTTAAACCAAACATTTCAAGAACAGCTCTAAATTCTCTTGCATGCCTGTCATTGGTCACATCCACATGCACATTAAAATCACCTGAAATGACTAAACAATCAAAATCAGTGCATATAAATGAAAGTAATTCAGAAAAATCTTCGATAAAACAATTCTGTGGTGGTTTGTAAATAGTCATATAAAGTATGGAAGATTGTTTTATCTTAATTTTGAAAGACACATACTCAAATGACAATTTGTAGATTACTATATTGTCCCTGAATATTGCACCGACACCCCCGCCCCTCTGGTTTTGGCGTGTTTCAGACAGAAATTGAAATTTGATGGACTACACTCAATCAAAACTGCGTTTCCAGTGTTTTTGTCAAGCCATGTTTCAGTTAAAAAACATAAAATCTAGTTTATAAGAGGATATAAAACTATTTATAAAAAGGTACTTGTTGTTTAATGATCTGACATGGAGTACAGCATGTTTGAGATCTATCTGTGTTTGAGTGGATGTAATCTTTTTGCAAGGGATATGGTTTAGAGTTCTTTGATTGGACGGTCTGACAGTTCCCCACTCATCTAATCTATGTTGTTTGAAAGTACTAATTGTTTCAGAAGAACACACTCCCTCTGTGGACCCCTGGTTGGTTTTGAGTTTGCTATGCATGGTAGCAACACAGAGGCCCCCTAATGTCCTTCATCAGTTTCCTGATGAAGGAAACTGAAAATATAGTTTATTTGATATTCCATAAACTATTCTGTTTTCCATTGAGGACAAATTGTTTGTATGAGTACCATAAGTAGAGAGACCAGTGAAAAGTCAGACACTTGAGCTCAAAAGTTAGGACAAAGGGTAAAAAACCTGTGGAAAATAGGGTACATTTAAAATAATCTAATTAAATTAAAATACTATTATATGCCTAAATAAGAATTTACATTTTATGATCTAATGATTGTAAGGTCTACACAGGCCTATAAGCGTGATGCGTCAAGTCTAAATGAATAGGTACGCAAAAAGCACTGAGTCGGCTATAAAGCGATGACAGAGAGGCAGAGGCACTTCAGAGTTGTCAGTTCATGCAAATATATCCCCCACCATCATACTTGTTTCCTTCACTGTAAAATCGGGAGCACCACAGGAGATTGAGTACACAACAGGACAGCGGAGCACTCGGTGTCAAATTCTTTATTTTAGCCAAACCTTTTTTTAAATACCACACTGGTATCATTTAACGGTGCCCAGCCCTAGTTAACCTCTCATCCAAGAAGCTTCTTCTGTGACAATTACCTTTTTTAACAGCAGGCTGAATATACCAATCCAGTAGAAGGGCTTTAACTTGTGATTGGTTCCACTCATCTGTATTCAAAAAAGCTCACCTTGTTCAAAAATCTCTGTGTTTATCCCGAGTCGGGTATCTGCCTGTTAATCGTCTATCATCCCGACCTGGGTGGTGTCTCAGCAGCCTCATGTTCATAAAATAAAGATACAAAATGTGTCTGAAAGTGTTCAGTGTCTGGATTGTGTTTTGTTGCGTACCTTTCATCTCTGTGTTCTGTGCCGTGCCGTCCTCGGCTGGTCGGCTGCTGGACTCACAGTTGTTGGACTTCTTGGCGCCCTTTTGTCCGTCTACATTGTCCGTCTTGACCAAGCAGAGCGTCTGCAGCAGCCCCATGGAGTCAAAGTCCTCCCCTGAATGCAGATCGCGCTTCCTCAGCATCTCCAGAACCTACAACAAGCCAGCAGTGTTAGATCAAAGTGATTCTCGACTCGGCAGAATCATATTTAAAGTCATGGTTACTGCCAAAGCCCCGGTGATCTGAGACAGGTCTGAGGGGCGGTACCCAATCCAGATCTAATGCCAAGAAAAAGAAAATACAAACGGTCTATTCCTTAAGTATTTATTTAAAGCTGCACTAAGCTGTGTATTTTTGAATACGCCCCTAAACATTTTAAGACTTAGATGTATTTGCTAAAAACTAAAACTTTCATGTATTGTTATTTAGAACATAATACTTCCATTTAGAACAAGGTTTACAGTGCAGAGGTTTTTTTCCCCGCAACCCTTGAATGCCTCACTGCCTCTTGGTGGTTTTTAAGTCATGAGGAAGGAAAAAAGCTGACAGCTCCCTGTAGATATTGGATTAGTAAACAAACTGACATTTCATGAAGATTTCAGCTGCATCAGAGCAGGTCTGTCTGATGTTTGTCAGTTCACAATCTTCCTCTGAACCTCTGTGATAATGCTAAACTCTGTGTTAGCCGCCAACTGTTCCGGCTTCTGCTGCATTCAAACAGTGCAGAGATATTTTCCATCTCTGCGTTAGTGCTGACATGGTGAGGATGAGGCGTGAGGTAAGGGAGGGATGCTGGTCTCCTTCTGTGGTACAAAGTTGCCTTGCCGTTTGTGACAGTGGCGCATCTAGCGATGCAATGTGGGAATGCAACCATGCCGGTCCGGCAAAAAGGATCGATTAAAAGTAGCTTTAAGGTAGGATATGTTAACCTTGCCTGCAAACTGAATTCTCGTAGTATTTGTGCATCTTGTGGCGATTTGTTTGAAATCACACCACCGGTCACTTATAATAATAATACTACTACATCAAACTTGTATAGTGCTTTTTTGGACACTCAAAGACGCTTTACATGGGGAATAAAACAACACACAAAAAAGGTAGGTAAAAGCTAGTTTGAACAGGTGGGTTTGAGTACTGATTTTATGTTTGGTAGTGAGTCAGTTTCTAATGGGCTGTGGTAGTGAGTTCCAAAGGGTGGGGTCGGAGATGGCAAAGGCTCGGTCCCCCAAGGCCCGGCGGTTAGTGCGGATGATGGGGTGAGGAGGTTGGTGCCGGCTGAATGGAGGTGGGTTGGTGTTGTTGCAGGAGCTCGGTGAGGCAGGGCGGGGCCAGGTTATGGAGGGATTTGTAGGTGTAGGTTCTAGCCGATCATATGGCAGTATTGCTATGTGAAGGCGGGTTTTACATTTGCTGATAACCAGCACTTTTACCCATCCTTTTATTAATTATCATAATAATGGCTTACACAAAGGCACAGCTCTACCTCACCTTCCAATCCTCAGCTCACACACTGCTCTGGTCCCAGTCCTCCAGACATGACTAACTGGCTCTGAATGATATACAGTAGCTCAATTTAAAACCATTTTATAGTGCGACAGTTAAAGTTACTGACACGAGACATGACATCCTCACATGGACGGCCCTTTTCATTTCCATTCCAATCTGCACGAGTTTGTACATATATGTTATCGAATTTACTCAGTTTACTCTTATAGAGTTAGTCTGTACTACCTTCTCTAACAGGGGACACACAGGGACAGCGCACTTTATTACCTGTGCTTAAGTTTTATTGTACATATTGCTACTGTACTTGTACAGCACTTTGGTCAACTGAGGTTGTTTTTAAATGTGCTTTATAAATAAAATTGACATTGACATTGACTTTGATCAGGCGCTGCCGCAAAGCGAGAGACAGAGGACGAAGCAGGTAATGACTTGGTAGGTAAAATAATATTCAAGTCAAATAAAAGAAATAATACTTAGTTTGAGAAGGTCACTTAAAGGGCAAAGGGGCAGGTGCTTGAGCACCACCTGGGCTCTATCTGTGCACGACCCTGTGGCTCCATCATGACAGTAACTTATATAGCGCTTTTTCCACCTGCATTAGGCACTCAAGGGCCTTACATCAAGGGACCAGTCACCCATTCACACTCTCAGCCACGGGTGGGTGAACTGTCTTGCCCAAGGACATGACGATAATGTGCAACTGCAAGAGTCAGGATTCGAACCCCCGACCTTCTGATCATGAGACGACCCGCTCTACCATCTACACATTTAGAAACAAACAACTGTTAGGACTAAATATTTCACAGATTTGCCTCGTGGAAATGTGTTGTCTTGAGACTTTGCTGAGATTAGCTGAAATAAGGTGAGCTTGATCCAATTAAGCTCATTTGTGTTTCCAGATACTGTAAAGACATTACATTGGGCACACCTTGATGTATTTGTAGGATTTCAGTTCACTGATGTTCTCCTCCAGAAAGAGCAGGTACAGAGAGAGGTCGTCCCATTGGCCAGCGGGCTTTGGCAGGACGCTGACGGTGGGCAGCGATTGGTAAGTCTCCAGGAAGTGGGCGTATCCATGGCAAATGAGTGGGCGGAGACTGGAGTATATAACCACGGGAATCAAAGCCACGAAAACAATCAGGTTCACCATACTGAAACAGAAAGCAAGAGATCCGCCATTTCAGGGGGAACAAGCAGACGCTGTCCTTAGACAAACTTTAGCCAAAACAATAGAAAAAGTGGATAAAAGAGCTCTGGAACAACTGGGGTCACTACTGGTAAATACGCCTACCACCCTGTAGTGTCCAAATGCAAATGTATGAAGCATCTGAAAAGTAGCGACAAGACAGAGCATTGAGGCTTCTATAAACTTTACACAACATGGATAATGCCTGGGACACACAAGAGGATTTAAAAATCTTTTGCAATTTTAAAACGTGATACAAAGTGCACAGACAACAAACGTAAGGGCAATTTTTATTGGAAAATAAATCACATTTTAATCAAGACTTTTTTTAACCAAGGTCGATCTCAGTAATCGCGTGGTGCATTTTAACCATGCACCATGTGATTCTAAACCTGTTCAGAAGAAGAAGAAGAAGAACTTTATTTATATAGCAGCTCCTTTGCAGATGTTTGTGTGATTGCATGGTGCTGGGGGTTACGGGCTGGATGAGATACTGTGAGGCTTGGAGATGTGGAGCTCTCTGCCTCTGCTGCAGAACAGAGTTAGGGCGTTTTCACACAGGCTCTAGTTAGGTTGCCCTAAAGTGACTTTCGGCCCGAGAGCAGCACTTTTGGGGTCAGTGTGAATCCAATCGCAGCACTTTAGGCCGGTCTAAACAGCCGCTCCGAGTGCAGCTGAAACAGGAGGTCTCAGAGCCTGAGCCGCTCTGTGGTTCGGAGCGGGTGTGAACTATTCGCTTTGACGCCTCTTTTTTGAGGACAACCGAATGAATATGTGCTGCATGAGGACGTTTGGATTACTGAAACTTTCCTCTTCATGAGCCGATTAAAGTGCAATTCTCCTCACATGTATCCGCCTCACTGTATTTAACCACGAGTGACTGCGCGTGACATCAGGGAAGTGTGCACGTACGTGGGTGTCGGTGTTTTGACCGGTCGATGCCCGTTGTCATGGGAATAAGTTCGTTGAACAGCTGATCGTGGCTGATGGTGCGACGTTTGGTGTGGGCGCGTGTGAACACGGACTGAACTGACTTAAATGCAGTTGGAACCAGGGCAGACTCGGCTCGACCCACAAGGCTCCAACATGTGTGAACACGCCCTCAGTCGCAGTTTCTAGTCCGGCTGTACCATCTATTTACTTACTGGCTGTTTATATTAAAACTAAAAATGTCATTGAAAATTGAGATCGATCAATATGGGGAAAATAATAGTGATTACTATTATTTACTATTTCCTATTACACAGGATTACTCAGACATAAGACACCAGTCCAGGACAGTTTTTATGAGGGAACAGCATTCTAAACCGGACAAAGAGCTCATGCGAGTTCAGCATATGGGCCGTGCAGTCTCACCTGAGCAGGGAGAAGACCCCGACAGCGATGAGCTTGCACTGCACCTTTTCGGGCACGCTGGGGTCGGAGATGAGGAGTCCCACCCTCAGTGGGCACCCAAACTCATCCGTAAGGGTGGCCAGGCGCAGGTAGTAGCCCAGGTAGACGCAGGCACACAGCAGGGTGACCAGTGTGAGGGCGCGGCACAACAGGTAGTACAGCAGCAGGCTCCGCCCACTGCGCTTGGTCATCAGGAAACGCTCCAGCAGAGGGTAATTAAAGGAGCCCTCGCTCAAGTCACTGCACGAGCGGAGAGAGGGGGAGAAATGGGCATAAGGTTACAAATGAGATGCTCAAGTTACATTTCAAACGTCTTTATAACTTCTGATTTTTCAGAGATAGTTATGTTTTCTCATGATTGATTCATGGAACATCTGAACAGATGTTCCATCCATCCATTTTCTTCCATTTGTCCGTTGCCGGGTCGTGGGGGCAGCTGTTGGAGCTGCCCAAATCACATTGCACCAGCCCCTAGGGGCTTCTGAACCGCTCTTTGTCTGACCGGTCACCTAGGACCTGTTTGCCATGAGGTCCTAGGTGACCCTACCAGTGGCACCAAGCCCCCGACAACAGAGCTCCCAGGATCATTCGGGGGCTCAAACCCCTCCACCACGTTAAGGTGGCGGTTCAAGGAGGGGTGAACAGATGTTCTTTTCATGAAATTCCATGCCCCTCCCTCTCCAAATGAACCTTTGCTCATTTGACCAAAAATATCTATTTCAACCTTTTGGCTGGAATGAGCAAAGGCACAAGGCAAATGTTATGCTTGTTAATTCCCCATGGAGATCTTGGTAAAAGCTGGAGAAGTGAGTAGAATGATGCAGTGGTGGGTGTGGGCTGGTACCTCTCGGAGGAGCTGAGGTGCTTGGCAAGTGTGACTGCGCGGTTGTAGCAGCGGTCCAGCTCCTCCATGATGAAGGCCAGGTCGGACTGCAGGAGAGGGGCCACAGAGAACTTCCAGAACAGGGCGGGACAGTACATGAGGACAGACACCAGCAGCAGCACGTACGGGAAGAACTGACAAAGTAACAACGTTTCGATGGACATTAGCATTTAGAGAAATACAAGTGAAAGAATGTGAAAACGTTACAAGGGTCCAGAGCACTTCTTTACGAATAAGCAACCGTAGACATAAATGTGTGCATTTAGTTTTATGCATCTGTGCTGTGTCTATTAGCTTTTTAACTCATTCAGTGTTCACAAACCATTACTCTAAAGCAGTGGTGCCCAAACCTTTTTCATCAAGGGCTAAACCAAAATGATATTACTTAAAAGTAAAGTAAAGCAATCATATCCAAGAACATGTTTTTGCTTGACTTAGACTTAATTGATCTCCTACAATCTATGGACAAACTTCAGCTTCCCTCACAGACCGAATCCAACGCCTGGAAGGACCACCTTTTGCCCACGTTCCCCAGTGGGCACCTCAGCTCTAAAGCCCTGGATGGACACTGTAAATATTGTGAAAACAGTGCAGTACCTTGTGTAACCACAGGGGCAGTGTGTGCGTGTGCACCGCCGCCCAGCAGTACGAGTCCACGTACATCGCCTGTCGCCAAGAGAAGTTGGAGGGAGAGAAGCAGCTGATCTGAGTCCCTGCACAAACACAGCACAGTGTTGTCCAAAGACAAGAAACCCATCGGTCAGTGAGACGGGTGCATTTTGGAACTTTTTATGTGGGAAAAAAAAACAACTTTCATTGGTGTGTATGTGACATTTTAGTGACCCAGTGACTGACGCATGGCACCTTTCCATCACAGAGGCCTCCATCATACTCCATGCATCTCACATTAAGGCTAGCTTATACTCCTCGCTGAACAGAATATAGCGATGGTCGCGCTGTAACCCATAATCTAATCATGCAAGTGTTTCTAAGTTCTGAAGCTCTATGGCTTTGGGAGTACTCCGTCAAACGGGACAGAAATGTAAAAATGCCCCTGTGTAAACAGTGGGTCTGCTTTAGGGGTAACTAGGGCTGTAAAAATTAGGGATGTACCTGTTCACGTGCACTGCTCACTGTGGCGTGAATGCGTGTCATCTACTGTGGGCGTGTGTTTTACTAAAGGCTTAACACAACCAGAGGAGTGAAAACAAGCCCTTCTTCCTCAATTCACCTACTGATGGGTGAGCAGAGAGAGGAGGCAGTGGTTATTAATAGACACTCCCCTCGTCTTTCAGCGTATTTGCGCACGTATGAGCGCAGCGGGTCAGGCAAAGGCAGTCCAGCACACACTTTTAAACCTCTCCACAGACATTCGAAGAGCGTTTCTCTGCTCAGTGCGGGTCAGAGTATTAGCCACGGTTCAATCACATGTGGCGATGTGCTAGCGATAAACCAGCTGTTTGTTACTTCTTACTGCTCTTCCCCCCCCCCCCCCCCCCCCCTCTGGCCTCACGCCACATCGCCTCTCTCTCTGTTCTCCCGTGTCTTTCATTTTGCATCACAGCATGCCGCGCTTACAGTAGACTCTGCACGGGTTATCAGGGATGGTTTTCTTCTCCCGCGCTGGCACTTGTGTGGATTTGGCGATTTCTCAGACAAAGGGGGGACTGAGCGGAGGTGAGTGACAGCGACGCTGGGAGAGAGGACAGAAAGTGGTTTGCCATAGCTCAAAATCTGATTAAAAGTAAAACCAGGTGATTGGGCCCGATTTACGATCACGTGATCAGATCGGGACATCCCTATAATAATCAAACATTTTAGTCAGAAACTAAACCAAATGAAAGGTTGGTGATAATCATGGGATTTGGATGAATTCAAGTTTGCAAACTCTTCTTGACATCGACGGGGCAGTACTGACCGACAGACACCTCCTGAGCGAAGGCCAGGGAGATGAGCAGCAGGGGCAGCCCCACGGCCACACAGGTCACCATCTTATCCATCACCAGCTCGGTGCGCACGCTGCGGTACCGCGCCTGGTTGGGCTCCTTCAGCAGGAAGTCGCTGAACATATACTCTGTGGCCACGTGGGCTATAGCCATCTCAGCACCTGGCAGACAACAAGAGCATTAGGAGAATTCATATTTATCACAGTGAAGAATGAGCTTCAAACAGAACAGACCTGCTGCCAGTGGTTTTCACTTTTGGGTCAGGACCTATTTTAGTGGGTCACGGGGGGCAGGGTCACAAGGGTCACCAAGGGAAAACTTTCAATAGGAATTCTAGCTTTTGCTAAATGTTGGGAATTTTCAAATCAAATGGTGTCAAAACACTTAAATACATTTGATCAAGTGACTTGGTTGTTCAGCTCAAATAAATGACACCAATGAACATTATTGTTCTTTTTTCTGCTTCAATATGACAAATATTTTAGTATCAGCATTGAAACCAAGTATTGTTAAAGTGCCGGCATCGAAAAAAATTTAAATGGTATCCAGCCCTGATTCCCTGAATACGATCCATAGATAAACATGGTTTACAGGCGTTTATTTGGCAGAAACAGATAGTTATATAAGTTTTTGAGCTGGAGGAAAACATATGTTTTTGTTTGAGCTGAGGTTTGTACAAAAGATATGCCTGCATGTATTTATTTTATGATGAAAAGATTATATTGAATCAAAAATCGTCCAGCCCTATTATTTTAATATTATGAAATGACACAACTATACTTGGCTCTAGCAAAGACCTACAACTGCTCATATAAGAGGTCACAACAAAATTATACAAACTTATTGAAAACGAAAATGATTTTATTTGGCAAACGGAATAGTGACAGTCAGATTCAAATCAATATTGACAATGTTCAAATAGAACAAGTCAAGGAATATATATTTCTGGGTGTGATCTTCAATCATAAGGTTAGCTGGAGACCACAAATAAACATTATCTGTGGTAAAGTGGCGAAAAATGTGGCCATAATGGCCAAGTGTAGATATTTTCTGGACCAAAAGGCTCTCTTCACCCTGTACTGTTCCTTAATCCTACCGTACATAAACTACTGCTCAGAGGTCTGGGGAAATAACTACAATAGTCATTTGTTGGTTTTATATAGACTTCAAAAGAAGGCCATCAGAATTGTTCATAAAGTGAGGTACAAGGACCATACAAATATACTGTTCTTAAAATCCAACACCATGAAACTTGATGACATCATAAAACTCAATTCCCTGCTACAGATATATAGAGCTGTAAATAACCAGCTCCCTAGTAACATACAATTAATGTTTGGTAAAAGAGAGGGAAGATACGATCTAAGGGGAACTCATAATCTGAAAGTACAATGTATCCATTCCACCCTAAAAAGTTATTCTATTACACGGCGAGGAGTAAAACTGTGGAATCATTTTGCTGAAGACTTAAAAGGTGCAGCAATTGAAAAGACAGTATAAGAGAAGTGTGTTTGAGAAGTATGAAGACATGTGACCTCGTCTCTCAGTCACTCTCCCTAAGTATTACTATGAACTTGTCATCATCATTACACATCATTGCTGATATAATCAATTGTCACCAACTCTATCAACCAAGTCTATTTGATCTTTATTAAAGGAACTTGAGATAAATTACAAGCATTAAAAAATCTGTTATGGCCTGCTTCCGCTGGTCATTACAAATAAAATAGAATTGGGGGCGAGATGTGGACCTGTTGTAGGGCCCCCTCTCAACAGGCTCATAAATCTTGTCTTTTTAAAGCACCACTCAGTATAGGATTATAAAGTGGTTCACAACATCAACTAGTTAGGGCAGCAGGGTAGGGGCTCGCTGGTGGGCGGCTTCCGCCCTCTACCAGCTTCCCACATAATACCCTACCACACAAATAGGGAAAACAATCAAAAGCTACTGACAGAACAATCTTAACCAACATTATCACAGTTGAAGCAGGTATGATAGAAATGAGAAACATGATACATTTGAAGATGATACTTTTGAGAACGATACTTTTGAGAATGCTATTATTGCTATTATGGTGATGAGGGTCTCCCAGGGCAAACAGGTCCTAGGTGACGGGTCAGACACAGAGCGGTTCAGAAGCCCCTTATGAGAGACCAACAGGCCCGGTTAGAACCATGAGGCCGTCCTTCTGTGGACCCATCACCTGCAGGAGGAGCCATAGGGGCTGGTGCAACGGCCAAGTGGAAGAAGATGGATGGATGGAATAGAATGTTGACCAGAATGGTAATGAGAGCAATGATAAAAAAT
The DNA here is from genome assembly GCA_021464625.1 of Proterorhinus semilunaris. Taxonomy (NCBI): domain Eukaryota; kingdom Metazoa; phylum Chordata; class Actinopteri; order Gobiiformes; family Gobiidae; genus Proterorhinus; species Proterorhinus semilunaris. The sequence goes on from CM038354.1 coordinate 2,070,792, forward strand.
AAGAGAAAACTATAAAACTACGTAAATACACTCAGAAATCACACACTTTTCTATTTTCGCTCTATGTTTTTCATACTTGTAAGTAGTCTTGTAAGTCTCATCAGATTTTCAACCTGTGACATGTAAAAGCTTCAAATCATCAATGCTGCAACTCAATAATTGTATTTTCAATATGGGGTAGGCACTTATAAGCTTTCTTGCTTCGGAAAACTGCTTTTGAGTTATTATTATTATTATGTAAATAATAATACTGTAAATAATAGCTCAAATAAATCAAATCAAATCAAAAGTGGGTCCAGAAGCCACACGATTTGAGAGCCACAGGTTCACAGCCCTACAAACATGCTCTGAAATGCAGATTCTTGCATCAGTGCAGCCACTCTCTCTCGCTCTCGCATTAATGCTCCTGGACATGTGAAGTGTGTTAAACAAACATTAAGTACAAATCTAACCACAGTTGCAATACTGTTGTTGATATTTCCATAATGGTTATGACAGTCACGGGTTGTTTCGTCTCAGACGTGTTGGATCATGCCCACAGCCTCACATTCTCTGGGACAGCTGTGCCCCCAAAATACCCTCAGAGCGTCCTGGAAGATGCAGATAGGACACCGCAGCTTTAGAATAACTTACATGTTGTAAGCAGGGTTCGAAATTAACACCCGCCAACCCGCCAAATGCGGGTTAAAAATCATTTTGGCGGGTACCGATAAAAAACCTACCAGCCAGTTTGGCCGGTGATGCATGAGCTAGTGATGGGTCGGTCGCGAACGAGTCGGTACAAAGAGCCGGCTCTTTTAAGTGAAAGATGAGAGCCGAGCCTCACCCGCGAGCCGTTTTATTTATTTATTTATTTTTTGCATGTTGCATGTTTATCAAGCTCACCGTGCCCCGCTTTCTGCTACATTCAAGAAAAATAGAGAAAGGCAAAGAGTAAACGAGTAAAGAGAATGGGATCGGGGAGAGAGGGAGAAAGGAGAACTCTGCAGGCGCAGCCCGTCCGCGAGGAATGAACCTGCTATTTACACAAAATCAAGATCTCTATAAACTTAAACTACTCCATAAATGTAGTCAGCGCATCCATAGCTTTCAGTCACTTTATATTTGAGAGAGATCCGCTTAATATTTTCGGTTTTATGGTTAGAAAAAGTTACGCTGGGTTTGTGGAGTGAAAACAATGCGATGACGCGCGGAGCGGCGAAACGACGCGATGTCGGCCTTTTCCTCTCATGTGTACGAGCGCATTACAAACGTACAGGAGTCCTGGCTTAAGTAATAACTTCAGTTATGTCTGGAGTCTGTAACTCTCTCTCAGCGCGAGGCTCCAGCAGCTCACGGAGGCGGAGCTGAGGCCGCAGAGGGACTGGGGAGAAGCTATGGGAGAAGCATTTTGACTGTAAATAAAAGAGTACATACATGAAACTAATGGCAGCTTTAAAAGTGTATGTTGCTATAATAAACAATGGCTCTACCACCTCAAAAAATTTACTTTGATTCCTGAAGACAACACAGACCACTATAAGCCAATATCACATTATTATAGCAACTAATAAAATTAATTCCTCTTTTCTTTTTAATTGCTTTCTTGATTATAGTTGTTTTGTGCAGGGAGCAGTAGAGAGGCTCATTTAACGAGCCATTAATCCAAATCTCTCCTAAATTTAAAGTGTATATATTAAAAAAACATAAAGAGCCATTTGGGGGCCAAAAGAGTCGGCTCTTTTTGGTGAGCCGATCCAAATGATCCGGTTCACCAAAAATAGCTGAAAATCCCATCACTAGCATGAGCCAATCATGCAAATCATGTCAGAGACGCTCTGGGTGGTTTGTCCCCTCTGTCCTACATTTCCCATGAACACTACACTACTGGTGACGTTTTAGATACCTATTATCACATTTTCATCCAGTGGCATTCATAATCTCTTATTTTCGCAACGTAAAAATTTGTCTAATGGAAATTCTGATTGGCTGGTAACTTCAGAAAGTTACCAGCCACTTTGGCTGGTGATCAAAAAAGTTAATTTCGAACCCTGGTTGTAAGTTATATATTAAAAGTTATTATTGAAAAACCTAAAAAGGAGCATTAACTTTTGATAGAAGAGTGTTTATATGTATTAGACTCTGACTTCCTCCATGTATTCGATCAGGGGTTCCCAAACTTTTTGTCTCTAAGGGCCAAAATGAAAATGTGCCAGTGGGCCACGGGTCAAACGCAGTGATTTCAAACGTGAAACACATAGTATAACTGCAAATAATAATAGTTATTTTATTAATTTATTTTCGGTACATGGTTGCATGTTATTCTATTTGTGCAAATACATTATTTTATTTTTTTTCATGTTACTATGGCGGCGCGTAAACAGGCTTCTCTCTCTTGACAAGGCGACGTTTCTACCCTTTTCCGCAAACTGCATTTGCAGTTTTTGTGTTTCACATTGTTTTACAAGATGTTTTTGTACATCTTTGCCATGTTTTTGTGGAGTTCAGCAGATTTTTTACTGCCAAAGATCTTTGCTAGCAATGAACACACAGTTAGCATCCGAGCTAAAGGCTTTTAAGCAGCATTTGAGACCTACAAATCCAAAAATACCATCTTCTGAAGCGCTGACAGGTCCTCCTCTCGGAGGATGCTGAAAGACAGTTGTGTTTTTATATTCACTGAGACTAGGCTCAGTGGTAATATACCGGACATTGCAATCCAGCTTGAGGGGCTTTCCTGCTGCAGAGCAGACAGAGTGATCTCCGAGGGAGGCAAGACCAGTGGCGGCTGGTCCATTATGGGCGGTGGGGCTCCGCCCCTCCTATCAATTTTTGCAAATAAAATAAAATATTAAAAAAGGTTTTAAGTTTAGCAAAATCATGACTTTCTTCTGTACAGGTGTTTTATACACTGAGGGAGTGCTGTTGCAGCACAGCTTCATCGTGTGCCGTAACAGCGTCATAAATGTGTAGTTTAATGCCCGGGGCGGCGAGGAACAGCCCCCTCGCGATCTAACCAATGGCGCTCTGATATGGTATAAAAACATCACTACATATCATTAATTCAACCAATCAGACGCGCAATGTTATCGGAGATTTAACAGGTGAAAGACGAGGCGTCTGCTGTAAACAAACGCGAGCAGCAGCTCTGAGCTCACGGACGATCGGAGGAAAAACGTCTGAACTAAGAGACCGGAGAATCTTCGTGTTGTTTCCTGAGAGGAGGTGAAAGGATTTTGTCCAACTTATGGACTTAAACAACTTTCTTCAGTCAGAAGTGACGTCTAAACGGACTTTACTGGAGGTAGCATTACGATGCTAACTAGCTCGTCTGCTTTAGCTACTGCTTGTTTATTTCACACTTTGGGACAACCCTCGCTGACTTGGACAGTTATGTCCCAGGACGTGGACATTTGATGGAGAGATGATTCAGGACCGTGAGGAGCTACGACAGAAGAGGGAATTCACTCATTCATTCATTGAGTGAAACAGAGGTGGAGCTCCAGGTGGAGGAGGACTCTCATCTAAACACGTAAGTCACACAGTTATTTCTGACAAGGGCGTAGGTTTGGTGTCAATGTTGGTGGGAACACTCCACAAAAAGCTTTTTCTCCACGTCCCAATTTACTTTAATATATACATGTATTTGTTGGTACATGAGTCTGTCTCCCCTCCCCTTTTATTTGGCCCCTCCCCTCACTGCTGCGCTTACAGTCTATGGAAGGAACACACCGCTCTCCTCTCACACTTGACTTCTCAATAAAAGTAAGTAATGGAAAGAGCACAACAACTCTTTTCTGATGGTTTTTGAGTAAAACCTTTTGATCAAATTAAACTACAGACATCGCGTGTTTTCACGTAAATAAGCTCCATAAACCTGCTGTAGGGCAGTTGCAACCCAAAAATTTGAATATCTCCGCAAATATTTCACCAATTAACACGAAACAAAGCGCGTTGTGATGCTGGCCGTCCTCTCTCCAGCAGAACAATATCAGTGTAAAGCTTTTGTGAAAGATCGCACACATCACATCACAGTGGGAGCAGCAGGGCTCATTTACAGCAGCTCAAAGACGCTCTGAACTCTCAAGCTCAAGCTCCTGTCCACACATGTAAATGCTCAGAGGGGAACAGTTGTGAAATATTGGTGGGACTGTCCCTGCCAGGCCAAAGTTGGTGGGGACATGTCCACACCAGTCCTTCAGGAAGTTACGCCCATGATTTCTGACCTAATCATTTGTCTGACAGTTTATACAGGTTTAAACCTGTGGCTCTGAGGCTCATCATGGAACCACAGCAGGTCTGGGACTAATACTGTACATGACAATACACTACAATACGCAACGCATACCACGCTGTCCCCCGCGCTGCACTCGGACTTTCAGATCATGTGATGGTCCACTTAATCCCCTCATACAGACAAAGACTGAAACTTGTTAAACCTGTAGTGAGCACAATAAAGAAGTTCACCACTGAGGCTGTGGAGGAGCTGCGCTCATGTTTGGAGACTACAGACTGGGAAGTGTTAAAGGCTGGTAACAACCTGGATGAATATACGGACACTGTGACCTCATACATCCAGTTCAATGAGGAGCGCATCATACCAACGTGCACTAGGGTTTGTTTTAACAATGATAAGCCCTGGTTCACCCCCAAACTCCGACACCTACGAAAGGAGAAAGAGACGGCCCACAAAAATGGAGACAGAATTACAGGGAGGCAAGGAACAGCTTTAGCAGGGGAGGTGGAGAAAGCTAAAGCTGCATACTCTGCCCGTCTCCAACATCAGTTCTCCTCCAATGACTCTGGAGCAGTGTGGCGGGGTCTTAGGGCGATCACCAATTACAAGCCCAAGGCCCCCAGGGCTCTGAACGACCTGTGCCTCGCCCAGAGTCTGAATACACATTACTGCCGCCACGAACGCCCATCAGCCTTTGACACCTCTCTAGGTGCAGCCCCTGCTCCCCCCACCATCAACGACCCCAGCACTTCATCAAAGGCCTCCACAAACCCTCCCCCCCCCCCCCCTGCTCTCTCCATCCAAGAAGAGGAAGTGCGTCGGCAATTCCTGAAGCTGAACCCGCGGAAGGCCCCTGGGCCGGATGGTGTCTCCCCCTCCACCCTGAGGCACTGCGCGGATCAGCTGGCTCCCGTCTTCACAGACATTTTCAACACCTCCCTGGAGTCATGCCGCGTGCCGTCCCGCTTCAAATCGTCCACCATCGTCCCTGTCCCTAAGAAACCACGGATCACAGGACTTAATGACTACAGGCCGGTGGCACTGACGTCTGTGGTCATGAAGACTTTTGAGCGCTTGGTCCTGCCCCACCTCAAGGACATCACCGCCCCCCTCCTGGACCCGCTGCAGTTCGCCTACAGGTCTGTGGACGACGCAGTTTCACCAGGAACCTACACCAGGATCCTGTTTGTGGACTTCAGCTCTGACTTCAACACCATCCTCCCTGGACTGCTACGAGACAAGCTCCACCAGCTCAGCGTGCCCGACTCCCTCTGCAGGTGGATCACTGACTTCCTGACGGACCGGAGACAGCACGTGCGGCTGGGGAAGATCGTCTCGGACACTCGTACTACAAACACTGGAACTCCTCAGGGCTGTGTACTTTCCCCCTGGCTCTTCTCCCTGTACACAAACTGCTGCACCTCCAGTCACCAGTCCGTTAAACTGATCAAGTTTGCTACGACACCACCCTCATCGGGCTCATCTCGGACGGTGATGAGTCCGCCTACAGGAGAGAGGTGGAACAGCTGGCGTCCTGGTGCAGCCACAACAACCTGGAGCTGAACGCCCAGAAGACAGTGGAGATGATCGTGGAATTTAAGACACAGCCCCACTGTCCCCCCTCACCCTGACAGACTCTCCCACCCCATCTCCATCGTGGACTCCTTCCGTTTCCTGGGCACCACCATTACCCAGGACCTTAAATGGGAGCCAACCATCAGCTCCCTCATCAAGAAGGCCCAGCAGAGGATGTTCTTCCTGCGGCAGCTGAAGAAACGTAAGCTGTCAACCAAGATGCTGGTGCAGTTCTACACGGCCATCATCAAGTCCATCCTCACCTCCTCCATCACCGTGTGGTCCATCCTCACCTCCTCCATCACTGTGTGGTCCATCCTCACCTCCTCCATCACTGTGTGGTCCATCCTCACCTCCTCCATCACCGTGTGGTCCATCCTCACCTCCTCCATCACCATGTGGTTCCCCGGCGCTACAGAACGGGACAAGCACCGACTGCAGTGCATTGTGCAGCTGCAGAGAAGGTGATTGGCTGTGAGCTCCATCTCTCCAGGACCTGTTCACCTCCAGGACCCGGAGGCGTGTGGGTCGGATCACAGCTGACCCTTCTCACCCTGGACACGGACTATTCACCCCTCTCCCCTCAGACAGGAGGCTACGGTCTATCCAGACCCATACCTCCCGCCACTTGAACAGTTTTATCCCTCCGCCATCAGACTCATGAACAATAATAAGTCTCTGTAGCTCAGTCACAGACTCATGGATGTATCTGCTCTGTTGCTCTGTGCGGTGTTTCCACACTTAGACCCGCTGCTGTCACTTTTTACTCGTACTCATCTGTAAATATAATCCCACTGTTGTTCGAAGTCTATTGTTGTCATCTCACTATATTTTACTTTTTATTTTGTATCTTATTTATTAATATTCCTTATGCATGCCCCCTAAAGCCTTATAGTTTAAAGTTTTATAGATTCATTTTATCTAAATTCTGTGTTATATGTTTTATGTTGCACATCCGCATCAAGAATAATTCCTAGCCTGTGAACTTGTTCTCAATCAATGGCGAATAAAATCTATTCTGATTCTGATTCTGAAATCAAAGAGGAAACACCTCCTGCCTTTGTTCTGTTGGTACAAAACACAAATCAGTGGAGCAAAACAAAAATATGTATTGTGACTATCTTTACAGAAAGATTTTCCAAAAGCATAAATTCATTCCATGCTTCTTTATTTTTTAGTTTAATAAAACTAAATAAGTTTAGTTTTGATTATATTCTGCATAAAATAATAACATTAAATGCCCCAAAGATAACTTTCTTTTTGAAGTTAAAAACAATGTTTATAAGTATCTTTTAAAATATAATTGAAGGTAGGTAGAGGCAACAGCCCCCCCTGGTTTTCACATCACCAGCCGCCACTGGGTTGCACCAAATATGAAGGAATGAGGGCAAATTTGGATTTTCAAAAAAGTATAATTTCAGTCAAACTTGCAGTTGAATGCGTTTTAATCCATCATTTTTGTGTTCAAACCCAAGCATTAAGATTTAATGCTGTAAGAATCCAATTGAATGTTTTTATGATGATCTTTAAGGCTTTAGAAAGGATTATTTAAGGAATTATGAGCAGATGAAGGTGTATGGACTCAAAGTGATATAGACCAATACAATAATTACAGCAGTGATTTTGATTTGACTGCAATTTATTTTGATCCATACTTATATCAGGACTAACTCACTGGTAGCTGTGGTTAGTTTTAGAATAGTTAAAAAATAAAAAAAATGTAATTGTCAAAACAATACATCTCACGATACGGTTCATCTTCAGTATATTGTTGTATTGTAGTCTGAAAGAGTTGAGAAAGAAAGAGCAACTAATCATCAAAACATTCAAAAACTAATTGTAATATTGGCACTCTGCAGTGCCAGGTTGACTCTAGATTTTAGTTCCTGTTTTACTTTTTTTTTATACCGTAGATACGTTGGTTTGGTTATAGTTTACAGTCCCCTTGTTTACTCCTGATTTATCCCTGGTTTAGTCCCGTGTTAGTGCCGGTCTGTCTCTGGTTTAGTCCTGTGTTAGTGCCGGTCTGTCTCTGGTTTAGTCCCGTGTTAGTGCCGGTCTGTCTCTGGTTTAGTCCTGTGTTAGTGCCGGTCTGTCTCTGGTTTAGTCCCGTGTTAGTGCCGGTCTGTCTCTGGTTTAGTCCCGTGTTAGTGCCGGTCTGTCTCTGGTTTAGTCCCGTGTTAGTGCCGGTCTGTCTCTGGTTTAGTCCCGTGTTAGTGCCGGTCTGTCTCTGGTTTAGTCCCGTGTTAGTGCCGGTCTGTCCCTGGTTTAGTCCTGTGTTAGTGCCGGTCTGTCTCTGGTTTAGTCCCGTGTTAGTGCCGGTCTGTCTCTGGTTTAGTCCCGTGTTAGTGCCGGTCTGTCTCTGGTTTAGTCCCGTGTTAGTGCCGGTCTGTCCCTGGTTTAGTCCTGTTTTAGTCCCGTGTTAGTGCCGGTCTGTCTCTGGTTTAGTCCTGTGTTAGTGCCGGTCTGTCCCTGGTTTAGTCCCGTGTTAGTGCCGGTCTGTCCCTGGTTTAGTCCCGTGTTAGTGCCAGTCTGTCTCTGGTTTAGTCCCGTGTTAGTGCCGGTCTGTCCCTGGTTTAGTCCCGTGTTAGTGCCGGTCTGTCTCTGGTTTAGTCCCGTGTTAGTGCCGGTCTGTCTCTGGTTTAGTCCCGTGTTAGTGCCGGTCTGTCCCTGGTTTAGTCCCGTGTTAGTGCCGGTCTGTCTCTGGTTTAGTCCTGTGTTAGTGCCGGTCTGTCTCTGGTTTAGTCCCGTGTTAGTGCCGGTCTGTCTCTGGTGTAGTCCCGTGTTAGTGCCGGTCTGTCTCTGGTTTAGTCCCGTGTTAGTGCCGGTCTGTCCCTGGTTTAGTCCCGTGTTAGTGCCGGTCTGTCCCTGGTTTAGTCCCGTGTTAGTGACGGTCTGTCTCTGGTTTAGTCCCGTGTTAGTGCCGGTCTGTCTCTGGTTTAGTCCCGTGTTAGTGCCGGTCTGTCCCTGGTTTAGTCCCGTGTTAGTGCCGGTCTGTCCCTGGTTTAGTCCCGTGTTAGTGCCGGTCTGTCCCTGGTTCAGTCCCGTGTTAGTGCCGGTCTGTCCCTGGTTTAGTCCCGTGTTAGTGCCGGTCTGTCCCTGGTTTAGTCCCGTGTTAGTGCCGGTCTGTCTCTGGTTTAGTCCTGTGTTAGTGCCGGTCTGTCTCTGGTTTAGTCCTGTGTTAGTGCCGGTCTGTCTCTGGTTTAGTCCCGTGTTAGTGCCGGTCTGTCCCTGGTTTAGTCCCGTGTTAGTGCCGGTCTGTCCCTGGTTTAGTCCCGTGTTAGTGCCGGTCTGTCCCTGGTTTAGTCCCGTGTTAGTGCCGGTCTGTCTCTGGTTTAGTCCTGTGTTAGTGCCGGTCTGTCTCTGGTTTAGTCCTGTGTTAGTGCCGGTCTGTCTCTGGTTTAGTCCTGTGTTAGTGCCGGTCTGTCCCTGGTTTAGTCCCGTGTTAGTGCCGGTCTGTCTCTGGTTTAGTCCTGTGTTAGTGCCGGTCTGTCTCTGGTTTAGTCCTGTGTTAGTGCCGGTCTGTCTCTGGTTTAGTCCCGTGTTAGTGCCGGTCTGTCCCTGGTTTAGTCCCGTGTTAGTGCCGGTCTGTCCCTGGTTTAGTCCTGTGTTAGTGCCGGTCTGTCTCTGGTTTAGTCCCGTGTTAGTGCCGGTCTGTCTCTGGTTTAGTCCCGTGTTAGTGCCGGTCTGTCTCTGGTTTAGTCCCGTGTTAGTGCCGGTCTGTCTCTGGTTTAGTCCCGTGTTAGTGCCGGTCTGTCCCTGGTTTAGTCCCGTGTTAGTGCCGGTCTGTCCCTGGTTTAGTCCCGTGTTAGTGCCGGTCTGTCTCTGGTTTAGTCCCGTGTTAGTGCCGGTCTGTCTCTGGTTTAGTCCCGTGTTAGTGCCGGTCTGTCCCTGGTTTAGTCCTGTGTTAGTGCCGGTCTGTCTCTGGTTTAGTCCCGTGTTAGTGCCGGTCTGTCTCTGGTTTAGTCCTGTGTTAGTGCCGGTCTGTCCCTGGTTTAGTCCCGTGTTAGTGCCGGTCTGTCTCTAGTTTAGTCCCGTGTTAGTGCCGGTCTGTCTCTGGTTTAGTCCCGTGTTAGTGCCGGTCTGTCTCTGGTTTAGTCCCGTGTTAGTGCCGGTCTGTCCCTGGTTTAGTCCCGTGTTAGTGCCGGTCTGTCCCTGGTTTAGTCCCGTGTTAGTGCCGGTCTGTCTCTGGTTTAGTCCCGTGTTAGTGCCGGTCTGTCTCTGGTTTAGTCCCGTGTTAGTGCCGGTCTGTCCCTGGTTTAGTCCTGTGTTAGTGCCGGTCTGTCTCTGGTTTAGTCCCGTGTTAGTGCCGGTCTGTCTCTGGTTTAGTCCTGTGTTAGTGCCGGTCTGTCCCTGGTTTAGTCCCGTGTTAGTGCCGGTCTGTCTCTAGTTTAGTCCTGTGTTAGTGCCGGTCTGTCCCTGGTTTAGTCCCGTGTTAGTGCCGGTCTGTCTCTGGTTTAGTCCTGTGTTAGTGCCGGTCTGTCTCTAGTTTAGTCCTGTGTTAGTGCCGGTCTGTCTCTGGTTTAGTCCCGTGTTAGTGCCGGTCTGTCTCTAGTTTAGTCCTGTGTTAGTGCCGGTCTGTCCCTGGTTTAGTCCCGTGTTAGTGCCGGTCTGTCTCTGGTTTAGTCCTGTGTTAGTGCCGGTCTGTCTCTGGTTTAGTCCCGTGTTAGTGCCGGTCTGTCTCTGGTTTAGTCCTGTGTTAGTGCCGGTCTGTCCCTGGTTTAGTCCCGTGTTAGTGCCGGTCTGTCTCTGGTTTAGTCCTGTGTTAGTGCCGGTCTGTCTCTGGTTTAGTCCCGTGTTAGTGCCGGTCTGTCTCTAGTTTAGTCCTGTGTTAGTGCCGGTCTGTCCCTGGTTCAGTCCCGTGTTAGTGCCGGTCTGTCTCTAGTTTAGTCCTGTGTTAGTGCCGGTCTGTCTCTGGTTTAGTCCTGTGTTAGTGCCGGTCTGTCTCTGGTTTAGTGCCGTGTTAGTGCCGGTCTGTCTCTAGTTTAGTCCTGTGTTAGTGCCGGTCTGTCCCTGGTTCAGTCCCGTGTTAGTGCCGGTCTGTCTCTAGTTTAGTCCTGTGTTAGTGCCGGTCTGTCCCTGGTTTAGTCCTTTAGGTTGGTTTTAGTTTTGCGCCTTGATTTGTTTGTACAGCTGCTTTGAATATAGACTTCGATAAACCTTTATTTCCTTCCTTACAGCGCCACAGAGAGAGAGAAAGGTAATCCAGTGCCAACCCGGGTCATCGTTATTATTATTCAGTTCAGTTTAGAAGAGAGCGCAGATGGAGACTTGGTTACTGACCTGAAAGATCGGCTCAAAGCTGCCGGGAGACTGCAGTGAAGCGCTCAGACCACGGAGCCGAAATGAAACCTGTAGCAACAGGCGCAGGACAGGAGGAGGCGGAGGACAGCGGGAGCGTGTGGGGACAACAACTTTAGCTCCTTCCTGTGCGCGCCACCACTCCTCTTCCGCCTCCGAGCCATGCGCGCGCACGTGTACAGTCATGTCAAGTGTTTTTGTGTGCGCGTGTGCGTGTGTGTGTGCGAGTGTGCGTGTGTGTGTGTGTGTGCGCGTGTGTGTGTGTGTGTGTGTGTGTGTGCGTGTGTGTTGGAGTGCTCGTCAGGGGAGGTGGTTGGTCGGTCATGGTGATTTCAAATAAACAAAACACAAGCACGGGTTGTTGTGGTTTTTGTGTGTGTGTTTTTTACAGCTTCAGTAACGAGCTGTTGAGGTAATTAACCCTGTTATTTAGATTGATGGGGTAACGTATTACAAAAGTAGCAAGTTACAAAATATTTATATTTTCTTTTTTCAGTAAGGAATGTAACATTAGGTCCTACTTACACAAATATTGCAATACACAGGTATTAGCCATTACAGTCATTACTCAAGTGTATTTAAATGGTTTGATGTACGAAACTCGCTCTAAATACCGTGAGGGAAAGCAAAAGAAAGGAAATCTTTGACTGCACTTTTTCTCGGTGGCATTGCTATTTTCAGTTTATATGTTGCAAAAAGTAAGTCAAAGCAATGTAACTCAGCTACATTTTTGAAACAGTAGGCCTATGTAATACAAACATATTACATGTTTAAAGCTGTAACTACTAATATAAAATATATTACAATTTTAAAGTAACTTGCCCAACACTGAATATTAAAAATCTGGAACAGTCTTCATGAGGATGTGAGACAGGCCTCAACTCTGACAATGTTCAAATCCAGGCTGAAAACAGCTCTCTTTCATTTCTATATAAGAGATTTACTTGATAATAGACACTGCCAAGCCAACGAAGAAAATACAACAATTAACCTTTATTGATTACATCTTCAATGAAGGTACTTGATTAATTTTCTGTACTCAGTAGTTGAAGTCTTCGAACGTTTCGCCTCTCATCCAAAAGGCTTCGTCAGCGACAAAGGTCCCACTCTGGGCTACCTATATGGGGCCCATTTACAGTTCAAGTGGGCTAAATGAGCATGGCCTAGACATGGGATTCCCAATGTAGGGCCCACATAGTTTGTCTCATATAGGTTCCATATGAGCAACCCACATGGGCTAACTATATGGGGCCCATTTTAAATTCAACTGGGCTAAATGGGCAGAATGGATGGATTATGTATCCTTACGTTTCTTGGTAAATCACACTTTCATACATGATTATCTCTCATAGCTTGCAGAACATCGTAGGCTGGGCTCTCCAACTCCTGCCTCCTATGCATCGGGTCCTGGGAGGTCTGGTCCTCCTTATCCTTGAGAAATACAACATTTTCAGAATCAGAATCAGAATCGGTTTATTGCCAAGGTTTGTGAACAAGGTTTACAAACTAGGAATTTGTCTTGGTGCAAACGTGCGACATAGAACATATAACACAGAATTAAGATAAAAAATAAGCTAAGAACGTTAAACTATAAGGCTATAAGGGCATGCATAAAATAAAAAATATTAAATAAATAAGATAAAATAAAAAATATTAAATAAATAAGATAAAATAAAAAATATTGAATAAATAAGATAAAATAAAGTGACATGTGGTAAGACAACAACAATTTGACATTGAACAACAGCGGGATTGTATTTACAGATGTGTAGCATATAAAGTGATATTAAGTGTTATAAAGTGACAGCAGCGGGTCTAAGTGTGGACACACTGCAAGTGCAGAAACATCCATGAGTCTGTGACTGAGCTACAGAGACTTGTTTTTGTTCATGAGTCTGATGGCGGAGGGAAAAAACTGTTCAAGTGGCGGGAGGTGTGGGTCTGGATAGACCGTAGCCTCCTGCCTGAGGGGAGAGGGGTGAATAGTCCGTGTCCAGGGTGAGAAGGGTCAGCTGTGATCCGACCCACACGCCTCCGGGTCCTGGAGGTGAACAGGTCCTGGAGAGATGGGAGCTCACAGCCAATCACCTTCTCTGCAGCACGCACAATAACCTGCAGTCGGTGCTTGTCCCGTTCTGTAGCGCCGGGGAACCACACGGTGATGGAGGAGGTGAGGATGGACCACACGGTGATGGAGGAGGTGAGGATGGACCACGCGGTGATGGAGGAGGTGAGGATGGACCACACGGTGATGGAGGAGGTGAGAATGGACCACACGGTGATGGAGGAGGTGAGGATGGACCACACGGTGATGGAGGAGGTGAGGATGGACCACACAGTGATGGAGGAGGTGAGGATGGACCACACAGTGATGGAGGAGGTGAGGATGGACCACACAGTGATGGAGGAGGTGAGGATGGACCACACGGTGATGGAGGAAGTGAGGATGGACCACACGGTGAGTGTGGAATACTGGAATAGTGTGTGAATACTGTAAGTATTGACTATCTACATCTCAATAAAAACAAATAATATGTAAGGCTTAAACAACTGGGAACTGTGCTTTACATCTTTTAAGATGAGCTTTTATCGATCTTGTAATGGAGAAATTCACTTGTTACATCACTCTCTCAGTGACGTGGACTGCGCGGCAGAGGGTGTTACTACGAGAAAACTGTAGGGCACGGCTATGAGTTGTTTCATTTGCTCATACCATGGTCCCACAAACGTAACATTTTATAACAGATATTTGTTTAATTTACTAAAACTACAGGGACTATTTTATGTAGGTCTTTAGCCGGTCGTGCACTGTCTGATATGAAACACTAGTCGCAGAGTGAGCCTCTTCTCCCTACAACGATGATCTCTGTCTAGGCGCAACAAACAAAATACTGTACAGTCAGCACACGCCGCTTCGCCAGAATCACAAGCAACAGAGCCCAGACATGGACATTGACTATCTGTGCACTTTCCGTGGATATTAACACGTCTAGCGAGCCGCACCCACCTCAGTTAAACCCACGCTATCTGCAGACAAAAATTTGGTTTGGTCCTTCTCTTTGAACCATCACACAATGGAGACGAGTGTCGACTCACTATTTTACATTCCCCACTATGTATATGTACAGTGAGGAAAATAAGTGTTTGAACATTTTGCAAGTTCTCCCAAGTTCTCTGCAAGTTCTCAGAAATCATGGAGGGTCTGAAATTGTCATCGTAGGTGCATGTCCACTGTGAGAGACATAATCTAAAAAAAAAAATCCAGAAATCACAATGTATGATTTTGTAACTATTTATTTGTATGATACAGCTGCAAATAAGTATTTGAACACCTGAGAAAATCAATGTTAATATTTGGTACAGTCGCCTTTGTTTGCAATTACAGAGGTCAAACGTTTCCTGTAGTTTTTCACCAGGTCTGCACACACTGCAGGAGGGATTTTGGCCCACTCCTCCACACAGATCTTCTCTAGATCAGTCAGGTTTCTGGGCTGGAGTTTGAGCTCCCTCCAAAGATCCTCTATTGGGTTTAGGTCTGGAGACTGGCTAGGCCACGCCAGAACCTTGATATGCTTCTTACAGAGCCACTCCTTGGTTATCCTGGCTGTGTGCTTCGGGTCATTGTCATGTTGGAAGACCCAGCCTCGACCCATCTTCAATGCTCTAACTGAGGGAAGGAGGTTGTTCCCCAAAATCTCACAATACATGGCCCCGGTCATCCTCTCCTTAATACAGTGCAGTCGCCCTGTCCCATGTGCAGAAAAACACCCCCAAAGCATGATGCTACCACCCCCATGCTTCACAGTAGGGATGGTGTTCTTGGGATGGTACTGATCATTCTTCTTCCTCCAAACACGTTTAGTGGAATCATCTGACCACATGACTTTCTCCCATGACTCCTCTGGATCATCCAAATGGTCATTGGCAAACTTAAGACGGGCCTTGACATGTGCTGGTTTAAGCAGGGGAACCTTCCGTGCCATGCATGATTTCAAACCATGACGTCTTAGTGTATTACCAACAGTAACCTTGGAAACGGTGGTCCAGCTCTTTCCAGGTCATTGACCAGCTCCTCCCGTGTAGTTCTGGGCTGATTTCTCATCTTTCTTAGGATCATTGAGACCCCACGAGGTGAGATCTTGCATGGAGCCCCAGTTTGAGGGAGATTGACAGTCATGTTTAGCTTCTTCCATTTTCTAATGATTGCTCCAACAGTGGACCTTTTTTCACCAAGCTGCTTGGCAATTTCCCCGTAGCCCTTTCCAACCTTGTGGAGGTGTACAGTTTTGTCTCTAGTGTCTTTGGACAGCTCTTTGGTCTTGGCCATGTTAGTAGTTGGATTCTTACTGATTGTATGGGGTGGACAGGTGTCTTTATGCAGCTAACCACCTCAAACAGGTGCATGTAAATTTAGGATAATAAATGGAGTGGAGGTGGACATTTTAAAGGCAGACTAACAGGTCTTTGAGGGTCAGAATTCTAGCGGATAGACAGGTGTTCAAATACTTATTTGCAGCTGTATCATACAAAAAATTGTTACAAAATCATACATTGTGATTTCTGGATTTTTTTTTTTAGATTATGTCTCTCACAGTGGACATGCACCTACGATGACAATTTCAGACCCCTCCATGATTTCTAAGTGGGAGAACTTGCAAAATACCAGGGTGTTCACATACTTATTTTCCTCACTGTGTATACAGTGCCTTGTGAAAGTACTAATACACCTGGGACTTTTGAATTTTTTACTGAAAGTTCACACACAAGTAACAGTGAAGTGAAAGCAAAATGATACATGATTCTGTTATTTTACAAAAAAATTGAAAAGTGAAAAGTGGGGCGTGCACAAGTATTCATACAGCATGACTGAATACTTTGTGGAACCCCCTTTTGCTGCAATAACAGCAGCAAGTCTTCTGGGGTTTGACTCTACAAGGTTTGCACATGTAGAGACTGACATTTTAGCCCATTCCTCTTTACAAAACAACTCACGCTCTGTCACATTAGAAGGAGAGCGTTTGTGTGAAGTGACGTTTCAGGCCACAAATCAGGCCTTCATCAGACTTAAAGCAGGAAGAGAAAACACCTGTATTTGTAGTGCCTAATGAGGTCACATGACCGAAATACAATTCGTAACATCAATTTTTTTAATAAATGAAACTTTTACAGAGTTGTACACAAGCAATGTATACAAGATATGTAAAGCATCAGAAAAAGAGCCTCAAAGGGCACAGTTTTTAGTAAGGTGTTCCAACTCCTATTAAAAGGCGGTGGCAAGTACCCACAGAGTGATAGAAATATATACATACAAACATATACAGTTAAAAAGCGAACCACAGGTGTATATACATTGTACACAATTATGTGCGTTTAAAAAAAAAGGACAAATAATATTTTTTAAACCGATCCGAATGCAGAGAGGAATGGCACAATTCAATCAACAATACTGCAGTGATGTTTTACTACAAGGGCCTTCGGTCAAACTCTTTGTTCAGTCCCTTATGGCTCAGAGTGTCCAATGTGTAGATCCAAAAAGCTTCTCTTTTTAATAGCAAGGAGTCAATGTCCCCACCCCGTCTGGGATGTTTGACTTGCTCGTAGGCCTGCCACGATAATTTATTTTTGAGGATGATATATCGTCTCAGAAAATATCGCGATAAACAATAATATTGAGTATAATGCAAATACTGTAGGCAATAACAAGAAAACTGTAAGCAACTATTTTAATTGAAATGTACTGAACTTCTGACATTCAATATTAACACCTTATACCAAACAAAGCAAACTAGAAGGGTCGACATATTCTAGGACACTGTATCCATCTGTGCTTCTCAAGCTTTAACATAACTTACACTCTCACTAGGTTCAGTGTTTGAACTAGGCCTGTCACAACATTATTCTTTTTTCAAATAATCAATATACAGTATCATCTTTAAAAAATATCCCAATAACAATATTTATATTGTATCTACATTATTCTGGTTATTTCCTGACAAAAAACTCCTCTGTTAAATAAAACCTGGTTCGAATGTAATGTATATTAAATGTATGGATTCAGATAATACTGTATTACTGCACAAGTAGAGTAGCCTTATGTTGTGTTTTTCTTTTCAAATATAACCTCCTGTACGGCTGTCGGACTGAAGCAGCTTTTTTGGGAAACTTGTGGACTGTTTGTCAAACCGCTGCAGCATTTCTCAGTAACATAGTCCTAAGCCCTGAGTAATGTTCTCAGGACTATCACGCTTGTATTTGGACAGTAACATAGTCCTAAGCCCTGAGTAATGTTCTCAGGACTATCACGCTTGTATTTGGACAGTAACATAGTCCTAAGCACTGAGTAATGTTCTCAGGACCATCGTGCTTGTATTTGGACAGTAACATAGTCCTAAGCCCTGAGTAATGTTCTCAGGACTATCACGCTTGTATTTGGACAGTAACATAGTCCTAAGCCCTGAGTAATGTTCTCAGGACTATCACGCTTGTATTTGGACAGTAACATAGTCCTAAGCACTGAGTAATGTTCTCAGGACTATCACGCTTGTATTTGGACAGTAACATAGTCCTAAGCACTGAGTAATGTTCTCAGGACCATCGTGCTTGTATTTGGACAGTAACATAGTCCTAAGCCCTGAGTAATGTTCTCAGGACTATCACGCTTGTATTTGGACAGTAACATAGTCCTAAGCCCTGAGTAATGTTCTCAGGACTATCACGCTTGTATTTGGACAGTAACATAGTCCTAAGCCCTGAGTAATGTTCTCAGGACTATCGCGCTTGTATTTGGACAGTAACATAGTCCTAAGCACTGAGTAATGTTCTCAGGACTATCACGCTTGTATTTGGACAGTAACATAGTCCTAAGCCCTGAGTAATGTTCTCAGGACTATCACGCTTGTATTTGGACAGTAACATAGTCCTAAGCCCTGAGTAATGTTCTCAGGACTATCACGCTTGTATTTGGACAGTAACATAGTCCTAAGCACTGAGTAATGTTCTCAGGACCATCGTGCTTGTATTTGGACAGTAACATAGTCCTAAGCCCTGAGTAATGTTCTCAGGACTATCACGCTTGTATTTGGACAGTAACATAGTCCTAAGCCCTGAGTAATGTTCTCAGGACTATCACGCTTGTATTTGGACAGTAACATAGTCCTAAGCACTGAGTAATGTTCTCAGGACCATCGTGCTTGTATTTGGACAGTAACATAGTCCTAAGCCCTGAGTAATGTTCTCAGGACTATCACGCTTGTATTTGGACAGTAACATAGTCCTAAGCCCTGAGTAATGTTCTCAGGACTATCACGCTTGTATTTGGACAGTAACATAGTCCTAAGCCCTGAGTAATGTTCTCAGGACTATCGCGCTTGTATTTGGACAGTAACATAGTCCTAAGCCCTGAGTAATGTTCTCAGGACTATCACGCTTGTATTTGGACAGTAACATAGTCCTAAGCACTGAGTAATGTTCTCAGGACTATCACGCTTGTATTTGGACAGTAACATAGTCCTAAGCACTGAGTAATGTTCTCAGGACTATCACGCTTGTATTTGGACAGTAACATAGTCCTAAGCCCTGAGTAATGTTCTCAGGACCATCGCGCTTGTATTTGGACGGTAACATAGTCCTAAGCCCTGAGTAATGTTCTCAGGACTATGACGCTTGTATTTGGACAGTAACATAGTCCTAAGCCCTGAGTAATGTTCTCAGGACCATCGCGCTTGTATTTGGACGGTAACATAGTCCTAAGCCCTGAGTAATGTTCTCAGGACCATCACGCTTGTATTTAGACAGTAACATAGTCCTAAGCCCTGAGTAATGTTCTCAGGACTCTCGCGCTTGTATTTGGACAGTAACATAGTCCTAAGCCCTGAGTAATGTTCTCAGGACCATCGCGCTTGTATTTAGACAGTAACATAGTCCTAAGCCATGAGTAATGTTCTCAGGACCATCGCGCTTGTATTTGGACAGTAACATAGTCCTAAGCCCTGAGTAATGTTCTCAGGACTATCACTTGTATTTGGACAGTAACATAGTCCTAAGCCCTGAGTAATGTTCTCAGGACTATCGCGCTTGTATTTGGACAGTAACATAGTCCTAAGCCCTGAGTAATGTTCTCAGGACTATCACGCTTGTATTTGGACAGTAACATAGTCCTAAGCCCTGAGTAATGTTCTCCGGACCCTCGCGCTTGTATTTGGACAGTAACATAGTCCTAAGCCCTGAGTAATGTTCTCAGGACTATCGTGCTTGTATTTGAACAGTAACATAGTCCTAAGCCCTGAGTAATGTTCTCAGCACTATCGCGCTTGTATTTGGACATTAACATAGTCCTAAGCACTGAGTAATGTTCTCAGGACCATCGCTCTTGTATTTGGACAGTAACATAGTCCTAAGCCCTGAGTAATGTTCTCAGGACTATCGCGCTTGTATTTGGACAGTAACATAGTCCTAAGCCCTGAGTAATGTTCTCAGGACTCTCGCGCTTGTATTTGGACAGTAACATAGTCCTAAGCACTGAGTAATGTTCTCAGGACTCTCGCGCTTGTATTTGGACAGTAACATAGTCCTAAGCCCTGAGTAATGTTCTCAGGACCATCGCGCTTGTATTTGGACAGTAACATAGTCCTAAGCCCTGAGTAATGTTCTCAGGACCATCGCGCTTGTATTTAGACAGTAACATAGTCCTAAGCCCTGAGTAATGTTCTCAGGACTATCACTTGTATTTGGACAGTAACATAGTCCTAAGCCCTGAGTAATGTTCTCAGGACTATCGCGCTTGTA
This sequence comes from Proterorhinus semilunaris, assembly GCA_021464625.1. NCBI lineage: Eukaryota > Metazoa > Chordata > Actinopteri > Gobiiformes > Gobiidae > Proterorhinus > Proterorhinus semilunaris. The sequence goes on from CM038354.1 coordinate 2,090,668, forward strand.
TTTGGACAGTAACATAGTCCTAAGCCATGAGTAATGTTCTCAGGACCATCGCGCTTGTATTTGGACAGTAACATAGTCCTAAGCCCTGAGTAATGTTCTCAGGACTATCACTTGTATTTGGACAGTAACATAGTCCTAAGCCCTGAGTAATGTTCTCAGGACTATCACGCTTGTATTTGGACAGTAACATAGTCCTAAGCCCTGAGTAATGTTCTCCGGACCCTCGCGCTTGTATTTGGACAGTAACATAGTCCTAAGCCCTGAGTAATGTTCTCAGGACTATCGTGCTTGTATTTGAACAGTAACATAGTCCTAAGCCCTGAGTAATGTTCTCAGCACTATCGCGCTTGTATTTGGACAGTAACATAGTCCTAAGCACTGAGTAATGTTCTCAGGACCATCGCTCTTGTATTTGGACAGTAACATAGTCCTAAGCCCTGAGTAATGTTCTCAGGACTATCGCGCTTGTATTTGGACAGTAACATAGTCCTAAGCCCTGAGTAATGTTCTCAGGACTCTCGCGCTTGTATTTGGACAGTAACATAGTCCTAAGCACTGAGTAATGTTCTCAGGACTCTCGCGCTTGTATTTGGACAGTAACATAGTCCTAAGCACTGAGTAATGTTCTCAGGACTATCGCGCTTGTATTTGGACAGTAACATAGTCCTAAGCCCTGAGTAATGTTCTCAGGACCATCGCGCTTGTATTTGGACAGTAACATAGTCCTAAGCCCTGAGTAATGTTCTCAGGACCATCGCGCTTGTATTTAGACAGTAACATAGTCCTAAGCCCTGAGTAATGTTCTCAGGACTATCACTTGTATTTGGACAGTAACATAGTCCTAAGCCCTGAGTAATGTTCTCAGGACTATCGCGCTTGTATTTGGACAGTAACATAGTCCTAAGCCCTGAGTAATGTTTTCAGGACTATCGCGCTTGTATTTGGACAGTAACATAGTCCTAAGCCATGAGTAATGTTCTCAGGACCATCGCGCTTGTATTTGGACAGTAACATAGTCCTAAGCCCTGAGTAATGTTCTCAGGACCATCGCGCTTGTATTTGGACAGTAACATAGTCCTAAGCCCTGAGTAATGTTCTCAGGACCATCGCGCTTGTATTTGGACAGTAACATAGTCCTAAGCCCTGAGTAATGTTCTCAGGACTATCGCGCTTGTATTTGGACAGTAACATAGTCCTAAGCACTGAGTAATGTTCTCAGGACCATCGCGCTTGTATTTGGACAGTAACATAGTCCTAAGCACTGAGTAATGTTCTCAGGACCATCGCGCTTGTATTTGGACAGTAACATAGTCCTAAGCACTGAGTAATGTTCTCAGGACTATCGCGCTTGTATTTGGACAGTAACATAGTCCTAAGCCCTGAGTAATGTTCTCAGGACCATCGCGCTTGTATTTGGACAGTAACATAGTCCTAAGCCCTGAGTAATGTTCTCAGGACCATCGCGCTTGTATTTAGACAGTAACATAGTCCTAAGCCCTGAGTAATGTTCTCAGGACTATCACTTGTATTTGGACAGTAACATAGTCCTAAGCCCTGAGTAATGTTCTCAGGACCATCGCGCTTGTATTTGGACAGTAACATAGTCCTAAGCCCTGAGTAATGTTCTCAGGACTATCCCGCTTGTATTTGGACAGTAACATAGTCCTAAGCCCTGAGTAATGTTCTCAGGACTATCGCGCTTGTATTTGGACAGTAACATAGTCCTAAGCACTGAGTAATGTTCTCAGGACCATCGCGCTTGTATTTGGACAGTAACATAGTCCTAAGCACTGAGTAATGTTCTCAGGACCATCGCGCTTGTATTTGGACAGTAACATAGTCCTAAGCACTGAGTAATGTTCTCAGGACTATCGCGCTTGTATTTGGACAGTAACATAGTCCTAAGCCCTGAGTAATGTTCTCAGGACTATCGCGCTTGTATTTGGACAGTAACATTGTTGTGGATGCGGGGGAATGATGACCCAAAATGCTCAGCAGCTCCAAATAAAACTTAAATTTAATGGTAGGACCAAGTAAAACAACACAGGATTCAACTTACAGAACAGACCAAGCACGACAACGACGACGAACGACATACAACAATGATCCGACAAGGACAAGGGAAAACACAGGGGTATAAATACACAGGGAAACAGGGCACAGGTGAAACACATCAGGGCGGGGCAGGTAATCAACAGGAGGAAGGGAAAGCTGGACGACACAGACACAGACTAGGACACATCAAAATAAACACAAGACAGAGACACAGACCAGGACAGGGGAGAACCAAACCAAAACCAGGACAAAACCAACAACCAAAAACCCACATCACAACAGTACCCCCCCTCCAAGGGACGGCTACCAGACGTCCAAAACACACAAAAAAAACAAAAGTCCGACGGGCCCGGGCGGGCGGAGGGGGCCCGGAGGCGGGAACCACGCACCCCAACCCTGGGGGGCACGGAGAGTCCTGGGGGCTACCCTGGAGGCAGCGGGTCTGAGGGCTCCGGCGGAGGCCGCGGATCCGGGGGTCTCCACGGGGGCGACGGGTCTGGAGGCTCAGGCGGGTCTGGGGGCTCAGGCGGGTCTGGGGGCTCAGGCGGGTCTGGGGGCTCCGGCGGAGGCCGCGGATCCGGGGGTCTCCACGGGGGCGACGGGTCTGGAGGCTCAGGCGGGTCTGGAGGCTCAGGCGGGTCTGGAGGCTCAGGCGGATCCGGGTCAGGCGGAGCCGGGTCAGGTGGCCCAGGCGGATCCGGAGACTGGTCAGGCGGCTCCGGCCGAGGCGGGTCAGGCGGCTCCGGCCGAGGCGGGTCAGGCGGCTCCGGCCGAGGCAGAGGCGGGTCAGGGGCCTCCGGCCGAGGCAGAGGCGGGTCAGGGGCCTCCGGCCGAGGCAGAGGCGGGTCAGGGGCCTCCGGCCGAGGCAGAGGCGGATCAGGGGCCTCCGGCCGAGGCGGGTCAGGGGCCTCTGGCCGAGGCGGGTCAGGGGCCTCCGGCCGAGGCGGGTCAGGGGCCTCCGGCTGAGGCGGGTCAGGGGTCTCAGAAGGAGGCAGGTCCGGATCCTCCCCAGCGGGCCTTGGTGGCGGAGGCAGGTCCGGATCCTCCGCAGCGGGCCAAGGCGGCGGGGGCAGGTCCGGATCCTCCGCAGCGGGCCAAGGCGGCGGGGGCAGGTCCGGATCCTCCGCAGCGGGCCAAGGCGGCGGAGGCAGGTCCGGATCCTCCGCAGCGGGCCAAGGCGGCGGAGGCAGGTCCGGAGGCGGGTCCGCGAAGTCCGGCGGCGGCGGGAGCATGGCCGGGTCCGCGAAGTCCGGCGGCGGCGGGAGCAGGACCGGGTCCGCGAAGTCCGGCGGCGGCGGGAGCAGGACCGGGTCCGCGAAGTCCGGCGGCGGCAGGTATGCACCCTCCTCCGCCGGCCACGGAGGAGGAGGGTGCTGTGCGGGAGCTGTGCGGGCCCCGGCGGCGGCCGGGCGGAGCTCCGACGAGGAGCGGGGACAGGCGGCGGCTGGGCGGAGTGCAGCCGAGGAGCGGGGACAGGCGGCGGTCGGGCGGAGCGCAGCCGAGGAGCGGGGACAGGCGGCGGCCGGGCGGGGCGCAGCCGAGGAGCGGGGACAGGCGGCGGCAGGTCCGCGGGCTTGTCCACCGGCGGCTGCTGACGAGGGACTAAACCTCGGAAGAGGGCCGAGCCGGGCGGCGGTCGAGCGAGACGCGAGCCCCAGAGAGAGGCAGGCAGCTGCCCAACGGGGCTCGGGCCCGGAACAGGGGCAGAAGCAAAAGAAGCCCACCCCAGGCGAAGGTCCCGGCTCGGAGGTGACCCCAGGACAGGGGGAGCCCACCCTGGACGGAGCGAAGTGTCCAGCGGTGGCTCCGGAACGGAAGGGGCCCACCTCGAGCGACGGACGGGGGCTGGCGGTGGCTCAGGGGCGGAGGTAGCCAGGACCAGGATATCTGGCTCAATCTCCCGGAACATAAATAGAGGGCTGCCTGCTGGGTCGCGTTTTGGTCGGATCATTCTGTTGTGGATGCGGCGGAATGATGACCCAAAATGCTCAGCAGCTCCAAATAAAACTTAAATTTAATGGTAGGACCAAGTAAAACAACACAGGATTCAACTTACAGAACAGACCAAGCACGACAACGACGACGAACGACATACAACAATGATCCGACAAGGACAAGGGAAAACACAGGGGTATAAATACACAGGGAAACAGGGCACAGGTGAAACACATCAGGGCGGGGCAGGTAATCAACAAGAGGAAGGGAAAGCTGGACGACACAGACACAGACTAGGACACATCAAAATAAACACAAGACAGAGACACAGACCAGGACAGGGGAGAACCAAACCAAAACCAGGACAAAACCAACAACCAAAAACCCACATCACAACAAACATAGTCCTAAGCACTGAGTAATGTTCTCAGGACTCTCGCGCTTGTATTTGGACAGTAACATAGTCCTAAGCACTGAGTAATGTTCTCAGGACTATCCCGCTTGTATTTGGACAGTAACATAGTCCTAAGCCCTGAGTAATGTTCTCAGGACTATCACTTGTATTTGGACAGTAACATAGTCCTAAGCCCTGAGTAATGTTCTCAGGACTATCACTTGTATTTGGACAGTGGCTAAAGCGCTCGGGTTCCTCTCGCTAACAGTAGCGCTGATTAGTTTTGATGCACTGACTGGGCGGTGGTTTTGTTTCGTTCTCATGTTGGACAAACCTGCAGTCGCATTAATGTTGTTATTCTCTCCGTGATGAGTTCTTTTGGCTGGAACTCCAAGTGTTTTCTCACGAGTCCCTCTTGCTCCGCGATAAAGTTTACAGAAAGTGTCGGAATCAGCAGCTCCGTAGTAGCACGGCACTTTATTTACCTCTCTCCAAAAGCAGCGCTGATCTATAAATGATCTGGATACATGCGGCTGATGTGCTCAGTGCTGTCTTTATGAACAGGGAGACGGGTGGTATGGACGCTCCGCTCACTCAACGCTGTGATAGCGTTCATGTTTCTGTAGTTATTTTAAGCACACGCAGCACGTGCATTTATCAAGACTAAAAATGTTATCGTCCTTCATTTTACTTAGCGAGCGATAAGTCGATATAGTAATTATTGCTCGATACCCTGATACCTCAATGCACTTACGTTGTGTTGAGCCTGATTGAAATGTATGGCCACTGGACTTTTAGTGTCATGGGTCCTTATGTAAGATCTGTGTTCTGAGATCCGATTTTTCAGTGGTCTGGTTGCTTTGCCAATGTACGCCAAGCCACATGGGCATTTTAACATGTAAATTACGTTGTTTGTGTTGCAACTGATGACACCTTTAATGTTGAAGAGTGCGCCGGTCCTTGGATGATTGAATGTTCTTGTTTTTCGGGTGAAGTTGCATTGCACCAATGACCTTCTCCTCTCTGCTGACTCCTGTTCACTCTCCATCCTCCTTCTGCTTGATCTCAGCGCAGCCTTTGACACTATCTCCCACTCCGACCTTCTGGACAGACTCTCCTCCATTGGCATCACAAACACTCCCCTCTCCTGGTTCCGCTCCTACCTGTCTGACTGCAGCAAGTTCATCCAGCTCAAATATTTTACTTCCCGTCCCTTCCCTGTCACTACAGGGGTTCCCCAGGGTTCTGTCTTCGGCCTCTTACTGTTCCTAATCTACCTTCTCCCTCTTGGTTACATCTTCAGAAAACACCACATTCACTTTCACTGCTACGCGGATGACACCCAGCTCTACATCTCCAGTAACCATTGACGGCTCCTCCATTTCCCCCCCCCTCTCAGGTAAAGAGCCTGGGTGTCATCCTCGATGGCACCCTCTCCTTCACCGCACACATCAATAGCATCGCCTACTTCCACCTCAGAAACATCCGCTGGCTCCGCCCTTCTCTTTCCCCTCACACCACTGCCATACTTGACTACAGCCTCGTCACCTCCCGTCTCGACTACTGTAATTCCCTGCTGTTTGGTCTCCCTCAAAAAACTCGCTAGCATTAAAGTGAACTAGCAAACATGTTCCTTTAGCTGCAAAGTTAACTGTGCATTGTCTGCTCTTAAAAGTAAAACTTAATTGCAAGTCATGGAGTTTTCAAAAGCGTTTTATTTTTATCGTCCTCTTGCCTTGAGCTCAGCTGTGATTGAGGGGAAAGGGGCCGGAGTTAAGCATGTCTCCGCTCAGTTTATTCCTTAATAAAGGAAGAATGTGCTTTTTTTGCATTTGTGACATTAAAATATAGTGTTTGGTAATTAAAATAGCATTAAAAAATGTGACTTGCCTCTACTTGTATAAACCCTGGAATGGAATGTCCTGTTGTGAAATACACTGCCTTAGCGCCTTTAGCTTTGATTACAGAGAAGAAATCCATCGATAGAAGTCATTGAGGATGTGCAGGTTGTCAGCTGATCTTATTCTTTGGGCACATGGTGTCGCTGCACCCAGACCTGACCAACTGCAGCAGCCCCAGGTCAGAACAGTTGCATCCAGGCAAAGGACACTTTCATTTAGACGGGCAGTGTAGTTCATCTTGCAGTAATGTCTCGTAGCAATAGTGACAGTTAATGACAAGCACATCCTACAGTGGGATTGTTTTTTACCATTTGAATGCAGAATAACTATCCATCCATCCATCCATTTTCTTCCGCTTTATCCGGGGCCGGGTCGCGGGGGCAGCAGTCTCAGCAGAGATGCCCAGACTTCCCGATCCACGCACACCTCCTCCAGCTGTTCTGGGGGGACCCCGAGGCGACACCAGGCCAGCTCGGAGACATAGTCCCACCAGCGTGTCCTGGGCCTTCCACGAGGCCTCCTCCCAATAGGACATGCCTGGATCCGAAACAGATGCCCTAGCCACCTCAGCTGGCTCCTTTCCACGTGGAGGAGTAGCGACTCGAGTCCAAGCTCCTCCTGGGTAACTGAGCTCCTCACCCGATCTCGGAGGGTGTGCCCAGCCACCCTGTGAAGGAAACTCATTTCGGCCGCTTGTATTCGCGATCTTGTCCTTTCGGTCATTACCCAAATCTCATTACCATAGGTGAGGGTGGGAATGTAGATCGATCGGTAAATCGAGAGCTTTGCTGCTTGACTCAGATTCAGATTCATTTTATTTGCCATTTGCAGTTTAAACAACCACATTGGGAAAAAAAATTTGCAAAGAGCTCAAAGTGTGATATGCCAAACACATGAAAAGAAAGAAACAAAAAAGAAAGACACAATATAAATACAGAACAAACAAACAATGCCACATTAAAAGCTTAAGGGTAAAATACTGTACAATAAAAGTCCATACAAATAAATAGATAGAAGTGCCTTGTTTAAGGTGCCTTGTTTAAAGTGATCACAGCTTGAGGAAAGAAACTGTTAAGATGGCGATCAGTAGAACATATGACAGAGCGATACCTTCTCCCTGAGGGAAGCATCTCAAAAAAGGCCTTAGCAGGGTGGCCTGAGGCATCATTGGCGAGTTGTAAAGCTCAATTCAAGAGTCTAGCTTTATATGTGGCCTCCAGGAGCGGCAAAGAGCAGTCAATGGCCCTGCTGGCTGAGCGAACCACTCTGTTCAAAGCCTTCTTCTCTTTCAGAGTGAGATTACCAAACCACACTCTCAATTAAACAATAATAAAAGTTCAAAAGAATCCTAGTATTTTGAGTAAACTCTTAAAGCCTGCGTAAGAAGAAAAGGCACTGTCTTGCTTTCTTAGCAGTATTCATCGTGTTAGAGATCCAATTCAAGTCATGAGAAAGAGTCACACCCAAGAATTTCTCAATAATCTGCACATCAGAATTATGGATAACAATAGGCAACTGATTCCTATTGTGACAAAAATCAATAACAAGTTCACATGTTTTTGAAGTGTTCAAAAGCAGGTTGTTTTCTCTACTCCAGTGAACAACATTCTCCACCTCCTCACGGTAATGAGATTCATCGTTTGAACTGATCAGCCCAATGATGGTTGTATCATCGGCATATTTGATTATCACATTTTTATCATGAGATGCAACAAGGTCATGAGTATACAATGTGAACAGGGGGCTCAAAATACACCCCTGTGGGGAACCAGTGCTAACAAACAGCTCATCAGAAATACTACCATTGATTTTGACCCTTTATGACAAGTCAGAAAATTAAAAATCCAATTACAAATGGCATCGGCGAGTCCCAGGCATTTGAGGTTTTCAATGAGCTTTGTTGGGACCATTGAGTTAAAAGCTGAACTGTAGTCTATGAATAGCATTCTAGCATATGCTTTTGTTCATCGAGGTGCTTGTAGACAGAGTTTAAAGCAAAAGAAATGGCGTCCTTAACACTTCTGTTTTTCCTCTACGCAAATTGTAGCGGGTCCACAAACATAGGGATTTGATCTCTGATAAAATCCAACACCAACCGCTCAAAGGTTTTCATCAGGACAGATGTGAGGGCCACTGGCCGATAGTCATTCAGACACGTCACAGGAGTCTTCTTGGGCACTGGAATTATGAGTGATCTTTTAAAGCTAACTGGAACAGTACACTTCCTAAGTGACATGTTGAAAAGATCTGTCAGAACAGGAGCAAGTTGCTCGGAGCACAGTTTAAGGACACGGGGAGGAATACAGTCCGGGCCAGGGGCCTTCCTGACTTTTGTCCTGGTCAAGAGCCTCTGGACATCCTCCTGAATGATGGTGAAGCTCTGCTCATTACATCATACCGGGCCAGCGTGGAGGCGGCAGGGTGACGAGCGGATCTGCTCGAAGAAAGCGGGGAAGGAGGGGTGGCGTGAGGCAGAGGCTGAAATATCTCTCCCGTGCAGCCAAAAGTCCACCACTACCCTCTATTCTGCTCGCAAATGTCCGATCTCTGCGCAATAAACTGGACGAGCTGCACGCCAACGTCTCGTGCCAGTGGGCTTACAAGGACGCAGGTCTGATTTGCGTAACAGAGTCCTGGCTGGATAGCACCATCGCAGACTCACAGCTCTCCCTTAGCGGCTTCGGGATGCCTGTGCGCCTGGACCGGGACACCGCGAGCAGCAAGAAGAAGCATGGGGGCGGGGTCTGTGTGTACATCAACCAGGCGTGGAGTCACAGACTCTTGTTGTACAGCTGATGTGGAACTACTCGCTCTGACTTTCAGGCCCAAATATCTTTGTTTGGCCAGCTCGCGCTAGTGCTAGTGTACATCCCTCCCTCTGGCAATGTGACGCGCGCATCAGAGACCATTGCGTCTTGTGTTCAGAGACTAGAGATTGCTTCCCCCGACTCTCCTGTGTTTGTACTCGGAGATTTTAATGGTTGCAGACTGAATAAAACGCTCCCCACTTACCACCAGTACGTTGCCTGCGCGACTAGGGGCGATAAAACAATCGACCTCTGCTATGGCAACGTCAAGGATGCGTACAGAGCTTATAAGAAACCACCACTCAGTACTGCAGACCATAATGTTTTTTTACCAATGGGAAGGCCAGAGAGGCCTGGCAGGGTGTTAAACCCTGACCGGGCTCCCCTCCAAATCCACCTCATCTGGGCTTTCTGCTGAGGTGTCCGCATGGCAGAGGATCTTAACATCTTTTATTGCAGGCATGATCAGTGTAAATTATACCCAGGAGAGGGAGACGCTCTCTGCAGAGCTTGTTGCTATGTCCCAGTCCACTGAGGACCTGCGGCTGCTGCCTGTGGAGGTAGAGTGCGCACTGAAGCAGATTAAACACAACAAGGCTCCTGGACCGGATCAGATCTGCGGGCGCCTGCTGAAGGGCTGCTGCAGTCAGCTGGCTGGTGTCTTCTGCTCCCTGTTCAATCGTTCTCTGGCAGAGCACTCCATCCCCTCCATCTGGAAGTCCTCCATCATCTGTCCACTGGCAAAGAAGAGCAACCCCAGCACCAACAACGACTATCGGCCTGTGGCTTGACATCACTGATCATGAAGAGCTTCGAAAGGCTCGTCATGGCCCAGCTGCAGACTGATGTGGGTATGCACTCTGACCCACTGCAGTTTGCCTACCAGCCAAGGAGAGGGGTGGATGATGCTGTGCTCACTCTGGTACATGGTGTCATCACCCACCTGGAAAAGCCCAAGTCCCATGTCAGCCTGGTCTTTGTGGATTTCTCAAGTGCATTTAACACCGTGCAGCCACATCTCATGGGGCGTAAGCTGCTCCAGATGAATGCCAACCCCCACCTCATCCTCTGGGTCCTTTCCTTCCTCACGGGGAGGGATCAGAGGGTCCGAGTGAACGGCCAACTCAGTACTGTCAGGACAATATCCACTGGTTCTCCTCAAGGTTCAGTCATCTCTCCACTTCTCTTCACTCTGTACACAAGCGACTGCAGAAGCACCACCCCAGGTATAACCTACATCAAGTATTCAGACGACACAGTTATCATGGACACTACAAACACACACGGATTACTGCAAACTGAACTGGACTCATTCTCACGGTGGTGTAGGGAGAACTGTCTGGATTTAAATGTATCCAAGACCAAAGAAATGACCATTAACTTCCAACATGGCCACTCCAGCTCTCCCTCACTCACGGTCAACAACGACATCATTGAAAAGGTTCATTAATACAAATACCTCGGCTCCATAATCGACCATAAACTCACATTCAAACTCAACGCTGAACACATTTTTTCAAAATCTCAACAACGCCTCTTTTTTCTCCGTAAGCTCCGCAAACTCCAAGTCCACCAATCCATTCTGGCCTCTTTCTACAGATGTTTCATTGAATCCATCCTCACATTCAACATCACTGTCTGGTTTGGCTCATTCACTCTCACCCACCGCAACATGCTCAATAAAATTATCAAAGTCAGCAATAAAATCATTGGTCAGGCGCAGGAATCACTTGGTAGCATCTATAACTCCAGAGTTCTGAAGAAAGGAACCCAGATCTCCACAGACCCCTCACACACTCTGCACTCTCACTGCGCCCTGTTGCCATCAGGGCGCAGGTTCAGGTCCCTCCATCTGGGGACAAAGAGGGCGACCTCCACTTTCCTCCCTACCTCCATCCGCCTGCTGAACAAATGACTGTGTGGACCTGGTCAATCACAGGCCACTATATTGTTTTTGGTTTTAATGTATTTATTATTGCACATGTTGATTGTGTTGTATGTCTGTGGATGTGCTGTTTTTATCGGGCCTGTACTGGCACTTCCTCTGCAAATGAAGTTCCTAACGGATAAATAAAGTGAATTTGATTTGATTTGATTTTGATTTGACAAGAAGGAAAAACAGCAGGTTCAACATTTTCAATTTCAAGACGACAGTAAAACTCATTTAGTTCATTTGGCAAAGATGGGTCAACATTAGGGATGGATCCTCCTTTAGGTTTCCAAGCGGTGATAGCATTTAGCCCTTGCCACATTCGTCGTGGGTCACCCTCCATGAAATGTCCCTCTATCTTGGCTCCATAGGCTCGTTTAGCGGCTTTAATGGACCGCTCCAAAGAATATCTGGACAGTTTATAAGGAGCAGCGTCACCAGATTTAAAAGCCTCGGCCCGCTGTTGCATTTTCCTGTTCACGTCCGCATTGTAACACGGGTTCTGGCTGGCATACCGCTTTATTGTCTTTTTTGGAACACAACATTCAATGCAAAAATCAATATACCCAGTCACTGCATCACAGTACTCGTCCAAGTTTTCTGAATGTAACACAGACCAATCAGTAGCATCAAGGCACCCTTGTAATATAGTTTCGCTCTCCTTCGTCCAGCACTGAACAGTGCATAATGAAGGTTCTGATTGTTTACTCCTCTGGATATATGTAGGAAGAAGTAGTACAGGATGGTCCGATTTTCCAAAAGCTGGTCTGAGGCTGGACCGATAAGCAGACTTTATATTACTATAGCAATGATCCAGGATGTGTGCTCCCCTAGTAGTTGATAGTAGTTGGGAAAAGCAGTTTTAAAATTACATTTATTAAAATCACCAGCTACAATAGCCACAGCATTAGCGTGGGAGTTCTCAAATTTGTGTACAATGTCACTCAAGGCAACAGAAATGTCAGCCCGTGGATGTACGTAAACTCCGCACAGGAACAGCACGGACATTTCCCGGGGGAGATAAAAGGGGCGGCATCTCACAATAAGACACTCCAGGTTAGCATTACAAGTTTTGTTCACGATGACACAGTCCGTGCACCAAAGGAAACACACACCTCCTCCCTTCGATTTCCCGGTGCGCTCTTTCACCCTGTCCAAGCGGTGAACAGAGAAGCCCGGTGGCTGAAAAGAAGAATCCGGCACGCCACTGTGTAGCCACGTCTCTGTCAGGCCGAACACAGAGCAGTCCCGGGCCTCACGCTGGGTCTGAATGCGGCTCAGCAGGTCGTCCGTCTTGTTCGGCAAAGACTGGACGTTTGCAAGGCAGATGGACGGCAGCGGGATTTTAGACTGACGGCTGCGTAGCTTCACAAGCTTTACCTGATGTCTGCGCTTCCGCCGCTGGTAGCCCGTAGCATCCCAGACGGGCTACCAGCCCGCCGCCTCTCCCCGCGGGAACTCCAGAAGAATGGAGCGTCCAGCCTCTCTCCAGGAGTTGGGATTGGGAACCCAGGCTGTGCGTGGAGGTGAGCCCGACTATATCTAGCCGGTATCTCTCAACCTCCCGCACGAGCTCAGGCTCCTTCCCCCCCAGCGAGGTGATGTTCCAGAAGCTGCGCACGCGGACCAGGTCGTCGAGGCACCTGCCTTTGACTGCCACCCAGTCCTCTCTGCACCCGACCCCTACGGATCCCTCTGCGGGTGGTGGGTCCACAGGAGGGCGGGCCCACGTCGTCCGTTCGTGCTGTGCCCGGCTGAGCCCCGTGGGCAGAGGCCCGACCACCAGATGCTCGTATTCGAGCCCCAACCCCAGGCCTGGCTCCAGGATGGGGCCCCGGCTGTGCCATACCAGGCAACGTCACGGTCCTTGTTATTGTACTGCCCATAGAAGTCTTCAATAACTAGAGTGCCACAAATCAAAGCAAAAGGACAACGAAAAATATGTATCTCATTTCACAGATAACATCCGTTGGAACTGTTCCCGTTGAATACGATTTTCAAAAAATCTCATTCTGTAATGTCTGATTTTCTACTTTGTCACATGGTAGAAAGGTCTGGGAAAAAAGTGGATTTTGCAGTCACCGTGTCTTGAAGAGAGGTGAGAATTGCGGTCCCAAGGTGTGGACATGGACATGGTCAGCTGCTGCTGTAGGTCGTCTTGTCCACTCTCCATTTGGAGCACACCACTCTGGTTCACACTATGCAGTGAGCTAATGACTCCAAGTGGGGGTCAGGGATCACGAGGTGCCAAAAAGGGCAGTAACACCGGGACACGAACATAGCGCCCCCTGTAGAGCTGTCAGCACATGAAAGAGAACACAATTAGCTCAGGGCTGACACCTGAAAACTATTTCGTTGTACGCTTGTACAATGACAATAAAGCACTTACTTCCTTACAATTACAGACGGATCTATGCCGCTTCGACGGGCCGGAACAGCTGTCTTTTTAGACCCGCCTGACGCATTTGGGAAACAGATAAATCGAGGTGAAAATCCATCGAGCAAAGGTGTGTTCAGGCTTTGGGGTAGTGGTGTAGCCAGTGGCACAGGGAATATTTCACGGGGTGAGGGGAGAATGGATTCAATCAAATTTCAACAAATCTGGGAAGCGAACACACTGCAGTTTTTTACGAAAAGTGTGAATTTACAGATAATGATCATGATGAACATCCTCAAGAGGCGCAGGTTAAAGGTTTTTGCTGTGGCCTTCACAAAGCCTGCACCTATAATGTCAATAAGGAAGAATGGGCAGAAATCCCTCAAACTAGAATAGAAAGCCTCTTGCCAAACTACTGTATTAACTCGGGTGCCAAAACGTTTCCTTTTCTGTTATTTGGAAAATGTCAAAGATGAAACTAAAACCAGATTTTGTCATCTTCAACTTCTCTTTTGGAGATCTTTTCATCTTCCTCTCGCTTCCTTTATCACAATAGCAGCGTTTTAATCAAAATGTATAATCAGAAAGCTGAATGAACTGAGTAGCTTGGTTTGCAGGATTCTGTTGCCAAAACCAACTCGGAAATGAACAAAAATGAACGATAATTTGAATCTTGCATAAAGAAGGATCGAGGCACCCTGTATTCCTTTGGTAGTTTAATAAAAAAAACGCGTTTCAACAGAGCACATACCCTCACAGGTGCACGGTGAATATTTATAACAGTGGGTCACTGTTATAAACGCAACACCTTTGTTTCTGCTCCCATTTTTCATGAGATGGACTTAAAGATCTAAAATTCATTCCAGATACAAAATATTACTATTTCTTCAAATACCCAAATATGCCCAGACTTCAGACTTGGTCCTGTTTTGAAGGCTGATAGACGTCCTGAGCGCTGTCGTCTCGAACATGATTCCAGCTTCGAGAAAGTTTTGTTTTGGTTGTAAAGCTACGGAGAGTAGGGCAGCTATGACCATATTAGACCGTCTTAGATCTCCAGAGCGGACAATCTGTTATGTTTGTGGAAATGTTTTATCACGGTTTTATGCACTTCTGCACAGTTTACTCTTTTCGCCATCAGTAAAGGAAGCCGCAAACTTTCTGCTACACAATGTCAGACGCTAATGCGAGTTTTTAGCAGCGAGACGATCCTCTCCAGGGCGTATATACGACCAGGCTCCTCAATCTAGAGCTTTAAAATGTTTTAAATCAAACGTTCTGTCTCTATTTCAGCGGTCATGTCAGTGTCGACTCTTTCCCCCCTAACGTCGCTGCTTTGCGTAGATCGCAGTGTGTGTTTATTTACCTGGCTGGCATCTGTGGACTATGAGACTGTTATCTATGGACACCATCTCCTTAGTGGGCTTCTCGGGAAAATCACAAAGTTCTGCCTTTCACCAAACAAGTGCCTAATCATCTCGCAGGACTGAATCTAGCATACCTATGCATCGTGGATTCTCTCCTCGGACGTGATTTGCTGATGAAAGCGAGAGCATCAATTCTGTGCTCTCTGACTGGACTAACAGTGACTTTTGCCTGATGGACAAACACCTCGCTGTCTTGTATCATCAACAGGACAGTACTTGGGGACGCTTGACCTGGACCAACCACAGTATGCAGATATCTACTGGGAAAGCTGAAGGACTGTACAAATGAACTCACAAATCACTTCCACTTCTATAGAGAAGCTTTTAAGACTAGCCTTAGCATGAATGGTCCCTTAAAATAACAAAAGTGTATGTAGGTAAACGAGGTGTGACTGTTTACACCCTATTAGAACAATAGTATGAAATGTCTTATTTTTATATCTCACTTGCTCTCTCTCCTGGACAACATGCTAAAGAATTAGGCCCCATGACCAAAGTGTTGAGGGAAAAATGTGTTTCTAATGTCCTGTACTCTCCATCCATGTCTGCCTACTCTTTAGATATTAATGCTATAGTTATATCCGTTTTGGAACAATTCATTCCACGACATCATGGCAGGGAATTATGTGTTCATGAACTGACTGAAAAATGTCTTCAAAATGTGCGCTCCTTAGGACCTGATGATGCTGGTTTATTTACTAAAATGTAATCAATTATCTTTGAGTAATAACCAAATGCATTTGTCAGAATACCTCAAATTTAAACCTGAAGCCTTAGAGGGCATTGATGTTATGTTGAGAGGACTGTGGAATGCTGGAGTGTTAGGACTCTATAGCTATAAATTGGAATACATAAAACTAAATTGTCTAAAATGATGTCTTCGGTTTGTGAAGACATAATTCGCGGCTCACGATTGGACTGAACCGTGCCGGTCTGATCCCCGTTTGAAGTCACGGCCAGGACCTCAGTTGCTGTCAAGGTTGCAGGGAAACCAGATGAGTGGTATCACATCTCTCACTCGCCCTGTCCACCCAGTACAATCATATTGAACCTCCCTGGACTGACCCTAACATTTATTATTGTGCATATTATTTTTTTCTTTGGGTTGCTATATATATTGTGTTAGTTTCTACAGGTGCCGAAGGTATACAAGGATAGAGTTCTCACCTGTGCTGAAGGTTGTTTAAACACATTTACATGACTTAGTTGGACTTCGTTTCCTCAGTCCAAAAAGGGGGTGTTATGGTACAATTATATGGGATTATAATTTGTCTTATTTTAGCATGGGAAAGAACTGAGGCAAATACAAATACACCTAAAAGAAAAACAAAAAGTGACAAATTGACAGATTTTATGGCCAACTACGATATAAGAGATGGGTTTCAGATATGTAAATACATTTATAACGCTCGGTTTTCGGCATTTGTTGCAGTTCTGTGTGGAAAACGGAGAGTTGATTTTCTCTCTGGAGAAATCCAAGATTAATGAAACCCGTGTGCTTATATCCCTGATAATTTTCTAGATAAAAAATTGACAACAGCAACAGATAAATAAAGTTAAATAGGCCTTTGAGTGCAGCCATACCTTGCAAAATTAGCTGGCATGCTCGTTCTCCGGCTCATGGTGAGTGGCCCCGATGTCTGTTCTTTTTGTGTTTCTCTGTTACAGGACTCTTATGAGAGACCAACAGAATAGTGAGGCCCTCCTTCTGTGGACCCACCACCTGCAGGAGGAGCCATTAGGGGCTGGTGCAGCTCCAACAGCTGCCCCCACGACCCGGCAACGGACAAGTGGAAGAAGATGGATGGATGTTCTCCGTGGGTGCTTGTAGGTGGTCGTCATTATGAAAATGTTTGACCCAAATGGTAATATGATGTTGTTGTAGGAAACAAAAAAACACCCCTAGTGGTGAGTATATGCTGTTACAACATCTGGGAGGCAACGACTAGGCAGAGCCCAGACGACCGTTTGACGACATTCATCTGTCACTGTGATTTCATATGACAAATATTCAATTTGATGGTGATCTCTTAGATGAGATCAAAATGGGGAAATATTATTATAGAATGTGGAAATATTTCTATACATATTTTTTATCATACTAGGCGTTAGTGATTATATATAAAACTGTGTTGATGTAACCTGTGCTTTAAGGTTCATTTGAATTGAGCGGACAACTTCTATTTTATTGCCCCATTGTTATTGTCTTTACTGTTGGAGCCACTGGGGGGCAGTGTGTTAGAAAGAGGAGTGAGATTGTGCAGAGGAAGTGACGACAAGAACATTCCAAGAGCGCTGATTGGTTCGACAAGGACACGCCTACTCCACGTTCTTTTGGGGTGCTCAGGGAGAGGCTCTCGCTCTCCTCCCCGCTGGCCAACCAACATGTGTTCCAGGGATAGCTCGCATAACTTGTGTTTTAGAGTGTAATATGAGGGAATAAAACAATGATTGATTTTAATATTTTATTCTCCATATAGTAAAGAACACGCCAACAGCACTAACCACTGTGCCACCGTGCCACCCATCTCTGTTCTTATAACCCACTATTGAACACCATGACATAGTTAATACCTGACAATTAAAGAGTGTAACTTTATCCAAAGTCTTTTGGATGAAGGCCTAAAATATTTTAGAATTAGTTCCCTCGACCAACTGAATGCTCTTGAGAAGGTCGGTGCGTGACCTCCGGCACTAGAGGTACTTTTTTCAATACAAATGGATTTATTAGCCAGTCACGCTGTAAATCCAGTCAGGATTAGACACACAAAGCCACGTTAGACTGAACTCGTGATGCCTGTGCGTCTGAGCACATGAAACCACAAGGCACCTTCAGGAAGTGTGACCTTTTTTGAGTGTGGTCCCAAAATGTACCAAATAACACAACTAGACACATTGAACGTTACTAAGCTTGTAAAAAGTACGAACTAAATCAAAGAGGAATTCACAGAAAGATTGATAAACAGACAAAGTCCGACAAATCACCGTCCATCGACCGTCTGTATCGAGATACTTCAGCTGTCTCGGTTGATCAGACTTTGTCTACAATTAAGTAAGTAACTAAGTAACTAAGTGCTTTATTTGTCATTGTACAAGTGTACAACAAAATTGCATTCAGGAGTTGGGTTAGTCCTGAGCCGCTGCGACTGAGCGTGGGCCAAGCTGACCAGCATGTTTTTGGAGGTCGGTGAAACCGGAGTACTGCCTTCAGTGTCTGGGTTTTTGTCCCCGTTTCAGAGCATGGTGTCCTGCACTGGTCAGCTCCACCACCTCTTCCTTCTTCTTACTCCTGTGCATTAGGGATCATAATATGTACCGTATATTTTAGACCTGAATATAAGCCACACCAACTAAATTTAACATGTTTTTAAACAAATGTCATAGGCTGCACTTGTCTATTAGCCGCAGCTGTCCACATCAGCGCACTGGAAACACAGGACTTTTCTCTTCATGTGCGGTCACATTTTCCAAGAGAACGGAATAGCCTACAGGCACATTTACTTTTATTAAAGTGTGTTAAGAACTTAAAGTTTATAAATTATTATAATTATATTATTATAAAATATTATTCTTTAAAGGGACTAGATGGAAATTGCCTTTTTTTAAACTCACGACTTCCACCTCAGGTCTTAAGGAAACTGCAGTCTCTGTTAAAGCAGAACTAAGTAACTCGTGCCCCTAGAGGCCATACGCGCCACTGCAGGTGTCGTAGCATTTTGCGTTTTCTTACTCTTTAATTGTCCGTGAGAGTAAATACTACGCTGGCAGAAAAGACGACAGGACAGAGGGATATTGTTCATCCAATTACACAATGGAGATGACTTTTTTTTCACTCAAACTTGGCTGTAATTACTGTTTAAGTGGCGTTAGCTTTGCCCGTTAGCCTGTTAGCTTCTTCTTCGTGATTCCATTAGTGTGTATTGATGACTCCGACCCGTTGCAGGCAAAGTTGTAATTGTGGTTTTCTGGCCAGAGACACCAGAGGGAGATGAAAGACCCCCAATCACAGTGCTTTAGGTGGACAAAAACAAGTGCTGGTGCCGAGACACGGGCACACGTGTAAAGAGTTCATTTGTGATTTAAGCTGAGGTTTATTTAAATGTTTTGTCTACATTCATAATAGTAAAAGCTATGTATTGACTTACAAGAAAATGAAATCTCAAGCTTAATCAAAAAAGGGAAAAATATCAAAGTTTATTTTAGCTTTGCACTAGTTTGGGTCATATCCCCCAGCCATAGCCGTAGATCAAACTTATAAATGTTCTTCCTCGGCTGACGGTCTTCCTCAGCTGACGTAGCGATCTTCAGTCCTCGGTGTCCACAGCGAGCGGAGCAGTGAAGTCGGAGTGACGCAGGCCAAAGGAGAAACTGGGGCCGCTGGATTTCGTGGCGGTCACCTGGCAACACACACACAGAAAAAAGGGAAATGAGCCATAACACTGAGGCTTGAAAAGAAAAAATCCTTATCTCCAATATAACTTATAATAATAATAATATAACGTAGTGCACTTTAAAGCCACACTGCGGAATATTGCAGCTAAGATGGTGTTGTTTCCCTCTTTCAATGTTAATGGTTTATTGGTATTTTATTTATTTATTCTTAATTTGATCATTATTGGACCAGAATAATCGCACTGAGATTCAGAATCTCCTCATCAGGGCCTCACAGAGGATCCTATCAGCAGCTCTTCATTCACCACCACCTGTTCACCCTCATGCCCTCTGGGAGGCGCTACAGGTCTTTTTTATAGCCAACTCAGACAGATTTAAGAACAGGTTTTTCCCCACTGCCATATGGACACTAAACAAATGCCTATAATAACTGTATCTGTTGTCTGTAATGTTGCATTGACTATTGATTATCTGTATGTATGTAACTGACACAGGAGAGATGTGAGCATGATCTGTACCGAAAACAAATTCCACCAACTCTGTTGTGTGGCCATTAATAAATGATTCTGGTTCTGATTCTGACTACAAGTGAAGCTGAAGTTTCCCCAGAATTTCACACAAAAACAATTGCTAAACAAAGTTAATTTTATTTTGCAAATGTAGGTATTAATAAAACTACTAGAGTGTGTTAATGTGACCCAGGGTTGCCAGATGTACGATAACTATCGTATTTGTACGATAATTTCAACCCCTGTACGATGTACGATCAATAATTTAAAAAAGCCCTAAATGTAGGATAATTTCAGAGTGCCAGATAAAGTCTGGTTAAATGCACCGTCCCCTCTCAGCAGCGCTTTGCTTTGGCTCTGATCTGGAGTCAGATTTCCACTATGGCATTGTCCTACTGCCTCGGCTGCGAGTTGGTAATTTTCTCGCTTCTTTATTACGGTTTAGCTCATTATTTTTCCTCATTCTAACGCCTCATGTGAGCGCGTGTGTTCTCCAATCTGATCAAACCGAATCCAGCAATCGACTGATCAGTGTCTGAAGAATGGAGGGGGATGTCCTGATTTCAAACCTACAAAAGCAATGTTGTTGCGCTCAATAGCTTTAGCAAACTTGTACAAGAACGTCTGCATCAGAAGTGCCTGCAGAAGTGAATGACTCCGACGAGGAGGTGGAGTTCATCTCTTAGGTGAGTGCCTGTGTTGTCATGTCATGCGTGTGCGTAATGTAATACATGGGACAGTGCGTGCGCCTGTGTTGTAGTTTGGGGTGGTGATGATATGAGCCACATTTTGCGCAGGTGCTACAGCGCTATTGACATATTTATAGTGTGCGATAGTTTGTGCTGAAATACGATCGTTTTGGAAGCTTGGTACGATATATTGGTTTTGAGAATCTGGCAACCCTGATGTGATAAAGTCAGTTGTTTCAGTTTGGTCTTCCCTGTCTGTCTGTCTGTCTGTCCTTGTTTGTTTGCCCCGGGAAACTGGAGTACCCGGAGGAAACCTACGCAGACACGGGGAGAACATGAAAACTCCACACAGAAAGGCCCGGTCCAGGAGGGAATCGAACTTGAGACCTTCTAGCTGTGTAGCACGAGCACCCTGTTGTCTCCCTGTCCCTCAGAGCAGCTGAAGCTCTATGGGAAATCCCATTGAAGCTCTGTTTTTTGAAAGCAGACTCTGATTGGCTAAAGCCACTGTTCCAAATAGTGTGACTCTACCGTGCACGCCACGATATATGTGCACGTATCGACTCTGCCCAGGACACGCTTTTGTTTCCACCACACACACACCCGCAGTTGTGGGCGGCTCACCCACAGAGGAGCACGCTGTACAGATCGTCATTAAAGTTTTTAGAAGAAATGTGGACACATGCTGTCCTCTGAGGAAGAAACCGCTAAAATACGAACTATGAAGGTTTAAGCAACATGCTAATGTTATGCTAACACCAGCTAACGTTGCGCTAAGAGCGGCTAAATCAGAGGTCCTCAAACTTTTTTCTCTGGGGGCCACATTATCGTTCCTGACTGTGATGGGGGGCCGGGCCGGGTTGGTTATTATATAGAATTGTATGAACCAGAGCAAAATGCAGCAGGCCTCAAGTAGAGATTACTCGCCTGGCACAGTCATCCCCACGACTATATCCACAAGCTCAACACTCCAGGCACATACTGGTTTATCTGTAGTGGTTTGCAAAAACAGTAATCAAGTCTTCACACTTTGTTTTAATTTGAAATACCACAGGTATTCCATTCATTTTTATTTTCAAATAAAACATCATTGCGTGATGTGACCAGAGTTCCCTTTGGCGCCTCCCCTAGCCTGGGCGGTTTCTGTCGGCAGCTACAATACGTCACTGTCACGTCACAAAAATTACAATCAAACATATCCTGAAGTGACAACTCTGAACCGATGTTGTGAGTACGTGGACCATATGATCTGTAGCCGATGCCACACAAACCTTTCTTTGTGCGCAAAACATATTTTGGACTCTGCTGGAATGAATTTGTGCAAATGGAGCATTAACTCATGTGAATTGCAACAAAAATTTAACTAAATTATTTATTATTTATTTATTTCATCTTTGTTTATAAAGTGCTTTTCATACAAAGTGCAGCTGGATCAGGGCCAAGAAGGCAGAGCGCGCCCCCCATCCAGGCGGGACGAGCGCGCGCAGCTACAGCTTCGGGTTGACGAGGCAGCTTTTGTGTGAATCAGCATTTAATCATGTTTCTTATATTGCTCAAATCAAACACACAGAAAAACAAGTAAAACATGAGTGGCAATGGTCATTATCACAATATCGTAGTGTGCCTTCATACCTTTTCTGGGCAGTAGGCCCCGGGCCCCGGGGTCCTGGGGCCCTCTCCGGGGGGGAAGTTGCGGCCCGTCATACTGAACTGAGGAGGTTTCTGCTTCAAGAGACTCGGATCCACCACTTTATAGGCAGCAGGACCTGGAGTCTGACAGGAGATCCTTCAGTTAGATGTGAGCTTTGACCTCTGAACCCCCGCATGAACCGAGCAGATTCTCTCCAGTTTGGCATTACCCAAATCCCAGAAGCAACAAAGTGGGAAAAGAGCAACAAACACGTGCCGGAAAAGAAACACAATTAGAAAAAAAGTGACAAAAATAATGAGCGGTGAAAAAGCAACAAAAAACATCAAAAACATGACATAAAAGCGTTCTAAAAAGACAAAAACACTTCCAAAATGTGACAAAAAACATGGCAAACGAGTGATGAAAAATCAACTACAAATCAACAAGAAAGCCACAAAAGAGCAACCAAAAGGTGACAAACATGAGAAAAAAACGACGAAAACACAAAAAATTTTTTTTTCAAAAACAAGCAGCGACAACGCGACAAAAAAAGTTACACTCAGCAGGCTGTAAGCTCCAGTTCAGAAGAGCTGTAGCTTTGGGTAAACCCGAACTGGAGAAAAGGACGTCTATGAGTTTGAGGAGGACTGCGGGTGACGTGATGAAATACCTTCTTGAGGTCTTCAGCGAAGCCTCCGGTCCTGCTGCGCCCACACAGGGAGTACATTGGGGCGGAGGAGGTGAGTGAGGTTTTGGCCCCGAGGACCTCAGGCAGTTGGTAGGAGGCCGGACCTACACACAGGACGAGCACTTAGCCTCCACCCAAACACAATGGAGGAAACCACAGGGGTTCTTTCATCAACTCCAATATGAGGTCATAGGTCAAAGTCAAACCAGATTCAAAAGTAATGGAACTAAAACCATGACTCAAATCTGCAGGTGTGTTCAATGAATGACAAAAACTACATGACAATGAAAAGGAGGGACTCAAACGTCTGAGTTTCCATTACGCTCATTTTCATTGACTAAACTGAGACGAAATTGTGCCTAAAACTAAATGATGTCACTGTCAAAAGCCTAAATGAAATGAAAATCAGTTTGTCATAATGAACTGTTGACCTGGCACTCGGTCATTTGTGAGGTCCTTGGGTCGTCCGGACAGGGAGAACGCCGGGGCCGAGCGGAACAGAGACTTCGAGGTCCTCTCAGGAGAGTAGTGTCCTGACACACAACAAACAAACACTTCAGGCCGAGGAAGCATCTTAAATACTTTCACTTCAGTTATGTTTGCCCAAGCGAGAGTTGTTGTCTGTGAGTCACGTGACAAAAGCGCCACGTCAAACTGAACCTGGATTTACATTACAAAGCTACTAACTGCTCATCTATCCTGCCTTTCTCACAAAAGGACATGACTACATCCACGGGAGACTGCACAAAACAGCGACATTAAAGCATAACAAGAGCTCAGCATTTTTGCCTAAAATGCTAAAAAATGACTCAGGGTGATATAAAAAGTAAATGTTTGAAACTTGAGGAGCTCCTGGACAAGAAGGTTTGTTCGTGTGGATGGATTCTAGTTTTGTTTATTTGAGCAATTTACATTCATTTTTATTTCAGATGCATAACTATACAATTATGGATGCTCAAAATGGAGTAGACTGAAGCAATATAGCAGTGGGAACCAGATGTTGACATATACACTCACTGTCTGACATGAAACCAGAATGAACTTTTATTTTTATTAGGTCAATTAGAATTGAAAGAATCCCCTCCTGGAACCGCCACTATAGCGTGGTGCCCGAGTGATCCTGGAGCTCTGTTGTCGGGGGCTTCGTGCCCCTGGTAGGGTCTCCCAGGGCAAACAGGTCCTAGGTGTCGGGTCAGACAAAGAGCGGTTCAGAAGCCCCTTATGAGAGACCAACAGGCCCGGTTAGAACCATGAGGCCATCCTTCTGTGGACCCACCACCTGCAGGGGGCGCCATAGGGGCTGGTGCAGCTCCAACAGCTGCCCCCACGACCCGGCAACGGACAAGTGGAAGAAAGTGGATTGAAGTGGAAGTTTACATAGACTAAATACCTTTAAACAATTTGGGAAAGCCAAGATGACGACGTCATGACCTTGGAAGTACAAGTCTGGTTCATCCTTGGGTGTAATTTCAAGACACTTAAAGGTCCAGGTTCATTGGTTCAAACAATGATGGAAATGACCAATCAGATCAGAAAGAAGGCGGGTTCTGTGTCCCAGAGATGAACGTGCTGTGTCTGAAACGTGAAGATCAACCCAAGAACAAATGAAAACGACCTGGAGAAGATGCTGAACCTGGTAAGAGTTTGTCATCATCCAGAGTGAAACAAGTCCTGAGAGGGAACTCTGTCAGGAAGAAGCTCTGACTCCAAAAGAAACACAAAAAGCCAGTTTGGAGTTTGCACATAAATAAAGGATAAAGACTTTAATTTTTGAGACATATCCTGTGGTCTGACGGAAAACAAATTACATTTTTTGGCCATAATGACCATGGTCAAAAGCCTGAGAACACCATCCCAACTTTTGGTTTTGTAAAAAGTAATAACAAATTGTGTAGACAATTCTATCTCACATTCTAATGGCATTTAGCGAATAGAAAAGATAGTTTTAAATTCTAATTGACCAAAAAAAAAGATTAACGTGTATTCTGGTTTCATGTCAGATAGGGAGGAAAAAATGCAAATGTGTCTTTTTATTAAATGTATGTGAACATCTGGTGTATGTGCCTACTCCATATTCAGATTCTGTTACTGTGATGACTATAAACCAATACTATTACTAAACCAGCTGTTCGACACATGCTCTTATAGTCTGTACGATCATAAACAATCAAATAGATGGTATTATATAAGATCTGAGAAAATACTTGAAACATGTCTTTGTGTTTCTTTTCATCTTCTTGTACTAACCCTAAACTAAACTAAAGATCTTCATGGATGACCTGATGGTATCTTGTGATCTCTCTATTTCGGATGAAATCGATAAGCGTCTATATACAAACTATATACTATAGTATCTGATCTATTATTATTTAGATCCTTCACAATTAACAGTGGATAAGGTTTTCATTGACTTGGCTCTTCCGGGCTCCGGATGGAAACGTCATGAACCCAATCCACGCTAACGGGTTTTTGCTGATCTTAACCTGCTCCACACTTTTGCACAAGGCTCTTTTTAAACATCTGAGGTCACAGAAATATTACTCTGGATTTTCTTTAGTAATACCTTTCTGACATTTATTACAAGCATGACGGCTTCATAAATATATAAATATCTTCATTTTGCCTGGAGAAATTGTGACATCACTTAATCTAATAAGGGGAAACCCAGTTTTATGCCTTATATTCCTTTTGTTATTTCAGCAGGAGATTAAGATAAAGTTGCTGCTTTTGCTGTGTTTGTTTGTGTGTGGAACTCTCAACAGTTTGGAAGTAGTTTGGTTATTGTGTCGCACTCGTGGATCTATTATAATATCAGTCACAAAACCCACATAACTGCTGGCAGATAACCTTTCAGATGTTTGACAACTCCAGAGAAAAAGACAATGTGGAATAAACTACAAAGTGTGACCCACACACGTCCCGGTGTCCTGTTCCTTTTTTATGTTTCCGAGTCAAGCCTTTGTTTAACTTGTTAAACATGAAAACGATCTCTCCTGCATTTCAGTATGAGTAGGATATTATGAACATTGTGTTGAAGCTGAAAGGTCAGAGTAGACCTGGTGCTGGGGCCTGGAACACCCTGGGGTCCTTGGGCCGTCCGTACAGGGAGAAGGCAGGCGTCCCGTCACGGCCTGCTCGTGTGATGTTGGAGGGCATCAGGTACTTGGGCCCGGGCGAGTGGTTCGGGGCGGACAGATCATGGCGTGTCCCAAAGCTGTAATTAGGAGCTTTCAGTTTGGTCAAACAGTGCGCATTCTCCCCTGTCAAAGACAGAAAAGTCCAACATTACAGCACGCAGGGGAGCGGCCACAACACCACACGCTGCTGCAAAAAGGCATTTTTTACATTCTGGGCCAGATTGAAACTATGATTCAAATATTGTTTTCTCCAAAATGCTTTTTTCCCCACACTCCGGGGAAAAACTCAGACTCAACATTTGTTTTGTTTTAGTCAGTCTACCCCAGGGCAGCTGTGGCTACAATAGTAGCTTACCACCACCAAGTATGGAATGAATGAATAGTGCAATATAAAGCGTCTTTGAGTGTCCACAGAAGCGCTAAATAAAACCAATGCATTATCATTATAATCGTTTTAACAAAGGGAGTTGTTTGTTTGTTTCACAGATAGAACTAGCCTATTATATTTGACAGACTCTTTTTGAAATAGCTTTTTTTTTTTTTACTACAAAGACTGCATATTAAAATCCCCACTCTAATATGTCATTACATAAACCAGGGGTGTCAAAGTCGTGTGGGCCGCGGGCCGCATATATTGTGAAGGACTGTGGCCTAATAAAAAACACTTATTGCTCTTTATCAGCCCGTGTCACACGTTTAAGTACAACATAAAGTGACATAAAGCCATCCTGATCACATATTATGTCAGTGCCCTCTGCTGGACACGTGTGGAATTCTTTCCTTTTTTAAAAATTTAAGATGCCCCCTAGTGGCTGGAGTGAGCATTCTGGTTATTTCTTTAAAAATCCATAACTGCACAGGAATGGTGGTCTCGTGTTGTAATGGACAATGACAATTCAATTCCGCCATTTTTTGAGAACGAGCAAACATAGAGAAAACGACTACACCTGACTTTCATTTGCAAAGTGACGGCCATTTCAATGAATGCACTGTTACAAACCTACAAATGTACAAAGATTGAACTGTATTTTAAACTTTTGATGATGGCAAATAATGATGGTTTGTTTTAAATGTTGTTTATTGTTTTTAAATGTTTATTGTTTATTTTAATTTGAGAATTCTAATCTAAAAATAAAAAGGTTGAATGAAAGTGGCTTCATTTTTACAGTGTACAGAATTTAACACTTTAATGAGTTGTTTAACTAGAGTTAAAATTCACACTGCAAAAAGTAAAAATTTCACTCCCATAAAGTGTAAAACTAACTCATGTTTGGGTGTTAATGTTTAACTGAACTAAAATGAGTGACTTTAACACTTTCTGGTGTTCGCTTATAAACCCCGGAAAAGTGTTGAAATGAGCTCACAGGGAGTTGATTTGACCAAGCTGAATTTGCTGTGTACCTGTCAGTCCGGGCAGGGCATACTTGGGGCCCGGGCTCCTATACATGGCAGCTATGGGGCCGCGCGGTTTGTGGGGCCTCCACGACCCGACCCATGGTTCAGCACTGGGCATCGCTCTAGGACACAGGGCAAGAGAGAGGCATAAGGAAGGAGCCTTTGGTACAGAGATGTCCGTCTATTGCATCAACACGTTTTTACTCTCAGGTGAGTTGTTACTTTGACTCAGTTTGGATACAAATACCGACTTTGATACGAATCCCATTTCTTTTATGAACGTTTGACTCGTAGATCTCGTCTTACAGCGGAACCAGTCTCTTGCCATCTGCATAGTATTTTCCTCATTGTATCAAATAGTATTGGCATTTTCATGTTAATGTTACCATGGAGTTTGAACACATTTCTGACAGTATCGATACCTGCTCAGTCGAGTATCTACTTTAGATAGTTAGTTTCAATCACTGTTGAACCACACACTATTTCATACATTTCCTTTGTTTTATCAGGGAAAACATGGCGTACAGATACTTATTGATAATGCTGACCTGAAAATACTAAAAGGCATGAGTGAAGCTGGCCCCCTTTAAACATGCGGTACCTTCTTTTTAAAATATGTGAATCGTGTGTGCTATTGTGTGCTGTAAAACGGTTTGTTTGTGGTGTTATGTTTTTTTTAGCATGCAGCATGTGTTGCCATGCGCCACTGACACAGGAGGATGTGCATGGACATCTTAAAGAGGGGGTATTATGCTTTTTTTCAATCACATAGCACCAGTCTATAGCACTACAATGATGACGTAACCTTCTGTTGGTCTGTATATGCAGTAAATTAAAATAACTGCCATGAATAAATTTGCTCTCTCAAAATGGCCGTACTGAACGTCTTGAAATAGGCCTCTGTCTCTTTAAGAAGCTTTCCGACACGCCCCCTTCAGCACACTACTGTGGCATTTAAACAACAACACTGTGCGGGGAGGGGGCTCTGCTGAGCTGAGGAGCAGTGGTTGGGGGCTTGGCTGGTGACGAAAGGTCCAGAGGCGTCTCCAGGAGGTGGGGGCGTTCCTAGGAGGACTGAGGCGTAGCTACACCTAAAATGGCCGCCGTCTAAGTTTTTACTGATTACTCAAAAATATGTGAATGAGCCGAGGCAACACTCCAGGCATGTGTTTAATGAGGGAACGACATAATAACACGATATAAAGCTTGAAAAAGTCGATTTTACATAATACCCCCCCTTTAAGGCTTTAAAGTTAGTAATCATTCAAAAGATCTGACCAGGAAAACAATCATTGATATCTCAAACGCAATAACAACACAAACGATTCACATATTTGTTATATCATTTGAGGATGATGAGGGGCCAGGTTCACGGAGGTGCTGAACAGGACAGGGAAGGGAATACAAAATAAACCAACACATGGGTCAGATTAAAAAGAGTTTAGCATAAACCAATACTTACTTCAGTAAAATCCTTTAAAAGTAACACTACTTATATCCAGAGGTGAAGAGAGGAGCTAAAATATTTACTCAAGTAAGTAATTATTTTACTCAAGAAGAAGTAAACAGTAGTAAACACAGTAACGACTCAAGTAAAAGTAAAAAAGTACCTGTGGAAAATGTTACTGTAACTGTTTGAGTAAAAGTCTGAATCATGATTCAGTTGTGACAGAAACAAAACAGGAAATGATGTGGAAATGGGAGCATCTCCAAAGGAAAACATGCAAAAATCATTTTTCTGAAGATTTAAGTTCATGAAACAAAAATATCTGCTCTATTGTTTTATGTGTCACATGACGCTTTTGTCACTAAAATATTTACTCACTGTGGAACAACTAACTTTTTTTACTCAAGTAAAAGTACGAATACGTCATTATAATATTATTCAAGTAGAAGTAAAAAGTACCATGTGGTAAAACTACTCTCAGAAGTACAACTACTTCACAAAGTTACTCGACTACATGTACTTGAGTAAATGTAACTGAGTACTACCTGCCTGTGCTTAGACCTAAGTAAAGTCAATATTTCATCTGCACCACATTACAGTCTACAGTCATTTACTCATATTGAACTTGTTCATTTACTTGGAGCAAAGGCTCAAGGTTCTTCTGGGACTTTCCAGTCAATACCTGAATAACAGTAGGCCATTGTTACACTGGCTCATAACATGACTCCCTGTGTAATGTTAGTTTATGTTGAATAAACAGAGTGTTACCTTGTTCACCGTGTCGTCTCCGGGAGGATTCGCTCAGGAAACTCGTGCACTCAAGTCACAGACAAATGGTTTGGAGCTTGTCACCTTCACTATGACAACGTTGCTATGGAGATTCCTCTGTGGTGGACAAGTACAATATTAGTGAGAGAGAAAGTGAAGGAATTTAAAGGCACCTGCACAGGTCAATTATTTATGAAGCACAAACAGCACCAAATGTCCTTGTGGATTTACTTTATTACCAGGGTCATTCAGAACTGGCCGACATTTGGACTGCAAACGTTTGAAAAACAAAAATGTTAATTTTCTGTTTTCTGTTACGAATTCATCCATTATAGGTAATATACTATAAAAAGTGTGATTGGTTCAGCTCTCAGGTATCAAATACATTAGTTGTATTGTATGTTTTATGTTTTATTTGCTATCTTTGTGGTACCACGCTGTTACCCACATTTAACAGTTCCAAATTTATGCTAATATTAGTTTTTTCTCAGGAATAGAAACTTGCTGTTTAGCTAGCTATTACTACTGACCAAGAAGACACACTTGCTTCAGAAAATTTGTAAACAAAAATAATTAATGCATAACAGTGTTGCAGGAGGTAGAGTGAAACATCAAACAAGGCTAACAAAGAGAAGACAAACCTTTGCTTTACCCATGCTGTTGGAAAAGTGTTTAATGATGTCTGTATTGATTGTATTGTGTCATGTGACTCATGTTTTACTTGTTAGTGTAACAGGAATGCATGCATGTTGTGGGACATACATGTCTTGCATAATAATTAATAAACAATATTTTGTTGATTAAAATATTTTTTACACAATTAGAAGACACATTAATTGACAAAATAATACAAAGAAATGTAATTTAAAATGTATTTTCACGGTTGAATTTCAAATTCATTTTTAGGATCAAAAAGCAAATTGACCCAAAAAACAAAAATTTCATTTTATATTAGGTATTAAAAATAATTATAATAAATACACATTTTATCTCAATTTTGTGGTCCCAGGAATAGTACAAGTTACTCCAAAGCTGCATGCTTTAATATTTTGTAAATTTCAAGGGTGGGACGTAAAATGACCCACCTGCAGTTCATATGTTTTCTGTATTATTATTATTATTATTATTATTATTATTATTATTATTACGATTATTATGGTTATGATTACATTCATATGATGATGATGAATGTTTTGATCTGCAGTTCGTGTTCCAGGCCGGACGAGGGCGCACGTGCATCACTGACTGAAGGTTAGCTTAGCGGCTAACAGTTTGTTTACATGGGTGTATGCTGTGCTTCACATTGACAGTTTAGATATTGTTAAACTCTGCTCTGGTTGTTGTTGTGATATGTATTATTTTGTCTGCTCTCTCACGCGCAGACCAACCGACTGAGCGGTTTGAGTGGGGTTTGAGAGCGGAACCAGGAGAGGAGCGAACCTTGCCCCAGTGCCCTCTGCCTAAGCCCCGTGTGTGTCCCGCCCTGGTGCCGCTGTCTGCCTCATGTGGCCCCTGGTTACCCGGTCTGCGGTCCGCACAGGTCAGTTTCGAGTGCCTCGCTGTCACATCTGGACATTTTTCCCGTAGATGGTTGATGGTTTATGGTCTGGTGTTGGGACAGGGTTTTGCTTTGACAGTTGTGCAATAGTGTAGCCTGAAAGTCAGCAGGAGTTCAGGTTAACTCCTCCTAAACACCTTTCTGTGTTTAAAAAGCCTCCCAGTCTCTGCTGTTGTCTGCTTCTGGATCAGGGGGTTCATTCATTCATTATGACATAAATGATTTTTGACTCTTTACACAAAACAACAAGTGTGATCCCACTCAGCTCTTTGCATAATAATGTGGCACACAGAGTCCCAGGCTCACTCTCCAGATGTTGACTTCTGCTAAAAGTCTGAGATGATCTGGAAAGTCTTGAGGGGGGAGGTTGCTTTCAAAATATTAAATTGAAATAATTGAGTTGGCCGAGTAATGCACAATGAACATGCACTCACACACACATACTAATACAACCGTGTTTCTTTTAAAATATAAACTTGAGTAAATTTGAGTTTTCTGGGCATGTGGCCCTTTCTCAGTCATATTTGATGATTGTCAACCATTTAATGTGTTTAAACATTTATGACCTGACCCTATGACCAGACAGAGCTCTGGGAAACACTGGACTAATACATAGTACGATATTTACAAGTGTGTACACGTTTGTTTTCAATATAGTCTCGAACCTGGACATGAACTGTTTGTAAGCCCAAATGTTTAACGTATTATTGAGCGGAAATCACAAAATGATATATTGTCGCAGACCGTCATGGTGCTATGTCTTGTAAAAGCTGTCGTTTCTCTCAGTTAGGTGCTGTGCGCTCAGAACCATGTCGACCTACAGCTCCCTGCTCCTCAGCCGCCCGACCGACTGTGTCACTCATGTGGAGCTCAACCGGCCCGAGAAACGCAACGCCATGAACCGCGCCTTCTGGAGGCAAGGCGCACAACACAACACACTCAAACCAGTAACCTGCTGACGGCCGGTTTGATCGAGGCGGGAGAGAAACCAAAGGCTGTTCCCAATAGTAGAACGGGTGATGCAAAGGAAAGTTCTAATATAATAAATGATGCATGTATCGGCAGCAGCATCGCGGGCAAATTGAAGAATACCAATGAGCAGTCGATTTCCGAGGCTGCAGTTAGTTTGGCAGTGCGATTCCCAAAAGGTCCAATCTCCATGGGTTTCATTGTTGCTTAGACACAGACCACAAACATGTTGTGAAATGCATAATCTTGTGTTAGTTTAGCAAATTGTACATAAGCTGCAACAAAGGGATACCTTCACAAATTACAATGACTGAAATCAAGAATGTATTACCTAATTTTTAGTGCAATGAGAAATAATATATAAAAATAATAAGTGTTTCATTGGCAGATTTTTTTACTTACTATTCTAATGAAGGAAGTAAATGTACTTCACTGATTAAAGGATCTGTATCATGCTATTTTAGCCATTCCAAAGTAAACTATAGGCATTTATATTTATATATATTGTACCTCTATCACTATGGAGTACTCATTTCACTAAAGTCCCGCTCAGCCCGCAGCTTGGATAACCCTAACTCCTCCTTGTGGCCTTTATCTAAGCTGCGGGCTGAGCGGGACTTTAGTCCGCTGACGAAGCCTTTTGGATGAGAGGCAAAACGTTCGAAGACTTCAACTACCGAGTACAGAAGATGACTCGAGTACCTTCATTAAAGATATTTCTAGATTACTTTTGCAGAATTGAATTCACATTCAATTGCAACGTTTGTGAGGAAATATTTTCCAGAATGGAGCAGCCCTAACACTCATTTCTCAAACATCTGTCTGACTCTTGCAGTGAGATGGTGAGCTGCTTCAGTGAGATCGCTGAGGACCCAGACTGCAGAGTGGTGGTGGTGTCTGGAGCAGGGAAGCTCTTCACTGCCGGTGAGGGCCTCCTGCACCTTTTGGCTTCCAAATGAAGTTGTTGTGTTAATGCTCCTCCGTTTGCTTTGCCCAGGTATCGACCTGATGGACATGGCCAGTGATGTGCTGCAGCCAGAAGGTGACGACACAGCCCGGATCTCCTGGAACATCCGGAAAATCATCTCCAAATACCAGGACACCTTTACTGTCATCGAGAAGGTGAGAGCAGGAATTAAATCCCTCTGACGAAAAATCCCTCTGAAGAAGCTTTCAACAGTACAGTATAAGTATGTAACATTTGGTGTTGGTGCTTCTTCTGGGGAAACAAGCTTATGGCATCAATGTGAGAAAATGGCCCTTGAAGTTGGGGACCATTTCCCAAATAAATCTATGGAGAAACGTATAAACTGACTGCCTCATTGTTAAGATTTGGTCATTTATTTACTTTTCCCAGTGAAAGTTAATAGAGCAAACTGGCCCCGAAACTGAAACATTTGAGTTTTGCCTGCAGTGTTTCCCCTTAAAATGATATGAATGACTAAATCATCAAAGCATCCTGCATCTCTCGTGCTGTTTTTGGGCAAAGGAAAGAGTGAATGTTTCCAAACGTGTCCCTGGAGTCATACAAAAACACTAAACTCAGTAATATGTCTTTATTTGAACCATCTCACTGTTTACATGCCAAAGCTAGAACAAAACCATGTAACTCTCATGTTTATGTGTTACAGTGTCCGAAGCCGGTCATTGTAGCAGTCCACGGAGCATGTGTGGGAGGAGGTAAGCATACACTTGTCAGGTGTCAAAAATGCCACTAGAGGGCAACAAATATCAGTACGGCATTATCACTGAAAACTAGGACACGGAGCATGCACACAGATTCAAAATTACTCTGCTATCATGTCATACATTTACAATTATTGCCTGTTGGTACTAGCCATGGGATCTGGGGTTCTCTGGGTATTGGGCACAAGGCTAGTTCCAGTTTACCTTTCACTGTCTTTCAGCCATCGTTTATTCCCTTGGAAGATTCTCACTCGCATAAATAAACATTTATAGATTATGTGATAGACATTATGCAGCTGGAGGAAAAAGCTTAATAGCATAATAAAAACATAATAAAGACATTGTATGTAAATATTGACTTCTGTTACTTTTATCTTTATAAACGGCAATGGCAATAAAGCAGGACGATAAACCAAGCTGGAACCATGGGCAGACTTCACTTCAAGAAAATAGCTTTAAAGTTTTGAATACATTTTGTAAAACATTGTAATAATTATTTGTAAAACAAAAATTCTATTTTACATGTACACTCCCTATCTGGAGATACGGGTGGGTCGTATTCATGAAATATGTCCCAAAGAAATCCTACATACCCTACTTAAACTTCCAAAAATCTACTAACATAAGTGGCATTTCCTTCGAAACATTGTCAACTTAAATAGGTATGGTATACTTTTGTCCTCTGCATTTGACACATCCTTCGATGCCGCTGGGGCACATCTCCAGATCTGGAGCCACCTGGCTGGAGGATTCACCTATTGTGCATGTTTTTAGTGGTAGGGAAAACCTATATTAGTGCAAAGGCACTGAAGATAATAAAAAAGGGAAATAGTGAGATATTTTTCCATAACAACACATTTACTTAACTTTAACATGTTCTTCATTGAGCAAAGTGCTGGTGTTTCAGGTGTGGACCTCATCACGGCCTGTGACATCCGGCTGTGCACTCAGGACGCATGGTTCCAGGTGAAGGTAAGGCTCCTCTCATGGGCTCTCACTGGGGTCAGCTGAGATGAGGCCAGCCGGACTACACACCTTTGTCCATTCTGTGCAAAAACGTAGAGTGGGGGAACAGGATAAGCGAGCAGTGTGAGCAAGGGTTATGTGAGCAGTGTGGGTGAAGAGAAGCGATTAGGGTGGTTTGAGTAGAAGCGAGTAGTATGGGGGAGAAGTCAGCAGTGTAGGTGAGGTGCTGACTGCTGTTTGTGCCCTCAGGAGGTGGACATCGGACTGGCTGCAGATGTGGGAACTC
Organism: Proterorhinus semilunaris; assembly: GCA_021464625.1. Taxonomy (NCBI): domain Eukaryota; kingdom Metazoa; phylum Chordata; class Actinopteri; order Gobiiformes; family Gobiidae; genus Proterorhinus; species Proterorhinus semilunaris. The sequence goes on from CM038354.1 coordinate 2,125,614, forward strand.
TTCAAAGACTTCCCAAAGTGATCGGCAGTCGCAGGTGAGCACACGTGAACATTTAAAGAAGACATTGTCAAATTATTCTTAAAAATAAAGCCATCAATTAATATTCAGAACTAGGTAAATACTGCTTATTGGCTGACTTTGAAGGAAAAACCTTCAAAGCTATAGTTTTGAGACAATTCGAATGTCCAAGACTTAACCAGTGCATCAGGACTGTAGCTTTCTCCAGACCAGTACCAAAGTGTCTGAGGTAAATATCCAACCTTGAACTGAAACCACTTAAGCGCAGGCAAAGTGCTTGATTCTGTGAGCTCCTCCCCCTCATAGTGACCTCTCTTTCTCTTCACCAGCAGGTCATTCATTCACACTTATTACTCCTGCACTTTCTTTCATCCTTGACATGTTGTCTGCACATGATCTACTGTATTTAGTTGGGAATTAAAGAGCCACTTTGAATGATACTGTAATCAAATTAAATAGGATCTAACCCGCCACCGTAGCTAGTCAGTATTACCTGCTACAGCACCAAATCCCCCATTTGTCAGGTTGGTGAAACCTTGATTACCACATTATCCACAGATGCCAATAATATGACCTTTAATACATTTAATAAGGGATAAGATGTCTCCTGAATTGGAAAATTGGTTGAGGTCAATGGATGTTCATACTCGTAATGTGGGATCTCCGTCTGACCTTTGTGCTCTGTCTGCTGCAGTTTGGTGAACGAGCTGGCTCTCACAGCACGGAAGATGTACGCCGACGAGGCCCGCAGCTGTGGACTGGTCAGGTGGGCACCGTGCTCCATCACCTCACTGTAACAACCTCCACTGCATTTGAGCACTGATGTGCAGGCCATACAAATGATTTTAGGACACATTTCAGCAGCAGGTTGATAATAAACACTTGTTATGTTTTTGTTTGCCCACATCTGTGAAAGATTGAGGTTTTTAATGTCAGTCCTAAATAAACATGTACCCTGGTGTCCCCTGATGTCCTTTGCTGTCCCCATGTGTCCTCCGCAGTCGAGTGTTCATGGATAAGGAGGCCATGATGTCGGCTGCTCTGGAGATGGCAGCAGAGATCGCAGCCCGCAGCCCTGTGGCCGTACAGGGCACCAAAGTCAACCTGGTTTACTCCCGCGACCACTCGGTGCAGGAGGGGCTGGACTACATGGTACGTATGTCTGGGCTCTGAATTCGGATTGGGTTTGACTGATGTGTTCATTTTGGAGCCTGACTGTGTTGCTGTCCTCCAGGCGGCGTGGAACATGAGCATGTTGCAGACCCAGGATGTGATGAAGTCTGCTCAGGCCTCTATGGAGAAGAAGGGCCCCCAGAGCATCACCTTCTCCAAACTCTGAGCCCGGACTCTTGGCCGGTTGTGCCTTCACTTAAACTTATATTTAATGATTCTCTCCATGATTTTTGTATTAACATTGTCAATAAAAACATTATCTTCTGAACATGTCTGTTTTCTAACATAAGGCGCCTCGTGAAGTTCACAGTTGAGTGGAGGTCTAGTATCATTCCTGTTATATGTTGGTCTTATGTAAGGGTCTGTGCACCTCAGTCTGAACCTAACCCCTGACAGATCGTGGACAGCTGCTCCTACAGTGACTCACTGCTTATTATGTGTGCTGTGCGCGCGCTGAAGCGGAGGCCAGATGCGCATGCGCAGTGCATTGAGAGCATCATTGAGACGCACCAAGAGCAGCTCATCTTCGCAGCATCCGCTCCTCGCGCTCAGGTAAATACTGCGCATCCTGGTTTAAAGACCTGATTAGATCGACATTTAACAGTCTGGTGAGTGATGTCGATGCGGGAGAAGGGTGATGTTTTTTATTTGTATAGTGAGGTGTGAAAAACAATGGGGCATCTACACAGGCGGAGACACGCAGGACCGTGCGGACAGGTCCGTGTTGAGCGACGGTTCAGAAAAACGCAGAGATGGCCGTTTTCCTCCTGCTCGCGTGTTTCGGTGACATTTGCACCTGCGCGGGTTCGTCTGTCCCTGTGCGGGGTTTGGGGCACGTTTAGGGGCGTAAACCAGGAGGCCTGCACTACGCACTTTAGGATGTAGCGGTGGAGGATGGGAGGAAAGGGGGGGTAGTTCTTTGACGCTGTCGCTGACCAGTGTGTCCTCGTGCGGGGGTTCGCTCCGGTCGTGGCAGTGCGGGTTCCGTCCGGTGTGGTGCACTGATTGTGGTTTGTTTTGGTGCTGCGTGCGGTATGTAAAATGGAGACAGAGACGTGCCATGGCCGCCGCCCGCATCACGCACTACGTCACGTTTCATCAAAATAAACCCTCATTCCCTTGATTTCCTCGTTGGCTGACTTGTTATATTGTCCACAACTAACATTTCTATTCATTGTGTGTGGCGGCCCCAGTGTGGTGAGGGGGAGGTCTGGTAGAGGCTCTTGGGCAGCCTGTGGCCTATATTTCCAAACAGAAAACCCACGCGCGTCGTGCGTCTGAACCACAGTCTGAACGTGTTTGAACCAAAGACATTATTAGTTTGAAGACGGTTCAGTTCAAACGGTATTTGGTTTTTCCGTCCCTCTGAGAATTACAATCTCTTTGACAAGGGCGTCATGAAGACCCCATTGTGTATGTTTTCTTTTGGTATAGGGGAAAACAAAGTAGCACTGCAGACACAAAATGCAAACTCCACAGAGAACGGCTTGGGAATCAATTCTGGGACCTTCTCATTGTGAGGAAAGATTGCTAACCGTACTCTCCAGATGTAGAGAAGGATATTGGTTGGAAGCAGTTGCCTACTATGCATGTTTTTTGTGTTGTGGGGTAAACCGATGTGCCCAGACACTCACTCAGAGCTGGAACCTTTGACTATTGACTCCAACTCTCTGAGCTGAACTACTCTGTGCTGTCTCCTGAAGGCCCACACAATGACGAAAGAGGAGGAGCTGCAGACGGACCGGCAGGAGGAGGACGAAGTGGAGAGGGACGAGGATGAGGACAGCCTCGGGGGGGACTTGGAGCCCGAGGACCCAGAGTTGGACCGAGACGAGCCAGGAGGGACGCGGGGGCTGGAGGACGGACAGGAGGAGGAGGACACACGGGAGGAAGGGGACATCCCGGAGCCAGAGCGGGACATCCCAGCAGTCCACAGCCATCCCGAGTGTGGCCTCGAGGAGACGGTGCCGGACAGACGCAGGCCCATGGTGCACCCTTCTGCACTCGCCCCGCTCCCCAAAGACTACGGTATGTGCCTCAGTTTCTCCCTGAGACGGACAAAACAACGTTTTATTCTTCGGGTTAACACGGACCTCAAATGCTGGACCTTAGAAACACTGGAGCTGCTTGTTGACCGTGTTGTAAAGTGAGACTTTTAGAGATGTGATCAATAGTCGATTAATACGAGCTGCTGTGAGCGGCCATGTGGTTCAAGTGATAGTCTAACAGTAACAGTTTGTGCCAAGTTTTATGTAACATAATTAATATGAAATCATATTGAAAGTGTATATGACACATTAAGACAAAGATTTGGCTAAAATATAGTTAACACAATTATAAATAAGATTTTGCAAAACATTTCCAAGCTTTCTTTATGTTTATAGTTTCACTCCCTTGTGACATTAATGAAATGCACTTCTATCAGTGTCACTTCCTGTCAGTAGCTTAAAAAGTCAAATAAAAACAAAACATTTCCTCATTAATTTGCTGCTTCACTGAAATAAAATGATAATTATTACTTGCAACAGATGTTATCCATCTAAATAAGTCATATTTTCAAAAGCATATGCACTTTAAGCCCCAGCACATTATGCAGTGCTGCTCTAGACCCCATGGGTTGCATTTACGTGACGTCACAACATTGTAAACAGCCTGTGGTTTTAAAGTGTATCTGTATGGCACATTTCATGTACATGTACAACTCAATGTGCCTCACAGCAACACCAGACACAATACCAAACACAATAAAAAACATTAAAAACACAATACAATACAATACACAATACAGCTAAGAATTTTACTGTGGTAACTATGGTAACTGTGAAAATGCAGGATTTTGGACAAGGTTTATGGGTACTACCTGTCTGCAAAGGCTGGACCCATCCACAACATCCATGACAGGCTCGATGTGCTGTTGCTAACGTGTAATTACCTGGAGATATGTCGCTGTCTACTATTGGGCAAAAGTGACTTGTTTTGTATTACATTTTTTCAATCAGAATTGATTACACATTCCATATGCATTGACAGAAGAACAAACTAATACAAGAATCCCGTGCTTTTCCGAGCGTGTTTGTAGAGGTCTAAACTACAGGTAATGACAGACAGCTGTTGGTCATTTGTTTTAAGCTTGTTCCCCAGTCTGCATCGTGAAGTCCAGGACAAACTGAATCTTTTGGACCTGTGTGACGTGTCCTGACCTGTTCTGTGGTGTTTGCAGCCTTCACCTTCTTTGACCCCAACGACCCGGGCTGCGCCCAGATCCTCTCGGACCCCGAGACCACCATCCCGCAGCTGTTCGCCATCGTGCGCCAGTGGGTCCCACAGGTGCAGCACAAGATCGACATCATCGGGGCAGAGGTGAGCGCGCGACAGCACAACAGGACAGCTGGGAAATGACATATTCAACTAAATATGTTTTCAGGTTTTTTCAAGTTTTTTTGGCTTGTAGGCTTCTTAGACCGGACAGTTCAGGGGGAAAGGGGGAAAGTAGGGAAAGACTTTCAGTGTGCTGTTGGAGTTGGGACTTAAAGGTTGGAGCAGTGCTTCAGGAGCCACTCAATGTGATCATGTGTTCAAAGCAGTCATCAACAGCCGCAGGCCTTACATATATTTACTGCTGCAAACAAACAAACTAAAAGTAGGTATTAATGATGACTCAAACTATGAGTCCATGCTGAGTGCAGAGGAGTCACTGCACATTGAACTGTTTAGCGTTAACTCTCCCACACTTTAAACTGATGCTCATGCCGAGCCAATTCCCCAAAGTAAAACCTTTTGGCGACGTTCAAAGCACAGCGTGCATACTGTGGGGGAGATGATGAGGCCAAGATGATGCTTAGTCCTTTATTTCTTACCGGCCTGTGGCACTAACATCTATCGTCATGAAGTGTCTGGAGAGACTGGTGATCGACACTATTGACATCAGGGTGGACCCTCACCAGTATGCATACAGGGAGACTCGGTGCACAGGGGACGCAGTGGCTGCAGTGGTTCAGGCCCTCACTCATGTGGAGGGTGGGGACACATACGTCAGGCTCCTCTTTGTGGATTTTAGCTCGGCATTTAACACCAGCATTCCACAGACCCTGGGGAACAAACTGGAACTGCTTGGACCCACCAACAACTCTGAACGCAGGCTTCCCTCAGGGTTGTGTCCTGAGTCCCCCGCTGTATACTCTGCTAACATATGACTGCTCCGCCTCTCACCCAGGCTGTCATATTGTTAAATTTGCAGATGACACTGCTGTCTTGGGTTTAATCTCCCATAACAATGAGAAGCCGTACAGAGGGAGGTGCAACATCTGGAGACCTGGTGCAGGGGCAACAACCTCTTCTTAAATCCATCAAAGACAAAAGAGCTAATTGTGGATTTTAGGAAGTACAGCAGCCCCCACTCCCCTCTCTACATCATGGGCACAGAAGTCCAGGTAGAGTCCAGCTTTAAGTACATGGGCCTGCATTTGAATGACAGCCTTACCTGGTCAACTAACACAGCCATCATCGTGAAGAAGGCCCACCAACGCCTCTTCTTTTTAAGAAAAGCTGCTGGCCTCGGCCTCCAAGCCCTCACCTCTTTTCACAGGTGTGGTGGGGTTGAGAGCGTGCTGACCCAGTCAATCTCGGTGTGGTATGGTCGCTGTTCAGCTCGAGACAGGAAGGCACTGCAGCATGTGGTCAAAGTACCAGGGAAGATCACTGGATGCACTTTTACACCAATCAGTTGTAACATTTACAACGAGCGCTGCAGAAGACGAGCCCTCACATCCCTCACATCCCTCACATCCCTCACATCCCTCCAACCAATTGTTTGTCCCTTTTCCCTCAGGAAGAAGACTGAGGAGTATCAAAGCGAGCACTTCTCGCCTACGGTCCAGCTCCTTTCCTGAGCCAGTGAGATTAATGAACAAGCCACACTAAATGCCTCTTAACGCCTCTCATATGCTGCGTTACCTCTATGTCTATGCATTGTTGTTTGTTTGTTTTTTCAGACCGTATTTATGATACATATTTATATTCTTAGATTTCTTACTTAGGCACATCACTGGGCCTTGAGGACCGAATTTTGTTCTGTCATTTTTTTGTGGCATGTTGGAATGACAAATAAAGTACCTTAACCTTATTTGGCCCCCGGGCTGCACTTTGGACACCCCTGGTTTAGACGTAAGGAAAGAATTTTCATGCAAGCGATTTGAACTCCTGTATGTACAGTATATGTTACATTGTGTAAGTGGTGCCAAGCGTTCTGTTCCTGTGTTTGTGCAGATTCTGAAGCGCGGCTGTCACGTGAATGACCGGGACGGGCTCACAGACATGACCCTGCTGCACTACAGCTGTAAGGCCGGGGCCCATGGAGTGGGTAAGGCTCGACTTCCTAATATTACTTAGAGCTGACATACTCAGGGTCGTAGCAGCAGGACTTTTCCACACACATACAGGACATAGACTTGGGAAAAGCTCTAAAAGCCTACATGAGCTGCAAGTGCGACCATGTTCAATTGGTAAAGGGGACTTGTTCGACTGGTGTTTACCAAAGGCTTTGGAGCTGTGGGCTCGACATTTACTTCAGCATTTAGTGTTGGTGCACACAGTGTTGCTGTTCTAAATCAATCTGTGATATGTAATACATCTCATAACATTTTAAAATCCTGAATATTACATTACCCAGTTTGAGTTAGTGCCTAATTAAGTTGCCAATATTTAAGGCCTTAACTGCAATTAAAAAGGATTCAAACTGGCATTAAATCTACAACCATTTTTACTGTATAAGTTCATTGAAAATATCAAAAGGATCGACTAAAACTATTCAGCTGCAGTTTTTGCTCTAATTGAATTCATGTTTTTTTCCATTTGTGGCATTAAAATATACTATTTGGTAGTGATGGGGAAGTGAAGCCTTGTGACACTTCAAGGCTTTTCTGTAAACAAAAAAGTCTTGTTAGGTTCCAGGTTTCTTTGCAAAGACCACATGATATATATGTTTGAATGATCAGATCAATCAGAGGCCAATAAATAAGAGTCTTATTTTGTATCCAGGTCTGTGCTCACGGAGCTCCAGTGGGCAGGGTCCACTCAGTCACTCTGCTGCTCCGAGGCAGGACATCAATAAGCAGTCTTTTTTTTAGTCAGAACTAATTTAGCCTCTATTTGCTGTAGATCGCGCTCCTCACGTTTCCCTCGGCGCAGAAACCGTGCAGCATATGAATGTGGTTAAATGAGAAACGGGGCAAATGCAGCACCTTAAGTTCACTTATCAGTTGTTTACATCGCAAAGTATGAACTGTTAGAGAAATAACAATGATGTTCGAGAGGATTGATGAAGAACAGGCAGCAGTCTGGATGTCTTATACAGGAGAAGTTTATTTACCATCGTTACGGGACATGAACTCGAGACATTGTGCTAGTCCTACCATTCAAGTCTGTCGCTCAAATCTGTCCACGGCAACTCTGAGCCAAATACTTTGTTCTAAATATAAACTTAGGGGATGTGTTTCACCAACTTAATTCATCCTAAGTGGACAGTGAGGCTACAACTGTGGCACAGTAGCACAGCGGTTAGCACTTGTGCTTCATAGCAAGAAGGTCCTGGGTTCAATTCTGACCTGGGCCTTTGCATGTTCTCCCCGTGTCTGCGTAGGTTTCCTCCGGGTTTCCCCTATCACTAAAAACATGTACAATAGGTGATACTGAACATCAGCCTGGCTTCACATCTGGAGATGGGTCCCTGAGCGCTGCACTGCTGTCGCCCACTGCTCCTTACAGGTCTACCCAGTGGCATCGAAGGATTGGTCAAATGCAGAGAACACATTTCCATCCATCTTCTTCCATTTGTCCGTTGCCGGGTCGTGGGGGCAGCCATTGGAGCTGCCCAAATCACATAGCACCAGCCCCTATGGCTCCTCCTACAGGTGGTGGGTCCACAGAAGGACGGCCTCATGGTTCTAACCGGGCCTGTTGGTCTCTCATAAGGGGCTTCTGAACCGCTCTTTGTCTGACCCATCACCTAGGACCTGTTTGTCATGGGAGACCCTACCAGGGGCACGAAGCCCCCGACAACAGAGCTCCAGGCTCAAACCCCTCCACCACGTTAAGGTGGCGGTTCCAGGAGGGGGAACACATTTCCATACGGGACAATAAAGCAAACCTTAACCTTATAAAGGGTATTTGACAAGTAAATGAATAAATGCATAGTCTTGTTTGAAAGTGTTTTTAATGTGGCGTGGTGCTTGTGTGCAGGGGAGCCCGGGGCCGCGCTGCGCCTCACCTCACAGCTCATCTCTCTGGGGGCCGACGTCAGCCTGAGGAGCCGCTGGACCAACATGAACGCCCTGCACTACGCCGCCTACTTTGACGTCCCAGAGCTCATCCGCGTGTTACTGAGGGCAGCCAAACCTCGAGGTACTCCCCGGTCCAGCGCTGATGTTTGAGTCATTTCTAAATGGGATCATTTTAGTCCAGTTTTAGGCAGTGAAAACTCAAAAGGTGTTTTTTGGCAGTTGTAGTGAAAAAAAAAGTATTAGTATTTCAACAAATGAATTAAGGTCAGTACGTTTTGGAAATGTGGGGATGAAGGTTAACGGGGCTCCTCATCCTCTGATTGCTGCATCAAGGTCGTTTATTAACAGTGCCGTCCGCTCTGCTTCAGCAGAAAGGAAAGTGAAACCGCACATGTGGAAATCAGCTGTTAAAGAGTCTCCTTAGTCATTTTGTAAACACGTTTCATTCTCTGTTCATCAAAACATGACAAATCATTAAACAGCAGCTTAACATTTGAGAGCATAAAACCTAGCCTAGACTGTGGCCTAATAATATATAGTAAAATAATTATGATATTATGGTCATTATAAAGAAGTAAAGTTGACATTGTTTTGTATTATTCAATGTAGGCCTATTTATTTTAATGCAAAACAATCTTAAAGCATTTTTCATTTTTAGAAACAGTGAATGTTTACAAGTTTACAAGTATTAAAAAGCTTTTTAAAAGATAAAAACTAAAAATACCAGTTCTTTCCTTTCATTCGGGGAATAATCGTGAATAATCGTATTCGTTTGTTTTTACAATAATCGTGACTCAAAAAATGTAAATCGTGACACCCCTAGTTACAACTTTACTTAAGCCAGGGGTTCCCGAACTGTGGTACGCGTACCCTTTCTCCAAGAAATGTTGGAGAAAACAAAAAGTTAATCACAATCTGATCGATATTGACGCCGCACGGGAAACGCGCTTCTACAGGAGAAAGAGTCTCATAATTCAGACGTGGATGAGCTTGTCCTGGACCTAAATGTGTGACTCCAGAACCTCAAGAGCCGCTTTGGAACCGCGTGCGTAAAACTCCGCGGAGGCCGAGAGCACGGCTGAGGCTGAGCGTCCGCCCTCGCTACAACAGCAGCGCCGACGATCGATCGAGATGCAATTTCTGTGATATCTGTCAGGAGCCTGTGCGCCGTCAGACTGACGGGGACTTCCATTTGCAACAGGACTGTTCCTCTCATTCTGATCCGAGGAGCGAGGGGACAAGCGTCTGTGGCCCCCCCTCTGCCGCTAAACCTGTGGCTTTGTATCTGACACATTTACATTTACGAGCTGATGTGCGGGGGCACGTGCACAGATAAACATTATCTTCGCTTTAACAAAAGCTTAAACCAGCGCATTTTAATCTGTGCCAATGTTTTGACAGAACGACTGAGGGGGCGGGGCCAGAGTCTGATGTTCAGAATGAGCTGGTCACTGGGACAAAGCAAAATACTCAGCTTTACCCGTTCACACTAACAGCCTCGTTTTCCAAATATATAAAAAGGTGGCATTTTTATTTTTGTTTTATTTACATATTCTTAATGGCCTTCATCACCCAGACGGGCAAAACGATACGGAATGTGGAAAACCTTGAGTTCACTGTAATAATGGAGGAAATAAACATAATATTACATGTGATATTCCCAGTGTTTTCAATCGTGTCAAACTAGGGGTTATGCGACTCGTCACCCAAAGCTTTAGGGGGTACACGCCATAGGAAAATGCCAATTGAGTGAATATGAATCAATATTTCAGTAATAAAGGATCAATACCTAATATTTACCCCATTTACTACATCACATTTGCTGCATGAGGTTTGTACTGTTGCCTGAATGGAGGTTGAGTTTTATTCCTTCAAGTTTTTATTACTCAATGCTTTACCCTGATCCCATTGTGTTTACGTTTCACTGCACAAACCCAGTAACTGTACCTGGGCATAAAACCGAAAATATGAAGAGGATCTCTCTCAAATAAGTAGTGGCTGAAAGCGAGGGATGCGCTGACTACATTTATGGAGTAGTTTAAGTTTGTAGAGATCTTGATTTTGTGTAAATAGCAGGTTCATTCCTCGTGAACTACATGACGTGACTGTCTCAAACAGCGGCCACCAGCGATAAAAAAACTAACTATTCCCCATTTTTCACACATTTCTTGACGTATGCCCTGCCTCAGTCTGTCTGTTTAACCTGATCGTTTCTCCTCTTGTCCAGTGCTGAACTCCACCTGCAGTGACTTCAACTACGGCACAGCGCTCCACATCGCAGCCTCCAACCTGTGCCTGGGGGCCGCCAACTGTCTGCTGGAGCACGGGGCCAACCCCACTGTCCGGGTATGGACCCATCCCTCAAACACACACAGCTGTCTGGACTGGAGAACAATTAACATTTTGAGAAATCCACCGGAATTCATCTGCCTCCTTCATTAACAGTCTTTAGAATATTGTGCACCACCTTTTTGCTTTCTCTTTCCTCTGTCATTACAAACTCCGCTGTTGTGAGACTGATCTGCAAGTCTGTGGATCTGTCCTATGTTACGATTTCAGACAAGGCGCCAGGGCAGGACGATATGGCAAAAAATGTATCACGATTTGTTTCTTATATTGATTGCTCGTGGTTTCATTATTTCATAGTAAAAACGAATACATGCAGCTGCTTCATGAACTTACAGACCTTTATACAAACTTCAGCATGAACAAAAACAAATCCTTTCCTCCAGTTTAATTCAACACAGATGTCCACAACCTTTTTTCCTTGAAAAGCCCAACCTTAAGTATGTTTTTGATAATGGAACGACATGGTAAAGGACGTTTGTGCATAATGCCCTCAATTTAAAGAACCTAAGCTTTTGATTGATATTGATCCCTCCAAACACTCAACGGAGCCCATTCGTGTCATTGTTTGATCAATCAAAGAACATCTAACCACACAACTCCATCTTTGTGTATTTACTAAGTTATGCTGTGACTCTTGGACACTTTGAATACTACAATACTACCACGTTTGTATTTACTGGACTAACATTCTTCTAACCCCGGTTCTTGGCTGCAGAACGAGCGAGGTCAGGTGCCCGCTGAGGTGGTCCCTGACCCCATGGACATGTCTCTGGATAAGGCCGAGGCGGCGCTGGTGGCCAAGGAGCTGAGGCAGATCCTCCAGGACGCAGTTCCTCTGAGCTGTAACCTGCCCCGCGTCACCCTGCCCAACTACGACAACATCCCGGGCACCCTCATGCTCTCCACCCTGGGGCTGAAGCTGGGCGACCGCGTGCAGCTGGACAACCAGAAGGTCCACACACGACCCCATCCAAACTCATTCAATTGTCTAAAGCTGTTTACTCTGCCATTCTCTGTAGAGTAGAGAGCTTCAAAGTCATCGACTGGACTGGGTTAACTGCAGTATTGATATGATTTTTTTTGGCATCATTTTAGAATAGAATAGAAAAACTTTATTGTCTAATGCACAGTGATGGCAGAAATTTGCCTTTGGCTTGCGCACACATTCAATACATTTGCCCAGCAATGTAATAAAAATACATAATACATTAAAGTCCATTATAAAATCAGTTTGTTAAAGATTCACTTCATCAAAAGAAAAGGAACGGGAACGGAACAGACTGAGCGACATGAGGGGTTACAACTTCTTCAGCTCCTTGATGGCAACGGGAACAAAATAATTCCTGTACACATTTTTCTTGGCACAAGGAAGTCTGCTTTATCGTAATGCTGAGTTTTAATCCGAGTAATGATTCTGCAGACTAAACTTAGACTTACCCCCGGCTCACACTGAATCCGGTCCGGGTCCGGTCCGGTTTCGGTCCTGATCCGGTCCGGGTTTGCCCCAAACTACCACTCACATTGAGTCCGGCTGACACTGTGGCTCCGCCAGCTCCGGCGCCAGAAGCTGCGCCAGGCACAGAAACGGCTCTCGCGAGAACAGAAGCGCACGTGAGTTTCCCTCTTGGTGCGAGTTCACGTCATAAATAGCCCCATATATAGGTAGTTTTTGTAACAAAAGCCGTATTTGCCAGAACAACGACTCTCCCAGTGAAGTGGATGCTTTAAACACACTAATGCCCCTGTGTCACTGGTAATGGAGAAATGTTTACATTTACGATGTTACGCTCGTGTACAGGAGGTAAAGACCTGATAAGTAGTAAGCGGACAGATTTTATTTTGAAATACACCGGATCTTCCTCTCCCAGGAGACCTGACTTCCTGTTTGGCGCGTGTTTTTCGTCAGCTTGATCCGTTGGGGCTCCGGTCTCCGGCAAAAATAGACTTCTTGCGGATTCTTTCCGTTGCCGCCGGATGGCCTCGGTAGCCGGAGCCGGACTTCACGGAGCGGTGTGAGTGTGCTACATTGGTTTTAATGACTTTCTAAGTTGGCGGACGCCGTACCTGGCGTTAACCGGATTCAGTGTGAGCCAGGGGTAAAACTAAATGAATTAATTAAATTAAAAGTAGTTAAAGAAACGGAAACTATGATTAAAATCCTCAACATATCAAACTAAAGGAAAAGGAAAATAAGGAACGAAAGACTTCATTCAGTGGCAAAGGAACAAACAGGAAGCACAATATCATTACATATGTTTACTTTTAGATTTAGTTCCAAACACTAAATATCTAGCATGGATTTAAATGATTTGAGAGTCTGAATGTTGTTTTGAGCGGTTATTTTCCTGATTGGACAAGTTTACTTTGCGTGTTTGAGGACAGATGGGTTCTAAGAAGCTAAGAAGTGTCATTTTCTTCCCCCATTGGCAGATAAATCCATCTGAAATAAAGACAAAATGTTTTGAATTGAGTGAAATAATCCTGGTCAAATGTCCAACAAAATCTGAAATAGCCAAAACTAAATTTAAAATATTATGCTCAATTTGAGACAAAAACTAGAGTAGAGTTTTTTACTCGCTCGTCTCCAATAGTGAATGGGTGCTGTCGTGGAATTTCTTACCACAATAAAGGAAAAAGGCTGGAAAGTTATTTGTCTTATTTAAAAGCTTAAGTTTTATTTTACACGTGCGTTGAGTCGACACACAGAAATCCAGGGTGAGCTCTGGGGGGAGCTATGTCACTCCGCTATATAGACAACACATGAAAGCATGGGGATGGGGGTGGTACTGCTCAGATGTAATTCCAGGCGCCCAGTTGGCGCCTCGGATGATCTCTGGGCCGTGACGCCTCTCGCTGTGTGTAAACACACAACTCCCTCCTGAACTCTTGTCCTCTGGTTAAGACGTCCCTAACCCGGTGCAGACGATGACTTTGACAGACCTCGGCTCTGATGTAAATGTCCTGGATGATCCTGGAGTAGTGTGCAGCTGCTTCATCAGTATTCCTGTGCTGTGCTCGTGTGCAGGTGGGCACGCTGCGCTTCTGCGGGCCCACGGAGTTTGCCAGTGGCCTGTGGGTGGGCGTGGAGCTGGACGAGCCCGAGGGGAAGAACGACGGCAGCATGGGTGGAGTGCGCTACTTCATCTGTCCCCCCAAACTGGGTAAGGCTGCCCTTCACGAGGACATTCTGCCTGGCACACAGAGAACAGAAGGTCTGGGCGGAGAAAGGTGCAGTTGTGGGCAGAGGGACTCGATATTGACCGTACCGTCATATCGGCCGCAGGGTTCAAAGCGTGGGAAAACAGTAGCGGCGTATAGGCCGGAAATTATGGTATGTTTAACCCCTGTAGCACTTTGAGATTTGGAAATGTAAATGTATTATTATTATATTGAAGAAATGTTTACTGGGAAAGGCTCTCGACCCACTGAAAAGGGTTCTGTTACTTTTGGATTCCGAGTCAGGCCTATGGGCCAAGGTTATAATAATAATACCTTACACTTGTATTGCGCTTTACAAGCCTGTATTACCAAGTTTCTCAAAGCGCTACACTGTCGTCATTATTCATTCACTCCATACTCAGTGGTGGTAAGCTACTGTTGTAGACATAGCTGCCCTGGGGTAGACTGACGGAAGCGAGGCAACCAGTCCGCGCCATCGGCCCCTCCGACCACCACCAACCACTCACTCACCACATTCGCCAGGCTTCCTGGTGTTCCCAAACGGTCTCCCATCCAAGTACCGACCAGGCCCTTCCCTGCTTAGCTTCCAAGGTCTGACGGGATTGGGCAGGTTGGTCCGGCCGCATTGATCTTCTGGTCGAAACACCTGTTAGAATCAGATACATGAAATATTGATTGTAAGTATAGAATATTTCTTGGGAGGTCCACTAAACAATTGTTGGCACTAAGAACATCTGCCTTGAGCACAACTAGTTTATGAAAACTACTGTATAAAAAATCCATCAACCCCAACTTTCACTAACCTGTGTGCTGTGCCTCAGGTGTTTTCAGTCCGGTGTCGAAGATCGCCAAAGCTGAGGAGCAGACTCCTTCATCAGTGACCTCCACCCCTCGTACTCCACACATGGACCTGGCCTCGCGCCTCACCGCCAAAATGAAGAAGGAGAAGGACAAGAAAGACAAGGACAAAGACAAATGTGAGTTACAGGTTCAGCTCAGATCTTTCACCATTGCCTTTTAAATAAGTTGATTTGACGTTCTAGAATTGAATGAGTAGCAGTTGTAGTTAAAAAGTCTGTAGTGCCCTGGACTTTTGCATTAGACCGAGTCAGGGCAGCGGGAGATGACCATTCGGCGGTTAACAACTCAAAGCTAACTGTGAAATGAATAACGGTGATCGCAGTCACGGCAACAGAAATGCTATATGTACCAGATCTAAGCTGCAGTCAGTACAGTTGTCATCACTGACCATGAAGGCGTTCTCCTGTTTATCCCTCTTCACAAAAATAGCTTCTTTACTTCCCCTTTTAAACCAGTCCTCCTCTCTCAAACATTCTGACCTGGCTCTCATCGAAGAGTGGTTTGTTGCCGACTCTGCCTCTCCTAAAACAATTGTCAATGACAAGGTTACTGGTTACAACCCAATCTGTAGAAATGAGCCAGCGGCCACTTGTAACTGCCAGATTCCACATTCTCCGTGTTCGTCCCGTGGCCAGGGCCAGGTATTGTGGACAACTTCATGATACGATATTATCCCGATACAGAGTTAACGACCACAGTTGTATACTATATCAAATAAATACAATTTTGCAATAAAATGATTTGTTCTCTTCACCCTAGTTCATGTGGACAGGAAATGCCTGTAATTAGAGAATATTAAACATAAACCAGGTTTACATTTTGAAAGTTCAAAAACATCTGGAGTAGTTGCTTCATTCGCTCAGGATTCCTGTTTGCGTCGGTTATTTCCTCTTCCATATAAATCTCTCTAATCTGTGTTTGCTGGATTTTGTTGCATAATAAAAATGGCCTCTGAAAGTGTCCTGTGCATGTTTAAAGCTGACAAACCACCACTGGATCTGTTCTAAGTTGATCACAACACCATCAACTTGTTAGCATGCTGTTAGCTAAATTAAAAACGGTGGCTTGTATCCGGTATCTGACAGAGGGCGCTCAAAAGCAGGTTTATGAGCCACAATTCTTCTGTAAATGTCCACGTTAGTTTAAAGGCACTTTGTACCTCTCCATCTCAGTGTGAGGCCTGTGTGACTGTGTTCCAGGGCAGAGGAAGAAGTCGTCCTGCGTGCCCCCTGAAGGGGGCGTGGCAGAGCTGGGGGACCACGTGCTGGTGGCGGGACAGAAGCTGGGCGTGGTGCGTTTCTACGGGAAGACGGAGTTCGCTCCAGGTACGGGGGGGAAACAGGAATACTGTCATTCAGAGGTGACATTTGACACTTTTCCTGGGGGTAAATAACATGCATGTAGAAAATAGTTTTCTATTATTAAAAATGTTACAGGAAATGAAACGATTTATGCATTTTCCTGAGACATGAATTGGAACTGTGGATAGTGTGAAATTTCGGGAATATTTTCCACCGGGGATTTTGGGAACGTGTGAGTTGGTTGATTTCATTTCTTAAAAGTACAAACACTGTTGGTTAAATATTACTCCAATACAAGCCTCAGTCCTTAGTACTTAAAGTGAAAGTACTGAAGTATTTGCTGTAGAAAATACTTAATCAAATCAAATCAAACTTTATTTATAAAGCGCTTTTCATACCGAAAGGTATCACAAAGTGCTTTACAGATAACAAACAGACAAACAGGTGCACGCGCGAACGTGAACGTTCTCTGTGGTCCTTAAGTAGAAGCCCTTTTTACATGTTGTCACACGTTTTTGCCTCGATGCAGGGCTATCCTGTTTCTCTTCAAGCCTATGGATAGTCCA
Source organism: Proterorhinus semilunaris (assembly GCA_021464625.1). Lineage (NCBI taxonomy): Eukaryota > Metazoa > Chordata > Actinopteri > Gobiiformes > Gobiidae > Proterorhinus > Proterorhinus semilunaris. The sequence goes on from CM038354.1 coordinate 2,142,339, forward strand.
GCATATCTCTAGTGAACAAATCAATATTTGAAAATGACACATTAAACAGCAAGTTTCATTGGGATATGTTGAATGCTCCACTGTGGCACAGTAGTACAGCGGTTAGTGCTCGTGCTTCACAGCTAGAAGGTCCCGGGTTCGATTCCCACCTGGACGGGGCCTTTCTGTGTGGAGTTTGCATGTTCTCCCCGTGTCTGCGCAGGTTTCCTCAGGGTACTCTGGTTACCTCGGGTACACAGAACACGTAAACTCCACACAGAAAGGCCCCGTCCAGGTGGGAATCTAACCCGGAGAACTTCTACCTGTGAAGCTACCGTGTCGCCCAGTAAATGTACATAGTTACTGACCACTTTTGCTTTAAAAGGTCAATTACTTAAAAAAATGTAAAATAAAAAAAAATTGTCAGGGTTCGTTGTATTGAGCTTTGACATTTCTAATCCCTGTTAAAATAACAGAAAGAAATAATTATATTTTATCTACTTATAATCTTGCATCAGTTACTCTAAGAAGTTTGCGTTAGAATTAAAAGAAAAAAAGGTACCACTTTATAGTATATGGTAACTAAGCAAAAATATGACAACTCACCAGAAATGTAATGTAAGTGGCCCAAGACTTTATCTCATTTTTTCATTGTGTCATGGAAATCGTCCCGTCATGTTTGGTCCCACATACATTGTTGCCTCTCTTCTCTGCAGGTGACTGGTTTGGCATCGAGCTGGACAAGCCCACGGGCAAACACGACGGCTCGGTGTTTGGAGTGCGTTACTTCAGCTGTCTGCCCAAGTACGGCGTGTTCGCTCCACCCTCGCGCGTCCAGAGGTGAGCTCACGGCCCGCTCCATCACTACCCACACTTGTTATTCGTTTTTTGGTTTATTTGGTAGGGACAGTGCATGTTAGTGAACACGTCTGTCGTCCCCAATTAGTTACTTTACTCAGTTCCATTTACTTGAGGAAACCTTCCAATAAAGTACTTTTAAGAGATTTTATATCAGAATGTTCTTATGCTGTTTTATTTTATTTAATAATGCGTGTAATAAACATGTGAATTTTTTAATAGTTTTCCAATGCTTTATGTTGTGATTTGTTTCTTGTGCCTCACTTTGTTGATTTATCAAGACGTATACAATTTCTGCTATCTGTAAGGATAGCGCTCACTTGCTTAGAGCATTTTGGTTATTAGCAGCTAGTTAGGAACTAACTTCTCAGATCCTGTGGGTGCTGCGGGGCTGAAGCACCCACTCACCATTTGGGCACCCAGGCGAATTTGCCCTGATTACAAAATAATTAAATAAATAACCCCTAACCTGTAAGGCCGCTACTCAGTTTCCCCCAAATACATGAGCGCGGGGCGGTTCATAAAACTGATCTATATCTACTGGAGGGGTAGTAATATGTACAACCAAATTAAATATAACAAAAGTTTAACACATTTTTAACCCAACATCCAAAAGGGAAACTTCACACACAAATCATCCTTTAGTACATCTGCTTTTTGGAGATAATGTTATGTCCTTATTTCATTATTAGTCTCTGTGGTGTTTTCAGAATCACAGGCCCCAAGGACGGCTCACAGAATGACAGCTCTATGGTTAAAAAGGTTCACCAAGTCACTAGTAAGTTACCTTTCTGTAAAATCTGATGTTTCAATCATAGGCTGTGTGTGTGTTTTAACGGATGTGTGCGCGTGTGTCTACAGTGTCACAGCCCAAACGCAACTTCAACACACTGCATTCACCCAAGGACCTGACCTCCGACAGCTCCATATCCAGGTACTCTCTCCGGAATACATCCATGTACATAATGTAGCATAGGTATCGGAAAAGTGTTGTTCGGGTACCGTGTTGTCAATCAAGTACATTAAAGTACTACTTTAAAATACAGCAGTGTATATGGAAGTATGCCAAAGTATATGAAAGAATACTTGGCGCATGTGGGAGTGGACGTGCACATGCATCATCACGGTGGCTGTACATAAAAGGAATGCAGACACCTCCAACCTGGAGCTGTGGAGCTGCCAGTTCCTCACCAGCCCAAAGGCTTTCTACAAGTCTCCATAGTCCTGACGAGTCAAATCTGTCTGGGCATAAGAGAAACCGGTCCACTCTTTCCCAACTTGAGTCTAGTAAATCCTGGGATATGCTCGTGGTGGAATAACCTGGTCATTCAGGATGTTCAGGTCATCACATAGTGTTGCTGAATCCAGACCTGAACGGTTGGTTACATCCAGGTAGAGGACACTGTTTTGTTTTAGTTTTTTACCAGGCAGAGTAGTTGGGCCACATTTTCATACAGTACAGTTCACATTACATAACATTACGTAACACATGGACGTGTTTGTTCACTGGTGTTTGACAGTCCAAAACATACGGTTCTTTTACTTTGTGACTGACTGTGTCTGACTGTCTGATTGTGTCTGACTCTGACTGACTGTGTCTGACTGTCTGTCTGATTGTGTCTGACTGTGTTTGACTGTGTCTGACTGTGTCTGACTCTGACTGACTGTGTCTGACTCTGACTGACTGTGTCTGACCCTGACTGACTGTGTCTGACTGTGTCTGACTGTGACTGATTGTGACTGACTGTCTGATTGTGTCTGACTGTGTCTGACCGTCTGATTGTGACTAACTGTGTCTGACTGTGTCTGACTCTGACTGACGGTGTCTGACTGTGACTGATTGTGACTGACTGTGTCTGGCTGTGTCTGACTGTGACTGACTGTGTCTGACTGTGACTGACTGTGTCTGACTGTGACTGACTGTGTCTGACTGTGACTGATTGTGACTGACTGTCTGATTGTGTCTGACTGTGTCTGACCGTCTGATTGTGACTAACTGTGTCTGACTGTGTCTGACTCTGACTGACGGTGTCTGACTGTGTCTGACTGTGACTGATTGTGACTGACTGTCTGACTGTGTCTGGCTGTGTCTGACTGTGACTGACTGTGACTGACTGTGACTGACTGTGTCTGACTGTGTCTGACTGTGACTGACTGTGTCTGACTGTGACTGACGGTGTCTGACTGTGACTGACGGTGTCTGACTGTAACTGACTGTGACTGACTATCTGACTGTGTCTGACTGTGACTGACTGTGTCTGACTGACTGACTGTGTCTGACTGACTGACTGACTGACTGTGTCTGACTGTGTCTGACTGTGTCTGACTGACTGTGTCTGACTGTGTCTGACTGTGTCTGACTGTGACTGACTGTGTCTGACTGTGACTGACTATCTGACTGTGACTGACTGTGTCTGACTGACTGGCTTACTTACTGTGTCTGACTGTGTTTGACTGTGTCTGACTGTGACTGACTCTGACTGTGACTGACTGTGTCTGACTCTGACTGACTGTGTCTGACGGTGTCTGACTCTGACTGACTCTGACTGACTCTGACTGACTTTGACTGACTTTGACTGACTGTCTGACTGTGACTGACTCTGATTGTGACTGACTGTAACTGACTGTGACTGACTGTGTCTGACTGTGTCTGACTGACTGGCTGACTTACTGTGTCTGCCTGTGTCTGACTGTGTCTGACTCTGACTTACTGTGTCTGCCTGTGTTTGCCTGTAAATGACTGTGTCTGCCTGACTCCTGGGATATGCTCGTGGTGGAATAACCTGGTCATTCAGGATGTTCAGGTCATCACATAGTGTTGCTGAATCCAGAACTCTGACTGACTTTGACTGACTTTGACTGACTGTCTGACTGTGACTGACTGTAACTGACTGTGTCTGACTGACTGTGACTGACTGTGACTGACTGTGTCTGACTGTGTCTGACTGACTGGCTGACTTACTGTGTCTGCCTGTGTCTGACTGTGTCTGACTCTGACTTACTGTGTCTGCCTGTGTTTGCCTGTAAATGACTGTGTCTGCCTGACTCCTGGGATATGCTCGTGGTGGAATAACCTGGTCATTCAGGATGTTCAGGTCATCACATAGTGTTGCTGAATCCAGACCTGAACGGTTGGTTACATCCAGGTAGAGGACACTGTTTTGTTTTAGTTTTTTACCAGGCAGAGTAGTTGGGCCACATCTTCATACAGTACAGTTCACATTACATAACATTACGTAACACACCAGTGTTTGTTCACTGGTGTTTGACAGTCCAGAACATACGGTTCTTTTACTTTGTGACTGACTGTGTCTGACTGTGTCTGACTGTCTGATTGTGTCTGACTGTGTTTGACTGTGTCTGACTGTGTTTGACTGTGTCTGACTGTGTCTGACTCTGACTGACTGTGTCTGACTGTCTGACTGTCTGATTGTGACTGACTGTGACTGTCTGTGTCTGACGGTGTCTGACTCTGACTGACTGTGTCTGACTGTCTGACTGTCTGACTGTCTGATTGTGACTGACTGTGACTGTCTGTGTCTGACGGTGTCTGACGGTGTCTGACTGTGTCTGACTGTGTCTGATTGTGACTTACTGTGACTGACTGTCTGATTGTGTCTGACTGTGTCTGACTGTGACTGACCGTCTGATTGTGACTGACTGTGTCTGACTCTGACTGACGGTGTCTGACTGTGACTGATTGTGACTGACTGTCTGACTGTCTGACTGTGTCTGACTGTCTGACTGTGTCTGACTGTCTGACTGTGTCTGACTGTGACTGACGGTGTCTGACAGTGTCTGACTGTGACTGACTATCTGACTGTGTCTGACTGTGACTGACTGTGTCCGACTGACTGACTGTGTCTGACTGTGTCTGACTCTGACTGACTGTGTCTGACTGTGTCTGACTGTGACTGACTATCTGACTGTGACTGACTGTCTGACTGTGACTGACTGTCTGATTGTGTCTGACTGTGTCTGTGACTGACTGTGGATGACTTACTGTGTCTGACTGACTGGCTGACTTACTGTGTCTGACTGTGTCTGACTCTGACTGTGTCTGACTGACTGGCTTACTTACTGTGTCTGACTGTGTTTGACTGTGTCTGACTGTGAGTGACTGTGACTGACTGTGTCTGACTCTGACTGACTGACTGACTGTGTCTGACTCTGACTGACTCTGACTGACTGTGACTGACTGTGTCTGACTGTGTCTGACTGTGACTGACTGTGACTGACTCTGACTGACTCTGACTGACTGTGTCTGACTGTGACTGACTGTGTCTGACTGTGTCTGACTGACTGGCTGACTTACTGTGTCTGACTGTGTCTGACTCTGACTTACTGTGTCTGCCTGTGTTTGCCTGTAAATGACTGTGTCTGACTCTGACCGACTGTGTCTGACTCTGACCGACTGTGTCTGACTGTGTCTGACTGTGTCTGACTCTGACCGACTGTGTCTGACTCTGACCGACTGTGTCTGACTGTGTCTGACTCTGACTGACTGACTGTGTCTGACTCTGACTGACTGACTGTGTCTGACTCTGACTGACTGTGACTGACTGTGTCTGACTCTGACTGACTGTGTCTGACTGTGACTGATTGTGACTGACTGTCTGACTGTGACTGACTCTCTGACTGTGACTGACTGTCTGATTGTGTCTGACTGTGTCTGTGACTTACTGTGGATGACTTACTGTGTCTGACTGACTGGCTGACTTACTGTGTCTGACTGTGTCTGACTCTGACCGACTGTGTCTGACTCTGACTGACTGTGTCTGACTGTCTGACTGTCTGACTGTCTGATTGTGACTGACTGTGACTGTCTGTGTCTGACGGTGTCTGACGGTGTCTGACTGTGTCTGACTGTGTCTGATTGTGACTTACTGTGACTGACTGTCTGATTGTGTCTGACTGTGTCTGACTGTGACTGACCGTCTGATTGTGACTGACTGTGTCTGACTCTGACTGACGGTGTCTGACTGTGACTGATTGTGACTGATTGTGACTGACTGTCTGACTGTCTGACTGTGTCTGACTGTGACTGACGGTGTCTGACAGTGTCTGACTGTGACTGACTATCTGACTGTGTCTGACTGTGACTGACTGTGTCCGACTGACTGACTGTGTCTGACTGTGTCTGACTCTGACTGACTGTGTCTGACTGTGTCTGACTGTGACTGACTATCTGACTGTGACTGACTGTCTGACTGTGACTGACTGTCTGATTGTGTCTGACTGTGTCTGTGACTGACTGTGGATGACTTACTGTGTCTGACTGACTGGCTGACTTACTGTGTCTGACTGTGTCTGACTCTGACTGTGTCTGACTGACTGGCTTACTTACTGTGTCTGACTGTGTTTGACTGTGTCTGACTGTGAGTGACTGTGACTGACTGTGTCTGACTCTGACTGACTGACTGACTGTGTCTGACTCTGACTGACTCTGACTGACTGTGACTGACTGTGTCTGACTGTGTCTGACTGTGACTGACTGTGACTGACTCTGACTGACTCTGACTGACTGTGTCTGACTGTGACTGACTGTGTCTGACTGTGTCTGACTGACTGGCTGACTTACTGTGTCTGACTGTGTCTGACTCTGACTTACTGTGTCTGCCTGTGTTTGCCTGTAAATGACTGTGTCTGACTCTGACCGACTGTGTCTGACTCTGACCGACTGTGTCTGACTGTGTCTGACTGTGTCTGACTCTGACCGACTGTGTCTGACTCTGACCGACTGTGTCTGACTGTGTCTGACTCTGACTGACTGACTGTGTCTGACTCTGACTGACTGACTGTGTCTGACTCTGACTGACTGTGACTGACTGTGTCTGACTCTGACTGACTGTGTCTGACTGTGACTGATTGTGACTGACTGTCTGACTGTGACTGACTCTCTGACTGTGACTGACTGTCTGATTGTGTCTGACTGTGTCTGTGACTTACTGTGGATGACTTACTGTGTCTGACTGACTGGCTGACTTACTGTGTCTGACTGTGTCTGACTCTGACCGACTGTGTCTGACTCTGACTGACTGTGTCTGACTGTCTGACTGACTGTGTCTGACTCTGACTGACTGTGTCTGACTCTGACTTACTGTGACTGCCTGTGTTTGCCTGTAAATGACTGTGTCTGCCTGTACACACTGCTGACTGTTGTCTCTGTACTGCAGGTTGCTGTTCTGCTGCTGGTTCCCCTGGATGCTCCGCGCTGAGATGCACTCCTAACCACCTCCCCGTCCACTCTGCGCTTCTGTCTCTGTTCGACTTGTCACTGAGATGGTCCAAAAACAGCCATTGTCAGCAGATTAGTGCCTTGTTATCTGTAACACACCAAACATGCATTTGTGGGCCCCATCGACACAGCACAGGTGTGTCGGCCTTTCACACTCGGACTACATTCAGACTGCCCAGCCTGATGCTCACTTCAGCTTGTTCCAGCGTGTCAGTGATGAATGGGATCTGCCTCACACATGTTTTTTATGAGTGGCCTCGCTCGTCACAAATGGGATCTGGGTCACTTTGGGCTGCAGTCCAAATGTAGTGTGAGTGAATCAGGACGGGGTAATGTCTTTTTGGTAAATTCAGAACTACGGCTGTGTCCGGATGTCCTCACTATTCCCTGTAGTCCCTACATTCTGGAGTAAAACAGCGTAGCTAGTAAAAAGTAATGAACTCAAATGTTCACCTTGAAATGTTTTGATGGCGAGTAGTGCTTTGTTAAAGTTGGTGAAAAATCGCTAACTCGGCTTAGCTGCTTACTTCTAGCATGAGCTGTTAAATAATCGATAGCTTTATATTTGTAGTACTTCAGACCGCTTTCTTCATGAATGTAAAATCCATGTTAGACAAAACGTATCTTATACTGGGGGGTAACCGACGGATTTCCATGGACTTACAGTCGGCACAAACTGATCAAATTAAACCAAATTGCATTTTTGTCCCGCAGTACTTCCACACACACTGAAAGTTTCAAACATTTAAGCGGCATCTCACAGTCATCAGGAGTCTTTTTATATTGTATTATGTTAGACCTATAAGCTAATCACAGTCGCTAATCGATCGTTAGCATTTTAGGCAAAATACTAGCTAATATAGATACAGTACATGTACATGTGTTGTAGTAATTCCTCTGGCCTCTGTGTCCGTGAAGTGAGAGGCAGGATAGATGAGCAGGTAGTAGCTTCAGTTTGACATGATTTGCATTAGAAACATTATCCAATACGGGAGTGGGGGGTGTTTTTGCTCGATTGCTCAAGTGCACTACGCAGTCCTCGATAAAGATACCGAGGGGGCCAGGGGCTTGGCCGGACATTCGGACTCGGCCTACCGGTGTTCACCAAATGATATTTAATGATTTGTAACAGTAATAGGCCGCTGTAGAGATGGTTCTAAGGTATTGTCACGTGCCACTCCTCCTATTGGTCGACCCCCCCCGCACTCTGAGCGAATGACAGGCTGATTTAACCCCAGGGAAGCGTGTGTCTCAGAATAAGATCAATTAGGGCACACAGTTATTAAGTGTACATACATGGATCAAATTTGATTAGAGATAATGGTGATTTTCTTCTTTACCTCTTTGTGTTTTTGTTGCTGGGTCCAAAACCTCTTAACTCCTCTGAAACGTTCACTTGTCGAAGTATATATTTCTTCTTTTGAACGGAGCACCTATTTGACGTCCCGGTGGATGAAGTGCAGGGTAAAAAGACACAGATGTTATTTACACTGAAAGCCGTCACTCCCCTTCCATGTGACGCCTCTGTCTGTGAACCAGTGTCCGACTCTCAGCCAACACCAAGTTCCTCCCCCACTTGTCCCAATCGACCCCCGCATGCGGCTCTGCTCGCACCGACCCACGCAGTGTGGAGTGATCCTGTTCGCTTGGGTCATCCCCTCTCCTCCTGCTGAAGCTCTGATCTGCACTTCCTGGGGTGTATTGCGCCGTAGATGGGGGGGGTACAGTTTGGTATTAAAAAAGGTTTAGGTTCTACTGGTATCGAACGAAAATGCAGTTTTGAAGCTGGTGGTCCAGGAACAGCATTAAAGGAAGTTCAAAAATGTTTTTCCCAATTTTTTTTATCCCCAGATTTTTGCCAATCAGTTATTAATAATATGTGTTCTAAAAGTATTCCCAATTTTTCAGGATGCTGTTCAGGTATCGTATCGAAAACCAGGTAAAGCACTGGTATTAAAAAAACAGAACGGTACCCGGCCCTAGTTGTAGATGAAAGGCAAAACATTGTACAGATTTTCGGCTCGGTTCAGAGTAGTTCTCATCATAGATAGTGTGTGCCAATGTGGAGCAAAACGTGGGTGCAGTTGAGATGTTTGTCTCCCCTAAACGCTAAAATGCCACAGCGCAAAACTCCTTCACATATCGGATTAATGTAAACCGTTTCTATTGATGAATCGGGGGCCACACGGCATGTCGTCCTGCTTTGGGCCGCAGGGAAAAGGTGATTCTAAAAAAAAAAAGTACTGGAAAAGCCAGGCAGAGAGGTGCCGAGTAGAGCCATGTGGGGGACTTGTGGAAAAGGCCCCGAAGCCGCACCCAGACCTCTCCCCCCCCTGCCCGTGGTTTTGCTTTGTGCGTAAAGTAAAACTGTCCTTGGTGTGTGACTCCGCTGTAGCTCCTCTTCCTCCTCTTCCTCCTCCGACAGTTAACCAAGTCTATACTGGTGTGCAACGTGGATCTGACAAATATATGTGACTATAACCGGTGCTGCCGGACAGTGTTGGGCTCCTCGCGAGGACACTTATAATCTCCGTATCTTTGAACAGTCGTTGTCCCGTAGCCTCGTGTCTGTGAGTCTGTGATGCATGCTCTCATATCAGTGACATTCAAACGCTCTGAACTGTAACACGAGTGTGAAATAAAACCGTACTCACGTTTGACTGGGCGTCTGATTCCACACGTTCCTTCTAACGGGTTCCTGCGGGGCAGTAAAAAGTATTTCATATGATTCCGACTGGTGCTTAATCGAGATTTCTTTGGGAAGAGGGACCAATGATGTGAAAATAAAAGAAAATCACTTTCATTTGCAGGTTTTGCTGAAGTTTTCTGCAATTTCCTTCAGTTTTACACCAAGTTAATTGTCTGTATAGTCGTTCCGCCGTTTATTGGAGTGGATACAAATGTTTAGTAATCTCTAATAAAAAATCTTTGTATTAGGGAGCAGCCCGGTAAATGGAATGCTCTTTATCTAAATCCTGATGTTAATCTATTAACATCCAAAAGTGTAATGTTTAAAATATCCGTGTAAGCTTTCAGTCGTACAGGAGTTGTCCATCTTCAATGAAGGTGCTTGAGTCATCTTCTGTACTCAGTAGTTGAAGTCTTCGAACGTTTCGCCTCTCATCCAAAAGGCTTCGTCAGTGGACTAAAGTCCCGCTCAGCCCACAGCTGATATAGACCAACGGGGAGGAGTTAGGGTTGGTCCGGCTCCTCCCCTCTAATCACAGCTACTCTCACCTGTGGGTAAACACCTTTGAAGTAGAGCGTCTCTAACGATCTGCTCACCTCAGTATCGGTCAGTCCTGTCCTATTCATAGATCAGGGGTTCCCAAACTGTGGTACGCAGGACGACCCCGAGGGTACGCACATACATTTTGGAGAAAAATAACTGTTTATCACAATCTGATCGATATTGACCCGTTAAAACCGCCGCACGGGAAACGCGCTTCTACAGGCGAAAAAGTTTTATAATTCAGACGTGGATGAGCTTGTCCTGGACCTAAACGTGTGACTCCAGAACCTCAAGAGCCGCTTTGGACCCGAGTGCGTAAAACTCTGCGCGCGCGGAGGCCGGGAGGCGGAGCATCAGCCCTCGCTACAACAGCAGCGCCTTTAACGGGAACCGTGCCAGAGTTTGATCGAGCAGCAATTTCTGTAAAATCTGTCATAAAGAGAGAGGAGCCCGTGCGCCGTCAGACTGATGGAGACTTTCAACAGGAGGTTTCCTCTCATTCTGATCCGAGGAGTGAGGGGAGAAGGAGAAGCGTCTGTGGCCCCCCCTCTGCCGCTAAACCCGTGGCTTTGTATCTGACACGTTTACATTTACGAGCTGATGTGTGGGGGCTCGTACACAGATGGTTATGTCCTGCGTACACATTATCTTCGACCAGCACATTTGAGTCTGTCCCGGTGGTGACAGGACGTCTGAAGGAGACGCAGAGGGGGCGGGGCCAGAGTCTGATGTTCAGAATAAGTGACAAAAGAGTCCTGGCAAAACACTCAGCTTTACCCATTCTCACTAACAGCCTCGTCTCCAAAATAATAAAAAACTGACATTTTCATCAATATTTTTGTATTTACATATTCTTAATAGCCCAGAGGAGTAAAAAAAATGTTGAATGTGGAAAACCTGCTTGAGTTCACTGTAATAATGGAGGAAATAAACATAATATTACATGTGATATTCCCAGTGTTTTCAATCGCGTCAAAGTAGGGGGTACTCGACTCTTCACCTAAAGCTTCAGGGGGTACACGGCTCCAAAACGTTTGGGAACCACTGCCATAGATGATCACTGCCCATTATCTGTCCTATTCAATGCTGATCACTGCTAATTACCTGCCTATGTCATATCCTGGTTGTCCTCCTCTCCCCCTCCCCTTCAATGTGTGTGTGTGTTTGGGTGGAGTTATCTGGGCGGAGTCCTTCTCTCCCAGCTGCTGATCACCTCTCACCTGCAAGCCATCTACAATCCAACAGTCTTCATGTTCTCCGGTTCTACTTGCGATTCTACTTCCACTCCTTACCAGTTCGTCAGACTACAATAGTGGTAACTAGACTACGGCTAGTTTAGTTTTTTTTTCCATTGTCCTGTTTTTGAAAGTTTCCTTCGTTTTTATAGAGGTTTTCAGCCAAGACTCCAGCCCAGCCAGACACCTGTGCTCCACCGGCCCCCAAGCCTTACTCACCTGCTCCCCCCTGGACCTCCGGCCAGATAAAAATAAGCTATTTTTTGTCGAGAGAAAATCCCTCAATGAACCGGAACGGTGGGCTCAGATTTCATCTTCCTTCACTTTACTCCAATCTCCTTCAGCGGAACTTTAGTCCACTGACGAAGCCTTTTGGATGAGAGGTGAAATGTTCAACTACTGAGTACAGAAGATGACTCTAGTACCTTCACTGAAAATGTTTTAAATGTAATAACAGGCCAGTAATATTGATGGAAAAACCCTGTCAATGTGAAGTTCTTAATGGTACAGCGACACCATCTTTTAATGGGATGGAATCGGAATCCCGTTGATCAAATTAGTTTTGTTCTTTGATACCAGCCATAAGTCTGATATGTTCAAGCTGGAGAGGAGTATGGATTGAAATGTGAATTGGTCTTCACTCTGCACTTTATATAAACTATATTTCATAATACTAACTAAAAACATCTTATTAAATAGTTATTTTGGTTTATGCACTTATTATTGACAAAGGAGTTGTACCGCCTGCTTGGTGTGGAGGCTAGGCTTATCGACTAGCTTCAAGAGGAGTAAAATTAAATCAAGAGAATTGAACGTTGAGCAGCCGGCAGGTTTATTACAATCTCTCAATGGCACAATTAACCAATGCAGAAGACAAAGCGCTCATTGAAAATGAAATGAAATAAAAGGTGGGATGCTTCAACAGTCTCTAAGGAATCCTTTGTGCAAGATTGGGTAAGTTTGAAAAAGTATTTCCCAGTAGATTAATCCGGGAAGGGTAACGTGGTTTTAGTTCGTTCTTCTCTGGGATCCTGTGATTGGAAGTGATTGGGTCTGTAGATCTGCTCCTGCATCCAGAACAGCTGGCCACACTGCTTCTGGATCAGCCACGAGTTCTCACTGGGTCTGGCTCGCCATCCGTAATCCCCAAACCAACTCCAAGATCAGATCCAGGATCACTGCACATACAGTACAGAACAATAAAATGATTCTGGACAGTAGTTTCAAAATAAAATGAGATCTCATTAAGTGTTCAAAATCCTTTACACTGTTGTTTTAACACCGTTTCTGTTTCTATGAATTCAAAATGTATTGCCGTACTGCATTACATGCAGAGCCGTCGCAATGGGGTAGGCAAGGTAAGCAGCTGCCTAGGGCCCCCAGCTGAAGGGGGCCCCCGATGTCTGTGGCATTATGGGACGTGAAGTTCTTTCCTTCCGTCACTGTAGCTTCTGCAGAGAGAGGCTTTCCAGCTTTGAAACTGGTAAAGTCTCACCTCAGATCATCCATGAGCCGAGAAAGACGGACAGGACTGGCCCTTATATCAATAGAGCAAAACATTAGGAGGTTATAGAACATGGAAGAGTTGGTCACTGCTTTTGTGCGAGTTAAAGTCCGCAAGCGTTGCTAAACCTCTTAATTTTGGATGGTTATTCCTTGACAACAAAAAATCCTTGTTCTACAACGTTCTTAAAATAGTTTGTGTTGTACACCATTTTAATACTTTTCTTTTAATTCAACATAAATTGTATAGTTCAAGAAAAAAACACTACTCTGCAAATAAGAGAAGACAGTTCTTAAGAATGATAATAATATGAATAATTATACTTTTTTACCTTGTGTTTGCCTTGTTGACAAAAATAACGATGCCATTGAAGACACTGTGTCCTTTACTTCACTGTAGTGGCCACTTTGTGTAGCGTACTACAGAGTAAGGCCCAATCCCAATTCTCCCTCTTAGCCCTCCGCTTTGCCCTTTCCCTTCATTTTGCGCGTTCACGAGAGACGAAGGGGTGTCCCAATTCTATTTTGTGGTGAGGGGTAGGGGTGAGGGAGAGGGCCACATACCCCTTCAAGCGAGGGTTTTTCAGATGCACACTTCAGACGAAGGGGTAGGAGGAGTTTGACAAAACACGGAAATAAGCTGCGAAATGAATTCACGAACATCATCAATAAGCACTCTTACAACATTTATAAAGTTTCAGAACGCTTCGTTCATGACTTTATTCGCTTTGTGCAACAATTAGAACAGTCCATTGCTTTATACGTGTCAGTTCTACGTTTTCGCTTTGCTGCTGCAAATGCTCCGTGTATTTGTGCTGTATTGACTGACTTTTAGCATTTCTTTCCAAACTTTCGATACGTCGCTAATGTCATAACACACGGGGTTCATCGCTGCTGCACCCGCGGTCTGTCCCCCCGCACCGCTGTGCTCTGAGCCCGGGGCCGAGGCTGTCTCTCTCCCCGTCCCGCTGTGCTCTGAGCCCGGGTCCGAGGCTGTCTGTCTCTCCGCGCCGCTGTGCTCTGAGCCCGGGGCCGAGGCTGTCTGTCTCTCCGCGCCGCTGTGCTCTGAGCCCGGGTCTGAGGCTGTCTGTCTCCCCGCGGCGTTGTGCTCAGAGCCCGGGTCCGAGGCTGTCTCTCTCCCCGCGCCGCTGTGCTCTGGGCCCGGGTCCGAGGCCGTCTGTCCCCGTTCTGAGCGCAGCCTCCGCTCAGGCCCGGGGCTCAGAGCGGAGGCTGCGGGTGCCTGTCCGCGCCCTGTGCGCACTGCGAGCGGGTCTAACCTCTGCCCGTCCCCGCTGAGTGGCTACAAGAACTTTGTGACTTTATAAATGAAGTTTGATAGATTGATGAGCGGATCGTCTGATCTCTGGCAGCTCTGGCTGCAGCCACAGCGACACACGGACAGGGGGAAGGAGAATGTAGCGCCGAATGAAGCAGAAATTGATGACAATCTGTAGGGTTTGGGCTGAGTTTAGGTGCTTGTTTAGGTTTTACAAAACAGCATCAATCAAGTGATGAACTGGTTTAGTAGAAACATGCTATAGAGACAAGTAGGCTTGCTTTTTATTTACATAACCTGATTCATCTGTGTTAATAGTAAATGCAGTCAAATGGAGGGCTGTCCCATTTCTTAGGGCGGTCTTTTCAACCCTCGCCCTTAGCCCTTGGTTTCAGGGTGTAGGGAAAGGGCTAGGGCTAGGGGAAGGGGTAGGGGTAGAAAAGAGAATTGGGATTGGGCCTTAATGTACGTTCATGCCGCATTCCCCGGTCCTCATTTTCGCCGATTCTCTTTTCCGCCTCATTTAGTCTGTCTTCGTGCTTCAAGATTTTCGTGTTGAGCTCTTGTACTGAGAATTCAAGTCGATCGAGCGAGGCTTTAGTTCGTGTGTGGCCCACCTGGTTTTCAGCTCTCACTTTCTTCAACTCTGCCATTAGCGCTGCGATGCTATCTTGTTGCACACCTGTAGCCGCATTGCTAGCTTTAGCGTGATTAGCCAGGCTTTCCTCCGTTTCGTTCTTCGCATTGTCGCGTCTGGTTGTAGTTTTGCTTACTTTATTAGTTCCACTCATGTTGTCCACTGTCCAGGTGTAAAAATGCCGAGATTGAGTAACGCTGTATACTCAAACTTAAAACTTTTGGACGAGAGTTCCCTCTTCAAGCTGCAGCTGCAGGCATGACGTCAGCGGACATCCCATCTGAATTTAAAACAATTTACCGAGGGAGGACTTTGCTGTTTTGCCTAGGGCCCCCAAATATCTTGAAACGGCCCCGATTTCAGGTAATCAAATTATTTATGTTTTACCTTTTTAAGGCATATGAAATTAACTTATTCAGTATTTGTAAATAACTGATTTTAAACAACTTATTTAAATGAAATGAAATGACAAAGTGCTTAAAAGTCATTGAATAAAAGGTCATTACAAATAAAAGTGCATCCATGCATCATTTTAGTGCATTTTTAAAAGAACCTCAGTAACATCACTAAATAAAATCTGTCATACCAATTTATACACAGTACCATTTGGTTAAGTAGTCCGACTGGTTTTAGCTTTTCATGACAATATGGATTGCATACAGTTGTAGTGGTTATCACGTGTAAAGTTAGCTAAGATTTTCCCGCTAGTTTGTAATATCTCACCGGAGTTTCCAAGCACATAAACACACTCCACTCAGTTTGATTGAGAGAAAAACACGTAAAAGGCTCTGAAAAGTACATAACCTTGAGTTACTACTTATGTAGCCGTAGAAAGTGTTTAAAAAATAGAAACCAACAACTTTAACGCCTTAAAGTGGTTTTTAACGTGTCTAAAGTCCAATGCTTTTCAATGGGAGACTAGCGGCTATATGGGGGTACTACAGCAATGGCGGCCTCCAGTGTTGTGGTCGTAAAGCAGAGCAGCCAGCAGCCACTGCTTTTCACTCACCGTGTATCTTGTTCATTTGCTCCCGTGTCTCGCTCTGCCATCTCTAGCTAGACGCATGTGTTCAAATCATTATATCATTATATTTACTTCAATGGTTCAAATACTTTCGAGGGGTATAGGCAATAACATATTAGTAACCGTGTAGTATATGGGTTACAGAGTGTATACATTAACACAGAAAACAGGCCTAAACCTGATAATACGAAGGAAAAAAGTGTCTGTGTTTGGATGGATTTCCTCCGGGTGCTCTGGTTTCCCACATCACCTCAAAATATGCACACTAGAATAATCCCCCAACAGGTGACTCTGATCATTAGCCTGGCTCCACACCTGCCCCAGTGGCAATGGCGGCTCAAATGCAGAGACAAAGGTCTATTCAAACCAAGGTTTGTTTGTTTTTAATCAAGCGTTGGTATAAAGGAGTCGTTCAAAAGATCTGATCTGATTGTCGCATCACAGCTGAATCACCTCAGTCCATCAGAGAAATCCCCCTGTCCAGATGAAGGCATATTGAAGGGAAGATCAGCTAAACGACTGTTCACTGAATTAAATTCAGCTTCTCTCGTTCATGTAGAAGGACAAATAAAGTACTTTACCTTATAATACACACCTCACGAAAAACCCTCTGGAGCTTCATTCGGCTGAGGTTTAGCAGAGTAACGGGCTGATGGCGAATCAGGGACCATCATGGGACAGTGGTCGCCATGAAAACAACACTGATGGACTTTCTATGGGATTGTAAGAGTGGGAGGAGCCACAACACCAGAAACAGCACCGCTCTGTCCCCACACTCACCAGAGACGGCACCAGTCCGTCCCACACTCACCAGAGGCAGCACCGCTCTGCCCCACACTCACCAGAGACAGCACCGCTCTGCCCCACACTCACCAGAGGCATCACCGCTCTGTCCCACGCTCACCAGAGGCAGCACCGCTCTGCCCCACGCTCACCAGAGACAACACAGCTCTGTCCCACACTCACCAGAGACAACACAGCTCTGTCCCACGCTCACCAGAGACAGCACCGCTCTGCCCCACGTTCACCAGAGACAGCATAGCTCTGTTCCACGCTCACCAGAGGCAGCACCGCTATGTCCCACACTCACCAGAGACAGCACCGCTCTGCCCCACACTCACCAGAGGCATCACCGCTCTGTCCCACGCTCACCAGAGGCAGCACCGCTCTGCCCCACGCTCACCAGAGACAGCACAGCTCTGTCCCACACTCACCAGAGACAACACAGCTCTGTCCCACACTCACCAGAGACAACACAGCTCTGTCCCACGCTCACCAGAGACAGCACCGCTCTGCCCCACGTTCACCAGAGACAGCACAGCTCTGCCCCACGCTCACCAGAGACAGCATAGCTCTGTTCCACGCTCACCAGAGGCAGCACCGCTATGTCCCACACTCACCAGAGACTGCACCGCTCTGTCCCACGCTCACCAGAGGCAGCCCCGCTTTGCCCCACGCTCACCAGAGACAGCACCGCTCTGCCCCACACTCACCAGAGACAGCGCCGCTCTGTCCCCACACTCACCAGAGACAGCACCGCTAAAACAGTGCATGCCAAGAAACCAGCCCACTACTGACCAGTTGCCTTGACCTCACACATGATGAAGACCATGGAGCAGGTCCACCTCATCACCTCCGCTCTGTGGTGAGCTCCACCCTGGGCCTGCTGCAGGCCTAAAATCGGAGTAGAGGACGCTGTCATCACGCCTGGAGCCTGGCGGGAGCGCTGTGAGGGTCATGTTCTTTGACTTCTCCAATGCTTTTAACACCATCGGACCGGCGCTGCTGCGGCGGAAGCTGGGACACACGGGAGTGGATGGACATCTTACTCCATAAACCAACAACTACAGGTGAAATTCGGGAACATTTTAATATTGTTAAAACCTTTATTTCTGTAATACAACTTAAAATGTGAAACTAATATATGATACAGACTCATGACATGCAAAGTGACATATGTCAAGCCTTTGTTTGTTTTAATGTTGATGATTATGGCTTACAGTCAATTTCAAAATATTCTAATTTCTAATATGTTTTATTTGGGCGTAACAGTAGTACAGCGGTTAGTGCTCTTGCTTCACAGCTAGAAGGTCCCAGGTTCGATTCCCACCTGTAATGGGCCTTTCTGTGTGGAGTTTGCATGTTCTCCCCGTGTCTGCGTAGGTTTCCTCTGGGTACTCCGGTTTCCCCTACCACCAAAAAAACATGTACAATAGGCCTGGATGGACGATGTGTGTGTGAATGTATGGTGGTGATCAGAGGGACCGTAGGCGCGATGTGTGTAGTCGCGAAAGCGCTTCTGTCAGTCTCCCCCAGGGGAAACTGAAGCTACTAACGTAGTTTACCACCACCGAGTATGGAGTGAATGTAAAATGCTCTCATGTAAAGCGCTTTGTGACCATGTCTGTGAAAGGCGCTATATAAATAAAGATCTTCTTCTTCTTATTTTGTATTTTTACAAGCTGTGAGCCATAATTATCAAAATTATAACAAATAAAGGCTTGACATCTCATTGTGCATGATGATTCAAAATGTCAGAAGATTAGAATATTGTGAATATGGACCATATTGTAGCTCAAAATTTCTCCTTTCATCAGCTACTTCATCCAAAACACCGGCAAAGGGTCTCTGAGGCTTTGAATGGTCTCTCGGTGGTTCAGTAGAATTCCCATTTGCTGTTAATAACTTTCTGTTGCATATAACTAAACTAAAGCCTAAACTGAGACAATGAAATATTACTCATTAAAGTATTACTTACTTTTTAGTCCTTAATAATCATGAAATTTAATAAATAAATAGGCCAAATAATTTCTTGATATTTGCTCTTGATTTAACTGTGTTTTAGTCAGTGGTTTTGAGATAAGTTCTTATCTTTATCCAAAGCATTCCCAAACATATGCTCCTAAACTGAGCCACAAACGACTCGTTACTCGTTACAAGCAGCACAGGCTCACCATCTCTGCTCATCATCAGAGCGGGTATCAGCCATAGACTGTATAAAGAATAGACAGCTCCTCCTCACTCCTCCCCGTTTACCACAATGACCACGTTCGTGGGGGAAATCATGGCGGATTTACAGGCTCCTCCTCTCCAGCTCTGACGAAGCATGTTCCTAAAAAGGGCATAAGGGCGGGATCTTGACTGTAGACCCGGCCCTGCTTGGCCCTCGCGGGGCGTGTAATGGGCGTGCATTTCTGTTGTAATCACGCCCATGGCCAGGCAGCGACGTAAACGGACTGTCAATCAAAGTCAGGCTCTCATTAATTATGCAAGATTTCGAAAATGTATTTCTACGATAAAAACCCTGGTGCCCCATATTGTTTTTAACCCAGCGTAATCACAGGAGGAATATGTAGCTCTAGCCACTTCTAAACCATTAGGCACCGGGCATTAACGTTTTTTTTAACGTGTCTAAAGTCCAATGCATTGCAATGGGGGAATAGTGGTCATATGGAGGTACTACAGCAAAGGTGGAGCAATGGCGGCCTCCAGTGTCGTAGTAAAAAAGCAGAGCAGTCAGTGGCCATTGGTATCAGCGAGGGACTGGAGTGATTAGCGTTGCGGCTAACGCAATGCTAACAGGGAAGAAGCGATAGTCCTTCGCGGTGGCAGCATTACAAACGCTGATATTTTCACAGTACATCCACGATCTACCGCAAACCTTAATTAGACTGAGAAGTAAACAAAAGCACATGGCGCAGCGCACGTAAACAAAAGCACATGGCGCAGCGCACGTAAACAAAAGCACATGGCGCAGCGCACGTCGCCGCCATATCTCGCCGCTACATTCACTTCTGTCCAAACCATCTCCAAATGATTGAGCCACTGGTTTTTGTTTTACCAACCAAAGGGCTCTCCTCCGCACGCTTCACAGACATTGTTGCTTTCTTCATGTTTGTTGAAGAGTGCCGGCTGCCCCCCCCCCCTCTCCCCTCACCCCTCGACGAGGGGCGGGGCCGGGGCGCAGTGCAGAGCTCCACTCAGCGGGTTGCCTGAAGCAAGTATTACAGCGCAAATTTGGACTATATCGATATATACGATATGGTCTAATTCCATATCCATCCATCCATCCATTTTCTTCCGCTTTATCCGGGGCCGGGTCGCGGGGGCAGCAGTCTCAGCAGAGATGCCCAGACTTCCCGATCCACGCACACCTCTTCCAGCTGTTCTGGGGGGACCCCGAGGCGACACCAGGCCAGCACGGAGACATAGTCCCACCAGCGTGTCCTGGGCCTTCCACGAGGCCTCCTCCCAATAGGACATGCCTGGAACACCTCCCGAGGGAGGCGACCAGGAGGCATCCGATACAGATGCCCTAGCCACCTCAGCTGGCTCCTTTCGACGTGGAGGAGTAGCGGCTCGAGTCCGAGCTCCTCCCGGGTAACTGAGCTCCTCACCCGATCTCGGAGGGTGCGCCCAGCCACCCTGCGAAGGAAACTCATTTCGGCCGCTTGTATTCGCGATCTTGTCCTTTCGGTCATTACCCAAATCTCATGACCATAGGTGAGGGTGGGAACGTAGATCGATCGGTAAATCGAGAGTTTTGCCGCTTGGCTCAGCTCCCTCTTCACCACAACGGTCCGATACAGCGACCGCATCACTGCTGACGCCGCACCGATCCGTCTACCGATCTCACGCTCCATCCGTCCCTCACTCGTGAACACGACCCCGAGATACTTGAACTCCTCCACTTGAGGCAAGGACACCCCACCGACCTGAAGCGGGGAAGCCACCTTTTTCCGGTGGAGAACCATGGCCTCAGATTTGGAGGTGCTGATCCTCATCCCGGCCGCTTCACACTCGGCTGCAAACCGCCCCAGTGCGCGCTGGAGGTCCTGATTTGAGGAAGCCAACAGAACAACATCATCTGCAAACAGCAGAGATGAGATTCTGAGGTTCCCAAACCGGACACCCTCCGGCCCCTGGCTGCGCCTAGAAATTCTGTCCATAAAAGTAATGAACAGAACCGGTGACAAAGGGCAGCCCTGGCGGAGCCATATCTCTTTTTTAAATATATCGATATATCTTAAATATCGATATATCGCCCAGCCCTAGGTTAGAGTCAAACATCAAATACTGGTCAGTATGAGTTGCCTTCCTGTAAACCTCTGTTTTCCCCTATGATAACTTTACAATCTAAAAAGGCAAGTTCTTTCTCTTTGGCGTCCTCCCGAGTAAATTTAATGCTGGGTCCACAGCATTGATGTGATCTGTAAAAGGTGCCACTTCCTTCTGTTTAATTTTGATCCACGTGTTACCTAAGGTCTGCACACACTACACGATTTTTATGCCCGATTTTGATACAATTCTCCGTTGCGCCGAGTCTTCCCGAGTCGTGTTTAGTTGAAGGCAGTCGCAAAGAGTCGTGTCGCGTAGTGTGGGGGGGGTCACGACTGGACTCGCGTTGGAATCGTGTAGTGTGGGCAGCAGTCAGACGCAACTGGACTACAGTCGCATAAGCCCGATTTTGGACGCACAGGAGAAACGTGGGAGATTTCACCGTCCCCAAAGTGAACACACAGAAAACAGCGGCCAATGACAGAGTGAAATAAAGACAGAAAAACACAGCCACGCCTCATTTTTCATTTCTCCGTGGAAACAGCGGCACACACAGCCCATGTCATGGCCACAGTCCCACACGAAAAGGCACAACTTTATATCACCAAACGTTCACGAGAACCACCTTTTCAGGCTACATTTCCACCACGAACAGAGTTTAGCGGAACTTACTGAGTTTGGAGACGGACTGTTCAGCTGCACCTCGCCGCTAGCTGCTCGCCTCTCTCCGCTGTCTCCTCCGCCTCCTCCATCTTGGAGCGGAGGCCCGTCTCCTTTTCTTATTAAATCCACTGAAATACGTCCCGCTTCTTCTTCTCGCCGACTTTTATCTCCATGTGACAGAACTAAAGCCAAGTTGAGGCTTCGTAGCAGTAGGAGCCTTGCACTGCGATGTTGTGACACTGTTGACACCCCTGACCAAACTGGGACACGCACATGTTTTTGCACGCTCATAAACACAGGCCTATCTTAGCGAAGTTCAGGTCAGTTTTTGAAACCGGAGGAGAAATGAAGCAGTAGAGACACAGACGTGCTGTGTTATAAACATCAGCTGTTTGTCAGAATCGTGTAGTGAGTCGCTCTGACGATTCTCAGTCGTTAAGTGTGAACCCCCAGACGTTCTATAACCACACTAAATCCAGTCGTGTAGTGTGGGCCCCCCATTCTATATAAAATCGTTTAAGACTAGAAAAATCATGTAGTGTGTGCGAACCTTAATGTAACTATATGTTGTGAAGCCCTTTAAGCTTTCGCTGATATCTCGGAAGCTCCGCTTCCCGCCTGAGAAGATCAAACGATCTAACCGCTCCAATCACCCTATGAGCCTGGCACACCCCAGGTCCTATCAAAGGAGGCTTAGCCCGACACTCTGCTCCTTTGAACTCAGCCGTTGGAGGAGAGGACTTGCCTGCTGGGCCCGAATCTAAAGGGCTTCGCAACATATTCATAGAACCGTAGTTACATTAGGTAACTGGGGTTTCTATTTCATATGTTGCTTCAGCCCTTCAGGCTTTCGCTGATGCATATCGGGAAGCCAAGGAGACCGATGTACTCCCAGCAGGCATGGACTCAAGTGATTGAAGCGAGCCTGGGGCCGACGTGCACCCCGACAACCAACGTGTCAGCAAGGCAGAAGCCCACAGGCTGGGTGAGGAGTGCAGACACCATCCAAGGAACCATACTCTCTCACCCAAACAGAGAAGACGGGAACGCCACCCAGGCTACCAACCAAAAGGGGCTGGGAGCGCCCGGGCAAAGTGAATAAATTCACTCAGACGGTGTTCTCCAATCGCTGTTAGCTGTTGCTTGCTTCTGATCTTAAATCTATGAAACTTTATGCTCCTCTCCTTCCTTCAGTTGTTTGTGTCGCCTACAGGTGTGTGCGTGTGTGTGTGTTCACTACATTGATTTTATTATATTTAGCCATATTTATCACAATCTTTTGTCAAAGGTACGAAGGCCTGCACTTTCCTTTTGCCCTCCAGTCGGCGCCGCGGATCAGAATCACGTGCACGTGACGTCCCTCGTCAACGTGTGTATAGAACTCACTGACTTCCTGACGGACCGGAGACAGCACGTGTGGCTGGGGAAGATCGTCTCGTACACTCGGACTACAAACACTGGAACTCCTCAGGGCTGTGTACTTTCCCCCTGGCTCTTCTCCCTGTACACAAACTGCTGCACCTCCAGTCACCAGTCCGTTAAACTGATCAAGTTTGCGGACGACACCACCCTCATCGGGCTCATCTCGGACGGTGATGAGTCCGCCTACAGGAGAGAGGTGGAACGGCTGGCGTCCTGGTGCAGCCACAACAACCTGGAGCTGAACGCCCAGAAGACAGTGGAGATGATCGTGGACTTCAGGAAAGACACAGCCCCACCGTCCCCCCTCTCCCTGACAGACTCTCCCACCCCCATCTCTATCGTGGACTCCTTCCGTTTCCTGGGCACCACCGACCTCAAATGGGAGCCAACCATCAGCTCCCTCATCAAGAAGGCCCAGCAGAGGATGTTCTTCCTGCGGCAGCTGAGGAAACTTAAGCTGCCTACCAGGATACTGGTGCAGTTTTACACGGCCATCATCGAGTCCATCCTCACCTCCTCCATCACCGTGGGGTCCATCCTCACCTCCTCCATCACCGTGTGGTCCATCCTCACCTCCTCTATCACCGCGTGGTCCCCCGGCGCTACAGAACGGGACAAGCACCGACTGCAGCGCATTGTGCAGCTGCAGAGAAGTTGATTGGCTGTGAGCTCCCATCTCTCCAGGACCTGTTCACCTCCAGGACCCGGAGGCGTGTGGGTCGGATCACAGCTGACCCTTTTCACCCTGGACAAGGACTATTCACCCCTCTCCCCTCAGGCACGAGGCTATGGTCTATCCAGACCCATACCTCCCGCCACTTGAACAGTTTTTCCCCTCCGCCATCAGACTCATGAACAATAACAAGACCCAATAACTCAGTCACAGACTCATGGATGTATCTGCTCTATTGCACTGTGCGGTGTTTCCACACTTAGATCTGCTGCTGTCACTTTATATCACTTTACTTTATACTCATACACATATGTAAATATAATCCCGCTGCTGTTCTATGCCAATTGTTGTTGTCTTACCAAATTTGACTTTTTTTTTCTTTTCTTATTTATTTAATTTTTTTGCATGCCCCCTAAAGTTTTATGTTGCACGTCTGCACCAAGAAAAAATCCTAGTTTGTGAACCTGTTCTCAAACAATGGCAATAAAAACTATTCTGATTCTGAGAAAAGCCGGACAGAACAACTGAAAGACCAGTGTTAGAGCCAAATACTAATTGCCTGCGGACGGCGCTTTTGCCTTGAGGAATCATATAAAGGTGTGCCTTTTAATGATTTAAGCAGGTGGGCGACCCGATAGGGGCCAATGTTTTTTTGACAGCTAAATGTTAAGGAGTTTTGTTGTTTTCTTGCCCATTGAAATAAAGTGACATTTTATATATATTGAACAATAGCCAGTCAGCCATATCCACTGGCATTTAAGTTGGCCACCTCAACCAGCATACAACTGGTAAGTCACCTGACTTGCACGCAGTAGCTCAGTGTTCTAACATCCATAAACGGCAACTGCTATCACAACTTGAGATTGACGAGGTACACCACAAATGTTACGGCAAGGGGGGCCAGGACGCCTGGTCAGAGGGGAGTTAACACCAACTCCTCCTCTGTAGATTGAGTCCAAAGCCCCAATAAACGCATCCACACTGAACAAGGCTGCGGCTGACTTGAAAAATAAGTTCATGACCATCAGGCAACCCCGAATCCAACTACAGGCTAAGTGAAGTACTATCAAACCAATGAGCTGATATACTCCAGCAGCAGTGATCCTAGAGACGCTTGGCTATCGTAAGAGCAACCATGAGATAAAATACCCACCATGGCAAATAAGACTGGAGGCTAATACCAAGGCAGCACAGAGAGAAGTGAGTCAAACGACAGAGGCTCAGAAAGGTGCAAGGAAAAAACAAAGAGGTACAGCCATATGCCCAAACCTGAAGCATTGGAAACTGCCAAGCAAAGGCTACAAGCCTTAGCCAGCTTCCTAAAGAGGTACACGAGAGACAATTAAGCCAGACCATATTCTGATATTATTTGGCTAAGTTAGAGTCCAGACAGCGTGTTGATCGGTTGAACAATCGTGCTAGCCCAGGGCAGTTTCCCCAAACTTCACTCAAGCTTCATCACCCGCTTTCAAACACATCCATAAAACTGTCCTTACCTTAAAGTTGCTGCTCAGGCCCTTTGTAACAGTAAAGACAGAGACACACACTGTCCATCTGCCGCGGACTGCAAAGAGTCCTGCTCCTCCGAGCAAAACTCCGAAAACACGATGCACGAGTGTCCTTGTGCTTTGGTTTGGTCAAATCTGTCAGTCTGTCCAGCGATAAGCTTACTGTCTTCTTAATGTAGCTGTTTTTCACCGGTTTACAGAGCCATGTTCACATTTCAGATGACATGTCCGACACCCGTGAGTCACCCATGAGTCAGACGGCTGTTCTCAACTCAACCAGCTCAAGTGTACGCTCAATGGCAGGGTAACAATAGCAGAGCAGACCCACCAAGGCTGCAAACTGAATAGTACTGGAAAGGAATATAGGAGGAGGCGTGATAGAACAGTGATGCACAGTGGCTGGTGGCTCCAAGAGAGGACCACAGCAACCTCCCTGAACAGAATCCAGTTACTATCACAGTGGCAGACATCCAAAAAAGAGTCTCAGGTATGAAAAACTGGACAGCACCAGGCCCTGACATGATACAAGCCTACTGGCTAAAGAAATTCATGGCACTCCATGAGCGCTTGGCAGCACAAATGAACCAACTGCTGAGAGATGGGACTCTGAATGGTTAACCAAAGGGCCACAATCCTGATCCTGAAGGATTCCTCAAAGGGTATAGTCCCACCCAACTATCAGCCAATAACCTACCTCTGCACAACCTGGGAGCTCATGTCCGGCGTCATATATGGATCAATACATGCTCAGATAAAGGACTGGATGGTACAATCCTGGAAACCACATATCCCAAGGTGGTTATACTGTAAACAACCGAACTGTGGAGCAACCAACAAACCCTCTACAGTCGACCTTCACTGGGTAGATCCTGACTTTCCACCCACACTGGGCTGCATCAGCTGATAGCTCTGAGTACTTTAGTCTCTTTAGTGCATACTCCACTGAGTCCTCCCATGGCATTGTCAGTTCCACTAGGAAGGCAGTGCGAAGGGTGGAGAACCAAAAGACGATGTCAGGTCTGAGGTTTAGCTCCGCTAATAGCTTCCAGTCTCATACTTTGCAAAACAGGCCCAGATATGAGCTGGACCTTTGCGATGTACTTGATGTTGCACCTGCATGAACGAAGGCCATTATTGGATACTGCTTGGCTGGCAGAGACGGAAGGGTATTTTTGGCTGTTCGCTTGGCCTCAAAGCAGACCGCCAAGCACCTTAACACCTGGTTATCTCGCCATGTGCACCGGCCTTGTGAAAAGCTTGTTTTACAGCCAACCAAGATGGCTGTAAAATCTTGGTTGGCCAACCAAGCGGTGTCGGCTGGAAAGGGCCACAGAGAGAAGGTGGCATCCTCCTCATACCACTGCCGGAGGTTGGTTGGTGATGGTAGAACATCATAAACTGCTCGAATAAGGAAGCCCAAGCTTTTCGACCTTGGAAAGAGGAATGTCATAGAGAGTCAGCGACCACATTAGGCGTGGGAGGAGGCCAAACTGCAAGGACCATATTTTTAATCTGCCAGGCTGTGCTGTCGATGCTCTTCAAACCATTATTGGTGACCTCTTTGACTTGGTCAATCTGCATTGTGTCCTTCAGTGAGGCTTTTTCTCTGCCACTGTTGGTATGGCTCTTCAACGAAGAATCGATACTCTGCCAACTTTCCTTTAACAATAGACACACTCCTGGACTTGCAAGGCTTTATTTTCATTCGAGCCCACTTGATGGTGTGCTAAAGCTTGCCTAAGAGTTGCCGGGTGCAAGCTGTGGTGGTCGTAAGTGTGGTTAGGTATCCATGTATGCCCTAACAGTGCCCGAATAGTGTCTAAAGCAGACTTAGAGAGACTTATCCATGCATTTGTCTCCAGCATTCAAAGTGCTTCACAGTTGATCAAATCAATGAGACATCAACAGCCTTCATCCCCACTGCTGTCAAGACTGTACAACCAGACTGTAAAGTAACAAGTGCAATAACCCCTTTGCAGAATACATGCAATAATTCCTGTATTTACATCACTTATCTGCGTCACTTTATCAACCACTTGCACTACAAAGTTATTGCACTTGTTACTTTAAAGTCTTGTTGTACAGTCTTGACAGCAGTGGGGATGAAGGCTGTTGATGCCGCATTGATTTGATCAACTATGAAGCACTTTGAATTGCCTTGTGTATGAATTGTGCTCTACAAATAAACTTGTCCCGCCTAATTGGAGGAAGCTGCTGAGCACTCCTCCCAACCACCCAGCGGGACGCACGAATAATAACCTACATAGCCATTGTGAAAATTAGAGGAGAGATGGTGCATGGTATCCCTACTTCCAAGTGCTGCCATGCAGTAGAATACTGCTCGGTTGTGAGGCATAGCTGTTTATCCTGGAAATAGGACAGGACCAGGCTGAGGATCGGTTTTGGCACACCACAATAGCTGAATGCCATCCAGAGAAGAGTGTGGGGAACGGATCCAAAAGCATTTGCAAGAAATGCAAGTTGTTCTAAGAAAACAACATGCAGATTGAATTTGGTGCACAGGATGTACAGGTGCCATGTCAGAGGGATTGACAATTCTGTCATTATGAAGGGGGTCTGTATGGACCTTTCTCAGATGTGTGCAGCTTGGAGTACATTTATTCCATCCTTCTCCACTGTTTCTTCAATAGCAGTCTTTCTGGTGCCAGTCACAGTTCCAAATCGTTCAACTTCGTAGTTGTAAATGATCTCTCCCACCTTTCCCATTTTATTCACAGCTGGTCCCTTAAGTTGTTCTAAAAGACAATAAAGATCCTGATTGACATTTTGCCAATCTTTTGGCTCATGGGATTTAGGCCATTTCACACGTGGTCTTTGTCCCTGGGTCTTCTTTTCAGTAGCAGGCAGTGGAGTGGAGGCCTCAGCACTCCTGTCAGTGTTTATTTGTACTCCCCCCCCCCCCCCCCCCACTTGCAGGGGTAATGATGTTCTGCAAACTGTGGGGTTCTTCCTGCTGCTAAACTTCACTTAACTGATTCAGCCTGCTTGGTAAGAAGTATTGGTCGATGTAAGTTCCCTGCACATGTGGCTTCAAACACTTCTTCCGGCCTTGATAGATCCGCAGTCCTTTCAGGGATGTTACTTTAGCCCACCCACAGCTCCACCTATGGAGCAAAGGACCTTGTTCTGTAGTAGCCTCAGGTACAGTGGCAATCCTTATTCTTATTGTCTGGTCGGTCCTGGGTCGTTTCCCTGAGTCCTCCGATAAGTCATCTTGCGCTTGCTGACTCAGGGGGTATCTTCTTCATTGAGTTTTCTGTAGCCATAGATGGGTGGTAACTGTGCACTAGAAAGTGCCAGGTGCCCCCTGCTACAGGTAGCTAGCCTATAGCAGGCTAGCCTCCTGGCTAGCCTAGACAGGAGCCTCCTAGCCTCCTGGCTAACCTAGACAGGAAGGTTGGATTTCCCTCCTGTCAGCAGTCTTTCCAAGTGGTCACCGGGTCTTCCCCCAGTTGCCAGTTGCTCTCTTCACAGCAGTCACTGGTTATACTAGGATTGAGCTCAGATAAAGAACTGGATGGTAAAATCCCATAATCCACATATCCCAAGGTGGTTATACTGTGAACTGGAAGTAGGAGAGATATTCAGAGTGCAGAGGATCACTGGCTTCACTGGGGTCATCTGCACACCTCAGAAGGGCATTGATAAAAATACCAGCTCTTGGTAGATAGAACAGTAACTTGAGACTGCAGAACCCGAAACACTAATCTGGATTGATTACAAGAAAGCCTGCTACCAAATACTACATACTTGGATCCTTGAATGCTTAGAGATGTACAATATCAACAGGACTCAGGACTCATGTTTTCACACATGTTGGAGCGTCTTATGGGTCGAGCCGAGACCGCCCTAGTTTCAACTGCACTTCAAAGTTAGTTCAGTCCGTGTTCACATGCGCCCGAACGACAACGGGCATCAACCTGCCAATGCGCCGACACACCCTCACATGTGCACTTCCCTGATGTTACGCGGTGGTGCTCTGCAGGGTGTAAGATGCTGGCCTGGGAAAGCTTACATTAAGGGCCAAAACCAAATGGCTGGCATAGTGTAGGCTACAGGAACTTCTGTGCAGAGTCTGGGCTGAAGGAGGAAGAGTTTGTAAATGTATAGTATGTAGTGAGTTGGGGTTTAGCGTCCTGCAGTTAATTAATGAGACGTAGAGGGCGCGCTAAAGGAGCCCCTTCACTGGTACCTGACCTCTCTTTTCTCCGACGTCACATCCGCCATCAGCACTCGGGCTAGGTGTGCAGTGGACGAGTTGTTTACATGTTCATGTCGTGTTGGAGCGTCAAGCCGGCGGCGTAAAGCCAGCAACTGAGTCGTAGTCAACGTCCATGGTGCATTGCTGCTTGCTAGCGCTGGTCCGGAGGCTTCTGCATAGCTGGGCAGGGTCGGATGCTCGGGGTCCCGGAATGGCTCGTCCGAAGAGTGCAATGCAATCAACATTCACCTGGGTCCTGATGGCGTGCCCACTCCCCCTTTTTTGTTACTGCTGTGATAACTCCTACTCCTCTTAAACGTGTGTGTAACAACCTACACACGTGGATTCCATGAACTGGACTGATGTGGGACTATAATAACTGTGAACTATATGAACTGAACTGAACTTATCAAAAGATATTTTACCAAACCATCTAACTTATCCTAACTTAAAGAGAATAAATCCATGTTTTTATAACTTGCCTTTGTCCTGTCAATTTTAACAAACCTTCGTTGCCTATGGGTTAATTTACTTACATTTTATTTTGGGGCAAAATGCCCCTGTCGTTGTCTCATGATGTTCATAAGCTACATATTTTGAGTGGTGGGTACCACAGCCACCTACCTCCCCCACTTGCCTTGCCACATATAGAATAGCAAAAAACATAACGTAAATCGCTTAAAGCAATCGCTTTAACACATTTTTAAAAACCTGATCCAAGTTAGTCTTTTGATTGAAACTATTATGTGATCAGTTGTCAGATCATTTAACACATTAAAGTGCTTTCACAGTGTTTGGTAAAAACTAGACCTGTTCTCACATTTAAACAGACTTTGGCCAATACTCTGGCCACTTTTTACAGTAACTGGAATATAACTGCAAAACTCTAAATTCTGTAAGCTCTCAGGAGCTAATGACAGTGAGCTGATTCTTGTTTCATAGTTTCCACTGTTCTCCCCGGGTCGGCGTAGGTTTCCCCTTTCTCCAGCATTTTTTATTCATCTCATCCATTTACATTTCCTTCAAGTTCTCATACAGTACAAAACTAAACTAAGTAAAAGATTTCATAATGACCCCACAACTTTTTTTTAAATAGAAAAGAGAAATGAAAATAATTTTCAGTCAAAGAACTCCAAACCAAACTCAACCTCCAGGAGCAGGTCCAGTCCCAGAGACTCCGATTTGTAGCCATGATTTCATTGATAAACTTAACTTGCCTACTTTCACGTTTCAGACAAAGACAGTGATAAGAACTGCAGCGAGCTGTGCAGGTCGATGCAGAGCATGAATGAACACATGAATACATGTCTGATCTTCAATCAATCAATCAATGGTTTTGTATAGCCCAATATCACAACAGAGAGTTGCCTCATAGGGCTGCAACAAACATTAAGGCAATAAAACAGAGCAGTAAATAAGACAATGTAAAGTTCAGGCGAATCAAATATCCAGGCAAACATAAAGTCCAAATAAGCGTCAGCAGTGGGTGGGACGAGCAGCTCGGGTGTCCCCTGTCCTTAGACTCTCCAGCACGGCAAGGAAAAACTCAAAAACCCAGTGGGAGAAACGAGAAACCTTGAGGAGAACCACAGAAGGAGAGATCCACTCCCATGGACGGACAGGCTATAGAGACCCAGGGCTGAAGGAAGTCCCTCAATATCTTAGGGGCCTGTATGAAATGTCAAGGCCCCCTTAGATTTACAAGGCTCTATCTTGTTGAATGAATAAATGAACGAATGTTTATTTTGGTTACAAACATGGAACAACGTTTATGCACGGCAAAAGCAGCATGTTCTGTAAAGTTGGGGCCACTTTAACTAAATGGAAATGGCTCGTGGGTTTTTGCTCAAAAATGCACCAAACTCTACAAACCACTGATGGAACACAAGGAGACTATAGGAACAAGAATGTGGGAATAACTCAACTCCAACGACACGAGAGACAGAGCCTTTTAATCTAAGGGGACATTGACGTCGAGTTTCTTCCTGATGGTCTCAGCACTGAGACGTTCATGTCTGGATGAAGTTACTTTTGATCGTGTCCCTCGCTCCCTACGCTCCTGCCCAAGTATGTGATGTGTAAAGACTTTGTTCTTTTGTGCAGTAAAATACATTGAAATGGTATATAATAAGTCTCCAAAACGTCCCGGGCCTGTTGTAGAGGTTCTGCAGAGCCTGTGAAGAGCCTGTCACACTGGCCTGCACCCTCTGTAAACGGCTGATTTATGGATGAAAAGATGGGGGTGACCACCCCCACTGGGTGCCCTCCACCCACCCCCACATCAGCGCTGTGCCCCCATTGTTCTCTGCGCTCGCACATCGCGCACGCGCCGGCCCAGACAATGGCCGAACCCTGAGCCTGAGAGGTGAATGAAGCCACAGTTAGTGCTTTAGGCGCGCGCTGTCCCCGGTCTTATCTCCATCAGCGGCTCACGGGTTTGAGTCCTCACGTGGTGCGGGGCCGTGTGTGCACGGTGTGTGCGTGAGTGTGTGCACGTGCACGGTGTGTGTGCACCGAGTGTGTGAGCTCTGATGAACGCTTTTGGCTGAGGTGCACTGGGCGGGGCTCCGACAGTCTTCTCTGTTGTCCGTAGCAACCGAGGGATTGAGCGGGGTTCAGGCGCTTTGTTTGGAGCCCCTCATTTAGGCGGCCAGCGTCAGGAACCTGCCATCCCTCCGAGCGTACACGCACTTGTGAGAGTGCGCGACAGACGCAGACGCGTTCACGAGCCTGAGAGAGAAAGAGAGAGGGAGAGAGAGAGAGAGAGAGAGAGAGAGAGAGAGAGAGAGAGAGATGGCTGCTGGGATTTAGCTCGGCGTCTTTTCCTGTCCAACACAACAAGCTTATTATCTGCGAGTCCACACGCAGCGGGTGGATTTACGCGCAGGAACAGGTTGGTCTGCTCCTGTATCTCTGCATGTTCATGTTGTGTCTTTGTCTGGGCTGCTCTGGGGTGTGTGGGGCATCAGTGAATGTAGGTTATTTGTCTCTAAATGCTCATTAGGAGGCCATTGATGCGCGGGGACCCAGAGTCTCCGGGTGGAAGGCACTTGTTAGTCCGTGTTCTGTGCGGGAGACGGGGGGTCGCGGAGAGCGCGCTGGAGCGTCTGATGGACACGGTGTGTGTGCACATTACACGTCTGACACAGGACGGTTTCAAACACGTCTTGGCGGGTCATACGATCCGGATCAATCCCCGCCGAGGCGCATCAGTCCCGGTGTCTGGGTCCCGGGCTGGAGCCTGTCTGGGTCCGCGCGTCTGCCACAGCAGCACCGTGTCGGTGATGTCATGTGGCCCAGGGACCTGTCTTTGTTTTCGGTGTGGGACTGTGGTCTCCGGGGCACGCTCCCGTTGTGAATCAGTGCGTGTGACACGTGTGTGGAGCATCTGCTCGTGTGTGTGAGCGTCTCGGAGCGTTCGCCACTCGGTGCGTTCGCCTCGTTACTGTCTGCCACATAATCCCCAGCCTCGAGTTCGGTGCACATTTTGTCGGGCGCAGCAATAACAATGCCATAAAGAGAGAGGGGGCGGGTGTGTGGCGGGAGATGTGCACACGGCGCTAACGGACGGAGAAACGGACCGTTACTGCGCTCCGGTACCGGGGATCAGTCAATATAACATGAACGTGTGTTTTCCGTTTAAAAGGCCAGTTTGGTTTGGCGGGCTCTTTCTTAGCCCATAATGTAGCCCATATAGGCGCCATATTAGCAGAAGTTACCCCCCTGCCACAAAATGGAGGGGAGACGCTCATAGGAGCGCTCTTCATTAGCAATGCAAATGAGGCCCTTTGAGCGGGGCCCGGCACCTGCCGCGTGTCCTGCCGCGCTGTGGCCCGTCCCGCGGCTCAACTCCGAGCTTTAACGGGAATGTGGCCGAAAGAAGTTGTTGTGAACAATGAAAGCGTCGAAGTGCCGCTTAGAAGTGGACAGTCAGCGCGGAGAAGGAGAGATCACGTGAGGAACAGACTGATGTGGGTCAGACGGAGGAACAGGGACATGTTGAAAGATTCCAGACTTGGCTCGGTGACATTTGGGGCACGTGACTGTGCCCAGGTGCTGCGCACACTGGCGGCACCAAAACAACTGTCAGGTCCTAAAGGAGCAGCAGGGCCGCTCCTTTAGCTGCGAGGACGAGGGGGCTCCACCAAAATCACCTCTTCAGTTTCAGGAGCAAAGGGCTTAATACAACAAAGGTGTTGTGGAAACCAGCTGGTTTCAAAATCCAAAACCATGACAAGCTGTGACCCACTTAGTGAAAACACATTCTCTTCCATTTATTATAGGAATAATTTACAGAATCGCCTGCACTCAGCAAAACTAAACGCATTTATTTAAACGCAGGTATTCTTTCATTTGTATAAACGTCCTGACCAGGGAGCGGGACATCACCACCATGGAGATGCTGCTACTTTGCTTTGACAGCAGACAAACATCAAGTCCTTTATGTTTGTGGAGCCGATCAGGAGCGTGTTTATGTTCTGATAGTTCAGCTGCTTGGAATGTTCCACAGTGAGGCTTTTCTTTCTTTCTTTTTCAAATATAATGCCTCCATGGTCAGAATTCATATTGAAGACAATCAAATCAAATCTACTTCAGAACTAAACACAGAGGCCTAAATAAGTCCCTTGTTAAATATGCACACGAAAAAAAGTATGATGTAGTTCTGCCCTCATCCTTTACGAAGTGTGATTCCTTGATTATCGAAAGAAAACCTACAGCGTGAGGACTGCACTTTTTAACCGCCCAGTCACTATTAGTCTTTGAATGGTCACAATTAAGGCTGCACAATATATCACAAAATCACTAAAGTCTTCCATCTGACTCAGATTAACATATTTTTTGCAAACTTAGCCAAAAACACACACAAGGAACTTACAAAATAATGTGCAACAGTTCAGTTTTGTTACAATTTACCACATTTTGCTTTTGAGTCTTGTTTTGGGGCTGCCACCCCTAGTAAAGGTCTTGCCACCCCATTGATCTCAGCCAGGTGTTGTCCTGGTCTGGAACTGTCTAAATTCTAGTGTAGTCGTCAACCTGGCACTTTATAAATGCATTGTTTCAAGGACTAGTTGCAATCCAGATCTTCAAAGCCTCATTTAAAGATTGATTGAATCGTTTTTTTTGGTCTGTATAACCAATGTGATGTCTCACATCTGCTCTAGAAGGTACTTGGGTGCTTACAGAGGCTCACTCTCAGTTAGGACAAAGATTTAGAACACATTTAGAGCTAAATAAGGAGCCAAGTGCCAACTCCTGTGGCTCCCAAGATGATGAGTTTTTATCTAGTTTTTATTTATTAAGAAACTCCCACGTATATTATAGACAATGCTACTATTTTAACAGAAACATTGCCTTGTGATCAAGCTATAAACATTCCACATTGTAAAATGTGTTGCCACCCCAGATATCCTTGACCCTGCTTGCCACCCCGTGAGTTTTTTTCTAGATCCGCTCCTGCTCTCGTTCAATTTGTTTCATAATCACAACAATGCCAGGGAAACGTTTAGCGCTACGTCATTCGGGGGATTTGAAAAGTGCTTTTTTGCATTATTAGTTTGTAAGAGGTTACAAGTGTAGCTAGGTTTTCAATCATACGCTGCTTTTATACATGAATATAAT
Source organism: Proterorhinus semilunaris (assembly GCA_021464625.1). Taxonomy (NCBI): domain Eukaryota; kingdom Metazoa; phylum Chordata; class Actinopteri; order Gobiiformes; family Gobiidae; genus Proterorhinus; species Proterorhinus semilunaris. Next base: position 2,177,489 of record CM038354.1, read on the forward strand.
GCAAATTCAAGTGGAAGTATTCTAAGTATTCAGAATACAATACAACATAAATACATAAAATAGGTGTAAAAACCTGTAATCGATTTTCTGCTCCTGAGAGGAAGTTGTGGGAGGCTCATTTTAAGGCTCTGACTGAGCTCTTTCCAATGCAAAAAAGGGGAATTCTTTGGAGATCGTCCTGAAAGATCAGCTGGTCGGCCTTGACAAAGTATTCTTCCCAACCCTGGTCTCACGTCACATCAGCCCCTGACACAGATTCACCGCAGCTTCAGGCTGGACAATGAAATCTGTACTTTGGTCAACCTCAATAATCGTCATTGGACTTCATAACCATCAGGTTTACACATATTTCTTTGACACTTGGTTTTGGAAGATTTTTGTGTGTGTTTAAAGCCCTATAGCCTTCCTGATTTTTGGTGACAAACCATGAAAGAGGAAACAAATCAATTTAAATGTTAGCTGTGGTCCCAACTCAATCCTAATCCTAACTGTCCTAACATATTTTGAAGCCTGACAATGCTTCACAGGGAAGACTTTATAGGCACAGTTTTCTTTACACTTTCTGTAATAACAGAAAGTGTAAAGAAAACCCTTGGATGTCTAAGGGTTTGCTAAATTCATGCAAGAAAAAAAATTCTCTTTACAAAAAATGTATAAATAATAGAACAAAAGAAGCGGAGGATAAATATAAGAAATAAATTTTTTTATTGATTTAGAAAATGTAAACAGGATTATTATAATAAGTTGTTAGATAGCAATAAGAATAATATTAAAGGTTTATGGAACATCTTAAATAGTTTAATTAGAAATAAACCAAGAATTATTAATTATCCACAATATTTCAAAGATGAGGATAAAACTATAAAAAATAGGAATGAAATGGTCGAAACATTTAATACATTCTTCGTAGATGTTGGACCGAACCTTGCTGCAAAAAGAAATATAATTGTGAGTTCATAGACACAAATTCTACATCCTTGTTCCTCAACCCTGTGGAGGAAAAGGAGATACTGGACATTGTTAAAGGGTGTAAAAATAAAACCTCGACAGATTATTATGACATAGATATGAAAACTTTAAAAACTGTTATTGAAAGTATCTCTAAGCCGTTAACTTACATCTGTAACTTATCGTTGCAAACTGGACAATTTCCTGATAGTATGAAAGTAGCAAAAGTGATTCCTCTGTTCAAGGCAGGAGATAAACATCTCTTCACAAACTACAGGCCTGTTTCCCTTTTACCGCAATTCTCTAAAATCTTAGAAAAGGTTTAAGTAAAGCGTTTGATACAATAAACCATGATATATTAATTAAAAAGCTAGAACATTATGGGATTAGGGGGGTAGCTCTACAGTGGGTTACCAGTTACTTAAAAAAATAGAAAACAATGTGTGAAAATAGGTTATTATCAGTCGAGTTGTCAAGAAATTGTGTGTGGTTTGCCTCAAGGGTCCATTCTGGGTCCAAAATTGTTTATCATGTATATTAACGACATTTGTAAAACTTCTCAAATACTTAAATTTATCTTGTTTGCAGATGATACAAATATTTTTTGCATCAGGAGACGATTTACAACAACTGTGTCAAATAGTTAACTTGGAAGTCACGAGTGTCATTAAGTGGTTCAAACTAAATAAATTATCCTTAAATCTGAGTAAAAGCAAAATGATGATATTTGGCAATCGTAATTCCAATGCTCATGGAGCAATTCAGATAGAGGGTGTTGTTATCGAGCGAGTGCATGAAATCAAATTCCTTGGAGTTATTATAGACGATAAAATTGCTTGGAAATCTCACATTAAATATATAACTAAAAAAATTTGTAATAGCAAAAGCACATTTTAAACATCAAAGCTCTACATACCTTATACTGTTCTCTGATTTTGCCCTATCTAAATTACTGCACTGTGGTTTGGGGTAGTACTTATAAAAGCACATTAAAACCAATAGTATTGTTGCAAAAAAGAGCTATCCGAGTAATTCATAAAGTTGGTTTTTTGGACCACACAAACTCATTATTTTTAAAATCAAAGATCATGAAGTTTTGTGACATTGTTGAGTTCCAAACTGTACAGGTGTTATACAAAGCAAGGTATAAATTGTTACCAATGGAAGAGGAGAGACACGCACATCCAACGCTCTAAACCAGTGTGCTGGATCCAAAATAGTACATGATAAGAAAAGGAAAAGATCCGCACAACTGAGGTTCGCTCACCGATTTATTGTACACCGAAGGTGGTGGTTGACGTTTCGGGTCTAGCCCTTCGTCTGATGAAGGGCTAGACCCGAAACGTCAACCACCACCTTCGGTGTACAATAAATCGGTGAGCGAACCTCAGTTGTGCGGATCTTTTCCTTTTCTTATAAATTGTTACCAAGCCAAATACAAAGAAGGTTCCAAGAACATACTGGTCGTTATGAATTACGTGATGAATTAAACTTTAGGATTCAGAAACATAGCACAACCTTGAAAAGTTTTAGCCCAACAGTTAATGGTGTACAATTGTGGAACAAAATGGAGATGAAGTTGAAACGATGTCTAAACATCAACCTGTTGAAATATAAATACAAAAAAAAGACTTTTGAAAAGTATAGAGAAGAAGAAACGCATTGCCACAAGGGGGAGTAGTAGGATCAAATTACAGTTGCATTATATTGACTAAGACGGCGTGTTGTTGCTCTGAACGGTTATCATTCTATTGCTCTAAATTATAAATTGAGAATTGGAATAAGCGAGTTATGGATCTGTTGAGAGGACCCTCCCAACGGGCTCATAAACCTTGTCTTTTAACGCACCACTAAGCATAGGAACATCATCTACAAATGCAGCCAGTTAGGGCAGCTGGGTGGGGGTTTGTTGATGGGGAGCTGCTGCCCTCTTCAATGGACCTGCTCTACAACCTGGCTTCTTAACGCACTACAGTATGCAGGGCTTACATATTTACATTTTACATAATCCTTTGAACAAAAAAATAAATAAATAAAAATAAAAAATAAAATAAATAAATTAAATAAATAATAATAATAATAATGATTTAAAAAAAAGGAAATAATGAAAAAGGAATGATGGAAATGACAACTGGGAAGTTGCAAGATCACGGATCATCATGTGCCTTTTGAACACAGAATTAGTGCCTTATTGAAATTGTTAACTATGTTTGGCAGTGGTAGCCATCTGTAAAAAAAGAAAAAGAGGGAAAAGAGAGAGAAAAAAAAGGGAAAAAATTATAAAAATTATAAGATTATTATAATTATTATTATTAAAAAAAAGGGAAAAATAAGATACAAAAAATAAATAAAACAATTGTCACTTGCTTTGTATTGGAGATCGTACATGAAATGAGACTGTTGTTGTAGTTGTGTTTCCTTTCGTTTGTGTTTTTTTTATTTTTTTCGTTCCGTTAAATTCTGTTAATTTCTAGAGGTGCTTTGTGGTTATGGTCCGTTTTGAAACGGCCGCTCTGGTGTGTTGTAGGTTCTCTTTTGCCGGTGAGGCAAATTCAAAAATCAATGTATGATTTTGCTTAACGTAGGATTGATAATGATAATGTAATTATAACAGGTAAAGTTGGGTCAAGGAGGGGTACGCTGTGTGTCTTTGTGTCTTTGTACTTTGTAACATGTTCCCTGTATTATATTGTGATTTGATTAATTGTTTTTATTTCAATGATGTCGGGGGTGGGCGCTTATAAGCTTTTGCTTCAGCCCACTCCTTTTGAGCAGAATTTTAACTGCTCAAATAAACTAATAAACTAAACTTGCAGGATCACTTTTCAGGGCCACTGTCATATGAATGCCAAAAAAATAGCTGCAAGTTCATGAAACTGACAAAACAAATTCTTTAGAATTAGATGCACAGTGTTTTTTTCTCCACAAATGTCTAGGCTAACAGTATAACAAAAATACCTTTCCCTCCGTTGCATTACTAAAACAATCATAGTGCCTTTAAATTATACAGATATTTGTTTGAGTTGAGGTTTGTATAATAGTTGTAAGTTCATGAATCAATTACATTTATTTATTTTCATTATGAAAAAAATCAAATAGACAATTGGGATTGATTTTTTTTTTTTTTGCAATATTGTCCAGAGCCCCTCACACAGTCACAGCAGCTCCTCACACAGAGTCACAGCAGCTCTTCACACAGAGTCACAGCAGCTCCTCACACAGAGTCACAGCAGCTCCTCACACAGAGTCACAGCATCTCATCAAACAGAGTCACAGCAGCTCCTCACACAGTTACATTAGTTCCCCACAGAGTCACAATAGTCTCTCACACAGAGTCACATTAGCTCATCACACAGAGTCACATTAGCTCATGACACACAGTCACAGCAGCTCCTCACACAGTCACAGCAGCTCCTCACACAGAGTCACAGCAGCTCCTCACACAGAGTCACAGCAGCTCCTCACACAGAGTCACAGCAGCTCCTCACACAGAGTCACAGCAGCTCATCAAACAGAGTCACAGCAGCTCCTCACACAGAGTCACAGCAGCTCCTCACACAGAGTCACAGCAGCTCCTCTCACACAGTTACATTAGTTCCCCACAGAGTCACAGCAGCCTCTCACACAGTCACAGCAGCTCCTCGCACAGAGGTACAGCAGCTCCTCACACAGTTACATTAGTTCCCCACAGAGTCACAATAGTCTCTCACACAGAGTCATATTAGCTCATCACACAGAGTCACATTAGCTCATCACACAGAGTCACAGCAGCCTCTCACACAGTCACAGCAGCTCCTCACACAGTCACAGCAGCTCCTCACACAGAGGTACAGCAGCTCCTCACACAGTTACATTAGTTCCCCACAGAGTCACAATAGTCTCTCACACAGAGTCATATTAGCTCATCACACAGAGTCACATTAGCTCATCACACAGAGTCACATTAGCTCATGACACACAGTCACAGCAGCTCCTCACACAGTCACAGCAGCTCCTCACACAGTCACAGCAGCTCCTCGCACAGAGTCACAGCAGCTCCTCACACAGAGTCACAGCAGCTCCTCACACAGAGTCACAGCAGCTCCTCACACAGAGTCACAGCAGCTCCTCACACAGAGTCACAGCAGCTCCTCACACAGAGTCACAGCAGCTCCTCACACAGAGTCACAGCAGCTCCTCACACAGAGTCACAGCATCCTCTCACACAGAGTCACAGCAGCTCATCACACAGAGTCACAGCATCTCCTCACACAAAGTTACAGCATCCTCTCACACACAGTCACATTAGCTCCTCACACAGTCACATTAGCTCATCACACAGAGTCACAGCAGCCTCTCACACAGAGTCACATTAGCTCATGACACAGAGTCACATTAGCTCCTCACACAGAGTCACAGCAGCCTCTCACACAGAGTCACTGCAGCCTCTCACGCAGAGTCACAGCGGCTCCTCACACAGAGTCACAGCAGCTCCTCACACAGAGTAACAGCAGCTCCTCACACAGAGTCACATTACCTCATCACACAGTCACATTAGCTCATCAAACAGAATCACAGCAGCCCCTCACACAGAGTCACAGCAGCTCCTCACACAGAGTTACATCAGCTCCTCACACAGAGTCACAGCAGCTCCTCACACAGAGTCACAGCAGCTCCTCACACAGAGTCACAGCAGCTCCTCACACAGAGTCACAGCAGCTCCTCACACAGAGTCACAGCAGCTCCTCACACAGTTACATTAGTTCCCCACAGAGTCACAGCAGCCTCTCACACAGTCACATTAGCTCATCACACAGAGTCACATTAGCTCATCAACCAGAGTCTATCAAATCTAAATATGACTTATTGATGTTTTTTGTGGTAATTTTAGCATGATTCTATGTGGACTGATGCTGTAACGGGTGAATGAATGAATGAATATTTGTATTTGAGTGTATAAATATATTTAATATTGTACATTTTGTAACTCACCTGCTCAGGGACTACAGACGGAAACTAGCTCAAGCTAAATCTGGTGCAAAGCATCTTTAATTAATGTGTTTGCACATTGTCCCTGTTGAAATAAATTAATAAACTAAACTAAACTAAGAGACCCCGACCCAGACCAGGTTGCACAGGCCTAAATAAAAAGTACTGCCTTATTTTAGACCCATTAGCTTTAGATTTTCCTTTCGCCTTGATTCACTTTCTGCTGCACTGTGAGAAAAGCAAGTGCCAGCTATTGGGAAGACATGACTGTGTGTGCAATTTGAGTGCTGAAATGATCGCTCCAATAAATGACTTCAAAAACACAGAATTGCGATATTCGCCAACTGTCTTGTATATTACAATAACGATATCATGAGATGTTTTGCTAAACCCTTTCAACACAGTACATTCCATTAAATCAGAAAAAATATTGTTAGTCATTTGTTTTTTCAGCAAATTGTTCCAAAACAAGACTAAATAAAAGACTGCTTTTAAGGTTACTACACGTTTGTTTTCAGCTGTGTTTGCAATAAAAAAAAACAGGGCGGCATGGTGGCGCAGCAGTTAGCGCTTGTGCTTCATAGCTAGAAGGTCCTGGGTTTGATCCCTGCCCAGAGGGGGCCTTGCGTGTTCTCCCTGTGCCTGTGTCCTCTACCACTAAAACATGTGCAATAGGCCAAAATGAATAAGAGTGTGAGTGAGTGGTTGGTAATAGGTGGAGGGGCCGATGGTGCCGATTGGCAGCCTCGTCAGTCTAGCCCAGGGGAGGCTGTGGCTGCAGTTGTAGCTTACCGCCACTCAGTATGGGGTGAATGAATAATGAGTGTGGCACTTTGAGAAACAACAATATAATTGTAATCCATTAATTATTACTAATACATAGTAGTTTTGGTAGATGCCTAACTAAATCATCTGCACCCCCTGTGGCATTGGGCGCTCTAAATACAAATGAAAGGTCTGCAAGAAAAGGAGCCACTGCAAGCGGCACCAGGGTTTTGATAAGCTCAGTTTAAATTGAGGTATTTATAAGTATAATATATATATATTTAAGTATAATAAGTAAACATATTTGTTTTGTTTTGTTCTTACTTACCCCCAGTACACTGCCTCGGTCCTCGGAGTGGTGCCCTGGCTACAGCTCATTGGCTGAAAGGGCCCTAAAGCCATGCAATATGAATCATATTTGTAACACTTTGGGTATGCTAAATGACAGAACGTTTTTGTTTTTGGCTGCGTTTGCAATAACGGTGTGAATATCAGTCAGATGGAAGTCCTCAGACATGGAAGACCTCAGAGATTTTGCAATATATTGTGGCTTTTTGCGATATCGATTTGGTGTCACTGAACATTGCGATAACAGTCATTTGGCGATATATTGTGCAAATCCCCTTGTGCATTTGTGGCCTTTTCTGTCTCTCCAGATAGTTCGAAACCCTGTGCGGCTCCCTCAGAAGTTTGGGGTGCCGTAGTGGGGCAGAATGGGGCCTTGTTGCTGGACACTGGTGGCTCATTCATGTCGGGGCCACAGAGCCAAGTGGACTCCTCTGGACGGTGCGTGCGCGCCTCTTCCCACAGATAGCAGTCGGCGTGCTTGACAGGGTCAGAAGGGAGAGAGAGGAGCACATGACGGAGCATAAAGAGCGGTCTGTGTGAGGGGGGGGGGGGGGAGCATAATGAAGTGGTCTCTATGGCAGCCACACACAAGGCATGTCTGTGAGTGGCCCCTGGGAACACATAATAGACTCTTAATGATCCACTCTATCTATCTATCTATCTATCTATCTATCTATCTATCTATCTATCTAGCTATCTGTCTGTCTGTCTGTGCCATCGGGGAACAAGAAATCCACTGATGGAATAACCTGATCATTTAGGTTATTCAGGTCGGCACATAGCATTACTGAACCTAGGCCTGACTAACGGTGGCAGCCCCAGATCAGAACGGTTAGTTACATAATTTTTTTTATTGGTCAGGCGATGGATTTGTGTTGAAAATATCCCGTTATACAAACGTTATTAGGCCTGTATGTATAGGTAACACTTTATTTTACACTGGCCCAGATACCCTGTCAAATTTAGTAGGCAAGGCAAGTTTATTTATACCGCGCATTTCGTACACAAGGCAACTCAATGTAATGTGTTGTAACAATGTGTAATAAGTTGTACCTATGGGTTAGATACACAATGGAATAATATGTATTCATTGTTTGGAGGAACATAATGTAACTAGAAACTTTAAACTGTTGAAACTGTTGAAACTCCCGAAATTCTTGAAATAGTTGAATATCCTTGAAACTCCTGAAATTATTGAAAGTGTACTTGAAACTGTTTAAATTGCCCACACCGCTGAAATAATTTGTTTCCAGTAACTATGGCAACCTGGACTGGACTTGGCCTGGCTTCTGTGGTTCGCCTCGATCTGATTTTGGTTCCGGTAACTATGGCAACGTAGCCTGGACTTGGCCTGGCTTTTGTGGTTCGCCTCGATCTGATTTCAGTTCTGGGTACTATGGGGTCTTGGTTCGGGTCTGGGTCTTGGTCTGGCTTTTGTGGTTCACCTTGATATTGTTTTGGTTCTGGTAACTATGGCAACCTGGTCTGGGTCTTGCTTCGGGTCTTGGCTGGGTCTTGGTTCGTGTCTTGATTCGGGTCTTAGTCTCGGTCTTGGTTCAGGTCTGAATCTTGGTTTGGATCTTGGTCTGGGTCTCGGTCTAAGTCTTGGTCAGGGTCTGGGTCTTGGTCTTGTTCTTGGTCTGGGTCTTGGTTTGGGTCTTGGTTCGGGTCTTGGTCTGGGTTTTGTTTCGGATCTCCACCAAGACCCAGATCTTGGACCCAATCTCCATGGCTGAAGTCTGTGAAACTCCAGAAATCCTTGAAACTCCTGAAATCCTTAAAACTGCTGAAGTCCTTGAAACTGCTGAAATTGCAGAAGCTGTAGAAATGGCTGAAAGACCTGAATGTGCCTGAAGTCCTATTAAAATGAATGGCAGAATTCTCAATACAAATAAATGGCAGAATTCCCAAGCCCGTTGGGTCAGGGTTGGGTCAGTGGAGGAGGGTTGGGTCGCTGGGTCACTCTGATCTTAAAGGGCACTTGTCCCTGGTTTCGGTCTCTGTAGTTGTTGTTCTCGATAATTAGGGTGGTGTGGGGCCAGGGTTGGGTCAGTCCAGGGAGGGTTGGTTCACTGAGTTACTCTGAGCTTAAAGGAGACTCGGCCCTGGTTTCTGTCTCTGTTGTTGATTTTGATCGTTGGGGTGGTGTAGAATCAGGGTTGGGTCACTGGGGCAGGGTTGGGTCACTGGGTCACTTTGATCTGGAATGACACTTGGCTCTGGTTCCGATGTCTCTAGTTGTTGTTCTCAATGGTTAGGGTGGTGTGGGGTCAGGGTTGGATAAGTCCAGGGAGGATTGGTTCACTGGGTCTCTCTGATCTTAAAGGAGACTGAGCCCTGGTTTCGGTCTCTGTAGTTGTTGTATTTAATGGTTAAGAGTCAGGTTTGGGCTAGTATGGTGTAGGCTCTGGGTTGGGTCACTGGGGCAGGGTTGGGTCACTTTGATCTTGAATGACACCCTGCCCTGGTTTCGGTCTCTGTAGTTGTATTTAGTTGTTTTATAGTGCTTTAATTGTGAAAATCCTCATTTAGTTGTTGTATAGTGCTTTTATTGTGAAAATCCCTATTAAGTTGTATTATACGGCTTTCAATGCAAAAATCCCTATTTAGTTGTATTATACTGCTTTATATACAACATCCCTATTTAGTTGTATTATAGTGCTTTTATTGTGAAAATCCCCATTTAGTTGTATTATAGTGCTTTTATTGTGAACATCTCTATTTAATTGTATTATACTTATTGTGAAAATCCCCATTTAGTTGTACTATAGTGCTTTTTTGTGAAAATCTTTATTTAGTTGTATTATAATGCTTTTATTGTGAAAATCCCTATTTAGTTGTATTATAGTGCTTTTATTGTGAAAATCCTCATTTAGTTGTTTTATAGTGCTTTTATTGCAAACATCTCTATTTAGTTGTATTATACTGCTTTTAATGTGAAAATCTCCATTTAGTTGTATTATACTGCTTTTATAGTGAAAATCCCCATTTAGTTGTATTATAGTGCTTTATATACAACAATCTCTATTAAGTTGCATAATACTGCTTTACATGCAAAATTCCATATAAAGTTTTATTGTATAGCTTTCATTGTGAAAATCCCTATTTAGTTGCATAATTGTGTTGTAATTGCGAAAAATCCCTATATTGTTGCAGAAACTGTAAAAACTGTTGACATTGCTTGGTACTTGAAGCTCCTGAAATCCTTGAAACTGTTGAAACCTTGAAACTGTCTATGTCCTTGAACCTGCTGAAGTCCTTGAAACTGGACTTATACAGTCCAGTTTGGCTGACGCCATGGAAATTGACTGTCCTTGAACCTGCTGAAGTCCTTGAAACTCTTGAAATCCTTGAAACTGTTGAAATTGTATAAACTGTAAAAATGGCTGAAAGACCTGAATGTGCCTGAAGTCCTATTAAAAGTGATGGACCTATTAAAATGAATGGCAGAATTCCCAAGCCCTGCAGAAATGGCTGAAACTGTGGAAAAAACTGCAGAATCAGGAAATCTGCGGAAGCCCCATTATAAGTCAATGGGAAAAATCGGCTGAATATCGGCTGATTGTGGAAAAAACGGAAATCGCTGAATTCCCAAAAGTAATAGCCGGATTCTGAACGTTTTGATGTATAACTTGCTGGTGAAACTGTAAAAGCTTTGAAAACTGCACTAATTTGCATGAACTGGTAAAATACATATACTGGTTAAATTGCATGAACTGGTTAAATTGCAAAAAATTGTCAAATACATAAATTGGTTAATTTGCATAATCTAATTTGCATAAACCGGTAAAATGCATAAACTGTTTAAATTGCACAAACTCTTATGTTACATAAACTTTAGATTGCATAAACTGGTTAAATTGCAAAAAACGGTCAAATGCATGAATTGGTTAATTTGCATAAATTATATAAACCGCATTAACTGTCTAAATTTCATGAATACTAAATGGCATAAATTGTTATGTTGCATAAACTGGTTAAAATGCGTAAACTGGTTAAATTCCATAAAGTGGTAATTTTCATAAATTGTTTATGTTGCATAAACTTTTGAAATTCCATAGACTGGTCAAACTGTTTCAACAGCTTGACCAGTCTATGGAATTTCGCCTAAATGCTGAAATTGCAGAAGCTGCACAAACGGCTGAAAGACATGGAGTGCCAGAAATCCTATTCAAATGCATTGGCTGGATTCCCCATACACAGTAATGGGCCAGATACCACATACACACCAATGCAAACATTTCAAATTCCCGTAGAAAAAAACTGGAAAACTGCAGAAGGCCAATTTATTCTCAAAACCCACAAGTTGCAGAAACTGCAGAAATCGCAACTGCAACTGAAGATTCCGCAGTCAATCAATAAGACCTTGACTCTAGCCCTAACCCTAAGGGTCTTATGTTTTATTAGTTATGCATATGGTCAGCAGAGGGCGACCTTCTTTGCCCGATCCTTCGGAGATCAGAAGAGAAAAATGAAACTTCGGAAATGGTTAGCCTCCAAAAAATGGTTAGTCTGTGCAAGAAGGAGAGTCTGACAGCAATCAGGATCAGGACAAGTGTGGAGTAGAAAATGCTTTGCGTGACTAGTGTGGGCTGGTGCTTTGTGTGAGGGAGAGATGGGCTCCAAAACATGCGCGAATGAAACTCCAGGTCTGTTTTTGAAGAGGCTATAATATCATACGGTGTAAAAAAAGATAAAAATATATGTTTAAAAAGTAAACGTCTTACTGTCAATAGGTTAGCATTCCTAGCCTACAGTTTAAAATTGAGGTAGGAGCAGATAAGAATTATATTGTGGTAACTATGGTAACAGTCCTAATGCTGCTTTTTGTCTGGGTTTAATTTCTGGGCCTGAACATGGGAGATGAAATAAAAAAAAAACTGTCTTCTCTGTCAGCACAAAGGAATCGAGGTCAAATCATTTTCTCATAATGGGGTCAAAACAAAGTCAAATCATGACCAAGTAATTATCAGGGTCAACATTTCTGGATTTATCTCAAACTCTCTCCTATAGAGTTATCTGCCCTCCATCTAAAACTAGGACATCATTGCATTCTTGAACATGAACGTAAGCTATTAGTGTCATCTATTCAGCCCACAGTCTCTTTCATAATAATAGCCCATCATAAAATAGCCTAAGCGTTCAGTCAAATATTATTATTGTGTGTTTTAGTGGTGTGATGTAATGGAAACACGTCCTGAACTGTGTACTACTACTGTGTGTTATACGGGAAAGATCTGCTGTATCTAAAAGAGGCAGAAACACAACACCCATCGGACAGTTCCTGAGTGAAAACTAAAGGTTTATTTGTGCAAATCATCTCAAACGGACACAGTCTCTGTCATATCAAAACAGCACAAAAGCAAATATGGGATTTTGATTAAAAATACTTATGCTTGATGTTATGAATATTCTCAGTCAAGTTTTGCTCAGTCTGCATATTTTCGTGCATATTCTGTTTTTCAGTTTTCAAGCACTGATAGTGAGGAAACTAGGAAACTTTAATGGCTTGTTGTGGTCCAAACTTATTTCTCCATGATACAAATCAAGATTATATTGGATTTATTGAATTTGTGAAATTGTATTTTTACGGATTTCCACCAGAGGCACCTAAGCGCAGCAGAGCAGCACACGCTTCATCAGTCAGGTAATGCACACTTGCAGAGTGTGTCAGACGTGCATATTGATGTGAGGCTGTGCCTAAATAACAACAGACTTCTATTTCCTGAAGCCTCAATGGGGAAACCGGCAGTATTTAAGTAGTAACACTTGAAAAGTGCCAAAATAAGCCACTCAACTAATCTTTACTTTCTTTCAGAATAAATGTGCAACACCAAATCGTTCATTTATAACGTGGTCAAAGGAAAACCTGGAGACCATGACCTGAACTTTGATCTACGTTTTTGGTTCATTCACAAACAGCATTTTGCCAGTGTGATAAAATCCCTTTCACCACCAACATGCTGATAGCAGTTCCTGTTTTTAGCCTCATTTCAACTCTTTCACCTTCTTAAACCCCTGCTGATGACAGTGGTGTTTTGTTTGCAAATAAATTATTGTTGAATTCGTCACTCATTTTCCAGGCAAATGATCAGTATAAAGCTATGAATAAGTGGCATGGAAAACGAATAGTAAGTCTAAAAGAAAGGCTCAGAGACCTTTGATGGCTAGTGTAAGAGCAGCGTTGACCTGTTATATGACCTGCACCTCAGTCCTGAGTGTAAACCCAGCTGATCTCTCTTATGGAGTTAACTGGCTTTGTGAAAACACGCTGGATATTCAAACTGCATTGCTCTGAGGAAAATCCTCTTTCCTTCAACCTCTGCAAGAGGTTCAGAGTAAGGTGAGCAGGACTGCACTTGGAGCTGTGAAAGTCACTGGGCCCTCACAGAGCACTCAGAGGTGATGAGTCCTCTTTTTGCGCCCTCTGCTGGAGAACTGGGTGAACACATTGACTCCATGTCAGAGCTGTTTCATGACTTCCCTTGTTTGTGTCAGTGATACTGTGAGCTGATGGATTGTAGATAGTGTCTCTTTGGGAGTTGATTCCAGCCTAAATTGGCTGCTCTCCGAGCTCTGGATTAGACCTGAGCGTAATACCTTTACACTAAAAGGCCAGAGTGAGTGTACTGTCCAGGCAATCTGCTGCCAGGGCATCTGCTCTAATCCACAACAACAACAAGAGTGATCTGCAGCTTTCTGCTGTCACCCTCTGTCACCCCTACTGTATGCCCCACTGTCACCCTCTGTCACCCCTACTGTATCCCTCACTGTCACCCTCTGTCACCCCTACTGTATGCCCCACTGTCACCCTCTGTCACCCCTACTGTATGCCCCACTGTCACCCTCTGTCACCCCTACTGTATCCCTCACTGTCACCCTCTGTCACCCCTACTCTATCCCTCACCGTCACCCTCTGTCACCCCTACTGTATCCCTCACTGTCACCCTCTGTCACCCCTACTCTATCCCTCACCGTCACCCTCTGTCACCCCTACTGTACCCCCCACTGTCACCCTGTGTCACCCCTACTGTATCCCTCACTGCCACCCTGTGTCACCCCTACTGTATCCCTCACTGTCACCCTGTGTCACCCTTTGTCACCCCTACTGTATCCCTCACTGTCACCCTCTGTCATCCCTACTCTATCCCTCACCGTCACCCTCTGTCACCCCTACTGTATCCCTCACTGTCACCCTCTGTCACCCTGTGTCACCCCTAAGGTATCCCTCACTGTTACCCTCTGTCACCCTGTGTCACCCCTACTGTATCCCTCACTGCCACCCTGTGTCACCCCTACTGTATCCCTCACTGTCACCCTCTGTCACCCTGTGTCACCCCTAATGTATCCCTCAATGCCACCCTGTATCACCCCTAATGTATCCCTCAATGCCACCCTGTGTCACCCCTACTGTATCCCTCACTGTCACCCTCTGTCACCCCTACTTTATCCCTCAATGTCACCCTCTGTCACCCTGTGTCACCCCTACTGTATCCCTCACTGTCACCCTCTGTCACCCCTAATGTATCCCTCAATGCCACCCTGTGTCACCCCTACTGTATCCCTCACTGTCACCCTGTGTCACCCGTAATCTATCCCTTACTGTCACCCTGTGTCACCTCTACTGTATCCCTCACTGTCACCCTCTGTCACCCTGTGTCACCTCTACTGTATTCCTCACTGTCACCCTCTGTCACCCCTACTGTATCCCTCTGTCACCCTGTGTCACCCCTAATCTATCCCTCACTGTCACCCTCTGTCACCTTGTGTCATCTCTACTGTATTCCTCACTGTCACCCTCTGTCACCCTGTGTCACCCCTACTGTATCCCTCACTGTCACCCTGTGTCACCCCTACTGTATCCCTCACTGTCACCCTCTGTCACCCTGTGTCACCCCTACTGTATCCCACACTGTCACCCTGTGTCACCCCTAATCTATCCCTCACTGTCACCCTTTGTCACTCTGTCACCCCTACTGTATCCCTCACTGTCACCCTGTGTCACCCCTATTCTATCCCTCATTGTCACCCTCTGACACCCCCTACTGTATCCCTCACTGTCACCCTCTGACACCCCTACTGTATCTCTCACTGCCACCCTGTGTCACTCAGTGTCACCCCTAATGTAAACCCTCATTCACCCCCAAACTGGTGAGCTGTCCCAACAAGATATCCGTCCTCATCGTGTTAAAAGCTGAGGTCAGGTCAATGAATAAAATCCGCGCTCTTCTTCTGTAGACGGCCAGTCACAGTATTTATGAGAGTTAATGTTGGATCTTCCGTCCCCCTACCGGGCCTGTAGCCAAATTGTAGGGGGTCAAGCTGGTCTTTTACTGCTGCAATAAGGTGTTTGCTTACCACTCTCTCCATACAGTACACTTTGCTAATACTGAAGTGAGTGCGACCGGTCGGAAGTCATTTACACTCCGTTACTTAGCATTGTAACGGAGTGTAAAAGGAAATTTGTGACAACTCTACTTCATATTTCACAACATTTTGCTACTTTACAGCCACTGGGTTAAAGACATTTTTATATCAACACTGATGCTCCTGGTCATGATAATATTTACTTTGTGTGTGTGTATGTGTATGTGTATGTGAATGTCATTTTTTAGTATTTGCTGAATTCTGTGAAACCATGCTTCTAAAGGTATTCAGTTGAGAGCTAAACCTTTCTGTTTTGTTGTACAGGGGCTCCCAGGAGGACGTACGATGCTGAAAACCTTCCCTCCATGCTCCTCTCCGTCACCGTGCTCTCCATGACCTGAGAGTGTCACCGCGGGCAAACCCAACGAAAACAGAACAGACTGAAGCTGAAGAGACTTTCATAAACTTGACTTTTTATTGGCCACGATGGCAGAGACAGAGGCCAGCGCGGCTCCCGGCGTGGACGAGGACAGTAAAACCGCGGAGAGCAAACCCGCAGAACCAGAACAGCCGGCCGACAAGAGCGCAGCGCAGCCGGAGGCCAGCACCGAGGCCAGCACCGAGGCCGGCACCGAGGCCGGCCCCGAGGCCAGCACCGAGGCCAACAGCAAAGACACTGTGAACAAGGAGGAGGTGGTGGCGGACGGCGCGGAGGCTGGAGCGACGGCTTCAGGAGACGAGCCGGCAGCGGAGAGCGCACAGGCCGCCGAGACCGCCGAAGGAACCGCCGCCACGGAGACAAAGACCTCGCTGCTGGACTCCTTCCTCCACAAGAGCGGCCTGGGCAAAGTCATGGCAGGACGGAAAAAGAAAGAGCCCAGTGCGGCCGCGGGAGCAGAGGAGAGCGCCGCCGAGGGAGGGGAGAAGGACGAAGAGAAGACTGGGGAGAAGAGCGGCGAAGACAGCGAGGCCCAGGCGGCTGAGGGCCAGGCCGCCGGCGAGAAAGAGCCAGAGGGTTCCGAGAAAGATGAGGACAAGAAGGAGAAGAGCAAAGCCACGGAGACCAAGTCTGCGGTGAGAGATTTCATTAGGAAACCCGTGGCCCGCATCTTCTCCCACCGCAGCACCGAGAAGGAGCAGAAGCACGTGAAGGTCCGCTCCAAGTCCCTGGATCGAATCGAAGACGCCGAGGCTCTCAACACCGCGGATCCCAGCGCCGAGGAGGGGGCGGCCGCGGGCGCCGAGGAGGAGGAGCTCAAGGCCTCCACAGCCCAGGCTAAGCACATGAAGCGCTGGCACTCCTTTAAGAAGATGATGGCTCAGAAGACACATAAGAAGAGCAGCGGGGGAGTGGAGGAGGAGGGCGAGGGTGCCGGGGGAGACTCGTCCACGCTGGATTCCAAAGAGTCCGGGCAGAAGGGCTGGAAGCTGAAGCGCTCCTGGACCTTCCAAGGCCTGAAGCGGGACTCGTCGGTGGTGGGCATCAGCGGCAAGGCCAAGGGCTCAGACAAGGAGGCCGCTGACGGAGCCAAAGGAGAGGAGGAGGCGCAAGAGGCGGCGGAGGACGAGGCCAAGGCCGAGGGAGGGGAGGGGCCCAGCACTGACGGAGTGGAGGAGGACAAGAGTGGCGCCGCGGCAGGGGTGGGAGCGGTCACACAGCACGCCAACGAAATCTGGACCTCCTTCAAGAAACGGGTCATCCCCAAGTCCAAGCGCGCCAACACTGAATGTGCCCCGGCTGAGGAAGACGCAGCAGGTGAGCGCCTGGAGAGTTCATCCATGTCATCATTTTCATATTGTGACTCTGATCTTAGAGGGCATGTGATATGTTCCCAGTAGTTAATAGCTTAGTTTGATGGGATCATGTCAGTGGCCTGTCTTTGTGATCGTTTTACATCAGCAAAGTGGCCATTTTATGAAGAAAGGTTTGGGGAAAGGTTCCTATTTTAATGTCAAAAATCATTAGGAAAACCATAGGAAACTGGAGAATGCCATGCCCATTCCCCATTGGTACAGTATGACCACATAATCTTCCTCTATCTTACTTCCAGAGCCCAAGAGACAAAAATAAACTTCAACTTATTTACAGTCAAATCAAAGTATGTAACTGTGTCACCAGTGAAACGGCTGGTCTAACCCATTGGTTCTCAACCTGCGGGGCGGGCCTGAGGTTGCAGGGGGTTCCTGAAGCTTTGTCAACAGTTAGCATCCCACACAGACAATTGGAAAGTATCGGTAATTATTTAGGGCTTTCAGGAATAAAAGGTTGGGACCCACTGGTCTAACCCTTGATATTCACATACGTACACTTCAAATGGGAATGGTTGTAACTGAAGAATGACTTATCTTCTTCCTGAAGCCTAAAGGAAATAGGGCAGGCTCCGGAGGTTCCTCGCTCTAACGGACTCCCATCAAACGTTTTTGTCCGTCTTGAAGTCCTTATTGAAAACAGGCTTATCATTCTGACTTCGACGTGTTTGTCTTCATCGTCCTATATCCAGGGTTTCTGCAGGGCATTAAAAAGCATTAAAAGTCATTAAATGACTTTAAAAAAATGAAGGCCTTAACAGTCATTCAAAAGCATTAAATCGGATTCAAGCTGGCATTAAATCAAAATATCTTAGAAAATATAATGACTAAAAGTTTCCCTTTTGTGTCCAGTTTTGTTTTGAATATCAACATTTTCCCTCATTCTCCTGTTTGATTGAATGTTTACAAATCTTCCCAAATTAAATATGCTGAGATTTTTTGCATTAAGAAGATGACTCGCTGCCTCTAGAAACCCTGTATATTTTCCTTTTGTTGTGTTTCTTTTTCCTTTTGCCTAACTGCTAGAGTGCTAAGTCTATTGTTCATGTACAGTCTGTGGTTGTAACACACTGAGTGGCTCTTGTGTCTGTGGAAGTGTCTAACCTGGCTCTGTGGATGCAGGTGAGGAGGGCAGCTCAGAAGAAGGCAAAGATGGCAAATCTGCAAAGGCAAAACGCTCCCATTTCGGCCGAGCGGTCTCTCTGAAGAATTTCATCCTCCGAAAGGGCAAGTCTACCAGCGTGGACATGGGTGAAGGAGCTAAAGAGGATGGAGAGGAGGCAGAGGCGACTGCAGAGCCCGCTGCAGAGCCCGCTGCAGACGGAGAGGCTGCCCCCACAGCCGAGAGTGGCAGCACACAGCCCACTGACACTGAGGCGCCGGCCCCGAGCCAGGCCAACGAGCCCAAGGCCACCGCGGAGGAGAAGAGCGCGGAGGACGCCCCCGTCACCAACGGCGAGAACGGCTGCTCCAACGGCCACGAGGACAGCGCCGCGCACAATCACCAGGAGGAGGACACGAGCAGCCCCCTGAAAAAGACCAAGGTGTCGGACGAAACCAACGCCAAGATCATAAACACCACCGCGCCCTGCAACAGTGGTGAGTGCCAGCAGATCGGTGACAGCGGGCAGGGGGGGTCAGGGAGCGGTCAGGAGGAGGAGGAGGAGGAGGGCAGGAGGAAGGGAGAGATTCGAGACGCCGCCGTGGCCATCGTTCAGGATGTGATGTCAGCTGCAGCGCATCAGTTAGAGCGGGAGCTGTGCACCTCCAACGGCCTGCACAGTCGGGCCGTCCAATAGGGCCACCCTTCATGTGGGCTAGGGGGGAGCAGAGGTGGGGAGAGGACCGGCATGTTTACTCAAGTATGAGCGGCGTTGCTTTGAAGTAACTGGAGAAGTTAAAAGCAGTCATCCAGTTAACAATAACCCATAAATCTGATTTGTGTTTTAGTTGTGACGTACAAAAGTAAATTACTGTGAAGAGGAGGAAGTTTCCAAAGACTATTTGTAGAAGAATAGATATATATAGATACAGCACAAGAGTTACAGACATTCCATCTTTTTTCATTTCAATAAGAGTATAAACAACTCCGAGTAGTATTCTTTATGTACATGTAAAGATTACGGTGTGATAAACCCGCTTTACGAAGTACAAGTACTTCAAAACGTCAGAGTACTTGAGTAAATGTAAGTGAGTACTACCCACCTCTGGGGAGGGGCCCTGCAGTCCAGCGACCTGTGCAGGGGGTCTGCAGCTCACTCGGATTTAGACAGGTTTCAGTCGGCCGTCCGAACGGTTCTGACTGACGGCGAGTTTTAGTCGATCACCAGGACTAGGGCTGGGTACGGTAAAACAATACCATTCTGGTATCGAAAAAGGAGCGAAAAGCCATTCAATGACTTTGTTTTTCTGCTCAAATAAATGATTCGTTAATATCGTTAAAGTACTGGTATATAAAATAATGTAACGGTACCCAGCCCTAACCAGGCCCTCAGGGACCTTTTAACAAATGCAAAGAACTTCATATTTGAGATTTTCAAATATCCTCGACTGGTCCAGACTTGAGTAGGAGACGTTTGGCTTCAGAAGCTTGTTCTCGCTCTGCTCAATCCACCCAGTCCAGTTGACAACACTGAAAACTATTATCTGGAGATTTAGAGAAAGTTTCCACATTTCATTTAGTTTTGATTCCCTGGACAAATGGCTGTGCCTCAGCGACAGACAGCAGGGCCCAGTGTGGGCGGAGATGGCACAGACATCAAAGACATGGCGGTTGGTCGGTTGCCACGGCTCGGGGCAGGGGCGTGTCTGCAATCTGATTTACCCCCACACTCCGGGCGCCGCTCAGGCCCTGGACATGGTCAACGGAAAGTTCAATTCAATCTGACGATAATATCTGACCACAGATTAACAAACGTGACTTTCAAAGTGCACGCATACGTTCACCTACAGACGGAAATGGAAGTAATGTGAGAAACTTAATGGTGACCATACTTATATATATATATATATATATATATATACAGTGCTTGCGAAAGTACTAATACACCTTGAACGTTTGCACATTTTGTCATGTTTACAACCCTAAACATAAAGATTTTATTTTGAATTTTTTACTGAAAGTTCACACAAGTAACAACTGTGACGTGAAAGTAAAATGATACATGATTCTGTTATTTTTCCAAAAATAGAAAAGTGAAAAGTGGGGCGTTCATAAGTATTCATACAGCATTTTCTGAGTGCATTAAATTGCCTTTATAACATTCCTAATGACTGCAGAAAGTTCACACCTCGCCCTAACCATTAAATAGAGGCCACCTGTGTGTAATCTACTCTCAGTATAATTCCAGCTGTTCTGTGAGGGCCTCAGAGCTATGGTCAGAGTGTATTGGTCACTAAACAACATCATGAAGGCCAAGGAGCACACCACACATTTATTTATCCATTTCATGGCAAGGCAAGGCAAGGCAAGTTTATTTGTAGAGCACAATTCATACACAAGGCAATTCAAAGTGCTTCACAGTTGCATAAAATTACAAGAAAACAGATCAAATCAATCATTAAAACATCAACATAAAAATGTATCAATGACAGTAAAAGGCAAGAGTGCAGATAAAATACTTTCAGTTTTCATATGCTCGGGTAAAAAGAATAATTGTTTTGTCAGTTTCGGCCCTCCATACGCCTCGGCAGTGCGGCCATCTTGGAAGGCGGACACTTCACCCAAAGTGTCTGAATGTGCCAAATGACGAGGCCATCTCTGCGGCTAACGCTAACCGCCGTGTCTCCTGACGTCTGTGTCGGGTGGGGCTTAAGGCCGACTGTCGTAGTGTTTCAAAGGTCTTCCTCTGTAGATCTGACGACTCTGTGATTCTGTGATGTTCTTTTTTTTTTTTTACTCTGAACTTGAAAGCCCTAATTTTTTAATCCCTATTTTCTGTTATATCGTTTACCAGACAAAAAGGCGGAAAACGTGTGAGGCCCACAAAGAGGATTAATACGGCCCTGGGATCCGCTCAGCACCTCCCAGAAGCCCCCACCTCTGGCCCCCTGCTCCACCCCCTTCCACCCACACCCTCACCCCTGCCCGCCCTCTGGCCCCTCCCACTAACCCCCCATCCACTAGGGCTGCACAATATGACACTGCCCAATTTGAAGACACATTCTGGAATCTTTGGGGTTTGTCCAGTATCAAAACACTGGCTCCTGTTCTGTAAGAGAAACCTGCTCTAATCCGAGAGCTCAGAGGGACCTTCTCAAAGAAGCGACTCCTGATGACAGCGGGAACGGTTCTCATCATGTGGAAAATGTTGGGCTGCAATTAAGGAAAAGAAGCAACAACTGTTTTGTCAAGTGAAAAACCTTTGGCTCGTAATGTTTTGCTCTGCTGTGTTCAAGCTGTTGTTCAGTTACATCCGTGCAGAATTGGACAGAACATTTAAAGGGGAGTCTCATGCCATTTGCCGTGGTACAATGTAGTCTTCTCATTGAAAAAAAACCGGCCTGGAGCTTTGGATCTTCAAGAGGATGAGGGGGAGTGGGAGGGGCTTATTTTAGCTTGCTCAGAGGATCAGGAAGTGAAGCTACTGGATGTTTTAAATCAATATTACATTTTCTAACCCAGTGTTTCCCAACCAGGGGTACGGGGGCCCATGGGGGTACTTGGAATTATTCCAGATTTGAAAAAAATAAGGTGAAATTTCAAGTTTAATTTAAAGGGGAAATTCATTATAATGATCTTTTTGAGTCAAGTCTTTGAGTATTTTAGCTTCATTTTGAAAACAACACTCTTCTAAATTGTGGATAATTGGAGTTTATTTAACCACATCGTGACACATTGTTAGAATGCTTGAGGTACTCTTCAAATGAAGGGTTCCTCGGGGCAAAAAAGGGTGGGATCCACTGCCTAGGGTTTTCAAAACTTTCAAACCCTCAACCAACAACTCCGGCACCGTTCTGTAAAATGTAATGGAAGATACAAAACAATTCAAATCTGGTTCCACGATGTTAGTTTGGAGACTGCAGTTTTATTTTTTAATTCAATGTCAGAAATGTAATAAAAATTGTCTCAAAATCATCGTGCGACCCCCACTTTGGGAACCACTGTTCTAACCACTATCTTGTCTCTAAGATAGTGGTTCTCTATCTTAGAGACAAAGACCAAACACCCAAAAAAAATAAAAAATACCCGCTCTTTAAAGATAAATGGGAATTACTATTTGTTTAAAAAAAAAAAAAAGTTTATTGTAATATTGTGCATCCCTACGACCCCCCTGCCCCCACGCTCCTCCGGCCTCTCCCAGCCCCAACACCCTGTCCTCTCCCCTGACACAAGGCTCCGCCCCCCCCCCCCCCCCTTTCCGACACTCACGACCACACATAACCACGTGTAACAGTCACAGTGTGAAATGCAATTAACATAGACGAAAAATGATATATAATTTCTGACAAAGCAATAATGAGTTAGACCTTTCTTACGACCCATATTTGTAACTGCCCCCACAGACCTCCATTCTGTTTCTGTTTATTGTTTTTCTTCTGTACATTTTTATATCGTCTTGATGAAGAACGGGAAACGTGAAAAAAAATAAAATAAACAAAATAAAGAGATGAACTGGCAGCTTCGCCGACGGCCCGCTCTCTGTGTGAACTGTCCTAGCAGAGACTGTTATAGTTTGGTAGCCCCCCCAACCCCGCCCCCGCCCCCCCCAACCCCGCCCCCTCCCTGTCGTGACCCCGCCTTCCATCGGACTGTACATAGGAACCTGCCCAGCGGACTGCACCTGTCTCCACCTGTGTAACCTTTTAGATTGTCTGTGCACACGACAAAACTCCTCCTGGAAGAAAAAAACCCCTCTACTATCAACTGGAAAAAACACACACACACAAAAAGAACTGTCCAAAATGTTTTTCTTCTTTGCTTTGTATTCTCTCTCTTTTTTTTTTTTTGTTCAAGTGTAAAAGTGTTCTCACACTGATATTCTGTTGTTTGGGTATTAATAATAATGATGATGTTTTTGTTGCTTCAGGTTTTCATATGTTGGATAGCGAACTGTTGAGATACAGAATAAAAAAATTAAAAAAATGAAATAAAGATTGAGTTCTAACCGCTGAGGTGAGGTGGTGTCGTTGCTGTGCGGCGCGGCGGGGCTTGAATGGAAGCAGCTTTGCGCTCTCACATCATTGGACCGTCGTGTAATCTGCCCATAAGCTCATCTCTTTACATAACACTGTAATGAGTCTTACACACACATATTTACGCACACACGAGATCACGTCGATCACGCTGTGGGGGGCATGGACACTTTCACTGTGTCAGCAGCTCGAAATGATCGAACACAAAACGATCACCTCTTTGAGATTAGAGTTCCACCACCTCCCAAAGTCCACTTTAACCACTGATGGCGACCACTATAAACATAGTCATGTAGCAGCTCATTCAGGCCATGTCTCCACAGCTCAAGATAATGAATCAAGTCTAAAGTTCTTCAGAATCTCAGGTTCCTCCATGGGGTGGAACTAAACAAATCTCCAAAACAGATTGATCACTTCTTTAAAACCTTAATATTTAATTAGGTCCACACAATTTATGACTTCAAATCTTTTCAACTTGCAAGAGACAGCAGATCCTGTTGTAATCGTATAGTAAGGACATTGTTTGTGCTAGTTCTCTTAAACTGGGAATTTCTCCATATGGGTAATTGAATCAAAGTTTTCTCAAAATGCATTTTCATCACATTCCAAGGAAGAGATCTGCACTTAAAGCTGGGGTACCTGCCTATTTGTTGTTGAAAAGTAAATTTGTTTATACCACCTCAAAGTAAGTTGAAACACAGCAAAAAAAAAAAAGAAAATCTTGTTAAATTGTCTTCACCTAATTATTTATTGAATGATAGAAGACAGAAATACCACTCTAAATGAGGGTTATTTTTTTTAGGGGTGGTCACCCCTTTTCCACTGCTCAAAGCTGTACACAGGTGTGAAACGTGCATATAAATAATTTGCTTGAAAAATTCGGACATGCAGGAGGGATTGTGAGTGCTAGAAACAACTTTGGGCCACATAAAAAAAATGTCAACGTTTGTGTGGGAAAAATCCGGTACCCCAACTTTAAAGTATCACCAACAGATCTTTCCTGTAACAATTGATAACTAATTCTTAGCCTGATGTATTTAAACTTTTAATCACCCAAAAACTAAGCAACATTTGAGAAGACTACAAAAGTGATCCAAAATCAACACAAGACAGAGGTTTGTGTACAAAAAGTGCCAGTCTTCGTCAGTAGAGACCAGTATCACAGGAGTGCCACAAGGCTGCATTCTTGCACCTACACTGTTAATGGCTGTGTCAGTCCGAGAAACTGTTACACTCTGTTAAATGTGCAGATGACATGGCCATTATAGGGCTTTTTTAACAACAATATCGTTTTGTAATACATTTTAATAATAATAATAATCTTAAGCCAAGATCATACTCAAGGGCTGTCACCTCAGGAGAAGAACACTCGGAGATGGTCCAGGAATCAGTGGAGCAACAGGTTGTGTCGTTTCTCAACACCAAAGGCATCAGTGTTGAGAAAGGGGACATAGAAGCCTGTCCCCCCTTGTCCAAAAAGAACCAACGTGTTGTGATAGTCCGGTTCGTAAACAGAAAAAAAAGACTGCAGTGCTCAAACAGGGTCGAAAACTCAAAGGAACAAATGTGTACCTAAATGAACATTTGACCAAGAAAAATGCAGACATCGCAAAGGAAGCACGTTTGCTGAAGAAAGAAAGGAAAATTCAGGATACATGGACAACAAACTGTAGAATATTCATAAAACTGAACGGCTCCCCAGAGGAGGCCAAGGTTTTGTGGATAAAAGATGTGTATGACTTGGAAAAATACAAAAGAGGTCATGTGCCCCATTGACACTGTGAAATAAATTCTGTATTTGATTTTAACATGAAGTATTACATTAAGTTTGACTGTTAAATCTGTGTTTTGTAGATTGTTCATTGAAGCTTATCTTGGTGAGCTTGATTACAGGGGAAGACCTGGTCTGTTATTTCAGTTTGAGTCATAAAGCTGTATAAACAATGTTTATGAGAGCAATTAAACCCCTCTTGTAATATAGGGGAGAAGGAGAATCCCTAGTCCCGGGCTCAGGGAAGGACGAGTTACTTATTAGTCTCTTTGAAGTGGTGTAAGAAAATGTTTGGCGTGTATTGTTTCAATAAAAGGCAAGGGCGATCTGAGATCGGGGGGGTTGTAGAGTGGCTGGCGAAGCTGCTGGTGGCGAAGTCTCTCCCCCTTGGCGCCAAGTACGATGAAAAATCTCATGTTTGACTTGTGTGTTTTTAAACCGTTATTATTCTGTGTCAGAATTAACAGAGTGTTTCCAGGTCAGTTGTGTCAAAAACTAAACAGGCAAAATTCCCTGACAGACACCCCCTAAATCACTGTTATGACTGACAGGACCTGCAATGAATCGTCATCTGAAACTGAGTCACGTAGAAATGATTCTATAAATGGAGACTTTGAACTAAATACACTCATCTTCACTGAACAAAACATAAACCAAACAACTGATGATATTGATCCTGATACAAACTTCTATAATAATATAAACAGTGTGTGCAAATACTATAAGGACTGAAATACAAAATCAGATGAACCGGAAGGAAACCTTATCTGTGATTCACCTAAACAGTCGGAGTCTGTATGCACATTTCGAGAACATAACCGAGTACTTAGACCAATTCAGCCCCTTTGATTTTATAATTTCAGAAACATGGCTAAATGATAACAAACCTGATAACTTCATCATAAAAGGATATGAAATGTTTAAAGCAAACAGAAACCACAAAATAGGGGGTGGGGTTGCGCTATATGTTAATAACGGCATGCAGACAAAAGTTGTTGAAAATATGACTGTAACTGTAGATGGCCTTATGGAACGTCTCACTGTGGAACTGTGTTTTGAAAAAAGGAAAAACATATTAATAAGTTGCATCTACAGAACACCTGGATCCAAAATTGACACCTTCACAGATTATACGGAGGGATTATTTTCAAATTTGGGACAAAGGGAAGTGTTTCTTTGTGGAGATTTTAACATTGATTTACTTCAAATAAAAACTCACAGGCCCTCGGAAGATTTCTTAAATACTCTATACAGTCTATCTCTGTATCCTAAAATAACCAGGCCAACACGAATACCTCCACACAGTTGATCACTAATTGATAATATATTTAATGTTAATGTTAATGTTTAATGTTCTCAGCAAAGACCTTCCAAGTGGGATTCTAGTAACGTAAGTGATCACCTACCTGTTTTTGTTCTGTATAACCTAAACCAAAACTCAATTCTCTAACTACAGACCTATCTCAATACTACCTCAAGTCTCAAAAATATTAGAAAAGCTCTACACAACTCGACTAGACGCATTTATAGATAAATACAGTATTTTAAATGACAGTCAACATGGTTTTCGTAAAAGCAGATTTCCCGCTCTCGCGTTAATGGAACTCATAGAGGAAATCACAAATAAAATCGACAAGAACAAGACAAGAAGTATTCAAAAGGTATTTTCATCGATCTTAAGAAGACTTTTGACACTATGGATCACAATATACTCCTGAACAAACTACAACAATATGGGATAAGAGGTATTGCTTTCAACTGGATTGAATCCTACTTAACAAACCATAAACAGTATGTTCAAATGGGGCAGTGCAGATCCATGTGTGATACCCTGGTGTGTGGTGTCCCCCAGGGATTGGTGCTGGGACCTAAACTATTTTTATTATATATCAATGATTTGTACTTGAAGCTTAAATTGGTCCTTTTTGCAGATGATACAACAATCATACTCTCAGGTGCAGACTTACAGCAAATGGTGATTGAGATTACAGAAGAAATAGATCAATTGAAAGATTGGTTCTGCGTAAACAAATTGTCTCTAAACATTACGAAAACCAAAGCAATGTTCTTTGGAAATCGTGTAATGAATGTACAATTACCAGTTAAAATTGCCAACGAAACCATTGAAAGAGTTTATGAACATACATTTCTTGAAGTAACACTCGACCATAAAATCAGCTGGAAACCTCTCATCATAAAAATTAAAACTAAAGTTGCAAAGATTTCAGCCATAATGAATAAATCTAAATATATTATAAACAACAAAGCTCTATATACTATATACTGTTCACTTATCCTTCCCTATTTAACATATTGTGTAGAGATCTTGAGAAATGCGTATAAAAGTAATCTTGACCCATTGTTCAAAGTTCAGAAAAAGGCAATAAGAATAATTCATTTAGCTGGATACCGTGAATACACAAATCCATTTTTTTTTTTAAATCAAAAACAATGAAATTTGAGGACCTTACTGAATTTAAGATGGCTCAAATCATGTTCAAAGCCTCACAAAAGTCGCTTCCTGAGAGTGTACAAAATATGTTCTGCAAACGAGAAGTCAAATACAACTTGAGAGATGAAATTGGTTTTGATAAACAGTACTCCAGAACAACCATGAAAAGCCTCTGTCCCACGAGACGTGGTGTTGAAATATCGAATAATCTAGATCAAAACATCAAACTTTGCAAAAACCTGGTACATTTGAAAAAGGTTTACAAAGAGTCTACATTTCTTAGATATGAACAAATATTGTCAGCGTTGTAGCATATTCTTTTGGTGTTGTTTTTTTTATTATTATTGTTCTTCATTATTTGTTGTTATTTTGCCCTATGTTCCTTTGTATATGATTTGTTTCTGTAAATGTGAAATGTTATTGTTTTTATTTTTGGGGTGGGCGCTTATAAGCCTTTGGCTTCGGCCCACTCCCTTTGAGCAGGTTAACTGCTCAAACAAATAAATAAACTAAACTAATACTTCTAGTTTTGATACTCAACTCAGTTATAGAATGAAAAAACATATGTGGCCGTACCGCCTTTGCTCTGCCCGATCCCGTCAGACCTTGGAGCCTAAGCAGGGAAGGGCCTGGTTGGTACTTGGATGGGAGACCGTTTGGTATCATCAGGAAGCCTAGTGAATGTAGTGAGTGAGTGGGTGGTGGTGGTCGTCGGAGGGGCCGATGGCGCAGACTGGTTCCGCAGTCTGCCCCAATAGTAGCTTACCAACACCAAGTATGGAGTCAATGAATAGTGCAATGTAAAGCGTCTTTGAGTGTCCAGAAAAGCGCTATATAAAACTGATGCATTATTATTATAACAAATGTTTTTTAACTTTAAGTTCCAGATTTGGTGCTTATTAGTTTAAACAAAAGAGCCAGACTTTTAAATTGCTTCTGCTGTTGGCACTTTTCAAAATGTTTTAATCCCTATTAGACTGATTTATATTTAATTTCTATATTTTGGAAACTCAACTCACTCTTTTATATTTAATTTATTTGTGGTAAAATATCACAGTTTGTTTAGATGAAAAATCATAAATTGAATACTTTGTTCATCAGAATATATTGTATCGCAATATCATATCGTATCGGGCCCTGAGCATCGCAATACTTGGATTGCAACAGAAGCATATCGCTCCAGTCCCAGTAATTACATGGAGTCAGCCAATGTTTTCAGAACTGCTGCACCCAATGTGTTGCCGGGCTAATGCCAGACTGCTGTGTGCGCTCGATTCATTTGGAACTGGACAGTCTGGGGGCCGTGGCCGAAATCTACGCATGGATTTGGGACCAATCACAGAACGAGGAGGGACGGCGAGACGATGACGCGCTATTCGACATACGGAAGCTTGTAGTTTGTTTCAAAACAAGTTTATTTACGGATCCTACATGACAGCAGCAGACGAGACGCCATCTTTCGATCAAGCTTTAGAGCGTGTTCTAAATAGTTTAGCAGGAAAGTTTACAGCGGGTACGTCACATGTCATCTGATACGATGATACGATTGGCTCTGGCTACGTGCAGACGCATGATTTGTATCGGCCAATAAACGGCTCTCCTACCAGAACATGAATAAGCCAAATCAGCATTATCAGGACGCATGCGTGGTAATGTTCCGGTCAAAGTTCACAACTACCCACGGTGTGAACAAAGCCCATCAAAACCAAACTATCATAGTGGCTATTATGGCGCTTAAAGTGGTTTTACAGCGATATGCCAGGTTTGCATTCATTCTCCATCGCAGTGCGACTGTCCTCATGGGCTTAAGTGTATGGAAGAGTTTTCCCTATTCACGAGTGCAATAAAGGAACCTCACAGCGTGTTATGTGAGCCGCCATTACGCACTCATCACATTTCCTACTAAAAGAAAAGATCCAGAACGTCGTGACGAATGGATTAAATGTGTAAGTTTAACATATAGCTAACTAGTAATGCTATTTGTAACCAATACGTCTATTTACTTCATTCTCGAAGACGGCGTGTACGTCACAGTCACTGATTACTATGACAACGGACAGCGCCATTTTAGCGTGGTTTCCAATTGCCTGACACAGCCATGGATCAATCATGGAATACCCGACATCTGGCAGGGAAAGCGGTGCCAATTTTCACTACTAAGCAAAGCAAAGCTATAACTAACTAAGCGGTCTGCGGCAGGTCTGAGGACTAAACCAGGACGTAGACTACACCGGTTAAAAATCAGGACTAAACCAGGACGTAGACTACACCGGTTAAAAATCAGGACTGAACCAGGACATAGACTACACCGGTTAAAAATCAGGACTGAACCAGGACATAGACTACACCGGTTAAAAATCAAGACTGAACCAGGACGTAGACTACACCGGTTAAAAATCAGGACTGAACCAGGACGTAGACTACACCGGTTAAAAATCAGGACTGAACCAGGACGTAGACTACACCGGTTAAAAATCAGGACTGAACCAGGACGTAGACTACACCGGTTAAAAATCAGGACTGAACCAGGACGTAGACTACACCGGTTAAAAATCAGGACTGAACCAGGACGTAGACTACACCGGTTAAAAATCAGGACTGAACCAGGACGTAGACTACACCGGTTAAAAATCAGGACTGAATAAGAAACTAGAGCTTTTAGACCAAGAGAAAAGCACAACACAGCAGTGACAACAAGAAAGATATAGGCTATTAGCTTTAGCGACAGACCCAGAGCCTGTTATTAAGTTTACTCCAGCTGCCCCGGAGGAGGAAATCAAAGATTTGTTTGTGGAAGAGTGAGGGCTCACTCTGTATTAGACATTTTTGGTAAAGTTTTGGTAATTTATTAGTGACATAGTGAGTGCCAGCGCCGGCTCCAGAACAAACTGACTGAGGGTGCATTCGAGTTTCAAAAGGGTGAACATTTTCTCGCCATTAAAATACATTGTGATGCCATTAAAGCTGAGGGGGCAAACGTTACAAAATGAGGGTGCTATGCACCATCTTGCACCCCCGTAGATCCGGGCCTGGTGAGTGCTCGTACTGTGTAAAGATCTTTGACATGATGTGGATCTGTCCTGTCCCGGCCGCTCAGGAGGTCACACTGTGATTTCTCTCGTTTTTATCGCTGCTTAAATGGAAATTCCTCTCAAAACATGAAGTTACAAGTGACGCTGCTGCGGCCTGTTTGTTTCTGTTGTGCCAAAGCCAGGCTTAACTGGTTGCTACGTGTTGCTATGTCAGACTGCACAATGTCAGACCTGTCATGTTATTTTCCACGCCAAATGTAGGGTCATTCTTGATTTATCCATTGCTATGTCAGGCAACGGGAAACACGCTAAAATGGCTGTGACTGTGACGTACACGCCGTCTTCGAGAATACAAACATCTGTTCTTTTTATTTATTTATTGGTTTAGCAAGAGCCACATGTTAAGGGCAGGAATACTGTGGTAACACGCACATTTCACGGAGGAAAAATCACACTACTCATCGGTAACTTTGACCGGCTCATATATTGAGGGAACTTCCGGTTTGAACCTTTCAGTGTAAGAGCATAAATATACACATATATACACAGGGCAACACCCCCACTTGCTCTTAACACTGCACATCACCATATTTACATTTGCATCACTTTAAATGTACACTCCAAACAGAAAATGTGTAAACCTTTCCATTTTCACTTTACTCACAGACTTTGTCATAACACCTGCTGCCATGTCTGCGGCCCAGTGTTCTTTTGGTGCTGACACATATTTTGACAGTTTTCTGACTATCCAGCTCAAATCTGGTCTTGTACATGTCATCAAATAAATCAAGCTGCCCACTAGTTCTCTGTATCTCCTAGAATTAACTAGTTCACCATCGACCTCAAAGTTGTGTTTTAGCTCACGAGGAGTAGAACGTGGCTTACAGTCGGACATTTTAAATCTTTCCAGTATTTTTGTTATGTACCTTGTCTGATTTAGCTTAATCTCCTGTTTGTTTTGTGTACAGTCAATTCCTAAGAAATGTTTTAGCGCACCAAGATCTTTCATCTTAAATTTCTCACTCAACATTTGTTTCACATTTTTAAGAGAATCTTCACTGTTGGTAGCAATGATCACACCATCAACCCAAAGGATAAGAATCACTGTCTCGCTCTCAGTCCCTCGTTCACATATGTAGATGGTCATGTAACATCTTGTTCCAGTTTCTCCCGGATTGTTTTAAACCATATAATGATTTGTTCAGCTTGTAAACCTTTAGCTTTTAGCTTTTCACCCGTCTCTGACTTTACTTTAAACCTTCTGGTTGTTCCGTAAACAACTCATAATTGATTGGCGCGTGCAAGTAAGCAGTTTTCACGTCCATTTGGTGAAGTTTTAAGTCGTATTGAACTGCCATCTGCATTTAACTACGCACTGACGTCATGTCTGCAGTCGGAGAAAAAGTCCCCTTGAAGTCAGTGCCTGCAACTTGGCTGTAGCCTTTAGCAACGTAGCTGGCCTTACATGTCTCAGATCAGTCTGGGTTTTCCTTTATCGCATACGCCCATCTTCCCCCCACTGCATTTTTACCTTTTGGCAATGTGGTCAAAGTGAATGTGTCATTTTCTTTAAGTGATCTCATTTCACGGCATTAGACCAGAACTTAGACTTTGGGGAGTGCATAGCCCCATCAAACGTCTTTGGTACACCGCACATCAACCTGTAACAGTAACCAATGTTTATCAAAGTTTGGCCACCTTCAGCATGAACATAGTCTTTCAAGTATTGTGGAGTTTCTCAAGTTCTTGTTCTGAGTGTTCACTGTCATTTGTCACATTGTCCTGTGTTTCAGTGTCCGGCTCTTTTGTCTCGTTCAGATTTTCATTTATTGTCTTGTCCAATCTTGTACAGTACTCTGATATTCCAACTGGTGGTGAGTCGTTTTCATCTGGAGTCTCGTTCTGGCGCTCATCTGCACTTGTAGTGAGGAACTTAACCAACCTGTGTTTGAGAACTCCACCTGTTTCTGGGTAATAGACTAGATATGACGGACTGTTTTTATCATAGCCCACAAAACCTCCGTCACACTTTGCGTCTAGCTTCTTTTTGTTTTGTCCATAATTGTAACAAACTGACCCACAAATGTGCATCTTGGACATGTCAGGCTTTAGCGCTTCTCTAACGTTGTCTGTGGCTTCTCTCATCACAAGCGAAAGGCTTCTATCATCCAACACTTGGATAAGCTCTGCATAAGCTTCTTCATTTTCCTCTTCGTGATAATCGTCCTCTTCTTCGAGTTCGTTTGGCTCATGCAAAATGGCGTCTTTTAGCCCAAGTAGCCGCAAGTCTCCTAAGAATTTTGTTTCCCACAACTCGTAGTTTCTTTCGTCCCCGTCGAAGCACAAACAGTTCCCCCGGCTTCCTCCAGCCCATAACCTGTTGGTCGCAGCATATTGTGGCCATACCGCCTTTGCTCTGCCCGATCCCGTCAGACCTCG
The DNA here is from genome assembly GCA_021464625.1 of Proterorhinus semilunaris. Taxonomy (NCBI): domain Eukaryota; kingdom Metazoa; phylum Chordata; class Actinopteri; order Gobiiformes; family Gobiidae; genus Proterorhinus; species Proterorhinus semilunaris. Next base: position 2,210,523 of record CM038354.1, read on the forward strand.
CGAGCTAAGCAGGGAAGGGCCTGGCAGGACTATGATGGGAGACCGTTTGGGGACACCAGGAAGCCTGGGGAATGTAGTGTGTGTGTGAGTGGCTGGTGGGGCTGATGTGCGCAGACTGGTTGCCTCGCTGATCATCACCGAGTATGGAGTGAATGAATAATGCACCAAATTGTAAAGCGACTTTGAGCGTCTGAAAAAGTGCTATATAACACTAATGCATTATTATTATTATTATTATTATTAAGGGCAGGAATACTGTGGTAACACGCACATTTCACGGAGGAAAAATCACACTACTCATCGGTAACTTTGACCGGCTCAAACTGCGCATCAAGCGCACCGTCATTTATTGAGGGAACTTCCGGTTTGAACCTTTCAGTGTAAGAGCATAAATATACACACACACACACACACACGCACACACACACACACACACACACACACACACACACACACACACACACACACACACACGCGCACGCACACACAAGGCAACAGCCACAAGTTCTTTTTTCTCTCCCCAGTAACACTGTGTCCCCGTTTCTTTCAAAATTCTTTTAAAACATTGATTTTTAACGCTCAAAATATTCAATATCTGTGTCACACTCAGTCATGTACACAGTTTGGGATACGATCTGGGTAGTCCTGACCTTTAACCTGGACCAGCATGCTTTGCACTCGGTGAAATGCCGAATTCGCTTATTGGTGGTCCCCAGACTAAACATCCTCGTGGGTTGAGTCTGGCATTAGCCAGGCTACCGATTGTGCTGACTTTTTTTAGATTTAATTCAGACTAACAATCAATGATACAGTCACATCAGCTGATCAGCTTAGCTAGACCATAAACACATATTTGAAAGCATCAGTAAACAAATCAAATATGCATCATAGTATACAAAATATATGAAATGTGCCATGTGACATGATTAGATATTTGGGAGAAAAAGAATCATTTGTCGACATGGAAAGGCCTATAACAGGTGTTTTAATGTGACGTTTCTGTTGAGCATGTTTTATGTGCACTGACATTTGAATTCACTGCGGAGGATCCACGTCCATATGAACTAGAATAAGTTAGTTCCAGCGTAATGGTCCGAGCGCCTGTGACAAGAGCACAGTGAAGCGTAAGCAGAACATCTCATCCGGCCGCAGAAGACTCCACGGATGAAGACACCGGCAAGTATCCGGATACTCAGCAAACTGGAGTAACAGCACCCGACAGAATGACATGTTAATTAGGCCCGAGCGGCCTGCCGTAGCAAGGGCCTATTGTATTCGCAACGCAGTGCGCGCAGCGCACTGAACCTAGGTGCGCGGAGCGCACGAAAACAGCGCGAAGCGCTGTCCCCATGTCAACTGTAAACTCACCGTGTAAAACAGTGACTGCCCACACCTCTGGTGTGGGCCCTTATACTTATAATTGCAGCAAAATGAATGGGGGAATATGGCCAACTGTCATACGGAGGTGGATGACGAGCGCTTCGCGCTCGTCATCCACCTCCGAGCCCCACGAGTGTGTGGGGGAAGTCAAAAGCTTTCCAAAAATGTATAATATGATGTAGTCGCGAAAGCGACTATATTGTTTTTGCAGGAAATATTATTATTATTAGGCCCGAGCGGCCTGCCGTAGCAAGGGCCTATTGTAATCGCAACGCAGTGCGCGCAGCGCACTGAACCTAGGTGCGCGGAGCGCACGAAAACAGCGCGAAGCGCTGTCCCCATGTCAAACGTAAACTCACCATGTAAAACAGTGACTGCCCACACGTCTGGTGTGGGCCCTTATACTTGTAATTGCAGCAAAATGAATGGGGGTATATGGCCAACTGTCATACGGAGGTGGATGACGAGCGCGAAGCGCTCGTCATCCACCTCCGAGCCCCACGAGTGTGTGGGGGAAGTCGCGAAAGCGACTATATTGTTTTTGCAGGAAATATTATTATTATTTTTTTTCTTCTTCTTCTTCTTCTTCTTCTTCTGCTCTTTGAGCAGGAATTTGACCCCCTGAACATAGTTGAAAACTCACCAAACTTTGCCCAAAATTCAGATCCGGTGAAAAATTAATTAAAATGTGTGTTTCGTTTTGGGGAAATAAAAAATGGCGCGACAGCGCCACCTACAAAAGTGAAAATACATTGCGCCTATGGGGAGGGGGCCAACATAAACTTTGTCGCAGAGCGACGGGATTCGGTACAGACATTCGTCCTGTGAGGACAAACAAAATATATTATTGTGGCCACGCCCCCAGACAAACCGGAAGTCCGCCATTTTGACAGGAAGTCGGGAAAATGCTGAGTCAGCGTTTTCGCTGACGTCGCATTTTAACGAACTCCTCCTAGGGCGTTTCACCAAATGAGCCCAAAATCGCTCCAGCTCATCTCGAGATGTGGGACATCAAAAGTTATCCAAATTTTTTGGCTAAGTTTTACGGTTTGTTTGCAGCGAAGCCGCAATCTTTACGAAGATTTTTGCGACTTTCCGAAAACAACAAAATGCTCCCATTTGCACAAACGAACTCCGATTAAAAATCGGAAATATACATTTTATTGACCTTTCACCCCCGGACACAACAAATGTGAAAAAGTGACATTTGGCGCGATAGCGCCCCCTCTAGGCTGAGAAGAAAAAATGCATTATGGGAAAAAAATGTGTTTCTCGGAAATGGATAAAATTCGGCACAATAATAGCTGATGGCATCCCGATCCAAAAAGCCAATGAGACCCATACCGTATTTTGTACGGTGTTGCCATGGAGACGACCGAGGCTCGCCATGTTATTCCAATGGGACTGACCCGCATATCACACATTATACACAATTACAGCTCGTTAGCGCCCTCTGTAATGTTCTTGTGAACAGTGGTAAATTGAAGTACGGCCCGTAAGGGCCATCCGATGCTGCTTGTGAAATAAAAAAGATTTGGGGCGCGATAGCGCCCTCTGCAGGTTGGGGCCATCATTCACATGGAGACGCTAAAAATCTCGTTTTGATGTTTACTCACAAAGATTAATGGCACATCAGGGCAATAAAATGTAGTGTGGCCACGTTGGCGCCCTCGGTGGGTTATGGCACGGCAATGGAGGCACTAAGGGAGGCCTCCATTACATGGTTGCTAGGCGACCAACAGGTGGTCGGCCATTTTGGGAAAAATCGAGTAATCAGCGCCGAAGGCGCCATTTCTCGCCTTTGCTCTTTTATAATCTCGACCTAGGGTGGCAGCGACGTTATAAACCACGTAGGGCGCGGCAGCGCCTCCCGGTTATTGCGGCAGCGTGCGGCAGCGTGCGGGAACCGGCGTCAACCGGCCACCGCGTCCCGCGAGGGCCTCTCGATGCCGCTTCTTCTTTCTTCTGCTCTTTGAGCAGGAATTTGACCCCCTGAACATAGTTGAAAACTCACCAAACTTTGCCCAAAATTCAGGTCCGGTGAAAAATTTATTAAAATGTGTGTTTCGTATTGGGGAAATAAAAAATGGCGCGATAGCGCCACCTACAAAAGTGAAAATACATTGCGCCTATGGGGAGGGGGCCAACATAAACTTTGTCGTAGAGCGACGAGATTCGGTACAGACAATCGTCATGTGACGCCAAACAAATAATATTATTGTGGCCACGCCCCCAGACAAACCGGAAGTCCGCCATTTTGACAGGAAGTCGGGAAAATGCTGAGTCAGCGTTTTCGCTGACATCGCATTTTAACGAACTCCTCCTAGGGCGTTTCACCAAATGAGCTCCAAATCGCTCCAGTTCATCTCGAGATGTGGGGCATCAAAAGTTATCCAAATTTTTTGGCTACGTTTTACGGTTTGTTTGCGGCGAAGCCGCAATCTTTATGAAGAATTTTGCGACTTACCAAAAACGACAAAATGCTCCCATTCGCACAAACGAACTCCGATTAAAAATCGGAAATATACATTTTATTGACCTTTCACCCCCGTACACAACAAATGTGAAAAAGTGACATTTGGCGCGATAGCGCCCCCTCCAGGCTGAGAAGAAAAAATGCATTATGGGAAAAAAATTTGTTTCTCGGAAATGGATAAAATTCGGCACAATAATAGCTGATGGCATCCCGATCCAAAAAGCCAATGAGACCCATACCGTATTTTGTACGGTGTTGCCATGGAGACGACCGAGGCCCACCATGTTATTCCAATGGGAATGACCCGCATATCACACATTATACACTATTACAGAGTGTTAGCGCCCTCTGTGAGGAGCTTGTGGACAGTAGTCATTGAAGTACGGCCCGTCAAGGCCGTCCGATGCTGCTTGTGAAATTTAAAAAGATTTGGGGCGCGCTAGCGCCCTCTGCAGGTTGGAGCCATCATTCACAAGGAGACGCTAAAAATCTCGTTTTGATGTTTACACACAAAGATTAATGGCACATCAGGGCAATGAAATGTAGTGTGACCACGTTGGCGCCCTAGGTAGGGTTATGGCGTGGCAATGGAGGCACTAACATGGTTGCTAGGCGACCAACAGGTGGTCGGCCATTTTGGGAAAAATCGAGTAATCAGCGCCGAAGGCGCCATTTCTCGCCTTTGCTCTTTTATAATCTCGACCTAGGGTGGCAGCGACATTATAACCACGGAGGGCGCGGCAGCGCCTCCCGGTTATTGCGGCGGCGTGCGTCAACCGGCGTCAACCGGCCCACGAGACCCGCGAGGGCCTCTCGATGCCGCTTGCGGCTTTAATTCTTTCTTCTTCTTCTTCTTCTTCTGCTCTTTGAGCAGGAATTTCACCCCCTGAACATAATCAAAAACTCATCAAACTTTGCCCAAAATTCAGGTCCGGTGAAAAATTAATTAAAATGTGTGTTTCGTTTTGGGGAAATAAAAAATGGCGCGACAGCGCCACCTACAAAAGTGAAAATACATTGCGCCTATGGGGAGGGGGCCAACGTCAACTTTGTCGCAGAGCGACGAGATTCGGTACAGACATTTGTCATGTGACAACAACCAAAAAACATTATTGTGGCCACGCCCCCAGACAAACCGGAAGTCCGCCATTTTGACAGGAAGTCGGGAAAATGCTGAGTCGGCGTTTTCGCTGACGTCGCATTTTAACGAACTCCTCCTAGGGCGTTTCACCAAATGAGCCCAAAATCGCTCCAGTTCATCTCGAGATGTGGGGCATCAAAAGTTATCCAAATTTTTTGGCTAAGTTTTACGGTTTGTTTGCGGCGAAGCCGCAATCTTTATGAAGAATTTTGCGACTTACCGAAAACAACAAAATGCTCCCATTCGCACAAACGAACTCCGATTAAAAATCGGAAATATACATTTTATTGACCTTTCACCCCCGGACACAATAAATGTGAAAAAGTGAGATTTGGCGCGATAGCGCCCCCTCTAGGCCGAGAACAAAAAATGCATTATGGAAAAAAAATTAGTTTCTCGGAAATGGATAAAATTCGGCACAATAATAGCTGATGGCATCCCGGTCAAAAAAGCCAATGAGACCCATACCGTATTTTGTACAGTGTTGCCATGGAGACGACCAAGGCTCCCCATGTTAATCCAATAGGACTGACACGCATATCACACATTATACACATTACAGCGCGTTAGCGCCCTCTGTAAGGAGCTTGTGGACAGTAGTGATTGAAGTACAGCCCGTCAGGGCCGTCCGATGCTGCTTGTGAAATTTAAAAAAAATTGGGGCGCGCTAGCGCCCTCTGCAGGTTGGAGCCATCATTCACATGGAGACGCTAAAAATCTCGTTTTGATGTTTACTCACAAAGATTAATGGCACATCAGGGCAATAAAATGTAGTGTGGCCACACTAGCGCCCTCGGTAGGGTTATGGCACGGCAATGGAGGCACTAAGGGAGGCCTCCATTACATGGTTGCTAGGCGACCAACAGGTGTTCGGCCATTTTGGGAAAAATCGAGTAATCAGCGCCGAAGGCGCCATTTCTCGCCTTTGCTCTTTTATAAACTCCACCGAGGGTGGCAGCGACATTATAACCACGTAGGGCGCGGCAGCGCCTCCCGGTTATTGCGGCGGCGTGCGGGAACCGGCGTCAACCGGCCAACGAACCCCCGCGAGGGCCTCTTGATGCCGCTTGCGGCTTTAATTCTTTCTTTCTTTCTTTCTTTCTTCTTTCTTTCTTCTGCTCTTTGAGCAGGAATTTGACCTCCTGAACATAGTCAAAAACTCACCAAACTTTGCCCAAAATTCAGATCTGGTGAAAAATTAATTAAAATGTGTGTTTCGTTTTGGGGAGATAAAAAATGGCGCGACAGCGCCACCTACAAAAGTGAAAATACATTGCGCCTATGGGGAGGGGGCCAACATAAACTTTTTCGCAGAGCGACGGGATTCGGTACAGACATTCGTCCTGTGAGGACAAACAAAATATATTATTGTGGCCACGCCCCCAGACAAACCGGAAGTCCGCCATTTTGACAGGAAGTCGGGAAAATGCTGAGTCAGCGTTGTCGCTGACGTCGCATTTTAACGAACTCCTCCTAGGGCGTTTCACCAAATGAGCCCAAAATCGCTCCACTTCATCTCCAGATGTGGGGCATCAAAAGTTATCCAAATTTTTTGGCTAAGTTTTACGGTTTGTGTGCGGCGAAGCCGCAATCTTTACGAAGAATTTTGCGACTTTCCGAAAACAACAAAATGCTCCCATTTGCACAAACAAACTCCGATTAAAAATCGGAAATATACATTTTATCGACCTTTCACCCCCGGACACAACAAATGTGAAAAAGTGAGATTTGGCGCGATAGCGCCCCCTCTAGGCCGAGAACAAAAAATGCATTATGGGAAAAAAATTAGTTTCTCGGAAATTGATAAAATTCGGCACAATAATAGCTGATGGCATCCCGATCCAAAAAGCCAATGAGACCCATACCGTATTTTGTACGGTGTTGCCATGGAAACGACCGAGGCTCGCCATGTTATTCCAATGGGACTGACCCGCATATCACACATTATACACAATTACAGAGTGTTAGCGCCCTCTGTGAGGAGCTTGTGGACAGTAGTCATTGAAGTACGGCCCGTCAAGGACGTCCGATGCTGCTTGTGAAATAAAAAAGATTTGGGGCGCGATAGCGCCCTCTGCAGGTTGGGGCCATCATTCACATGGAGACGCGAAAAATCTCGTTTTGATGTTTACTCACAAAGATTAATGGCACATCAGGGCAATAAAATGTAGTGTGGCCACGTTGGCGCCCTCGGTGGGTTATGGCACGGCAATGGAGGCACTAAGGGAGGCCTCCATTACATGGTTGCTAGGCGACCAACAGGTGGTCGGCCATTTTGGGAAAAATCGAGTAATCAGCGCCGAAGGCGCCATTTCTCGCCTTTGCTCTTTTATAATCTCGACCTAGGGTGGCAGCGACGTTATAAACCACGTAGGGCGCGGCAGCGCCTCCCGGTTATTGCGGCGGCGTGCGGCAACCGGCGTCAACCGGCCAACGAACCCCCGCGAGGGCCTCTCGATGCCGCTTGCGGCTTTAATTTTTTTTTTTCTTTTTCTTCTTCTTCTTCTGCTCTTTGAGCAGGAATTTGACCCCCTGAACATAGTTGAAAACTCACCAAACTTTGCCCAAAATTCAGATCCGGCGAAAAATTTATTAAAATGTGTGTTTCGTTTTGGGGAAATAAAAAATGGCGCGACAGCGCCACCTACAAAAGTGAAAATACATTGCGCCTATGGGGAGGGGGCCAACATAAACTTTGTCGTAGAGCGACGAGATTTGGTACCGACCTTCGTCCTGTGAGGACAAACAAAATATATTATTGTGGCCACGCCCCCAGACAAACCGGAAGTCCGCCATTTTGACAGGAAGTCGGGAAAATGCTGAGTCAGCGTTTTCGCTGACGTCGCATTTTAACGAACTCCTCCTAGGGCGTTTCACCAAATGAGCCCAAAATCGCTCCAGCTCATCCCGAGATGTGGGGCATCAAAAGTTATCCAAATTTTTTGGCTAAGTTTTATGGTTTGTTTGCGGCGAAGCCGCAATCTTTACGAATAATTTTGCGACTTACCGAAAACAACAAAATGCTCCCATTTGCACAAACTAACTCCGATTAAAAATCGGAAATATACATTTTATTGACCTTTCACCCCCGGACACAACAAATGTGAAAAAGTGAGATTTGGCGCGATAGCGCCCCCTCTAGGCCGAGAACAAAAAATGCATTATGGGAAAAAAATTAGTTTCTCGGAAATGGATGAAATTCGGCACAATAATAACTGATGGCATCCCGATCCAAAAAGCCAATGAGACCCATACCGTATTTTGTACGGTGTTGCCATAGAGACGACCGAGGCTCGCCATGTTATTCCAATGGGACTGAGCCACATATCACACATTATACACGATTACAGCTCGTTAGCGCCCTCTGTAATGTTCTTGTGAACAGTGGTAAATTGAAGTACGGCCCGTCAGGGCCGTCCGATGCTGCTTGTGAAATAAAAAAGATTTGGTGCGCGCTAGCGCCCTCTCCAGGTTGGAGCCATCATTCACATGGAGACGTGAAAAATCTCGTTTTGATGTTTACTCACAAAGATTAATGGCACATCAGGCCAATAAAATGTAGTGTGGCCACGTTGGCGCCCTCGGTAGGGTTATGGCGCGGCAATGGAGGCACTAAGGGAGGTCTCCATTACATGGTTGCTAGGCGACCAACAGGTGGTCGGCCATTTTGGGAAAAATAGAGTAATCAGCGCCGAAGGCGCCATTTCTTGCATTTTTGCTCTTTTATAAACTCCACCGAGGGTGGCAGCGACATTATAACCACGTAGGGCGCGGCAGCGCCTCCCGGTTATTGCGGCGGCGTGCGGCAAACGGCGTCAACCGGCCACCGCGTCCCGCGAGGGCCTCTCGATGCCGCTTGCGGCTTTAATATTATTATTATTTTTGTATTAATCCACTGCATCTCTTTGAAGAAGGTGCAGATTCTTTTTGACTTTTCAAATGTGCGGAATAATGTGTGTAGTGTCGGCCACAGCAGTGACAAACATACACACCGCACTACTGGGCCTGATAAGTAACTAGTTACTTATTGCTGAACACGACTGTCTGCACTGTGTGTCTGCGAGTCTACAGCAGACAGACAGCGGAGCGGATAATTCCAAAGTGACAGTTAGAAACAGCAGCATGTGTCCAGAAACAGATCAGTGGATTAAGCTCCACCAGCCGCGCACACACACACACACGCGCGCGCGCGCGCACACACACACACACACACACACACACACAGACCCACGGACGTGCACACGCGCACGTGTGTACGCGCCGGGGGGTGGGGGGGTTGGGGGGAGGTGCGTCGCAGGGCCCAGCTGTGTGCGCATGGATCCTGCAAAGGGCGCCAGATAAGCACTTAACGCAGAAGGAGCCAGCTACGGCTTAAACCTTTGACATGTCCCGCCTCAAACCGTTAAACAGGCGTCATCAGGCCGAGATCCAGATCAACTCAGGGCGAAACTGTGTCGGAGAAGGATCTTAAATGGTGTCTAGCTCCGCTCTAAAGCAAACGCAAAATTCCCTCTAATCAAAATAAATACCGTGCAAAATTGCCGGTAAGTCGTGGCCACTATTGGGCAGAGGAGGCAAACATATACACACGTGGGTTTATACTGTTGGGGGTCTGGGGGATTTACCAAACGATAGATAGGTGCTGGACTTTAGGAAGGGTTGAGCTAGATCAATGACAGAAATCAGTCGAAAATAAAATGAGACAAAAGTGAAGATCCGATCATATCAGTATCCTGCTCCCGCTGCTCGGGCCGTGGCGGTTTGCACACTCATGTTTAACGGTGATGTTCCGGTCCGGAGCGGAGCGGCCTGCCGTGCAGCATTACTCACATACCTGTAGAAGTGACTCAGTGTGGACTCAGACACGGCCCGTCCTCAGTCCACATCTCTGATCTCTGCGTCTGTGGGACGTCCTGCTCGCTGACAGGATGTTCATGTTTCAGTAACACTGACACTGACTGATGTGATGGATTCGGGGCCAGAACACTCTCATTAAACACATTAGATCATCTTTGCCGGATCCTCCAAAATAGTTTCCGGATCCTTATCCCTGAAAAGCGGAAACGACAGTATTGTTTTTTATAGCCCGTCATTTGATTTTCAATTCACTTTATCCTCATCAGAAATCAACTCAAATGTGCATGTCTTCATTTGAATGTGAAGGGAGTGTTGCCATACTTTAGGTTTATGTTTCAAATGTATAATCAATAAATATGATTCCGTTTGAAGGAGCTGGTTTTCATCAATTAAATATTTACAACTTTTATGGGCTTGTGTTGTTTAAATATGCACTGTCCAAACGCCTACACTAACAAACAAATATAACAGACAGACAGACAGACAGACAGACAGACAGACAGACACAGACAGACAGACATATTTTTTTCTCTTTAAAGTCAATACTATTTTTTACTGTGGCTGTAAATAAACATATGATGATGGCCATATGACCATTTGTGAATGATTTAATTGATATTTCTCTCATCCATGGTTGTGTAGCGGGGAGAGTGGGGGGAGCACAGGGTGGGTGGGGAGTTTCTGCCTCATGGCCACATGTGAAAATGTGCGTCCCTTTTTATTTATTCATTTATTTATGCTGTTTATTTTTTACGTCGCTTTCAATTAAAATGAGAGAAGATGGCCGCTAAATTGGCCTGGTTCTTCCTTCCTTCCTTCCTTTCTGAAGCACCACATTATAGTCTACAACTTTACCCGCTTGATATGATATTATTGCAATAATAAAAGCCTGATTCCTTGCGCGCTTACATAAACCTCGAAGTTTGCAGTTGCTGTGCTGGGCGGACCTGCTGCGCTCCTCCCTGTGAGGAGTGTCTGTGGGCCGGGCCCGTAAGAAGCCTTCTGCCAAAGTGACAGGAGTTCCTCAGACCGGGCTCAGTGCGCTCTCCCTCCGCTGTCTTCCCCGCAGGTAACGTGGACACGTCCCTGTCCCTGGACACGTGGAAGTCTGAGAGCTTTGTTTGCTCCTCTGCGTCTGCGTTGCTGGACTAGAACTTGTAGCTGACCTGGCCCTGTTGCTGTGCACCTTATTGACGTACTTTCCTGTATTAGATAATCCGTCACCATGAATCTGGCCAAGAAACTTCTGGGAGGCATCGTGAACATCGTCAGGTGAGTGGATGGTCAGGAGTGAGTGCACTCTCACCACAGAGCAGAAAGAAACAGGTCTCACTGAGTATGTCCAAAGACGGTCCCAGAAGTGAAAGAAGCCTCTCAGTACTTTCTACTGCTGTGTATTATTCAGAATTCAGAACAGGTGCTGACTGCTGTACTGAATAATATCACTGCAGTACTGTATGAGTGTGGATATTGCAGTATTGTTGTGACTCACACTCACAACAATACTGCAATATCCACACTGTGAGCGTGAGTAATTACTCAGGAGTGGCGTCAGGTTGTAGTAGAGGTACAGTATCACTGGAATAATAGTGGAGTGACTGTGTGTTAGTGCAGTAGTAAGTAGTAAGTGAGTACTAAGTGAGTAAGTGAGTAGTAAGTGAGTAGTAAGTGAGTACTAAGTGAGTAGTAAGTGAGTAGTAAGTGAATAGTAAGTGAGTAGAAAGTGAGTAGTGAGTAAGTGAGTAGTAAGTGAGTACTAAGTGAGTACTAAGTGAGTAGTAAGTGAGTAGTAAGTGAGTAGTAAGTGAGTAGTAAGTGAGTAAGTGAGTAGTAAGTGAGTAGTAAGTGAGTAAGTGAGTAGTAAGTGAGTAGTGAGTAAGTGAGTAGTAAGTGAGTAGTAAGTGAGTAGTACGTGAGTAGTAAGTGAGTAGTAAGTGAGTAAGTGAGTAGTAAGTGAGTAAGTGAGTAGTAAGTGAGTAGTAAGTGAGTAAGTGAGTAGTGAGTAGTAAGTGAGTAGTAAGTGAGTAAGTGAGTAGTAAGTGAGTAGTAAGTGAGTAGTAAGTGAGTAAATGAGTAGTAAGTGAGTAGTAAGTGAGTAAGTAAGTAGTAAGTGAGTAGTAAGTGAGTAGTAAGTGAGTGGTAAGTGAGTAGTAAGTGAGTAGTAAGTGAGTAGTAAGTGAGTAAGTGAGTAGTAAGTGAGTAGTAAGTGAGTAAGTGAGTAGTAAGTGAGTAGTAAGTGAGTAGTAAGTGAGTAAGTGAGTAGTAAGTGAGTAGTAATTGAGTAAGTAAGTAGTAAGTGAGTAGTTAGTGAGTAGTAAGTAAGTAGTAAGTAAGTAGTTAGTGAGTGTAAGTGAGTATTTGTCATTTGTCATTGTACACCCGTACAATCAAACTGTTTTCAGGTGTTAGTTCTGAGCCGTAATGACGGCAGTAGTAGTAGTACTATGGTAGTACTGTAGTACTGTAAGTGAGAGTGGGGCTACTGCACTTGTTACACTTTGTTTCTAGAGTTTTCTGTTCATCAACAGAAAATCCCACAAGAGTCAGAGCGGCACTAAGGGAAAGGAGACTCCGCTTCCTTTTTTCTGTCATATTGAGATTAGAGCTGAAACAACTAATCGATTATTGAAATAGTCAACAACTATTTTAGTAATCGATTCATTGTTTTCTTGTAAACACAGACTCAAATGGAGCAAAAATGACATGAAAATTTAGTCTTTTTGATGAAAACCTACTTTGTTTTTATAGTTATTGTATGTAGTTTTGTACATTTTAAATTTCAAGAATTGAAGGAGCTGGTTTTCATTGTGTCTCATCCAATCAGAAAGCAGAGCCTCCAGCAAACATTTACTTTAAGTTTACTCCATCCACACGTCCTCAAGCTTTAGCGTTGAGATAACAAACACTGAAAAAATAAAATGTTCCTACACCATTCACAGCCAAGCGATTCATTGATTCATCTTAAAGATAATCGATAGATTAATATCGATTACAAAATAATCGTTAGTTTGCAGCCCTAATTGAGATCAATATTTATTAATCGTCAGACACAAGAAAACCGAGCGTGACGATGTGCCCCATGTTCAGGGGTTGGTTGTCACTATTGTTTTTGATGTTGACATGAAATTTGATAAACTGTTTTTTTTTTTTTGCCAAATGCTCTACGAGTTATAAAATGACCCAAACATACAAATATACATATACATATATATAAAAGCTAATGTTAAAGTAAAGTGATCATCAAAACACATTAGACACAAGAGAACATTTCCCACCTTTTACAGCCCTTGTGACAACCAGCCCCTCAGTCCATGTGACAACCAGCCCCTCAGTCCATGTGACAACCAGCCCCTCAGTCCATGTGACAACCCGCCCCTCAGTCCATGTGACAACCAGCCCCTCAGTCCATGTGACAACCAGCCCCTCAGTCCATGTGACAACCAGCCCCTCAGTCCATGTGACAACCCGCCCCTCAGTCCATGTGACAACCCGCCCCTCAGCCCATGTGACAACCAGCCCCTCAGTCCATGTGACAACCAGCCCCTCAGTCCATGTGACAACCAGCCCCTCAGTCCATGTGACAACCAGCCCCTCAGTCCATGTGACAACCAGCCCCTCAGTCCATGTGACAACCCGCCCCTCAGCCCATGTGACAACCAGCCCCTCAGTCCATGTGACAACCAGCCCCTCAGTCCATGTGACAACCAGCCCCTCAGTCCATGTGACAACCCGCCCCTCAGCCCATGTGACAACCAGCCCCTCAGTCCATGTGACAACCCGCCCCTCAGTCCATGTGACAACCAGCCCCTCAGCCCATGTGACAACCCGCCCCTCAGCCCATGTGACAACCAGCCCCTCAGTCCATGTGACAACCAGCCCCTCAGCCCATGTGACAACCCGCCCCTCAGCCCATGTGACAACCAGCCCCTCAGTCCGTGTGACAACCAGCCCCTCAGTCCATGTGACAACCAGCCCCTCAGCCCATGTGACAACCAGCCCCTCAGTCCATGTGACAACCAGCCCCTCAGTCCATGTGACAACCAGCCCCTCAGTCCATGTGACAACCAGCCCCTCAGCCCATGTGACAACCAGCCCCTCAGTCCATGTGACAACCAGCCCCTCAGCCCATGTGACAACCAGACCCTCAGCCCATGTGACAACCAGCCCCTCAGCCCATGTGACAACCAGCCCCTCAGCCCATGTGACAACCAGCCCCTCAGCCCATGTGACAACCAGCCCCTCAGTCCGTGTGACAACCAGCCCATCAGCCCATGTGACAACCAGCCCCTCAGCCCATGTGACAACCAGCCCCTCAGTCCGTGTGACAACCAGCCCCTCAGCCCATGTGACAACCAGCCCATCAGCCCATGTGACAACCAGCCCCTCAGTCCATGTGACAACCAGCCCCTCAGCCCATGTGACATCCAGCCCCTCAGTCCATGTGACAACCAGCCCCTCAGTCCATGTGACAACCAGCCCACTACAAAAATAACCCCGACATTAAAGTTTGGGAAAGGTAACAAACAATCTTAGGTTTTCTGTCCAAATGAGAAAATGAAGAATACCAATACACATATATGTATCAGTACCAGCACACAGCGCTCTCTAGTGTGGTTATTAAAAGCTGTGACATTTAACCCCGGTCGCCCCTACACTGCCCGACCAAAAAGAAGTCACAGGAGTTCATAATCGGTCTTTCAGCCTTTAGCACATTCTCTGTGGCGCTGTTTCAAAATACTTCTGCAATGATCAAACATCATGTTAGAGCTTGTATTGATGATGGGAGAGTGTGACCACTGTGGGACCAATGGGGTTAAGATCTGGACAATCCATCTCATGCTCCCGGGACCACTCTTTCACAACGTGAGCCCCATGAATCCTGGTATTATTATCATGGAATATGCCTGTGATGGAATAACCATTCAGATGTTCAGGTCGTCACATGCTGCAGATCAGATAGTTACATCCAGGTAAAGGACACTTTCTTTGGTCAGGCAGTGTATATTATTACTGTAGTAGTGGCTAGACTTGTGGTACTGCAGTAGACATATTACTGCGTTAGTAGCATGGATACTGTAGTACAGTAGTGCTGCTGTAGTACATGAATACTGCAGTATCATGTGGCTGACTGTGTTGTTCTTGTTGCTTTCTCCACAGTACCGTTGACCCTAGCAACTTCATCCCCTCAGAACCAGTGAGTATCACCAGAGCAACGCCATTAGAACATCACATGTCTCTTTATTATATCTGTGGGGTCTGGGTTTGGGATCAGTGACCAACACTCACATCAGTGACCAACACTCACGTCAGTGACCAACACTTTCACATCAGTGACCAACACTCACATCAGTGACCAACACTCACGTCAGTGACCAACACTCACGTCAGTGACCGACACTTTCACATCAGTGACCAACACTCACATCAGTGACCAACACTCACATCAGTGACCAACACTCACATCAGTGACCAACACTTTCACATCAGTGACCAACACTCACATCAGTGACCAACACTTTCACATCAGTGACCAACACTTTCACATCAGTGACCGACACTCACATCAGTGACCAACACTCACATCAGTGACCATCACTTTCACATCAGTGACCAACACTTTCACATCAGTGACCAACACTTTCACATCAGTGACCAACACTCACATCAGTGACCAACACTCACATCAGTGACCAACACTTTCACATCAGTGACCAACACTCACATCAGTGACCAACACTCACATCAGTGACCATCACTTTCACATCAGTGACCAACACTCACATCAGTGACCAACGCTCACATCAGTGACCGACGCTCACATCAGTGACCGACACTCACATCAGTGACCAACGCTCACATCCGTGACCAACACTTTCACATCAGTGACCAACACTCACATCCGTGACCAACACTTTCACATCAGTGACCAACACTTTCACATCAGTGACCAACACTTTCACATCAGTGACCGACACTCACATCAGTGACCAACACTTTCACATCAGTGACCAACACTCACATCAGTGACCAACACTTTCACATCAGTGACCAACACTCACATCAGTGACCAACACTCACATCAGTGACCAACACTCACATCAGTGACCAACGCTCACGTCAGTGACCAACGCTCACGTCAGTGACCATCACTTTCACATCAGTGACCAACGCTCTAATCAGTGACCAACACTCACATTAGTGACCAACGCTCACATCAGTGACCAACGCTCACATCAGTGACCAACGCTCACATCAGTGACCAACACTCACATCCGTGACCAACACTTTCACATCAGTGACCAACACTCACATCCGTGACCAACACTTTCACATCAGTGACCGACACTCACATCAGTGACCGACACTTTCACATCAGTGACCGACACTCACATCAGTGACCAACACTTTCACATCAGTGACCGACACTTTCACATCAGTGACCGACACTCACATCAGTGACCGACACTCACATCAGTGACCAACACTCACATCAGTGACCTTAAGTAAGTCCTCATCCTGCTCTGTAAAGTGTCAGGTCAGAACCAGAAGAGTTCCATCAGGACTCTACTGCATGTTTTTATATTACGCTCTGTAGATTACGCACAGTGATCTCCAACCAGTAGCTCACCAGGCCTTTCTTCATCTGTTGATAACTCAAATTTCAGATGCGTTTTCTATTTGTTCTGAACATGCTGAACACAATATGTGAACAGTTGGATCAATATTGTTATATATTTATTTGATCCGCACAATACACATTGATGAACAATCACATACAAATTGTACTCAAATTGTGAATGTGTCAGATTCTAGCAAAACTGCTTATTTACATCTGAGGCAAGTCACACTATTGTTACTAAGTATTTTGGAAGCAAAAGTAGCTCTGCAACGTTGTTGCTGTGTAAAAGTAGCTTGGGTAAAAAAGGTTGGAGACCCCCTGCTTTAGCAGCTCACCCCCGGCCTATAAAATGTGTTGTGGTGACTAACGTGTGCATGTGTGCGTGTGTGTTTGTGTGCAGCCTCCTCCACGCAGACCACTCAACTTAGCTAAAACCCACGAGTCTGAGGAAGAGAAGGAATTCAGACAGGTCTTCCAAAAGCTGTCTGGAGATGTGAGTATACCACACAACACCAGAGGGCTGTTTCATTAAGCTGGCTAACTCTGTAAGCTCGGCTTATTTGGCCAAGTCTGGCTTATTGTGTCGTCTTTTCGGTTTCATAAACCAGGCTCACTCTGAGTCTGGCTCAGTTACTATGGAAATATAGTCAGAGAACTTCTGAGAAGTTTCTTCTTCGTGGAATCCAACACCAACACGGGCAATATAAATGACACAAGCAGGGTATTAGCGCCATCATCTGGCCAAAATGTATGTTGTCCTAAAAAATTTGAAAAAGAAAACATGACATCACAAAATCAATTAGTTTATGCAATAAATGATAAATATAATAATAATAATAACATACACCAACATTGTCTTTGTGTCTCATCTGTGAAATACAAAGTTGCGTGACATATTAATGTGTCATCAAAAAGCTTGTCCAATAAAAGGAACCCTAGCCCACAGGACCAGTGCTTAATCTGTAAATTAGTAGTTTCAAGAACACTTTTGGTCTGATGTGATGGATTTGGGGAACAGGCCAAAACATTTGCCGTAACACTCTCATTAAACACCATTATATCAGATCAAATCTTTGCCGGATCCTTTACCCTGAAACAAATTAAGCACTGCACAGGACCCGCCCTCATGACCTGTGTCCTGTGTCAACAGTGTTTTCTTTTTTTTTCTATCATGTGTTTAAATTCCTGGGAAAAAAAAGAAATGTGTTTAAATTTATAAGCGCCAATTTATGTTCTGAAAAAATCCTGAAATATCCCTTTAAAGTCAAGGCGGAACCCCTTTTCCATGTTCCAATCACATCAGACCAAAAGTGTTCCTGAAACTACTCATTTCCAAATGAAGCACTGAGTAAGAGGCTAATTGGTTTTGATATACCGTGACTGAGACAAGGGAAGGACGACGGCAACGAGAGTAGGAGAAGATCCAGAGAGAACAGCGAAACAAAAATACAGGCAGCTTACACTTGAACAGGTTTTGGTTAGCGGTGGTTTTTGTAGTAAAGTGTTGGATCATGGTGGAGGAGGAGGATCAGGGAAGCAGAAAGGTATTAAAAAAGCTGCTGACTAGCATGCTAAAAATGCTAACCCCGAGCCCGCATCTGGACATGGCGTCTGATGGCGGCTTTCATCACAGCGCACACGAGAGAAGCCGTTTTTGTGTTTTATAGATCTGTTCAGATGTTTGAGGCGTCACTAAAGCAAACAAAGTAACTGTTCTGCTTGATTACAAAAAGCTTGTTTTCTCAGCTTTTTGGTCAAAAAAATGCATTTTGGGTGATTTCACCTATTTTCTACAGACGATTACTAAAGAATGGAAAGAGGTACACACTTTTTTTTTTAGATGAAAGATGAGAGTCTAATCTTTCTTTTGGTAAGTCAAAATCCTGAAAACTTCTGGCAGTGGGGACCTCTCTGATTTGAAAATGGCTGGTAGTCAATGAGTTCACCTTATTTAAGGTTTAACTACTCATTTAACAAAAAGAGATGGGTTATATATTTTTGCTCATAAAAACATCAAAAATACAGCAAACTCGGAATAGAATAGGATCTATTCTGTGAATTACTAATTTTCACAAAAATGTCAGATAGAACCTTCTAATACCAAAGGGAGAAATTACTTTAAAATCCAAGGGTTGAGCTCAACTATCAAACTTTTACTCTCGTTTCTTTAATACAGTAAGCAGCACCGCTAACTAATAATTCACAATCGTGTGTTAGCAGATCAAACCTAATGTACTTGAGTCATCTTCTGTACTCGGTAATGTACTATAAACAGTCTCCTAATGTGTAAATGTCTTCTGTAGTAGTCAGACAAAACACAAATAAGGTTTTTGGGGTATTTTGAGTGCTTACGCCTCAGGTTTTTACAGATATGAACCATTGTAAGTCCATGTAAAAGCAACGCCATATCGAAGGAAGGGTCCAATGCAGAGGACACATTTCCATACAGAGACAATAAAGTGAATCTTATCCTTAAGTGAAAAAACATGAGAATCAATCCGATGGCTAAATAACTGTTAATGCAGCCCTAGTCCTTGGCCCAAACACTGTAGTATGGCAGAGCAGGTGTGACTGACTGCCTGATTGGTGGCGGTCGGACGGGGCAAAGGTGCAAATCTAATGATCCCCAGAAACCACGAGCAATGTAGCAGGATTGTATCCCTCCCTGTATTTTACGGGATGACAGAGAGTGATTAAGTCGGGGCAAACATGCTTCAGTGGAAGAGTAGCTGTAGTTCCCGTCGGTCCGGCTCTCCCTGGGCTGGGCGCCTCCACAAACAGAGGAGTGAGTCTGCATTCCTGTCATTGTCATGCGGGGCGCTCCTGAGTCACATGGGGTGAGGCAGTTGGACCGGTCTGAGCAGTGTGGGCAGCCAACACACAAACACAGTGACCACACCTGCCCACGGGGAGCGAGTCCCCTCCCCTGAAGGGGCGGAGCCAATGGCGTAGTGAGAGTAACTGACGCGTCTTTACTTTACTCATGCATGTCGAACATCCCACGAGTTTAAAAGCATGTTTAACAACTTTCAGGGTAAAAAAAAAAAGCCTGCTAGCTCACAGTCGATTACAAATGCTTTATGATTACAGGGACAGCCTTTTTCTACAAACCACTGCACATTCAATGAGCTGAAGGAGGACATGACCAATTTTATTTCATTACTAGTACCAACAATTTATCAACAAGGTCTCGGATAATAACGGCTGATAAATTAAAATATGTATTTTTGGATTGTTGTTGTAGCTGTGCGTTGCTTCAATTAATTGTATAAACAGTTCATATATTATTATTTTTTTTGGTAAGTTTGTAAGTTGGTCTGTATGAATGTAGCTGCTTGAAATGTTCTTTTTTTATTTATTTTATTGCACTTGGGGGTGGGCAATCATAAGCTTTTGCTTCAGCCCACTCCTTTTGAGCACTATGTGTACTGCTCAAATAAACAAATAAAACTAAATAAAAAAAACTAAAACTATTTTTTCATAATGTAAGACCTTGTCATTGATGAAGTTTTACAAGATGTCACAAACTGACTGGACAAACTTTTTTTTTAAATGTCTATTGTTGAATCATGTGGTTCCAAATTATGGAATAAACTACAGGAACAAACCCTTCTAGCTGATCAGCATTTTGGTTTGGGCCTAAAACCCTCATTATTTTATATACAAAAATATTTGTTATATAGAACCAGAAAACAGAACAATAATGTGTGGAAGACCTGCAAATGTACAAAAAATATTTATTTGAGCTGAAACAACCCTTCCTTTAATACTGCCCCTGGGCCAACAGCATCAACACTTTTTTTATGGAATCCTGGTTACGCTGGAGACAGGAAGTAGAGGGGAGAGTTGCCAACATAAGATAGTTCTCATCATGTGTAAATGTTTGAAAGGCCTGACTGCGCGCTGACTGAAGGCCCTGTGTGTTGACAGGACATGGAGATCAGCCCTGAGGAGCTCAAAGGGATCCTGGACCGGGTCATTGGAAGGAGTGAGTCACACTGTCACTGTCCCACCGTCCTGAGTACTTTGATTATACTCTGGTACGGACAATCGGAATTGAATCAAAATGGCCATCTCGGTTTTTGGTCAATGTCTGTAATCGTCATGGCTCGTCAGCTTTATAGCCATGTCTGTGCCGGTAGTTTTGGAGTTTGGACGAGACGGCTGAAGATTTTTTGTTAAATGAAAATGTAGATTTGTTTTGCTATATCATCCAGCGTTGGGTCTGAGTATTCGAGACAGGTGCTGTGTGGCACTGTCACATGGTCTGCTTCAGTCACGGCTCTGTGGCGGCTTGTGACGGAAAATAAATCAATATTTATGAAATATCTGTATCAAAACTGTTTAAAACTGCCCTCCGCCTTTTGGAATTTTTATTGTCCCTCACACGCTGTGCTGATGAAAAATGGAAATCTAATTGTATGTAGGCAACACACATTTATTAGCAGAATAAATAAGATAACATAATAACATATTATCTCCATTTAAGACTAAGTTTACAGTGCACAACAAACCTTACGGTATAAGCAATGTGAATGTTTCCATTTGCCCCAAATTGTGCAATTGTGCAATTTTTCCATTAGAGTAAATGGTAAACCCCATGAAACATATGACACGGGTTTCATTGACTTTTTTGATTGGGACAAATTTAGTAAATTTCTGCCAAATTAAGTTTTTTACTCACTATAATAAATGTTCGTTCAATTTATTGTCGCAAGTTTTTTTGTACATATCAGAGCTAATGGAAACATTGTTTTTCTGAAAATGTATAGTTTTGATACTACATTATTTTTTCAATTTACATTTATTATAATTAAACACAATTAAATAGAATATAGGTACATTCTATTATCATCCTATCGAGACTAAACAAACTACACTTGACCAGGGCTATTCAATTACACTTTATACTAGGCCACATTTTTCTGGGGTGATCATGTGGCATATTTTTGAAAGTGTTAAATGAGAATGTCATTATATCATTGCTCAAAAAGGATTAGTTGTAAACATCAAAGTTTTAAGTAATTTCAATAAACCATAATAATATTAAAACCAGGACTACTAAATCATATATATAGAATAAGACCGTTTCATGTGAAGTGCTTCTCAAACATGAGACTCTGCTCAGTGACCTCCTCACAGCTGAGTGGACAGAGGGCTGACCGGTTAACAACATTCATGCCGCCGGTGCAGTTTTCCCCAAACTCACGCACCATCAGCTTTACCACATCACAAGCTGCTGTTCCTTACCTGGGGGGTGCTGGCTGGGCGCTTTGTCACAATGAACACAGGGAAACACACTCCATCCGATGAAAGATGGTCATAATCTGAGCAAAACTCCCACAACACGATGCACATGGTCCTTGTGCTTTGGTGAAATCTGTCAGGCCGTCCAACAATAAGCCTCCTAAAAGTTATTTTACCCCGTTTGACAGAACCGTGTTTTTTATTTGGTGCCGATAATGCCCAAAATATGATTATTTTTTATGGAAAATGAGGCGTGGGCCATATTGAATTGTTTGGCGGGCCGTATCTACCCTCCGGGCCGGCCATTGAATTGGCCGGGACAGCCCTCTCCCCGACTGGCCCTTCAGTAGATCAGCCACACCTGGTGCGGTTGTAGTACCTGGTGCGGAAGTATTTGGTGCGGTAGTACCCCTTGCAGTAGTAGTACCTGTCTGTAGTAATCTCTTCTCCCTGTACACAAACTGCTGCACCTCCAGTCACCAGTCCGTTAAACTGATCAAGTTTGCTACGACACCACCCTCATCGGGCTCATCTCGGACGGTGATGAGTCCGCCTACAGGAGAGAGGTGGAACGGCTGGCGTCCTGGTGCAGCCACAACAACCTGGAGCTGAACGCGTAGAGATGATTGTAGACTTTAAGACACAGCCCCACCATCCCCACTCACCCTGACAGACTCTCCCACCCCATCTCCATCGTGGACTCCTTCCGTTTCCTGGGCACCACCATCACCCAGGACCTCAAATGGGAGCCGACCATCAGCTCCCTCATCAAGAAGGCCCAGCAGAGGATGTTCTTCCTGCAGCAGCTGAAGAAACTCAAGCTGCCAACCAGGATGCTGGTGCAGTTCTACACGGCCATCATCGAGTCCATCCTCACCTCCTCCATCACCGTGTGGTCCATCCTCACCTCCTCCATCACTGTGTGGTCCATCCTCACCTCCTCCATCACCGTGTGGTCCATCCTCACCTCCTCCATCACCGTGTGGTTCCCCGGCGCTACAGAACGGGACAAGCACCGTCTGCAGTGCATTGTGCTGCTGCAGAGAAGGTGATTGGCTGTGAGCTCCCATCTCTCCAGGACCTGTTCACCTCCAGGACCCGGAGGCGTGTGGGTCGGATCACAGCTGACCCTTCTCACCCTGGACACGGACTATTCACCCCTCTCCCCTCAGGCAGGAGGCTACGGTCTATCCAGACCCATACCTCCCGCCACTTGAACAGTTTTTCCCCTCCGCCATCAGACTCATGAACAAAAACAAGTCTCTGTAGCTCAGTCACAGACTCATGGATGTTTCTGCACTTGCAGTGTGCGGTGTGTCCACACTTAGACCCGCTGCTGTCACTTTATAACACTTAATATCACTTTAGTTATTCCTAAAGTCAACAGAAAGACTCACGGCGAGGCGACTTTCCAATACTATGGCCCTCGCCTCTGGAACGACCTGCCGGAGGAGCTCAGGACCGCAGAGAACGTTCATGTTTTTAAGAGCAGGCTCAAGACCCACCTTTTTAGTTTAGCTTTTAACTAATATTTACTTATATTAACCTTATCTACCGGTTTTAGTTCTATTATTTCTTTAGTTTCCCTCTCTTTATCCTGTGCTATTTCATGCATAGTTTTAGCTGTTTTTTTAATGTATCTCTTATTAAATATTAATTTATTTTTTATGTGTGTGTATATATATATATATATATTTATATTTTTTATTGTATTTATTTATCTATTTTTTATTTATTTATTATTATTATTTTTTTTTGTTATTTTATTTATTTATTTATTTTTTATGTTCTCCTAGTGGTTCCTCTGAGGGAGCCCTCTGCCCCAGGAGTGCTGGTTGGCTGCGGCTATGCGGGCGCTCTCCTGGGGGTGCCTGGATGGAGATAGGACATCTCTCCTGCACCTCCTCCGGGCCCCCTGGGTTGGCGCTCTGTGGCTGTGGGCGATGGGCTGCTCCTGGTGCAGACGGCTCCTTGGATGATGTTTCCTCTTTCGGTCCATCTGTACTCAGCCTTACATACTCAACTCTATGTCCATTTTTATTTAAGACTTTTTAACTGCTGGCTGTCTGTACGTATATGTGTCTGTGTGTCTGTGTGTGCGGGTGGGGTGGTGGGGTTGTAGTTTTTATGTATATTTACTGGTGGGGACGATTTTAATGATTTTTAAGCACTGTAAAGCACTTTGTGTTACATTTTGTATGAAAAGCGCTTTATAAATAAAGTTTGATTTGATTTGATTTGATTTGATATATGCTACACATCTGTATATACAATCCCGCTGTTGTTCATTGTCAAATTGTTGTTGTCTTACCATATGTCACTTTATTTTATCTTATTTATTTAATATTTTTTATTTTATGCATGCCCTTATAGCCTTATAGTTTAACGTTCTTAGCTTTTTTTTTAATCTTAATTCTGTGTTATATGTTCTATGTCGCACGTTTGCACCAAGACAAATTCCTAGTTTGTGAACCTTGTTCACAAACCTTGGCAATAAATCTATTCTGATTCTGATTCTGATCTTGTGTGTGTTGCAGATTCCCAGGTGAGGTTGAGTGACGGCGGCTTCTCCATCGAGACGTGCCGCAGTATGGTGGCTGTCATGGACGTATCCTTTACACCACGGACAGGACTATAATGCCTGAGATCCTAAGGGGCCCCTACAGTGAGTGTACATGATCCTGAGTGGCCCCTAGTGTAATGTACATGATCCTGAGTGGCCCCTAGTGTAATCTACAGGATCCTGAGTGGCCCCTAGTGTAATCTACAGGATCCTGAGTGGCCCCTAGTGTAATGTGAATGATCCTGAGTGGCCCCTAGTGCAATGTGCATGATCCTGAGTGGCCCCTAGTGTAATGTACATGATCCTGAGTGGCCCCTAGTGTAATGTACATGATCCTGAGTGGCCCCTGGTGTAATGTGAATGATCCTGAGTGGTCCCTAGTGTAATGTACATGATCCTGAGTGGCCCCTAGTGTAATGTACATGATCCTGAGTGGCCCCTAGTGTAATGTGAATGATCCTGAGTGGCCCCTAGTGTAATGTACATGATCCTGAGTGGCCCCTAGTGCAATGTACATGATCCTGAGTGGCCCCTAGTGTAATGTGAATGATCCTGAGTGGCCCCTGGTGTAATGTACATGATCCTGAGTGGCCCCTAGTGTAATGTGCATGATCCTGAGTGGCCCCTAGTGTAATGTACATGATCCTGAGTGGCCCCTAGTGTAATGCACATGATCCTGAGTGGCCCCTAGTGCAATGCGCATGATCCTGAGTGGCCCCTAGTGTAATGTACAGGATCCTGAGTGGCCCCTAGTGTAATGTACATGATCCTGAGTGGCCCCTAGTGTAATCTACAGGATCCTGAGTGGCCCCTAGTGTAATGTACATGATCCTGAGTGGCCCCTAGTGTAATCTACAGGATCCTGAGTGGCCCCTAGTGTAATATACATGATCCTAAGGGACCCCCTTTACAGAGTTTTTTTTGACACTGCTCCAGAATGACAGCTCGGGCCGACTGGGCTTCCACGAGTTCAAGTACCTGTGGAGCAACATAAAGAAATGGCAGGTGAGCTTCTGAAGCCTCTCACATCATTTCCACAGGTTCACAGGGTTCAGTGTTTTATGTTGGAAATCTGCATTAGGGTGAAGCCAGGGCTGAACATGTGCTAAATACTATGACAAATAATGCTGAAATCTATTTGAGTTCTGGTTAACTCTAGCTTGGAACAGGTTTAGTCCTGACTAGGTTTAGTCTTCACCTTCAAACTTCCAGACCTTTTTTACTGGTACCTGATGGTTCTACTGGGCTGTAATCGTCACATGTCCCCATCTTTCATGGCAGTCTGGTTCCAGTATAAGTTGTTTGATGGTGCATCTGATGGAGTTTCTCTAGAGAGCAAAGACAGAAGATCAGCATTAACATAATGTGCATCACTAACTAATACCGAGAGAGGGCCCCTGCGTAGAGCAGGTGGAAGTTCCCACCTGCTTCAGGCATTTCCACTTGGTTCTAACTCCTCTGATCAGGTACCCTTTCAGTACCATCTTCCCCCGTTGGGCTAAAGTGAGCTGAGTGGGTACTTGAATACTTTACAGCAGTGGTTCTCTAACATTTCACACCCGAGTATCACCTGAAGAACCTTTTTCAGCAGTTAGCCATATTAGCCACTGTTTTCTTACCTTACCTGCTTACCTTCTCATTTTTGTCTTTTCCGCCCAAGAATAACTTCATAAACTTGAACTCAAAAGGTGACCATCTATGTTGGGCGCCTTACTGCAAAAAAACTAATTAGTGACAATCATTTGTTGATGCGTTAGTAATTGAGTTAAAGCCACAACACAAAGTGGCCCAACAAACAGCTGGCTCAGTGTTTTTAATACAATAGTCTTTTTAGAGCTCTTCAAACTCCATGGGCCACTTCTCCTCTTCCACTCGCATCGCCAGCTTTTTATCCCTGAGAAATCAGGTGTTAGAAAATAAAATATATAATCTAATTGTGTTTGCATGTTTTGTCCCTTCCCTAAACAAAAACATTATTTCTCAGCATCATGTGAGTAGAGTGGAGTAGAGTCAAACTGGTCCCAGAGGATAAAGGCCTATCGGGGTCATGTCAGTCTGCGCACAGGACAAAGCCCACAGTGTCTCACTCTTCATCCCGTGTGTACTTCCGTGTAGTTGTTGTAGGTGTGTGTATTTGTAAAGTGTGCTGTGTGTGCAGGGCATCTATGTGAAGTACGATCGGGACAGGTCCGGCCGCATCTCGAGTCAGGAGCTGCCTGAAGCCTTGGCAGAGGCTGGTGAGTGCAGGACTCTTCCTCAGCTGTGGGGCTGGAGAATCAGTGGAGAACCAAGTTTGAATTAGAAATAGACGTAAATCACACTGACAAATGTCTTCATCAGTAGACCCCCCCTTCCTCTCATTAATGGTCATTCCAGTCTAGTCCCCCGAGGTAATATAGTCTGTGGGGTCTTACTGGGTCTTACTAGCATCACTAGGTTTCAATTGGTGGGAACTTCCTCCACAGATGTGTGCGTCAGAGGTGTTCTGTATAGAGCAAACCACTCTAGCACTACATGCTTTTCCTCATGGTCCTCCAGGAGTCACCCTGTTGGCAAGTCTTTTTGGTCTGCAAATTACTACTTTAAATCCAGTATATTGCATCATGAGTTGATCAAATTTGGCGCAGAGAGGCAAGTCACATTGGAAGAAGTTTCCCTCAGCTGCAGCTGGATCTTTCCGTAAAGCACCACAGACTTGTTGGTCGCTCCCACAGTCGTCTGGACCGGTTTATTGTAAAATCCTCTGAAACACAAACCAGCAGGGATGGGTCACAGCATTTGAACAGCTCTCCAGAGACACGCGCCGTTCAGCGTTTGGGGGCCGCCAACTGTATTTAGGTATAGTTACACTTTTGTTTGAGAGTATTTAGAATACAGTTGCTTTCCTAAAATCAAAGGAATACGTCACAGTGCTCAATCATAACATTTTAGATTCAAATTGCACGACATAGTTACGAAAGAACTTTTAATGATAACCTGTTTTTCCTCCTAAAATGAAACAAAGATTTATAACTCTTTATGTCATGTGATCTGTTGCTCCTGCGTATTTGCCAGGACAGTTTTTGAGTATCCTCATTTATAACAGGTGTTCCAACAAGCATGGCCTACATTTTTGTAATTATACGCCGTATTTATACATAAATATAATGCAAATCAACGTGAAGGCATTCTAAGTATTCAAAATACAAAACTCTGATTGGACAAAGTAACGGATTACGTTACAAAATACATTTTAAGGGTAGTATTCAGTATTCTGTAATTAAATACAATCACAAAGTATTCTCCCCAACATGTTAGTCTCATTAGCCCGCGGGAGCTGAAACACCAATATGACAGAGAAGTACTCGTGGTATTAGATACAGCAGATATATCATTGTCTTTTGTCATTTTTGGTTCAAGTTGTAATTTGCTGAGTGTTTCCGCTCAAGTATGATTCCTTTGCAGTAGCAGTACTTGTACTCGGGACAGACTGGGTATCCCTTGTGTGTGCAGGTTTCCACGTGGAAAAGAGCAAAGACGACCTGTTGAACCTGATCCTACGGCGCTACACGAGCCCGGATGGAGACATGGACTTCGACCAGTACCTGGCCTGCCTGGTCCGCCTGGACACCATGTGCAGTCAGTGTCCCCAAGGCCTACCCATGTGTTTCATTCATGTCCCGACAACTGCAACATACTGTCCCACTACTTTCTCTGTGTCCTACATCCATCCTACTTGTGTCAAACCTCTGCCCTTCTCGTGTCCTACTTTTATCTTACTTATGTTCTACTTCTCCCTACTTGCACTGGCGTTTGTTGTAGCAGCTGTTTTTTGGCCGGGTAGTGTACTTGTTTTGTGCTTTTTTTTAATACATTTTATCCTGCTTGCGCCTTACCTCTATGTTGTGTCCTACTTGTTCTTCTCGTGTCTGACGAGCACACTGGGTCTCCTGAAGCCTGATCAATCCTGCATAGACAAACAGAAACACATGTAGATCCTGATGTGAAGCGTCTTGTTTCAGGGGCGTTTAAGACAATGGACAATGACAAGGACGGCCACATCGACCTGGACATCGAGGAGGTGAGTCTTTCCAACAGAACCTGCGGCCGACAATGGCTTAGTGGTTGAGCATATCCCTTATTCAAAGGTCGGCAGCATGGCCTCAGTGCCATTGTGTCCTTGGGCAAGGCACCTCACCCTCCTTGCCTATGTATGAACCATGAGAAAGAGCAGTGGGTGGAGGTCGGTACAGATGGGCAGCCTCACTTTCGTAGGTGAAGTTCACATTTGTTTAATAAGTTCATGCTCAGTCCAAAGTGTCTTTATACAGTGCCTTGCGAAAGTATTCGGCCCCCTTGAACTTTTTGACCTTTTGCCACATTTCAGGCTTCAAACATAAAGATATAAAACTGTAATTGTTTGTGAAGAACCAACAACAAGTGGGACACAATCATGAAGTGAAACAAAATGTATTGGATATTTCAAACATTTTTAACAAATAAAAAACTGAAAAATTGGGCGTGCAAAATGATTCAGCCCCTTTACTTTCAGTGCAGCAAACTCTCTCCAGAAGTTCAGTGAGGATCTCTGAATGATCCAATGTTGACCTAAATGACTAATGATGATAAATAGAATCCACCTGTGTGTAAACAAGTCTCCGTATAAATGCACCTGCTCTGTGATAGTCTCAGAGGTCAGTTTAAAGCGCAGAGAGCATCATGAAGAACAAGGAACACACCAGGCAGGTCCGAGATACTGTTGTGGAGAAGTTTAAAGCCGGATTTGGATATAAAAAGATTTCCCAAGCTTTAAACATCCCAAGGAGCACTGTGCAAGCGATAATATTGAAATGGAAGGAGTATCAGACCACTGCAAATCTACAAAGACCCGGCCGTCCCTCTAAACTTTCAGCTCATACAAGGAGAAAACTGATCAGAGATGCGGCCAAGAGGTCCATGATCACTCTGGATGAACTGCAGAAATGTACAGCTGAGGTGGGAGACTCTGTCCATAGGACAACAATCAGTCGTATACTGCACAACTCTGGCCTTTATGGAAGAGTGGCAAGAAGAAAGCCATTTCTTAAAGATATCCATAAAAAGTGTTGTTTAAAGTTTGCCACAAGCCACCTGGGAGACACACCAAACATGTGGAAGAAGGTGCTCTGGTCAGATGAAACCAAAATCCAACTTTTTGGCAACAATGCAAAACGTTATGTTTGGCGTAAAAGCAACACAGCTCATGACCCTGAACACACCATCCCCACTGTCAAACATGGTGGGGGCAGCATCATGGTTTGGGCTTGTCTTCAGCAGGGACAGGGAAGATGGTTCAAATTGATGGGAAGATGGATGGAGCCAAATACAGGACCATTCTGGAAGAAAACCTTATGGAGTCTGCAAAAGACCTGAGACTGGGACGGAGATTTGTCTTCCAACAAGACAATGATCCAAAACATAAAGCAACATCTACAATAGAGTGGTTCACAAATAAACATATCCAGGTGTTAGAATGGCCAAGTCAAAGTCCAGACCTGAATCCAATCGAGAATCTGTGGAAAGAACTGAAAACTGCTGTTCACAAACGCTGTCCATCCAACTTCACTGAGCTCCAGCTGTTTTGCAAGGAGGAATGGGCAAATATTTCAGTCTCTCAATGTGCAAAACTGATAGAGACAAACCCCAAGGACTTACAGCAGTAATCGCAGCAAAAGGTGGCGCTACAAAGTATTAACTTAAGGGGCTGAATAATTTTGCACGCCCAATTTTTCAGTTGTTTATTTGTTAAAAATGTTTGAAATATCCAATAAATTTCGTTTCACTTCATGATTGTGTCCCACTTGTTGTTGGTTATTCACAGAAAATGACAGTTTTATATCTTTATGTTTGAAGCCTGAAATGTGGCAAAAGGTCGAAAAGTTCAAGGGGGCCGAATACTTTCGCAAGGCACTGTATCTCCCAACCCAGATGTGCTCAGATCCCGCCCCTGCATGGTTCCAACCTTAACCAAAGTGTGGAGAGTGAATGAATGATAAGAACTAGTAGTAACCACCTCTGCTGCTCCAAAGTGACGCTTGTGTCTGTCGTTGGCAGTGGCTGCAGCTGACCATGTACTCCTGAACGCCACAGAGGAACACGCTCGGGAGGAGCTTCTGTCCCGTGAACCAAACACCCGGACCCAAAACCTGTTTGTGTGAGATAAAAGTGAAAATAAAGCCCTGTCATGTTTCCAAACTCTCCATTGTCAGTGTGTTCCATCTGCCGCGTGCGTATTTATCCAGGTCATGACATCTAGACCTAATGGGGAAAGAGGTCACAGAGAGGAATGCTGCCTTCATGTGCTCTCGTAATTATGGTAAATACCACTTGCCGAGTATTTATTAGTTTGTAGTGTATTAGTGTGTGTTTTTTAAATGTTTTACTTTACAACGACATAGAAGCACCTGAACACAATGCACTTCAGAACTGGAAAGCTCATGAAGGCAGCATTCTTGGCACACATAAGTTTAAAGGTCCACTGTCCAATTCAAAACCTGGACTCGTTCTAGCATTCTAGAATGAGTGACTTCTTTTAGCTTTCAATTCACATATTTGAATATTTAATCTTTCCTTTCTTTCCGAGTTTGACCGGCATTTATCCAGGAAAAATCCACAACACAAAGGTCTTTTTCCATACAAATATCTAATATCTAATAATACACTGAAGGACCTTTTCTTTAGTGTGGGATTTTTCTGCCCGGAGACGGAAGGGGGCGCTGCGCCAAAGGAAATCTATAAAAAAAAAAAAAAAAAAAAGGGAAAAGGAGTCTGCGCAGTGGAAAGAAGAAAAAGAAGAGTCTGCGCAGTGCATTTGGCGATCGGAAGTTCGGTGGGAATCAACAAAGGGGCAGCGGTAAGCGGCGGACCGGAGGATTGTTCCGTGCATTCCCCTCCGCGGCGCGACTGTGCGGACCAGGGCCATCCACGGAGCGCGCGGAGAGCACCGGGGCACGGAACCGCAGAGTACAGTGGGTACATAGCTTATTCATGGTGATGACTGGTTGTTTAGAGTCTCAAAGTGCAGCCACACGCGGCGCTAAAGCCTGGCTGCAGCCCGTGGGTCGTTCTGGACTCTGGAGAGGGAAGGCCAGGGCGCTGGTCCTGTTGGTTTTGCTGGTCACTGACGCGCGGTCACGGTGCACATGTGGGCGGGGCTTGTGCTCATCGGCTACTGTGATTCCCAACCTTGAGCTCAGGACCCCGATATGGCCCCCCAGCTTCACAGTGGGCCCCCACAGTTTCTTAACTTGGCCGATAGTTAATGCACTTACATTACTGACATGAAGGCATTCATACATATATTTTCCACTGATCACTGCTCTACAAAACCAGCTGCACAGTTTGGGTTAAGATTATCCTCAGTCATTATCTCAGTTCATTTGAGAGAAGCCAGAACGAACTGCTAAACTAATGTCACAGTCACATACATTTCTACACAATTTGAGCCCATGGAGCTGAAGCAGACTTTTTTACTTTGCATGATGCCTTATACCGCCTGAAGTCTGTTTTCCATTTGGATTTGGATTCAATAATAATTCAATGCTTTCCTAAAAAATACTTGACTGTTTACACCACAATATTGTGGTTTGGGCTGTGAAGTCCAGCTGTTGTCAAAGCCCAATAGTGGGATGAGAGTTACGGTTTTAAATATGTTTCTACAGTGCCTTGCAAAAGTACTAATATGCCTTGAACTTTTGCACATTTTGTCATGTTTACAACCCTAAACATAAAGATTTAATTTTGAATTGTTTTACTGAAAGTTCACACAGAAGTAACAGACAACTGTGAAGTGAAAACTAAATTATAGATGATTCTGTTATTTTTCAAAAAATAGAAAAGTGAAAAGTGGGGCGTGCATAAGTATTCATACACTATTTTTTCAGGGATAAAGCTGTGGAGAAGTTTAAAGCAGTGTTAAGTTATACAAAGATTTCCCAAGATTTGAACATCTCACGGAGCACTGTTCAATCCATCATTCAGAAATGGAAAGAGTATAGCACCACTGAGAACTTACCAAGACACGGCCGTCCACCTAAACTAACAGACCGAACAAGGAGAGCACTGGTCAGAAATGCAACCAAGTGCCCCAAGATAACTCTGGAGGAGCTGGGACGTCCTGCCGCTGAGCTGGAGGAATCTGTACATGGGACAACTATAAGTCGTACTCTACACAAATCTGGCCTTCATGGACGAGTGGCAGAAGAAAGCCATTATTGAAAGGAGGCCATAAGAAATCCCGTTTGAAGTTTGCTAGAAGTCATATGGAGGACACAGCTACCATGTGGAAGAAGGTGCTTTGGTCAGATGAGACAAAACGTTATGTATGGAGCAAACCTAACACTGCTCATCGTCCTGAGTGCACCATCCCCAGTGTCAAATATGGTGGGGGGAGCATCGTGCTATGGGGCTGCTTTTCCTCAGCGGGGACTGGGAAGATTGTAAGAATAGTTGGGAAGATGGATGGAGCCAAATACAGAGACACTTTGGAGGAAAACCTGCTGGAGTCAGCAAGAGAATTGAGTTGAGCTCGAGTTGTTTTGTAAAGAGGAATGGGCTAAAATGTCAGTCTCTACATGTGCAAACCTTGTAGAGTCAAACCCCAGAAGACTTGCTGCTGTTATTGCAGCAAAAGTGGGTTACACAAAGTATTAAGTCATGCTGTATGAATACTTGTATGGAGGACCGTGGCTGCCAAAACAATAAATAAATATAGAAATATAGAAATAAAATAAAGATAACATTTGCAAAGAAATGAATGCATTTATTGTAATAAGTGCATTTATTTATGTATATATTTATATATTTATTTATATATTTATTTCTGTATTTTTGTATTTCTTTTTGTTTTTAATTCTTTTTTATTTATTTATGTATTTATTTATTTATTTTTGTATTTATTTATTTCTGTATTTATTTCTGTATTTCTCTTAATGTATGCAAATCATGGGGCGGGTCCGGATGCCGCTGCTGTAAGGTGATTGGTTAATCTTTCTCCATGCACACATGCCTTGTCCCGCATAGACACAAACACGAGCTCTGCTTCAGTCTGTTGACAGGGGCACAGAGCGGGAAAGCACTTCTGCTTTCTAGCAAGGATCCACTCACCCATTCACACGCTCATTCATACACCAGGGTACGCAGACACTAGTGGCAAGGCAGTTGAAGTGTCTTGCCCAACAACAGTGTGCCCCTGCAGGATTCAAACTACCGATCCTCCAGTCACAAGATGACCCGCTCTGTGCCAGTGGCTACGCGGGACAAGGCATGTGTGCATGGAGAAAGATTAACCAATCACCTTACAGCAGCGGCAACCAGACCCGCCCCATGATTTGCAAACATTAAGAGAAATACAGAAATAAATACAGAAATGAATAAATACAGAAATAAATACAAAAATAAATGCATGAATAAATAAATACAACAATAAATAAATAAATACAGAAATAAATAAATAAATAAAAAAAATACAGAAATAAATATATATATAAATAAATAAATAAATAAATGCACTTATTACAATAAGTGCATGCATTTCTTAGCAAATGTTATCTTATATATTTATTTATATATTTATGTATCGTTTTGGCAGCCATGGTCCTCCATATATTGTGCACGCCCCACTTTTCTATTTTTTGAAAATAACAGAATCATATCCATTTTGCTTTCACTTCACAGTTGTCTGTTACATGTGTGTGAACTTTCAGTAAAACATTCAAAATAAAATATTTATTTTTAGGGTTGTAACCATGACAAAATGTGCAAGGTGTATTAGTACTTTAGCACGGCACTCTATATCAACCTGTAATTGTATCTATCCTGCTTTTTCCGTTTTAGTTCAATTTTTGCCTGGTATTTTAAAGTCTGGTTGGGCCATTATTTGGATATATATAATGTCGAGTATCGTTCAATAAATCACAGATAAACAAGCCATTTTGGGCTCAATCGTCAGTTCATTTATTCCCCATTTTTCTGATTTTATACGTTATTTTTTTAGCTGAAAGTAAATTATGTTTTAGTGTAATTCATGTTTATTGTGGAATATTGTAGGAGAAAGTACTTTTTAGGGCTGGGTACCGTTAAACGATACCAGTATGGTATCAGAAAAAAAGTTGATGCTGTTGGTCCAGAGGCAGCATTAAATGAAATGACATTGATTCCATCTTTTTTTCTCATTTTTGCACAATTTCGTTCCCCCCATTTTTTGAATAGAAGAGAAAAACTTTATTGTCTGCCATGCACAATGATGGCAGAAATTTGCCTTAGGCTTGCTCACACAGCTCACACAGCAAATATAATGAAATACATTATGAAATGAGTTCATTGCAGACACAGCAGCAGCAGGCCCAATGCTTGCCCAAGTTTTCCCCCCATTTTTTCTTACTTGTGCCTCATTTATTTATTTTTCTTAATTTTCCTTTATTTCTCCCATTCTTCCCAAAAATATCCCCCATTTTCCACACATTCCTTGACCTTGTAGATGAACCTGATATTGTACATTTGCAGATCTTCCAAACATTATTGATCTGTTTTCTGGGTCAAGACGACACATAATTTAGTTTAGGTATCGGAAAGAGTATCATTTGGGTATCGGTATCGAAAACCAAGTCTTGGTACCCAGCCCTAGTACTTTTCGAACAAAGCTTTTTCTGTCATTTTTAAGCTTCAGAGTCGCAGTAAAAGGTCTTCAATAATATCATCCATCCATCCATTTTCTTCCACTTGTCCGTTGCCGGGTCGTGAGGGCATCCGTTGGAGCTTCCCAAATCACATTGCACCAGCGCCTATGGCTCCTCCTGCAGGTGATTGATTAAAGTGTGGGTTTTCATATAAAACAGGGGTTCATATTCTTTGCCCTGGCCCAACGGGGTCGGCATTTATTGAACAGTTCGCAAGAAGGTCTGCAATCACATTGTCAAGTCCTAGCCTTACTCTCTGGCTTACTACAAGGCATTGAGTTGCCTTGTGTACGAAATGCGCGGTATAAATAAAGTTGCCTTGCCTTGCCTACTTAGAGAGCCGTTGTTCGCCTCCTAGTGGCAGGTCTAACCAAACAAGCATACCATATATTTACATATTGTTACATCCTTTCTCTTTCCTTTTTTCAGTTATTTTTTTTTTTTTTTTCAGCAACACATTTCTAAATGTTAAATACAAATAGAAATGCACTTTCAAATGTACAAAAAGCTATTTTTTAAAAACATTACTCAAAATAAAACAATGGCTTCAACATCCCAAAACACGTAACTTTTTTCTTTTTTTTTTCTTCCCCCCAAAGTCACCGAGACGCCTGTCTAATTAGTAAAGTCCTTGTAGCGCTGAGGCTGACGAACAACTCTACCACACCTGGTTGTCTTCGGCATATCGCTGTGAGTTTGAGGGTTCAGCCGGTGTCTGTTTGCGTATCTGGAGGGTTCACAGTCTCTATGTCAACAGGCTCTGTTTGAGGAACAACATGAGCACGTCTGAGGTGTCTATGATTCCTCCTGAGAACTGCACCTGAATCCATTTCAATCTCATAGGATCTAGAGTCAACATGTCTTTTCACCTTGCCCAGCTTCCATTTGGTGTGAGGCTCAAATGGCTGCACTCTGACAGTGTCACCTGGCTGTAGGGCATCCAGATCCCTGGCTGATCGGTTGCACATTGACGCTGTTGGTTGTTAAACAGTGCCTGCTCTACTTGAACCACTTTAGGCTGGAGAAGGCTGTGTCTCGCCGGTAACAGTGTCCTCGTACGACGGCTCAGCAGTCTTTGAGCTGGCCTGCTTTCCAGTCCGTATTACGACGGTCCAAGAGTGCGAGATAGGGGTCTTGTCCAGAGGCTTTGGCTTTGTGTAACAGTCTCTTAGCCGTTTTAACGGCAGACTCACAGAGCAACGGCAAGGTCTTTCTGCAGTGAAGATGGAATAACTGCACGTTCACCTCGAAACACAATGCCATCCTGATAAGTTAATTCCTCCTGGAATGAGAAGTAGGGTTTGATTTCTTGTGGTATGGCTCATTTGTCTGATGGCCACCCCTGCTTCATCAGTCGGATCACCGTTTGTAGTGTTTTGTCATCTTTTGTAGCTGTCCTGATCTGGGTAAGTGCTGCATCATATTAACAGTCTCTATGTCTGCTTCTACAGAGCTCAGAGACGGGCATTCTGGGAGATATGCTCTGCTTAAGGTGTCTGCCAGTAACATGTCTTTGCCAGGAACATAAACTGCAGTCAGGTCGTATTTCTGAATGCGTAACATCATTCTTTGGAGTCTCTTGGGTGCGCTCAAAAGAGGTTTCCTAACTATGGTCTCTAATGGCTTATGGTCAGACTGGACAGTAACTTTGCGACCATACGTGTACTGATGAAACTTCTCAACACTGAATACCAGAAACTCTTTCTCTATCTGGGCATAACCCCGCTCAGTCTGTGTGAGTGCTCTGCTTGCATAAGCGATGGGCTTACCCTTCTGCATGAGTGCTGCTCCCAAACCTGTGTCCGATGCATCACATTGAACTACCAGGTCCTCCTCTGGGCAGTAGTACTTCAGAACAGGAGCATCTGCAATATTAATTTTTGATTTCCCAAACGCATTCTCATTCTGCTCCGTCCAGTCCCAGTCTGTGTCTTTGTGTGTCAACTGTCGCAACACTTCACACTGGTCTGAAAGGTGTGGGCAAAACTTAGCCAAGTAGTTTACCGTACCTAACAGTCTCTGCACCGCTTTAACATCTGTAGGTCTCGGCATTTGTGCAAACCTTGTCTGGATCCACATTCAGTCCGTTTGCTGTCAGGCGGGTCTAACCGAACAAGCATACAATATATTTACATATTGTTACACAAGGAAGGACGGCCTCATGGTTCTAACCGGGCCTGTTGGTCTCTCATAAGGGGCTTCTGAACCGCTCTTTGTCTGACCCGTCACCTAGGACCTGTTTGCCCTGGGAGATCCTACCAGGGGCACGAAGCCCCCGACAACAGAGCTCCAGGATCATTCAGGCGCTCAAACCCCTCCACCACGTTAAGGTGGCGGTTGCAGGAGGGGAATAATATCATTTAGCGCAATATTTTCCAGCCTCAATATGTGCCCCTTCTGATGTTGTTATGGTGACAGGCCTGTATCAAGACAACCATGTTTCTCTCACCTTCCCATTACGGAGCTGCTGTGACCAGGCCGTTTCCCCGTGCAAGTCTGAGGGCTGTGTGTCTCCAGGTCGGCGTTGGGCTGTGGAGGTTCTGCAGAGGAGCCGCCTCAGGATGGACACGGCTGAGTTGGAATTCCCTCCTGCGGATGGAATGTTGCAGGGGAACAAGGTCAAACCCCGCTTCTCCCCCACCGAGCTCAAGATCCTGCTGGAGGCCATCAAGAGGAACCGCTACATCCTGCTGCGTGAGTCCTGCTGCGATAGCTCCGAGGGCGGAAACAAACCAGTATTTTAGTCGTCAACTTTATAGTGGTCACTTCTTTGAGTGAGTCAGTTATGACTTTTTTTTGTTTTTACTTTCCATCCCGGTGGCCTCTATGATGCTCCAGGATCTGTTTTATTTCAGGTTTTTTAGGTTTCTGTTTTATGGACGTAACCATGAAGACGGTTCCATCTGAAACCAACAAACAAGCATCCGAGAGGCCTCTGTGATGTAAAGTAAAGGCGCTAAGCTAACCACTCATACAGCCGCTGGGTCACTGAAAGGTCAAAAACACACTTTTTTTCCTTGTAAAAAAGTTGCAAAAGCACCTTTGAATAAGCCCAATGCCCATCTCGACTGCGCATGCGTGGGTCAATCAGGCTCCTAATTGAAATGTGTGAGTGAGTTCAGGTGGCGGAGCGTGAACACTGAAGTATATTGAGCCATAACCGTGAACTATAAGGCTCCCAGGCACTGGTTTACAGACTATAAGTGATGGGGAATTATAGAATTCATTCGGCCCTCACATAGTCCTCTTATCATATCTCAAGTGACATTTCTTGCAAATGTCAATATCTTGAAAGTGAGGGAACAGTCAGGGCGGCGGCTCCGTAGGCAGGAGCGGACCATCGCGGACAGGCGAACGACAGGACCTGGGATCAGCCCGACACGGACACCCTCACTTTTGAAATCATTTGAATTCGTCTTGTAATCACAGGGAAAAGTTCCAAAACTGTGTTAATGTTAAATATAGTGGGTAAATGTCCGTCTGTCAAATTAGCGACCGATTAGCTCTGTTGTTCACCATCAGATCACTCGTAATAAAAATAAAGTACATTTAGATGCATAGCCTATGTGTGCATGTGGATCTCTCTGGTCACAATTAAGAAAAATATTTTGTCTACTGTCCACCTCCTTATTGACAAAAAAATTTTCAGTTTAAATGTTGTGAATATCGGCGACATGAGGCCACAGTTTCAGACCCTGGACTTTGTCTAACACTCACCTTCAAGGGTCAGAAATGTTTTTCTGACATAGTTATTTCATAGTTATTCCAACTTTATGAACAAGGACTGGTCGTCACTTTTGAAGCATCTCTTCGTATGAATGGCAGTTTTGTTTCTGTCTATCTCCGTACGCAGCCCTGGTTGTAAAAATAGACTTTAAGCTAATATTGTAACAGGCTCCATGGCGACGACAAAAACGCTTTAAATCATCAACTTTCCAGCGGTTAAAACGGTCCAAATCAGAGCTTTCTTCGTTGCTTTACGGTAACTATCATTATTGTTTGGTAGCCAAAAGACATTCCATTACCCATAATGCAACGGGCGAGCCTAGATGGGCATTGGGCTTATTGCACTTGGGAATCTTTTTTTAAAGTCAAAGGTTAACCATATTAAAGGGACTAGACAGAGTTTAAAAATGTTATTATGTATTTTCCTCCCCCTACGTGTTCCAGCTATGTCCTAATGTGTAGAATGAGCCCAGACCTGTTCACCACAACTGCCTCTAAATTACTCAACAAGTTGTTCATTCGGGTCCGAAGTGCCGTCATGCACGAGCTTAATATATAAACTGCAGTTGCGCGTAAGACCTGAGGTGGCAGTAGTGAGTATAAAAATGAAACCTCGCTACTGACTCTTTGATAAAGAATGTTACAAAGCGTTTTCTTCTTGTGTTATTTTTATTTACACTTTTGATCGAGGGCAGTAGTTCCCTACCTTTTTTGTCCCGTGTACCCCGTGAAGCATTCATTCATACCCCGAGTACTCCCTAACCTGACATGCCCAAGTTTGTGCTGTATATTCGAGGAACCTGATAAGAGTATGAGAGTATTCAAATTATAATTCAAGGGACATTTAGAATAGATAAAAAATTTCAATTTATGATTAATCAACAGTTAACTATGACATTAATGCGATTACGTAATCGCGATTTTAAATATTTTAATCGTTGGACAGTGATACAAATTAAAGGAATAGGCCACCGTTTTTAAATACTGAGATATGTTCTTACCTGAGCTTAGACAAGTTGATGCATAGCTGTCTGGTCTTATGCATGCGCTCAGTCACGGAAACGGAGCACAGACGGCGTTAGCATAAAGCCTCTCCTCTATGGGGCCAAACGGGAGTGGTGTTAGAAGTGACTAAGCTCTCCCTATTTAAATACGGTTACATGAGCCTTTACACAATCCAAGTATGTCACACACAATTAAACATGTCGATTTTCTAAGCGGATAAAAAGGGGAACTATATTGCAAGGTGTAGTTCGCCTTGCAAGATAATGTAACACACATACGGAAATAAAACAATCACAATCAACGAAAACGGTCTGTGCCTTCTCACTAATGCGATCCATCTGTGGCTGTGGATCCTGAACGTCCCTGATGTGTGTCCACAGGGAAGTTTAACGATGGCGTTTCTGCCGAGTCCAAGAAGAACACGTGGTGCGAGATCACAGCGCAGATCAACAGTCTGGGGGAGAACCAGAGGGAGGTAGGGATATCTCGACTGGATAAAAACACGCGTCATACTCTGAGTACTGCATGCTCTCAGCAGCTGCACTGGGCAATGAGCAGCCAGGTAAATATTTGTGTTTTAGACATGGTTTTGGTGTTTTGTTGTTCATTCACAAAAGTGGGAGGGTGGCAGTGGAATAAAAACTACATACTTCATCTAAATATGAACTAAGCTGTAGCAATTGTACAATTTATTTTCAATTTTGGTTAAGAAAAAATTGTAAGAAAAAGTCTGGCTTTAATTGTGTAAATAAACATCTTACTTTTTGTGGTTAAAGACAAGGGGATAAGAACTCAAATAAAAAATAGAATTGTAGTACAATAACCTGGACCTATCATAGCCCATTATAGCCCCGCTCATAAGTCCAGGGTCTGTGGGGCTAACGGTCTCGTTTCCACACTGGTCATCTGAAACTCGCTCTGTGCCGCAGGTGAGGCAGATCATGAAGAAATGGGCCGACCTGAAGTTCGATGCCAAGCGCCGTATGAGGGGACCCAACAAAAAGAACTTTCGGCGGAAGAACCTGGGCCCCATTGAGAAAGCAGTCCATAAACTGCTCACCATCAGCCCCAAAGGAGGTGAGCCGTCTGCCCCTGGATTATACACTCCCGATCAGGCCCACCTTAATTTACCCATAGCACCAGGGGCTTAAACAGGATTGTAGCTCATAAATTCTCCCCATTTATGAGTTTGCGCATGCGTATTCTGGCTTTTGAACTGGCGTTCTGAAGCAGACACATCAGCGTCCTTATTTTGGCAGCGTTCTGGTCCCACTATGCATGTACATTTCTTAGTTCTGATAGGCCCTTGACTATGGTAGGCCCCTGGGCTCCTTCTTCTGCCTGCTAGCCTGTTGGATAAGGTGGCTCTGGACTCCCGATCAAAAGTTTAAGACCACTTGAAAAATTGCCAACATTTTGCATGGTTGGATCTCAACAACGTTCCGAGTAGAACTTCAATATTTTTAACAAGCAGAAAAGGGAATTGAACAAAAAAAAAAGTGTTTTATTGAAAACAACAATTAAACTGAAATGGTCAAAAGCTAGTCAAAGGCAGGTGACTCGACAACTTGGTCCACGTGCGCGGCTTCTGGCGTTCGGGACATGGAACGTCACCTCGCTGGGGCGGAAGGAGCCTGAGCTTGTGCAGGAGGTAGAGAGGTACCGGCTAGATATAGTCGGGCTCACCTCCACGCACAGCCTGGGTTCCGGATCCCAATTCCTGGAGAGAGGCTGGCTGGGGTGGGTTTGCTCATTGTCAGCCGTCACGTGTTGGAGTTCACCCTGGTGAACGAGAGGGTCGCGTCCCTACGCCTTCGGGTCGGGAACAGGTCTCTCACCGTTGTCTCGGCCTACGGGCCCAACATCGGTGCAGAGTACCCGGCCTTCTTGGAGTCCCTGGGAGGGGTACTAGATGGTGCTCCGGCAGGGGACTCAATTGTTCTACTGGGGAACTTCAACGCCCACGTGGATAACAACAGTGAGACCTGGGTGGGGGTGATGGGGAAGAACGGCCTCCCCGATCGGAACCCGAGTGGTGTTCTGTTATTGGACTTCTGTGCTAGTCACGGTTTGTGCATAACGAACACCATGTTCGAGCACAAGGGTGTCCATAAGAGCCAGCTGAGGTGGCTAGGGCATCTGTTCCGGATACCTCCTGGTCGACTCCTTCGGGAGGTGCCCCAGGCATGTCCTATTGGGAGGAGGCCTCGTGGAAGGCCCAGGACACGCTGGTGGGACTATGTCTCTGAGCTGGCCTGGTGTCGCCTCGGGGTCCCCCCAGAACAGCTGGAAGAGGTGTGCGTGGATCGGGAAGTCTGGGCATCTCTGCTGAGACTGCTGCCCCCGCGACCCGGCCCCGGATAAAGCGGAAGAAAATGGATAGTTGGATTGATAGTCAAAAGCTGATCAAAAGTTTAAAGGAACAGGCCACTGTTTTTCCAAAGATGTGGTTAGCATTTAGCCTCTCCTCTATGGTGCCAAACAGGGGGGAAGTTAGAAGCGACCGAGCTCTTCCACGTTTCCCCTATTTAAATACGGTTACGTGAGCCTTTACGTGATCCAAGTCTAGTTACACAAAATTAAACATGTTGATTTTCTAAGCGGATAAAAAGGGGTACTATATTGTAAGGCGTAATAACTTCTTAGGAGCACTTCGACGTCTGCGCAGTAATATCTTCACTGAGCATATATATCTTCACTGAGCATATGTAAACTGAAAGTATTTTATCTGCACTCTTGCCTTTTACTGTAATTGATAAATTTTTATGTTGATGTTTTAATGATTGATTTAATCTGTTTTCTTGTAATTTTATGCAACTGTGAAAGCACTTTGAATAGGTTGCATTCACGTTATAGAATTCTATTTCAGTTGGAGGGCAGGTGTCAATACAACTCTATGGGAGAGAAACAGTTTTTCAAAGAAATTTCCAAAAAGAGAATGTCCAAATGTTTTCTCTGATCATCATGTGATAGTGATTGGATTCACAAACCTGACATGTGAATGTTATGGCTGAAAGTCCTTTCTACTGGCCAACATCAAGCACATTTTATTGAATATTGTCTCCACTTCTGGACGCCTTTGTGAAGAAATAATTAGACATATGTTCATATGAGCTGAAAGATATGACTTTGAACTTTGTGACAGCTTTTGTTTCATGTGAATTGGCCTCAGGAATTACAGAGAAATTAGCAATGATTATTAGAAATCTGCATTTTGAGCGTTACTATGGTTACACCCATTGAATTTTCAGTTGCCCTCCACCTCAATTTTAAACTATAGGCTCTTTAGAATGTTGTGATGTCACGTGAACGCGACCTATTGCCTTGTGTATGAATTGTGCTCTACAAATAAACTTGCCTTGCCTACTGCTAAAGCTTGATCGCTTTTAACTTCACCCCCGTTTGGGTCCAAGCTGGGAGAGGCCAAATGCTAATACCATCTTTGCTCGTTTTGCGTGACTGAGCACACGCACAAAGACCAGAAAGGTACGCATCAACTTGTCTAACATATCTCAGTATGGAAAAACAGTGGCCTGTTCCTTTTAAGACTACATGCCTTTAAAAGGCCAAATCTGTGATGGGTCACGGGACGCACTTGACGGTGATGGCTGCTTGAGAGTGACCCGCAACTTCCCCGTGCTTTATTTTGCATACTGATGCCACAAAGCGCCGAGAAACCAGCACAACACATCGTCTAATATTATTTTGCAACTGAGAATATGTCGAATCCGTCAATGAACAACAGAAATTCTGTCCAGCGTGGTTGGTGGTAAAGGGAGCGAGGTGGCTAGTGCTAATCAAGCTAACCGGGCCCAGGCCTCGCCTTCTGATATGGCGGGGCTAGCCTCACTTGCGTACCTGGCGAGGTAGCTCAGGAGCTGGCTAAACTTTTGGCTCTTATTGTGGAGAAGTCTGTAAGCCACGACAAGAAACTAGAAGAGATACAAACAACTACCAACGCCACGAGAGTAAAATTGCAGGAATAGTTAGCCGGATCACTGAAGTGGAGGAACGATTGTGTTTTTTGGAGGAAGCACATGAGAGGCAAGAGGCAAATCCCCCGGCCTCCAGCCACGAAGTTGAAACGCTACGAGAGAAGATTGACGACATGGAAAACGGGGAGCGTAGGAATAATTTGTGTTTTGCTGAGTCTTGCAAAGGAGATGACATGGTGGCTTTCCTGAGAAGCCATCATACCCGACACTGTTTAACATTGACTTTCCCAATGGGCTGGAAATTGAGAGAGCGCACAGGCTTGGGTCATTGCCTTCTCAA
Source organism: Proterorhinus semilunaris (assembly GCA_021464625.1). Lineage (NCBI taxonomy): Eukaryota > Metazoa > Chordata > Actinopteri > Gobiiformes > Gobiidae > Proterorhinus > Proterorhinus semilunaris. The sequence goes on from CM038354.1 coordinate 2,254,506, forward strand.
CCGCGACCCATCATTGCTCGATTTGTGAGATTTCAGGATCGTGAGCGCATCACTGAAGCTGCACGTAAGATGGGAAATGTCATTATGGTGTTCGCTGATTACTCCAAGCTTCTGAATGAGAAACGCAAGAAGTTTAGTGAGTGCAAGAAGATTTTACATGAGAAGCATTTACTATCTGCGCTGTACTCGCGGTGATAACTACACACAGACCTGTGCGCTTTGAAGACCTCAAGAAGGCTATGACATTTATTCGTTCCCTAGAATAACCAGCTGTTCGGATTTTACCAACATACTGGAGGACGTGAACTGCAATATTTACACATTGGAATTATTTGCACATATTGGGGAATGGACGTAAAGTTTGTTTTCTTTTTTCGATTTTCATCACGACTGAGGCAACTGGATTTCTGTTGAGCGATGTAAAAAAAGGTGAGAGCCAACCTTTGTTTGTGTTTGAGTTCCGATAAGCTTTTTGTTTGTCACACATTGTCTTAAAGATTTCACTTAATAAGTTTTATGAGCTGGAATGTCAAGGGCCTAAACAATGTTGTAAAGAAAAGAAAGATATTATCCTTTATTAAAGCTAAAAAATGTGATATTATATTCATTCAAGAGACACACCTTTCTCCCCAGGAATCGCAGAAACTTGGTGCTGGCTGGGTGGGTTATTTGGTGCGAGCTGTGGCAACAGTAAAAGTAGCGGTGTGGCTACATTTATTAATAGGCACCTGCAATTTAAATGCCTGAAGCAGAGTAAAGATGAGGAGGGGAGAACGTTACTAATGCTGTGTGAGATCCAGGGGAATAATATTATTCTGGTAAACGTATATGCTCCGATGTCGATGATCTGTCCTATTTCGGACAACTTGAGAAAAAACTAATAGATTTAGGAGATCACCCAATTATTGTATGAGGGGATGGACACAATTTTAGATCGTAGCTCATCAATATCACGTGTCTCTGAAGCGCACACAGCTCTGGTGGGAGTGTTCGTAAGTAGCGGCGGCCTCCGTGAGACACAGGGGAAGCGTTACAGTCATGAAACCGCACACGCCCCCACAGCGTGCGCTATTTCTCTGACAAAACAAGACTTTTTCAACCTGAAAACTGATCAACAATAGGTGTATGTATAAAACTGCCTTTTTTGCGTGGCATTTGTTTGCTAAAGGATCTGTCAACAACGCAAACCAAAGCAGCTGTGCGGCTGTGCCTCTCCTCCGCGGTGTTTACCCAGTCTGTAAAAACACACAGACAACAGCGCGCTCTGAAATGAACCCCAAACTAGTCGGTTTGAACCTAAAGGTTTAGGCTTTTAAATATACCAATACTGGTAGCTTAAACATGGAGAGGCTTCTTCGTTACTTCAACTGAACGATTCTACTATTGGCATATTTTCTGGCTTATCTAATTATGAGATTTGATAATCATCATAAAACTTGCAGGTATGAGAAATATTGTGGAAAAAGTGCATATCAGGGTCCACATCATTGAGAGGATTTCTTTTATCATCTGTGAGTGAAAATATTTGTTGTTCAGACTCTTGTAACTTGTGTCTTCATTGTCTGATGAGGAAGAGTCAGTAGATTGTGTGTCTGTCATGTTGAATGATCAGGAATGTTTACCTTGTTTTTTCACTTGTATTTGTCCAAAGTTTTTCCCGGTGTTTATACTGGAGTTGGTGAACTGGTGAACGGACGTACAATGAGTTTATCATAGCGCAAGAAGGCGATCTCCCCCCTTTCCCTGCAGCTCTCAGCTCCGGCATCAGTTCTTTTCGCTTTCTTTTAATGGATTCTGTGTAGTCCTCGTTTATGAAGATTTTTGTTCCTTTGAGACGTTTAGCACTTTGCAATTTCTTTGCAATCATTCCAATGCAGTAGTTTGGCGATGATGGGTCTCGGTCTCAGTTTACCCTACGTGGTGAGCCCTCTCCACCTCCACCGGGTGCCGCAGCTGGAGCTTATCCTTCAGTAGTTGTTTGACTTTTTCCTCGGCGTCGGCCCAGGTCTCCCCAGGCGACTCCAACACTCCCTCAAAGACCAGGTTGTTTCTGCGGCTCTGTCCCTCCAGATACTCCAGTTTGTCCGTGATGATGTGCAGACTTTATATAGATTGTTTTGTAATGTGTTTATGCGCTCAGTGAGTTTAAATGTTTCTTCCTTCAGAGTGTCCACCTCACTTTGTGTGAACTGCAGGCTTGTTTTTAGCTCTTCAATGTCCTTTGTCTGTAAATCCATTCGGGTGTTTGTCGATTCCATGATGATTTTTATGAATCCTTTGAAGTTCCGTGACTTGACTGTGACTTACGTAGTCCTCCTTAGTTGCCGGCTCTGCCTGCAACTTTTTTGGCATTTTTGCAAAACCAGTTGGCAAAGGTATTCAGCACAACACAGCGCTCAATTCGAACAAAAGAACCATAGACCATGATTGCGTTTAACACTTAAAAAAAATCAGAAAAAGCTGAATTTAGTTTGTTTCGTGCTAGACAAAAATACTTTGAAGAAGAGGACAAGGAAGGCAGATTATTGGCTAGATACATAAAGCAAAGAGAAGCCATGAGCACCATCTCTATTATCTCAGACCCTCATAAAATTAATACAGTTTTTAGTGACTACTACAAGAATCTTTATAGTTCTGAGTCAGTGGCTTCAAAAGAAAATATTAAAACATTTTTGCTGAGTTTAAATCTTCCAAAAGTAACTGAGGATCAACTCAAGGGCTTGGATTTACCCATTACTCTTGTGGGGGTCATTGCACATCTACCATCAAGTTGGATGGCTTTATGCCCGAATTTTATAAATCCTTTCCCCAAGAACTGGCTCCCTTACTTCTGAACACCTACAATGAATCATTTGAGAAGAAATTGCTGCCACCTTCACTCTGAGGCTATTATTACTCTTATCTTGAAGAAAGACAAGGAACCATCATTGCAAAAATTATCGGCCTATTAGTGTAACATCATATGACAGCAAAATATTATCAAAGATTTTAGCTAATCGATTAGACCGGGTGGTAGCCTCGTTGATCCATCTGGACCAAGTTGGATTTATACGCGCTCGCTCCTCAGCTGATAACATTAGAAGCCTAGTTATTATGTGGACAGTTCGAGACAGTCAGATGCCTTTGGCTGCGATTTCGTTGGATGCTGAAAAGGCATTTGACAGAGTTGAATGGCAGTATTTGTAATTGACTCTGGAATGCTTTGGCTTTAGTAACACGTTTTTAAATTGGATTCAACTTCTATATGTACATCCAAAGGCTTCAGTTCTCACAAATGGAGTAATTGGCCCATCATTTGAACTGGGAAGAGGCACCAGACAGGGCGATCCCTTGTCTCCACTGCTTTTTGCTTTAGCCCTGGAACCACTAGCAGTTGCTATTCGAAATGATGCCAAAGGTGGTTGTTATTGTTCTTGTTGTATTGTTTTGGCGTTTCCGCTTGGAATTGTCACAGCTTTGCAGGCAATTATATGCTGAGGAATTTTTCTTTTGTGTTTATGGAAAATAATAGAAGTAAAAGTTCAAGTAAAAAAAAAAGGCCAAATCTGTGCAAAAATGTCGAGTGTCATTTTCTGTCAAGTATTTACACCGTCATGACGTCCTGATGGAAAAGGCAAGAAAAATAATAATAATAATAATAATTTGAGAGCGTTGTTGTTGAACTGCATAAGCTGGATCTAACGCAGCTCACCAGCACTGCTGAGGTGAGACGCAGTAAGACAATCATCTAGAATTTTCTTAAAAGAGGGTTATGGGACAAAAAAGACCCAAAAAATGTCCCCAGCTCTGAACCTGAGGATCTGATTGGATGGAGGATCCTGGACCCAAATGAAACCGTTACTGCAGCGACTGCAGCCCAATAACCAGTGGTTCCCAAAGACGAGGCCCCCGGCTGAGGGATGCTCTGTGTAACATCTGCACAGAGCCCATTTGACCTTTGCCCTGCACCACCTGAAGCTCCATTGTTCCACTGAAGGAAAAAAAACCAGATTATTATGGAGCCACCTCTCTATGGAGCATAGAAAACATCTCAAGTGGATCTGCTTGTGATGCCAGTAACGTTGGAAACCATCAGGACATTTTTTCTCATTAGAGAATCAAACTTTGTTCCACCTTTTCAATGTCCCATGTTTGGTCTCTCTCTAAAGTCCAAACAGTTCTGTGGCTCAAGGAGATGAGGCCTTTTGAAGACCTTCAGTCACAGATGCCTCTGATGGTTATCAGAGGCTGCAGTCGCTCCAGTAACAGCTTCATTGGGGTCGAGAATCTTCCAGCAAATCAGATCCCCCAGCTCAGAGCTGGGGACATACTTTAGGTCTTCCACTTGACTTTTTTGTTCCATAACCCTCAGGATCTTTTAAGAAATTCTAAATGACTGTGTTACTCACCTCCTCAGTGCTGCGAGAGGCCCAGCTAATGCAGGACGTTAAGACAGTGTGGATACCTGACAGAAAATGACACTGAATCCACATTTTTGCACAGATTCGGCCTTTAAAAGGCATGTGGTGCTAACCTTTTGATCATCTGCAACAACAAAAACTATTTCATTTTATTTGTTGTTGTTTTTTGGCTCACTCCTATTTCTTCTTGTTGCATATTGAAGTTCTACTTGGAACCTTGTTAAGATCTAACCATGTAAAATGTGATTGTTTTTTTGTGCGTGCCAGTTTTCAAATGGTCTTCAGTAATTCAAAGAGTTTAGTTAGTTGCTTTTGCTTTGGCAGAAGATTAGGGATTGGAATCCGTTTAATTTTTTTTCCGATAGCAGTATTTTAACGATACTTCATTTCCAAATCTGATCCTGGAACAATACTTTTATCGATACCTATACTAAAATATTTGTCACCCAGAGCCAGAAAACAGAACAATAATGTAATTAATTATTAATTACATAAAACACATTCTTTTAAATATGTATGTAAATATCATTTCTTTGAGCTTAAATAACCAAGTCAATTACTTTAATGCAGTCCCTGGATCAACAGCATCAAAACTTGATCCCTTAAGGTATATTTTTTTTCGGTAGCCGCTTTAGTAATGCCCATAATACCCATAAATCATATTAAAGCAGGGATATTCTGATTTTCAAAACCTTCTTTAGCACAGTCTTACATTTGTGTTGTTTTGATAAGGTTATATTGATCTGAAAACGGCTTTCTCCCCATCAAAACAAACTCCGCTGCCGCCTCCTCTGTGGATGTAGGCGTTGTTGGACATCTGGACATTTTAGTCATAGTTTTAGTTTCAGTCACACTACTTTTACTTTAGTCCAGTGTGACTCAAAATATTTCTTTGACTAAACTGATAGAATATTTTAGTTGACGAAATGATCCCTGTATCAGAAGGAACTTTTCATTCCTACTTCTTGGTCCCTTTGCAATAATGACGACCTGCTCCCCCTGCTCCTGTGTGATGGACTCGTGCTCATGTGCTCAGACGGAGAGAGTGATATCGATCTGGACGAGGACGTGCAGTTCTCCAGGATCAGCCTGCCCGAGACCTTCTCTTACAGCGACTCCTTCACTCGGGACCCCTCCACCGCGACCGAGAGGAGTGAGGGTAAGGGCCAGTCATCCCCAAAGTCCCTGCAGATGTCCCTAGTCCTAACTGGTGTGGGTGCAGACCATTGGTTAAAGCTCGGAGACTATTCTTTCACATGAGGTATGGTAATCCACATAGAGTGAAGAAAGGCGACCCTAGCTATGTCCTCAACCAATCAGACGCCTTGTTACTACCAGAGAAACGCCTGCTGTCCCAGGGTGTATTCAGACCAGAAAAGTCCTTTGGTCCGCTTATTTGTTCCGGATCAAAAGTGGACTTTCTTTTTTCGTTTGGTGCCGTTCACATTCAGACTGTACTTTTTGCAAGTGAACTATATTTTGTAAACACATACACGTGTGTGACGATCGATGCTCCCATTGGACAGCAATGAAAACAACAAATGAAATAAAAATGAATATTTGACGCTTACTGTGATAATAAAAGAAACGTAAGGGACTAAACCACTTACCATTAACCTCAGCTCCACCGGAGTAGCTGGAGGAGGAGGAGTTTTGTGTGGATGAAGGGTCGTCTGCTGAGCTGTTTGTTTCTATAATGTCCATGGGACAAACTGTTGGTCTTGTTCGTCAGCTCTTGTTTAATGCGTCTCGTACTTTCATTTAAGTTTGGCGAAGTTTTTTCCACTTTTGCGCTGCGGCTGTTCAGGAGACCGCTCGAAGCCCCTCTCCTTCATTTTCTCGCTAAACATGCTGAACATGAACGCATTTTTGTGCGTCTTTTCTAGCAGTTGGGTTAAGTGCACATCTGCCCAAATATCCAGGAGGCACAGAGTCTCCTCGTTGCCCCAGGTCTGTCCATGGCTCAGCATCCATCCTGGTTTAGCGTTAGCGGCTGCGAAGGTTTACTTTTTCCCACGGTGCCTTGCTACGGTGGCTTGTTAAGCCCAAAAAAGCGCAAGTAAGTAAGTAAGTAAGTGCTTTATTGTCATTATACAGGCGTACAACGAAATAGTTTTCAGGTGTTAGTCCTGAGCCGCGCTGCCTCTATGTATCAACCTGACCCGCATGACCTTGGAAGTCGGGGAAACTGTAGCACTCGGAAGAAACCTGGCTCCCCTCTGTCTCCTCTGATCCTCTGAAATGGAGCCGCGCCTCCTGGGTTTGTCCCTGTTTCAGAGCGTGGTGTCCTGCACTGGTCAGCTCCTCCCTCCGTTCCCTCCGCTTCACAACAGTCTTTCACCATCTCTCGTTTGTCCTTTTTGTTTCCTGTAGCTCCTCTTGTGACGCCTCCTCTGTGCTGCAGGGGGGGCTCTTGGTACCTCTTCAGTGTCTTAGAATAAGAAATTTGTAGGTCTCAAATGGGTTTAGCTGATAAGCTAGCATTTTGTTTACCTTTAAAAAGCTGCTTTCTTCAGGACCATTTTAGACTCTCAAAGTAAACAAATCCACCAAAGCTCCACAAACACACGGCAAAGACGTACAAAAGTATCCAGAAAAACAATGTGGAACAGAAACCACAAATGCAGTTCTCAGAAAAAGGCAAAAAACTCAGGATACTGCACAAGGAGCAGTATCCTGGAGTTGTTTCGGATCAACACTGGTTATATTCACACCTGAAGCGAACGGGACCAGAATCCGTTTGGAAGCGAGACCGAGACCAGCTGAAAAAGTGGGTCTCGGTTCTTTGTTCTGCACCAGGATTCGTTTGTTGTATTCAAACCTGCATAAAAAGTCCGGACCAGCGTTCGAAAAGAACCCTGGTCCGTTTAAAGTGCAGGTCTGAATACACCCTCAGTCAGCTTTATGGCGCTTCTGAAGTGTTTTATTTTCTGGGTTCCTGAAAACATTAATGGCGACATATTTGTAAGAGTTTAAGATGATTCTGGTGTTTTTTCTGTTGTTAGGACTTGGACTGGTTTTCTGAGAGAATCACATATGTCTGAGGAATCCAGCACTGCCTTTGTGTGTTCTGTCTCTGGAAATTTCCGTTTGCACCTATCGATGTCCCCACCCCCACCACAGAGCTGCTCTCTCAGAAAACAAACTTGTTCAGAGCTGCTGGAATACACGCGCCTCACTTTCGCCGCTGCAGTTGTTCAAACATTTAACAGCTCTTTTACACTTCTGGATTATAACTGTCTCCACGGGGAAAATGTTTCAAGGAGAAGCACCATTTTCAAGTTTACAAGCACCGGCACAAGGCGAGATCAGTCGGAGCATGGCATTTTACAGACAAATGCTTCGTAAAACAAGGACTTATCAGACAGTTTGTGTTAAACCTGACGCAGTCCCAAATGTCAGAGCCCTACACCATTTGAGGAATGTAATGTGCATTCAGAATCAGAATCAGAATCAGAATAGATTTTATTTGCCATTTTTTTTAGAACAGGTTCACAGACTAGGAATTTTTCTTGATGCGGACGTGCAACATAAAACATATAACACAGAATTTAGATAAAATTAATCTATAAAACTTTAAACTATAAGGCTTTAGGGGGCATGCATAAGGATTATTAATAAATAAGATACAAAATAAAAAGTAAAATATGGTAAGACGACAACAATAGTGGGATTATATTTACAGATGTGTATGAGTAAAAAGTAAAGTGATAAAGTGATAATAAGTGTTATAAAGTGATAAGTGACAGCAGTGGGTCTAAGTGTGGACACCACACAGAGCAACAGAGCAGAAACATCCATGAGTCTGTAACTGAGCTACAGAGACTTGTAGCTTAGTTACAGGGAAAAAACTGTTCAAGTGGCGGGAGGTATGGGTCTGGATAGACCGTAGCCTCCTGCCTGAGGGGAGAGGGGTGGATAGTCCGTGTCCAGGGTGAGAAGGGTCAGCTGTGATCCGACCCACACGCCTCCGGGTCCTGGAGGTGAACAGGTCCTGGAGAGATGGAGCTCACAGCCAATCACCTTCTCTGCAGCTGCACAATGCGCTGCAGTCGGTGCTTGTCCCGTTCTGTAGCGCCGGGGAACCACACGGTGATGGAGGAGGTGAGGATGGACCACACGGTGATGGAGGAGGTGAGAACTGGCAGTAGGTCCGTAGGGGTGATCGACCTGATGTTCAGAAGCTCTTCACGGGTGTAAGAGCACGCGGACACACAGTTCACGCACAAGAATAGACACAACAGAGCGCACGAAACCGTGGCTACCTTCCTCGGCGCCATCACTCCAAGCTGAGAAGGCGAGAAGCTCCAGAAACTACTTCTCATAATATAAATTCACTGAGCCTGACTGTGACACTAACATGTCTCAGAAACACCATCGATTCAAAACTCTCCTCATGTCGGTGTTTTCTTCATGGCGACTGGTTGTGCGTTCGTTTATTGTTGGTTTGGGTTCGGAGAGACATTTTAATCTTGACGCTGTGTTTTTGGTGATGATTACGGAGATGTTTGCTTAAGAGCAGATCTGAATCAATTCTGTGGCTTTGGACCGCAAATACATTCTTCTTGTTTTCCCATACCTCATATGAAAGTGTTTAAAGGACCTGTATCATGCTATTTTAGCCATTCCAAAGTAAAGTATAGGCATTTATATGATATATTGTACCTCTACCACTACGGAGCACTAATTTTTGTGATAAATATAAGTATTTTCTGGAGGTATTTTTCCAACCCGGAAGACAAAACGCTTGGATTCAGTTAACTCCGCCCCCTCTCGCCGCTCATACGACTTTAGCAGTAGTAGAAATATATATATCACAGCAAAAAGTGAAGTTATTTCATGATGCTGTTATAAGGAGTTAACATGTGCAACCCAGCTTCATGGCTAAATGGCTAACACACACGCTAACATGCATTTTGATCGACTCACCAGTCTGATGTTTCCATTATGGGACTTGCGCTGGTTATAAAAGTTAATCCACTTTGATTCTGGCCAAGGTTCATTAGCATCCATCAGCTACAGGCTCAGACAAACACTATTGTGGCTGGTAGTCGCTGAATCCCGGAGGGAAATGCCAACTTCTATGGCCTCTTCTTTGGGAAGGTTGAATAAAGTCCAGTCCTCGCAGCCAAACGCGTTTTCTCCGTGACATTATCGTGAGGTAAGAAAAAAGAACAGGTGTCCAGACTCCAGAGTAGGTTAGAAAGAGCTCCCTCTTCACAACTTTCGGTGCAACATGACATGACCATCTGTTCAGACCGTTCGGACGCTCAGGGGGAGCGTTTGTTTTCGGTACAGGGGCAGCGCAGCGTCAGGCACTTCCTTTTTTTTTTTTTTTTTTTTTTCATTTTTTTTTTTTATTGATTTTTTCTTACGACAGAAATAATGAAAAAAGCAATTTTACAAATGAAAATCATGGCGTAAGGCATTAGATTACAGACGTCGAGCACTTCCGTTCCGCTGTGACGACACAACTGAACAAGCCAGTCGTTTACCAGGAGAGGGCGAAACAGCTGCTCAGAGCGCAGGATTCAGGAGGATTACTGAGAACTGCGTGAATGAAGCCAAAAACCACTCTGGGGGTGTTTTTGATAAGGAAATAGCATAACAACATGGTTAAAAGCTCCAAAAAGTCGATTTTGCATGATATAGGACCTTTAACCTTTACAATGCAGTAGCTTCCAGTTAGTTTGACTGCGTGGCTAAAGCTATGATTGTGTCACCTGAAGTTCTGAAGCATTGTGAGTAGGTTCACTGTGTTCCTGAAGACTTTAGAGCAAATCTGAAGGATGAGTGATTCTGTTTCCCCAGTGGACTGGGACCTGGAGTCTCCAGATTACGGCCTGGACTTGGAGGAGGACGACGATGAGGACCACATCTCCTTGATGGAGTCGGACGAGTTCCTGAGGTCCAAACCTACGTACACGTACTCCCGGCAGGAGCGCAGCCCACCCCGCCCCGCGGCTCCCGAGTCCTCTCAGCCCGTGGAGCCGCCCCCGCCCTCCTCCGCCCTGGCCAAGTGCCTGCAGCAGCAGCAGACCGGGCGGGTGCTCTTGGCCTCTGTGGCTCGCTCGGTCGAGTCGCTGGCCCACTCGCTGCAGAAGCTGAGGGAGCGGCAGCAGGAGTTCGTCCGCGAGTCGCTGCAGCTCCAAAGGCAGACGGTGGAGACGCTGAGGGACTTCTCCAGCACGGCGCTCACCATGCTGCAGGCGACGCCGCAGAACGCCTCCAACATGCGCTATGTTTACAAGTAATCAAGTAGTGTTTTTATGTCCCAGGATTTCAGATGGAGGGCAGGACCAGTATGACACTAAAACACTCATAGTTCCTAAACTGCAGCAGTGGTTCCCAAAGTGTGGGTCGTGCGCACAGAGCAGGAGAAGATTCGTGATATAAAGAAGAGAAATACTGACTGTATTTAACATGATTATTAGAGCTTTAAAACAAGTCCTTCCCCCAACCTCCTAGGCCTCAGGGGAGCGGAGAAACATTGTAGTAAAAATCGGTCACAAGTTTGTGCATCTATGTCATATACTTTGTTTCAGACTTTTGCTTCTCATTTCTGAACCACCACTTACCCTTTTCTGTTTTGGAATCTACTGTTTTCGACAATATCCCCCTGAAGAACCCACTAAACAGGAATGTCTTGATTAAATCAGCCCTATGCCCCACATACAGCGCCCCCTGCTGTCACAGTTCAACACTGACACGTTTAGAAGCTTCATACACAAGATTAGAGATATTTAGAAATATTGTTTGTGCATATTGACTTCAGCCTTAGAAAAACCCACGTCGGTCGACCTCTGTATATTTCTATGATTGAAACCTTTCCTGTAATAATTTATGTTTAACTCTAGGCTATTTGAGAGGTAACTCCCTTCATCTGTCGGGCTCTATTCGTAACAGCCTAAATTTGTGAAACAATGTAAATACATATTTGTGAACCAGATCTGAAGTATCTACATTATGGATTAGTTTTTCCAGTGGGGGGTACTGCAGTGTTTAAGTAATGTTGAAGTGAGAGTTTATTTGATTTAAGTGGATATAATCTAGGTTTAATACTTTTATCATTTGTGTCATTTCCGAACAAAGAACTTGTGATGAAAGTAAAGATGAAGGTGGAGGTTTTTGTTTTACTGATCTAGCACAAGTAACCTCGGACTTACCTCCCCCCTCCTCAGTTATAAGCTACTGTACTTTTACCTCTGTGTCAGATTCTTTGCTAAATGATGGGGAAAGTTTCCTCTCTCCGATGTCACATCACCTTGACTGAGTGGAGCGTTCCTAAACCAACACTTTAGAGACTCACATTCAAGCTGGTTGAAGATGCTCCTGACGGGTTCAACGCGAGCGCCGGTGAAGATGGGTCAAATGTGGGGACAATAAAAAGACCCATTGCCTGATGTCACTTTTACTTGTAACTGTCAGCAACACTGTAAACTTGTAAGTAAATATAAATATTTTAAAACAAGCCACCAGAGTGTGAGGCTTTTATGCTGAAGGGACTTCATCTTTCACACAAACCGAGCTGCAAGTCTGCACTGACACAGGAGCCGGTTCTTCTGACCGATATACCAGCTGGTCGATATATCCAGCCGATATTTGGGTATTTTCAATATCGGCTATTGGCAGATAAAAAGGTCAATGTCTATAAAGTGATCTCGAAGTGCCTAACATTAATGTCCTGAATAAATCAGCCCTACAGCGCCCCCTGCTGACCCGCTTAGAAGCTTCACACACAGGATTATAGACGAGATATTTGTTTTTAAATCTGGACAAACATATTTTTGGTGCAGATTGGTTGACCTGTATATATAGATATATTTCTATGATTGAAATATGTATTAATCATAAATGTGTAACTATATTTGACTATTTGAGCGATTAAAAAATAAATAAATTCAAATTACTTCTATATGTATCGGACCCCTAAACTCCCTATCGGTCGGGCCCTAGATGGTTCACTTACTAGTAAAAGTATTAGATGATTTTCAGATGAATTAAAAATGTTCCAGATAAATGTTGAAACTATAGAAAGAGTTAAAGCTGGGTACCTGATTTTTCCTGTTCAAACAGTGACATTTTCTATTTTAGCCCAAACTTGTTTCTAGCTCTCACAGTCCCTCCTGTGTATTCACATTGTTCAAAGAATGTAATTACATGCACATTTCACACACATATACAGCACTGAGTGGTGACAAAGTGAAGCGGGGGCGGGGCCACCCCCAAGATAAATTCCACTAATTTTGATCAGACTTCTGTCATCCATTGCTCAATACAACTTTAGGTGAAGACAATACAACAAGGTCTGTGTTTGCAGCATACTCTCAGGTGGCAAAAACAAATGTATTCTACAACACCCAAAAATCAGGCACCCCAGCTTTAAATGAGCCTCATTCATCTTGATGAACGTGTTGTTATAAACCAGGTCAGAGTTCGCCTCAGCTGCTGTTTTCAGACTGAATTACTGCGATGTTTCTGATCAGGACTTTAGACACTGCAGGGGTGCATCTGCTGGCTAATGCCAGACTGCTGTCTGCGCTCGAATCCTTTCAAACTCCACATCAGCCTGCGGGCCATGGCCGAAATCTTCACATGGATTTGGGACCAATCACAAAACGAGGAGGGACGGCAAGATGAAGACGCGCTATTTGACATACGGAAGCTTGTAGTTTGTTTACGGTTTAATGCCATGCAAGTATTTTATAAAGATAGAAATAGCTCAGTGGCATTATCGTATGGTACTACAGGTCGATTTCATTTAAATAAAGGTATTATTCAGGGATGTCCTTGCAGTCCTGGCCTTTTTATTTTAGCAGCAGAATTGCTTGCAATCCACCTTAAGAATATGCAGACTCTGAAAGGAATTGAAATTTTTGGTCAAGAACTCATTATTAGTCAGTACGCAGACGATACCACTCTTTTTCTTAAGGATGACAGGCAAATACCCACAGCTTTACAAGCAGTTGATGTGTTCTCCAGAGCCTCAGGTTTATTTCTTAATTTAGATAAATGTGAACTTTTAGCACTTAAACATTTCCCCAATGATTCCATACATAATATTACAGTTAAACAAAGTATAAAATATTTGGGAATTAATATAACAAAAAATCCAAAAGAGAGACATTTGGAACATTTAGACAATAAACTGGTCAAATGTAAGAGTATTTTTAATCTTTGGTTGCAAAGAGATCTTACAATTTTTGGGCGCATTTTGCTCACAAAGGTTGATGGTCTTTCCAGAATTCTTCATCCCACATACTCTTTAGCATTAGAGCCATCCTTTGTCAAAGCTGTACATCAACTCAATTTCAACTTTATTTGGAATAACAAAACCCACTACTTAAAAAAAGCGGTCTTGCTTCAGGATTATGAACATGGTGGCCTAAAAGCTATTGATTATGAGTGTATGAATGGCACAATCAAAAATAATTGGTTAAAATCTTTTTTGAAAAATCCAGCAAACTTTTGGCATATATTCCCCAATAATATTTTTTCATCTTGTGGAGGATTACAGTTTCTATTAAAATGTGATTTCGAGGTTAAAAAAACTTAATATCAAGCAGTCTAGTTTTCACCAGCAAGTTCTCTTTTCCTGGAAGATGTTGTACAAACATAACTTCACTCCTCATACTATTTCGCTTTGGAACAACAGATACATTCTTCACAGGAAAAAGTCTATATATTACAAGGACTGGATGGACAAAAATATTTGGTGCGTTATGGATTTGTTGGACTTAAATGGAAACCTGCTCTCATATAATGACTTTAGCATGAAGTGGAACTTTTTCTGTCACCCAAAACAGTTTTTCTGTCTTGTTAATGCAATTCCAAAACCATTCTTGCTGTTAGCTAGAGAGGTAGTAATTTATTCCAACTCAATATCTAGACTACCCAATTTTTTTATAGGTGAAATTCAATTTTTTGACAAAAAGTGTAATAACAGGTTAATTAGACAAGTACTAACTAGTGAGCTTTTTTCAAAACAATATAGCCGAATTCAAGATCTCAAAGAATATGAGCCAATTAAGGTTAAGAAATTAAGAACAGAATATTTGAAATACCCTATTCTTCCAAAATCCAAGGAAATTCATTTTAAAATTCTCAACAACATATATCCGTCAAGCGAATTTTTAAGACTAAGATTTAACTTTGATAGCAATGAATGTTCCTTCTGTAAAACTGAAGTGGAAACCACTTGCCACATTTTTTATGATTGTAAATTTGTTAACGTTTTTTGGTCTCAGATCCAAGAGTGGTTGGAGAGAAAGAATGTATCAGTTAAATTGACATCGCATGCAGATATTTTATATGGAATGGTTTTGGAAAGCAAATTGGATAACTTGCTGGTAAACGTAATCCTCATATTGGCAAAATACTATATACATAGATCAAAATTTTTCAAATCCCCTCCTGCATTTAGAGGTTTCATTAATGAATTTAATCTGTACTGCAAATCTTTAAAAGTTATTAAATTAAAAAAAGCAATAGAGCTTCTAAGTCAAATACAGCATTATAAATTAACTGACCCTTAATCCTGAAGATGTATATACATTTATTTATTTTATTATTATTTCTTTGAGTTAATGTTGCCAATTAATATGATTTATTTTTTTAAATTTTTTTTTACACTTTGCCTAATATTGCACTGTTCTATGCAATTATTTTTTCTACTCAACCGAATGTGCCTTGAAAGGCTGTGAACTGTGTGAACTGTTAAGAGCCTTAAAGTTTGTAAATGTTGAATAAAAAAATAAAAATAAAAAAATAAAAGTTTGTTTACGGATCCTACACAAAGGGGGGGATAAGCCCCTTTTCACCCAATTTCAGTCCGTGCTAGTGGCAGGCCGTGGTATTGCAGCCCTGCGGCTCAAAAAGCCCTTTTTGTCATAGACACTCATGTAAAAGGAGCGGCCTGTAAAATGGTCCACAGGGCATCTGGAGTTTCAGACAATGGCTAATATATTTCTTAAAAAATACTATTTTTAGGACATATACTTTTTTTTTTCTTTGTAAAGCATCCAAAATAATTTTTTCAAGTTTTCCAATCGTGTGACGTCACCAGGCCTGTGGACGTGCTCGTGACTCATGAACGAGCACAGGTCTTCTCCGTGTGGTCTCTGCGGGTCTGAGAGCCAAACCATTGACTCAAACAAATAATGAACGGGAATCTACGGGACTGTACTAAGATAAACGCTAAGAACCTCAAGTAAGTGTTTTTCTTTACTCAGTACTAAAATGTATATTGAACCTACACATGGCGGGCGTGTGTTTTAATGTTAAACATTAGGCTTATAGCTAACATGAACAACAACAATAAACTAATGAAGACGTGATCGTTTCCTGATTAGGCTGCACGCTTTTGAAAATAGCTTAAATGTTTGACGGAAAGCAGCGTAATGAAAAGGACAAAATAAATCGGTTTTAAGCGTAAGGTGACCTCTTTATGATGGACAGTTCATGAATCATAACCTTTAGTAAAGTTTGATCAGAAACAGAAACGGCACAATATACATGGCTGACAACAGAATCATTGTTCATGTTGACAAACGCACTTGTAACTAAATTTTTCACTTCTTAACTTTTGAACATGGCTACTTACATTAACTTATAGAACACGTTTGTAGTGCTCCTTCTTTGTATTCAGCCAAACAATTCTAGTAGTGAGTTTATATTAGCAAACAAAGTGAAGTAAAAACTCGATTTCTATCATTTTTATCACAATAACCAGACAGAAAAGTGGCCGAGCGTGAGTACATTAGCGCGGCTACGTGCGTTCGAAGGGCCGCTGTAAGCTCCAGTTGTTGTAAAGAGCGGAGAAACTTCGCTTATTTGGCCCCGCACTGACAAACTGACCCCCCAGGTCATCTTAACATAGTAGCTTATTCGCCTGAAATGGCCTTAAACATTCATTTTGTATTTAAAGAACGATGATATTAAGAGATTTGATACGGCTTAATGGCCGCTCTGAGACTTCGTCATTGGGCTTCCTCGACAGCTGTGCGCGTGCACGCTGCTAGATACAGGTGACGCGTCATACGGGACCATGGGCCGTAATGGTGGACGAAACAGGAGTCATGCGCCACTGAGCACAACTATTGAAAGAGATAGGAGCTGAGACATCATGCCTCTTCCATTTCATTTACTTCAATGGTCCAACATGACAGGAGCAGACGCAACGCCATCTTTCGAGCAAACTTTTGACCGTGTTCTAAATAGTTTAGCGCAAAAGTTTTTAGCGGGTACGTCATACGTCATCTGATACTGCTCTGAAAAGAAATGTAAAAAGGCTTGAATTAAGAGAATTCAAGTTGGGTTGGGGAAGGACTAATGCCAATGGAACGACATTAAGTAGAAATAACATGTTTCAAATTCGCTTGTTTTCTGCCATATCAATCTGAATTAAGAAAAAACTGCAGCTCCATAAATGTACTATATACTATATGAGTGATGTAGTTTTTATGAATTGGTTGTTGGTGATGTCACTTCCTGTTGTTACCCTGGGTAAGGACGGTTGGATTGGGCAAACCGCTCTGAAGCTGTAGTTCATAACTGCAGAGGGATCTAACAGTTGACATTATCACGTCATAAGGATTAGGAGCTAGGATCAGGACATAGGAGCTACATAGTTGAGGAATTCAGACGCAACCCAACTGTCTTTTGGTGTGGCCCCTGACCACCAGGGGGTGGTATTACAGCAATGTCAGCTCTCCACAATGAGGACCAAAGAAAAGAGCTTTCCTCGCCTATATTATATTCCTCGTAATCTCAATTGGCACAATGAATTATGGGATGGCTCAGAGGTCAATTGGGATAAACTTGACCCGGAAGTATGTTTTGACAGCGCAGACGCATTACAAAGACGAGAGAGTGCAGATAAATGTTTCAATATTTGTTATGTTTGTATGATATTCAAACCTTAATAACCTGAGTGAGCGGCTCAGGTGGAGGACACAGAGATGAGTCGCTCTGTTTTTAGACGATGGACAAGTGCTAATTTGAAGTTATTTGTGTGGAAACGCGGCTATCGCTAAGCGGCTAGAGGACTTGTTGGTGTCAGACACAAGACGGAGAAACTCCAGTGGTCTGCCAGTGGCAGATCCTTGAAAATTCCTTCAGTGAAAAGGGTCGTGGAGACAGATGGAGTTTGCTGCTGATCTACGATGTGCTTGTGCCGTGACATCGGTGATGTCCGCGACAGACTTTGCTGTGGGTCTGGAGGTGTCGGGCCACTTCACTGCACTCCGCGACTGGGGCTGGAGGAGACGGCTTGTTGTTGTTTTTATCACATTTTATTTTTGATCTACTTTATGTATGCCCTTCTAAGTTTTAAAGTTTTTATAGTTTATTTTTTATGTTTCATGTTGCACGATTGCTCTGAAGAAATTTCCTACTTTGTGAACCTGTTCAATGTCAATAAAACCAATTCTGATTCTATCGGATTATTAACAAGGAAAAGCTTTCAGTTTCTCCACATCTGGACGGTGAGGGAAATGTTTTACTTCAGTGCCAATTATGAAGTACAGTTTCTTTAAGGCCGAGTGCGTTATCAGAAAAGAATCCAAAAAATTACATAAAAAAGCATGTGATCATTGAACAGGACGCATAGAAGGTGCTATTGTACATGTTTTGCAGGGTATGTTTATTGTTTCCTTTGCTGCATGACTTTATTCAACGTCTAGGCATTTGCCATTTAGCCTTTCCTTCATACACAACCATCATAACCCCTCCTCCCCCCAGTACAATGCTGAGAGAAAACATGTTCATGTAGGCCGAAGCATTGTGTAGTATAAAAGTAAAGATGACTTACTTTCTGCTTTTCTATTGTACAATTTATATATAGTGTGTAATTTTTACGCACAGATACTCACCCTCAATATATTTTTGATGATCTGTTAATGTACCACAGTTTGTATGCCTGTAAAACAATCTTTATTCATGCATATTTTACATTAGGTTTACTGGGAGACCGCGCTTTTATCGATTGACCTTTGACCAGAAGCGCTGCGCAGCTTTATATGCAGGACAAATATAGAATCTCTACTTGAGTCTGTTATGACTGTAGTTTTTTTTAGGCTTATTAAAAAAATAATTGAGAATAGACAATATTTTATTTTAAGTCTAAGTCGTATTCGGCTCACAGCTTGAAGTCCAAAGGTGATTGTGGGTCTGTTAAAAACCACTAGTTTAGTCTATTCAACCTAAATAACAGCTTAGTCAGGGGTCTGCAACCGTCATCATCATAAGAGCCACTCACTTGGGCTCATTTGAGTCTGAAAGAGCATTAGCATTTTAAACGACACACATCTTTATATTGGGGGAATGATGATAAACTGCATGAGGCGTTAGTGTAGGGGATCTGGGGGATCAGTCGTCGCCTCATACAGCAGCTCATCACTAGAGATGCACTTTATGGGTTTGCTTTGTTTTCATCACAGATCAAAAGAGTTGCACCAGAGGCATTAAAAAGCTGTTGAGACAGTGGTTGCTTCTCCTGATCCAGGATCTGTTGACCAGGCCCCCAGCTGAGGGGCCTCACCCTTCCCTGACAGAAGCCGCTTAACTAGTCGTGCTCTTGATATAATGTGACCACAGTTGAAACAATGTGGACCATGTGCACAGAATCAACACAGACTCTGCCTGGACGGTCAGACATGTAATACTTCATCTCCTGTTATTTTAGCCTCTTTCTTACTTCCAACCCAGCTCTGCCCTGATTCCCTGAACTTTAATCCCAAACTTTCCCAAACCTTCACTTTATTCCTGTCCCTGGTTCTATTTCAAACTAAAATATGTTCCTGTCTCACACAAATAAACATTTGAAGATAACATGACTGCAAGTCACTGGCAATAGAAGGTTCCAGGTTCGAACCCCGGCCGGGCCTTTCTGTGTGGAGTTTGTCCGTCCTTCCATTGTCAGCGCAGGTTTCTTCTACCTCAAAAAACATGTTGGTCAGGTTGGCCCACAGTGGCGGCTCAGGACTAAGCCAACATCTGATCTACGCATCTTCATTGTACAATTGTATAATGACAATAAAGTTCTCTTCTCTAAAGAAAACTTTACATTGGATATGAACATTAGGAGTTTTTATCCCAGCGCTAATGGCTAATGTTAAATAAAAAGTAAGAACAAAATGTACACAATGAAATCAAATTCAAACTAAAAGACAGACTGACTAGTTTTATGCAGCTTGACCAAATCTTTGCCACTGTCGTTACGTCTCATATCTTTTAAAAACACTTCCAGTAAAGTAATCCCGTGCCCATGTAATCTTGAAGAATTTATTCGTCAGTCTGAGGTCACGCATGAACACACAGCCCACTGCGACGTCAGGGCTTCTGTTGACCTAATAACAACATTCACAACTGGCAGAAAAATATCTTTATTTATTAGAAATCCACATTTGTTACTATGAAATCATAAAACCCGGTAGGACAGGAGTGGTGTTATTGTCGTGACGATGAGGGGAGAAAGGAGGGGACAGCACGGGGCCTCAGCAGCACTCAGTAGGGGCCCGTCGTGCTGCACACTCATCACATACTATTGCTTCGAAAACCCAGAGGACACGGAGAGACGGGGACGAGATGGGTTTAAAGTGCTGGGGAAAGTCTCGGAGACGTGTGCTCTTAGTTAGTGGGACAAGTGTCCTCAGGTGTCCCCTGTGTGCTTCTAAAAGTCTGCAGAGCGGGTCCATCCGGTCAGCGCCTGGTAAACGTACATCCTTTGGCTTATGACTCGAGGCTGGAGGCAACACCAGTCCGACCAACACTGCTAAAAGAATGTCCTACGGAGAATAAATGAGCTGGAATCTACAATATTTGCCTTGTTCTGAGTAGTTTTTACCAGGTCAGAGGTCATTCCAGGGCCGTTTCCAGCTTTGTAAGGGCCCGTGTCAGTCTAGGAGTCCCACATTCTAAATTACGATGAAGTGATTGCTAACAGACATGTCACACACTTTAAGGCTTTGCACAAAATTTAACACAACCTGCCGGTGTCAATGATTGATCTTATGAGGTTAAATGTTCAGCCCAGAGAAATCACATAAGCGCCGTTAGCTACCTAAGCCAGTTCCTTAATGCGTACTAGGTTAGTTAAACAGCTTCCCGGACCTGTATGACGAGGGATGGCATGTCTGTTCCCTGACATTTAAGTATTTCTAGTTTCTCCATTATTTACACATTACATTTATTTTATTTTAGTGGGCACTGGATGTGTGTCTGACTCCTAAGCATTTAAACCACTTTATTCTTATCCAAAGTAAAATGGCAAAAGGTCTGTACATTCCATCCATCCATCCATTTTCTTCCGCTTTATCCGGGGCCGGGTCGCGGGGGCAGCAGTCTCAGCAGAGATGCCCAGACTTCCCGATCCACGCACACCTCCTCCAGCTGTTCTGGGGGGACCCCGAGACGACACCAGGCTAGCTCGGAGACATAGTCCCACCAGTGTGTCCTGGGCCTTCCACGAAGCCTCCTCCCAATAGGACATGCCTGGAGCACCTCCCGAGGGAGGCGACCAGGAGGCACCCGGAACAGATGCCCTAGCCACCTCAGCTGGCTCCTTTCGACGTGAAGGAGCAGCGACTCTACTCCGAGCTCCTCCCGGGTAACTGAGCTCCTCACCCGATCTCGGAGGGTGCGCCCAGCCACCCTGCGAAGGAAACTCATTTCGGCCGCTTGTATTCGCGATCTTGTCCTTTCGGTCATTACCCAAATCTCATGACCATAGGTGAGGGTGGGAACGTAGATCGATCGGTAAATCGAGAGCTTTGCCTCAGACTCAGCTCCCTCTTCACCACAACAGTCCGATACAGCGACCGCATCACTGCTGACGCCGCACCGACCCGTCTACCGATCTCACGCTCCATCCGTCCCTCACTCGTGAACACGACCCCGAGATACTTGAACTCCTCCACTTGAGGCAAGGACTCCCCACCGACCTGAAGTGGGGAAACCACCTTTTTCCGGTGGAGAACCATGGCCTCAGATTTGGAGGTGCTGATCCTCATCCCGGCCGCTTCACACTCGGCTGCAAACCGCCCCAGTGCAGCTGGAGGTCCTGATTTGATGAAGCCAACAGAACAACATCGTCTGCAAACAGCAGCGATGAGATTCTGTGGTTCCCAAACCGGACACCCTCCGGCCCCTGGCTGCGCCTAGAAATTCTTTCCACATAGGTAATGAACAGAACCGGTGACAAAGGGCAGCCCTGTGGAGACCAACACGCCAACACGGAACAGGTCTGACTTACTGCCGGCAATGCGAACAGGGAACGGACAGCCCTTAGTAGAGGGCCCCGGACCCCATACTCCCGGAGCACCCCCCACAGGGCACCATGAGGGACACGGTCGAACGCTTTCTCCAGATCCACAAAACACATGTGGACTGGTTGGGCGAACTCCCACAAACCCTCGAGCACCTGATGAAGGGTATAGAGCTGGTCCAGTGTTCCACGACCGGGACGAAAACCGCATTGTTCCTCCTGGATCTAGGGTTCGACTATCGGCCCGATCCTCCTCTGTACATTCAGTAAGGATTTATAATGAGGCTTTGGAATTACCTAAAAGTGGTGGATGGGTTGAGAACAGCTGAAAACATCTTAAATGTTTGATGGTAATGGCTAAATGCTAACTGCTATAGGAAACATACATTGAGTGCACAAAGGAGTCGACTTGCTAACTGTTGGCATACTTTGGACCAAACATTTCCCCTTTTTGTTTCTATGGTTCAGAGCAGGTCAGGGCGCAGCAGTTACGCAGTGCTGTACCCTCCATCTCCTATATGCATATATGTATGTGAGGCGACAAATGACGCACTCAGAAACATTTTTTGACAGATAACTTTGCTTGAGATATAAAAGACACGTTGAAACTAGTCAGAAATGGTAGCCCATTACATCTGAACAAGTGAAAACTACTCAAAACAAAGACATATTATGATTTCAGACCCTGTTCAGCTCTCGTAGGTACCGAGTACTTGCAGTGAACATAGTGTTGCATTTGAGAGGATGTTGAGTTTCTGTGTGAGTTCTGTGCACACTGCTGGTACAACTGGAAGCCCGGGCCATGTGCACGTGGTATGTCCTCACATGTCCTCACTGTGTCCATGACATGTCCTCTGTCCACCCCATCACTCCTGCTTTGACACTGCTCACACTGGGGAACGCTGCCTCCTGCAGGACAGAGAGAGGACAGCACTGTGAGAGAAACCATTTCACCAGGAAGGAACATGAAACAAGTGCTGAGAAACTGTGTCTTAGGCCTGGCACAGATGGACATTTTCCTATTGGGACAATAAAGTTAACCCTAACTTTACACTCTACTCAAAGTGACTTGTGACGATGAAAAGTAATTCAACTCAGGAATGGAGCGTTATGGATAACGCAGTACAAATATGTTTAAATAAAGCTAAAAGCAAAAAAGCAATAAATCATTTGTCATGCAGGTGAGCAGTGAAGCTGACAGAGGAGCACCACCTTGTGTGAGCTAACAGGTGAGGGGTGGGTGTTTGGCATGGGAATAAAACATAACATGATTATCTATAACCAGAGGCGGCACCAGAACCCTCCGAGATTGCCAAAGCACCCCCAAAGATTTTAGCCACTAAATCCAAGGAGTACTGGTTCTCTGTAGAAACATTCCTCGGACGTCACAGACTGTTTTAACGTGAAAAGGAGTGAGTAGAACAGGTTTGATTCCAGCTAAAGGAGGGCGCATTGTCTGAGCGTCAGTGATGTTAACACAGCAGGAGTCTGATTCAAGAGCGGCATTTCGACTGGTTCATTTTGGGAGGGGCAGCCCCCGCAAGTTTGTGTTTCAAGTGCCTTTAGGGTAAAGTGGTCTGGGTCGTTACGGTCAAGGACATTATGCATGTGACCGGCAACAACCACAGCCTGATATCACTGTGCTATGGGCCGGCATCAAAACACCTTTGCCATTAGGTGGGGCAGAGCGCTCATCTACAAAAAAGACTTAGTCTATATTATATCTTTTACATTTGTGAACAGCAATAGGAAAAAAGTAATGTAAATGTATATACTTTAGTTTTCCCAAACAAATTAATAAAATAGACTCTAATATAGCCTGCCTTTATTTGTTTCTTCCAAGCCCAGACCAGCGCTGGTAAGTCTTTATCTTATTTCTTAATTTTTTTCAAATGTTTTCAAGAGCCAGCCAGGATAACAATTCTTGAGAAAGAAAAGAAAACACAATAATGCCCAAAAGGAGTAGGCTTATTATGTATTATTTGATTTAATGTTTTCACATCGAAATTAGGCATTTAGGAGATGGCCAACATTTTAAAGAGAAAGGTAACTTTAAATATTAAAGCAACTACTGACTGTCAAATGCCTGAGCAATCAGAGTGGTGACATGTCCCCCACTCCCTTTCCCCCAAAGCGGTCCAGCCGGCAAACTGCTCCGGACCCCAGGGAAGAAGTTTTGGTCCTTTGGAAATGCCAAGGAACATTATTACAGTCGTTCACTAGATTGGATCAATGAGCCGAAGTTTGGCTGATGTTATAAAGTCAAACACCGCTTCCCTGGCTCTGAACACAAATCAGCAGTTATTATCGTGCACTTTTGATACAGCGACGTGCGCGCGGCTGAATCCAAACAGGAACAGACCGAGTCCTCCAGCGGAGTGACAAAGTCTGGATGAGGAAATTACACACAACAGCAGAAAAAGGTTCTCTTAACTCAGGAGCTTGTTGCCCTTCTCTCAAGTCAGGGGCATCCGCCTGATTATCAGCTCAACTACATTTGCGTTTGTGAAGTGGGGTGTGAGAGGAGCTTACGACATGAGAGCACAGACCCACACATTCACGAGGACCTGCTCCTTGGGCCACACGTCCTCCCGGGGGTGAAATAAAACCGTCTCACGGAGTTAAAGGCAGGTCCAGAGCGTCCTCCTCCACCACACAGCACTTCTATGGCTCCTGACGCCTATGTCTAATGGCCCAAAAATTGCATGTTTTGTGAGCACCCTCAAGACCTCAGCACCCCTAAGCCCCTCCTGGGACAAATGTCTGAAGCCGCCGCTGTCTGTAACATATCGGGTTGTCTCTCACTCTAACAGGTGACTAAGCAGTTCAATCTAACAGTGAAAAGCAGACAGCAGAGGCCCACTCACTCACCGGTCAGCGCCCCCCAGCTGCAGGGAAGTGGTCAGTCCAGAGGTGGGGGTGGTGGAGCTCATTGGGAGAGGGGGTCTTGCTCCTTGCTGGGGTTGAGGTCCACTACAGTGGTGCCCCGTATGGAGCTGTCGGGCCCTTCGGCTAAAGACGAGCTTCTGTTCGGGCCCCCACCTGCCGACAGCAAAAGCACATGTTTAACACACGCTTAACTTAATGTTTAATATTATAAAAAAAGAAAGAAAAAAAGCAGATCAGAAAAGTATATTTTCTAGAGAGGTCCTTAGACATTTCTGTGCTTTAAATGGTAAAGGGTCACATTTCCTAACTCCTTTGGGTAACTTAAAGCACTTTTAGTATTACAAATGAAATGCATAAGGATGTACTGCAGGGTGGTCATTTAAACAAATATCATGTCTTGGATACTTGTGAACATAAGGTAATCAGAAGCAGAAACATGTATACAATCTATAAAAAGTCCAAAGAGGCACCAGGAGTCTACTGTAAAGCTCTAACACCTGTAGACTTGTACCTGGCCCTGTGGAGCAGGAGGGGGGCACGGGCAGCGCCGCCCCGGCCCCGCCCCCGTTGGTCTGGGAGCACACGTTGGCGTGGGGCGCAGATGCCTTCTGCTTGTAGTGCTGACTGTGCAGCTTGTACTTCATCAGAAGGATGAAGATGAAGACCAGCACCGAGGCCACGATGATGCCCCCGATGATGATGATCATGGTCCCTCCCAGGAACTGGCACAGAAGAAAACACAGGGTCATTCTACGTGTGTTACAGAAGAGACCCCCATAGCTGTTTGTAAAACAACCAAGCAAGATGTGTTCAACTGAAATGTTTCAATATGTTCAACATTTATTGATATTTAGTATTTATATTCAGTGCCTTGCGAAAGTACTAATACACCTTGAACTTTTGCACATTTTGTCATGTTTACAACCATAAACATAAAGATTTTACTGTGATTTTTTTACTGAAAGTTCACACACAAGTAACAGACAACTGTGAAGTGAAAGCAAAATGATACATGATTCTGTTATTTTTCAAAAAATAGAAAAGTGAAAAGTGGGGCGTGCATAAGTATTCATACAGCATGACTGAATACTTTGTGGAACCCCCTTTTGCTGCAATAACAGCAGCAAGTCTTCTGGGGTTTGACTCTACAAGGTTTGCACATGTAGAGACTGACATTTTAGCCCATTCCTCTTTACAAAACAACTCAAGCTCTGTCACATTAGAAGGAGAGCGTTTGTGAACAGCAGTTTTCAGGTCTTTCCACAGATGTTCAATAGGATTTAGGTCAGGACTTTGACTGGGCCATTCTAACACATTAATATGTTTGTTTTAAAACCATTCCATTGTAGATGTTTGTGTTTAGGGTCATTGTCCTGCTGGAAGGTGAATCTCTGCCCCAGTCTCAATTCTCTCGCTGAGTCCAGCAGGTTTTCCTCCAAAATGTCTCTGTATTTGGCTCCATCCATCTTCCCAACTATTCTTACAATCTTCCCAGTCCCCGCTGAGGAAAAGCAGCCCCATAGCATGATGCTCCCCCACCATATTTGACACTGGGGATGGTGCACTCAGGACGATGAGCAGTATTAGGTTTGCTCCATACATAACGTTTTGCATTTGGGCCAAAAAGTTCAATTTTTGTCTCATCTGACCAAAGCACCTTCTTCCACATGGTAGCTGTGTCCTCCATATGACTTCTAGCAAACTTCAAACGGGATTTCTTATGGCCTCCTTTCAATAATGGCTTTCTTCTGGCCACTCGTCCATGAAGGCCAGATTTGTGTAGAGTACGACTTATAGTTGTCCCGTGTACAGATTCCCCCAGCTCAGCGGCAGGACGTCCCAGCTCCTCCAGAGTTATCTTGGGGCACTTGGTTGCATTTCTGACCAGTGCTCTCCTTGTTCGGTCTGTTAGTTTAGGTGGACGGCCGTGTCTTGGTAAGTTCACAGTGGTGCTATACTCTTTCCATTTCTGAATGATGGATTGAACAGTGCTCCGTGAGATGTTCAAATCTTGGGAAATCTTTGTATAACTTAACGCTGCTTTAAACTTCTCCACAGCTTTATCCCTGACCTCTCTGGTGAGCTCCTTGGCCTTCATGATGTTGTTTAGTGACCAATACACTCTGACCATAGCTCTGAGGCCCTCACAGAACAGCTGGAATTATACTGAGAGTAGATTACACACAGGTGGCCTCTATTTAATGGTTAGGGCAAGGTGTGAACTTTCTGCAGTCATTAGGAATGTTATAAAGGCAAATTAATGCACTCAGGAAATGCTGTATGAATACTTATGCACGCCCCACTTTTCACTTTTCTATTTTTTGCTCATTTTGCTTTCACGTCACAGTTGTCTGTTACTTGTGTGTGAACTTTCAGTAAAAAATTCAAAATAAAATCTTTATGTTTATGGCTGTGTGTTCAAGGTGCATTAGTACTTTCGAGAGGCACGGTACATTATTTATTGGGACAGTGCACATTATCGGACATCTGCAACATTCACAGTGTATTATACAGCGGGTGCTAGTTTCCATCTGTAGTCAGTAGGAGGGTGACAAGATACAAAACATTACAAAATACAAGTGACAGCAATAAAAACAACTCAATGCTAAGCGCTCACAGGCCCAGGGTTTATTGAGCCAATATTTAGGTGTGATTTAAGTGTGGCCAGTGTTGGGGTCTCGCTTAATGATGACGGGAGACTATTCCACTACTAAGTGCTTCTGACTGAATAAGCCTGCCCTGTGTAACAATGTTTTTCTAAGGATCTTTCAGCCAGGAGGCTTTATTCAACAGACGCTCAGCAAAGTCAAAGTTGGGACTCGTATCCACGACTGGACAGATCAGTGGTCTGTTAAAGGTGCAGCAGCCTTTACAACTGGAGACTATCAGCTGCACTTACCTTAGCTGCACCACATTTTAAAAATAAATGATTAACCCAAGGATCATGAGGAATGATTGAAATATGAGATTGCTTGTTTTGCCTCAATTACCTCAAGTGGAGATTCTATTTTCAAACAAACATTTGGAGTCAGACAGAGACTTGAAGTTGTATTGTCTGATAGTGAAAGATGAGATTAGTCGGTCTCGGAGCGTGTGTGGTGTTGAAGAGGAAATATGTTGATTGTTATTGTTATTACCAAATTCCTAAGGCCTCCTCTCCTCTTCACAACACAAGTCACGTAGCTACAACAATAATAAAAGGAAAGAATAGCTCCAGAGCGATGGAGGGAAGGTAGCAAAAGAAAAAAATATTCACAGATTGCTCAAACATGCGAAAATGGTTCCAAACCAAATTGCAGTTTATTTTTGGATGGAACAAAATCATGGTTGCATTACACCCTTCTACCTTAAAGGGACTAGCTGCAAGTTGGTCATTTTATACTCACTACTGCCACCTCAGGTCTTACGCGTAACTGCGGTTTCTATATTAAGCTCGTGCATATCGGCACTTCGGACCCGAATGAACACCTTTCTGAATGACAGTGCAGGATTTTAGAGGCAGTTGTGGTGAACAGGTCTGAGCTCATTCTACACATGAGGAGATGGCTGGAACACGTAGGGGGAGGAAAATACATAATTTTAACACGTTTTAACTCTGTATAGTCTCTTTAACTGAGCATTGATGCATGTGTGGTGTGACCTGGTCTCCAATGGAGTGTATGTGGTGTTCCCTGGTCGTGGATGGAGTGTGCGTGGTGTTACCTGGTCGCGGATGGAGTGTGAGTGGTGTTACCTGATCGTGGATGGAGTGTGTGGTGTTACCTGGTCGCGGATGGAGTGTGCGTGGTGTAACCTGGTCTCCAATGGAGTGTGTGTGGTGTTACCTGGTCTCCATTGGAGTGTATGTGGTGTTCCCTGGTCGCAGATGGAGTGTGTGTGGTGTTACCTGGTCGCGGATGGAGTGTGTGGTGTTACCTGGTCGCGGATGGAGTGTGCGTGGTGTAACCTGGTCTCCGATGGAGTGTGTGTGGTGTTACCTGGTCTCCATTGGAGTGTATGTGGTGTTCCCTGGTCGCAGATGGAGTGTGTGTGGTGTTACCTGGTCGCGGATAGAGTGTGCGTGGTGTAACCTGGTCGTGGATGGAGTGTGTGTGGTGTTACCTGATCGTGGATGGAGTGTGTGGTGTTACCTGGTCGTGGATGGAGTGTGCGTGGTGTTACCTGGTCGCGGATAGAGTGTGAGTGGTGTTACCTGGTCTCCGATGGAGTGTGT
The DNA here is from genome assembly GCA_021464625.1 of Proterorhinus semilunaris. Taxonomy (NCBI): domain Eukaryota; kingdom Metazoa; phylum Chordata; class Actinopteri; order Gobiiformes; family Gobiidae; genus Proterorhinus; species Proterorhinus semilunaris. The sequence goes on from CM038354.1 coordinate 2,283,271, forward strand.
GTGGTGTTACCTGGTCGCAGATAGACTGTGTGTGGTGTTACCTGGTCTCAGATGGAGTGTGTGTGGTGTACCTGGTCGTGGATGGAGTGTGTGTGGTGTTACCTGGTCGTGGATGGAGTGTGTGTGGTGTTACCTGGTCGTGGATGGAGTGTGTGTGGTGTTACCTGGTCTCAGATGGAGTGTGTGTGGTGTTACCTGGACGCGGATGGAGTGTGTGTGGTGTTACCTGGTCTCAGACTCAGATGGAGTGTGTGTGGTGTTACCTGGTCGCAGATGGAGTGTGAGTGGTGTTACCTGGTCGCGGATGGAGTGTGTGGTGTTACCTGGTCTTCGATGGAGTGTGTGTGGTGTTACCTGGTCGCGGATGGAGTGTGTGTGGTGTTACCTGATCTCAGATGGAGTGTGTGTGGTGTTACCTGGTCGCGGATGGAGTGTGTGTGGTGTTACCTGATCGTGGATGGAGTGTGTGTGGTGTTACCTGGTCGCAGATGGAGTGTGTGTGGTGTTACCTGGTCGCGGATGGAGTGTGTGTGGTGTTACCTGATCGTGGATGGAGTGTGTGTGGTGTTACCTGGTCTCCAATGGAGTGTGTGTGTGGTGTTACCTGGTCTCCAATGGAGTGTGTGTGGTGTTACCTGGTCGCGGATAGTTTAGTTTAGTTTATTAATTTATTTCAACAGGGACAATGTGCACACACATTAATTAAAGATGCTTTGCACCAGATGTAGCTTGAGCTAGTTTCCATCTGCAGTCCCTGAGCAGGTGAGTTACAAAATGTACAATATAAAATATGTTTGTACACTCAAATACAAATATTCATTCATTCATTCACCCGTTACAGCCATCAGTCCACATAGAATCATGCTAAAATGTCTACATAAAACATCAATAAAAGTCATATTTACATTTACAGTTATCAGTGCTGACATGACTGGTTTTCCAACAGCACTTTTTTTATATTACGAGATAAATCTTTCAGGTCTAAGGAAAGTTTCAGATTCTGTGGGAGTTTATTCCATTCTTTGATGCCTTTGAATGAGAAGGATGTCTGCGCAAAGGCTGAGCTACGTTTAGGCCTTACTCTACAGTCATTGCGACTCGTGGACCTGGAGCTCCTGGTCATCTGCTCAGAACGGAGCTGAACAAATGTTTTCAGTGGTGGAGGCGCAGTATTATTCAACATTTTTAAAACTAATCGCACATTTGCGTACACGATTAAATGATCAAAGTTAAACATGCTGTATTTTCCAAGGATCAGACAGTGATGGATCTCAGTGGCTTTTTGTCCAGCACTTGAACAGCTTGATTATACAGAGATTTTAGAGGTTTTATTGTTGCGTCACTTGTCTGTGACCAACAAGAAATACAGTAATTAATATGAGGAATTATCATTGCCTCCAAGTACATTTTTGCAGCATCATGAGTCAGTGTATTCCTAATATGTTTAAAAACAGTCCAAAACAAGGCCTAGATATTTAAATTCCTTTACCATTTTTATTTGACTCTGGTTTACATAAATGCATGGGAAGGAGGACTTCAGTTTTTGAGTTTTGGTAAAATACATTGCCACGGTTTTATTTACATTAAGTGTAAGCGAGGCAGAGGAAAGCCAGTTTGAGATGTTTCCCATGACATCGGTTAGTTTATTGGCTACACTGGTGGCATCACTTCCATGCACGTAAACCACAGTATCGTCCGCATACATCTGTATGTCCACCCCACCACACACCGAAGGGAGATCGTTTATGTAAAGCGAAAAAAGCAATGGCCCAAGAAAAGAGCCTTGTGGGACACCCATGTCATTAGCCTTAGATGTTGAAAGCTTACTTTTGACTCTTACGCACTGGACGCGGTCACTGAGATATGATTCTATCAGAATGAGAATCATGAGATGAAGTGTGTGTGGTGTTACCTGGTCGCGGATAGAGTGTGTGTGGTGTTACCTGGCTCGGATAGAGTGTGTGTGGTGTTACCTGGCTCGGATAGAGTGTGTGTGGTGTTACCTGGTCACGGATAGAGTGTGTGTGGTGTTACCTGGCTCGGATAGAGTGTGTGTGGTGTTACCTGGTCACGGATAGAGTGTGTGTGGTGTTACCTGGTCGCGGATGGAGTGGCAGCGGCCGTACTCGCTCTCGGTGGTGAAGGACACACAGCCCACCAGCCTGGTGCCGGTCAGTGCCGTCAGCCCGTCATCATACACTGCGAACACACACAGGTCGTAGTCCCGTGCCGACGCCAGGTCGCTCAGGACCATGTACTTGTGACTGGCCGGGAGCATCCTGAACACACGAGAAACATCATTCAGTTCACATACAATCGAATGAACTCAAGCGCTACAGTCACACTCTGCCTACACACAAACACTACAACTACACTGTTTATATTAATGTCATGGCGACTTTTCATTCACAAAACACTGAATACAGAGCACAGGACTGAGTCGCCAAAACTGCACCGTTTTCAGGCAAAGGGTGTACTGTCCATAACAAACCAATATAGATTTTTAAGTAAAAGATCAGAGTTTTACCAGTAGGACCCAGCAACTGAGTTGTTCCATGGCTCTTTTATCTACTTTTTAATATTGTTTTTAAGCTAATGTGTGTCTAAGTCTGTGAAAGTTCTCAGTCGTACAGGAGTTGTGGTGTTGAGGTGTTTGTCTAAGGCAATGTTACTACCTTCCTACAAAATGGCCGATTTGTTGTATAAGTGATAACCTCCAATCCTTTGCTATATTTATGAACATATTTATGAAACATGATGAACCAAGGCGTTCAGTATGTGCTCTACAGAGAATAACACTTATGTTACCAGCCAAACCAAGGACATTGTAAGCCAGCGGTGACTCATTATAACTATAGTATCTCAGAACCAGTGAGAGAGGAGCTCTTGGACTGGGGAAACAGCCTTAGTGGAGATGCTAACCAGGTTTGACAAGAGACACATGACGACCAGAAAGTGATTAATTAAAGTTGGACAATTATAGCCATTAGCCAATTAGCATTGTGTCCCATGCAGCAGTGTGTCAGTGTGCTGCTCCCGTCTCCTCCACTCGGCTGCTGTTTGTGAGTCTGATATATACTGTACTCAGTGGTTGGAAGGTAAATTCAGTCCTTTTTTGATAGTTTTGCTATCAGACTACAGGAGGCCTACTTGTTTAAACACACCGGGATGATCGGTTGTTATTAGGGTTGCCAACTTGAGAACAGAAAAATAAGGGACACTTTTGGGGCGACTGGGGCGACAACGAAATCATTAGAGCTTGTGATTTGTAACTACAGATAATTTTTTCATTTGCTGTAACCAGCTTTTTAACATATATGCATCCAAACAATGTTGGATCATTTATTTATTAATGTTATATATTATATATATGTTGAGACCGGTTAGAACCACGAGGCCGTCCTTCTGTGGGACCACCACCTGCAGGAGGAGCCATAGGGGCCGGTGCAATGGTGATTTTTTCAAATCACAACCCGGCAACGGAAAAGTGGAAGAAAATGGATGGATGGATGGGTTATATATTATATATTTTACCAGTTAAGCACTTTCTTTCTATAAGGTTAGGTAATGCATGCTTATTAGCAGTGGTTAAAGTGGACTTTGGGAGGTGGTGGAACTTTAATCTAGAAGACTCAGAATGCTACATTAGGCCGATATAGGCCTAGGTGTATAGATTACATGAAACAGAAGGTGTTTTATAATACTTTAATTTATTTATTTAAAAAATAAGTTTTAAACCATTTTACAGAATAACTCTTCTTTCTGTGCTGTTGTCTGAAATACTCCCAGAAAGTTAGCGCAACAGCCAGTCCTAGCCAGAAAATGTTGGATTAATCAGATACAATTTTGTGTAATTTAGTGTATTTTAGGCAAAAAAATGCTGTTTAAATTAGCCTTATACAGTGATGAAAATCAGAACTGCATTCGGATTACTTTCCTTAAAAAAGAAAGAAAAGCTAAACTGATGTTTATAGCTGCAATTAGACTAGTTTTATTATTTATTTTTTATATACTGTCCTGTGTAAGCGTTTCCCTGGGGCCCCTCTGCTGTGGGGCCCCAGTCCCTCTGCTGCCCGTGTAGCTTTTAAACCGGGCAGATTTAGAGGATCAGATCAGAGGAAAGATTGTGTGGAAAAAGCAGACATCGTGCTGTAACCGCACGCACGCCACTCCGCACTGTTTTATCGCCTTTTACCTTCATTATGTTTCCTAAATTAATCTGTAAAACCGAAAATATGAGGCCGATTGATATGAAATAAAAAGCGGGCTAAAGCTTGGGAAGAGTAGACTTCGTTTGTGATAAATGCGGGTCGCGACGGTGGCGCAGATGGTAGAGCGGGTCGTCTCATGATCGGAAGGTTGGGGGTTCGAATCCCGCCTCCTGAAGGTGCACATTGTCGTTGTGTCCTTGGGCAAGACACTTCACCCTCCTTGCCTCCAGTGTCTGCGTACACTGGTGTATGAATGAGAGTGTGAATGGGCCCCTATGTGAGACCAACAGGCCCGTTTGGAACCATGAGGCTGTCCTCCCGTGGACCCACCACCTGCAGGAGGAGCCATAGGGGACAGGTGCCATGTGACTTGGGCAGCTCCAACAGCTGCCCCCACGACCCGGCAACGGACAAGTGGGAGAAAATGGATGGATGGATGGATGTGATAAATGCTGTTATATTGAGGCGCATTTAACTGCGCACAGGGGCGCGGTTAAATGCGCCTCAATATAACAGCTGAGCTGCTGCTGATCTTACGATTATTCACCAGTTTCTCTCTGAAGAGTGGACTTTTGTCCAGCGCAGATTTAGTGAGTGACAGGCATGGATCTGTTATATTATGACGAGGAGAAAGTCTTTTATTGATGCAATATTTTTTTAAACATGGGACGATTCCATATTTCAAGGGGCGGTTGGCAACCCTAGTTGTTATAAACTTTATGTCTAACTGATACGTTTCTCTGATTTCTTTCTCTTCTGACATGTAGATTTAAATGGGAAATTGTAACCTCAAGAGCTATTTCTTCACAAATAAATTTTATCTCCAGTGGCACCTACAACAAATTAATTCCAGCTTTGCCTCCAAAAACAAGGATACATTTAGATTTGTAAATATGTTTCACAAGGTTGCTTAAAACCTTCTGCCATCAGCAAAATTAACCTAAATGTAATCCTGCTGTATTATTCGGATTTCAAACATTGCATTTTTCCATACAGTCCTAGTTCTGTAATCTACAGAAAAAGGTTTCAAACTGATACATCTACTTTTATCTTTTCTTTTCACCAGCAGTGCTTTCTGCAGGACTCACAGTTAAAGGCCCCAACTGCTATGGCAAATTATTTTTGGTGTGAAAACTCGTACGCTGCTTTTTGTATTTAATCAGTTCCATCTGCTACAAATGGTTAAAATACAGAAATAAATAGGTCAGTCTCTTTCACAAATGCTCTCCATTGGAAGTGTTCATGTGATTACACTCATTTCCCTGCAGAGAGCTAAGCCCTGTTATGTTTTATTAATTTCATTTCCGTTGGCATAACTACAGTCCACCTCCCTCCATTTGATGTGGCTACAAATACTCGTATGTTGGCACACATAAGCAGCCTGAGTATAACCACTGCAGCTGCAAACGCATTTGTTTTTGTGTTTGAACATAACGGTGTTCTGGAGTTTCGCAGCCGCACAGAAACAAATACTGATACTCCACAAATGACACTGGTTTGTCACTCTGTGTTCGCCAAAATGTTCTGTTTGCTGTTGTTGAAGGTGCATGTGAAGCTGTGCCTAGAGACTGTGACAATGCCTATGGGAATGTGCGCTGTGAGCGTTCCCCTAGCAACCAATGGCTGAGATGTTTTTAATTGTTAGGATCCGAACCAAGTCTGCACCTTCAAAGATCGGTCTTATTATCTGTTCTATTGCATCTTTTTCAATGAGGCAAGACTCTGCAGGTAACAGGAGGTCATTTAGAGATATTCATTTAAGCTTTCCCTGTAGAAAATGTCTAGAAAAAACTAAGGAACCATTGAAGTGTAATCATAAAAACGTATGTTGAAGGGTTTTAAGAAAATAGAAGACAAAAATCAAATCAAATAAAGAATACCACTAGCTCTTCAGTCATCTCCAAGCAGCTCCATAAAACCTTTTACATTTCAACAGCTACACATTTTAGTTGTTTGTAGACCCCTAACTCACACAGGCTCTAGTTAGGTCGACCTAAAGGGACTATCAGCCCGAGAGCGGCACTTTAGGGTCAGTGTGAAAACAACGACGGTGCGGCTGAAACAGGTGATCTCGGAGAGGTAACTGCAGTTGGTACTAGGGCAGTCTCTGGCCGATCCACAAGGCTCCAACATGTGTGAAAACGGCCTAAGACACACCGCATGGTTCAGTATTGTGTGTAAGTAAAAGGAAGTACTTTGGCGATATGAAATCTGACTCCACTCTAAAAACTAAATAGAGGCACTGCAAAGCTAACACGGATCCCTTTTCTGTAATTATAAGGTTTTCAGTATGTGCATTGCATCCTGTGTGTGTGTAGCATTTTACATTTTCCAGCCACTCTAAGAGGTGCTGCTTCTGTTTTTATTTAATCAAGAAAACAAAGGATAGAGAAATCAGGAGCAATTTTGTCTAATAGTTATTGTGAGTTTGTTTTTAAGCCTGTGGGTGAATCATCTCTGAATAATTGAGTTTAACATTTGCAACATTTTCCTGCCTAAGGGAAAGAGTCACTTTTCTTATTCTGGTCTATTCTATTAGCTATCATTTATATCCACTTCGTTTAGTCAGGAAAGCCCCATTGAGCCTCTTTTCTCCAGGGGAGTCCAGGTCAGAGAGTGTTTGCAGACATGGAGAGATGACGTGAACTCCACATAGAGAGGCTAAGACGGCTCGGAGTTAAACTCAGGGCCATCTTCTTAGCATAGGGCAAGAGTCCACAGGAGGAGTGTGCATTGTATTTACAATTTGATGAAACTAGTTGTGTACAGACCTGTAGATGAGGATGTCGTCCCGGCTGCTGTTGTACTGGACCTGGTACATGCGCACCCCCGGGATGTGGCTCTGATCGGGCCAGGTGACGGTGGCGGAGGTGGAGCTGAGGTGGGACACACTGACCCGCTGTTGGTCAGGGCGCGCCTGGCCCCCTCCGCTCCCGTTGGACTTGATGGAGGTGGGCATGTCCGAGGGCCCAGGCTCCGCGTCCAGTTTGGGGTCGTAGTGAGGCGAGGGGTTAACCACCAGCTCCACGGGGGCTGTGGCTTCTCCTGCTGCATTGGAGGCGATGCAGGTGAACTTCCCCGAGTCCTGGAGGCAAACAGATAGTGAGCGCTGTGTTCAGCTAATGGCATGTTAACAAATTGATGATGGTTTATGGCAGGGTTAGGCAACCTCAGGCCTGAGGGAAAAATCCGGTCCTATAGAACCACTGGGCCCCAAGATAATTATGTGAAATATTATTACAGATCAAAGAAATACATCTTAAAGTACTGCATTCAATACTAAAAATACTGTGGACCCCCCTCCCTCATGGTAGGCTATATACAGTATGATTTACTGCACTGGAATTTGTTGGGTTCTCTATTAGACTGACGATCCTCAACCTGGGTGTGGGGGCCCCATGGGGACGACAGATTATATGACAGGTATATTTTCCATGTAGTTTGTGGGTGTCCTGCGGGTGACTGTTATACAGTTTAGTTTAGTGTATTTGTTTATTTGAGCAGTTATTCTGCTCAAAAGGAGTGGGCCGAAGCAAAAGGCTTATAAGCTCCACCCCCAAAATAAAAACAATAACATTTTCATTTAACAATCAAAGCACAAAACACAACAGCTGTTTCATTTCTTGTACAATGTCTAGTACAGAGCGAGTAACAAATGATGATCATTAATATATTTCTTACAAATTGTTACCAATGCCAAACATTAGTACATTACTAACATCACTAGTGTAACATTACTGAAGTCACTATTTGAATGTTATAAAGGCACGTTACTATGCAGCAGTATATATTATACTTCGTGATCCTGCTACTTCCCAGTTGTCATTACCATCCTCAGTATAATTTTAATTTGAGTTTAATTCAGCAAAAAGGCTGCATTTTTTATATTCTCATATTTTACATAATGTTTTATTCATTGCACATAAGATACCTTTATTTGACTATGACTTGTTTGGACAATACGCTGCTCTTCTTTGATTACACAAACAAAAGTCTTTAAACCTTTGGAGGGTGGAGCATTGGGGTCAGGGGTCATGGAGATGAAAGGCATTACCTTGACTGAGGCCTTGAGGATGTCCAGGGAGCCATTGTCATAACAGATGGTGCGGCTGGTGTTGGCCATGAGTTTGCCGTCGGGGCTCACCCAGTGGGTGATGGGCTCCGGATCCCCGATGGACTTACAGCGCAGGCTCACCTCCTGGCCCTCCATCACAAACATCTTGGAGGTGTGGCGCGTGATCATGGGCGGCTCGCACACAAACTCCTCCTGTCAGGGCGCACACACGGACATCATGAGAGCTGCTGTTCAGACGGAGGCCCCATCACTCCACAGCGCCAGGGACATGAAGACACAGGTGCAGATGAACTTCAGGCTGTAGAGTTCCTCAGGAGCAGGTTGATGCTGAATAGTCTGAGTGTTGCATGTTGTTTGGATGACTAAAGTGAACATGCAGCACAGGGGTCAGCTCATCATTATATTTACGTTATATATCATTAGATTGCTTTAGTTCACAGCCAAATCCATGCATAGTTCAGTTTTCAGATGACACCGTTATAACTCTGCTTCATCAGCAGCCAGCGCCCATACTTCAGGAGTCCATGGCTTCATAGAATCAAACATTATCTACAAGTCAGTGTAAATAAAACAAAGAAAATTATTGTTGACCTCAGGTCAGTGGTTCTCGACTGGTGGGTCGTGAAACCATTCTCAGTGGGGCGTGAGCCTATTCCAGGGAACATGAATTTCAATATTTTTTTCCATTTGAAACTGCATGAAAACAGGAGTCTGTCAAAATGAATGTTATTGGGTTGTTTGGATCATAGTTTCGGTCTTAAAGGCAAATCTACAGCTTGTCTAATAAAAACTTGTGTGGAAAAAAACAAATGACATTTTTATTTGTCATCCAAAGGGTAATGGTCAAAAGGAGATCACATTACAGGGATATTAATAATCAGGTTATCAGGTTATAATCAGGTAAACTTCTGTCAGTAAATATTTCAGACCAAATGGATGAGCAGATGAGCTGCATGAACATGTAACAGCGATGTGCGCAAAATACATCAACACTTATATTTCTTAAGCAGACTGAGAGTGTTTACGGTTAGTCATTAAATGATGTTGACTTCCTGCAGAGCTTGCACAGAATCTGTGCTGAGGTATGGAATTGTGAACTGTTTGGGTAACCTACAGTAACTGTAAAATAAATATGAGACACAGGAATGTCCACCCTCTCTGCAGGACATGTTAGAAGTGAATGTGACTCTGGGTGTTTCTGGTTTATTTCTGTCATGTCCTTCTTTGTAATGTGGTCATGAATTTGACTTTCTTTCTATGACTCTCCAAGTCAAATTTGTCCCTCAGGAGACAAAATAATAATAAATGAATACATGAATAAACTATGTTGTTTTTATATCTGTGTAATTAGTCCAAACAAACCTGACAGCTGCTAGTTTCACTGAAAAGGTCTGTCAGAGCAGAACCCAAGAATGACTCCAATCAAGATCAGCATGAGATAATGACTTCCAAGTTGTCCCTTGTTACGGGCGGACCTGCAGCAGTGAGTTACTGAGGGACAGTCACAGCATCAGGTTCCAAACATGGCGTCAGGAGCAAAGGAGGAAACGTCCTGCTCATCACTGTAGAAGCTAACGGCTAACGATGAGTCAACATTAAAATAGCACCAAGATTTTGAACAAGCCGCTCAGATAATGATGGTCCTGTCTTTAGTATAAATACATATTAGCTGTTTCATTTTGTGGGGCTCGTCGTTAGCTAAAGAGTCCTCCTCAATAAACACAGACACATCGAGTCTTTCCATCTAACGTAATGTCTTTATTTGACCTTTGACCTTTATGTAACCAGGAAAGTCCCACTCAGATTAGGAATCTCTTTTTCAAGGGAGTCTAAGGCTGGATCCGAAAGCAGTAAATGTGTGTCAGCGTCCGCCATGACAAGAAGCCTCTGAATAGGGCTGTCAGTGAGGAAGGAGCCTCAGATATTCAGTCATATTTTAGTCAAGGTAATATTTTTGCTGACTAAAATTGGAATAAAACGAAATTAAAGTTTTTTTATGAGACTAAAACTGTGACTAAAATGTCCAGATATTTTCGTTGAATAAAATATGACTAAAACAAAAAAGATAAGAAGAGACTATTATCATCCAAACTTCCAATGACAGTATGAAAGAACATCAGATCATTTCAGTTCACTGCCAAAGGATCAGCTCTGGGCTTTGTTCATGTAGGAGAAGCTCCATGAAGCAGAGGACCTTCATTAAATAACACGTATTATAAATGCAAAGTCGATTAAATTTGTCTAAAATAAAAACCTACACACACACGATTAGAAGAGGCAAACTCCGCTCTGAAAGGGTGGGACTCCACCCGCGACCTTGTAGCTGTGGGGCACGAGCGCTAACCGCTGTACCACCGTAGCCAGTGACTTCCTGTCTGTAACTCACAGCCCAAAATAGTGAGAGATTAAGGATGATGAGAGTCCCACGTGTGAGTGACCCACCTCTCTGATGGTCCAGAAGTACTTCCCGGCCAGGTCGGTGGGCGAGGCGCAGGTCTCCAGGTCGTCCTCGCGGGTCAGGCGCCGCAGCCACACCAGCTCACAGTTACAGTGCAGCGGGTTCCCTCCGAAGCTCAGCACCAGCGCCATCAGGGGAGAGCCTTTTGTCTTAGCGTAGACCGGGATCCGCAGGAACAGCGGGTCTGGGGGGATCTTCTTCAGCTTGTTGGAGGTCATGTCCAGGCTGCACCAAAGACACACACAGGAGTGAGGACAGAGGTCAGGGGGCACACTTCTCTGGACGCCATCACGGTTTTCTGTGTTAACCAGAGGATTCAGTCCACATGACTTTGACCAGAGGTGGAGAATACTTTTACTTCACTTTAGAACATTTTTTAATGTTCTAAAAGTTTTAAATAACTTCACTACATTGCAAAAATCTGTCCATGAAGTTTTTAAAACTTAATTTAGTGTTTACTGAAGCCTGACAAATAATATAATTAAACTATAAATAATCCAAATTTTTTCATTTAAGCTTTTATTTATTGACCTAAATAAGCAAAGATTGCATGTTTCTTTGTTGAAAGCATAAGCTTTAAAATGCAAGAATCAGATTTACAAATAAATAAATGACTGGTGTCATTATTTTTTGAGCTGCTGCTGAATCAAATGTGATACACATTCAACATACTCTTATTCTAAATTAAGTGAAGTCAAATATTGAATTCTTCAATTTTGCAATTTTTGCAAACCCTTGTGGATCACTAAATCACTGCCTCCTGATGGATGGACCCATGCATTACAAGTATCTGATTTTATACATTAGGTTTTTTTGCACGGCTTCGAAATCCATTTATCAAATATGATACAAACGTATTAAGAAAAAAGATCTCATCGCACTTAAAATGAGTTTAAAAAAATCTTACAATACTTAATAATACAATTGTTGTTGATTTTGCCTCATGGGTTTCCTGAAATCAAGGACAAATGTACATTCAGTACATTTCTACTCCACTTTCTAAACTGGATTCAAAGTGAAGGTCGTTTGAGTTTGGGTTGAAACACTTTCATTTCCACCATGACCATAAAGTCAGAACGTTCCTCCAGTCTCCTCTGTGGACCTTCCTCCCAGCAGCAGACTGTCATACCGTGCCAGCTTGTGCAGGTTGGAGAAGATGCCCTCTGGGACGTTCTCGATGAGGTTGTGGTCCAGGCTCAGGGTGTTGACGCTGGCCAGCTGAGCCACGGTGTCCCACGGTATCGCCACCAGGTTATTGTAGCTGAGGTCCAGGTCCTCCAGGGTCTCCAGGAAGTCCTGCACAGAGACACGCCCTTCACTCAACAGACAGACAGGAACGCTGTTGTTTATCACGTACACTTTGTCAGTTTGATCAGCTAAAATGATCTCAGGGAGCCAGATCTGACCAACACTCGTCTACCCCCTGACGGACCGCTGCGTTTGAGGAAAAACACATGTTGGGTCGTTTGAAGGTTTTACTGTATCTAAGTGACTTCCTTAAATGCTGCCCCTGGACCAACACCAACAGATTATTTCATTTTTTTGAAACCTGTAGTACTTAAACCTTTTCCCGATAACATATAAGTATCATTTAACAGTATCCGGGCCTTGTCACACATGAAGAAAACATCCTGCTTTGCTTTGCTTTACTTAATTAATGAGTTAATTTGGAGAGGACAGTGCACATTAATGAACACTCAGAACACATTAAACCTCTGAACAATGGACAGAGCCAGGTTTAAATAGATGACATTGATCATCTTGTTTACTTTACCTGACTTACACTTAGGGAGAACACTGGCCTAAAATGATGCTGAGGAGCAGGGCTGGGGGTCAGCCATAGGCCATAAGACAGCACTCAGGTTCTTAGCTGCCAATGTTCATCTATTCATTAGGGTTAGGATATTTTAAGCTGCCTGTTCTGTGTCACTGATGTTTCTTCATAGTCTAACCATGTTGTGCTTTCCCTGGTTCAGACAAAGGAAACGGGAAAGCAGACTATTTTCTAAACCAACATCACCTGGGACTACAGGGATAGGTTATGTACACTTACATTGTCAGTGGATTATCCTGATGTAAAGATGTAAAATATGAAAAGGAGAAATGGACACACTCGGAGGAATCTCACCCAGACACAGGCACAACACTTTAAAAACTGCACATCCAGTCAAAGCCAGGACGTCCAAGTCTCACCTGGAAGGCCCCCTCGGAGATGCTTTGCAGCTGGTTGTTGGCCAGGATGAGGTGGCGCAGGTTGACCAGGCCCTGGAAGTGCGTGTCGTCCAGGTTGGTGAGGCGGTTGGCGTCCAGGTGCAGCGCGTGGAGCTCCTGGAGGTCAGCGAAGGTGTAGGGCCAGATCTGACTGATGGTGTTCCTGCTCAGAGTCAGGTGGATCTACAACCACACAAGGACACACAGCGTCAGTACTTTTTATTATGACTTCACTACAGTTGAAAGTAAAGTATTTCTGGTCCGAAACATAAGAAGGAAAGGAAACGTCATTGGTAACTCGGCCTCTAAGATAAAGATCATGTTGTGTTTGTCTTCCTCTGGTCCTATCGCACACATTGACCAACCGGTGAGGACAACCTCAAAGCGCAAGTGGCAAAAGCAAAATATATTTTTCTGTATTTCCTTAATATTTTGATTTTTATATCATTTAATGTTTTGTTTCTCATCATTTATGTCACGACTGAATCGTTTCTCAGTACTCGCGGTACTCAAGCAACATTTTCCCCAGGTACTTTTTTACTCTTACATGAGTCATCACTACTTTTCTAAGTCCAGGAATAAATAACAATAGTTCCCACACACTGCCAACCTTGCAAAAATGGTTTATTTCCAAATTAAGTATTTTAGCAAGGTTAGCAGTGTTTGAAAAAACTCTGGGCCCATCGTGCACTTCCAGTTTGAAACCCACTGACCCAACCAAACGATCACAGAACCCCCGCCCCGGGCACTGACCAGGCTGGACATGTTGGCGAAGTCGCGGTGCCGTAGCGTGGTGATAAAGTTGTCCATGAGTCGCAGCTCCGCCGTCTGTCGGTCCACGTTGGGAGGCACGAAGAGCAGCCCAGTGCCGGCACAGAGCACGGTGTAGGAGGGCATCAGGTTCTGACACGTACAGCGCTTCGGGCACAGCGCCGTGGGCCCACCAGGGGGCAGCAGCAGCAACAGGAGTCCGCACACCAGCAGCCGCAGCAACATGGCTCCTCTGGAACACACAAGCGAGGGGATTTATGAATGGCTTTTCAGTCTTTGAGAGCTGTTTGAAACTACAGCCCCTTCCACACAGAGCTCGTCTTAAAGCACATACCCCATTCACACAAACACAGGAAGGAAGTACAATGTCTTGTAAATGTCTTGCTAATGTAAAAGATTGTGTATAATTGACCGCCTTGGCCTACAATTTGACGTAACATAAGTAATATTTCAAAATAATATTTTTCCTTTGCTGATTTCAGACACTAATCCAAATCTATGTGTAACAGTCTGTGGTATTACTCCGCCCGTCAGCTGGGGGCGCCATATAAAAAGGCACAGCCTACCTGTGTTCGACCTCTGACCCCTTTTTCTTCCGTGTCTGCCTGGTGTGGAGGTGGTGTGGCCTCGGGCTCTCGTGAGCAGGTAAAAACAGGTTAATTCCCATAGTTCTAAATGTTTAGCCTAATCCGAGCCCTGTCTGGTGCAGCTATGGGTCTGGGGTGGGGCTTCAGGCGCAGTGCGAGATGGCGGTGCTGTAGGTGGGAGGTGTGGTTCCCCACGGGCCAGTACGCGAAGCATGACGTCCCCGCGTGATTGATGGATCCAAAAGCAGTATGTGCTCGGCACGTGTGCAAAGTAAACACGGTGTAGGCTTAGACGCTAACTTTCTGATGTATGTTTAGAAAACGAATTGAACCACCTAGAACCTGCGGAAATCACAACCATCGCTGCTGTGTGTCCCCGACTAAAGGGATGAGTGTCTGAAAATCAACAACTGTGAAACAACAGAGAAATGTGATAATCGGTGTTGCCAATGAATGGACATTCGTCAACCTTTTTTTTTTTTTTTTTGTTTTAAGAACTGAAATGAAAACGAAAAGACTGAACGATTGAAACGTAAATTATTCTGAAAATAAAGTTCATAAAACTAATGGAACGACTTGCTGGAGATGCATATTCATGAACGAACCTGTGGTCCTTTTTTTATGTTATCTGGAACTGAGTAAAGCTAAAGCCTTCCACCCGGTCACATATGTGCGAACACTTTGACCAATGAGACGAGCTCTCCTGTGTCGGGTCCAATCAGGAGAAAGGGGGCGGGAGCGTGATCGTTTACTTTTGAAATACTGTTTTTGCTCTCCACATTCGGCAAACTCAGAGTGGCTTTCTGGTCCAGTCAGGAGGGGAGGAACTTGATCGTTTACTTTCAGATTTTACTCTCACTCCTCACTTTACAAACTTACAGACTATCACTTTAAACTGCATGGTCGGCTCTGTTCTCCATCTGTGCTCTGTCTCCACGCCCTGAGTGCTCTCACACAGACCATCAGTAAAACACATGCACTAAATGAAACAGTGCCTTTAACACCATACAGCCCAACGTGCTCGAACAGAAGCACTGCTGAAGGTGCTAAAGGTGGATCCATCACAAACTACCAAACTAAACAACCACAGCTTGTCAGGTCGGGTTGGTGTGTCGGATACAGCACTGAGCAGCAGAAGAGTCCCTCAAGGCATAGTTCTGGCACCATTTCTTTTAACACTGTACACAGCAGATTTCAATTACAACTCCTGTCCTGTCGCATCCAGAAGTACTCTGATGACACGGCTATTGTTTGTTCATTATTGGAAACCCCATTAGCTTCCACCTTAGTGGCCGCTAATTCCTGGGGTCCCATTACATCTTAAAATTAGACATTATGCAGCAGTTCCATTTACAAGTACTACACAACCTCTGCTGCCATGATTTCAGGGTTTTCTTAAATTTTAATTTAAAATTCGACAAATCCTCTGGACTGGAATGATCTACCAAAGCTCTTTAGGTAGATCATTCCAGAGTTGGGAAGATCTAAATAGAACAGACTTCATCTTAAAATTAGTCCTTGGGCAAGCAAGGACCAGATTTACACTACATGCAGGCCGAGTGGGATATAAATGTGTCTGCTCCACGTATGCAAGAAAATGGTTTATCTGTTACCATGACTTTTTAAAAATAAATATTAACGTATTATACTTCGGTGCATATCAGTGATCCTGAGACCTCAGCATGAGGCGAGCAGCCATATTTTGAACTATCTGAAGCCGAGCTAAGTCAGTTTTACATTTACATTACATACATGTAGCCAACCAAAAAATAGAGCAGTATTCCAGGTGACACCGCGCTCACACCAACAGCGGCGGGAGCCAATAGAGCGGGAGCTTCCATTCATTCCCTATGCGGCCTGAGGACCTGAAAGAAGCCACCGTAGATACACGGAGCGAGACGGCCTGGAGCGGCCACAGCATTTGCTTGAAATCAACGCTATGCAAATACGGAGCCTTTTCCGTTGGCAACCACCAACCACAGACAAGACCTGACAAACACCGGTGTGTAATTGGTTCACACACTTCAGCTGCGTCTCAAACCCCGCCTCCGCATGGTCCTGCACCAGGAGGGCTGCGGAAGTAGAAGGAAGTAGAACAAGGAAAGTGATTTTTTTTCAACCTCCGCTTGGTGTGAGCGCGGTGTGACACACAAGAGATTGTACCACCTTGTTCCTGGCTGCAGAGGAACAAAGGGCACCTTGGAATCACAGCAATACAATTGCCCATATTTCTAATGATATGGTCTTTGTGGCGTGTGTAAGGAATGGTCGAGTGGGAGAATACATCAATCTCATCAATACCTTCAGCCAGTGGTGTACCAACAACTGTCTCCTCCTGAACACCGCCACAACAAAATAAAACATTCAACATCTCCACCGTCACAACACACTAATGACAAACCCTTTTACCAACACTCAGCAAAGCCGACGCAGACAGAACAGTGATGTATTTCCATCTCTCTCCCCGACCAATGTTGGTGTTTTTAGGCTGAAAAGACTCGTCACGTTATGTTATGTTAAATGACAAAATAGTAACTTACAGTGATTTTGGGAAAGTAACTTCAATCTGATTACTTGTTTGGAAATAGTAACGCGATTACTAGTTACTGAAAAAAGTAATCAGATTACAGTAATCCGTTACTAAGTAATTAGTTACTGGCATCACTGCTGACAACATTAGGCTGGATGAGCTGGTAAGGAAGGCCAGCTCTGTGATCAGAAGGTGGACTCGCTGTGGTGGAGATGAGCGACACTGGAAGTGAGCGGCGCTTGTCTCACCCCAGAAAACTGCAAATGGTTAAAAAACCAAGGACCAAGGAAACCAAGCACGTGCCATTTGTGTGAACGCGCCATTTGTTCACACTCAATTAAACCTTCGCAGCAAATTATTGGTCATTTCACAAGGTCTTGATCCTGCAAATTGCCAGATCAAAAAAGCTCATCATATTTCCTGTTTCCTTGTTTGTGAAATGTATGAGTTGAATAATGTGGCCACTTGTCCCGGTTGTACCTGTTTGTCCTTCTTTTTAATAGTCTGTCCCGGGGGAAACAAATATCTTCTTTCTGCAAATGATTCGCTGCACAGACTTGCTGGACTTGTGCGCACGCTATAAATGACGTAGCGCGTACTCATTGGTTGAGGCTCGTTTGGCCAGTGTGGTGGGACGGCGGCAGGCAGGATTTAGAGACAGAGAAGGATAGACGGCAGATGGTCTTTGGAGTGAGTGAAATAAACCACTGGATAATAGGTGGAGAGGCGGAGGACGAGGATGCTACAGGAGCTGACAGTGAGAGGCCAGGACTGTTTAGCCAAGAGCAGCAAGGAGGAGGAAAGGCAAACACAAGCACAAAGCCCACACCACTGTCTAAGCCACCAGGTAAGATGTTCCTCTACCTGAGATGTCTGGTAATCAAAATAATCAAAATCAAATAATAATAATATAATAATAATATTCCACATGAGCAATCAAACTCCCTATATCACCTGTTACCTACATTTTTTGAGTCACGATTATTGTGAATGAAAATATTGCGATTTTACAATTATTCACGATTATCGACCGCATGAAAGGAAAGAACTGGTATTTTTAGTTTTTGTCTTTAAAAAGCTTTTTAATACTTGTAAACATTCACTGTTTCTAAAAATGAAAAATGCTTTAAGATTGTTTTGCATTAAAATAAATAGGCCTACATTGAATAATACAAAACAATGTCAACTTTACTTCTTTATAATGACCATAATTATCATAATTATTTTACTATATATTATTAGGCCACAAGCTAGGCTAGGTTTTATGCTCTCAAAAGTTAAGCTGCTGTTTAATTATTTGTCAGATGTTTTGATGAACAGAGAATGAAACGTGTTTACAAAGTGACTAAGGAGACTCTTTTGAACATCTGATTTCCACATGTGCGGTTTCATTTTCCTTTCTGTCGCTGAAGCAGAGCGGAGCGTTAGCTTTTTAGTTTACATCCTGAGCCAGTTGTGGCGGCTATTTCCGAACAACTTTTTGGGGGAATTGAGCAGTTCGTTACCTTGACCTGGACATTCACAGCGAAGGATTATCTCCAAGATGTTGTTTATATTCGCTGTAGCCGATATCAGCGCCACAGGGTTTGCATAACGGACGTCCATCGACAACAACGCCTTGGTCATGTTTTGGATCCTAAAGAGGTCCCACTCTGCTGACTTCAATGGTTTTTGGGTGGATACAACACTGGAGGAGAGCGTCCTTCTGCCTCGCTCAACTACCGCTGAGTTTACGCTGTTTATGACGTGCAGCGGCTCGTGCGTCAGCGTGAAAAAATTTCTGCGGTAAACCGTGGCTTCTGAAATTCTTACGGATAACCTACCGCGTCCTTTTATAATCGTCATCGTAAAACCGGTTCATCTTGACATCCCTAATCTGCACTCTTACATTTTACTGTAATTGATACATTTTTATGTTGAACCAGGAAAGTCCCACTGAGATTAAGAATCTCTTTTTCAGGGGAGTCCTGGCCCCAGAGGGGAACCTATTGTACCTGTTTTTAGTGGTAGGGAAAACCGGAGTACCTGGAGGAAACCTACGCAGACACGGGGAGAACATGCAAACTCCACACAGAAAGGCCCCGTCCAGGTGGGAATCGAACCTGGACCTTCTAGCTGTGAAGCACGAGCGCTAACCACTGTGCCACCGTGCCACCCGTTAATGATTGATATGATCTGTTTTCTGTAATTTTATGCAACTGTGAAGCTCTTTGAATTGCCTTGTGTATGAATTGTGCTCTACAAATAAACGTGCCTTGCCTTTGCCTATTATATGAAGCAATTAACTAAATAAACAACTAGCAAAATAATAATATCAAAGGTATATTACTATTGAGAGCAAAATAATATTATTTATAATATATTATATTAGTAAACACATCCGTTACCATTAACCACTTAAAGTAACTACTTAAAGCAAAACTAATATAGCTCTATCACAAGGTTATGTCCCATTTCGCTGTAGAAGGGTTAGATGTGTGAAGGGCACCACTGCTTAAAAGCAAAAGGGTTGATTGCGTTGCCGAAACCCTAGAGTGGAAAAAGAAAACAGATATAATTACTGAAGCACTGGCCTTGAACCCTGTTTTAGTGCCCTAGATGTTTTTCACATTGGACTTTTATTAGGCCTTTATTCCATATTATTATTCAAATGTGCTCAGTGACTCCTGACTCTAAAACATAAACTGCATCTCGAATAGCAGGAGATGTCGGGGGGAGGGATAGGATCTTTTTTCCCCCACAGCATCAGGCGTGGAGACATGGCTCCTCTGAAGCCAGCGGCAGATGGGCCCAGCGTGAGGACGGACACGTATCAAAGACCAGAACCACACAGCTCACGGTTCCTGGGCGCGAGCCAGGAGATTGTTCCTGCGCCGGGGGACGAGCCGCCTTCAGAGCACAGCCTGGCTCTCATCATGGAGCACACGGCGCCGCCACACACTCACGGCTGACTCATGGAGGGGATTGGGGGGGATCCATATGGAACTCTGGGGGTCGATGCCCGTGTGGATATTAAAGGGGATGGGAATGCCTTTAATTCCGTTATTGCTCTACTCAAATCTAAAGTTTAGGACAGCAGCTACATTACCTTTGCCAGATGAGTCGGCCAATGATTAAAGCTATAGAACCGCCAAACAACAGGCCACAGCTGGGGCCGAACTGGCAGGTGTTGGATTGGGGGCCAACAATCCGCTCCTGTAGCAGTCTGGTGAGCCATCTGACGTACTCCATGTGTTCTGTGCAGATTGATATAGCCGGGTACGGCCGCCACTGTCATTTCAAGGTGTGGCCGGTTTGTTTATTCAATTCAAGAGAAGACTACTTCAGAAATCCAGAAATAGCGGGGAACAGACATGTTATTATAGGGGAAAATGAGGCTTAGAGTTGTCCGGTGCTCTGTTCTTTAACAAAAGCATAGTAGTAAAAAGAAAAATCGACTTTGACCTAGTTTGGTCCTGATGTGATCTTGATGTAGGCCTGCTGGTATTTGATGAGGGGGTACGTGGTGTGAATAGTTTGAGAACCACAAGTCTAGGCACATTCGGGTCGGGCTTTTGATAGTTTCCGTGACTAAAAAACACCACGTTATTATGGAAGCACTGTTTTCACAACCATCTATAATTCATAGCCTATTTCCTAATTAAAATCCCTGTTTGGAATCTTCAAATACAGCTGGTGGTCTTTCAAACAGGGGAAGCCTGCATGTACGCAGCCTTTTGTGCAAACACGATTTATTGAGACTGTTGACTCATGGTCAAAATGAAATTGTTGAAATCCGGTCCGGGTTTTCGGTCCTGATCTAGTCCGGTTTCCCCCAAAACTACCACTCACATTGAGTCCGGCTGACACTGTGGCTCCGCCAGCTCCGGCGCCAGAAGCTGCGCCAGGCACAGAAACGGCCCTCGCGAGAACAGAAGCGCACGTGAGTTTCCCTCTTGGTGCGAGTTCACGTCATAAGTCGCCCCATATATCGGTAGTTTTTGTAACAAAAGCCGTATTTGCCAGAACAACGACTCTCCCAGTGAAGTGGATGCTTTAAACACACTAATGCCCCCGTGTCACTGGTAATGGAGACATGTTTACATTTACGACGTTACACACGTGTACAGGTCGTAAACGAGACCTGACTTCCGGTTTGGCTCGTGTTTTCTGTCAGTTTGATCCGTTGGGCAAAAATAGACTTCTTGCGGATTCTTTCCGTTGCCGCCGGATGGCCTCGGTAGCCGGAGCTGGACCTCGTGGAGCAGTGTGAGTGTGCTACATTGGTTTTAATGACTTTCTAAGATCGCGGACGCCGTACCGGACCTTAACCGGATTCAGTGTGAGCTGGGGGTAAGGCCTAATTTCTTATTTAGGGGAAAAAGCAGTATTCCTACATCACCGACTAAATCAAGTCCAAACAGTAGCTACAATGCTACAAGGATTTAAAGTGGAACAAAGCAAAACTAAGACTAAACAAAGAAAACCTGGGACTAAATCAAAACTAAACCAGGTCCAAACTAGGACTAAACAAATAAACCAGATCCACATTAGGGTTAAGGCTGAGCTGTTGTGCTTGTGTCATGCCGCACAAAGCAGGAGGAGCTCACGCCAGAAAAAAATGTTTTACTCTCCAGAAACGTCTTCTTATCCCACAAAAGCACTTTCTTTTGAAAGCTTCATAAAACAGGAAATGCATGTTTTGGCCTTGACAGCTACATGCTATTGCTAATGCTAATGTTGCCGATCAGAGTCTGCTTTCTAAAAACAGAGCTTCAGTGGGATTTCTCATGGAGCTTCAGCAGCTCTGAGGGACAGGGAAGACCACACTGAAACCACGGATTAACAACTGACTTTCTCACATTTAACACACTCTAGTGCAGTGGTTGGGCCGTGCCCCCCCAGTCCAACACCAATCCCCCACAAATGTGACCCGCCGTGGTTTCCAGGGACACAAGTCATAGTTTTTTTTTTTTTTTAATTGGTGATTTTCACTTTTTTGCAGAATCGTTCAGTTGAAGCCATGAAGAAGCCTCCATGTTTAAGCTAGCAGTATTGGTATATTTAAAAGCGTAAACTTTTAGGTTCAAACCGGCTTGATTTAGGAGATTTCAGAGCGCGCTGTGGGGGCGTGTCTTGTCTGTGTGTATTTACATACCGGGTAAACACCGCGGAGGAGGAGGAGGCACCGCCGCTTTGGTTTGTGTTGTCGACACATGCTTTAGCAAACAAATGCCACGCAACAAAGGCAGTTTCATACACACGCCTGTCGTCCATCAGTTTTCAGGTTGAAAGAGTCTTGCTTTGTCGGAGAATTAGCGCACGCCGTGGGGGCGTGTCATGTGCGTGTGCTGTTTCATGACTGTAGCTTCCCCTGTGTAGCCGCCGCTACTTACGCTGGAAAATGGATTTACCACGAGTTTGCTGAGCAGAAGGCAAAGGTTACTTCAGGCGGGTGAGTGAAAGTTAGTTTTTTTATCGCTGGTGGCCGCTGTGAGCTGGTTGTTTGATGAAGCTATTGTGCTGTTGTAAGCTAACAAAATCAAGATCTCTACAAACTTAAACTACTCCATAAATGTAGTCAGTGCATCCCTCGCTTTCAGATACTACTTATTTGAGAGAGATCCTCTTCATATTTTCGGTTTTATGCCCAGGTACAGTTACTGGGTTTGTGCAGTGAAACGTAAACACAATACATCACGCTCGGCGATACGTCGCGATGTCGACCTTTTCCTCTCGTGTATGAGCATTACTAAAGTAGCACAGGAGTCTTTTCGACAGTTATAACTTCAGTTATGTCTGGAGTCTGTAACTCTCTCAGCCTGAGGCGGAGCTGACACAGGGAGGGACTGGGGAGAAGCACGCAGGATTTTGACTGCAAATAAAAGAGTCGATTATTTGGTTTATTTGGGCTGCAAGATTGTTATTAGTAACAACGATGTTCCCAAAGACTTTCTGCATTAGGAATGTTATAAAGGCAATTTAAAGCACTCAGAAAATGCTGTATGAATACTTATGCACGCCCCACTTTTCACTTTTCTATTTTTTGAAAAATAACAGAATCATGTATCATTTTGATTTCACTTCACAGTTGTCTGTTATTTGTGTGTGAACTTTCAGTTCACACACAAATAACTTGTTTTTGTATCTCTTATATTTCATTTGATTTTTAGATGATCTATTTCTTAAGATGTTGATGTTTGAGTGATTTGCTTTATTGATTGATATATTCATTTTATTTTCCATAGTTTATTACTTATTATTTATCATTGCAAAAAAAGGACAATAAAATCTATTCTGATTCATACTCGTACTGTATAATAAATCACTGTTTTTGATATTAAAACATTTAAAAGAACAATAAAAACCTTCTGCTGTGAGGTGAGATCAATAAATGAAACCAAAAATAAAACAGATGCACATAATGAAACTGGTAAACAATGGTTTGTTGTGGAAGCAATAACCTTTGTGCTCCCTCTCTGTGCTTTACTGCTGTGAGGGGGAGTTTGACAGGGGGTGTGGCTTATCCAAATGAGATGTAAATGAGCCCTATTGTCCCTCCCAACAGCAGAGAGGTGAGAATGGCCCAAAACTTCAGAGGCCGTTTAATCCCCTTTGGCCTTTTGGGAATTGTTAACTTCAACTCACCGCTACACCTCCAAATATTATCATATCAATGCCCCAGAACCGACTTGTGTCCCTAGTTCCTGTGACTGGTCACAAATGTACGTAAACCTAAAAACAATTGCCAATAAGCATTTATTTCCTGCTAATAAAAGGAAATTGAAGGGTTTTATGCGCCTGTACTCCTGTGTCAGAGTTTAACCATCAAATGAACAAAACACAAAATCACCTATGACCTGACCCCTATTCTAGTAGATTTATCATGTAATTCAATGCCTACATCTGCTAAATAAAATAAATTTTATTTGACAAATTTTTGAATGAAATTTTGGGGGAAGTTCAGCTTCCCTTGTAGTCAGTGAGGACTGTTCAAACACGAGGCCGTCAGTGCTGCTCTTCTCAGAGAGAGAGGCACTAAAATCTTGCGTGGGATTTGGGACAGGTTTGGCAGCTGGTTTGGCAGCTGACCTGAGCCAGACTGTCGGTGGGGAATATGTGGAGTCAGTCAGACAGTTAACTATTCTGTAGACTGGTGCTGTCACCCCAGAGCTCTGCGGGCCATGGTTTTGGGGCTGCTTACGGGGAACATATTATCGCAGGAGTCTAGCTGCTGTCGACGTTGACTAGAGCCACTGTGAGCTGCTGTCTACTGCAGGACACTCCATCCAAAGCACTAGAGCAAGCTCTCAGTCACACTTACTGTATGTTACTTTTTCTGCTCGTAAAAAGAACTGTGGAGAGTCCACGACAAAGTTTCCCACATCCTGTACCATGTAGGCTTAAACAACACCTGCACAGTCAGCTGTTTCATACAAACAGCACAAAAATAGAGCAGCCTCACTACACTGCCCTAAAACCGTCACAGGAGGAGCTTGTTGCGGCCCAACCTGCAGCCCTGACACTGCTCTGATGGATTGCCTTGTAGTTCTAATGCAGCTCAGCGTAGCCCTGGTCCGGTATGCCGTTGACTCGTGCAATCTGTTACATCCTGACAAACAAACGCTCTGGTGTCGAGTTCACACCACGCTCTGGAGAATGTGTTACGGATCCGGAGGGTAAGCTGTTTGGACTGGAGCACTATCACCGACTGCTCCGGTCATCGTCACCTCAAAGAGCACAATGCACTCAGTGAGTAAATCTCCAAGTGTGACACATGAAATAGATTTGTTTGTGTTTCTTGTACTTTTTTCTTCAGAATTCTTTATTTTAAATATATTTTTCTGGCATTTCCTTTGGAAATACAAGGATCTTCACATCATTTCATGTTATGTTTCTCATAATGTATATCTCAACTGGATCATAAATCAGACTTTTAGACTCAAACAGTGACAGTTCAAATGTAAGACCTGCTATTCTTATTTAAGTGATAGCCATCCATCCATTTTCTTCCGCTTTATCCGGGGCCGCCCTGCAAAGGAAACTCATTTCGGCCGCTTGTATTCGCGATCTTGTCCTTTCGGTCAGTACCCAAATCTCATGGCCATAGGTGAGGGTGGGAACGTAGATCGATCGGTAAATCGAGAGCTTTGCCTCAGACTCAGGCAAAGCCCTCCCTCTTCACCACAACAGTCCGATACAGCGACCGCATCACTGCTGACGCCGCACCGATCCGTCTATCGATCTCACGCTCCATCCGTCCCTCACTCGTGAACAGGACCCCGAGATACTTGAACTCCTCCACTTGGGGCAAGGACACCCCACCGACCTGAAGCGGGGAAGCCACGTTTTTTTTCCGGTGGAGAACCATGGCCTCAGATTTGGAGGTGCTGATCCTCATCCCGGCCGCTTCACACTCGGCTGCAAACCGCCCCAGTGCAGCTGAAGGTCCTGATTTGATGAAGCCAACAGAACAACATCATCTGCAAACAGCAGAGATGAGATTCTGAGGTTCCCAAACCGGACACCCTCCGGCCCCTGGCTGCGCCTAGAAATTCTGTCCATAAAAGTAATGAACAGAACCGGTGACAAAGGGCAGCCCTGGCGGAGACCAACACGCACCGGGAACAGGTCTGACTTACTGCCGGCAATGCGAACCAAGCTCCTGCTACGGTCATACAGGGAACGGACAGCCCTTAGTAGAGGGCCCCGGACCCTCTCAGCTCTGTTTCTACACTGACACACTGCACACTCTCAGCTCTGTTTCTACACTGACACACTGCACACTCTCAGCCCTGTTTATACACTGACACACTGCACACTCTCAGCTCTGTTTCTACACTGACACACTGCACACTCTCAGCCCTGTTTCTACACTGACACACTGCACACTCTCAGCTCTGTTTCTACACTGACAAACTGCACACTCTCAGCTCTGTTTATACACTGACACACACCACACTCTCAGCTCTGTTTCTACACTGACACACTGCACACTCTCAGCTCTGTTTCTACACTGACACACTGCACACTCTGAGCTCTGTTTATACACTGACACACTGCACACTCACAGCTGTTTCTACACTGACACACTGCACACTCTCAGCTCTGTTTCTACACTGACACACTGCACACTCTCAGCTCTGTTACTACACTGACACACTGCACACTCTCAGCTCTGTTTATACACTGACACACACCACACTCTCAGCTCTGTTTCTACACTGACACACTGCACACTCTCAGCTCTGTTTCTACACTGACACACTGCACACTCTGAGCTCTGTTTATACACTGACACACTGCACACTCACAGCTGTTTCTACACTGACACACTGCACACTCTCAGCTCTGTTTCTACACTGACACACTGCACACTCTCAACTCTGTTACTACACTGACACACTGCACACTCTCAGCTCTGTTTCTACACTGACACATTGCACACTCACAGCTGTTTCTACACTGACACACACTCCTGGAGCACCCCCCACAGGGCACCACGAGGGACACGGTCGAACGCTTTCTCCAGATCCACAAAGCACATGTGGACTGGTTGGGCGAACTCCCACAAACCCTCGAGCACCCGATGAAGGGTATAGAGCTGGTCCAGTGTTCCACGACCGGGACGAAAACCGCATTGTTCCTCCTGGATCCAGGGTTCGACTATTGGCTGGATCCTCCTCTCCAGCACCCTGGAGTAGACCTTACCAGGGAGGCTGAGGAGGCTCTGTAATAGCGCATCTTTGAGTAACCTTTGAATCTTCTCCAGTGGCTGGTCTTAGCATCAGGGCGACAGCGCCTCCTGAGTTTCTACAGATCCAAGGAAATACTTCTCATGCTAAGCTTAATCTTCTCATCGCTCAGAGGGACGAGTGGATATTATGTTTCAGCTGTCTTTAATCACTATGGCCTTTTCTAACCTACAAAGTGTAAGATGCTGATGGCAAAGATATATCTTAAAAATGTACATCTAGGACAACAAATAAGAGCCTAGGGCTCCCACACATCCAATAACCAATAATCAAAGTCTTGTTGTATCACCCCGGTCCTTACAGAAAAACGGCAATGATCTTTTCATGAGCTAAAATCAATTCAGACAATCTAAAGCAAAGGTTAGGAAAACACA
This sequence comes from Proterorhinus semilunaris, assembly GCA_021464625.1. NCBI lineage: Eukaryota > Metazoa > Chordata > Actinopteri > Gobiiformes > Gobiidae > Proterorhinus > Proterorhinus semilunaris. Next base: position 2,310,222 of record CM038354.1, read on the forward strand.
GCTCTGATAGACAACCTCAAGTGCTCTTCTAAATCTATGATCAGTGACCTATTTAGTGTTTCCCCACCCCTGAGTAGAGGAGTCCAGACTGGCCATAACCCGTCTACCTCATGTTAATACTAAAACAGTTTCGCTTATCAGAATATTTGTCCCGCTGCAGGGATGAAACCCAGAGTCGTGAGGTTCCATTTGCGTTCTTCTGTTCAGCACAAAGCCGTGCTGAACAGAAGAACGAGAACATGTTTTCTCATGCTTGAATTTTGACCTCGCTGTCATCAAACGTGTGGTCAAGGGCTTTATTTCACCTATGCACTGCTCACTGCACTCTTCTTTACATCGAATTAAATAATCAATTTTTATAGCACATTTCAGTCAATAAAATAAGTCGTCACTAAAGGAATTAAAGATCAAAAATTTGAAATAAACATTCAAGTTAAATCAATAAACGTAATAAAACAAATAATTAAATACAATAAAATCAGTAAAACACTAAAAGTAGTAACATAAAAAGAGTGTGAATGATACTGTAGCTTGACAGAGGAACTATAGTTTAAACTGTTAACCACGATCCAAAGTCATCCCTCACTTTCCAAACACACCCCTGACATCCTGATTCGCCACATGGATGAGGTTATACTCATGTTTTACTAAAGTCAGGTGGATAGATAGATAAATACTTTACTGATCCCGAAGGAAATTATGTATTAGTCTCCAATGCATAATTTAATCGAGATTAAATCGACTAGCCAGCTAAAAGTACATTCAGGTTAACAGTCACTGATACAGTTCTTTATACAATGCAAAACTATTGCAACAGAGCAGAACATTCCAGATGAATTATTCCATGATGTGTGCATGGAATAAATAACTTTGAAAGGGAAAACAATTAAATTTAAACTATGAATAAAACCATTTGTTATCAGCAGGAGAGCACTAAAATTCAAATAGGTTTATGATTGTGGTGGGCTGTAGCCGATAGCACACAGTATTAACTCTGTGAGTGCAAACTGTATGAAAAAGATCAAATAAAAAATGGATATTGATAGGATGAATGGTGTCTGGATCTTTGCGTCCTGAGAACCTGGAAATGAAAACTGGAAACTGGAAATGATTGAATGAAAACTAAATGTGGAATTACAGGACAAGAAGGACATGAACTCAATTTTGAATTCTATGCTGGGGATGGAAATGTGAAATGTATTGTAAATTGTAAAATGTTTTAAACGTTTATTGTTTTACTCAAATGTTGGATCCCAGGAAGAATAGCGACAGTTTGGCTGCACTAATGGGGATCCTTTCAATAAAACATAACCATAAAACATATGTTGAGCAACAAAACTGTGAAACACAAACAAACAGGCCATAAGGTTCAGGTTAAAGACACTTATCACAAGTACTGTTGAACAAATAAAAGTGTTTGTGAAAAGCTACACAGTGTGGCTGTGATTACATATTCTGATTTGAAAAGGAGCTACAAAAGGGATTTATTGATTGATTTGATTTTGTAGAGAGCCCCATTAGCTCCTGACTAAGTGCAGGGAATATTCTCTCCTTCTCTCCACCACATTTTCATGTACACGCTCACATAATCACATCAAATCTGAAAAGATCTCTTGTTCTCTGAAAGCAAACATCCAGGTAATGGATTCCACACAGCCACCTCTGTGTAATGAACAACTCGCTGTATTTGATCGGTTCCACAGCGGGGCAGTACACTACTCGTTTCACTGGCCTGACGTCTACCATAAGTTATATATGAGAACACAATACACTTTATTATAAATCACTTCTTACTCACATAATCATTCTAATACATGTTTACCAGAGTAGCCCAAATATTGACACAAGTATGAGTCAATCAATTTTGAAATGGAATTAATCAGTAAGAGTAAAAACAATGCTATTGGAGTACTGGGAGTACTGAGTAACTATTTACGTCTGATTTGTTTCAGTAGTCACATAAATGACAATCAAAACATGTATTAATGTGAAAATCTTAATATTTCCAAAGAAACACCTTAACAATATAATACAGTATAAATTGGGCGTGCAAAATGATTCAGCCCCTTTACTTTCAGTGCAGCAAACTCTCTCCAGAAGTTCAGTGAGGATCTCTGAATGATCCAATGTTGACCTAAATGACTAATGATGATAAATAGAATCCACCTGTGTGTAAACAAGTCTCCGTATAAATGCACCTGCTCTGTGATAGTCTCAGAGGTCAGTTTAAAGCGCAGAGAGCATCATGAAGAACAAGGAACACACCAGGCAGGTCCGAGATACTGTTGTGGAGAGGTTTAAAGCCGGATTTGGATACAAAAAGATTTCCCAAGCTTTAAACATCCCAAGGAGCACTGTGCAAGCGATAATATTGAAATGGAAGGAGTATCAGACCACTGCAAATCTACAAAGACCCGGCCGTCCCTCTAAACTTTCAGCTCATACAAGGAGAAAACTGATCAGAGATGCTGCCAAGAGGCCCATGATCACTCTGGATGAACTGCAGAAATGTCCAGCTGAGGTGGGAGACTCTGTCCATAGGACAACAATCAGTCGTATACTGCACAACTCTGGCAAGAAGAAAGCCATTTCTTAAAGATATCAATAAAAAGTGTTGTTTAAAGTTTGCCACAAGCCACCTGGGAGACACACCAAACATGTGGAAGAAGGTGCTCTGGTCAGATGAAACCAAAATCAAACTTTTTGGCAACAATGCAAAACGTTATGTTTGGCGTAAAAGCAACACAGCTCATCTCCCTGAACACACCATCCCCACTGTCAAACATGGTGGTGGCAGCATCATGGTTTGGGCTTTTCTTCAGCAGGGACAGGGAAGATGGTTCAAACTGATGGGAAGATGGATGGAGCCAAATACAGGAGCATTCTGGAAGAAAACCTGATGGAGTCTGCCAAAGACCTGAGACTGGGACGGAGATTTGTCTTCCAACAAGACAATGATCCAAAACATAAAGCAAAATCTACAATAGAGTGGTTCACAAATAAACATATCCAGGTGTTAGAATGGCCAAGTCAAAGTCCAGACCTGAATCCAATCGAGAATCTGTGGAAAGAACTGAAAACTGCTGTTCACAAACGCTGTCCATCCAACTTCACTGAGCTCCAGCTGTTTTGCAAGGAGGAATGGGCAAATATTTCAGTCTCTCAATGTGCAAAACTGATAGAGACAAACCCCAAGGACTTACAGCAGTAATCGCAGCAAAAGGTGGCGCTACAAAGTATTAACTTAAGGGGCTGAATAATTTTGCACGCCCAATTTTTCAGTTTACTTGTTAAAAATGTTTGAAATATCCAATACATTTTGTTTCACTTCATGATTGTGTCCCACTTGTTGTTGGTTCTTCACAAAAAAATACAGTTTTATATCTTTATGTTTGAAGCCTGAAATGTGGCAAAAGGTCGAAAAGTTCAAGGGGGCACATCATCACGGACAAACTGGAGTATCTGGAGGGACAGAGCTGCAGAAACAACCTGGTCTTTGAGGGAGTGTTGGAGTCGCCTGGGGAGACCTGGGCCGACGCCGAGGAAAAAGTAAAAGAACTACGGAGGGAGAAGCTGCGGCACCCGGTGGAGGTGGAGGGGGCTCACCGCGTAGGGAAACCCGGCGGCGGGAGAGACTGGCCGTGACCCATCATCGCCAAACTACTGCATTGGAAGGATCGTGAAGAAATTTTGCAAAGCGCAAAATGTCTCAAAGGAACTAAAATCTTCATAAACGAGGACTACACGGAATCTATAAAAAGAAAGCGAAAAGTTGTTTTCGCTTTCTTTTTATAGATGCCGGAGCTGAGAGCTGCAGGGAAAGGGGGGAGATCGCCTTCTTGCGCTATGATAAACTCATTGTACGTCCGTTCACCAGTTCACCAACTCCAGTATAAACACCGGGAAAAACTTTGGACAAATACAAGTGAAAAAACAAGGTAAACATTCCTGATCATTCAACATGACAGACACACAATCTACTGACTCTTCCTCATCAGACAATGAAGACACAAGTTACAAGAGTCTGAACAACAAATATTTTCACTCACAGATGATAAAAGAAATCCTCTCAATGATGTGGACCCTGATATGCACTTTTTCCACAATATTTCTCATACCTGCAAGTTTTATGATGATTATCAAATCTCATTATTAGACAAGCCAGAAAATATGCCAATAGTACATTTAAACTGTCGTACCTTATATGCTAATTTTGAGCACATAAAAGAATATCTGCATAAACTTACTTTAAATTTAGCTGAAATATGGATAAAGGAAAATAAATTTGCGAATTTTGAGCTTGAAGATTATCAAATGTTCAAGCAAAACAGAAAACATAAATTAGGTGGTGGAGTTGCTCTGTATGTGCGCAAGGATTTCAGTGTAAAATTGGTTGAGAACATGACCATGGCAATTGATCATATGTTTGAATGTGGGACAGTAGAGATATATCTGGAAAAAAGGAAAAATATATTAGTTTTATCTATCGAGCACCGGGTGCAGACGTACATATTGACATACAACATATTGAAAAAATATTTACAAACGGCAATCACAAAGACATTTTTGTCTCTGGGGATTTTAATATTGATTTACTGAAAGCAAAATCGCATAAGTCCACTGAAAAATGTGTGGACACGATGTACAGTCTGTCACTTTACCCACACGCCCCACTAGGATAACTGCACACGGTGCTACATTAATTGATAATATTTTCACAAACGTCCTACACAATATGACAAGTGATATACTGATTAATGACATTAGCGACCACTTGCCAGTCTTCTCACTATTTGAAATACAACTAAAAAGTAAGAAAAACAAAGGTAATATTATAGTAAAAACTGTAAGATTAACATCTGAGCGCTCGATAAACGCCTTCAAGCTGAGTTTGTCAGATCAGGACTGTAATAATGTCCTTGGAGAACAGGATGTTAATATTGCATATTCTCATTTTTTTTGAATGCATGTAAAAAGAAAAACTCCTTATAAAAAGTATTTTTAAGGAAACGGACATTAGAAACTGAAACTAAATATAACAAATATAAGAATAAATAAACTCAAAGGCTTTAAGTTACCCAGACTACATGATTAAAAATGATGAGAAAATTACAAACGGGGAGAATTTAGTTAATGCATTCAATGATTACTTTGTCAATATTGGGCCTCACCTGGCATCGAAAATAGCCAAAACAAACAGTGACGTCTCTCAACACAAAAATGTGAACATACACTCTGTTTTAATTATACGGCAATAAATGAAAATGAAATCATTAAAATAGTTAAAGCTTTCAAGAATAAAAAGTCCACGGATTGGAATGACTTTGACATGAACATGATTAAAAAAGTAATACAACATATATCAATGCCTTTAAGACATAATGCAATGTCTCCTTTTCAACTGGTGAATTCCCTAACCTCATGAAGATTGCCATGGGCGTTCCAATTTATAAAAGTGGGGATAACCGTCAGTTTACAAATCATAGACCAATCTCTATACTTCCTCAACTATCCAAGATTCTGGAAAACCTTTTGGCAGCCCGCTTGGACAGCTTTGTAAATAAACATAATTTCCTCAGTGACTGTCAGTATGGGTTCAGAAACAATAGGTCAACTGCACATGCTCTAATCAATCTAAGTGAAGAAGTATATATATATATATATATATATATATATATATATATATATACATTTATTTATTTAAGATTATTTTACGAGTGTGGCTGAAGAAATTCCTTTGATTATTACACTAAACGTTGTTCTGTATCCACAGCCTCCATCATTATTGACTCCTGACATCCCTCACAGCAACAGAGCGCGTTCTGCAGCTGTTACCATGGAAACCTCAAGGCCGCCTCCTATTGGACACAAATGCACAGAGCCAACCTGGCAAGCCTGGTTCCACTCTGACAATGCGATACAATAATATCCAAACAGCCCTTCATCTTCATCGGACGGTCCCCTTTGGCCGAGGCCGTGTTTGCTTGTTTACAGTTGGAGAGCGCGGCCACTCTTCCGTCTGACCACAGCGGCCCGGGGCTCAGCTCCTCAGGCTCAGCGGGGCCAGATGGTCTGTTTTTCCAACTCCCTCAATCCTCCATTGTCCAGCCCCAACCCAAATCCCCCTCCCTCCCTCCCTCCATCCCTCCGGACCCTCTCCGGACTCAGCCCTGATCCGATGGCGGGGGAGGGAGGGAGGAGGCGTCTCTCTCCACAGAATGATTGCGTTTGTTTTCGTGAACTTTAAAAGAACATTTTCGGCAGAATCGTCACTATTAAAAGTATGTAAATATAGAGGTCCTAGCACTGAGCCTTGAGGGACACCCAGGAGCTGTTAAGGCTGCAGACGAATAGGGAACGTAAAAGAATGTAGAGATATCAATTTGAAACTTCTGCTGTAGATTACTGACTTAAAAGTCAGGAAAAGATGATGAATAAGGCGTAAAAATGTCTCCAATGATCTATATTTTCAGTTGCAAAATCTAAATAATGCATTGGACGCCAAGTTTATACATGGTTTTAATTTTGTTGATACATTAGTTACAAAGATTCTCCCAGAGGTATTTTTGGATCTTGTAGTTTTGGAATGAGCTCGTTATTAGAGGAGAAATCTGTTCAAATTGAAAGTTATTTGTTTGTTTTTAGGGTTCAGCACTTAGCAATTCAGGCAGGAATTAGATTTTTTTTTTTAGATCCCTCTAAATTAACAATTAAAGAAACCTTCCAAATGTATTTTAGTCCAAGCCTATAAAGTGTGGCGTCTGTACGAGCGACTAAAGTGGAGAATGGAATGAAAACCTAATTTGGAAAAAACTGTCCTAAAGTTTATTAACATGCACGTGAATACTTTAGCGGCTAGCATCTTCCACACGGGTTACAGAGTCTTGTCAGGGGATTCCTTGCATAGCTTGAATACCAAACAAGTCAGAATTTGTGAATGGACTGAATGAATGCAAAGTTGACAAAATAAAACATCCTAATTAAAACTGTAAATATTAACGATGTCAAAGGTACAAAATCGGTTGATGTTTAATTAACGTTATTGGGACTTTGCTTTGTTTGTTTTATGTCACACTGAATAAAGAAATGGTTTCTGGCCTTCTCCTCCGTAACATGACTTCTACACTCAAACACTGGGTAGTTCTTATCGCGGTCGCTGATTTGTCCGTGTCCTGGAGTGAATCTCCGTGACGTTCCTCTCTGACTTGAGTGAGACGTGTTGGCGCGTCTCCACCTCGGCGCCTGCAGGGAGCGCCCGGGCCTCAGTGTGACCACAGACAGATGGCGTTTCAGACCCGCTCCTCCATCTCGGCTCCGCAGTTTCCTTCCCCTCCTTTTTTCTGTTTGAATACATGATCAGGACTCGTCTGTTTGTCCAGAACATTTAGTATTTCTGTCAACAGGCCTCACTGCTCGTCCTCCTCTCTGGCCGAACACACGGGGAGTACAGCGGGAAAAAACTCTCGCCATGCAGCAGAAACGTCCCCCTTTAGAATCCACCTTAAATGTAAGATTCTTCAGTATTATGTCATAAACTTTGTCTGTGATACAAGTAGAAAATGTTCAGGTCAAATATTTATTCCACTGATGACAATCGTGCTGATGACTTCTTCACCATTTCTGAAAAATAGATGATGTGCAAGTGGTGGATGTTTTATTTTGGCTCTGCAGCGACGATTGTTTTGCAAATGAGCTATGTTAAAACAAGTGCACCGACCTGCTTTACCTGGACTTCTGCAGAAATGTTTGTAGACATTGAACCTCCTCTGCGCTGATACTTCACGATTTATAACTTAAAGTACTCAGCCTGACAGAGAAAGTGTCCTTTACCTGGATGTCACTAACTGTTCTGATCTGGACCGGCTGCAGTCGGTCAGGTCTAGGTTCAGCAACACTATGTGACGACCTGAACATTGTGAATGACCAGGCTATTCCATCAGGGGGTTTCTTCTTCCTTGATGGCACAGGCATATTCTGAAGTGACGATACCAGGATTCAGGATTCTGGAGCAAGAGATGGCTCGGTCCTCACGGAGTTCAGATCCTAACCCCAATGAGAATCTTTGGGATTAGCTGGAGAAGGCTTTACACAGTGGTCGCACTCTCCCATCATCAATACAAGATCCTGTTGAAACGTGAATGACACACTGGATCGTTGGACAATGAAACAACGCCACAGTGAATGAGCTGGAATCAAAGCTAAAGGGGCTACAGAGCGGGGGGCCTTTTCTAGTCAGGGAGTGTAATATCTAAGACACGTGAGAAGCGGAAACTGTGGAAGCTAAAGGGACTTACCCCTGATAAGAACTTAATTCAAGCTGCCATTTTTTAGCCAAATCCTTGCTAAAATAACTAAAGCGGCTGTGATAAATGCAGAACTGCTCAGTCAAGGTCAACATGCTGATCAGAGCACGGAGAAATAAATAAACCCATTAAAGTGATATGTTTTCATACCTGGAGTAGTCACTATATCGGTTCTGTGCATGCTTTGTCTCTGCCTGTGTCTCTCAAACAGAAAAGCATGTTATTTTCCCCCAACAATACCATTGCAAGTTCACACACATCAATGTTTTATGTGCATTCTCACAGCTTTACTGGGAGAAGACTGGAATACACAGGCAATGCTCAGTTCAAGGCCCAATATCTGATTGTAGTTCAGTCCTTCAGAGTTTTGTAAATACAAACATTTGTGGTGCTGTGTATCTCATTGTAAAGCCTTTCATTGATCGTGAATACACTGCCTGAGCGTTAGTATATCTTTAGCTTTGGTTCCAGCACATTCACTGTGGTGTTGTTTCGTTTGTCCAAAGATCAAGTGCTGTGTTCAATTTTCACCAAGATCTTGTATTGAAGATGGGAGAGTGTGACCACAGCGCAAAGCCTTCTCCAGCACGTCACAAAGATTCTCAATGGGGTTAAGATCTGGACTATGTGGTGCTCCCTGAACCACTCTTTCACAATGTGAGCCCCATGAATCCTGGCTTTGTCATCTTGGAATATGCCCGTGATGGAATAACCTAGTCATTCAGGATGTTCACATCAGAACAGTTCACAGTTTACAATCCAGGTAAAGGACACTTTTTTCCTGGTCAAGCTCCTTTCTGCTCCCTGGAACTTTGAAATGTGCTGATAAACTTCTCCCGGTGAAGGACTGAGATGGTAGAAATGCATTAGGAAAGCCACAGCTGACAAGTCATTCTGATTGCAGTTAGCCGTTTCGTGAACCTCTCTGCCTCAGCCTTTGTTCTGCAGCAGTGAGACTGTGGACTATGGACTTCTCCGCCGGAGCTTGCTGTCTTGTTGTCTTGCTGTTGCCGACTCCGTGTTTGTTCTCGAGTCCCGGTGAGTCCATCATCTATCCTCCCAACGAAGCAGGAGCTAACACCTCTGCACCCCTCTGTCAGCCTCCCTGTCGGAGCTCCGCGGTAAGGCCCCGCTGCCGTCATTCCTCTCCAGAGCACCGTGTGTTCTCCATGGCCCGGACAGCTCTCACAGCTCTCACGCCCACAGCCCCACGCTCCCGCTCCCGCTCTGCCTGTCGAGTGCTTTCAAATGTTACTCTCTCTCTCTCTCTTCAGCTGCAACAGAGTCTCAGCGGAAATCAAAAACAGACTTGACTTGTGTGGCGTGTTGCTGTCACATAATCCACAAAGCACCGTCGGTAGCTTCAGTAGGAGCTGGAGTTCAGGTCTGTCACTTAGCCGTTTGAGTCAGTTGAATATCGAGACGACGGAGAGGCATTTAGCAAACCGGAAAGAAGGTCCTGAGTCCTTGTGTGTGGACTTCTCCCCACCAACCCAAAACATGCACAATTGCAGGGTTTCAGGTGACACCACAGCATTCTAAAGGCCTATAATATTTAATGAGGTGGGGGCAGATACAATAATTTTGTTTATGAGGAGATTTGTGGTGTTGTACAGAGAGATCATGGACCCAGTCAATAATATGAATGATCATTTTTGTTTTTCGATAAGTGTAATGCATTTAATAAGAAAAACTGGCTCCTGCCCCCGACTGGGTAGTGTGACATCATCACATTCTAAAACCTGAAAACAACCAATAGGTCAATCGTCCAGATGGGTATTAGACCTGAACTGCTGCCCTAAGGATGTTACAACCAAATGTGTGGCCAAATGAACCTTGAAAGTTTTACAAGTAACAAGTAGACACAATGGACATGACTGAGGTCAAAAAGGCATAAACCTGTACCAGTGTTGTACCCTGCAATTTTTACACACAGCCTTTTGTGCAGATGGGATTTGTTTAGAGTTTTGACTTGTAGTTAAAATCTAAATGAGTTGGACTAAACCTGGGATGGACTGCACCAGTCAAAACGTATTTGATGTTATCTGTGTATGCTAAATATGTTTATAGTCCGCCAAAAAACGTCTACACAGAGTAAAAAAATGGTGATTCCCAGAACAAGCTTCTTTTTCCGTTGGCTAGGCCCCAATTATGACACGTTGCCGTGGGAGCAGCCTGAGGACCAATAAGGCCTGGAGCTGTAGAGCCACAGGGGGACGATCTTCATGTGTGTTTAGTCCCAGGCAGTGTGTGAGCCGGAGCTGTCCTTGGTGCTGAACGCCACGGCCCGTGCTCAGGCGCAGGTCAGTACCAGGGTCAGGCCCAGGCTGAGGACTGGCAGGTTTATCTGCTTTATCGACACTTAAAGAGTAGGATACTCGTGGATGCCCTGTCATTGAAAATGGAAATCAAATTAGAACATTAAATTTAGAAAAATCAAACCGGGGTGAGCACAGCGTTTCTCCGGCGGGGCCTGTTGACTCGTTGTGTGGCACGTGTATAGACACATTTAATGCTCTGGTATAAATGATGGGTAAGTTTCACTGATGGCTGTAGTTTGATTGCCTCTCCCCTCAGGGATCAACTGAATTTCAGATGTATTTGTATTTACAAGACCTTTGACTGAGGAACATGATGGAAATGAAAATGACTTTGAAATTCTATTTCTAGCTTCAGTTTTTATTCCAAAGTTCCCCCGTTGAGAGCTCTGGCTGGGCATCATTGTGCCAAGTAAACAACTTTAAACAGTCACATTTATACAGCGCATTTGGCTCAAAGCACGTTACATCAAGGAACCACTCACCCAGTCACACGCTCATTCCTACGCCAGTGAGGCTGGAACCGTTAAACGATACCAGTTTAGGGTTTGGTATAGAAAAAATTAAAGGAAAAAAAAATCTTCTATCTTTAGATCCAAGTTTTGATGCTGTTGGTCCAGGGACAGCATTAATGGAATGACTTGCCGTTTCAGCTCAAATAAATCATTTTAGTTTTACATTCTGTCCCTTCTTTCCCCCCAATGATTCCCACTTTTTTTTTTAAACAACATTTTTCCTTATTTTTGCCACAATTTCTCCCATTTTCCCACAAATTATCCCAAATGTTCACATATTTCTTGACATTGGAGATGAACCTGATATTGTTCTGGCTCTAGACAAATAATATTTTATTATAGGTATTGAGAAAAGCCTCTTTATGGACTAAAAACATGGAGCAGCACTTCCTGGAGAAGGAGGGCTCTATGCCATGACATCACGGACAGGAGACAGACTGAAAATGCAGATTACTCTTTATGAGTAAAGCGCTCACTGCAGTTTAAAACGACACAATGGTTCAGTTCACTCTTCACACTCTGATGCAGCCGTGCACCAGCAGGGGGCAGGATTCCCCGGCACACAGCCCAGTCTCACAGACGGACCTTTGACTTGGAACATCATGGTCACACTCTGATGACCCTGCTCTCTCAGGTCTCCTGTAATGGCAGATTAACGGGTGTGTCACATCGCTCTCGCTCGCACACTTCAGAGCTCTGAGTGAGCAGTCTGACCCCTCCCCAACGGCTGGATACAGAGGGTATGCACATGACGTCATCAAGTTCAGATGTTCAAATGTTTATGTTCAAACGTACTACTTTGAGCCAACCATCAAAAATGCCCAGCAGAGGATGCTGGTGCAGTTCTACACGGCCATCCTCACCTTCTCCATCACCGTGTGGTCCATCCTCACCTCCTCCATCACCCTGTGATCCATCCTCACCTCCTCCATCACCGTGTGGTCCATCCTCACCTCCTCCATTACCGTGTGGTCCATCCTCACCTCCTCCATCACCGTGTGGTCCATCCTCACTTCCTCCATCACCGTGTGATCCATCCTCACCTCCTCCATTACCGTGTGGTCCATCCTCACTTCCTCCATCACCGTGTGGTCCATCCTCACCTCCCCCATCACCGTGTGGTCCATCCTCACCTCCTCCATCACCGTGTGGTTCATCCTCACCTCCTCCATCACCGTGTGGTCCATCCTCACTTCCTCCATCACCGTGTGGTCCATCCTCACCTCCTCCATCACCGCGTGGTCCATCCTCACCTCCTCCATCACCGTGTGGTCCATCCTCACCTCCTCCATCACCGTGTGGTTCCCCGGCGCTACAGACCGGGAAAACCATCGACTGCAGCGCATTGTGCTGCTGCAGAGAAGGTGATTGGCTGTGAGCTCCATCTCTCCAGGACCTGTTCACCTCCAGGACCCGGAGGCGTGTGGGTCGGATCACAGCTGATTTTGGAGGATAGACACACGCATCCACAGTTCTCAACCAGTGTCCTGGATCCAAAAATCAATACAGTGGAAAAAATGGAAAGGGGAACTGGTACACGCTGTGGTATTCGCCGGTCAAGCAGCAGCAGAATACGACAGCGTGTACCAGTTCCCACTAATATCCAGCAACTTCGCAGCCATTGAAGAGGAGTGGACCAACATTCCACAGGCCACAATTGACCATCTGATAAACTCTATGTGAAGAAGATGTGTTGCACTGCATGAGGCAAATGGTGGTCACACCAGATACTGACTGGTTCTGAGTCCCCAGACCCCCAATAAAGCAAAAAACTGCACATTTCAGGGTGGCCTTTTATTGTGGGCAGTATAAGGTACACCTGTGCACTAATCATGGTGTCAGATCAGCATCTTGATGTGGCACACCTGTGAGGTGGGATGGATTATCTCAGCAAAGCAGAAGTGCTCACTATCACACATTTGGACTGATTTGTGAACAATGTTTGAGAGAAATGGTAATATTGTGTTTCTGGAATGAATTTTAGATCTTTAAGTCCATCTCATGAAGAATGGAGCAGAAACAAAAGTGTTACGTTTATATTTTTGTTGAGTGTATTACCCTGACATTAAGGATAATTGGGAACCCTGGTCCAGTGTAAACTGAAGTAACACTTTAAAAAAAAGTGTCTTACTATATAAAGTGTGAGAGTGTTCAAAGTGACAGAATTTTTTTGCTCAAGAAATGTAATCCAGTACTTTTTGGCTCTAAATAAACTCCGTCCTTTGTCCTGACAATGTGACGGATCATTTGGACTCATGAAGGAAAGTGAAATAATCCTCTGCTCCCCTGAAGTAAACACACTGTTCCTCCTCTCTACAGCGCGGCCGGGCTAAGCGGGAGGCACAGCGGTGGGCGAGTGTCCCAGATGGATGAGGGGGCTGGGGGGGGTGGGGTAATGGGCAGGAGGGGGCCAGATGCTCGCGGATTGGGCCCTATCCGCACAGATTAACACGCAGATTATGAATACTCCAAACAGTCGTGCAGCCCGGCTCGGATAGACGGACACTTCCGGGTTTAATGAGCGCTCCGGGTCGTGAGGAGACGTCGTGATATTCAATCCAACACAGTTCTCTCACTCCAAACGGCGTTTTCCTTTTTTTCTTCTTTTTTTTCTAGAAGTTCCCGTCGGCCAAAAAGAAATTGGATTTGCCGTCCAATAATCCGCGTGTTGGCAATGTTGGATCCCTCGGTCATTAAACAAAGCAAAAACAGTGGGAAAAAGGGTTCCCATTGTTTAACAAGTTGTAAATCAGGCTCAAAACTTGTCAAATAAAAAGCGTATCTGGTGTAGAAAAACTTAAAGGGGTAGTGGGGTATGAAAGTGTTGTCCTCCGGATCCAAATGTCTAATAATGTGACTAAAATGAAAGTATAAAAGGCCACTGTGGTAAGAATCACAGCTTTAAACACTTTTCTCGGAGTCTTTCCATTCTTGTTTGAGAGATGTTAGCTCTTTCTTTCTTACGAAGTCTTCTAGCCAGTGGCACGGGGAACAATTCTTAGGTACGAACGAAGAATGGATTAGGTTTAGTTCCTACAAATCGTGGAGGAAAACTTAACACCGTCTGTGAAAAGCTGACAGCGATCATAAACACAGAGCTGCAGTCTGAAGGTCTTCACCGTCTCCTGACCTCCTGACCATCGGTGAAGATCTGTGGATGAACCTCCACAGAGCAGTGACACCTCTCAGTTCTACTACGAGGCCCTGTGGGTGCCAAACTCTGGCCTTTCTTACATTGATATTATTTTGACAATTTAAATAATGGGCGGCACGGTAGCACAGCGGTTAGTGCTTTGGCTTCACAGCTAGAAGGTCCCGGGTTCGATTCCCACCTGGACGGGGCCTTTCTGTGTGGAGTTGCATGTTCTCCCCGTGTCTGCGTAGGTTTCCTCCGGGCTCTCCGGTTTCCCCTACCACTAAAAAACATGTACAATAGGCCGGGATGAATGATGTGAGTGAGTGGTTGGTGGTGGTCGGAGGGGCTGATGGCGCAGATTGGCTGCCTCGCTTCCGTCAGTCTACCCCAGGGCAGCTGTGGCTACAACAGTAGCTTACCACCACCGAGTATGGAGTGAATGAATAATGATGACAGTGTAGCGCTTTGAGAAAAACTTGGTAATACAGACTTGTAAAGCGCAATACAAGTGTAAGGCATTATTATTATTATTAATGGGATTAGGACCAGATTTTTGTGGGAATGTTATGGGACTGTCCCATCTGTAACCTCCTGCCTTTTGGAGATCATTTCATCCTCATTATGTACTGCATGTAGGAGCATGTCAAGGAACAGGGAATAGCCTACAGGGCTATAAATGTTACAGATGACGGCCGACCGTTTCCCGTCCCTGGGAAAGAGCACTGTCGCCCAAGACGATAAAGTTTACGCCGAGGGTTTGGCAGCGCACGATCCTAAAATCAGATTAGGTGGCGCCGTTTCCCTCTCTCTGCTACAAACCGACACATGATGCTTTGTCAAGAGCGACAATCCGATTCTGTCCCACGCTCCGGACGATAACTGGAGACTGGACCTAAACCTGACGCACTGTACAGGCCTCTGGTGTGATTTACTCTCACGTTCGAGCCGCCAGAGCTGAGCAACAGTGAGACCAGTGTGGAATCGTCTTTATGGCGCCACACGGGAAACGAAAACTAATTACAAAAGTGTTCCTAAACAAATGAAGTTGATGTCCATGTGTGTTACATAACAAGCGCCGCGCTGCACATGCTTCTTTTGGGACTCTTCCTTTGGCGACATTATGCTGTTATCATTCGATGTGTTCTCTGCACGTTGGATTATTGAACCTGCCGCTGACCTCGTGTTTTCTGGATGTAACAATGGAACGGTGTCTTCAGACTTTACTGGTGAGTGTGACCGTTTGGCACAAATCCACTACGGCTCCTGAGCTGTGACTGCGGTTTACCGAGAGTCCAACGATTACCTTTAACATGACATCACTAGAGAGCAGCTAATCAGCCTGTGGAAACTCACAGATTTAAAACACACAGGTTTAAATGTATACAAAACTTATATTATACACATATTATTTCTTATCAGAAAAGATGTTTTTGTTCTGCTTTGTTCACTGGCATTGGTCCTGATGAAGTATCAAGTGCTGAAACTGCAGTTTCAAAGGAATCGAGAGTGATTTTGTAAATCTCCCACATGAACATATCCCTGATGTGTTTGACAGGTCAGACAAAGGTCTTTGGAAAAGGGTTTCTATGTAATATGGAAACAAAGAGCCCTTTCTTTTGAACCTGACTTCTAATTTTTCAGATTGTGTACAAAATGTGTAACATTTCTTTCTTTTTTTTTACATTTTTGTACCACATAAATAATAAACGATTAAACATTATTCCAATCATCTCCAGCCAAAAATGGACATTTCTACATTCCTTTTGTTTGCATGCTCTGCGTCTCGCCTTAATCTAATAAACCTTCTAGATACAAAAAGACGACTTTAAATGAACCATTCTGTTGTCGTGATGTTTCGACTCCCGCGGCATAAAGACGTGCTGCACCGTCCACAGTCAACAATGACCACAGAGGGAGAGGCGGCAGCACGGGAGGATGGGCACGCAATCGTGTTAGCCCCGCTTTGTGACAGGACAGATGAGAGGAGGAGGAGAAGAGGAGGTATAGGAAGAGTGGAGGGAGAGGGCAGAGGAGAGGAGGGCAGAGGAGAGGAGGGCAAAAGAGAGGAGGAGAGGAGGGGCAGAGGAGAGGAGGAGAGGGCAGAGGAGAGGAGAAGAGGAGGGGCAGAGGAGGCATGAAATAAAAATGGAAAAACATGGATGAACCCATAAAAGATAGACAACTCCATGTCCCTCACAGCAGCAAACACACATCGTTATCAACTTTCTCGATAACGATCATGAAGTGATATTTTTGCAAATCATAAGAAAAATGTCAAATGAGACGGTTTCTAAATCTAGATCACTTTGTGGCTCAAAAAGATAATTGTCTTGAACACACTACAAAAGTGCAGAAAAAACAGTTAATGCCCTTAGTAGGCTCTAGTTTCCATACGACCAAGCCTGTCTCACATATTTCCTCAGACTGTTATAAAACCCAGATGTTTAGTCCTGACTCTGGGCACCACCAGGAGACCACTGTCTGAGGATCTGAGCTGAGGTTCATACCTCACAATTCACACGTGTGAACGTGCCACAAATGTACAACTGGCCTTATCTTCGATGTGCTCAGAAAGAACGTACTTTACACACAAAGTCCTGAGGCAAAAGTCATTTACCAGCCGACACGTGTCTGCATTGGAACTGTAAGAGCTGTAATCCGGAAAGAACATTATTCCACCATTAGAACCTGTGATCAACCGCTCTGCCCAGGACGGAGGGGTCGAGGCAGTTTGCAGAGGAGCCAATGAGCACTCGCCGAAGCTTCGCTCTCAAAGAGATCCGAGATCTGGAGTGAACGTCCAGCCCAAACATTACTACACCAGACGCCAACATCACTGGAGCTCTGAGGCCGGCTGGAGACTCGTGATACTGGAGTTCAAAATCCACCAAAGAGCTCGCCACCACAGCTCCTTCACGGCCGTCAGTCACAACAGAAACACTTCCTCAGGAGAACGGATCTGCTACAAACCAGGACTGAAACGAAACGCCATCAGGAACCGAGAACACGAGACCTGGCAGAGGAGTTGTTTGGCCGAGTTAATAATTGATAGCCACCTTAATGGTTGCCATAGTAACAGTGCGCTCCAACCCTGTGTCTGGTTTTAAGGTTTGTTCTTATAGGGTCCAATTATGGTCTGGGGAATAAAGGTCATTATTCAGGTGATTATGAAAAATAACAATGATCGGGAACGCGTTGTAAATGTTTTAACAATGATGAAAGAAGCGCACGCTAATGATTAAAGAACCTGTTCCAGATTAGTTTTATCCTTCAGAATATTGTAAACGCAGATGTGTGGGGGAAAGACCTTTTTTTTTATTATCATAAGAATAAAGGTCCACTTTTGCTTATATAATATCGTGATATCGAAGTGAGTAGGATATTTAGGAATGGGCTTGGACCACGGTGCAAACTTGATTCATTTCTTACTAAATACATCATCATTATACAATGAAAAGATGTAAATTCTCACTACACCTGATTTTTTTTTTAAATATATATATAACAAATAATGAAAGAGGAAGCCACACGGCAAAAAGTAATCTTGAAATAAATAAAATACATTTTCCTGAAATAAGTACTTGTGTCCTTGATTTTGTCCAAATTGAAGAAATATTTACACTTAAATTAAGATCAAAATTAATCACTGCACTCAAAACTAGATTTAAAAAAAAAAACTTCATTTACTAGAAACAAAACTGTTGTAGGTATTTTATCTTCATTTAAGTGTAGATACTGTATCTTTCCCCATGGAACAATGTCTTGAAATTAGACTCTCAAATCAAGGACACATTTACTTATTTTAAGTACATTGCACTTCTATCTTTTTGCAGTGTAGCGCTCGTGCTTCACAGCAAGAAGGTCCCGAGTTCGATTCCCACCTGGACAGGGCTTTTCTGTAGTGTTTGCATGTACCCTCCAGGTACTCCAGTTTCCCCTACCACTAAAAAAATGTACAATAGGTTTCTGACCATTAACCTGGCTCCACATCTGGAGATGGGTCCCCGCACTGGCTGCTCACTGCATTGAGGACGGGTGAAACGAATTTCCCTATGGGGATTAATACAGGAAATCTCTCTTGGAAGAAACCAATGTAGATGCAGCTTATAAAATCTTTCTAAGAACTTTCATGACCTCCATGACCTGGCTTGCAATTGCGTTCTGTTTTTAAAAAGAAAAAGATAATGAGTCCCTGGAGGACTACGGGTTTAGCAAATGCATGTAAGAAAATAATTCACTATAAAAAGTCTTTCTAACAAAAAGAAGTGAAACTGAAAATAAGTACAAAAATACAAAAACAAACTTACTAACATAATAAGAAACTGCAAAACAAATTATTAAGTAAGTAATTAAGTGCTTTATTGTCATTTTACAACTGTACAATGAAATAGTGTTCAGGTGTTAGTCCTGAGCCGCGCTGCCACTGTGTGTCAACCTGACCCGCATGACCTTGGAGGCGGGGAAACTGTAGCACTCGGAAGAAACCTGGCTGGCTGCCCTCTGTCGCCTCCTGGGTTTGTCCCTGTTTCAGAGCGTGGTGTCCTGCACTGGTCAGCTCCGCCTCCTCCTTCCTCTTCCTCCCCCCGCTCCACAAAAGTCTTTCACCATCTCTCGTTTGCTCTTTTTTGTTTCCTGTAGCTCCTCTTGTGGCGCCTCCTCTGTGCTGCAGGGGGGGCTCTTGGTGCCTCTTCAGTGTCTCAGAAGAAGACATTTGTAGGTCTCAAATGGGTTTAGCTGATAAGCTAGCATTTTGTTTACCTTTAAAAAGCTGCTTTCTTCAGGACCATTTTGGACTCTCAAAGTAAACAAATCCACCAAACCTCCAAAAAAACACGGCAAAGACGAACAAAAGTATCCAGAAAACAATGTGGAACAGAAACCACAAATGCAGGTCACAGAAAAAGGCAAAAAACTCAGCTGCACAAGGAGGTCGCTCGAGCAGTGCACCACTCGAAAAAAATAAGACAAACACTAAAGCTCTCTGGTGTACCATAAATGATGTACTTCGAAGGACTCCAAAAGGAAATGTACTACCACAGAGCGTTATGTCAAATGGTCAGAAAAATTAAATTGTGAGTTCAATAAGTACTTCATAAGCATAGGACCTCAATTATCTTCCTCAATAACTCCACTATGCACAAATTATAATTATGACTGTGTCGAGGAAAACCCAAATACAATGTTTCTTACCAACAACAGAACAAGAAATAACTGATATAGTTAGAAATTTAATAAACAAGAAATCCTTGGACTGTGATGAGGTAGATATGAGTATCGTCATACCGCTATCCCATATTTATTATTTGTCTTTAAAAACTGGTAAATTTCCATATTTAATGAAAATGGCTAAAGTTATTCCTATCTATAAAAATGGTGACAAAACTCAATTCTCTAACTACAGACCTATCTCAATACTACCTCAATTCTCAAAAATATTAGAAAAGCTCTACACAACTCGACTAGACGCATTTATAGATAAATACAGTATTTGAAATGACAGTCAACATGGTTTTCGTAAAAGCAGATCTCCCGCTCTCGCGTTAATGGAACTCATAGAGGAAATCACAAATAATATCGAAGACTTTTGCAACAATATGGGATAAGAGGTATTGCTTTCAACTGGATCGAATCCTACTTAACAAACCAGTATGTTCAAATGGGGCAATGCAGATCCATGTGTGATACCCTAGTGTGTGGTGTCCCCCAGGGATCGGTGCTGGGACCTAAATTATTTTTATTATATATCAATGATTTGTACTTGGTTTCCAAGAAGCTTAAACTGGTCCTTTTTGCAGATGATACAACAATCTTACTCTCAGGTGCAGACCTACAGCAAATGGTGATCGAGACTTTCGGAAGAAATAGATACATTGAAAGATTGGTTCTGCGTAAACAAATTGTCTCTAAACATTACGAAAACCAAAGCAATGTTCTTTGGAAATAAATGTACAATTACCAGTTAAAATTGGCAACGAAACTATTGAAAGAGTTTATGAACATACATTTCTTGGTGTAACACTCGACCATAAAATCAGCTGGAAACCTCTCATCATAAAAATTAAAACTGAAGCTGCAAAGATTTCAGCCATAATGAATAAATCTAAATATATTATTAACAACAAAGCTCCATATATTATATACTGCTCACTTATCCTTCCCCATTTAACATATTGTGTAGAGATCTGTGGAAATGCGTATACAAGTAATCTTGACCCATTATTTAAAGTTCAGAAAAAGGTAATAAGAATAATCCATTTAGCTGGATACCGTGAACACACAAATCCATTATTTGTTTAAATAAAAAACAATGACATTTGAGACCTTATTGAATTTAAGATGGCTCAGATCATGTTCAAAGCCTCACAAAAGTCGCTTCCTGAGAGTGTACAAAATATGTTCTGCAAACGAGAAGTCAAATACAACTTGAGAGATGAAATGAGTTTTGATAAACAGTACTCCAGAACAACTACAAAAGTATGTGTCCCACGACACGTGGTGTTGAAATATGGAATAATCTAGATCAAAACATCAAACTTTGCAAAAACCTGGCACACTTTAAAAAGATCTACAAAGACTTCAAATATGAACAGACATTGTGAGTGTTGTTGTATATTCGTTTGCTGTTGTTTCTTTATTATTGTTCTTTATTACTTAGTGTTACCTATCCCTATGTTCCCTTGTTTATGATTTGTTAAATGTAAATGTTATTGTTTTTTACTTTTGGGGTGGGCGCTTATAAGCCTTTGGCTTCGGCCCACTCCTTTTGAGCAGATAAACTGCTCAAATAAATAAATAAAATAAAATAACTAAACTAAACAGTATAACTTAACTTGTGTTCAAACTCATTCTTTACTTTCCGAACATACTTGTAGCGTCACAATTCTGCACTGAGACGAGTTTGTCGACACTTTTCAGCTTTAAAGTCACAGAAATGCCAGAAAACTGCAAATTGTTCCAAACGCTTTTACAGGCACACACACGTGTGAGTTTACAGTACACTAAAGTCCACACACCCACAAGGAGTTTACATCCACATTATTCTAAGATTCGTCTCGGTTTTTAACTGTGCTGACGTCACGCGGTGTCATCACAACCTCGGCCCGGCCCGGCCCGGCCCGGCCCACATGTGCTCAGGGCTGGAGAAGAGGCTCCTCCGCTGCAGGTTGGAAAGTCGTGATGATGCCGTATTTATTTTTCATGTATTCAAATTCATTTCTCCGCACACGGCCCCAAACAGGGACGGATCAGCCACAGCTCGGTGTGTCTCTGCTGCACGCACACCTTCTCTTATTCATGGAAACTAATCTACATTAGTCTTTTATAATGCTTTTAGAGACGCTCACGCTCGCTTTCCGGGCCCTGCATCATTCAGTCGCTGCTTTCACTCAGAGAGTGATACGTCCACACAGACAATCCGCTCGTCAGAGATGCGGATTTTGGGGACCTCAGCGTGGGCGTTTGATATCTGATATTTGATATTTCAGCGTGATGGTTTGAGGGTCATCCATCGTTTTCTTGTGCTCCACACACGGTGACACTGACACAAAGCAAACTGTGACTCCGATATGTCCATTTTTGTTCCTCATGTTCTACTGTTTCTTATTCCTTTCTTTGTCCATTCGGCCAGGACAGTGCATGTTAATGAGCAGCACACCCGCATTCATCTGGGCCTATTGTACATGTTTTTCGTGGTACGCAGACACAAAGTCATCTAGAAATAGGTCACATTTTCTTGAAATAAGTCAATTCTCCTGACGATATTCATCATAACAACGAGCTAATGATGAATAAACATCACAGAGACACGTCTAATGAGACACATGTCCCTCGTGAAGCAGCACTTTGGTAACGCGTGGGTCCTGATGCATTTCTAACGTCCTGATTCTCTGCCGGGACGAGTTTCTGAGTAAGGGTCACTCCTTTCAGAGTAATGTTTGTAAGTCGTCTGTTTTGAGAATCGGTGTTACTTCCGGGTTTGCCATATCTAAAAATACAACTTTATTTATCTGCACATTTCATACACAAGGCAACTCAATACAGCTCAATATTACACTGGGTTACAAAAAAAAAAAAGACTTGTTAGAATGTGTCTGAAAATGTTTTAACTGATTCTGAATATTTTTGGGGAATAACAAAGGCAAATAACAAAATAATAAAACCAACCAATAACAAAAATGTCTCACAGTGGAAATGGGAATGACAGCAAGGGGACATATAATAATAATGTGTAATGTTGATTATTTAAGTATTAACTTAAATAATAACAAAATCAATGGTCAATGAATAGAATGGTGACTGGTGTTTATAAGTAATGATTGGATATGGTTATTATGTGAATGGGAAGGAGGAAAAATGGAATGTAAAAATATAATAAAAATGAATGTTTATATATATATATACCGCATACATTTCTATTTTTTGTGCTATGTCTTCTTACTTTGGAAGTCTTGTAAACCTCGTATGAATTTCTTTGTGTAAACATGAATGCTTTTCTTTATGAATGCTGCTTTACGTAAGGTTAATGCGGACAATTGTAATCTGTATTTGTTTAAAGGATATAACTGTGATTCATGGATGGGCTCACCGCAGGGCTGTGTGTGGGCCCTTGTATAGAAAGTGAAACTTGCCATTCATTAATTGCTTGTGTGTAATCAGGTACACGCTTCTGCTGCACATGTGCCTGGGTAACTCATTTGTAATGTAAAGTGTTATATTGTATGAAAATACGAGATGCTGCTTGTATTACGGTTATTATTACCCTTATGGGGGTTTACCTGCAGCCGGACACGTGTGTTTCAGTTATGCATATTCTTAGTTATGATGGGCCTTTTCTTTTGAAAGGACTTTGATTTATGTTTTGTATTTCTTGAGAGATGTGACTTGGGCAGCTCCAACAGCTGCCCCCACGACCCGGCAACGGACAAGTGGAAGAAAATGGATGGATGGATTTCTTGAGTTAATCTGAAATGCATGAAAGTAATCACTTTGAATGGGGATAGACATTTCTGAGCTTTCTTGCTTCGGCGTTTTGAGTTTTTATTACTGTGCAATGAAGCAACCGTGCGATCTGTGTGTGTAAATTGCTCAAATAAACAAACAATTTGAAAATGTCAGGTTCATGTCTCAGGTCAGGGTTTCAGGCTGAGTGGATTTTCCGACCTCTGTTTTCCAGGAGGCTCATGATTTTGACTTTCTGTTAAGACTAATTCTAAGGATGGGACAGTTCTCCAAGGAGTGAACTTACGTATCAAACATAAAAGCGTATGTATGTACTTCATAAACTGTCTCCAACACTCACTCGTCTGCAGGCACAGCTGCTCTGCTCCTAAATAACTGTGCTGTAAACCAGTGTGCACAGTGGTTAGAGCTCGTGCTTCACTGCCAGAAGGTCCCGGGTTTGATTCCCACCTGGACGGGGCCTTTCTGTGTGGAGTTTGCATGTCTGCGTAGGTCTCCTCTGGGTACTCCAGTTTCCTCTTTCTAAAAACATGTACAATAGAGATGAATGATAGGGTGTGTGTGTGTGTGTGAATGAATGGGCAGATGGACTGTTGGCGCAGATGTGCAGTCGCGCATCTGTCAGTCTGCCCCAGGGGAAACAGCTACACACAGCTTATCCCCGCCATGTGTGGAGAGAATGAAGAAACCCATCTCCTAAAGCTGTGTGGTGCTCTGGGAGGCCTGCGACATGTGAAAAGCGCTGTGCCTGTAAGCTTCCATTCTTCAGACCGTCTAAGTGTGTTTCGCTGTGACCACAGACTACACAGGCGTGACCTTTGGAGTGGATCGTCCTGACTTGTTCGGGACAGAGGGCGGCTGTGCGCACAGCTGAAGACATCCTCCCTCATCTCCTCCACACAACATCTGCTCTTTGTTGACAGTGAGATGGTCCTGATCTGCTCCTCTCTGCGCGCGCTCGACCCGCTGTGCGCGCGCCCGCCCCCGCCCATAGCTGCTGCTTCTGCTGCTGCTGCTGCATTCTACACCCAGAGAGCTGCGAAAACGGTGGCAGCTGTACAAACACGCGCAGACAGGAGGAGAGAGCTGAGCCGCCTCTCTAAATGTTTATTTATCTGCTCCCGGTGCAAGCGCGCGTACGCACACACACTCCCCCGTGCACGCGCGCGAGAGAAACAGAGCCATCCAAGTCAACACTGACCGGGCTGGGCATGGGGGAGTGGGGGGGCCGAGTGTTCGGTCCAAAAGCGGCACAAGGGACACAGTGTGCTCCGCTCCCCCTCGGCCCGGGCCTGTGCCTCCTCGGAGCCCCGAGAGGCAGTGCTGATGGGCCGGGAGCAGGGTCCGCTGTGGACCCCGAGTTAAGTGCAAGTTTCCTCCCGTTCCGCTCTGAAACGCCCCTGGCCGTGCGCAGCGATCACCGTATCCATGACCCGCTGCGTTTCATCAAGACAAACACGAACATTATCCTTCGCCAGCTGTCACGCACGCGCTCACGCACAGCCACGCACACACACCCAGCAGCCCAGGCGGGATCCTACCTTCATGGATGTGCTGCTGCTCCGCCAAGCCTTCTCGCACCACGTCCTACTACGGACTCGGTCAGGTCCATATCATCCCGACACAGGCGCGCACGGGCCGGCACCGTGCGGAGGCGAGGCGCGGGGTCCAGCCCGTATCCAGGAGAACGATGTGGTTAAATAAACGTGAGATTTCCCCGTGTGCCGTGTCAGCAGTGGCCGCAGCGCAGGGCTCCGTGCTCCGCTCTCATGCGAGTCCGGGCGGTGTCCCGGTCTGTCCACAGAGACTCCGAGCTGGCTCAGAGATGGCTCACGTCTGATAATCCACTCAGCGCCATAAAGCCGCCGATAGAAGCCATTGTGCTTTTGTGAAGCGGTGATAAAGAGGATCGGTGAGCGGCGTGTGGCTGCAGCATCTGACTGTGCGTCAGAACGGGACTATTTTTAGAGGAAAAGATGGATGCGTGAAACCTGATTCACAGCAGCGACAGTTGGAGCAGATCCTCCCCACACCTGTCCCTCCGCGCGGGCGCACTCTCAGAGCCAGACAGAGCCAGGAGCCGACACACCCTTCAGCAGAGCCGGCCTGTGTCCGCTCAGCACCTGGGTCATGTCCCGTCAGCACCGGCCCACAGGAACACGCACGCACGCACGGGACTCACAGCCGGGACTCTTACTGGCCACGTTCACGCGCGGCGCGTGTCCATCACGCATGGAAGAGCCTTTGATGAAGAGATATAAAAGTGGAGGCTCAGAGGCGCCGCTGCAGCGGAATCAGAATTAGCTGCGCGGGAACAGACGTGCGCGGAATGTGCAAGAATGTGATGCGGTATCAGAGAAATGGCGCTTTGCATCTCCCTCCGCACACTGCACGGACACACGTGCACCGCGGCGTCAGGAGGGACACTTTGTCATGCAGTAAATCAGTGTCATCAGAAACACGAGTAGAGGAGCAGCGGCTCTACTCTGAGCAGGTCCTCTCTACCTCAGGGCGCTCCAGGAGACTGTGTTGGCTTCAGTGACCTTTAGGGACAGCTCTCTCTCTCTCTCTCTCTCTCTTGGCTGCTCGCCAAAGGCTTCGTACATGTACACTCACTCTTTTGAGTCATTTTGTAGATTATTTTCTTTTTGCTCAGAACCTTTTAAGCAGAATCCGCACCAATTAGGCAAAAGTAAAAGACAGGGACAAACCTCAAGTCATTTTCTTTAATTCTGTTGAAATAATCGGCTACAAACTCCTCCTAAGGCTCATAGTTACACAAGTGTGAAGCATACGCTCTGCTGACAGGCTGTCTGTTTTAAGTCCCTTCTGAAATGCAAATCTTGTTTCTATTGCCTTTGGAAAGGTTTAATCATGTGGATCAATATGTTGTGTTTTGTGTATAACACTTTGGCCAAAGTGTAAAGTTTTTAAAATGCTTTGTAAATAAAGTTAAATTCTCGCCGTATTTGTTCGTTCACAAACACACGAGAATCCATCATGAACTGTTTCTACTTTCACCGTTTGGAACTGAACCAAAAATGGTTTGGGCCAAATAGATACAGATCAGACGTTTAACACCAGTTGAAAAATGGCACCAAAAAAATCACACTTTGTCTGGTTGGATCTTGAACAAGGTTCAAAGTAGAACTTCAATATGCAACAAGAAGAAAAGGAGTGAGACAGAAATGTTTTGAGTACAGTGCCTCTCGAAAGTACTAATACCTTGAACTTTTGCACATTTTGTCATTTTTACAACCATAAACATAAAGATTTTATTTTGAATGTTTTACTGAAGGTTCACACACAAGTAACAGACAACTGTGAAGTGAAAGCAAAATGATAAATGATTCTGTTATTTTACAAAAACCTAAAAGTGGGGCGTGCATAAGTATTCATACAGCATGACTGAATACTTTGTGGAACCCCCTTTTGCTGCAATAACAGCAGCAAGTCTTCTGGGGTTTGACTCTACAAGGTTTGCACATGTAGAGACTGACATTTTAGCCCATTCCTCTTTACAAAACAACTCAAGCTCTGTCACATTAGAAGGAGAGCGTTTGTGAACAGCAGTTTTCAGGTCTTTCCACAGATTTTCAATAGGATTTAGGTCAGGACTTTGACTGGGCCATTCTAACACATTCATATGTTTGTTTTTAAACCATTCCATTGTAGATGTTTGTGTTTAGGGTCATTGTCCTGCTGGAAGGTGAATCTCCGTCCCAGCCTCAATTGTCTTGCTGACTCCAGCAGGTTTTCCTCCAAAATGTCTCTATATTTGGCTCCATCCATCTTCCCAACTATTCTTACAATCTTCCCAGTCCCCGCTGAGGAAAAGCAGCCCCATAGCATGATGCTCCCCCCCCACCATATTTGACACTGGGGATGGTGCACTCAGGACGATGAGCAGTGTTAGGTTTGCTCCATACATAACGTTTTGCATTTGGGCCAAAAACGTCAATTTTTGTCTCATCTGACCAAAGCACCTTCTTCCACATGGTAGCTGTGTCCTCCATATGACTTCTAGCAAACTTCAAACGGGATTTCTTATGGCCTCCTTTCAATAATGGCTTTCTTCTGCCACTCGTCCATGAAGGCCAGATTTGTGTAGAGTACGACTTATAGTTGTCCCATGTACAGATTCCCCCAGCTCAGCGGCAGGACGTCCCAGCTCCTCCAGAGTTATCTTGGGGCACTTGGTTGCATTTCTGACCAGTGCTCTCCTTGTTCGGTCTGTTAGTTTAGGTGGACGGCCGTGTCTTGGTAAGTTCACAGTGTTGCTATACTCTTTCCATTTCTGAATAGGAATGTAACGATTAATCGAAAATCCATTTAAAATCGATTTAATATGTGTAAAATGTGAATCGATGTAAAAAATAAAAGAATCTATTTTAAAGCCACCCTCAGCTACTCCATTTTGCGCGACCGGAACATACTAGCTCGTTGTTTCTAACGACGTTAACCTTTTCTCCAGACAAGCTCCACACCTTCCCCGCCTCATCCCCCAACACCATGTAAACACATACATGTGTAGGCAT
Source organism: Proterorhinus semilunaris (assembly GCA_021464625.1). Classification (NCBI taxonomy): domain Eukaryota; kingdom Metazoa; phylum Chordata; class Actinopteri; order Gobiiformes; family Gobiidae; genus Proterorhinus; species Proterorhinus semilunaris. The sequence continues at coordinate 2,337,990 of CM038354.1, forward strand.
CAAAGCAACAGATGCAGCTAACGTTAGCGGCTACGAGATTAGCGTTAGCGGCTAACGCAGAGTTTAGCATTTTGACAGAAGTTTACCAAAGATCGTAAACTGACAAACATCTGACCAACCTGCTCTGATTCTGCTGAAATCCTCATCAAATGTCCGTTTGTCAAATAATCCAACACCTACAGGAGCTGTCATGTCTTTTTCCTCCTTATGTTTACAAAGGCTGCACCGGAGGCAGTGAGGCTTCAAGGGGGAACAAAACTGCACTGTAAAATTAGTTCTAAATAGTAGTATTATGTTCAAACTGCCAAAATTAAAACATAAAGGTTTGGTAAAATAAATATAATCTCAAAATGTTTGCTTTGCTACATAGTTTATTTATGATGAAAACATGTAAATTTACAAGCACTCTGTCAAAAATGATTATAGTTCATTTTCATGTCTTGTAATTTTTTGTAATGTAAAGTTCTCTTACTGAGACAGTTGCAATTTGTTACAAGGACAAAAATACAGATGTTAAAACAAAAGAAACATTGGTATGAAGGAGTCCTTTTCTAAAAAAAGAAAAAGGTTTAAAAAAATCGGGAAAAATCGAAATCGGGAACTTCAAATCGAATCTAATTGGGGCTTGAGTGAATCGTTACATCCCTATTTCTGAATGATGGATTGAACAGTGCTCCGTGAGATGTTCAAATCTTGGGAAATCTTTGTATAACTTAACGCTGCTTTAAACTTCTCCACAGCTTTATCCCTGACCTCTCTGGTGAGCCCCTTGGCCTTCATGATGTTGTTTAGTGACCAATACACTCTGACCATAGCTCTGAGGCCCTCACAGAACTTTAAACAGATCATTATGGAGCCACCTCTCTATGGAGCATAGAAAACATCTCAGGTGGATCTGCTTGTGATGCCAGTAACGTTGGAAACCATCAGGACATTTTTTCTCATTAGAGAATCAAACTTTGTTCCACCTTTTCAATGTCCCATGTTTGGTCTCTCTCTAAAGTCCAAACAGTTCTGTGGCTCAAGGAGACGAGGCCTTTTGAAGACCTTCAGTCACAGATGCCTCTGATGATTATCAGAGGCTGCAGTCGCTCCAGTAACAGCTTCATTTGGGTCGAGAATCTTCCAGCAAATCAGATCCCCCAGCTCAGACATACTTTAGGTCTTCCACTTGACCTTTTTGTTCCATAACCCTCAGGATCTTTTAAGAAATTCTAAATGACTGTGGCAAGGCAAGTTTATTTGTAGAGCACAATTCATACACAAGGCAATTCAAAGTGCTTCACAGTTGCATAAAATTACAAGAAAACAGATATATAATCAATCAATAAAATATCAACATAAACATTAATAAATTACAGTAGAAGGCAAGAGTGCAGATAAAATACTTTCAGTTTTCATATGCTCGGGTAAAAAGAGCTGTTTTCAGCCTGGATTTGAACATTGTCAGAGTTGAGGCCTGTCTCACATCCTCATGAAGACTGTTCCAGATTTTAGCTGCATGAAACTGAAACGCAGCCTCACCGTGTTTAGTCCTGACTCTGGGAACCACCAGGAGACCCCTCCCTGAAGTTCTCAGGGCCCGAGATGGTTCATACGGCTCTAACATGTCAGAGACGGGCGGCACGGTGGCACAGCGGTTAGCGCTCGTGCCTCACAGCTAGAAGGTCCCAGGTTCGATTCCCACCTGGATGGGGCCTTTCTGTGTGGAGTTTGCATGTTCTCCCCGTGTCTGCGTAGGTTTCCTCCGGGTACACCGGTTTCCCCTACCACTAAAAAACATGTACAATAGGCCCAGGGACTGCAGGTGGAAATTAGCACAAGTGCTATAACCTGGTACAATGCATCTCTCCTTTCTGAGGCTAATGTATATTGTACACTGTCCCTGTTCAGATAAATAAATAAAAGATGTACTTTGGTGCTAAACCATGAAAAGACTTGTACACGAGCAGAGCTGTTTTAAATTCTATTCTCTGAGTGACAGGAAGCCAGTGCAGAGACCGGAGCACTGGACTAATATGGTGGTATTTCCTGGTTCTCCTGGTGCGCCCCGGTGAACATGTGGATGTTTGGCGCTTATTCAGGTTCTCAATCTACTGACTCTGATTCAAGCTTCCAGTAAATACAATGGTCTCCAGCTGAACCCGTTCTCCTGTGTGACTGTGGCTTGTTTACGTTCTCCTTATGTGACACAGATGATTATTGATGAAAACAGTGATGCATCAGGTTTAACTGTTGAATAGACTGGATGCAAACTATACGGTCTGAATGTGTAGGTCGTCTGTTTTTAGACACAATGGTAGTTGGCAGCTAAGTTGAGCCAAGTGCTCAAATTAAACAAAACAACATACCTGAAACATCCCGACCGTCACAAACATACCTGAACATCCCGACCGTCACAAACATACCTGAACATCCCGACCGTCACAAACATACCTGAACATCCCGACCGTCACAAACATACCTGAAACATCCCGACCGTCACAAACATACCTGAACATCCCGACCGTCACAAACATACCTGAAACATCCCGACCGTCACAAACATACCTAAAACATCCCGACCGTCACAAACATACCTGAAACATCTCGACCGTCACAAACATACCTGAACATCCCGACCGTCACAAACATACCAGAAACATCTCGACCGTCACAAACATACCTAAAACATCCCGACCGTCACAAACATACCTGAAACATCTCGACCGTCACAAACATACCTGGAACATCCCGACCGTCACAAACATACCTGCAACATCCCGACCGTCACAAACATACCTGAAACATCCCGACCGTCACAAACATACCTGAACATCCCGACCGTCACAAACATACCAGAAACATCTCGACCGTCACAAACATACCTAAAACATCCCGACCGTCACAAACATACCTGAAACATCTCGACCGTCACAAACATACCTGAACATCCCGACCGTCACAAACATACCTAAAACATCCCGACCGTCACAAACATACCTGCAACATCCCGACCGTCACAAACATACCAGAAACATCCCGACCGTCACAAACATACCTGAACATCCCGACCGTCACAAACATACCTGCAACATCCCGACCGTCACAAACATACCAGAAACATCCCGACCGTCACAAACATACCTGAACATCCCGACCGTCACAAACATACCTGTAACATCCCGACCGTCACAAACATACCAGAAACATCCCGACCGTCACAAACATACCTGAACATCCCGACCGTCACAAACATACCTGAAACATCCTGACCGTCACAAACATACCTGAAACATCCCGATCGTCACAAACATACCTGAAACAATCACAAACGTACCTGAAACATCCCGACCGTCACAAACATACCTGAACATCCCGACCGTCACAAACATACCTGAAACATCCCGACCGTCACAAACATACCTGAACATCCCGACCGTCACAAACATACCAGAAACATCCCGACCGTCACAAACATACCTGAACATCCCGACCGTCACAAACATACCTGTAACATCCCGACCGTCACAAACATACCAGAAACATCCCGACCGTCACAAACATACCTGAACATCCCGACCGTCACAAACATACCTGAAACATCCTGACCGTCACAAACATACCTGAAACATCCCGATCGTCACAAACATACCTGAAACAATCACAAACGTACCTGAAACATCCCGACCGTCACAAACATACCTGAACATCCCGACCGTCACAAACATACCTGAAACATCCCGACCGTCACAAACATACCTGAACATCCCGACCGTCACACACATACCAGAAACATCCCGACCGTCACAAACATACCTGATACATCCCGACCGTCACAAACATACGGCGAACGCGGCTACTGTTTGGTATATTTCCTCTCCGTTGATTTATCAAACGTAGATAAATCCACATGGCACACACCAGAGGCAGGAGCTACGTATTTCTTGTTATTGTAGTTTATGTATAAACTGTGTATTACCGCTATCTGCTAGACGGGGGTGAAATCAGACACGTGGATGTTGCGCGTGACGTACTAGTGTTGTCCCGTTCCTTAGGGGAGAATCTTCACTTGCACTTCCCTCACTGAGGGGACTCTAATGTGGAGGGAACTCATAGCGAGTGTTCTCAGACCAAGTGAGAGAAATGGGATTGGGCCTTAATATTGAATAGATTTAGAACAACTGAAGCCGGATCGATCCCAGGTTGATATTAGTGCACATTTATTAATCTGGCTCTTGCCGCGTTACTCTGTGCTCAAATGACCCGCACTCCGGCTCACCCACTTCATCACACTATATGAGCCTTTATTTGGCTCCATTTGCTTCCACACTCTCTGCTGGGGTTCATTTATTTCAAAGCAACAGCGAAGTGTTTCCTGGACACGTACATTATTCTTCATTTATACCAAGACCTTTACCTTCCATTTGAGCGCGTACAGGGGGAATAATAAAGGCAGCCACAGCGTAAATGCATGAGGAGAGACTTGTGCCGGCTGCTGCTGTCACACCTGCTCCTCCATGTTATGAGAGGGGAGGAAGAGGAGGAGGGTCTCCTCTGTCAGCTCCTTCACAACTGTAAATGAGGACAGAGATACGGGCAACAAATAAACAACATGCATTAATTAGCATGCACCATAAAGACGCAGGCGGGTCATTACAGGAGAACACGCTCATGTGAGGAAAAACAACAGAAAGAAGCCCATGTATGCACGGAACATCATCTGCAGAGAAGCCATTATGTTTGTTCACCGATTACAGATTTCTGCAGACAACAGCTCAGCGTTATATCTCAGCCACATGTCAGAGCGTCCAATTACCAGGACACAGCGGAGGAGCCTCAACAAACACTGAGGCCTGGGTCAGCATTTGTGTGATGAATATCTTCATTCATATGGTCGGTATAGTCCTTTAAGGGTCTGGGTCCCACTGTCTGGAGCGGAGACCTGTCAGGAGCTGTGGCCTATCCGGAGCAGTGACCTGTCAGAAGCAGTGAGCTGTCAGGCGCAGTGGGTGATCTGTCAGGAGCAGTAGGTGACCTGTCAGGAGCAGTGAGCTGTCGGGAGCAGTAGGTGACCTATTCGGAGCAGTGACCTGTCGGGAGCAGTAGGTGACCTGTCAAGAGCAGTGAGCTGTCAGGAGCAGTGAGCTGTCGGGAGCAGTAGGTGACCTGTCCGGAGCAGTGAGCTGTCGGGAGCAGTGACCTGTCGGGAGCAGTAGGTGACCTGTCAAGAGCAGTGAGCTGTCGGGAGCAGTAGGTGACCTGTCCGGAGCAGTGACCTGTCGGGAGCAGTGAGCTGTCGGGAGCAGTGAGCTGTCGGGAGCAGTGACCTGTCGGGAGCAGTAGGTGAGAGCGGAGGCCTATTTGTATAGCACTTTTCACAAGACACAAGCCCCCCAAAGTGCTTCACATAGTGTGGGAGATGTCCAGTGTTACTGAGTAGCATGTTAGAGTACTCAGATTACGTTTTCCGAGTAACGAGTAAAGTAACGAGTTAGTTTTGCATAAAGTACTAGTTTCTTTTTCAAATCAGTAAGGCGTTAGTTTGGTCCTGATCTCTTCCGCGGCTGCAGAGCTGCTCACGCATGTGCGTGTCCTCCAACACGTCACATGGAGTTAGTAACATGGCAGTTGTGAAAGTACTTACATGATTTAGAATTTACCGGAGACGAGGACAACACCGCGCTGGTGGCGAAGCTAAAGAGGAAAAGCACGATGACGCTAGCCCTCGCCTCCCAAACAACAACACGTAGCTTTAGCAGCATCCGATGTAAACAACACACACGCACGGTTATGTTGAGGAAAGCTGTACAATCATTCTAAAGCAGGTTGAGTATGTTGTGTGTTTATTATTACCAATGTAAGAGCTCCTTTACAGACGTTCTTTTTGTTGAAAAACTGCCTCAGTTTCTGACAGACAAACTGTTTAAATATAGCAAACGAAGCTAAACTTTTACGTCGACTAATAGGCCTGTAGTTCAGGCTCATTATTGTTGCCTTCTTCTGTCATTTGTCCACATACAAAACAAAGCTCACAAGCGAAGCTGTTCTTGAAGACATACTGGTAGGCTAACGGTCTGTTTGTGTGAGGCTGAGCTAGCTTTGTGGAATGGAGCATTCCGCATCAGGAAAAATGATCGACAAATGAAGACTATATATAGAGGTTTATTATTGGTAACGCATGAGTAAAGAACTATACTTTACAGTACTTAATGAGTTACTTTTAACAGTAACGTTACCCAACACTGATTGTGTCTATGTTTTCTTTCCCGTGTTCATGCATGTGTTAAAACAGTGAGCTCACACATTTGACAGTGTTGCTGTCATGTTTCAGTTTCTACATCCAAAGAGAAGTATTGGGAGTCTGTTTGCATGTGTGAACAGGTCTCGTAGTGTTGCCCAAGGCCGTGGGAAGTCAGGGTGCTGAGGGTCCACCTGGTGGACACTTTTTTTTTTTTAGTAGCCATATTACTCATAATATAGCCTAATTATTATTATTAATATCTGTAAAAATAAGAATATGTGTGAAAAATAATAAAATATATACATTAAATACTGGTCTGGTTTGCGTTTGGTATTGTTTGTCCTTTTGCGTTACCGGTTGTTTTTGACCTGTGCTTTTAAAATAATCGGCCCTGACATAACGACATGCACAAAATAAGCGGATATTGTCAGGACAGAAACGCATTTCAGACTTCTGTATGCCTCCTAAAAAAGCACAAAGCTGCAGCGCTGATGAAATGAATGAAGAAGATGGAGAAGACAGCACTGTAAGCGGCCCATCATCGGGAGAAGAGGAGGGTAGCGGGAGTGGTAGCGGTGGGAACAGCCTATACCCGGTGGTGGTAGCCGGCCAAGCAGCCGAAGTGGTCGAACGTGGGACAAGGAGAGAAGGGGCTGCGATAACAACACAGTCCATCACACAGCCACACCAGCCTCTGGACTTTGCTTTTCCTGGCAAGCAACATTGGAGACAAAACCATTTCACGGTCTTTTCGAGTACAGTGTACGAATAAGTGGAGATGGCTGCTTTATGACTCTGAATTGGATGGTGTGTTCTGCTTCGCTTGCCTGCAAGCATTAAATAATAGTGCACTGCGGAGCTACACGGACCCTGTCAGGACTGGAGAGAACACCAATAAGTGCCCTTCTTTCTGATATGGAACAGCCAACTGCCAGACATGTTTTGGAGATCTTCTTTCGCTTCATTTCTCTTCTTGGGAGAAAGGGGTTACCGTTCAGAGGTGACACTCTTCGTGATGGAGAAACATTTACACAGAAATAAGGAGACCAACAATGTCCTACATATGACTACCTAAATTAACCACAATAACTCAACAATGTGAACACAATGGTTCAGTCCGTGACCAGCTGGTTGCCAAGAGCGCGCCACAATGCGCTATTTAACACGCAACCAGGAAGTTCCTCGGTTGGTCACACTACCAGCGGCAGACCGGCCGACAGCAGCAGCAACAGGTGGGAGTGTCCGGTGTGAATGTGGCAACGAGTGTGCTACAACGGGGAGAACCAGTCTTTAACAGACACTCTTCGTGATGGAGTCCTTTATGAGTTCATGCTGGAACGAACATATAACTTACCACCGGAGAGAGCCTGGATGTTGAAGAGGGGTAATTGGATGAGCAACACCGTGCAAAACAAAATCATTGCTCAGTTTGCGTGTTCTGTTCAGAACGCTTTGGCCAACTGTGCACAAGACAGTGAGTTTTTCGGCCTGATGGCGGATAGCAAACAGACATTAGCGGAACCCAACAGTATTCCTACTTCCTACTGCCTCCAGTACGTCAGCCAAGACATGAAAACGCACTGTGATTTTTTTAGGATTTTTTAACTGCCCTGACACGACCGCTGCAACACTTTTTGCCACCTTGGAAGATACACTCCTCAGAATGACCATCCCAATAACTCACCTGGTTTTGACACTGCTGCCAATATGTCCGGGTAAAGTTTCTTATCTTCTCGCTCCAGTTGATCGGTTTAAATACTCTGCCTATTTGTAATTATTTGTGCAGTTATTTTACAGGTGTTCAGGTCCGTCTGAAAGAATGAAGTCCTCACGCTCCATTTAAATGTGACGATGTTGTTCTTAACATTCTCAGTCTGTGTCCTACTCGGTGGTGTGTGCGCGCCAAAGCTGTCCAGCGTTGTTTGCTCATCGTATTCCACTTGTTTGGCCACTTTGGAAAATATAAAAGGAGACCGAAGTCTACGAGGTGAGACAAGGGCAAAAATAAATGGACTTTACAAGCAGGCACTAAAAGGCAAAACTCTCTTCAGTCTTCTCTGCTGTCAAGCGATTTTTAGCCCGTGTGAGGCAGTGGCAAAAACACTGCCGAGTAAAAATGCCTGGAGTGCGTCAAACTTCTGCTGATATGATCGAAAAGGTGAAAGCGAGTGCCACCCAAAATGGTCTAAAGCTGCCAGAGGAAACTGAACTACGGGAAAGCAGAACAGCAGCCAGGTATCGCAAGACCAGTGAGACAGAGGCCGTGTTCCTGGCGTCATTCGAGGGTCGCTGGAGAATGGAGTTTTTTGAAGCGGTGGAAACTATCATGAGGATTTACTTCTACCACGTCATGGACAACTCTTTCTGTCAAACCAGTGCTTTAAGTGGGCCGGTATGCGCCGATACTCAGTACTGCCACTTCCAAAAATAGCTCGTGAGCGTACCGCCACCTCTCCGTGCGTCAAGAACGGGCTTTTCGCGTCCCGGTACGCTCATCTCAACCCTTTAGCTGCTCCGCCGCTTTTCAGAGCGCCCTTCACAATGCACGCTTCCTACTTTGTCCCACCGTGAGCAGAGACTACATTACCCATACTCCCTTGAGTTTAATGAGTGAAAAGTGCATGCGTCGCTGTAGCCGCTGTAAACAACTCAACGTGCGGATCCCGGAGAGGGTGCTCGGTTAAAATATGACTTGACTCTTGACTCTGCTCTCCTGACTCCAGAGCAGTAAAAGAACAAGGTCAGAATCAGAGACCCCACCTGTACCGAGGTCATTGAGGTTTCTCACAAGTGGCGACGAGCACGAGAGTGATGTGCCCGTTTGACCTCGTAGATGCGACAAAAACAAAACAAAGATGAGATGAGGCGGACTGCAGACAGAATGGAGCCTGAGGAGCTGCACAAGCTCCAGAACATGGAAGTGTTTGTGAGACACTTTGGAAAGCACAGACATGAACCTTTAAGAATCACCTCTGTAACAGAGAGACTTCCATCTGTAAGAGTTCAGCTAAAGTCTGTCTGCTAAAGGTTAGACTGGGCTTTCATTACTGTGGTTTATTATGACGATGGACGTTCACTAAGCTTATTTTCTTTGCATTGGACTGTCATCATGAGTTGTTTATTTGAGTTGTTTTATCTGAGCATAATTATTGTGAATACATGATATAAATGATACAGTCCAGAGTTATTACAATAATACTGTAATAACGCTGTAAAAGAAAAAAAAGACTGGAAAATATAACAAAGTATATAGGCTGTGTAAGTTCTCAGTCATACAGGAGTTGTCCATCTTCAATGAAGATACTTGATTCGTCTTCTGTACTCGAACGTTTCGCCTCTCATCCAAAAGGCTTCATCAGCGACAAAGGTCCCACTCAAGCCGCAGCTGAAGATATAGACCAACGGGGAGGAGTTAGCGTTGGCCCGGCTCCTCCCCTCTAATCACAGCTACTCCCACCTTTGAAGTAGAGCGACTCTAACGATCTGCTCACCTCAGTATCGGTCAGTCCTGTCCTATTCATAGATGATCACTGCCCATTATCTGTCCTATTCATGGCTGATCACTGCTAATTACCTGCCTATTGTTCTTTTGTTGGCTGAGGTGCTGTCTCCTTGGACAGGGTGTGCCCTTTCGGTTTCTCCTGAAGGAGATTGGAGTAAAGTGACGGGCGATTAAATCTGAGACCACCATTCCGGTTCATGGAGGGATTTTCTTTCCTGACAAAAATAGCTTCTTTAACTCCTCTTTCAAACCAACGTTCTTCTTCAGCTAAAATGTTGACCTCCCCGTCCTCAAAGGAGTGGTTGGAGGCTTTGAGGTGGAGGTGCACCGCCGATTGAGGGCCGCTTGTGCTTTCTCTTTGGTGTTGATAAAGTCTCTTCTGTAAAATTTGTTTAGTTTCTCCAATATAATGTTGTTTGCATTCTTCTTCTTTGCATTGAATTGAATAAACCACATTGCTTTGTTTGTGGCTCGGAGTTTTGTCTTTGGGATGAACTCATGTTTGTCTCAGTGTGTTCACCGGTTTGTGGTTCACTGGAATCCTGTGCTGCCTAAAGATTCTCTGAAGTTTCTCTGAGACCCCGGCTACATACGGCACTACAACTCCCTTTCTTCTGGGCTCTGGAGTCTGTCTGTCTTGTTCTTTGGGTCTTCTTGCCCTTTGTGCTTTAGTGAAAGACCAGTTAGGATAGCCACAGTCTGAGAGGGCTCTCTGGACATGTTGCTCCTCTTTGGTCTTTCCTTCTGCACTGGTAGCACCTCTTTAGCTCCATGTCTGAGCGTCATGATGACCCCTAGTTTGTGCTCAAACCATCCACTCCGGGGTCTCAGAGAAACTTCAGAGAATCTTTAGGCAGCACAGGATTCCAGTGAACCACAAACCGGTGAACACACTGAGACAAAAATTAGTTCCAGACGCTCTACTTCAAAGGTGTTTACCCACAGGTGAGAGTAGCTGTGATTAGAGAGGAGGAGCCGGGCCAACCCCAACTCCTCCCTGTTGGTCCATATATTCCGCTGCGGCTTGAGTGGGACCTTTGTCGCTGACGAAGCCTTTTGGATGAGAGGCGAAACGTTGGAAGACTTCAACTACTGAGTACAGAAGATGAATCAAGCACCTTCATTGAAGATAGTATATAGGCCTATTTTCTTGGCCAAAAATAGAGTACCGGCACTTATTTTTGTCCACTTAAAGCACTGTGTCAAACTAAGCAGAGTTTGGACTATTGTGGAACAGCCTTAACCTGACGCTCTCCTCAGGTTAGTTAGATGCTGTGTCTTTGTTATTTTAGTTTTACCTTGCTTCTTGCTAATGCATTATTTTCACCACGTGTATGTGCTTGGGCACTGCTGTTGTGCCGCATTTGTAGCGGTGATTAAGTCATACAGAAGCGATAGGCGACGTCTAAACAAAACATGACACGTTTACCCCATAAAACTAAACATTCAACAAAACACTGCCGAGTTTGTGGCATTTATGGATAATAATGCACTGTGTGTTGTAAGCCAACAATGTAAGGGAAAAAAAGAAAAAAAGGGCGCTTTGTAGTAACCCGAAATTTGCCGTATTTTTGAGGTACCCGATCCGTCGGGTCAACCCGCGCATCGCTAATATATATATATATATATATATTATATTATATTATATTCTGCTGCCTGCCGCTCTGCAATATGCATCCAAATGTGTGTTCATGAATTGTATGCAGCGTAAGATTAAATCAATGTGCTTTATCATGCCTTGCTTACCTCAACCTTGTTTTGCTATTTGATTTGATTTGATTTGATTGAGGGATTGTTCAATTAAAGTTTGGACTCTTTTGACAGTTTTGTTATTGGTACTTTGTTTTAGTTTTCTTTGATTAAAACAGTGCTTCTGACAACAACCTAAAAAAAGAAGGGGAAAAAAAGACAATAATGGGAAATCAATAATGAATAAAAAGTCTAAATTATTATTATTACTTTTTCGTAACAACTACTGTATTGTCTTGATTAATATTTGGCTAATCTTGGAGCTGATAACAGATTAATAGGCAGTGGTAACATTGCGTTCCGTTGCTTTCTTTAAAAAAAAAAAATGCTTCAAATGATCAGGCAAAACGTTAGAAACATTTCTTATTTACAATGACGTATTGTGTTGTAAATGCTGTCTGCTCTGAGCACAAACTGCCCTGAGTATCATCTTAACGTCGGTCGGATAATTTTCAGTTTCAAAAAGCAAATTAAAGTGTTAATATTTATTCCGTTAAAATAAACACAAGGGAGTACGTGATGAATAAATAAGTACATATTTTTGTTTGTGAGATATTTTGATCAGTGGACTCAAGAGCTGATCATCCCGAGTCGCAGAAGCGCACACTGGTCCAGGGGATGGTCCAGGGGAGAACAGGTGAAGCTGGAAAACTCTGATCAAGCCTGTTTTACCAGTGCTGCGTAATCGGGCCAGTATAATTATTTCTACTGTCGGGATGTGGAGTTTGTTTGTAGTGGGGCAGGGCTGTTTCGGGACAGCGGGAAAAAAAAGTATGGGCCGCGCGCTAGACAGGGGCCCAGGTCAGGGGTACTGGTCAGGGGAACGCTGGGAGTGGTCCTCTCTCCTGGAACAGTGCTCTGTTCTCGGGGTCTCATGCTGGCACCATGGTGTGGTGTCCAGAAGAGGTGGTGGAAGAATACCCGACCGAGAAATCAGCGATCGTGTTGTGTAGAAATGAAACAAATCAGACAAAAACGTGCATTGCTTATTATGTTCTCCAGGCTATTTCATTTCCAATTGGTCTCAATTTATATACAATTTTCACTTTTCTCGCAAAGGTTTATTTTTGTAATTTAGCGTAAACTAAATTACAGGGAGGCTATGCTTTGATAGGCCACTCAGTTTTTGACCTTGACTAGCCAATAAAACACACCAATGAACGACCCACGCTGGGTTGTCACTATTGACAAGATATAAAAGATTGCATTCTCAGCTTTTGTAGCTAACATCACGGAGCACAGCTACCGTTGCCTATTCTGTGGACTCGTTTGGCAATAACAAGTCACGCCCCCTCAGAAGGCCTAATACCGATCTTTATATTGTTTTGTGACTTTAAACAATCTAATCACGTAATGCTTATGTTTAATATAAGGCAGCATTTTTGTGCATCTTGCGCCTCAACACCCCCTAACAAAAATTATGTTCCCACGGCAACACTGTTGCCCAAACATGGTGAATTGACTGAGGGTGAGTGCTGTGAGAGTGGTTCTGAGAGAGGCTGAACTGATGATTGCTGCCATTGACTGTCAAAACAGAATAGAACATGATGACGGTTTTCTCAATCGCTTTGGCTTCTTTCTTCAAAGAGAAATGACATTCTCAAAACAACATGGACAAGTCTGCAAACCACTGAAAGTGCAACGCTGTAGCAATTTCCCTAGAAGGAGTGCAATGTGTCTGACCCGGAAGGATACTCTTAAAATAGCACATATTGTTCATGTATGTATTCCAGTTTGATATGGAGCTAAAATTTAATTGAATAGTTCAGGAGCAGGACCATGTCTCAACCAACCCTTTTACCTCCCACCCCGGCCTTTGCCTGACCACGCCCTTTTATACCCGCCATGTTTGTCTGAAACTGTCCCTGTTCAATCCTCGTCCACTCCCAACTTTTTCACATTATTACAAGTTTTATTTTAAGCCGGAAATGATCAGACTGCTCCGAGTTCAGGTACGAGATGACGACAAAGCTGCCGTCAAAGACCTCTTGAAGAACGGCAGGGGGCGCCGCTGAGGCCAGAGGACACACATCCTCACAACAAAAATATGACTTTATGTCTGGCCCAAAGAACAAGGAGAGTCGAGTGGAATGCTTTGTCCTGGAACATAAGCTGTGTCAATGACAGCTGCTGCTTTCAGATGTAAATAAACATGTTCAACAGTTATTGGTGTTTTGAGATTATTATTTATTGTAGAATTAAAAGTGTCAATAAAGGTTTTGATTTCTGAAAGTCTTGGCAAAGTTTTTGTATATTCAATATTTGAGAATAAACATACAAGTCCCACCAGCCAATAACAATGTAATGAAATTAAGACATTTTAGTAGTGAACCAGCTTATTGTGTAAACTACTGCTTTTGTTTCCAGATGAAAATGTAACTGCTTAGAGACTACATTTGGGACAAACCCAGGAGGCGCTGCACCGTCTCAGAGGATCAGAGGACACTGAAGCCTGTCCTCCGGGGGCTACGTTTCCCCGACCTCCAAAGACTTGTCCCACTGTAGTTCTTAATTTTATGTAGAGTGGACCCCCCCCCCCCCCCCCCCCATGTTTTCCTTATCAGTATTTGGTAGTGATTGAGCGCCAGCAGAATGAGTGCACTACATCTGCAAAAAGTTCGCTAAACTCCGGAAAAAAAATATTTCTGCGATAAAGATCAACCAAACTCATGAAACAGGGGACTATTTATGGATAAATACGAGTCAGACATATTTAACATGGATTTTACATGAATGGCTTGGATTATTTGAGAGGAAGCTATCGGTCATTTAACAGCTCGAGCTAAAGGTAAACAGCTAACGCTAGCATTTTACACCGTAACTGTTTATATTTAAGTCATTTATTCATGATAAATACGCATTACACGATTGAAACGGCTGATTTCATTCCGTCGTGTTGTTTAGTTCAAAGACCTGTTGCTGTCAGGCATTCTTCTCCGACTCTCGCAATGCATTGTGGGCTATATTGACCCGTTTAGTGACCGCTGATGCTCACTACTTTTCAGAATGCATTGTGGGAAATTTTGAGTGCACTACTTTTTTCTCTCTGGACATTCGGACACCCCTACAAAATGGCGTGACCACTATATAGTGCACTATATAGGGAATAGTGTGGACATTCGGACACAGCCAATGAAGTTTGAGACAGTTGTGCTTCATGTGGATTCTCCCAGTAATGACTAAAATATGAACCAAAAACTAAGGCAAAGTCACGCTGTCATGGAGTGGGGTCCATGACATGGGTAAAAGGGTTTGTGCTGCAAAGACACACATATTTTTCTACAGTATTTCATTGAATTGTAACTTTTACCTTTTGTTTTGTTTCCTCTGTAGGTGTTCCAGCGAAAAGAGTCCCCAGAGAGCCGGAGCACCAAGGGAGGGTTCCGGGTTCATCCACTCTGCCAAAACGGGAGGGGTGTCCTGGATTTTTTAGCTTTATTAAACTGAGTATTTTTAAATTAGGAATTCACTGCTGAGTTAATAAAGATTATATTTTTGTAGTAATTTTCACAGTTTTATTGATAATTGGACTGTCTGTAATGGGTACTTGTACTTAATGGTATGTTAATTATTACCACCTGCTATAAAAGCAGCCCACTCACTCTGTCTAGTGTGGGTGCTGTGTGGCATTTTGCCAGACATGGTTTTAAGCTTATTTTTGTAAATAAATGGTTCCTGGTCCTGCATGGGAAAACTGTCTCCGCTCGACTTTGTCCTCCAGGGCTTTAGGGCTTTACGTGACATGATAAACGTCACACACGCCTTCCAATTTTCAGTTGCCCTCCAGCTCAGTTTTAAACTATAGGCTCTTTCGAATGTTGTGATATCACGTGAAGTGCAACCAGTTGGGAAACACTGCTCTTGAATCTTCTGCCCTGACTCCAGTCCAAATCAGCTGTAGCACGCATTGAGATCATATTGTGTCAGGGAGTTTGAGATTCAAAGTAAACGCCAGTTTCTAAAACGACATCACTGTAAACACGGACAGTGTGATTTAACCCAGTCCTGACCGGCTGCTCTTCATTCTAAACCATCCCAGAACATCCTCTCCTCTAGACTTCATCATCCCCTCTTCTCCACTTGCCTTTGCTTTCTTATCGAACCCCGACAGTGTAAGCAGAGAGTGGCCCATAACAGCTCGCACCCCTCTCACTCCGCTCATGTCAAAGATACAGTGCCTTGTGAAAGTATTCGGCCCCCTTGAACTTTTCGACCTTTTGCCACATTTCAGGCTTCAAACACAAAGATATAAAACTGTAATTTTTTGTGAAGAACCAACAACAAGTGGGACACAATCATGAAGTGAAACAACATTTATTGGATATTTCAAACATTTTTAACAAATAAACAACTGAAAAATTGGTCGTGCAAAATGATTCTGCCCCCTTAAGTTAATACTTTGTAGCGCCACCTTTTGCTGCGATTACTGCTGTAAGTCCTTGGGGTTTGTCTCTATCAGTTTTCACATTGAGAGACTGAAATATTTGCCCATTCCTCCTTGCAAAACAGCTGGAGCTCAGTGAAGTTGGATGGACAGCGTTTGTGAACAGCAGTTTTCAGTTCTTTCCACAGATTCTCGATTGGATTCAGGTCTGGACTTTGACTTGGCCATTCTAACACCTGGATATGTTTATTTGTGAACCACTCTATTGTAGATTTTGCTTTATGTTTTGGATCATTGTCTTGTTGGAAGACAAATCTCCGTCCCAGTCTCAGGTCTTTTGCAGACTCCATCAGGTTTTCTTCCAGAATGGTCCTGTATTTGGCTCCATCCCTCTTCCCATCAATTTGAACCATCTTCCCTGTCCCTGCTGAAGAAAAGCCCAAACCATGATGCTGCCACCACCATGTTTGACAGTGGGGATGGTGTGTTCAGGGTCATGAGCTGTGTTGCTTTTACGCCAAACATAACGTTTTGCATTGTTGCCAAAAAGTTGGATTTTGGTTTCATCTGACCAGAGCACCTTCTTCCACATGTTTGGTGTGTCTCCCAGGTGGCTTGTGGCAAACTTTAAACAACACTTTTTATGGATATCTTTAAGAAATGGCTTTCTTCTTGCCACTCTTCCATAAAGGCCAGAGTTGTGCAGACTGATTGTTGTCCTATGGACAGAGTCTCCCACCTCAGCTGTACATTTCTGCAGTTCATCCAGAGTGATCATGGGCCTCTTGGCAGCATCTCTGATCAGTTTTCTCCTTGTATGAGCTGAAAGTTTAGAGGGACGGCCGGGTCTTTGTAGATTTGCAGTGGTCTGATACTCCTTCCATTTCAATATTATCGCTTGCACAGTGCTCCTTGGGATGTTTAAAGCTTGGGAAATCTTTTTGTATCCAAATCCGGCTTTAAACTTCTCCACAACAGTATCTGGGACCTGCCTGGTGTGTTCCTTGTTCTTCATGATGCTCTCTGCGCTTTAAACTGACCTCTGAGACTATCACAGAGCAGGTGCATTTATACGGAGACTTGTTTACACACAGGTGGATTCTATTTATCATCATTAGTCATTTAGGTCAACATTGGATCATTCAGAGATCCTCACTGAACTTCTGGAGAGAGTTTGCTGCACTGAAAGTAAAGAGGCTGAATCATTTTGCACGCCCAATTTTTCTGTTGTTTATTTGTTAAAAATGTTTGAAATATCTGACACGGGCACGAGTGGACTGGTTTTAACTTGGTTTTAGTGTTTTATCTGCATGTTTTTATGTTTGATTTTATGCATGTTTTTATACGAAGCTCGTTGCCCCGCCCCTGCTAATCACGGCAAGTGGGCACACCTGGAGGAAGGAATAAAGGTAGAAGCGGTCAGAGACAGGAGAGGAGAGAACAGAGAGAACAGAGGCTGAAGTAGTGCGCAGAGGCGCAGGCCACCATGGACGGACGGACGGACGGACGGACGGACGGACGAACGAACGAACGAACGAATGAATGCACGCACGCACGCAGGCACGCACGCACGCAGGCAGAAAAAGGAGACCCAGAGGGCGGACAAGAGGGCCTAGGGGCAGGTGCGGTCCGGCCCGTGACGTAGATGCAGTGGACGGAGACCGAGCGTGCGCTGGCTGACAGGAGGGCGTGCACACGAGGAGGCACGGACATGGACCGGACACGAAACGTGGCAGGTCGGGACGCGAGATGGCGGTAAGGGAGCGGCGTCGAGCCAGGGATGTCCCCCGGACAGGAGAGGCGGGATTGAGCGGCACTCTCCGAGCATACTCTCCCCGAGGTGGACCCCAGAGCCTCCGCTGGATCCCCAGAGCCGGCCGGACCCCCGTCCTGAGAAGCACTATTGCACCTTAATGCATGCCCCTCATTTTGAACCTGTCTTTGTATTGTCTTTTTAACTTTAATTTTAGCAGGCCTTTTAATGTTGTCCACTTAACTTTTTATATTAAATTGTATTTTATCCTTTTAAACCGCGTTGTTTTATTGGCTACACCACACCCATATCCTCCAATCGGACTCGAACCTGTGACATATCCAATAAATTTCGTTTCACTTCATGATTGTGTCCCACTTGTTGTTGGTTCTTCACCAAAAATTACAGTTTTATATCTTTATGTTCGAAGCCTGAAATGTGGCAAAAGGTCAAAGTTCAAGGGGGCTTTACAGTACTCAAGCAACATGTACTTTTTTAAAACTTCTACTTGAGTAAATATTTTTGGCTCCTCTATCTAGCTCTGGCCATAGTGATGAAACATTTTGACCAGCAGAACTAACACAAAGAAAGACTGTATGTATGAAATGTGTGCGACATCATGCAGCCATTTTGCCAAATATATCGAGAGCTTTGACGATGTTAGTTTAAGAAAAATGCGTCCCTTTAATTGGAGCGACATTTGGAGTTCCTCGTGGCGTTCCGTCTTGGCTTTGCGCGTGATGTTGGACGTGATGTTTTTCTTCTCCACCTCTGCAGACGCTCCATGTGTGAGACGCTGTGTGTTCCCAGGAGAGCCCCCAGGAGAGCCCCGCTGCCCCTCTCCTCAGACCGCAGCATGGAGGGCATGACATGAAGGAGCATGACATGTTCCTGACACAGATGGGCCTTGGCCGAACACACAACATCACGCGTGTTCCTCATCACACACGAGACAAACGTCACACTAATATTGTGCCCGGTTCAGGACTGTTATGGTTTGTATCACTGGGGTATGTTGGCCAGATTCATGGAACGTTCTACCACCACTTTAGAAAAAAGAAATGAAAAATAAAAGCCAGCGGCCGATTACCATCTAAAGAACATGGCCAGAGTCCACCCCATTCTCTCTCGGGCCAACACGGAGACGCTCATGCATGCTTTTATCACCAGTCGTATCGACTACTGTAATGCCCTGCTTTCTGGTCTTCCCAAAAAGAGTATCTCAGGTTTACAACTTTTACAAAATTCAGCAGCTCGTGTCCTGACGAAGACCAGGAGGCGGGACCACATTACACCGGTTTTAGAGTCGCTGCATTGGCTCCCCGTGTGTTTCAGGATCGATTTTAAAGTTCTTTTAATGGTTTTTAAATGTCTTAATGGTCTTGGTCCTTCTTATCTTTCAGAACTGCTTTTACCTTATGAACCTTCACGGTCCCTTCGCTCCTCTGGCAGGGGTCTCCTAGTTATTCCTAAAGTCAACAGAAAGACTCACGGCGAGATGTCTTTCCAATATTATGGCCCTCGCCTCTGGAACGACCTGAGGAGGAGCTCAGGACCACAGAGAACGTTCATGTTTTTAAGAGCAGGCTCAAGACCCGCCTTTTTAGCTTATCTTTTAACTGACATCTATTTATTTAGTCCTAACGCGTGTGTGTGTGTGTGTGTGTGTGTGTGTGTGTGTGTGTGTGTGTGTGTGTGTGTGTGTGTGTGTGTGCACCTGTTTGTCTGTTTGTTATCTGTAAAGCACTTTGAGCACAGAAACCAAAGGCTTATTGTTTACAACTAATAACTTCCCCCTAACGTCCTCCTGTACGAGCAGTGAACGACTCACTGTGGTTCCGGATCAGCCTCTTCCCGCTCCCCTTCGAGTCGTTCAGCTCTGAAGAAGTCGTTCATCTCATTCAGCACAGTCTATGACGCTGACTCGTCTCGTTACTCACGTTCCCCCACGAACCCATGGAACTGGGTTGAACAAAGTCGTTTCTTCTGAAAAAAATAAAATAAACCTCTACACGTTTACCGCCTGGAACATTACTGATGGTAAATGAGGTTGAATATTTCTGAGTTCTTGCTCTCAGACGTCCCTCAGTGTGAGTGACTCATATGAAATGGGAGAACGACTCACTCTGTGCTTCCCGTAAAGGCGCTGATACGTCTGAATCAAATGACTCAACTGCTAACGCCCGAGTATTGGGTAAAAAAGATAAATATCATTTAATCCGTCCCGGTCGTGGAACACTGGACCAGCTCTATACCCTTCATCGGGTGCTCGAGGGTTTGTGGGAGTTTGCCCAACCAGTCCATGTGTGTTTTGTGGATCTGGAGAAAGCGTTCGACCGTGTCCCTCGTGGTGCCCTGTGGGGGGTGCTTCGGGAGTATGGGGTCCGGGGCCCTCTACTAAGGGCTGTCCGTTCCCTGTATGACCGTAGCAGGAGCTTGGTTCGCATTGCCGGCAGTAAGTCAGACCTGTTCCCGGTGCGCATTGGGCTCCGCCAGGGCTGCCCTTTGTCACCGGTTCTGTTCATTACCTATATGGACAGAATTTCTAGGCGCAGCCAGGGGCCGGAGGGTGTCCGGTTTGGGAACCTCAGAATCTCATCTCTGCTGTTTGCAGACGATGTTGTTCTGTTGGCTTCCTCAAATCAGGACCTCCAGCTGCTCTGGGGCGGTTTGCAGCCGAGTGTGAAGCGGCCGGGATGAGGATCAGCACCTCCAAATCTGAGGCCATGGTTCTCCACCGGAAAAAGGTGGCTTCCCCGCTTCAGGTCGGTGGGGAGTCCTTGCCCCAAGTGGAGGAGTTCAAGTATCTCGGGGTCCTGTTCACGAGTGAGGGACGGATGGAGCGTGAGATCGATAGACGGATCGGTGCGGCGTCAGCAGTGATGCGGTCGTTGTATCGGACCGTTGTGGTGAAGAGGGAGCTGAGCCAAGCGGCAAAGCTCTCGATTTACCGATCGATCTACGTTCCCACCCTCACCTATGGTCATGAGATCTGGGTAATGACCGAAAGGACAAGATCGCGAATACAAGCGGCCGAAATGAGTTTCCTTCGCAGGGTGGCTGGGCGCACCCTCCGAGATCGGGTGAGGAGCTCAGTTACCCGGGAGGAGCTCGGACTCGAGCCGCTACTCCTCCACGTCGAAAGGAGCCAGCTGAGGTGGCTAGGGCATCTGTTCCGGATGGCTCCTGGTCGCCTCCCTCGGGAGGTGCTCCAGGCATGTCCTATTGGGAGGAGGCCTCGTGGAAGGCCCAGGACACGCTGGTGGGACTATGTCTCCGAGCTGGCCTGGTGTCGCCTCGGGGTCCCCCCAGAACAGCTGGAGGAGGTGTGCGTGGATCGGGAAGTCTGGGCATCTCTGCTGAGACTGCTGCCCCCGCGACCCGGCCCCGGATAAAGCGGAAGAAAATGGATGGATGGATCATTTAATCCCCAAATCATGGATTACATAAAATATAACTTTATCCAGTTTTACAGTCTAAAATGGCACCAGATTACAATCAAATCACCATTTTTTGTTTTTTTTTGTTTTATTAAACAACAATTATTAATGGATTTAATCATGTTAAGTTTTTTTTTCTCTATGATATTTCCCAACTACTGTAATATTTTCAGTGGTTTAAACAGTGGTTTATATTCGACTGACTCACTGAATCAAATGACTCAAAATACCTGATTCACTTTGATGAGTGATTCATTTTAACTGGAGTCAGTAAAATGAACTTCACATCACTAGTACTATGTACAGTTTTGTGCTCGCAATTGCCCCCTCAGCCCAAACGCGTAACTGCAGCCTCGATGATAAGCTCGTGCATGAGGCGCTCAGGCTTCACGAGCACCAGAAATAACAGTCCCGTCCTGGTCCATTTACAGATTTGCAGGCATGACTTTGAAACGTTACTGTTTTGTAAGATATTTAGACCAAATCAGTTTGAGGGCTTAAGATTTGATACTTGAGCAAATGCAGCAAAGTGAATCTAGTGAAGAAGCCAAGTAATACAGAAAAATGAATAATTGACGTTTGAAAAAAAAAAAAAAAAAACTCTGTATGAATAAACGTAGGCCCAGTGCTTAATTTGATCCCCCGTTTGGGGGAACGCATTCCCCCAATTCTCAGTTTTTCAGGGTAAAGGATCCGGGAAATATTTAGGAGGATCCGGAAAAGATTAGATCTGATACAATGGTGTTTAATGAGAGTGTTCCGGCAAATGTTTTGGCCTGTTCCCCGAATCCATAACATCAGACCAAAAGTGTTCCTGAAAATACAAATTTACAAATTAAGCACTGCGTAGGCCTAATTGTAATAATACAATAATTCCACTGGTAGAAATGCTACTAGGAAAAGCCTAAATCGTCTTCAATTCCCTGGGCAGAAAGTTAGCGTAGCTAACTCGTAAACTATGGCCCTGTCCATATACGAAGTCGAGCTGAGGACCAAACGCATAGATATTTGATCATCCAGTGTATCGTCCATACGAGTCCGGCGTTTTGGGGGTTTGTAAACGAACATTTTCCAAACCAGGTCCCAGAGTGGAAAGATCTCAAAACGCCGTTTAACAACGGCGCCACAACTTTTACTAAAACGATGACATCACAGCGCCAGAGTTGAGTCTGTTATCCATAATCTACTGACCTTAGAATGAGTTTTACTCATGGATCTATGATGGTTTTACTCCGCTCCTCTTTGCTCCACTGGAGTCCGTGAGCCACAGGTGACAAGTAGAAAAACAGTCTGTGTTTTTGGACTGAGTCAAAGTCCGGTCACTGACAGGTTTCTCTGCTTTAGTCCCGTTACGTCTGAAGAATAAACTCGCCTCCTCGTGTCTTCTGTAAATCATAATCCTTGAATCCGTTTCATTTTCACTATTTACATTCCACAAAAGTTTACTGTGCATGCGCCTCTACATCTTGTTCTATTATCTGTGTTAGCGTCACAGCGCCACACATAGGCCTGGCAGATGAATTACACCGACCTGAGTCGACCCATGTGGACGCACACATTTATTGAGCTGGCTTCAGCTTACAAAGAAAGTTTCTGAAAATATAAGCGTTTTGTCTTCGTGTGGATAGAGCCTATATTGTAAACGGCACATGTGCACTTTTTGTACTCGTTTCACTTATAAATCCGTGAACAGTCAAGAAAATCTAACATTAGCAGCATTATCTTTGCCATTTTAAATACAGCACCATTACCACCGTTACTACTCAAATGTTTTGTAGGTACAGCACAATTACTGTCATTACTGACACTACTCGTCTGCTACTCATACTACACAACTTCTCTGTAGGTATAAAACTATTAGACCAACTATTTTGGTAACTTCCAAATATGATTATTTTATGGCTTGTTTCAGTGAAGTTTGAACATGTACGGACAGTCGGACACCGTTGTTTTGAAGCATCAACAACACTTTCCCCCACGGATTTAGTCATAATTTCTTACCTTTCAAGCAAAAATAAGCTGCGTGTCTTTTGAGAGATTCTCTCAACATTTTCCGATGTTTACTCTGGTTCTTTGCCTACGCCGATCAGACTCCACTTTCACCTTTTTTGTCACACTCAAATAAACTCTTTGTTTGTTTTCGTTAGTCGAGGTCTGAGCTGGAGTTTCGATGGTGCTTGAAGCCGGTCTCCTTTTATTCTCCGCTAAATCCATCCTTCCGAAGTTACCACTCGCTCGGCAGCGTCAGTATAGAGGAGATACAGCTAACGCTACAGCTGAGCGTGAGCGCGTATGACGTTATTACGCATTACGCTGTTTGCTTGTTCGTCCCGAGCAGAGACTATTTAAGTGACTTTACAGACATATAGAGGCAATCACCAGGGCTCATTCTACTCACCAGGGCATTGCAGGAGCAGGTATGAGGAAGACATTTTAAATTTGTATACATTTATTTGTGGTTAAACTTATGTATAGTCCCTTTAAACATGTGGGCACAGTATCTCCATTCATTTATTTTTATAAGTGGTTACAGCTGGAAGGTGCCTTAGGCCCCGTCTAGGTGGAGCGGGGTATCTCACAAACCGAAGATATTTTCCTACGATCTGGCCTATCATCCACACAAAACCGGAGTTTTCTGTCGATAAAAACGAAGGTTTCTGAAAACTCCGGCCAAAGTGAAGATTTGGGAATTCTCCGGTTATGCGTGTGGACATAAATAACCGGAGTATTCGGCCGCACGTCCCTGTCAGCGTGACCTGTGTTTACTTCAGAAACAGCATGGCTGCCTCAAAACTGTGTTGGCTTTAACGATTGTTCATGACTCGGGCGGACTGGTTTTTAACTTGGTTTTAGGCCCTGTCCATACGAAGTCAAGCTGAGGACCAAACGCAAAGATATTTTATCAATCCAGTGTATCGTCCATACGAGCCCGGCGTTTTGGGGGTCTGTAAACGAACATTTTCCAAACTAGGTCCCAGAGTGGAAAGATCTCAAAACGCCGTTTACGTGGCGCCGTTGTTACAACGTCTCCGCAACTTTTACTAAAACGATGACATCACAGCACAGGGGTGGAGTCTGTTCTCCATAATCTACTGACCTTATAATGAGTTTTACTCATGGATCTATGATGGTTTTACTTCGCTCCTCTTTGCTCCACTGTAATCCGCAAGTCACAGGTGATAAGTAGAAAAACATGGCCGAGTCAGTCTCTGTTTTTGGACTGACAGTAAGAGTCCGGTCACTGACAGGTTTTTCTGCTTTAGTCCCGTTACGTCTGAAGAATAAACTCGCCTCCTCGTCTCTTCCGTAAATCATAATCCTTGAATCCGTTTAATTTTCACTGTTTACATTCCAGAAAGGTTTACTGCGCATGCGCCCTCTATATCTTGTTCTATTATCTGTGTGAGCGTCACAGCGCCACACACAGGCCTGGCAGGTGAATCACGCCGTTTTCACAGACCTGAGTCGACCCATGTGGACGCACACATCTACTAAGCTGGCTTCGTGCTTACAAAGAAAGTTTCTGAAAATATAAGCGTTTTGTCTTCGTGTGGATATAGCCTTAGTGTGTTTTATCTGCATGTTTTTAAGGTTGATTTTATGCATGTTTTTATACCGGAGCTCGTTGCCCCGCCCCTGTTGATTGCCTCAAGTGGGCCCACCTGCAAGAGAGAGATATAAAGGCGGAAGGCGGAAAAGGGCTAAAACGTACACCCTCTTTTAGCCCTTTTTAAACCCCGTATTTATGCCTTTTTAATGTATGTTTTAGCCCCTTTTTAACCTCATACATTAAATTGTATTTTACCCTTTTTTAACCTGGTTTTAAATTAATGGCTACACCACACCACGACATTCTCCAAAGAACACGAACCTGTGACTTCAGATGTTTTTTGCTAAAGCTCAAGTTCTGCTTCACGTTGAAGCAGAACTTGAAGTGCTCCTTAAAGTGCTCCTTCAGACGGAGGAGCACTTCACAGTTAGTTATTTTACGGCAAATAACCGTCCCACATCCGACATGTTCCTCAAAGACGGTAACAGCGGGTTTGGTTCAGACAGGTGTTACGCCCAAAACTGCATGACTGCCGAGAAATGCACCCCCTCTTACCCCCACAGATGAAACCACTACTTTACACCAGACAGGAGGGTTTGTGATGAAGGAGACTTTAGGATGAAGTCGTCCTCCCAGAGGACACGGTGAAAGGAATGTTACTGTCCTCACTGCTGCCGTTGTGGAAGTCATTATGTGCCAGGTCAGTCTATTGTCATGTGATCACAGGTCAGTCTATTGTCATGTGATCACTGGTCAGTCTGTTGTCATGTGATCACTGGTCAGTCTGTTGTCATGTGATTACTGGTCAGTCTATTGTCATGTGATCACTGGTCAGTCTATTGTCATGTGATCACAGGTCAGTCTATTGTCATGTGATCACAGGTCAGTCTATTGTCATGTGATCACTGGTTAGTCTATTGTCATGTGATCACAGGTCAGTCTATTGTCATGTGATCACAGGTCAGTCTATTGTCATGTGATCACTGGTTAGTCTGTTGTCATGCGATCACCGGTCAGTCTATTGTCATGTGATCACTGGTCAGTCTATTGTCATGTGATCACAGGTCAGTCTATTGTCATGTGATCACAGGTCAGTCTATTGTCATGTGATCACTGGTTAGTCTGTTGTCATGCGATCACCGGTCAGTCTATTGTCATGTGATCACCGGTCAGTCTATTGTCATGTGATCACTGGTTAGTCTATTGTCATGTGATCACTGGTTAGTCTGTTGTCATGCGATCACCGGTCAGTCTATTGTCATGTGATCACAGGTCAGTCTATTGTCATGTGATCACAGGTCAGTCTATTGTCATGTGATCACTGGTTAGTCTGTTGTCATGCGATCACCGGTCAGTCTATTGTCATGTGATCACTGGTCAGTCTATTGTCATGTGATCACTGGTTAGTCTATTGTCATGTGATCACTGGTTAGTCTGTTGTCATGCGATCACCGGTCAGTCTATTGTCATGTGATCACAGGTCAGTCTATTGTCATGTGATCACAGGTCAGTCTATTGTCATGTGATCACTGGTTAGTCTGTTGTCATGCGATCACCGGTCAGTCTATTGTCATGTGATCACTGGTCAGTCTATTGTCATGTGATCACTGGTTAGTCTATTGTCATGTGATCACAGGTCAGTCTATTGTCATGTGATCACTGGTCAGTCTATTGTCATGTGATCACAGGTCAGTCTATTGTCATGCGATCACAGGTCAGTCTATTGTCATGTGATCACAGGTCAGTCTATTGTCATGTGATCACTGGTCAGTCTATTGTCATGTGATCACTGGTCAGTCTATTGTCATGTGATCACTGGTCAGTCTGTTCAAGGAAGTTGTTTTCACGTTGTACTGTTTAATCTGACGGAAGAAATGCGTTTGTTTGTGAAGGTGTCGCCTGTGTGGCCTGGCAATTGTTTGGCAGGTCTGTAAAGCTAACACACAGTTTACACAGCTGCATAGAAAATAATGAATGTGCTGCAGAAACTTGTGGAGGGAGTTGAACAATGAATGTACTCGACCACGCATATGCGCGGTTAAGTGTGGACGCCGGTTTTTAAAAACCCGAGGCTATGTGGACTCAAGTTTTTTCTTTAGGCGGAGGGCGGATTTATAAATGCCCTGCTACGTGTGGACTAGGCCTTAAACATATGCAGTTCTTAAAAGTTTACATACCCTGGCAGAACTTTAGATTGTTTTGACTATTTTTCAAAGAATATAAAAGATAACACAATTCACTGACAGTGGTTGTGTGAAGCCATTTATGGTCAAACAACTGAGTCCACTCTTTTTGATCAAAAAGTTAACATACCCTGGTGATCTTGGCCTGATAATATGCATTATTATTGACAAACTGGCCATATGTTCAGCTCGATTCAAATACATTAAAGAGGTTTGTTGGTTTAAAAGCACTTAAATACTTTCTCTACTTTATTCATCCAACAGCTCTGTTGTTAATTTGTACAAAACAATTGCGGAATAAAAATGATGGTAAAATATGTCGTCGCGGTTACGCCATTGGAGCCGTTTTTTAGTCCCCGTTTGCCCCTGGCTGAAAGTCACAAGTAATCTAACACACTGGAGGTTATTTACCTGTAGTGACCCAGCTGAAGGTGAATAGGGAAACTTTTTAAATTTAGAGATATCAGTGTGAAACTTTTGCTGTAGATTACTGACATAAATATGAGGAACAAATATAATATAACTATAATATAATATACAAAAAATAAGGCCTGTTTTGCCTAAAAAATGCACAAATCTCCCATATTTTCAGCGACAACATCTGAAAAATGGATAGAGCCAGGTTTAAATAAAATGAATACAATAAAAAATAAATCTACAGCGAAACATTCAGTCGGTGCAATAATCTGACATGTTATTGTGAAGATTAGGTGGTTTATCTTGTTTCCAGGTGACAGTTTGTATATGTTAAAAGACCAAATGAAAATAAAAAAATAAATAAAAAAGAAAACGTTTTTTGTCGATCCAGTTTTGTCTGGAGCGTCTCCTTTTAAAAGAGAGACAAATGTGACCCTAAAGTAAATGAATCAAAGTTTCATACCCTCTGTCCTTTAATTGAGTAATTATTTGGAAGACTACTTTTGACTTTCCTGACGGTAAATACAGTATTTTCCTCTGTATCCATCTCTGAGCAGGACTGAGGCCGATGACTGTTATTCTCTCAAACGGTTGAAATGAAATACGTTATTCACCATGAGGAAGGAGATGAGACGTGATACAGCTGGGTTTGTCCTCTGGAAAACTTCTGCTAAGGACGTTTTTGGTGAAGGTCTTAGCTTGTGTGTCAGACGTGTTCTGAATGAAGCCCATCATTTTGAATTTATTGCCTCATCAGCTCACATCCTCATCACAATTGAGGAGGATGATTTATTGAGCTTTGAAACGATGCTTTTTACACTGGCGCTGATGCATTGTTCCTGCCAAATGTCGTACAGTGGGTTAGATACACGATGGAATCATATGTATTGTAGTTTGGAGGTACATAATGTTATAATTAAGGCCGGGACTTTTTACATTTTTTATTAATTCCGATATATTCATTACATTAGGTTTAGTACGATTAAAAATATGAATCTAAATGAATTTTTTCAGTTTCCTTTTTCCTGCAGACGTCGCTTAGGGACGAACACGGCGTAAAGCCAAGAACAATTTGAAGACTGTCAAACTTAAACCACATAAACTTATTTAAAAAGATCATTCTCTAAAATAAATCAAACTGCTCTTGTCTTTAAAGTGTTTGAAATGATCACACAGATCACAAATAAGTTCAAATGAAGCATTGAAAATATACCTCTATTTAATGAATACAACCCCTAAATAAATGATGCTTAAATGCGATTAATTGATTACAAAGGCCATAATTAACTCGATTAAAATGTTGTATCTAGTCCCACCTCTAGAAATGAGACCCTAACCCTAAGGTTCTTATTACATTATTTATGTAATAACGGCGACGATGGCGTAGAGAGCAGAGCGGGTCGTCTTGTGATCGGAGGTTCGGTGGTTCGAATCCTGCAAGTGCACACTGTCATTGTGTCCTTGGGCAAGACACTTCACCCACCTTGCCTCCAGTGTCTGTGTACACTAGTGCGTGAATCAGAGTGAATGGGGGGCTGGTTCCTTGATGTAAAGTGCTTTGAGTGCCTAAAGCAGGTAGATATAGATATAAATGTGACTGTTTACTTTATGTGCCTCCAAAGTACTAATACACATTATTCCAATGTACAAGTATTTAGTCAACCAACAATAGTGCAAGTTCTCCCACTTAAAAAGATGAGAGAGGCCTGTAATTTTCATCATAGGTTTACCTCAACTATGAGAGACAAAAGGAAAAAAGTCCAAAAAATCACATTGTCTGATTTTTTATGAATTTATTTGCAAATTATGGTTAAAAATAAGTATTTGGTCAATAACAAAAGTTCATCTCAATACTTTGTTATATACTTTGTTGGCAATGACAGAGGTCAAATGTTTTCTGTAAGTCACAAGGTTTCCACACTTTTGTTTGGCCCATTCCTTAGAGCAGTGATGTTTTGGGCGGATCTGCTCTAGAGCAGTGATGTTTTGGGCGCATCTGCTCTAGAGCAGTGATGTTTTGGGGCGGATCTCCTCTAGAGCAGTGATGTTTTGGGGCGGATCTCCTCTAGAGCAGTGATGTTTTGGGGCGGATCTCCTCTAGAGCAGTGACGTTTTGGGCGCGGATCTCCTCTAGAGCAGTGACGTTTTGGGGCGGATCTGCTCTAGAGCAGTGATGTTTTGGGGCGGATCTCCTCTAGAGCAGTGACGTTTTGGGCGCGGATCTCCTCTAGAGCAGTGACGTTTTGGGGCGGATCTGCTCTAGAGCAGTGATGTTTTGGGGCGGATCTCCTCTAGAGCAGTGATGTTTTGGGGCGGATCTCCTCTAGAGCAGTGACGTTTTGGGCGCGGATCTCCTCTAGAGCAGTGACGTTTTGGGGCGGATCTGCTCTAGAGCAGTGACGTTTTAGGGCGGATCTCCTCTAGAGCTGTGATGTTTTGGGGCGGATCTCCTCTAGAGCAGTGACATTTTGGGCGCGGATCTCCTCTAGAGCAGTGATGTTTTGGGGCGGATCTCCTCTAGAGCAGTGACGTTTTAGGGCGGATCTCCTCTAGAGCAGTGACGTTTTGGGGCGGATCTGCTCTAGAGCAGTGACGTTTTGGGGCGGATCTGCTCTAGAGCAGTGATGTTTTGGGGCGGATCTGCTCTAGAGCAGTGATGTTTTGGGGCGGATCTCCTCTAGAGCAGTGACGTTTTGGGCGCGGATCTCCTCTAGAGCAGTGACGTTTTGGGCGCGGATCTCCTCTAGAGCAGTGATGTTTTGGGGCGGATCTCCTCTAGAGCAGTGACGTTTTAGGGCGGATCTCCTCTAGAGCAGTGACGTTTTGGGGCGGATCTGCTCTAGAGCAGTGACGTTTTGGGGCGGATCTGCTCTAGAGCAGTGACGTTTTGGGGCGGATCTCCTCTAGAGCAGTGACGTTTTGGGGCGGATCTCCTCTAGAGCAGTGACGTTTTGGGCGCGGATCTGCTCTAGAGCAGTGATGTTTTGGGGCGGATCTCCTCTAGAGCAGTGATGTTTTGGGGCGGATCTCCTCTAGAGCAGTGACGTTTTGGGCGCGGATCTCCTCTAGAGCAGTGACGTTTTGGGGCGGATCTGCTCTAGAGCAGTGACGTTTTAGGGCGGATCTCCTCTAGAGCTGTGATGTTTTGGGGCGGATCTCCTCTAGAGCAGTGACATTTTGGGCGCGGATCTCCTCTAGAGCAGTGACGTTTTGGGGCGGATCTCCTCTAGAGCAGTGACGTTTTAGGGCGGATCTCCTCTAGAGCAGTGACGTTTTGGGGCGGATCTGCTCTAGAGCAGTGACGTTTTGGGGCGGATCTGCTCTAGAGCAGTGATGTTTTGGGGCGGATCTGCTCTAGAGCAGTGATGTTTTGGGGCGGATCTCCTCTAGAGCAGTGACGTTTTGGGCGCGGATCTCCTCTAGAGCAGTGACGTTTTGGGGCGGATCTGCTCTAGAGCAGTGATGTTTTGGGGCGGATCTCCTCTAGAGCAGTGACGTTTTGGGGCGGATCTGCTCTAGAGCAGTGACGTTTTGGGGCGGATCTCCTCTAGAGCAGTGATGTTTTGGGGCGGATCTCCTCTAGAGCAGTGACGTTTTGGGCGCGGATCTCCTCTAGAGCAGTGACGTTTTGGGGCGGATCTGCTCTAGAGCAGTGACGTTTTAGGGCGGATCTCCTCTAGAGCAGTGACGTTTTGGGGCGGATCTCCTCTAGAGCAGTGACATTTTGGGCGCGGATCTCCTCTAGAGCAGTGACGTTTTGGGGCGGATCTCCTCTAGAGCAGTGACGTTTTAGGGCGGATCTCCTCTAGAGCAGTGACGTTTTGGGGCGGATCTGCTCTAGAGCAGTGACGTTTTGGGGCGGATCTGCTCTAGAGCAGTGATGTTTTGGGGCGGATCTGCTCTAGAGCAGTGATGTTTTGGGGCGGATCTGCTCTAGAGCAGTGACGTTTTGGGGCGGATCTCTTCTAGAGCAGTGACGTTTTGGGGCGGATCTCCTCTAGAGCAGTGACGTTTTGGGCGCGGATCTCCTCTAGAGCAGTGACGTTTTGGGGCGGATCTCCTCTAGAGCAGTGACGTTTTGGGGCGGATCTCCTCTAGAGCAGTGACGTTTTGGGGCGGATCTCCTCTAGAGCAGTGACGTTTTGGGGCGGATCTGCTCTAGAGCAGTGACGTTTTAGGGCGGATCTCCTCTAGAGCAGTGACGTTTTGGGGCGGATCTGCTCTAGAGCAGTGATGTTTTGGGCAGATCTCTTCTAGAGCAGTGATGTTTTGGGGCGGATCTCCTCTAGAGCAGTGACGTTTTGGGGCGGATCTCTTCTAGAGCACTGACGTTTTGGGGCGGATCTCTTCTAGAGCAGTGACATTTTTGGGCCGGATCTCCTCTAGAGCAGTGCCGTTTTGGGCGCGGATCTCCTCTAGAGCAGTGACGTTTTGGGGCGGATCTCCTCTAGAGCAGTGATGTTTTGGAGCGGAGCTCCTCTAGAGCAGTGACGTTTTGGGGCGGATCTCTTCTAGAGCACTGACGTTTTGGGGCGGATCTCCTCTAGAGCAGTGCCGTTTTGGGCGCGGATCTCCTCTAGAGCAGTGACGTTTTGGGGCGGATCTCCTCTAGAGCAGTGATGTTTTGGAGCGGAGCTCCTCTAGAGCAGTGATGTTTTGGGGCGGATCTCCTCTAGAGCAGTGATGTTTTGGAGCGGAGCTCCTCTAGAGCAGTGATGTTTTGGGGCGGATCTCCTCTAGAGCAGTGATGTTTTGGAGCGGAGCTCCTCTAGAGCAGTGACGTTTTGGGGCGGATCTGCTCTAGAGCAGTGACGTTTTGGGCGGATCTCTTCTAGAGCAGTGATGTTTTGGAGCGGAGCTCCTCTAGAGCAGTGATGTTTTGGGGCAGGCGCTGGGCAACATGGACTTTCAACTCCCTCCAAAGATGTTCTATGGGGTGGAGATCTGGAGACTGGCTGGGCCACTCCAGGACCTTGAAATGCTTCTTACGAAGCCACTCCTTTGTTGCCCGGGCGGTGTGTTTGG
This sequence comes from Proterorhinus semilunaris, assembly GCA_021464625.1. Taxonomy (NCBI): domain Eukaryota; kingdom Metazoa; phylum Chordata; class Actinopteri; order Gobiiformes; family Gobiidae; genus Proterorhinus; species Proterorhinus semilunaris. The sequence continues at coordinate 2,370,216 of CM038354.1, forward strand.
GATCATTGTCTTGCTGAAAGACCCACGTTTCATTTCCAATGCCCTTGCTGATGGAAGGAGGTTTTCTTTCCTTTACACGGATCAGTCGTCCTGGTCCCTTTGCAGAAAAACTATAGGGTGACCAGATGAGTTGCCCTGAAATTGGGGACGAGGCGGGGTTCATGTTTGATTTTTATTAATTTTTTAAATCATATGCTACATGTCAAGGGGTTGTTATCTGTGATAACAGTAAACGTGTTTCCATAGGGATAATCATGAAGGCTAAGCATTCTAATTTGTGGGCGGGGTATCATGCTTCACTGCGAGATAGACCACGGCTTGCATAATCGAGGACTTGAGTTGTTTCATTTTGTATTTGATAAAGTGCTGCGCCAAGCCCAGTTGTACTGGGCTTTGTCAGTGTGTAACAGGCAGGGGAGTTTTGGATCAGCAAGGCTCTGAAGTTTGTAATAGTTTAAAAACCGAATCAGCACAAACGGAAATCTTTACAGCACAAAACAGCACAGATGTAGAGGAAGCGGTTGACACCCGTTTTGGAGCTTTATAATGAGCAGGCTGACCTTAGACCTGACCAATAAAACATTCATTAATATCTTAAAAACCGCACAAACAGCACAAACACATTTTTCAAAATCATGCACAGTTAGAGACACAGAGAGAATTTGAAATACTTTATTTATCCCTATACCGAAAACATAGTTTCAAAGCTCAATAAATCCTCCTCCTCAATTGTGATGAGGATGTGAGCTGATGAGCCACTAAATTCAAAATTATGGGCTTCATTCAGAACACGTCTGACACACAAGTGAAGACCTTCATAGAAAGAGTTTTGGTATTCACCAAAAACGTCCTTAGCTGAAGTGTTTCCAGAGGGATGAGAGCCTGGATTTCGGGACCGTCCCGAATTTTTCTGGTCACCCTAAGAAAAACAGCCCCAAAGCATGATGTTTCCACCAGGCTTTCACAATGGAGAAAACAATGTGTCCACTTCGCTTCTGGTGCGCGATCCTGTGCCTCTCGAAAGTATTAAAGGACCTGTATCATGCTATTTTAGCCATTCCAAAGTAAAGTATAGGCATTTATATGATATATTGTACCTCTACCACTACGGAGCACTAATTTTTGTGATAAAAATAAGTATTTTCTGGAGGTATTTTTCCAACCCGGAAGACAAAACGCTTGGATTCAGTTAACTCCGCCCCCTCTCGCCGCTCATACAACTTTAGCAGTAGTAGAAATATATATATCACAGCAAAAAGTGAAGTTACTTCATGATGCTGTTATAAGGAGTTAACATGTGCGACACAGCTTCATGGCTAAATGGCTAACACACACACGCTAACATGCATTTTGATCGACTCACCACTCTGATGTTTCCATTATGGGATTTGCGCTGGTTATAAAAGTTAATCCACTTTGATTCTGGCCAAGGTTCATTAGCATCCATCAGCGACAGGCTCAGACAAACACTTTTGTGGCTGATAGTCGCTGAATCCCGGAGGGAAAGTCCAACTTCTATGGCCTCTTCTTTGGGAAGGTTGAATAAAGTCCAGTCCTCGCAGCCAAACGCGGTTTTCTCCGTGACATTATCGTGAGGTAAGAAAAAAGAACAGGTGTCCAGACTCCAGAGTAGGTTAGAAAAAGCTCCCTCTTCACAACTTTCGGTGCAACATGACATGACATCTGTTCAGACCGTTCGGACGCTCAGGGGGAGCGTTTGTTTTCGGTACAGGGGCAGCGCAGTGTCAGGCACTTCCTCTTTTTTTTTTTTTTTTTTAATTTATTTATTTTTCTTACGACAGAAATAATGAAAAAAGCAGTTTTACAAATGAAAATCATGCCGTAAGGCATTAGATTACAGACGTCGAGCACTTCCGTTCCGCTGTGACGACACAACTGAACATGCCAGTCGTTTACCAGGAGAGGGCGGAGCAGCTGCTCAGAGCGCAGGATTCAGGAGGATTACTGAGAACTGCGTGAATGAAGCCAAAAACCACTCTGGGGGTGTTTTTGAGAAGGAAATAGCATAACAACATGGTTAAAAGCTCCAAAAAGTCGATTTTGCATGATATAGGACCTTTAATACACCTTGAACTTTTGAACATTTTGTCATGTTTACAACCATAAACATAAAGATTTTATTTAGAATTGTTTAGTGAAAGTTTACACACAAGTAACAGACAACTGTGAAGTGAAAGCAAAATGATTCATGATTCTGTTATTTTTCAAAAAATAGAAAAGTGAAAAGTGGGGCGTGCATAAGTATTCATACAGCATTAAATTGCCTTTATAACATTCCTAATGACTGCAGAAAGTTCACACCTCGCCCTAACCATTAAATAGAGGCCACCTGTGTGTAATCTACTCTCAGTATAATTCCAGCTGTTCTGTGAGGGCCTCAGAGCTATGGTCAACATCATAAACAACATCATGAAGGCCAAGGAGCTCACCAGAGAGGTCAGGGATAAAGCTGTGGAGAAGTTTAAAGCAGCGTTAAGTTATACAAAGATTTCCCAAGATTTGAACATCTCACGGAGCACTGTTCAATCCATCATTCAGAAATGGAAAGAGTATAGCACCACTGCGAACTTACCAAGACACGGCCGTCCACCTAAACTAACAGACCGAACAAGGGGAGCACTGGTCAGAAATGCAACCAAGTGCCCCAAGATAACTCTGGAGGAGCTGGGACGTCCTGCCGCTGAGCTGGAGGAATCTGTACATGGGACAACTACAAGTCGTACTCTACACAAATCTGGCCTTCATGGACGAGTGGCAGAAGAAAGCCATTATTGAAAGGAGGCCATAAGAAATCCCATTTGAAGTTTGCTAGAAGTCCTATGGAGGACACAGCTACCATGTGGAAGAAGGTGCTTTGGTCAGATGAGACACAAATTGAACTTTTTGGCCCAAATGCAAAACGTTATGTATGGAGCAAACCTAACACTGCTCATCGTCCTGAGTGCACCATCCCCAGTGTCAAATATGGTGGGGGGAGCATCATGCTATGGGGCTGCTTTTCCTCATCGGGGACTGGGAAGATTGTAAGAATAGTTGGGAAGATGGATGGAGCCAAATACAGAGACATTTTGGAGGAAAACCTGCTGGAGTCAGCAAGAGAATTGAGGCTGGGGCGGAGATTCACCTTCCAGCAGGACAATGACCCTAAACACAAACATCTACAATGGAATGGTTTCAAAACAAACATATTAATGTGTTAGAATGGCCCAGTCAAAGTCCTGACCTAAATCCTATTGAAAATCTGTGGAAAGACCTGAAAACTGCTGTTCACAAACGCTCTCCTTCTAATGTGACAGAGCTTGAGTTGTTTTGTAAAGAGGAATGGGCTAAAATGTCAGTCTCTACATGTGCAAACCTTGTAGAGTCAAACCCCAGAAGACTTGCTGCTGTTATTGCAGAAAAAGGGGGTTCCACAAGTATTTAGTCATGCTGTATGAATACTTATGCACGCCGACTTTTCGGTTGTCTATTTTTTGTAAAATAACACAATCATGCATTATTTTGCTTTCACTTCACTGTTGTCTGTTACTTGTGTGTGAACTTTCAATAAAAAATAAAAAAATAAAATGTTTATGGTTGTAAACGTGACAAAATTAACAAAAGTTCAAGGTGTATTAGTACTTTCGCGAGCCAAATGGAAGGACCCTGGCTCATACACACTGCTACAACACTGGGTTTGTCAGGAATTAAAAATACATCACATTGCTTTAGAGGTGTTCAGGTCAATTTCTCTGTGAATCTGTGAAAAGTAAATGTTTAACATTGAATTACATCTAGAACTGCATTTGAAATAATTAGATGAATAAAACTCTTTACAAATATGTTTTATTATGACAAATGTCTTCCTGTATTAAAAGTACGACTTCCATTTTATCCAACACGGTCTTGTCCACAGCCTTCACCACTTGCTGGTGTAGGTCTTCTCCATGGTCTTTGCATCTCTGCCAGCTCTTCATCGCTCTTCCTTGCTGTGGCCTCGCCTTCAGGCTCTGCAACTCCATCTTAAGAGTCTGTCAAGAAAACATTTAAAATAAAATGAAATCCTACACAACGACAATTAACACATGTTTTTCTAAATGTGCTAAAATAAATAAACCTGAAGCAAAAAGACATTGTATTGGTTCTTCTGATACATCACCATGTTGTCTACTCAATCAATCAATCAATCAATCAATGGTTTTGTATAGCCCAATATCACAACAGGAGTTGCCTCATAGGGCTGTAACAAACATTAAGGCAATAAAACAGAGCAGTAAATAAGACAATGTAAAGTTCCGGTGAATCAAATATCCAGGCAAACATAATGTCCAAATAAGCGTCAGCAGTGGCGACGAGCAGCTCGGGTGTCCCCTGTCCTTAGACTCTCCAGCCCGGCAAGGAAAAACTCAAAAACCCAGTGGGAGAAACGAGAAACCTTGAGGAGAACCACAGAAGGAGAGATCCACTCCCATGGACGGACAGGCTATAGAGACCCAGGGCCGAAGGAGTCCCTCAGCAGACGGGCCAAGATCACAGACCGTCCAGTCCTTGTTGTCAGTAGGCAGGGTTCCTCCATTCAGCCGGGTCCCTCCGTTCGATCTAGACAGGCACTCCCGAGGGGGAGTGGGACAGGAGACACCATGTGAATAGTAATGAACAGACTACAGATAAAATAAATATTGTATCATAATAAGACAAAGTTTGCAGTAAGAAGAAGAAGAGGATAGCGCTCAGTGGACCGTACTTCCCACAGCAGAGTTTCTCCTAAAGCAGCTTTACTTCAGGCTGTGGGTTAGAGCTTTACCTAACTGACCTACTCCTGCTAAGTTAAGTTATTAGATGAAAATCATACTTTGACACAGAGTTTTTGAAAACTTTTTTTTTTTTCTGATCAAAACTACTTTCTTTAAGCTGTTTATATTGTTCCACCTTTGTCTCCAGAAGTAGGGCAAGCAGCTTAAAAGATATTTTTAGATTAAACATATCAGTTTGACAAAGTAATGAAGAAAGTACAGATATTTGCTTGAAATTAGTAAAAATAGTAACTGTTACATTATTTTCACCACTGCAGTTAGCTCATTGGTTAAAGAAAAATGTCACTGTGTGTAACTAAAGTACAAATTGTAAATGTTGAGCTCTCAAATAATATTTTTACTTTAACTATGTCAATATGTGGTACCGGTGGTGACAGACCATTTTGCTTTTTGCATGTTCTCCACTTCTGCTCTTCAAAGTGACCCCAAAGTTGGAACAATCCGATTATGATGCATCTATTTCCTACGCTGATTAACCTGCAAGAAGAACAAGCATGTTATACTGATTAGGAAACAAATGGTTATTTCAATACAATACTGTGTTTCTGAAAGAAAAGTAAACAGAAAGTAACTTGGCATGACTTTGTTATTATGCATAATTAGCCATGTGGTCTGTGGCTAACCCGCATGACCTTGGAGGTCGGGGAAACTGTAGCACTCGGAAGAAACCTGGCTGCCCTCTGTCTCCTCTGATCCTCTGAAATGTTGCCGTGCCTCCTGGGTTTGTCCCCGTTTCAGAGCGTGGTGTCCTGCACTGGTCACCTCCTCCTTCCTCATCCTCCCTCCGCTTCACAACAGTCTTTCACCATCTCTCGTTTGTCCTTTTTTGTTTCCTGTAGCTCCTCTTGTGACGCCTCCTCTGTGCTGCAGGGGGGGCTCTTGGTGCCTCTTCAGTGTCTCAGAAGAAGAAATGTGTAGGTCTCAAATGGGTTTAGCTGATAATCTAGCATTTTGTTTACCTTTATAAAGCTGATTTCTTCAGGATCATTTTAGACTCTCAAAGTAAACAAATCCACCAAACCTCCACAAAAACACGGCAAAGACGAACAAAAGTATCCAGAAAAACACTGTGGAACAGAAACCACAAATGCAGGTCGCAGAGAAAGGCAAAAAAACTCAGCTGCACAAGGAGAGAGGGAGGTCGCTACCTGTTTTCACGTCGCCATGACAACAGCTAAGTCAACCTGTTCAAATAACTACAACTGCAAAACAGCTTTCAGACACTTCCCGGTATGGCAATGAGTGAGCCATTACATGAAGACATCTGTGGGTGTCTAGAATAAGCTCATATGGTTGAGAAAACCAATTGGTATTTTTAAATTCATCAATTGTCCTCATTGTAATGTCAACCAGACTAAGACTTTTTTGGATGTGCATAATAATGTGTTTTTTCAACAAACTGATTTCATCAATTGCAATACTACATTATATATATATACTGTATATATCACCTCTCTTGCCCTTGTCCAGAAGGTGTTTTCTATGTTTGTCGTACAAAAAGGCGTCTGCGAGATCCCCTGGCAGAACACAAGTATGCGATTAGAATAACAATCAGGACTATATGCAATGGTTAGGCATTTCAATCAACAACATGATGCCAATGACTCTTCGCTGTGTATTGAAGGTATTGAACATGTCAAACCACTGGCAAGAGGTGGTGACAGGTTAATAAAGCTCAATCAAAGAGAGGCTTTCTGGATTCATAAACAAAAAGCATGTAAACATCCGGGTTTGAATGAGGACTTTGATTTATCTTGTTTCTTTACACACAAAACAACCCATCTCCCTCTCAAATTATTTAAAGATGGAAACTGGCAATACATTTCCCCTCCACTTTATCTGGATGTAACTAACTGTTCTGATCTGGGGTTGGTCAGGTCAGCTAGGTAGACCTGATCATCCATCAGTGGATTTCATCTTCCATGACGGCACAGGCATATTCCAAGATGACAATGCCAGGATTCCTGGGGCTCACATTGTGAAAGAGTGGATCAGAGTTCAGATCTTAAACCCACTGCTGGAGAAGGGAACGCACAGTGGTCACATTCTCCCATCATCAATACAAGATCTTGTATTGAAATGTACAAATGCACACATATATGCACAAATTACAATTACCACGATTATAAAAGTTAGGTTAACCGTAAGAATTTTCGAAGCCACGGTTTACTGCTGAAATGTTCGTGCCGACGTACGAGCCGCTGCACAACACAAGGCCGCTCTCCTCCAGAGGTACATCCACTCAAACGGTTGAAGTCCGCAGTGAGGGACCTCTTTAGGGATCCAAAAGATGGCCCAGTTGTTGTTGTCGCTGATGGACATTCTACATGCAAAGCCTCGCGTCGGAAAGTTGCAGCAGTAAAATCGCACATATGTGCAGAAATGTAAACAAATGTACAGGGACGATTCAAATCTCCCTCAACATACACTTAGTGTATTATGTGTCTTGTCCAGCAGATGGCGCTGGTGACTTGCGCTGCATGTTTAGAAATGAGTCTGAGTTGCTCCATTGTTGGTGCCACTTACCCAAATCCAGTGTATTGACAGTTCATTCCAGTTTGAAAAACAGATCAATGCAGTAGTCAAAACTAGTTTTTTCCAACTTAGGCGTCTAAGTAAGGTGAAGCGCTACTTACCTTTAAATCAGTTTGAACAGGTTGTCCATGCATTGATCACGACTCGTTTGGATTATTGTAATTCTTTGTATTTTGGACTAAAGCAGTCATCAATTCACAGACTCCAAATGGTCCAAAACGCGGCTGCACGCCTGCTCACAGGAACCAAACGGCATGAACATATTACTCCTGTTCTGTCTTCTCTTCACTGGTTACCTGTTGTTTTTAGAATAGACTTCAAAATTCTATTACTTGTTTTTAAATCCATCCATGGACTGGCACCGCCTTATTTATCTGAATTGTTGTCTTTGCACGCCCCTGTCAGAGCTCTGCGATCCTCGGGCCAAAGTTTGCTGGATCGTCCAAGATCTCATTTAAAAACTAAAGGAGATAAAGCTTTTGCAGTAGCAGGCCCTAAACTGTGGAACTCCCTCCCTGTGAACATTAGACAGGCTACATCAGTTGAGAGCTTCAAAACTCTGTTAAAGACTTACCTTTTTACGCAGGCTTTTAACACAAGATGAGCTGAGCATTTTTTTCATATTTTTACAGTTTACATTTTTACTTTTCTTATCGTGTTATATTGTTGTGTTTTTGTAGTGTTGTATTATTGTACTGTGTACAGCACTTTGGGGCAGTGATGGCTGTTTTGTAAATGTGCTTTATAAATAAACTTGACCTTGACCTTGACCTTCATAAGAGTGTGCAATCTAAGACAGGCCTGTAGGGGGGCCTGTTGGGTGAAATTCTTTTCCAGAACCAGGACTATTAAAAGACAGGATTTTTTTCCTGTAATGGAATACATTTTGTTATGTTCTCCTTTAGTATATTGTAAACTCAGACATTCGTGGAAAAACACTGTGCATCTAATTACCAAGCATTTGTTTCAATTTCATGAACTCTCAGGCGCAAGTTTTCCAGCATTTCTGTGACAATGACCCTAAAAAGTGAAACGTGTTGATAAACTCGTCCCTGTAAAGAATCATAATATTACATCATAATGAAACATTAGGACTGAACTGACCTATTCATTTAGTGGCTTCCTCTTTTAGTTTCAGTGTTTGTAATGTTACTGTGTTAGATATTGTTAAATATTGTTGTGTACTGGACTGGAAAATGTAGTGTTTTTCGGAGCTGCTTTGAGTGCAGATGCCGTCGCCACAATGTGAGATAAATGCATTTGAGGAAATGGCCTTTTCAATTCAGTTCAATTCAAATAACTTGAATTATCCCCGTGAGGCGATTTTAAAAGGGCAAAAAGAACTCCATTAATTTGATCAGGCACACACATGCACACACACACACCATTAGGACTAAATAAATACATGTGAGTTAAAAGCTAAGCTAAAAAGGTGGGTCTTGAGCCTGCTCTTAAAAACATGAACGTTCTCTGTGGTCCTGAGCTCCTCCTCAGGTCGTTCCAGAGGCGAGGGCCATAATATTGGCAAGGCGCCTCGCCGTGAGTCTTTCTGTTGACTTTAGGAATAACTAGGAGACCGTAAGTAAAACACACACAAAGTAACGTGCTCCAGTCCAGCATGTCCATCAGAAGAGTGGTGGAAGTCCTTATAAAGATATACACTCAACAAAAACATAAATGCAACACCTTTGTTTCTGCTCCCATTTTTCACGAGATGGACTTAAAGATCTAAAATTCCTTCCAGATACACAATATTACCATTTCTCTCAAACATTGTTCACAAATCAGTCCAAATGTGTGATAGTGAGCACTTCTGCTTTGCTGAGATAATCCATCCCACCTCACAGGTGTGCCACATCAAGATGCTGATCGGACATCATGATTAGTGCACAGGTGTACCTTATACTGCCCACAATAAAAGGCCACCCTAAAATGTGCAGTTTTGTCTCACAGCAAAATGCCACAGATGCCACAAGCATTGAGGGAGCGTGCACTTGGCATGCTGACAGCAGGAATGTCAACCAGCTCTGTTGCTCGTGCATTGAATGTTCATTTCTCCACCATAAGCCGTCTCCAAAGGCGTTTCAGAGAATATGGCAGTACATCCAACCGGCCTCACAACCGCAGACCACGTGTAACCACACCAGCCCAGGACCTCCACATCCAGCAGGTTCACCTCCAAGATCGTCTGAGACCAGCCACTCAGACAGCTGCTGAAACAATTGGTTTGCATCACCAAACAATTTCTGCACAAACTGTCAGAAACCGTCTCAGGGAAGCTCAGCTGCATGCTCGTCGTCCTCATCGGGGTGTCACCCATTGCATGTCACCCATTGAGCATGTTTGGGATGTGCTTGACCGGCGAATACGACAGCGTGTACCAGTTCCCACTAATATCCAGCAACTTCGCACAGCCATTGAAGAGGAGTGGACCAACATTCCACAGGCCACAATTGACAATCTGATAAACTCTATGGAAGAAGATGTGTTGCACTGCATGAGGCAAATGGTGGTCACACCAGATACTGACTGGTTCTGGGTCCCCAGACCCCCAATAAAGCAAAAAAATGCACATTTCAGGGTGGCCTTTTATTGTGGGCAGTATAAGGTACACCTGTGCACTAGTCATGATGTCAGATCAGCATCTTGATGTGGCACACCTGTGAGGTGGGATGGATTATCTCAGCAAAGCAGAAGTGCTCACTATCACACATTTGGACTGATTTGTGAACAATGTTTGAGAGAAATGGTAATATTGTGTATCTGGAATGAATTTTAGATCTTTAAGTCCATCTCATGAACAATGGAGCAGAAACAAAAGTGTTGCGTTTATATTTTTGTTGAGTGTAGTACATATCTTTATAAGAAATGGTCCCATAATCACACAGATTCAAAACTAAATGCCCAATCAGTTTCATACACTGTTTACAGTGCGGGTGGAGGGCTGCTGACTCGGAGGGGGGCTCGTCCATCACCCAAGCTGAAGTCACCGAGGTGGTTAGAAGGGGGATCGGAGAGTGTGCTCCAATTACAGAGGGGTCGCACTCCTCAGCCTCCCTGGTAAGGTCTACTCCAGGGTCCTGGAGAGGAGGATACGGGCGATAGTCGAACCTCAGATCCAGGAGGAACAATGCGGTTTTCGTCCTGGTCGTGGAACACTGGACCAGCTCTATACCCTTCATCGGGTGCTCGAGGGTTTGTGGGAGTTCGCCCAACCAGTCCACATGTGCTTTGTGGATCTGGAGAAAGCGTTCGACCGTGTCCCTCGTGGTCCCCTGTGGGGGGTGCTCCGGGAGTATGGGGTCCGGGGCCCTCTATTAAGGGCTATCCGGTCCCTGTATGACCGCAGCAGAAGCTTGGTTCGCATTGCCGGCAGTAAGTCAGACCTGTTCTCCGCCAGGGCTGCCCTTTGTCACCGGTTCTGTTCATTACCTACATGGACAAAATTTCTAGGCGCAGCCAGGGGCCGGAGGGTGTCCGGTTTGGAAGCCTCAGAATCTCATCTCTGCTGTTTGCAGATGATGTTGTTCTGTTGGCTTCCTCAAATCAGGACCTCCAGCGCGCACTGGGGCGGTTTGCAGCCGAGTGTGAAGCGGCCGGGATGAGGATCAGCACCTCCAAATCTGAGGCCATGGTTCTCCACCGGAAAAAGGTGGTTTCCCCGCTTCAGGTCGGTGGGGTGTCCTTGCCTCAAGTGGAGGAGTTCAAGTATCTCGGGGTCCTGTTCACGAGTGAGGGACGGATGGAGCGTGAGATCGATAGACGGATCGGTGCGGCGTCAGCAGTGATGCGGTCGCTGTATCGGACTGTTGTGGTGTAGAGGGAGCTGAGTCTGAGGCAAAGCTCTCGATTTACCGATCGATCTACGTTCCCACCCTCACCTATGGTCATGAGATCTGGGTAATGACCGAAAGGACAAGATCGCGAATACAAGCGGCCGAAATGAGTTTCCTTCGCAGGGTGGCTGGGCGCACCCTCCGAGATCGGGTGAGGAGCTCAGTTACCCGGGAGGAGCTCGGACTCGAGCCGCTACTCCTCCACGTCGAAAGGAGCCAGCTGAGGTGGCTAGGGCATCTGTTCCGGATGGCTCCTGGTCGCCTCCCTCGGGAGGTGCTCCAGGCATGTCTTATTGGGAGGAGGCCTCGTGGAAGGCCCAGGACACGCTGGTGGGACTATGTCTCCGAGCTGGCCTGGTGTCACCTCAGGGTTCCCCCCAGAACAGCTGGAGGAGGTGTGCGTGGATTGGGAAGTCTGGGCATCTCTGCTGAGACTACCCCCGCAACCCGGCCCCGGATAAAGCGGAAGAAAATGGATGGATGGAGTTTCATAAAATTACCATGTTACAGTGTTTTTCCCTCATCAATAACATCATAGGGCCAGTTGGCTCTAAACCCTGTAAACCCAAACCATGAAATATCAATTTTCTTATATGAATTGAATTAAATGTTATTGTCCCACTAGGGGAAATTTGCTCTGGGCACGTAGTGCAGGTGCAGCTGATAACATACAGACAACAATTAATAATATAAAATTATGAGTTACATCCATCCATCCATCCATCCATCCATCTTCTCCCACTTGTCCGTTTCCGGGTCATGGGGGCAGCTGTTGGAGCTGCCCAAGTCACATTGCACCAGTCCCCTATGGCGCCTCCTGCAGGTGGTGGGTCCACGGGAGGACGGCCTCATGGTTCCAAATGGTTCCAAACGTGCCTGTTGGTCTCTCATAGGGGGCCCATTCACTCTCTCATTCATACACCAGTGTACGCAGACACTGGAGGCAAGGAGGGTGAAGTGTCTTGCCCAAGGACACAACGACAATGTGCACCTTCAGGAGGCGGGATTCGAACCCCCGACCTTCCGATCATGAGACGACCCGCTCTACCATCTGCGCCACCGTCGCCCCCGCCCAGTTACATCACAAATATATTTACAATGCATCTAAAAGAAATCTAAATCACCCATATAATATAAAAACACTTCTATAATTTCATTTAAATATGCCTTTGATTTATTGACTTAAATAAGAGAAGATTGTATGTTTCGTTATTGAACGCATAAGCCTTAAAAAGTATTCCAAAGGACAGATTTACAAATTAATAAATGACAGATATCATTACTTTATGAGCTGCTACTGTATCAAACTGATACACACATTTTCAACATGTTTTTACTCTTAATGGAGTTGGCATTGCATCAATCCTTTAAACATTCTTTTTGAAGTTTTTCTGACCTTCAAATCTTGAATTTTGCAAAAAATGTGGGTCACATGCGCCGGCAGCCATTTTAGATGTCTCGATTGAAATCCAAGTGTGGATACAGGGTTTACATTTACCCACAGACACAGGTGGGTAGAGTCGCCAAATCATGAACTCAAATAGGAGTAATGTTACTTCATTTTACTCAAGTATAAGTAAAAGTAGTGACCCAAATAAGTACTCAAGTAAAGGTAAAAAAGTGCTTGGACAAAATGGTACTTGAGTACTGTGAGTAGTAAGATGTTTAAATGTAAAAGTCTGATTTATGTTTCAGTAACAAAACTTGTACTAATGTGAAAATCTGAATATTTCTAAAGAAAATACCATAAAAAATGTATTGAAAATATATATTTTTGAAGAAAACTGCAGATATTTTAGGTTGACATGAAGCTTTTGTAACTTTAACATTTCCTGACAATTTTCTTTTCTCACTCAAGAGTAAAGATACTCCTTTATAATATTACTCAAGTAGAAGTAAAAAGTATAATATAACAACTGTTACAACCCCGGCTTGTGAGGCCACAACAAAAAAGGAGCAGGACGCAGCTTTTAACCCATAAGGTATTTTCTTTTATTGTAAAGAAGTATAAAAGTGTAGAACAATGTGAGGCTGGCGTCCTTAAAGTTACAGCCAATCAGCTCAACACTGCAGCCTGATGAGCACAAACGTGATTAGCATAGAGGGGCGTGCACGTGCGTGCAACACTACTCTAATAAGTAGCTTTTCCAAAAAGTTAGTAAAGAGAGAGATCAAGAAGTGTGAACAGTTCTAAAAGTTCTAAAACGTTGATCTTGCCTGGCATACCCCTGCATTTTATCGTCATAATAATGTCATAATGTTTGATTGTGTGTGATTTCCATGGCCGGGATTTCTAGGATAGGAGCCCTGCTGTGATCTGTGGGGAAATGACAACCCAGTCTCTACATTAAAACGTTCCCCTGGGTTAGGAAATGATCATGTCAGCGATCCACAGGAGCCCAAACAAACAAACAAACAAACAAACAAACTTGAGGTAAAAACTTGACAGTTATATTGAAGACGTAATCAGACTTTATGGCCCTTAGAGCAAAGCTTTGTGGGATATGTGATGGCTGAGCAGCTGTGGGGGTTCAGGGGTCAGTGGGGGGGCCGTGGTTGTCCAGGGAACGAGGAGATCCTGGGAATCACGGGGGAGGGTCCGGAGAAGGATTAAAGAAAAAAGAAAACAACATCATGTCTGTGAAAACTAGCAATAAGAGAAAAGTAATGAAATTAAACTTGTTTTAAAAGATAAGACACAGAATCCACTGAGAAGTATCTCCACATTACTGTGATTTCTACTCATTTCATCATAATAAGTCTTCACGGTTTGGAAAAAAAATCTCTCTATTTCTATTCATTTTCAGCATATGTCATTCTAAACCTGTAGCTCAGACCCAGTGACCAGAGAGCCCACCTGTCCCACATATGTCTACTGTTAGTCTTGTTATTGAGAAGCCCTTTGGTCAACTGAAGTTGTTTTTATGTGCTAGCTATACAAATAAACTTGAATTGTTTTGAGGTGTGATGCTCATGTGGTTAACGTGTTTTGCAGTGGTCGTGTCTGGACTCTGTGAACGTGTTATGGTCAATGTTTCCCAAATACGCACGTATGTACTCTATTGCTGAGCATTCCACCAGGAGTACATGAAATGTTGTCAATCTTTTTAAAGAGGCTCTAGGAGAGGCCTCCCTGTGCCATTATGATGTCGTTTTTTTGTTTTAAGTGTTGCGTGGCCCTGTGGGGTGTAGGTGCTGGTGTCTTTCGTGCACCTTCGAACCAGGGCAATTTGAATGACATTTCAATATAGTGAATTTTAATTCAAAACAAGCTTTGTTTAAGAGCTTAAAATAAAATATAAGAACCTGTTGCCAAGTTAAATCGCACAACACTGAACTAATACGGTCATGCTTTATTTTACCCATGTTGCCCATGTCATAAACCACCACTGTGTGCGTACGAGTTAAACCTACATTTTTGCTCCGGTAAAAACTAAATAAAAATATATTTTGTGAAGGGCCCCCATACCCTTGTTCGCCTTGAGCCTCCTATTTGCTAAAACCACCCCTGTACACAGAGACTGAGTGGTAAAACGAGTCAAATGTTTTGCTCATTGAGCACAAAGAATGGACACCACACTGCCAACCTTCAAAATATGAATTCACTCACAGATAAATCCTTACAGGCTGATATCTCTCACAGTCGGAACTTCTTATGATAATCTAAGTGCACTCAACACTCATCACTTTACGTAAGTATGTCATCTTAGTTTTATTGAAAGAGTCATCTCATTTTCTTCTATATTGTGCTTTACTTAATTTGGAAAATATAATAACATAGAGGTGGTGAAGAGGGAGCTGAGCCAAGCGGCAAAACTCTCGATTTACCGATCGATCTACGTTCCCACCCTCACCTATGGTCATGAGATTTGGGTAATGACCGAAAGGACAAGATCGCGAATACAAGCGGCCGAAATGAGTTTCCTTCGCAGGGTGGCTGGGCGCACCCTCCGAGATCGGGTGAGGAGCTCAGTTACCCGGGAGGAGCTCGGACTCGAGCCGCTACTCCTCCACGTCGAAAGGAGCCAGCTGAGGTGGCTAGGGCATCTGTATCGGATGCCTCCTGGTCGCCTCCCTCGGGAGGTGTTCCAGGCATGTCCTATTGGGAGGAGGCCTCGTGGAAGGCCCAGGACACGCTGGTGGGACTATGTCTCCGTGCTGGCCTGGTGTCGCCTCGGGGTCCCCCCAGAACAGCTGGAAGAGGTGTGCGTGGATCGGGAAGTCTGGGCATCTCTGCTGAGACTGCTGCCCCCGCGACCCGGCCCCGGATAAAGCGGAAGAAAATGGATGGATGGATGGATAATAACATAGAGTCCAAGGCTCAGGACTTGGCCCTAAACAAAGTTTCCTTTGGAACAATAAAGAATATCTTTGCATTTTGTAAAAA
Source organism: Proterorhinus semilunaris (assembly GCA_021464625.1). NCBI lineage: Eukaryota > Metazoa > Chordata > Actinopteri > Gobiiformes > Gobiidae > Proterorhinus > Proterorhinus semilunaris. The sequence goes on from CM038354.1 coordinate 2,385,788, forward strand.
GACACTCCAGATCAGGTCTGTGTGTGAAAGTTGATTTGAATTGTGTTGGAGCTTTAGGATAAACAGAGGCTGGACCTCGGCTAATGCTTTGAAACAAGATCTGCATACTGATGATGTCACAAAAGTGTAACCCTCACACCCCCACCGCTGGCCCGCCCCCTCTGGGTCCCCCTCTCTGGGCCCCCCTCTCTCTGGGCCCCCCTCTCTGGAGTTTATAAGCAGAGTCCAGCAGATGTGCGACAGACAGAAGGACGCAGCCATGTCCTCAGACTTGCTCACACCATTCCTGGAGCTGGAGGAGGACTTCATGGTGAGACTTTTACACATCACACTGTGCTGAACTCTCCCACACCCCTCAGACAGATCCACATAGCTCCATATAGGAGCCATGTGGTCAAAGCTTTAGGAGGAAACACTTCTGAATATTGTACTTATTGACTTTGTGTTTGTGTGACAGATTCGGGGCCTAGACTCCTGTTTGACCTCTCAGTTCAGACCTATGGGGCTCCATCGGCGACATTCTCACTGCCCCAATACGCTGCCAAACTCCAGGATTACCAGCAGCGAGGCCCCGGGCCCCTGGGGGCCCACCCTGGCTCAGCAGCCGTGGAGCCGTGAGCTGCCCTCTTCTGCCCTCAGCCACATCCCCTTCAGAGTGGACCGTTCTGTCAGTATGATCGAGGGGCCCCCTCTGCCCCCACCCCCAGGACTGACCCTTTATAGCCCAGGGTCTAGTGGCCTGGCCCCTGAGCTCCTCTGCAGACGGCCCTCGTCCCCTCCCATGTCCCCCCTGATGTCTCCCCTGATGTCCCCGCTCATGTCCCCGCTCTTGTCTCCGCGCTACAAAACAGAGCTGTGCCGCACGTACCAGGAGAGCGGGGTCTGTAAGTACGGGGCTAAGTGCCAGTTTGCCCATGGCCCCGAGGAGCTCAATCGCCTCAGCAGACACCCCAAGTACAAGACGGAGCCCTGCCGCACGTTCCACACCATCGGCTTCTGTCCCTATGGGGCCCGCTGCCACTTCATCCACAACGCAGACGAGCTGTGCTCCGGGGCCCGCAGGCCAGGGGCCGCACAGCTGCGTCACAGCATCAGCTTCTCTGGGGTGAGCTCGGGGGCTGCTCCTCTGCTGAGCCGGGCCTGCTCCATGTCCCCCCCACCCCTGTCTGCAGGAACACCTGACTCCCTGGGCATGTCCCCTCTGCTGCCGGAGCCCGGGGCCCTCAAGCACTACTCTTTTCCCTTGTGCTCTCTGCCGGACTCAGTGGATGACCTGGCCCTGCAGTTCTCAGCAGTGACAGAGGAGGAGCCTGGAGCCCTGTGGCGCTGCTCCTCTCATGACTCTGTGAGTGATTGTGGGAGTGAGGAGGGCTACGTCTCCTCAGGATCCCGCTCACAGTCTCCATGTGACCCACAGCGCCTGCCCATCTTCAGCCGTATGTCCACCAGCGAGCGGGCGGCAGGGGCGCACACTAAACCCAGCCGAACCCACTCTAACTCTGCCCTAACCCTACCTTATCCCCCTCTAACCCTACCCTAACCCCCTCTAACTCTGCCCTAACCCTACCTTATCCCCCTCTAACCCTGCCCTAACCCTACCCTAACCCCCTTTAACTCTGCCCTAATCCTACCCTAACCCCCTACCCTAACCCCCTCTAACTCTGCCCTAATCCTACTAACCCTGCCCTAACCCCCTCTAACTTTGCCATAACCCGCTCAAACCCTACCCATCTTCAGCTGCTTGTCCACCAGCAAGTGGTCGGAGGGGGCACAGTCTAAAAAGGGACTAAACAATACTAACTCAAGACTGGCCTGGACTGACCCGGCCTGACCTGGACCAGCCCAGTCTGCGGAGAGGTGCATAGATGAGCTCATGTGCATATTGCACTGTAGCGAGCGTAGCTGCAGTCGCTCTCCTGTATACTGTTGTATACACTCTTTTGGGTACTCGTCTGTGTACTGTGGGGTACTCCGGGGCTCTCTGTGCGAGCGCCCGCACCCACCCAGGAAATCTTCTCCAGAGTTGGAGAAGCGTGGACTACTGTAACTCAATGTCCAGAGTTTGGCCTTTGTGTAATCTTTAAAGTAGATTAAGTGAAGTCTGGAGTTTAGACTAACACTGATGCTTTATTTATTGTGTAGTGATGGTTTGTAAAAGCAGTAAACTGTAGTAACTTAATGTCTTATTTATATTATTATGCAAACTTTATGCTGTACATGTATTTTCTGTTTACATAAATTAATTGCTGTTCTGCAGGGATTGTGATTTTATAAGTTATTGTCTATTATGAAGCTTAATAAAAGAGTTTGAAACAATGTTTTCAGTTCTGTTATTTGAATGTTTCATGTTCAGTGCACAGATCCATCCTCTTTACCCGCCCTCCAGGGCGGTTCTTATCCTATCTTAACTTATCTTATCTTAACTTTTATCTTATCTTATCTTAACTTAACTTAACTTTCTTATCTTACCTTATCTTTTCGTATCTTAACTTCTCTTAACTTAATAATAATAATAATACATTTTATTTAAAAGCGCCTTTCAGAACACCCAAGGACACTGTACAATGGACACATTAAAAACATTAAAAACAAGTGCAACATTGAGAAGGTGCGCGCGTAACTAGGTGTTGTAGGACTGTCTGAACAGGTGAGTTTTGAGTCTGGATTTGAAGAGTGGAGGGAGTCTATGTTACGGAGGTCGGGGGGGAGAGAGTTCCAGGGCTGGGGAGCAGAGCGACTGAATGCTCTGTGCCCTATGGTGACGAGTTTGGCTGGTGGCACGGAGCGGAGTGATGCAATGTGGAGTAGGTCAGATATCAATCAATCAATCAAACTTCAATCAATTTCTAAAGCGCTTTTCATACCGAAAGGTATCACAAAGTGCTTTACAGATTACAACACAAACAATACATCCATCCATATGTATATATTCAAGATTCAAGATTTTTATTTGTCAAACCATGTGATTGATTTGAAATTATATTTCTCTCATCCTTGATTGTGGAGCGGGGGGTGGGGGAAGGGGGGTGGGAGGGAGGGCAGGGAGTTCAGCTTCCTGATGGCCCTGTGTACGAAGCTGTTCTTAAGTCGCCTCGACCTGGCTTTAGATTCCACAGTCTCCTCCCTGAAGGCATTACTCTGAAGAGACTGTGTGATGGGTGCGTAGGGTTCCTGGTGATTCTGAGGGCTTTGCGGGTGAGACGGGTGGAGTACATGTCCTTAATGGAAGGGAGAGGAGCTCCACAGATCTTCTCCGCTGCTCTCAAGATGCGCTGGAGGCTCCTTCGGCAGGAGGCAGTGCTGGCGCCGTGCCACACAGTGATGGAGCTGGTCAGGATGCTCTCTATAGTCCCTCTGTAGAAGAACCACACAGTGATGGAGCTGGTCAGGATGCTCTCTATAATCCCTCTGTAGAAGAACCACACAGTGATGGAGCTGGTCAGGATGCTCTCTATAGTCCCTCTGTAGAAGAACCACACAGTGATGGAGCTGGTCAGGATGCTCTCTATAGTCCCTCTGTAGAAGAACCACACAGTGATGGAGCTGGTCAGGATGCTCTCTATAGTCCCTCTGTAGAAGAACCACACAGTGATGGAGCTGGTCAGGGTGCTCTCTATAGTCCCTCTGTAGAAGTTGCACATAACAGAGGCTGGGACTCTAGCTCTTCTTAACTTGCGGAGAAAGTAGAGACGCTGATTACTTTTCTTAACCAGAGATGTAGTGTGCATGGTCCAGGAAAGGTTCTCTGTGATGTGCACACCCAGGAACTTAGTGCTGGTCACCCTCTCCACTGCAGCACCATTGATTGTTAGAGGAGCATGCTGGACCCGTGCTCTTCGAAAGTCCACAACAATCTCTTTTGTCTTCTCCACATTTAGAGAGAGGTTGTTCTGTGTGCACCACATGGCCAGACTGCTCACCTCACTCCTGTAGTTTGACTCGTCTCTGTTGTTGATGAGACCCACCACTGTTGTGTCGTCTGCAAACTTGATGAAGAGGTTTGAGTCGTACTTTGGAGCGCAGTCATGGGTCAGCAGAGTGAACAGGAGGGGGCTCAGCACACAGCCTTGGGGAGGCCCTGTGTTCATTGTGATGGTTCTGGAGGACTTTCCGCCGACACGTACAGCCTGTGGTCTCCCCGTCAGAAAGTCCAGCAGCCAGTTGCACAGTGAGGTGTTGATCCCCAGGTGGAGCAGTTTGTGTATTAGCTGCTGTGGGATTATAGTGTTGAATGCTGAGCTAAAGTCTAAAAACAGCATTCTAACGTAAGAGTCCTTTGTTTCAAGGTGAGTGAGGGCTGAATGAAGCGCAGTGGAGATGGCATCTTCAGTTGAGCGATTGGACCGGTAAGCAAACTGGTATGGGTCCAGGGTGGGAGGAAGAACAGACTTGATATGTTCCATGACGAATATATATATATATATATATATATATATATATATATATATATATATACATAAACATATATATATATACATACACACATACACACACACACACACACACACGTACACATACATACACACAATATAAAATATATCATTAGGACTAAATAAATAGATGTCAGTTAAAAGCTAAAAAGGTGGGTCTGCTCTTGAAAACATGAACGTTCTCTGTGGTCCTGAGCTCCTCCTCAGGTCGTTCCAGAGGCGAGGGCCATAATATTGGAAAGACGCCTCGCCGTGAGTCTTTCTGTTGACTTTAGGAATAACTAGGAGACCCCTGCCGGAGGAGCGAAGGGGTCGTGAAGGTTCATAAGGTAAAAGCAGTTCTGAAAGATAAGAAGGACAAAGACCATTAAGACATTTAAAAAACATTAAAATAACTTTAAAATCGTTCCTAAAGTACACGGGATACCAATTCAGTGACTCTCTGGGCCTCAGGACCGATGACTAAAACTTCAGTTTTGTCCTGGTTAAGCTGGAGAAAGTTTTCTGCCATCCAGGATTTGAATTCTAAAATGCAGTTAAAAAGTGCATCCATTGGCCTGGTGTCATCAGGAGACATGGAGATGTACAACTGTACGGAGGGACCAGGTTATGAAGTGCTTTGAATGTGATGAGGAGTATTTTGAAGTTGATTCTTTGTTTTACGGGAAGCCAGTGGAGTTGTTGTAGGACGGGGGTGATGTGGTGAGAGGTAAGGGTCCGTGTGATGATTTGTGCTCCAGCGTTTTGAAGGAGATGCAGTTTCTGGAGGGGTTTGTTGGGAAGACCGAATAGAAGTGAGTTGCAGTAATCAATGCGGGAGGTAACGAGGCTGTGGACAAGGACGGCGGTGGTGTGGGGGGAGAGAGAGGGGCGGAGATGAGAGATGTTACGTAGGTGGAAATATGCAGACCGGGAGATGCTATTGATGTGCGACTGGAAGGAGAGTGTACTATCGAGGATGACACCCAGACTCTTAACCTGAGGGGAGGGAAGGTCAGATGAGTTGTTGATGGAAATAGGAAAACTGTTAGATTTCGAGAGAGTGGAGGGGGTGCCTACGAGAAGTACTTCTGTTTTAGAGCTGTTCAGTTCGAGGAAGTTGGAAGAGAACCAAGAATGGATTTCTTGTACAGAGAGGGCAAGGGAGGAAGAGATGGGAGAGGGTTTGGTAGAGAGGTAGAGCTGGATGTCATCAGCGTAGCAGCGGAAATGAATGTTGTGTTTATGAAGGATGTAACCGAGGGGGAAAATGTAGATAATGAAGAGGAGGGGCCCCAAGACAGAGCCCTGGAGCACACCATCAGAGACAGGGAAAGTGTAGGACTTGTGGGATTTGAGTTGAATGAACTGTGTGCGGCCAGAGAGATAACGAAGTGAACCAAGCAAGGGGGGTGTGGGTCATGCCAATGGAAGAGAGTCTGTCAAAGAGAGTGAAGTCAGAAATGGGGTCCAAAGTTGCGGTGAGGTCAACGAGGATAAGGATGGAGAGCAAACCGGAGTCAGAAGCTATGAGGAGGGCGTTAGTGATTTTGAGAAGCGCTGTTTCAGTGCTGTGAAGGGGATGGAAGCCAGATTGAAACTTCTTGTAGATATTGTTTGTGATAAGATAGTTATGGAGTTGAGCGGCGACAGTTAAGTTATCTTAAGTTAAGTTAACTTAACTTAAGATAAGTTAACATAAGAATAATTTTACTGATTCTTATGTAAAATGAAAAGTCAACAGGTCCGTACATGCATTAATAATTTCTAACACGGCTTTGAGCTCACCTGAATGTGATCGCTGGGTTGAAAACAGCCAAAAACACCTGGATTGTTCTTAATTTCCTGTGTTTGCAAAATACTATAATGGCTGGAAAAATACATTGAATAGGCTAACGGAGTCTTTTTGTTTCCATATGTAGTAGACATGTTGGCGTTTGGATCATGGTGCACCATGACAGAATTTAAATTAGAAATGTCTACAATGTGCAAAATATCTTTAAAAAAAAATTCTATTGATGACATCACAATATCCAGGCCCTGAGGCAACAAAACAGCCCCACACCATGAGGCTCCTGCTCCAGACTTCACAGTGGGATAGGGTTTTGATGTTGATGCTGTTCCATTTTTCCTCCACATATGACGTTGTGTGTTCCTCCCAAACTATTCAACTTTGGTTTGCGAAAGAGTACTTGGATGCTCCACAGCACTACTGGAAAAAATATTCTGTGGACTGATGGACCCAAAGTTGAATAATTTGGGAGGGACACACAACATCATGTGTGGAGGAACATCAAAACCCCACTGTGAAGTATGGAGCAGGAGCATCAACAGCGTGGAATACGAAAATGAACCTTGCATTAAATAGCTGGTTGATTCTTCTTTAGTAGCGATAACTGCTTTCCTGTAGTTGCAGATTAGACGTGCACAACGATCAGGATGAATCTTGGACCATTCCTCCTTGCCTTGTGAATGTTTACATGTTTTGGCCAATAAAAATATGATCAAATGTAAATGTTTAGGTGGTATTAGTTAAAGCAGACACTGTTTACACATTTTGATGAAGATTTGATTTAGTGACAAATTTAGGCAGACATTTGAGAAATGTACAGTATATATACATATACTGTATATATGGCTTACATTTGTATTGTGTTTTACAAGCCTGTTCCCAAGTTTCTCACTGTAGTCATTATTCATTCACACTATACACGGTAGTGGTATAGCTACTATTGTAGTTGCCCTTTGGGGTAGACTGACGGAAGCGAGGCTACTAGTCTGTGCTATCGGCCCCTCCGACCACCACCAACCACTCACTCACACTCTACATTCATTCTGGACTATTGTACATGTTTTAGTGGTGGGGAAAAGGAGAACATGGAGAACATGCAAACTCCACACAGAAATCAAACCCGGTGTAACAGGCCAAATTAACCCCCGCCTAGATTAAACTATACCCGGGGGTATAAAATAGCCTAGGCTAGACTATACCCCTCTGGGCCAGAATATACCTGTCTAACTTTTCACAATCTGAACAGATGTTCAGATGTTATTGTTATTGTTTATTTGGTAGGGACAGTGCACCGGATTGTAGCCTGGGGTTCAAAGTGGTTATTAAAATAATAATAATAATAATTGTTATTATTATTGTTAAGGAGAAGAAAGAAAAATGCATGTTTTCAGAGATTTTGTGATAAAGAAAATAAAAAATGTTTGACATTGATTTGACATTTGAAATGTGAACATGTAGCTATTGGTAATAACATAATATAGGCCTATAGCTATTAATAAAATATAATTCTCAAATTATTTGTGGGACTTCAATATTGACTTACTGAAAGCAAAATCGCATATGTCCAGTCTGTCACTCTACCCTTTAATCACACGCCCCACAAGGATAACTGCACACGGTGCTACACTGATTGATAATATCTTCACGAATGTTCTTGACAATATGACAAGTGGAATACTGATTAATGATATCAGTGCCAGTTTTCACTCTATTTGAAATACAACAAAAAAGTAAGGAAAACAAAAGTACTACTATGATAAAGAATGTAAGATTAACATCTGAGCGCTCGACAAATGCTTTCAAGCTGAGTTTGTCAGATCAGGACTGGAGTAATGTACTTGGAGAACAAGATGTTAATATTACATGTACACATTTTGTTAACACAATCAAACAGCGATATGACCAACATTGTCCAGTACTAACGCACAAATATACACAAACAAAATAAATGTGTCCCATGGATGACAAGGAACGCATGTAAAAAGAAAAGCTCCTTATATAAAACATTTATAAAAAAGAGAACATTGGAAACGGAAACTAAATATAAAAAATATAAGAACAAACTAACAAGTATAATAAAAAATTGTAAAAGACATTACTACAGAAATATGATTGAGGCCAATAAAAACAATGTGTTAATGCGTTCAGTGACTATTTTGTCAATATTGGGCCTCAACTGGCTCAAAAATAGCCAAAACAAACAGTGACGTCTCTCAACATAAAAACATGAATGTTCACTCCTTCTTTCTCACGGCAACGAATGAAAATGAAATAATTAAAATAGTTCAAGCTTTCAGGAATAAAAAATTTACTGATTGGAACGACTTTGACATGAACATGATCAAAAACGTAATAGAAAACATATCTAAACCCTTAACACATATATGCAACCTATCCTTTTCAACTGGTGAATTCCCTGACCTCATGAAGATTGCCATGGTCGTTCCAATTTATAAAAGTGGGGATAACCGTCAGTTTACAAATTATAGACCTATCTCTAAACTTCCTCAACTACCTTAGATTCTGGAAAACTATTTGCTGCCTGCTTGGACAGCTTTGTGAATAAACATAACTTACTTAGTGACTGTCAGTATGGGTTCAGAAACAACAAGTCAACTGCACATGCGGAGTCCCCCAGGGGTCAATATTAGGACCTAAATTGTGTTTGTTGTACATAAATGATCTGTGTGAAGTCTCAACAAAGTTAAAATGTATATTATTTGTGGACGACACAACAATTCTGGGTTCCGGCAAAGATCTACAACTGCTTGTCCCAGAGGTCACAACAGAATTATACAAATTCAAAGAATGGTTTAATAGAAATAAATGATCACTGAACATATTGAAAACAAAGATGATTTTATTTGGTAAATGTAATAGTGACGTTCAGATTCAAATCAACATTGACAATACTCAAATAGAACAAGTAAATGAATATAAATTTCTGTGTGTGATCTTCAGTCATATGGTCAGCTGGAGACCACAAATAGATAACATTCGTGGGAAATGGCCATAATGGGCAAGTGTAGATTTTTTATGGACCACAAAGCTCTTGTTACCCTGTACTGTTCCTTAATCCTACCGTACATAAATTATTGCTCTGAGGTCTGGGGAAATACCTTCAATAGTCATTTACAGGCTTTATATAGACTCCAAAAGAAGGCTATTAGAATTGTTCACAATGTCGGATATAGGGACCATACAAATATACTGTTCTTAAAATCTAACACCATGAAACTTGATGACCTTATAAAACATAATACTTTGTTACAGATATATAAAGCTGTAAACAATCAGCTCCCTAGCAATATACAACAAATGTTTGGTAAAAGAGAGGGAAGACGCGATCTAAGGGGTACTCATAATCTGAAATTACAATTTATTCATTCTACCCTGAAAAGTCATTGTATCACCCAGAGAGGTGTAAATCTGTGGAATAATCTAGAGGAACCCTTAAACGGTGCTGATAGTTTACAGCAATTCAAAAGACGGTATAAGAGAAGTGTGTTTGAAAAATATGCTAAAGACATGTGACCTTGTTCTTATTATCTACAAGTAATTTTGTATTACTGTGAACCTGTTTAACCACATCATTGCTGATAGAACCAATGTCACTAACCTCTAAATTAAAATCGGTATGAATTATGGGTGCTGAGAGAAATGAATAAGCAAAAGCTAACCACAATGCTGTAATAGCCTGTTTCCACTGGTCACTATTAAACAAAATAGAGCGAGGGCCAGCGAGAGATGGACCTGGTGGAGGCCCCCCCCCCCCCCCCCCCCCCCCTTTCTACAGGTTCATAAAATTCTGTCTTTCAATGGACCACCCAGCATAGGGCTCAGAACTGCCTCACAACAACAACTAGTTAGGGCAGCAGGGTGAGGGCTTGCTGATGTGGGACTACTGCCCTCCACCAACTGGACATATTACACCCTGGCTTCTTAAGGCACCTCACTAAACAAGGCAAACAACAAAAACAATAAAACAATCTCAATCAATATTTTTACGGTGGAAATGGGAATGACAATAATAATGTAATACTTAATCATAATTAAATCAATGATCAATTAATAGAATGGTGACTGGTGTTTATAAGTAATGTTTGGATATGGTTATTAAGCGAATGGGAAAGAGGAAAAGAAAAGAAAAAGTACAAATTGTAAATAAAAATAAAATTAAAATAAATGTTTATATGTTGGTAAATACATTTCTATCTTCGAGTTATGTTACTTTGGAGGTCTTGTAAACATGTGATTTTCTTCTTGTAAAACATGAATGCTTTTCTTTAGCAATACTGCTATACGTAAAGGTAATGCAGACAATTGTAATTGTGTAATTCAGGAATTTGAAATGTAAAGTGTTACATTGTATGTAAACACGAGATGTTGTATCACTGTATCTGAAATGTAAATTAATTTTGAATATGGGGGTAGGCACTCATAAGCTTTTTTGCTTCGGCCTACTCCTTTGGAGTTTTTGTTACTGTATTTATTTTCTGCACTGCAACAATGTTAATGTAAATAATGTAAATAATCACTCAAATAAATCCAATCAATCAATATTGCATCACCAACTTTGTCAACTTTGTATGCCTTGAATTACCATAATACCATAATAACTTTTTTAATTTTATTGACGGCACTAGCTATCTGCCCCTGATGGACGGAGCTAACTGAGCTAAGTGTAAGTAAAATAACTTCATTAAAATATTATTTTAAAAAACTAAGACAAGCCTTTTTAAAATCTAAGAATTACTTTGCAAAAACATATACGTGCTATTTAGAACAATTAGGTGACATTTGTGATAAGGCCCAGTGATTTCATGACTAATATTTGATTATTCCATGTACTTGAGGAACTTTTTGAGTCTTTGCTCCGTCTTCGCCAGAGGTGGGCGACTCGAGTCAAATGGCTTTACTCAAGTTGCAATTTTGGGACTGGAGACTTAGGTACTTGACCAAAGCTCCAAAAAGACTTGACTTTTTGGAAATTGCTCTACTTGGACTTGAGGCCAATGATTCTCAATGACTTGCTGTGACTTTATAGTTATTATTTATTTGAGTGTAACTGTTGAAAGACGGGATTCATTGCATAGAAGCGGCACATCTATGTTTACATATGGTAATTAGCCACATGCTTTTTCAGTTTCCCGACTCAGCGCTTCTAATCAGTACAGCGGGAAAAGGCAGGAGGAAATGTGTGTTTCTTTGGATGCATTAAAAGTTTTCTACAGTGAAGATTCATAGACATTTATTAAGGATAGGAAAACGTTCGAAACAATGGACTGTAGCTACAGCGCAGAGGGGTCAGCTATAGAATTTAGGATCCATAGGCTGGGTATCATTACATTGTTTTGGATATCGGCTCTTTAACGATACTTAGTTCATGATACTGAACAATGCTTTTTTCCTATACCCATTCATCTAGAACCAGAAAACAGAACAATAATGTTCATTTAATCCATAAATGACCATTTAGTTTAAATTTGTATCATTTATTTGAGCTGAAACAACCAAGTCACTTCCTTTCTGTGGACCAACAGCATCACACTTCTATAAAGTCTATAAAGATATTAAGATCTTTTTCGGTACATGCTTTCGATACTTTTAGTTTTCGATACCAGTAGTACCTAAACTTTTTGCTCTATCCATACACCCAGAATCCCGGTTCTAGGGCTGGGGATGGACAGCTGCAGCGTTGGTATCAGTCGTCCGGGGGAGACTTGTTTTGATGGGAATCCCTCTGTGAGAATCTTGAGCAGGAGTTTGTCCCGTCGTCAGGAGTCAGAGACACTCTTGGATCACTGGTTTGGGAAATGAAAAGCCTCTTGAGAAGTCGTCTATGGGGGAGCGGAGGTTAGGCCCAACAGATGCCGCCACAAAAGCCCCGCAGACAAAGCAGTGACCCTGGGAGCACGCGCCACAATGACACAGCACCATTCCCACACTGGCATCCCCGTCGTTCCAAGCGCTGGTTCCAAAATGTTACACCCTCCCAAACTCGTGTGTCTCTCACACGCTCTACGGAATACGCTCTAATAATTATAATGTTCCTGCACTACACGAAGCACTTTGTAAATGATTACAGAAATGGATCTTGCTTTTTTATTTTGACAGATTATGAGCTCCTGAGTTTGTCCCTAGCTGTTTCAGAGCGTGGTGTCCTGCACTGGTCAGCTCCTCCTTCCTCTTCCTCCTGCAGTCTCCAGTCAAGGTTCATTAGCCAGAATAATAGTAGGGGATAGAAGATTCGTGTGGTTTAGCTGCGAGTCTTGCTTGGATACCTCCTTGTTTGTCCCTTTGGTCAGGAGGGCCAGCTCCGTCCTGGGCTGCCCCCTGGACTCTGTGGAGGAGGTGAGGGACAGGAGGGTATTAGCCAAGCTCACCTCCATCATGGACAACACCACCCACCCACTGACTGCACGGGACTGTAGAGGAGCTGAGCAGCTCTTTCAGTGGAAGACTGAGACACCCTCAGTGCAAGAAGGAGCAGGTCCTTCATCCCCACTGCTGTCAGACTGTACAACAAGACTCTAAAGTAACATGTGCAATAACCTCTTTGCAGAACACGTGCAATAATCCTTCACATCACTTATCTGCGTCACTTTATCAACCACTTGCACTATGATGTAAACCTGCACTGCTAACACTGACTATAACATTTGTGTTATAGTCTGTTTACTTTATTATTATTTACTGTTTACACTTTTTGTCCCCACAAAGTTCTTGGTAGTCATTGTATATAAGACACCACTATTTACTATTTAATTGTTGTTGTTTATTTCACATTTCCTGCCTGTTTGCACACCCTGAGTGTTTCTAAGAGCTGAATGTAACAAGTAAATGTCTCCATTGTGAGATCAATGAAGGCCATCTTATCTTTTTGTTTCCTGTAGCGCCTCCTGTGACGCCTCCACTGCGCTGCAGGTGTGGAGGGCTCTTGGTGCCTCTTCAGTGTGTCAGAAGAAGACATTTGTAGGTCTCAAACGCCTAATGCATTTCTAGCATCCCAGTTCTTTTACATGGATGGGTTTATAAGTTTCACATCACAAAACGCTGCTAGTTTACCATCAATAAAAAAGCTTTAGCATTAGAATCACTGCACAGGGGTCTTTTCTTCTCACAAACAAAAGTGTTTGTGAGTTCTATAGCTTCTCTAATCAGCACAACAGTTTTCAGCAGTGCTAGCATAATTGCACGAGGGTTTTCTAATCATCAATTACCCTTTAACACAATTAGCTAACACAATGTACCACTGCAGCGATGGTTGCTAGAAATGCGCCTCTGCACACATATTTAGAATAGGCATTCACAACATGAACAATGTCGAGACTGTATTTCTGATTGATTTAATGTTATTAAAAAATCTGTGCTTTTCTTTCAAAAATAAGCACATGTTGAGTGACCCCAAACTGTTTAGTGGTAGTCTATATATATATTAATATTTACAATATACTGAAAGATAAAACTAATTTTATCTCACTGCTATAAACAAACCAGAAATAGGGGTTTAAAGAGCCCCTCCTGCAACCGCCACCTTAACGTGGTGGAGGGGTTTGAGCCTGAATGATCCTGGAGCTCTGTTGTCGGGGGCTTCGTGCCCCTGGTAGGGTCTCCCAGGGCAAACAGGTCCTAGGTGACGGGTCAGACAAAGAGCGGTTCAGAAGCCCCTTATGAGAGACCAACAGGCCCGGTTAGAACCACCACCTGTAGGGGGCGCCATAGGGGCTGATGCAACTCCAGCAGCTGCCCCCACGACCTGGCAACGGACAAGTGGAAGAAAATGGATGGTTCTAAAGCGAAGCAGTCTGTTTCGAGTGGTTCAGTAGCTTTACAGATGGGTTTGAGGACCAGTCCTCAATACTCAGAACGGCATGTGACATGTGACTGACACTCAACTGTGGAGTTTGGGATAACATGTTTTAAACTGAATGCTGCCATAGAAATCCGCCATATTGTGGGGAACTACCAACATTGTCCATTGTCTCCATGATCTATTAAATATATGAGCATGCCAGCCGCTGTGTCATTATGTGAACGACAACTCCGGTATTTTACATTTTAAAGTCTAAATTGGTTTATCATCCTGGATTGTTGCCTTTATTTAGCTGTGGCATAATCGGTTGTTATTGGGATGCCAAGGCCAAAAATGTAACAAAAAATAAAATAAAATAAAATACACGACTTGAGACGTGCACAGTCAAAAGACAACAAAAAAAAGTTACACACCAAACAGTTCCCAAGACGTATTTCTGTCTTCAGGAAAAGTGTCCCCCCCCCCTTGTCCCCTGCCTCCCTCCCCTCTCAATGGGCCCGTCCCTCCCTGCGTGATAATACACCCATTGTGGCAGCGTGGCCCTTTTTCAGTCCACATCTGTATGGTAATGCCGTTGTGGGAACCGGGCGGGGGTCTGTGGGGGTCATGTGAAGGCATCGTGCTCCGTGTCATAACTTCAGAACACGCCCGTACATGTTCAACACAATCTTTAAATACGCAATGTTTCTACTCGGATCCCCTTTAGTTGGAGCGTTTGAACAATTGGACAATAAGCTTGATGTTGGCATTTGTATGCAATAATGGTATTTTACATTTTACATTTATGATGTAATGGGGCGACGGAAGGTCGGGGGTTCGAATCCCGCCTCCTGAAAGTGCACGTTGTCGTTGTGTCCTTGGGCACGACACTTCACCCTCCTTGCCTCCGGTGTCTGTGTACACTGGTGTGTGAATGAGAGAGTGAATGGGTGAGTGGATCCTTGCTGTAAAGCGCTTTGAGTGCCTAATGAAGGTGGAAAAGTGCTATATAAGTTGAGACCATTTACCATGATGTTTTTCCTCACAATTCCTGTCACAATGACTTCGATGGGGTCTGTATTGTGAAAGTAGTTTTTGTATAAAGGGGACACTTTCTGCGTCATATTATGAAACATTTTACTGATTGCAAACCTGGAAGAACGTGCTGATGTCTTGGGTGTGGCTGCAAACTCCGCTTCACTGCCTGAATGTTGCATAAAATGTACGTACATGAAGAGTCGAGTTGTGAATATGTGCACTGAAGAAAAACAGCCCAATTCGTCTATTCCGAAATACGTGCAGGGTCAATGTTGAATCCAGTTGGGACTAGCATTTCCAGTCCCTTTAAACTCCACAGTAGCAGCAGTGTAACTGTCACAGTAACAGACACGTCCTGTTGTAGTCCTGTTACTGTCTAAAGGCCTTCCCTGTGCTATTATATTACTTTGAAGGCCCGACTACACATGGCTACTTAATATGCGTAAACAAAAGGGCATACTTTAGCTCCGATTACAGCTGGGCTGATTCTACCAGAGGCTGACTCTGCTCTAAAGGCTAAACAGAAGCAATGCAAAGGCCATTCTTTCCTTAAAATAATGATTTGTTTAGCGGCGCAGAGCCTCTTCAGTGAGTGTGTTTATGTGGACGTTAGCACTAGCTTCGTTAGCAAGTGTGTTGTGATTAGCGAATTAACTTATTATGGAACCAATGTTATGGCTGTACTACAGAGATGGTATGGCCGTACAGCATGAGCCAATATGATAAATAGTAGGGATGTAACGATTCACTCAAGCCCCGATTCGATTCGATTTCCGATTTGAAGTTCCCGATTTCGATTTTTCACGATTTTTTTTAAGAATGACTCCTTCATACCAATGTTTCTTTTGTTTTAACATCTGTATTTTTGTCCTTGTGACAAATTGCAACTGTCTCAGTAAGAGAACTTTACATTACAAAAAATGACAAGACATGAAAATGAACTATAATCATTTTGACAGAGTGCTTGTAAATGTACATGTTTTCAGCATAAATAAACTATGTAGCAAAGCAAACATTTTGAGATTATATTTATTTTACCAAACCTTTATGTTTTAATTTTTGCAGTTTGAACATAATACTACCATTTAGAACTAATTTTACAGTGCAGTTTTGTTCCCCCTTGAAGCCTCACTGCCTCCGGTGCAGCCTTTGTAAACATGAGGAGGAAAAGACATGACAGCTCCTGTAGGTGTTGGATTATTTGACAAACGGACATTTGATGAGGATTTCAGCAGAATCAGAGCAGGTTGGTCAGATGTTTGTCAGTTTACGATCTTTGGTAAACTTCTGTTAAAATGCTAAACTCTGCGTTAGCCGCTAACGCTAATCTCGTAGCCGCTAACTTTAGCTGCGTCTGTTGCTTCGATGCACGTGTATGTGTTTACATGGTGTGGCGTGTGTTGGGCCTGAGGCGGGGGAGGTGTGGAGCTTGTCTGGAGAAAAAGTTAACGTTGTTAGAAACAACGAGCTAGTATGTTCCGGTCTGTTTCGGTCGCACAAAATGGAGTAGCTGAGGGTGGCTTTAAAATCGATTATTTTATTTTTTACATCGATTCACAATTTACGCAAATTAAATCGATTTTAAATCGATTTTCGATGAATCGTTACATCCCTAATAAATAGTGATTTCAAAGAGCAGTGACCAGGTGACTGATCCCTCGCATTGTGAGGAGGCCAGGGGAAGACCCAGGACACACTGGAAGGGTCTCTGGTGGCCTGCCTCAGGAACCCCCCAGAAGAGCTGGAGAAAGTGAGCGTGAAGAGGAAAGTCTGGGCATCTCTGCTCAGACGGCTGCATCTGTGACCCGGCCCAGGATAAAGCGGAAGAAAATGGATGGATAGATCTATCATCTTTATTTCCAAAGTTAAAAAAATGAAAAGCACAATTTGCTGACTCCCGCAGATGTCGCCTTATAGCCCAACGGATTCCAACCATTTGTGTCTTACATGGTACCCCTTGGACCATCCCATGGTCGTCCGCATACCCCTTACCTCAAGGGTGGAGCTAATTATATTGAAAAGGATCATTTAAAAACAATTATTTATAAGTAGGCAATATAATGTTGTGCATTCAAATTAAAGCTAAAATACTCTCCAATTCATATATTCATATTAACTTTATTAATATAGCTTTGCCTTTCACGATAATGTTCTGAAATAGTTCCAAGTCAACAAGTACCCACTCCTAGCGCACCACTGGTTGGGAAACCTCGCTCTTGCCAACCGCCTGGTTCACCTATGCCCCTGCTGTAACAAAACTCTGTTACATGGGAACTGCCTAACTCTGATCACTTTATTGACCAGCGTGTTACCGGGTAAGTCCCTCTTATATTCAGACTAAATGTCTTTATCAGGAGAGTTTGAGCCTAGGGAAACCTATTGTACATGTTTTTGTGGTATAACACAGCTTATCAGCTCATATCCAATTAACAGCAGAGGGGTCCTCTCTCTTTTTCCTCCCACTCCTCCAAACCCACCAATGACCTATAACTAAAGCGTCTGAAAGTAGAAGTCTGGACTGTTGAAGGTTTCACAGCGTCTCCAATTTTTGAACATTCATTCAAGTTTAGATTGCTCGTTTAATTGACCGTGACACAGTGAGACGGCTACAAAAGCCAGAGTCCAACACAGAGGGTAGGAATTCTTCCATCCTTTCTAATGAGAAGCAAGACTGTGAAGTGAGAGATCGCTTTTCTCAAAACTTATTTTTGGGCTACAGAGGGATCATTCTAACATTTCAGAGCACAATGGAAATATTGTAAAAAATAACTTTTTTCAGGCCTAATTCTGATACCTGATTTTTTTTTTTAAGAGTTTAAACTGTCTTGTTCAAACTCATGAATTTCTGACATCCCAATTCTTCACAGGGATTAGTTCAGAAGCTCGTTTCATAACTTCCTACTGTCACAGCAGTGCTAACAACAATAGGCTAGCTTACAATGGATAAAAAATGCTTTATGATTACAAGCCACATTCAATATAGGGGAGAGTGGGGTGAGATGAGCCAGTGGGTAAGATGAACCACCCTTACATTTTGAAAAATAAAATCTCACATCTATATACATTTTTGGCCTGACCCCAAAAACGATCGTCACAAACAAACTAAAACATGCAGGTCCATTTTTTTTCCTGATGTTGGTTGGTCATTAAATTAGGTATAAAAGCAGATTAATAATTTCGGAAGATTTCTTCTTAAATAAATACAACTCTCATGGTATCCTCAAAGAAGAAATAATGTGGTAAATTGACTCAAAAACATCTGCTCCATAAGAAACAATGAATGACAAATTACAGAAAATTTTACTCTACAATTCTATTGTTTTTGCATTGTTGATTGGTGGTTCTGGGTCTAGTAGAGACAAGCAAATTAAAATGAGACATTACATTTTGGGGGATTTTTTTAGAGACAAAATGTCATAATCTGCAGAAGTAGCATATGTACAGAAAAAGATTTGTTATAATATGTTTTTGGAACACTGAATTGTAAAAGATGAGCCTTCATGATGTTTAATATTAATTTCACCTTTAAATCTGGTGGTTCAATTTACCCCAACATCCGGTTCAACTTCCCCCACTCTGGGGTAAAATGAGCCACAAGACAAGTTTTTTTTGAAGACCAACTTCTTCAAAACCATATACTTCAGATGATTTTTGAAGATGCAAAAGAATAGAAAACACCCCAAAATGTGTATAAATAGTACAAGTTTGCACCTATTGTATACTGTTTTTACACAACAACCACCAAAAAAAGTAGCTCATCTTACCCCACTCTCCCTACTGAAGGTAAACATTCGTTTAATTTCACTACTAGTTAAAAAAATAAAAATGACCTTCTCCTGTCACTATAAAGACTTACAACACTATGTAACACAAATGATTTTTCTCTACGACAAGAAACAATTTGCTGTTGTAAGTATCCACCTCTGTTATAGTGATTCTAAACATGGGGTTCAGGGCCTCGAACAAAAGCTTTTCCTTAACAGGGGTCACATGACTAACACAGTCTGAGAACCACTGCAGTACAGTCTGCTCTACTGTAAGAGCTAGTACTAGCACAACTGTACATTATTATTGAAAAATCTGGCAAATTGGTGGGCATGCGTCAGGGCCTAATCTAACATCGACTGAAGTGCACCATCTTGTGGACGAACCTACAGATTACACAAGATCACAAAAAACATTGAATCAATATCGCGTTGTTAAAACGACATCACAGATCATGAAGTTTTTACTTCACCTTTAAAAAAAAACGTAATTGATTGATCTCACAATGGATAGACTGACTTGAACTTTTTGCTCTTGCACAAACAAAAATAAAGAAAATGTGCAACCAAGACAAAGATAATAATGCACAGTGCACACACACACAATGCACACAAAAAGACAAGGTTACAACTTTTGATGGTTTAATAAAAGTGCACTAGTGCACATAGTTCTTAATAAATTAGTTTGCCATAAGGATGAATAAACCATTTGGCCAATTTTGCATTATTTTATTTTCTATAGAACGTCACCGGAAGTTACATGCTTGGTATAAATTCACTTCCGCATCCGTAGTACGTCCTTTCCTGTCCGCGGTCCAAAGGAAGATGGCGGTGCAGATTTCGAAGAAGAGGAAGGTTAGCAAAATGTATCCTAATCTATCGCCTGAGACCGCTGATACTGTACAAATAACTAATGTGGAGCTTTCCTCTGGGTGTCCGCGGAGTGCTGGAGCGTCCCGGGGGCTGGACTCCTCTGCCCCGGCCTGGATTACTGTGGATACTCTTAGTCGGCTCATGGTTCTGAGCGGCGGCCACTGTGGGCCCGGCAGCTAGCCTCGTCCCTGACGTGCCCTGTAATGAAACTGCACATTGGGCTAATAAACTGCGGAATCCTGAACTACTAATGTCCGATAGTTTTGTTACTTCGTAAGCTTTGAGCCAAGTCCATTCCGTGACTGTAGGTCCTGTAGAGCCAGCAGCAGCGCGTGTCTTAGGCTGTAAAACATGAAGTACAGAGCATGGATGCTTTTTGCTCACGTGTGCCTCCTCATGTGTGCAGTTCGTATCGGACGGCATCTTCAAGGCCGAGCTGAACGAGTTCCTGACCCGGGAGCTGGCTGAGGATGGCTACTCGGGGGTCGAGGTGCGGGTGACTCCAACCAGGACTGAGATCATCATTCTGGCCACGAGGTGAGAGCTACAGACACTTTCCTGACCTCAGTTTGGTACTTCACCTGACCAAATGTCAGAGACAGACCCCTGTGTTATGTGCAAACACAACTGTAATGCAATTTAATGACATGAATAAGTCTTGGAATTGAATGACATTTTTAAAACGGCTCATATAGCTATAATGCTGCACATTAATAAATGTTTTTGTAATTGTTTAAATGGTAAGTCCATTTTTATTGGTAGCACATTGAGTATACACTTAAGCTCTGAAATCAGAATCATTGGGGGAAATGGTCTGG
This sequence comes from Proterorhinus semilunaris, assembly GCA_021464625.1. Lineage (NCBI taxonomy): Eukaryota > Metazoa > Chordata > Actinopteri > Gobiiformes > Gobiidae > Proterorhinus > Proterorhinus semilunaris. The sequence continues at coordinate 2,406,277 of CM038354.1, forward strand.
ACACACTTGTGGCAGTGTGCTAGGGGAACATCGTGCTTAGAAAAGCTCAAAGTGAGTTGTGTTGTGTTTTCTCCTGTAAACATTGATGTTTTTCAGGACCCAGAACGTTTTGGGGGAGAAGGGGCGCAGAATCCGAGAGCTGACCGCAGTGGTCCAGAAGAGGTTCGGGTTCCCAGAGGGCAGTGTGGAGGTAAGGCATGGCCCGTTTCCTCTTTGTTAAATGTGCTGCTGGCCCTTTGTTAGTGAGGACTGCTTCTTCCAGCTGCATGTGCCTGTTCTGTCTCTGCATTATATTGGTAATCGGAATGTGCAGTTTTTATTAGCGTATAATTGTTACTGTACAAAATCAATCGTATCCTTATTTATTGCTAATGATGACGTGAGGCACATGTTTACAGTACATCTATTGGTGCACTTTAGGAATAAACACCTTCCAAATGAATCGAAATTGCAAAGGCTGCATGCACTAAGGGTAAAAATGATTTGCATACCTAAATAACATGTGTACTTGGGGGCCTAATGTATAAAACTCCTGTACGACAGAGTTTAGACTTCACACTGACCCTGTTTTGAAATGGATGTGACTCTTGTTTAGCAGTTCTTGTTTTATGCCTCTCAAATGTTAATGCTCCTGGATGTTCTTTTAAGGAGCTCTTTTTTTTTGTTTGGCTTGGTCGTGCTGTAAAGGCTGGGCATAACTTAATCCTCTGTGATGATACGATGACGAGTCAGAAGGGGGCGCTCTGCCTATGCCTGTCCCGCTCTGAGCTACGTTCTGTGGCTCAGCGAGGGCTCCAGGCTGGTCAGAGCCTCCTGTCTGAAGACCTCTGAGGCATTTGTCTGAGAGGCTGCCCTCCTGGTCGCACGTCCACGTGTGGGATAGTAGTTCAGTGCTCATGTGCCCTGTCCTGTCCACAGCTGTATGCGGAGAAGGTGGCCACCCGTGGACTGTGTGCCATCGCCCAGGCAGAGTCCCTGCGCTATAAGCTGCTGGGAGGCCTGGCTGTCAGGAGGTAAGGATTCAGCTCTTCTGCTCGTCTAGGTTTGATTTATTATAGTAGAGCAACATTGGCTCAGATGGTGGTGTCGTTAGTCAAAGCGCTTTACCCGCTTCGTCAGTCTGCCCCAGGACAGCTGTGGCTACAGTAATGGCTTAGCAACACAGCATGGAGTGAAAGAATATTGTTTGCAGTGTAGCACTTTGAGAAGCTTCTCAACTCCGATTTGTAAAGAGCAATTCAAGTCTAACCATTGCGATTATTGAGACATAGTTTTGTCCTTTTAGAAGTCCTTTTGAAATCATAGTTTTTAATTTTTTTTTATTGGTTAATCCCATTTGAAGCTTGGTTTAGGGCTGCTTCAGTCAAATCTGACCACCCGGGTCAACACAAGAAAATCTGGAACAGCAAATGGCCCCTTTGATGTAGTACGATTTGGCCCCAGTCTGCTGAATGGAAAACATATTTGAATATTAAAACAACCTGTCTGTATGGGGCCATATGTATAAAACCCACTTGTACTGTACTTGGACTTGGAGCTCACCAAACTTGTCCTGAAATGGATGTGACTCTTTTAGAAGTTCATGTTTTATGCCTCTCAAATGTTAGTGCTCCTGGATGTTTTAAGGAGCTTTTGTTTGGCTTGGTCGTGCCGTAAAGGCTGGGCATAACTTAAACCTCTGTGATGATACGATGACGAGTCAGAAGGGGGCGCTCTGCCCATGCCTGTCCCGCTCTGAGCTGCGTTCTGTGGCTCAGCGAGGGCTCCAGGCTGGTCAGGGCCTCCCGTCCTCTGAAGACCTCTGAGGCATTTGTCTGAGAGGCTGCCCTCCTGGTCCACCACCAATCAAACTTGCTGTCTAGATAATGACTGCTTTTATGCACCAAGCTCAGCAAGACCCTGAGCTCAGGCCCTGCTCTGGAGAAATGACCAGCTTCTGTCTGACTAAAGGGAGGGGCTCAAACATGAAGTGAGCGTGACAGTCGGGTGCTGTCTGAAATGGTTAACTCTGTGGCGGTGCAGAACATGTTCCATGCCAACATTACACGCTGCGTAACCTCTCGTCAAAGGCTTTTCTCAAACGTGCAGCGCTTTTAAAAACATTTATCCATTGATCAAAAATAAAATGACACGCAAGTCTGTGTTGAGAGAGGGCAAACGTGGCTCTTTTTAGCAGGCAGGTTCTGTGAAGCGCGCACGTCACAAATGTGTAGGGCTGAACGATTTAGCCAAAAATCAATACTGGAATTTTTTTTTATAGCAATATTTCGATTTTATTGCGATTTTCCTTCCCCCATTTATAACTTTTTGTTGCATATAACTTAAATTATAGCCTAAACTGAGACGATGTTATTGCTCATGAAATATATACAACTTAAGTATTACTTGGTTCTGCTTTAATTTGTTGACTCCAAGTCCCTTCGCCCTGACCTTTCTGAAAACATTACCGTGGTATGTTTGTGTTCCAGGGCGTGCTACGGTGTGCTGAGGTTCATCATGGAGAGCGGGGCCAAGGGCTGCGAGGTGGTGGTCTCAGGGAAACTGCGTGGACAGAGGGCTAAGTCCATGAAGTTTGTGGACGGTCTGATGATCCACAGCGGAGACCCAGTCAACTACTACGTTGATACAGCCGTGCGCCACGTCCTGCTGCGGCAAGGTACACTCACACACTGATGCTCTGGGACAGGGCCCACCCCTCTGTGATGATGCGATGACGAGTCAGACGAGGGCATCTGTTTGCCCCATCCTCTGAAGAAACAAGCAGAGGCATTTGGAAAAACATTTCATCTGAGAGGCTGCTTTCATTTCATTAATGTACGAATGTACCTAAGCCTTTACAGACACTGCTTTAGGTCGTATGTGCCAAACATTTTTGTGTACAGGCCAGTTTATAGTCAAGCAGCTGGTCCCACCACTGTGTGGCATGGATGTAAATTGTCCCATGTTTTATTTTTTCATATTCGCGGATGTGAGCCATAGTATTCGTAGGTTGGTGCTCTGTAGTGACCGCTATGCTGAATGATTGGTTTTGAAGGAATTGGTAATGTAGTAGACGCAATGTAATTCTAACTTGACCTGAAATCTTTGAGGCAAACGCATGCTCTCAAACCTAAGGAGTCTTACTAGTGTCTTCCTCTCAGGTGTTCTGGGCATCAAGGTGAAGATCATGCTGCCCTGGGACCCCAGCGGTAAAATTGGCCCCAAGAAGCCCCTGCCTGACCACGTGAGCATCGTAGAGCCCAAGGAGGAGACGCTGCCCACCACCCCCATCTCTGAGCAGAAGGGTGCCAAGCCAGAGGTGCCAGTCATGCCACAGGCCCCCGTCCCCACCGCATGAAAGGTGACTGTGCATGGTGTCCACGACAGTTGTACTTCAGCTGGTTAACTCGACTACTTTGGGTCAACCGCAAGTTTAGGCGTTATAGGTGATTTCATTTCTACCTTTAGCCATGAATCTGGTTTTTAAGTGAGTCTCCAAGTCAAAATATATTCCAAATGTAATTGCCCTTCTGGGCCTGCAGTTTCCATGTAAAAGTGAGTAACATGATCTGGGCGTTCGCCCATGACTGTATATGACCTGCGTACAGGTGTAGAGATGTCCCTAAATTAAGCGCGTCCTTTTTTGGTGGAAATGCCTTGTGTCCCTTCGGTGATGATACGATGACGAGTCGGACTGGGCCCCACACTCTGAGGGTGGGGTCACGTTCTGTGGCCCCTCCCCTCAGAACGGGTTCCAACACATGAAGACTCTGAGGCATTTGTCTGAGGAGGTTCCCACACTAAAAACGTGATGCAGTTCGGTATTTTTTTAAATGGAAAAACTTGACTCTTAATTACCAAATGTTCAATATTGGATATGTATCAATACCACAGAGCTGATAGGAAAAGGTTTTTGTGTGTGTGGGTGGTCTTTTTCTGAATATTGTGTTGTCTTTTCCAGGTCGGAGGATTCGTCCAATGAACCAGGACCAGCTGTTTTTGTGTAAACAATAAAATCTGAAAAGCCTTTGTCACTCATCGTTTTATACAAAGTTCAGAAAACAGTTATGCATAATTCTACATAATGATTCTCGCAACTGTCAAATGCATTCAAATTGTGCCCTTGTATTATACTTTATAGGCCTGAAATTTCCAAATTTGACAAGCTTAAAGATGGCACCATGTTTGGAAGACCTGTGACATTTTCCATGGATGTGTACCATCTCAAAAGAATATTCACTATTCCGTCACATGCGTAAATTAAAATCATGCTAATGACAAACTCTTCATAGGTCTTGAGCTTAAAGTGAGTGTATTTCCTTTACAATAATGCGTTTCTCTAGCGCAGGGGTGCCCAAAGTGGCGCCCGAACAATTCCATTGGCCCCCCAGAGAGTACTTTTGTGTGGGTATGATTAATTGCTGGGTTGCAGGCCATGCTTAATTTGTATTTTCAGGAACACTTTTGGTCTGATGGTATGGATTCGGGGAACAGGCCAAAACATTTGCCGGAACACACTCATTAAACACCATTATATCAGATCTTTGCCGGATCCTCCTAAATATTTCCCGGATCCTTTACCCTGAAAAACTGAGAATTGAGGGAATGCGTTCCCCCAAACGGGGGATCAAATTAAGCACTGGTTGCAGGTGACATCACAGCATTCCAAGGGCCAATACTATTGTATGGAGGAAAAAATATTTTTTTGAGAACATTTTTGGTCTTGTACAGAGAATGACTAATCATTTTTGTAATTAATACTTTCACAAGTTGTAGCTCAAAAGAAAGTGTAACGTTAATAGGAAAAACTGGGTCCGGTGACATCACATTCTAGAACCTGCAACCATAGAAATCAATTTAATGGAAGAGGCATGCTGTCCCAGCTCTCTAGTGCTGCCTTATAATAGATCCATGAGTGGTGCTCAGTGGCGCATGAAACCAGTTTTGTCCGCCATAACGGCCCATGGTACCCATATGACATGATGTATCTATGGTGCAAACATGGATCTATTATAATCTGGATAAGGCACTCCCTCCTGGCTGATTCTTTGCTCGCTCTCGTCGCGCTGTCAATTTACTTGACAAGTGGTCATGTGTAGAAGTATAATTAACTTTGTAATTAAACGTTGGAAAACAGTTCCAAAAGTGAATGACTTATTGCATCAATGACTAGGCTGGGTGATCTAAACCTGCTGCGCTCTGCTGTTGAGCTGTGGTGCTCGTTCTCGTCGCGCTGAGAATCATGGGGATGGGCAATAAACATCCGCGTTTTTTATTTGAAATGATAAAGGACCATGGCCATAACAATGAATAATATAAATTATACAAGCATATAGTAGCCGTTAAAAATGCTCTGGGCCCGATGGACCCGGAAGTAACGCGGAAGTAATGTTTTCTGGCTCGCCAATCAAATTTAATTTACTTCAATGGCGCCAATGAGCACAAACCATGGAAATCAACGGGCGGCCATATTGGAAGCCCGGGGCTTGGCTGCAACCAAACCCCGGGTGTCTGTGTATTTATTAATCTGCTGACATTTCTTTACTTAAAGAAATTGTTCCTCACTACCTTGTTATTTTGTACTATTGGTAATTAGATTGAAATAGACATGACAGTTCATTGATAAAAAAAACTCACTTTGCTCAGCACATAGTGCTTAAAGTTGTGATCATATACACCCACTACAACCTTAATCATGGTTTAAGCTGAAGTCATGTGGACAATTCCAAAAACAATTACTATCAAAGTGAATGAATAAGAATATAGTTATAATAGTATATTAGTGGACATTACATGCGTTTTTCCCCAACATTAAATTCCATGTTGTAATTCCCTTTGTCTTTGTTTGTGTACAGGTCAAGGGTCGAACATGTCCATTGTGTGACTTCTTCAAAGTAGAAGCCAAAGTTGTGTTTCTGATACATGAAGACTATGATCAGACTGCAGTCGACTTGTTTTTATCTGGGTTTAATTTGAACCCAAACATTGGACTATAGGTGCTCGTCATATAATTAGAATAACATGAAAACGCTTATTTGTTTCCGTAATTCAACTTAAAATATGAAACTAATATGATCGACTCATGAAATGCAAAGTGACATATGCCTTTATTTGTTATAATTTTGATGATTGTCTTAGTCCATTTAAAAAAAAAATCTATTAATTTGGGTTTTTTATAAGCTGAGCCATAATAATGAAAATTATAACAAAGGCTATACATATGTCACTTTGCATGTAATGAGTCTATATTATTAGTTTCACAGTTTAAGTTGAATTACATAAGTGAATGCACTTTTTCATGATATTCTAATTATGATGAGCACCAGTAAATGAGTACAAATCTAAATCTGCTCACAGAACCTTCCATTCATCCATTTTCTTCCGCTTTATCCGGGGCCGGGTCGCGGGGGTAGCAGTCTCAGCAGAGATGCCCAGACTTCCCGATCCACGCACACCTCCTCCAGCTGTTCTGGGGGGACCCCGAGACGAACCTCTGCCAGCCAAATGGAAGGACATTGGCTCAAACACACTGCTGCAACACTGGGTGTTTCAAGAATGAAAAATATCACATTGTTTCAGAGGTGTTAGAGTTCAATTTCTCTGTGAATCTTTCTACTCTAATATTTTAAACTACAAGTATACCTTTAACATTGAAATACATCCAGAACTGCATTTGAAATATTTAGATGAATAAAACTCTTTAAACAATATGTTTTATTAAGCTTTTCTTTTCTGCACAAATGTCATCCTGTATTTAAAAGTACAACTTCCATTTTCTCCAACACTGTCTTGTCCACGGCCTTCACCACTTGCTAGTGTAGGTCTTCTCGATGGTGTTTGCATCTCTGCCAGCTCTTCATCGCTCTTCCATCTGCCTTCACCTCGCCTTCATGCTCTGCTGCTCCATCTTAAAAGTCTGTCAAGAAAAACACTTAAAATGCAATTAAATCCTACATGATGACAATTAACACGTTTTTCTAAATTCACTCAAATAATACCTGACGGTAAACCATTGTATTGATTCTTCTGATACATCACCATGTTGTCACAACACTGTCAGGTTTCCTTAATAGTTTCGCTGCTGCTCAGTTATTAGATGAAAATCATCTTTTGAAACATTACTGAGATTTTGTAAAACTGTTAGGAGTTTGTTTCTAATCAAAACTACTTTAAGTTTTTATTTTGTTCCACCTTTGTCTACGAAAAGTATCTTAAAAGATACTTAAATTAAAAAAAGTATCTATGACATTTCAGTTTGACAAAGATAACATAGAAAGTACAGATGAAATGTTGCTTAAAAATAGTAAAGCACATACAAATTTAACTGTTACATTATTTTCACCACTTAAGTCAGATCATTGGTGAACAGAAATGTCAACGTGTGTAATTAAAGTACAAATGGTAAATGTTGAGGCCTCAAATGATATTAAAATATATATTTTTAATTGAATTGTGTCAGTATGTGGTACCGGTGGTGATTTTGTGTTCAACATGGTGTTGATCTTCACTTCTGTTCTTCAAACTGACCCCAACGTTGGAACATAATCAGAATATGATGCATCCATTTCCTTTGCTGATTAACCTGCAAGAATAACAAATAATTATTATATACCTTAGTAAGAATAACCAGCATCTTATACTGATTAAGAAACAAATGGTTATTTCAATACAATACTGTGTTTTGAAAAAAAATGCTAGTAAATGATGAGGAGGCTCTGGATCTATACAAGTACTAAAATTAAAACCTCTAAACATTGTTGCGAACACACTTGAGTTATCGTTGTGATTTCTTCATTTAGGATAAATGTACAATAGCGTAGCCCGAAGCTAACAGCCTTAGCCTTAACAGCTGTTGACACAAGCAAAACAAAAGCTAAAAACAAGACCTAAACATGAAATACACATCTGCACTACAACTGCAAAACAGCTTTCAGGCACTTACAATGAGTAAGCCATTACTTTAAGACATCTGTGGGTGTGTTGGGCAATTATATCGGCCCATCTCACTGACGCAGTTCAGGCTATTAACAATGTAACAAAATGTTATTTTTCTTACTTTTGGGAAGGCATTACAAGAATCCCTTGAAAGGTTTCACTCATCCCTCACTGGGGTATTATTACCCACTTATCCCACTCACTATGTGCCTAATTTGATCGGCGCCCCCTCGATGCTCTTAGCTGAGTGTCCCGTGGGGTCCGAAACGTTTACTTTGAAAAAATTAGAGTGTTCAAAGCATGCCCGGTCGCCTGAATGCCATAGCTAGTGTAACCGGGGGTGGTGCACTGTTGGAATAAGTAACTAGCAGCTATGGCAATTAGCAGTTTTAACCTTAGCTAAAGGCACACAGGTAAGTAATATTGACAGAGGCAGGTTCCATACTTTACATAACCAATGTTTTATTTGTTCAAGTTATTTTTCTTAAGTTCCTCTTTTTCTCAGTTCCAGGTTTACACACAGAAGTCCACAATTGTTGGCTCATGATTTTCACACGGGTTGGTCCGTAACCCCACGCGCCCCAACAGTGCTTACAAAGCGTAGTCAAAAATGTAAAACAGAAACATAAATCAAAACGACAAAAACAAGACGGCAGAGTCCTGCACTGGCCCGCCAGTGCTTGGAGCCGGATCGCAGTTCCAAGGCGCAGTGTCATCCGGCATTGGGATACCTATGCTACGTCCACCGGACCTTCGGGACCTCCGCACCCGATACACAGTGGTTCCTACGTGCATTGCGCTGAAGCGCTCCCCCCGGATCGTTGTGCCCTTGGCGCTGTTAGCCTGTTGCTCCAAACGCGAGCGGACGCCGGCCTGACCACCCGGAAGAACAAAGACCAGAGGCAGAGCGAAGATAGGCGTGACCTTTTATACGTTTTACGTTGCGCCCCTAGTGGGCGCACCGTCACACTAGGAATAATGGAATAGGACTCCGGTTCTATTTTGTGGGTTTTCTTCTCTGAACTGGGGCCATGATTAAGAGGGACAGCCGGGGGCATTAGTATTGTGCCGCTAGAGGACAAAAGCGAAAGCATTTGCCAAGAATGTTTTCATTAATCAAGAACGAAAGTCGGAGGTTTGAAGACGATCAGATACCGCTGTAGTTATGACCGTAAACGATGCTAACTAGCGATCCAGCGGCGTTATTCCCATCACCCGCCGGGCAGCGTCCGGGAAACCAAAGTCTTTGAGTTCCGGAGGGAGTATGGTTGCAAAGCTGACACTTAAAGGAATTGAAGGAAGGGCACCACCAGGAGTGGAGCCTGTGGCTCAAGACGGGAAACTCACCCGGCCCGTCCAACTTCTTAGAGGGACAAGTGGCGTTCAGCCACACGAGATTTTGCAATAACAGGTCTGTGATGCCCTTAGATGTCCTGGGCTGCACGCGTGCCATACTGAGTGGATCAGCGTGTGTCTACCCTTGGCCGAATGGCCTGGGTAACCCGCTGAACCCCACTCGTGATAGGGATTGTAATTATTTCCCATGAACGAGGAATTTCCATTAAGCGCGGGTCAAAAGCTCGCGTTGATTAAGTCCCTGCCCTATCCACCGCCTGTCGCTACTACCGATTGAATGGTTTAGTGAGGTCCTCGGATCGGCCGCCGAGAAGACAATCAAACTTGACTACCGTAAGTGAACCTGCGGAAGGATCATTACCGGTCGGTCGGAACAAGCTCCTCCGGGATCGAAGTCCGAAACGACGGACAAGCCCTGGGGCCAGAGTGACTACCGGCGCAGTTGCGGACCCACGGGAGTGTTGTGCGGGACGAGGTCGTACGAGGGGCCCTTGTCCTTAGGGGATTGGGCTCTGGCGGCGATCCTCGGCCCCGCCGGTGCCGGCCACGCCTTCGAAACCTTACTCTGGGGTCCCATCCCCGCGGAGCTGGGTGTTCCGCTCTGTCTCTGTGGGGCACGGGGCATTGCGCCAGTCCACGCGCCTAGGGGCCCCGCATAACCACCGCGGAACTGTGGGCCCGACCCGACACTTGGAACAGTCAAATCCCCGGGTTCCTCCCGGGGCTACGCCTGTCTGAGGGTCGCTTTGCCATCGATCGGGGCTGGGGCAGTCGCCGGCCGAGTTCCGCCTGGCCTACGTCCCCCTGAGTGCAAACCGAATCACACGCCTGTGGTTCGTTTCCGCCTCCCCACAGCGCTGGGTCTCCCCCTGCGAGGTTCGGGCGCAGCTGCCAGTGAATTCTCAGGGGTACTCCGGAGCTGTCCGCGTTACGTCGCGCAGTGGGGACTCGGCTCGGGGTTGCAGGGCGAAACACCTGGCGGTACGTAGCACGGAAGGCCCCTCCGGGGGAGTCCGTGCGCCTGGCGGCGTCCTTTTTGACTTTGACCTCAGATCAAACGAGACTACCCGCTGAATTTAAGCATATTACTAAGCGGAGGAAAAGAAACTAACCAGGATTCCCTCAGTAGCGGCGAGCAAAGAGGGAAGAGCCCAGTGCCGAATCCCCGTCCGACAGGCGGGCGTGGGAAATGTGGCATACGGAGAACTGCTTGCCCGGTGTCGATCGGGGTCCTGAGTTCTTCTGATAGAGGCTCAGCCCATGGACGGTGTGAGGCCGGTAACAGCCCCCGTCGTGCCGGGGTCCAGACGTCTCGGAGTTGGGTTGGAAAGTTGAAAAGAACTTTGTAGAGAGAGTTCAAGAGGACGTGAAACCGTTAAGAGGTAAACGGGTGGGCTCCGCGCAGTCTGCCCGGGGAATTCAACTGGGCGAGCAAAGGACGGCCGCCTGGTGCGGGAGGATCCCCTTGAGGGACCTCTCCCCGAGCGCAGTTGGCCCTTGCCGAGTGCACTTCCTCCGCGGCGGTGTGCCGCAACCGGCTGTGGTTCGGCCAGGAAAGGCTCGGGGCGAAGGTGGCACGGCGCCCGTCTCCACTGCACCGTCGGGGAGGTGGAGCAGGAGCGCGATAGGACCCCAAAGATGGTAAACTATGCCTGGGCAGGGCGAAGCGAGAGGAAACTCTGGCATGTTGATTGTGTATTAAGTCATAATTTCTACAGTGACATTGGATCAAATTAGGCACATAGTGAGTGCAATAGACAGGTAATAATACCCCAGTGAGGGATGAGTGAAACCTTTCAAGGGATTCTTGTAATACCTTCCCAAAACTAAGAAAAATTACATTTTGTTACATGTTCAAAATGACCAAATAGGTATGTTGATTGTGCATTAAGTCATAATTTCTACAGTGAAATTGGATCAAATTAGGCACATAGTGAGTTGGATAGATGGGTAATAATACCCCAGTGAGGGATGAGTGAAACCTCTCAAGGGATTCTTGTAATGTAACGCCCTCTATAGTTCAAATGAGAGCTTGAAGTTAGTTTATTTGGTAAAAAAGCTTTAAAAGGGTTAAACATCTATTGGGGAGGAGTGGGCAAGTCAAATGGGGTCCTGTAGGTTTGGGGGTCCAGGCTCTTGGTTGGCAAGGGGAAGATCTGCAGTTAACGGCTGGCACGACTGGTCCGGTATTAGACCCCCAGCGTGCCCCAGTCTTTCTGCAGCCGACTCGTTTTCCACCAGCCTGGACCTGAACACCAAAGCAAACAGAGCGTGAGAGAGAGTAACAAAGTTTATAAATCCCGTTTCTTTGAATGTGAATGAGTGCTGCTATGAGAGACTGCCCTGAACACCCAGGCAAACAGAGCGTGAGAGAGAGGGAACAGAAGGTGCACAGGTGTTTTATAATGGAAGCCCCGCCCCCCAATACTTCCCACTTAAGTTCAGACATGGCCATTGGCCCACTACAAAAGAAACGCCCACAAAGAAAAATCACACCCAACTTAAAGTGACAGTATGGTACGATACAGCATGACCAGTTACAGTAATACTTTCCCAAATGTAAGAAAAAGGACATTTTGTTACATGTTCCAAATAGGCATGTTGATTGTGTATTAAGTCATAATTTCTACAGTGAAATTGGATCCAATTAGGCACATAGTGAGTGCAATAGACGGGTAATATTACCTCAGTGAGGGATGAGTGAAACCTTTCAAGGGATTCTTGTAATACCATCTGAATTGTTAGAAAGATTCCATTTTAGAGGATATAATACATTGTTGACGGTCCCTAATTATCCGTGCTTTGGCCTCCCGTTTTAGTCGTAATAATCTACTTTTAAGAGGAAGTACAATACATTTTTTACTGTCCGGTCCCTAAGCGTGAGTGCATTGGCGATTGGCCTACACATACCCGTCGCTATGGGCGGACCATAGGGGCCCGTGCCTGTCCCCCAAGATGACACCATTGAGAATAGACGCCTTTTCTCAATGGTAAATATGGATGCAGTATACTGTTTGGCCACCAGCGTCAAATTGGGGGCGCTGTTTCTCTTTCGCAAAGTTAAGGAAATACTGTTGTGGTGTCTTGGTGTTTATCAATCACAGAGCATCAATTATTAGCATCAACTTTCCCAGTTTTCCAACTTTTATTGCAAAGGTTGTTGACATCAACAAAGGTGTGTGTTAAAAATTGACTTAAGACTTTATGCTGAACTGACACTTTCAAAATTATCTAATGTGGCATTTTCTTTGAGTTAACAAATGAATGAGGTAAATTCATTGTAGGTACTGTAGATACAGGTGTTGTTTAAATTTTGTTTAGTTTTTAGTTTAGTTTACATTTTGCACTATATTGCTGCAATTGATTTTGTTCTACTAAAACTAGGAATTGCCATAGTTAACATTTGTTTTAATGTAGCTTTATATTTGCATATAGAATCAAATGCAAATGTATAGGCTTAACTTATTTGCAGTTATATGTGTTTTACTCTTGACATCGCCGTGTTTGGCCCGCGACCCCACAGGCACTTTTTCATTTTGGCCCTCGGAGACAAACATTTTGGGCACCCCTGCTCTAGCGTGACAAGTCTTATTTCACGCTGCAATGCAATATATTTGACCCAGGAGACCAAAAACATGTCAGAGCGGCTCGCCTCCTCTCAGGCCTGACTTGTAACTATTCTAGGAGTCTCTATCAGGCTGTGTGGTGATGCCATGACTTTGGCTTCGGTCAGACATGAACTGAGACTAATGCAGAAAAAAAAAACATTTGACCAGAGCTGACGAGTAGTCAGCTGCCTGTTCCCTACAGAGCTGTATACGATGACATTGTCCTGTTTTTATTCCTAAAGAAGGGGTGGTGATGGGGACATATCGCTGAATGGACTCCAAAGCTGCCAGTAGGCGGCAGTAGCGGTTAAGAAAAACAACCTACCTACGGAAAGTAACGGTGGACAAACGTTGCTGCGGGCAGCGGTGTTTGCGCTGTGAAGATGGCAGCTCACCTGAAAAAACGAGTTTATGAGGAGTTTTCCAAAGTTGTGCAAGTACGCAGATTAACTGTTTGACCCCGAACTACTGTTAGATTCAGTCTGTCATTTGGTTTTGGTTCTGTCAGCTTCTATAAACGTAGAAACACTGCACGGGCAAACCCTGTGCTAACAATGCTAATGACGCTCACCTTGTTGTGTTTTGGCCAGTTGTAGCATCATAGTCATTCTCAATATGTGCTGAATATTGTTTAAGTGTCGACCTACTCTGCTGTGAGGAAAGTAACTCAGTTTGAAATAACAACATCAATGTATTTGATAATATTTCTCCTAACACGTACAGCTAATACTTGGTTTTTACACAGGCTTTTCAAAGCCATTTCCATTTTATTATTTATTTTATTCATGTAAAAACAAATGCAACAACAGCATTTAACATGAATGGGAAGGAGCAGAAAGAAGTAAAAACGTATGTCTGCCCCCTATCAACACAACATTTCCAGTTCACTTGATCTGTCTCATGCAGCTGGAGTCATTATGGCGATGTGTGATTTACTGCAATATATTTGTTTTTCTTCTATTCTAAAGCACAGTGTGATCCCTACCCTTCTACTTGCGTTCAACTACTATGACTGATTCCACGGCAAATACTTGGGTTTCTAGTACTACTATTACTACTACCAGTACTACTACTATGACTGGCTCCTTCTATAACTACTATGGGAGGAATAAAAGATGGCAAAAGGCTGTTTTGGAGAAGAGGGAGGAGGAGCTGACCAGTGCAGGACACCATGCTCTGAAACAGGGACAAACCCTGGAGGCTTTTCAGAGGAGCATTGAAGGCTGTACTCCGGTTTCCCCTACCTGGTCAGGTTGGCTCACAATGGCGGGGCGCCCAGTCGCAGCAGCTCGGGGCTAACCTTTTTATTGAGCAGAATTTTAACTGCTCAAATAAACTAAACAAGACACCTGAACGCAATTTGGTTGTACAAATAAAGCACTTTCTTACATATTTAATGCTACTACTGCTGCTTCTGTTTCTCCTCCTCCTGGATGTAGCCATCATTTCTCTGTCCTGCTGTTAGAACTTAAGGCAAGGGACATGCAGTTTGACATGTCAGCTTGTTGTTGCCAGGTAGCTCCTGAGGACGCCCCCGCGAAGAGGCTGCGTCTGTCCAAACCCAGTAAGTCTGCGGCTCTGCACATTGACCTGTGTAAGGCCACCAGCTCCACAGACGCACTCCAGTACCTGCTGCTGTTCTCCCGCCGCTCCGTCGAGGCAGAGAGTGTGGAGGGGGTCATCCGCATCCTACTGGAGCACTACTATAAGGTACAGCCCTCTCTTCTTGCCTTATGTTGGGATGTGGCATTGTCAGGACTTGGTAGGTTAGACAGAGATTTGCAAAGATGGCCATGGTGTCTCTTTTTTTAAATGTTAAAGGAATAGGCCACCGTTTTTACATACTGAGATATGTTCTTACCTTCGCTTAGACGAGTTCATTTGTACCCGTCTGGTCTCCACGTGAGCCTCCGTAACGTAAACATAGCACAGACCGCGTTAGCATTTAGCCTCTCTCTTCTCCCCTATAGCTCCAAACGAGGTGAAGATAGAAGCTACCAAACTCTTCCACGTATTCCTTATTTAAATATGGTTACGTGAAGTGTTACACTATAAAGTATAATTACACAAAATTAAACAATGTGGATTTTCGAAGCGGATAAAAAGGGGAACTATATTGTAATGCGTAATAATACCAGGAGTAATTTGGCATCCGCACAGTAAAGTGAAGATATCACTGCACGGATGCAAAATTACTTATTAATTAATCCAGCAAACAAAACAATACATTCCATAAGAAGAAGAACAGGAGTAGGATGAAGGAAAAATCGTATAAACTCCTACCCCATTGTCAAAAAAAAAAGTAACAAATTAGATGGCCTCACCGACGCCAAAAAAAAACAATACATAAATAGCCCAGACCAGATGTAATCAACTTTCGATTTTAACAAATTATTATTATTTTTTAAATTTAATTATTAATAATTTTGCTAAAACATCAGTGATGCAATGGTGACAACAGTATAAAACATGTAAATTGTGAATTGTAATCTAATTTCGATAATTACAATTGTTGAATTCAAATATAGCCACATCACCCTCTCACTTCTATTGGTCAGTCTCATTATGCTCTGGGGAGTGACTGCTCAAAGTGCTTCACTGTAGTCTTTTATGGATTCGCTCCATACTCTGTGGTGGTGGGCTACTATTGTATTGTAGCTGCTCACACACTAGATTCAAAACTAGGGCTGAAAGATATATCGTTATCGTATCAATATCGAGATACGAACATTCAAGATATTAAAATCGAAAAAGCTAGATATAAAGGATATAGTTTCTCATCAATAAAACTGCACTCTTTTGTATTATGATGTTTTTATTATTCTGAAAAATGCTGTTTTCACTGAACCTATAGTTGTATCGTATTGTATCGATATCGAGATATTAAATTGTATCCATATCATTCAGCCCTAATTCAAACACAGGCAAGGTGGGGAAGAATCAGGATTCAAAACAGCCACTGCTTATCTATGGACCTTTTTTATTTATTGTGACTTTAGACCTTTGATGTACAACTATTGTTACTTGACCCTCTTTTCATTGTCTTTGTCACAGGAGTCTGATAACTCGGTGCGCCTGAAGATCGCCTCTCTGATTGGACACCTGTCTAAAACAGCAGGGTTCAGGCCTGACTGCATCGTGGAGGACGCCATCAACACCCTCAACAATGAGAGTAAGAGACTCTGTTTACTCCAAATATGAGTTAGTGATGCTGCCTCACGCTAAGAGAGTATGTAACTTAGTATGTAAGGGAGGGCGGACTGTGTAGGGCTACTCTAGAGGGTTATAACAGTGTGACAGGATGGTGCATAGACCACGCTGGAGGGTTGAAGAGACTGGAGATTGGGATCGCAGACCAGCAGGTTAAATGTAGATGACATGAAATATTTCATAAGCAGTCTATTACAACAGAACAATATGGTGTATTTGGTGTAACATGTCAGCAGGACAATCACACAATTGAAATGACATCAAATACATAAATCCACTGTATTATTGTCACTCCCTGACAGAAAAATAATAAGCACAAATCTGCCTAAACAGTACTTCTGGGTCCAAGGACAATGGGGCCATCTAGTGGCAAACAAAATATACAGCACCAGCGGCAACTGAGGCGAGAGCACAACGTGAGGGCACGTTTTGCCTGTGGCTGCCCATTTACGTATTTAGCAGTGGATTATAGAGGCAAAGTCCACACTGTACATTAAATATAGAACATACACACATTTAAAAGCTGTTGGCAACAATCTAAGGGTCGTGGACTAGCAAAGAAACAAAGTATTGACTCAAAATTACAGTTGGACCTGAAGTATGGTTAAACTTACAAGAGAAACAGATCACAGACACATGGAACTAATCATCCGACAGTGACTAGGAAATACCAGACTCCTTAGCGGCTAGAGCGGTATAAAACATATAAGGTCTCCTTTTTATGGTTCTCCACATTGATGTCAGCAGCCGCTGTGACCATTTTTGTGGCTACCATTGACTCCCTGACTACGGTCAGCAGTTTCACAAACCTTGGTTCCAGCATTTCGAGGCCCAGTTTCACCTGCAACTCTATGCTACATTACAAAAGCCATGTGCTGTGCTTTAGGAGTATTGACTTTTCACAATAAAAGCACAAGTCGCTGAAAATGTGCAAAAGAATTTGGAGATTGACTCCTTCAAACTGTTGAAATTAGAGTGATATATCGGCCGGCTGATATTTCCGGGACGGAAAATGATAAAGACTTCCTCAGGGGAGGTGAAAAACATTGCAATGAAAATTGGTTAGCTTCAAGTTTGTTAAACACAAGTTTCACTAAACCTCCGTCAATATGGACATGCTGGAGAATTCAATCGCTGAGTTAGTTATAACCTCCACTATTGTGTTTTTGATCGCCGTGAAGAATGCTAGTAACAATATGCTAATGCTAACAACAACTAATCAAAGCTGGGACGGAAACTATGATTGGATCACCGAAAGTAATAAAATAAAATTGGCCTCTGCTAGAGTGGCCAAGTATTTGTTTTTACAGGATTATAGACCAGACATTTATATATATCGAGAAAAAAAATATCGGCCGAGCATATCGGCATTGGCCAATTAACATCCCAAAATATCGGCATCAGCCTTAGAAAAACCCATATCAGTCGGCCTCTAGTTGAAATCCTTCAAACTGTTGAAAAACTCAACAAAAATATGGGAAACTTGACGCATGTTGCTGACGCTGCTGCAGCAACAGAAGCTGAACGAGAGGCACGAGGAAGTAGCTATGCTAACTGTTATTCACAAACTTTCCAATGTTATATATTTCTACCATATTACAAATGTGTTCATTTAAAACATTTTGTGCGTCCTTCACATTTTTGATGCGTAGACTAAACTCTTTGGTCCCCCCAGTGGGTCAGTCACGGGGTCTGAAATGTGGTAACTCCTGACTGCACTGTTGCATTGTGCTTGTGCAGAGTCTCACCAGGTGTTGGCCCAGCTGCTCCACACCTTGCTGCTGATCGGCTCAGAGCTGACAGACGTGCCGTCTGTGAGGCACCGCCTTGTCCAGGTGTCCTGCCAGGTAAACCCAGACCACACCCTCTGACCACTCTCTCCTCTCCGCTAACACCAGTGTCTTTGTGGCTCTTCTCCAGCACTTGTCTGACACGTACTTTGGAGTGAGGAACAAATGTCTGCAGCTGCTGGGCTGTGTGGGGGTCAATGACTGCCCGCTCCCCCACGACAAGGATGGAGCTGCCACAGGTTAGGCTCACAATTACTGGTTACAAAACTCAAGTACTGACCATCAGAAATGATAAACTGCATATGAACCCGAATGGGGAACAGTTACTTGAATTTCATCGGAATACAACTTAATTTATTCCTACTCTGCATGTAAACAGTGGCATTCGCTATAAAAACTCGATAAAAACTTCATGGCACTATATAGGGGGCGCCACCTGTATGCGTTTAGTTACTCTGATAACAAGGCTATTACAGTAAAGTCAGAGATATATAAAAGATATCCAAGATTAAATATTTAGATGCATCCAGGGAACATGTACAACAATCCTTAAATCCAGAGTTACAGCATTCAACTATGAATTAGTTTGTACACTGACAGGTGAATACTTTTTTTTTCTACTGGTTTTGCAAAAAATGCCAAGAAAGCTGCCGGTAGAGACGGCGACTGAGGAGGACTACGTAAGCCTCAGTCGAGTTACGGAACTCATGGAGCAGCAGAGGGACATGTTCAGGGAAATAATACAACAACAGGAGAACTTCAAAGGATTCATTAAGATCATCATGGAATCGACAAACACCCGAATGGATTTACAGACTAAGGACATTCAAGAGCTAAAAACGAGCCTGCAGTTCACGCTAGGTGAGGTGGACACTTTAAAAGAACAGACATTGAAACTCACGGAGCGCATGAACACTTTACAAACCGATTTTTATAAAGTATGTGACAATTTGCACATTATCACGGATAAACTGGAGTATCTGGAGGGACAGAGCCACAGAAACAACCTGGTCTTTGAGGGAGTGTTGGAGTCGCCCGGGGAGACTTGGGCCGACGCCGAGGAAAAAGTAAAAGAACTACTGACGGAGTAGACGTTACAGTTACAGCACGCGGAGGAGGTGGAGAGGGCTCACCGCGTAGGGAAACACGACGGCGGGAGAGACTGGCCGAGACCCATCATCGCCAAGGAAGGATCGCGAAGAAATCTTGCAGCGCGCTAAATGACTCAAAGGAACAAAAATCTTCATAAACGAGGACTACATGGAATCCATTAAAAGAAAACGTAAAGAACTGATGCCGGAGCTGAGAGCTGCAAGGGAGAGGGGGGAGATTGCCTTCTTACGATATGACAAACTCATTATACGTCCGCGCAGCAGTACACCACATCCAGTATAAACACCGGGAAAAACGTATGGATTTTGGTATGTAAAAGCACATAAGTTCACATGTCCTGTAATACATGTAGTTCTATAGGAAGCATCGACTTGGATCTTTCACTATGGAGAATTGCTGAACCAAACTCCCAGGATTTTACATTCTCACAATACGACCTACAGAACACTGAGATCGACATCGACCCTGAAAATAACTTATTTACTAGAGCTACCAATGACTGTCAATATTATACAGAGGATCTGTACAATAGTAAACTTAAGAACGTTAAGGCATTCACTGTAATCCACTTCAATAGTCGAAGCCTCTATGAAAACTTTGACCACTTCAAAAGCTTCTTAAAACAGTTTTCTAAACCATTCAGTGTCATTTTAATCACAGAAACATGGATTCATAATGACAGAGCAATTGAGTTTTCTATTGATGGTTATGAATTTATAAGTATGAACAGAAGGAACAAGCATGGAGGGGGCGTAGCTATGTTTATAGACTCCAACTATAGTTACAAGTAATGGAAAATAAGACAATGGTGGTGGATGATTCACTTGAATGCCTTACTGTAGAAATTACAAGGCAAAAAAAAACAAACATTATTATTGTAAGTTGTATTTATAGAACACCTGGCTCTGATATAGATGTTTTTTCTAATTGGACGGAGGAGCACTTTTCAGGTTCAAATCATAAAGTCATGTTTGTGGAGGGAGACCTTAACATCGATCTGTTAAACCCAAATTTACAAATGGAGAATTAGGGTTGGCAAGTTATGGATCTGTTCAGAGGAATCCTCCCAACGGGCTCTAAACCTTGTCCTTTAATGCACCACTCAGCATAGGAACATCATCTACAAAATCAGCTGTTAGGGCAGCTGTGTGATGTTTGTTGATGGGGAGTTACTGCCCTCTTCAACTGGCCTGCTCTACACTCTGGCTTTTTAATGCGCCACACTATGCAGGGCTACATCATACTACACATATAACTCAATTAAATAAATAAAAATAATAATAATAATAATGATGATAATGATTATGATGATGATAATTAAACCCAAATTAAAATTATACTGAGGATGGTAATGACAACTGGGAAGATTTCAAGATCAAGATCTCGGAGTATAATAAGTATTAATGTACCTTTTATAACATAAAAGTAACTCTCGGTTATCACAGGTAACAATCTGAAAGAAATATATTCATGATCACATTTTTTTTTACTTGCTTTGTACTAGACATCGTACATGAAACGAGATCGTTGTTGTAGTTGTGCTTTGTTTCAATTAATTATATAAACAGTTCATATTGTTTTGTAAGTTTGTAAGTTGGTCTGTGCTAATGTAGCTGCTGAAACGTATCAAATTCTCTTCGGATAAGGTCTTGTTGATGTTTTGTTCCTTCGGTACCATTGTGTGAAATGTACTTTTTTTTTATTGCACTGAATTTGGGGTGGGCGCTCATAATCTTCTTGCTTCAGCCCACACCTTTTGAGCAGGATGTATACTGCTCAAATAAACAAATAAACTAGACTAAAAAATAAAACTAAACTGAACTGACCCAAAAATAAAGTTGCCACAAAAAAAGTTCCGACGCTCTAATATTTGGTTGTAGCCTTTAGCTTTGATTCCAGCCCATTCGCTGTGGCTTTGTTCCAATAGCCTTCTGCATCTTGTATTGATGGGAGAGTGTGACCACTGTGCAAAGCCATATCCAGCACATCCCAAAGATCCTCAAGGAGGGTAGGATCTGGACTCTGTGGCTGCTGATCCATCTCGTGCTCCCTGATCCACTCTTTCACAACGTGAGCCTCATGAGTCCTGGCATTGTCATTTTGGAATATGCCTGTACCATCAAGGAAGGAGAAATCCGCTCCAATATCCAGGTTATTTGTATGTTCTGGTCGTCACATAGTATTGCTGAACCTAACCTGACTGACTGCAGCAGCCCCAGATCAGAACAGTTAGTTACATCCGGGTCGCTTTTTTTGGTCATGCAGTGTAAATCTTAGTTGAATATTTTAATCTTAATTTTTGTCGACTGTAACTTCCCTACGACTGCCAACACTGGCCAAAACTGAAGCCACTTTCTACTAATGTTTCTCCTACTCTGCAGCATAATCCATAATCCACCATCTCATTACACTAGTGTCTCTGCTTTATGAACTACACCGGCAGCTCTAACCTCTGTTTTGTCCTGCCGAGTTCAGGCGGACAGAGGGACGTCCAGAGCATCATCAGTGACTACTTTGGAGACCAGGAGCCCCGAGTGCGGACGGCTGCTCTCAAAGCCATGGTAGGTGCTGTGAAGGGGTCAGTTTTCCTTCAGATCGGCTGTCCTGACATGTACATGCTCACTAAATCATGTGTGTGTTCAGCTGCAGCTACACGGCAGAGGCATGACCATTCAGCAGGACATCTATGACCAGGTACATGCAAGCCAGTCTACAACTACAAAAATACTTTTTCCAATACCTATACTCAAATAATTGTCAACTACAACCAGAAAACAGAACAATAACAGGTGGAAGATCTGCAAATTTACAATATCGGGTTCATCTCCAATGTCAATCAATCAAACAATCAATCTTTATTTATATAGAGCTTTTCATACATTTCATGTAACACAAAGTGCTTTACAGATTTAAAAACATTCTCTCACACCCACCTCCTCCCACAAATACAAACACATTGTCGTATTCACACTCTCCCCACCCACCTCCACAGAAACGCACCACACAAGCGCACCACACACACTCAAGGTAAATGATTATCTTATAGATAAGACATTGGCCTTAGAAAAAAAAAACTTATTTGTTAACCTCTTAGATATATTTCTCTGATCGAAACCTTTACTATATTAATAAATGTTTAACTATAGGCTATTTGAAAGATCTTAAACAATACATTTACATTACTTAAAATATCGGCCTATATATCGGTTATTGGCCAACCCCCTTCATATCTGTATCGGACTCCCACAATCCATATTAGTCAGGCCCTAGTTTGTATGTCTCTGCTGAAATGCAAATGTATGTGTTAGGCCTGCAGGCTGCTCTCAGATGACTATGAGCAGGTCCGCTCAGCCGCGGTGCAGATGGTGTGGGTGCTCAGCCAGCTCTACCCAGAAAGGTGCAGTGTTTTCATATTTCTTTTAACCCCTAAATGCCGTACTGTTCTAGATGTCGAGACACGTTCACGGACTCTGGCTTACTTTATTGACCTGATTTCTCTCAGCATTGTGCCAATTCCCTCTTCGAATGAGGAGATCCGCCTGGTGGACGATGCCTTTGCGAAAATTAGCCACATGGTGAGCGATGGCTCCTGGATGGTGCGGGTCCAAGCGGCTAAAACCCTGGTATGTAAAAGACGTGACTCATCTGTTGGAGATGGAAACGTTTCTATGTGTGACTGTGCGTCCTGTCTCTCAGGGGAACATACTGCAGGTCAGCCCACACTTCCTGGAGCAGACACTGGACAAGAAGCTGATGTCAGACCTCCGGGTGAGTGTCAGCCGGCTCCAGTCTCCTCTTTGACTCCTTTATTGGTCATTATAGTGACGTGTCTTGTGTCTGTGCAGCGTAAGCGCACCGCTCATGAGAGGGCCAAAGAGCTGTTTACCTCGGGAGAGTTCTCGTCAGGGAGGAAGTGGGCGGATGATGCTCCTAAAGAGAAGCTTGACACTAACACAGTCAACCTGATGGCATCAGGAGCCTGTGGGGCCTTCGTCCACGGGCTGGAGGATGAGATGTTTGGTGAGAGCCACGAGCAGCTCTAAGCTGAAGCCAGCATTTTCAACAAGGCTAACTATCTGTTCTTCCAGAGGTGCGTATTGCAGCTGTAGAGGCTTTGTGCCAGCTGGCCCGCTCCTCTCCCAGCTTTGCAGAGAAGTGCCTGGACTTTCTGGTGGACATGTTTAATGATGAGATTGAGGAGGTGCGGCTCCAGTCCATCCATGTTCTGAGGGAGATCTCCACACACATCACTCTGCGGGAGGACCAGCTGGACACAGTGCTGGCTGTGCTGGAGGTGCTCAGACCTGCATTCAGACGGTTTAGTGAGTAGTCAGTCACATGACCCCTGTGGTGTACCCCTGTGTGCAGGACTCATCACGGGACATCAGAGAGGCTCTGCACGAGTTACTCTGCTACACAAATGTGTCCACCAAAGAGTGTATCCAGCTGGCTCTGCTGGAGCTGCTCAAGAACCTCAACAAATACCCCACTGACCGCAACTCAGTCTGGAAGTAAGACCACGATCACTGACCACACGGACCAGAGCTGTAACTGTTGTGGAGAGGGTGACTTCCTCAAATCATAGGAAGTGTCTGATGCAGTGGGACGTGAAAGGACAGACACTTATTAGCACTGAAGTGTTTCCTTTGCTGTTTTGACCCAAAATCACACACACGGATAGAAACAGGTCACATAATATTCTAATCGTAAAGTTGGTAAACATTAGATTAAGGAATGGACTAACATTTAGATATTTAACAAATTGGGCAACATAAATGCTGACATTTATCAGAACATGTAGAACATATGCTTTGGGCCGTACTTTTGGACTTTTTAAATGAATTTGTGGCATAAAAGATGAAGAAATGTAGATTTAATGCCAACTTGAAACAACTGTGATGCTTTTCAATAACATTTAAGGCCCTTATTTTGGCACAATTCCTTTAATGAGCCAGAAAACTGCAGGGTTATGGTCTTATTTGGTGGGATGGGGACAAAGGTCTAAATAGCTGGGCAGTGCGACTGAAAGGCGGACAGGTGGTTGTCCTAGTTGTGGCTGTAATTGTATGATATTTGTCCTCGATGATGGGGCTGGGTGTATTGTCTGAACCAGTGAGACTCGGAGTTGAAATGTGTCTGTGTGCTCAGGTGCCTGAAGTTCATGGGCCAGCGCCACCCCACCCTCGTGCTGCCGCTGGTGCCCGAGCTGCTCAGCACACACCCGTACTTTGACACCCCAGAGCCGGACATGGATGACCCAGCCTGTGCGTGACTCACTCTCATCACACACTTTAACAGTAGATAATAGCTATTAGCACGTTTTTGATTCATCGGAATAGGCTGCAGACGGAGCTCATATGGAAAAGTCTATTGCACATTCTAAAGGTTTTACTGTGCTCCTCCAGCCACAGTAAATATCCAGTGTGATTGCATACTTATTTGCACCTCCCTTCGTCCAGTTGGCCATGCTCATAGTGTCTGCTGCTGATGTGTTACAGACATAGCGGTGCTGGTTCTGGTGTTTAACGCGGCCCAGACCTGTCCCACCATGCCTGCTCTCTTCTCCGACCACACCTTCAGACACTACGCCTACCTGCGGGACAGCCTGTCCCACCTGGTGCCTCTGCTCACCGTAAGGGCCCTCATATTGATTGATCTCAATTTTCAGTTCCTGTTCATTTCAAATATTAAAACCGATGAAGGTTTTCATTTGTGACTGTTTCAGTAATCCTCCTCCCTCTTCCACACTCGGTGTTTTAAAGTTCTGACACCTTCACCAAACTTGCTCCAATCCTGTTTGTGGTCAGACCTGTGCGAAGTACCTTTACTTTCAGATTAAATCTCTTCCCTCTGCAGCAGAAGGGGAGGATATCTGCCCTTTGCTGCCGTTTGTATCACTTTATTTTTGAACATTTCATGTAGGGTTTTGTCTAAACACATAGAAAACCTTTTTTTTTTAGTTTTACCACAAAGGTGTCCAAAGTAATTTAAAGCCATATTTCAGGATGTTTGACATAGGCCTCATTTCCTAGTTATCCAGAGTGTTGTTGATTTCTGGAGATATTTTTTTCTTAAATTCATGCAGTTCTTGTATTTGAAGAGTCTAGTGGTGCTAGGCTAGGACAAGGCTAAAGCATGTCTATGGTATCAGTTAGCCTGCATTAAAAACAGTCTGACCCACTCCACAGTGCACCTGAGGCAAATCACTTATAACACCAGACTAACCATATAAATGTCTGTGTCGATAGAATGATTTTAACCATTTTGCATTTAAAATAACTTATATTTGAGCAGCATCAGCTTCGTGGCTGTAAGCTAACGCAGCGGCGGAGTGATCTGCGAGAAAATAGTCCCTCAAAATGCGGTAATTCATGTGATACAAGGTCAGTTATACTTTATTTCCAAAATTATTCTATTAACACAGACATTTATATGGGTAGTCTGGCGTTATAAGTGATTTGCCTCAGGTGCACTGTGGAGTGGATCAGACTGTTTTTAATGTCTCCATAAATCAACAGCACTCTGGAAAACTAGGAAATGAGGCCCAATGTCAAAAATCCTGAAATATCCCTTTAAGCAGCCTTGAATAAAGCATAACATCGGAGGACCTTGACTGACACATAGCGCCTCTCCCCTCACCTCTCTGTCTCTGTGTGGTAGCTCCCGGGCAGGAAGCAGCCATACTCTCTGGACACGGTGGGCTCGTCTTCAGCCCCATCTTCAGTGGAGTCTGCACAGATGTTCCTACAGCAGAGTCTACACAGAGTGGAGAACATCCAGAACCTGGAGGCTCCAGGAGCCCAGGACCTGCTCAACTTCACCATACGGTACACAGCACATGGCAGGACTGAGTCATCTGGACGCTAGCTTCAACTAGAACGATTTGATTTGTCACAAATATGTGATAAATCAAATCATTTTAAGCACTGATAAGACCCAGTAAGACTAAGAAATGAATGTAAAGAGTTGTAGCTGTATGAGCGCTGTGGTGTTGTGCTGTGCCCAGAGACCTGCAGCGTGTGGGGGAGCTTCAGATTGAGCTGGCCGGAGCAGCAGACTTCTGTGCCACATACCTGCACTGCCAGCTGCTG
Source organism: Proterorhinus semilunaris (assembly GCA_021464625.1). Classification (NCBI taxonomy): domain Eukaryota; kingdom Metazoa; phylum Chordata; class Actinopteri; order Gobiiformes; family Gobiidae; genus Proterorhinus; species Proterorhinus semilunaris. The sequence continues at coordinate 2,432,359 of CM038354.1, forward strand.
CTCAGCCAGGTACAGTGTACAGCGTCAGGATCTGTGGTTATTGTAGGCTTCTCTCATGCCCTGTCTGCTGTAGGCCCTGCAGGAGAAGCTGTGGAGGACCGCTGTGCCCCTGTGCCCCAAACAGAACAACACAGCCACAGCAGCAGCGCAGCAGGTCAGAGCATCACCTGTTCACATGTCAGAGTGTCAGGACAAGTCTCAATCCCTCATAGTTTATAATATCAAAATGCTGTATTTCCTCTGAGTTCAAAAGAATCAAGCATTTGTATAAGTCATACTATGAAAGCTATCAAGTCATTTATGGAGAGAGACCATAAACAGGACTTCCAGTACTTCCCTATTGTTAGAGAAATAACAATGGTGCTTGAGAGGATTGTTGAACAGGCAGCAGTCAGGATGTCTTATACAGGAGACGTTTATTTACTATCGTTACGGGACCCGGAGACATGAACTCGAGACATTGTGCTAGTCCTACCATTCAAGTCTGTCTATGCTTCCACACAAGAGGTATAAATACTAAGAGCGTCATACTGATACGCAAGCAAAACATTGAATGCCTGAGAGTGGGGGCCTGGGCCCCACAGTCAAGACTATGACAGAGATAGTACGACTGTACAGCTTGACCCAGAATGATAAATAGCAAGTTAATGTTATCCTTTAACACCTATAAGGTCATAAACATGCCCCCCCCTTTTAGTTACTGTTATGAGCTCTGTCAAGAAGTAGAGTTCAACACGCGTCATAACCAGAGATTCCGCTAGACTATTTTTTTGTGGGTCGTAAAATGTCGGCCATTCACAAGAATTACCGGCCATCAAATCTCGGATCTACGCCCCCAACACTGTCCAGATCTGACCGCATCAGCTGCACAGCGAGGGCTGGGCTGCAGATGCCCTTCCGTGCTTTAACGTGGCTTCAGGTGCGACGTCTCGCACCGCTGAAATATTATAGAGGGACAAATCGACTATGCTAAAGTCATCAAAAGTCAGTCTGGAGCATTTTAACACGGACCGGCTCTGACACGCTCAAGAGCGGCTCCAACACCGGTAACTAAGCCGAGGCGTCTGCGCAGACACCGGTAACTAAGCCGAGGCGTCTGCGCAGACACCGGTAACTAAGCCGAGGCGTCTGCGCAGACACCGGTAACTAAGCCGAGGCGTCTGCGCAGACACCGGCGACTGCAGACACCGGTAACTAAGCCGAGGCGTCTGCGCAGACACCGGCGACTAAGCCGAGGCGTCTGCGCAGACTGACCGAGGGAAGTGCCTCTAAACCTGGCCACTCTCCCAGGAAGAGCCGCTCAGTCTGACTGAACACGGAGCTTACAGAATATCCTAATCACATTTACCAGCTGTTGAGTTCTTAACACACTTTTATAAAAGTAAATGTACCTGTAGTTCGCCGTTTTTTGGAAAATGTGACGAAGCACGAAGAAAAAGCGTTACATATCCAGAGAGCGATGAAGGCGCTTCAACTGCGTTTTGTAAAATGGCCGAAGGGCGAAACCTTTTTAATATTTAGGCCTGTCTCGAAAACACTTTGTTAGTCACTGACTTAGGACAAATGTTTGTAATATACGTTTCTTTTTCTCTCCATATTTTTTATTTTATTTTATTTATTTATTTACTGTCCGATGGAAATTATTTTTACCGGCCATTTGCTTTTCAGACCGGCCAAAAGCGGCTTCCTCATCCGCTCGCCTTTGCTATGCTTCATACGTGCGGACGGCTTTGCTTACGTGGCGAAGCGCGTCTACATAGGGTTAACATGGAAGTTGGAGGTGTGGCGGCGTTTGGTGTGTACGCACCTTCAGTGACTCTTTATGACCTCACAGGAAGTCTGGAGCTGCCTTAAAAGCAACAGTCATGACTCCCATTGATTCACAAACATCATCCATACCATCCTAGACTTGGCTAGTGCTTGTCCACACGACCCACCCCCCCTGTCAAAGGTCCCCTGACGGGCTCTGTGTGTGCAGATGGTGGAGGAGACGTACCGGCTGGAGTTCCTGTACAGTGGCCTGGAGAGCAGACAGACTGCAGCGCTGCATCATGTGCGTCTGCAGGCCCGCGCTCTGCAGCTGCTGCTGTTCGCACGCACCAGCCACGGGTCAGTACACGAGCACAGGCTCACTTTAGCTTCTCCCGTAGTCAGCGGGAAACTACCACGGGATGTTTGGGTGAAGCTGATCCACCCAGGAAAGCTTAGTATGATGGGCAAAGCCCTTATTACTCAACAGAAATATTATTATATATTTATTAGTGGTGGGACTCGATTAAAGTTTTTCATCGAGTTAATTATGGCCTTTGTTAATTATTCACAATCAGTGTTTGGAATAACGCCGCAAATAGTTACTTTCCCTGGTAACGAGTTACTTTCATTATAGAGTAGTTCAGTTACTTTTTGGAACAACTAGTGAGTAACTGTAACTAATTACTTTTTTAAAGTAACGTTCCCAACACTGTTCACAATTAATTTCATTGAATCATTACTTATTTCGGGCTTGTATTTCTTTGTATTTTCCTCCATTTGAATTTATTTTTTGGTCATTTCAAACACAGTTTGATTTATTATGGAGAATGATCTTTACGCCGTGTTCGTCCCAAGCAACGTCTGCAGGGTCTGTGTCTGTGCTGCTAAAGTAAAGTGTGATTCATTCATAAAAAAAAGTCCCTAATATTTCTTCATTCATGTTGCCTACCAAAGCCCCAGAATTGCAAGCGCCACAATTCTTGACACGATGACCAAAAGAAGTTGAATACCTTTTCCTAATTTATTAATTGATTCAAAAACACCCCGGGAAATAGATTTTTTTTTACCTGCCTGTCCTAATAGCAAAAGCCCTAACATTGTCCTGATCTCTCCTCAGCCTGGACTCACTGAGCAGCAGCTGTGACAAGTTCCTGATGGACATTGACAACTACCAAAGGTATTTTGAATCCGTAAGACCCTCTGAGTCGTGTCGATCTGACGGTGTTCCTCCTGCTGCCAGGCTCTTCCTGATCGAGCTGCCCCATCTGAAGGACTCGTTTGTGGACAAGGTTCTGGAGCTGAAGCCTCGTCTGTCCAGCTGTAGTCCCGCGGAGTTTGTGAAGCTTCTGCAGAGCACACTGAGACAGAGCAGCCTTCTCCTGCCCACGCTGCCTCCTCAGGTACAGAACCAGTGTGGGTGTTGGTTTAACTCCAGCACAGCATGACGGCATTATTTCACCCTCTGTCTCAGATTCAGAAGGCAACGGCGACCATCATCGAGCCCACAGGGGAATCGGACAATCCCCTGCGCTTCACGTCCGGCCTGGTGGTGGCGCTAGACATAGACGCAACCCTCGAGCACGTCCAGGACCCGCAGAGCACGGTCAAAGTACAGGTTCGTCTCCATGTCTCCACACGAATGCCACAACGCCAGACCCAGAGTGTCCCCACAGCCCGTGTACGCGGTCTATATATTATTGGATATTATTGGATGCAGTTATTTTGACTACTTGTGGGTAGTTATTAGGAGAACTTGGTGAGGAGCTTGGACAGCTTTTGTCTGTGTGAGCATAGAGCTGTTTGAGCTTCGCACCACAGATATGGTTAAGTGGCTCCAGGAGTAAAAGTGTTGTGTGTGCGGCTGCTGTAGGTGCAGTACCCTGACGGCCAGAGTCACCTGATCCACCCCAAACCTGCAGATTTCAGGAGGCCCGGCCCCACACGCCACAGGCTCATCACACAGGTGTACCTGTCCCACAGCGCCTGGACAGGTGAGACGTGTCCAATGTTAATTCTACGCCATAGATATTTAATGTGTAGGCTCTATACGCCTGAGTGCGATCTCCAGAGGTCGCTGTTCTTCCTCTCTCGCTATTTTACCGATTAAGGATTAGTGATACTTGCAGTTTTATAAAAAAACACCACAAAAATTAAGCAACTAAAAAGTATTTATACTAAAGTCTGTTCCATTATTTCATGAGCGGCTCGTTTAAAATCTTGGTGCTATTTTAATTCCTATTTAGTAGTCCTTGGCTTCAAGACATAAACGCCTACAGTGATGAGCAGTAAAGTCTTTGCTCCTGACGCGATGTTTTGAACCTGATGCTGTGACTGTCAGTAACTCAGCCTGCCTGGAATCTGAGGTGTTTATTTATTTGGACAAGACACTGCTACAAACTCAAAGGGAATGATCCTCCTGAGGATCCGCTCGCACAGGCATATCAGCGAGTCCTGAACAAAACCCTTTCCTATTAGATTGTGTTTCTGTAATAGGACCCGGCACAGCTACCATGCTGTTTCCTTCATTTCATCTTTGGAAGCAGAACAAGCTATTTGTTTTTCATCTGAAACTCTTATAGCAGAATTAGGCTAAAATGGAACCTAATTAGAAAAATCATGACTAAAACGGAACAAAAAAAAAAAAAAAGGTTGAACTGTTTGTTTATTGTTGTCAAAAATGTTTAAATCTCGTTCAGAAGACCCGTGATGGCGTTTCCTTCCTCTGTGCTGCCCTATTAAAAACTAATCCCTGATCCTGTGTTGCTGCGCAGAGCCCTGTCAGATCTCCGTGCGCCTCCTGCTGGCCTACAGCAGCATTGCATTGGGAGGGGCCGACGCCGAGGGCCCGCAGGCAGACATCGAGGGGACCATCCCGTTCAGCAAACCCGTCAAAGTCTTCATCATGCCCAAACCTGCGCGCCGGTAGAACCTCGCTCCCCTAGAGACAATGACGGGCCTTTAACACGGCTTCACTCTGCTCATAATGATGTACAGTCCTGAATAAAATCACCTTTTCTTAATATTCAAAGTGCATTTATTGAGTTGAGTTTGTTTACATGTGTGGTGTTGTGTTGTTTGGAATGTACAGGACTTTTCCCATGTGCGGGGTATTGTAGTTGTGTTTTAAGTGAGTATAAACCAACAAAAACAAATCCTCATGAATATTCCTAAATAGTCCTTTTATGCTCCGGGTCTGTCAGCAGGTAGAGTGGAAGATCCCGGCCACCTTCCGGCCCTGCGCTGCCAGCCGGTTGTACTCGTCCACCGCCTTCTCCGTCTGCAGCACGGTGACCTCCACGCCCCGGCCCGTCACAAAGTCCAGCGTGGGGCCAGGCACCTGCACAGACGAGTTTATGGGATTTCCAAACCTTTTCACCGTGAGCAACTTTTAGGAATACGTTTCCCCCATTGAACTGTTGCTCGCTGCTGCCGTTTAGGGATGACACAAAATCAGTGAAGGTGTCATTTTTCTCAACACAATAATAAATACATATTATAAATGCAAAGTCGACTAAATTCTGTGTTCAATTTAGTCGACTAAAACTAGACTGAAATTGAAGAGAATTATTTGAATACATCCAGATTAAAATCAAATAACATTTTCATTAAAAGACAAACTAAGTATGTTAACACTGTCACTAATAGAGCCATGATGACTTCAGATGAGATTAGACTTCATTAATCCCACTGGAGAAATTCACTTGTTACATCTCTTGGGCGCAGACAGAAAAAGGTTCATGTGCAAATGAAGAAAAAAAACTTTATTTGGTCGGGACAGTGCACGTGGATGAACACACACCGGACGGCTAATTTCCACCCGTCGTCCCCCACCCGCACTCTCACACACTCATTCATCCTGTGAATGTGTCAGCGTTCTTCAGGCCGTCCTCAGAAGTATCTCTGGTGTGGTTCCTGATTACGACGGCTTCTTTTATTCAGACCCGACGACCGGCGCCTCGTCCCAGTCCATAATGTGAATATATCCAGTGGTCGGAACTAGCCAGTGGTGGAAGAAGTACTCAAGTACTTTTTTTATTTTTTGAATCAAACCAGGTCTAAACGACTAAACCAGTTCATCGTACAGAGGTCACTTATATGTAAGTGATACTTATCAATACTTATACTTATCAATATATAAAATACTTTTACTTTAACACAATTTAAAAATGAGTAAAAAGTACAGATACAGGCTTTAAAATGTGAATTAAAAGCAAAAACTATTCATCATAATATGTACTTAAGTAAAGTAAAAGTACCAATAATTGTACTTTATACTTTATTACTTTCCACCACTGGAAATAGCCCATTTTAAATTCTCCTGTTCTGCCTTTTCTTTGTTCGTGTGAGTCGTCCTATTGTTTCTTTCTCCCATTCAGTTCGTTGCTCCTTTTTCTTATGTGGAAAGCTCGTCCTGTTTCACCTGTGTAGGATTGATTTCCATGGAATTTCATATATTGCGTTGCATTTTTCCTCCTGTATATTCTATCTTCTGGATGCAGTAATAGCTGTTTAGATGGCAGCTGAAACATGTAAAAGGTCAAAGATTTCAACATCTGTAATCCTAGTGTCTGACTGTACTATATTTCTCCAGATTCAGTGCACAAAGAGAAAAAGTGTGGAGCAGGAAACCCGAGAGAACACTTTTACACGAACAACGATGTCATTGTGATTGTAGCGTTCTCTTAAATTGTGACGTTTATTCTCTTGTATTGGAGGATTTTAACAAAATGTGCCTGTGATTATTTTTCAGCTCATTGGCTTTGCTCCGTAAACGTATCCCGTTCAGCATTTTATTTGACATATAGTAGTTACATATTATGACATTAAAATGGTGTAGTAAAATATGTTTGCCTTATAGCAATCAGATTAAAAGTATAAAAATGTATTATCGCTGCTCTGTCATTCCCAAACTTGCATTTCAAAATGATTTCCCAGTTTTCCAGTGGCAGTTACAACATCATGTGTAATTCTCTACTGGAAAAGTGGGATTTACCATAATGGCCCAAAAGAGGGCAGCCTTGCATCGTTTTTAAAAACCCAAATATAATACTGGTTTCCCACAGGTCCTGCACAGATGTTGGGGCTCTGTTACCTGCAGCGCCTCGGACATGCCCCGGCCGATCACCAGCAGATCTATGCCCTTGGTCAGCAGCTCGTCCAGGTCAGCCGGCTGCACCCCGGGGTGATGCTGCAACAGAGAGACACACGTGAGCCAGAGACGTGGGCATGGGGTACTTAGAAGAAACCACAATAGGTCTTCCATCGGACTGCAATTTGCAGATATCTCGAGAGCACAGCCTAAATCAAACACATGGGAACTGAAAATGTGAGAAAGTTCCGTTTTAGCCTCGATTTTAATCTTTTGTTCAAATCAATGCCCTGCTTTAGAATATTTAACGTCCCAATACATGATTTTTCAGTCCACGAACAATGAAAACTGTAATAAGTGAGAATTTCCACAGGACAATAGAAGTTATTTAAGGAATCGTCATTAAAAGGTATTCAATTAAATTCCAACTGGCAATAAATGGAAATGTTTTGAAAATAGTGACGTTGCTCATCAGTTGTCAGATGGCTGGTGGGGTACTCACGTCAGTACCCGTCTCCCTCCAGTCCCAGGCGCGGCTTCCTCCAGGCCACACCTTACAGTCCTTGTAGGAGCCGCAGCAGCCCTTCACCTTCATGTAGCCCCAGGACAGAGAGGCGATCTCTGGGGACGACATATCTGCAGCCCTGCAAAAAGAGAACGCTTTCAGTGGCTTCTCTCCGGCGGAGCAGAAGAACGGGATCTGCTCCTGAGGTCAGAGTTATTTCTGGTCACAGACTCATGTTTCGCACTGACTGAGGGGGCTTCGGAGTTTGAAAGGAGTGCAAATAGATATTCTTTCTATTCAAATATATTGAGAGGCGACAAACTGAGGAGGGTGCATTATAAAATGAGGTTGCAATGCACGCTTTTGCCCCTCTGTAGATCCGGGCCTGCGCACATATTATATTAGCCCAATACGAACATGCTTATAGGACTCCACTGCTGAGAGTTTGTAACCCACTTATCTTCCTTCAAAAGGTTGTAACCAAGTACAGGAACATCTGGGACAGAGTATGGGCCTCCAAAGGTGGTGGAGAATGACCGAGAATGCAGAATGGTAATGAACCAACCGGACACTGGGATGGTGGACGAAGAGCAGAGGAAAGCCATTGTGGTGACTGCAGCATCAGGAAAAACTAGAGGCGTACTAAGAGACGGCCTGGAGAGCTGTAGGAACCAGTCATTTAACAACCGATAAGATAATAATAATTTACAGCCCATAATCTAATAAGTTATTACATAACTCACTCACTCAGTTAAAGGTCGCAGGAAAATACATGAGCCTCAAGTGAAAACACACATTTGAGATAAACAAAAACAACAAACTTTAAATATAAAAGTTGACAGAAGCAATGTGATTTTGAAAGTGGAGTCCGATTGATGCTTATTCATCTTGTTCCTCCAATAATGTGAAAACCAGCTAATAACGGAATAACTTATTACGTTACTGTTATTACACTGTTATACATGAATGCCTCCGTTTCATAAGATCAATATCATTCCTGTGTGAGGCTCATGAGCTGTAGAGCCTTGAACCATCATTGTGAGCTATATTGTACACTTTTATGTATTTATTATTTTATAGGCCATACTTTGACTCCTATAAACTAGCTCAAGCTAAATCTGGTGCAAAGCATCTTTAATTAATGTGTTTGCACATTGTCCCTGTTGAAATAAATTAATAAACTAAACTAAACTAAACTATATCTTTAACGATCACACGTTGACTCACTGTTTGCCCTAAAATGATCATTTGTTTCTCGCGGGTCCATTTGCTGCACAGAGCTGGAAAAGGGGCTTTTGTTTACCCTGCTCCTTCATGGGGCATGCCAGTTGGGCCAATACGTTATTGGCAGATCATGTGATCAGGTCTTAATGGACGTGTGTTCGTGAATTTAAAGAAAGTGGGGGAACATGGGTGTGTTGTGGTTGCCACAGCTAAAAAACAAGTAACAAGTAACACTCAAAATCCTTGTAGTGAAATGACATGTCAGCTTTAATGCATCTAAAGCGAGATCGAAAAGTTGTTGTGGCTAAAGCTAGTGCTAACAGCAGCAGGCGAACCAGAGCTGCTCTTTGTAGGCTACATGTACACAGACATTAGCCTTTACCACACTTCTGACGCAGATCCGTCTGTTACATGAGGAAATGAACAGGATCTTTACGCACGATAGAGATCAACGCGTCTTTCAGCAACATTCCCGGATATTGCACATGATTAATGATTACAGATCCAAGAGGAACGACAGAGTGTGATGAAACCCCAGGTCTGTGCGCGGCTCACCCCCTTCAGCAGCCCTCTGCGTGGCTCTGATCAGGTCCAGACTCTGCTGCTGCGCGCGCTTCCTGTCGGACACGTACCGCTGTGCGCAGTGCCCGGTGGGTGTGCCCCGTGGATCTACGGTGTGGCCGCAGGTAAAACGCAGTAATATCCAGCTCTACTCGTTCCTTTTGAGCAGACTGACCTTCGCAAGAGGCGAGGGCAACCCCCACAGAGCTCCCACGAGGCAGGCACGGACCAAAATGTGACGACTAGTAGTTGAGGCGGGAGCGAGCGGCGGTGCGTCTCGATGTGGCGGCTTTGGGAGCTTTTTGTCGGATTGGCTCTCTCCGTGTGTCACGTAGGTAAGCAGTAACCGAGCCCCGGAGAGTAAACGCGACCAGTTACAAGTATAACGAATCCGTTTGGTGCGTAATGGGCGACTGTAGTTCAGACGCGCACAGGGTACTCGTGTAAACGGTCGCGTCCGTTCGTATCGATTTTATTTTCCATTTTGAGTCCTGCCTATCCTTCTACGAGCTCTAAACCTTTAGTTAATGTGTTCCAGGGCTCAGGGCTCGTTTGGCAGGTTTGACTCGCAGTAAGTAAACAGAAGCAGTGACTGCACGGCCTGGGAAATGTTCATCATGTTAAACTTGTAGTCCCGGTTTGTCTTTCTTTAGCCATGCTTTTGGTCCAGGACAAGTTTATGACAAATGGCTGAGATACTTTTAGCCTCAATGTTGTTTTCTTTAAAGAAGAGCATCTTAAAAGGAGTCAGAGTGGGACAGGGGTTGAGTATAGCCTAAAAGCATAGATTTGATAAAAAGCACCTGATAACTTAAGTACTATTCCAACCTAGAAAGTTAGGGAACCCGATATTCTAAACTACATTTAATGCATTGAGTATGGCGATGCCATTGTGAATAACTATTGCAATAATTCACTTGGATATAGGGATGCACAGTGTCTTGTCAGCATAAAAGAAAAATAGGAACTTACAAATGTGCAAAAGTTCATGCTTTGCCTCATTTCTTTCATGATGAAAAAAAAAAAGCTTACAATTTATATTTCAATTTAATAACATCACTTTGTTGAAGCAGTTTAGTGAAATATCACACTTGTTCCCATATTGTGAGCCAGAGATAATGTGGTGGTCGGAGCAAAAAAAACATGACTCCAAGGCCGCTGTGGCTACAGAAAGAGCAGATTGTTCATAGTGAATAAAGTTTAACATTGTTTGACCAGCCCTGGTTTGGCGCATATGGCCACAGTAAGAATTGTACCAATGATTTCATAAACATCCTCTGTGTCCTCAGGGCTGAGTTTCACCTTTAGAAAATATAGACGCAAATCTAATATATCCGCCTAAATTAGTTTGTGCTGTTTTACCATATGTGAACATGTCTTTCCTCATTTGAAAGCTAAGAACGTCTGAGGTTCTTAGAGCTTCCTGGAGGCTGCATTAGGACCTGGGATTGTGGAAGTTCCTTTGTGTCCATTTCCAAACTGGTTTTAGTCATCGGATGTGGCAGCGCCGCATACTGACTGGATAATTGACATAGTTTTTGGTGAAATGTTTTTGCTGAAGCGTGTTTACCTGAGGACGCATTAACTGGATCTTTGCCCGTCTGTTCTGAAGCGGGAGCGATCTCCATCCTGTCCCCCGAGCGCTCGCTGATCCGCGCAGTGCAGGAGGACGTCAGCTTCTCGGTGGAGGTGGTCTGCGATGGAGTCCCCACGTTCCACTGGAGCTTCATGTCGGCCGCGGTCAGCCGCTCCATCGGGGCGTGGCGCGAGGGGAGCTTCAACATCACCGTGGATTACAGCGGCAGAGTGAGCCCCTTCAGCAATGGCTCCATGGCCCTGTCCAACCTGCGGCTCCAGGACGCCGGCTTCTACGTCGTCACGGTGACAGAGGCGGGGGGCAGCAGCAAGGACGCAGGCTTCGTCCTCAAGGTCACAGGTGAGACTGCGGGGGAGGGGGGGACGGTCACTTGAGTACATGGAGCAGAGGAACTGACTGGTTCCATCACACAGTAGGCTTCCTTTGGTCATCAGGCTGTAATTCAGGTCATTTTCATTTGTGACTTCGCTCTTGTCCACCAAAGAGAACATTTTTCCCACAGGGGGAGTCTTTCTATATGAACATCCGGTAACACTTTAGATTACAGCCTGTGAGTTACATGTGTGGGCAGTGGTTAAAGTGGACTTTGGGAGGTGGTGGAACTCTAATCTGGAAGACTCAGAATGCTACATTAGGTCGATCTATGGAAGGTTGTGTATAGATTACATGTAACAAAGTGTTTTATATTACTTTTAATTTATGTTTTATACCATTTACAGAACATTTCTTTATGTGTGCGTCTTGTTTGAGATATTCTCTCCCCATGAAATTTCTAATTAATCAGATAAAATTTAATTCAATCTTGTGTATTTTAGGCAAGAATATGCCGTTTAAATCAGCCTTCTACAGTGATGAAAATCAGAACTGTCTACATTATGATTACTTTGTGTTTTGATAAACAAAAGCAACACTGATTGTTAGTGTCCCTACTTAACTATTTTTATTATGTTTTTTTAATATACTGTCAAAATCCTGTTTAGTTGTTTCCCAGTCCCTCTGCTGCCCCTGTTCCTCCTCCGTCTGTAGCTGCACCTCATGCTGAGCTGTGAGGAGGAGACACCGGCTCCAGACGAGTCTAAAGACTAAACTTTAGCCCGGATTCCTGACTTTGCTTTTAAACCGGGCAGATTCAGGGGATCAGATCAGAGGAAACATTGTGCGTTTTATCGCCTTTTCTCTGCATTATACATCCTAAATTAATCAAGAAAACCGAAAATATAATGCCGATTGTTGTGAAATCTGGGCAGTGTGTATGCGCCCACAAAAAGCTGATGTTTTCCGTTTTGTCCCGTCAGAGGTGCTGTACGAGGACCTGCAGTACCTGTCGGTGTCCGCCCTGGCTCTGGGCTGTGTGGCAGCTCTGCTCATGCTCTTCATGTGGCTCCTGAACAAACTGTACCGCCGAGTGCGGGCCTGCATACACCAGAGACGCATGCCAGGTACTTCTGTACAATCAACCAACACTTCAAATATATGGCACATTACTTCATTCAGAGTATTCATTTTTGGGATATTCCTACAATACATATTCATGCGATCAGATGTCAAAGATATACCATTATCGGCACAATATAAAACATTTAACAACTGTGCTCAGTGAAAAGTGCGTAGGTAACATCTGACCCACTGGAAAACACTAGAAATAGAGTTTGACGGGATATGACACAATCCCAATCTCTTCGTGGTGGACCAAGTCAGAATTCGTATTGTTAAAATGATTCCAAATGAATTTTATATTACAGATGTTGGTTGTAATTTTTGGCTCATCCACAAAAAAGTACAACGTTATTTTCACAGAATGGAATCCAAAAGTGCTTCCATTGTCCAATCATGGATTAGCAGGTTTGTGAAGCAAATGGCTGGTAGAATGATTGTTAGTGCCTCTGAGTAAGTTATTTCAGCCCTGGTCCTCTGACAGTCCGATCATCACTTCATTCCAAAACTCAATAAATTAAGGAGAAAATCTTTACTTTACACAATATCAAGACGCTGTTCCTTTTTTGGTAAAAAAACAAATAACATTTATTTATAGGTCAAAGCGACCCAAACCCAGACATTACAGTGAGAATGAATCCCAATATGAGGACACCAAGAACAGCACATTTTCTGCAATATTTCTGATGGTTTGTAAAAATCATTTCACTTCACTTTGAGAAAGTTCTCAAACTAGAGAAATATCGCCCAGCCCTGCTTCCAACCGATAGTGATATATCCAAACAGCTCCATTGATAATTCAATTCAGATAATGTACATTTGAAGTGGGTAGAACTAGGCCTGTCAAGTGAAAAGGGCCGACACCTGAACACAGACAAAACAATGACTGAGTGCCAGGGCGGGGCCGCAGTCCAAAGGTTTGTTTAATTCCATTCTCACCCTTTTTGTACGATTGTTTTTACAGAAGCTGATGTTACGGAGCTGCAGCCGCTCTGAAACCACAGCCTCAGCCAGACGAGCCGGGGGCCACGGGACGAGCCGGGGGCCACGGGACTGGGCTCTCAGATACAGACTATGTGGACAGAATAAGATATTTATTGAAACTTGACTTTGTGGGTGTTTACAAAAATCTCTGTACATATGAAAGGAAGTGGGCGCTAAGGTTTCATTGTATATTTTTCACTGGATTATTGTTTGTTCTGCCTTTTTAAAGTAACGTGGGCATCGGAGTTGGCAGCAGTATGAGTTTTTGCGCAGCAGTATGAGTTTTTGCGCAGGAGCTCACTCAGGGCGCAGGAGTGAGCGCGGCCATCAGCAGCTCCATCTTGTACACGAAGTTCCTGCCCTCCATGCGGCTCCACTGCACCTCTCTGTAGGGCCCTCTCAGGTGGCTCCACTTAGTTTCCAGGATCACGTCGTTCTTCTGCAGCTCTTTGCTCTGGTTCCTGGGGAACTGGACCAACACTTTACAGCCACTCTCCGGGCCGTTGCGCACTGTGGGAGAAGCACAAACCTGTCAGAATGAGATCCTGGTGGTGTGCTACAGAGGAGGAGCTGATCCTGACCGGAGATGGCGTAGTCCCCGTTGGGAGAGGCCACAGTGATGGCTGAAGCGTTGCCCACACTCTCGATGGGCCCCAGTCCCACATGGTTACTGAAGCTCAACACATGCCAGCCCATGACTTTGGCCAGCTGTTGTACGGCATGCACCTGGTGCTGGGACATCTGCCACATAGACACAGAGACACGTCAGCCCAGAGCCGCTCGCCCTGTGTGGCACTCAGTGCATTACCTGGGACAGGAGGAAGTCCTGCAGCTCCTGCTCCTGGTGGGACAGGGTGATGACGCGGCCGTCCCGGTGCACCACGCGGATCTGCTCCACTCCGATGTTCAGCTGCAGCTGGATGGACCTGCCCAGGGCAGAGATTACCACATGGTCTTTTTCGAACAAAGCAGACAGGAGGATATTTTTGGACTCTTTTCCACATTCAGACGAGTGTCAGCCGAATGGCTCTATCACCCGCTTTGTCATAACAAAGGCCAGGGCCAAACCGGTCTGACCAGGTGTAGGTTTTGTGACCGACCTCTGGCTGTGGCCAAAGCGCTGACCTGATGTGACGTGAACAGACTCTGGCCTCTGATTGGCCAGCCCTCACTATTGACACACAGGTCACACGCATTTATTTATTGGATGCTGTCTGCCCTGAACTGTGAATCCTTTGTTTTTTAATAATGCCAATATAAATGAATCAATGTTAACTCTTGCTTTCAGTTTGTAGCAGTTTTCTGGTTTGTTGGAACTGTCCGAGTAGACTGTAGGGCTGGTACCACTAAAAGGTAACCCAAACGTTTTCTTTTTTAATGTTACTGATAACATTTTGGTTCTGAAAAAGAATGGTTTCTGTTGATGATGCTAAACATGGCCGGAGACTGTGCTGTAGAACAGTGGTTCTCAACATCACTATGATGAATGACTTGGCTCGTCATATGGTCAATGCTTGAATGAACAAAACATACTGTAAATATATGTATTTATTTGTATCAGACGAGCGCTGTGCAGATACAGTGAAGCTGAACCACTTCTATGAGAAATAAAGTGTTTACTCACAGAAATGGTCTTTTGTGATGTGAATGTTCTTCTACACTTATTCAAGCTCAACCGTTTCAGAAGAGTATTAAGGTCCGGGTGTGTGTTGTGCCTGACTGCAGCGTACTTGCAGATCTGCTCGTAGCCCTGTGAGGTGATGAGGACCTTGACGCTGGACTCGTACACGTCGTTGATGTTGGACCAGTGCGCCTGGATCTGAGGGTCTTCGATTCGGCTGGCCAGACTGTCGATGGTGCGCGCCGTCCTGGAGAGAGAGGACCCGCTCAGACTTGGCGAATATTGTTACGTTATATTTAGTGACACAAGATTCTGGTTAAATAAGGTTCACGCTTGTTTAATTTGTTCTTTAACGGTTTAGTCAGAATGTTCCAAATTTAGTTCTGTTTTGGTCCTGGTTTAGTCTTTTTGATGACAAAAAACTTTGATAATTTGTTTATTTCAATACAATATGCGAGGCCTGTAAGTAGTAAGTGTCAAATACAATACGCTGCCTTTCCACATTGCTCTTTTCATTGTGATCGTTAGCTTGTAGTGTTTGCGGAGCCTCAACACCCGGTTTAGCAGCTAGCTGCAGCATAAGCCAGTTGAAACAACTAAACTTTTCCAAACAAGCTTGAAATTAGTTTAAATTATCTTACATCAAGACAACAATGGTGTTAAATCGACAATCCAAAAATGTAATTTAGGTGTACCACAAGGGTCGATGTTGGGGCCCCTGCTGTTCTGTCTATTCATAAACAAATTACCGGAAACCAGTGGCCAATTGTATGCAGATGACAGACACAATCATTTACAGGTGAAAATTAGAATATCATTAAAAGTTAAACATTTCTGCAATTCAACTTAAACTGTGAAACTAATATATGATAGACTCATTACATGCAAAGTGAGATATGTATAGCCTTTATTTGTTATCAGTTTGATTATTATGGCTCAGCTTGTAAAAACCATAATCAAAATGATAAATAAAAGCTTGACATGTCACTTTGCCTGTAATGTATTAGTTTCACATTTTAAGTTAAATTAACTTTTGCACGATATTCTAATTTTACGAGTAGCTGCACATTCCCCTAAACAGGCGACTTTAAATTATACTAAAACTGTTGCTTTGTGCTTTTCTCTAAAGAGAAATTCACCAAATTAACGTAAATCAATATTGATAAAAAAAAAAAAATCAAACCGAGAGGGTTGAGGAATTTTATTCATATATATATATTTGGGGGTTATTTTACTCTAAAATAAACTTTGATGCCAATGTCAGAAAAATGTCTAAGATTGTCAAGACAAATTAAAATTCTTTCCGTATGATTAGGCCTTGTGTATGGACTCGAGTATAATGTACATGCTATATCTTTATCTCAAAAACATTCTGTCCTAAAGCCTTTAATAGCATTGTATAAGCAAACGCTAAAAGTGTTTGATCGACAACCAATCAGGTGGCATCACTGCACTATCATTCAAAAATGATGACATTTGATAACTTCATCAGTTTCCCTTTAATAAAAAACACATTTCGCTCGCTGTAATGTGTCAGTACAAAAATAGGAGTGAGCCCCAGAGCTGGAGTCAGTGGGAACTACAGAGTGAAGTGCAGAACAGCTCAGGGACACCGTTCTGAAACACTTTGTCCCAAACGCTACAGCTAAAGAACAAACAAAAGTGTGAGACTGAACTTGGGATGTGAAGTGGTCAGATATGTCTTCTCTTCTTTCCTTTTATTGACCCATGACCCATAACTTAGGCACAGACTCATGGATGTAATCTGTCCTGTTACACTGTGTTGTGTGTCCACACTTAGATCAGCTGCTGTCACTACCCACACATCTGTAAATATAATCCCGCTGTTGTTCTATGTCAATTGTTGTCGTCTTACCATATTTTACCTTTTATTTTTAATCTTATTTAATATTCTTATGCATGCTCCTACAGTTTAAGTTTTATAGCTGATTTTGATCTAAATTCTGTGTTATGCGTTTTATGTTGCACGTCAGCACAAAAGAAAAATTCCTAGATTGTGAACCTGTTCTCAAACCATGGCAATAAAAACTACTTTGATTGTTGTCTGATGTTTTTTACTGATTTTTCATCTTTCTACACTTTTATAAACACAATGAAAAGCCAAACCAGTGACAGGGCCTGCAAATTAGCCTATAGCTAGACGCCTTATGTACAGTGCCTTGCGAAAGAACTAATACACCTTGAACGTTTGCACATTTTGTCATGTTTACAACCCTAAACGTAAAGATTTTATTTTGAATGTTTTACTGAAAGTTCACACACAAGAAATAGACAACTGTGAAGTGAAAGCAAAATTATACATGATTTTGTTGTTTTACAAAAAAATAGAAAAGTGAAAAGTGGGCGTGCATAAGTATTCATACATCAATTTCTGAGTGCATTAAATTGCCTTTATAACATTCCTAATGACTGCAGAAAGTTCACACCTTGCCCTAACCATTAAATAGAGGCCACCTGTGTGTAATCTACTCTCAGTATAATTCCAGCTGTTCTGTGAGGGCCTCAGAGCTATGGTCAGAGTGTATTGGTCACTAAGCAACATCATGAAGGCCAAGGAGCTCACCAGAGAGGTCAGGGATAAAGCTGTGGAGAAGTTTCATGCTATGGGGCTGCTTTTCCTCAGCGGGGACTGGGAAGATTGTAAGAATAGTTGGGAAGATGGATGGAGCCAAATACAGAGACATTTTGGAGGAAAACCTGCTGGAGTCAGCAAGAGAATTGAGGCTGGGGCGGAGATTCACCTTCCAGCAGGACAATGACCCTAAACACAAACATCTACAATGGAATGGTTTAAAAACAAACATATTAATGTGTTAGAATGGCCCAGTCAAAGTCCTGACCTAAATCCTATTGGAAATCTGTGGAAAGACCTGAAAACTGCTGTTCACAAACGCTCTCCTTCTAATGTGACAGAGCTTGAGTTGTTTTGTAAAGAGGAATGGGCTAAAATGTCAGTCTCTACATGTGCAAACCTTGTAGAGTCAAACCCCAGAAGACTTGCTGCTGTTATTGCAGCAAAAGGGGGTTCCACAAAGTATTCAGTCATGCTGTATGAATACTTATGCACAACTTTTCGGTTTTCTAATGAAAATAAATACATAACAGAATCATGTATCATTTTGCTTTCACTTCACAGTTGTCTGTTTCTTGTGTGTGAACTTTCAGTAAAACATTCAAAATAAAATCTTTACGTTTAGGGTTGTAAACATGACAAAATGTGCAAAAGTTCAAGGTGTATTAGTACTTTGGAGAAGAACTGTAAATAACATCGGCCACCGAGTTGTCAAATAAACAAATAAATAGAGACATTATGGCAGATTTGAGTCAAATTTGAGCAAAACTGACGAATTTACAGAAGCTTTCAGCAAACCCTGCAACTGAATGACTTTTTGAACATAAGTTTTTTATTTTTGACAAAGTTATGGAGTAGAAGAAGTTGAGCTATGCCACAAAGACATTTAGATTAAATGCCATCCAATTGGTGCATTTTTGAAAACTTTTAAGGCCTTTGTTTTTAGCAAAATGAGATGAATGTGTTTTAAAGACGTGTGAAAACCCTGAGCTCATTCTAGTTTTTACTCTGGTTTTGAATGTTAATGTAGACATGTCTACAATGTGCACTGGTCACCTGCTGCGGAGGAAGATGTGCTTGGCCTGCTTGATGATCTTCTCCAGGAGACCCTCTCCCTGCTGCAGAGCCGAGATCTGGCTCTTGGTGAAGGCCTGCGGACCGGCCAGTCTCAGCCGCTTGTGTCCGAATGGAGCGGTGGCCGGGTGGGGCATCATCACCGAGCTCAGCTGCTGCTTATGGAACTGAGCGACACAGACACGCACAGCAGTTAGTCACGCTTCCAAAGAAAGATTGCATTTAACGCTTCATCACCATCATAAACTGTATTAACAAAAGGAGGAAGCATGTTTGGAAGGAGGAAAATATAGGATTTAAAGTAGGGTTGGGCAATTCATCGAATCCAAATCTCTACTTTGGTTGATCAAGTAAGCGTCATGGCGCTTTCTTTGGCAGAAACAGAACCTAGTTTTGGAGTTCGGTCGAGACAATGGAAGATTTTTATGTGTTAAAGGAAACTGGAGGAAAGTATTTGTTTTTGTTTGAGCTGAGGTTTTGAGGCCGAGTTCATGAATCAGCTACATGTATTTATTGTTATAATGAAAAAATACTATCTAGATCAGACCTGGGCCCCACGGGCCGAGATGATTCAATCCGGCCCACGGCTTGTAGGGCATACATTTCTGAGTATGTCAAATTAAAAAAGTAAGTCTCTAGCCCATTCCTGTGTGGAGTTATGATTGAAGAAATCACCAGAATGTTCACTCCAGCCACTAGGGGGCTGTTTAAATAAACATAAAAATAAAGAATTTCACACGTGTCCAGCAGAGGGCACTGACATAATGAGAGATCAGCATATGAACGAGACATTAGCTACAGTCCTGTCAGGCTCATTATTATTCATTTATTGAAAAAAAAAGGTTTCCTGAACAGTATTTTCCCAATTAAAACATAATTTTATTTTGGAGCTTTTGTTTATGGACCCGGAAATACACTCCCCATTTATGTTTTGGCCCCCAGGGAAATTTTATTGTAGACCCCTGCTACAGGGCATCGCTTCATTTCATTCAAACACAGAGGTGCTTTCAGTGCGATGGTAAAAGTTCACGAGGATAAGAAGTTGAATAGCTTAAATAACGATGCTCACACAAGCTTGGCTTGATATGGCTAAAAATAACAGTCCTATAATAACAGTAGTATAGTATCAGCTATTCGAAATACACGATTTAGTGTAATGTACAATCGGCTAAAGTTGAGCAGAATAAGTTTGAGTTATTGTTGGTGCGACTCAATTCAGGCTTCTCATGTGGCCCCTTATGAAAATTAATTGCCCACCCCTGATCTAGATCTAGACCATTTGAGAAAAAATATATAACCCTAAAAAAAGATAGATATTTAAAGGTTTCTGTACTTCAAAAGTCAAATAAATAATCGATATGCAAGTCACTTTTTTAGATCGTGCATGATTGAATGATGAATATGATAGGTATTTTTGAGGACAATAGGTTGCGTTCACGTTCACGACATTCTAAAGAGAGATACGTTTCTATGGTGGTAACTACGGCAACCGTCAAAATGCACACTTGTATTACTACTTGTCATTTGGATTATGGCTAATATAATCAAAAAGTGGCACAAAGTACAACGTTTTCTCTCTCAGCACATATGAACAAAGCTCCAATTTAGCTCTTGTTGTGGAGTCCAAAAGTGGTGGTAATAATCAGAAACATGTTTTTGTTCCATTCCGTCATGTTGGTCATGACCAAGGCGTGTTATATGATGCATGTATTTACTCTTGTTTACTGGATTATTTTGTGTCCATTTGTGGATGTATTTTTGTCCTCATAATATACTCCATGTTCCTTCTCTGGGTCTCGTGTTAGTCCTGGCCGGGACAATTTATTGTATTGTTGTTTATCTGTCTGCCTTTGATTATTTGGTTCTTGATCACGTGACATTTTTGGTCACATGATCTTTTAAAAATCTCCACACCTGTGATCAAGTTTACATGCTCTGACAAAGACCGTAGGCTGGTCCATGTTTTAATAAAGGACTTTTAATGTTTGCCTCATGAATCGAGTGCCTCGGACTTTATTTTGCTTTTCTGACTGCTTTCGCTACTTTGCACAAGCTGTTCTACTAGCCAGTCTCAGCTAATTTATTCCATGTATGCTCAGCGCAGTCTTTGACGAGCATCGGTCCACATTTTTACTTTTTCCTCAGACCATTGATGCCTTTCAGCCAAAATGTGGCAGGTTCAGGTTAGACACATTTCAGCATCATCAAATGACATCGTTTCACATCACAGTAATTGTACTAAAGCTGCAGCTATCGATTCCTTTTGTAGCTAAAATAAAAGAAGCTAAACCTAAGAATTCTGTGCTGCTTTCTCCTTTTTGACAGCAGTAACCCAGAGAATATGAGTTACTCTGGGGGAAAACAGTTTTCATGACAAAGATGCAAAGGACTACAGAGCCATGTTGTGCTGACCTCCCGGATCATTTGGTGCAGGTTGTGTTCCAGCACGTACAGGTGGTCGTCAGACTTGGGCCTCTCTGGAGGGGCTCGCTGGTTCTTCTTTTCTCCCGACGAGTGGCACAGGGAGATGGACAGCTGCAGACCTGCCGGAGACATCACAGAGAGCTCAGACACGGGACGCCCAGAGTCCGAGAGCAGGGACTTTTTGACTGGATCTGTCATTTCTATTTCTAACACTCAACATTACGTTCACTGTGCGTATTTTAAGGCCTTCTAGGAGCATCATTGAGCCCATCTATGGACAGACCTTGATAATTAGTTTGGGCTAAAATGTAATTTGAGCGCACAAAAACATCCTCATCCCTTTTCAGATATGCTAAAAAAAAGAGCTCCTAAACAAAAATCACACACATTTGAGAACATGTACAGTTGCGCTCAAAAGTTTACATACCCTGGCAGGTTTTTTTTTTTTTTTTTTACTATAAGAACGATAACACAACACTTTTTTCCACTGATATTTAGTGGTTGTGTGAAGCCATGTGCGGTGAAGTGGTGATCTTGGCCTGATAATATGCACACACACCTGTGACCTGTGTTTGTAATTATTATGTGTGTATAAAAGGTCAGGGAGTTTTTGGGCTCCTGACAGACCCATCATCTGTCATCCAGTGCTGCACTGACGTTTCTAGTTTCTGAGTCATGAGGAAAACAAAAGAATTGTCAGAGGATCTGTGAGAAAATGTAGTTGAACTGTATAAAATGGAAAAGGGATATAGAAAACATATCCAAGGTACTGAGAGTATCAATCAGCAGTGTTCAAAAATGCATGAATCTGTTGAAAACAAACCATGGTCAGGTCGACCAACAAAATGTTCAGTTACAACTGGCAGAAAAACTGTGGATGAAAAGAAAAACCCAGAGATAACTCTGAAACAGGACTCTGAAAAAAAAGTGGTGTAGTTGTTTCGAGATGCACAATAAGGAGGCACTTGATGAACAATAGGTTGCACGGTCAAGTCTCCAGAAGAAAGATATTACTTCACAAATGCCTCAAAGTATCCGCTTACAATATGCCAAACAGCGCAGAGCTGGTAGTTTCTTTTTTCATTATAATTTAAAAATGGCTTCGCACAACCACCAACTATGAGTGAACAAAAATATGAATATTATCTAAATGAAAAAAAATCCAAAATTCTGCCAGGGTATGTAACCTTTTGAGCACAACTGCATGTGGCAGATGTTGTGCCGCTCATCTAGGAAGCTTCAGCGGTCACTACTCATTTGACTCAAATATACAGAGGCCCAGTAGAAGGAGTTTATCTTTAATGTAAAAAAGCTACTCATATTGTTCAAAAGATATGTCACTATCGTTGACTTTCAGGCTCGTCCTGTCTATAGTCTCAATCAGAGGTGGACAGTGACCAAGTAAATCTACTTGAGCAGACCTGTAGGATCTGTACTTTTTACTTGTACTCCAATCCATTTGAAAGAAAAATATCACTGTTTCTACTCCACTCCATTTCTATAAAGGCTCGAAAGTCTTTTTGTCCATGTGTTTGTTTCGCTCAGGATCAGTGTAAGTGCAGTGTGTCCGAGTGCCTGATGCCCACCTGGAAACGGCTGAGAGATGATCTGGTTTTTCACCACGATGTGAGGGATCTGGGACTTGATCTGCACGGCCTCCCTGGACAGCTGTGCGAAGATCTCCTTACACAGCAGCACATTCTGGGCCGCCTCCAGCTTCACGTGCCATGGCTGGGCACCTGCAGGGAGCACAGTACGAGGACAAGTCACCAGTCTGTGGGGACGCCCAGGGGGCGGACATGTTCCATTAACTTTGTGAAAGTCTGTTTGTAATGCGAGTAACGGGCGATGCGAGCAAAGAGACACTCCGCCATGACATCCACGGAACATGAGCCGTTCCCACACTCCACTCCCTTATAGATGCTCAAAATGTCACAAAAATAAATAACTACTGTGAACATTGTATTGCTTTCTCCCTAATTATGGTCCCAGTGGCTCTTTGCTTTTATATTTAGGCCCGAGTGCCATCAGGGCTTATGAAGGGGCTCTTGTAATCGTATATCGGAGCGCTTGCCTCCTCTCAAACAGACACGAACGCACTCCTCTTGTCGTGCACATGCATCAGAAAACAAACATTGTAATTGGACAGAGCCCATAAAACTCAATGGGCGACTCAGAGCCATGGGCCACTGACAAAGAGCCCGTTAGTGACCCAGGACCTCTACCATGAGCGCTTTCCCAAAATGTATAGTTTATGGTTTGGCAACTGATGAATTCCCCATGTGGATTAATAAAGTATTCTGATTCTGATTTGTTTTGTGTGGTTAAAGTGTGCGCTAGGTCGGTCACATATGATTTAATAATCATGTCAGCATTTCTATTGCTGCGTCTCTGAAGCTCTTTACCCTGTTCTCCGTTAGCTACTCCGCTAATAAATAGTCATCCCCTGCTCCTCACACTCCCCACAGCACACTTGTCCATATACTAAAGTACAGTATATGTACTACTTGGAGCAGGGGTTCCCAAAGTGGGGTAAGGTTAGACACTGAGAAATTATTTGATGACAATATTGTTTGAATTCAATACAATATTTTTGACAACAAACAAAACTAAAATATAAATAAACATTAATAAAGCAGATTTTAAATGTGCCAATTACACTTTATAGTGGGGGTTCCTGAATGTTTGCTCTGGTGTTTTTGGGAGTCACAGCCTTTTACGGTTTACCTCGTTTGTAAAGTACTCTAGTATGGCGGCTATAACAGCTACAGTTTACCTCGTTTGTAAAGTACTCTAGTATGGCGGCTAATGTTACCTGCTTTGGTCTTGGGCTGCCTCCTGAACAGGCTGATGGTCCCCAGGTCGCCGATGTCAGGAGCTTGTTTCTGGATGGACACCTGCAGACACAGATGTTTAAGAATCTCCTGGACGCAGATGAAAAGCACGGGACGACCCAAGTGAGCGAGAGGTCCTTACCTTAATGTAGGCGGATCCCTCCAGGTCACTGGGGATCTGCACGTTCAGAGGGCAGTAGTCCTCCGGAAGCTTCTTATCCAGGTCGATGTCTGTGTTCTTTATAACCTCAAACGTGCCGTGGTGAGGGAACAGGGAGCCTGCAAAGGTACAGACTGGATTAAGCCCAGAACAATCCAGAACAGTGCGGCTACTCAATAAGGCCTTTCAGAGCAGCCCACTGACCAGCGCTGCGGTAGCTCAGATCTCCCAGGATCTTGTCCCCCACTTTGCGGAGCTTCCACTGGGAGCGCAGCCGCAGCAGCTCCGAGTTGAAGTCCCTCTGGCGCCGGTTCTCCAGGTTCTCTGCCACAGACTTACTGAGCTTCTCTGCCCCTCTCAGGAGGAGCTGGGCCGCTGTGCCCAGGGAGCGCTTCTTACTGATGAGCTGGAACACCTGCGGGCTCTGCACAACAAACAGATTTCATTTCAATGCAGTCTAAAGTGAGTGCCCGTGCAAAAGAAGTTACATGATGGCAGTAGCTTTTTAGAAAATAGATGAACCCCTCCCGACTGGATAGGTGTATGTTCAGCCTGCTGCAAACATTAGTCATTAGTGGCAGATGAAGCCTCTTGGAAGATACTTGAATCACAGAGCACAGATGATTGCCTAAGAAACTTTATTTACAATCAATCAATCAATCTTTATTATAAATAAAGATTTTCATACATTTCATGTAACACAAAGTGCTTTACAGATTTAAAACATTCTCTCACATCCACCTCCTCCCACAAATACAAACACATTGTCGCATTCACACCCACCTTCCCAGAGACACACCACACAAGCACACCACAAGGTAAAACAATGGACACAATGGACATAAGGCTGAGATCAGGCTGGGTACAGATAAACCAGGTAAGGAAACACCATCCAAGGAGCCGTCTGCATCAGAAGCAGCACCTCGGCCGTAGCCACAGGGCACAAACACAGGGCGCCCGGAGGAGGAGTGGTAGAAACACCACACCTCCATCCAGACACCCACAGGACAGCACCCCAGCAGCCACAGCCAATGACTGCTCCCGAGGCAGAAGGCTCCTCCAGAGGAAACTGGGAGAGCATCAAAATTGTTAAAATTAGTAAAAAGTAAAAGTAAGAATATTAGGACTACTACAGTAGAAAACTCAAGTACAACTAAGGGCTTTACGCAAACAAGCAGATCCCAAACTGTCTGTTGACTGCAAAAGAAAGTTACATTTTGGGAGAAAAAATATTACATTTCCCTCCTGGAACCGCCACCTTAAAGGAATAGGCCACCGTTTTTACATACTGACACATGTTCTTACCTTACCTTAGACTAGTTGATATGTACCTGTCTGGTCTTTGTCCGTGCGCTCTGTCATGCAAACGGAGCACAAACGCAGCCTCTTCCACATACTGTATAGTTCCAAATCAGCTCCCGTTAGAAGCTACCAAACTCTTCCACGTTGTCCCTATTTAAATACAGTTACGTGACGTGTTACACTACAAAGTATAGTAACACAGAAATGTAACATGTCGATTTTCTCAGCGGATAAAAAGGGGTACTATATTGTGAGGCGTAATAATACGAGGAGCACTACGTCCGCGCACTAACTCCTAAAGACTTCTCTCCCGCTCACTTCCGTCAATAGAAGCAGCGTGACTTGTAGTGAGCGGGAGAAAAGTCTTTAGGAGTTAGTGCGCGGACGTAGTGCTCCTCGTATTATTACGCCTCACAATATAGTACCCCTTTTTATCCGCTGAGAAAATCGACATGTTACATTTCTGTGTTACTATACTTTGTAGTGTAACACGTCACGTAACTGTATTTAAATAGGGAAAACGTGGAAGAGTTTGGTAGCTTCTAACGGGAGCTGATTTGGAACTACACAGTATGTGGAAGAGGCTGCGTTTGTGCTCCGTTTGCATGACAGAGCGCACGGACAAAGACCAGACAGGTACATATCAACTAGTCTAAGGTAAGGTAAGAACATATGTCAGTATGTAAAAACGGTGGCCTATTCCTTTAACGTGGTGGGGGGGTTTGAGCACCCAAATGATCCTGGAGCTCTGTTGTCAGGGGCTTCGTGCCCCTGGTAGGGTCTCCCAGGGCAAACAGGTCCTAGGTGACGGGTCAGACAAAGAGCGGTTCAGAAGCCCCTTATGAGAGACCAACAGGCCCGGTTAGAACCACGAGGCCGTCCTTCTGTGGACCCACCACCTGCAGGGGGAGCCATAGGGGCTGGTGCAGCTCCAACAGCTGCTCCCACGACCCGACAACGGACAAGAAAATGGATGGATGGACAATTACATTTACGTGCTGTTGTTTCTCATCACAGTAAATCATGTCATTTGATGATTTAGCCAATATTACTGTGATTAGACATACGAGTGATCGCTGTTGTTTACTTTCGCGATTGTGGACGGATGTTTTGGGGAATGTTCGGCAACAGCTGATGCATCCAGGCCTCTTTTGTAAAATTACCGGTCTGTGCATGGGAAGCAATGGCCTGTTTATAAACATTGTTTATGCTGATTATAGAAGAACTACTACGGTTTGTCTAAAACAGTGGATCGTCTCACGTACCCCTTGAGTTGTTCATTTACACTCCGAGTACCCCTTACCTCAAGGATCCTGACAATATTTTTACAAACTGATCGACTAAACTATGATTATTCAGTATTTTGTAGTGTTGTGTTGAAAATAGTTGAAATATTCTCAAATTCAAACATTCTACAGAAAAACATTATTACAATCAAAATATTATATTTTCAGTTTCATCTTCTTTTATAAAACTGAGGTCATTCCAAGTACCCCCTGATAAATGCTCAAGTCTCCGCACCCCTGGTTGGGAAACACTGGTCTACAACATTAAATTGACGACCACAGCAATTGCTCGTATTGGAGTAAGGGATGGGAGTGAAGAGGCTTGTTGAGGTATGGAGTCTGAAGCACTGCCTTAACCTCTGTGTGTGTGTGTGTGCGTGTGCATGCGTGCATGTGTGTTTTACAACTGCAATGAAGAGCATTGTCGTCCCTCAGTACGTGTTTAATGCCAAAGTTGCATGTCATGTGCATGTAGAGTGTGTGTGTGTGTGTGTGTACAGTTGGCGAGATGTAGCGTGTGTACTGTAGCGTGTGTGTAGCGCGTGTGTGTGTAGTCAGACCTTGGAGGCGCTAGGGTCCTGGGACACTGGGTCGAGGGCCATGTATTTCTTCTCTTTGAGCACGCTCAGAACGTCGTACAGCACACACATCTCGGTCAGGGCTCCGCGCAGGTTGTTCCTCACGGAGTCCCACGGCCACAGAGACGGCTGGAACTTCACTGTCCCTGGAACAAACAAAGGAGCCTTCAAACTGACAGCTGGCACACACACAGGCGCGAGGCAGACGGTTGCGGAAGGAAGCCGTTTCTAAATAAAATCATTGGCGTTTTCTTTCTTTATACTTTATTTGGATACGACGCTGACAGGCAAATACCTTCCTCCTCATCTGGCTCGTGCTTGGTCCACTCGCGCTCCCTGGCCTCGCCGTCCACCTCGTCCTCTGAGCCGGAGCCCTGCGTGAAGTCGATGCGCTGGGCCAGGCGGGACAGGTTCTGGGACATGGACAGAGGCGGGACATAGGTCTCTGTCCCGTCCAGGGCCACCTCCTGCACCTGCTTCTCACAGGACGACTCGATACTCACATGGACCGAGGGACCCCCCGACATCCTGACCAACAGCTGCACACAGGGGACAGGGTGCAGGAACATGGATTTGAGATTGACCTTTACAAATTTAACATTGGAAGTCTGTCATTGCAGGTCAAACATTGCCCATGGACTATCATTACAACACAACACTGAAAATAAATAATATTCAAAATAAAACAGAACACTTGACATAAAATGAAACATGTTTATTGGGAGAAATAAATACCGTATTCTGTAGGCTCAAGTGACTGAACTCATGTGGACACAGTGCTCATTATTAACTGATAAGAACACATTTTTCCTCAGTTTGGAGGTTGGTACAGGCAGTTTTTGTTCCTTTATATAATCAGTAACTTCAAAAGTGTAGAGCCAGTGCAGCCACAGGAGCAGGGCCCCTGGGGAAATATTGGAAATGGAACTCATGCCACAGTGTTTGGAGCTGCCACTTTTCTTTAGAAATAGGATAACGTCTTAAAAATATTGTGTATTTTAATAATTATTGCAATAACCATTTACCATTAGCATGTTCCTTGTTTTATTCTGGTAAGAGTTGGGAGCCCTAGATTGAACCATTTTATACGCGAGTGTTAAACGCAAAATATAAAGTAAAGTAAAGTAAAACTGAACGAGTAACTTAACTTAGCCCCTTCATATCCCTAAAGTCATTCCCTTTGAATAAAGTTTCATTTTGATGACTTGGTTCATTGTATGATGCTAACTAAGCTAACATGATTTTTCAGCTGCTAACCCTTTACCTTTACTTAAAAGCAATCTTTAATCAACCATGAATGTACTTAAATATCATTTCTCACCTGATACACCCAGACGGCAATTCCGATAAGAAATGCACAATTATAAAGCTTCACAAATCAGCGGTAGGTTTTTATCAATCTACACGGAACGGTTAAGCAATGCGGAAGGCGCCGCGTAGTGTACCGGAGTAAAACAGCCACGGGGAAAATATAATACAAGAAGCAATAAGTACATAAATATACACATTACTATATTTAATAAATATATTTAGTGGGGTAGATGCATATAATTACATATATTTAAGGTTTTGTGTTGTCTAAAAGGGGAGTAAATTGAGACAAATCTAAACTATAGCATGGTCTGTGCTGGTGCTGTCACTCCTCACCACTAGATGGCGATAATGCGCGCGGTGACACCCTGACACAGATAGGTAGAACCATAAAAGAATTGGAGTTGTTGATTGTTTGTTTGGACAATAGGAACCATGTATCTGACTGTAAAACAGCCCTCCCGGTTACACTACGGATAACTGTGCACCGGACACCCTCCCAGCCGAGCGTTACCTTCACTCCGGGCTTGAACAGCTCCTGTTTACTGCCCAGCCGTGGACCTGTGTCAGGCAGCAGCAGGAGGGGGACGCGGGTATGATGGCGGCGGCGGGCTGTTCAAACTCAGAGCGAGAAACGGCACGGACACCCCGGTAGTTAGCGTTTGGATGATAAAAGGCCAAAGCGATGAAAAGGAAAGAGGTTAAAGTGACGCTCAGCCCCAACGAGGAGGCGCAGCTGATCCGAGAGGAGCAGGAGAGGAGGAGGATTCTGCGGATTCAACAGGTTAGTGGAACACCCCAAGTAGGAACACTTCAGATGACACCCCAACGCCCTGTAGGAACACTTCAGATGACACCCCGATATCCTGTTGGAACACTTCAGATGACACCCCAACATCCTGTAGGAACACTTCAGATGACACCCCGATATCCTGTTGGAACACTTCAGATGACACCCCAACATCCTGTAGGAACACTTCAGATGACACCCCGACATCCGGTAGGAACACTTCAGATGACACCCCGACATCCTGTAGGAACACTTCAGATGACACCCCAACATCCTGTAAGGAACACTTCAGATGACACCCCAACGCCCTGTAGGAACACTTCAGATGACATCCCGACATCCTGTAGGAACACTTCAGATGACACCCCAACATCCTGTAGGAACACTTCAGATGACACCCCAACATCCTGTAGGAACACTTCAGATGACACCCCAACGCCCTGTAGGAACACTTCAGATGACACCCCAACGCCCTGTAGGAACACTTCAGATGACACCCCGACATCCTGTAGGAACACTTCAGATGACACCCCGACATCCTGTAGGAACACTTCAGATGAAACCCCAACATCCTGTAGGAACACTTCAGATGACACCCCAACGCCCTGTAGGAACACTTCAGATGACACCCCGATATCCTGTTGGAACACTTCAGATGACACCCCAACATCCTGTAGGAACACTTCAGATGACACCCCAACATCCTGTAGGAACACTTCAGATGACACCCCGACATCCGGTAGGAACACTTCAGATGACACCCCAACATCCTGTAGGAACACTTCAGATGACACCCCAACATCCTGTAGGAACACTTCAGATGACACCCCGACATCCTGTAGGAACACTTCAGATGACACCCCAAGTAGGAACACTTCAGATGACACCCCGGCTGTTTCCCAAAGCCGGGTACCTCGCCTTGCCTTGGTCTGAAATGTGCGTGGTCAGGCAGACACATCATCAGTCGCCGCCCAAGTGCTGTTCCAATTGTTCAAACTAGTTCAGTATCTTTTCTGTGAATAAGGTCTAAATGAGGACTGATAATGAGATTTTTTTTTTTTTAGTAAACAAAGTGGCTCATTGTAGTGGCTAATTCCTGGACGACTGACACCCTTCCTAATCTCGTTTGCAGATATTTGTTAAAAAGAACCATATAATCAGTGGGCGCATGAATTCTGGATCAGAGAGGGACTTTTGCACATTCTGCTGTAAAAAGGCACATGATTCAGATCAAGCTTTTCAAAAGCCTGTAAAGTAAAGGGTCACTCTTTAAATGCGGTGCCTTTTGGGTGTCATAAAATTCCCCGGAAAATTAAAGAAAAAATTAAGAAAGAAAGATTTACTCCTAAAAAGGAGACTGTACACTTCATGAAAAACTTGATGGTCATGCTCAATATGCTAAATGTAATATTTTGTACAAGTTTAAAAAATAATAAACTCAGCCCCAACGAGGAGGCGCAGCTGATCCGAGAGGAGCAGGAGAGGAGGAGGATTCTGCGGATTCAACAGGTTAGTGGAACACCCCAAGTAGGAACACTTCAGATGACACCCCAACGCCCTGTAGGAACACTTCAGATGACACCCCGATATCCTGTTGGAACACTTCAGATGACACCCCAACATCCTGTAGGAACACTTCAGATGACACCCCGATATCCTGTTGGAACACTTCAGATGACACCCCAACATCCTGTAGGAACACTTCAGATGACACCCCGACATCCGGTAGGAACACTTCAGATGACACCCCGACATCCTGTAGGAACACTTCAGATGACACCCCAACATCCTGTAAGGAACACTTCAGATGACACCCCAACGCCCTGTAGGAACACTTCAGATGACACCCCGACATCCTGTAGGAACACTTCAGATGACACCCCAACATCCTGTAGGAACACTTCAGATGACACCCCGATATCCTGTTGGAACACTTCAGATGACACCCCAACATCCTGTAGGAACACTTCAGATGACACCCCAACATCCTGTAGGAACACTTCAGATGACACCCCGACATCCGGTAGGAACACTTCAGATGACACCCCAACATCCTGTAGGAACACTTCAGATGACACCCCAACATCCTGTAGGAACACTTCAGATGACACCCCAACATCCTGTAGGAACACTTCAGATGACACCCCGACATCCTGTAGGAACACTTCAGATGACACCCCAAGTAGGAACACTTCAGATGACACCCCGGCTGTTTCCCAAAGCCGGGTACCTCGCCTTGCCTTGGCTGAAATGTGCGTGGTCAGGCAGACACATCATCACTCGCCGCCCAAGTGCTGTTCCAATTGTTCAAACTAGTTCAGTATCGTTTCTGTGAATTAGGTCTAAATGAGGACTGATAATGAGATTTTTTTTTTTTTAGTAAACAAAGTGGCTCATTGTAGTGGCTAATTCCTGGACGACTGACACCCTTCCTAATCTCGTTTGCAGATATTTGTTAAAAAGAACCATATAATCAGTGGGCGCATGAATTCTGGATCAGAGAGGGACTTTTGCACATTCTGCTGTAAAAAGGCACATGATTCAGATCAAGCTTTTCAAAAGCCTGTAAAGTAAAGGGTCACTCTTTAAATGCGGTGCCTTTTGGGTGTCATAAAATTCCCCGGAAAATTAAAGAAAAAATTAAGAAAGAAAGATTTACTCCTAAAAAGGAGACTGTACACTTCATGAAAAACTTGATGGTCATGCTCAATATGCTAAATGTAATATTTTGTACAAGTTTAAAAAATAATAAACTTGTCACATTGTCGCTAGGAAGATGGTTAACACTGTGGACAGTGAACCCAGGGACAAACATTAAACCAACATTTTAAACAATAAAAAAATATATATATCAGTATTCTAAATAATTATTTGTTTAAGTATATATATACTTGTATATATAAGTGTATGTATATAAAAATATTATTATTATATATTTATTTTAATTTATTTTACTTTTGCAAATGAAATAGTGGAAACTACACTGGGGACAAGGCAAAATCACAACAAACATAAACACAAAACATTAAAAAAAAAGAATATGCAGAAAACAAGGGGTCATATCCTTGATTATATCATAGACCATAGTTTGTCTTTCACAATAAATATATATATAAAGAAACAAATCTTTATATTTACAGAAAATACAGCTTGTTTCAGACTGGGGACGCAAAAGGCACCGCATTTAAAGAATGACCCTATTGTGAACAATCCAAAATGGGCCAGAGTATTGTAGGGCCCGACCGATGTGAAGGGGGCTGGGGGTAAGTAATTTAGTTTGATGTCATTTTTTATTTATTCTTTTTATCTCTCAAATAGCCTCTAGTTAAATATCTATTATTATAGTAAAAGTTTCAATCAGAGAAATGTATAGAAACATATCTAATAGAGGTTGACTGGTGTGGGTTATTCTGAGGCCGATGACGATATGCACCAACAATATTTTTGGTCAAATCTTTAAAAATGTCTGGTCTGTAATCCTGTGTATGATGCTTGTAAATGTGTCAGTGTTGAACTGTGACAGCAGGGGGCGCTGTATGGGGCATAGGGCTTTATTTAGTCGGTTCTTCAGAGCTTGAAAGACAAAAATCAGTAGATTCCAAAACAAAAGCGCAAGTCTCTGACTCTTATGGTTTACGCAAAAGTCCATCCATCCATTTTCTTCCGCTTTATCCGGGGCCGGGTCGCGGGGGCAGCAGTCTCAGCAGAGATGCCCAGACTTCCCGATCCACGCACACCTCCTCCAGCTGTTCTGGGGGGACCCCGAGGCGACACCAGGCCAGCTCGGAGACATAGTCCCACCAGCGTGTCCTGGGCCTTCCACGAGGCCTCCTCCCAGTGGGACATGCCTGGAGCACCTCCCGAGGGAGGCGACCAGGAGGTATCCGGAACAGATGCCCTAGCCACCTCAGCTGGCTCCTTTCGACGTGGAGGAGTAGCGGCTCGAGTCCGAGCTCCTCCCGGGTAACTGAGCTCCTCACCCGATCTCGGAGGGTGCGCCCAGCCACCCTGCGAAGGAAACTCATTTCGGCCGCTTGTATTCGCGATCTTGTCCTTTCTCCTGTCATGGACAAATAAACTAAATGGACTGTCATTTTGATTCAAGTAAATGAAATCTTTATTGTTTCATCGTACAAACATAAAGTTTAAGGGTAATATGTAATATGTGTTACATTTATGAAAAATATTAATTAATCTTACACTATGAAAGATGGCAGTTTTTGTAAATCGTACATGAATTGATGTTCAATGCAAATATGTCCAGATATTCTTGAAACTTTAAATCCAGCATATGTTTGACAGCCCAGTCTTCCTCTGCCCAGGTGCGAGAGCAACAGAGGAGCATAGCTCAGCGCGTCCGTCAGAAGGTGGAGCAGCGGAGGCAGCAGGAGCTGGAGCTTCTGGCCGAGGAGCTGAGGTCCCAGTGGGAGCAGCAGCAGAAGGAGAGAGTGGACCATCTGCAGAGGCTGTACCAGGAGAGCCTGAGTCTGCTGGGACAGGGCCACCGCAACGCCAAGGAAAATGTACGGCAGGGGGTCAACAAAAATAAAGAAAAGTCACCACCAGGATTTAACCAAGCAACCAAGAAAGATCATGAGTCATTACAGCGAGGAAACCAGTGTTCAACCCCAACTAATTTAATGAGTAACTTCACTACATACAATAGAAATGTTTGAGAAGAGTCAAATCATTGGCATTGAGTAGAAAAACATCTAAAGAGATAAATGCAGGAAGGGGATGTGTTTGCATAGGTAAGAATACACTTCTTCTTTTTTTTTTACGTTTACACTGGTTAGTGCCATTTGGATGCAGACGAGGGCGTTTTCACACAGGCTCAGGTCAGGGCGGCGCTTAAAGAATACATTTAAACAGCACGTGTTCTTTTTGATGAACACGTGCTCCTTGCAGGACGATTGAATTAATGCTCTGATAAGGAAAATGGATCCTCACTTTATCTGCCTCACTGTATTTAACCACGAGAGAGAAATTACCATAGCGTGCGCACGTGCATGACAGGCTGATGCCCGTCATGAACAGCTGATGGTGCGACATTTGGAGCGAGCGCATGTGAACACGGACTGAACTAACGTTGAAGTAAATACAGTTGAAACCAGGATGGATTCGGGTCGACCCATAAGGCGCTCCGACAGACGAGCGTGTGTTTGGCAGCTACATCATCGTTCTGTTTTGGATCTGTTTGAAGGAGCCCGACCCGAGTGCTGCAGAGCGTAAAGCGGAAAGCGACAGCAGGGCGGAGGAGCGTTATCGCAAAGCCCTGAAGGAGCTCAAGCTGCGCCAGCTGAAGAACCAGGAGAACCAAAGCCGGTAACGATGCACATGTTATTGATCCATGTCGGACGTAAGCATAATGCTGTGATTCCCAGGTGTGTCGATGCCCGGAGGAAGGCGCTGGAGGTGGAGAAGACGAGAGCGGCTAAAGTGGCCAGTCTGCCGGCGCCTCCCTGTCAGCCTTTGCAGGTACTGTGGCCTTCAGTCACTTACAGACGGTGTTATTGGGTATTTCCCTCATATTGATCCGGGATGGGCACATGCAAAAGCTTTCTATCAACTTACAATGTTATCCCCCTCTTAATCACACCGATGCTTTTAGAGATGCATCGATACCACTCTCAGAGTCCAAGTACTTTCCTATGCGTACTTACCGATACTGAGTACCAATACAAGTACAAGACGTCCATTATACAGTAATCAGAATTTTTCTATTGCTATTTTAGTGATATATAAAATGTATCCTGATATTAATGATGAATATCGTTTTTTTTAAAAGATTTTCAATGTTTTGATTTGTTTCTTGGGCCTCACTTTCTGCATTTATTCAGATGGAAAGTACGAACACACTGTGAACTACACTCAATGCCCATGTTGTACTTTTCTGCTCTGATATTTGAATGGCTGCCCATTGATTCCACTTGATTAGCCTCATTTAGCAGAAGCCTCACTACGACTAGAACAGTAGTTCTCAACAGGTGGGTCATGACCCAAAAGTGATTTGTGGAACAATTTTCAGTGAGTCACAAGTTTTTCCCAGGAAACAATTTTTGAATAATAATAAATAAGGACTTCAGAAACAGTTATTTCGATTCATATGAATTGAAAATAAAATCTTTTGAATTTGATTAAATAAGTTCAGGAACCCCTGAGTCTGGTAAAACTGACTATTTATGGCTTAGTACAGTATTTTACATCATATATGTCAGTTTCCATGTGTTTCTCTACAAATAAAGCATTTACATATTTTTAATCGATAGTGTGTCTATAAATGGAATGTGTTTTGCTGTTTAGCTCTGCTTCACTTGTTTCCCACTGAACAACAACAGACCACCACAGTCACTGCTTTAGACGAGATCAACTCAAAATCATTTTCATAATATTGATAATAAATGATTAAATACTATGAATAATACTATGGAAATATTATAGACTTTGTATTTTTTCTTTCTGACATTAGTATTAAGACGTCTTCAGATCAAAATAATCAATAGATACTTGAAGTCATTATAATCTAATCAGTTTTGCATTTATAGTCTCATTACATTTACTTAAAAAGTCATTACTACTGGCAACACTGCACCTTAATAGAAATAAAATAAATTGAAATATTAGTTGGCTAAGAGTTGACAGCAGGACCTCAAGGATTGCAATAGCTACACTTTGTACAGCCTTTTTTCATGAACGTCTGCTGTATACTATATAAGAGGGAAACCTTACTCTACATGAAAAACATAAGCTTCCATTGTATTCTTCCAAATATTTCCTTGTGCTCATGTAGGAGGCCGTTTCTAAGCCACAGCATGTTGTGAAAAAATGCGATGCCAGTTCCTTTGCTGCCACGCACTACCACATGCCTGCGGCGCTGGTGGACCGAGAGACGGACGCGTCCCAGGTGAGCCTGAACCGCCCTACGCTCACAACACATTAGCAATGCCACTGTCCTTTTAACTGCATTGCTTTGTCTGTTTGTGCTCCCCAGCCCAGCGCACGTGTGGAGGCTGAGCAGGAGGTGCAGAGGGTGACCCTGATGCAGAGGCAGGAGCAGCAGAGGAGGGAGGAGCAGCAGGAGAAGGCTCGGCTCAGAGGGAAGGAAGCTCTGAGGAGGGAACAGCTCCTACAGGTCTGTACCTCACAGCCAGTGGTGTGCCGTCAGGGCCAAATGAAGAAAAAAAAGTGTAAAATATCTTGATAGTATATTTAATTTCTAATGTATTTATATAATGTACAGTTGAGTCGCTTATATTGGTTTTGTTGATGTGTAACTGTAATTTCCTACTCAAAAAGTGCCTTAAACACCTCTGGCGAGCTGCTCCTCCTCAGGGCCTGAGGCCAGAACAGATTCTGCAGGCCCTGTGTTGTCAGGCCGCACACATGATTGACAGCCAGTGTGACTGACAGAATAATCAGCCAATCAGAATTCGATATACATTGACAGTCCGCCCCCCAGGGCCGAAGGTGTTTGTTTTTGTTTGGAGTCGGAGGCACCGCTGCTTTGGTTTGCATTGTTGACAAATCCTTTAGTGAACAAATGCCACGCAAACAGGCAGTTTTATCCATACGCCTACTGTCGATAAGTTTATATGCGTTTGACTGCGTGACCCAGGTTGCTATTGAAGGCCCTGACTGAAACCCCACGGCCCGCCACTGCTTACAGCTGACCCGCACACAGAGCACCAGGTCAGCGACGTGACACATGTGCCTCCTACTGGTTACAAACAGAACTACAGCCTGTCTCTAAAACATCTTTAATATTGGATAAGCTACATTTATATTAAAGTGCACTTTTGAAAATCCTTCAGTTTTCTTGTTATGGCCAAAGGTGTTAGAATACAGTTACTTTGCTAAAATGAAAGGAGTACATTACATTCAGCTTCATATTAATATGAAAGGAAAGATCAAAACGACCAGGAAAGGTTTAGCTCTGTGCTTCTGGGGCGATTGCGCAGCGGTTAGCACTCTTGCTTCACAGCAGGAAGGTCCTGGGTTTGATTCTGTGTGGAGTTTGCATGTTCTCCCAGTGTACACGAACAAAAGTCCAGGAGGAATCGTGCGTGTGTGAATGGTTGTGGTCAGAGGGACCCAGGGGAAACTGAAACTTACCACCACTGTGTGTGGAGTGAATGAAGAACAAATGAAAGCACTTTGGGCGACTTGTGTTATGTAAAAAGCACTATATAAGCTTCATTCCAAATAAAGACTAAAAACTCCTTACGCCACGGTTCATGCAAACACTGCACATGTCCGTGTGTCATGTGATGTTCTGTGATTTGCAGCCCTGGTTTAATTAGTGCTAAATAAGTTTAGAACAGACGCTGCCACAAGCCTAGCCTTGGCCAACATGTTTTGTATACATAAATATAAAGCATATCAAAGTGAAAGTATTGAAGTATTCAGGATACAATAATGATTGTATTCGGCATTCTGAAAAGAAAAGTCTTAAAGTGGACATCTTCTGCATATCAGGCTTATAAATTGACTTAAAAACAGTATTTCAGCTTTCGTATTTTATATTTATAATTTGAAATTATATCTGTAAGAATGAAGTAGTAAAAATGAGCTGCAAAAGACTTTGCCTGGGGCTCCTCCTGCTGGCCAACGCTAAGGACATATTTACAACTGAAGGATGTATTGTACGTTGAAAGTTTTATGTTAAGGCAAACCTGACAAGGAACACGGGTTTTGATGCTCAAACTGGAATCCTTCCCCTGGCCTCAAAAACTAGCAGATTTACTCAGATTCCAGAAGACTGCTCTGTAGATTGTGAGTTAGGACAGGTGGACACTGAAATGTATTGTGTGGCATACTGCCAACGGTACGATGATCTTAGATCTTTGGTGAATTGTTTGTTGAAAAGCCTGAAAAGTTCTGCATCAGCGACGACTACAAGTTGAAGTTGTTGTTTCATTTTAATGCGTTTAAATTGGCTTCTTTTGTTTGTGAAGTCTGGAAAAGGCAGCAGACTTGTTTATTTAAGTAAGTTCATATATATATATATGTGTGTTTATGCTAGTTTATGTCTGGCAACCGGTTCTTTGTTGTTGTTATTGGGGCTGGGCATACAGTGTGTCTGCAAGACACAATAATAAAACCATTCATTCATTCATGCTGGCAGTTGTGGGAATAACTATTAAAAAACTACTTTAAGTCCAGCTTGGACTGATAAGCACACTTTGAACCAATATAATGTTGGATTATGGCAGGGATGGCGAACACGCATGGAGCCACATGCGGCTCTTGGCCAATCAGAGTGCGGCTCTTTGCATGATTGGATATGTTTAATACAATGCGGCTCTTTGCAAAAGAATTGGTACATATCCCATAAACTGTATCAGTTTTTAAGAATCTTGACCAAAAATCCAACCATAGTCCTACAGACCCTGTTTCTCATCTCTACACACATGAATGAGAGTCTGTCTCTCTCCTTTTCGAGGCGGCGTGTAAAAGGTGCCCGTGCAGCAGCCTCACTCACAGCGGGATGTAGTTAAACAACAGTCAGGCAGATCGTGGCACTGGGATCAGCTTCTGTGCATTTCAAGTTTCTGATTAGCCTACTCTTTATTTGATGAAAGTTGGCCTCATATTCACAGAAAAAGATCAAAATTAGTAAATGGAAAAAAGCCGAGCTCTAATGAAGCATATGAAGCGAAGCGCGAAACGCGGAAATACGCAAAGTCATTGACTTTTCTGTCACATGTTGTAACTGTAGCAAATGCAACATAAAACAGACTCTCAGTCGTCCAGAGGCTCCTGATTAAAGCTTATGAACTTTGTGCAGCCTAGAGTGCGTTCTCTGCACAGTCCCGTCAGGACCAAGCTGCAGACACTGAGCGCACAGGCCAGGGGCGAACCAGAGGAGGGGGCTCAGTGGGCAGGGCCCCTCACACTAACACACTCAGGCATTAAAAATGAAGACATCTAATTCTGTCCCAGTCAGAGCAGAACAGCACAAAATGTCAGTTTATTTAATATAGATTTATTTCAATCTTGGTCAGGAGTAAAACCATTAAATCTAATACAATTATTGAAAAGAAAAGAGAAAAGCCAGGCATAAAGTTATAGTTTATTGTGATTTAAATATTACGGTCACATTACATTTAATCACAATAAACTACCGCCCCTGGATCTCGCGAATGGTCGGTGCCTTTGTGGCTCTTCACAGGATCAGGGTTGAATATTTCGGCTCTTGGTCTCTGACTAGTTGGCCACCCCTGGATTATAGGTTTAAATTACTATGGAAGACAGTTTGGGTTTTTTAACAATGACACAGTTGTATCCAGGAAGAACAGACCGAAACGCTGACACTGTAGAAGAAGAATAAAGCTACATTTAACAGATTTACCTGACTCAAAACTGTGATTGTGATTAGAGAAATACTACTCCAGGCCTGTCTTTGAAGAGGAAACAACGTTATAACATGGTTTAGAGCTGAAAAACTTAATTTTGCATATGCCCACTTAAAGGGTAAAGAGGAGAGTTGGGATTGGGCCTCACTGTAGCATTGAGGCAGAG
This sequence comes from Proterorhinus semilunaris, assembly GCA_021464625.1. Classification (NCBI taxonomy): domain Eukaryota; kingdom Metazoa; phylum Chordata; class Actinopteri; order Gobiiformes; family Gobiidae; genus Proterorhinus; species Proterorhinus semilunaris. The sequence goes on from CM038354.1 coordinate 2,471,999, forward strand.
AACATCTGTGGCACTCGTCTATGTTTTCTTCTAACATTTATCAGATGCTTAAGATGTGATATTTTAGTTTGAATGCCGATATCGAGTGTATGATGGAGTTTGATATGATGTGTTTAGGACCGTGGGCGTCTCCTGCTGGAGCTTGAGCACATGCAGCAAACTGACCTCCTGAGGAGGAGGCAGCAGGTGGGGGACATGCCGCGGCAGATCTTTGAGCCTCTGTACAGGAGGCAGGACACACAGCTGGACCTGCAGAGGGACATGGAGTTCGCCTTCGAGGACATGTACAGCGGAGAGAGAAGTAGGACACTCGGACAACTCCTTATCTTCTTGTAACCATGGTGTGCTGTTCCAGACCCAGAGTGCTTTTTTGTATCTTCTTTAAAATTTTGAAGACTAGCCCCTGACCAATGTTATCTAAATGTTTTATATATTATGCTTTTAAAATCTTTTAGACACCTTATCTTTGGTGTTTTACATTTTATAACTGAAAATGTATGCAGTAAAAATACTTCCGGATCCTTCCGGATCCTATAAATGAAGTAGAGATATCCTGAATGGGCCCTTTACCAGTAGTTTATTTGTTCTGTGATGTGCCAGGGGTGAAGGGGGACCTGCTGTGTCACCTGGTGCCAGAGCCTCTGCCCCCGCCCTCCACTGACAGCCTCTGCCAAGACCTGGACGTCACACAGGATGAACTGACTCCCACTTACCAGTCCCAGGCTGCGCGAGAAGAGATCACGCCAGACTCTGTGGAAGGTGAGAATGAGCATGAATGTGCCATAAAATCAACATGATGCTGACTTCCTAGGGTTTCCTGTCTGTTGTATTCCTACTGTGTCTTGCTAAAAATAAGTGAATATTATATTTAGCAGAAAATAAGCTGCTGTTGAATATTTACAACATATTGAGGGCTTTACTCAGGATGTACATACTTCACCAGAGGAGATGTCTGTGTTTTTTTGCTTTCTAATTTTTTCCTCCTTGAAAATTACAAGCTACAACCTCAGAGCTCTCTAGCTGAATAAACTCTTATGCTGCGTTTACACATAAGCACGATGCGTTACGAATGCCACGAATCCACATTCGTGGCCAAGGATCACGAATGTGAGTGGAATTTGATGATTCGGGGTAGAGGTTTCACGCGCCGCCACTAACTGTTGCGACCTGTTACTACGCGCTGCGATTAATGGCACGAATTATTACGCACGGTCACGAATATGCATCGTGTCCCGCGCTGCTGCGTGGTGTCCCGCGCTGCTGCGTGGTGTCCCGCGCTGCTGCGTGGTGTCCCGCGCTGCTGCGTGGTGTCCCGCGCTGCCACGGGCTGTTACGGGTCACTGGGAATATTCGCGTTCTGTCAGAAATCTGTCAAGAATTGAGCGAATGTGGAGTGATCTTCTTCCACCGGGTTGGAGGCGGAGCAGAGGCCGTGCTCTCCCCTGAGTCATTGGGCTCGTCTGGCTCCAACTCCCGAACATCAGGTACAACCGCAGGAGGAAGAGAGGTCGGAGGAACACTTTGAGCACCCCGCGGAGCGGCAGCGGCAGGTGCTGTCCGTGGCTTGGAGCGCGGATTGGCCGACTTTGTGACACTTTTCCTTGGCATAGCTACTGCAGGTACCAACATTTACTTTGGGCGTAGCGTGGGTTTCTGTCAATTTTGAGCGTGAAAACAGTGATTCTGCTACGAATGCTCTCACGCTGAATTACGAAGCGCCACTGCTCCTCACGAAAGGACACTCTCCGTTGCGAACTCCACGAACAGAGGGTGATTCGTGACATTCGTGGAAGATTTTTTGACAGACAAAAACTTTCTCCACGAATGTCACGAACTGATGCGTTCTGTTAAGAATCCCATTGAGATGCGTTAAGTCACGTCACGAACGACGGAAAAATGACATTCGTAACGCATCGTGCTTATGTGTAAACGCAGCATTAAGTAAACAAAATGGCTAATTCATTATATTCATGTTTCTTCTCTCCAGATACAATTCAAAACATGCAAGTATCGTTATATATAAGCAGAGGTTCACTGCACTGGTCCAGTGGTTTTGTTAAAGTTTTATCATGAGAACTTACACAGACATCTTGTTGCCATCATTAGCTGCACTTCTCCACTAGGGGCCGCCATTGTCATCTTCATCTGTATCTGAATTCAAAGCACTCTGAAAAAAAAAAATAATAATAATAATAATTTAAAAATTAAAATAATAATGAGGAGATGGAGGAAATTCAAAATAACAATACATTTTCAAATATTCCGTGCTCAACAAAAGACCTACAATACATCCATCCATCCATCCATTTTCTTCCGCTTTATCCGGGGCCGGGTCGCGGGGGCAGCAGTCTCAGCAGAGATGCCCAGACTTCCCGATCCACGCACACCTCTTCCAGCTGTTCTGGGGGGACCCAGCAATAAGAAATGCTAGAAATACATTATTTTCCACAATAATCACCAACTACAAAAATAACCCAAAAGTCCTATTCTCAACAATAGATAATGTTTTAAATCCTGATTTTAACAGACCTCCTTTAAACCCCACAGACACTCTCTGTGAGGCGTTTGCAGACCAGGGGAAAGATAGACACTATCAGATGTAATATTTTATCTAACCAAAGTAACACAGCTTTAAATACGTCTGGTTGTCTATTTGTTCCAAAAGAAACACTGCACAATTTTGTCCAGGTTAATGCTGAGATAATAACGTTTTCTCCTCAGTGAGGCCCACCACATGTCCTTTAGACCCGGTCCCAACCCCGTTTTTTAAAACGTTGTATGAATCCTTTAAAGACTAACTTTTGCACATGATGAATTGCTCTCTTCAGACGGGGGTCTTCCCTGCAGCCTTTAAGGGGGCGGTGGTGAGGACCCTGCTGAAGAAGAGCAATTTGGACCGTAATAATTTTAACAACTTTAAATCCAACTTACCATTTTTGAGCAAAATCTTAGAAAAACGTGTCTTTATCCAACTTAATGATTTTATTTCTGCACATAACGTCCTTGAGAAATTCCAGTTTGGCTTTAGGGTAAACCCCAGCACCGAGACGGCCCTTTTAAAGATCTTAAATTATGACTCACAGAAGGTCACAGTGTTGGTTCTACTGGATCTGAGCGCTGCCTTTGATACAGTCGACCATACTATTCTTTTAACTCGTTTAAAACACATCGGCCTCTCTGGTGCTGTCCACAAATGGTTTACATCCTACCTCACAGACAGGACATTCATGGTAAGTGTGATACCTGCTCCTCTAAGGTCCATAAAATTACATGTGGTGTGCCCCAGGGTTCGATTTTAGGCCCAGTGCTTTTTAACCTGTATATGCTCCCTCTTGGTGATGTCATCGAGAGACATGGAGTCAACTTTCATGCTGATGATACACAGTTGTACATCTCCATGTCTCCTGATGACACCAGGCCACAATTTTATTTGATATATATATATATATTAATTAATTTTTATTTTTTAAACCTATGTGTCTCCTCCCTTTAGATTCTCTGCACACAAAAGCATCAGACGACGGCAACGCGGCGCCTCCAAGGCGAGGTTTGAAGAGACTGCTGACCCGCATCCAAACCCAGAGACGGCGTTGGAGCGAGAGTGAGGCAGTCAGCACTGGCCCCCCCTGTGGGCAGGACAGCAGTATAGACACGGGCTCGCTGACAACTGCGGACAAGCAATGTGAGCGCATTTTTACATATGAACAAATGAGAGGCTTATCCGTGAGCCAGAACTGTAGAGATTTAGGGGAATCACAGTCTAAAAGCTTCAAAAAGTAGAATTAAAAAAACCTAATTGAAGCAGCGGAGTAGAGAAGAAGAAGCTAAGGTCTGTTTGTAACTCAGTATCACTCAGTCACCGTGTCACTCAGTTAAATCACTATTTATCATAGTGGGTCATGCTGTATGGCCATGTCATCTCTATAGTAGAGTCATAACCTTGGTTCCATAATAAATAAATAGGTTAAGGTATACTTTATTCCATAGGAAAAATGTGTTCTCTGCATTTGACCCATTCTTCGACACCGCTGGGGTGACTCACAAGGAGCAGTGGGCGACGGCAGGGCCACGGCCGGGGACACATCTCCGGATGTGGAGCCAGACTGATGGTTAGAATCACCTGGCTGGAGGATTCACCTATTGTACATGTTTTTAGTGGTAGGAAAAACCGGAGTGCTTGGAGGTAATCTACGCAGAGACATGCAAACTCCACACAGAAGCACAGCGCTAACCACTACGCCATATATATATATAATGCAAAATAGAAAATATATTTTCTCCACAAATTCCAATTGAAAAGCATTAGGTAAGCCTAAAAAGCTTAAATCAAAATGAAAACAAGCTGACAACAGTCATGTTATTATACTTTTGCAGAAGATAAATATTGAAATAATAATAATAATAATAATGCATTTTATTTCTTAGGCGCCTTTCAAGGTCGCCTCACATCCACAAGTAAAATAACATCAACAGTTAAAAGCAGTTAAAATACAAAGTTAAAACAGCATGAATAAAAAAGGACGATGCAGTTGTGGTCACAGTGAGTAGACTTGTCTAAACAGATGAGTTTTGAGGATGGATTTGAAGTGTGGGAATGAGTCGGTGTTACGGAGGTCAGGAGGGAGAGTGTTCCAGAGCTGAGGAGCAGAGCGACTGAACGCTCTACTCCCCATGGTGACGAGACGGGCGGGAGGGGGGGCAGTGAGCCGGAGAGAGGAGGAGGAGCGGAGAGAGCGGGCAGGTGTGGAGACATGGAGGAGGTCAGTCAGGTATGGAGGGGCGAGCTTGTGAATTGCTTTGAATGTGAGAAGCATGATTTTGTATTGGATGCGGTGGGTGATGGGGAGCCAGTGGAGCTGTTGAAGGACAGGAGTGATGTGGTTTATGGAGGGGGTGTGTGTGACGATGCGGGCGGCTGCATTTTGGACCAGTTGGAGTTTATGGAGAGTTTTTTGAGGGAGACCAAACAGCAGGGAATTACAATAGTCGAGACGGGAGGTGACGAGGCTGTGTACAAGTATGGCAGTGGTGTGAGGGGAGAGAGAAGGGCGGAGCCGGCGGATGTTTCTGAGGTGGAAGTAGGCGATGCGGGTGATGCTATTGATGTGTGCGGAGAAGGAGAGGGTGCTATCGAGGATGACACCCAGGCTCTTTACCTGAGGGGAGGGGGAAATGGAGGAGCCGTCAATGGGAATGGAGAAATTGCTGATTTTATTTAGGGTGGATTTGGTGCCAATGAGGAGGAGTTCAGTTTTATTGCTGTTGAGTTTGAGAAAGTTTGAAGTGAACCAGGACTTTTTTTCATGGAGGCAGTTAGTGGGAGAGGAGGGTGGGAGTGTGGGATTTGGTTTACTGGAGATGTAGAGCTGGGTGTCATCCGCGTAGCAGTTAAAGTGAATGTGGTGTTTTCTGAAGATGTAACCAATAGGGAGAAGGTGATTAGGAACAGTAAGGGGCCGAGGACAGAACCCTGGGGAGCCCCTGAAGTGACAGGGAAGGGACAGGAAGTAAAAGATTTGAGCTGGATGAACTGTGTGCGGTCAGAAAGGTAGGAGCGGAACCAGGAGAGGGGAGTGTTTGTGATGCCAATGGAGGAGAGTCTGTCCAGAAGGTCGGAGTGGGAGATAGTGTCAAAGGCTGCGCTGAGATCAAGCAGAAGGAGGATAGAGAGTGAACCGGAGTCAGCAGAGAGGAGAAGGTCATTGGTGATTTTCATGAGGGCAGTTTCAGTGCTATGGCGGGAACGGAAGTAAGATTGAAATTGTTCATACAGGTTATTGGAGGAGAGATGGGTGTGGAGTTGGGCAGCAACAGTTTTTTCAAGAAGTTTTGAGATGAAGGGAAGGTTTGAAATGGGACAGAAGTTATTAAGGTCGGAAGAATCAGAACCAGGTTTCTTGAGAATGGGAGTGAGAGCGGCAGTTTTAAGTGGAAAGGGTACAGTACCAGTAGTGAGGGAGGCTTGAATTATGTTAGTTATGATGGGGGAAATTGCAGGAGTGGAGTAATGTTCCCAGGGAAAGGCTCGCCACCCACTGAATAAGGTTTGTCACCCACTGAATAAGGTTTGTCACCCACTGAATAAGGTTTGTCACCCACTGAATAAGGTTTGTCACCCACTGAATAAGGTTTGTCACCCACTGAATAAGGTTTGTCACCCACTGAATAAGGTTGCGCAACCCGCTTAAGTGGCCCGCCCTACCAGGTTGAGAACCACTGCTTTCGTTGACTATATGTTCTCCGGTGCGTACTTAGTCAGGCCTTGAAAGTAATACAATAAATTGGGAAGGCCTTCAGACGCCAATAGCTTGTCTGTAACTGTGACACGTATAATACTGTGGTTTTTAAAGGAGCTTAAAATGCTGAGAAATAGTTCATGTTTATATCTGGACTTCCGGTCTTTCTGCTGTATTTGGGCATACACAACTCGACTCAACGCTGACCAGGCACGTATTTTGTAAATGAGGAATGACAGGTAGTTTTGCATGAGGGAACAGCATTCTCTTGTTAAAGAAAGTTGCAAAAAGTCAAGTTTGTGTCTGTGGCAAATGTTGAAGGGCCTTTATTGAGCTTTTAGCCCTGCAATATCCTCTGTTTGTATGCCTACATTTAAAATATCTTAAGTCTTATGTGTTATTCTCATGGAGCAGCAGAGGGACATGTTCAGGGAAATAATACAACAACAACAGGAGAACTTCAAAGGATTCATTAAAATCATCATGGAATCGACAAACACCCGAATGGATTTACAGACAAAGGACATTCAAGAGCTTAAAACAAGCCTGCAGTAAATGCAAGCTGAGGTGGACACTCTGAAAGAAGAGAAATTGAAACTCACTGACCGCACGAACACATTACAAAACGATTGTTATAAAGTATGTGACAATTTGCACATTATCACGGATAAACTGGAGTATCTGGAGGGACAGAGCCGCAGAAACAACCTGGTCTTTGAGGGAGTGTTGGAGTCGCCCGGGGAGACTTGGGCCGACGCCGAGGAAAAAGTAAAAGAACTACTGAGGGAGAAGCTCCAGTTACAGCACACGGTGGAGATGGAGAGGGCTCACCGCGTAGGGAAACCCAACGGGAGAGACTGGCCGAGACCCATCATCGCCAAACTACTGCAGTGGAAGGGTCGTGAAGAAATCTTGCAGCGCGCTAAACGACTCAAAGGAACAAATATCTTCATAAACGAGGACTACACAGAATCCATTAAAAGAAAGCGAAAAGAACTGATGCCGGAGTTGAGCGCTGCACGGGAGAGGGGGGAGATCGCCTTCTTGCGCTATGATAAACTCATTATACGTCCGCGCACCAGTACACCAACTCCAGTATAAACACCGGGAAAAACTTATGGATTTTGGTATGTAAAAGCACATAAGTTCATATGTCCTGTAATACATGTAGTTCTATAGGAAGCATCGACTTGGATCTTTCACTATGGAGAATTGCTGAACCAAACTCCCAGGATTTTACATTCTCTCAATACGACCTACAGAACACTGAGATCGACATCGACCCTGAAAATAACTTATTTACTAGAGCTACCAATGACTGTCAATATTATACAGAAGATTTGTACAATAGTAAACTTAAGAACGTTAAGGCATTCACTGTAATCCACTTCAATAGTCGAAGCCTCTATGAAAACTTTGACCACATCAAAAGCTTCTTAAAACAGTTTTCTAAACCATTCAGTGTCATTTTAATCACAGAAACATGGATTCATAATGACAGAGAAATTGAGTTTTCTATTGATGGTTATGAATTTATAAGTATGAACAGAAGAAGCGACGTTTCTACCCCTTTCTGCGAACTGCTTTTGCAGTTTTTGTGTTTCACATTGTTTTACAAGATGTTTTTGTACATCTTTGCCATGTTTTTGTGGAGTTCAGCTGATTTTTTTACTGCCAAAGATCTTTGCTAGCAATGAACAGAGGATGTGTTTTAAAAGTAAACGCACAGTTAGCATCCGAGCTAAAAGCATTTAAGCAGCATTTGAGACCTCCAAATCCAGAGATATCATCTTCTTAAGCGCTGACAGGTCACCGAGGGCCCCCTGCACCTGCAGCGCAGTGGAGGCGTCACAAGAGGCGCTACAGGAAACAAAAAAGGGGCAAACGAAGAGGTATCCAAGCAAGAATAACAGCTAAAGAATAAAGGCTGTGTGCTGAGCTCCCTCCTGTTCACTCTGCTGACCCATGACTGCGCTCCAAAGTACGACTCAAACCTCTTCATCAAGTTTGCAGACGACACAACAGTGGTGGGTCTCATCAACAACAGAGACGAGTCAAACTACAGGAGTGAGGTGAGCAGTCTGGCCATGTGGTGCACACAGAACAACCTCTCTCTAAATGTGGAGAAGACTAAAGAGATTGTTGTGGACTTTCGAAGAGCACGGGTCCAGCATGCTCCTCTAACAATCAACGGTGCTGCAGTGGAGAGGGTGACCAGCACTAAGTTCCTGGGTGTGCACATCACAGAGAACCTTTCCTGGACCATGCACAATACATCTCTGGTCAAGAAAAGTAATCAGCGTCTCTACTTTCTCCGCAAGTTAAGAAGAGCTAGAGTCCCAGCCTCTGTTATGTGCAACTTCTACAGAGGGACTATAGAGAGCGTCCTGACCAGCTCCATCACTGTGTGGCTCTTCTACAGAGGGACTATAGAGAGCATCCTGACCAGCTCCATCACTGTGTGGTTCTTCTACAGAGGGACTATAGAGAGCATCCTGACCAGCTCCATCACTGTGGGGTTCTTCTACAGAGGGACTATAGAGAGCATCCTAACCAGCTCCATCACTGTGGGGTTCTTCTACAGAGGGACTATAGAGAGCATCCTGACCAGCTCCATCACTGTGTGGTTCTTCTACAGAGGGACTATAGAGAGCATCCTGACCAGCTCCATCACTGTGGTTCTTCTACAGAGGGACTATAGAGAGCATCCTGACCAGCTCCATCACTGTGTGGCACAGCACCAGCACTGCCTCCTGCCGAAGGAGCCTCCAGCGCATCGTGAGAGCAGCGGAGAAGATCTGTGGAGCTCCTCTCCCCTCCATTAAGGACATGTACTCCACCCGTCTCACCCCCAAAGCCGTCAGAATCACCAGGGACCCTACGCACCCATCACACAGTCTCTTCAGAGTAATGCCTTCAGGGAGGAGGCTGTGGAATCTACGGCCCAGGGCCCGTCGACTTAAGAACAGTTTCGTACACAAGGCCATCGGGAAGCTGAACTCCCTCCCTCCCACCCCTCTTCCCCCACCCCCCGCTCCACAATCAAGGATGAGAGAAATATAATTTCAAATCAGTCACATGGTTTGACAAATAAAACAATCTTGAATCTTGAAGAAACAAGCATGGTGGGGGCGTAGCTATGTTTGTAGACTCCAACTATAGTTACAAAGTAATGGAAAATAAGACTACGGTGGTGGATGATACACTTACTGTAGAAATTACAAGGCAAAAAAAAAACATTATTATTGTAAGTTGTATTTATAGAACATCTGGCTCTGATGTACAGTGCCTTGCGAAAGTATTAATACACCTTGAACTTTTGCACATTTTGTCATGTTTACAACCCTAAACGTAAAGATTTTATTTGTTACACACAAGTAACAGACAACTGTGAAGTGAAAGCAAACTGATACATGATTCTGTTATTTTACAAAAAATAGAAAAGTGTAAAGTGGGGCGTGCATAAGTATTCATACAGCATTTTCTGAGTGCATTAAATTGCCTTTATAACATTCCTAATGACTGCAGAAAGTTCACACCTTGTCCTAACCATTAAATAGAGGCCGCCTGTGTGTAATCTACTCTCAGTATAATTCCAGCTGTTCTGTGAGGGCCTCAGAGCTATGGTCAGAGTGTATTGGTCACTAAACCGTCAAGTCAAGAGTTCAAAACCTTTTCTAAGATTTTAGAGAATTGCGGTAAACAGGCCTGTAGTTTGTAAAGAGATGTTTATCTCCTGCCTTGAACAGAGGAATCACTTTTGCTACTTTCATACTATCAGGAAATTGTCCAGTTTGCAACGATAAGTTACAGATGTAAGTTAACGGCTTAGAGATACTTTCAATTACAGTTTTTAAAGTTTTCAAGTCCATGTAATGGTAATCTGTCGAGGTTTTATTTTTACACCCTTTAACAATGTCCAGTATCTCCTTTTCCTCCACAGGTTTGAGGAACATGGACATAGGATTTGTGTCTATCAGTTCACAATTATAGTTCTCTATAATAGTTCTCTATGGTGCTTTACTCTTTCCATTTCCAAATGATGGATTGAACAGTGCTCCGTGAGATGTTCAAATCTTGTAAAATCTTTGTATAACTTTACGCTGCTTTAAACTTCTCCACAGCTTTAACCCTGACCTCTCTGGTGAGCTCCTTGGTCTTCATGATGTTGTTTAGTGACCAATACACTCTGACCATAGCTCTGAGGCCCTCACAGAACAGCTGGAATTATACTGAGAGTAGATTACACACAGGTGGCCTCTATTTAATGGTTAGGGCAAGGTGTGAACTTTCTGCAGTCATTAGGAATGTTATAAAGGCAATTTAATGCACTCAGAAAATGCTGTATGAATACTTATGCACGCCCCACTATACTATTTTTTTTTTTTTTTTTAAATAACAGAATCATGTATCATTTTGCTTGTCTGTTTTTTGTGTGTGAACTTTCAGTAAAAAAAATCAAAATAAAATATTTTCGTTTAGGGTTGTAAACATGGCAAAAGTTCAAGGTGTGTTAGTACTTTAGCAATGCACTGTATATATCTACAAAAATCTCTAGAAGCATTTCAGTAATAGCAAAAGCAAAGCACATTTTAAACATCAAAGCTCTTCATACCTTATACTGTTCTCTGATTTTGCCCTACTTATATTATTGCACTGTGGTTTGGGGTAGTACTTACAAAAACACAGTTAAACCAATAGTATTGTTGCAAAAAAGAGTTATCCGAGTAATTCAAAAAATTGGGGTTTTGGACCACACAAACTCATTATTTTTTAAATCACAGATCATGAAGTTTTGTGACATTGTTGAGTTCCAAACAGTACAGATGTTATTCAAAGCAAAGTATAAACTGTTACCAAGCCAAATACAAAGAAGGTTCCAAGAACGTACTGGTCGTTATGAATTACGTGATGAATTGAACTTTAGGATTCAGAAACATAGCACAACTTGGAACATTTTTAGTCCCACAGTTAACAGTGTTTAATTGTGGAATAAACTGGAGATGGAATTGAAACGATGTCCAAACATCAATCTGTTCAAATATAAATACAAACAAGACTTTTGAAATATACAGAGAAGAAGAAATGCGTTGCCACTAGGGGGAGCAGTAGGATCAATTATGTGTATTTTTTCCCCTATAATCAAGGAAAACTGTTGCTGCTTGGAACGGTTGTCATTCTATTGCTCAAATTTACCTTTTATAAAAGTAACTCTCGGTAATGTTTGGCACAGGTAACGATCTGAAAGAAATATATTAATCACATTTTTTGACTTGTTTTGTACTAGACAACGTACATTAAACAAGATCGTTGTTGTAGTTGTGCTTTGTTTCATTTAATTATATAAACAATTCAAATTTTTTTTGTAAGTTTGTAAGTTGGTCTGTGCTAATGTAGCTGTTTGAAATGTATGTTTGTAATTCTCTTGGGATGAGGTCTTGTTGATGTTTTGTTCCTTCTGTACCATTGTGTGAAATTTACTTTTTTATTGCACTGAATTTGGGGGTGGGCGCTCATAAGCTTTTTGCTTCAGCCCACACCTTTCGAGCAGTATGTATACTGCTCAAATAAACAAATAAACTAAACTAAAAAATAAACCAATTCCATTTTACACCTCGAAATCATCAATGTCAAGGTGTGCAAAAGTAGTTTAATATTAAGCATACTGTGGGACCTTTTAACATTATGACCTTTTCCCTCCATCAGCTGCAGCAGACGTGGAACATTCAGCCGTTGCAGATAAAACCGAGGAATTAGAAGAACAGAGGAGAAAGGTAACTTTTTTTATGTTTGGGTGACTAAATTGCTGAGTGATAGAAGTTAACCTGAGACCTGCCTGTTGCCCGGCTTTAGGAGGAGGAGCTGGAGAAGGAGAAACGGGAGCAGATGGAGATCCTGGAGCAGCTGGAACATCAGCGGCTGCAGCTGGAGGAGAAGCTGAGTGAAGCCCAGAGTGAGAGGGCTCTGCTGGAGACCTCCACCACCCCCACCTCCACGGAGCAGACGGACTCCACGGTGACGGTGAGCACTGTGCTAGGCTTTCATCGGGCTAAATGCTTTGTTCATAGATAGCTCATTGTAATTTTAGGCTGCCAGATGAAACCACAATACTGTCGAAGGAGGCTTTAAAGAGGCACTAAACGCCAAACTCCGCTCCCGGTGCAGTCAGTGCTACGAGAACCCGCCACAAACTGCGCCAAATAAACACTGACATCTCCACGGTGCGCTAAGTGCTAACCACACACGCACCTGATGCTTTGTGGTTGTAATACAGAAAACCCACACATCCATTTCCCCATTTGCTGGCCGTGATCGGGGAAGGGTCCGCTGATTCACTACTACATTGACTACTTTTTACAGAAACCTCCGCCAAAAGAAAATTCAAATTCCATTTAGTTTTTAGCCATGAGGGGGCAGTACACACATGGTTTTAGACGGTTTATAGAAGAACTAAGTCACTTGTTTACCTTAATAAATCCTTTCCGTAGTCCCTCTGGGGGTAATGCACGTGTTAATGGGATGATTGGGGGTCTTTCATCTCCCCCTGGTGTCTCTGGCCAGAAAACCATGCTTGCAACTTCCCTGGCTCCGAGTTGGAGGCTCAATACACACTAATGGAATCACGAAGAAGAAGCTAACAGGCTAACGGGCAAATCTAACTACTATGGGCTAGCGCCACTTTAAACAGTATTTACAGTCAAGTTTGAGTGAAAAAAAATTATCTCCATTATGTAATTCGATGTACAATATCCCTCTGTCCCTTTGTCTTTTCTGTCAGCGTAGTATTTACTCTCACAGACAATTGATGAGTAAAAAAATCGCAACTTGCTACGACACCTGCAGTTGCTTTTATGGCCTCTAGGGGCAAGAGTTACTTAGTACTGCTTTAACAACGTTTATGATAAAACTCAACATGCTCCTAAAACTTATCACGTCCACTTTGGCCTATCATGATAACAACATTGCTACATGCTACGACACCTGCAGTGGAGCTTATGAATTCTAGGGGCACTCTAGGAGTTACTTAGTTCTGCTTTTATATACAGGTTTACACTAAATAACAAAAGAATAAGTGGGAACAGCAGATAATACTCTAAAATCATCAGATATACAGTTTATCAGCAGAAAAAAGTTGGTTTGGCCTTTAGTTACACTTTAATAAGACTCCTTGGACATTGAGACACAGACGGGGCATTTACTAGGTGTGTGCATCTTCAGTCCTGAGTGTTTCTGAGCTTTATTTATTGTTAGATTCAAATCTTGACTTCCACAGCCAGAGCCAGTTGCTGGAAGCCACACCATGAAGATGGAAGAGCAGCGACGTCGACTGCTTCAACAAAAGGAGTAAGTAACAGTATGCTGGTTAGTAAAAGACTGAAAGGTGATGATTAACCTTTAGTTTTTGTCAGGGGTGAAAGTAGCTTTTTTTTTTTTTTTTTTTTCATAATGTTAATGCATAAATGCGGCACATGATTAAGAAGATGTTTAGGCTATTGTCACATGCCTGTTACCAACTTATTTACCACTAATGTGGAATGCAAAAAAAGCACTTTGCAAATGCCCAGAGCCCCAAAGGACAGGGCAAAACTTTTCCCTGGCCATTTTGACCCTTTTAGTCTTCTTAAAGGACCTGTATCATGCTATTTTAGCCATTCCAAAGTAAAGTATAGGCATTTATATGATATATTGTACCTCTACCACTACAGAGCACTAATTTTTGTGATAAATATAAGTATTTTCTGGAGGTATTTTTCCAACCCGGAAGACAAAACGCTTGGATTCAGTTAACTCCGCCCCCTCTCTCCGCTCATACAACTTTAGCAGTAGTAGAAATATATATAATGGCTAACACACACGCTAACACGCATTTTGATTGACTCACCGCTCTGATGATTCCATTATGTTGGTTATAAAAGTTAATCCACTTTGACTCTGGCCAAGGTTCACCAAACATCCATCAGAGACGGTCACAGACAAACACTATTTTGGCTGCTAGTCGCTGAATCCCGGAGAGAAAATCCAACTTCTGGCGAGTGGTCTCTTCTTTAGGAAGGTTGAATAAAGTCCTTTCCTCGTAGCCAAACGCGCTTTTCTCCGTGACATTATCGTTAGAAAAAGGAACAGGTGTCCAGACTCCAGAGTAGGTTAGAAAGAGCTCCTTCTTCACAGCTTTCGGTGCAAACACGACATCTGCTCAGACGCTCAGGGGGTGCGTTTGATTTCTCTGCAGGGGCAGCGCGGACGCGTCAGGAACTTTTTTTTTTTTTTTTTTTTTTTTTTCTTTTTTTTTTTTTTTTTTTTTACGACAGAAATAATGAAAAATCAGGCATTAGCTTACAGACGTCGAGCACTTCCGTTCCGCTGTGACGACACAACTGAACATGCCAGTCGTTTACCAGGAGAGGGCGGAGCAGCTGCTCAGAGCGCAGGATTCAGGAGGATTACTGAGAACTGCGTGAATGAATCCAAAAACCACTCTGGGGGTGTTTTTGAGAAGGAAATAGCATAACAACATGGTTAAAAGCTCCAAAAAGTCGATTTTGCATGATATAGGACCTTTAATGTTATGATTATGAAACTGAAATTTAATGAACAAGTACTTTGATTGTATTCCTTTAAAATTAGATCTGTTTCAACGGCATAAAAATATGCATTTGTTCTTAATTAAATTCCCACAACTTTACTTTCACACGTGTCAACTGTGAACTAGTAACAAATATCCAAAACGATTTTGAAAAAACATCTAAACGGAGATAGGAGAGTATTTGCATCTATCTTTAGATCCTCGTGTATGTCATGCCTTTCACAACAAAGGCTTTTGCTTTTATTTTGTAAGGTCAACAGGAAGCACTCAGTTCTTATTATGCTACATGACAAACAGGGAACTTTAGAAATATTTACCGTTGTTTTGGTAAAGGATTTAACATTTCCAAGACATGGATAAACAGGACATTTGTGACGACGGACCCAGTGCGGATTTGTTCGCTCCTCCTTTTTTCGCAGGTAAACAATGTCTGCACGCTGTGAAAGTGTCCCATGAAGGAAAACCAGAAAAGCCAAAAGGCCCCTATAAGGGACTCTCATTCTAATGTGACAGCTTTAGGTGGAGGAGCGCATGTGAGCCGTGGCGCTGACGGCTCTGTTCTGTGATGCGTAAAGACGCACGGGGAGGCCTGCAGCCAAATTGGCAAAACTGTGCCGTTACTGTGTGTGCAGAAAGTTCAGGGACAGAGCAGATGAGATCCAGTCTGCTATACTGCATTTAAGTGGCTGAACTTCAACGCGTTTGAGCTCAGTGAGTATTATTGGCAGACTACTGTTTTGTGCGTAAGATGAGAGCGCGCACCTCTTGTCCTTCCTGGTACGGCGTACCACCGGCAAATCTTTTACCGGAACGCAGTACCGGACCGTACCGGCTTACTTTCACCCCTGGTTTTAGTACATTCAAATCTAGGATCTGGGCCTTTTGTAATACTAAAGTCTCATGAGAAGCTAAAAATGTTCACGTAAAACTGTGAATCACTTGTTCATAACATATAAACATATTCCACATTACTGTAACAAACCCTCAGTTTGGATGCTTCATTATGAGCAGATTCAATGTGTTACATGATTGTCTTGCATTCACTTTTATTATTACTGTATTTCCTTTGACATTGTAAATGAAAGTTTACCACCATCTCATGACTAAGTAAAACCGTGATGTCCTTGTTATCTTATAGTTTTTTCATTTCTTTTTTATTCTACAACTGTTTCAGAATCCATCAGAGATCGGTGGAAGTGGCTCGTCAGCGCTTGGAGGAGTACCAGAGAGCTTTACAAATTCGATACAACATGCCCACTGTTCTGCCTTTAGTTGTTCCTCCCTCTGTTGTACCTCCAGCCAACGTTCATTCTGCTCTTCCATCGTCTGCAGCTCCTCATGCCAACGTTCATTCTGCTCTTCCATCGTCTGCAGCTCCTCATGCCAACGTTCATTCTGCTCTTCCATCGTCTGCAGCTCCACGTGCCAACGTTCATTCTGCTCTTCCATCGTCTGCAGCTCCTCATGCCAACGTTCATTCTGCTCTTCCATCGTTTGCTGTGCTTCCTACAGCTTTTCCTTCATCTCTTCCATCGTCTGCTGCTCTTCCTACAGCTTTTCCTTCATCTCTTCCATCGTCTGCTGCTCTTCCTACAGCTTTTCCTTCATCTCTTCCATCTTCTGCTGTTCCTCGTGCCAAGGTTCATTCTGCTCTTCCATCTTCTGCTGTTCCTTCATCTCTTCCATCTTCTGCTGTTCCTCGTGCCAACATTCATTCTGCTCTTCCATCTTCTGCTGTTCCTCCTTCAACTGTCCTTTCAGGTCTTTCGTCTTCCGCTGGGCCTCCTAGGGCTGTTCCCCTGACAGCTATTGCTCCGTTAGTTGGTCGTCCTGCCTCGGTTCCTCGAGCCATTTTTACCCAGTCTGCTGTTCCTCCTCCTGCATTTCTTCCTGTTGCCATTCGTCTTCCTGCCGTCACACGTCCTGCTGATCATCTTCACCATCCAGGACCTGAAGAGCGAGCCCCTTTTCCCGCACAGACGGTGTCCAGAGAGCTGGAACCAGTTTGTCCTCCTCCTCTCTCAGACCCAGGCTCGGACAGTCTCACAGTCATGAGACACAGAGCGTTTTTAAAGTTTCTCCAGGACCGACTGGGTGTGACTGAGAGCAATCCACAACCTGACCTGTTGGGACTTCCATCCTCTCAGCCTAGCCCTTCAGGCTCTGGAGGAACTAGTCCGAGTGTTTCCAGTTTGTCTGCCTTCACTGCTGCGGCTCCCAGTCCCATCTCCTCCACCGGGATAGGCCGTAATGCAGCGGTCTCTCCAGGCTCACACCCTGGTCCCTCTGTGTCTCTGGGGGTTGGAGTGGGGAGGGAGAGGATGGGTCCGGGTTTGAGTGAAGTGGGAAGACAAAGGCTTGAGTTGTGGGACAATCAGAGCATGGCGTCACAGCCACAGGAGCAAGAGGATTTTCCAGAGGAGCAGGAGCAGGTAGAGCAGAATGTGGATACTGTAGAGGTTCAGTCACTGACCGATTTTTCTTCTTGATGTCTTTACAGACACGCTCCAACCTTCTGCAGACTCTTATCAGAGCTTTGGAACGCTCAAATATAGGGACTTCGCAAAGTGAAGATTCTGATCAACAGTCTACTTCTGGTGAGGCTACACAAGGCATCCAACCAACTGCAGGGTACAGTCAATAGTCACAAACTCTACAGTGATGTTCCCCTTTATAAAAGAGAGGTTTGGGCCAGTTTCCTCTTCTAACATATGAACTTTCACTTGGAACCTGAGAAATTACCTAATCTTCACAGTAAGGTGTTTGATTTTTGCACTGATTCTGTAGATTTATGTGGGAAATCCAAACATCAAGGGCTATTTTCTCAAAATGTCCTTTTCTAGTGCAGTGATAACATTTCCATCTATCGGCTACAAGCACCAAACTCTCTAGTCCTGTGATTGTACAAAAGATTCAAAGATTTAAAAGATTAAAATAATTTGTTTTTGTCAATTCATATAAATCGAAATGTTCGTTTCTCTCAAGTCCTTGGTGTGGGGCCGGGGGTGAGGAGTGAGCGGTGGAAGCTCAAGGAGGGCAGGGAAGGGAGGGAGATCAGCTTCCTGATCGCCTAGTGGATAAAACTGTAAACGTCATTTTTACTGTCTAATTCCAAATTTAAAGCCTGAGTTATCGAACTTTGAACCCCAAAAAACAAGGCAAAGTTTAAGATTTGACGGAGTCCAAGTCTTTTAAACTGACAGGCGAGGTTGGTTTATATGTAGAGCACAATTCTTACCAAAAGTAATGTATATTCAATTCAATTCAATTCAATTCAAATTTATTTGTATAGCACATTTAAAACAACTGCGGTTGACCAAAGTGCTTCACAGTAATAGCAGGTCACATAGAAATAAAATACAAGTAAAAGATAACATTCCAAGATACACTCAACTAGCTCGTATTGAAGGCCAGGGAGAAGAGGTGTGTTTTCAGCCTGGATTTAAACTGTTTCACAGACTGAGAGGACCTGATAGACAAAGGAAGACTATTCCATAGTTTTAGGAACATCCAATAGGAGCTGGTCAGCCGACCTCAAAGCTCTGGATGGAGGTATATGAATGCGTTCCTTTCCAGGCTCCAGGACTGCGTCCTCTGGGTGCCCCTCGGTGGACTCCGTGCCTCCATCAGCAGCTCCAAAGCCTCCAGTGTCCAGATCCAGGCTGGGCTTTGTGGACATCGTTCTGCATCAGCTCAGTGTGATCGAAGAGGTGAACACGCCGGCCAGCCTGAGCCTGCTGACCGGTGAGCTCTTGTTTTATAGTCACTCAGGTTACGCTTTGTGTCCAAGCTTCCAAGTAATCAGTAGGCCTGGGACAAAATAATCGTTTTCCAATATATTGCAATATGTGTTTGTTGTGATGCGCGTATCATATCAGAAGCCATGTATCGCAATACTTTTGATACTCAACTCTGTTTTAGAAAAACAATTAAACAAATGTTTTTGACTTTAAAGCTGGGGTACCTGATCCCTCCTGCACGAGTTGTTCAAGCAAATTATGTATATGCACATTTCACGCCTGTGTACATCTTTGAGTGGTAGCGAAGTATATAAAATATAAGTGTTTAGTTTAAGACAAATGTAACAACATCGAACGTTTTTCGAGGTGTTTACAACATACTCTGAGGCGGAAAAAATACAATTACTTTACCACAACAAAACGTCAGGTACCCCAGCTTTAAAGGAGCAGGCCACCGTTTTTCCATACTGAGATATGTTCTTACCTGAGCTTAGATGAGTTGATGCGTACTTGTCTGGTCTTTGTGCGTGCCCGTGGAAGAGCGTGGTAGCTTCCAACTTCACCCCGTTTGGAGCCATAGGAATTGGCGTCTTTGGCCGTTTTATTTGACTGAGCGCACGCACAAAGACCAGACAGGTACACATCAACTCGTCTAAGCTCAGCTAAGAACGTATCTCAGTATGGAAAAACGGTGGCTTGTTCCTTTAAGTCAACATGGTTAATACCTGTTTTGATTGGTTTCAACAAAAATGTATACTTTTAAAATGTGCCATTTGCAGCTCTCGAACTGTTTGAGTCGATGTCAGACTGCTTTATATTTCATATAACCTTTTGAAAACTCAACTTGTGTTTTCTTTATTCAGGGTGTTGCGGTTCGTTATAATGACATGTATTGTATCAAAAGTGTATTGTCCCGGCCCTGTCCCGGCGTGTGTTGCTGATGTAAGTTTGCTGGTTTGGAGGCGTTCCTTTTAAATATAGGGGACCGTGAAATGCAATGGATTCCCCACACATTTTATGTCGGACCTGTTACAGAAATAACAATGATGTTCGAGAGAATTGATGAAGAAGAGGCAGCAGTCCAGGATGTCTTATACAGGAGAAGTTTTTTTACCATCGTTACGGGACCCAGAGACATGAACTCGAGATATTGCCCTAGTCCTACCATTCAAGTCTGTCTATGCTTCCACACAAGAGGGATAAATACTGTCTAGAGCGTCATACTGATACGCAAGCAAAACATTCAATGCCTGAGAGTGGGCACCTGAGCACCACAGTCATGGCTATGACAGAGATAGTACGACTGTACGGCTTGACCCAGTATGATAAATAGCGAGATAATGTTATCCTCTAACAATCATAGAAGATGCAAAAACATATTTTTTCAAACTCATTTAAAGGTACACTGCGTAACATTTTGGACTTTTCCAAAGTAGCAGAAATACTCACACAAAAACAGAACCGCCGGTTTTGGAATGAAATCAATAAAAAGATCCGATTATGTATAACATGCTCCTTCATCACATAAGCACTACCTCATGAACATATAATCCACTCCTTTCTTTCTGCCATCACTAATCCTGCAGTACATTTGTCCGTCCATCTCTCCATCGTAAGAGGCAATATTGACCTAAAACAACTTAAAAATAGAGACAAAGCATTCATTTTCAGTCGAAAGCGGAAAAGATTCAGACCTGCCCTTAAGCAGACGTCATTATAGTCGTCACCAACATATGAAGAGTTTTGTATTGATGGTGTTGTTTATGAGACGGACAGGTATAGCGTATTTATATTATCAGAAGTAGTTTTAATGGAGCTTTGATCCTCTTGATGCACATTATGTTACATGGCCGTAGTTTCACTCACCACTGTAGGCTCTGGAGCAGCAGCGTCTAATATCTACGCCTGGGTATTTTTCCACTGTCCAATAAGTCCCTGTTTAAAAGCATGAAAATGAAGATTACCCAGTAAACGTTTGCACAACTGCAGCGAAAACGGTTAGCGGTGTGTATTCCAGAAGCTCTGTGCTCTTCCTGGGTACTCGGGGTGGGGGCTGGGACGTAAAATGGCAGCAAATGGAAATTTCCAGAGCATTTAACACACAAAGGCAGAGCAGTGCAGGATTCCTCAAACATGCAGAATCGCCACAAAACAACATCCTAACTCCAGGAAACCCGTAAAGAACGCTCACAATGTCACAAAATCCTTAAAAGCTACTACTTGCCAACTTTTGTATGATGAAGTGTATGCCCTGTTGTGGATTTGAAGTTAATCACCTTTATTTGCAGGGGAAGACGCAGTGACCGCAGAGGAGTCCCAGAGGAGCAAACAGGCGGACTCCTCAGCCTCACCGAGCTTCTCCCTGTCTGGTACGTACCTACACACGGTGGAAACCGAGGAAGAGGCTACAGCTAACACTAGTGTGTCCTCTTAGACTTTGCCCAATACATGGATTCACCACAGTCCCTGGACTTTGGGAGCGGAGCCGACTACTCCGGGTCGTCTGTCGTCTCCGGTTTGAAACATCCCGTAGAGGTATTTACGAAGGCCAGTTTGGATGAAGAGCAGCCCTGTCTGAGTCCACAGTCTCCAATTCAGCGTGTCGCTGGATTCTTGATCGATATGAAACCTTGATAGTATTTTAAAGCAGTACTAAGTAACGTGTTTACTTTAATAAATCCTTTCCGTAGTCCCTCTGGGGGTAATACAAGTGTTAATGGGATGATTGGGGGGTCTTTCATCTCCCCCTGGTGTCTCTGGCCAGAAAACCACAATTGCAACTTGGCTGCCACCGGACCGGAGCAACCAATACACACTAAAAGAATCACAAAGAAGAAGGTAACAGGCTAACAGGCAAAGCTAACTGCGGGCTAGCGCCACTTTAAACAGTATTTACAGCCAAGTTTGAGTAAAAAAAATCATTCCTATTGTATAACGGGATGTCCCTCTCTCCCTTTGTCTTTTCTGTCAACGTAGTATTTACTCTCACGGACAATTAATAAGTAAAAAAATCGCAACTTGCTGCGACACCTGCAGTTGCTTTTATGGCCTTTAGGGGCAAGAGTTACTTAGTACTGCTTTAACAACGTTTATGATCAAACTCAACAGGCTCCTAAAACCTATCATGATAACAACATTTGAAGTTCGATATGTTGAGGCAGGAAAACATTGTGATATCATTGAGGACCACTTGATGCCACTGATATGGGATTTTCTCTGGCCGATGCTTATTTTTGGGGACATTCCTGTTTAGTGGGTATTAGAGATGCACCTATCCAGGTTTTTTGCTTCAGATACTGAAGGTTTGAGTATCTGTGATATCCGATATTAACCAGGAGACTTTCCTAAGTGTCTTTCACTGGGTGAAAAAGTGAACATTCCTATTTTCTCCAGTGTGAGATCAATACAGTCTTCATTATTCTTGCAAAAGAGATATTACATATAATTGATCAATTATATTAATTAATTGACTAATGTAAAAACATTAAACAACAATCACTGGACTTTTCTACACTAAATATCCTCGGCTACATGACACAGGCGTTTAGGTTTCAGTAATAAACAACTCACATGATCAATACAAATATGTTCCGTTCATAAACTAAAACACTTGGCTGCTCCAGCCATGGACCATTTTATTTGATTACTTTATTTGATTACTTGCTAGCCCTGCTGATCAAAAATACAATTGTGGGGGTTGAAACTAATTCTCCAGATTCTGTGCTTTGAAAATGACATGCAGCATGTCCATATTGACTGAGGCTTAGTTGGTGAAACTTATGTTTGACAAACTTGTAGCAAAGAAAAGAAATGTACTGATAATAAAAAAGTCTAGCAATTATTGTGACAGGCCTATGTCCACATAAAAACACATGGAACACTCTTTTGCATGACGAGAACGCTTCAAACTAATGATTGCAATATCAGTGTGTTCTCGTGCTAAACGGTTGTAAACACTGCTGCTTACCTGGCAGTCTTAGTGTTGCAATAGTTTGCGGAGTAATATTTTTACTGCGACAGGAGTGAGATCTGGGATAAATATACGTATCCAT
Source organism: Proterorhinus semilunaris (assembly GCA_021464625.1). Lineage (NCBI taxonomy): Eukaryota > Metazoa > Chordata > Actinopteri > Gobiiformes > Gobiidae > Proterorhinus > Proterorhinus semilunaris. Next base: position 2,494,611 of record CM038354.1, read on the forward strand.
TTTGATACAGATACCTGAACGATACTTTTTTTGATACCTATACTACAATATTTGTCGTCTAAAACCAGAAAACAAGTTAAAAAGTAATTTTAATTTATTCCATTCAAAACACATTTATTCCAAATTTGTATTATTTACTTGAGATGAAACGACCAAATCACTTCCTTAAATGCTGTCACTGGACCAACAGCATCAACACTTGGGCTGCATCTAAAAAGTGTAAGTAATGTTAGGAAGCTCCTTCTCCTCATCGTTGACCCAGACGTGCGTCCTCTTCAGCCTTGACAAGGACTATCCGAATGTGTCAGAGCAGTTAGGAGGGAGTTAAAGGAGCTGTGATGTTTCCTTAATACCTCAGGATGTTCCTCATCAGCCCATAAGGAGCTAAGAACAATCCCACAATCCACAGCTGCCTCCTGAAGGTTTCTGAACTGCCCGATCTCCACACGTGTGTATAATGATGGACAGTTTTGCTGCGTTTGTTGCAGGAGGATATCTAGTGTTTATTGTATGACGTCACTTCCTGGGTGTTTCTCCGCTGGGTTAGGAAGGTTCAGATTGTCCAGACGCAGAAGGAGAAGCTGAAGTTCCTGTTAACTGCAAAAGGTTCCTCAAGGTCGACCTCATGACATCGGACTCAACGTTTAAGAAAGAGGAGAAAGGAGCTATCTTGCTACTTTTTAGATGCAGCCTTGGTCTCTAAAGATTTTTTTTTTTTTTTGTATCTGCTTTATTTTTTTCTAAACCAGTAGTGCCTGAACCTTTTTTTCAATACCATACAGGTATCGCCCTAGTTGTTCACAAAGTTAAAGGAATGTTCCTTGTCGGATATTGGAATACTGTTGCTTTAAGATGTCGTCTGTCTGGTTGTCATTGTGTGTCTTCTTCAGCCTGAGTGCAGACCTCAGCCCAGCCTCTCCAGCACCATCTCCACAGGCAGCTACGTCAGCACAGACCCCGAGCTGCACTCTCAGCCCGGTCAGCACTACACACTGTTCATCCGGTCGTCACTTACTGTGGGGCTTAGTTCCTCTGCTCACGTGTCTGTTTTTTCCTGTTCATCAGACAGTGAGCGTGTCCATGTGCAGAGTCCTGGTTCTGCTCCAGCCTGGCAGAGCAGCCAGAACCAGGAGGGGGTTTCAGATCAGGGGACAACACCACACCCGCCCCAGGTCAGTGCACTCCTCCCACTGCCCACTCTGCTGATTCAGGCTTATCATTTGGTTTGTGTTTGAGTGAAGAAAGTTTGTTAATGTCATATATTCTTTGATGTATTATATGCAGAGCTAGTTTTCAACTGTTGTCCCTGGGAAGGTGTACAATTATAAAACATATGGAAAATGTTGAAAGTTGAGACTACATACACACATAACATCTGAACTTACACAGACATCTAACATCTGAATGTTTGTTCTGTGACAGAAGGTCATACAGCTCAAACATTAGACTTATACATTTTTAGCTTTAAAAGGACCCCTCCTTGGCCCCTGAGACCTCCAGGAAACCGTTTTATTTGACCTTTATTTAACAAGGAAAGTCTCTGAGATTAGGAATCTCATTTACAGGGGACTCCTGGCCCCAGAGGGAAACCTTTTGTACATATTTTTAGTGGTAGTGGAAACCGGAGGAAACCTACGCCGACACAGGGAGAACATACAAACTCTACACAGAAAGGCTCTGTCCAGGTGGGAATCGAACCTGGGACCTTCTTTCTGTGTGACATGAGCGCTAACAGCCAACGTTACACAGTCACCCAGGCTCTCCAAACCACTTCTAGACAGGGACTTGTTTTTGACTTTCATCTTCCAATCTTGAAAATGTCCATCTTTTTCTCCATGTATGCAAGCTATATGCAACCTAAATGCTAGCAAACATATGGAACTGCACCAAAAATATTGAATAAATGCAGATGGGATGCAGGAGGTCAGACTTTTGTGGAAGCTTTTATTAGTGGTAATCATAGGCAAAAAAGCGCCGTCTGATGGCAGAAAAGGGACTTTAACACGTTGCTCAGAGTGGCTGATGATGTTTTATGAGATTTAAAATATATGTAGGTCACTTCCAGGTTCATTCTGTTTTGAAATACAAGTCCAAGCGCTTCAGCAGAAGAAGAAACAACCAATGAAAACAGGATTATTCAGACCTACATGAATAAAGATAGATACTGAGTCCAGAGGGTTAATTCATAAAACTGGCATATTCCATGAACTCAGTTTATTAGGCTCAGAGTGTGGCTCAGTTACTATGCGAGTAATCCTGCTCTGGAGTCGGACCAAGGGCCTAGTGATTCCATAGTTGGGAGTGAATTCACTGCTGACCCTTTTCTGATCTGTTTTCTGGTGTGTACACAGTTTGCTCCTGTGGACACAGTCCAAGCCCTCCCCACAGACGAGCCCTCGCTGTTAGAAAATGAGGACTCCTTCAGGCCTCTGCTGGCTCAGATGTCCGACCAGTCCGTGTGCCCAGGTGCAGAGGATGCCCCGGGTCTACAGGATATTGCCCCGGGTCTGGAGCTGCTGGTGGGGCACCCCTCCGCGCACTCATCGGTGATTGGACAGATGCCAGACTCCTCGCCCCGGATGGTCTGGGACAGCACTGTGAGCCACTGGAGGGAAGGGCTCTCATATGTGCCCGTTGGAACATGGCAGAACACAGGGCCGGAGTTTGTTTCAACAGAGCGCCCCCTAGAGGGCCCCGGGAGCGAGTCCAGTGCTGATGCCTCCACTAGCTCAGGTAAGACTTGGAGAGAAACATAAGCACATACAGTACCATGTTTGTGTACCTGGAGGAAATAAAACACACAGAATGGTGTTTGAAAATGTATTTACATGAAAGTATTCACAACTCATTCATTCTTTATTTAGTAGACACTGATATAGGTCCATATCGAATTAAAAACGACGAGTGTTCCAGACTGAAGCTCAATTCAAAGCCCAATGTTCTTTGTAACTTGATTATTCATTCATTGTGGCCATACTGCCTTTGCTATGCCCGATCCCGTCAGACCTTAGAAGCTAAGCAGGGTTTGGGCTACTATTGTAGCCACAGCTGTGGCTACAATAGTAGCTTACCACCACCAAGTATGGAGAGAATGAATAATGCAATGTAAAGCGTCTGTAAGTGTCTAGAAAAGCGCTGTATAAAACCGATGCATTATTATTATTCATTAACTCAGGGTTTCGCGGGGCATTACACAGCATTAAAAGTCATTATACAAGTTATGCAAAAAATTAAGGCATTAAATCAAAATTTATTAGAAAATATAATTTTTCCTTCAAGACAGAACCCACTCAACGACATTGCTCCACTATTTAACTGCAGACATTCATCAAAAACTATGATTCAGCTGCAGCTCTGACTGACCTATACTTTTCTTTTTATTTACCTACATTTCTGATTTTTTTTTTTTTTAATGCCAGCTTCAATCCGATTGGATGGTTTTTAATGACTTGTAAGGCCTTAATTTTGGCATGATTCCTTTAATGACTGTTAATGCTCTTAATGCCCCGTGGAAAACCTGGAATGGGTTTGTAGACTGAGGACCCAAAAATATGTACAACAGGATCCCCTCTTATGCCACGACTCCCTTGAAAACTATTATCTCAGTCAGATTTTCCTGGTGAAATTAAATAAATAAAGGTAAAATAAAAATGGCCCTGGTGTAAAAATAAATCACTGAGGCATTCTCGGTCAGAGAATGAAACAAACCGTCCGGCTGCAGTTAGTCCTCACACTCTTTATCGGCAGGGCCGTCTTTTGCCTTTGACTTTATTATTCCCCCTCGTCATAAAAGAGTGTTTGTGTCCTCAGGGTTTCACCAGCTCCAGGCGGAGGTCACCCACAACCAAACGGAGACGGTTGACCCCCTGGACCAGCCTGGGCATGAGCTGTGTTGCCCGGAGCAGATGAGAGCCGAACCCTGCCCCCATGAAGGCCTGTCCCAGTGGTCCCCTCCTGAGGCCCTCCTTTGGCCCACTGTAAAGGTAACATGTTAACATGCAAAATCATCTCCAAAGGGCTTTCTCCATCAGTAACTCTCCTCAGGGCCCAGTGGAGGCGGTGGGCATCCTGGAGCAGTCCCAGATCACTTTGGCCAGTTTAACGGACAGCAGCTCGGACGAACACGAGCCAGGAGCGGAGGAGGAGCTTTGTCCTTCAATATATTGATATGTTCGACACAAGTTAGGCAAGTTTGTATGAGTTTGGGCCATAAATAAAAACATTTTATTAAAATCAAACTGGATTTTTCTTATTATTTCTTTTCTTTTTTTACTCTACAAGATGATAATAATAAAATGGTCCAAAAAGTATTTAATTTACTTTTGTCTTTTTTTTTAAACATTTGGAAATATTCTGGACAACGTCCCTCAAAAATACTTTTTCTGCGCATGTTTCCCATTTGATCTTTTTGCATGCAGTACAACAACTATCCACCAGAGTGTGCTGCAGCACCCTGGGTAATCTCTTAACCGAGCACATTTTCTCCAGTTCAAAAAATCAATATCGTAACGCTGCCTATACACTGTAAACCTTTAGATTTGGGTAAAGCTGAACTGGAGAAAATCGGTTAAGGCGGGTGTTAAGCGGTTAAAATCCTGTTAAATAATTCATTAAAATCTGAATTCTGATAAGGGTTTTTCTTTCCTGCTTTGTAATCAAATATCATTCAGGCGTTCCTCTCGGACACCTGCAGCCGAGCGGAGGGTCCTTCTGCCCTGGATGTGTGTGTGTGTGTGTGTGTTTTTTTTTTTTTTTACTTCAGTGCCGTAGCCCTCACAGCGGCACCGCATCTCCAAACCGGGGATGTTTTTCATCAGCTAAAGTCTCATCTGGGCCACTTTTCCTCTGAAGATGAAGCGGCCCTTCCCCTGACGGCGTGCGGGGTGAGTACGCGCTCTCCTGACCCGCTCCGTGCCGGGGTTCGTGGAGTTTGAATGGGGCTAAAGTGTGGGCAGCTGGCCTGTTCCCAGCACAAAGAGACTCCTGTGAGCTGTAGCTAACTTTGGGCTCCGTTTAACAAACCGGCTCCGCGATAACAACTGTGACACGGCTCCTCTCCCCTTGACGACGTTCATGGCGTCACTTTTAACATGAACTTCTCTGACTCGGAAGCAACATGGGCCAACTTCACCCACAGAGTGCTAGTGCCGAATGGAGATGCCCAATTAATCGTAATCGAGTCAGAATTGCAATTTGAAATAGCCCCAATAGACTGTCCTCCTCTTATTCACACAGGGTGTAGCAGTCCCCTCCGATGTGTGACTTGTCGTCGTTTGAAATGTTGACACGGCGATGTTGGTCTTCATTCTCAAACCTCTATCGCAGTACCTGTCAGCCGTACTACGCACGAGCTCGGAGTGTCGGGACGGTCACGGTCCTGTCGTGAGCGCGAGCCTCCGGGTCTGCACAGTCACGTCTGGAGTAAAGGTCATTTTCTCTGCGCTCTCCACCGGGGCCCGAGTGTCGGTCTGTCCCCCCCCTCGTGACCATTTTACCTGGGGCTGTGTCTGGTGATGGGAAGGATTTATTGGGAGCCTAATCTTTCTATAAAAGAGCCATTAAAACTACTGGCGCATTTAGAGATTGGTGTTTTCTTTTTACGGTCTAAAAGTGCGTATGTCAGATTTGAATGCTTTTGAAATGATGACTTATTTAGATAACTAGCATCAGTTACAAGTATTATCATTTTTATTTCAGTGAAGCAGCAATTTTAATGATGATATGTTGGGCAGGAAAGTTATTTTAATTTTAATACTGACAGGAAGTGACGTAGATGCTGCGTTCATGTGCTCCTCTGGAACTGGGGAAAACGGTTTCCCCTGTTGGGAAATGCACATGAACGCTCACTCAACTGGGAAACTTGGGTCAGAGCTTGTTCTAGCCTGACAGCAGAAATCAGCTGATATGTTCTCTTATTGTCTAATGTGACTGTGAGCTTTTGAGTTAAACACTGCTACTTTTTTGAGTTGAGTGTGAGCTGTCAATTGTCCGACATCAATGCTAGCAAAACGTAAATGTATGTTGTTTTTTTTAAACTCACAAACCTAACGTTTAGCTTTTCAGATGTTAACACATTTAAATGATTAGCTGAGCTAATTGCTAATCAGTGATAAAAGACACAGACAAAAACACACAAACCAACTGGGGCAACGACGCCACGTCTCAGGAAAACGAGCTCCACATGAGGTCAAGTTCCACAACAGTTTGACTCATTTCCCATTGACGCAACACGGTCGGCACGGCAACAGTTTAAAATAGTTCTCCTCTGACTATGTCACTTCCTGTCCAGTTAAGAAGTGAAACTATAAACATCACAAAAATGGTCACACTAAAGAAAGATGGGTAAAATAAAATATTAACATCTTTGTTTTAGCAAAAAAATTTGTCTATTATGTCATATGCACTTTAACTTTGTTGGGGGCACAGGTTTACGTTCAAATAATGTAAGACACTTTTTCTCAAGTACTTCTGGTGATGCATTTCACCCACTGAATACAATAACATGCGTCGATACGCTTGTTAATATTTTTTGGTGTCATCATGTTGTCGGAGTTGGGACTCAAATCCTCACGCTGCTGAGGACGGATTTCGTTTTGCCGCATAGACAGAAGTCTTCCTCATTACGCTTAAGCTTCTGGCCTATGAATGATTATTTTATTGGCTTTAAAGAAGAACTAAGTAACCCGTTTACCTTTCATACATTTCTGGACTACGAAATACAAGTGTTAATGGGATCATTGGGGGGGGTCTTTCATCTCCCGCCGGTGTCTCCAGAAAACCACCATTGCAACTTCCTTGCCTCCGGGTCGAAGGCGCAATACACACTATTAGAATCACAAAGAAGAAGCTAACGGGCAAAGTTAACTGTGAGCTAGCGCCACTTTAGCAGTGTTTACAGCCGAGTTTGAGTGGATTACATGAACTGGATGTAACTGGATGAACAATGTCCCTCTGTCTTTTCTGTCAGCGTAGTATTTACTCTCACAGACAAATGAGTAAGAAAACACAACATGCTACGACACCTGCAGTGGCGCTTATGGCCTCTATGGGCACGAGTTACTTAGTACTGCTTTAATTTGGAACTAATCAAAGTTAGTTTCCAATTGCTTAATTAATTTACCCACCGCAGAAATGGCTTCGTCTGTGTCTGGCTGTCTAGCATGTTTAGTATCGCTTGAACCAGCTTATTTCAGAATTGATGAGATCCAGTTAAAAAAATTTCCTGCTGGACAACCGTTCAAAAGATCCAGTCCGGGCATGAATGTGTAATCACCCGACCCGAGTGTGTACAGGGTGGTGTTGTTGATCTCCTCAGAGCCGAGTCCTGCACGGGTCCACTTTTGGAGACCCGCACCCATCCGCTACAGCACCTATAAACCCGTAATTATATCAAGAGTTAAATCCGCACCCGCCCGGACCCGTTTATATTGTAACCGTTACCCACCCGTCCCCCCGTCCCCGTGATGAATCGCACACATTCAAAGCATTATATTGAAGCACTTTATTTGTTTCGATGCACATCTGAACATAACGTGACGCTAATGAGGGTTGAACGCTTGAACTGGTAACACATGGGTGCGGTTGATTCCTGTGTATGGTCAGTGTAAGTGCGCGCACATGTGGGGGGGACGAGTGTGCGTGGGGGCCGGTGCCTTAGAGCTGTGGGAATCGGCGGCTGTTCAGAGCGGCGTGAGGAGGGCGGAGGAGTAAAAACACAGATTCGCAAAAACTTTATTGATCATCTGAATTTGGAACATCATAACCACCCCCACTACATCATAGAGACACACGTGAAACGGAGACTCTGTCTGGAAAGAGGGAATCTTCATGTCAAGCAGCAGCGGTTTGAAATGCCTTTCCCGAGCCCAGGCATTCGGATCAGAGGAATCGTATGGAAACACGGGCCCGATCAAAATAAAGGTTGCACTGGATTACAAACATGTTTTTAAGGGGATTTTATCGTTACATGATCGCTGGACAGACCGGTAGGTACTACACACTCCAAACCCACACATTATCCAGGAGAGAGAGAGAGAGAGAGGGAGGAAAGGGGCGAGATTTGTGTCAGAGAAATGTACTCTCGTAAAACTGTCCTGTCACCAAAGTACAACGAATCAGGAAACCGTTTTCATTCATATCTTAGAGGCAACAGCAGGAGCGGTGTGGTGATTCTGTAGACGCCATAATGATATCGATTTAAATATTGTGGGGATAGCAGCTACCCGCTGACCCGTCCGTGTGTTATCACTACCCACCCGCAGACCCGCGGGTAAAACTCCAGGACGTAAAATCTGCCCGTACCCGCCCCGATGCGGGACTCTGCCTCAGAGGACTGATTTGTGCCGTGTTGTCCGCAGTGTGGTGAGAAGCCCAAGTTCATGTGTCGATAGTGGACCCCGGACATGCTGGCCTGTCTGCCGGCGCCTGCACACCCTGTCACCCCTCTTCTGTGCCTGCAGATGAACACTAGACCACCGAGATGTAAGTGTTTGTCTTCTTAAGCTTATGTGACTTTATATGAATGTTTGATCGAGACGTTTCAATTAGGGATGCACCAATCCGATACTGGTATCGGATAATGGCACTGATATGGGAAAAAAATACCATATCGAGCAGAGATTCCGCTAGACTATTTTGTTGTGGGTCGTAAAATTCACAAGAATTACCGGCCATTTAAAAATATATATAATGAATGTGACTTGTCAATAACAACAAACATTTAGACCGAGCGCTACACGAGGGCTTTAGTGGGTTCAAAACACGGCTATTTCTAATGAAAGAAGGACGTGAGAAAAATGCAACAGCAGCTTAAATCCAATTATAAAGTTGTGTGCGTGGATATGTACCTCATTCATCTGCACTTTAACTCTGACAGAAGGATCTACGCCCCTAACGCTGTCCAGATCTGACCTCATCAGCTGCACAGCGAGGGCTGGGCTGTAGATGCCCTTCCGTGCTTTAACGTGGCTTCAGGTGGAAAATTAGCGACGTCTCGCACCGCTGAAATATTATAGAGGGACAAATCGACTATGCTAAAGTCATCAAAAGTCAGTCTGGAGCATTTTAACACGGACCGGCTCTGACACGCTCAAGAGCGGCTCCAACACCGGTAACTAAGCCGAGGCGTCTGCGCAGACACCGGTAACTAAGCCGAGGCGTCTGCGCGGACACCGGTGACTAAGCCGAGGCGTCTGCGCGGACACCGGCGACTAAGCCGAGGCGTCTGCGCAGACACCAGTAACTAAGCCGAGGCGTCTGCGCGGACACCGGTAACTAAGCCGAGGCGTCTGCGCAGACACCGGTGACTAAGCCGAGGCGTCTGCGCAGACACCGGTGACTAAGCCGAGGCGTCTGCGCAGACACCGGTGACTAAGCCGAGGCGTCTGCGCAGACACCGGTGACTAAGCCGAGGCGTCTGCGCAGACACCGGTGACTAAGCCGAGGCGTCTGCGCAGACTGACCGAGGGAAGAGCCTCTAAACCCGGCCACTCTCCCAGGAAGAGCCGCTCAGTCTGACTGAACACGGAGCTTACAGAATATCCTAATCACATTTGTTTTGTTTACATGCATGAGACCCATGTATGTTCATTAACATGCACTGTCCTGACCAAATAAACCAATAAATAAATGAATAATTTACTAGCTGTTGAGTTCTTAACACACTTTCATAAAAGTAAATGTACCTGTAGTTCGCCGTTTTTTTGGAAAATGTGACGAATCACGAAGAAAACGTTACATATCCAGAGAGCGATGAAGGCGCTTTGTAAAATGGGCGAAACTTTTTTTTGATAGGCCTAAATATTAAAAAGTTCAATATTTCTGTCTCAACCGTGTGTGTGTGTGTATATGTGTGTTTGTGTATATATATATATATGTATATGTATATATATATATGTATATGTATATATATATATATATATGTATGTGTGTATATATATATATATATATATAATAATTTTTTTTTTTTTACTGTCAGCTAATATGGCCGTTGGACATTATTTTTACCGACCATTTGCTTTTCATACCAGCCAAAACCCTGATATCGGGTATCAGTTCCAAATGTCTAATACTGTGTTAAACATTTGAATCAATGTTTTGATTTATTTGCAATTTTAAGACCCTAAAACCATTCCTCTTGAAAGCTTTGTGTTAAATTGTAATGGATAGGATGACTGTAAATGGCATGTTAAGACTTCCGGTATGTTTGTCTTTCAGGGGAAACCACACAGAAGATGAGATCTCCGAGCTACCCCAGCCCCGCCGAGTTGGATGCGTATGCTAAGAAAATAGCCAACAACCCTCTGACCATCCAGATCTTCCCTAACAGCATCAAAGTTCCTCAGAGGAAGCACGTCCGGCGTACAGTTAACGGTCTGGACACGTCCTCTCAGCGCCACAGCCCCTACTCCTCTCAGCTGAGTGCCAGTGCGGGTCTGCTGGCAGTGCTTCGAGCTCCTCTCAAAGAGTCTACAGTCACTCGCGCCCGCGGCCTCCAGAAAGCAGCCATGAACCTCCACAGTGGCCCCTATGGCCCTCAAGGCACTGTGAACAGCACACACATGCAGGTCCCTTCGCAGCAGGCTCCCCTCACACCCTCCATTGGCCTCCAGCACACCCTGCCAAGGAGCGCGCCTCACCCCCTGCAGCACAAGGGCCTTTCCCACCCGGGGCTCCTGCAGCGGCAGCAGAGCCTGTCCCAGCTGCCAACAGCCCAAAGGCCTGCGTACCCCCATGGGCTCCAGAGACAGCAGAGTGCCCCCCTTCCCCAACCGTGTGTGCCTCCAGCTCAGCACGCACCCACCCTCCTCCACACACTCAGGCACCATGACCCCGGCCCCCCTAACCCTCCTCACCGCGGCCCCCCAAACCCCCCTCACCAGGGTCCCCCTAACCCCCCTCACCACGGCCCCCCTAACCCCTCTCACCACGGACCCCCTAACCCTCCTCGCGGCGGCCCACGGACTGCTCTCGGACTGCAGACACAAGATGTTCACCACATGCCCCAGCTCAACATGGCACACCTTCAGACCCTCTCACAAACTATGTCCACTGTAGGACCACAGCCAGCCACCTCAAGAGCATCTCAACAGGGCCACCCCAGAGGACCCCCACCAGGAGGACCCCAAACAGGTCCCCCTGGAGGACAGTATTTAGGCCCCCCTGGACCACAACAGGGGCCCCCCAGAGGAGCTCAACTAGGAGGACCCCAACCTGGGCCCCCCAGAGGAGCCCAACCAGGAGGACCCCAACCTGGGCCCCCCAGAGGAGCCCAACCAGGAGGACCCCAACCTGGGCCCCCCAGAGGAGCCCAACCAGGAGGAGCCCAACAAGGGCCCCCTGGAGGACAGTATTTGGGCCCCCCTGGACCAAACCCAGTGCCCCCCAGAGGAGCCCAACCAGGCCCCCCTGGATCACAAACAGGGCCCCCCAGAGGAGCCCAACCTGGCACCCCTGGACCACAACCAGGTGGAACACAACAAAGGCCCTTCAGAGCGCCCCAACCTGGGCCAACTGGAGGACTACAGTCTACCCCTGCTGGACTACAAACTGGACCACAGGAAGGACCACATCCATGCCCCCCAGGATCTCAACCAGGAGGGGCTCAACAGGGCCCCCCCAGAGGACCCCTCCCAGACCCCCCTGGAGGAGCTCCTTTCCTGGGCGACGCCGTTCAGCAGCCTTCCTTGGGTCCATTCGGCCCTCGGAAACTGCCCGATGCAGATGCGCCCCCTAACGTGACGGTGTCCACCTCCACCATCCCACTGTCCATGGCGGGCAGCCTGCACCAGAGCCGGGCCGGGGACCTCAGCAGTATCGTTCTCCAGATAAACCAGCTGTGCCAGGCGAGGGCCGGCTTGGGCGGGACCTCTGTATGCGAGGGACAGATCGCCAACCCTAGCCCCATCAGCCGTAACCTGCTGATCAACGCTAGCTCCAGAGTGGCTCACCCACTTGCTGCTAGTCACGCAACCGGCTTCCACATGACTGCAGGCCCGGACAAGGGCCACGCTCACCCCCTCAGCCTCCAGCTGACCTCTCAGCCCAGTGTGAGTGCTCCTAACGGGCTGCAGAGCTTCCACAGTGAGGTGGAGAAGGGCCAGAGCCTCCTGCAGCGCTCCTGGGCCCACCACCAGCTAGCTCACATGCAGCAGCTGCCAGAAGGCGCTCATCCTTGTAAGGCCCCGCGGCTGGAGCCCCCAGCCGACTGCAGCTTTGTCCCTACTCAGAACCTCAGCTACACCCACAAAGTGCCCAGCTCTGCTCAGGGCTTCCCCTTCAAACACCAGGAGAACTCTCGCGCCTCACCTCCCCTCTGCTCTGGAACCTCTCTGCCTTATATGGACAGTCAGTACCTACAACAGGCCTGGGGCCAGCCTCAGGAGGGGCCCCGGGTTGGCCTCTCAGAAAGATTTCCTGGGCAAAAGTACAAACTGGGGAAGGAGGACCCAGGGGTCCAGCCCAAGCTCCTGCCCAACATGGACTTCCTGCCAGGGAACTTCCAGATGCCTCGCTTTGGGGACCAGAGTGTGGATATGCGGGGCCCCAGACAGGAGCCAGGTCCCGGGGGGCCTCTGCACGGACACCACCCTGGGTACAGATGAATGTCCGGAGCTCAGGGCCAGTTTAGGATTTTCCAAAGCCACTGTGCTGCTGTCTGCTGAAGAGGCTACGCAAATGATCCGCTTCTGCTCTATAAAGTGAAGGCACTGCTCTATTCTATATCCTCCCCATCGGGACATCTCTGTTTCATCCCTCTCATATTTCTCACTGAGTATTAGCACATACTGTGTTTCTGGTGCACTAATATTGGACTCGTAGAAGAAGGTGTGGTTGTGGCCTTACACTGTTCACAGCATGATGTCAGTGTGTAACAATGCTACACTTGTGACTCAGCCTGTGATGCAGTGACCGCTGCTTGAACGCGGCTGGACACTGTGATCGGAGACGACACTGTTTCACTGAGGAGAAACTTGTGCATAATTCTGCATTTGCAAAGAAAAGCCGTTTTCTCTTCAAAAAGCCTTAAATGTTGGTTAAACTACTGAAAAACTACTTGAGATTCTGAAAAGACCACGATGGCTTTGGAGGGTGAGTGCTGTTACTGCGGCTGCTCCCCTCTTGCCTTCGCGTGGGCCTCGGAACCCACTGCCTCTTATTGGATAAGTGAATGACTTTAAGGACACACTTTTAATGCTTGATTAACCTGACTAAGAATGTTCCAACACTGTGCATTCTTTCCAGTACTGCATAGTACGTTCCCTCATGTACTACATACACCTACTAAGGGCACTCTTCACATATATCTTCTTTATTTTGTTTTTCTGGTTCAGAGTGTGTTGGTTTGGTGGATATATTACACGCTAGGGCTGGTTGCTGTTAAATGACACGTGATTTATTATAGCTTTTTCTAGGGATGCACCGATCCGATACCGGGGGAAAAAAATACAATATTGGGTATCGATGCCAAATATTGTATACTGAACAGATACCTGCATTAGCTCACACCGTTTTGAAAAACACAACTTTCACCAACTTAGTCTCACTGAGTATGAACTTGCTGTCATTCTGAAGCTCAGAACCCAGAGAATAGTTTTAATTTCTGTAAACAGATTTTTTTTATCGCTGCTAATCAAGGCTGGGACAGAGGCTATGACTGGATCTCTTAAAGTAGCCTAATAAATGCTGAAGCGGCCATTTAGTTTATGAAATGCTGTGAAACATTAACTGCTCAAACACATTCGTAATGATCTGATCACTTTATGCAAGTTGTTTATATTAATGTGACCTAAAACCTGTCATGTAGCCGAGGAAATTTAGTGTAGAAAAGTCCAGCGAATCTTGTTTTTCCATTACAGTTTATGTATTGCTATAATGGATAGTTGATCTGTAACGTCTCATTTGCAAGATAAGACTTTATTGATCTCACACTGGAGAAAAGAGGACCATTGACTTTTTTCACTCACAGCAGCCACTTGTAATAAAGTCTCTTGGTATCGGTCAATATCAGATATTGGCAGATACTCAAACCCCCAGTATCGGTATTGGAAACAAAAAACCTGGATAGGTACCATCTCTAGTTGGGTGATCTCATCATTGGATGAACTGCACTGTCTGCATTAGAGGGGGAAAAAATTATATATAAAATTAGTATCCTCAAGTGATGTCCAGATTATCCAGAAGACTAAAACATCCAATACTTTCAGTACATCCAAAGTAGTTTTCTGTAGCGCAGAAATGTAAAATTTAAAAAAGCCATACTTTTTCCTGTAACAGTGGAATTGTTCTTGTTTTTCTCCCGATGCCATACATGTATTTAACAGTTGCCAGCTTGTGTACCACCACCACTATGGGTTTAATACTGCATACAATCTACCGGATGAATACTTCAGAGTACTTCATGTCGCTAGTTGACGTCTAAATGATCTGGGTGTGTTGAGAGTGAAGGTAAATGTTCTACTGTAAGCCATTGTTCTTCGCCCACTGCAAAAAAGAAATGCGTGTTTAGGCAAAAATACACTTTAAATAAACTAATGAATATTCTCAATCAAGGGTCTTGCACAGGGAATATAAGAAAACTCTTGATGGGACGTTGCCATGGCGAATAAGACTAATGTCCTGCTCTGGCGGCAATATTGTGATTGTCCATTTCACTCAGGAACTCATGTAAACTAATGAGACTCTTCTTACTGTGATTTTTCTTTTGATAATTAGACTTGATGTGCCCCCAATGTAACGTTCCACCACATATCGTATTCAATTATTTAACATTTTTCACATTAAAGTCAGCATTTTACTCACTGGTGTCAGATAAATGTATTGATTAATGATGGATGTGTTCATAGTGTGTTGATGCAAAGATACAGTAAATCTGTATAAAAGTCCAGAGTGGTGTTGTGGTTAATGTTCATATTTATGTGACGTTATGTCCTGACATCTCCGTTATGGGGACATTTATATCCCTCTTTTTCTATTACTCTCGATTCAAATTTGCCTCGGTATCTATTTCCCATCCAGAGTTTTATTATTGGCCTGCGCTGTCATTGGATTTCAGTATCAGTTAAAGAAAAGTCGTGACGGTAGACGAGACTAACTTTGCATGTGGCAGACACGGTTTGAAATAATACAAACGTGTGAGCTCTCTGAGTTGTGATGCAAGTCTGATTAGATTAGTTCCATATTTTCAAACCCAGTCACTAACGTTTGCATATTTGCCAGAAAGGACATTTTTGAAATGATGTCAAATCTGAAGTCATATCGGCTCCTCGGGCATTTCCTTTTTGCAGTGTTGAGTGTGGCTAACAGCACAGTATGAACTCACAATGTCTCCACTTTAGACATGACCATACCAGCCTTAACTGTCACATTTGTTTGGTCTTCTTCGTGTTAATTGATTATCAGGTGTTACCAATGCTTATTCTATGCTTTTTGGCCAGCAGGGCAGAGGCGTCGCTTAGCCCTAGAGCTGCAGTTCCCAACCTTTCTTTCTCCAGAAGCCCTCACTGCTCGTACTGAAGAAAGGCCAGGCCCATCCAGGCCAAAACCTATAATAGCCAAAAATAATTAAATAAAACCAGTTTTCTGCATAGACATATGTTATGGTTCAACATTAAATTTGCTTAAAGTGCATATGACACCATTTTCGCTAAAACATATTTAAGATTTTGCTAAAACTGTAAAAAATATGTACCCAGCTCTCTTTAGTTTGACCTTTTTTCGATGCTTATAGTTTCGCTTCCTTATTGGACCCTGACGGGAAGGGACATCGATGGAGGCTAACCATTTTAAAGTTTTGCCATGCCGATTATGTTATGTCAATAGGAAATGGATACATGCGTGTTTGGAATTGCCTATATGTTTGAAGCAGTCAGAAGGGGAAAATGAAGACAAGAAAAAATAACTTTTTCCCAGTTCTACACCAACACTTTAACAAATGCTGAATTATTAATGAATGTTTCTGTTAGACAAAGAGACAGAGACATGGAGAGGAGCAAAGTGGTTCAACAGCTCATAAAAACGGACAATGCTAACCAGGAAGCTAGCGAAGGTAAAGTTAGCTTCATGCTACATTAGCTAACGAGTGCAGTTTTTCGCTTCTACTGAACAATTTGCTGTGAAAAAACATCCATATGGACCCAATTTTGACTTTATTGGTGTGTGATAAATATGTTTACCAGAAAACGGCTCCAAAATGTGAAAAACTGACTCTCATGAGAGGTTTTTTACCCCCTTGGCTAGGCCCTTTGTATGACGCGTTGCCGTCTGTATCCGACAGTCAAACTGCTCTGGAACTTTACCCCAGCTACTGTATGTCACTTCCTGTCAGTAGCTTAAAAATTCTAATACAAATTACATTTTTGCGTGACATTTCTTCACCAAATTGCTGAATAATATTCATAATTCACTGAAATAAAATAATTATTACTTCCAACAGATGCTGTCTATCTAAATAAGCCATATTTTGAAAAGCATTAAAACGTGTCATATGCACTTTAGATGCCCCTCCTAATCACGTACGCGCCCGCCGGGTTGGGAACCGCTGCTTTAGAGAAACTACATTCTTAGCATTTTCATTCAAATAATGGCATCTTTGTATTTGTCTCCGGGTATGGAGTATTTCCGCTTTATACTTATTCTGAAAAGTAGTCACTCTGGACTTTGGTACGTAGAGGGAGCGTTACCATGGTAATGGGTTGAAGGAAGAATACTCGAGTACTAGAACAGGCTATTCCCTGATAACTGTGGGTCTTTACTGTGCTGTAAAGTGCCGCCATGTTTGTTGTGAATATTGCATTTGTGTGTAATTTATTGTGGACCACTGTGACGGGCCGTACGAGCTGCAGACCGAGTTCTGCCCAAGTGCTTTAACCTGACGCCCTTTCACTACGTTTCGGACCCAAACAGGCTGTTTTGTTTTTTTCCAGTTCTTGCTCATTTTACTTGACACTTTTGTACATTTGATTTGATTCCACTCCCCTTCTCCTCATTGTTGATGTGCCTGCCTCTGTGAAGCTGCTATTGAATGGAATCTTAAGCCACGCAGCCCTCTGCTGCGCGTCGTAGGGCTGCACCATATGAGATCAACTTCAGCCATGTTTTACCTTTGGGAGTATGACGGGTTCAGCTCATTTACATCAGTAGGATTTGACAAAGATTTCACTGGTTCGACAGGTTTAGTTTTATTTCCTTCTAACGGCCATGAGTGAGTCACAGCTCTGTCTCTGAAATATGGAACTTCAGGGTTTCCGTGGGGCCTCGAACAGCATTAAAGGTCAGGAAACAAATTTAAATGTAATTAAAAGCATTGAATTTAAATCCAGCAGGCCTGAAGTTAAAGGGGGGTATTATGCAAAATCGACTCATTAAAGCTTTTACCATGGTACAATTAGGGGTGGGAACCTCTGGGTAGCTCACGATTCGATACATGGCTTATAATAACGATTATCTCATGATACGCCGATACTGTGATAATTGATATATTGCAAAATAATCTATACATCACAATAAAAAAAAAACATGCTACTTTTAACCGTTATTTTAACATACTACATATTATTCATCATTTACATTTCTTTTCATGTGCTTTGTACCACTTTTATAAATAATCCCACCCTATAGATCTGTCAGTGACTTCATTTACAATTAAATAAACAAGAAACCACAGTCCTATTTAAAAAGTAATAGATCAACCCCAAATTAACCGTCTTTATAATTATAAAAACTATCATTAAAAGTAATTTATTTGTGTGACAGTGTTTGGTCTAAGTGCTGAAAACTGTAGTGCTGCCCCCTGCTGTCCTGACTGAATTCTTGATCATTATTGGCCTCTATTGACTGAAAACAGTGGAGCACTGCTGCCTCATTAATATGCATGACGTTGCTCATTAATATGCATGACGTCATCAAAAGTATTGATATCGGAATAAAAAGTATCGGTATCGTATCGTCCCGCAAAATATCGCGATATATCGGAAAATTCGATATATTGTCACACTCCTAGGTACAATGTTGTTCGGACCTGGAGTTGTGTTTGGAGACACTAACGCATCTTTGAGTAATCTTTGCACCTTCCCCAGTGGCTGTTGTTAGCAGCTCGTCCTGAGGTCCTACGTGTCCAGAAGATGCTTTCCTCACCTCTCCATTCCTCGCTAAACTTAATCCTCCCATCGCAAAGTGAAAACACTCGTCAGAGCTTCACTACGGCCACACAAGCATTTATTTGTATTTATTTTTTTTTGCGCTGTGAAAGGTTAGAGAGAGGGAGGCGTGGGAGGGGCTTATTTGAGCTCACTCGGAGAATCAGGAAGTGAAACTAGTGGTTATTTAGTTTCAGCTGTTCAGTATGGCATTTTCAAACCCCTGCAAAAAGCCCTTTAAATCTGCATTTCTTTGATAAAATTCCACTGCTCGACTTTACTTACCCCATAAGATCAGATTTTCACTATTAAATATTAAATGTAAAACTGTTAAAAATGTTGAAGGAAAAAGAAATGCATAGATCTTTTGGATGTGCGTCCAGTTTTGTTTTGGCAACAGTAGAATCCAAAATGTCTCCGTGTCCTCTTTAACGTAACAGTCATTGGGCATTATCACGGCCTAACCTGTTACACACACTTTAGGAAAGTGAGCCGTACGTTCAGACACAACTATTTAAAACACTAATCCAGAACCCAGCTTTAGTGGTAAAAGTCAAAGTTCTCTTCCATAGTTTCACACTGAGCTCGTGTATAGACGGGTATCCGCGGGGACAAGAGTAGCCAAAAAGCTTCAGGGTTTAAATGTCGAGCTCATTGAAATGTTTGACAAATTCAAATCGCGACACACTTAGCTTTAAGCCGACAGTGCCACCTGGAGTATGGTGCAGCCCTAGTGCGTCGGCTTGTCGTGGTGGGGGCCATATTGGATAAGCTAACGTCTGCGCTGCTCCTCCCACGTGACAACAGCGCCCCCGCTCTGACTGCGAGTGTGGCTTCATCCTCACACGTGAAGTCCTGCAGATGAAATTTCAGAATCTGTGGGGAAAAGCAGACGTCCCTGACCTCGGCCCACACTTGTGTTCGTCGCGGTTGTTTTCCGAGGAGGAGCAGTGTTGTGTTGTGTTGTGTTGTGATGTGACTGTGAAGCAAACGGTTGTGCATCCTGTTTCTCATCCCGACTCGCCGCCTCAAAGCCAGAACGACCTCTCAGTCCTGTAGCAAAGAGGTGCTGAAATGAGTACACTTGATTTGAGTAACTCATTTCAAGAAATCTGTCCATGAGGCAAATATTTTTTTACACTTAAATACATTTAAAAAAACAAAACATCTCATTGCAATCGAAATTCAATTAAAAGTCTTGATTTACTTGGCCTTATATTGTTGATTGTTAATTTAAGTCTAAAAACTTGCTTCATGGACCGACTTTTAAAAATTAGGTACTCAAATTTACTTTCAAGAACATTTGACTCATTTCTAAATGACTTTTTGTAGTGTAGAAGTCTTGGTTAAACCAGAATGCAGCCTCACAAGGGACCGCTCCTGAGGGGGGGCATTTCCACGCCCCGATATCCTCTTTATGATCCTCATAGAAAATGAGCGCCTCGGAGCTGCTCCATGTGAATTCACCTCATTCCAATCTCTGGGCCTGTCCACATGAAACAAGAGCTGACACAAAGTTCAGCACAAGTGAACTAAAGTCTGTGCCCCCCCCCCCCCCCCCCCCCCCCAATAGAGTCCTGGGATTGCAGTCGTTTAATATCGCGACGAGTTGAGGCTTGGAGGAGGTCTGTTGGGTGAGAGATGGGATTATTGAACTGATGTGAGTTTGTATTGAAGTGCCTGGTGCGGGCCCCTCCCTGACCACGCCCCCTCCCTCACCGCGCCTCGTCCCAGTGCGTCCGACTGCAGGACCACGGAACACCAAAGCTGCTGCTGGAACTACTGATGCCGTGTGCAGACTCGCCAAGTGCCCCCACAGCCTCGAAGCCCCTCGAAGCCCCAGCCCCTGGACTGTGTGGGGAGAGGAGGGGGAGGTGGGCGTCTCTACTGTGTTGAAATGTGAGATTCACTGTTGACTTACTTTCAGGAGTTTAATGTCTTGCACAAACATTCCCCTGAACAATAAAGTTTGCAAAGCCCACCCTGAGTGCTCGGTCATTTCCAACTGGCTTGTGTGAGGGTTCTCAAAGCGGGGGTCCAGTCCCCCAGCAGGGCTTGTTTTATTCATGATTTGTGTCTTAAACAGTATATCAAAGTAAATAACATTTCAAAAAAAAAATTTATAAAGTAAATCATACCAATGATTCCAGAATGGCATAAAAAAAGCTTTAAAAACCATTACATTAATTGTGCCTGTATTAAATAATAAAGCATAAGATTGGATTAAACTGGTTCACTATGTTTATATTTCCACTGTTGTGAGATTTTGAGTATTAAGATACCATAAAGTATCTTAATACTTGGTATAAGAAATGTTTCCATTTGCCCTTGTCATTTAGTAAAATGATGCAATTAGACAATTTTTCCATTATAGTAAATGGGGAGTTCTCGTCATCACTATGGTAACTTCATGAAACATATGACAAGGGTTTCATTTACTTTTTGATTGGAATGACTAAATGGCATTTTTGGCAACATTACGTAAATTTTCGCCATATCATGTTTTTTACTCATATACAGTGCCTTGCTAAAGCACTAATACACCTTGAACTTTTGAACATTGTGTAAAGATTTTATTTTGAATGTTTTACTGAAAGTTCACACACAAGTAACAGACAACTGTGAAGTGAAAGCAAAATGATACATGATTCTGTTATTTTACAAAAAATAGAAAAGTGAAAAGTGGGGCGTGCATAAGTATTCATACAGCATTTCCTGAGTGCATTAAATTGCCTTTATAACATTCCTAATGACTGCAGAAAGTTCACACCTTGCCCTAACCATTAAATAGAGGCCACCTGTGTGTAATCTACTCTCAGTATAATTCCAGCTGTTCTGTGAGGGCCTCAGAGCTATGGTCAGAGTGTATTGGTCACTAAACAACATCATGAAGGCCAAGGAGCTCACCAGAGAGGTCAGGGATAAAGCTGTGGAGAAGTTTAAAGCAGCGTTAAGTTATACAAAGATTTCCCAAGATTTGAACATCTCACGGAGCACTGTTCAATCCATCATTTGGAAATGGAAAGAGTATAGCACCACTGAGAACTTACCAAGACACGGCCGTCCACCTAAACTAACAGACCGAACAAGGAGAGCACTGGTCAGAAATGCAACCAAGTGCCCCAAGATAACTCTGGAGGAGCTGGGACGTCCTGCCGCTGAGCTGGAGGAATCTGTACATGGGACAACTATAAGTCGTACTCTACACAAATCTGGCCTTCATGGACGAGTGGCAGAAGAAAGCCATTATTGAAAGGAGGCCATAGGAAATCCATAAGAAAACCTAACACTGCTCATCGTCCTGAGTGCACCATCCCCAGTGTCAAATATGGGGGGGGCATCATGCTATGGGGCTGCTTTTCCTCAGCGGGGACTGGGAAGATTGTAAGAATAGTTGGGAAGATGGATGGAGTCAAATACAGAGACATTTTGGAGGAAAACCTGCTGGAGTCAGCAAGAGAATTGAGGCGGGGGCGGAGATTCACCTTCCAGCAGGACAATGACCCTAAACACAAACATCTACAATGGAATGGTTTAAAAACAAACATATTAATGTGTTAGAATGGCCCAGTCAAAGCCCTGACCTAAATCCTATTGAAAATCTGTGGAAAGACCTGAAAACTGCTGTTCACAAACGCTCTCCTTCTAATGTGACAGAGCTTGAGTTGTTTTGTAAAGAGGAATGGGCTAAAATGTCAGTCTCTACATGTGCAAACCTTGTAGAGTCAAACCCCAGAAGACTTGCTGCTGTTATTGCAGCAAAAGGGGGTTCCACAAAGTATTCAGTCATGCTGTATGAATACTTATGCACGCCCCACTTTTCACTTTTCTATTTTTTGTAAAATAACAGAATCATGTATCATTTTGCTTTCACTTCACAGTTGTCTGTTACTTGTGTGTGAACTTTCAGTAAAACATTCAAAATAAAATCTTTATGTTTAGGGTTGTAAACGTGACAAAATGTGCAAAAGTTCAAGGTGTATTAGTACTTTCGAGAGGCCCTGATCATGTTATTATTGCTATTATCACACATTTTCTACATATCAGAGCAAATGGAAGCATTGTTTTTCTGATTGCTTATTTAATCAAGCTTTCACATATGTATAGTTTTCATACTCTACAAAAATCTTGTTGCTTGTTGAAGTCCTCCCAAGCACTTGACACAGGGCAGATTTAATCTGGCTCAATTAAATAATAAATAGGATTCTCATTTCTTTTTTTAAATAGTTAATTTTTCTACAACAATAAATAGGATTATTCTACCATTAGTTGCTGCGCTGTGACCGTCACCTGCCAGTGCGGGCTCAGAAAGTCATGATGAAGCTGATGATGAAGCTGAAGGTTGTGAGCGCACATTCACGGCTCTCCTGGTCTGTGCGTTCCTCTCATATCTCTTCATATGTTGTAGTTGCTGCACTATCTGGAGCCTAAAGCAACACATTTGGGAAGTGTGACATCACACACAATAATAAGCTACTTCCAGGTCCAAACTGTTGAGTGTTCCAAAGAAAAACAGTTAAAAGGCTAAAATCTGTTTTACAACTTATTAGAAGAATAGATATGTTTTTTTTATATTGGGGCGACAGTGGCGCAGATGGTAGAGCGGGTCGTCTCATGATCGGAAGGTCAGGGGTTCGAATCCCGCCTCCTGAAGGTGCACATTGTCGTTGTGTCCTTGGGCAAGACACTTCACCCTCCTTGCCTCCAGTGTCTGCGTACACTGGTGTATGAATGAGAGAGTGAATGGGCCCCCTATGAGAGACCAACAGGCCCGTTTGGAACCATGAGGCCGTCCTTCCGTGGACCCACCACCTGCAGGAGGAGCCAAAGGGGACTGGTGCTATGTGACTTGGGCAGCTCTGGCGGCTGCCCCCACGACCCGGCAACGGACAAGTGGGAGAAAATGGATGGATGGATGGATGGATAGATATGTTTATATTTAAAATAAGTCGTCAGTGTGTGTGGAAAAAATGATTTGATAATAAATGTCAGAAAAGCATTACTAAAGGAAGTCCAGAGTAAATGTAACATTTCTTTGCATCATATGTTCTAAAAGAGCCTGTAGTCGGCTCTACAGCAGGCTGAAATCAGCTAAATCCCATTCTAGTGAATAGGGCTGAAGGAGAGTGATGACATCATCACTTAACAAACGTACAATATCCAACTAATTCAACAGATATGGGCATTTATCATGGTGCATTCAGGCGCTCAGATATTTTTCTGGTTTCTCATGTGGCCCTTTGTAAAAATGAACTGCCCACCCCAAGGCGATGTTCTTCATTCAGTCACACATGACTAGTTTTTACTGGTTTCAAACTCATTCAGCTGCAGATTTGAACCCTAACCCACACATTTCACAACATGTCGGTCTATACATACGAGCTTATAGAAACAAGAGATTTATCAGCAGTTAGAAGAGGATTCTGACGCTGCCATTAGGGCCGGGGCCCAACTCCGGCCCTTGAACGTATATATTCGGGCCCTCAAGATGAGTAGCCTTCAAATACACCAGATAGTGACATCAAAACAACTGAGATTATGTCAATTCCTAATGTTAACCTGAGGCCTCGAATTTTTTCAGAGGCGATTTGGTTTTGGATCATATTTTCAATAAAGTGAAATAAAATGTGCTTGTTTTTTGGGTTAAAAGCCCGTAAGTACTGGACTATTTGGTGTCTGTTTGAGAGCTAGAGGTTAAGAGCTTTCTTAACCAGCAGGGGGCGCCACCACACAACAGTTTGAACAGTGGCTCCTCCCACAGTGGACACATGGAGCCTGTTGTTGATGGGGAGAGCAGCCCAAATATGAGTAATGCTACTAGTTAGTTAAAACAGAAAGGTAAAGAAGTACTTAGAGAAACTGCTACTGGAGTACTGTGAGTAACTGTCAGAGTGTAAAGTCTGAGGTTTCAGTAGTGAACGAAGAAACAAAATGAAATGATATGAATATCCTGATATTTCCAAAGAAAATACCATTCAAAATAAACAAAAACAAATAATTCTGAACAATGCTGTTCATGAAAGACCATGTTATTACTATTTGGTCAAACTTTATAATGAGGTTACAGGAAATGATGCATGAAATAATGAATCATGTATTAATGCATGACTCATCATGAGTTAACACGACTCCATGTTCTTTCATATATGACTTCATGCATTAATTAAGTAATTACTGTAATGAATTCATGAGAAAATCATTTAGATTTTTTTTAAACAAAAACATTAACTAATCATAATTATGAAGTTTATGCATAAATATCATTATTCTTCATGATTTTTAAGAAAATTAGTTAGCAAGATATACCTTAATATACCACTTACTGCTGTAATTAAATCATCATTAGCTAATCCTTAGTTCATTCATACATTCATGATGATTGCGTCCCCTAAAGTGATGCACTTTTATGCTTTGGACAAACAAGAGTGAAAAAGTGCTATATTTTATTTACATCATGAATAAGTCTTTAAAAAGTGAAGTGTAAATGAAAGCAATGGGCAGTGTTTATGTTGATGTAAGTGAAATGTAATGCACCACAAAACATTAACTTCATTAACTTAAACCCATAATGCATTGTGGACAGTTATAAATCATATTGTCTTTGATGTTTGTGTTTGTTTTGTCCAATAAACACCTTGATCGTTTATTATTAGCTAATGAGGAGTTAATCACAGCAGTAAGTGGTATATTAAGGTATATCTTCTTAAAAATCATAATGAATCATGATATTCATGCATAAACTTCATAACTATAATTTGTTAATGTTTTTGTTAAAAGATTTAAATGTTTTAGTGAATTCATCATGATTCTAAGATCATTATATATTAACACGATTTTCTCATGAATTCATTACAGTAGTTACTTAATTAGTTTATGCATGAAGACATCATGAAATCATGCATGACTTCATGTAACCTTATTATAAAGTGTTACCTATTTTTTGATTTCAATGTGACGCTTTTGCCTCTTGCCTCTAACGTTCCTCTGATAGCAGGTCCTTGTTCACATGTTGATGAAAAAGAATGAAGATGAATATAGTGTAACTGTACCTGTGTTTTGCCCACACCACACTCATACTCAGAGGCTGAGTTCTCGCTCACCGCCAGTGCATACTGTTGTTGTGTCCTTGAGCAACTGGTGTTAGCGTGTGAATGGATCAGCAGCTCCTTGACTTTCAGAACCTGCAGGTGCTGAGACCTCTTTGGTTCCAGATCAATGTGCTTTTGTTGATCCAGGGGTCGATCAATAGTCCCCTCTGTACTTTAATACAAAGACAAAGGACATTTTTAATTCTTCTTACAATTGCACTCTTTATAAAATCGTTTGGTTAAAACATGACATGTGATGAGGTAGATATGAGTATTGTTAAACAGGTCATCGATCACATCGTCATTCCGCTATCCCATAGTTTTTATTTGTCTTTCAAAAAATGGTAAATTTCCAAATTTTTTGAAAATGGCTAAAGTTATTCCCATCTATAAAAATGGTGACAAAACTCAATTCTCTAACTACAGACCTATCTCAATACTACCTCAAGTCTCAAAAATATTAGAAAAGCTCTACACAACTCGACTAGACGCATTTATAGATAAATACAGTATTTGTAATGGCAGTCAACATGGTTTTCGTAAAAGCAGATCTCCCGCTCTCGCGTTAATGGAACTCATAGAGGAAATCACAAATAAAATCGACAAGAACAAGTATTCAAAAGGTATTTTCATCGACCTTAAGAAGACTTTTGACACTATGGATCACAATATACTCCTGAACAAACTACAACAATTGGGATAAGAGGTATTGCTTTCAACTGGACTGAATCCTACTTAAAGGAATAGGCCACCGTTTTGTTCTTGTATGTTTTTTAGTGATGGGAAAATGAAGCCCCATGAAGCACTGAAGCGTCGCAGCCAACTGCGTCACACACGGTTCGAAGCATCAAGGTGCTCTATTTGCTCCACTACGCCATCATGTGGACAAAAAATTTATAACATGCTGAGAGCCCAACAATTAATGTTCGGGGCTGAAAGACAAAATTTAAGAATTTAGAGAGTTGTGATGTAAAATGTGCTTGTGTTACTTTGTTTATGTCTGTGCTTATGCAACAAGTAAATGTGTGTAATAAAGACAATAGGAAGCCAAAAGAAGCGCAATAACCCAAAGACACAAAGTGTGAGGGGGAATCCATTGCATTTCACTGACGCTTTTGTTTTGAATCGTGCTCCACACCCACAAATCATTTCCTGAATCAGTCACGTGGTACGGCCACTTCCCGAGGCTTCGAACGTCACCACATACGTCATCAACACACGCATCGATACACGCTTCAATAGACACACCCCTAGATTACTCGGCACACGCTTCGAAGCCTCGACACGATCCACACGTCACTAATGTTTTTTAGTTTTGACTGTTTTTTTTATTCTTTGTCCTTGTGCAGATATTGTGGGAATTCTCTGTTATCGCTCCTTGTTTCTGACCACGTTAATAAAAGTAAACTGAGCAACGCATTTGGGTCTTCTGTGCTGAGCCTGATAGGGCACTGCAGATCCATGTGTGATACCCTGGTGTGTGGGGTCCCCCAGGGATCTGTGCTGGGACCTAAACTATTTTTATTATATTTCAATGATTTGTACTTGGTTTCCAAGAAGCTTAAACTGGTCCTTTTTGCAGATGATACAACAATCATACTCTCAGGTGCAGACCTACAGCAAATGGTGATCGAGATTACAGTAGAAATTAATTGAAAGATTGGTAAATATATAATTGACAACAAAGCTCTATATACTGTTCACTTATCCTTCCCCATTTAACATATTGTGTAGAGATCTGTGGAAATGCGTATAAAAGCAATCTTGACCCATTGTTTAAAGTTCAGAAAAGGGCAATAAGAATAATTCATTTAGCTGGATACACACAAATCCATTATTCTTTAAATCAAAAACAACATTCTCACAATATGACCTACAGAACACTGAGATCGACACCGACCCTGAAAATAACTTCTTTACTAGAGCTACTAATGACTAATGTCAATATTATACAGAGGATCTGTACAATAGTAAACTTAAGAACATTAAGGCATTCACTGTAATCCACTTCAATAGTCGAAGCCTCTATGCAAACTTTGACCACATCAAAAGCTTCTTAAAACAGTTTTCCACACCATTCAGTGTCATTTTAATCACAGAAACATGGATTAATAATGATAGAGAATTTGAGTTTTCTATTGATGGTTATGAATTTATAAGTATGAACAGAAGGAACAAGCAGGGTGGGGGCGTAGCTATGTTTGTAGACTACAACTATAGTTACAAAGTAATGGAAAATAAGACAATGGTGGTGGATGATACACTTGAATGCATTACTGTTGAAATTACAAGGCAAAAAAAGAAAAATATTATTGTGAGTTCTATTTATAGAACACCTGGCTCTGATATAGATGTTTTTTCAAATTGGATGGAGGAGCACTTTTCAGGATTAAATCATAAAGTCATGTTTGTGGGGGGAGACCTCAACATCGATCTTTTAAACCCATATAAACATAAAAAGACGGATGAATTTATAAATACTTTATTTAGTATAGGTCTGTTTCCTCTAATAACTAAACCGTGATACAGTCGGCGGATTAATGATGAAGTATATTAGTGATCACCTTCCAGTTTTTGTATTGTACAAAAATGGATATGTAAAAGATGAAGATGAAAACAAGTATTGGTTTAGAAGGGTAAAAACAGAGGAAACTATTGATGCATTTAAAAAGGAGCTTTTAGCTCAAGACTGGAGTATTGTGTACAGAGAGAATGACACGAATATGGCATATGATGAGTTTACGCGAGTATTTCAAAAAGTATATGAAAAAAAATTGCCCAATGAAGAAATATTATTTACGTTATAAATAACCGAACAAAAGAAGCTGAGGATAAATATAAGAAATATAAAAATAAACTGACAGGTCATTAGAAAATGTAAACAGGATTATTATAATAAGTTGTTAAATAGCAATAAGAATAATATTAAAGGTTTATGGAATATTTTAAATAGTTTAATTAGAAATAAACCAAGAGCGATTAACTATCCAAAATATTTCAAAGATGAGGATAACACTTTAAATAATATGAATAAAATAGTCGAAACATTTAATAAATTCTTTGTAGATGTTGGACCGAACCTTGCTGCAAAAATTGCAAGCTTTGAAAAATGTAATTGTGAGTTCATAGACACAAATTCTACGTCCTTGTTCCTCAATCCTGTGGAGGAAAAGGAGATACTGGACATTGTTAAAGGGTGTAAAAATAAAACCTCGACAGATTACCATGACATGGACATGAAAACTTTAAAAACTGTTATTGAAAGTGTCTCTAAGCCGTTAACTTACATCTGTAACTTATCGTTGCAAACTGGAACTTTTCCTGATAGTATGAAAGTAGCAAAAGTGATTCCTCTGTTCAAGGCAGGAGATAAACATCTCTTTACAAACTACAGGCCTGTTTCCCTTTTACCGCAATTCTCTAAAATCTTAGAAAAGGTTTTTAACTCTAGACTTGACAGCTTTATCGAAAGTAATAAATTACTCTCTGATAATCAGTTTGGTTTTAGGAACAATCACTCAACCTCACACGCGCTCTTCGATATAACTGAAGAAATAACTAATGCTGTAGATGACAAGAAATATGCAATAGGGTTATTTATAGACCTGAGTAAAGCGTTTGATACAATTAACCATGATATATTAATTAATAAACTAGAACATTATGGGATTAAGGGGGTAGCTCTACAGTGGGTTACCAGTTATTTAAAAAACTAGAAAACAATGTGTGAAAATAGGTGATTATCAGTCGAGTTGTCGAACAAATTGTTTAATCTGTATATTAACGACATTTGTAAAACGTCTCAAGTACTTAAATTTGTCTTGTTTGCAGATGATACAAATATTTTTGCATTAGGAGACGACTTACAGCAGCTGTGTCGGATTGTTAACTTGGAACTCAAAAGTGTCAATAAGTGGTTCAAACAAAATAAATTATCTCGATTATGGGATCCATTACGTGTATTGTTTCCTCTATAATCTGGAAGAGTGTTGCTGCTTGGAACGGTTGTCATTCTATCGCTCAAATTCACAAATGGAGAATTAGGGTTGGCAGGTTATGGATCTGTTGAGGGAAATCCTCCCAACGGGCTCTAAACCTTGTCCTTTAATGCACCACTCAGCATAGGAACATCATCTACCAAATCAGCTGTTAGGGCAGCTGTGTGGGGGTTTGTTGATGGGGAGTTACTGCCCTCTTCAACTGGCCCGCTCTACACTCTGGCTTTTTAATGCACCACACTATGCACGGCTACAGCATATTTCACATAAAACTCAAATAAATAAATAAATAATGATAATTAAAATTACATTGAGGATGGTAGTGCCAACTGGGAAGTAGCAAGATCTTGGAGTATAATATGTATTAATGTACCTTTATAACATAAAAGTAACTCTTGGTAATCACGAGTAACAATCTGAAAGAAATATATTAATGATTGCATTTTTTCGTTGCTTTGCCCATCCATCCATCCATTTTCTTCCGCTTTATCCGGGGCCGGGTCGCGGGGGCAGTAGTCTCAGCAGAGATGCCCAGACTTCCCGATCCACGCACACCTCTTCCAGCTGTTCTGGGGGGACCCCGAGGCGACACCAGGCCAGCTTGGAGACATAGTCCCATCAGCGTGTCCTGGGCCTTCCACGAGGCCTCCTCCCAGTGGGACATGCCTGGATCACCTCCCGAGGGAGGCGACCAGGAGGCATCCGGAACAGATGCCCTAGCCACCTCAGCTGGCTCCTTTAGATGTGGAGGAGTAGCGACTCTACACCGAGCTCCTCCCGGGTAACTGAGCTCCTCACCCGATCTCGGAGGATGCGCCCAGCTCATGACTATAGGTGAGGGTGGGAACGTAGATCGATCGGTAAATCGAGAGCTTTGCCTCAGACTCAGCTCCCTCTTCACCACAACAGTCCGATACAGCGACCGCATCACTGCTGACGCCGCACCGATCCGTCTATTGATCTCACGCTCCATCCGTCCCTCACTCGTGAACATGACCCCGAGATACTTTAACTCCTCCACTTGGGGCAAGGACTCCCCACCGACCTGAAGTGGGGAAACCACCTTTTTCCGGTGGAGAACCATGGCCTCAGATTTGGAGGTGCTGATCCTCATCCCGGCCGCTTCACACTCGGCTGCAAACCGCCCCAGTGCAGCTGGAGGTCCTGATTTGATGAAGCCAACAGAACAACATCGTCTGCAAACAGCAGAGATGAGATCCTGAGGTTCCCAAACCGGACACTCTCCGGCCCCTGGCTGCGCCTAGAAATTCTGGCAGCCCTGGCGGAGACCAACACGCACCGGGAACAGGTCTGACTTACTGCCGGCAATGCGAACCAAGCTCCTGCTACGGTCATACAGGGAACGGACAGCCCTTAGTAGAGGGACCCGGACCCCATACTCCCGGAGCACCCCCCACAGGGCACCACGAGGGACACGGTCGAACGCTTCTCCAGATCCACAAAGCACATGTGGACTGGTTGGGCGAACTCCCACAAACCCTCGAGCACCCGATGAAGGGTATAGAGCTGGTCCAGTGTACGAAAACCGCATTGTTCCTCCTGAATCCGAGGTTCGACTATTGGCCGGATCCTCCTCTCCAGCACCCTGGAGTAGACCTTACCAGGGAGGCTGAGGACGTGTCAGCCAAGACAGCCCTACAACATCCAGAGACTTAAGGTACTCGGGACGAATCCCCACCCACACTGTAAACAGTGTTGGTGAAGCACTGCTTCCCCCTCCTGAGGCGCTGGATGGTTTGCCAGAATCTCTTCGAGGCCGACCGATAGTCCTCCTCCATGGCTTCTCCGAACTCCTCCCAGATCCGAGTTTTTGCCTCTTTGACCGCACGAGCTGCAGCACGCTTGGCCTGCCGGTACCTCTCAGCTGCCTCCGGAGTCCCACATGCCAACAAGGCCAGATAGGACTCCTTCAGCTTGACGGCATCCCTTACCTCCGGGCGCCACCACCGGGTTCGGGGATTGCCGCCGCGACAGGCACCAGAGACCTTACGGCCACAACTACGAGCAGCCGCATCGACAATGGAGGAGGAGAACATGGTCCACTCGGACTCCATGTCCCCAACCTCCCTCGGAATCTGGATGAAGCTCTTCCGGAGATTGGAGTTAAAGACCCTAGTGACAGAGGGATCCACCAGACATTCCCACCAGACCCTCACAACACGTTTGGCCCTGCCAGGTCTTCTTCCCCTGCCAGCGGATCCAGCTCACCACCAGGTGGTGATCGGTTGACAGCTCAGCCCCTCTCTTCACTCGAGTGTCCGAGACACACGGCCGGAGATCAGATGACACAACTACAAAGTCGATCATCGACCTCCTGCCTAGGGTATCCTGGTGCCACGTGCACTTATGGACATCCTTGTGCTCGAACATGGTGTTCGTTATGCACAAACTGTGACTAGCACAGAAGTCCAATAACAGAACACCACTCGGGTTCAGATCGGGGAGGCCGTTCTTCCCCATCACCCCCACCCAGGTCTCACTGTCGTTACCCACGTGGGTGTTGAAGTCTCCCAGTAGAACAATGGAGTCCCCAGCCGGAGCACCATCTAGTACCCCCCCAGGGACTCCAAGAAGACCGGGTACTCTGCACCGATGTTGGGCCCGTAGGCCGAGACAACGGTGAGAGACCTGTCCCCGACCCGAAGGCGTAGGGACGCGACCCTCTCGTTCACCGGGGTGAACTCCAACACGTGACGGCTGAGCTGGGGGGCTATGAGCAAACCCACCCCAGCCCGCCGCCTCTCCCCGCGGGAGACTCCAGAAAATGGAGCGTCCAGCCCCTCTCCAGGAGTTGGGATCCGGAACCCAGGCTGTGCGTGGAGGCGAGCCCGACAATATCTAGCCGGTACCTCTCAACCTCCCGCACAAGCTCAGGCTCCTTCCCCCCAGCGAGGTGACGTTTGTAAGTTTGTAAGTTGGTCTGTGCGAATGTATCTGCTTGAAATGTATCAAATACTCTTTGGACGAGGTCTTGTTGTTTTATTCCTTTTGTACCATTGTGTGAAATGTACTTTTTTATTACACTGGTTTTGGGGGGGCTCATAATCTTCTTGCTTCAGCCCACTCCTTTTGAGCAGGATGTATACTGCTCAAATAAACAAATAAACTAAACGAGAAGTCAAATACAACTTGAGAGATAAGATGCGTTTCGATAAACAGTACTCCAGAACAACCTTAAAAAGCATGTGTCCCACCAGACGTGGTGTGGAAATATGGAAGAATTTAGACGAAAGCATAAACATTTTAATAATCTGGCACATAGGCCTACACTAAGGCGTATCATGTGTCATTATGTTAACAGCCGTGAGCCATGAATATTTCTAATCCCATAAACTGCACTTGACTTAAGAGTGCTCCCCAGTCACTTTCTTAGCCCCTTCTGTCCGGCACAACAGCCTCCAAACTCCAGCTCGTCTGTGGCTCTGATTAAACTTTCCTTTGGACTCTGGTTTGTGTCCAGGCCTCACATCTCGCCCGTGTCCAAACGCTTCATTCCTCTGCAGCCCGTTAAAGACGCGTGTCCCGCCAGCTCCTCCATTCCACCGCTATCTCGGCTCGGCTTTGAAGCTCTCATTCTCCACAGAGACCGAGCTGAGAGGACAACACACACCGGGAGGACAGGAGGGAAGATGGGATAAATAGTTATAGAATTACAAAAATGGGATGAAAAAATATGGAAAACTGTAAATGAATGTACTGTCGATCCTAAAATGATGCTGTTTTTCTTTCATTCATTGAATGATAAGTCTAATTAGACGCTGAGGTCAGACCTGTCAGGAGCCGTGAGACATTGCAGTGTCTGTGCCTTGAGCTCGGTCTGATCTTGGGGTTAATTATCCAAAATAATTGCAATTAACAATATTCTGATAATCTTTTTTTTTTGTGCAGTACATTTTAAGTATAGAAGGAAAACCAGATGTTCTTTCCATAGCCACAATCAAGAGCAATTCATTATAAACATTAAACATAACATTAAAAGATAATTCAAGGCTTTTGTCAGCAGCACGTTGGTATAATTACAGAGAACCATGCGGTGCATTAATCATTCGACTGCTGCCTGGAAAAAAACATGACAAACTTTGAGACTGACTGAAGCGTGTTTAATTCAGAAACTGATGGTAGCGTTAGCATTCGACATGTTCCGCATTTGGGAGTTTCATCTTCGTTTTCTTTTGCTGTGAATCCATAAATGAGTTCTTCCGGGGAGAGTAAAGTGGAGATATTTAGATCCTCCTCGTTCACCTGTCCACTTGGCACTCACCATGACAGCGGCTTCTCATCCACTGTATGTGTAACACCATGATTCCCTGAGGTCCTTTACTGCAGAGGGACCGGCGGCGGTAGTCTGGTGTTTATTTCAAAATGCGGCGACCAATTCATTGCACTTTTTATCGTGATTAACAATATTATCGTCCGTCGTCCCATCACTATTCTGATCCGGAGTAGGATTTGCCTACTGTGCGTGTTTTGGACGGATTTGTGAAACTGTGTTGCTGCTTGTGTTAAGTATCAGAACGGTTGTATTGCGAGCGTGGCTTTAATCCCTTTAATTCCTATGTGTTTGTTGTGTGATATTACATTTCCCATACAGAACAAACAGCAGATATGAGCAGCCTGTTGAACGCTTTAGTGCAGAGCGGTGCCACTGACCGGACGGGTTGGAGGCCTGCGCCTGGAGCAGCCGGATTTATGGAATTTCCAATGGCAAAGGAATGAAAAAGTCATAGTAATAACCGAGCGCAGACGCTTTCTTACATTATTTATGGAGGAGTCTGAAAGGGTTGACAATATCGTCTGAAGTTCAGTCAAGGGGCTTTATCCGGGCTACTTCTGAACGTTGTAGCCTTGATGCTTTTGTAGTGCAAGTCCTGTCGGTGTCTGGAAGTGCTTCAGACCATTCACTTCATACAGTTTGGTGAAGGTATCTAGACTTCAAATATGTTGATTTTTGCTGGCATTTTCTTTACCTATTACACACTTAAAACATTGCAAAAGGCAATATTGAACTTAAAAATAGAAATGAGTCCAAAGCTCGTGGAACGTCACCGTAGTTGTCACCAAAACACAGCAGTCATGGCTAAAGTGCCTCTCCCAAACCAAACCAACAAAATAACTATTGCACAACCGGTCACAGTGAAACACATGAACAAAAAACACACATATTATGGTGAATAAAGCATGGCCCTGTTTCATGCAACATTAGCGTCACAGTCAGGCGTATCATCAGAAGTAGTTACTGCACATGACATTCCTCAGATGGGACCATTCGGCCGTAGTTTTAGCTCTAGCTCTGGAGCAGCACCGTCTTATATTTCAGAAATAAGTGTTTTATTTGTCATTGCACAATTGTACGTTGAAATTGCGTTCAGGTGTTGAGCTAGTCCTGAGCCGCTGCGACTGAGCACCACCATTGTGGGCCGACCTGGCCAGAATGTTTTTGGAGGTCGGGGACACCGGAGCAGTGTCTTTAGTCTCCTCTGAAACGGCCTTCTGGGGACTGGGACTTCAACTAGCAGGAAACAGTGACGAGCACTGCTGGACGTTTGTCTGCAGACTATGAGGTTTTTATCATGGACTCCTCGAAAGCAGAGAATATCAATCCAGCAGGAAATCACACTTTGGAGACGCCCGGGCATGAGCGACAGGTGAACATGTAGCCCATCATTAATACGCTGTCACCGTTGTGCACAAACCCCGCGGATCTCGTAAGGGTTAAGGACTTTAAAAGGACTTGGGACAGATTCCTGGAGCCTTTTTAAAGGACACAATTAAAACAACCCACTTATTATTTCATCTTTGTAAATGAGCCAGATGCAAAAAGTTGTGACCCATCACGAGAATGGGGGACACAGCTCGGTTTTGGGGCATTTTGAGCGAGACATAGATTATGAAAGTGCAGTCTCCATAGTTTCCAACAATGTGTAACACATGGAAATCTGATCATATTTGGAGAGGATGTGGCAATTTGAATGTAGGAACTCCAAATATCTCAAAGGTGAGTTAACGGCCTCTAAACCTTTGGGCAGTTCTCACCTCTCTGCTGCTCCGAGTGACAATAGGGCTCATTTACATCTCATTTAGAAACCCCACACCCCTGTGGTGTCATGTGTGTGGGGTTCCAGTCCTCAGGCCTTGAGTTCACTCACTCAAACACATGTAAACTGATCAACAACAGGCGTATGTATGAAACTGCATTTTGTTCACTAAAGGATGTGGCAACAACGCAAACCAAAGCAGCGGTGCCTCCTCCTCAAACGACACACGACACATGACGGTGGAGACGAGAGAGTTTTAACACAGGCGGATGTTTTGTTGACAGAGCGAGACGTCAGAGATCAACTCAAACGCAGAATCCACCGTAATAAAAAGATGCTTTGCGGGAACGCTGACGCTGCCGCTCCTGTCTGGGGAGCAAAGCGTCCCTGTCCCGCTGTCGCTGCTTTGCTATCAAGGCTCTTCATGAGGAAGCGGCGCCAAACGTCCGTGATGAATAAATCCACTTCACAGAAGTACTTCCAAACATGTTCGCTGTAACTTAAATCGCTTAAATCTTTGCAGCGTCCATCCAACACGACCGGTGTTTACCCAGTATGTAAATACACACCAGGGTTGCCAGATTCTGAAAACCATTATATCGTTAAGCTTCCAAAACTATCGTATTTCAGCACAAACTATCGTACACTATAAATATGCCAATATCGCTGTAGCACCCGCGCTAAATATTGCTCATATCATCATCACCCCAAACTACAACACAGCTCCACCCACTGTCCCATTTATTACATTACGCACACACACGACCTGCTGACCAAAGAGGATGCGTCAGGGCAGAAGGATAATGCAATAGTGGAACTGTAAAACTGATCCAGGGACAGTCTCTCCTTCTTACAGCAGATATTATGCCTTCGTGAACACGGAGGCTCAGTCTGACTCCAGATCAGAGCGAAAGCGAAGCGCTGCTGAGAGGGGACAGTGCATTTAACCAGACTTTATCTGGCGCTCTGAAATTATCCTACATTTAGGGCTTTTTTGAATTATTGATCGTACATCATACAGGGGTCAAAATTATCGTACAAATACGATAGTTATCGTACATCTGGCAACCCTGATACACACAGACAAAGTCACGCCCCCACAGCGCGCTCCAAAGTCTCCCTAATCAAGCCGGTTTGAAACTAAAAGTTTACGCTTTTAAATATAACAATACTTCTAGCTTGAACATGTAGAGGCTTCTTCGTGACTTCAACTGAACGATTTTGCAAAAAAGTGAAAATCACAAATAAAAAATCGTTTCTCGAAACTTGGTCCGCCGACTTGTGTCCCGGGTTGTAGTCACTGGGGACAGTTGTAAACGTTTAGACCACATCGGTTCATAAACTGCATTATATTGTTCTGCTTCTCCAACGTACTCATTTCTTGTGCAGTTTTTCTTCACATAGTCGAGATAAATACGGCAGCACATCTCATATTTTGCGCATTGTGGCAAAATGACCTTCGTGATATTCGTCATATTCATGAGGACACATGTTTGCTCTGCGGCCTCAACTGCGTTTGCTTTTGGCTCCACGTTAGTACACCCTACCATGATTGTATGTGTTAAAACGTTTAGTAAAACACCCCCTCAAAAGAAAAGATTTAAACATTTATTTTAACATTTTTTGTAAATCCTGTGATACTTATCCTGAGTGGAAGCACTTATCACTGTCTCCTCTACTGAAAGTGAAAACTCTTCCTAAGTATTTATTTTTTGTTCTTTCTTGTGGCTACAGGGTGATGAAGAATCACTCATTTGGATTGTTATATTACTGAAGCTACAGTGAAGCTGTCGGTCTGTTTGGAAGTATCTGTGATCACTCACACATGAATGACACCAAGCACAATCTTTGTGTCGATAAAGAACCAGAAAAGTGATGGAATGATCTTCCAGTCGCCCGGTTTCTCTCCAGCGCATAAAGATAAAATGTTCTTCTAAACTTTGTCTTTGTTTCCCTTTGACGTCGGAGACACTTTAACAAACGGCCTGCGAGTACAGCGGGCCATTACCGCGATGTAAATCTGCTTCCTTTGTCTGACCTCCATTTCCTCTGCGGAACAATGACAGGACTAATTATCAGACATCACATGCTAAAGGCCAGAGTGCGGCTCATTTCGACTGTGTCAGGGCGGCCATCAAACATGGCATTCTCACATTCTTGAGTCCTTAAAGAGCTCATATGCTGATAAACTGAAATGTTTTACCTTTTATAAGAAAATGTGTTTCACTCATTCATGTTGTAGTATGAATGAGTGAAACACTCAATCATTCAGTGTGAGTGAGTGAGTGAGTGAGTGAACTGAATCCAATATTCAGTTTGTATTGTACAATACATATTCAGCTTGTCTTTGTCTCAAGAACTCGAAACACTCCGTTCCACCTGATGATGTCAAGAGGTGGTGTCCTCCGTCTCCAGAAACTGCTTGTTCGTATTTTGAAAGTTTGGATTTGTTGAGATCATTTCAATCTTCTTAGAGAGTATTTTGGTATTTGGTAATAATCTTCATCACTATCTCACACTCTGTTTGTTAGAAAATGCAATATTTGATCTAAAACAGCCGAACATATCCAGTTGTTTCATTTCCTGATTCTCCATGCAATCTCCAAATAATGATAAATAATGATAGTTTGTTGTTTGTCCTTCAGCGCACAACGTTTGATAAAGCTAAAAGAAATAGAGCTGTGCCTCCCCTCATGTGGCTGTGGGGGGAGCGCTCTGAGAGAAACACAGGCCTGTAACTGTCAGATAGAACCCTATCGCCAGATCAGGGTCCAGTTTAGTCCAAAAATGAGACGCGGACCGAGAGTGGAAGTCCGATGTGACATGAGTGTGACACCACTCCAATGTGCATATTTACCAAATCAAAAGGATTTAAAGGGACTAAAGGAAGTTGACATTTTTATACTCGCTACTGCCACCTCAGGTCTCACACGTAACTGCAGTCTCTATGTTAAGCTCGTGTATGACCCGAAGTTACACCTTTTTAAGTGATTTAGAGGCAGTTGTGGTGAACAGGTCTGGGCTCATGCTACACATTAGGCCATGGCTGAAACACGTGGGGGAGGAAAATACTTAGCTTTAACTCTGTCTAGTCCCTGTAATTGATCAGAAACTGTCGCAGTAGTTGTATCTTATTGGAACAGTTGCTACAGTTGCAGGATTCTAGGAAAGTTTGCCTTGTTTGCAGAATGTGCTTCTATGTTTGGACTGAGCTGTGCACGAGGAGCAGCCATGCAAAAAGAAGATCAGGCCCCTAAACTTTCAATGACAGTATAACATTTATTTGATTCATTCAAATTATTTAAATACATGTATTTTCGGATCAGAATGGGGTTTTATTGCCATTGTGACTGAAGGGACATTCACAATATAATAAATATGAATATAAGGGCATGCAAAATAAAACAGGACAGAAAATAAAGAAGATGATTTGTCAAAACTCTGAATACACACAAAAACATTTAGTGCACAGGACGGGTAACACGTTAGTGCTCATAGTCTGATGACACAGGGGCCAGAGCTGTTCATGCGGCGGCAGGTTCTGGTCTGGATGGACCGTAGCCTCCTGCCTGAGGGCAGAGGGTCGACTGTAAGCTAGCTTTGCATTTGTCTAAAT
Organism: Proterorhinus semilunaris; assembly: GCA_021464625.1. Classification (NCBI taxonomy): domain Eukaryota; kingdom Metazoa; phylum Chordata; class Actinopteri; order Gobiiformes; family Gobiidae; genus Proterorhinus; species Proterorhinus semilunaris. Next base: position 2,533,503 of record CM038354.1, read on the forward strand.
TGAAATGAAGACTTCATTGACTGAGGGCATTTTCACACATTTTGGAGCGTCTTGTGGGTCGGCCCGAGACTGCCCTAGTTTCAACTGCATTTACTTCAAAGTTAGTTCAGTTCATGAGTAGATGTAGGTGAACGCATCAGATCCACTTTGTATGTGATGTTTAAATGTGGTCCACGGGTGTTGGTTCAGTCCATGTTGACATGCGCCCCATGCTCCACATGTCACACTATCAGCCACGTGACAACCAGTTATTCCCATGACAACGGGCATCAACCATTCACACCACACCCGCTCCGAACCACAGAGCGACTCAGGCTCTGGGACCTCCCGTTTAGACCGGCCTAAAGTGCAATTGGATTCACACTGACCTAAAAGTGCTGCTCTCGGGTCAAAGGTCACTTTGTGTGAAAACGCCCTCAAACTAGACTCAGGGTTTATTCAAGCAGCAGCAAGTCATGTATAATGCTTTTTAATTTGACTATTCTGTCAAATGAATGAACCTGTTACTTGCCGCCCGCTCTGATCAGGGAGTTGGGGTTAGGGTTAGGAATGGCAAATGTGATGCAAGTTCTGTGTCACTCACACAGATCTCACACATAGTTTTAGAAACTAGAAGGCCTTGGCTTTCAAATGATGTATCACACTGGCATGTTGGCTGTAAGATCTCCAGTCAATACGCTTTGATTAGGGATGTAACGATTCACTCAAGCTCCGATTTGATTCGATTTCCGATTTTTTTTTTTTTTTTTTGAAAAGAATGACTCCTTCATAGCAATGTTTCTTTTGTTTCAACATCTGTATTTTTGTCCTTGTGACAAATTGCAACTGTCTCAGTAAGAGAACTTTACATTACAAAAAATTACAAGACATGAAAATGAACTATAATATTTTGACAGAGGGCTTGTAAATTGTTTTCAGCATAAGTAAACTATGTAGCAAAGCAAACATTTTGAGATTATATTTATTTTACCAAACCTGTATTTTTTTTTTTTGCAGTTTGAACATAATACTATTATTTAGAACAAATTTTACAGTGCAGTTTTTTCCCAAGACAAATTCCTAGTTTGTAAACCTTGTTCACAAACCTTGGCAATAAACCTATTCTGATTCTGATTCTGATTCCACCCTTGAAGCCTCACTGCCTCCGGTGCAGCCTTTGTAAACATGAGGAGGAAAAGACATGACAGCTCCTGTAGGTGTTGGATTATTTGACAAACGGACATTTGATGAGGATTTCAGCAGAATCAGAGCAGGTTGGTCAGATGTTTGTCAGTTTACGATCTTTGGTAAACTTCTGTCAAAATGCTAAACTCTGCGTTAGCCGCTAACGCTAATCTCGTAGCCGCTAACTTTAGCTGCGTCTGTTGCTTCGATGCCTACACGTGTATGTGTTTACATGGGGTGGTGTGTGTTGGGGGGAGGCGGGGGAGGGGTGGAGCTTGTCTGGAGAAAAGGTTAACGTTGTTAATGTTGTTAACGAGCTATGTTCCGGTCTGTTTCGGTCGCGCAAAATGGAGTAGCTGTGGGTGGCTTTAAAATCGATTATTTTATTTTTTACATCGATTCACATTTTACGCATATTAGATTTTTGATGAATCGTTACATCCCTAGCTTTGATATATCGATTATGCAGAATCAATGGAGAAACTCGCTTGTTACATTCAGCTCTCAAACACTCAGGGTCTGCAGAATAGACAGGAAATGTGCAAACAATTAAACAGTAAATAGAGGTATCTTATATACAATGACTACTAAAAACTTTAAGGGAGCCAAAACTATAAACAGTAAAAAAAAATCGGTTCACTTTAATGACCCTAAGACTAAAAGGAATGATTTGCCTTAATCTAGAACTGAGAACATGTTAGTAAAGCACGACACACTGGTTGGACGCTCTCCTCTTGTATCCCGCTGCACAGAGGACTGGAGGAGCCGGCTGAAGGGCCAGTTTGACCTTGACAAACAGGAAGTATCGGGAGCGCCCACAGAAGAATACATTTTCACTGCTCATTAGATGCTTAATTACTTTCCAACTGTCTTTGTTTAGGAGGGTGTCACTGTGACCGGCAGGGCAGACCAGCAGCTGGCATCTCCAAACAAGCCATTAATCTGCCCCCCAGCTCCACGGCAACACTCACACTAACGCCACGTTTGATTAGAGCTGCGTTCTCAGCCAAATGGTTCACATCATCTCCACCACTTCCCCAACGTGGCAGTCCAATGGTGACCTTGGTCACAAGAGAGTGTGTCTTTTCATTTTTATTTCAGTGCAAGGAACATTTACACAGCCCCCAGAGACTGCAAGCTGCATCTTCCAGCTGTTTTTTGGACTTTATATTGAGAGAAACTTAATATACAGCTGTGCTCAAAGGTTTACATACCCTGGCAGAATTTGAGATTTTGACTATTTTTCAGATAATATGGTAGTTAGTGTCTTTGCAAAGCCATTTATGGTCAAGTTTACTCTTTTTAAATCAAAACGAAAAAAGAAACTAATGACCCTGATCAAATGGGTCAGGGTCACCCATGGCCTGATAATGTGCACACACGTCGACACAAACAGGTTTGAATGGCTGCTAAAGGTAAGCCTGTGTTTGTAGTTATTGTGTGTATAAATGGTCAGGGAGTTTTTGGGCTCCTGACAGACCCTGGTTTATTTAGTTTAGTTTAGTTTATTTGTTCATTTGAGCAGCTCAAAAGGAGTGGGCCGAAGCAAGAGCTTATAAGCGCCCACCCCCGAAATCAATAGAATTAAAATCATCATTTCACAAGAACATAGTGGAACAACAAGGAACAAGGCAAGGCAAGGCAAGGCAAGTTTATTTGTAGAGCACAATTCATACACAAGGCAATTCAAAGTGCTTCACAGTTGCATAAAATTACAAGAAAACAGATCAATTCAATCATTAAAACATCAACATAAAAATTAATCAGTTACAGTAAAAGGCAAGAATGCAAATAAAATACTTTCAGTTTTCATCTGCTCGGGTAAAAAGAGCTGTTTTCAGCCTGGATTTGAACATCGTCAGAGTTGAGGCCTGTCTCACATCCTCATGAAGACTGTTCCAGATTTTAGCTGCATGAAACTGAAACGCAGCCTCACCGTGTTTATTATTGACTCTGGGAACCACCAGGAGACCCCTCCCTGAAGTTCTCAGGGCCCGAGATGGTTCATACGGCTCTAACATGTCAGAGATGGACTTTGGTGCTAAACCATGAAACGACTTGTACACAAGCAGAGCCGTTTTAAATTCTATTCTCTGAGTGACAGGAAGCCAGTGCAGAGACCGGGGTACTGGACTAATATGGTCGTATTTCCTGGTTCTTGTCAGGACTCGAGCAGCAGCGTTCTGGATGTTCTGCAGCTCTAACAGCTCGTTTAGAAAGGCCAGTGAGCAGCCGTTACAGTCGTCTAACCTGCTGGAGACAAATGCATGGATGAGTGTCTCCAAGTCTGGTTTTGACACTATTCCTCTGATCTTAATGTTTTTCAGATGGTAAAAAGCTGATGATGTTATTGCTTTAATGTGGCTGTTTAAGTTCAGGTCTGAGTCCATGATTACTCCTAGATTTCTAACCTGATGTTTTGGTTTTAGAGAGAGAGACTCAAGGTGACTGATAACACTTTGTCTTTGTGTCTGTGGGCCAAAAACAATGATCTCAGTTTTGTCTGAGTTTAGTTGGAGAAAGTTGTTTTGCATCCACAAACTGATCTGTTCGATGCAGTGACAGAGAGTATCTACAGGCCCATGTTCACCTGCCGTCAGTGACACGTAGATCTGAGTGTCATCTGCGTAGTTGTGGTACGACACATTGTTGCTGTTTATTAGCTGACCCAATGGAAGCATATACAAGTTGAATAAGAGGGGTCCCAAGATTGACCCCTGGGGGACTCCACAGGTCATGGAAATTTTGTCTGAGACACAGTTGCCAATTTCGACAAAGTACGTCCTATCCTCCAGATAGGACTTGAACCAGTTTAGGGCAGTACCAGAGATTCCCACCCAGTTTTCTAACCTGTGAAGTAAGATCCCGTGGTTCACTGTGTCAAAGGCAGCGCTCAGGTCCAGCAGAACTAAAACTGAGACCTTACCTGCGTTAGTGTTCATACGGATATCATTTGTCACCTTGATCAGAGCTGTCTCAGTGCTGTGGAGGGGCCTAAAACCTGACTGGAAAGTATCACATTGTTAGATAGGAGAAAGTAAACAAAATAGGAAAACAACAGGAAACAACAGCAAAACACATTAATATACATATTATACTCAGTGAATATTATTATGCACATTTAACAACTAAACAACGCTCTCATTTCATGTACGATGTCTGGCACAAAGCAAGTGACAAAAGGCGATCGTTACATTTCTTTCTTGAAGAAGAAGATCTTTATTTATATAGCTCCTCTCACAGACATGGTCACAAAGCGCTTTACATGAGACAATTGTACATTCACAGCGACCCGCGGTAGAAGCAGCAACACACAGACAGGGGAAAGGAGAATGTAGCGCCGGATGAAGCAGAAATGGATAAAAATCTGTAGGGTTTGGGCTGAGTCCTGTTGTTTAGGTGTTACAAAACAGTTTCAGTCAAGTGATGAACTGGTTCAGTAGAAACATGCTATGAGAGACAAGTAGACTTGCTTTTATTTTTGTTTTTTATTTTTTTTACATAATCCTTCTGTGGACCCACCACTTGCAGGAGGAGCCATAGGGGCTGGTGCTATGTGACTTGGGCTCCAACAGCTGCCCCCACGACCCGGCAATGGACAAGTGGAAGAAAATGGATGGATGGATGGATAACCTTAATAATCTGTGTTCATAGTAAATGCAGTCAAATGGAGGGCTGTCCCATTTCTTAGGGCGGTCTTTTCGACCCTCGCCCTTAGCCCTTGGTTTCAGGGTGTAGAGAAAGGGCTAGGGGAAGGGGTAGAAAAGAGAATTGAGATTGGGCCTTTGTCTCCAGTGAATGTTGGCCTTATACTTATACTGTTCTCTGATTTTGCCCTACTTATATTATTGTACTGTGGTTTGGGGTAGTACTTATAAAAACACAGTTAAACCAATAGTATTGTTGCAAAAAAGAGCTATCCGAGTAATTCATAAAGTTGGGTTTTTGGACCACACAAACTCATTATTTTTAAATTCAAAGATCCTGAAGTTTTGTGACATTGTTGAGTTCCAAACTGTACAAATGTTATACAAAGCAAGGTATAAACTGTTACCAAGCCAAATACAAAGAAGGTTCCAAGAACGTACTGGTTGTTATGAATTACGTGATGAATTAAACTTTAGGATTCAGAAACATAGCACAACTTTGAAAAGTTTTAGTCCAACAGTTAATGGGGTACAATTGTGGAATAAACTGGAGATGGAATTGAAACGATGTCCAAACATCAACCTGTTCAAATATAAATAAATACAAACAAACGACTTTTGAAATATACAGACAAGAAGAAATGTGTTGCCACTAGGGGGAGCAGTGGGATCCATTATGTGTATTGTTTCCTCTATAATCTGGAAGAGTGTTGCTGCTCAGAACGGTTGTCATTCTATTGCTCAAATTTACAAATGGAGAATTAGGGTTGGCAGGTTGTGGATCTGTTGAGGGAAATCCTCCCAACGGGCTCTAAACCTTGTCCTTTAATGCACCACTCGGCATAGGAACATCAACTACAAAATCAGCTGTTAGGGCAGCCGTGTGGGGGTTTGTTGACGGGGAGTTACTGCCCTCTTCAACTGGCCCGCTCTACACTCTGGCTTTTTAATGCACCACACTATGCAGGGCTACATCATACTTCACATATAACTCAATTAAATAAATATATAATAATAATGATTATGAAAATTACACCCAAATTAAAATTATACTGAGGATGGTAATGACAACTGGGAAGTATCAAGATCTCGGAGTATAATACCTATTAATGTACCTTCATAACATAAAAGTAACTCTGGGTTATCACGGGTAAAAATCTGAAAGAAATATATTAAGGATCACATTTTTTGAACTAGACATCGTACATGAAACGGGATTGTTGTTGTAGTTGTGCGTTGTTTCAATTAATTATATAAACAGTTCATATATTTTTTTGTAAGTTTGTAAGTTGGTCTGTGCTAATGTAGCTGCTTGAAATGTTTTGAAATGTTCTTTTTTTATTTTTTTTATTGCACTTGGGGGTGGGCGCTCATAAGATTTTTGCTTCAGCCCACTCCTTTTGAGCACTATGTGTACTGCTCAAATAAACAAATAAACTAAACTAAACTAAACGCCACAAGGACAGTTGTTTTTGTTGCTTTAGCATTTTATTACAATTTTCAGTTGGCTTTATGCGTGATCACTATTTAAATGAATTACAGTAATCAACATTTAATATATCTTTTTCAAATGTTTTTGCCAAAAAAATATAAAATCAGTTTTGTTGAATTGACTTTCTCAGTGTCAAATAAAAAAGTCTGTGCGCGCGTGTGTGTGTGTGTGTGTGTGTGTGTGTGTGTGTGTGTGTGTGTGTGCGTGCGTGCGTGCATGCGTGCGTGCGTGTGTGTGTGCGCGCGTGTATTGCTGCTGCAGAGGTGATGGACTTGCCCTTGGTTCGGCTCCACTCGTGGCAGGCCTGTCCATAAATCTGCCCCGGGGCAGCTTTATAGCGGGGCGTAAATAGGAGCGCGGTGTGTTTTATGACAGCCATCACTAAGTCATTGGGCCTCTCTATAGTGTGTGGGGAGTGAGCGCCTCAGACCCACCACAGGAGCCACTGTACACACGTGCATGCTGGGTAATTGTGCAACACTTAGCATTGCTACCACTGCCATTGGCACAAGTGGGCCATATAAACTCATATACGCTCCCTGTGTTCAGGAAAGGAATGAGCTGTTAGACATGTTTTATGATAGAACTCTCAGTGTTGGGAACATAACGAAGGTCTCTTATTTGTTGTAATGTGTTTAACCCTTGTGTTCAGTTGGGGCATTTCGTGCCACTTTTTGCACATTTTTGTTCTTAATTTGGCCATACCTTTTTCCATATTTGAGATATTTGAATAATTTTTTGTTACAAAAAAATGCCACTTTTTTGACGGCTGTCAAAATATTGTTTCAAACCCTTTTCACATAATTATGTTAATCCACTTATATTTTATAGCCAATTTAAAAAATGACCAAAAAATGAACACACCAAATGGCTAATTTTCCATTATAAAAAGTGAGTTTGAGAAGAATTTGGATTTACATTTTAAAACAACCTTGGGTATGTAAAGATCAGAAACAACTTTGATTTTAATAGTTTTTTTGTTTTTATGTAAAGTTTTCACATTTTCTCCCTAATCTTATGTTAGTGGCATTTTATGCCCCATTGACTTCCATTATCATCGCTTTGCCGTCACACTTTAAAATCATATTTTTTTGATTATTTGTGGTTTCTTCTGATCAGAGGAGGTAACATTTGTGATTTTTACAGTTCAAACTGAATTTCGAGCATTTACCCTGAAAATGCATTTTCAATGTATTTCTATGGGAAAAAACCCAATATCACAGTGAGGCTGTTTCTCTGGAGTTATGGGGCTCATGGGGGATATGCTTATACGGGGCGTTAGGGGAAGTGCTGGGGGTGTTGGAGGGTTTGTGAGTTGGGGGTGGTTGTCCATGGTGGGGTAGTTGTCAGGTGATTTTGTTTACAAACAAGTTTACAAATATGGCTGTAATAAAGCAGCTCTTTATAAAACACACTTAAACACAGATTATAAAAAATACACACACACATCCCCCCAAACACCCCCCAGATCCCCAAACACAGCTACACCCCGTCCCGGACAAGTATATCCCCCCCCCAACAAATACACCCCGCCCCGGGCCAGTACATCCCCCACACACCCCCAACACACCACAACACCCCTACACCCCGCTCGAAGCCAGTATATCCCCCAACCCCCACCTACAACCCCCTTTACCCCGCCCCAGACCAGTATAAGCACCTGCACAGTCCCAACATCTGCCATCACACCTACACCCCGCTCCAGGCCGTTATATCCCCCACACACTCAACATCCCCATCATACCTACACCCCACCCTGGGCCAGTATATCCCCTACACCCGCTCAACACCCCCCAGACCTCCCCAGACCCCCCCATCAGCCCCACACCCCACCCCAGGCCAGTATACCCACACACATCTACACCGCGCTCCAGGCCAGTATATCCCCCACACACCCCCACAACACTTACACCCCACCTGGGCCAGTGAATACTGTGTGGAGTTTGCATGTTCTCCCCGTGTCAGCGTAGGTTTCCTCTGGGTACTCCGGTTTCCCCTACCACTAAAAACATGTACAATAGGCCCATGGACTGCAGGTGGAAATTAGCACAAGTGCTATAACCTGGTACAATGCATCTCTCCTTTCTGAGGCTAATGTATATTGTACACTGTCCCTGTTCAAATAAATAAAAAAAATTAAAAAAGTTTGAACCTAAAAGTTTACGCTTTTAAATATAGCAATACTGTTAGCTTAAACATGGAGGCTTCTTCATGGCTTCAACGGAACGATTCTGAAAAAAATGAGCTTGTTTCTCCATTTGTGAGGAAGTGAGTCTGCCGGCTTGTGTCCCTGGGAACCGGGGCGGGTCACATATAATAAAGCAGAGCGGGTCGTCCTGTGATCGGCGGTTTCAATCCCGCAGGTGCATACTGTCCTTGTGTCCTTGGGCAAGACACTTCACCCTCCTTGCCCCCAGTGTCTGTGTACGCTGGTGTAAAGTGCTTTGAGTGCCTAAAGCAGGTAGAAAGGACCATTTCACATGGAACATATAAACTCTGGAAGCAATAAATTGCCTGACTCAAAATGTCTCCACACTGTAAATTGTCATATTGCCCTTAATTCAATTCAATATATAATCTTGATTCAAATTGGCTGCAGTTTTCCTAAACTATTGTTATAATGTGTATTTATTAATTGAAAACCTCTCAATTACAAAAAACTAAAGAAATCACATCTACAGTTTCAATTAAATCTGAAATGTTAATTGACTTGACTTTTTTTGTCCCAAGTGTGTAATTATGGGCGTGAACTTGTTTGAAATAGCCACGTCATTACGTTTGCGTGTCTGTTGCGAGGTGCATTGTGGGTACAGTTTTTTTTCCCGCCCATGAACAATTCAAATCGACTTCTCTACGTTGTGGACCTGCACTTTGAGGAAATTCATCTTTTCTGTAAGTTTTTACGATTTACTAACTTGTTGTTAGGGATGGGTACCGTTTTTTTTCGATACCACTACTTTAACGGTACCTGCTTTTCGGTGCCGGTTCCTTAACGGTACTTTTTTCGGTACCTATGTCATTTTAATTCAATTAAAATAACGTGTATAAAAGGAAAAAGTCCTAAAACCGCAAAACAGAAGCTCCACAGGTCGCAGCAGCGTCACCTGTAACTTCATGTTTTTAGCACAATTTCCACTTAAGCAGTGATAAAAAGAAATAAAGGACGTTATTACCTCCTGAGCTGCAGAGACAGATCCACATCAGGACACGGTTTCTTTCGGATAAACTTTTCTAAACACACTGCGCTTTGACGAAGCACTTTCCCGCCAAAGATCCTTACATGGTGTGAGCGCTCACTCTGCCACTAATAATGTACAACAACTGTACAAAAAATGTCTAATACAGAGTGAGCGCTCACACCTTTCCACAAACAATCTTTGATATTCCTCTCGCTGCAGCTGCTTGTAAAGTTGTAACAACAGCACTAAACTCAGCCTCGGGTCTGTCGCTAAAGGTAAACACGTCTTTCTTGTTGTCACTGCTGTTTTGTTTTTCAATTTGCCTAAAAACTCAAATTTCTTATTCAGTCCTGGTTTATAATAACTGGTTTAGTTTGACTCTGGGTTTTACAACCGGTGTAAGTCCTGGACCTGGTTTAGTCCTGGCGCAGACCGCGGCTGAGCCGTCTCTATTACAAATGTTTAGTACGTTATAGCTTTGCTTCTCTTTAAGTTATAGTTTTAAGTTATAGTTTTGCTTCGCTCCATTTGCGCTGAAGCGGCTCATTATCTGCGCACACGTTCATGTTTTTTTTAGACTCGCTGCGGGTCATATATTGACTTCTGGAGAGAAAAAGAACCGAAAGTTGGCACCGAAAGAATTTTAGTTTTTCGATACCACCCCCGACCGGAGCTTTTCGGTCGGTTCCAAGTAGGCACCGTTTAACGGTACCCATCCCTACTTGTTGTTAACACTAGTATAATGATTGGTAGTACAGTTTTGTTTGAAATAAGTTAATCCCCTAACACGCTTGTGTTGAAACGCGTTTGATCCGTCTACCTCATTTAAATCGGGTAACGTATTTATTTATTTTTTGGCATCAAGTTGTCTTGGTGTTTTTATCCGGAATGCTATGCTCATACATGATAGATCAGTTATTCACCGTCAAGGTTTGGTAAAACGACTTAAATATTATTCCTCTGACACCGCGCTCCTCTGCCCCGGGCCGCAGAGGTGCTGTTTCAATGGGGGCTGTGGGGAGTGAACAGGAGTCACAGCCGCGGTGTTTACATCTGTACGCCCTGATGTGGCTTTTGCTTCGTCTATTATTTCCTACCAATACGCGCTTCCAGACTGTTCTCCCAGAGAAGCCCCCATGTTTGACTCTGATGTTCGCTTTTTGCTGGGCTCCTCCGCGGCTGTAGCGCAGAGCGGCCCGCGTGCGGGAGGAGGAGCGCGTGCGCGAGGAGCGCGTTGGAGGGGCAACTCGCAGACAGAGGACAGAGGACAGGTGCAGATCATGGTGCAGAAGTAGAGGACAGTTTAGCGGTGTGTTTACTTACCCGAGTTCGCTCGGATAGCCTCACTGTCAGAGAGTAGCTTGTTTTAGCCTAGAGCTAACGTAAAGCTAACAGCTACAGCTGTGTTCTCTTACCTGTGTCTGTCCTTGTAACTGACCTCTGTGACTGTAACTTTGTTCTGTTCTTTGTACTATGTCTGTATTTTCCTTCTGTCAATGTTTCTTTACCTGCCTTAGGACAACGGATGCAATTTAGCTCTCACGCTAACTTTTGGCTGACGTGTTGATTAATGTGCACTGTCCTAATTCAAATAAATAAATAAATAAATAAAAATGTTACCCGCAGCAGCATCACTGTATTTTATTTAGGCCTGTCTGTAATAACTGCCAATAAGCAGTTATATAGTCATAATGGTTGATTAGAATAAGTTATGATATATTCAGAAGTGCAGCACATTTAAAAACCACAGGCTCATGATAAGTGATCAAATGCTGGGGAAATGGATTCTATCAGAAAATTGTTGAAGAGATATAATATTTTTATACGATGTTTTGTTCCTTTGGCTATTTAGCAAACTAACCAAAAGTTGTCATTCAGTGCAGAAAGGTGTGGTTTCCTCAGAATCTTTTGTTTCAAGACACAGCAACCCCCACCCGGTCCACTGGCCATTTGGACAGAAGGGGTCAAATTACGACGGAACTGAATGGACAGCTTTGGGGAGCCAATGGGAAATCTTGTGGACAATGGAATGTGGAGTGCTGTGCTTCCCCAGGAAGAGTCAGTCTGATCATGGGAACGATTGGAGGCAGACTCACGATGGATAGGAAAAACAGAATTCTGTATTGAGATGACATGTTAGAGAAATAAACGTTTAACTTGTTTAACTCCTTGATGTGTCATCAATTCCTGGTATTTAATTATTAGTTTATGTAGAGTAGTTTTTGACGACTCTCAACTCCTCCTCCAGTTTGAATACGCGGTGTTGTCAATTAAAGGTAATGTTAAATAGGGAAAAAGTAACCGCCGTCGTAGCGGTACTATTTTATGGTGTACAACGACAACACAGGAAAACGGCTGTTTTCTTTATGTGGTGACCCCGGGAGAACTGCAGGGGGTGCTGAAGAGCCGTCAAACGGAGACGCGACGAGGTTCGGTCTTCGAGAAAAAAACCCATTTTGCGTTAGAAATACCAGGTTCTTTCTTCCACATCATACAACAACAATTTCATGGACGTCATTCTAGCTTAAGGTAAGACTGCTTTTGACCTCTACTATTGTGTGAGTCTCAAAGTACGTCTAGTTGGCATATTTTTCCAAATTTTAGATTACTTTTTAACGGAGCTGTCTGTTGTGTGGTGTAATCTGTGAATTGATGGTGGAATTAAGGAAAGAAACGTTATAATTTGATATCTTAGATACCACAGAAGACAAAATAAGTGGGATAAACTGAAATTACGAGTAATTAACGGGCTGCGCGTTGGGTTTTACCCCTGTAAAAGCTGAAATGCACGTAGGCAGAATCGCCCAAGGCCGTGGACGCACGGTCTGAAATAAAACGTTGAAATAATCGTAGACAGATTTGGGGTCTGTCTAAAAGACGGGTTGAAGGCCCTTAGAACGGTGATTCTATAAATAGGTTGAAGGCCTGAGAAACGGGGTTTCTTAAATTCTATATTTTATATTAGCCTTTGTTAGCTTTCGTTAGCTTCGTTAGCTTAGTGCGCTAGCATACAGCATGGTTAGCTTAGTGCGTTAGCATACAGCATATTGTTGATAAACGTGTACTAAACCCACACATGTGTTAAACCCAGCTCGGTGTGTGGACACTGAAGGCTGTTCTGTGTAGTAGTGTAGGATTTTATTGAAGTGTGGTGCATGGTTTGTTTTCGATATGATCTGTTTGCTGTTGGTGTGCGAGGTTGCTAAGTTAGCTCTGAGAACAAAGGATTAGCTTTAGCATTTAGTTTTTTCCATGTCGTACTGTTATTTGGCTGTTATTTTGTAATACCGGAGTTTCTGGCCGCCATCGCTGTAGTGCAACCGTATGGCCTCTAGGTTTTCATTGAAAGGCATCGGACTTTAGGCACATTATACTATTTAACGCGTGTTTTTATTTTTATACACTTATCTGATTTTGTTGATCGGAGGGGGAGAATACTAAATTGTTTTGGTTGTTCTTGTTAGTCTGTTTGGTTTTTTGTTAACTGTTGTTTTGTTTGTGGAAATTATTGTGTCTTGTTGTCTCTTTGTGTAATGTTCTCTTTATTGTAGAGTGACTGAGTGTGTCCGGAGTGAAACTAAAAGTGCATTTGCTGTGTCTGCATTTGTGTAGACGCAGCAAAGGACTGATTAAACGGGAAGTGATGGGCGCATTGGGAAAGTGGCCATTTTCCTTTGTGCCCAGACATCCGTGTAGGAGGGTAAGTGGAGAAATTGCTCCGCCCCTCATTGCAAAACAAAAAAGTAGAAAAAAGAACATTTTTTGACCTAATTTCTTGTTTTAAAGGTTATTGTTTTAAAAGTTATTATTTTGTTTTGTTTTTAAAGAGGAACATTTCTGCTGGTGGTAGAGTTATGTCTCCACAGCATACATTTGAAGAACGAGTATCCAAAATCAGTGTGAGAAAAATGCTATTTTTTTAAGCCTGTGATTGACGGAGCATTTAGGGCTCTGAGAGATGTTGCTAAAAAAAATAGAACCTCTCTCCACACGGTGGCGCCGTGGTATGAAAACTGAAGCAGGGAAGACCTGTCGTGAGTTTTAATACATTGATTGAAAGTACAAACCACTATTGATTTAGAGTTTAAGTTGATCTTTATGCGCCATTTTGGACGCATTACCAAAAGTTATGAAGGAGCAATTATGCAAAATTCAAATTATTGTTAAAGACAACCAAATAAATTAATGAATACATTTTGAGAATGCCCTTGACCAGAAGCGAGAGCAAAATTGAACTGAAAGAAATGAGTGCAACTTTTAAAGGTGCAGCTTAAAGGAGCGAGTAATGAAAGTAATAATGAAAAAAGAGTAATAATGAGTTTACTTGAATGTGCAGTGACCTGTGGGTGTGGTGTTGGTAATTGTGGCCAAGGATTGTTTCAGACGAGATGACCAACAACGTTCGAGTAGATCGAGGCGTTTACAACAACGCTGATGGGAACCATGCTACTCTGATCATTGGCAGCTGCTGGGTTCAGTGGCATGGGACGGCAGAACTCTGTTACCTGTGAAGGTGAACGGACAGACTCTTGACGTGCTGGTGGATAAAGGTGAACAACACTCATCTGTGAACTATGAGACTGTGATCATTAACGGACACCATCTACTGGGTGGATACAGGAAGACCACCCAAAACCTTTCACCAAGCCAGTGCCTAGTCAGCTCACAGGACTGAATCTGACACACCAACTCAGACTCCTGTTTCTCTCCTCGGATGTGATATGCTGATGACAGTGAGAGCAACAGTTTTGTGCTCTCTGAATGGACTAACAGTGACTTTTCCCTGATTGGACAAACACCTTGCTGTCTGACAGTGGTTGCTGAATGCAGATATATCTACTGGGAAGAGCTGAAGGACTGTACAACTGACGTTTGACCTTGGATCAAACATTCACTTTGCCAAAGCCACCCACCCATTGATCACTGTACTTTAATGATATAGAAAAGCTTTTAAGGCTAACCTTAGTGGACGTGAATGGTCCTTTTAAAAAACAAAATTAATTAGGCAAACGAGGTGTGACTGCGAACTGTTTACACCCTATAGAACAGTAATATGATGTGTTTATAACTCGTTTGCTCTCTCTCCTGGACAATAGGCTAAAGAATTTGTTCCATGACCAAAGCGTGAGTGAAACAAAAGATTGGTAAGAAATTGAAGTTTCTAAAATGTCCTGTACTCTCCATCCATGTATGCCTACTCTATAGACATTAATGCTAGACTTATGTTCGTTTTGGGAAATCATTCCACGACACCATGATAGAGAATTACGTGTTTATGAACTGACTGAAAATATCTTAATGCACCAGATAAAGATGGTCTTTAGGACCTACTGATGCTGGTTTATTTACTAAATTGAATCGATAATCTTTCTGTTACAACTAAATGCATTTGTCTGAATGTTTTGATACAAAATTTGAATTTGATGCCTTAGAGGGCATTGACATGTGATAGAACTGAGAAAAAAAAAAAGCTGAAGTGAATTGGGTTTCGATCCTTTCTCTTGCTCTGCTCCTGGCGTCAATCCGTGAGCAGATCGAGAGGAAACTCTTATGAACTTGAAACAGGCCATTTGGATGCCTGAGATCAGACTCCTCTTTGATTCCACGGGAATCCAGTGGACACTGATCTTGAAAATGTATGTTATAATCCCTATTGAAACCATCTACACTCATTAGTTTGTGTACTCAGGTTGGAGGTGACTGTTATTCTCACTTTGGGAGCCGCTGTGAGCTCTTTCCCAGCCTGTCTGATGGTCCTCTGCCGCGATTGGACTGAACCAGTGCTGGTCTGATCCCTTTTGAGGCCACTCCCAGGACCTCACATGCTGTCCGGGTCGCGAACCTGACGAGTGGTGTCCACCTCTCACTCGCCCTGTCGACCCAATTCTTCCCACTTTCAGCCTCCCTGGCCTGCACCTGACATTTGTTATTTTGCTATTGTTTTCTTTGTGTTATGTAGGTGCCGGAGGTATTTACCTCCAGTGCAATTTGAGTTGGTTTGTTGTGTTTCCTGTACAAGGATTGAGGTCTCACTTGTTTATGCATGTTACGTGACTCTTTTTTGGACTGAGTGTCCTCAGTCCAAGAGGGGGTGTTACTTATGTGGGGAAATTATTATAATTTGGTTTATTTTGGCATGAGAAGGAACTGATACACATATATCTAAATGACAAGACAAACGAAAACATAAAGTGACAAATTGACAAATGTTATGGTCAACTAAGATTTCAGTTTCAGATAGGTAAATCAATTTATAATACTCTGTTTTTTACGTTTGCTGTGATTCTGAAGTGCACACAGAATCTGTGGTAAATGTGGGAAACAGAAGCTAAAAGAGAGTTTTTCTCTGTAGATTAATGAAACCTGAATTTCTGAATTTTCCAGATAAAATTGACCCTAGCATTCCAACAGATAGATTAAGTTAAATAGGTTTTTGAGTCCAGCCATAATTTGCAAGATTAGCTGGCATGGTCGTTCTAACGGTGAGCGGCCCTGATGAGAATTTTTGTTTTTGTAATTTTCGTCTGTTCTTTTGTGTTTCTGTTACAGATCTCTGTTGGTTCCTTGTCTCGGTGGGTGCTTGTGAGTGGTCGTCATTGTGAGTTTTTGACCCAAATTAATCAATCAAGTTTTATTTCTAAAGCGCCTTACAATAATCAAAGTTGACCAAAGCATAGTGATGTAGAAAATATAGCGGACGCGGAGGGAGCATGAACCGAGACAACGACCTGACAGAATCAATACGGGGAGGAATTCGAGAGCCCCTCCCGAGCGGAGGAGCTCCCGCTTTGGCCCCATCGGCCCCTCCTCCATATGTACAGAGCGGGGCGTTCGGCTCCACTTTTTACCCCCAGTTAATAACCCTTCATGGACTGGTGGACGTGGCGGCTGCGAACTTGTTATCAGCGGAAGAGCATAAAAATGGCCATGCCCGGGTGCCCGCCTAAGTCTAACTCAGCGACCTTGCCTGAGCGGACTTACCATCGAGGGTCTACATTAAAAACACCAGGACCTGTTGGACGCTCCCAGATACTTAGGACCTTTTGAAGTGACTCAAAGGACTGCCACCGCAGTTAAGGTAGAGGGGCGTGACAACTGGTACCACTGGTCACACTTGAAGCCCTGTTCTGAGAAAACCGGCTTACTGGACTCATACGCATCCCGGACGGTTGACACATCCTGACGAATATGGTAGTGGGTCTAACAGCCCCACTGAAGGGGGTGGGGGACACCAACCCCGACCCACACGGTCACAAAGACATAAAAAAGACTAACAAATATGGACTTAAGGCCTGGGTTTTAAAACCAGGACCTTTTAAGGTGTCCATACGGGGTGTGGGGCCTGACACTTGCTCTTTGCTTGCTCATCATACCAACAGTAATAAAAATAGACGATCCACATAGTGGTGAGGGACGGGTCAGAGGACACCCTATCAAAGAATTGAAATTGGCCCTCTACAAGGTATGCAAAGAAGTAGGTAAAACACCTGGAGAAAATCTGGTCATCTACTGCAACAATGCAGGTACAATGTTGGTGAAAATGAGAGAAGCAGTGTCGGACCAACACACCCTAGACTGGATCACCCATTGTACAGAAAAAATGATAAAAACATGGGAAAACAAAGAAGGAACAAAATACGCTGTTTTGAAACCTGTGATTTATGATGTATCTAACATGTCTGTTTCCACAGAGGGAGATGGATCTAGGAAGCGACGGTCTTTCAATATGGGGGGTCATACACCAGGAGAGAATAAATGGGTAAAATTAGCTAAGCACACGGCCATGATTACCAACTCAACCCTGCAGGTGGGAAACCGTTCGGAGATGGGAAAGGATTTATCGCCACGCTGATCCCTATGATCGGTGTGGCGTCCTCCATGCAGCGTCTAAATGAGATATGAATGGAACGACCCCCGACAAGGCTGTGATGGAGAATATTGTGGTGGAGATAATATCTAAACAACACTGTTCGGTGTTGTTGCGCTTGCTGTGTTTTGTGTGCAGGAATGTTTATTTTTGTGTCAATCAGAGACGGTCCCAGGGGGACGTAAAAGTTGACATGTACCGTTGACACGGGATAAAAACCAGCTAAGTTCCGCCTGGAAAGATTAGTAAGCGGAAGTTACACATGGGAAGAGAGAGATGATTTTGAAACCACTCAGCGGCTGGTTGAGTATGCCCTACATACAGTGAACATGTTTTTTTGGTGTTATAATATGTGAAATTGTACTGTGATTTTTGATACAGGCTGTACTTTTGTGAACTTGAAAATATTATGGTTTTGTTGTCCTCCTTTGGGAGGTCAAAAAGGGGGTCTGAAGAGATATAATATTTTTATACGATGTTTTGTTCCTTTGGCTATTTAGCAAACTAACCAAAAGTTGTCATTCAGTGCAGAAAGGTGTGGTTTCCTCAGAATCTTTTGTTTCAAGACACAGCAACCCCCACCCGGTCCACTGGCCATTTGGACAGAAGGGGTCAAATTACGACGGAACTGAATGGACAGCTTTGGGGAGCCAATGGGAAATCTTGTGGACAATGGAATGTGGAGTGCTGTGCTTCCCCAGGAAGAGTCAGTCTGATCATGGGAACGATTGGAGGCAGACTCACGATGGATAGGAAAAACAGAATTCTGTATTGAGATGACATGTTAGAGAAATAAACGTTTAACTTGTTTAACTCCTTGATGTGTCATCAATTCCTGGTATTTAATTATTAGTTTATGTAGAGTAGTTTTTGACGACTCTCAACTCCTCCTCCAGTTTGAATACGCGGTGTTGTCAATTAAAGGTAATGTTAAATAGGGAAAAAGTAACCGCCGTCGTAGCGGTACTATTTTATGGTGTACAACGACAACACAGGAAAACGGCTGTTTTCTTTATTGTGAACTTGTCTTCCTTCACAGTTGTTTGCTTCCTTGGCAGTAAAATAATGTAATTTATAACATGACATAATGAGGGTGACTGTTGCAGTCACAAAATTGGAGTAGAACAATGCTAAAAATCTAATGTATGTTTGTTTGCATATTGTCCCCGTAGAGAAATTTAACCCATCCTTTGTTACTGGAGCGACCTGTAAGGAGCAGTGGGCAGCGGGAGTGCCTACACAGACACGGGGAGAACATGCAAACTCCACACAGAAAGGCCCCGTCCAGGTGGGAATCAAACCCGGGACCTTCTAGCTGTGAAGCACAAGCGCTAACCGCTGTGCTACCGTGCCGCAAAATGTGAAATACATTGGTGAGAATAAAACCTAATATACTTAAATGCAATTCAACATGTAAACAACTAAAATGTATTTTGATTAATTTTTTGTTTTTGTTTTTCTCCCTTCATCAGATTGAATTTGAATTTTCTGGTGTACCATCAGCTAACCTGAACTCGACCAGTACCTGGACCACTTCCTTGAGCTCTTGAAGGCAAAGCGTAGCTTTTTTTATACCTTTATGTTAATTATATATTGTTTTACTTTAAAGTTTCATTCCTTTTTGGGGGGGGGGGGGGGGGGGAGAGGTTCATTGATTTACTATATGAATTGGTACAATGGCAGTCCTAATTTCCAGCTGTCACTTGGGGACTAATTACAGGGTTTTTAAAAAGCATTGAATTGGATTCAAACGGGCATTAAATGTCACTGTACTGGAAGATTAGGACGTTGTTCATAACCTTTTACTGTAAGTTTATTGAATTGAAATAGAATTTATAGTATTAAAATGGCAATTCAGGAATTGATAAATTAACCCTCAAGTTTAAAACCTCTGAAAAATAACTCCAGATGCACAGAAATGCAAAATGGGGAAGAATGCAGAGCTTAATGGATGGAGCTCCACATGAGCTGCATCCATCGCTAGAAACATGGGGAAGCTAGCAAGGTGTGCTGCTTGGTAAGACTGCAACGGAATGTCATTGATAACTTTTTTATTTTATTTTTTTAGTGGACTCCATCGATAAGAAAAGAACGATTCTTCTCCTTGGCCTCTCACACTCCTAAGAATATTGTGTTTCCTTCGCAAAGACTGTTGAGGTAAGACCTAATTTATCACTCTTCCTACATTTTGCGTTGCATACTGAAATTTAACAATGGAGTCCCAGCAGTTCCACCCACTTCCAGTCCAGTTGCCCGGACGTAAAATATCCCATTTTCAGCATCAATTTTAAAAAAAATTCAAATATTTGGGTGGTCAGTTATTAAGCGTTTGCTCAAGCGCAAAGCGAGTACCGTGTGCAAAAGTGCATCAGCAGCAGACTCCTTAGTGCATTTTTTTAACTTATTCTTACTTACTCTTATTTACACTCCAGATTTGGGACATTAATACTGTTATTCAGGCAACATCAAATGGTAAATTAAGTACAACATGTCTACAAAATAGCATATTTTATTTTTGAGCTTGCACCTGCTATTAACACCTGCCTTGATAAATGACTCCCTAAGAGTTTAAAAGCATGGCTAATCGGCTATGTGCTAACTCATGGACATAAAACACACATGGGTAACCTCTTAACCCCCACCATAAACTCATCTTTTTTCCTTGCATTGTCACTTTCTTAACATGTTTTTGTCACTAATTTTTTGTCACTTTTCTGTTTCTCTTTGGTATATTTTGTCTGCTGTTTTTCATTTGCTTCTCTTGCTTCAACTTTATACCAATATCTATAAGGCTACTCTTTGAATTTCAAAAACCTATTACAAACTAATCCACAAAAATACTGTTTTACACGTTTTACCAGGTTTGAAATGGGCTATTTCTACATTTATCTTTTTTATCTAAAAAATACTTTGTTTTGCAGGCCACTGATGATGAGCAGAACTTCTGCAAAGGCGTGCGAGTCGGCGGGGTGATGGTAAAAGGATTTTGTCTCCTTGAGGAAGCCGATGCACTGACTGATCTGAAGGACATTCCATCAAGTGTTGCAAAGCTTCTGGGTCTGCTCTACAGTTTGAACATTGACTCTGAAGGACCTAAAGCCGGATGTTGGTGGTGAGCAGCGCTCCGTTGTTCAAGGTATAAGGACAAACTACTGCGTGAGAAGATGTAAAACTGTTTTTCACCATCTGTATTCCTGCAAAACCATGTCGGCATATTAGTTGTTAATAGGGTTGGGCAATATGGACCAAAAGTCATATAACGATATATTTAGGTTGAATATCGATATACGATGTGTATCCCGATATTTTTTCCGCAAAGTGGGAGCTGTGAAATGTTAAGTCAAAGCCAAATACGAGTAGTTTAATTGAAAACATAAACACTGTATAACAAAGCTCCGTATGGTGCACATTTAAATGAAATAACAAATCTTAAATAAAAGCCTATAAAATAAGTATTGTATTAAACTTAAATTAAATTAAATTTGAATTATATCGATATATGCAATATGTTCTAATTCCATATAATTTCAAAAATATCGATATATCGCCTAGCCCTAGTTGTTAGACTTTTTGTGGCGGGACCCATTAGTTAATTTCATTTTGCTCATTAAGAGTCCGCATTAAGAAGTATTGTGTGTGTGTGTAGGTTTATCTGTACATGTTCAGTGTTGCACTCTTCTGAAAGAATTCAAAGCCACTTTTGGACTTTATCAAGCTCCACAACTTTCAATGAATATAATGTGCATGATTCCATTATTGAGATACTGTATGTTACTGTACTTTGATAGAAGTATATAGCACTCAGTCCTTTATACAGTACCCATTGCAATGAAAACATATCAAAATACTGTATATCACAACTTATGGTACAGCTTTTATTTGTTTGGCAAAAGTACAATAAATACTTGTTAAAGTTTATATTTTCTGAGGGTTCATTTTCCCATTTAAGAGTGTCAGGTTACTTTAAACTAATGTGGGGAAATTGTCTCAATTAGAAAGTATAACTTGGAGGTGGTTAAGAAAAAATACATTGCAAAGTTGTCTCAATTAATGCATACAATTTCACTCAATATAAGGAGGATGGTTAAGACAAAACAACTGTATGAGTTTAAACGGCTGCTCCACGCAATTGTATCAATTAATAAAAATACATTGAGTTGAGTAAGATTTCCAGTTTAAGACAAATGTCTTGAGCAATTGTATTAATCTAAGAATATAAATCCTTTAAACTGAGCGCTGTAGTTAAGCTTGATTAAGTTTATCATTTTAGGATAGTTACTGCTGTGAGTGTAGTGAATTACGAATTTCAAATTGGGTATACTGCACACTTGTAATGTGTTTAACGTAAAATATATTGGCAGCCCTTGGAACGTTTTTTTTAATTTGAAACAATGAGTTACAATTTACAGTGCATAGTTTGAATTGGAAATTGCAAACACAAAGGTCGTTTTCTCCAACAACCCACTCTTTGGGATGTATTCATTGGTTCCAAAGAGCATTTTATGGTTTGCTAACTTTGTGTGAGAGTCACACTCAACAAGACTCAGAGCTTTGTATGAATCACACTTTGTAATATTCTATATATCTGAAAACGTCACAGTATGTCACCTTTCTCAGGGCCCATAGTCCTTCACCCAGTTGGTCAATTTCAATAGATACATTTCAACTATGACAGCTCTGTTTACTTACACAGCTCTCTCTCTCTCTCTCTCTCTCTCTCTCTCTCTCTCTCTCTCTCTCTCTCTCTCTCTCTCTCTCTAATGTGACCGCTCCGGTGTTGGATTGTGTTTGGTATCTGCAGGCTACTGCAGTCCTGTTGGCAGCCATCCTCCACCCGCTCCACTGTTTACTGCCTCTCTCTTTTTTCTCTCTACTCCTCCCTCTCTTTCTTCTCTCACCATTCTCTCTCTCCTCTCTCTATCTCTTTCCTTTCCCCTCTCTCCCGCTCCTCACTTTCCTTTCCTCTCTCCCATCTCTTTCTCTCTTCTTCTTTCTCCTCTTCCCCCCTCTCTCTCTCTCTCTCTCTCTCTCTCTCTCTCTCTCTCTCTCTCTCTCTCTCTCCTAGCTCTAAGCCCTGCACTCCGGTCTTATCTCTGTCCCGCACCCCTCAGCCGTCAGGCGGGCTCTGCTGTGGACCGCTGCTGTCCCGGGGCTGTTGTCTGGGGGCGATAAGCCACAGACCGAGCTGAGTGTGTGGGGCTAACCATATTCTCTCGCCCGCTCTACTGTTCCAGACCCTCTTTGACTCGCTGCTGATTAAACTTTGGGTAAAAGCTTATTGACTTTTTAATAGTCTCCCATGGACCTAAACAAGTAGGGCCTCAGTCAACACAGTGTCTCCGCTCTTAAGGGAGACAGAATCGTCTTTCTTGTAGTAGTGCAGTTCTATGCAGCCAAGAGTCTTTCACTTCCTCTTTCTAAAACTCTTCCAGAACTCAGAGTTCTGGGCTGCTGCTCTATGGAGGTTTATCCACAGATTTCCCAAGGCAAAACCTCCATGGCACCTGAGTGTTTTTTCCCGGTGACAGTTTGGACTGCTCCGTCCCTGCAGTCTTCCTCAGTGTGATCACGTGAGGTTGCTGGCAGGGACATGCACAGATAACCTTAAAATGAGCTACAGTATATTACCCAGAGCAGTGTGTGAGCTGAGGAGAAGAGGGTGAGACGAAGGTGCCTGGGCACTGTGCCTCTGTGGAGATTACTACAACAATGACATGGTACAAACAGGATATGCTTAAGATTTAGGAGCATGTGATTGACTTTATCTGACTGGGCAGTCGCCTGTGCAACTTCAATAATAACAGAATAAGAATTAGTTTATTGCCATTGTCAGTGAACAGGTTCACAAACTAGATATTTTTGATGGATGAAGGAGGATGAAGGCTGGATGCAAAGTTACATAAAGAATCAGAATCAGAATCGGTTTATTGCCAAGGTTTGTGAACAAGGTTTACAAACTAGGAATTTGTCTCGGTGCAAACGTGCGACATAGAACATATAACACAGAATTAAGATAAAAAATAAGCTAAGAACGTTAAACTATAAGGCTATAAGGGCATGCATAAAAAATATTAAATAAATAAGATAAAATAAAGTGACATATGGTAAGACAACAACAATTTGACAAAAAAGGAATTCCTGCACACCATCAATGGAGAAAGTTTATTTAATATGCAACGTTTCAACCCAACAGGGTCTTCCTCAGGCAAATAATGAGGCAGGTGTTTCTCGGCCATCTTAAATAGCCAAGAGTGTGGCCTGGGGGGTCCGGTTATAGGCTGCAGAAATACAAATGTATTAACCCTTGTGTCCTATTGGTGCATTTCGTGCCACTTTTTGCTCTTAATCTGGCCATACCTTTTTTCCATATTTGAATATTTTTTTGTTACAAAACGTATTTTGACCAACATCTTCAAAACATAATTGACACATTTTACATTGGTCATTGAAGCAGCCAGTACAAATGTACTGCCCTAATCTCATGTTAGTGGCTTTTCGTGCCACTTTTTATGTTAATTCACTTCAGTCCCAAACTTTGCACACATCTTTGGTAGGTTTCCACAAAACTACCATAGTTTCAAAAAATATCTGAATATTTTACCAATTTATAAAATAACAAAAATAAATAAATAGAGGCCCTCGCCATTTGGGCAACTCCCTCCCATGCAACCGCCCCGTCTTTCTGCCCCGCGTTGCAGCCACTCAGCAATGCGCCCGCCGAAACTCAGCCTCACAATTCACACATTCATCAACAGGAAAGTTTCCCTGGACCAAAATGACATCAAACTGGATAATCATTGCAGCCCTATCTCTCTTGGTGATAATAACCAAGTTTGAGTTTTTTTGGTTTGCCTTTTTGTCAAAATATTTGGGGTGTGAAAAAGTGCAGTCACTCCATGAGACTATAAGGGGATACATGACCCTGGACCAGCAACCCTGAACATGTTACAGCAAGAAGAATTGTCTGCTAAGTGTCAGCTATTTTGGCAGACACATTTCTTTTCGTGCCAAATTAAAAATCCTCTTTTTCTGTAGGGGGCGCTATAGCATGGACCATAAGTGAGTAAGAACTTAGCATAGAGATACAGCTGGACGGCCATAGGAGGTAAACGGAACCTGGCGAAAACGGGGTCTAAAGTGGGTTAACGGATTTGCATGATTATGACGGAACAAGGAATCACCGGGCGGAAGGCATGGATGATGAAGACCTGAAGCTTCAGCTGCGACTTCCGGAGCTGACCGGGAGGCAAGACGGAGTACTGGCTGTACAAAATAGGGGCCCAGAAGGCAACAAAGGTGTATTTTTTCAGTTTATTTGGTGCAATCGTGCAACATGAAACATAAAAGTAATAAACTATGAAAACTTTAAAACTATAAAGCTATAAGGGCATACATACAATAGATTCAAATAAAATAGATAAAACATAAATAATAATAATATTTGACTCTGAACAACAGCATGAATGTATTTACAGTTGCATTAAGCAGCAGATATGAGTGTGGAAGGACCACATAGTGACATAGAGCCGTGCAAATGGATGAACAGGCTATTTCGCTCATGAGTCTGATACAGAGTTATTGGGTCTTTTTTTGTTCATGAGTCTGATGGCGGAGGTGGGAGGTATGGGTCTGGATGGACAGTAGCCTCCTGCCTGAGGGGAGAGGGGGGAACAGTCCATGTCCAGGGCGAGAAGGGTCAGCTGTGATCCGACCCACACGCCTCCGGGTCCTGGAGGTGAACAGGTCCTGGAGAGATGGGACTGCGATGCAGTCAATGTTTGTCCCGGTGTGTTGCGCCGGGGTACCAGACGGTGATGGAGGAGGTGAGGATGGACCACGCGGTGATGGAGGAGGTGAGGATGGACCACACGGCGATGGAGCAGGTGAGGATGGACCACACGGTGATGGAGGAAGTGAGGATGGACCACACGGTAATGGAGGAAGTGAGGATGGACCACACGGTAATGGAGGAAGTGAGGATGGACCACACGGTGATGGAGGAGGTGAGGATGGACCACACGGTGATGGAGGAAGTGAGGATGGACCACACGGTGATGGAGGAAGTGAGGATGGACCACACGGTAATGGAGGAAGTGAGGATGGACCACACAGTGATGGAGGAGGTGAGGATGGACCACACGGTGATGGAGGAGATGAGGATGGACTACACGGTGATGGAGGAGGTGAGGATGGACCACACAGTGATGGAGGAAGTAAGGATGGACCACACAGTGATGGAGGAAGTAAGGATGGACCACACGGTGATGGAGGAGGTGAGGATGGACCACACGGTGATGGAGGAAGTGAGGATGGACCACGCGGTGATGGAGCAGGTGAGGATGGACCACACGGTGATGGAGGAGGTGAGGATTGACCACACGGTGATGGAGGAAGTGAGGATGGACCACACGGTGATGGAGGAGGTGAGGATGGACCACACGGTGATGGAGGAGGTGAGGATGGACCACACAGTGATGGAGGAAGTGAGGATGGACCACACGGTGATGGAGGAGGTGAGGATGGACCACACGGTGATGGAGGAGGTGAGGATGGACCACACGGTGATGGAGGAGGTGAGGATGGACCACACGGTGATGGAGGAAGTGAGGATGGACCACACGGTGATGGAGGAGGTGAGGATGGACCACACGGTGATGGAGGAGGTGAGGATGGACCACACGGTGATGGAGGAGGTGAGGATGGACCACACGGTGATGGAGGAAGTGAGGATGGACCACACGGTGATAGAGGAAGTGAGGATGGACCACACGGTGATGGAGGAGGTGAGGATGGACCACACGGTGATGGAGGAGGTGAGGATGGACTCGATGATGAACTTTACATTGTCTTATTTACTGCTCCGTTGTATTGCCTTAATGTTTGGTGCAGCCCTATGAGGCAACTCCTGTTGTGATATTGGGCTATACAAAACCATCGATTGGCCATCAACATTGATTGATGATGGCCGTGTAGAACTGCACCAGCATCTTGGTTGAAGAAAATGCTGGGCCTTCTTGATGATGGAGCTGATGGTTGGCTCCCATTGGAGGTCCTGGGTGATGGGCGTGTCCAGGAAACAAAAGCAGATGGAGATCTATGATGGAGATGGAAGTGGGAGAGTCTGTCAGGGCAAGAGGGGACGGTGGGGCTGCGACTTTCCTGCAGTCCATGATCATCTCCACTGTCTTCTGGGTGCTCAGCCCAGTGTTAAAGATCAGATACTGTGCTGTACAAAATAAAAAAAAAGACAGATAATTCTGACCTGGGGTCAGATGTTCCGGCTGACACAAAGACAGTGCTACTCCAAGCACTGAGAGCGCTGCTCGTCTTTGGCAGCCTTCACATTATTTTCCTCATTTACATCGCCCTGCCTCGTGTTGTTCCTTTAGAATCCATGTATCCTTCGTGCAAACATCAAATTGAAAACTTAAATGTTGTTAGATGGTCTAACGTGCACAGATTGTCAGTGAAATAAACAATCAGCAATTAGCGGACGTGACGACAGCTGTAGTCCAACTCACACAATATGAACTGAATATAAACTCACAAGAATGCGGAGGCAAAATCCTCGACTATTTCATCCATGATTAGTTTTGGATAATGTTAAAGGCATATTTCAGGATTTTTGACACAGGGCCTCATTTCCTAGTTATCCAGAGTGTTGTTGATGTCTGGAGATAGTTTTTTCTTAAATTCATGCAGTTCTTATATTTGAAGAGCTTAGTGGCGCTAGGCTAATGCTAGGCTAACACATTTCTATGGTATCAGCAACCCTGCATTAAAAACAATCTGGCGCACTCCACAGTGCACCTGAGGTAAATCACTTATAACGCCAGAATAACGATATAAATGTCTGTGTTAATAGTATTTTGAGGGACTATTTTCTCGCAGATCACTCCGCCGCTGCGTTAGCTTACAACCACGAGGCTGATGCTGCTCAAATATAAGTTATTTTAAATGCAAAATGGTGATAATTATTCTATTAACACAGACATTTATATCGTTAGTCTGGCGTTATAAGTGATTTTGTCACACCCCTCTGACACTGCTGCACCTCCATTTCCCAGCTCCCCTCCTTTTTCCTTGGGTGTGTGTGTGTGTGGGTGTGTATGTTTGGGCGGAGTCTCCGGGAGCAGCTGCAGCTGATCTGCAATCAGCCCTCCAGCTCAAAGACCCAGCTCACCTGCCAGACTCTGCCAGATTGTACTTTCCGTTACACGGTATCTAGTTGGCTGCGCTACATTGTATTTTTGTGTCTTGTATACGTCTTGGAATATTTCTCATTTGCCTCCTGTGTTCCCCCAGTCCTCACCGCTGTTCGTTTTCCTGGACAACTACCAGTCGGAGATTACCTGCCTCATCATCCTGGACCGGCTCCCCACCTACCTGGACAATAAATTCTTCCTCAACCTCTACCTCCTTGTTCTGGTGTCTGTTAGTTGGGTCCCTCCTGTCTTGAGTCAGATCATAACAGATTTACCTCAGGTGCAGGGTTGCTGATACTATAGAAATGTGTTAGCCTAGCATTAGCACCACTAAGCTCTTCAAATATAAGAACTGCATGAATTTAAGAATATCTCCAGACATCAACAACACTCTGGATAACTGGGAAATGAGGCCCAATGTCAAACATCCTGAAATATGTTAATTGAACTATAGCAACATAGTGGCGCAGCGAGCGACGTAACCTTGTCAATTCTCTGTGAATTAGCCGCCAATCAGCAGATGGTTTACCGTGTATGGCCACACCCACCTTCTTTCGTGCAGAAAAGAAGTGGGTGTGGTTTATCAGGCTATGTCTGAGTCTTTCACTATCTGGAAAGGACCCGTGTGATCAGCCTTTGCCGAAGCATCAGTTTGCGTGGCTCTAACCGCCTGTCACCGTGGGCCACTTATCTGCCGCACACTGCTCCTCTCAGCAACTGCTCTGCCAGCGCCATTTACATCCGGACCCCAAGGATCCACTGGAGCTTCTTTATATGCAACGAAACAGCGTCGACACAAAGAGCTCCGGGCGACGTACTGCTCGGAGCATGAGCTGAGCCTTACCTGCTGCACAGGGGGTGAAGTTTCAGCCAGGAGTTAGCAGATGGCCGTGGCGTGTTTATTATGTAGAGAGGCTGATGGTAGTTCTGTGGTTTCTGTGGAATGTTTGGATGTTGAGAAATGTGTAAGAAGTCAGTTTATGTGAGCGCAGATGGATGACACAGTGGCTGAGCGGTACATTTTTTTGACACAGTGCAAAAAGGTCCACGGTTCAATTTCCCGGTAAAGTGATTAAACCAGACAAACCAGGTGAGAATAATCCATCCGGGTTAGGCTTCTGTAACTGTGAGACAGCTGCAGTACGTCCAGAACGCTGCTGCTCCAGTCCTGACTATAGAACCTGGAAATACGACCACATTAGTCCAGTGCTCAGGTCACTCACAGAATAGGCTGAAAGTTTTTTGTATAAAAATTACACTGTAAGGCAGACGTAGCCACGTTTCAGGCTAGAAGTAAAGTTAGAAGTAAAAAGTAGTGACCCAAACAATTACTCGAGTAAAAGTAAAAAAGTACTTGGAGAAACTGTGACTTGTGTACTGTGAGTACTGAGTAACTATTGTAACGACGCCATAAAAACAAAACATAAAATCATGTGGAAAGAAAATTCCAAGAAAATGTTCTAATGTTCTAAAGAACAAGGTGCATGAGTCGAACTACATCTATTTTATCGATCGTGAAGCATTTCCCGCTTAAATATTGACTCACAGTGGAAAAAATAACAATTATTTAGTAAGTTATGGCACAATTCTAGCTCTGAGCAATCTCTCAGATCTTGGAAAAAATGCCTCCTCTCCTATAAGGTAGCCATGTGGAAAGCAAAAACTAATTATTACTCTCTAAAAATAACCTGAGGTTTCTAGCACGGCTATCAAACAGTCACAGCGCTTGTTAACTTGTCAGCTTGTCTTCTAGATTCAATTCCAATTAAACTCCTCAAAGAAATTACTCCTGAAATCTCAGATACCATATTGAAAATAATCAACTTGTCTTTAGAAAATAGGTATGTGCCAAAGTCCTTTAAAGGAATAGGCCACCGTTTTTACATACTGACATATGTTCTTACCTTACCTTAGACTAATTGATATGTACCTGTCTGGTCTTTGTCCGTGCGCTCTGTCATGCAAACGGAGCACAAACGCAGCCTCTTCCACATACTGTATAGTTCCAAATCAGCTCCCGTTAGAAGCTACCAAACTCTTCCACGTTGTCCCTATTTAAATACAGTTACGTGACGTGTTACACTACAAAGTATAGTAACACAGAAATGTAACATGTCGATTTTCTCAGCGGATAAAAAGGGGTACTATATTGTGAGGCGTAATAATACGAGGAGCACTACGTCCGCGCACTAACACCTAAAGACTTCTCCCCCGCTCACTTCCGTCAATAGAAGCAGCGTGACTTGTAGTGAGCGGGAGAAAAGTCTTTAGGAGTTAGTGCGCGGACGTAGTGCTCCTCGTATTATTACGCCTCACAATATAGTACCCCTTTTTATCCGCTGAGAAAATCGACATGTTACATTTCTGTGTTACTATACTTTGTAGTGTAACACGTCACGTAACTGTATTTAAATAGGGACAACGTGGAAGAGTTTGGTAGCTTCTAACGGGAGCTGATTTGGAACTATACAGTATGTGGAGGAGGCTGCGTTTGTGCTCCGTTTGCATGACAGAGCGCACGGACAAAGACCAGACAGGTACATATCAACTAGTCTAAGGTAAGGTAAGAACATATGTCAGTATGTAAAAACGGTGGCCTATTCCTTTAAATATGCTGTCATCAAACCACTTTTGAAAAAACCCAATCTCGATCCTCATATTTTAACAAACTATAGGCCCATATCTAATCTGCCTTTCATTTCAAAAGTCCTTAAAAAAGTAGTGGCTAAGCAGCTTTTCCGCCACCTACAGGACAATAGTTTATGTGAAAACATTTCAGTCAGACTACAGAACTTATCATAGCACAGAGACCGCCTTAGTCAAAGTTACCAACGACCTGTTAATAGCGGACTAGCCTCAATCCTGGTTCTGGACCTCAGCACAGCCTTTGACACAATCGACCACAATATTCTCCTGCAGAGGTTAGAATGTGTCGTAGGCATCAGGGGAACATCACTCTCTTGGTTTAAATCCTACTTATCTGACAGGCACCAATTTGTTAATGTAAACCAATTAACAGTCTTCACCGTGTTCCACAGTGTGCTATGGGGAGTTCCTGTTTCAGGTGGGTCGTTGATATCCAAGGAGGAGCAGACAAACTGAGGAACCCTGCCTACAGGGATTGGACAAGAAGAACTGAAGCTCCAACAAGGACTGGACATTATTCTGCAGTCTTGGCCCGTCTACTGGGGACTCCCATCGACCCTGGGTCTCTATAGCCCCTAGAGTCCATGGCAGTTTTTCCTCGCCGTGCTGGAGAGTCTAAGGACGGGGACACCCACACGGCACGTCCCCACCTGCTGCTGACACTTATTTGGAAATTATGTTTGCCTGGATACTTAATTTGCCTGAACTTTACATTGTCTTATTTACTGTTTTGTTTTATTGCCTTAATGTTTGGTGCAGCCCTATGAGGCAACTCCTGTCGTGATAAGGGCTGATACCACATGCTTGTAGTCGTACTCGTACTCATTCATGAGGTCCCGATACCAGAAACCGATACTACTGGACGCACCTCTCCGCTGAGGAAAGAAAAGAGCAACAAACTGGAGAATTCTTCAGTGGAAATACAATATTCCACATAGAGCTGACTTTATTACAGACTACACTCTCCAAATCAGAGTCTGTGCTGGATTTAACTAGAGCTAAATGTTGTTAGTGCTGCAGCGTGGAGTCTGCAGTGTTTCCATGGTAGAGGCTAATGTTGCTAACTAGCGGCTAACAGCTGTGGCGATTCTTAAAGCTGGGGTACCTAAGTTATTTTCTTTAATAAAAAAAAAAAAAAAAAAAGGCATCATACAGTATATCATAATAGTAATCATTTCTGAAAAAAATCGTACGTCTGCGTGCTGTCTCTGCCTTTTAATTAAGTATTTTAGTCGATAAAACCCCGGAAGACAAAATCATTTTTCTTCCTGGCGGGCATCCCCCTCCAGCTCCAACCACAGGATTTAGAGAAAGGAGGGGTGAGCAGAGCCCACAAAGGAGCCTCCTCATTGGCTGACGCGATATATAGTGAAGCGCGTGCACGTTGCGGACTTGTTAGTAAAGCATCATGGCTGCCGAACACCCACCTGGAAAGATCGCTATACCTGCGCTCGCTGTTACTGCATATACTGCTAAAAAAACGAAAAAGAGGAAATCAGAAGAAGAAAAGAAAGACGCTGTGTCTAAAAAACCAAAGAAGAGCCAAAACTCGAGTAAATATTGGTCCAGCGTATTCAAGATGGAGGGCATTGCGGGCCAGTCTTGGACTAACTTTGGACGCGCAAGTGGCTGTTTTCCTTCTAGACAGGTAATCTAATGTTCAATTTTCCTATCTTTTTTGTGTGTGCTTTTGCGTGGTGACGTGTGTTACTGATAGTCACGATTGCTGTTCCGTGTGTTGTGAGCAGAGACATGTGTGTGGTGTAGGACGAAAAGGCCTATTCACGTTACAACAGTGTGTGTCTGTAATGTCACCCAATACACATAAACTGCACACAACTCGTATACTATACTATGTTTATGTGATGTAAAAGTGTAATGAAATACCAAATAGTGCATGTGCTAGCCGCTAGCGTAACTGTGTTTACAAGCTTTGTTCGTAGCTATGAGAAGCTAGGTGAAGTATGTCCCTGAGTCATTTATTCTGAGTTTTTGACTGAGGTCAGGTGTGTTATGAATTATAAAGATTTTAAAATTAAATGTTATGTTTGGAATAGTAGGTATTACTAGGTGACTAGCTAGGAAGCTAGCTAGTTACTGTCTAAGACCTTCGCCATTATATGCTGAAAAGGGGTTCATGTCCAAGGATTAAAACCTCTTACCCCCCACTTGAACCGTGCGCATATTTGAAACGTTTTTGTCGTGTTATCGTTTATGTGTTTTCGTCTTGTTTTTGTTGCTCTTGTCTCTCGTTTCTCACTTTTTTTTTTAGTGTTATTGTTGCTTTTTGGGCACACATTTGTCGGTCTTTTGGTCCTTCTTTAGTGCTCATTCTGTCCCTTTTTATGGCTTTTTCGTCATTTCTTTTCATTGCTCTTATGTCGTGTTTTGGCTTTGAGATTTGCGTTATGCAAAACTGGAGAAAATGTTCTCGGTTCAGGTGGGGGTTAAGATGTTAAAGCGCAACTCCGATGTGCTGTGAACGTGGGAAGCCTTTATGTAAGAGTATGTGGTTTTGTATGTGTCTAGCCCCTTCCAAAATGTTGCATTATAGGCCAATCTCATGTGTTTTACTTTAGCAAGAATTCACAAACATCACATAAGTATATCTAAGCAGAATTGTTTTTTGTTGTTGCAGCTATGAGAATATGATCAAGTATTTCATCTGGATCACATTCAGAACAGTGAGTCAAATAGGGCACATCTTCCACAATATTTGTTATTCTGTGTTTTTAAAGCATGTATATTATTTAGAGGTGGGAGATATATCGTTTTGACGATAATATCGAAATTGTTGTCTGGACGATATGCAAAAATGGATATCGAGATAATATTTCATAATTTGTACAATACGACCCCCAAACATGAAAAGAGCAGAAGGAAGTTAAAGAGAAAACAAATAACGCACACTATAACCTTCTAAACAATTATATGCAGCGACTTCAATACTGTCGGGTTTGGTTTGACTGTATTTTATGTTTTTTTTGTACAAAATCACAATCGTTCCTCAATTGCACGCGCGTAAGCTGCTACTAATGTGCAAAACAACGACGGAGTTCTTACCTGTGTGTTATGGCGTTTCTTAGATTGAAGCAACAATCCAAAAACATAAAGAATAAAGCTGATGTACGATTAACAAAATAGCTGCTAAAAAAGGCCAAATCTGCGTTGTTTGCGAAAAACTGAAGTCTAAAATTAAACATTTTTCTTAACCGTCTGTGGCGTCCTCAAGTGGCGAGCTTCGTGATTGTATCATTAGAAACTTGGGTTGTATAATATAATGAGTCCAAAAGATGGAATACATTTCCCCAAGAGATCCACCGGAATAGCCTCCGAAACAGGACTTCTTTTAACTTCTAAACATTTGTATTTATTATTACGGGGAACTGCCCATGATGCCTCAGTGCCCCTGACGCTTACGTCATTACAGCGTGCCGTTAGTATGTTACCGTCAATCACTTGTTATCTAGCTTCAAGCGCAACAACACAACAATGAGCGAAGAAAGCGAAAATACAATAATACCGGTGGATTACTCGGATATTCTTCGTTTTTTGGACGACTCCTCGCGACGGGACTTTTTTGCTGGCGACACAAGATGAAGTGTGGAAGCTGCCGTGCGTTTATGTTCGTAAGGAGGGCGCGATGCTTCTGAACGCGGGTGAGTCCATGTTTACACCACGGTGGCCACGGTTAGCAGGACATAAACGACTCCTTTATGCCTCATATCATTTGGGTGAATGCATTGTTAGGTAACTGCTGTTTCATAGTCTGCTGTTTAAATTACGTTTGACTGCCGTCTATAGTAAACTTTTGCCTTAATGTTGGCCTGATGCTCTGGAAATAAGCGCTGTTTGCAATGCTTGTTCCGTGAGTATTTGCTGATACGTGGTTACATGCTTCTTTTTAGTCTGACAAGTGGTGGCAAATGCGTTTAGTAGATCTGATAGTAAAAATAAAAAAAGCACGAACACTTTGTGCAACAGCCCCACCTAGAGTTCACATCACCAGCCGCCGCTGTATACAATAATAGGTCAGACGCAAAAGACCAACTGGACCTTCTTTGCCAGTTTGCACACATTTCTTTGAAGGATTGAAAAAATATCGTCTGAATATCGATATCGAGATATTGAAAAAAAATATCGAGATATTCATTTTTGTCAATATCGCCCACCCCTAATATTATTTCAGTGCGGATGACTTTGCTATGGCTGGTATTGGAGACCTTGAAAGGGGTCCAATTGACGAAGCATCCATACAGCAGCTGGATGCAAGGTATAAGGCTTTTTACTCTTGTA
Organism: Proterorhinus semilunaris; assembly: GCA_021464625.1. Classification (NCBI taxonomy): domain Eukaryota; kingdom Metazoa; phylum Chordata; class Actinopteri; order Gobiiformes; family Gobiidae; genus Proterorhinus; species Proterorhinus semilunaris. Next base: position 2,567,999 of record CM038354.1, read on the forward strand.
GAATACATGTTATGTCTGTTATCACTGGCACATGTCTGACACACTTTGTATGTAGTATGACATCGCTGGACTTCAATGCTGGTGCAATTGATTATGAGGCGTTTAATTCTACTTTGTTTGGCCAGTCTACAGAGCACGGACGCACCTGGCTGGTTTGGATTACAATCACCATGTTCACAGACCACTCAAAAGAAATGCTGACGGCTCATTGGAGTAAGTTTTTTACTTTAAAATGTGTATCGATACCGCTTCACAAATAAAGTAGTATATAACTTTGTCATCAAAATAGGTACAAGTTTCTTTTTAACAAGAAGTCACGCCGGTAGAGTATGTACCCTGTGAAAGAGGAAAAGGATTATGGGTACATTCCAGATCTCCAGAGAGCCATCCTCTTGTGCCGGGTTTCTTCAGGGAAAGGCATGCCAGCGAAGAGGAGACTGAGACCAGATGACCCACGGCGGTTAGGACTTCTCCCTGGAGTTCCACGTCCAACCAACGAGGAGTTGTTACAAACCCAACTCAGCCGCGGCCTTGGTATGCATATGTTTTAATGAGGATATATTAGAAATAACCGGAGTGAGGTTGCTCTCAGGTCTTTTAAATTTAAGGTTTCATAAAGATAACTAGCAATCAAAACACATGGTCGAAATGTTCTGTCCTGTTGCCATTGGGAGTAAATTAAATTAAATAGAAAATGTACAAGTTTAAACTTTACATTTCATTTTCTATCAAACATTTTTCTCTGACTTGGTATTCATTGTAAACATAACGACTATTGCACTACTTGTTTTATGTTGGCCAGATTACAGTAGTAAAAAAATACTGTACATTAGACTTTTTATTTACAAATACACGCGGTCTAAAATTGATTCATTATATGTTGCTCAACTATTTTCTCTGATTATGCTGTAATAGTAATTGGGTCATAACTTTTTTCTATTTTTACACGTAATATTACTCTTACATGACCAATTCTGATGAAAATGTTGACGCTACCTCTTCAACTTCTCTCCGCCGGTTCTGTAATTGCACAACTCGCTGCATGTCAGCGTCTCCCAGTTCATCTTCCTCTCCATCCTCTCGCCCACGATCTGCTCCGCGTCCCTGGCCTCGCCCTCGGCCTGCACCTGTGGCTGCTCCCTGGCCTCTAGCCCCTCGGCCAGCCCCTCGTCTACGGCCACCTCTGCCCTGACCTCTACTTGTAGAGGGTTGATCAATAAAAAACTCGTCATCCTATTCTTAACAGACAAACGACAATCGTTTTAAAAACTCCACAATTCTCGTATTGTTACAGACTAGATAGCTTATACATGAAGTTAGAAAAATATTCGCTTAGCGGAGTTAGCACACATCAGTTTTCACATGCGATCTTTTCTGTTTTTTTGTTTTTGCATTTAGATTGCTAAATCTTTGTATAATATATGGCGATATTACAGCTTAGCAACATAAATAAGTATTTCATAATTAGAGTAAATAAAACACGTACCTGTGACGACATTTATTTTCGGCAACAAAACATAAACTAGGGGATCCTTGGATGCAACTTCAGATTGTCAACAACGTATGCGTGTGCACGTACAGCTCTCGTGCGCGATTTCGTGCACTTCCAGAGAGGTGGAGACTGGGAGGGATTAATCAGCGAGGTGCGCAGCTGCACAGAGTGGGGGGCGGGATTTACAATTTGAATTCTGCCTAGTGACACAAGATTCAAGTACCCCAGCTTTAAACTGATTTATCAACAAGGGCTTTAATGCACCACACTATGCAGGGCTACATCATACTTCACATATAACTCAATTAAATAAATATATAATAATGATAATGATAATAATAATGATGATGATAATTAAACCCAAATTAAAATTATACTGAGGATGGTAATGACACCTGGGAAGTATCAAGATCTCGGAATATAATATCTATTAATGTACTTTTTATAACATAAAAGTAACTCTCGGTAATCACTGGTAACAATCTGAAAGAAATATATTAATGATCACATTTTTTTACTTGCTTTGTACTAGACATCGTACATGAAACGAGATCGTTGTTGTAGTTGTGCTTTGTTTCAATTAATTATATAAACAGTTCATATTGTTTTGTAAGTTTGTAAGTTGGTCTGTGCTAATGTAGCTGCTTGAAATGTTTCAAATTCTCTTTGGATGAGGTCTTGTTGATGTTTTGTTCCTTCGGTACCATTGTGTGAAATTTACTTTTTTTATTTTATTGCACTTGGGGGTGGGCGCTCATAAGATTTTTGCTTCAGCCCACTCCTTTTGAGCAGAATGTATACTGCTCAAATAAACAAATAAACAAATAAACTAATTAATTCATCTGTCAAACTAACCCGCCTGTAGGCGACTGGCTAAGTTGCTATAAACACGCGAGAAAATCCACACAGAGCTGTAGTAAAGGCAAAAAGAGACCATTTAGCTGCAGTAATAAGTAACCATAAAATACAATTGTTAGATAAAAATAGATAAATGAATAAAGCACAGGCATTGAGGAACTTTAGGACATTAGCTGTTCTGTCTATGATGGACAGTGCAATAAATATTAAAAATTATATTGAATAAAACAATAAAATGGCATCGTTCAATTCTGATATAACTTTTCTTAAAAGTGTAGGCTACTTTACTGAAAGAAATGTAAATGAGTAAATTAACTAATTACCAGTGGTGTGCCGTCAAGGCCACTACTGCTGGCCCTGGCCAAATGAAGAAAAAAAAGTGTAAAATGTCTTAATAGTATATTTAATTACTAATGTATTTATATAATGTACAGTTGAGTCATTTATATTTGTTTGGTTGATGTGTAACTGTAATTTCCTACTCAAAAAGTGCCTTAAACACCTCTGGCGAGCTGCTCTTCCTCAGGCCCTGTGTTGTCAGGCCGCATACATGACTGACAGCCGGCGTGACTGACAGAATTATCAGAAGTTGATAAACATTGACACTCCGCCCCCCAGAGCCTTCAGTAGCTCAGCAGCGCCCCCTACGTTTTGTTCGCTTGGGAAAACCGCTAATGTAGCGTCCCAGCCACTCTGAAGAGAACCGGATAAACAGATATTCCTCTTGGAAACGTCCGAACGAGGCACAATGAAGTGGATTTACTGATCACGGATATTTTGCGTGCCCCCCTCCTGGAGCCGCCCCCTTAACGTGGTGGAGGGGTTTGAGCCTGAATGATCCTGGAGCTCTGTTGTCGGGGGCTTCGTGCCCCTGGTAGGGTCTCCCATGGCAAACAGGTCCTATAGGTGACGGGTCAGACAAAGAGCGGTTCAGAAGCCCCTTATGAGAGACCAACAGGCCTGGTTAGAACCATGAGGCCGTCCTCCTGTGGACCCACCACCTGCAGGGGGCGCTATAGGGGGCTGGTACAGCTCCAACAGCTGCCCCCACGACCCGGCAACGGACAAGAGGAAGAAAATGGATGTTTGGATATTTTGCGCTCCTTCATTATGAAGAGCTTCGAGAGCAAAGCTGCGGGACGTAGACACTCGGCTCCCCGGACAGGAGAAGGGTTTCCCCACGTCAGCTGCGCTGGGACTCGGGCAGGGAACAGGTACGAGACTACGAGCGCTATAAAAAGGATCTCAAATAGCACCAAACTCTAAGTTTGGTATCTTTTTTATTTTACTCGCTCTGTCAACAAAACATCGCCTAAAAACAGCCGCCTGTCTCCACATTATAACGCGCTCGTCTCCGCCTGTCATGTGTCGTGTGTTTCCGTATGTTCCCATATGTTTTTGCTTTTATTTGGAGTCGGAGGCACCGCTGCTTTGGTTTGCGTTGTTGACAAATCCTTTAGCGAACAAATGCCACGCAAAAGACAGTTTTATCCATACGCTTACTGTCGATAAGTTTATATGCGTTTGATTGCGTGACCCAGGTTGCTATTGAAGACCCTAATTACTAAACAATCTGCTGTAATAAAGTCTATAAACCGTCTATTCACTTCAAAAAGTATGTTGAAGAAAATACCTTGTACTCGTATCGGTATTTGGTATCGGCAAGTACTTAAATCAAAGTACCCGTACTCGTATCGGTTTAGAAAAAGTGGTATTGGTGCATCTTGTTGTGATGTTGGGCTATTGCTGGGTTGCAGGTTCTAGAATGTGATGATGTCACTGGACCCAGCGGGGGCAGGAGCCAGTTTTTCTTTTTAACAGCATTACACTTTCACAAGTCATGGCTCAAAAGAAAATTTATGAATTAGAAAAATTATTATTTATATCAGTCACTGGGTCCAAAAATGTCCTCAAAAACAAAATAATTTCCCCCTCATATAATCGTATTGGACTTTTGAATGCTGTGACGTCACCTGCAACCCAGCAATACAAAACCATTGATTAATGGAAGCATATAGATAGTAGATACTTTATTTTAATTTTACTCAAGTAGAAGTATAAAGTACCATATGATAAAACTATTCTAACAAGTACAATTTCTTCAAAAGGTTACTCAGCTACATGTACTTGAGTACATGTAGCTGAGTACAACTAGACTGTGATGAGCTCATTACAAAAGCAATAAAAGCAGCACAGGAGTCCTGCTAAAGTTTGGACTCGAGTGTCTGGAGTCTATTCCTCTTTCAGCACGAGGAGACGGAGGAGACGGAGCAGGAACAGGGCGGAGCTACCGGCAGCAGACTGTGGATTGTGAATGTGAATAAAAAAGTACATACATGAAACTAATATCAGCTTTAAAAGTGTGTGTTACTATATAAAGTACTATATAAACAGTGGTTCCACCACTGTTTATATAGTACTTCAGGAAACTTTGATTCCTGAAGACCGACTCAGACCTCTATAAGCCATATTAATGCAATTAAAAAAGACAGTATCATTAAAATCTAAACTTGTCTGAAATTTAAACTGTATATGTAAAAAAGAAAGAAGAAAAGAGCCATTTGGTGAGCCGATCCAAATGATTTGGTCCACTCAAAAGAGCTGAAAATCCCATCAGTGTGAAAAGCACAGCCCTCTCTGAGTAGAGCTGTAAGAAGAAGATCTTTATTTATACAGCGCCTTTCACAGACATGGTCACAAAGCGCTTTACATTAGAGCATTTACATTCAGTCCACACTCGGTGGTGGTAATCTATGTAAGAAACTCCATCCCCCCCCCAGTGTGATCTGCGACAGGGCAGAGTGAGCGACACGTGTGTTAGCTGCTGCTGTTTGATCATTTAGAGCCTTTCTTAACACACGCTTTGTACATTTTTGGTTACGGACCAAAGTTTGTTAATGCTATGCAAGTATTTTATAAAAGAGCTCAATGGCATTATCTTATGGCACTACAAGTCGATTTAATTTAAATAAAGGTATTATTCAGGGCTGTCCTTGCAGTCCTGGGCTTTTTATTTGAGCAGTAGAATTGCTTGCAATTCACCTTAAAAATATTTAGACTCTGAAAGTAATTGAGATTTTTGGTCAAGAACTCATTATTAGTCAGTACGCAGACGATACCACTCTTTTTCTTAAGGATGACAAGCAAATACCTGTTGCTCTTCAAACAATTGATGTGTTCTCTAAAACTTTTTCTTAATTTGGATAAATGTGAACTTTTACCACTCAAACATTCTCCCCATAATTCCATACATCACAGTTAAACAAAATATAAAATATTTAGGAATAAACATAATTAAAAATCCAAAAGTGAGACATTTGGAACATTTATTCAATAAACTGGTCAAATGTAAGAGTATTTTTAATCTTTGGTTGCAAAGAGATCTTACATACTCCATCCATCCATCCATTTTCTTCCGCTTTATCCGGGGCCGGGTCGCGGGGGCAGCAGTCTCAGCAGAGATGCCCAGACTTCCCGATCCACGCACACCTCCTCCAGCTGTTCTGGGGGGACCCCGAGGCGACACCAGGCCAGCACGGAGACATAGTCCCACCAGCGTGTCCTGGGCCTTCCACGAGGCCTCCTCCCAATAGGACATGCCTGGAACACCTCCCGAGGGAGGCGACCAGGAGGCATCCGGAACAGATGCCCTAGCCACCTCAGCTGGCTCCTTTCGACGTGGAGGAGTAGCGGCTCGAATCCGAGCTCCTCCCGGGTAACTGAGCTCCTCACCCGATCTCGAAGGGTGCGCCCAGCCACCCTGCGAAGGAAACTCATTTCGGCCGCTTGTATTCACGATCTTGTCCTTTCGGTCATTACCCAAATCTCATGACCATAGGTGAGGGTGGGAACGTAGATCGATCGGTAAATCGAGAGTTTTGCCGCTTGGCTCAGCTCCCTCTTCACCACAACGGTCCGATACAGCGACCGCATCACTGCTGACGCCGCACCGATCCGTCTATCGATCTCCCGCTCCATCCGTCCCTCACTCGTGAACATGACCCCGAGATACTTAAACTCCTCCACTTGAGGCAAGGACACCCCACCGACCTGAAGCGGGGAAGCCACCTTTTTCCGGTGGAGAACCATGGCCTCAGATTTGGAGGTGCTGATCCTCATCCCGGCCGCTTCACACTCGGCTGCAAACCGCCCCAGTGCGCGCTGGAGGTCCTGATTTGAGGAAGCCAACAGAACAACATCATCTGCAAACAGCAGAGATGAGATTCTGAGGTTCCCAAACCGGACACCCTCCGGCCCCTGGCTGCGCCTAAAAATTCTGTCCATAAAAGTAATGAACAGAACCGGTGACAAAGGGCAGCCCTGGCGGAGCCCAACACGCACCGGGAACAGGTCTGACTTACTGCCGGCAATGCGAACCAAGCTCCTGCTACGGTCATACAGGGAACGGACAGCCCTTAGTAGAGGGCCCCGTACCCCATACTCCCGAAGCACCCCCCACAGGGCACCACGAGGGACACGGTCGAACGCTTTCTCCAGGTCCACAAAGCACATGTGGACTGGTTGGGCGAACTCCCACAAACCCTCGAGCACCCGATGAAGGGTATAGAGCTGGTCCAGTGTTCCACGACCAGGACGAAAACCGCATTGTTCCTCCTGAATCCGAGGTTCGACTATTGGCCGGATCCTCCTCTCCAGCACCCTGGAATAGACCTTACCAGGGAGGCTGAGAAGTGTGATCCCTCTGTATTTGGAGCACACTCTCCGATCCCCCTTCTTGAAGAGGGGGACCACCACCCCGGTCTGCCAATCCAGAGGCACTGTCCCCAACCGCCACGCGATGTTGCAGAGACGTGTCAGCCAAGACAGCCCTACAACATCCAGAGACTTAAGGTACCCGGGACGAATCTCATCCACCCCCGGGGCCTTGCCACCGAGGAGCTTTCTAACCACCTCGGTGACTTCAGGCTGGGTGATGGACGAGCCCCCCTCCGGGTCCCCAGCCTCTGCCTCCTCATCGGGAGACGTGACGGTGGGATTGAGGAGATCCTCGAAGTACTCCTTCCACCGCCCGACCACCTCCCCAGTCGAGGTCAGCAGCCCCCCACCCGCACTGTAAACAGTGTTGGTGAAGCACTGCTTCCCCCTCCTGAGGCGCCGGATGGTTTGCCAGAATCTCTTCGAGGCCGACCGATAGTCCTCCTCCATGGCTTCTCCAAACTCCTCCCAGACCCGAGTTTTTGCCTCTGCGACTGCACGAGCTGCAGCACGCTTGGCCTGCCGGTACCTCTCAGCTGCCTCCGGAGTCCCACAAGCCAACAAGGCCAGATAGGACTCCTTCTTCAGCTTGACAGCATCCCTTACTTCCGGGCGCCACCACCGGGTTCGGGGGTTGCCGCCGCGACAGGCACCAGAGACCTTACGGCCACAACTACGAGCAGCCGCATCGACAATGGAGGAGGAGAACATGGTCCACTCGGACTCCATGTCCCCTACCTCCCTCGGAATCTGGGTGAAGCTCTTCCGGAGGTGGGAGTTAAAGACCCTACTGACAGAGGGATCCACCAGACGTTCCCAACAGACCCTCACAACACGTTTGGGCCTGCCAGGTCTGACCGGCTTCTTCCCCTGCCAGCGGATCCAGCTCACCACCAGGTGGTGATCGGTTGACAGCTCAGCCCCTCTCTTCACCCGAGTGTCCGAGACACGCGGCCGGAGATAATATGACACAACTACAAAGTCGATCATCGACCTCCTGCCTAGGGTGTCCTGGTGCCACGTGCACTTATGGACATCCTTGTGCTCGAACATGGTGTTCGTTATGGACAAACCGTAACTAGCACAGAAGTCCAATAACAGAACACCACTCGGGTTCCGATCGGGGAGGCCGTTCTTCCCCATCACCCCCACCCAGGTCTCACTGTCGTTACCCACGTGGGCGTTGAAGTCCCCCAGTAGAACAATGGAGTCCCCAGCCGGAGCACTATCTAGTACCCCCCCCAGGGACTCCAAGAAGGCCGGGTACTCTGCACCGATGTTGGGCCCGTAGGCCGAGACAACGGTGAGAGACCTGTCCCCGACCCGAAGGCGTAGGGACGCGACCCTCTCGTTCACCGGGGTGAACTCCAACACGTGACGGCTGAGCTGGGGGGCTATGAGCAAACCCACCCCAGCCCGCCGCCTCTCCCCGCGGGCAACTCCAGAAAAATGGAGCGTCCAGCCCCTCTCCAGGAGTTGGGATCCGGAACCCAGGCTGTGCGTGGAGGTGAGCCCGACTATATCTAGCCGGTATCTCTCTACCTCCCGCACAAGCTCAGGCTCCTTCCCCCCCAGCGAAGTGACGTTCCATGTCCCGAACGCCAGAAGCTGCGCACGCGGACCAGGTCGTCGAGGCACCTGCCTTCGACTGCCACCCAGTCCTCTCTGCACCCGACCCCTACGGATCCCTCTGCGGGTGGTGGGTCCACAGGAAGGCGGGCCCACGTCGTCCGTTCGGGCTGTGCCCGGCCGAGCCCCGTGGGCAGAGGCCCGACCACCAGACGCTCGCATTCGAGCCCCAACCCCAGGCCTGGCTCCAGGGTGGGGCCCCGGCTGCGCCATACCGGGCGACGTCACGGTCCTTGATAGTATACTGTCCATAGAAGTCTTTGAACTGCTCTTCGTCTGCCCGTCACCTAAGACCTGTTTGCCATGGGAGACCCTACCAGGGGCATAAAGCCCCAGACAACATAGCTCCTCGGATCATTCGGGCACTCAAACAACCCCACCACGTTAAGGTAGCAGTTCACGGGGTTGATCTTACATACTCTTAAGCATTACAGCCATCCTTTGTCAAAGCTGTACATCAACATACTCTTAAGCATTACAGCCATCCTTTGTCAAAGCTGTACATCAACATACTCTTAAGCATTACAGCCATCCTTTGTCAAAGCTGTACATCAACATACTCTTAAGCATTACAGCCATCCTTTGTCAAAGCTGTACATCAACTAAATTTCAACTTTATTTGGAATAACAAAACCCACTACTTAAAAGAGTGGTTTTGCTTCAGGATTCTGACAATGGTGGCCTCAAAGCTATTGATTATGAGTGTATGAATGGCACAATCAAAAACATTTGGTTCAAATCATTTTTAAAAAATACATATATTCCCCAATAATATTTTTTCATCTTGTGGAGGATTACAGTTTCTATTAAAATGTGATTTTGAGGTTTAAAAAACTTAATATCAAGCAGTCTAGTTTTCACCAGCAAGTTCTCTTTTACTGGAAGATGCTGTTTAAACATAACTTCACTCCTCATATACTTCGCTTTGGAACAACAGATGTGTTCTTCATAGAAACAAGTCTATATATTACAAGGACTGGATGGACAAACATTTAGTGCGTTATGGACTTGGACTCAAATGGAAACCTGCTCTCATATAATGACTGCCAGTTAAGATTAAGAAATTAAGAACAGAATATCTGAAGTATCCAATTATTCCAAAATCCAAGGAAATTTATTTTAAACTTCTTAACAACATGTGCCCAGTCGCGAGAATGGGGGACACAACTCCGTTTTGGGGCATTTTGAGTTGGACATAGATTATGAAAGTGTAGTCTCCAAAGTTTCCAACAATGTGTAACACATGGAAATTTGATCATATTTGGAGAAGATGTGGCCATTTGAATGTAGGAACTCATTCATTCATATCTCAAAGGCGAGTCAACGGCCTCTAAACCTTTGGGCAGTTCTCACCTCTCTGCTGCTCCGAGTGACAATAGGGCTCATTTACATCTTATTTAGAAACCCCACACCCCTGTGGTGTCATGTGTGTGGGGTTCCAGTCCTCAGGCCTTGAGTTCACTCACTCAAACACATATAAACCGATCGACAACAGGCGTATGTATGAAACTGCATTTTTTGCGAGGCATTTGTTCACTAAAGGATTGTGTCAACAACGCAAACCAAAGCAGCGGTGCCTCCTCCCAAAACGACAAAAGGAAACACACGACACATGACGGTGGAGACGAGAGAGTGAGTCAGCCGACTTGTGTCCCTTGTTCTCGCAACTGGGTTAGGGTGACCAGATGTCCCAGTTTACCCGGGACAGTCCCAGAGTTTAGTCCTTTGTCCCACGTCCCAATAGATATCTCCAAAACCATTGATTTGTCCCAGTTTTACTCGCAATCTGTCCCAGTTGTCCTGGTTTTGGCCAATGTAGTCCCCGAAATAGCATACGTCACTTGAAAATGAATGTCTTTGGCCCATTGCAATATCAATTACCAAGTGTAAACCAATTCAAAATGTCAATTCAGGATGTGGATTGGTGCATGTCATAACTTGTTGACAGTTTTACAATTCATCGTGGGTGAAGACAGTTTAGATTCGGAACCCCGCGGCCTATTCCCGAATTTTGTCCCAGTTTTTTAGTTAGAAAATCTGGTCACCCTAGACTGGGCACATGTATCCGTCAAGCTAATTTTTAAGACTAAGATTTTATTTCGATAGTAATGAATGTTCCTTTTGTAAAACAGAAGTGTAAACCACGTCACATTTTTTATGACTGTAAATTTGTTAAAGTATTTTGGTCTCAGATCCAACAGTGGTTGGAGGGAAAGGAGGCATCAGTTAAACTAACATCGTATGCATTTATTTTATATGGAATGGTTTTGGAAATTGCTGATAAATATAATCCTCATATTGGCAAAACACTATATACATAAGTCAAACATTTTTAAATCCCCACCTGCATTTAGAGATTTAATTCATGAGTTTAATCTGTATTGCAAATCTTTAAAAGTTATGAAATTAATTTAAATTGTTGTTGGCGACGTGAAAACAGGAAGCGACCTCCCTCTCTCCTTGTGCAGCTGAGTTTTTTGCCTTTTTCTGTGACCTGCATTTGTGGTTTCTGTTCCACATTGTTTTTCTGGATACTTTTGTTCGTCTTTGCCGTGTGTTTGTGGAGCTTTGGTGGATTTGTTTACTTTGAGAGTCTAAAATGGTCCTGAAGAAAGCAGCTTTTTAAAGGTAAACAAAATGCTAGCTTACCAGCTAAACCCATTTGAGACCCACACATTTCTTCTTCTGAGACACTGAAGAGGCACCAAGAGCCCCCCCTGCAGCACAGAGGAGGCGTCACAAGAGGAGCTACAGGAAACAAAAAAGGACAAACAAGAGATGGTGAAAGACTGTTGTGAAGCGGAGGGGGGAAGAGGAAGGAGGAGGTGGAGCTGACCAGTGCAGGACACCACGCTCTGAAACAGGGACAAACCATTTCAGAGGATCAGAGGTGACAGAGGGCAGCCAGCCAGATTTCTTCCGAGTGCTACAGTTTCCCCGACCTCCAAGGTCATGCGGGTCAGGTTGACAGCTCAGGACTAACACCTGAACACTTGCACTTGTACAATGACAATAAAGCACTTACTTACTTAATAAAAGTAGCTAATAGAGCTTCTAAGTCAAATACAACATTATAAAATAACTGACCCTTAAACCTGAAGTAAGATGTATACTTATCTATGTATTTAATTTGATTATTATTTTATTATTTGTGTCAATTATTATTATTTATTTTATTTGTACACTTGCTTTCAATTTACACTGTTCTGTGACTTTGTTTCAACCGAAAGTGCCCTGACGTGCTATCAACTGTTATGTGCCTTACAGTTCGTAAATGTTAAATTAAAAAAGAGAAGTTTGTTTGTAGCATTAGCATCAGTTGCTAGCGGACGGGACACAGCCATTTCAGTGAGCAACAACAAGAGACCACCGTTTGAACACGCGTCCTTCACACAGATCCGAGGTGGCAGATTTGTGCTATCGACTGAAACAACCAGGGGACGATAACGGTGTCTGGAGTCATGAGCAGCCATGACTCGGACAAGATGTCTGCGAGCCGCGAGCAGGACAGACAAGGTACAAGCTCAGAAAGGAAATTAACACAAGAAAGTCACTCGTGCTGTTGGAAATATTGTTGCTAAAGCGCAGCAGCTTTATTCTGTGGTTGCACTTTGTGAAAACACATTAAAAAGAACGTATTTGGATATAAAATAGTAGAGAGTTCAATTCTACTTCAAAATAATGAGAGAACTTGTATTTCTTGTCCTGCGCATGTATTGAATTTAATTGAAATTGTGACCCTGATATCGAAATATGTATCGAATCGTGACAAAAGTGAAACGTTACATCCTTATCGAAAATAGTCATGAATGTCATGATCTTCAATTCAATGCCAGGTGGAATCCAAACAATGCTTTTTGACGTCATGTAAGCCCTTCTTTTAAATTCATTTAATGACTTTTAATGCTTGTTGGCTGTTCCTCCATCGCTCCATTTCGCTTCGTGCCTGAATGTAGAAGGTTAGAAATAATTAAAGACCACTTGCATCCTCCCCAGCCTCGTCATCAGCAGCAGCAGCAGCAGAGGAGAGGAGAGAGAGGCAGCGTGAGCCAGCCTGTGTGTGTACAACAGCAGCCAGTGACTTCCAGAGCAGCGTGCCGTTCGGAGCCGAAGCACCCAGGCACCGACGCCTCTCCCCCCGTCTCCGTCTTCCCGCGCTTCGTAATGTGGGAGCATCCGTGAACCCGCCACTGCATCCGCCCACCCCTTCCTTCCTCCCCTCTCCACCACCCACCCATCATCTCACCCATCGCCGTCGGAGCGCGCGTTCCTCCGAGCAGCACCTCCGGGAGCCAGACGCGAGCGCGAGATGCTGCCCAGCCCGGTGTGAGTGTCGGTGGGGTATCCCTCTCCCGCCGTAGCCATGTGGGAGTGAGTGCACTTCCCCCAAGGGCTACAGGACCTGGACCTCGGACATGCCTCCCAGCGGCGCCAAGTGTGGATTTATGCCCGTCGTGGAACTTGTGGTCTTCTTATGGGCGCTCGCCGGATGTCCCCAACTCTCGCTGCAGGCGCGGACCAAAGGCAGATGGAACAAGGGGGGTGAGTGGCAGCTTTGGATCACGATTATCGGATTGATGCAATGGTTTTTGGATGCTTCTGGAGCTTGTTGGGTGGAGGGAGAAGATGTTGTGACCTTGATACTGTACTTCAGAGGTGTTCCTGTCGCTGCATGCTGTTACGAAACAGCGCTTTCTTTTAGAGTGGAGCCGCCGCATGGAAAGTTGTTGGAATCTGGAAAAGCAGAGGTGGGTGAAACAAAAGGGGCACTCGGGTAGAAGACCCTTCAAAATCATGGTTGAAGTGTTTGTTCAGCCTAATGTCACAGTATGCAGCGGCTGCTTCGCTAAATCAACAAGACACAGTAAGCGAAGCAACGCCAGGTCCAAACGTGCATACTGTTCACACAAGGTTTGAGAGTCCCACAATTTCAATTCTCTTTATTCTTTTAAAGAGATGAGTTGACCAAAAAGGTAACATGAATCTGGAATCTTAATGGTTCATATTTGAAAAGCTCCTTTTAAGATTAGACGATACGAACTAGTTCAAAAGCAGAGCTGACTTCAAGTACCTAAAGTCAAGCTCGTGAAAAACTCATGAAAAAACATTTTAGGTTGATAGGTCACAGGCGTATTTGTTAAACATTTTTACAATGTCCTCAAATTGTCACACAACGCCACAAGACAAAAGAAAGAGCCATGAAATCCTCTGTCACTCAAAGAGGAGCGTGGTCCCCAATAGTGTCACTCGAGAAAAGCAAGAAAGCTAATTTAAGTTTGGACTCAAAAAAGATTAATCAAAACAACTGGACTTACTTTAAAAAAGAGCTGACAGGTGTAAATATAACACATTTGAGTTTGTAAATGTAGGGGAAGTCTACCCACCTCTGCTTCGTGGCATTGCATTGGTCACAGAGATTAGAAACTTAGGAGAGTTTCTTGATCCGTTTCCCAGCGCCATTAACTCCTGGATCGTCCCGGTGTGTCAATCTGATCTCAGAGTTTGCTGCACGTTTGGGTCTTTGCTTTCCGATACAACGCCGCTTGTGTCTGTGGAGTACGGTGGGAGTTTTCCGGAAATGTCAAAGCCACGCTGGATGGATTTACTGCAAAGAAGTCACAGGATATGGCTGTTTGCTCAAGATAAAGTGATTTGAATGTGGAATCGGCCGCGAAAGCCCCTGACCCCTGTGGTCTCCTCGTGGGCCGACGCTCATAACAGGCTCGGACCAAAGGCAGATGGAGCAAGGCGGTGATTATGAATTATGGATTAGGAGGATTACAATGAAATGCACTGGTTTTGGATGCTTCCGCAGCTCGTCGAGGACTTTGATATAGGGCTCTAGGTGTTACGTCCCAGATCAGGCGGAGGTGAATACAACACTCTCACTTCATTAAAACAATGGCAGATCGCTGGCATTGGATTTGATAGGATTTATTAAACTAAATAATTGTCAGATTGTGATGAAATGTGATTTGATTACCATGATAACCTGCCTATTGAGGCAAAAGTCCGATATAAACAGAAATTGGACTTTCGATGAATGTTTGTACAAACTGCCAAGAGGTCGCCTAGTACGCGTCGCTAATCCATCGTAATTTAGTGTAGAAGCCTGACTTCACGTGCCATGACCTTAAACATGTGATTAACAAATTATTTTATGTTTAAAACAAAGTAAATCATAGAATTTGGAGCCTGATGTGTCCGGCACAGTTACATTAAACTTTAAAACATAATCCACACAATGTGTTTAGATCTGCAGATATCAATTCTAATCATTATCTTACTCAGTTTACAAGATTGAAGCTGTAGTTCCGACAAAATGGAACATCCAACCGCACAACCGTTTTTAGGCAGAATTGAAACTAAATTTATCGAACACAATCTGTCACTCACAGGCAAAAACGCTGTTTCATACCGCCATTGTTCTCAACTTCGTATCCGTGGTGCACTGGAATTACCCGGATGCTAGAAGAGCCCTATTGTTCATGTTCAGGCGCATTGAGTTGCCTTGTGTACGAAATGCGCGGTATAAATAAAGTTGCCTTGCCTTGCCTTCAAGGTATTCCAGTTACAAGCAGCACTAGTAGTGAACTGCATTTTTGCGTAGAGCTGTGGTGGGATTTGGAAAGCAGACGAGGGTTAAAATAATGCTTGAGGGGGACATTCGTTTTCCCTTCACGGGGCTGGACAAAAAATGGCCGATGAATTTGTGGAGTCAGATAGTGATGCTGATATGAAGGGGGTTGGAAAGGCTGATATATTGGCTGACATGAATAGTGATTTAAAATGTATTTATCTAGTATATAACTATAACTATATATAATGTAGTTATCCATTTATAACTTTGGGTAAGGTTCCAACCATAGAAACAGAATGTGGAACTTTTGTGATTTATTTTTTATGGCTAATTTGTTTGAATAGTTGTTTTGTCCTAATGCACTTCTTTAGCTTTAAACCAAGTTGCTTTTGGATTTGGGGTGAGCTTTTTGGGCTCATTGTCACTTGGATCCTTGCTGACCAATTAATATCTGCAAAATATGGGCCGATAGCCGAATATTCTTCTGGTGCCTATATCCCTAGAACTGGAGACTGGTTTGGAAATCAACTATGAGAGAGATATAGAAAGATAAAACAGACGAGCAAAAGTCATGTCCAACTGTAGAATAGTCATCAGTGAAGCAGCAGATGCATTTAAAAAGTATTTTATGAAATTGGACATTATACTGTATGTACGCAAAACAACATAGAGTTCTAAACAGTATTACCTAAGTAAAAGTAAAATGTAAGTCAATTGAACTCGTAAGACAGTTTCAGGTTGAGCGTTTGGGTGATGATGCAAAGTATCTGAAATGACATAGTAGTGTGCAATGTTCCAGTAACGGTTTTGTCCTGTCCCCCAGTCCACACATGCTCCGTTTTTAAACGTGGTCAGCAGAGAATCTATCTTCTAAGGAAGTTGAACTCTTTCAATGTAAATAAAAGGATTCTCTGCAACTTTTACTGCTGTTTCATAGAGAGTCTATTAACATTTTCATTTGTTTGCTGGTTCAAGGGTTTGTCTGTGAAAGATAAAAACAAACTGCAAAACATTATCAAAATCTGCTCTAAAATTATTGGAGTTAAACAAAGAGACCTACAGTCTCTTTGGGAGGAGCAGGCGCTAAAGAAGCTAAATGTATCTTGAGTCAGCCTCTCCATGCTCTGTCCTCTGAGTTTACGCTCATGCCTTCTGGACGTCCCTTTCGGAAAACAAATCGTTTTGCGAACTCTTTTGTCCCCTCTGTCACTGAACTGTTGAATTCTGAAGGGAGTGTGTTTACTAAGTGACATCGACCTTTTTTAAATGTGTCCTTTTCTTTTAATTATCTGCATTGTCTGTATTGTTGGAAGTGACACACAGTGAATGTTGTGATGTGTTTGTACAAACATCTGTCGGAGGTTGCAGCAAATCAATTGCCCTTGAGGGATCAATAAAGTTTTCTGAATCTGAATCTGAATCTGAATCCAAGGACTGCCCGTTTACAAATTAGAATACAGACTAATGACTAATGTTGGACCGGATATTGTCTGTGGTGATCGTAGTTGGCAAATATTTTCGAAAACTTTAGTGGCAAAGGAATAAGCAGAGTTCCGTCCAGAAGAATAGAACTGGGGGTTGCTCATTGCCGTACGCCTCGTTCCCTCCTTACCGAGACACGGGACTGGAGCGAGGAGTGAGGACTCTGGAGAGGTCAGTCGAATCCAGATCATTTGTTTGGGAATTCTGTCAGAAATGTTGTCTTGGCCAGGTCTCTCTCTCTCGTAAGAGATCTCAGTGGGACTAACCTGCATGGTTCAACAAAGACTAAAGAAAAGTCCTTCACATTTGGCTCAGTAATGCCGTTGAAAGGCGAGGGGTGACGTGTGATGTTTATGAACATAATGCTGCGCTAGAAACATTCATGAGGAGCTCATGAACTGTGGGTTTGATTAAGAGTTCCTAATATTGCTTATGTTTCCAAAAAAACTAACATCGCAAAAATAATGCCAATCCAGGTAAACCTTTTAGCTCTCCTTTACCATGTTCTGGGTGACCTTGCGATGACCTTTTACTGTCCGCTGATGGCCGTAACCCTCCGCACGCTGTCTTTGTGCTGTGGACGGGGCTTGGACAGTGTGATGTCTGGAGAGTGTTAGAGCTTCAGTCCAGGAGGAGGAGGGATCATGGATGGTTCTTCTGTGGGAACTGCCTTAATCCCCTCTGAGGGATTATTCAGCCTGGTCCTGCCTTCTGCTGTGGGGATGGTGATGGAGGTTCCTGCTGTGAGGACCTCTCTCTCAGCACAGGACTCTCTCACACATATGTTTTTTTAGTTGAGATATTAAAGTGTTGTTCCAGTCCGCTGTGGTGTTTGGTTGGGCGGGTGAATGCGACAAAAGATGCGATGATTTTTGAGATTGTGTCCTGGAGAGAAGAGTTGTTGTCAAAGTTGTTGACGTCTGAACATTGTTTGAAGCTTTCTTTTCTTTAACAATACCTCTGACTTTCATGGCTTGAAATCAGAAGGAAATGGGAAGTGCAGCTTTAAAGGTAGGACAGTCCATTTATATAGTGCTGTATATAGGATAATAGAAATAGAAATGTTACAGAACATGAGGTAAACAGGTTCAAATCCAACATTGGTTGGACTGAAAACACATTTTACTTGAAGTAAAAGTTTACATTTTTAGTTTTGGTCCTCCAGATGATTAGCCAATCCGAAAACAGCATGAGCCTCACGCTTTGATTTGCCAATTTCTATGGCTGAAAGTTCCAAAATGAACAGGGACTCTCTCATCGGTCCCTTCCAGCTCATCGGAGTGGGAGGCTGTCACTTTTATGTTGAGTGATTGTTGTTGCAGTTTCTGCATTGGCTAATCCCCGATGTATTTGAGTCTACGGCTCCCCCTGCCTTGTTTCTCTTTTGTTTTCCTTCCTTTTCTTTCACGTAAAACTACTTTCTACTGTAAAACTACTGTTTACTGTAAAACTACTTTCTACTGTAAAACTCCTTTGATTGGAAATATTAACTGTCCATTTGTCCATCATGAGCTGGTAAAAGGAGGTATTGACTAACATTGTTCTTTTGTTACAAATGTGAGTAGTAAATGTAAACTGGCAACAACCAATTGTGTGTGAAACTAAACAACTCCAAGCAAACTTATCATGAATAAATGATTGATTGCTTTTTAATGAACGTTCCTGTGTTTCGCTAAAAGTCGAGAACCTATGCTGTAACTACTCCTTACTCTTAAAACAAACTATTCCAAGTGCAATAGTGCAACACACCTGAACCATGGGGGAACTCGTGCTCCATACTTAGCAGGCTGAGGTCAAGCTAAGGTCATTTATCGTCCTCGTGTAGTCCCTAAAGTTCGCCCTCCTTCAGTCCAGTTCTTCCCATTCCCAGACGGCTCAGGGTGTGTCTGTGTGCAGCCGGCAGCAGGAGCTCAGCGGAAAAGGCCTGATTACAGTGGGAACTGGGGGACAGCGGCAGAGCAGTTATCAGCGCTCTGGAGAAATGGAGGGCGCTGACCTCTGCCGCTGTAATTACGCTCATACATATGAATCATATCAGTGCGGTGGCCAATCACCCGGGCTCGTCGGTGTCACATGATCTGAATATTGTAAATAGGGTCATTACGAGCAGACGGATGGACCAGGGACACTCTGGGAGATGAGCTTGGCAGGACGAGGGTTTTTATCACGCACTATATCTGATGGTACGCGGCAGTTATTATAGTATTTTTATCATTTGCATAGAAAAATAAATGAGTTTATCCTGTGATGCCGAAAGGTATTTTCCTCCATAAAAACGATATTTCCTCCAACCTTCAGCTCCAAGAAAAGCTTACACTTGTATAATGGCTTACACAGACCTTCTCAAAGAAATCATTGTTGTGTCTGACACCAGGGTTTGAGGAGAACAGTGTTTTAGTTTGTAGCCGATACAAAGAAGACAAGGCTTATTTATACCACACATTTCTTACACAAGGCAACTCAATGCGCTTAGAAGAAGAGTCTCCTTCCGTTTCCTGGGCACCACCATCACCCAGGACCTCAAATGGGAGCCAACCATCTGCTCCCTCATCAAGAAGGCCCAGCAGAGGATGTTCTTCCTGCGGCAGCTGAAGAAACTTAAGCTGCCAACCAGGATGCTGGTGCAGTTCTACACGGCCATCATCGAGTCCAGTGCATTGTGCTGCTGCAGAGAAGGTGATCGGCTGTGAGCTGCCCCCTCTCACCCTGGACACGGACTATTCACCCCTCTCCCCTCAGGCAGGAGGCTACGGTCTATCCAGACCCATAAATCCCGCCACTTGAACAGTTTTTTCCCTCCGCCATCAGACTCATGAACAAAAACAAGTCTCTGTAGCTCAGTCACAGAGTCATGGATGTTTCTGCACTTGCAGTGTGCGGTGTGTCCACACTTAGACCCACTGCTATCACTTTATAACACTTAATACCACTTTATATGCTACACATCTGTATATACAATCCCGCCTCACTTTATTTATTTAATATTTTTTATGCATGCCCCTTATAGCCTTATAGTTTAACGTTCTTAGGTTATTTTTATCTTAATTCTGTGTTATATGTTCCATATCGCACGTTTGCACCGAGAAAAATTCCTAGTTTGTGAACCTGTTCTCAAACAATGGCATATTCTGATTCTGATAACTCCATGTACATAGAGTTATGAATATTTGTGAGATCGTAAGGAAATACTTCTGCTATTTAGTGAGACTAAACATTTATTGGGTGCGACTATATGTTTTCCTTAGCTGCAGATCTATTTTCGTTAGGTATTTATAAAATCACCTTTTAGAGTACTTTCAGACTTCAGGCTCAGGCCCGTGGTTGCTAGTCGTGGCTCCGTGCTCCTCGGTCCTGCAGTCAGTGTTTCTGTGCAGTGATGTGAAACGGGAGCGATGTGCAGGAGGAGTAAATGCGATAATAACGTCGTAAAGTGAATTCTGATCTGTGTAATGTGAAGACGGCGGCTCACACTCAGCTCTCGGCGCGCAGATATGTCTCATTGTTACAGCAAACCGGCTCCTCAGCAGTCTGTCCGGCGGGAGGGTTGGTTTGTCTTCATCGTCTTCAGATGATCACTTTTACTCTTAAATAGTCTACACTCGGACAATGAACGTTCCTAAACATCCCCCACTCTAACAGAGAGCTGTGGTCTGTAAACGTTGGGAATACTTCATTTTATATAGATTATTATTTTTTCTTTTTTCTAAGTTTAAAGGTTTTTTCATGCACTGTTATATACTGTTATAACCTCTGATCACACACAGCACGGTGTACTATCCCATCAATAAAACATTTGTCTAGAACAGTGTTTCCCAAAGTGGGGGTCAGGACCTCCTATAGTTGTGGAGCACTGAAGTGGGAGTTGTAAGATGATGTGAGATCATTTGATTTAAAACAGCATATTTTAGTCAAATCAAGCCAAACATCAAAATACAGAATCTAAAATAACATCATCAGACCAGATTTTAAATGTTTTGTACCTTTAATTATTAGAAATGCTAATTACATTTTACAGAAGGGGGTGATTTTGAGGTTCGCGACCTGAAAAGTTTTGGAACCCCTGGTCTAGAACATATTTTGAGGCTGATTTAGTTTCATTTTTATTTGGAAACTAGTGAGATAAAAGCACGTGGAGGTTTGAGTGAGTCAGACCGGTTCGAAAGGTGATACAGCATTGTCTTTGGATGGCATTAAACCTCTCTTTGCTTTACTATAAGCCACTTTTGGACTCATTTTGTATGTATGAGATATTTATAAACGAGACCCAGATCTGTGACAGTCAGGGGGCGCTGTACACTTCGTGGGGAGGCAGAGAGGGCAGGGAAGGCACTGACTCCTGAATGGCCTCTGTACAGTAAAGAGAGCGTAATCTTTGGGATATTTTCATTTCAAAGGGCTATTCAATAGACCGGCGCTTTGGCTTTATACGACAGGACAGCTCACAGCACCGGGTGAAAAGAGGAGCATGAGAGACATTCAGCAAACTGATTAAGTCGGGACTTTTAGTGTTCTGACATGTTCAGCCTTCACTATCGGCTGTCCGCTGCCGGACTGGCTCATTTTGATATCAATCGATTTGTTCTGGCCCCTTTGAAATGTGTCTCATGTCAATAATATTTGTGCCGTAATGAATTTAAGAGACAACATCTGTTTTCACTCATGAGCTCTGGTTCGTAAAGTTCTCTGTATCACTGTTCCTGCCTCCGCCAGAGCAGGTCAGACTGTTAGTAACCATGTCCGCTCTTCGCATTAACCGGCGTGTCTTATTTTGTATGTGATGGACCAATAAATCACCCGTCTGAAGCCCCTCAGGCCGTGTCCCATGAGGCGCCGTGCCAGCCCTGTACCGGGCGTGTCCCTCCTCTGACCGTAGACAAGTGAAATCTCTAATCTCTAACGTTCCCGGTTCATAATCTCATCATTAAAGTGAGAGTGTTTGCAAACGCGCTGCCGCTGTGTCCGCCCACACCTTACTGTAGTGAAACAAATGAACATGGAGAGTGGGTGAACTTCCACATGTCCGACCAACACAGGCAGGGGGCTGCTCTCTGCTGATAAGGGGCGTCAGCGGAGAGACGGACGGGGACAGTCATTCGGACAGATAACCAGCACCAGTTCACTCTGCTGTTGGAGCGTGGGCTGCAAAGATCTGTGCCTCACAGTGAAGAGACGAGGCGGATCAAAGGGTGGCTCAGTGGATAGATCCAAAGGTTGTCGGCTTGAATCCAGCTCCGAGCAGGCCAAGCTGCCGTTGTGTGTTTGAGCAAGACGCTTGTCCCACTTGGTCTCTTAGGTGGTGGTGGTTGGAGGGGCTGCAGCCACAGATCGGCAGCTTCGCTTTTCACTCACGAGAACCACGACACAACAGAAGGTGCTCAGTCAGAATTAACAGTGAGTAATCGATGACCGCTGGGTAAGACTGTGGGACTCTTCATTTCTATCTTGGATAGAAGAGACAGCACTGTGCTGCTCTGTTTATTGATCTATCAAAGGCCTTTGATACAGTGGACCATACACTACTTCAGCAAAGGCTCATACAGTGGGATGGTTTAACAATTATCTGCCAGGGAGCACACAGAGCGTGCAAATAGATGAATGTCTGACTCACTAAATATTTATAAAGGAGTGCCCAAAGGCTCAATTCTTTGGCCCCTTTTATTTATTATTTATACAAATGACCTTTTGCAATAATTTTGCTGTAAAATCTCATTACTATGCAGATGATTTATTGTTCTGGGCCTACACTGGAGGATGCCATGTCAACCCTACAGTCGGCATTCAACACCTTACAACTTAATTTGGCTGTTTTAAAACTGGTCTAAACTCAAACAAAACCAAACTGATGAAAATCATCTGCAATCAATCTCCCATCTATTTGCACAATCAGGCTCCACAATTGAAAAAGTAACCCAATACAAATATTTGGACAATATCTTTCCTTTACACCACATGTTTGTGATTTAGTCAAAAAACTGAAATTAAAGTTAGACTTCTTATTCAGGATTAAATTCTACCTGTCATTTAAAGCCAAGAAACAACTGGTTAATGGAACTTTGTATGGTGACATATTGTATATGAACCTTTCAGTGTCTCAGGTTTATTACCAACTTGAAATCTCTTACTCATCACTGTCTGCTTTATTCTTGGGTTGGTTGGCTTTCTTTTTCTTTGCGCCGTTGGACCCATTCGAATATTTGTATCTATAAAGCTGTGTTGGGACTCCTTCCCTCATATTTGTGCACGTATATTTCTACAAAATATATCTGCAGGTACATTTCACTCACGCTCACAGGACTCTTTTTAATGTCCATACCTAGAGTCCGCACTGAACTGGGCAGAATGGCTTAACTTTGTTGCACCATCTGCATGGAATCTGCTTCAGGATGATCTGCAGCTTAAAGAATTGGTGTCTAATGCTCAATTTAAATGTTTCTTAAAGGAACAGGCCACCGTTATTCCATACTGAGATATGTTTTTACCTGAACTTAGACGAGTTGATGCGTACATGTCTGGTCTTTAGGCATGCACTCAGTCACGCAAAAAGACTAAAGATGCTGTTAGCATTTATCCTCTCGTCCTCTCCTTTATAGGTCAGCACACGCTACACGACTTTTATGCCCGATTTTGCTCTTCGCAGTCGCGCCGAGTCTTGAGTCGTGTCCCATAGTGTAAGAGGGTTCACGATCGGACTCGCGTTCGAATCGTGTAATGTGGGCAGCAGTCAGACGCAACTAAACCTCAGTTGCAGGAAATCAAACATTTTTGGCGCACAGGAGAAACATGGGTGATTTCACTGCCCCCAAAGTGAACAAACAGAATGCTGCGGCCAATGACTGAGTGAAATAAAAAGCCCCACGCGATACAGCTCAACTTGATATCCCCAAAGGTTCACCAGAGACACCGTTTCCAGCTACATTTCAACCACAAACAGAGTTTCACGGCGGCACTTACTGAGTTTAGACACAAACTTTCCAGCTACTTTTCTCCGCTAGCTTCTCCCCACTTTTTTCCGCCGCCTCCTCTGTCTCCTCCGTCTCACGGCTGATGGTCCATCTCCTTTTCTTATTAAATCCACTGAAATAGGTCCCGCATCTTTGTGTTGCTGACGTTTATCTCCATTTTGACAGAACTATAGCCAAGCTGAAGGCTCGTAGCAGCAGTAGCTCCTGCAGCAGCATTGTTGTGACAGCGATCACATGACACTGTTGAGATGCACATGTTCCCCACGTTCACAAATGGAGGCCTATATTTTCTGATCTGGAAAATCGATTCTGTCAAACATCAGCTGTTTGACAGAATCGTGTAGTGTGTAGACCAGGGGTGGCCAACTAGAGACCAAGAGCCGAAGTATTCAACCCTGATCCTGTGAAGAGCCACAAAGGCACCGACCATTCACGAGATCCAGGGCCGGTAGTTTAAACGGATTAAATGTAATGTGACCGTTATATTTATTCACAATAAATTATAACTTTATGCCTGGCCTTTTTATTTTACTTTCAGTTATTGTATTAGATGTAATAGTTTTACTCCTCACCAAGATTGAAATAAATCTATATTAAATAAACTGACATTTTGTGCTGTTCTGCTCTGACTGGGACAGAATTAGATTTTTTGATTTTTAATGCTGGAGTGTGTTAGTGTGAGGGGCCCTGCCCACTGAGCCCCCTCCTCTGGTTCGCCCCTGGCCTGTGTGCTCAGTGCCTGCAGCTTGGTCCTGACTGGACTGTGCAGAGAGAGAAGTTCATAAGCTTTAATCAGGAGCCTCTGGACGACTGAGAGTCTGTTTATGTTGCATTTGTTACAGTTACAACATGTGACAGAAAAGTCAATGACTTTGAGTATTTCCGCGTTACGATGTCGCGCTTCGCATCATATGCTTCATTAGAGCTCGGCTTTTTCCATTTCCTAATTTTGATCTTTTTCTGTGAATATGAGGCCACTTTCATCAAATAAAGAGTAGGCTAATCAGAAACTTGAAACGCACAGAAGCTGATCCCAGTGCCACGATCTGCCTGACTGTTGTTTAACTACATCCCGCTTTGAGTAAAGCTGCAGCACCTTTTACACGCCGCCTCGAAAAGGAGAGAGACAGACTCTCATTCATGCGTGTAGAGATGGGACAAGGGTCTGTAGGACTATGGTTGGATTTTTGCTCAAGATTCTTAAAGACTGTTACAGTTTATGGAAAACATGTACCAATTCTTTTGCAAAGAGCCGCACTCTGATTGGCTGAGAGCCGCATGCGGCTGGAGAGCCGCGGGTTCGCGACCCCTGGCCTAGACCTTAAGGGGCCTAACGGGGTGAAGTTAGAAGCGACCAAGCTCTTCCACATTTTCCCTATTTAAATACATTTATGTAAGTAGTTACACGATCCAAGTATAGTTACACAAAATGAAACGTGTCGATTTTCTAAGCGGATAAAAAGGGGCACTATATTGTAAGGCGTAACAACACCTTAGGAGCACTTGGACGTCCGCACAGTAAAGTGAAGATATTACTGCGCGGACGTCGCAGTATGGCAAACATCATTTTGAAATGACGGTGCTATAATGTGTGTTTATTTAATTGTTTATTTCTGGGTTGCTGCCTCTTGACCCAGGGAGCTATTAGTAAGACTTTTACGAGTTAAATAAAGGTTTGAAGGAATGAGAATTGTGATACGTATTGTATCGTGGAAAGGTGTATCGCCCCAACCCTAGTACACAAGCAAGTAATGTATGTATTGTATTGATTGGTACGTTCCTTCATTTACAGTAAGTAGGACTCTTGTATTTCTTATTTCTTATTGTCTCCTTTTATTATTATTACTTTATTTTATCATTTGTCATCTTTCGCCATACTCCTTACAAGGGTGTTTTATTTTCTTCTCTCCTCTGCCCTTGTAACATAAAATGAAATATGGATAATGAAAAATTTATTTAAAAAAAAGAAAAAAAGAGACAACACAGACGTGAAGGGAGCGGTTACATTTCAGACAAACCGTGTTGAAAGAGCTGGGGCCCCAGCTCTAAATACAGACAGGAAGGTTTGATCAAATATTACCTCCATTCATCAATCCGAGCGGCTGTGGAAGACGAGCTCACCATCTCTGACTGTGAAGAGTGCGTGAGTGATGCAGAAGCTTGAGAACCTTGTCAAGCGAAGTCCTCTGTGTCCCGGCTCTCATCTGTGGCCATGAACTGTGGGTAAAGACCGAAAGGATGAGCTCACATGGGAACAAGTGGAGCTCAGAGTAGAGCCGCTGCTCCACATCCAGAGGAAACAGCTGTTTTCAAAGGCCTTACTGACCTTAACAGACCAGAGCTAAGTAACTGAAGGATCTGCTGCTGCTCCTCTCTCCTCCCTCAGCGCGGCGGCCATGTTGTTCACGCGATCATGTGACCTCAGCGCATCATACCGTATGCATGGCTGCTCTGTGCGCTCCACATAACATCCTCCCACTGCTTTCTTCTTCTTTTCTCTACCATCAGTGCATTTTTGAGTACATTTCAAAGATGTTAGATAAGACTGATAGAAAACCCCTGTCATTGGCCGAGGCAGAAGAAGACCTCCCTACAGAGATTAGGCAACTCTGCATTCTTACTATTTGGTTCAAACATAACATAAGACAATCATGGCTGATGTTCTGCAGTTTCGGACCATCTCAAAATGAGATGGACAAAAACACTTTCAATGAGACCGAAAAGGATCCAAGGCAAGAAAAGGCATTCTAGTCCAAACCTGCGCAATTTAGGATCATCCAAAACCTTTTGTCTTTCGTAAAATGGCATTTTTACCAAACGAACTATGTGGAGCACTTTAGTTTAGTTTAGTTTTAGCCTCTCGTTTCCTCTCGTTTCCTCTCGTTTCCTCTCATTTCCTCTACTTTCCTCTCGTTTCCTCTCGTTTCCTCTCGTTTCCTCTCGTTTCCTCTCGTTTCCTCTACTTTCCTCTCGTTTCCTCTCATTTCCTCTCGTTTCCTCTACTTTCCTCTTGTTTCCTCTCGTTTACTCTCGTTTCCTCTCATTTCCTCTCGTTTCCTCTACTTTCCTCTCGTTTCCTGTACTTTCCTCTTGTTTCCTCTCGTTTCCTCTCGTTTCCTCTACTTTCCTCTCGTTTCCTCTACTTTCCTCTCGTTTCCTCTCATTTCCTCTTGTTTCCTCTCGTTTACTCTCGTTTCCTCTCATTTCCTCTCGTTTCCTCTCGTTTCCTCTCATTTCCTCTCATTTCCTCTACTTTCCTCTCGTTTCCTCTCGTTTCCTCTACTTTCCTCTCGTTTCCTGTACTTTCCTCTTGTTTCCTCTCGTTTCCTCTCGTTTCCTCTCATTTCCTCTCGTTTCCTCTCGTTTCCTCTACTTTCCTCTCGTTTCCTCTACTTTCCTCTCGTTTCCTCTCATTTCCTCTTGTTTCCTCTCGTTTACTCTCGTTTCCTCTCATTTCCTCTCGTTTCCTCTCGTTTCCTCTCATTTCCTCTCATTTCCTCTACTTTCCTCTCGTTTCCTCTCGTTTCCTCTACTTTCCTCTTGTTTCCTCTCGTTTCCTCTCGTTTCCTCTACTTTCCTCTTGTTTCCTCTCATTTCCTCTCGTTTCCTCTCGTTTCCTCTCATTTCCTCTCATTTCCTCTACTTTCCTCTCGTTTCCTCTCGTTTCCTCTACTTTCCTCTTGTTTCCTCTCGTTTCCTCTCATTTCCTCTCGTTTCCTCTCGTTTCCTCTCGTTTCCTCTACTTTCCTCTTGTTTCCTCTCATTTCCTCTACTTTCCTCTCGTTTCCTCTTGTTTCCTCTACTTTCCTCTCGTTTCCTCTCATTTCCTCTCGTTTCCTCTCGTTTCCTCTCGTTTCCTCTCGTTTCCTCTACTTTCCTCTCGTTTCCTCTCATTTCCTCTCGTTTCCTCTACTTTCCTCTCGTTTCCTCTCATTTCCTCTCGTTTCCTCTCATTTCCTCTACTTTCCTCTCGTTTCCTCTCGTTTCCTCTCGTTTCCTCTCGTTTCCTCTCGTTTCCTCTCGTTTCCTCTTGTTTCCTCTCGTTTCCTCTACTTTCCTCTCGTTTCCTCTCGTTTCCTCTTGTTTCCTCTACTTTCCTCTACTTTCCTCTCGTTTCCTCTCATTTCCTCTCGTTTCCTCTCGTTTCCTCTCGTTTCCTCTACTTTCCTCTTGTTTCCTCTCGTTTCCTCTCGTTTCCTCTACTTTCCTCTTGTTTCCTCTCGTTTCCTCTCGTTTCCTCTACTTTCCTCTTGTTTCCTCTCATTTCCTCTCGTTTCCTCTTGTTTCCTCTCATTTCCTCTCGTTTCCTCTCGTTTCCTCTACTTTCCTCTTGTTTCCTCTCGTTTCCTCTCATTTCCTCTCGTTTCCTCTCGTTTCCTCTCGTTTCCTCTACTTTCCTCTCGTTTCCTCTTGTTTCCTCTACTTTCCTCTACTTTCCTCTCGTTTCCTCTCATTTCCTCTCGTTTCCTCTCGTTTCCTCTCGTTTCCTCTACTTTCCTCTCGTTTCCTCTCATTTCCTCTCGTTTCCTCTACTTTCCTCTCGTTTCCTCTCATTTCCTCTCGTTTCCTCTACTTTCCTCTCGTTTCCTCTCATTTCCTCTCGTTTCCTCTACTTTCCTCTCGTTTCCTCTCATTTCCTCTCGTTTCCTCTACTTTCCTCTCGTTTCCTCTCGTTTCCTCTCGTTTCCTCTCGTTTCCTCTCGTTTCCTCTACTTTCCTCTTGTTTCCTCTCGTTTCCTCTACTTTCCTCTACTTTCCTCTCGTTTCCTCTCATTTCCTCTCGTTTCCTCTCGTTTCCTCTACTTTCCTCTCGTTTCCTCTCATTTCCTCTCGTTTCCTCTACTTTCCTCTCATTTCCTCTCATTTCCTCTCGTTTCCTCTCATTTCCTCTACTTTCCTCTCGTTGCCTCTCGTTTCCTCTCGTTTCCTCTCGTTTCCTCTACTTTCCTCTCGTTTCCTCTCGTTTCCTCTCGTTTCCTCTACTTTCCTCTTGTTTCCTCTCGTTTCCTCTACTTTCCTCTCGTTTCCTCTACTTTCCTCTTGTTTCCTCTCGTTTCCTCTACTTTCCTCTCGTTTCCTCTCGTTTCCTCTACTTTCCTCTACTTTCCTCTCCTTTCCTCTACTTTCCTCTCGTTTCCTCTACTTTCCTCTCGTTTCCTCTACTTTCCTCTTGTTTCCTCTCGTTTCCTCTACTTTCCTCTCGTTTCCTCTCGTTTCCTCTCGTTTCCTCTCGTTTCCTCTACTTTCCTCTACTTTCCTCTACTTTCCTCTCCTTTCCTCTACTTTCCTCTCGTTTCCTCTACTTTCCTCTCATTTCCTCTACTTTCCTCTCGTTTCCTCTCGTTTCCTCTACTTTCCTCTCGTTTCCTCTCGTTTCCTCTACTTTCCTCTCGTTTCCTCTCATTTCCTCTCGTTTCCTCTCGTTGCCTCTACTTTCCTCTCGTTTCCTCTCATTTCCTCTTGTTTCCTCTACTTTCCTCTCGTTTCCTCTACTTTCCTCTCGTTTCCTCTCATTTCCTCTCGTTTCCTCTCATTTCCTCTCGTTTCCTCTACTTTCCTCTCGTTTCCTCTACGAGAGGAAACTTTCCTCTCGTTTCCTCTCGTTTCCTCTTGTTTCCTCTACTTTCCTCTCGTTTCCTCTCATTTCCTCTCGTTTCCTCTCGTTTCCTCTACTTTCCTCTCGTTTCCTCTCATTTCCTCTCGTTTCCTCTACTTTCCTCTCGTTTCCTCTCATTTCCTCTCGTTTCCTCTACTTTCCTCTCGTTTCCTCTCATTTCCTCTCGTTTCCTCTACTTTCCTCTCGTTTCCTCTCATTTCCTCTCGTTTCCTCTACTTTCCTCTCGTTTCCTCTCGTTTCCTCTCGTTTCCTCTCGTTTCTCTACTTTCCTCTTGTTTCCTCTCGTTTCCTCTACTTTCCTCTCGTTTCCTCTTGTTTCCTCTACTTTCCTCTACTTTCCTCTCGTTTCCTCTCATTTCCTCTCGTTTCCTCTCGTTTCCTCTCGTTTCCTCTCGTTTCCTCTCGTTTCCTCTCGTTTCCTCTACTTTCCTCTTGTTTCCTCTCGTTTCCTCTACTTTCCTCTCGTTTCCTCTTGTTTCCTCTACTTTCCTCTCGTTTCCTCTCATTTCCTCTCGTTTCCTCTCGTTTCCTCTCGTTTCCTCTCGTTTCCTCTCGTTTCCTCTACTTTCCTCTCGTTTCCTCTCATTTCCTCTCGTTTCCTCTACTTTCCTCTCGTTTCCTCTCATTTCCTCTCGTTTCCTCTCATTTCCTCTACTTTCCTCTCGTTTCCTCTCGTTTCCTCTCGTTTCCTCTCGTTTCCTCTACTTTCCTCTTGTTTCCTCTCGTTTCCTCTACTTTCCTCTCGTTTCCTCTCGTTTCCTCTTGTTTCCTCTACTTTCCTCTACTTTCCTCTCGTTTCCTCTCATTTCCTCTCGTTTCCTCTCGTTTCCTCTCGTTTCCTCTACTTTCCTCTCGTTTCCTCTCATTTCCTCTCGTTTCCTCTACTTTCCTCTCGTTTCCTCTTGTTTCCTCTACTTTCCTCTCGTTTCCTCTCATTTCCTCTCGTTTCCTCTCGTTTCCTCTCGTTTCCTCTCGTTTCCTCTCGTTTCCTCTACTTTCCTCTCGTTTCCTCTCATTTCCTCTCGTTTCCTCTACTTTCCTCTCATTTCCTCTCGTTTCCTCTACTTTCCTCTCGTTTCCTCTCATTTCCTCTCGTTTCCTCTACTTTCCTCTCGTTTCCTCTCATTTCCTCTCGTTTCCTCTCATTTCCTCTCGTTTCCTCTCATTTCCTCTCGTTTCCTCTACTTTCCTCTCGTTTCCTCTCATTTCCTCTCGTTTCCTCTACTTTCCTCTTGTTTCCTCTCGTTTCCTCTACTTTCTTCTCGTTTCCTCTCGTTTCCTCTCGTTTCCTCTACTTTCCTCTCGTTTCCTCTCGTTTCCTCTCGTTTCCTCTCGTTTCCTCTCGTTTCCTCTACTTTCCTCTTGTTTCCTCTCGTTTCCTCTACTTTCCTCTCGTTTCCTCTTGTTTCCTCTACTTTCCTCTACTTTCCTCTCGTTTCCTCTCATTTCCTCTCGTTTCCTCTCGTTTCCTCTCGTTTCCTCTACTTTCCTCTCGTTTCCTCTACTTTCCTCTCGTTTCCTCTCATTTCCTCTCGTTTCCTCTCGTTTCCTCTACTTTCCTCTTGTTTCCTCTCGTTTCCTCTACTTTCCTCTCGTTTCCTCTCATTTCCTCTCGTTTCCTCTACTTTCCTCTCGTTTCCTCTCATTTCCTCTCGTTTCCTCTACTTTCCTCTCGTTTCCTCTCATTTCCTCTCGTTTCCTCTACTTTCCTCTCGTTTCCTCTCGTTTCCTCTCGTTTCCTCTCGTTTCCTCTACTTTCCTCTTGTTTCCTCTCGTTTCCTCTACTTTCCTCTACTTTCCTCTCGTTTCCTCTCATTTCCTCTCGTTTCCTCTCGTTTCCTCTACTTTCCTCTCGTTTCCTCTCATTTCCTCTCGTTTCCTCTACTTTCCTCTCATTTCCTCTCATTTCCTCTCGTTTCCTCTCATTTCCTCTACTTTCCTCTCGTTGCCTCTCGTTTCCTCTCGTTTCCTCTCGTTTCCTCTACTTTCCTCTCGTTTCCTCTCGTTTCCTCTCGTTTCCTCTACTTTCCTCTTGTTTCCTCTCGTTTCCTCTACTTTCCTCTCGTTTCCTCTCGTTTCCTCTACTTTCCTCTACTTTCCTCTCCTTTCCTCTACTTTCCTCTCGTTTCCTCTACTTTCCTCTCGTTTCCTCTCGTTTCCTCTACTTTCCTCTTGTTTCCTCTCGTTTCCTCTACTTTCCTCTCGTTTCCTCTCGTTTCCTCTCGTTTCCTCTCGTTTCCTCTACTTTCCTCTACTTTCCTCTACTTTCCTCTCCTTTCCTCTACTTTCCTCTCGTTTCCTCTACTTTCCTCTCGTTTCCTCTACTTTCCTCTCGTTTCCTCTCATTTCCTCTCGTTTCCTCTCGTTTCCTCTCATTTCCTCTCATTTCCTCTACTTTCCTCTCGTTTCCTCTCGTTTCCTCTCGTTTCCTCTACTTTCCTCTCGTTTCCTCTCGTTTCCTCTACTTTCCTCTTGTTTCCTCTCGTTTCCTCTACTTTCCTCTCGTTTCCTCTCGTTTCCTCTCGTTTCCTCTTGTTTCCTCTCGTTTCCTCTCGTTTCCTCTCGTTTCCTCTCATTTCCTCTCGTTTCCTCTACTTTCCTCTACTTTCCTCTCCTTTCCTCTACTTTCCTCTCGTTTCCTCTACTTTCCTCTCGTTTCCTCTACTTTCCTCTCGTTTCCTCTCATTTCCTCTCGTTTCCTCTACTTTCCTCTCGTTTCCTCTCATTTCCTCTCGTTTCCTCTCGTTTCCTCTCATTTCCTCTCATTTCCTCTACTTTCCTCTCGTTTCCTCTCGTTTCCTCTACTTTCCTCTCGTTTCCTCTCGTTTCCTCTACTTTCCTCTCGTTTCCTCTCGTTTCCTCTCGTTTCCTCTACTTTCCTCTCGTTTCCTCTACTTTCCTCTCGTTTCCTCTCATTTCCTCTCGTTTCCTCTCGTTGCCTCTACTTTCCTCTCGTTTCCTCTCATTTCCTCTTGTTTCCTCTACTTTCCTCTCGTTTCCTCTACTTTCCTCTCGTTTCCTCTCATTTCCTCTCGTTTCCTCTCATTTCCTCTCGTTTCCTCTACTTTCCTCTCGTTTCCTCTACGAGAGGAAACTTTCCTCTCGTTTCCTCTCGTTTCCTCTTGTTTCCTCTACTTTCCTCTCGTTTCCTCTCATTTCCTCTCGTTTCCTCTCGTTTCCTCTACTTTCCTCTCGTTTCCTCTCATTTCCTCTCGTTTCCTCTACTTTCCTC
This sequence comes from Proterorhinus semilunaris, assembly GCA_021464625.1. NCBI lineage: Eukaryota > Metazoa > Chordata > Actinopteri > Gobiiformes > Gobiidae > Proterorhinus > Proterorhinus semilunaris. Next base: position 2,600,567 of record CM038354.1, read on the forward strand.
GTTTCCTCTCATTTCCTCTCGTTTCCTCTACTTTCCTCTCGTTTCCTCTCATTTCCTCTCGTTTCCTCTACTTTCCTCTCGTTTCCTCTCATTTCCTCTCGTTTCCTCTCATTTCCTCTACTTTCCTCTCGTTTCCTCTCGTTTCCTCTCGTTTCCTCTCGTTTCCTCTCGTTTCCTCTACTTTCCTCTTGTTTCCTCTCGTTTCCTCTACTTTCCTCTCGTTTCCTCTTGTTTCCTCTACTTTCCTCTACTTTCCTCTCGTTTCCTCTCATTTCCTCTCGTTTCCTCTCGTTTCCTCTCGTTTCCTCTCATTTCCTCTCGTTTCCTCTCGTTTCCTCTACTTTCCTCTACTTTCCTCTTGTTTCCTCTCGTTTCCTCTACTTTCCTCTCGTTTCCTCTTGTTTCCTCTACTTTCCTCTCGTTTCCTCTCATTTCCTCTCGTTTCCTCTCGTTTCCTCTCGTTTCCTCTACTTTCCTCTCGTTTCCTCTCATTTCCTCTCGTTTCCTCTACTTTCCTCTCGTTTCCTCTCATTTCCTCTCGTTTCCTCTCATTTCCTCTACTTTCCTCTCGTTTCCTCTCGTTTCCTCTCGTTTCCTCTACTTTCCTCTTGTTTCCTCTCGTTTCCTCTACTTTCCTCTCGTTTCCTCTCGTTTCCTCTTGTTTCCTCTACTTTCCTCTACTTTCCTCTCGTTTCCTCTCATTTCCTCTCGTTTCCTCTCGTTTCCTCTCGTTTCCTCTACTTTCCTCTCGTTTCCTCTCATTTCCTCTCGTTTCCTCTACTTTCCTCTCGTTTCCTCTTGTTTCCTCTACTTTCCTCTCGTTTCCTCTCATTTCCTCTCGTTTCCTCTCGTTTCCTCTCGTTTCCTCTCGTTTCCTCTCGTTTCCTCTACTTTCCTCTCATTTCCTCTCGTTTCCTCTACTTTCCTCTCGTTTCCTCTCATCATTTCCTCTCGTTTCCTCTACTTTCCTCTCGTTTCCTCTCATTTCCTCTCGTTTCCTCTCATTTCCTCTCGTTTCCTCTCATTTCCTCTCGTTTCCTCTACTTTCCTCTCGTTTCCTCTCATTTCCGCTCGTTTCCTCTACTTTCCTCTTGTTTCCTCTCGTTTCCTCTACTTTCTTCTCGTTTCCTCTCGTTTCCTCTCGTTTCCTCTACTTTCCTCTCGTTTCCTCTCGTTTCCTCTCGTTTCCTCTCGTTTCCTCTACTTTCCTCTTGTTTCCTCTCGTTTCCTCTACTTTCCTCTCGTTTCCTCTTGTTTCCTCTACTTTCCTCTACTTTCCTCTCGTTTCCTCTCATTTCCTCTCGTTTCCTCTCGTTTCCTCTCGTTTCCTCTACTTTCCTCTCGTTTCCTCTCATTTCCTCTCGTTTCCTCTACTTTCCTCTCGTTTCCTCTCATTTCCTCTCGTTTCCTCTCGTTTCCTCTACTTTCCTCTTGTTTCCTCTCGTTTCCTCTACTTTCTTCTCGTTTCCTCTCGTTTCCTCTCGTTTCCTCTCGTTTCCTCTACTTTCCTCTTGTTTCCTCTCGTTTCCTCTACTTTCCTCTCGTTTCCTCTACTTTCCTCTCGTTTCCTCTCGTTTCCTCTACTTTCCTCTTGTTTCCTCTCGTTTCCTCTACTTTCCTCTCGTTTCCTCTCGTTTCCTCTCGTTTCCTCTCGTTTCCTCTCGTTTCCTCTACTTTCCTCTCGTTTCCTCTCGTTTCCTCTACTTTCCTCTCGTTTCCTCTCATTTCCTCTCGTTTCCTCTACTTTCCTCTCCTTTCCTCTACTTTCCTCTCGTTTCCTCTACTTTCCTCTCGTTTCCTCTACTTTCCTCTCGTTTCCTCTCATTTCCTCTCGTTTCCTCTCGTTTCCTCTCATTTCCTCTCATTTCCTCTACTTTCCTCTCGTTTCCTCTCGTTTCCTCTTGTTTCCTCTCGTTTCCTCTACTTTCCTCTCGTTTCCTCTCGTTTCCTCTCGTTTCCTCTACTTTCCTCTTGTTTCCTCTCGTTTCCTCTCGTTTCCTCTCGTTTCCTCTCGTTTCCTCTACTTTCCTCTCCTTTCCTCTACTTTCCTCTCGTTTCCTCTACTTTTCTCTCGTTTCCTCTACTTTCCTCTCGTTTCCTCTCGTTTCCTCTCGTTTCCTCTCGTTTCCTCTACTTTCCTCTTGTTTCCTCTCATTTCCTCTACTTTCCTCTCGTTTCCTCTTGTTTCCTCTACTTTCCTCTCGTTTCCTCTCATTTCCTCTCGTTTCCTCTCGTTTCCTCTCGTTTCCTCTCGTTTCCCTCTACTTTCCTCTCGTTTCCTCTCATTTCCTCTCGTTTCCTCTACTTTCCTCTCGTTTCCTCTCATTTCCTCTCGTTTCCTCTCATTTCCTCTACTTTCCCTCTCGTTTCCTCTCGTTTCCTCTCGTTTCCTCTCGTTTCCTCTCGTTTCCTCTTGTTTCCTCTCGTTTCCTCTACTTTCCTCTCGTTTCCTCTCGTTTCCTCTTGTTTCCTCTACTTTCCTCTACTTTCCTCTCGTTTCCTCTC